>OZ024930.1:13820787-16819301 GCA_964017235.1 Sabellastarte sp. h YS-2021 | reverse complement strand
TATTAAAATGTAAAACTTTAGGTTTCCAAGTATGCCTGGCCATCAGCTGGTGAGGTCACACACTGTGTAAATTAATAAAACTTAGTGTCAAACTTAGTGTTATAATGTAAAACTTTATTATATCCCCAGACGAAAGTCGGGGATATATTGGATTCAGGTCCGTCGCGCCGCCGCCGCCGCCGCCGCCGCCGCCGCCGCCGCCGCCGCCGCCGTAGAAATTTCCTTGTGGACGCGATAACTCAAAAACAAATTAATTTTTTTTTTTCAAACTTGGTACACATGTTAAGGGTGCCCAAAGGAAGATCCCTATTTTAAGGTGACCTTAAACTCCCAGTAAAAAAGAACTTATGGCCACCTTAAGGTCAGAAATTGCACTTTTGGCCACTTAGAGCCCTGTAGGTCACAAACTATGATGCTCAGCTGGCTGAAATTTTACCTGACAACACATTAATATGTTCTTAGTACATGTGCCGAAAATCACGACTTTAAGTTGAGGAGAAAATTGTGTTTGAGGCCCATAAATACCCCCACTTGGGGATTTTTTGCTATACTTTTCACATATTTTTCCCTATAATTTGGAAGTGGTAATTCTGATGAGTCTCAAACTGCGCTAGGTATAACTTTGATATGTAATCCTTGTCTGTAGAAAATTTTAGGGCTGTAGGTTTACCCAAAGGGGTCGACTTAAGGTCTCAAAAGTGCCCACAGAGACCCAATTTATGCACTTTTTGCCACTTTCAAGCACTGTAGCTTTCAAACTATGTCTCTCATCTAAGTTAAATATCATCTGGGAATATATCTATGTGTTTTCTTAGATGTGCCCCAACATTTAGGCCTTTAATAGACAGTTAACCTGTGTATCAGGACCATAAACACCCACCCGAGTGACCCTTATAAGACATTTTTCACATCTTTTTCCCTGTAACTTGGAAATGGTAAGTCTGAGAAGTTTCAAACTGTATTAGATATATATTCTGTGTGTAATCTTAGTATGTAACAGATTTTAAGTCTGAAGCTTTAATTTTGAAGGTCAAATTGAGGTCTCTAAAAGGCTCCCAAAGACCCAATATTTGGACTTTTTGCTACTTTTAAGCCCTGTGACTGTCAAACTATGTGACTGATAGAGCTCAAATCCTATCTGGGAAGATATTAGTATGTTATTTATATATGTGCCAAAAATTAAGGCTTTAAGAAGACATTTAACCTGTGTATGAGGACCATAAATCCCCACCCGAGTGACCATTTTTAGACATTTTTCACATATTTTGCCCTGTAACTTGGAAATGGTAAGTCTAAGAAGTTTCAAACTGTATTAGATGCATATTCTATGTGTAATCTTAGTATGTGACAAATTTTAAGTCTGAGGCTTTAATTTGAAGGCCACATTTAGGTCTCTAGAAGGCCCCATAAAGACCCAGTATTTGGACTTTTTGCCAATTTTAAGGCCTGTGACTGTTAAACTATGTGACTGATAGAGCTGAAATCTCATCTGGGAATACATTATTATGTTCTTTTTACATGTGCCAAAAATCAAGGCTTCAAGTAGACATTTAACCTGTGTATGAGGACCTTAAACACCCACCTGAGTGACCCTTTTAAGACATTTTTCACATATTTTGCTCTGTAACTTGGAAATGGTAAGTCTGAGAAGTTTCAAACTTTATTAGATACATATTCTATGTGTAATCTTAGTATGTAACAAATTTTAAGTCTGAAGCTTTAATTTGAAAGCCACATCGAGATCTCTAAAAGGCCCACAGAGACCCAATATTTGGACTTTTTACCACCTTTAAGCCCTGTGACTATTAACTATGTGATTGATGGAGCTGAAATCCCATCTGGGAATGCATTATTATGTCCTTTTTACATATGCCGAAAATCAAGGTTTTTAGTAGACATTTAACCTGTGTATGAGGGCCATAGACACTCGCCCAAGTGCCTTTTTGGACATTTTTTCCGTATTTTGCCCTGTTATTTGGAAATGCTTAGTGTGACAAGTCTTAAACTGTATTATATATAATTTTTGTTTGTTATGTATGTCCCCCAAAAAGTTTCAGATCTGTTGTTTAATTGCTAAGGTCTCTTTAACAATTGTAAAATGCCCACAGAAACCCAATTTATGGACATTATGCCACTTTAAAGCCCAGTAACTGTCAAACTATGTGGGTTATAGAGCTGAAATCTTTGAATTTTTAAAAGGAAATGCCTGTCTATTTAAATTTTGAATATTAATAATGTTATGGCTATCTTAGTCTTTTAAGAACTTATTTTTGTGTGTTATACCTCTGCTTGCTGAGTTTTTAACTTTTTAAAATGAAACTGGTTAAACATATTCAAGTAGACAAAATGGACACTTTAAGTGAGCTTTAAGTCCCAATATTAATGAAATTATATCCTTATGTAGTAAAACTAGGGGATTTTTAACCCTCAACTAGCCCAGTTTTATTCAACTTGCCTCAGTTAATTTTGACACAGCTCCTACAGTTATGAACTCATTTCAGTTGATAATCACATACTTAAAATTCTCAATTCTTTTTGTATTTGAGTACCCCTTTTATATAGATTGTTTGTTTACCATTTATGCATCCCCCACCCGGATTCCCCCCACCCACCTCTGGGACCTCCAGCTATATTGAGTGACACTAAATAAACAAAGGTATTTAATGATATCAGATGAGAAACAAAGAACTCAATGGGGTTGCAGATCTTGTGTAATAGTGAGAGAGGTGTGGAGAAGGGGAGAGGGGTGGGGGTGGGAGGTGGTGGGCTTCATTACATATAACACAAAGGGGAGTCAGAACTGAGATTGTGTCACATATTTAGGTTGCATATATATGGACCACATACATATATAGGTATAGAGGAAATGAATAACTGAAAACAATTTGCAAATTCTAAAAATAATATAATAAAATAATAATATAAATAATTTTTTTTTAAATAATATTTTATTTGTGAACAAATATAGAAACAGATACGCTTTTGGGATTATGAATTTTAGAATGGACATTGAATCATCAATCATTTAAATACTTTGAAGGAAGATTGAAAAATATGATGAGTTGAGTTAAAAATAATATTTTATTTGTCAACAAATATAGAAACAGATATGCTCTTTTGGGATTATTATTTTAGAATGGACATTCAATCATCAATCATTTAAATACTTTGAAAATAGGTTTAGAGTTATCATTGCAGGAAGATTGAAAATATAATTTGAGTTATGTATTCGGCGTCTGGGGATACACCATCTTCCTTGGAAGATATAAACAGAGTAGATTGATGTGCTGAAGTTCATATAATAATGGGTAATTATGTTTTAAAAAATTCCCGATCAAAACCTGTGGCGTGAGTGATGACCTGTCTGGGGATATGTTGGCGCCGAGTTGGCCCAATCTAGTTCAAGTCTGCAAGTATCTCTGTTTATCAGCCTGTGAGGTTCACTTTGAGGACACCCCTGTTCCCGTGGAGAATGTGTTGGGACATCCAGGTCTTGGGTTTAAGGTCGCCATGAACATCCTTAACAGTGGCAGATTCAGCATGGGCAGCTCTAGTGCAGGGGGGATACGCAAACTTATGGGTATGTTATATGGTTGAAAGGAATACATCTCTGTTTCAGTACATTTTTAAAAATTATGTCTTGCATTTCGTATCTAGCCAATACATTAATTGACCAATTTCATCCTATATATTACTATAAATGTGGTTAAATTTCATAAACTTGGACAGTTTTAATATAGGCCCAATCTCTGTCCTGCCTGGTGATATTTTTTTCTTCATAATGTCATGTCATTAAGTATGAATGACCATTGTATAACCTGCTATCTGATGGGTACCCAACATTTCTCAATATTTTTATTGCAATTTTATTGATTTTTGTTGAGTGAGTGGCCATATTTAAAATATGTATGAATGACTGAGAATTCTTTTCATTTACATCTTCAGATCCTGTCAGCTTCAAACAGATATCATGCTTTTATTTAGCAAACCAACCTCAACTGCTGTGACTCATTATCAAGAAGTTTTATTTTGGCCAGATTTGTACAACCTTACAGTCATTCATAGAGATATGATTATCTTGCTAACATTAAGGGAAACAATAATTTTTTAGTACATTTACAAGCTTACTCTAGTGCTGGGTATCACTGTACAGAGTTTTCATTTTGGGCATATTTGTTCTATCCATGTAAGCAAGTGGCTCAGGCACTTTCCTTTTCTTATTACATTGTATAAATGGCTTTTCCTCACAAATATCAACTGACACAGTGCTTTCTGGACACTCTATTCTTGTTAAAATGTGTAAATGGCTGTTTTATACAAGTATCTGGTGACACAGTGCCTTTTGGATACACTATTCGTGTTACGTTGTGTAAATGGCTGTTTCTTGCAAATGTCAGCTGACACAGCATCCTATGGACACTCTATTCTTGTTACATTGTAGCAATGGTAGCTGAACATGCAACAGCCAGAAAGCAATTTGGTAAATCTCTCTCAGAGTTTCCTCTGATACAGGTATGTTACTCGGTTTAATTGTCAATCTTTTACAGTGCTTATTGCTTATTTTCTGGCGGATACATTGGAGTATGCTTTGTTATGCTTCCTCCACTGCGTCAGTTAGTGGAGAGATTTTCTCATTATCACTTTGTCAGGAAATATTTTACAGCTAGCCTCCTAAAATTTACATGATATGTCTTTTATTTCAAAAGCTTGCCCATGATTAATTTTGGCCTTAGTGTGGACAAACAAGATAGGTGCCATATCCATTTCTTTAAAAATAACCAAGCTATTTATATTAACCAAATTTGACTGATTTTATGCCTTAAGAAAGTTAATTCTCTGTACAGATAATGTGGTGAACAAATACGAATGTCCTCTATAAGCTGGGGATAAGTAAATGGCACTGGTATCATGGTATGAAGACCATTTCAGTAAAAAATACTATAGCAACAATTTACAATCGCCATCCTCATTGTCAGCACATGTGATGGTAGGAAAACTTAAAATGTTGAAGACTTACCCTAAATGTTGAGAAATTATTAACTTATATCCCATATTTTGGTGGAAATTAATACTTTCACAGTGATTTCTAGGATTGGAACTGCTGTATTTTAATTTCACAAGCTTCACTTTCTGTGAGTGGGCCTATTCGATTGGGCAAGTACGAAAATGCAACTTTTTTCATAGCCTGGAATCAGAATAGTTTTGAATTGGTGGGCTACCGAAATTGAAAATATCATACCATTCCGGCCCTACTGTAAGCATGCACACAGTTAATGCCTTGTCTGATTTATTATTGTTCCTTGAGATATATCTTGCTCCTAACTGGTCTGAAAGGTTTGGGATCTGAAACTAGCCTATAACAACTCATGGGCTGGGAATCTTTGGCTGTAGTTAGGTTTGACCTGGGACATGCTGTTAAATTTAAAGTGTCAATATTTTGCTTGTTACTGGGGACATGCTATTGCTCCTCTATCTTCTCTCTACTTGTTTACACAGAAATCTTGGTATGGTGTCATTAGTGCACTGCATTTGCAAAATTCAATTCAAGTTTGTTGGGACCTTGAAGGAAATGAAATCTGGTATTTCATTATGAGCCATGATTTAAAGTTAGAAATGTGAGATATATCGAAGGAAATAAACTCCATTTTTTACCCTAGATACAGTCAAAATATGAGATGTATAACCAAATTTATTGTTATTGATCAAATTTATTGAATTATGTGTGTAATCATTCGTATTTTTGTCATCTGTTTACGTGAGAAAGGCCATTGTGTACCTTTAAAATATTCTGCATTTCTGTGACTAGTTTACTGAAAACATTCATTTAAATGAGTGTCCACCAATAAAATCATCCTTATTTTCTTTATTTGTTTGCAGGAAAAGTTTGCAAAGATGGCTGTGTCTGCCTATGTGATGGAGAGCATGTCGTACATGACGGCAGGAATAATAGACTCGTGTGAGCGGCCTGATGCCTCTTTGGAAGCAGCCATGGTGAAGGTAGTGTGACTATTTGTGTCAATGACATACAGAAAACTGGTGTATGTTTTTAGGCTTGATGCATCATGGTAAAGATAAGTGCAATGATTTCCTTCCATATGACTTACGGGAAACCAGTTTGGGAGAATTGCAAATTGCAATAAGAGAAAATTGTGATTAATATATAAATGCACATGATATGAAATATACAGAGTTCCCGATCATTCACCTTGTGTCTTGATTTGCTCATTAATATTCATAAGTCCAGTGATGTGATTTATTTCACACCTAGTTCCTCAGAAAACTAGATCTATTGCTAGATCTGTGACGGACTCTATTATTACCCTCTCTCCGATTCAGACGATTAACTATTTTTTGAAGTACACCCCGCCGTCATCACAGTTCAGGAAAAACTACTTGCTACAGAGCCTTATAATGTGACACACCTGTTCATACTATCGAAAACGCGAGCTGATTAGATTTTGGGAGCAATCCCTTGAAAAATGTCTCATTTATGAGTGATTTTCTGACACCTTCCAATCTGAAAGCCTTAAATTTAGGCCAACCCCCCTATTATCTTCTTAAGTATTGCATTTAGAGCTATAAAATGTACTGGGAGGTAATAGGAAACCATATGTGGAGAGTCTAAATAGCCGGTCAGTTTTACCCCACGGCCCCCCCGTATGGGTCAAACTGAGGTCATAAAATAGCTGATGTTGAGTTTTTGCCTTATATCTCCTTTATTGTTGCTTTTATAGCTTCAGAATGTATTAAGAGGTATTGGGAAAGCATATGTGGAGAGTCTAAATAGCCGGTCAGTTTTATCCCCCGACCCCCCCCCTTATGGGTCAAACTGGGGTCATAAAATAGCCGATTTTGAGTTTTTGCCTTTATCTCCTTTATTGTTGCTTTTATAGCTTCAGAATATATTAAGAGGTATTGGGAAAGCAATGTGGAGAATCTAAATAGCCGGTCAGTTTTATCCCCAACCCCTCCTTATGGGTCAAACTGGGGTCATAAAATAGCTGATTTTGAGTTTTTGCCTTATATCTCCTTTATTGTTGCTTTTATAGCTTCAGAATGTATTAAGAGGTATTGGGAAAGCATACGGTGCAGCTTTGTGCATTCTTAGCTTTACAGCATGCTTATTAAAACCACAAAGCATTTCAAACTGTAAGGGACGCTTCGCTTTTGTTAGCAAAAGCATTCCTCTAGTTTGAAACCCATACATTGGATGGGATCATTTTCTTCACACAAGGTGGAGTCTAGTGGTGGCATCGTTTACAGAAATCAAAACCGGTTACCGGGCTTTGAAACAAAATGAAATCCGGTATTTTGTATGCTTGTTCTGTGCATTGTAAATTCTTCGCAGGCGTACATGAGTGATAACTTGCAAATGGAAGTGGCTTTCGCGAGATATTATTAAGTACGTAAAAATGATATCTGCTCAATATAAAGTAAAAATGTGACATATTTAACAAAATATGTATATTTTTTGTCAGTTTGATGAACTATCAGCCGTTAGAAAGCTTAAAATAATAACGTTTTCAACAACTGGTTCCCAAATATTCTTTGCGGATTTCGTTTTTTCTACCAAAACGGAATGAAATACCGCATACCGGAAAACTGTTAACAACACTAGTGGAGTCTATCCATTGCTTGGTCCTCCTCAATGATGATCCAGATCTAAATTCACACTACAGAAGAATCACTCAGTTCCTCAACATTGACACATGCTTGGTTCAGATTATGTTAATGAGTTAGACGAAAATGGTACATACAAGTTGGCAAGTAACCACCATTTTTGCCACTTGTTTTTTGCTACTTCTGGTCAGGGCTGGACTCAAACCCATAACCCTCCGATTTGGGAGAGGAGTTTTTTCTTTTTGCCTAATCCATTTCATGTCACCTATCAAAGGTCTTCAGTTCTCTCAGTGTTCTTCCTGCTTTTTTCGCAGGTGTACAGTTCTGAGAATGCCTGGACATCGATCAATGATGCTCTGCAGATTGTTGGAGGGATGGGTTACATGAAGGACTACCCTTATGAGAGATACCTCAGGGATGCAAGGATACTGCAGATATTTGAGGTAAGTTTTACCAATAAACGGGGCCTGTAATCCCTGACAGGCTTATTCTTAGAATAAGATTATTCTGCGAATATGGACATTTTATTTGAAAAATTTCTAGAATAAGAAAAATATCCAGATATATCGAAAGTTTCTAAATTTTCATAAAGGGTACTTATCAATACAGTATTTTTTTGTACAAATAATACCTTTACATTGATCAACAACTAAAATATTAATGCCCTCCTTCAAGGTCAAACGTGGATAGCCAAACCTAAAAGTGCTTATAACTCGCTTGTTATTGGTCCTAGAGGTTTGGATAGCCAAACCTAAAAGTGCTTATAACTCGCTTGTTATTGGTCCTAGAGGTTTGGGATGGTAAACCAACCTATCGGAAATCATGGGCTGGGAATCTTTTGGTGTGATCGGATTTGACCTTGGGGCCCCTCCTTCAAGGTCAAATGAGCATAGCCAAACTTGAAAGTACTTATAACTAGCTTATTATTGGTGCTAGAGGTTTGGGATGGTAAACCAACCTATAGGAAATCATGGGCTGGGAATCTTTTGGTGTGATCAGATTTGACCTTGGACCCCTCCTTGAAGGTCAAACAAGGATAGCCAAACATAAAAGTGCTTATAACTCACTAGTTTTTGGTGCTAGAGGTTTGGGATGGTAAACCAACCTATAGGAAATCATGGGCTGGGGATCTTTTGGTGTGGTCGGATTTGACCTTGGGCTCCTCCTTCAAGCTTAAACGAGGATAGCCAGACTTAAAAGTGCTTATAACTCGCTTATTATTGGTCCTAGAGGTTTGGGATGGTAAACCAACCTATAGGAAATCATGGGCTGGGAATCTTTTGGTGTGGTCAGATTTGACCTTGGGATCCTCCTTCAAGGTCAAACGAGGATAGCCAAACCTAAAAGTGCTTATAACTCGCTTATTATTGGTCCTAGAGGTTTACAACATGAAACCAATTTATAGGAAATCATGGGTTGGGATTCTTTTGATGTGGTCAGATTTGACCTTGGACCTCCCTCTCAAGTATTAGGGGTATGAAAACAGATCAGAGCATCATAAATTGTAATATATGATTGTAACATTATTATGTGCTTTGTAGGTTTCGTTTGCATTAAAGGTAACTTGTAAGCTAATTCTGGTGAAAATATGACATTGTGCTTTCAAACTCCTTTGAAGTTCATACTTTTGCTGTTTGCATAGGGCACATGCATAACTTAATACCTACATTATATATTACTGTAAAGTTGACATTAAAAGGTTTCTTTTGACCTTTAATGTGTTAAAAGTGGTCACTGTTTTTGCTAAAATAAATTAGTAAAATGTGCCTTAAACTAGCTTTAAGTGTTTTGTAGAATTAAAAATTTGTGCATTGATAGTAAGTTACTTTTAAAGTTTAAACTAATTTTGGTGTTGATCAGTTGGATTGTTTTGTTATTTACCGATAGGAATACTGTATCATATACAATCCCTTATCATTATATAGTCCTGTTAGTGATCTGCCAGAGGTGTGCTGAATGCTTATTCTGATTTTGATTCACTCAAAAAGGACCAGCTTATTTAGAAGCTGTGGTGTCCGATTAGATTGAAGTACATTCTGGGTTGGTTTTACATGCCTGTTTTTGTCTCATTTTCATCTTAACCTCAGTAGAAGTAGCTATTATACTGTGAAACTATTTGTACACAATATTATAAAAGAAACTTTTTATAACCAAAAAAAAAAAAAAAAAAAAAAAAAAAAAAAAAAAATATTAATGCTACATTTGTCGTTATTCCCTTCAGAAGTCTAAAGATTCTTATGAATTTAAAAATTGATTCTTGGAAATTTTTTAAATCCTTAGAATTTTGCTTAGACAATTTAAGATAGATTACAGTTCTATGAATAAGAATCTTGAAGCAAGAATAAGAATCAAGAAGTAAGCTAAAGATGTGTCTTTTTAGACTTGCATTTCCATCATTAACAGCTGTCCGTTCCCAGGTGCTAAGGGGGCTACGGTGGCAGAGTGGCAACACTTTTGCCTCCCACCTCTGAGGCCGGGGTTCGATCCCCGTCAAGGCCTCAAGTGGGAAAGCTGGTAGTTGCTTGCCGTCGGTCGGCAGTTTACAGTACAGAACCCTAGCAAACTGAATGTACTGGTTTCCTCTGCCCTTCCAACTACCCGTCGTGATATGACCTGTACAGTGTGGAAAGCGACGTAAAACCCCAAATAAACCAGGTGGATGCTTGGCTTTGATGTTGCCCTCTGAGAAAATCAGAATTTTAGATAAGTTGGTGCTATATTAATTATTCAAATCAAATTCTTCAAATTAAATATTAGGCAGTAGACCCCCTGTAATATTTAAAAGAGAATAAAACTTGCACATTGATAAACCAGCAACTTTATTTACCATATGGACAATTGGCAGGAGTAACTCATGTTATTTATTCATAAATAGTATTAAATACAAATAATATTATACATTTGTACAGCCAACGTCACTTTTGTGAATACAGTAAAACCTGGTTTATAGTGAGATAATAGTAGTCACAAAACAGAATAGGTAGTTTAGTATAAAACAATAAGGAAATACAAATTTAGGAGGGTGGTAACAAGATCATGAAGTCAGTTGTTTTGAAAATGGAAGGTTGGATATTAAAGTTTATACTGTATTCACACTTAGAGTTTTAGCACAGAAAATGACGTTTGGCATTAGTAAGTAACACCTCTAAATGTAGTTTTAAGCACTTTCTTGTACATGTACACACATGAAAAATATCTTCAAAGTTTTAAGAATGTAAAATATTAAAAAAAGAATTGTTTACTGCAAAAATTATACTCGTACATAAAAGTACAGCTCTCTTGTGAAATTACACTTGTCTGCTGTGGTGGGTTTTATGTAAGCCTGATTTAATTGCAATTGGACGGCAAGGGTAAAGGTACAATTTTATTAGTCATGCTGAATGAAATACTTTCAAATGAAATCTAAAGAATGAATGAGATGAAATGAATGAGCACAGTGTTAGTTAAGTGGTTGCATTAATCATTCAAGAAATGCTTATATTTGTTGAAAACTAAATGGACTGCATGTATAATAGTTAGGTTTTGATCTGTGCTTAAGTTATCAATGCCAAATAATAACAAATTCATTTAATATCTCTGCATTAGTTATGACCTGTACAGTATTTACTACGCTGTCACATTCAGAACAGTCTGTTGGGTACCCAGACCTGCATGATTCTTAGTTACATAGAGTCTATTTTATGGTGTGTGTTTATATTCCTCACTTTGCAAATTTCACAAACTGTGGTGAATTTCATATTTCTCACTCCAGTTCTTTCTCAATTCTACAGTAACAAGTGGTTAAATTGAATCTTAAGTGGATACAGAAATATGTCTTACCAAGAATTCGGAAAAATCAAGTAACAGGTAAATTCCAGTAAAGAAGGCCCTTTGATGGCCTAGTGTTTAGTTATAGTTCTAAATGGTTTAACTGCATTGCAACAGTACCACCCCACCTTTTTCCCCTGTCACCCTTCACAATCTGATTGGTCGGTTTGGCTCAGCTCTCATGAGATCTCTCTTCCAGGCCTTTTGGTTTTCATCTTGTGTGGCTTCAGAATCTCCAGTCAGTTTTATTCCCGAAGCTCTCTTCCCCCTCCCACATCCAGCCTTCTTGGTAAACCCAGTGCGAATCCTCCGGTTGGCAAACCACTTACGTACCTGTTGTGGACTGATGCCTGCTTCTTCTGCAATTGCTCTCACTTGTCTAGCACAAGGATATGGGTAACCACGGTGATGATTGAACCAGGTGTCCATGACCTTTACTGCTTTGCCATTGAGCATGACCTTGGGTGGTTTACATCCATCAGTGTCAGCTTCTGGAATATTCTCGCCATTTTCTGGAGATTCAAAGACAAGCCTTGTCCTCACTGCTTCTGGGTAGTTGTAGTGCCCTCCGTGTACAAACTTTGGTGTTTTCATATCCTGTACCTTATCCACTTGGTTATTGTTAGCCTCAAGTTTGTGTTCCAAATGGTGTGTGCTGAAGGTATTTAGTCTGTTCTCCACCAGTACTTGATCTGTGTCATATTTGGGCTTCTGCTGAACCTTACAACCAAGTTGATGCTGCCCATGCTTTGCATACAACTTTGTCAGACTTTTCTCCACTCTGTCCAGCAGTGAATGATGAAGGTTATCATAGTATTGCTCCAAAGATTCATCCAGGGAGGCAGAGGACTTCTTTACAGTCATTCGCTCAGATTCAATGTCTCTGGAGCAGCTTTTATACTTCTTCAGCAGCTGATGAAGGTAGTTGCAGAGTTTGCTGTTATTCTGGTAGAATTCTATGTTTTCTTGAATATGCTTGATGATCAGGGAGCTTCTGAATGAGACTGGGGTTAGGTGGTAGTCACTCTGGGGGCAGTCCAGACTGAATACAAGTGCAGGGTACAGAGAGTGAATTGGTGTGGAACTGATAGGAATGCCATAAGTCACAGGAGAAGAGACTTGCTCTGGAGCAAGCATTATTTCGTTCACTGGTGGTGCTTCTGTTTGTGGAGCATAATATACCTCCAGTGATGACTGAGCATTCATTATTTCATTCATTGATGACGTTTCTCTTTGTTGAGCATGAAATAAGTCATGGTCATTGTACATCTCTGGTGATGAGGGAGCATGCATTAGTTCCTGCTGAGTGTTACTATAGCTGTCTGTTTCTGAATCAGTTAGGGCAGCTTCAACTAAAAGTGGATTTCTTGATGCAGTGGTAAGGTATGAAAAGTTGGGTGAGCAGATATCTCCTCGCTGAATATTTTGGTCATGACCTTCCCTGGTCACATGGTCATCTGGGCCAGATTCTATCCATACAAATTCCTGAGATGTACAAACTTCGGCAAGTTTCCCTTGAGGGAGTTCTTGCTCCTCCATTACATTCAGTCGAATTTGTGTGGTTGTATCCATAAAATGAATTAGTTCATCAGAGCTAAATATCTGTGTTGAAGTCATGTGACCATACTGGTTGTCGGAGGAATTTTCAGTGTCACGATGGACTATCCTTGGATTCAGGTTAGAGTGAAGTTGTGTCAAGCTGGATTGTTTCTGTCGGTAGTGTGAGGCCAGAGATATCTCTGGACAGGTGGGAGACAGATCTTGGCTTGTATAGCTGTACATCTGAAAATATGAAAAAGGGGATTTAAATATTGATTGCAATTCCTTGCCTAAGTTTACCAGTTTAATTTCATCTACTGCTTTGCAGGGGCTATAGCTTCCCCATGAATGGGAACTCAGTGCACTAAATTAACAACAACAAAAAAAACAAAAAAAACACAACAACAACAAAATTGACAAAAGGGATAGTTGGGAGACTTCTGTAAGGTCAGTAAGCTTGGGTTTTGGGTGTGAAAAGAGGGGACATATGAAATGAGTAAGCTTGAGTTACTCATTTCCTAAACTTCAGAATTTCAGGATATCATGAATGTATTTCCCAATTTAAACTATTCTGTTGAATATCTTAAACTGTTGCAACATCAGCTACTGTTGAATTTATTATAATTCTATTTTAACTTCTTGCACCAACATTTGCTAAACCTAATTAGTATTTGTTTTGCTTTATATGACTACAGACGGGTCATTTCACAGTACATTTAATTTTAAATAATGCAATTCATATGTAATAAATAAATCAAATACTGTGTTCTAAATATGATCATTACTCCTGGTGACAGTCCGACTTATCAACATCCTTTATAACAAACCCTATTTTGCAAAAGTGCCATTAATTCTTTAATTAAAAAAATCAGTCTGACTTACCTTGATGAAGCTAGCAAAGAATGCAGCAAAGAATATAATATCAATAAATGGATAATTCGTTCATATGATATTTTAGATAATTATCCTTTTTCACTGGCCACAGACTTTTTTCCAATTTTCTCAATGCAAGTTTTTACTTTCCAACAAGATATCACAAAATAATAAGCACACTAGTAGCACAGAGAAATAAATATTGATTCAGTGAACTGTTGTAACAAGAGTGAGAATAGTGACATATGTGACTTGTCCAGGCATGTGATATTTATACAAGTCTTGATACAGCCCAGATAATCCCATTTTACACAATAACACCCCCTCCCCACACCCCACTGCTGTACCCCACTTAAGATATCCCTGTATTTTAGTTGTGAACTTACAAGTCCTTTCCTGTAAACACCCATTCTTCAAATGTCTAAGTGCAATTACTGCCAATGTTAGGCAGGTGAGTTTATAGGACTTAATGGCTGCAGGAATGACTAACAAAGACTGGGCTACACCTTTGAACATGAGAAAGGATCAGTTTAGAGGTATTTCTCTTTGTGAAAAAAGATGAATATTACTCTCATCTATGTACTGTTCTGTATTTTGTCAGTCGATCTTTATTGAAGTTTTATGGTGTAATTTGGATTGAACTTTGACTAATAAGTTTGATATTTAAATTTTGTATAATATTGTATACATTTTGTATTCTATGTTGAAAAAAATAAATTCTACTAAAAAAATAAGTTATATGTACCAAACACATTTTTAAATCAAAAGGTATAAATAGTGTGTTAGTTTTGTTTGATCATTAATCTTGATGTGTATCAAACCAAAAAAAAAAAAAAAAAAGGACACCAGGCTTATTTTCCATCTTTTCCAAAACAGACCAGGCTTTCTTTCCACTTCTTTCTACTGCCATTTTTTCCACCAGGCTTTTTTTCCCGGATTCGTTGTGAAATATTGTTGTTGTAGCCAAATTATATAAAAAATATTTGTGATTCCGTTTGTTTGAATACTGTACAAACTGGAGCTTTTTGGGCTATTTCCAGTTTTAGTGATACCATTAAGAAGTAAAGTTATGACACACAATAACCTGAGCAAAAAAAGGATAAACCCTCACTGGGTTCTCTCAGTTTATTTTTTTTCCAGCAAATTCTTAAAGTCATTAAAAAGGTCATAAACAAAAAGTCTTTACCACATGTATGCTGTTCTTTTGGCATTGTACAAAGTCTTTTTTATAATTCTTGATAAGGTACTTAAAAAAATAACATCGCAGGAACCAAATAGGATGTCAGATGTTAGCATAAAACATTACATAAAGTAAAACAGAACTTAATTGGTATGCATGTAAACATTTCATATGTATAGTGAGTATTGATGTTTATATATATTTGGTTGATGGGGCTGAGTAGAAACCCAAGTACAATAATTTTCATCCTATTCTCACCAAGACAGAGACTGTCAACAAACCCCTATTTTGTATAAATATTTCAAAAACAAGTGTATTTGCCCACAGATATGTGATAGATATGATTGATACAAATGTATCACCAAAAACGTATTTGAACAGCATTCCTGCTCATTGTTATTGCATTAAAGTCCATCCACAAATTAGGAAGTAAAATATATTCAAATTAAAATCCATACTTTTCCTCTGTATCATAAATATTGAAAAAAAACAGGCAATATTACAAGACTTTTGGATCAACAATTTGGACACCCCGTAGTGTATACAACCTTCTTCACTCAACCAAAGTTTGACATGTAGTCAGCTTTTCTTGTAGTCAGATCTCAAAACTGTAATTATATCCCCAGACGAAAGTCGGGGATATATTGGATTCAGGTCCGTCGCGCCGCCATCCCCAGACGAAAGTCGGGGATATATTGGATTCAGGTCCGTCGCGCCGCCGCCGCCGCCGTAGAAATTTCCTTGTGGACGCGATAACTCAAAAACAAATTAACATTTTTTTTTCAAACTTGGTACACATGTTAAGGGTGCCCAAAGGAAGATCCCTATTTTAAGGTGACCTTAAACTCCCAGTAAAAAAGAACTTATGGCCACCTTAAGGTCAGAAATTGGACTTTTGGCCACTTAGAGCCCTGTAGGTCACAAACTATGATGCTCAGCTGGCTGAAATTTTACCTGACAACACATTAATATGTTCTTAGTACATGTGCCGAAAATCACGACTTTAAGTTGAGGAGAAAATTGTCTTTGAGGCCCATAAATACCCCCACTTAGGGATTTTTTGCTATACTTTTCACATATTTTGCCCTATAATTTGGAAGTGGTAATTCTGATGAGTCTCAAACTGTGCTAGGTATAACTTTGATATGTAATCCTTGTCTGTAGAAAATTTTAGGGCTGTAGGTTTACCCAAAGGGGTTGACTTAAGGTCTCAAAAGTGCCCACAGAGACCCAATTTATGCACTTTTTGCCACTTTCAAGCACTGTAGCTTTCAAACTATGTCTCTCATCTAAGTTAAATATCATCTGGGAATATATCTATGTGTTTTCTTATATGTGCCCCAACATTTAGGCCCAACATTTAGGCCTTTAATAGACAGTTAACCTGTGTATCAGGACCATAAACACCCACCCGAGTGACCCTTATAAGACATTTTTCACATCTTTTTCCCTGTAACTTGGAAATGGTAAGTCTGAGAAGTTTCAAACTGTATTAGATATATATTCTGTGTGTAATCTTAGTATGTAACAGATTTTAAGTCTGAAGCTTTAATTTTGAAGGTCAAATTGAGGTCTCTAAAAGGCTCCCAAAGACCCAATATTTGGACTTTTGGCTACTTTTAAGCCCTGTGACTGTCAAACTATGTGACTGATAGAGCTCAAATCCTATCTGGGAAGATATTAGTATGTTATTTATATATGTGCCAAAAATTAAGGCTTTAAGAAGACATTTAACCTGTGTATGAGGACCATAAATCCCCACCCGAGTGACCATTTTTAGACATTTTTCACATATTTTGCCCTGTAACTTAGAAATGGTAAGTCTAAGAAGTTTCAAACTGTATTAGATGCATATTCTATGTGTAATCTTAGTATGTGACAAATTTTAAGTCTGAAGCTTTAATTTGAAGGCCACATTTAGGTCTCTAGAAGGCCCCATAAAGACCCAGTATTTGGACTTTTTGCCAATTTTAAGGCCTGTGACTGTTAAACTATGTGACTGATAGAGCTGAAATCTCATCTGGGAATACATTATTATGTTCTTTTTACATGTGCCAAAAATCAAGGCTTCAAGTAGACATTTAACCTGTTTATGAGGACCTTAAACACCCACCTGAGTGACCCTTTTAAGACATTTTTCACATATTTTGCTCTGTAACTTGGAAATGGTAAGTCTGAGAAGTTTCAAACTTTATTAGATACATATTCTATGTGTAATCTTAGTATGTAACAAATTTTAAGTCTGAAGCTTTAATTTGAAAGCCACATCGAGATCTCTAAAAGGCCCACAGAGACCCAATATTTGGACTTTTTGCCACCTTTAAGCCCTGTGACTGTTAAACTATGTGATTGATGGAGCTGAAATCCCATCTGGGAATGCATTATTATGTCCTTTTTACATATGGCGAAAATCAAGGTTTTTAGTAGACATTTAACCTGTGTATGAGGGCCATAGACACTCGCCCAAGTGCCTTTTTGGACATTTTTTCCGTATTTTGCCCTGTTATTTGGAAATGCTTAGTGTGACAAGTCTTAAACTGTATTATATATAATTTTTGTTTGTTATGTATGTCCCCCAAAAAGTTTCAGATCTGTAGTTTAATTGCTAAGGTCTCTTTAACAATTGTAAAATGCCCACAGAAACCCAATTTATGGACATTATGCCACTTTAAAGCCCAGTAACTGTCAAACTATGTGGGTTATAGAGCTGAAATCTTTGAATTTTTAAAAGGAAATGCCTGTCTATTTAAATTTTGAATATTAATAATGTTATGGCTATCTTAGTCTTTTAAGAACTTATTTTTGTGTGTTATACCTCTGCTTGCTGAGTTTTTAACTTTTTAAAATGAAACTGGTTAAACGCCGGTTAAACATATTCAAGTAGACAAAATGGACACTTTAAGTGAGCTTTAAGTCCCAATATTAATGAAATTATATCCTTATGTAGTAAAACTAGGGGATTTTTAACCCTCAACTAGCCCAGTTTTATTCAACTTGCCTCAGTTAATTTTGACACAGCTCCTACAGTTATGAACTCATTTCAGTTGATAATCACATACTTAAAATTCTCAATTCTTTTTGTATTTGAGTACCCCTTTTATATAGATTGTTTGTTTACCATTTATGCTGTAGCACTCCATCTCTTTGAGAGAACATGTAAACTGTGTAAAAAAGATGTAGAAGATGAGATACATTTTGTTTGTGTTTGTCCAGCTTTAGAGCTGATTCGTATGAAATATTTCAAAATTTTAAATATAGATAAATCTGAATTATTAATAGATCAATTATCAAGGGTATTAACTCATATGAATGTCAATATGGTTATTAATTTTATTTTTGATTTGTGGCAAGAAAGAAAAAGTAAATTATATTGTTAATTTTTATGTATTGAATTGCTGTCTTTATTTACTGTATCTTACCTCAAAATATGTTTGCTCTGTTTGTTATTAACTCTCTATTTAAAGTGACTTATAAGCCCATATAGGGCTGGGTATTACTTCAATAGTTTTTGTATAATCCTTGTCAACATAATACATGTCACTATAATAAACTAATAAACTAAACTAAGTCCCAACCCACATCCCCCACCCGGATTCCCCCCACCCACCTCTGGGACCTCCAGCTATATTGAGTGACACTAAATAAACAAAGGTATTTAATGATATCAGATGAGAAACAAAGACCTCAATGGGGTTGCAGATCTTGTGTAATAGTGAGAGAGGTGTGGAGAAGGGGAGAGGGGTGGGGGTGGGAGGTGGTGGGCTTCATTACATATAACACAAAGGGGAGTCAGAACTGAGATTGTGTCACATATTTAGGTTGCATATATATGGACCACATATACAGGTATAGAGGAAATGAATAACTGAAAACAATTTGCAAATTCTAAAAATAATATAATAAAATAATAATATAAAAATTTTTTTTAAAATAATATTTTATTTGTGAACAAATATAGAAACAGATATGCACTTTTGGGATTATGAATTTTAGAATGGACATTGAATCATCAATCATTTAAATACTTTGAAGGAAGATTGAAAAGTATGATGAGTTGAGTTAAAAATAATATTTTATTTGTCAACAAATATAGAAACAGATATGCTCTTTTGGGATTATTATTTTAGAATGGACATTCAATCATCAATCATTTAAATACTTTGAAAATAGGTTTAGAGTTATCATTGCAGGAAGATTGAAAATATAATTTGAGTTATGTATTCGGCGTCTGGGGATACACCATCTTCCTTGGAAGATATAAACAGAGTAGATTGATGTGCTGAAGTTCATATAATAATGGGTAATTATGTTTTTAAAAATTCCCGATCAAAACCTGTGGCGTGAGTGATGACCTGTCTGGGGATATGTTGGCGCCGAGTTGGCCCAATCTAGTTTGACTTTGTGTTGATTACAAAGCATAGCAACACGAAGGTCAAGATATAGTGAACTCTTCCTAAACTGGACTAATGCTGGTTGGATAAACGTGTTAATGCCTGCTGGGGAGAGGGTGGCAAGTTCCAACATAGAATAGAATTCCTGGCAAGATGCTGAACCTTATGTATTTGACAGAATGCTCTGTGTGAATTGGCTGGAGACTGATGTACATAATAAATTATATATAATACATAAGTGGCCTGAAAGTTCTGAAAGCTTCTGTAGCGTTTGTATATTCTTTATCTGAATGGCCTTTTGGTTTATTTTGAGCAGTCTCTTTATCTTTTGAATTGCTTCCCCCTGGTGATGGCTAGTCGTATCAGTTTGGCTGTTACATTCCCTGAAAGTAATGGATAATATTCAGCCATTTCTTTCTCCTCATTCAGAAAGAAGTTGAAAACTTATTTCTTTAAGAAAGCTTACCCACCCTAGTTTGTTTTGTTTCTCCCAGTGTTTTCTCTGTGTAGCTGGACCCTGCCATGTCTCTGGTCAATTGATGCTTTTCTTTGTGACATGCCGTGGAGTGTGTTAGAGATTCAGTGCTCTTATATCACCCACTTCCTGTCTGAAATGAATGAATCAGAAGTATTTTGTATTTGTATTTATACTCGGTGCAATATCTCCATGTACTACAGGACTCAAAGCGCTATATGACCCATCCATCTGTACAAGTACAGCCCAACTCTCAAATTACTGACATTCCCCTAACTGAAAGACAGAGGCTCACAGATGACAATTTATCAACATCCTTGAGATTCTTTAACCTGCCACTGGGGATAGGACCCAATGACAGAGGACTGCCACATTTAGTGGTCGTCCGAGCCACTATGTATCTGCCTGTACCTGGGATTGACCCACGTCCTCTGTGTTCCAAGGCGAGTATGTTACCCACTAGGCCACAGTGGCAGAAGTTGCAGGAGAAGAGCAAATTTATTCATTTTTACACTTTTTGGACATGTGTTTTCATTTTACTTCACATATTTAACGTATTCATAGCTCATTGAAAGACAAAACATTAAGAGTTTTGATATTTTTCATAAATTCGATGGTTCAGTATCTGAATGAATAGTACTTGGTGATTAGCTGACATGAAATATTTGGAGTTGTGACATCCCTAACCATTGATGGCAGTAAAGTCCACATTGTTGATATCAGGTCAGTAAACTGCAGGGCCTTCTTTTTCATCACGAATCCTGTCACATTGATGTGCCTGGTAGTACATTCAGTGAAACCATTTAAGCAACAGTTCATTAACCTCTTCAGTTCCAGTCCTTCTCATCTTCCTCTTTCTGTTAAGCGATGCAGAACTTTCAATGTCTTCTAACACTTCAGCCTTTCTTTTTACAATGGACTGTATTTGAGGTTTACTAACTCCTATCTCCAGCAATTTTTTCACGGGAATTCCCACCTGAACTGGTATATTTATGACTTTCTTCCTCTCGTCTAGAGTGAGAGTTTCTGTAGATTTAGCAGGTATTTTAGCAGGGAATTTAAATTTAGATAGATTTCCTTTGACATGTACACGTAGTTTAGTGAAAAAGTTCCAGCAGTGGCCCTTTGTATGCAGGTGCAAGTGTGTTGGAATATAAGTACTGAGTAGGTTGAGTTAAACCTATTTTTTTGGAAGGTTTAAACTTTATATGCAGTTCCTAGTCACACAAACTATTTGAACAGAGTCCTCAATCATTATTAAGAATTGCCAGTACAGTTACTGTACTTGTATTAAAAATTATTAACAGGATTGTTACAGGTTCAGTGTAGTGTTAAATCTCAGTGGAGGTTTTGAAATAGTTTGTTATATGCTGGAAGTCACAGATTACAGAGGGTCACTAGTGCAGGTTCAACTCTACTTCATATTGATTGTGAATGTAATTTTTAAGTACATATTTTTAGAATCTGAATTTATACTTTTGTCTGTTAAAGTGTGCAACATTGTGAATTATGAATATTACAAATATAGGGGAAAAAAGTGAAAGAAACACAAAACTAAAAAGCATAAGTAAAACTGATCTCATGATTTCAGGGGACCAATGAGATTCTACGGATGTACATCTCACTGACAGGATTACAGTATGCTGGGAATGAAATGAGAGACCTAATGAGGTATAAACTTGGATTTTATTATTATTTTCTTCAAATGAGGGGAATTACAGACCAGGACATAATGTTACCTCCACCAGGAGGTTATGTTTTCTGGTATGTTTGTTTGTTTGTATTTGCAAAAACTGTAAAAGTAATGTACAGGGGTCGTATTCTTCAACGATACTTAGACTATCCCTTACTTGGATTCTAAGTTTTTATTAAGCTTTTACTAACTTAGATCAAAATGGTATTCATCAGCATTCCTAACTCTAAGGTAGTATAGGGATTGATGCTCGATCTTTCAATATCGATCGATCATCCCACAGAACTGCCGATATCGACACACACTACCAGCATTTCAATATCGAAATAACATACAACAAACACAAAAATTATTTTAAAAATGGCAATTTTACTGCTTAAATGCATATTTATTGTATAAAATCTTTAAAAGGCACATTTACAACTGAAACAAAACGGGGTCAAGTCTGGCGCCATCTTTGTTTACATTGCCAGTGACCTACTTCCTGTTTCACGGAAGGGATACAAAACCTGACAGCTAGTGCACAGGAAAGCAAGAATACTCTTGTTTAATGTACGTTTTGTTCATTTTATTTAATTTTATATTGCAGAAATATATTTTTGATGCATAAGTAGTATCTTTTGATATTTTCATGAATTTATATGTGCACGTTTTCAAAGAACCTCTATTATCGCCCACGGCTTATGTTAACGGTCCCGATATTGAAATATCGATCGATCCATAACCCTAAATTTTCATTCGATATCGATCCTCAACATGGGTCTCGATCCCTATACTACTCTAAGGTCACCTTAGACCTCTACTTAGATTTCAAGTTATCTGCAGAGGTACCTTAGATAATAGAATGTTTTTAAATTATGTAGTTATTGCAGGGAATCTTGTGTTTTATTGATGTTAAACATTGACACAACATTAAAAACAGCATTTTCCTTCAAGAAAATGGGCTTTTTTCACCACTTTTTAACCAAGTACATGATTTAGTAAAAAACAAAGTAGACCTTACATAAAAATTATTGTGGAGTAAGACTCTTCCTACCTTAGATATACTGGTTTCCAAGTTTACAGTTTGAGTACAAAGTAAAGGGAGTTTTCCTAACTTAGAATTTAAGTAATACTTAACAAAGTAGAGGTTGATGAATACGATATCTAAGTATTACTTAGGTAAGTAACCATTCCTAACTTGGATCTAAGGTGACCTTAGCTAAGTATTGTTGAAGAATACGGCCCCAGATCTTTCCGACTTTTTTATGTGGGTAGGGCTTGACCAAATAAAGAAGTGATTAAATTTTGGGAAATATTCTGGATAAAAATTTTTGTGAAAATTTTCCCATGAATTGTGGACTTTGTACACTTGAATTTGATTGCGTAAAATACCCTTACCTTATCCTCACTATTGCTATGTGTTGGCGAGAGCAAACATCCATGACCAACTCGAATATTTTTAAAAGAAATATTCTTGTTAATACCCTGCGCATGTGTGGACTGCGCATGCGCCGCGGCCGTAGTTCCTTTATATTTCATATTTAATTTGGTCGTCGGAGAGTAAACATCGGCGAGAAACCATTTGTCGTTTTGTTTGTTTCAAAATGGCATATGCGGAGAATGACGGACTATCACTTGCTTTAGATGGATTCAGCTGAAGGATTGCTTTTATTCCTTCATTTCTTCATCTTTCCAAGCATTTTCAACACTAGCTGGAAAATATGCAGGTTTTCAGCGAAGGAATTTCTACCAGACTTTCAAGTAACAGATCTGCTTTCTCTTCTGAGGTAAATATAGTAGATTCTGTGCTTGAGATGACGAGGAATGCCCCTTTCCAGGCTGATACTACAGTAGATTTACGTCTATGATGAGTGCTGGGAGATTTCTTCATCTTCAGATCGCTGCATTTTATTTTTATCCAAGTTTAGAATATATGCAGAGAGATGACTTCTACACTGTATTTGGTTAAGTTCTGCTACCGCACTGAGGCAGATACAGCAGAAATGGCCATTTATTATCACCAGGAGGTTGAGAAGAACGTCCCAAAAGGTTGAGGCAGTTACAGAGGATATGCATTTCATCAGTGGCTGGTAGGGTTCCGGAACCGTGGAGGTCTCCGGGAATGGCAGCCTTTTCACCACAGAGGAATTATGTCCATCTTGAGGTTTGGGTACGGCTCCGTAACCGTTGATGGCTACGGGAACGGCAGTGCGTCCACCACAGAGGACACAGGCCATCACTGGGGGTTGAGCTCTGTAGAGGAACGGACCCACAGAGAAATTGTGTCATGTTTACATTACCAGTTGCCGGTATCAACTCTGGGAACGGCTATTCATCCACAAAGAAGCAGTTTCCATTACTGGAGGTTGAGTTCTGTACAAAGCGGTGAAGATTATTTACCATGCAGTCAAGTAACAGTTCTACTTCCTCTTATGGGGTTTATATGGTAGATTCTGGGCTTGTTGATGGCAAGGAATACCACTTCTAAGATGATGCTGTAATTCTTAACAGATCTACATGGGGCAATGCATGGTACACCAGTTAATGCCTGGGTTTCCGTGCCCGTAACCAGTGCCTTACAGAGCCGTGAATGCTACACCATGCTGTGTTTGTTTACCATGGTTTGAACTACTAGTTCTGCTTTCTCTTTTGAGGTTTTATAGTAAGCTGTGTTACTGTCCTCAAAAGAATTTTCTTGGAGATGGTTCACTAATCTTCGGTTGTCGTACATTGTTGAAGATCTTCAGTGAGAAGGCAGCAGGGAATCTACACTGTTTAGCTGTTGGTGATGCGGTTTCCAAAATAATCATCAGGGATCCAATGGTATGGCTCCAGGGTTCGTGTCATCTCATGGTTGTGCAAAAGACGAAATCGTCTACAAGCCAATCGAAAAGCTTTTCACCCATTACCCACAATGGGTTCGCAGAAAATAATTCAGACAGGAAGTGACCTTTTTGTGTGGTAAAGATGGTGTTAAGCTCAGTATATTGCAAGTTTTCCAGTAAAAAGACGGTTTACTTTGTGGATATACAGCTGGTTATGTGACAAATTCTGTGGGATGGAGGGAAATATTTGCTTCCTCTCTATTACACGGATGTGTTTCTTCTGTCTTCACGTGTTCCTTCTTCAGCATTGCAGTCTACTCGTCAGTTCACGATGGACGAAAATGACCTCAACTCTAGCCAGTTTGTGAGGAAAATGGCCAGTAATAGATGAAATATTTGCTTCTCAGTTTATTGGGTTTACCACAGTCGAAGTCGAGTAGTCTTTCTATGCACTAATGGAAGCACACAATCTCGGCTTTCACCAACACATCCTGAATGGTAGTTTGCAGTGCATTGTCACACCACTGGCTACGGTGGACCATTTCCTGTCTTCCAGTCTACATAGCAGCCTCATTTGCTTTGATGGTAGTACAGCTTAATGCACAGGTTTCATCACAGAAGTTAAGCAGCATTGGTCACGGTTAGTGTGTGGATGGGTGACCATTTCTCCATTTCCTCATTAACAGATTGTATAGGTGTAGCCTTCATATCTTCAAATCTGTTTGGAAGGAAAAAGAAGATGGATATTTCACTTTATCAGGATCACAGGGATGACCTTTGAAGGTTGCAGAAACAGTTCCTGGATACAGCTTTCTGCCATTTTTAAGGTATGGTTACAGAAGGTTTGTCGTCCTGGACTTACACACATTCAACAGTGGGGTTAACAGACAGTTTTGTGACAATCAAATTGTCAAGCACATCCACATGTTGAAGTGTTTCCTGAGCAAGGAAAACAAGCATAGTGAATTATAGGGGTTTCTTTTCCTAGAATGCTACATAAAGAGCAATAACCCCAGTAAGAATGTGTATAAGCCTGGGATTTTAACAGCATATTTCTTGTTACAAAACCAGGTTATTGAGGGCTGGTTAAAGGTTTAAGTATATTTTACTAGCTTATCGCCATGCAGTCTTTCAGAGTAGTAGAAGTGTGCAGTAATACTATTTGTGAATGGTACTGGTACTTGTGCTAGACTGATGATATGGCCACTTTCATATCCTACTAACTAACTGTGGCAGGTCATATTGGGGCAAGGCCAGGCTTTCCTTCAGTTTGCTACAGTTCTTTACGTTCAAGTATATGAATTATATGAAGTTCTACTTATTCCGGGTCCATCACAGTAGATTATCTGGGTGTTTTTGGATTAGGTAGTCATGTTTGGCCATTAACTTTCAAGAGAATTACCTCAACACAGCAGTTCGTCTTGCTGCTTTACAGGTTCAATATACACAAGGTGTTGTGTCCTTAATGTAAAGCAGGGGATACTCTATTAAGAAATGGAGAATCTATGAACACGTTACTAGTTATTCTGATGTGCCTATTCTGTAATCCTAGAATAGTCATAATAGGCAGCTTACACACAGTAGAACCCATTGGAATATATTTAATCTCTATACATTTGATTTCCTTGTTTAGAGATTTTGAAAAGGCATTTAATTTGGTAGACTGTCCGAAAGAATGTCTTTGTATTGTCTCCCTTGCATACACAAGAATGTGTTTTTTAAAAATGTTTTCTTCTCTTCATTCAGCAAGGTTACAATTTACTTCCAGGATTCTCATGGTTTGCATAGGATTCCGTGTATTGCTAGTATTATTCAGTTTTATGGACAACTGAATATGCTTTTAAGGTATTTGGAACACATTGGAAGTATCCAAATCTTTAAACATACAAATTCCTTGGTTAGGAGACCATGAAAAGGCTTTTGACTTGGAATTTGTGCGTTGTATCCAATACTATCCATAAGCATAGGTTTTTGTGATGGATCTTGCATTTATGTCATGGTAGACAGCAAGTTACCTCTGTATGTCCCATCTCAATGCAGTTTACATAGTGTGGCATATTTTTCTTGGGGAATATTGACATTTAGGATTGCTTTTTAGCTATCATCCTCAAGTTGCTTCACTGAAAGACGTTATGGAATGTTCATAATAGCAGGAGTGAATGGCTGGGAATGGTTAGTGTTGGGATGTGTTACAATCATTTCATAAAATATTCTCTGCTTGTTACTCCTTGGAAAATCTCATCAGGCTGGGTTATAGTCTGAGAGTTTTCACCAGATCCATTAATTTCTTATATTTTATGTCTGGTATCTGGCCATGTTTCAGACTTAGCTTTGGAACTCTCATTTTTAATGGCAGACAGAGTTCTAGCATATTTATGAAGATAAGTCTTATCTTTTTCTTTAGGGAGACTTATTGAATTGGGTTTTGGTACCCTTGAGTTGTCTGCTCCTTATGCCGTGGAACTATCCTCGAAGGTCCGTTCAGTCGGATTTTTCCATCAGATTCCACATAATTCTAAGTCTAATATGTGTAATCTGGGCAAAGAGGTTTACATGTTACTTGTTTCTTATGTTAATTCAGTATTTTTACATACTGAAATGCATTTCCTTTTTATGTTTCAATGATTTGCAATTGAGGGGGGATCGGTGGTGTAGTGGTTAGAGTTCTCGCCTCTGACCTCTGAGGCCGCCGGTTCGAATCTTGGGCCGGGCGCTTCATGTTGGAAAGTTGGTAGTTACTTGCCGATCCCCGGTGGTTTACAGTGCAGTATGCACTGGTTTCCTCCACCTGTAAACTACCCGTCGCAATATGACCCTGGCTGTTGAATGCGACGTAAAACAACAAATAAATAAATAAATGATTTGCAATTGGAATCTGGGGTTGAGCTTTAGAGTCTGCCTAGCAGAGATTAAGCTCTATAAGTACAGATTCTGATTGTGGAATCATAAGCTTCAAACAGGGAAATTTCTTGTTGTGCTGTTGAAAATAGATTATTTATCAGTTTTTTACTTCTCAGCCTTAGTTTGGGATGAAAGAGAAGTTCAGTATTTATGTACAGAAGTTAAAAAATTGGACTCCATTTAAACTTTGTTAACTTTTATGATTACAGATAAACCATCTCGTGGGTCATCTTATCAGGTTAAGAATCATTAGAATATCTTGTTAGATTCTTCTTAATGTACTAGATACATTTTCTTTAAACTAGTGCTTGGTTTCAGTCTTTGAAGTTTTAAACTTTGTCAAAGGCTTTTGCCAAGGATGTATGCCTTTATTATGAGAGTTTAGGAGTATACATTCACAAAGGGGCTACTTTGTTGGGTTGGGATTTCAGCCCAGCAGGTTGTGTTATTGTAAAATAGTTACAGTCATTATGGCTACTTTATCTCTTACTACTTCATTATAGCCCACAACTCCTCAGAAGGATTGGAATTTAGTTTCTGGCAAGTCATTAATTAGTTACTTTTGTCTAATTAACTAAGATTTTGATTTACTTAGTCTTAGTACTTTTCCCACAAAAATGTTTGGTATTTGTACTTGGGCTTTGCATTTAAGATTAGTTTCTGACATATTATAACTTACATAGGTTATCTTTGATTTAGTTAACTAAGATGACTTTGGTATCACTTAGTCTAGTACTTTTCTCACAAGAAGGTTTGGTATTAGTACTATGACTTTGGATGGGGATTGTTGTCTGACAAGGTATAACTTACATAGGTTATACTTGTTTAGGAAACTAAGATGATTTATGTATCATTTGGTCTAGTACTTTATCCTCTACAATTTTTTTGGATATTGGTACTTTGGCTTATTGGTTTCTGCCTACTCTTGGTGTGTCAAAAATTTAAACCCACCACCAGTATGGTTGTAATCAAGCACTATTGAGGATAAGGTAAGGGTATTTTACGCAATAAAATGTAAAAATTTTATTGTAATTTAACTTTTTGTAAGTTAAATACTTACCTTATCCTCACTAGATTCGGATTCCCGCCCGTCCATCCCCACATATAAATTTTTGATTTGGGTATAAGTATATCTTTACATACTCCCAAATTAAATATGAAATATAAAGGAACTACGGCTGCGGCGCATGCGCAGTCCACACATGCGCAGGGTACTAACAAGATTATTTCTTTTAAAAATATTCGAGTTGGTCGTGGATGTTTGCTCTCGCCAACACATCGCACTAGTGAGGATAAGGTAAGTATTTAACTTACAAAAAGTTAAATTACAATAAAATTTTTACAATTTATGACTTTTCTTTTGTGCCAGATCTCCACAAGCATGTAGTGAAGAAGTTTATTGAGTTTTTTTAATGTATATATACATATATGTGATTTTCATAGTTGCCTATTCTGGATGTTCTTGAAGTTCCTGTCAATGATTATCATTATAAAGAATACTTGGCTTTTTCATCACATGTATATTCTACCTGTGTTCAATGAAATTGGTAGACTCTAATATAAAATTTAGCAGAATGGTGGTAGTTTTGACTTTCCTATACCAGAGTGTGATGTAGGTCAAAACTGGTGGGTGGGTCAACCTACCTACAGTGTTGCAAACTTTATTGCATACTGTTAAATTCATTGTATACATTTTCAAAACATTCATACTGTGTATGAATATCACTGTATATATATCCCTGATGAGGCGGGGGGGGGGGGGGGGGGGGGGGGGGTTGTCTCCCCTGGGAATATGTATGTACTTTGTTCAAAAAGGTTTAAAAAAAATTAAAGAAATTCAAACTTCGCAAGAGTGTTCCTCAGGGGGATGTAGATCTGCAGTGTCATGGTGTGTCCTTTGCTGTGTTTGATTGATTAAAAAAAAAAATAACTAAAATAAGTCCACATTTACCTAAAAATGCGAAAATAAATAATCTGTCAAACATATCCGCAGTGAGTGGCACCATTGAATATAAACACTGTTGCAGTTTAAACTTTAGATTCCTGCACCATTTCTTCATGGATGTTTATGCAGCAAATACCAGAAGTGGTGTAATGATACCTGGCATGATATATACAACCAGTTTGTAGGCTACATAGCAAGAAAAACTTATGAAGAAAAATACATAGTAAAAAATATTTATAAAAAAATGTATCTTTTATTGCGCTACAATAGCTTACCATGTGGAACTGAATGCTTACTCGGATGGCCACAAGGCAATGGCCAACATCTAAGAAAAATGGACGAATAATGATTGGCCACTACCTTATTACTGTAGATGAACCCCACAGTGAAATACCGAATGCTCCCTGTCTTTTTCTCGTTGGCCGCGGGATTATAACATGCTTTTATTTGGAAGGAAAAGATCTCAATTTTACAAGGATATTCTTGTCATTGGATATTGAAAATACATCAGTTTCCTTATTTTGATACATAGAATCATAATTTGGTGACTTTTCATAGATCAGATAAGTATTTTTAGCATATTTTACAACTGAAGTCCACTTCCGGGTTCACATTGTAAAGAAAAGCGACTCATTTATGTGGCTTGTAATACAGGATATATATAAGCCTGGCAAATAAAATAAAATATTTAACCCTATCTGCTTCATTAATTGACCATTATTCTAGGGTTTAAAAATATATAATTAAGCACAAACGTGTCCTTGCTGAGACAAATCTTCGGAAACAACTTCGGTTTTTGTCTAGACAGCAATTGCTTGCAAACTAATGCTCTACTCATGCATGTAGTTTATATACAGGAATATATACCTGTTGAAATCAAATAGGATAAATTTGTTAATGGTTTATCTCCGTTCTTCTCCAGTATTTGTCCATTTTAAAGGTTAAAATATGATATAAAGCACGAAACTAACTTGGGGAATCCTTGGGGAAACCCCTGTGATGACATCATGTCTAGACAGCATGTTCTGAGAGACGTGTGTTTGTAGTTTCTTCAGTACATTTTCCTTTAAAATAAAATGAAATAAAATATATTACCCCTTCTCTCCTATGTTATTGACCATTTAAAATGTTAATACTTAAATAACAGGAATAGAATCCTTGCTCAAATCGTCTAGACAGTACATGGTTTTTCAAACTAAGGTAACCTTGGTTTGGCATTATTGTAAGTCATCCAGTTTTATAATAGAAGAAATATTATACATTGCTTTTTAGGTTCTATGTTATTTAATAAAATTCTGTGTAATTATTGCTTCCTTATCTCACAACTAGCCCTACCTGCAGACTGCAGTGAGGCGGGTGGGGCAGATGACCTTGTGTCACTCTTGATTTACATACGTAAATCCAGTTGTGTAGTTCAAAGAACCGTTTAAGGAAAGCTTACATGGAAATTATAATATCCAACTTCTTTCTAGCCAGGGTGGATCAGATCCCTGCTTGAATCTGAAGCCAGACCCGAACTTAGTTCATCCGAGTTTTTAATCCATCTAAGAATCAGATGCATTATTCCCAACTTCTATCCATCCGAGTTTGGTTTGATCCTCGGATTTTCATTGCATCTAGATCCAATGCTAAGATCTAAGATGCGATGATCGGATGGCTGCAGGTACCATCCTATGCTTGGATGATCGGATGTTTACAACTACATTCCAATGCTCAGATGATCTAATCTAAAATCCGATGATCAGATGATTGTATCTGAGATCTGATCCTCGGATGATCGGATCTTAAATCTGATGTTCGGATGATAGTTCCAGATCAGAACTCTGAACAATCCTAACACACTTTGACAAATAGTACACAAGCCTGGCAATAAATATCACTGAAGCACAAGTGAACACTCAGACAGTGGTAGACCTGACCCAGTCCTTAGGATGGATAATAAATCCGGAGAAATCCGAACTGAAACCTACTCAGGTGTTCTCGTTCGTGGGCTACGAATACCATCTAGATTCAGCCCTTGTAAAACCCACTCAAGAGAGATGGCTCAAACTTCAGGATTTGATCCTACGACTTAAGTCAAACACGTTTTGACTTCAAGATGTTTGATGTCGCTAATTAGGTTGCTTGCCTCAATGGAGAAAATGGTCCCGGAGGGACGCTTTCACATGAGACCCTTCAGTTTCACCTCAAGGAGCACCGGAGATATTCTCAGTTGTGGACAACTTCTTTTCTTGGACAGAAACCATTTCAGCACACCTAAAGTGGCGGCAGAATCCCACAAACGCGATGAAAGGTGCAGACCTTCATCCTAAAGACCACAGTATCCAACTCTTTACAGACGCCTCTAACCAAGGCTGGGCGCTCACTTAGAGCAAGCTACTACAAGGGTCTGTAGTCAGACAGGGAAAAGGCTACACATAAATGTGCTGGACCTGAAGGAGGTTTCTCTGGCCCTCAAAGTTTCAAGGCCCAGTGCCAAACCATACAGTGTTGGTTGCTACGGACAACTCAACAGTAGTAGCCTACATAAACAAACAAGGAGGAACCCACTCGGCAGAGATGTGCGCCCCCCTGTGGAAGATCATGACCTGGTGCCATCATTACCAGATCACTTTAAAGCCAGACACATTCCAGGGTGTCTGAATGTGATGGCTGACCTTCTGTCCAGGTCAAAACAAGTCCAGTCAACAGAATGGTCACTGCATCCGCAGGTATTCAAACAGATCTGTCTCAAGTGGTTCACCCCTCATGTAGATCTATTCGCCACTCGCCTGAACCACAAAGTTCCACTATACATATCTCCAGTCCCAGACCAAAATTCTTGGGACATAGGTGCTCCGAATATAAACTGGTCAGGCCTCACTGCCTATGCTTACCCTCCCTCGGCTCTCCTTCACAGGGTGATCCAAAATAAGGCAATCCAGCTGCCTGATCATTGTAATAGCCCCAGGCTGGCCAGGGATGTCCTGGTTTTGGGACCTAGTGCAGCTCTCAACAGAGATCCCACTTCAGCTACCAGTGTTACGAACTCTTCTGAAACAGTCCCACTATAAAGTGGGCCCTATTTGAGAAATGGTGCAGATAAAATTTGGTAGATTTCTCCACTCCCTCTGTGAAGCAAGTCTCAGACTTCTTCATGTAGCCGTACCAGCACCTAAACAGGCTCTCCTTGACGATCGATGGTTATAGCACGGCCATTATTGACACCTTGGGTCCAGTGGGGCTCAATAGCTCCCAAAGTTAAGACCTTAACAGGTTGCTCTCCCATTTTTTCACAGGGATCGTCCCAAAGTTCCAGGAATCTTGCTAAGTGGAACTTTCTGTTGTGTTTTATGAGCTCACTAAAGTGCCTTTTGAGCCTATGAAAGACAGACCTCAAACATCTTACCCTCAAAACTGCTTTCTTGCTAGCTTTGGCCTCCGGCAAGTGCCGCAGCGAAATTCACGCCTGGGTTGCAAACAAAGTATCTAATCTAGGCCAATGGAAAAAGGTTGCTTTGTTCCCCTCTTCAGATTTCTTAGCTAAAAACCAACTAGCAAGATAAGGTTTAATAATGTGTCTCCAGTGACTATCCCTGCTTTATCTATCATTGTGGATAGACAATTCAAAAAAAAAAAAAAAAAAAGACAGGACCCTGTGTCCAGTACAGGCCCTGAGGTATTACCTGGATCGAACCAAGGACCTAAAGGGTTCTCGATCCCTACTCTTTATTTCCTTCAAAGGTCATACCTCAAGATACTAGACCCTCTGCTCTCTCTTCTTGGTTAAAGGAACTAATTTGTTGCAAACAAGCAGACAAACAGTCCTAATGATATCAGGGCCTTTGTGGCCTCTAAGGCCTTTTTTTTCTTTAGTGGGGTTTTTCGGTGATATCAGGGCCTTTGTGGCCTCTAAGGAATTTTTTTTCTTTAGGACCTAAAGGGTTCTCGATCGCTACTCTTTATTTCCTTCAAAGGTCATACCTCAAGATATTAGACCCTCTACTCTCTCTTCTTGGTTAAAGCAACTAATTTGTTACAAACAAGCAGACAAACAGTCCTAATGATATCAGGGCCTTTGTGGCCTCTAAGGCCTTTTTTTCTTTAGTGGGGTTTTTCGGTGGACCAAATCATGTAAGCTTGTCACTGGAAAGCTCACAATACATTTACCAATTTTACCGTTAAGACCTTAATTCGTCAAATTATGACAACATATCTATCTGGGTCCACTTGTAGCAGCTCAACAAGTCCTTGACCCTTCCCCTCAGACTCGTCATCCTCGGAAAGAAAAAAAGGGGGGGGGGGGGGGGATGCACCTCTGCTACAGTCAAGTCTTCAGGAGTCAAAACCCAGGGTCTAGGTATAAGCATACCCTTTCAGGATGTTTGGGTAAGGTCTTTTATCTTTTACTTATGTTAATTAATGCTATGTGCAAATATTATGTATTTAACTAGGTAACCCATAATTATCTCAGTTTCATTTCTATCTTATCTTAGTGGAAAATAATTAAGCGGCCCGTCAGGGACGCTTATTTGTTTTCACCGAAGTTCGACTGATCACCGCCGCCGCAGGATTATGGTCTCCCTTGAATAACTTCTTAGCTTTTCAAATTTTTCTTTCCTTCTTATCTTTCTTTAAAACTATAGAAAAAAAAAGGGGCGGGAAAAATTTTTGGGATACTTTGCGCAGACCTTAAGCTTTACTTAAGGTAACCTTAAGCATGAGTCCAAAACACCCCGTCATCGCGTTTCAGAAAAAAACACACACACCTGTGCTATAAAATTTATCAGGTACATTCTAGACCAAATTTCCAAGGTCAGAAAGACTCATCTCATCAATCAGACCATAGATGCCTGAATGGGAGGCATTTCATTTTCGTAAATTTTTTAAAAATGGGTACTTGGTCTGTATCTCAAAAACGGTTAAGATTTCAGCGTTTTGTTGGAATAACTTATTCAGCTACTTTTTGATAATCTTTCACATGCCGAAGTTTTAGCCCTGTATCTGCGTTCTTAAGGTCACCTTAATGTCAAAAAAAGGGGGTTTTAGTCCTCCAGTTCACTTAGTTTTTCACTTTTTTCAACCAAACTTGGCACATATATTAAGATTTGCCAAAGGAATATCCTGACTTTATGGTGACCTTAAACTCAAAATGTTAATGGACATATGGCCTGCTTAAAGTCATCAAATTGGAATAAAATCCTCTGGCTCCTTTCTTTTTCCGTGTTTTTATATTGAAATTATCACTGATATTAAAGTAGCTAAAGATAATACTGATGGTCACCTTAAACTCTCAGTATGAATGGAGTTGTAGTCACCTTAAAGTGAAATAAGGGGGTTTTCAGCCTCCAAGTATCTTATTGTTCGACTGACCTCAGTTAAACTTTGCACACCTATAAAGGATGGCAAACCAAAGGGTTATCCTGACTTTAAGGTGACCTTAAACTGTTAATATAATTTTGGCCCCCCTAAAGTCATAACATTTGAATAAAGCCGTCTGGCTCTTTTCTTTTTCCATATCTAACATATATTGATATTGAAGGGACATTCTCATATTATGGTCACCTTAAAGTCGCAATATGAATGAAGTTATGGTCACCTTAGAGTGAAAAAGGAAGTTTCAGCCTCCAGCTACCTTATTGTTCAACTGACCTGAGCTAAACTTTATGCACTTATAAAGGATGACAAAAGGGACATTCTTATTTTATGGTCATGTTAAAGTCCCAATATGAATGAAGTTATGGCCACCTTGCAGTGAAATTATGGAGTTTTTAATCTCCAGCTATTGTATTGTTCAGCTGACCTCACTTTAATTGTGCACACTTATTAATGATGAAAATAGGGACAAGTAACATACACAATGCAATAAAGTTCACAGTTTCTATTGCTTATGATGCATATGTTGACATCTTTTATGGGTGACTTCTTTTTCATCAGGGCCGCTTCGTTTTTGTCAGCAAAAACATTCTTCTAGTTGAGATTTCAAGCCCAGGGCTTGTAATGTTGCAGTGAAACCCTTGGGGAAATTCATACCGTTTAAGTGAGCATGGCTGCACCTTTCCCTTCAAAATCCAGACATCCTAACATTATCCGTACTGTTCTTTGATAAAATTCTGGTTTTTGGCTTCCTACAGGCCCAGTTTCCGAACCGGGGCACTGTAAGCGGGACTCAGACTGATAATTTGGAAAGTACTTTCAAATTGATATATATATTAGTTCAAAATCCAGAAAAATTGACAAAATACTTCCAGTCTCAGCTGTAACTCCTCTGCCTAGCGGTTGGATTCAGCATTCAGTTCCACATGGTAAGCTATTGTAGCGCAATAAAATTGAAAATTTTAACTACTTAAATGTAGCTTTTATAAGCTACAAGCTTACCATGTGGAACTGAAGAAAGGTCCACCCTTCCTCCCCGCTGCATTACAGCTGAGGGGGTATATTAATTTTCAACTCGAAAAAGACAGGAAGCATTCGGTATTTCACTAAAGTTCACCTACAGTATTAAGGTAGTGGCCAATCATTATTCGTCCATTTTTCTTGGACATTGGCCATTGCCTTGCAGCCATCCGAATAAGCATTCAGTTCCACATGGTAAGCTTGTAGCTTATAAAAGCTACATTTAAGTAATTAAAATTTTCAAAATTGTGATGTTGCATGGTGAAAAATGAATCTTTTTGTGCTACATGACGAGATTTTTGCCTTTTGGGTTATTTTCAGAATAGTGAAGAATCCAATCAGTAACTTAGGGTCATTGATCAATCACAAGATAAAGAGTGGAGCCAAACTCGGTTTATCACACGAAGTAATTCCTATACTCAGGGTGAGTTCATTTACATTCAGAGTCTTCTTTTTGAGTGGAGATTAAGCACTATAAAAGTTGATTCAAATTAGTCTTAGAAATTTAAGTTGACTTTTTTATTCTGCTTTTGTTGTGAATATATACATGTCGTGCAGTAGGGTATACTCTCTGATGCTATCTTCCATGAGATCTGTGTTGTCCATTTGTTGTTTCCGAAGTTCTTTTGATTTTAAAAACCTGAATGACTGAAATAAGTTGGTGCCTTAAATTTTGAAATGTAAAATCAGTTAAAACTTATCCACAGTAAGAAGAGTAAGAATCACCGGTACAAGTACAATTTGGTACAAGTAGCACTGCCATAAGTAGAAGTAGTCTCTGTATGTCCCAACAGTTATTAGTGAAAAATATAAAGATAACTAGAAGCTCGATTTTCAAAAAGTAGCCATAACTAGAACCTAATTTGATGCACAAAGTATAACTTTTCAATGGGAATAAGAAGACATAAGTAGATCCTATAAATCTTGTGTGTATAGAACTGTCAATACCCCAGAAAGAGGCAGAAAATAGTACCATTGTGACACTCTGTACCTAATTCCTCACTTTTGTGTTGTTAAGTCTGAACACTAAACAAATAAATTTCACAGTAGAGTGATCACACAAGTGTTAATTATGGTAAGAGACTTAGGTTACACAGTATCTTTAGTACTTCATGTTACTTCATAAATTGGGTAAAATTAAAAGTTGCCACAAGCAGAAGTAAATGGCTGACATTGCGCCACATCAAATTAGACCAAATCCACTGTATTTATCTGGTTTGTATATCCTTGTATTTAGGTAATCTAGTTGGCAATAAAGAAATATGAAGCCAAAGTCAACCGTAACTTTATCAACTGCAGATTGACCATTCATTGTTTAGTTAAAGTTTATATGTTTCAGCCAATGGCGGACGTTTTAGAAAAGCAGGTGTTTGCCTTCAGAGATATAGTAGCAGATCTACTACGAGTCTATGGTGATGTAAGCACTTCTCTTTTAAAAAAAAAATCATAATTTATATGTCCATGTATATGCTTCACAATTCTAACACAAGCTGCCTTCAGGCAACCTGGTGTAATGTTAAAGCCCCCTGCCATTGGAAATAGATTCTAGAAATTAATCAAATTACCCCCCAGAAAATAATACTTAAACCTTAACAACCTTAAAATCCCCTCTACAATTACCAGAGGATAATAAATAAACATTTTTTTTTTTAATTTTTGCTCTTTTTTCATTCCGGCTTGGGAGTTAACATCAGAAGGATCTGATCTAGAACAAGACAATCTCAAAAAACTTTTTTTATAGCTCTAAAGTTTTTTTTTAAATGGCTGTAAGTTCCTTATTTGTTTGTCTGATTTTGAAAATAAAAATATATGCACAAACTTGAATGCAGCACCTTGCTGGTACAGTAGAAATTGGCCACTGCTCAAAAATTCACACAAAACACATGCACAAGTTCACACCCACCACCAGGGTACAGGGCAATAGTCCCTGCATGTCAGTAACTGTTTCAAATTTATACCAAAAGTTTAGCACAGCATCATGCCACATGGATATATCTACACTAATACAATAACTCTTTTGAGAGTCATATTTTAAAAGTTATTGAGTGGTGTAAAGTTGATTGTATAAGAATTCACTTACTCTAGAAGCTCACTTGTTGAAAAAGGTGGACTAAAAAGCTTTGACCTTAATTTATTTATTTTTGTTACAATTTGTATTTGGCAGAAAATAGTGGAGGAACAACTGTTTCTAAAGCGGTTGTCAGACGTGTGTACTGACCTGTATGCCTTGACCTGTGTCATTGCCAGAGCTTCAAGGTCCATGTCCATAGGCCTGAGAAATGCAGACCACGAGGTAATGCTTCACTTCAGCACAGTAATACTGACGGTTAAGGTCCATAAGCCGGATAGCATCCGGTGGATACTATGGATTACGCCTGAGTACGCCGCCGCCACGCCGCCGCAGTGTTTAGAGATTTTCTCGTTACCCCTCAAGAGGCCAGGGTATTATAGGTAGACTTCTCAAATTTTCAGGTCATATTCATAACCATAAAATCTTGCCTGGGAATATTTTTGGCCTCATTTTGAAAAACAAGATGGCCGCCACGGGCGTTTTTCGACTTTCAGCAAGGAGTTTTGTTGGCCCTCTAGAACAAAGGGAATTATAGGTAGAGATCTCAAATTAGCAGGATCTGTTCACCATTACAATATCTTGACTGAAAATATTTTTGACCTCATTTTGAAAAACAAGATGGCCGCCACAGGTGTTTCTTTTCAGTCATGAAAAGTGCTTATATCTCCCTTATTATTGGTCCTAGAGGTTTGGAATGTCAAACCAACCTATAGGAAATCATGGGCTGCGAATCTTTTGGTGTGGTCGGATTTGACCTTGGACCACCCCTTCAAGATCAAACAAGGATCGGCAAACTTAAAGGTGCTTATAACTCGTTTATTATTGGTCCTAGCGTTTTGGGATGGTAAACTAACCTATAGGAAATCATGGGATGTGAGTCTTCTGATGTGGTCAGATTTGACCTTGGATCCCTCCTTCAAGGTCAAATGAGGATAGCCAAACTTAAAAGTGCTTATAACTCGCTTATTATTGGTCCTATAGGTTTGGGATGGTAAACCAACCTATAGGAAATCATGGGCTGTGAGTCTTCTGATGTGGTCAGATTTGACCTTGGACCCCTCCTTCAAGGTCAAACGAGGATTGGCAAACTTAAAGGTGCTTAAAGGTGCACATTTAAAAAATAGCATCAGAGTTGCCTGTACCCCACATCCTAGGGAAATATTTTTAACACCATGAGATATAGAAGTACTGTATCAGCACAAAGTTCAGGATACTTTCAGAGCACTGTCAGTTATATAAAGGTCCAAACAATGTTTAAATAGAGAAAATAATGTCAAAAAGAAAGATAATGCATGTACTTAATCTACATCTGGCATGGCCGAATTATGGTTTAGGTGTTTTGAATATTACCATGCATACAGACAAGTGGTAATACATTCAATGAATGCTTATGTGTGGTGTTGGAGCAAAATCTGTGGCTCACTTGATGAAATTCCATCTGTTACAATGGGAAGTTGTAAAAGTAAAATTCTTAATGAATTCTAATATGACTTTAACGGTGCTTAATCTGCATCAAAATACAGACCCAAAGGTGCAACAAGATTTCATAGGTCAAGGTCACTATGACAAGGTCAAAGGTCAAATCAAGGTCACACCATGATGCTGCACACCTACAACCCCTAACTATTGTCCCTGCCAAGTATCAACTTCCTACACCTTATGGTTGCCGAGATATAGCCCGGACAAGATTTTCAAACTCAAGGTCACTACGGCAAGGTCAAAGGTCAAATTAAGGTCAGACCATGACGTTGCACACCTACACATCCTAACCAATGTCCCTACCGAGTATCAACTTCCTACAGCTTACAGTTTCTGAGATACAGCCCGGACAGACTTTTTCCCGCCGCCTGCCCCCCCTGCCCAGACCCAAAGGTCAAGGTCACTATGACAAGGTCAAAGGTCAAATCAAGGTCACACCATGATGCTGCACACCTACAACCCCTAACCAATGTCCCTACCAAGCATCAACTTCCTACACCTTACGGTTTCCGAGATATAGCCTGGACAAAATTTTATAGGTCAGGGTCACTACAACAAGGTCAAAGGTCAAATCAAGACCATGACCATGACGTTGCACACCTACAACCCCTAACCAGTGTCCCTACTAAGTATCAACTTCCTACACCTTACGGTTTCCGAGCTATGGCCCAGACAAGATTTTATAGGTCAAGGTCACTACGGCAAGGTCAAAGGCCAAATCAAGGTCAGACCATGACGTTGCACACCTACAACCCCTAACCAGTGTCCCTACTAAGTATCAATTTCCTACACCTTACGGTTTCCGAGATATAGCCCGTACAAGATTTTCAAACTCAAGGTCACTACAGCAAGGTCAAAGGTCAAATCAAGGTCAGACCATGACGTTGCACACCTACACATCCTAACCAATGTCCCTACCGAGTATCAACTTTCTACAGCTTACGGTTTCTGAGATACAGCCCGGAAAAACTTTTTCCCGCCGCCTGCCCACCCGGACACCATGGGTGAAAACAATACCCCGACAGCCCTTAAGGGCTGTGGGGTAAAAATGAGTCTTTCAATATAGTCATTTCAAACCTCCCTCCCCCCCACCTTGCCCCCTAGCACTTTTGGAGTTTACATTTAAATTTAGCATGAAAGAGCTCGCAAGAGGTTTGTCAAATATGTAAAAAAAAATCTGCTAGAAGTTGAAATGGCTGTCCATGTTATGTTGAAGCGTCTTGCCCAAATATGAATCTGGACTTATTATACATTATGAATACTATGAAAACATGAACCACATTGAACCAGAAATGAACCCGGCCAGTTTGTATACAGCTCTTGAGACCAGCATGGAATGGTGTGATCAGAATATCAGTAGAGTGCCCCTTATACAGCTGTTCCATTTTCATGAGTCCTTGTAAGAGTCCTTTCAGAATTTAACCAAAAAATAAGTTTGTACAAGCGAACGGCTGGCTTTACACCCATCTCCCACCTGCTTCGACTTATTTGACTGACTCTTAATAATTAGCTGAGGCCACTCTCATGATGCAAGAGTTCGGGGACTCTGCATCAATCATTTCTTGAAAAAGATCACTTGTCTCTTTTTTTGAAAAACATAAGTTGCAGCAGCAAACAGTTCCACTCACAGTTCAGTTCTGCTATTCACTTCAACAATAGTTCTTACTCTTCTGGGCCTAGACTTTGACATCATTGGTTGCTGGGCATATTTCACTCTCGCCTCAAAACTTATCTATTTAACTTAGCTCTTTTAAACATAATATTATCCTCTCTATGGTTCTCTAATTTTAGAAACAACCGTTGTCTGTCTCTGGCATGTGGTATTTACGGATTCTAGATATTTGTTATTTATTTGCCAGTAGTTTAGCACCACCTGATTAGTAGTTATTTGCCATTTAGCCATAATAAAGTCTATTGTGTGCAAAGACCTCAATAGCGCAATTATGTATGTAATCATTTGACTGTCACCTTGAAGGTCATTGGTTTGAAGTCAGCTTTGGATGATGTGGAATTCACTCAGGGATTTGTCCCGAAATGACCCCTAGCGGTCTAGAGTAAGGATATGAAAGCTGTAAACTTTACCTTTGTATTCTGTTGTAGATTAAAATAGTGCATCTGTTTACCCAAGAAGCTGCCATGAGAATTGAGAATAATATTTCCATGCTAAGATTGGGTAAGTAACTTATTTCTACACAGACAGTAGTTATAACTGTAGATGTGATGTCAGAGCCAGTATACGTGTCAAAACCATTTTATCAAAATACTGAAACAAAATATTATAGCTGGAATGTCAATTGTCAGCACAACTCTTTTTCTTCTATTGAATTACAATTGTTTGTAACTTGGAGGAAATGTGTACGGAAACTAATTATCGTCCCTTATAAGACACACTCAGCTTTTCTACCCCTTACTTGCCCGTTGATTGTCAAATGCACAAGAGAGTGCTGAAATTTATCTACTGCTTAAATGCATCTTGTAATTTGTACAATAAGTTTACAGTTACTCACAGGGTGTATCCAGTCATGTAAAACCTGGAAACGTCTTGGAATTCCATTTTTCTTTTCCAGGCCTGGACAAGTCATGGAAATTGACTCCAGGTTTTGGAAAATTCATAAAAAGTCATGGAAATTAAAAGGCATCCTCTTGCGAAACGGCATTGTTCCTTTCTTTCATCCAGCATTTCAATACAAGGATACTTTTAGGTTTATGTAATCAGATCAAATTTTGATGTCTTCCACATTTCCTGTACTGTGACTTGAACCTTGTGCGTGGTTCTCAAAGGCCAAACCGGCGGGAGCTCATGGCCGGGGTACATGTCTCTTTCATGCCACAAAGCATGTAAAAGGTCCTTGATTTTAAAGCTTTGGTCAACGAGAAGTCAAGGAAAAAATATTAAAATTTAGTGGTTACATCCTGTAGCCATTAATGGAAGTCAATCACGTATGTGTAACACAATGAATTATGTCAGTCATCAATATAATATTTGTAAGTATGATTTATTTTGTACAAAGTCTCCCATGTGGTGTCATAAGATAAATAACTCTGTTCAACCTGCTAATTCTACAATTGTTAGTACTGAAATCATAAAAGATATGTTGCATTGTAGAGATAGTTATAATTACTAATTTTTCAAACTACATGAAATTGACACAATTCTATTGACAGTGTGTACAGTTTGAAATTCTTAAAATAAGTTTGAAGTTCTTAAAATAAGCTTAACAAGCTTATAATATTTCTGTATTTACTAAAGCTGAAACGATTATTCGTACTAGTCGATTAGTAGGTTATCAAAGCACTAGTCGACGCCAATGTTATGAAGTCGGTTAATTGTTTTCCTTATATATCACCATATAGCGGATTTTACGCAATCGTTGTAACCATGGGTATCTCGAGTTAAGACCTTAAAACGTATCAAATTAAAGCATTTTATATGCATTTTATTTTTAAAATATCAAAATATTACATTATTGGCCAATTATCCAATAATCTGGTGAATTCTTTGGTTTTAAGCATCTCGCGATCCGCCATTTTGTTTGTTTACATCGGGAACCATCCGGAACACACACGTTTTCGATATTTCTCATACATGCTAAACGTCAGAAACAATTAATCGATTAATCGACGGTTAATGCAAGCGACTACCCGGCCACCAAAATTTGCTAATCGTTTCAGCCTTAGTATTTACATAGGTTCATTTAGATATGTATATATTAGGGCTGCAAGCGAGCCCGAAAATGCACCTCGATTCCTCGTTTTAGAAGAATCGACTCGGTTAATCGCTTCATTATCGCCCACGAAATAAACTGCATCATATTTTGACATATTACAATTTATAAACGGTTCAAATGCGTACAACATGAAAGAATGTTGATAATTCATTGAATTTTGGAAACAGGACACATTTATAATGCAAAATGCAGGAAACTTTAACCATTTTTATATTGCGAGATTTGAGGCGTCTTTGAAATACGTTATATTAAATGCCGTCTTATAAAAACATAGTTACACAAACAATTAAAGTTTGCAAATGCTTAAAATATAAAAAAAAAGAAACGGAAACACCTTTTATTAGTAAAATATATTAATATATTTAAAGGAAAAATCTAATTTTGTAGTAGATTTTACGTCTATGTTTAGTTGTTTTCGAAGACCCGGTTCACTTTTCTTGCCTCGAGTATTGAACTGATTCATTTCGTTTACGAGTAACCGAAGAATCGTTGCAGCCTTAGTATATATATACATGTTTTTTCACTTACATGTACCTGTAATTATTCCTTTATGTTTATAGCAATTGACAGTGTATTACAATATTTACATTACAATGTTGTATATACAAGAATAAAATAAATTAATTAATTAATTAAATGATGGGAAAATGTGAATTATTTGAAGAATTTCTAACCCTTTCAAAAATATTGTGTGTATATTAATATCCTCTCTTATGACTTTGATGAGATTGGTTTTTTTTTTTTCATTTACTCCTGTTACTAGTCCAATTTACTTGGAATCACACTAAAAACACAACTTGCTTTGTATATCCTAAATTCAGAATTTCAGAATATTTTTGCGTAGGCAGGATATCAGTAAAATTTGCGGCTACCTCATCCCTATTCATAACTGAAAAAAATCAGAGTAAGCATCAGACTATTCACAAAGTATTCAAGTGTCAAGGTGACAGTTTGGTTTCAGGTGCAACAACAAAATGTCATCATAAAACATTTATTCCAATTATTTCCAGTGATTATTTCATAAAAAAAAACCTACTACTTGTAATATGTTGCAAAGTTTATATGAATTTTAGCCTTCGAATAAAATATCGGAACAAGTGAAGCTGAACTAATAAATTATGAAATGAAGCTCAAATAATGCGAAAACCTATTTCACCTCTTTTGCATATATTGTGTATATTTATATCCCCAGACGAAAGTCGGGGATATATTGGATTCAGGTCCGTCGCGCCGCCGCCGCCGTAGAAATTTCCTTGTGGACGCGATAACTCAAAAACAAATTAATATTTTTTTTTCAAACTTGGTACACATGTTAAGGGTGTCCAAAGGAAGATCCCTATTTTAAGGTGACCTTAAACTCCCAATAAAAGAGAACTTATGGCCACCTTAAGGTCAGAAATTGCACTTTTGGCCACTAAGAGCCCTCTAGGTCACAAACTATGATGCTCAGCTGGCTGAAATTTCACCTGAGAACACATTAATATGTTCTTAGTACATGTGCCGAAAATCACGACTTTAAGTTGAGGAGAAAATTGTGTTTGAGGCCCATAAAGACCCCCACTTAGGGATTTTTTGCTATATTTTTCACATATTTTGCCCTACAATTTGGAAGTGGTAACTCTGATGAGTCTCAAACTGCACTAGGTATAACTTTGATATGTAATCCTTGTCTGTAGAAAATTTTAGGGCTGTAGGTTTACCCAAAGGGGTCGACTTAAGGTCTCAAAAGTGGCCACAGAGACCCAATTTATGCACTTTTTGCCACTTTCGAGCACTGTAGCTTTCAAACTATGTCTCTCATCTAAGTTAAATATCATCTGAGAATATATCTATGTGTTTTCTTATATCTGCCCCAAAATTTAGGCCTTTAATAGACATTTAACCTGTGTGTGAGGACCATAAACACCCACCCGAGTGACCCTTATAAGACATTTTTCACATATTTTTCCCTGTAACTTGGAAATGGTAAGTCTGAGAAGTTTCAAACTGTATTAGATATACATTCTATGTGTAACCTTTGAATGTGAAAGATTTTTAGTCTGAAGCTTTGATTTGAAGGTCACATTGAGGTCTCTAAAAGGCCCACAGAGACCCGATATTTTGCCTTTTTGCCACTTTTAAGCCCTGTGACTGTTAAACTATGTTACTGATAGAGCTGAAATCTCACCTGGGAATATATCATTATGTCATTTTTACATGTGCCAGAAATAAAGGCTTTAAGTAGACATTTAACCTGTGTGTGAGGACCATAACACCCACCCGAGTGACCCTTTTTAGACATTTTTCACATATTTTTCCCTGTAACTTGGAAATGGTAAGTCTTGAGAAGTTTCAAACTGTATTAGATATACATTCTATGTGTAACCTTTGATTGTGAAAGATTTTAAATCTGAAGCTTTGATTTAAAGTTCACATTGAGGTCTCTAAAAGGCCCACAGAGACCCAATATTTGGACTTTTTGCCACTTTTAAGCCCTGTGACTGTTAAACTATGTGACTGATAGAGCTGAAATCTCATCTGGGAATATATTATTATGTTCTTTTTACATGTGCTGAACATCAAGGCCTTTAGTAGATATTTAACCTGTCTATGACGACCATAGATACTCACCCGAGTGACCCTTTTTAGACATTTTTTACATATTTTGCCTTGTAACTTGGAATGGTAAGTCTGAGAAGTTTCAAACTATATTAGATATACATTCTATGTATAATCTCTGATTGTGAAAGATTTTAAGTCTGAAGCTTCAATTTGAAGGTCACATTGAGGTCTCTAAAAGGCCCACAGAGACCCAATATTTGGACTTTTTGCCACTTTTCAGCCCTGTGACTGTTAAACTATGTGACTGACAGGGCTGAAATCTCAACTAGGAATACATTACTAAGCGTCTTCTTTTTCCATGTACCGAACATCAAGGCCTGTAGTAGACATTGAACCTGTGTATGACGACCATAGACACTCATCCAAGTGACCTTTTTTGACATTTTCTACTGTATTTTGCCCTGTAATTTGGAAATGCTTAGTGTGACAAGTCTTAAACTGTATTATATCTAATTTTTGTTTGTTATGTATGTCCCCCAAAAAGTTTCAGATCTGTAGTTTAATTGCTAAGGTCTCTTTAACAATTGTAAAATGCCCACAGAAACCCAATTTATGGACATTATGCCACTTTAAAGCCCTGTAACTGTCAAACTATGTGGGTCATAGAGCTGAAATCTTTGAATTTTTAAAAGGAAGTGCCTGTCTCTTTAAATTTTGAATATTAATGATGTTATGGCTATCTTAGTCTTTTAAGAACTTATTTTTGTGTGTTGTACCTCTGCTTGCTGAGTTTTTAACTCTTTAAAATGAAACTGGTTAAACATATTCAAGTAGGCAAAATGGACACTGTTATTTTCTGGTGAGCTTTAAGTCCCAATATTAATAAAAGTATATCCTTATGTAGTAAAACTAGGGGATTTTTAACCCTCAACTAGCCCAGTTTTATTCAACTTGCCTCAGTTAATTTTGACACAGCTCCTACAGTTATGAACTCATTTCAGTTGATAATCACATACTTAAAATTCTCAATTCTTTTTGTATTTGATTACCCCTTTGATATATATCAGATTGTTTGTTTACCATTTATGCTGTAGTCCCAACCCACATCCCCCACCCACCTCTGGGACCTCCAGCTATATTGAGTGACACTAAATAAACAAAGGTATTTAGTGATATCAAATGAGAAACAAAGAACTCAATGGGGTTGCAGATCTTGTGTAATAGTGAGAGAGGTGTGGAGAAGGGGAGAGGGGTGGGGTAGGAGGTGGTGGGCTTCATCATATAACACAAAGGGGAGTCAGAACTGAGATTGTGTCACATATTTAGGTTGCATATATATGGACCACATATATAGGAATAGAGGAAATGAATAACTGAAAACAATTTACAAATTCTATAAATAATATAATAAAATAATAATATAAATAATTTTTTTTAAAATAATATTTTATTTGTGAACAAATATAGAAACAGATATGCGCTTTTGGGATTATGAATTTTAGAATGGACATTCAATCATCAATCATTTAAATACTTTGAAATTAGGTTAAGAGTTATCATTGCAGGAAGATTGAAAAGTATGATGTTGAGTTAAAAATAATATTTTATTTGTCAACAAATATAGAAAGAGATATGCTCTTTTGGGATTATTATTTTAGAATGGACATTCAATCATCAATCATTTATTAATAAATACTTTGAAAATAGGTTTAGAGTTATCATTGCAGGAAGATTGAAAATATAATTTGAGTTATGTATTCGGCGTCTGGGGATACACCATCTTCTTGGGAAGATACAAACAGAGTAGATTGATGTGCTGAAGTTCATATAATAATGGGTAATTATGCTTTAAAAAATTCCCGATCAAAACCTGTGGCGTGAGTGATGACCTGTCTGGGGATATGTTGGCGCCGAGTTGGCCCAATCTAGTTCTTTCTTTTATTTTGACAGGAAAGGAAATGAACAATGACAATCTGTATGAAAGTATAGCCGAGGACCTGTTTGAACATAAGGGTTACATGGCAACACACCCACTCACACAAAACTGGGACTGATGAAGTCATACACAAGTGACAACATGCTGTCAAATGACTAGATACATTGTCAAGTAGAACCAGTGTGGCTTTATAGTCAACTCAGTCATTTTTAGTCTAGAGGTGTGACAAGTACACATAATTTGGGTCGATTGCTCCCGAATAAAAATTCGACTTGACATCGATCCCGCGCAAAGTTTTGTATCCACCTTGACAAGAAACAATATCCACTATGGCGGCCCTCGTTAACGAAAAAAAATATATAAAGATAAAAGCTTTGAATTGCTTGAATTAGCTGATGTCACCACATAATATTAATTTAATAATAAGTAATATTAATAATAATTAATAATTTAATATTAAGTTAAAAATGGTGGATTATGCGATTTAATGTTCTGGGTGTATCCAGTCATGGAAAACCTGGAAAAGTCATGGAATTCCATTATTTTTTTCCAGGCCTGGAAAAGTCATGGAAATTGACTCCAGGTTTTGGAAAATTCATAAAAAGTCATGGAAATTAAAAGGCATCTTTTGTTGCCCTTTTTGTTCCTTTTTTTATCCTGCATTTCAATACAAGGATATGTTTATGTAATCGGATCAAATTTTGGTGTCTTACAAATCGTCCTGTACTGTGACTGGAACCTTGTGAGTGGTTCTCAAAGGCAAAACCTGCGGGAGCTCATTGCCTCGGTACATGTCTCTTTCATGCCACGAAGCATGTAAAAGGTCCTTAATTTTGAAGCTTCGGTCATGGGGAAGTCATAGAAAAGATATCGAAATTTAGTGGATACACCCTGAATGTATGCAAGGTGTGTTCTTTATGTTTTAATACCAAAAAACAGCTGAGCTGTCCAGATTCCAACTAGTGCAAGTGTGTTTTAAAATCCGAACATCGTGCACACATGATAATGAACACAAGGCTTTCCACAGTTTTATTTCTACGGTTGTTTTTGCCGAATTTTTATTTTGTAAACCTATGGTGGACAACCTCAATGACTTACGACTCGGGAGACATGATGGCAACTCAAATTCTGTTATAGTGAAAATAGGCATCTAGAAATGGAAACTTGGAAGTAAATAAAAAATTTTCAGTAAACTTTAAGTAAAATATGATGAAAATCAATTAAATAGTTCTTGTCAATGTATCTCTGTAAAATTCAATATTTCAAATTTAAAAATATGCCATATTTTATGATTTTGTGGCCACTCCCTTGAGAACCTTACTTTAGTTTCAACCTTTTGAGCCCTTTGAATAATGCAAATAAATAGAAGTTCTCAGTAGGAGGCTCCAAAACCTGTTGATACTGGAGGTTTTAGTCAGAGTTCACTGTGCTTCTTATGTGGTCTCTGTGGTTCTATGATTGTCGAGTTTAACGTCAAGGTGTGTGTGTGTGTGTGGGGTGGGGGTGGGGGGTCTGAGGTGCAATCCTTGGTCAGGAGATGGATTACCCTTGAACAAAGTGCTTGACACGTTGGAGATTATCTTACCCAGTAGTGGAAATGGATGCTGACATTAGTTGGGGAGGTAAATCTAGTTGTCACATGACACAAGTCCCATAATAGTTGGTATTAACAAGTCATTTGGACATCTTTTCATAAGAGCTATCTGTGATTGTTTATTGCTCCAAAGAATTTCATGTTGAAGAATTAAAAATGTACGAGGCCTCAAGGTGAAATCTTTAAGGTGGTTTTGCAGTTCCCAAATGCATTGTCTACAGTGAGTTTGTACTCCTGCCTTAAACAGGTTTTAGTATGTGGTTGTGTAAAGCAACACGAGTTTTGTGACCTGTATGTTGTAAATTTATATTGAGCCTTCTATCATGGTGAAATATACTTTGAAATGAGAGATAATGAAGCGGCACAGATTATACAAGCATGCTGCAGTCTATTTAGAAAACCAGTCACATTTAGCAGTATAGGTTTGTACTTGCTCATTGATCAACAACTATTCATTAAGGTTTTGTTATCATTGTCATTGATTAAAATCTCAGCAGAAATATTTACATTTTGGAAAGATTTTAATGAGATCAGCTTTTCTTAATATGCATCATTGGTGGTCATCGAATTCACATGTGCTCCATTAATCCTCAGTGGTATGTAACATTATGGTCAGTCATTGACAAGTTTAAATCACATATTTTACAGAAACCTGTCTTTTTGCAAATAGAAAATGTGACCTGGTACTTTTTTTGAACATTTCTATGCAGTGAACTAATTGACTTGTTTTGTGCATAATATCTTTATGTAATTTTAATGTACGACACTTACAACTTATGAAAATTTGTTAAGAATAGTGATCAGTAATTTTTTTTTTGACCTTGCTGTAGTGACCTTGACCTATAAAACCTTGTCTGTGCTATATCTTTGAAACTATAAGGTATAGCAAGTTGATACTTGGTACAGACATTGCTTAGGGGTTGTAGGTGTGCAACATCACGGTGTGATCTTGATTTGACCTTTGACCTTGTGGTAGTGACCATGAGTTTCAAAATCTTGTCCGGGCTCTTGAATTCTATAAGGTGTAGAAGGTTGACACTTGGTAGGGACATTGGTTAGGGGGGGTGTAGGTGTACATCATGGTGTGACTTTTAGCTTTGGCTCTGCCAAAGTGTGTTCACCTGCCATATTTGACACATGATTCTCTTATGACAAAGATATATGGATTGCTGCAATTGATTATTAAATGTACTGTTACATAATTGTGCTATTTCCATCGATATTTATTCTCCTTTTAACAATTTTACAGCATCATAATTTTTAGTTTACTGATCTTGCTATTGAATTGTCTTGTTTTAATTTTCTCCACTTAGAACATTGTTTGGACCTTTACATAACTGACACTGCTCTGAAAGTATCCCAATCTTTGAACTGTTACACTACTTTTATATCTCATGGTGTTAAAAAAATATTTCTCCAGGCTGTGGTGTACGGGCATCTCTGATGCTATTTTTGGTGAATGAAGTAAATACTATAATGTGTTCATATGTGACTTTTCTATTGTTGAACAACAGTGCATTAAAAAATTAACTTGTATGTAGATCTTTGTTTCTCTTCGTTGTTCTATCCCAGTGCCCTTCAAATTTAAGTGAAAACCCTTGCAAAATCTCAGGAATAACTGTTAAAATTGTTTGAGGTATAGTGCATGGCTGAGTTCATTGGACAGGTGAAATCATAATGCATACTTTACTCCTAGAAGTAACCAATGTACAGCAGTTGGTAATTCTACCTGCATTCAATTTACTGGGTTATAGTTGTGGTATATTGGTGTCAGAGTTTATATTATTTTGATCTTGACATTACTGTCATGTATAGAAATATTGGTCTCTGACCAGTGAAAAAGTGGGACTGACAAAATGAAAATTTAAAAGTGGATCAAATCAACTTTCCACAGACGCGTAAGAAATTTGAAGTCTGTTGGAGTCTTGACTCAAATAAGGAGATACCACACTAAAATAATTAAAACATGTTGCATCATGAGCACTTTTACAAAGCACAAAGATTGACATACTATCACACATTTTTGTTGAAACAAATTGATTTACATTATGATCTGATAAACCAATGTACAAGTAAATTTTAATCCTTGTTATGCCTGAGTCGCACCTTTTTGTGCAGTCGTTTCTGTATGTATTTGCTTTCTCTTTGACAACCTTGCCCTTGACCTTCAAAACAGAGACCATGTATCTTTCTAATTCTAATTGGACTTTTATAGCACTTAATCTCTGTCATAAAGACAGACTCTTAAGGGGCATCACACAAAAAGCATTGTTCAATATTCATAAACCAGAGACATTGCAGGGGTCAGCACCGTGGAGAAAGCAGGAGGAGATTGGAAATTTAAGGTGGATATGCTTTTCCGAAGAGGTATGACTTCAGCTTTGACCTGAAGGAGGCAAGTGAGTTTGCAGAACGGACCTCGTCAGGAAGGTCATTCCAAATCATAGGTGCGTCATACGCAAAACTGAGTCCAAAATGCTTTTGAGACTTGAAAACTGAAGCAAAGTGGGGAACCTCAAGAAACATGCCATCAGATTGACTTCGACGAGTGTTATATGCACTATGTCTGGGTATGAGAAAGGGTTCAAAGTATTTGGGGTTACCACAGTGTAGGAACTTATAAACAAGCACGGCAGTATCTTAGTAGTGCATATTGAAGAAGTAGCTGCTCATTATAATCATCCCCCCCCCCCCCCCCCCCCCCCCACTTAGCCCTCCATCTTGTATGTTTAAATACAGCTTATCAGAGGATGTGGCAGGTTTTTCAAATATAGTAAAGAAGCGGTCCTGAACACAAAATACGTTCTGAGTTGCGTTTAATCACCCCAAATGCAATCCCACTGCATGGTAGAAAGTGATCTCAGGACAGTAAAGTGTGAACAAGATATTAATATTTATCAATTAATTCCCCTCTCTCCTGATTACTTTATACACCAACTCAAAACATAAAAAAGTTAAGGAACATGATGCCTCCGAACAGATTTTCCATTTTTGTTGTTTCAATGTAAATAATCTTTCCAATATAAATTATCATATTCAATTACGAAATCTGCAAACTAAAATCAAAAAATGTTTGAAAAAATGTTGGGGTGGGTTATTTTGAGGTAAATCATCCCATCCTCTCTTGTTATTCAAACATGGCAACACAAAAATAATGATGACTTTTTTGTTTTATTTAAATCTGAAATTCATTGCAACTTGAGCTTCATTTTTTATCGGGTACTGTACGTTATATCAAGAGGCAGTTTCATTTTCATCCCAAATACTTGAGATTTTTGAAATTTTAAATTGATAGAGCTTTTAAAATATTGATCAAAAAATAGTTCTCACATGATATTTTTTTTCAAGGTGAGATTATACAGTTTCAATAAGTACATTTACTTTCATGTAGCAATTAAATTGAACCATCAGGCTCTTAAAACCAATACTTACTGTTCTTATACATATTGCCAATTTAGTAACTTGATTGTTTGATCAATCATGTACAAGTGTACTACTCTTGAGAGACTATAACATCTGTCATTTACTACAGAGGAATAATCTCCCTGATTAAATGACACTAATGGAACTGTAAGTCTTAATGGGCTAAACTGGTGCAACTGAGTTACACTGGGAAAAGAATTGCCGTGTATATTCTGCTTTAGAATTAGTTTGACAAATTTTAGCTTCATATTTCCTTTTAAAATTTCTTTTGATGTGTAATTTTAAGATGCTTCAAAATTAATGCAGCGGGGAAAATGACGGGTAAATTTCAAAAGTATGTAATGGATGTTGTGTATGTACTACCAATACTCATTACATTATTCTGGATATCAGATGCTGCAAAGCCCAATATTATCCTCGTACTTACAGATGACCAGGACACTGTGCTTGGAGGAGAGGTTAGTAAAATGGGCTAATCACCCATGTAATGCATTTTTATACTTTTATACCCCAACAACACCCTTTCCTTATGGTCATATCTGTAAAGTTGGTGGACAGTCTTACAGAAAGGGCAGTAAAATGGGCAGATGGTTAAACAAATTGTGTCCATTGTGAATGTGCTGTCCACAAGACTGTCCACCCCTGTACGTAGTTGCTTTCTGCTTGACAACTTCATCCTGTGGCTCTGAAAAGAGAGCCTTGTATCTGGAGAGCACACAATGAACAATGCATTCAGAATCTTCACCCCCCTCCTCCAGTGTATACATTTCTGTACAGTTTAAGATAAGTCGTGGCAGGTTTTTTAAATGGTTAAAAAAGCGACCCTGAATGCAAAACATTTTCCAGGTTGTGAAGAATGTTGATGATTTATTTATGTATTTATTTGGGGTTTTACGTCGCTTTCAACAGTGTACAGTTCATATCACGATGGGTAGTTTTGTGGGCGATGGAAACCATTACATACAGTTGGCCAAGTGTACTGTAAACTGCCAACCATTGATAAGCAACTATCAACTTTCCCAAATATGGTCCGGGGTTTGAACTTAAAACCTCAGAGATAAGAGACAAGTGTGTTACCACCATGGCCCCAGAATGCTGATGACATCTGATCCAAATGTGAATTTCAGCGAGCATGTCCTGAACAAATATGAAGTGGATTGAATAAGAAACGAAAGTAGATGAGCTTGTTCGGTTGTAGCTTGTGACTCCACTCACTGTAAGGAAAGGTGTAAAGTATGTATTATCACAAGATAAGACAATGGGAAAATTTTCCCAAATGACACACACAAAATATATATCATGAATGAAGATGATGTGAGTGACATATTTTTATTATGTGTGTGATGAGGGATGTTTTAATTTTATTATCCACCATTTTATATGAGTAATAAGTAAAATAAACTTCATATTTTAACAAAGAATGCAAAATGGCTGTGATATGTATATAGTGGCACCAGTGAATATAAAACTTCAAGTTTTAACTTGAGATTATCTTATTAATAGTTATTGACATGATCTTCAATATTTTAATTTAAAAGTTTTAGACTGATCAAATTACAATATCTGACCGTTTCTCTTTGTCATGTTTTTTGACAGATTCCTATGGTCAAAACAAAAGCCTTAATTGGAAATCAAGGGATCATATTTAAGAATGCTGTGAGTAATACTTGGTGAATTACACAATTGGGGTTGCCCTCTTTCACGTTTCTTCTTTTAATTAATCTGATGATTTTTTCCACCACTTTGAATTCCCTTTGTTTATTGAAACAGTTTTCTAGAAGAGTAAATTACTATAACAATTGTGATCTAATGAAATGTACTTCGTATGTGTTAAATTAAATGAAAAACAGGTTGCTGTGAGTTGATATTAAAAAATATCCATGTTTAACAGAGGTTAAATTGTATTATTAAAGATTACTAATTTTTAATTCTTTTCAGTTTAATCATCCTTTATGAACCGTAACTTTTAGCTGTTGTTAATGTGTACATTTTATTACGCTACAATAGCTTACCATGTGGGACTTAATGCTGATCTCGGGTTGCCACACCCGGGGCCAACGTCTTAGAAAAAAAGACAGTTCTTGTTAGCCACCGGATATACTGGTAGTTGTCGTCACGTGATAACTTCTGACCAATCGTCCTACTTTCTCGTTGGCCACGATTGACTGGTAGCAGTTTGTAAATATACAGACATTTTCATTTATTTCTCAGACTTTACTTATTGTTGGAGGCTAATATTTGCATATTTCTTGTAATATATATCATAGATTATTCTGTAAAAGTTTCATTTCCACAGGATAAGTATTTTTATTGCAGTCGCGTGTTTTGAGTTTTCCTCGGTTCAGGCTAATTCTTTCTACGTCTTTTATTGCGTACAAAATGTCTACACATCAAGCAAATAAAGACAAACCGAGAGCGCAGAAATGCCGCCATTTCTGCTTTAGTTTTGATACACATAATTTCTGCCCTACTTGTAGGGAGGCTGGCAAGGGAGATGACCCCTGTGTCACCTTTGAAACCCCTTGCGAAGTTTGCACGTCTTTTACAGATGAGCAACTTCAGAAAATCCAAAACCGGAAACGGTATTTGAAAAAGCAGAAAGCGACAACTAGTTCCAAAGATGAACTAGATCTTTTGGGTGAAGGCGACGGGGATTCCTTCACTGGGTCTAATGCAGACCTCGAGTGTGCGGCTGATAGCCTTTTTACCTCACCCCCCCGTCCACAACCTCTTGCCTTCAGTTCCCTGTCTTTGAAAACGCCAGCAAAAACCGCTCCACCCACCCCTGGTACAGCTTTGCAAAATAAAATCCAGTCAAATTTAGAGAAATCACTCGGTGATTCCTTAAATATACATTTACAGCAGCAAATGGGTTCCTTTCAGGCATCCATGTTGGAAGCTTTTAAGTCACTCCGAGAGGAGTTGACTGTAAAACAGAAAGTCGAGGCTCAGTCCTCGACTCTTGCTTCAAAACCTGGCTTGTCCAGTTCTTCTGCTGCCCCTCTGGATTTGCCCCCTCCGAGATCTGGTACTAACATTCCAAGCGAGGATATGCATGTGGACTACGGTCCAGCTCTTCCTCCTCGTTTAGTATCTACTCAACCTTCCTCGGATCAGTACGTTGCCCCCTCTGAAGGTCATCCCGAAGAGGTTTCGTACTCTCACAAAAAGCAAAGCCATAGGCAGCCAGTTGACCCGAGCTCTGCCTCGGACCAACTAAATGAGGATTCCGATGAACCTCGGATCCCTTCTTCTAGATCCAAAAAGCACTCTGACAAGAGCAAACATAAATCAAGATCTAGATACGTGTCTTTTACCTCAGAGGAGGATCACTCCCCTGTAGCCAGACACAGGTCTTCTAAGCCCTCTAGGGCTCAGCCCTCAGGAGTTGCTTCTGATCAAGACCTCCCACAACATGATCCAGACCCCCCTTATTATAGGGCAGTAGCTTTGTCTGACATGCCCTCACAATACTCTGAGGAAGTTGATACCTTCAGGCGTATTTTGTCTCTCCCTGACCCCAGGGAATCTATGCCCAGGTCTTCCACCTCGGTCTTGGGTCTGGATGATGAAAAAGGCCGTCAAGAGCTCAGACCTAGAGGTCCCTCCTCTATTCTTCCACTTAGCTCAGTTATCAAGGACGCCTTTGATAAATTCCAACATGACTTTAAGGCTGCCAACTTATCTGAGGGAAAATATGTCAAGCCTCCTCCCTCAACTTCAAAGTGGTACAAGGTGGGACAACCAACTTTTCAAGACAAAATCCAGGAGTTGAATACAGACTTTGCTAAGATCTGTATTACTCCTAGACCTTCTGGGCCCCCAGTAGCCAGAGTTCCCCTGCCAGTTCTCAAGGAGCTAGAACTTCAGGCTAGACAAAATATCTCTACCCTCAACTTCACCGCTGCTTTTGCCAAGACCTCCTCTTCTTGCAATGCTTCATTGGAAAAATGTCAACATAGCATCAAGTCTACGGTCAAGAAGATTAAATCTCAGATTCAAAAAGGTGCCGATCCTGAGAGAGCAGCAAAGCGCGGATATGAGGAAGTAGCTGACTACTTAGATTTTTGGAACAAGACAGTACTTGTTCAACACAGGGCCCTCACTTGTCTCAGCAAATCTCTAGCCCATATTTTGCAGAGGGAATTATACTCTATGGCTAATACCGGCTTGCTTAGGCGCGAAGCCGAGATGACTCTATTACATCCACAATTAGGAGAAACGAGACGTCAAGAACTCAGGAACTCGTCCTTTTGGGACGCTTCCTTGTTCGAGTCTCAATTAGTGAAGGAAGGTGAGGACTTCCTTCTCAAAAAAGGCACCTCAAAAGATTCTCAGGGTTTTCCACCCTACCAGAATAAGCCCTTTCGTGGTCCCCACAAGAAAAGAGGCTCCTACAGGAAACGCCCCTATGGGGGCAATACCTCTCAAAGCAGTAACCAGTCCTTTCCTTCGGGAAGAGGAAAATCCAACTTCAGAGGCTTCAGGGGTCGTTTTCGACCCCACAATAGAGGAAGGGGGCGTGGAAACCCCCCTCCCCAATGACTCCTCCAAAGCCTCACTCAGTCCACCAGTAGGAGGTCGCCTCCGTTCTTTCAGGAGAGACTGGCTCACAAACAAATGTTCTCAAAACGTGTTAAACATTATCACCAATGGCTACGTTCTGCCATTCCGTTCAAAGCCAAACTTGATCAGATTTCCTCTGATTCTGTCAGAGTACAAGGCCCAACAAAAAGACCAAGCCTTGGCTACTTGTATCCAGTCTCTCCTGTCAAAGAACGCTATCGAAAGGGTAGACAATGTAAAATCTCTCGGGTTTTACAGTCGCCTGTTCCTAGTACCCAAGCCTCACCAAAGGTGGAGGCCAGTTATAGACTTAAGCAGGCTCAATACTTTTCTACACGTAGAAAAGTTCAAAATGGAAACTCCAGAGTCCATCAGGACCTCCCTGATTCCAGGGGAGTGGGTATCGTCGATAGATCTGTCGGACGCCTACCTGCATATCCCCATCCACCCAAGCTCAAGGAAATACCTAAGGTTTTGCTACAAGGCTCAGGTGTTCCAATTCACCTCCCTCCCGTTCGGACTGGCCACAGCCCCCCAGGTCTTTACAATGATCGTAAAGGAAGTGAAACTAATGGCCCTCTCAAGAGGACTCAGAATTCACCAATACCTGGACGACTGGCTGATCAGGTCCCAGTCTCAGGAGGACGCAAGTGAACACTCAGGCAGTAGTAGAACTGACTCAGTCCTTGGGATGGATAATAAATCAGGAAAAATCAGAACTGAAACCTACACAGGTGTTTTCGTTCGTGGGCTACGAATACCACCTAGATTCAGCCCTTGTAAAACCCACTCAAGAGAGATGGCTCAAACTCCAGGATTTGATCCTACGACTCAAGTCAAAACGTGTTTTGACTGCAAGATGTTTGATGTCTCTAATTGGGTTGCTAGCCTCAACGGAGAAAATGGTCCCGGAGGGACGCCTTCACATGAGGCCCTTTCAGTTTCATCTCAAGGAGCACTGGAGATATCCTCAGTCGCTGGACAACCTCCTTCCCTGGACAGAAGCCATTGCAGCCCACCTAGATTGGTGGCAAAATCCCTCCAAGGTGATGAAAGGTGCAGACCTTCATCCCAAAGACCACAGTATCCAACTCTTTACCGACGCCTCAAACGAAGGTTGGGGCGCTCACTTAGACCAAAATTTTACCAAGGGTCTGTGGTCAGATCGGGAAAAAAGGCTTCACATAAATGTCCTAGAATTGAAGGCGGTCTCCCTGGCCCTTCGAGACTTCAAGGACCAGTGCCAGAATCAAACAGTGTTGGTTGCGACGGACAACTCAACAGTGGTAGCCTACATCAACAAACAAGGAGGAACACACTCGGCAGAGATGTGTGCTCTCCTGTGGAAGATCATGACCTGGTGCCATCACTACCACATAACATTGAAAGCCAGGCACATTCCAGGGTGCCTGAATGTGATGGCCGACCTGCTATCCAGGTCCAACCAAGTGCAGTCAACAGAATGGTCTCTGCACCCACAGGTCTTCAAACAGATCTGCCAGAAGTGGTTCACACCTCATGTAGACCTATTTGCCACTCACCTGAACCACAAACTCCCTCTATACGTGTCTCCTATCCCAGACCCAAAGGCCTGGGACATAGATGCTCTGAACATAAACTGGACCAACCTCACAGCATATGCGTACCCTCCTACGGCTCTCCTTCACAAGGTGATCCAAAAGATCAGGCAATGCCAGTGCCTGATCATCGTAATAGCCCCAGACTGGCCAGGGATGCCCTGGTTTTGGGACCTAGTGCAGCTCTCAACAGAGATCCCACTGCAGCTCCCAGTGTCAACAACCCTACTCAAACAGTCCCACAAGCTGGTGTTCCACAACAACCCCCAGCACCTGAACCTCCACGCCTGGTGTCTAGGAGCGGACAACTCCAAGAACAAGGCTTCTCTGTGGAGGTGGCAGAGAGAATTGCTGCCCCTCAGCGGTCATCAACAAGGACCATCTACAAGTCAAAGTGGGCCCTATTTGAAAAATGGTGCAGAGAAAATTCGGTGGATTTCTCCACTCCATCTGTGAAACAAATCTCAGATTTTTTCATGTACCTGTACCAAGACTTAAACAGGCGCCCCTCGACCATTGATGGTTACAGGACTGCAATCGTTGACACTTTGGACCCAACAGCCCAACATATTGCACACAATGCAGACCTTCATAGGTTACTCTCCAGTTTTCACAGGGATCGTCCCAAAAGTTCCAGAAACTTACCCAAGTGGAACCTTTCTGTTGTCCTTAACGAGCTCACCAAAGCACCTTTTGAGCCCATGAAAGACTCAGACCTCAAACATCTCACTTTAAAAACTGCTTTCTTGCTAGCCTTGGCCTCCGGCAAGCGCCGCAGCGAAATCCATGCCTGGGTCGCTAACAAAGTATCTAATTTAGGCCAATGGGAAAAGGTGGCCTTGTTCCCTTCTTCTGATTTCATAGCCAAAAACCAACTAGCAAGAGAAGGTTCTCAAAGTGTGTCTCCGGTGACTATCCCTGCTCTGACTACCATTGTGGATAGACAATTTAAAGAAGACAGGACCCTGTGTCCCGTACGGGCCCTGAGGTTTTATTTGGACCGAACTAAAGACCTGAGAGGGTCTCGTTCTCTCCTTTTCATCTCCTTTAAGAAAGGACATACCTCAGACATCAGACCCGCTACACTCTCTTCATGGTTGAAACAAACCATTTTACTTTGTTACAAACAAGCAGATCAACAAGCCTTGGACTTGGTCCAAGTCAAAGCGCATGACATCCGGGCCTTCGCGGCCTCTAAGGCCTTTTACGGTGGGGTATCGGTGGACCAAATCATGCAAGCCTGTCACTGGAAAGCTCACAACACATTTACAAATTTTTACCTAAAAGACCTTACTTGGTCGGACACCAACAACAATTTGTACCTGGGACCCGTAGTGGCTGCACAACAAGTCCTAGATCCTTCCCCTCAGACCAGTTGTCCTCGGAAAGAAAAAAGGGGGGGGGGGGCACATCCGCTACAACCAAGTCTTCAGGAGTCTTTCCCAGGATCTAGGTATTCCTTTACCTTCAAGATGTTACGGGTAAGGTCATTTTATCCTTCAATTATCAAGTAATTTCTATTAAGGACTTATTTAGTTGTCATTAATCTCATTTTCAGGTTGTAAAAATTTTATGAGATGCCCAACCACTGGGTTGGTCAGTCATACGTGAAGGGCCCTTTTGGACCCTCAGACCTCGGAGTGAGCTCTGCTGCACTTCCGTCCTACAATAAAACATCTAGACAGTTTTAGCACTGTCTCTCATTTACTTAGGTTTTTGGCTCGTTACAGGCCCGGCCTTCGGGATAGGGGCACTGTAAATGGGACTCAGACTGGTATTTCTGGCACTATTCTATACATGTTAATTCAAAATCTTAGAAAAAATGACATACCTTCCAGTCTCAGCTGTAATCCCGCCACCGGGCGGTTGAATTCAGCATTAAGTCCCACATGGTAAGCTATTGTAGCGTAATAAAATTGAAAATTTTAATTACTTAAATGTAGCTTTTATAAGCTACAAGCTTACCATGTGGGACTTAGAAGAGTCCCACCCTGCCTCCCCGCTGTTTACAGCTGAGGGGTAGGTTTAAAAAATTTTCAACGAGAAAGTAGGACGATTGGTCAGAAGTTATCACGTGACGACAACTACCAGTATATCCGGTGGCTAACAAGAACTGTCTTTTTTTCTAAGACGTTGGCCCCGGGTGTGGCAACCCGAGATCAGCATTAAGTCCCACATGGTAAGCTTGTAGCTTATAAAAGCTACATTTAAGTAATTAAAATTTTCAAATTAATGTTTTTATGGTTAAATTTTTTTAAAAACCATTCTGGTTGTGCCTTCTTGTTCTGCTGACTTATTTTCATGTTTGTAGAGTGCTTTTTCACATCAGCATTCTATGTCCTAACTTTGCATGTAAAGTCTCTCTTATTTTAACTAGAGATGGAGACATGATGTTTTATTGTGTTTCTATTGAATGATTTGACCATAAAAATGACTACCAATATATTAAATGGGCCATCTTCATTTTGTATGGACTTTGAATGGTGTTTATTCAGTATGATCCTATTTGGTTCATTTTTGGAACTATTTCTTTATTTCAAACAGATTTATAATTTAAGAAAAGGCCTGCTCTCTGGACTCTTCAACAATAATTTATACCTAACCCTGGTGCTGTTTAAGAGAGCTGAAACATTCCCTAAACAACATAATAATTGATTATTTGGAGTAGAGCATTGAGAAAAGCATATTCTTTTCCACCTCCACTTCACCATTTTTATACCATAAAACATTGATATAAAATTGATCCATTTCTCTTACTTTTAAAAGATGAATGGTAGATTTGATTGTTTCTGTTGTTAAAAAGGGTAATCATACTGAACAGAGTATTGGTACAAGAACACTAAAGCAACAAGAAACTCTCCGTGGCAACCCTACTCAACCCATACTTTTGACAAATCTAGAACATTTGCATCTCAATGGCAAGTTTTTACAGTTACTGAAAAGATGATACTGTATCACCTGACTTAGACCTATTTGCTTCTGTTAGCCACACGAGGATAATTTCAAAGGTTTTCTTTTAAACCCACATTAATATTATTGCCTATAAATACCCAGTTATAGTGTTGGTATTCATTTACAATTTCATAATTGACACAAACCTTTGTATTACAGGGTTGTTTAGTACATAAAACACTCCCGTCCCGACTACTGAGGCTAAAGGTTTAAATCTTTGCGCTTGCCCTGAAGTGATAAAAACTCCATGTTTGTACTATTAAAATGTTCTCTTCAGAAGTCTTTGGAGGCTTAACTTGTATAAGTTGGAGTAGAACAGCAACACTGATGCACAAATGCTTTCATAGGAGATATCCTAATACCTTGGTTCATCCTAATTTCTGTCCATCCTTTCCCATAGCACCAGGCCAGTTAGACCAAATTCTTTTTGTCCATGTATTCACTGGTCTAAGAAATATTTCAACTATAGCTTTGCTTATGATGCACCACTAATGGGACACAAGTCACCTGATGACAGCCGATCTGCCACCTCTTCAATCAAAATCAAGCCTGTTCATCAAGGTTTATCCACCTGAGTTTCTTTTCTTTCCTAGTGTCTCTGTGGTTGCTGACCCCTTCATTCTCCCCTGATACGTGATTTTTCGGGACTCAGTCTAGCGACTTTTTTTGCATCTTATAATCTGTATTTCTGCAGAGATTAAGCACTATAAAAGTCACATTAGAAGTAAAAAGAGTGACAATATAAACAAGAACATCACAAACCCAAACAGATTACATTTATACTTTCTCAGTTTGTCAACACACCACTCTGCTGCCCCAGCCGTGCATCCATTATAACCGGGCGTTATGTCCACAATCACAGAACAGTGAATAACTCTTTTGCCGGGGAATGCAATGGGCAGAACTGGGTAGACATTATGGAACCAAATGCTTTTGCTCCAAAACTGAAGGAACAAGGATACCAAACTCTTTTTGCTGGGAAGTACATGAACCAGGTAAAATACTTTAGGTAGTGGTGGTTAAGGTGGAGCAATAAGTTTAAATTTAGCCAGGATAATAGAAGATATACATAATGGTGATAATACACATTGTTGTTAAATAATACATGTGGCTTAAATAATATACAGCAGAGCCTCCATAATACGAATTTCTATTATATGAAGTTTTTTATTCTATTAATTTATTTCCACTCTCCAAATAAGTAGTTCCATTGTATTATGTACTTTTGTGTTTTCTTCTATTTTATGAACCTCCCAATACTAAATCTCACTCTCCTGACCTGTTCAGATAATGTTAATTTAACTGATCATAAAGCCTTTTACTGAACCATGATGCTTCAAAGTCATATAAAAGTAAGATGTAAGATATATAGATAAAATCAGATAAGAACCTAAAAAACATACACAATTCCGTAAATAATTATTTTAGCTTAAGTCTTGACTTTTTATTGTCAAGCAGAAAAACGCAATAAAAATTACTCATTAATGGCATTTTTATTGTAAGTATCCATCAATGGTATTCATATATTGAAGTATTCATTAATAGTGTTTTTGTTATGTCGTCACTCTGCGGCATGGGCGTACGCGTACGCGTGAACAACTTCTCCTCCAAAACTACAAGGCCTAGAGACATGCTGTTTTTTTAAAAGATACCTTATCTATCGAGGATGAAAAAATTTTCAAGGCATGCAAATCTGTCTGTTCATCTGTTTTCTAGAGACATTATAAGGGAGGTACCCCACCAAAAGTGTGAAAATTTCAACACTTTATCACAATTTTCTCAGTGACTATTGCAGGGATTTCTCTTATATCTTGCATATATGTACTAGGCCAGAGGTAGATTCTCTTGTGTAAGTGTGAGACCTGGCTCTGTCTTATTTTTTTTAATACATTTTTTTAATAATTTTTAATGCATTAAAATTCATGAAATCATGCACTAAACCACTTATAACTTGAAAAGTGTTGCATTTAGAGCATTTTGTTAAAATATGTTATTCAGCTACTTTTTTCAGAGCTACAACATGGGGAGTAACTTGGGTGTCTGTCTCAATAGCTAAGTGAGTAATAGCTGCTTTTGGGCTTTTCAGTAACTTCCATCATGAGTAAAATCACTTGTAACTTGAAAACTTGCATTTAGAGAATTTCGTATAAATATGTTATTCAGCTACTTTTGGGTCAGCTATAACATAGTAAAATTTCAGACCTGTAGCTCATGGCATAGCTGAGTAATAGCTACTTTTAGGTATCACTGTTGAGTAAATCACTTATAACTTGAAAACTATTGCATTTAGAGTATTTTGTTTCGATATGTTATTCACCTATTTTGGGGTCAGCTAAAACATAGTGAAGTTCCAGACCTGTGTGTCTCATTGTATAGCTGAGCAATAGCTACTTTGAAGTTCTCACTGTTGACTAAATCAGTTGTAATTGGAAAACTATTGCATTTACAGAAATTTGTGTAAATATGTTATTCAGCTACTTTTGGGTCAGCTATAACATAGTGAAATTACAGACCTGTAGCTCATGGCACAACTGAGCAATAGCTATTTTCAGGTACTGACTGTTGAGTAAATCACTTGTAACTTGAAAAATATTGCATTTGGAGTATTTTGTTAAAATATGTTGTTCAGCTACTTTTGGGTCAGCTATAACTTAGTGAAATTACAGACCTATAACTCATGGTATAGCTGAGCAATAGCTATTTTCAGGTTCTCACTATTGAGTAAATCAGTTGTAACTTGAAAACTATTGCATTTACAGTATTTTGCTTAAATATGTTGTTCACCTACTTTTGGGTCAGCTATAACATAGTAAAAATTCAGACATGTAGCTCATTGCATAGCTGAGTAATAGCTACTTTGAGGTTATCACTATTGAGTAAATCAGTTGTAACTTGAAAACTATTGCATTTAGAGTATTTTGTTTAAATATGTTATTCACGTAATTTTTGGTCAGCTATAACATAGTGAAATTGCAGACCTGTATGTCATGGCATAGCTGAGCAATAGCTACTTTCAGGTTCTCACTGCTGAGTAAATCATTGTATCCACTGGATAGCCGCAGTGTGTAGAGAGATTTCATCATTACCGCTCTAACGAAAAAAATATTATAGCTAGCCTTCTCAAGTTTGCAGGATATATTAATAACCATAAAATGTTGTCTGGGAATATTTTTGGCCTCATTTTGAAAAACAAGATGGCCGCCAGGGACGTTTATTCGACTTTAAAACAAGGACTTTTGTTGGTCCTCTAGAGCAAAGGGTATTATAGGTAGAGATCTCAAATTCGCAGGATATGTTCCTCATTATAAAATCTTGACTGGGAATATTTTTGGCCTCATTTTGAAAAACAAGATGGCCGCCACAGGTGTTTCTTTGTCAGTCATGAAAAGTGCTTATATCTCCCTTATTATTGGTCCTAGAGGTTTGGGATGGTAAACCAACCTGTAGGAAATCATGGGCTGTGAATCTTTTGGTGTGGTCAGATTTGACCTTTGACCCCTCCTTCAAGGCCAAACAAGGATAGCCAAACTTAAAAGTGCTTATAACTTGCTTATTATTGGTCCTAGAGGTTTGGGATGGTAAACAGACATATAGGAAATCATGGGCTGGGAATCTGTTGATGTGGTCCGATTTGACCTTGGACCCCTTCTTCAAGGTCAAACGAGGATACCCAAACTAAAAAGTGCTTATAACTTGCTTATTATTGGTCCTAGAGGTTTGGGATGGTAAACCATCCTATAGGAAATCATGGGCTGGGAATCTTTTGGTGTGGTCGGATTTGACCTTGGACCCTGCCTTCAAGGTCAAACGAGGATAGCCAAACTTAAAAGTGCTTATAACTCGCTTATTGATGGTCCTAGAAGTTTGGTATGGTAAACCAACATATAGGAAATCATGGGCTGGGATTCTTTTGGTGTGGTCAGATTTGACCTTTGGACCCCTCCTTCTAGGTCAAATGAGGACAGCCAAACTTAAAAGTGCTTATAACTCACTTATTATTGGTCCTAGAGGTTTGGGATGGTAAACCAACCTATAGGAAATCATGGGCTGGGAATGTTTTTGTGTGGTTGGATTTGACCTTGGACCCCTTCTTCAAGGTAGAACGAGGATATTGCATTTGCAGTATTTCTTTAAATATGTTTTAACCTACTTTTTACACTTAAACAGTTACCTTGTTACTTTCCTTCATAATACCATTTGCAGGGCACAACTTTTTTGTCCTTTTCTTCTGTCAGCTTCGGAATTTCTTTCGAACATGCTGTTCAATTACCATTTACTGTACTTCTGTACAGCACTTTCCCTGATAATTATGCTTTCCTCTCATTATCACCTTCACAAATCAAAAACACTCAGTCAGCTGACACAGTGCCCGTTCACGGGCACTCTCCTCTTGTTATTATGTTCCAGCCAATATTTTTCATGAAAAGTAACCCATGATATGAAACAACAATCACTAAAATGTGTACATCTTTACATTTAAAAAACTGGTCTTTTTTCACCCTTTTACAAGTATCATTCAGTCTATTCAGAAGGACTGACTCACATTCCCCCAGGCTGGGACAGTTGGTATGCTCTGGTAAGTTTTGATTTCTTTTAAGTTTAAGCGTTTAATGGTTTACTATACTTATTATTTTAAAAAGTCTACTTTAAAAAGAGGTAAAAATAATGCCTGTGCACATTGTGATATCCCCTAATGTAAAAATGGCACAAATTGTGATTATTGTGTCCTACTCTCAAAGGGTAACCCCAAACTGGTGAATTCCACATTCTTATTCTTACACATTGTACCCAACACAGTGTCATCATACAGTCCACAAATAGTTGTTATAGGAACCCAACACAGGCCCAAAACCTTATGTGACATACATACACACTTATATACACTTATGTATGTCAGTACCAAGAGCAATATGATACCTTAGATGTCTGGAAATATCATCTTGGTCCTGTGGATGTAGGCATCTTATATTATTTCTGTGTATTCAGTCATCAGAAGACAAAGGGGTCGAATCCCAGCAGGGGTACTTTTGTTTATGGCAGAAAGCCTAAACGTTCACCCCATGTAGAAGGAAGCCAGTTTAACAGAAATTCTTTGTTAATACAAGATTTCGGGTCAGCACTTCTTTAGAGGGGGCTTGCACTGTGCATAACAGTACCAAGGACTAATTAGACTCCCAGGAATTTCTCTTTGATACAGTGGATATTGGCATATACCTTGACTTTCCTACCATATAACTGTATTGAATCGCACAGGATTTGCAGTAGTTTATATAGTTTACATGCACACATTTCTAACATAGTGGAGATGCCATAAGATCCTCCATCGTCTCCTCAGCCAAGTGAGCCAGCTGTGATCATGTAGTCATACAATTCTCTTAAAGGTAGAAATACCTTGTAAATAAAAAAAAACATGCAGCATGTACTTACCAAATAGTCTCAGTTAGTAATTAGATGGTAGTTAGATGGCATTATTTCTTACTTAGGGGCTAGGAAAAGTGTCTAACCTGGACCTGTATAGGCATCTGGACTGATAATCAGGAAAAAAAGGCAATATTAAACAGAAAAACAGTCCTACATACGTATAAATAAAATTTAGTATTCTCAAGGTAAAACCTACCAAAGTAGTACATGCCCAAACTCAAATAAAAGGGTGGTCAAACAAGTTTTTATATGTAACTGAATGCGGACATGTTTGCACACACTCGAAGCATTTCAGGCACCCTCCATGCAAATGTTAAATGTAATCCCTAAATGTAGTGTTTGTAAATGAATTTTAGTCTGAGTTTAAGTATATAAACTTATTTGAAAAATAGGGATTATATTTCCATTTGAGTTAAAACTCAAATGTGAGTTTGAATTTAAACTCAAATTTAAAGTTTAAAAACTTAACTATAGGGATTTTATTTGAGATTGAGATATTTCATGAATACCATTGCAATGTTATTACACATCTTTGCATAACAGGCAGGAAACTCTAGATACTACAAATACACAGTGTCTAATGATGGAAAAGCTGAAAAACATAGGGGCAACAACTACAAAAAAGATTACTTCACAGACAGAATTGTAAGTATAACTTGCTTCCTTGGTTAAAATTACCACAGTAGTAAGGTCAGTGCTTTTGTGAGTGTGGCTGTTGGTATGGTTACTGAAACACTGATATGATATGTACACGTTGTTAAGTTTTAAATCTCTTCGACAGAGAAAAAGATTCAGTTTTGGCAGCAATTAAAATTTACATTTTAGAGTGAGAAAACTCTGTTAATCAAGCACTAAAACCCAATTTATCTATCTATTACTTAATATATAATTTATTTGTTGAAACGCCTTTGTTAATTTTTCCATTCATAAATTATATTTTTTGAAACATGTATTTTAAAGAGGTTGTTTTTTGTTGGAAAAAATACAACTGGCCTTTGTGAAATTGCAGATGACAGTCAATTGTTAATTAGTTTTCTATGTCCTGTGCAAAATTGAGGTGTGCGCCAAGTTACGATGCCAAGAGATAGTCTGTCTTGTAAGGTGCCTTTAGCAATAGTAAACATTTCAGGCATTCTAAGATACCACATTTATACATGGTCTTACAAAATAGGATATCTTCCCAACTAAAATCTGACATAGTGACTGTAAAGTGATTAACTTGCACATTATGTGACACATACTAAGACAAAAAAACATCCAGAATTAATCTGTATTGTCCTTGAGTGATAAATAGGAAATTTGCCATTGGGTAGCAACCTTTTACAATAAGAAAAAGTCATAAAAACTTCTACCCAATTGACATCAGAGATCATATGCCAAATTTAGTCACAGAAATCAGGAATGTGTAACTTACTTCCCATTATTACAAGGCCTGGATCCATATTCAAGGACTGTCAGGGACAGAGGCCACAACCTCAAAATTGGATAGAATCAGGGTACAAAAATGTCAAAATTGGTCAAAAAACATAAACATTCCAATGCATCCAACCCTGTGGATCAGAGTAGGAACTACCCCATTTAGCTATGAACCTGTCCCAATCCTTCCCTACCCATCCTGACTAAACTTGGAATCCCATGGACACTTGATCTCGATCTTCAGTTTCAATTTAATTTCAATATGACTAGAAATAAACAGGATATGACAGGTTCACAGCCCTAATCCATCTAATCAGTCAGCAATAAATGAAAGTCAGAAGATGGCAAGCTGGAAGCCATTTCATTTTATCAGTTTGAATAAAGTTGTGGCTGGTAAGACCCAGTCCAATACAATTTCAATACAGCTGGATGTATCAGCAATACGATTGAACAAGTTGGCAATAGGATGTGCCTGGAATGTATCCCAACCACTAGGATTTGATATAATATTATTTAGATAGTTATGCAAAGTTATATGATACTTGCTATCACAATATTGAGTGATATAAGTTAATAATTATGTACAAATATGGGCAATACATAGAGATAAAAATTTTCAAATAATATTAACAAAAATTCTGTCTGATTTGTCATTGTGAGGCACTTTCTTCTCACTACAGCGTGACCGCAGTCTTCAATTCTTGGCACAGCAAAATGGCTCCACCCCTTTCTTCATGATGCTGTCAGTCCCAGCTTGCCACGCCCCCTTTGTTCCTGCCCCTCAATATGCCGACAGGTTTGAGGATGTACAGCCTCCAACAGATGGGAGTTACAACACAAAGCAGATGGTACTGTCACTCCTAGATAGACCTGTTCATTTTATTTTTGTTACTTCAGTTTCAATCTGGTTACACACATATGTCATTGAGTTATACATATGAATTGCTCTCTTACTCTCTCTCACTTAATAAATCATATATTTAATTTAGAAAAAAAATTGGCAGCTTAGAGTTCCGCAATTTTGCCAAATTTTGTGCATTTTGGATATTTCTCTTATTCTCTTCAAGAAATATCTTCCTAGTTAACTAGTAGACTCAGTACTACATTTTGTCTGAGTGTATTGTTTTCAATCTATGTTTTAAGTCTGGCATAGTCAAATTTATATTTAGTAAAGCACTTTAATATAGCTTATGATTTTTAGTAAATTAACAGTCAAAGTTCAAAAGACAGACTCAACAGAATGCTCTTCACATACGGACTATGGTCCTACCATGGCACTTGAAGTGTGCTGTGTTTACAATTACATTGAATGTTGACACTGTACTGTATATGTTTGATTGATTAATTTCAATTTTATGTCACTTTCAATACATTGTACAGGTAAATATTACAATGGATCTTTCCCAAAATTTTAAGATTTCTGCCTTTAATCAAGCCCTACCAGCTTAAAAAAATTCAGAAAGATCTGGGCCTGTGTTGACAAAGATTCTTAGAACTTTTTTTAGAATTACATTTAAGTCTAAGCTAAGAATTTTTTTTTCTTAAAATAAAAACCTATTCACAAAACAATTCTTAGTTGAGAATAATTCTAAGAATAGAAGTAAAAAGAAATGTGTGCACAGGTTAGAATTTTTCTTAGACGTAAAACTTATACAATCTCTGTGAAATACAGATCCTTCTATGTTTGAACAGAAAGAGAGAAATTTAATAAAATATATATAAAGAGGCTGTATTTCATTACGGAATACACAATGGAGAAATAAGTATGTAACACTGTTCTGTATGTCAATTTGCATTCAGTTGCTGCACTATAATCACCAAAGCAACTATTTTTCTTAAGTTAAACATGCTATGTGCCAGTCTTATAATTTCAATCAAATTCTTACAATATTCTAATAATAAGAGTTTTATGAATGACAAATTCTTATTCTTGGAAAAATTTTAAGAAAAAGCACAATTCTTAGAAAAATTCTAATAATAATAATAATAAAATAATTAGCAGGTGATCGCTTCACTCTCACTTTTGTGCTTGTGGTTTAACATAAGCTTGTGACAAACTTTAAAAAAACCTGTTCATTACTTTTGGAGTTATCGCAAACACAAAAACACGGGAGAACTAATACACAAATACATGAACTCCTGGTGGAGATAATTATTATCATAATAATCATAATATTAGCAAGCGAGTGCCTGGCTCTCATTTTTGTCGCTGTGGTTTCAAATTGGTTTGTGAGAACATGTGATAAACAGCTGTCAAAAGGGATACAAATATTTTTTTTCAATTTACAAAAGAATGTTTAATTAATCATTACAGGACAAACACTGGCTGATGAGACAGGTCATCCATCCTATGGAAAGAAATCTGACTGACTTCATCCAACAGATTTTTCGAAAGAGGTAAACACATAAGTACTTGGCGAGCATATACTTCAGTCAAGGCCCAACAAACTCAATATTTCAAATGAGTGCATTGATCAGAAATCCTTTAAAAATCCTGGATGCAGACTGCTCTGGATCAGCACAAAAATCAAATTTGTTCCTTCAGCCATTGTTGACATTTAATGAAAATTTCATCAAAATCTACCCATAACTTTAAGAATTATTTTGCAAACAAACAAACAAGCACAACATAAGAAATCTGTGCACTCAATGACAATGAAATGTAAATTATTTCATGAATACAACTAGTTTTAATTTACATGGTTTTATAATAGAGAATTGCCTCATAGCACTTTTATTTTGTAAACCTAATGTTTATACAGCATTGACATGCCTCATAGGTCATTAAGTTTATATAATGGAGCACCACTAGGCTATTATATTAAATAAATGCATGTTTATGACAAAAATATACCATTTTTTGCAGGATTTAGTAAGCAAAATATATGGTAATTCTATTAATTCAACATGCAAGGGTAAATGAAATAGTGGCCTGGGATTATCATTATCAAAGATTTTGATTTGTTATAAACTCTGAATGGAGGATGGAACAGCTGTGGACTGGTACAGATTAAGAAAGTAACAGCCATTTGAATACATGTATCACTGTATGGCCAGATTATGTGTGTATCATAAATTTAAGGAACATCATATGTTATTTTAACTACTGGACCTGTATTCTAGCCTTATTAAAGTCTCTATGTAGTTTTGTAATTAGGGAAGATATTCAGTTTACATAATAAAGTTTCAGTTTATATAAAGTACTCTTACATATTTTCATTTTTATATCCACATACTGCTAAGACCGAGAACCTCGTAAACTTTACTTGAATTCAAATCCCCCCTTCTATTTTTCTGTAAGAGGTCTGTACAAAAGCAAGGTTTGCAAAGAATAAATGTAAATGAAATAAAGCAGCAATAAAAATCAGTATTCATTGTATTGCCAGATGGAGGACGTTATTGAGTGTAGATGACATGATTGAGGACATTGTGAATTTGTTGACCACAATGCAGTTACTTGAAAACACATATATGTTCTTCACATCAGACAACGGCTTTCATTTGGGTAAAATTGGTTTGAAATCTTTTGTAATTAAGCATTCCCGAAAGGACGCTTATTCATTTTCACTTCAGTTTTCTCGCCGCTGCTGCCACCACATTATGGTTTCCCTTGAATATCTCCCTTATTATTGGAAGCTTTCTAACCAAAATTTGGCATTTATATACCTTAGGTGCTGCAAAATGTTTCTACATGCTTAAATTTGATCTTTATCAAGGTCACATGATCAAAAAATAGTTTTTTTGGGGGTACACCCGCCCATCATCACCGCTCGGCAAAATCTACTAACTGCAGAGGATTGTAATTTCATACACATGTTCATACTATCAAAACTGCTGGTTAGATTTTGGGAGTGATCCGATGAAAATTGACCGATTTATGAGCGATTTTCTCACAGGTACCATCAAGAAAACTTTAAATTCATGTAACCCCACTATTATCTTTTTTTTAAGTATTGCATTTAGAGCCATAAAATGTATTGGGAAGTAGTAGGAAACCATATGTGGAGAGTCTAGAAAGCAAGTCCAAATTCCCTCCCCTACCCCCCTGTAGGGGTCAAACTGGGGTCATAAAATAGCAGATGTTGACATTTTGCCTTATATCTCCTTTATTATTGCTTTTACAGCTTTAGAGTATATTAAGAGGTACTGGGAAACCATAGAAATTAGAGATTCTATATAGCCGGTCACATTTACACCCTGACTCCCCGTAATGGGTCAGATTGGGGTCATAAAATATCTGATTTTGTATGTTTGCCTTAAAAGGGATATAGGGATATACCATAAAAAGTCATGTTCTACGCAAATTTACAATCAGAAACTCTTTTACATCGCCATTATGTTAGAATGTTACTTTTACAGCTTTTGAATATATTAAGAGGTATTGGGAAACCATATGAGGAGAGTTTATATAGCCGGTCAGATTTACCCTCCTGAACCCCCCCCTCCCCCCCCCCCCCCCCCCCCCCCCCCCGGTCAAACTGGGAGCATGTATTGAGAGGTTATAGGAAACCATATTCATGGAGTCTAGATAGCCAGTCAGATTTAGCCCTAACCCCCTCCTATGGATCAAACTGGGGTCATAAAATAGCTGATTTTGTGTTTTTGCATTATATTTCTTTTAGTATTGTTTTACAGCTTTAGAATGTATTGCCAGGTTATAGGAAACAATACACAGGGATTCTAGATATCCGGTCATATTTACCATAAGTATTCTTTTTAGTAGCCATATTTCACATGTAAAACAACTCTTCTTACAACTATAGCATCTATTAAATTAACTTTTTTTTACAATTCATGCCCATAGAAAACAAAATAAAGCTTGCATTTTTCTTTCATGTTAATGCATAAACCTACACACTGTCTGCTTAACTTTCACTTCTTCTCTCAGTGCTGTTGGCTTTTCTTTTCAAAAACCTTTTTCTACTGTTATGCTATATTGTATCTAACCTTTGGGGACGCTTTGTTTTTGTAAGCAAAACCTTTTTTCTAGTTTTTTTTTATTTCCAACAGGAGAAAACATAAAGAACACGAAGCACTATGTATTTACAGATACACTCCCAAGACATACATACATTACAAAAAATTTGATAAGTACAACATACACTACACACCTAAAACTATGTGATTTGATTTATTTATTTGTTTAGGTTTTAACGTTGCTTTCAACAATGTATATTGCATAGCACAAAAGTTAGTTTTATGGGCAGAGGAAACCATTACATACAGTTGGTCAAGGTTCTGTACTGTACACTGCTGACCATTGGTAAGCAACTACCAACGTTTCCAGATAGGGTCTAGCGTTTGAACCGCAGACCTCAGGAGTGGTAGGCGAGTGTGTTACCACTGCACCACCATGGCCCCCTCTATGTGGTTTGAATTCCTGAATTTGGATAGATATGTTTGACAAAGCTTTCTTTCCAAAGAATAAGCTAGTATTGATTGTTTTCATCAATGCAGCTATATATCAGCACTGTACAAATGACAGAGATTGAGTTTTTCCAAAAGATTTGACACTTTTTAAAAAATCTTTTAAACATGTTTGTTGCAAACATACATTTTTTTGTCATTTCTGTATAAAAATACACTGCAATAAGTAAATTGTGATCAGCCAAGGCTTGCATTTTTACATATGTTTTTGTTATATAATTATTATTTACATAATGATTAGAAAGGGTATTAGGTAGAATTCTGTTATTACTCATATAATATGGGTAATCTTTACACCTACTGGCCACACAACCTGCTATCCGTGGCCAATCGACGTGTCACAAAATTTTCAAATTAAGTTTGACAGGAAATTCAAACTTTGATGATTGACTTTGAAGAGATGACTGTAAACTTACTATTGTGTTATGGCTGTGCATTCTTAACTCAAGGTATGACAACCCACGTTGATGATTGACTGCATGCCGAGGTTGACATATCAGACATAAGACATATCAGTGAAGCAACAGTCCATATGGCTCACATGACAGTGTCCAGGACAAATGACTAAAACTTTGTGGCAGACTGTTTTCGCAGTCCTACAAGTAATGTTGTCTCAACACTGGGCCACCAAAAATAAATGAACACAGGCAAATGGGTTTATGACAGGCCGCATTGTGATGTTTCAGGCCTTACGGCCAAACTCTTAAAATCGCTGGCTGACAGTGAAGGCAATTCAGTGGGTGGCAAACCTAGTCCTGTGATCGAGGATTGCGACCATCCCCACTGCCTCCCTCAAAACTTTCAGCACCTGGCCAGGTAGGGCAACCTGGCAGGTCATGTGACCAATGGAGCCTGGGTTTTAAGTGGAATTTAATTCTAAAACATCTCATTAAACATGTGGTACTTAACATGGTTTTTCTATTGGGATTAGTCTTGTCTTACAGAGAACTTTTAGGCGGTACACCTAAGTTGCAGCTGTCTTTGCTGGGGTCATAAATTCCAAATAGGATCATGTACTTTGGGTAGTGGATCATTGTGGTATGGTCTACTTTGTGTCTTGGTAGGATGTCTTCAGTGAGATTTGGTAGGATTCGCAATTTGCATCTGGGGCCATTTTTACAAATGTTGGAAAAACCTCACACAACCTCTCAGAGGCTGTATTACATAAATGGACCCCATATGTGGGTATAGCATGTTTGATAATGCTCTGCCATTTAAAAAAACACAGCTCACCCTTCACGTGTACATATTAGTTTAGCAAGTGAGAGGTTGTGGCAAGGCTTTTCAAATGTTTTGAGAAAGCTGTCATAATTTTTTTTTAAATGCTACTTGTCTTGTGTCAAACAAATCCAACCAAAATACAAATCCCAACTTGTTTAACCTTATGGATACTACCAAAACACAAAATGTGTCAAGCTGGAAGTGATCCTGCAAGTTAAATATTTTATGCTTGTATGTCGCTCATGAGCAGGTATAAAAAGAGTCTGATCTAGGTGTTAGTTTACAATGTTATATGGTGTCTGTTGATAATTGGGCTATTGTCACAGCTCATAGTTTTAACATCACATCTCTTGATATATGTTCACAGGTCAGTTCTCACTGCCGTATGACAAGAGGCAGCTGTATGAGTTTGATATCAGAGTACCTCACATGGTGAGGGGGCCAGGAATCACACCCAGACAGATAAGAGAGGTAATCCCGCAGACCTATGGAATAATTTTATATTAATTTTGTTTAATAGGAGAATAATTTTACATTAATCGTGTTTAATAGGAAAATGTCGCGAATGATATGTACAAAAAATATATATTACGAATAAATATGGCAATATTATATGAGTGCAAAGCATAAGCGAAATATTGTTCATCTTTATGAGTCATATACTATTTTCATATCTGTCTATCAGCATTTGCGATATATATTTCTTTGTATATGCCACTTGATCAGAATGGTAATAACTTTGAAAAAGAGAAAAATAAAATTCTAAAAAACTGGACAAAAGAAGATTAAATAACAGATGTTTCAGTGTGACTTTGTGTGCAAGAGATTTAAAAAAAATGATTGTATTATTTATCAATTGCAGGAGATAGTCCTCAATATTGACCTAGCACCAACATTTATAGATTTGGCGGGAGGCACTCCACTGGATATCATGGATGGAGTGTCGATGAAAGAAATCTTTGACACATCAGAAGGCAAAGGTTTGACCTTTGTATTTTCCAATTTTTATAAAGATCCCAGAAAGATGGACGGACTCATTTAGTAATGTAGTCATTTTTGTTAAACATCAACTGTTCTGGCTTAATCTGCATTTCCATAACAAAATAGCCTTGCGTAAAGAATGAAGGATTAAGTCAAAGCAGAAGAATTTAATTATAAAAGGTCATTCAATGTTTTAATACTAATGCAGCTATGATACCAACGCGACGACAGACTCACCTCAGAGCTCTGAATTTGGAGTTTGAGTCCAGCCCTGTTCAGAGACATAAGGACAAGGTCATGAGATAGAAAGCAAATATATACAGATACGACTGCATGGCAAGATATGACATTGACATAACAGTCAACAAAGTTTCTCAACAAAGTGTTCCTACAAAATGAAACACAGTTTGCAGCTCTCCTTTCAATAATAATAGTTCATTCATTCATCCACCTATGGTCAAGGGTTTGAACTCAGCTTATATACAACTTGTTAAAAATACCAAGACATTGTCCCAGTGTAAGCTCAGCTGTTAAAGTCGCATAAAATCTAAACTTGGAGATGTTGGTCTGATTGCAAAGCCAGCCTGTTGGTTCATTTCTCTCTAAATCACAAAGCACTGTTTAACACAAGGACACCAGAGTATCATTTATAGAATGCATTAGGAACAAGAGCACTTGGAGAGTGCTAACCTCCACCATGGTCCAGCATTTCACTATTGCCTTTGTGTGCAATGACAAAGAATAATTTAAAAGCATCGATTATGTATCTTTCCCAAAATTAAGTCATTTCTATTGTAGACCAAGCACCACCTACAATAACATTTTAACTAAATCTGTACAGTTGTTTTTTTAATAATCTTGCTAACATACAAAAACCAGAATTCAATAATTACATAACCTCCTTGGCAGAGGTAATGAGACATGTAAGGCCAGATAAATTTAACAAAACTTAACCAATTGATGAAATAATTTAAACCAAAATCATAATAACAATTAACTAATATTAAACGCAAGTCACAATTATGTCAACTAAGTTACCACAAAATCATAATTTAATCCATAAATAGAAAACAGAATCACAATAGTAGTCAACCAATGTTAAACCAAAATTTCAACAGCCAACTAATTTTTACAATTAATAACAACAACAGTTAACTAATGTTAATCCAACATCACCATAACAGTAACCAATAATAAACACAAAGGCATAATTTCAGTCAACTAACATTATTTCTAATATGACACAATGTGTCTGATATTGTCACTATTGACCTTTTCATTGATTATTGAAGCAACATGGTGGCTAATGAAGTAAAACAACCACCATGATACATAATTTAAAGTTTTATTACCCGAGATGACAAAACAGGGCTGGTATTCATAAAAAATCTCAACTCAATCTCAAGCTGAAACTCAGTCACAGTCTCAAACTCAAACTCAGTCCTACATAAGTATATACTCAAAGTTAGCATTCTCCAGAGAAATCCTACCTTAGTGATATGCTGAAACTTAAATGAAAAACATGGTCAACCATAATTAATAAAGCCATAATCTCAAGCACTTCAGACTCCCTTCATGCAAACTTTAGTAATCCCTAAATATAGCAAGAATAAATTATTTAGACCCTGAGTTCAAGTATATACTTACTTGAGAATAGGTATCATAGTTGAGCTTGAGTTTAAACTCAAATTTAAGTTTGAGTTTGAGTATAATCTCAAATTTAGGGTTTAAACCCTAAATTATAGGGATTATATTTGAGTTTGAGTCTGAAATTGCGTGTGAGATTTTTTATGAACACTATCACAGATAATCCTCACCCTTTGAACTCACCCTTTGTCATCTTTCATGCTAAAAGTTAAAAGAATTCACTATTTGAATCTTCCTCTTGTATCCTGATTGTACAATAGTATCTTTACTGTCATTGTAAATGCAGTTTCCACCTGGAGGACTGACTTTCTGGTAGAGCATGAGGGTGAACACAGAGCCACGCCTCACTGTCCACAGTGGGATGGACAGAACATGTCAGTAAGTGGGCAAAAATAATGTCAGAATGGAAGATGTGTAGTATTCTTGCATATTTTGCACTAATACTACCTTAGAAGTCTTGGTATTTACTTTTTGTTACACATATATATTTAGAAACAAAAATGCTTAGAATAAGAAAATGTATAGGAGTAAGATTTTAAAAATGTTTACATTCATTATAAATGTATTCAACAGTACATTTTACGTGTAAATTATACCTTTGTGTTAATCAGCTACTAAACTCCATGCTGTTGTACCCAATTTTTGTATTTTTACCTTTAAATGTTGAAAAAAAAATTTTGAATTTAAAAATTCTTATTCTTACAAATTGTTATCTTCTTATGCCCCTTACATACCACTGGTGGTACATCCCACAGTAGAAGTTTTACTCGGCAGTGGAACCGCCCCCAGGTCACTCCATTTTGTCCGAGTTGTTCATACTACAGGCGGATAGCCACTACAAACATTGTTCACTGAAAAGCAAACTGCATTAACCTCAACTCAACTTCAGTAGCTGTCAGATAAACACGTGGTAAAACAACCAGTACCTTAACTCACCTTATGTCGTCGTAGACGAAAGATGGCCGAATCACAATCTTATGTACACCGTGGACCACACCTTCGGTTACCGTAGTAAGAAAATCATATGCGCATGCACGAAGTTGTCTGCATATGCTTACAGTATCAAAATCAGAGGCAGAAATTTCAATCGTTTCCAACCTTCCGAGGAAAGTGCAAGGTAATGGAAGGTTTGCCACTGACTCGCAAGGTGGCAAATGTACATCAGGCAGTGATCCAACGACAGGGACATTTCACCAAACGCGGGTTACCATGGGTGATACTGCCTGTAGTGTGAAAGGGGTAAAAGAAAATTCAAGAATAAGAATGTCAGTAAATATGAACCCGGTCTTATGCCGTCATAAGTGATTACTATGTATCACTACCACCCACCCACCCCCACCCCTCCACCCCCACACTCCCAGCTAACTCAGGGTGTATCTACATTTTATTATCCATCACAAGCTGTATATGGTCTAGATTGGGGGACATACAGGCCAGGATATATTTATTTCCTATACCCCAGTGCCACTTCCTATGGATATATTACAGTGAAAAGTTCTTCACCAAGTGCCAAATTTTCACACATATTTCTGACTGTTCAAAATACAAATATGTTATATATATACCTCATCAGAAAGGTATTTCTACAGGGTTTCTGGTGGTTTTTGTTGCATTACAATCTATGCTGCGAAATGTCAAGTCAAGTATAGACTTTTATTACGCTACAATAGCTTACCATGTGTGGGACTCATTGCTGTTCTCGGATGGCCACAAGGCATCATGGCCAACGTCTAAGAAAAATAGACATTTATAGTTGGCCGTAGCCTCTCGTTGTTGTCACGTGATAACTTCTGACCAATCGCCCTACTTCCTCGTTGGCCACATTGACTGGTAGCTGTTTGTAAACATACAGACATTTTCATTTATTTCTCAGTTTTTACTTATTGTTAGAGGTTCTTTTTTGGCTATTTCTTTTATTATATAACATAGATCATTCTGTAAAATTTTTATTTTGACAGGATAAGTATATTTCTTGTTTTCGCGTGTTTTGAGTTTTCCTCGGTTCAGGCCCTTTATATTCTACGTCTTTTATTGCGTTTAAAATGTCCATCCATCAAACGAATAAAGACAAACCGAGAGCACAAAAATGCCGCCATTTTTGTTTTAGTTTTGATTTACACAACTATTGCCCTACCTGTTTTCAGATGAAAAAAATTCAGCACAGGAAACGCTATCTTAAGAAACAAAAGGCGGACACTAATACAAAAGATGATGAACTTGATCTCTTGGGCGAAGGTGATGGGGATTCCTTCACTGGTTCAAATGCAGACCTCGAGAGTGCTGCTGACAATCTTTTTACCTCACCCCCCCGTCCTCAGCTAGCCCCTTCCTTTCAGTTCTTTATCACTTAAAACACCAGCCAAATCTGTCCCACCCACCCCAGGTACTGCCTTGCAACAAAACATTGAAACAAATGTAGAAAAATCCCTGGGCAATTCTTTAAATATTCATTTACAGCAACAAATGGGTTCCTTCCAGGCATCCATGTTGGAAGCTTTTCAGTCGCTCCGAGAGGAGTTGACTGCTAAAAAGCAAACAGAGGTGGATCAGACCTCGTTTCCTGCTTCCAAACCTGGTACATCCAGTACTGCTGTCAATCTGGACCTACCCCCTCCGAGACATAGAACTAACATACAAACTGAGGATATGGATGTGGACTACGGTCCAGCACTCCCTCCTCGTCTCGTACTTGACCCTCATGATACCTCGGATCAGTACGTTGCTACATCTGAACTACCTCCGAAAAAGGTCTCGGACAAACCCAAAAAGCATAGCCACTCTCACAGTAGGCATGAAACTGAATCCAGGTCTGCCTAGGATCAATCTATTGAGGAATCCGATGAACCTCGGATCCCTTCTACTAAACCTAAAAAGCACTCTGATAAGAGTAAACACAAATCTAGGTCCAGATATGTGTCATCTTCCTCAGGGGAGGATCAGTCCCCTATAGCCAGACACAGGTCTTCTAAGCCCTCTGGGGCTCAGCCCTCAGGGGCTGTTTCTGATCAAGACCTCCCTCAACATGATCCAGACACCCCTTATTATAGGGAAGTAGCTCTGTCTGACATTCCCTCACAGTACGCTGAAGAGGTCGACACTTTTAGGTGCACTCTTTCCCTCCCTGACCCCAGGGAGTCTATGCCTAGGTCCTCAACTTCAGTCATGGGTCTGGACGATGAGAAAGGCCGTCAAGAGCTCAGACCTAGAGGTCCTTCCTCTATTCTTCCACTTAGCTCAGTTATCAAGGACGCCTTTGATAAATTTCCACATAACTTTAAGGCCGCTAATTTACCCGAGGATAAATACGTCAAGCCTCCTCCATCCACTTCTAAGTGGTACAGGGTGGGACAGCCTGTTATCAGGACAAATATCAGGAGTTGAATACGGATTTCGCCAAAATCTGTATTACTCCTAAACCCTCTGGGGCCCCTATGGGCAAGGTCCCCCTACCAATTCTTAAAGAATTGGAGCATCAGGCTAGGCAAAATATCTCAACCCTCAATTTCACTGCTGCCTTTGCTAAAGTTTCTTCTTCTTGCAATGCTTCCCTTGAGAAGTGTCAACATAGCATTAAGTCAACTGTCAAGAAGATTAAGACACAGATCCAAAAAGGTGCCAATCCTGAAAAAGCAGCAAAGCGTGGATATGAGGAAGTCTGTGAGTACATGGATTTTTGGAATAAGACAGTTCTTATTCAACACAGGGCCCTTACATGCCTCAGCAAATCCCTAGCCCATATTCTCCAGAGGGAATTATATTCTATGGCTAATACTGGCTTGCTTAGGCGCAAAGCCAAAATGACCCTCTTACAACCACAATTGGGGGAAACGAGACGCCAAGAACTCAGGAACTCGTCCTTTTGGGACCCTTCCTTGTTCCAGTCTCAACTTGTGAAGGAAGGTGAAGACTTCCTCCTCAAAAAAGGTACCTCTAAAGACTCTCAGGGTTTCGCACCCTATCAAAATAAGCCCTTTCGTGGTCCCCACAACAAGAGAAGAGGCTCCTACAGGAAACGCCCCTATGGGGGCAACTCCTCACAAAGCAGTAACCAATCGTTTTCCTCAGGAAGGGGGAAACCGAACTTCAGAGGCTCCAGGGGTCGTTTTCGACCCCATAATAGGGGAAGAGGGCATGGAAACCCCTCTTCCCAATGACTCCTCCAAATCCTCACTCAGTCCACCAGTAGGAGGTCGCCTCCGTTCTTTCAGGAGAGACTGGCAAACAAACAAATGTTCTCCAAACGTGTTAAACATTATCACCAATGGCTACGTACTGCCATTCCTTTCAAAGCAAAATTTGGTCAGATTCCCTCTGATCCTGTCAGAGTACAAGGCCCGTCAAAAAGACCAAGCCCTGGCCTCTTGTATTCAGTCTCTTCTGTCAAAGAATGCAATCGAAAGGGTGGAAAATGTAAAATCTCTCGGGTTTTACAGTCGCCTGTTCCTAGTACCCAAGCCTCACCAAAGGTAGAGGCCAGTCATAGACCTAAGCAGGCTCAACACTTTTCTACATGTAGAAAAGTTCAAAATGGAAACTCCAGAGTCCATCAGGACCTCCCTGATTCCAGGGGAGTGGGTATCGTCGATAGATCTGTCTGACGCTTACCTACACATCCCCATCCATCCAAACTCAAGGAAATACCTAAGGTTTTGCTACAAGTCACAGGTGTTCCAGTTCACCTCCCTCCCATTCGGACTAGCCACAGCCCCCCAGGTCTTTACAATGATTGTAAAGGAAGTGAAACTAATGGCCCTCTCCAGAGGACTCAGAGTTCACAATACCTGGACGACTGGCTGATCAGGTCCCAGTCTCAGGAGGAAGCCCAAGTGAACACTCAGGCAGTGGTAGACCTAACTCAGTCCTTGGGTTGGATAATAAATCAGGAAAAATCAGAACTGAAACCTACTCAGGTGTTTTCGTTCGTGGGCTACGAATACCATCTAGATTCAGCCCTTGTAAAACCCACTCAAGAGAGATGGCTCAAACTTCAGGATTTGATCCTAAGACTCAAGTCAAAACATGTTTTGACTGCAAGATGTTTGATGTCGCTAATTGGGTTGCTTGCCTCAACGGAGAAAATGGTCCCGGAGGGATGCCTTCACATGAGACCCTTTCAGTTTCATCTCAATGAGCACTGGAGATATCATCAGTCGCTGGACAGCCTCCTTCCTTGGACAGAAGCCATTGCAGCCCACCTAGACTGGTGGCAAAATCCCTCAAACATGATGAAAGGTGCAGACCTTCATCCCAAAGACCACAGTATCCAACTCTTTACCGACGCCTCAAACGAAGGTTGGGGCGCTCACTTAGATCAAAATTCTACAAAGGGTCTGTGGTCAGATCGGGAAAAAAGGCTACACATAAACGTCCTAGAATTGAAGGCGGTCTCACTGGCCCTTCGAGACTTCAAGGACCAGTGCCAGAAACAAACAGTGCTAGTTGCGACGGACAACTCAACAGTGGTAGCCTACATAAACAAACAAGTAGGAACTCACTCAGCAGAGATGTGTGCTCTCCTGTGGAAGATCATGACCTGGTGCCATCACTATCACATAACATTGAAAGCCAGGCACATTCCAGGGTGCCTGAATGTGATGGCCGACCTTCTGTCCAGGTCCAACCAAGTGCAGTCAACAGAATGGTCTCTGCATCCGCAGGTGTTCAAACAGATCTGCCAAAAGTGGTTCACACCTCATGTAGACTTATTTGCCACTCACCTGAACCACAAACTTCCACTGTACGTATCTCCTGTCCCAGACCCAAAGGCTTGGGACATAGATGCTCTGAACATAAACTGGATGAGTCTCACTGCCTATGCTTACCCTCCTACGGCTCTCCTTCACAAGGTGATCCAAAAGATCAAAAATGCCATTGCCTGATCATCGTAATAGCCCCAGGCTGGCCAGGGATGCCCTGGTTTTGGGACCTAGTGCAGCTCTCAACAGAGATCCCACTACAACTCCCAGTGTCAACGACTCTACTCAAACAGTCCCACAGGTATGTGTTCCACAACAACCCACAACAGCTCAACCTCCACGCCTGGTGTCTAGGAGCGGACAACTCCAAGAACAAGACTTCTCTGTGGAGGTGTCAGAGAGAATTGCTGCTCCTCAGTGGTCATCAACAAGGACCATCTACAAGTCAAAGTGGGCCCTATTTGAAAAATGGTGCAGAGAAAATTCGGTGGATTTCTCCACTCCATCTGTGAAACAAATCTCAGATTTTTTCATGTACCTGTACCAAGACCTAAACAGGCGCCCCTCGACCATTGATGGTTACAGGACTGCAATCATTGACATTTTGGGCCCAACAGCCCACCATATTGCACACAATGCAGACCTTCATAGGTTACTCTCCAGTTTCCACAGGGATCGTCCAAAAAGTTCCAGAAATCTTCCTAAGTGGAACCTTTCTGTTGTTCTCAATGAGCTCACAAAAGCACCCTTTGAGCCTATGAAAGACACAGACCTCAAACATCTTACCCTCAAAACTGCTTTCTTGCTAGCTTTGGCCTCCGGCAAACGCCGCAGCGAAATCCATGCCTGGGTCGCAAACAAAGTATCTAATCTAGGCCAATGGGAAAAGGTCGCCTTGTTCCCTTCTTCTGATTTCATAGCCAAAAACCAACTAGCAAGAGAAGGTTCTCAAAGTGTGTCTCCGGTGACTATTCCTGCTTTGACTACCATTGTAGATAGACAAGTCAAAGAAGACAGGACCCTGTGTCCGGTGCGGGCCCTGAGGTACTATTTGGATCGAACCAAAGACCTGAGAGGGTCTCGGTCCCTCCTTTTCATCTCCTTCAAGAAAGGACATACCTCAGACATCAGATCCGCTACTCTCTCTTCATGGTTGAAACAAACCATCCTACTTTGTTATAAACAAGCAGATCAACAAGCCTTGGACTTGGTCCAAGTTAAAGCGCATGACATCCGGGCCTTCGTGGCCTCTAAGGCCTTTTACAGTGGGGTATCGGTGGACCAAATCATGCAAGCCTGTCACTGGAAAGCTCACAACACATTTACAAATTTTTACCTAAAAGACCTTACTTGGTCAGACAACGACAACAATATGTATCTGGGACCCGTGGTGGCGGCACAACAAGTCCTAGATCCTTCCCCTCAGACCAGTTGTCCTCGGAAAGAAAAAGGGGGGGGGGGGGGGGCACATCCTCTACAACCAAGTCTTCAGGAGTCTAATCCCAGGATCTAGGTATTCTTTTACCTTCAAGATGTTACGGGTAAGATCATTTTGTTTTTTAGTTTATCAAAATAATCTGTATTAAGGACTTATTAAGTTGTCATTAATCTCATATTCAGGTGGCAAAAATTTTATGAGAATTCCAACCATTGGGCTGGTCTGTCACTCGTGAAGGGCCCCTAGGGACCCTTAGACCTCTAAGTGAGCACTGCTGCACTTCCATCCTACAATCAAAACATCTTGACAGTTTTAGCACTGTGTTCCATTCTATATAGGTTTTTGGCTCTTTACAGGCCCAGTCTTCGGGATTGGGGCACTGTGAATGGGACTCAGACTGGTATTTCTAACACTATTCTAATATGTATTACTTCAAATCTAAAAAAATTGACATTCCTTCCAGTCTCAGCTGTAATCCCGCCACCGGGCGGTTGGATTCAGCAATGAGTCCCACATGGCAAGCTATTGTAGCGTAATAAAATTGAAAATTTTAATTACTTAAATGTAGCTTTTATAAGCTACAAGCTTACCATGTGGGACTCAGAAGAGTCCCACCCTGCCTCCCTGCTGTTTACAGCTGAGGGGTAGGTTTTAGAAAATTTCAACGAGAAAGTAGGGCGATTGGTCAGAAGTTATCACGTGACGACAACGAGAGGCTACGGCCAACCATAAATGTCTATTTTTCTTAGACGTTGGCCATGATGCCTTGTGGCCATCCGAGAACAGCATTAAGTCCCACATGGTAAGCTTGTAGCTTATAAAAGCTACATTTAAGTAATTAAAATTTTCAAGTTTATATATTCACTGGTGCTCCTATATATGACAACCTTTTTGCATTCCTTCTTTAAATATGGATTTTTTTTACTTACAATTCATACAAAAATGGTGGATAGTGAAGTAAAATATCTCTCATTAGACATATACAAACAAAATATATCACTTCAGAAGATTAACAAAGTAATACTTGTGCTATGCACTCATATAAAATTGTAATATTCATTCATGATACAATTTTGTTTTGTATATGTCATTTGGGAAGTTTTTTCGTGTTGTATATTTTAAAATTTTTTTCTATATAAAGGTTTGTGTTTATTTTTCCTTTGCAGACTTGCTTTCCTTCTTGTGTCTGTCAAGATTCTCAAAATAACACGTACAACTGTGTGAGAACCATCAGCTCTGGACAAAACACCATTTACTGTGAATTTCAGGATGATGAGGTAATCTACATGAGGACATTATGGAAAAGAAGTATTTTCAAGCATATTCAACACCATTATAACGATATTTGTCTGTTAACATGTGGCAGAAAAATCATGGTGTGAATGGGGGTGGAAGTATGTGTTCTCTAAGTGCTCTTGTTAAGATACCTTTTGACATGTTTTATCTGTGCAGGTATAAGAGGTAGTTAGTCATAATAACAACACTTGGAGAGTGCATGACTCCGCCAAGTCCCAATGTCCGGAATATTGCTTATGAGTGCAAGGATAAAATATTCTTTAAAAAATTCCTGGATTCCATATCTGCATCACCACCAAAATATAATCATCTGTCCATTGTGCCATTTATTGAAACTTCATCAAAATCCGTTCACAACTTTTCAAGTTATTTTGCAAACCAACCAACAGAGAAACACACAGTACCAATAACAAAACCTCATTAGAGGAGATAAATTAGTGAATATTGGAAGTTCTGGGCATACAACCTCCACTGTGTCTGTATTATATACATTGACTTCTTTTCTTCTTTTTATTGTATTTTCAGTCATTTGTGGAGGCGTACGATTTGGACAGAGATCCGCACCAGATGGTGAACATAGCCAGCAGTCTGTCTGAGAGTGAGGTGGACTCGTATAAAACAAGATTAGCAGAGCTGTCTCAATGTCAAGGTCCCACTTGCAGGCAGTCATTGTAATGACAGAATATGTGGAACACCGGTTCAAAGTACAAATTAATAAAAATGGAAGAAAAGTTAAATTATTTCATATTTGATATTTACACCATACAAAAATTATGCCTTAAAACATTTTACAAAGTTAACCTTTTACAACCATTACAAACTTGAACTTAAACCTCTTTTTTGAAACCATGTATTTCTGAGTCTTAAATCATGGACAGTAGGTCATTATCTATATATACTAGTAAATCCTAAATAATCTGCTTCCTGCTAATTGGCAAACTAGGCAATGAAATAAAGTGAATAACTGCCTAATATAATTAACTTTATGTTAATTGTATTTTGACTAATCAGGTAGGTATCAGTCTCATCAGAGGCTTTGAGTTATCCAAGTCCTAGTTCCCTGAAGTACATTTTCGGCTCCTGGGGGGTACACCCGGCTTTTACCGGTTCAGAACAGATTTTTAGCCGGTTCTGTGCTGGTATACTGGGATTCCATCAAATGTAACGTCACACACAAGTCACAGAAAACTGTAGACTTACCAAAGCATGTCACACGTGAACTCACCAAATTGAATGTTATATATCTGATCACCTTCACACAAAATGCCAAGTGCACTATGTAGGCGAAACATCTAGGGCATTTAGGAAAAGAATGAATGAACATAAGGCTTCTGCACAAAAGGATGGACAATTCACACCAGTATCCTGTCATTTCAAGAATGATGGGCACAGCCACAAACACTTGCAGTTCACCCTTCTAGAGTGGTGTACACCAAAATTTGAAGCATCCAACACATCCAAACGTAGGCGCACTGAGTTGTGTTGGATATTCAGATTACACTCTGTGGCACCAATTGGCATCACCAATTTGTATGATTTTTAATGGCTATTATTTGGATTATTATGCATTCAAAAATCCACCTTCAAAGTCAAAGTCAAAGTTGGGGTTTTACGTCCCGTTCAACAGCCAGGGAAAATCCACCTTCAATCTTCTTATATATAAATCATCTATGAACAGAAGACATTAACAGGAGTATCATATCTAATCTCATCTAATCTTCTGCTTTGCACGCTCAGTATCTTCGCAACAAGGGAAACTCAGTGCACTAAACTAACAAAACAAAATCACTAAAGTAAACCATCACTGGGGTCTTTCTCAAAAAGCACTTTACAAGATATTTCCACGTGACTTATTTAAAAAAGAAACAAAAAAAACTTTATAGTTTTGGAAGGCGATTTGTTAATATTCAGCACACCTGCTTAAGGTTAGGCTGTAGTAAGCTTAATCACCATTTAAAAGAGAACCTGCATGTGACTAATGACTCATCTTGTGCCTGCAATTATCCAAATGAAGACACATCACACTTTTTCCTTTTTTGCCCTCTATATACAAATATCAGAGATGAACTGTTGCAATGATTACCCTCTTCTGATAACTCAGTAATTCTTGAGCAAATTCCCTTTTGAAACCAACACTTATGTTTTGAGGAAAATATTAAACTACTTGAAGCAGTCCACAGATTTATTGTCCAGTCTATTGTCCTGCAAGAGGGCTTAATCTAATTGTTTTTTGACGATTATTGCCTAATTGCTAATAAAATATGTTTTAAACAAAAACAACTGACAAAGAGCAATAGTCAAGGGACATTTTAGGTCAGTAATCCAGAACTGTTTGTGTGAATGATTGGAAGATACTTGGCGGGGGTTTGAAGCTTGAGGTCAAGATGTTGGTCTTACGATGCTTCCTAAAGGTTATTAGATGTTGGTCTTACGATGCTTCCTAAAGGTTATTACTGAAGGAATGGTTCTTCTGGGAAAAGAGCTCCAAAACAATTGTGCATAATGACTTGAAAGAAAATGTTTCTGAGATTTGTTGGTTTTATAGTTGAAAGAAAGGATTTGAAGGAAATTAAATTTTGGACAACTGTGTCAACAAGCCGTCATTGCAACAAAATGAGATTAGAAATGCATAATTTGTAATATACTTAACCAAAACAGAAGTCTAAAAAGAATAAATCACAATATATATTGCACTTCCGTTTTTTACTTTCTTTTTTTTTCCCGCTAAGTATATATTCAGAAAGACCGTTTCATAGGGGTTATGAGCATCACATGCTAAGCTTTTCTCAGCAGGGACCTTTGACCTGCGAAAGCCAGAGCAGAACATATGAACCCAAAGGAATAAGATATTTGAACTAAATCTGTAGACTCAGTTGTACCTTCTGTTCTGCTATCATCTTAAGGTAAAGAGTAACAAATGTAACCTTTGCACAAGTATGTAAAATTTGCCACTAAACACTCTTATCCATCCCACATGTTGAATTGTAGGATATTCCTGTGTACAAGTTACCCAGAACACAGCTGGAATGCTGTACAGCATGTGAAACAGTTTTGCTACAAAAGAGAATCAGAATTGGGGAGAACAATTGCCACAATTTTACACTGTTTTACACATTTTGTACACTGAAAAGATACAGAAAAGAGAACACACATTGTAAAGATTTAGTAACATTATGGGAAATATTTAACGTCAGTGGAGACACAGAAAAAGACAGAATAACACAGAATTGGGAAGAAAGGCAGATGAAGCTTACACAAATGATGGGGACATCCTACAGTTATCCTATAGAACGTGGTATTACCTATAGTACAAGGAAATGTTGGACAATTAATAACTTCTATATGTATGACCAGGGAAAGCAGGGAATACCACAGTATACAAACTTTACTGACAGAAATCTGGCAGTACATGGAGGAATGAGGCATCCTGTAAAATTCCAATAAAAGTGTTACAATAACGCCTATCTTGTGACTGGGGCATAAGCCTTATGAACAACCGAAGTATTGGAAAATCCCAAAATAATGACTTTTGTATGTCTTTTAAAGAGGATAAAACTGTATTTCTATTTCAAGTATTTACACATTAAGTAGTTTATTATACAGAGATATCACTCCATTTCATATTAGCAGCAATAGCTCTGTTGAATCTTTATCCATTCAGGCTTCCAAGTAAGTGGATTACAGGAGCAATATATCCTCCACCAGGAGGTTGTATTTTTGGTACATTTGTTTGTCTGTCTTATTTGCAATTACTCCACAACTAATGAACATATCTATATGAAAGTTTTTATGTGGATAGGCCTGGCTAAAGGAAGTAACTGGTTAAATTTTATAAAAGATTCAGATCACTCCAGAGACAAAATAATTACTAAATTTTCAACAGTCCAATTTTCAATGATTTGGTGTTTGTGATTGAGATTACCATGGTCATACTGTAAAAATTATGATGAATAAAATTAAAAAGAGAGAAGTATTTTGGTGAAATGAAATATGTGAATATTCAACTGCCTTGGCGGAGGTCTGGGCACCAGGAGAACTTTCTAGTTTTAAAAATGACACAAGAGTTCTCTACAGTGTGGAAAGTGATCATGCTGATTTAATATAAAAATTTTTGCCACCTTTAGGACTAGGAATGAATTTGAATGGTAAAATCAATCCTATAAATTCTATAACTTGGGCTTTCATACCAGTACTATGTTGCTAGATTTCACCATTAATTTGAAACCGCAGCATACATACTGTCATGGCTAATTGTCCTAGAAATAAAGGATATACACCATGGTGTTTTACACATGTAGTGGTGCTTGCATTTATGGCTTGGCATGATTATTCATATTTAGAAATTTTATAAATAACTGCACCCCATTGTTGATTTTTTACCCCTGTAGTTTTGAACAGATAAAACAAAAACATTGAAATTGGTATCTGGGATGCATGCGCAAAGCAAAGCTTTTCTTTGGGAAGGGATGAAGTATTCATAAGAGAAGCTTATCCTATCATTTCTGCAGCTGTTCTGCTGCCCTTCATGATATTACTGTGTCATTCTGTCTTTTTCTTTTGTCTACAGAGAAGTTAAACGTTTGCCATAGTGCATCTTTTCTGTTTCTTGTTTGTGTAAAAACATGGCCACTGTCATCCCCAATTTACATTTTCTTCATTGTATAACTATAGCTAGAGCTTTGTAGCCGGGTTTTAAAGGAGGCACAACATTTCCCTTCAGTATCGCCTTAAGCCCCCCTCCACACTACAGGGAGTATGTCCTGTGGTTAGAGGTTTTACTGGGTAGCTGAACCACATCCAAGGACGCCAAAACCTTCCGGGGTTTGGTGTATCATTCACACTACCGGCGGTTTTATTGGCTGTTATTGGAGGTTTGTATGTGACATTGTAAAAACATTTAAAATTTCCGTAGGACACGCAAGGTAATGGACGGTTTGCCACTGACTCACAAATTTGTACTTTAATGTCAGGCAGTGATCCAAGGACAGGGACGTTTTAACAAATGCAGCCTACCCCAGGGGAGACTGCTTTTAGTGTGAATGAGGTATAAGGAAAAGTGAGACTTAAGCATTACCACGAGACCACAGTGTACATTTGGAGTTTCACTTACCATATATACAATATAATCTCACCTCCTACATCACAGAATATTCACTGGTATATAGAGCCTAGGGTCGTAGACTAAAGAATGTAGCAAAAATTCAAGGTTTTAATGTAACACTGGTCGGAATTATTGAAAGGGAGGAAGTAAACTATTCATGCAATACAGAAGAGACAAAATAGTGCTATTTGAGACACTGTTATATTTTCAGCCAAACCTCTTTGTCACCTGTATTGATGCCTTGATCTCATGCAAAGATACATCAAAAGGTTTATACAACAAAACAAAAACCAAGTGGGTTCAGGAATGTCAATAGTCATGATAAGTGAATCAAGTAATACAATGCACAATGGAATTGTTCAGTAGTTAAAAACAATCAGTAACCCCATGGAAATTATCTTGTCCAAATTGGCTGTATTGTTGGACAGTTTTAATGGTGACAAAATTATGAAAACACAAACTGTTGATTTAAGTGGGTTTAACGTCGCTTTAATAACATATTGTATAGGTTATATCACAACAGGTAGTTTTAAGGGCAGAGGAAACCAGTACATACCAGATTGTCAAGATTCTGAGCTGTAAACTGTCAGGCGTCAGTAAGCAACTACCAACTTTCCTGCATAGGGTTTGGTACAGGTTCGTACTGACATCTTCAGGCTTGAGAGGCGAGTTTATTATCTACTTGTGACAGAACTCAAGAAGTGATAAAATCGCTGCTACTGGCTTGGCTAGTAGGGATTTGAGCGCGAAAATGTCACAGGACCAGGTTTCCAGTGGACCCGAACCCACAACCTCTCACTCACGAGACCCACACTCTACCAGGCGAATCCGGGACAATTGGCCGGTGGACAATTGGCCGGTGGACAACTGGCCGGTGGGACAATTGGCCGGTGACTTTTTAAAAGTTGTTTTAATATTGTTTTAAATTTTGCAAGTTGTCTTCATATTGCAAATAGAGTCATAGTATGCCTTTTTGCTAGGTTGCACACACTAAAGGTCCCTTGATTCCTACTCAGATTGCCTTAAAATTTTCTTTTGTTTAGCTGCTCATAATTAGGAAATCTTATAATAATGATATGCTTATAAATTTATTTTTCATTACCTGCTTCCATTTATTGTAAATATCATGAAAGAACCAAAAGCCTTTTTTTCCTAATCAGAATTTGTAATTAGGATTGCTGCAAGAGTTTGTCTTTGATAACTACACGTGATTGCTACAACAAAGAAGTGAAGGCTCTTTGATAACTACTCAGGATTGCTACAACAAAGAAGTGAAGGCTCTTTGATAACTACTTAGGATTGCTACAATAAAGAATTGAAGGCTCTTTGATAACTACTCAGGATTGCTACAATAAAGAAGTGAAGGCTCTTTGATAACTACTCAGGATTGCTACAACAAAGAAGTGAAGGCTCTTTGATAACTACTTAGGATTGCTACAATAAAGAATTGAAGGCTCTTTGATAACTATTCAGTATTGCTACAATAAAGAAGTGAAGGCTCTTTGATAACTACTCAGGATTGCTACAATAAAGAAGTAAAGGCTCTTTGTGCCAGTTTCAGTGTTTATATCAATGACAGTGCTAATGATAATGTAATGTTTTGATGTATTGCTATTTTATGTTTCATTTGTTTATACCAATGATAGTGCTTAATATGTTTTGATGAATTGTTATAACCTTGTTTTACCCTGTATACCAATAACAGTGCTTGTGAAACACTTTGGATGAGTTCAATCCTGTATGTTTTGTGTCAATAAAATTGAAAAAGACAAATTCTAAAACAACTTTTAAAAAGTCACCGGCCAATTGTCCTACCTCCCAAAAAAGTCACCGGCCAGTTATCCACCGGCCAGTTGTCCGCAGGCTATGAGGGAAATCCCTACTAGCCAAACCAGTGGTAATTATTTTATCACTTCTTGAGTTCTGCCACATTCTACACCACCAAGCACCGACAAATTGTTAAAATAACAAGATAATTGTATGTTTGCCATGCTATTTAAGTAACCTTTGGTTTAAATTGACTCAGTGTCATAAGGTGAGTTGACGGTAGCTAAAGGACAGGGACATTTTGCCAAAAGCCTATAACCACAAATTACACTGACTTTAGTGTGAACAACTCGGATGAAATGGGGGGGACCTGGGAGGCGGTTCCGCGACTTAGTAAAACTTCTAACCATGGGACGTACCACCTGGAATGTGAAAGGGGCATTAGGAATTGTTTTGAAAGAAATACTTCTTAAAAGATTTTTAAATATGTTGATTGTTTTCAATAGGCCTGTATGATCCTGACAGTTACATTTATGACCTTCATGACTGTATAGATTTGTTGCTTGACCGACATGATTACAGGCCTTCCCATATAATATTGGTGATCGGGAAGCAAAATTGTAGCAGTGGAACACTGTCAATTTTAAAAAAAAACATCATGGGATTTTTAGAAGTGTTTCCAATTTCAGGAGTGGGATATCTTATTTCTATCTCTTTCAGTAACTCATTACCATTCTCCCGTGATTTTAATATTTGATTAAATAGGTTTGAGTAAATGTAAAACAAAGAATTTTTGTATCCAACTGAACTTGTTTACTAGGCTTTTTAACACCACTCACTGTTCAATACATGCTATCGACTTACAAAACAGAAATCCCATTAAAAGCTAAAAGCATCTTACCTGTTTGTTATTTTTCTTGTTAGTACAAACACATGCAGTGTAACTGAGATGACAGGTTAAATCTATAGTTTCTAGGTCCTCCATTTATTGACAGTTTCAATGGGAAAATTTTGATCCATTTGTCAACCATAGATAATGGGTTGGATTAAATGGCAGAAAGATGAATCTATGTAACTGAGCTATACGTACCTAAAGGCATATTTATGGATCAATTTTAGGAAAATGTTTTTTCTTCATAAAATGTACTGTATAATTAAAAATTTCCAATTGGCATTAATATTGACTATTTTTACCTCCGCTAAGGAGGAGATGTTTTTGGTGGCGTGGGTTTGTCTGTTTGTAAAATAACTCCACGAAAAGTTATGGCTGAATATTTGATAAGATTTTCAGAATTTATTACATAGAACAGATGGTTCAATTTTGGTGGTGAAACAGATCACCGCCTGGATAAAAAGAATTGAAGGTATTTTAGCATTGTGAGTGCCATTTCCAGTACATGTGTATATGTTACAGTAAAGTTGTGTAACCAGTAATTTCGCGAAATTACTGAATATTTTAGGAATTTCGCAAAATTCCTGATTTGGTCAGTAATTTCGCGAAATAACTGAAATTTTCAGTAATGAAATATTCGAGCAGGAATTTCATGAAATTCCTAAATATTATATGCAGATTAAAAGAATACTTTTTGGATTTTTATTTCACCAAATTTTCATTTATTCATTTTGTTTACACAACAAATAACATCAATAGTATGAAAATACAATACAATAGTATCAAAGGACTTTATATTCAATATCTCAGAAAAATTTATTAAACACTCCACAGGCAACAGTACAATAATTTGGCATACAGTTCATTTATTCAATATTAAACATATAAGATCATTTATTTTTACACTTTAAACTGCCATGACATCTGCTGTTACACAACACTTTTGCCTTGTAACATGCACATCTGTTACTTTTACATTGCATTGAAGCACAACTACACTTCTTGAATCCTTGTCCCCCACACATTGACTGCTGGGGCCGGTTTCATGAAAGGACTTAAGTCTGGTCTCAGGCTCAAATCTGAGACTTTGGGCTCAAATGTTGGAAATATTTTGCTGAGTCTGTGGACTCAGACTCAAAGCATTTCACAAACAGGCTCAACTTGAGATTTGGCTCAGTCATGGGCTCAATTTTGAGCCCACCAAGGAGGTGTCTCAAATTTCGAGTCCAAAGTTTGTCATCCAGACACTTGTGTGTAAAACAATATAATTTGCATGAAAATGAATTTGTTAAATCTTGAAATATTATATTTTTATTTTGCTTACTAATTACATCTACATATTCAATATTCATAATAAGAAAAGTCAATTGAATTGACATGCTTTTTTGATCGTTGTCAAGTGAATAGTTACAAGAGGGGACTCAAAGCTTGACTCGGTCTCAGTTGAGTCTCAAACAATTGGCTTGTTACCAATAATATTATATCAATTTTTTTTCATGTGTTATCAGCGTTAATACAATTTAAATCGATATTGACCATGAAATAAATGCACTTGCATAAAAAACAAACCAAGGAAGTGTCTTAAATGAAATTTAAAAGTTGAGACTATGACTTGAGACCAGTCTCAGCTGATCCACCTTTTGTGAAATCCATTTGAGCTAAAAACTCAGCCGAGACAAAAGTCTCAGATTTGAGACCCAGACTCAGCCCAAAACTGGTCTCAAACTGAGACTTTTTATGAAACCGGCCCCTGGTTGACAGCTTCTCTGAGTGAAACACTCTTGTCTTGATTAACGTTATCCTCAGTCAGTAATCTCTCAGGGCAACAATCAAACTGGTTGCGTGAATAGCTTTCCTTCAGGATTCCTGCTTTGACGGCGATTCGATACATGTCTGTGTCTAAATCATGATCCATTACTAGCCCCAGTATGTTTCTTGGGTCTCCTCTGCCTCTGTCTACTTGTGGTATAGAAAGTGCAACAGTATCACCTTTATCAACGGAAGATAGCTCAAGCTGTCTGCGCTTGATCATCCGTTCAGCCTGAGCACACTGTGACATTCTGGCTCCAACTCGCTGGCTATGAATCATGTTCTGTCTGGTGTCCAACAAGCTTGCTTGTGGAGTGAGCTCAGGCACATCAGTAAGTGTTTCATCTGGCCCAGGTTGAATAGGAGTTAACAACGGTGGGCTGGGAGGTGTTTCCTCAATGGATAACTGAAGTGGAGTGCTCATCACATCATCAACCATGGATTCTTGTTCATTATCAGGGGAGACACTCTCAGCATCTGATGAAAAGGCAGCAAGAAGGTCCTCTTCACTCTGAAGCCTTTCAATAACCTCTGGTGGAAGTGAAGTCGATGTGAGGCCTACTTTTGTCCTGCTGCCAAAAAGGGCTTCATAAATCCCTTTTAAACCTATCTTCTATAGAATCAGACATAACTTCCAGTATTAAAGCTATAAATTTCACTTTTGATGAAATACAAATATGACTATAACACCATAAAGCATGAAATAATCTGATGAAAAGGTCACATTTGTGTCTCTTTATATACCCTGGAGAGGATTAATTAGAAACTTTGATACCCAAGATCAAAAAAAGAAGTCCTCTTGAAATATTAAACTGTCTTTTAATCTTTTAATGCAGATTACTCAGGTATGAGTTTTTTGGTTCTATCTATTGTCATGGCTTCTCATGTGGATAAACTCCTCATTTTGATTGTAAATACTTTGAATTGGTTAAAGATAACTGTTGAATTAACTGTTTGGAAGTACATTGCAATTACCATAATACTATAAATCCCCAACCCCCTCACCCATGGCTGAAAGCCATCCTCCATCAGTCAATTACAATTACTTGAAAGCTATTCATTGATAAAGATTGATTGACTTCAAAGGCTTTCTACACAAGATCAAACATACTTCAAAATACTTTATTAATGAAAAACACAAGAAATAAAATAAACTTAAATCCATGTTAAAAATATTTATATTAAAATACAGTTCTAAATGTACAACTTTCACTGCTATTTGTAAGTAAGTCACTTATTTCATCACATTACCTCATATTAGTTACATTATTGTTGCTTCACTAAAATTTATACCAGATAATTGAAAAATACACCAAATAGTCACACAATCAGAAAGTACCAGCATGTCAGTCAAATATTCCCATTCTTTCTAAATTAAAATTGATATGCTTATGAAACAAAGCTAAGTGCTTGTGCAAATGTGTATATGTATGATAATAATATGTATAATATGTATTATAATTCATAATATATTTAAATGATAATAATTGTTAACAAATTTAAGATCAATTTCAATATCAAGACCAATTATGAAAGTAATACAACAAACCCATGTAAAGGTATCACATTCAATGTTGAATAAAACAATTATTATTACAAGCAAAAAGTATATCAGTTTCTAAATTTCTAGATGCACATTAAGGATTTATACTTTAAAATTCAATTTTAGCTTATAACATAGTTAAGTTTTTCATAATTCTTCACATAAATAACCTTAAAAATGCATTTCCAATATTTCACAAATTTACTGATTGCTCATCAGTAAAGCTGTGTAAAATATTAGCAGAGATTTCAGGAATTTCGCGAAATTACTGAAAATTTCAGTTGTTTCGCGAAATTACTGACCAAATCAGGAATTTCGCGAAATTCCTAAAATATTCAGTAATTTCGCGAAATTACTGGTTACACAACTTTACTGTAACATATATACCTCCAATCTAAACAATCTGCATGACAGAGGTCTGCAATCTCCAAGTGATCTTCTAGTACATAATGAGTTCAATAGACAGTAAAAATATAAATTCTATGTGGTAGATTTTAAAGCTGTGTGAATCTCTTACATATCTCTTCCATTTCACGAGTTAACTGCCCAGTTGTGTGGGTCAGAGGTCTTGTTCACAACAGGAATTAGTGAAACATGATCTATAAATCAGCTCATGTTTAGTGTGAAAAGCTGTATCCTTTAGCTGATCTTTCATTCATTTTGGCTTATCGTTTGTTTGTTTTTTCGGTGATACTGACCCAGGCACATAATTGTGACATAATTGTGACAATCATAGGCACTGAATTATTACAACATCTTTACAGTTTTCCCCTTTTTACAATTCATACAGTACAGAAGGAAGGACTAAAAATTCAACTTCAAATTATCAAATTATGTAGTAAGACTGCTACACAGAAGTCATAGATTGATCGGATGAAAGAAAAATGAAGCCATTATGTCACATAATATTGATAAAAAGGGTTTTCCCAGGGGTTTTTGTTTTGTCAAAGATGTTTTTGCATCTGTTTAGTGTTTACGTCACGCCTAGTACATTATCAGTTATATTATGACAGGTAGTAAGGATCGCAGAGGAAACCAGTACATACAGTTGCTCAAGGTTCTGTACTGTAAACTCCTGACCAATGGCAAGCAACTAAAAGCTTTCCTACTAAAGGTTGAACCAGAACTTGAATTCAGATCTCAGAGGTCAGAAGTGAGTGTGTTACCATGGTGCCCTTATCTATTTCATATAGAAACTTATGTTCATTAGTTTTATATATTTTCAAATTTCTTCTTGCAGATGGATTTTGTACAGTTTTGTAAAGTTTTTAGAGTTTAAACAATAAGATTTTAACCAAACTTTGAAAATAAGTTCATCTTGATGTTTTATATCCAGAACAGTGAAAAACTAGGGGGGTCACCGATAAAACTTTAGTTTTTTTCATTAAAGCAAAAAGTTGATCCACAATTTCTCAGATTTAGTGTAATTTCCACAGCTGAAGTTAGAAAGGATTATACATACCGTTTTGTATTTTTTTTCATTCTGTACTTCATTAATTTTTAATATGACTTTGTAAAAAAAATAAACAAAACAAACTGATCTTTAATTAAGTGAACATAGTTTCAGCCCAAGAATAGCTGTGACGATAGCCGATATTTAGTAAAATTGTAAAAATTGTAACAACTTGCTAACTTTTGGGAACGACTTACTAACTTGTGGTAACGACTTTCTATCTTGTGGGAACGACTTTCTAACTTGTGGGAACGACTTTGCTAACTTGTGGGAACAACTTTCGATTTTGTGGTAACAACTTGCTAACTTGTGGGAACGACTTACTAACTTGTGGTAACGAGATAAAAAAATGCAAGGAAAACAGTTCTATGTCCCTTCCAGGGCTCCGTAGTTTTCACTCTGTGGAATTGTGTGATCTTTAAAGCAGTACTTAATTCACCATTAAATAAAATGATAAAAAAATCATAGAACGATACAGGTATAAATACATTCTCTTCATTAAATCAATTAACCTCATCAGAGTTTAAAACAATCTTAATTAAATCGTTATAACAATTTAAAATTGTAATTTAGTTATCCGTTATAATGACTTATAATGATTTAATAAATCATTAAACTAATTTACTTAAATTATTAGATATATAGTCTTACATATAGTTAGTTTATTATAGTGACATGTATCTTTTCAAATAAATAATACATGTATCTTTTCAAATAAATGATACAATTCAATAAATACCAAAGTACAATGAATACCAAGCCCTACATGGGCTGATATGTCACTCTAAATATACAATGATAATGAACAGAGTGAGAAATAGATAATATATAAATCGATATGTAGATATGAGCATAACATCTTTCTGCATTATATTTCCGAAATGATAAATGCGTCACGTATACAGTTTGTGTCTCCTCTTTTGTCATGAATCATATACAAAATTTACAGATCAATTCAAGTTAGCATTAGACATTATTTCAATAAATTTATGAATAATAGATGGCGATTCTAACCTGTTAAGTACATTTAAATATTTCAGTCTAACACTTAAATTATTAGAACACTTATGAAATTGTAGGATAATTGTTATGGCAGGGTTTTTTAAAAAAATGTTTTGATCTATGGCAACGGGACAGCTTCATATAAATGTGACTCCACACAAGTGATTTATAATTAACGAAACATAGTTTAACAATGGTAGTTTTAATGTAATTGTATTTATAATGTATGTATATCTGTATTAATAAATAACTTTTAATCCCAACTTGCATTTACTTCTTGGCCAAGCAAAGGAGTTTTTTGCTACCTACCTTAATGTTTTTTTATTTAAGTGACCGAACTGGGGTCTTAACATGTGACCAGTAATTGGCGGGCAAGTTGTTTCAGCCCCCAGGGAGTCCCAACACAAAATAAAAGACAGCAATTGGAATTAAAATCTATTTCTACTTTTTCTTGACATATGCACAAAATAATCATTTTTAAATCTAGCAATTATGGCATTGGAATGACCTGTGAGGGAACCAAGGTCAAACATGAGAGGTGACAAGAAAACCTTGACCTTGAATATTTCTAATGTCTCTAATGTCATTACACACAAAGGTCATAAGGTCACTACATGAAGGCGAGTGCATGGTGCATACCTCACAGTTTGACCTTGAAGATTTAGCAAATAGACTAGACATACAAAAGGTCAGAGTTGGAATTTACAATGACCTAACACGATTTCTTAAGGCCGAAGGTGAAAACAATACCCCATCCCAGATAAAATCATGAGTTCCCAGATAGGAGGTCATTTCAATGCCAGAAAGTTACTGGGTTGTTGTCCAGTGATGGAGGAGTATTGTGTTACACATATGTAAACCAGTGATCAAATCAATGCCAGAAAGTTACTGGGTTGTTGTCCAGTGATGGAGGAGTATTGTGTTACACATATGTAAACCAGTGATCAAATTTATTGTAAAGATAAATAAGTAAATAGTGAGTATGGAAGTGAATTTTTGTATATTTCAGTTAATTTTTTGAGAGAGAGTTCACCCAAACCCCAAGTAGGACTATAGGGCTAGTGAGTGTTGGAAAGCAAGGGAAACCTGAGAAGTAGCAGAAGGGAGAGACAATAAGTAGGCCCAAACCGCATCCGATTTCCAAGTCCCATGTTTCATAATGTGTTCCAGTGGAACACCTTGCTGGAAACTCCACATGGCCACAGCCCTTCTGAACGCATGAAATGTCAGGGGAGGGGATATAGCCAGATTTATGGAGATCTTTTTAAAATGTTTTCTGGCAACTGAATCTGTTAGAGGGACCAACTTAGAGCTACGTGGGATAATGAACAAAGGGGCATGGTCTGATGCAGGGTAGGCGAGTAACATATTCTGAATGGCCCTTATAGGGCAGAAACTGGAATTTCCCAAATTTGGCAATGGGATAGTAACTGTATGCTTTCTATCTTGCATGGTTTTCGTCCATTTTATCAGTAGGACCGCCCCCTGGCCTGCTACAATGAAATCCCCCCTTTGAAGCTGCCTAGTTGAATCAAAACTCTTAACTGTGTGTGGAAGTATGTTGGATAATCTGAGGAAGGAGAAGAAACACACCAGGTAAAGGGGCCGAAAAATCTCTGGATTTGTTAATTTTTCACACTGGATTAAAATGTCTTGCAAAATAGACAAGTCAATGTATGACCTTGTTGATGGTGAGAAAGACACCTGAATTTTTACTGACTTCAAAAACAGTGGTATTTTTTCATCTTTGAAAGGGGACGTGTCAAGGGAATAAACAATATGGAAAGCTCTCAAGGCGGCAATATAATTAGCTGTGTGATTTGAGGATATTGAATTCTGATGTAAATATTCCATAAAAGACAACAAAATTCCCGTATTTACCTGACAGGGGGGCAGCCCAGCCACCACCTGATAAGCTATGAAATCTCTCCACATACGGGTATACTGTTTCAGAGTGGAGGGTCTGAACCCCTGTAACAGCCTGTTAGAAGCAGAAGTGGCCAGCTGGGCTGCCGCACCTGGCAAAACTGAAAAAACAGGAAACAGGGAGTGCAATATGCTATATAGCATGATTAAGTGCAGTCAAGTCTATGTGTGAATCTACCCATTTATATTGAGGCAACATTTTTTTAAAATTTTTCATGTGGATCAGGTACCATAGACCAACGTGATGGAAGATCTGCGATAACGTTAGTTTTACCAGAAATATGTGAGAATTTCAGTTCAATGTTGAACATTGCTGCAATTAACCAGACGTTGCGGGCACAGGTCGCCAAGATGGAATCTCTGGGGGGTCTCAACATGTGACCAGTAATTGGCGGGCAAGTTGTTTATACTTGGAATTTATGTAACATGGACATGTTTTAGTCCCCCTCACACCCTTTCCCATTTACCAAAGGGTTATGCTAACTCTGTTGTTAACTACACCACCCTGTCGTTAAAATGCAGTAGTCCTACCTCCTTCTGCTTATATCACTTCTATACAGTGTAATTATATAACAGTTGCAGATATTAATCTAATGGGCTAACCTAAAACAAGCCCCCAGGTAACTGGACTACACAGCTCCTTGCTAGTGCTGTAGGTTCTCCCCATTTACTTACATTGTTTGCACGTGTTGTATCATACACTCATGTGTACCCTGTATGTGTATAAACCCACTGTACGACCAGTAGCTGGTGGCAGTCTATTTTTGGATATTCAAGTAGTGACACTCTTGTTGAAAGAATTCTTCTGTTTCCATGTGCAAATCTCCGCTACCCCACTCTCTCCGCTAATATTTTTCAACAATATGTAATATCCTCACATATATCAGTTCTATTAATACCTGGGCTTCTGGAGATCCCCCTTTAGCTCAGCTGGTTAAAGAGCTAGACTTGTGTTTATATCTGTGTGTAATCAGAAGGCTGTGAGCTCGAGACACAGCAGAACCAATCAATAATTTCTCCCTTCCCACTACAGCATCCATGTCTCAAGGGTAACTTATGAAAGACTTTAATACTTGCCTTTTCCTTTCTACTGTTGCAGGTGCTCCCTATTTACTTTCATTGTTTCCACGTGCTGTAAGATACACTCACGTGTACCTTGCATCCATATTAACCCACTGTGGGGCCTGTAGTATGTTCAAGAAGTGACACTCTTGTTGGGAAAATACACCTTATTTACACGTGCAAATCTTTGCTACCCCACTACCAGGCTATGGCCATATCTTCCAACAATATTTGCAGCATACTTACGTGTGTATACACATACAATGGGATGTAAGATACGCTTTAAGTGTCCCTTGCAAATTAGCCTATTTTTCTCTGTAACTAGGATGTTCGTGCACGTACAATAGGATGTAAGAGGGAGGCGGGGCTTAACATCCAGTACTTGGTGAGTATTAAATAGAGCCAAATGAAATACACGAACTGATAAAATTCAGAATCCTAAAAGCAATTTCAGCTAAATAAAGGAGATTGGGGCTTCTAATAATTGAAGCAAGAATATGGTTAGTGATCAATACTGGACTTTAAAGGATAAAGTCAGAGCAGCCACAACATCACACAGTGTGCATATAAGTAAGTAAGTAAGTAAGAAACACTTATATAGCGCCGAATTTGATGTAAACATCCTCTGAGGCGCTGATGTGCAAAAAGGGATAGTCCAGTTCCAGAAAGGTGTCAGTTTCCATATTAGCGTCCGGTCGGGGAGATAGGCTATGGTGGAGGATAAGCCAATCTAAAAAGGTATGTTTTCAACTGTTTCCTGAAACCAGAAATGTTTTCTATGGTTCTGATGGCTTGAGGAAGCTTATTCCACTCTGTGGGAGCCCCTGCTATGAAACTGCGTAGCCCTGAGCGTTTATTTGGTTTAGATGAGGAAATTGATAGGCGATTGCCCCGTGTGAGATCACTCCACCTAATTAGAGCGGAGAGATATGGAGGTTGGCTCAAATGTATTGCTTTATAAATGAGGAGATTATATTTGAACAGTATACGGTAGTGAATGGGGAGCCAGTGTAGTTTGTGCAAGAAGGGTGTAACATGACAGTATTTATTTAGCTTGCACACCGTCCGACATAAGGCATTTTGAACTCTCTGTAGTCTGCTAGTATATGCCTTTTTGTGTTGTAAAGCAGTGAGTTACAGTAATCCAGACAACTGCTTACCAAGGCATTTGCCACCTTTACAGCTGTTTCATGATTTAAGTACCTGCGTACCCTTCGTAGTTCCCGGAGATGGTAGTAACTAATGCGACATAGATTAGCCACGTGTCTTTGCATTGAATTTTCAGCATCCAGGATGACACCAAGGTTTTTTACTGATTCAGCTGGTTCCAGGTGTTGCCAAGCAAACTCACTGGGAAAGATCACTTAAGGGAACTTCTAATTTGATCATCACCAATCACTATGAATTCTGTCTTGTCAGGATTTAATTTAAGCTTATTATTTCTCATCCAAGCCTGGACCGCCTCAAGGCAATTTGTTAATTCAGTGATACTGGAATCGAAGTTCCTAGAGTCGAGTTCCAAGTAAATTTGTGTGTCATCTGCATATAAGTGGTGGGTGACATTGAATTTGGATATGACTGAACTGAGAGGGGTTGTGTATAGGGTAAAAAGGAGTAGCCATAGAACTGAGCCCTGGGGAACCCCGTAAGGGAGTTGAAAAGCATCTGAAAGATGTCCATCTATTTTGATGCGCTGCTTGCGTGAGTGGAGGTATGACTGGACCCACTTAAGCACTACCCCATCAATGCCATACCAGTGCTGAAGGCAGTTGAATAGGATTGAGTGGTCTATTGTATCGAAAGCTGCAGATAAGTCCAAAAGGACTAATCCAACAGCTGCACCTTTGTCCATTGATGTGGCAATGTCATTTTGTATTTTGAGCAACGCCGTTTCAGTTGAGTGAAAAGCTCTATATGCGGACTGGTTTTCGTTAGATATACCCTCGTGAGCAATATGCTCATTTATCTGCTTAGCCACAGCTTTCTCTATGAGTTTGGAGGTGTAGCTGAGGTTGGACACTGGTCGATAATTCTTGAGAATATTCTTGTCAAGACCAGCTTTTTTCAACAAGGGTGTAACATGTGCAGTCTTAAAGCAGGAAGGGAAACTGCCCTCCTGTAGAGAGTAGTTCACAATATTTGTGATAGGAGTCAGAAGCACACTGATACACTCAAGGACCAATGATGTTGGGATGGGATCCAAGTCACATGATTTATTTGGTGTGGACTTTATGATTTTAAGGACTTCTTCCTCTGACATGGTCCGGAAAGGGACAAACTTGTTTTTGTAGGAACCTGAGACAGGGGGATCGGCATCAGTAGACAGTAATCCAGATCTTAATTTAGTAATTTTGTCTGCAAAATACCTGCCAAAAGTGTTGACTAGACTGTTCATGGTGGTATAATCTGGAAGTACCATTTTTGGTGATCTATGGAGGACTTTCTTTATGGAATTCCACAAGGCCTTGGGGTTATCCTCATTTTCCCTAACCATATCACTGTAGTGTTTGGTTTTTGCACATTCCACGAGACGGTTGAAATGGTTCACAGTGGCTCTGTACCTACTGCGGTTTATGGCAGAGTTGTCCTTTCGCCACTCCCTTTCGAGTTTGCGCTTACATCTCTTTGCTGCCAAAATCTCACTATTGATGAACCCTTTGTTGACATGTTGTGGGGTTTTACATTCATGTACAGGTGCATGCTTGTCAAGTATGTTCCTAAGGGTATGAAAGTACTGGTGTCAAAGTAAGCTAGCTGTTTTGTAAGGAGCCTGGATAAGCTCAGAATTTACAATGTCAGACATAAATTCAGTTTTATTTATCTTGCGAAGTTTCCTGATTTTCAACCGTTTTACTCTGCAGGAATTTTTGACAGGGAATGTTGTAGTGAAAAAGAGTTACTCGTATGTTGAAATATTTGCCACATCCTGTGATCCAGTGCAAGGAAGAACTTTAGATGCTCTTCTATGCGAGTTAGCGGGGTCCAAAGTAGCCTAGTGGGACATTACGCTTGGCATCTTATCACAAGCTGCCATCTCGACCTCGATTCAAATCCCACAAGTGAAAATGTTGAGGAACTCTCCCAATATAACCCTGGCTGTTGAATGGGACAAAGACTTTGACTGAACTTTGACCTTAGTTAGGACCCAACACAACAGAGCACTATCCTTAGTACTTCAATGGGTGACCCGGTGAGTTCTGGGCCAGGTATGGAATATATCTGACTCAGAATTTGTCTCTGTTGGCTTTGAAGCTTGTGCATGGAGACCAAAACACCTTTCGATTGAATTTATACTTTTGAAGCATTGCAGTGTTGATATTAGTAAAATTAGTTAAGCTGCGATCTTCCAATGTACCTTAATAATATTCACGTGAAAATAGTTTTAAAAATACTTTAAGAATGTTCAAAAATACTTTGGACTATAAAACATCTATATTTGTTGAAATATGATATTCTGATTCATATATAACGGGGCTAAAATGTACAATTTCCTTTTTTATCAACTGAAAGCTCCTCAACTTCCAAACTCTTAAAAAAATATGTTATTAATTGAAAGCTTCTCCGCTTCCACAATCTTTAATTTTTTCTTTTTAAATTAACAAACCTAAGTATTCAGGTACAAAACTTATTAACTCGTATATTCAGGATAAGCTTCTTTTTTTGATAAATCACATATTCAAGTTATTTTTTTATTTATTTTTGCTTTTACATTTTTTGGTTAATTCCTTCATTTGTCTTGTCCTCAATATACGAGTAACTCTTCTGAATAAGTAAGTTAATGTTTTGCTAACTTTTGCTTTGCTAACTTAATACCTTGCTTACTGAACTTGGCAGAAAATGAAAAAAAATATTAAAGTTAAGAATAAACAAATAAAAATAATCAAAATCAGAAATAGGTCATTCCAAGCTGCAGTATTTATGTTATCAAATATTAGGATTTTTATCCTGTCATGCAGAAAAATACCAAAGGAAATAAAATAAATACACAAGTAATGAAAAAACCTGGACTTAAGGTCTATTGTTAATCTAAGCTTCCATTGTTAATTTCAGTCTCCAACATAAAAAAACCTCTATTGAGAGTTATTAGTGATTTATTGAGTTCTCCATTGAGATTGTATAAAGATGTTTTCTAGGGCTTTGTCCATTCTCCAGTACAGTCTCTGGATCAGTGATCCCTGCCCTTATAACTGTGTCAAAGTCCGGACTTCACAAACTGACTTACTACCATCTCTCATGCAATGACTTCTCTTGCCAATTCAATTTCGCTGGGGAGGGGGGGGGGGGCACTGTGGATAGTTGACATTATTATTACTTCCACGGATGTTATGTTTCGGTTTGAGTTCATTTGTCTGTCTGATTATTTTGCTGCGTTCAAAATAACCCCATAAGTAATGGACTGATCTTTCTCAATTTTTCATGTGGGTAGTGTCTGACGAATACGAGAAAGCGATTATATTTTGAGAAAGATTCAGATCATATTCTGGATACAGAAAAATCCCAAAGTAATTATTATTATCATTATTATTATCTGGAATTTTGCTAAACTCTAGATCAAATTTAGGTTAGTTAATAGACATTATTGTGGGAGCATCCTGTAATATTTACCAAGCAAAATGACAATTAAGCACATAAAAAGCATCTAGATTAGGTATTATATTGAATATGTTTGGACTTTACGCAATGTTAGAGAAAACCTATAAGCTTAGACTCCTCCAACACGTGTAAACAACAGTTAAATAGTTGTTCTGGGCCCTCACCACCCTGCAGCCATCAATATGTTTGTTTGAAGAGATGCTCTCATGTTCATCCCTCAATCCAGATCTCCTTTATCTCTCGATACTTTACTCACTAAACACAAATCCATAGGAACCTGTTTCCCTGTCTCTGGACAGACGTTTAGATTTAAGCCAATCTTGCTATCGAAAAGGGAGACCTGGACTCATATACACTAACATTCTTGTTCTTTAATTAACCCTTATTTAGAGAAAATTATCATGTTGGGTTCACACTTTTCCAGACTATTGATTGTGGTGAAATTCCAACATAATTTAATTGGGTACATATAACATTGTGGGGGGTGGGGGGGGGGGGTCTGAAATCATAAATGAACATGTGTCTACTTCCCTCTGTTATAAATTGGTATCCGCCTCAACTTAGCACAAAACAGGATATATAAACCTAATCAAAGGTTTGTTATCATTAGCAATGTTCACATATTTGCAGAGAATGGACCACACCAAATTAGTTGAAAATGATGGCAGACAAGGCAGAAAATTAACTGATTTGAGGCATTTTCATATGCAAATTCCGAGATTGTTTCATCCTTTGTTGAAATTTGAAAAGAGGCTCTCACTGTGACTATGATCTTGTATTCTCCTCCCTGTAACTGGTTTGCACTCAATGACCCTGCTACACACCCCCTCCCTTGTCTTTTCTGTGTAGTCTTCTGTGTTGTCACCTTCTGTGTGCAATAAGTAACAAAACTAGTGAAAAGTAAGAGAAAAACTCAGGGAAACCCGATCTAGATCCAAATTTTAATCATCTTTAAGGAGGACTAAGCCATGGATGGACCCCACTTTGTGTGGAAATATTGTTCAGATCCAACGTATGATTTTCAAGTTATCACATGGGCATACAGACAGACAGGAATATAATGACCCTTCGCGGAGGTATCAAGGATTGTAAAAAGAAACCTACTTTCAGAACACAGGTGTCATTCATCCTATAACACGCTAGAATGTATCACTCCATTTGGATCAAATGTAGACCTTACTGAAAACAAGTCTGTAATACTACCTGGGAAAACTAGAACCAAGATTCTCGCTGGACCAAACCATTCAGGGCATTTCATTTTGTTTTACGTTCAAAAAATCCATTGATTTTGTTCATGAAATGTTATTTACTTTGATCAGTTGACCTCATGAATACCTACTGAAAAAAATTCAAGATATATTTTAATTTATTCTGTATAAAACTTGCGTTTTTTTTTGTTAAGAATAGTTTTAATGAATTCCATACCAACATAAACATTGTCACAGCATTTTATTGTTGTAGTTATTTTTAGGTGGGGTAGGAATGTAGAAACCAGCCCTATGAAACAGGCGTACCCATACGCCATTGCATCTGTGGAGTGACCTCCCTAGCTTCCAATACACTCCCTGAAATGTTCAATATGCAAGGGAAATGTCAGCGGTGCCCATTTTGCCAGAACAAATGACTGAGTGATCTCACAGTCTTACTGTCAATATTTCCCTGGAGACAAGTTTTAAATCCAATTATCTCACTTTGCAAATCTGTCTTATGAGGGGCTTTTTTGTTCAGGATTTTTTTGGAATCTTTGTGTAACTTTAACTTCGTCAAACAACAAGCTTCAAATGGATACAGTGGTGTTGAGTTTTTACTTAGGTAAGTGTTATAAACAGTAATTATTACTTTTGTATTTTAATGCATCAGTTTGTGACTTGTTCATTAAGATGTTTTTGACTGGTTTTTAAGTATCTGTAAAGTGGAAAATGTAAGATTTCTTGGTTGTTTTAAAAAAAGTTTTATTTTAAACACATACTTTATTTGTGTCATATACGTACATGAAAATTATATTTTTAACACTCTAACAAATAACTCTAACGAATAAATAAATAAAATTATACATATTACAATTACTTTGAACAATAGTCTATTTATCCTTCATGAACCAGAATCCGGTCCATTCCACATTCCGGTCTAAACTGTTTTAATGTCAGACATACGCATGTTTTTGTGCAAAAATATTAACAGAATATTCTGATTGTAAGGTTTACCAATACTGTCAAGTAAGCCGATTCCGATGTTATTTCAGGGGTTTGAACACCATCCCACTGTTTGTTCAGCTACTCTACTCTCCTATTGAGAACATCCAGCGGGTTGCTGCTGGTGTTTTGTGTGAAAGAAATTGTACATTCTTATAATAGAAGTGTTGTTATACACACGATTTTGTGGATCAAGAAAATGCACTAAAATGTTTCAAAACTGACGGCTAAATGATACTCTCCAATTTTTGTGATAGACTGGAAATAGGTACAACAATCATGCAAGTCATTTATTTTGACATGGGACAACACTGAAGTATATATATCCTCAATAGCTCAGTTCCATTGCCATGATTTTGCATTTTAACAACCCAGAGTTTGCAGTCGGAAGCAAAATCTTGGAATTCATATGATTTATTGTTTTACTTAGAGAGAATGGAAGCTAAGTAGGGGTAATAATAGATGTTTATCTCATTTTTTTAAAACATGTTTAAAAACCTTTGCTAGGGAATATTTCAGTCCTGAGTTGTCACGACCAATCTTATCAATTGTAAGTAACTTAATTATGCCTTGTCTTGCTATAACTTATCTTTATGGCTTACGACGTTTACTTTTCACTACTTCAATTAATCTTTTATTGTATGTAATTGTATTTATACTCAGCGCAAAATCTCCATTTACCACAGGATGCAAAGTCCAACGTCCTTGAGGTTGTTTAACCTGCCACATGTGATAGGACCAAATGACAGAGGACCACCATTTTAGTGGTCATCCAAGCCTCTATACATCTGCTTGTACCTGGGATTGAATCCATGTCCTCTGTGTTCCTATTCGATTGTGTTATCCACTAGGCAAGAGTGACAGATGAAAACTGTACATTCTTCTGTGAAAGTAGAATCAAGCAATCTTAGCTCATGAGAAAAATGAATCATACGAGTTTGCTGATCTATCTTCTCTGCTTTCCAAGTGTTGGCTTGAATCCCATGACTCCTATTTCTAGGAATTGTAACATTTAGGGGCAGATCAGAGTACTAATCTTTTGGATTGATATAAGTTACATACTTTTAGGTACTGTGATTTAAGACAGGCCAGGCCTACCAACCTGACTTGACTATTTACTAGCATATAGGCTGACACACTGACATATCAATTTGGCATTAAAAAGTTATTTTCACCCGTAGATAGACATGCCTTAATCCAGTTAGGATGTATTCTGTTTTCTGTTATATATGACCTTTGATCAGTATATTATGACCTTTGATCAGTATATATGGTGTTCAAAAATCGGTTCATGTCATTTAAACTTCTCTTCTATGTAACCATTATACATTACATCTAACATGTAAAATCCCAAACCAAATCTTTCACTATGCTGTGCACTTACTGAAGCTTGACCTGTCTGATCTCGGGTTCGAATCTTTTTTTGACAAACAATGGCCCTGCAAGAAATTAAGGTCATGCAATTAATTATGTCACCTACAAAATAATCAAAAGATCTGAAGATCTCCAATTTAAGGTGGGAGCCAGGAATGAGAGCTTGCACACCTACATGTGTAACCACGAAAATTTTACGATTTACAATTTTGATTACTCAAATGCACAGCAAGATCCGTTGTTTTGCTTTTCTCATCCAGTTTCGTTTCTTTTTGTTGTCACCTTCAAAACAGCTTGTAAGGTTCAAAATAATGATAGTAAGAACACTTGGTGAGTGCTGACCTCCGCTAAGGCATGTGCAGTTTATATTAGAACTGATTCTGTTTTCTAATGCAAAATTGCTCAATAATAAGTAAATGGGAAAATCCAGATCTATGATATTTTTTTGTGTCCAGGCGGCGATCCGGATCACTCTCAAAATTTAATGGGATCTAAGTGTGGATCTAATTCTGCTAATTTTCACACAAACTTCTTGAATTTCATGAACTTTCATGAATTTTTATACCTCATTGGTGGACGTTATAAATAGGCAAGTTATTGATCTATCTTTTGTGACAATATCTAGGAGTTGTAATGGTACATGTCTATTTGTACGTGCAGCAACCTTCACCTTGTGTGTGATGGGGGATACCCTCCATAGTTCCACTTACAACAGCAAACTCCCAAGCCTCGCTTTGGACAATGACATCACCACCTGTGCAGAGACAGGCTACGAGAGAGGAGCCTGGTGGGCCAAGGTGTTTAGTGAGCCCATCAATGTGTCTGCCGTGGAGATTTTAGGTAAAATGTTATGTCAGACTCAGACTGAGCTTCATCTATATCTATATCTCCGGTGTAGTGTAAACTAAGACTCCCCTGTATTTGTCACTAGGGGTGAACATATCGCAAGAGGGGTTTCTTTGGCTGGGGGCATGGGGGGTAAACTTGAAGAACAACAAATTTTCTTGATACTAAAATACTGTAGACATATCACCACTGATCTCTCCGACGTTCTAGATACTGCTTGCAAGATAATTCCTCAACTAGGGCGTACAAAATGTGGAGACAGTTATTTGTGCTACACTAGAACAGGAAAAAAGTGTCACTCCTAGAGCCAGTTTGGCTCATGGTGGGGGTATTTGAGGAGAAATCTTTCATGTATGACAAGTATTACTATGAGCAAAAATCGTAGGAGCAGCTCAGTGATTTAATTGTCAAAAAGAAGTAAACAACAACAACAACAACAAAAAACACGCCAAAAAAGCAAACGATATATATTTATGGATGCTGGGCTTTAAATGATTGAAAATTAGATTCTATTTTTAACCTCTTTCACCTTTCCATGCTTTTACCACTGGACACCATGTTGGAAATCTGTATGCTCGCACTAAAAGCTGAGATCTCTCAGTGAGGCTAAATCAGTGTTTGACGAACATTCTTCTAGGCATTTGGCTAAAACATCCACACACCAAAGATACCCTGGACTGCAAACTGAAGTTGCTCTGGATGTCATGAAATGATGATTTAAGTAAAATATTGAGAAATGGAAATGGTGCATCAGTTTCAGTATTGTAAATCTTTATGTTCAATAAGTGTATTATTGCTAGAAATTCAAACTTTTATCCACAAAACGTTACTTTATTTCCTGGTTCAGAAATTGTAGCTTATTATAGGTTTTACCCCCACTATCCACAAATGTCAAAAATTTTCGCCAATTTAGAGTGTATAGTTTTCAGCAAAAGAGATTTAATTGTAGAATTACAAACCTCCATACCATAATGCGTCACAGTTTAGACTTGCAGTTTACAGTACAAAGCTTGACTAATTGTATGTACTGGTTTAATTCTCCACCTTTGCAACTACCAGTCACTATATATAGCTGATACAGAGGTACTGTAGGCGTGATGTAAAACACAAAATAAATCAAATTGAAAATTTTCATTACTTAAATGTAGCTTTTATAAGCTACAAAATTACCATGTGGAACTGTATGCTATCTCGGGAGGCCGCAGGCATCCATCCAAAGTCCATAAAAAATACTTTTAGTAGATGTTTGGTACTGGCCGGAGCCAACAGGAAGGTGAACCCCATAGTGCAATATAGCTTAATCCTGGTTCTTTCAAGTTGTCATTTTGCCCATACCCCCTCAGTTTTAATTCAGCGGGCAGGCAGGGTGGGACTCTTTTCAGATCCACATGGTAAGCCTGTAGCTTATAAAAACTACATTGAAGTAATTAAAATTTTCAATTTTATTGCGCTATAATTGCTTACCATTTGGAACTGAATGCTGAATGCAACCACTAGGTGGAGGGATTACAGCTGCGACTGGAGGTATTTGTCCATTTTTCTTATTTTAAATTAATTAGATTAGAATGAACGTTTTAAAAAGCCAGTCTGAATCACATTTACTGGGAACTGGGCCTGTAAGAAGCAAAAAACCAGAATAACTGAATGACTATACTAATGCTGTCTGAATGTCTGTATTTTGAAGGAGTAAGTGCAGCCGGGCTCACTTATACGGTACATAGCCTCTATGGCTTCACTATGAATGGAAACAAGCCCTGGGCTTGAAAATCTCATTAACTTGCCACCCTTATTATGAGATTATGGGATCACCTGAATAAGTACCTAATACATTATATGTTAAATACTGTTAAAACCAATCAAAATAAAGACCTTACCAAACATCCCGAGAAGGTAGTCATGTACTAGACCCTGGGATTTAAACTGCTGATCTGCTTGTTTGTAACAAAGTAAGATAGATTGTTTTAACCAAGAAGGGAGAGTAGCAGGTCTCACGTCTGAAGCGTGTCCTTCTTGAATTAAATAAAAAGTAGGGATGAAGACCCTCTTGGTTCTTTGGTTCGATCCATATAGTACCTCAGGGCCCGTACCGGACACAGGGTCCTGTCTTCTTTAAATTGTCTATCAACGATAGCAGTGAGAAGGGATAGTCACCGGAGACCCACTTAGAGAACCTTCTCTTGCTAGTTGGTTTTTGGCTATAAAATCTAAGAGGGGAATAAAGCTACCTTTTCCCATTGGCCAGATTAGATACATTTTTTGCAACCCAAGCATGAATTCTGTTGTGGCACTTGTCAGAGGCCAAAGCTAGCAAGAAATCAGTTTTCAGTGTAAGACTTTTGAGGTCTGTGTTTTTCTTTGCATCAAAGGGTACTTTAGTGAGCTCATTAAGTACAACAGAAGGTTCCACTTTGGAAGATTCCTGGAACTTTTGGGACAATCCCTGTGAAAGCTAGACAGTAACCTGTTAAGGTCGGCACTTTGAGAAATATGGAGTCCCGCTGGGCCCAAGGTGTCAACAATGGCCGTCCTGTAACTGTCAATGGTTGAAGGATGCCTGTTTAGATCCTGGAACAGGTACATGTAAAAGTCTGAGACTTGTTTCACAGAGGGAGTGAAGAAATCCACCAAACATTCTCTGCATCATTTCTCAAATAGTTCCCACTTTGACTTGTAGATGGTCCTTGTTGATGACCTTTGAGGGGCAGCAGTTCTCTCTGCCACTTCCACAGAGAAGCCTTGTTCTTGGAGCTGTCCACTCCTAGACACCAGGCATGGAGGTTGAGATGTTGGGGATTGTTGTGAAACACTTAGTTGTGGGACTGTTTGAGAAGTGTTGTTGACACTGGTAACTGGAGTGGGATCTCTATTGAGAGCTACACTAGGCAGCTATTACAATAATGAGGCAATTGCATTGTCTGATTTTTTGGATCACCCTGTCGAGGAGAGCCATGGGAGGGTAAGCATAAGCAGAAAGACCTGACCACTTTATGTTCAGAACATCTTTGTCCCAAGCATTTTGGTCTGGGACTGGAGATACATACAATGGAACTTTGTGGTTCAGATAAGTGGCAAATAGATCTACATGATGAGTGAACCACTTTTGACAGATCTGTTTGAACACCTGCGGATGCAGTGACCATTCTGTTGATTTGATTTGGTTTGACCTGGACAGTAGGTCAGATAGTCAGGCACCCTGGAATGTGCCTGGCTCTTAGAGTTATCTGGTAATGATGGCACCAGGTCATGATTTTCCACAGGAGAGCACACATCTCCATCAGGTGGGTTCCTTATGTAGGCTACTACTGTTGAGTTGTCCACAGCAACCAATTTTGCCACTGGTCCTTGAACCTTTTCAGGGCCAGACATACCACTTTAAAATCTAGGACATTTATGTGGGGCCTTTTTCCCTGTCTAACCAAAGACCTTTTGTAGAGACCTGCTCTAAGTGAGGGCCCCAACCTTCGTTTGAGGCATCTGTAAAGATTTGGATACTGTGCTCTTTTGTGGTGAAGGTCTGCGCCCTTCATCACATTTGCAGGATTTTGCCATCATTCTAGGTGAGCTGAAATGGTCAGTCCAACAACTGAGGATATCTCCAGTGCTCCTTGAGATGAAACTGAAAGGGCCTCATATGAAGGCATCCCTCTGGGACCATCTTCTCTGTTGAGGCGAGCAAACCAATTAGCGACATCAAACATCTTGCAGCAGAACATATTTTGACTTTAAGTGTTAGGATCAAATCCTGAAGTTTGAGCCATCTCTCTTGAATGGGTTTTACAAGGGCTGAATCTAGGTGGTATTCAAACACACCAGAGTGGGTTTGAGTTCGGACTTCTCTTGATTGATTATCCACCCAAAGGACTGTGTCAGGTCTACCACAGTCTGAGTGTTCACTTGTACATCCTCCTGAAATGGGGCCCTAATAAGCCAGCCATCCAGGTATTGGTGAAGTCTAACTCCACTTGTGAGGGCCATCAGCTTTACTTCCTTTACAATTATTGTAATTGTGTGGGGTCGTGGCTAGGCTGAAAGGAAGGGAGGTGAACTGGAACACCTGTGAATTGTGGTTAAAACGTAGGTACTTCCTTGAGTTTTGGTGGATGGGGATGTGAAGATAGGCATCTATCAACAACACCCATTCCACAGGAATCAGAGAGCCCACATGGGCTCTGAAATTTCCATTTAAACCTTTCTTCTACAAGTAGGAAGATGTTGAGCCTGCTTAGGTCTATCAGAGGCCTCCACCTTTGGTGAGGCTTGGGGTCTAGAAACAGGCGACTGTAAAACCCGAGAGATTTTACATTTTCACCCTTTCTATTATGGTTTTTGACATAAGAGACTGGATATAACAAGCCAGAGCTAGATCTTTTTGATGGGCCTTGTATCCTTGAATCAGAGGAACTCTGGCTAATTTTGGTTTCGTGATGAATGGTGGAACATAACAATTGGTAATAATGTTTAACACATTGTTTGAGCATTTGTTTGTTTGTCAGTCTCTTCTGAAATACGGAGGCGACCACCTACTGGTGGACTGAGCGAGGCTCTTAAGGAGTCATTAGGAGGAGGGGTTTCCATGCCCTCGTCCCCTTGGTGAGGTAGAAAATGGCCTCTGGAGCCTCTGTTACTTGATTTGCCCCTGCCTGAGGAAAACGATTGGTTACTGCTTGGAGTGGACTGTCCCCCATAGGGATGTTTCCTGTAGGAACCTCTTATTGTGGTGGGGACCATGAAAGGGCTGGTTTTGATAGGGTCGAAAACCCTGAGGGTCTTTAGGGGTGCCTTTTTTGTTAAGGAGGAACTCTTCTCCGTCCTTAACCAATTGAGATTGGAACAACGGTGTGGAAGAAAAGGTGGAGCTCCCAAGCTCCTGACATCTAGAATCCCCCAAATGTGGGTTGAAGATGGGTCATTTCAGCCTCACGCCTGATAAGGATTGAATTACCCATGGTGTACAACACCATCTGGAGAATGTGGGCTATAGTGTCTTACTTTGACAGGCTAAGGCTCTCTGCTGAATGAAAATCTTGTTATTCAGGATATCTAGATAGTCACAGGTCTTTTCATAACAATGTCTGGCTGCTTTTTCAGGACTGGCTTTTGAATTGATACTGTCTTGACATTTTTCCATGGTTGTATTGCACTCAGATGCAGTCTTAGTGAAGACAGCCGAAAAGTTAAGGGTGTAGAGGTTTTGCCTTGCCTGATGCCCAAACTGTTTGACTACTTGTAGGGGAACCCTGCCCATAGGGGCCCCAGAGTGTAGGGGAGATACAGAGTTTTGCAAAATATGTGTTCAATTCTTGTAATTTGTCCTCAAGACAAGGTTGTCCCAATTTGTACCTCTTAGAAGTGGAAGCAGGGGGCTTTGTATATTTACCCTCGGGTAAATTAGTGGACTGAAAGTCCTATTCAAATTTTTCAAAAGCTTCTTTTAGATGAGGACTGAGTAGGAGCATAGCTGTAGGGCCCCTTGGCCTAAGCTGCTGTTGGCATTTTGCATCATTCAGAGCCCAGATCGTAGTAGAGGACCTAGGCATATTGTCCTTGGGGTCGGGGAGATTTAAAATCTTCCTAAAAGTTTCTATGAGCTCTGTGTGTTGTGAGGGCAAGTCAGATATATCTATCTCCCTATAAAATACAGGATCTGGGTCTGATTTTTTGGTCTTGTTCAGTCTAACCGAGGAAACATGCTTGGATTGTTCGGAGTTCAGATCTTATCTTGCACTGAAACCTCTGACTGAACTGTGGTGGTTAAGGAGGCCCACAAGACTCTGTCTCCATTGGTTCATCCGAAGTTCAGATGTTCCATTGATTAGTGTTCGGTTGTCTAGTGTGGGGTTATTTGCAAGTCAGTTTGTTTGCTCGGACCAGGCTTCGGATCCGGAGATCTGATCCACCCCCACTTCAGAATTTGGTTTTTTGACAGATTTAATCTCATCTCTCAGAGACTGTAGAGATTCCATAATAGAAGCCTGGAAGGTGCCCTATTTGTTGCTATAGTTGGATGTTCAACTGAGAACCCAGACTTTTTTCAATTTTATCTTGTATTTTATTTGAAGGACTGTGCCTGGAGTGTGTGGGACAGTTTGAGGGGTTTTCAGAGATAATGCTTCGAAATGTAATGACTGGGGGAGTGGAGGTGAAGAGTACAACTGCCGGGCAATATTTTCTAGGTCCTCATGAGACCCTGAGAAGATGTCCTCCATTCCTGGGCCTGTATTCATGAAAGGTCTTAGACTTAGTCAGGTCTTAGGCTTAAATCCAGTCTTAAAGTTAAGACTTTTGTCTCAGCTAAGTTTTGTCTTAAAACCGTATTCACAAAGGGTGACTTAGCTAAGTCCAAAATTATCAAATAACCACAGTGGTTTTCTGTGTCATGTGACCTTTCTTTTCCATTCAAACTATACTATTGGTACATATATCCTTCATTTAATGCATTTTATCTAAGGAAAAGTGCTGTTTTGAAATGGAAAACCTTGTTACCACATATAAAATTCCCAAAGACTGCTTTAGTGAGGTGTTCTGTATAATTATACTTTATTTACAGCCATTTCCAATTTCGAAGTCGAGAAAAGTTTATGGCAGCCATATTTAAGTCCTCTTTACAAAATGTAAGCCCACTACAAGCCAGTCTTAAAGTTGAGCCCTTGGCTAAGCCTAAGACCAGTCTTAAATTCTTTGTGACTATCACTAAGCCTTAGACAAAAAGTCTAAGCAGTTTTTGGGCAGAAACTTGATACAAAAATCTCAACTTTAAGCCTAAGCCCTGGCTAAGACCTTTCGTGAATACAGGCCCTGGATCCCCCAGTAGATCCAAATCGTCTTTAGAAGAATCTAACATTGCTTTTCTTTTGTGACACCAGGGTCTTCTTCCTTCCTTGCCTCTCTGCAGGTGGGGCAGTAGTTATGTAGGTCAAATGAATAACAGAAGTGACGACATTTCAGAGATCTAGGTTTGTTAGTGTTGACTTGGTGGGACAACATGCTTGTAGTCCAAAGAAGGCCGAAAGAGAACTTTTACAAGTGTAACTTAAAATTAAAAAAAAATAAACTTTTACAAGTGTAAAATAAGGTAAATATTTATCCTGTCACCACAAAAACGGTACAGAGTGATCTCTGACAATTACTAAAGAAACTGGCTAATAAAAAACATCCACCAATACGTATATCCAGAGAAATTCAACAATATATTAATGAGTGAAAATAGACGCTTACTAGTCACGCGGCCAAAGAGAAAGAAGGGGATTAAGCGGTATTTCACTACTGGGTTCACCTTCCTGTTGGCTCCGTCCAGTACTAACCATCCATTTTTTTGGATGTTGGCTGAATGCCATTGGCCTCCCGAGAATGCGTTCAGTTCCACATGGTAAACTATTGTAGCACAATAAAATAAACACTTTTTATTTACATGTCACAAAGCCCAGATAAGTATTTTGTGTTTAATTTGTCTCTATTTAGGATACCAAGCTTTATGTTTCTTTGAAACAGGTTCTGCATCTGCCATCCAAATCCGTGTTGGTGACACAATGAGGACACTGGGTAACCCCGGTGGATTTGGCGATAATGAAGAGTGTGGCTTTGACAACAAACTCTCAGCTGGACAGTCACATGTTTACAAATGTAAGACCCAGTTACAGGGTCAAATAGTGAGCATACAGGCAGTGGACCCCACCTCATCAGGACAGCTCAAGATCTGTGATGTCATCATACACGGTGTTTAAGGAGGGCAAGATGTACTACACAGTTGTGTCTGTCCAGATAGAGAAACAGCTTTAAGATCCAAGGGAAATGATTGGAACAAATGGATCACAAAAATATATCATGGATTGCACACTTTCATTACTATATACTGAATTGAAGATTGAAACAAGTGGCATAATTTGTATTTGAGTGATTGTTTACAATACCTTTCAAAGAGTAGGGTTCTTCTTAGTATAAAAACAACCAAGGGTAGATTATTTTTTCCAGAGAAAACTACAGCAAATATCAAAAGAAGAGATACGCATGAAAACAAAGGCCAAGAAGTTATACGTTATTGTTTAGAATGAGATTTTACATCAACCATTAGTTTAGGATTCACCTTTTCTTGGAGGAGAAAGCATTGTGCGACTTCTGACAGTATTATTAGTGTAGAAAGTACTCCCAGAGCACCGACCTCCACAAAAATAGCCGACTATCTCTCCGTTATAATTTCAACCAGAAAATACCACTTGTTTTAATTTGTAACTATCATAATTGGATAACATGACCAAAAAAGAAAATCATAAAAATATGACACTGTTGGAAGATTTTGGATTTTCTGTTATAACCAGAGTATGATTGGGATATTTCCTTCAATTTAATCACTTTTCCCTTGAATCAGACCCTATACCCACATAAAAATTCATAAAGATGGGCTAATCAGTATTGGTGGTGTAATCATGAAGACAAAGAAATGCCATCCGAAACCATAACCTCCATAAATGTAATGAATGTGTACTGGTCTAAGATTTAAAGTTTTGTCTTTTTTTAATGCCCTGGTCAAACAGGTACAGTCATATGGGGACAGAATATCAAGTAGCAGTCCTCTGTAAAATTGATTTTCTGCTAATTTTTTGGCAAAACATTAATTGCCATTAAAAAGAAATATCAATGCAAGCAAACATTTGGAATATTGCAGAATGTTTTATATTCAAACCCACTTAAAAAACAATACACAAAAACTCCAATGACACAAAAACACCACAGGCCAGTTTTTTTTCTGACATTCTTGTGAACAGAATTTTTCACGAGAGTGAGATCCCTAAAATGATACAAGAAAAAAAACAAACTTCATGTTTCGGAATCGTTGTCTCTCCTATATTGGAGGCTCGATTTTTATGCAATAAAACAAGATAAATGGTTGAGAAAATACCTTTCTAGTCATACTATATATGTTTTTATAACTGTTATTGAAAATATTCGAAAATTGGGCATTTATTGGCAACCTTCATTTTGCCTGGGTTTTCGAGAAAATTGCTGTACTTAAGTTATTTGAGCCATTTTAAAGGTAACTTGTAGTTGATCTTTTTGCTTTTTATTTGGGATAAATCCACAGAGTTATACCAAGAAATTTAGCTTTAAAGATCTCATTTTTATTTATTGCTGTCATTACACCATATGTTTTGCAAAGGTAGTGACTTCACTTCGCATGTCTGTCTGCAGAGGGGGTGGGGGTGTGCGTTTGTATGCATGTGTGGAGTAGGTGGGGATGTTCCCTGGTGACTGCTGGCATCAAATCACAGGCTGTCATCTCTATCTGGGTTTGACTCCCACTAGTGACAATGCTGAGGACCTGTACCAATATGACCCTGGCTGGTGAAGAGGGTCTAAAATCCCCAATTTGACTTTGATGGGGGAGGGGATTTGTAATGAGTACATAATGTACACATGTAGACTTTGTGCGAACAGAGTTTTAATTCTAAGCCCATGTTATTTTTGTGGTGGAACAGCAACATAAAGAGTCTTCTATATTTATAAACAAACAGTTTATTCCCAGACACAGAACAAAACCTTACAGACAAGAGATATACAGAAGCCAAAATACACCATTCACTCTAGCACAAATGAAGGTTTTAACACAATCACAGAGACATGTTTGATTTCATAAAACCAAAATTTTGATTCAAATCCCTCGCGTTTAAATGATCATAAAACTTTTACCTCTCTATAACTAAATTTATATTTGATGCAATATTTGTTATATTTTGTTATTTTTTTAAGTGAAAAAAAAAACAAAAAAACATTGAAAAATGGTCAGATAAAATGGTCTGCCAAAAGAATTGAAGTTCTTGTTACACAGATATATTTAGCAATAAGACCACTTCAACTGTAATTTTATACCATGTCAGGTCTTAGTCAATACAATTCAAAAACACGGATAATTTATGCTCGTACATAATATCTGGACAGTTATTTAGCTAACTCTACCTTACAAATACAATTTTCATCACCAGTCTTACATAATTCAAATTGGCAGATGTCATGGCCTTTATGCACAGACAATCTGATCCAACAATACAGAAGAACTGGTATAACATAACTTTTCTACATATATAACAATAAAAAAACAGGTTTTATTTTGAAGAATTGTCGGTACACAGCACAGACCCACTCAAAATAACCTAAACATCTTTATCATCAGTCACATTTTAAAAGTATTTCAACAATTTCAAAATCTGAGCACGTCAGATTGATCTGGTGTATTCTGGCCATCAGATGCAAAACTAAGTTAAGGTGTATTTGTTAAATTCTGCAAGCATTCAAGTACAGTACACTATGTACAAGTAAACCCTGTGGATACTGGAGGTTCTAATTGTACAGAGTTTCTACAAGATTGCAGTAAGTAACTACATAATAAGTTAATAGAAAGAGGTTTTTAAATCTAACACAATGTGAGCATTAAACATGATTTAAATAATTTTTACTGTTAAAGTTGTAAATGGAAAACTAGTTCATCTGGTTCATGTTTTTTTTTTGGTCCTGAAAACAAACTGGTTTCAAAAGTTTGAAAAGTAAGTTGTTGTATCAGCATCAAAGATCAAGTTTTGTGTCAAAGTTTTTTTAATCCAGATTCAATAAAATATAGTTAAATATCTGAAAGGTTGGCAATCAGAAGAACTACCATTTTGCTGCAATCTTCTCAGCTATTATTTAGCCAAGATTATTTATTATACAGCTTCATCAAATCAATAGAGCTATATGGTTCATTTATAGTTCTTGAAAGCAATTTTAATATATTTTCAAAACCAGTTTCCAACCAGTTATCAGTGGCTTCATTAAAATCAAGCAATTTTGAAAATACCAATTGGAAATTCTATTTATTATTCCCCAGATTTATCAGTGTAGATGAATTTACTGGAACTTTCAGCTCCATCGCTGCAACATGTTCACTGTATGAACCAGAAAGCAATTCTGTCCATAATGTTACTTTTATTCTACTTTGTTTCTTAAAGCTATGAAGTATGTACCTTTGACATTGTTTGAAAACTGATTCAGTTGTGACCACCTACATTTAAAACAAGTGGATAAGTGGGACTGTTCCTTTACTTTGCAAATCTCCAATACACCATCATGCCTTAGTCAGTTGAACATAGATTAACAAGGATGTGAAGACAGACCACGTACCTCATTGAGAAGAAGTCCAATATTTAGTACACCTCTTTTATAAAATCAAATTTGTGGTTATACATCAATTTCAACTGCTCAGGCCCCCAGTTCATCCATATGTTTTTAAGTAAAGTAAATGGACAATCCTCAAGACTTTACTTTGTATTTAACTTTAGCCTGTTGTTGATTCACTGATCTTAAATTATTTATATTATTTATATTAGTCATATTAAATCAACATCAACATTCTCTAAAGCACTCACTGTCCAAGTATGGATAGGTAAGGTTACAATAAGGTTACCAGACACCTCTCTTATATGGGACGGTTACTCACAAATCCTGGTACAGAATTAAGCACATATTTTTATTACTGGATCCCATAGATTCAGCTGAATGATTTGAACCTGTTACTTCTGGCATAGTTACACATGAATGAACCTTGAATCAAGAGATCACAAGAAGCTGTAATGACAACCACTGATTACTCTGTTCACTCAAATCTCAAGGGATCATAACAATGGCTCTACTTAAGCAGGATATCCAATTACCAGGGTTAAATTTCAATGGAACAAACTGAGGGCCTGACATTTATTTGTATTTAAAGCAGATTTCTACTTGGCAAAGGTCAACTTGGAGGGTTGCCAACAGTATATAAATATTTCATAGTCTTAGAAGTTTGAATTGGATTTTGATATTGTCATCAAAGGTCGAATCTGGGGGTTTTAATTACCATTTAACAGGTCTAGGACAGGTCTATAGTAAACCCCTACGTGTTTTGGGCTGGGATCAAACCAGCCACCCTAGAGATAACAGCCACGGGAATTAATGCCAAGCTTTACAACCACTTGGCACTTGGATATTATAATGAATACAGAAAAATACATGGTTAATAAATCTTAGAATTTGCCCCTTCCACCCTTGCATTAGAAGATTAGCTATGTACACACACCCAGTCCTGTAAACAGAGGCACTAAAGGCATTAACAGGACCCACTCTCATTCCTGTTTTAATGATAGTCTCATTGTAAACAGTGTCAGATTCTGAAGAAGCAGACATTGCCTCAGATAAAATTTTTCCAGAGCTTACTAAAGAGAAGAATTTTTCAGAATTTCATAAGTGTTTATTTTTCCAGTGCACTCTTTCCCCAGATTATACCATCATGTTGACCAAATAACTAATATACTGATGTTTTGGGGTTTTCTAAACAGATATTGTATATAATTCAAGAAATACTCAGGAATTTAAAATTATTATTTATAGAAATACGTCTTATTCTGACATTATTTCCTGAACAAAATGATTGTCTTCTTTGACAATGCAAACAATGAGAGTCAATCTAAGAATAACAGCATCAGAGAACATGGACCCTGGACACAAAACAAGCGAGCTGCTGGGACTTTGTTACAATAATGCAGGCGACTAAGCTGGATAATGTGGAGTATTAAAACAAACACACAGGGAAGAATGGAACATTTACAGGAAATATAAAGAAATGACAGAAGGGGGAAAAAAATCTACATGAATATATAGATGTCACACCGGAAACTGCAATTCATCAGAATTTCAAATTCTAAGAAACTCCAATCGGAAGCTGTGATATCAGGAACACCCAACTCAAGTTTGTGACGGCTAATGTTCTCACAATTTGAAATTCTGACATTAGAATATAAATATGTGAATGTAAAACATCAACCAAGGTAAAATTTAAAGAAAAATTGTAAATATATATATATATGTATAAATATCATCAGTTATTATTTAAAATTCAAATTTAAGTATATGGTTATAATGTCACAGTCTTGGTTAGCTGGACACCAAAAGATGTTTAAATTTTACATCGGAGAACACTAAAAGTATACTGTAATCACAGGCTTTAGCCATCAATTCCCCAAATTGTCGTAAACATTTTACAAATTTTCACATTACTCTAACAAACCGAAATCTAAATAAAGTAATTTTTCTTTATTAAACTGATATTTGTGTCACAACAAATATGAAACCAATGTAAAAGAACTTGTGTTGAAATATTGATAAATGTGAAGTATATACACTTACACACACGAAGAAACACTGCTTGCTTTGGAAACCTGAGACAACCAAATACAATGAAAGCCAATTACAATACAATATCACACACAGTGTGGCCTATCAAGTATCAGAAACAATAAAACTGGCAAACTACTTTAAACTTTAACATCACCTGAAACTTGGCATATCTAACAGAAAATGAATGAACGGTCACAGTTACTTATCATGCTCTGTAATTGATTATATTCACCATTTTACATCAAATTTTACTTGACAAACCTCCATATTTATATCTGATCTGCTCACAAGCAATATGCAGAAATGTCTGATACTCAAAGGGTTTTTCATCATTATTCTAAAGCACTTTGCATGCCACCAAGAATTTCTGATTCAGTACAAGTATCTGTTTCTGGTTCCTAAGAGTTATCTTGAGTGCAAAACAGAAGGAAACAATGAGTTTATAACAGTGGTGACATACAGTCAAACGGGTGTACTGCAGGAAATTGGATGTACTTTAGTGGTGTAGCTTGAGGCAAAGAAACGGGTTTGTTATTTGGTGTGTAATAACTCACAAGGTACTCTTATTTTGTTGTAACTAAAAGGAGTACTGGTAAAGGAACTATGGCAGATGTATCAAAACAAATGTTATCCAAAAATAAAAAAAAAGTTAGATATCTGTGATAAGCCAAATTATGTCAGAAACAAAAATAGCAGAGACCAATCGGGTTGAATACTGGGCTTCACACATGTTCTACCAGGAAAAATAAGCAATTACTCGATTGGCTACTTCGCATTCAGTTTCTCATCTTAAGCGGCTGGATTTTGAGCACCCAAGCAAAATAAAAGTCAGTGGTTATTGCGGCTACTGTTACTATGGTTACCAACTGTGAAAATACTACTGTGTGTAAAGAACTGATGAAGCTTAAAACAAGGGTAAGAAACAATTAGAAAACATCAATAAAAATTCACAACTACTTTGAGCAAAAATATGTCTATCTTCTCTGTATCGGATGATAAAAACTTCCCCCTACATTTCTAGCTATTAGGTGTTAGTGTGTGAGATGTATATACAAAAATTTACTACATTAATACATTACAATATAGTCTGTTAATACAACAAACATTGGCATTAACTGACAACAGCTTATTTAAACATGACTTCCATTTCTTTTAAACATGACTTCCAATATTTAGAGTGCATGACTTGCATTTTTTTTATTCACAATTTCTATTTCTCCCGATTGTTTTCTTGACAATGGTTTGACTGTCACTGCTTAGTCGGGTGATTTCTTGACACTCATGTCACTTATACTGTTTATATGAGTGGCTTCTTGACACTTTTGACTGACAATGTTGACTTCAGACATTTCTTGACACTATTGTGACAGACTGTAAACTAATTAAACACACTTGCTTATACTTTACAATCAAACCCCATTAAGCACAACCCTGATAGGTAGCCTTCCCTTCTGTGTAGAAATTAACATTAAGAAGCCTCTACCATTGAACTTTACCTGTTATCTGTGAACCTGGTTAATTAGAAGTGGTCTGGTCCTTTTGAGGTTCCACTTAGCAGGGATTAACTGTATAACAAACGCATAACACGGGGAATCTCACTCATCTCAATTACTCACTACATACAAAAACACCACAATGTTTTAGAAATTAATAAAAAAATATCATCTACACTATTGGTAAGAAATTAACAAAGATGCACAAAACAGTATTGAAAAGAGAAATACATAAGCTACACAACTATCAATGAAAGAAAAAACAAAAAAAATTAATACATAGTTAACACATTCTAGTCACCCTTGCAGCAAATTATTACTTTCTAAATTATATGTTTGATGTACAAACATATTTAATTGTAAATTAAATAATATCAGAAAAGCTTACCATTTCCAGCTAGTTTTTACTTTACTGGTACAAGGTTTGGGCGATAATATAATTAAACGTTTTTAGCAATATTGCATCCTTTTATTTATTGTAATACAGGAATACGTATGTATTCACCACATCACAGACCCTGTTTTCAGCATGCAGGCTATTTTTTTTAAATTTTGAAATAGGTACCTCAGGAACTGTATTAAAATATACAGGTAGGAGAGGTGAATGGGAGCCAGTATTGTTATACGCAGTGGCTACCACATAGGTCACATGTCCATGTTTGTTTACTTAAGAATTTTTTGGGGTCAACAACAGAGTGAACATTTCTAACAATATTGCTTAGTGTTTTGGGGATTCCATTTTTGTTAAGAATTCTTCGGCACTTTTAAACTTTCAAATGTTTTCTCCCAAAATTCTAAAGGTTTGAAATACTTATCCTATTGCGGACAGGTTGTGTTAACTGGGAATAAACGTATAACTAAATATTAACTTAACCTAGCTAATACGTCAAAGAATATTAGACATCTGATATTTCTCTTTCAACATGAAGATTTCACAGGCACATAAATGTTGTTAAACCTATGCTGGTATGCCATGTTTTACAAGGAAGAGAGGTACCTTCATAATTAGTAGCACATAATCTGCCTGCTAATCATCCTCTAGTCAGACCTCAATAAAGCGTAGTTTGTATGGAGTATTAACACATCAGGTTATAACTTTTCTGACAATGTTAAGTCACATATATCAGATTTTAAAGTATTTCAGTAGAACTATGCCTATATTCTGCTCAATTTTAAAAGGTGGCTCTGGTGACAACAGCCATTTTATTTACTATAGAGTTCACCTTTCTTTTTGAAGTGTTAAAATAAAACATCCCTTAATTTGAATAGAGAAGCAAGTAATTAGGACAAGATAGCTTAGTGCCATATAATATGTAAGCAGGAAACAACTCAGCAGTTATTGTCAATAAACTGTAGCTGATAGCTTCGACACTGTACAGATTCCAATACACTAAGTACACTTTTCTTCTGGACAATCATACTTGAAAATAAAACTACACCTGTGGCAGTTATCGCTGGCCAGACATTCCTGTGGGTAGCCACATTCCTAGAGTTTTGAAACACCCACAGACAAAACAGGATTGTTTATGTGTCGTTATTTTTAAATATTACCAAACAGGGCGGTTACTTTAAATATGCTACAATCATAATACTACTGGGACTTTTACCATAAAGTGAAAATCTTCCTGGGGTAAGTGCACACCCACATACAAAATATTACAAACAAAATCCATACTGTAGTTTTGGAATGTTGCCCATTAGAGCGATAACCTTAAAGTGACAATAATTAACAGGACATCTTCCTGTGGACTAAGTTCACCCACACACTGAAGTAATTGTCCAATTAAGAAGATGTGACAAATAAAGACATGCACACGCTTATTTTTATAATCACCAGTCCAGCAGAATATAACTAAACCGACAAAATTTTGTGCAAAAATAACATTATCTAATGTGACAAAAACTCAGCAGTGAATGTCAATGAAATGTCCCGAGATTTCCATTCTGTACAAATTCTGATAAACCCCCAAAGTGAATGCAATATTCTTCTAGACAAACATGCTTGAACATAACTACAAATCTACAAATTTTTGTACAAAAAATGACATTGAAAAATTATGTTTGACTTCTCATCTACTATATCAACAGGTGGGCATTGCTTTCTTGCAAATTGTGACACACAAATTGTAACAAATTTTATTGTAATTTAAAAATATTTGACTTGGTCGTGGATGCTTAATCTCGCCAACACATAGCAATAGTGAGAATAAAGTAAGTATTTAACTTAATAAAAAAATATCCTATTGCTGGAAACAGTTCCACAAAAATCTCAGAAAATATAGGCTGCACTTTGCACTGTCAATGTACAGCATGTTATACAGGCAGCAAATGTCCAAAACATTTGATGCAAAGTAATATCTGGCTGAACATAAATACCTGGTCACAGTAGACCTTTTGGTCACTTTTAGCAAAATTTGGGGTTTTCCATTCATTTCAAGAATTGAGGTCAGGTTGGGTCACTCCACATGTTGCACTGAAGTGGATTCAAACCTGTGACCAGTGAGGTGGGAAGCAAGTCATTAAATGTCAGCCTTTCAGCCTTGGATCCCTCTTCTTGATTCTCGGCAGTATTCTCAACTATTTCATATTACCTCCTGCTTTTCATTTAATGCCAAGCTGATCAAAGTTCTGGAAACTCTTAACACCCAAGCAAATTTCTTATCAGACAAAACCTTGCATTCAAGTCTGGTCTATTTTATGTGAAGTCGTGCATAGTAATCATTTAATAGTAACCCCCAACCCAACACCCAAAGAACTGGAATAATGAAAACTCTAGTATGTTCTATGTCAACAGAAACTTCACTGTACATTTCGAAAGATCCCAAAGCAGAAAAACTGCAAAGTAATGATCAAATAACTTTAAATTATCTTAAACATAAGCACACACCCCACACAGCAGCTATACAATTTAGAACCCTTCAGTCTATACATGGAAGAGATATAAACGCCTATCACAGTTGTCGTATGCTGCTCAATTATCTGTTTTTCATTTCCCGTCGCACTCGTTTCGATACTCGGCCGCAGCAAATCCCGCAGAGGAAGAGACAGCCGATGAATAAAAATATCACAGACATAAAGTAGTTCCGTGAGGGAGATTCAATCAATACGCCTGCAAGGTCATTAAAGCTCTCAGCTGGTGCGGCCTGATTGAAAAAAATGACAAAGAAGAGAAAAAAAAAGTTTAGAAAATGAGCAATTTTTCATTCTATTAAAAATCTTATTTAATTTTTTACCATTGTCACTTATGTGTAATTCAATCAACTCTGATATATTTTCCAATGTTTTAGTAAAGAATCAGTTCAGTTGTTTTACATTTTGACGACATATTCTTGTAAACAATCCCTTTCAAATTTGCATAGAGCTTGTTACTATTTCAGATACCATATTTACTTTGTTGCTGGCTCTCATTCAGTTGATTTGGTAACACTAAGCTGACACTGACGTATCATTTGTATTGGTCCTTGTCATGTTTGTTTTAATTTTTCACATTACTATGTATTTTTGTGGAAGTATCATAAGCCCCAGTGAATACTACACTCTCGCACAACCTGCCACTTTGCATGTCATTTTAATACACAAATCCTTGTTGTCATGATATATTCAATCCCGGTTGAAGTTTATTGAAAACAACCTCTTATTTTGGCTGTGTTACTATAAAAGACACATTTTTGCTTGGCCATTTGTTATTTTTGACACCATCCCTTATCATGGTGCTTGTTATGGTCGCGCAAACCCTGAACGTAGCTACATACAAAGACATGATAAACCGGTTGTATGTTGTTCTGAAGAAGCCTAGCTGTGTAGTTTTAATGCCACCGCTGACCCTGGTGTTATTTTGACACCACCCCTTGCCTTTAAAGCACATTATTTTGACATCACCCCTTGCCTTTAAAGCACATTATTTTGACACCACCCCTTGCCTTTAAAGCACATTATTTTGACTCCACCCCTTGCCTATAAAGCACATTATTTTGACATCACCCCTTACCTTGGCTGCATGTTCCCACATCTCCTTCCTCTCTTCCAGCATCTTCTTACAGTCGCGTGACAGCTGTACCTGTTTGTTTCCAAGACCAGAAAGCAGACAGGACATCTCTGAAATACCAACAGCATCTCAATAGTTACAAGAAAGAGGGAGGAGGAAAGGTGATTAGTCTTCATATTAATAATACAACTGGGAGTCAAGTTGATTATAAACTTTTTTTTGCCAACAAATTGCAAATTTAATAAGTAAATTAAATTTTTATAAGTTAATACCCTATCCAATGGACAATTGCTTTACCGGTCGGCGCGACCGGTCCCGCCAAACGCCAGAAAAAGACGTCCTGTATATAATACCAGCAGGACCAGTCAGTAGTGTGCATTCGCTAGGTGGCGCATCATACTTGCTTCCTGTCTAGACAGAGTGACGTCAGTTCATCTTTTTCGTTCTATAAACAGATTTAGACCCCTAGTAAGCTGATAGCGGGGTCGGTTGGGAGGGCCTTGCCTGTCCATTGGATAGGGTATTAACTTATAAAAATTTAATTTACTTATTAAATTTGCAATTTTATTGCGTTAATACATCCTATCCAATGGACAATTGCTGAATAACTACTGCTTGGTCAGCGGGTAAGCTACTAGGGACTTAGAATGAACTCATAAATGGTAACAAAATTTTTACCCTACGGTCTAGGCTGACTTAGTCAGGAGACCTATAGGTCCATGGTGGTTACCAGAGCCCGGTTGCCGGGGCTATACCAGCATTGCCCTCCCCCCCTTCTTACAGACCTGCTCTGAGGTAGGGGAAGAGAGGGATGAGTTCAGTCCCAGAAGGCAAATAAACCTCCCGAAGGAAGCATGGCAATTAGATTCATGAGCTATATACACTATGTACATGTATACAAATCTCAATATAAGGGCTATTTGTGGATCTGCTGAGCAGCCACTACTAGACCCAAGTAAAGAGGCTCTAAATCAGCCCAAGCCACATCCTTCAGAACTGTGTGAAGGTGATATATGACTTACAGTGGAAGGCTGAGGACTGTTCTAAGGAGACACCTGACTGGAATGCCTTAGAAGCAGCAAAGGCCCTAACATCATAGGCTTTGACCTGATGTAAGGCGAGGGCTTACTGGTCAGAGAGCTCATAGCATAGGATCACAGTAGCTTGATCCATGAGGAGATGGTGGCAGGAGAGATGTCCTTGTCGAAACCTTTCTTGGAAGGAGACAAAGACCAGCTCCTTGTTATGCCTAAGATCTGAGGTCCTACCCAGATGGTAACACAGGGCTCTGACTGGACACAAGGACCTGTGACTTATCCAGAGTGGGGACCAGGGCTGCATTAACCACAGGGGCCACACTGTCTGGACTCCCTTTGGCTAGCTGATTCTTGGAAGGAAGGCTGGCTGAGGGGTAGAAAGGCACCATGGACCAGTCTGGTGTCTGAGGTTGTTATGCAGCCAAGCATGGATCTCACCCCTCGCTTGCCTGAACCTAAGGCCAACAGGAAGACAGTCTTGATAAAGTGCTTCAGGGAGGCCTCCTTAAGGGGTTCAAAAGGAGCCTTGTCAGCTGGTGTAGAACCAGGGATAGGTTCCAAGAGGGGATGCCCCTCTTCCCTTGGATCTGTCTCTGTGGAAACTATCCAGGAGATCAGTGAGATTTTCATCGTTGCTGACATTAATAGGCAAATTCCCCAATTATTAACAATGGCTGGTCTATAGCCATCAATGGTGCCCGGCTGTAACTTCCTGTCTTGAAAGGGTACAAAAGGAAGTCAGTTATAGCTTTTAAAGGTGGTGCCCAGAAGTCCACCTGATTACTGAGGTACCACGTGTAAAACATATGGTCCACTTTGCCTCATAGACTGATCTGGTTGATCCTCTTGAGGAGCCTCAATTCGAGCTGCCACTGCCTCAGGGAAGCCCTGCTTCCTTGGTAGCTGGGGCTCTAGGGGCCAGGCATGTAGATTCAGATTTACCAGGTTCCTGTGAAGGGTCTGGTTGAGTAGCTGAGTCAAAGGTCAGGCAGAAAGTGCAGACACAGTGGGATCTGACTGGACATGGGTACCAGGTCCCAGAACCAAGGCATGTTGGACCACCCTGGTGCAATCAGTATGAGTTTGTTGCACGGGTGGTCCTGCAACTTTCCCACCACTTTGCCCAAGATAGCTACTGGTGGGAAGACATATGGGTCTAGGTCCTCCCAAGGTAGACTGAGGGCATCTACCGCCCAGGCTTGAGGATCTGGAATTGGTGAGACAGAGATGTAGTTGTCGAACCTGGTGGCAAACAGGTCCACTTGAGGATGCTGCCACCGGGAGCATATTGCTTGAATACCTGTGGGTTGAGGGGCCATTTTGTTGAATGGTCTGTCCTAGCCTGGATAGCTTGTCTGCTATCACATTCGGCCGGCTGTGGATGTGTCGGGTTCTGAGTCACCTGTGTCTGGTACACCAGGTCAGAATTCTCCACAAGAGGGCCCAAAGGGGGTCCGATTTCATCCCCCCCTTTATACAGAAAACCACCATGGGGTTGTCTGTAGCTACAACAGCAATATTGTTCAAGCAGAGGTTTTGGAACTCTTTAGGGCCAAAAGACCACCTTTAATTCCAGATATTAAAGTGTAACTTGCTTTGGAAGGGGCCAGGTTCCCCTTGCAGTGTGTTCCCTTAAGAGAGCACCCCACCCTTCTTAATGCATCTATAAGGATTTGCAGAGCATATACAGAGTAATGGTTGACCTTGAAGCACATGGTTTTCCTGCAGCCACCATTTTAGCTGAGGGTGGAGTGAACTGGGATCCCTTTGGTGATTCAGGTACTCTCCAGCTGTTTATCAAGTGCCACTGTATCGGCCTGATGAGGAAGGCCACCTATGTGGACGGGCTTTGCTATGGCTGTCAGTAATGCTATCAGGGGCATGAGCCGCTGGATCGGGCATGTCGGTCCGGAGAGAAGTTTCTGGATTGCAGATAACGTCTGCAAATGCTCTAGGGTGGGTCTCACCTTGCCCTCTTTCAGGCTGAACTGGTAGCCTCTCAAGTCGAAGGCTTGCTCGAGGTCCAATTCTAATTTTTCCATGATACCATTCAAACTTACTCCTGACACAGAGCTACTGGAGATTGTGTACGTAGGAGACTGGTTTGGTGGGAGCTGGTATTTGCTTTTTGGTTGAAAGGGGTGAGGGAGTATGCAACGTTGAGGTTAGCCACTCCTCTGGCTGAAGAGAGGTTCATGTGGTTCCTGAAATTCCATCTGAATCATTTAGGATACTGAACCAAAATCCTGCCTGGAGAACTGGTCAAACTGGTCGTTTCCGGAAGGGGAGGGTGTAGCCTTCCTGGGAGGTTCATATAAAACTTGGGGCTGGTCCCTCGGGTGGCCCAAGTTTGAACCGGTAGGTTGGTGCAAAAATACCAGTGTCAACACTGGCGACAGGTTCACTGATCCACACAGTAGGAAACCATCCAAAAAGGGGATCTGCGACATAAGGTCATTTCCACAGAACCCCACTGTGGAAACACTAATAGCCATTTATGAACACTGTGACCCCTGGTTCGATTAACAGATAAATTTCCAATTGCTTCAGTTGTGACAAACCGGAAAAGGGTTGTAATCTTGAGGGAAAGCTTGAGTTTGCAAACTCATGCCCCTGGTGTCAGCTGACACTGGTCCCGAGCTGGGTAAAAGGCAAGCTGGGTTGGCCAGTTTCGGAGGCTGGATCAATGGCATCTCTAGAATAGCTGGTACAGCAGACTTCTTGTTGGCAGTATTCTAACCAGTCTGGTTGAGTTCCGCATCTCACTGGCATTTTTTTTTTTTTTTAAGTCACTTTCAACCAGCTAGGAGGTCCTGACAGTAGGTTGGCTGACTGGTCAGGCAGGTTGAGACAGTCATCACACCAGGACGAGTGACTGGTCTAAGAATTTCCTCAGGCAGCAACTGGTTGGTCTAAGATGGCCATTTGGACCCTTAAAAGACTTTTGCTGGTCTGTTAGCCAGTCCTGTGGACCTGCCCGGTACCAGGGCCTAACTGGTTATAGGTTAAGCAATGCTCTGTAACCGGTTCCTGGTGGATCTATAGTTATGCGAAAAAACTCATTTGAGCTGGCAGAACTGGGCGACTACGTCTCAGCAGGGGTAGGCTTATCTGAAAGAGCTGCCTTCTTCCTGTCCGTAATGTTGGAATCAGAAGGTTTTCTCTGTAACCAACACTTCTCAGTAACCGGCAAGCCACTTAACTGGTAATGAACCGGTAAACTGGTGCTTCTCTGTAACCAAGAATTCAGACAGCCATAGGTCTATCATTATTTGATCACTTGATGGATCTGTCAATCCGGTAAGCTGGTGTTCCAGTTTCAATCAGGTTTCTTCACCGGAATTTCTCTGTCTATAAGCCAGACCAGTAGACTCTGTAACCAGCCTGGTATGAAGCTACTGGTCCCTGGAGGTTGTGTAAGCCAGAACCCGGTCGGTAGGTTCTGTAACCAGTTGGTTGAGACAATTTACTGAAGAACTTCCTGTCTATCTGACTGTCACCGGCAAATCTCTGTAACTGGTGACCCTGTTGTCCTCACTGGACTTGTTGACTTAAGTTGCCTTCTGCCCATGGGAACAACTGATTTCTCTGTAACCGGTGATCCAGCTGTCAGCACTGGAATGGTGGGGGCAGCAGATATCTCTGTAACCGGTAAATTCTCTCTGTAACCGGTAACCTCTGTAACCAGTGAGCCTGCTGTCAGCACTGGGATGGTGGGAGCAGCAGATCTCTCTGTAACCGGTAAATTCTCTGGAACCAGATTCTTGAAGAAGCCAGGGTCAGTCTGGCTAATTCACCTGTATTTTCTGCCTGTAAACCGGTCTGGTGGGCTTTGTAACCAGCCCATGGAAACCACACTGGTCAAAGAAGGCTGTGTAGCCGGCACCCAGTGTGTAGGCTCTGTAACCGGCATTGTAGGCAGCATAAACTAGGTGGCCTGGACAGCTAGCTGGAGCAACTTTTATAACCGGTGCCCGGTAGGCCCATCCTCTGTAACCGGTTAGTAGATCTTCTTATACTCTCAACCTGCCCCAGTACCCGTACCAAGGTAGGGTCAAAGGGGGGGGGAGAGGGCTAGCTGGAGACCCCACCGGTAGTCTGAGCAGAGCTGGTACCGGTAAAATTCAGCACAAGGGGTCTAGACCTGGTCATCTTCTTCTTGCTAGCTGAACCGGTCACACTTGGGGATCTGTGGAGCCACAATTTCTTCTGCTACCCTTGCCGGTCGTGTATGGAGATCTGTGAAGACACATGACCGGCACTTCAAAAAACACGCAGATTGCTGTGACCAAATGTCATCTAATTTCCTCACACCAACAGACTAGTTGCTGGATTTCTTCTTGCCAGTTAAAAATGGGTGTTGAGTAAAATATAAATGGTCGTCTTCTTCTGATGAAAACTTCTGTTGAAAAAACACGATTCCTCCATTGTTGAATGCGTATCACGTGACCTCCATAGTTGAAAGTGTATCACGTGACCAGGTTTGTGTCACGTGACCAGCATAAGCTGGAAGTGATGACGTCAGATGATGCATTCATCTTTCCTTCTAATTTCTTCTCGTCGACATACAGGCAGTGTTACTCGACAATGTAGAATTTAATGGAGGGTGAATTGTGGTAAATAAAACTTCTGAACAGAAAAAGCAATGCTGCAGGGACGACACACGAGCTTTCACCCACGAATTGTCTCGACGACAAGTAGAAGGAAAATCTTCAAAACTGGCTATAAAATGCTGGATAATGCCTCGTTTAAGTCCTGGAGAGGCCATGATATGTAAGTAACACAAATTATATATTTTCAGATGAAAATAAGCTTTAAATTCGTAGAATAAACCGCGTTTTCTTCAAACTTGGAGATAACTTCAAAACGCGTCTGCACACTACACGCGCCAAACGAAAAAGATGAACTGACGTCACTCTGTCTAGACAGGAAGCAATTATGATGCGCCACCTAGCGAATGCACACTACTGACCGGTCCTGCTGGTATTATATACAGGACGTCTTTTTCTGGCGTTTGGCGGGACCGGTCGTGCCGACCGGTAAAGCAATTGTCCATTGGATAGGATGTATTAACGCAATAAAATATTAATTTGAGGGCACAGACTTTCTGCATGTAATCTGTATGTTAATACAACCAGCAGTTAATTCATCCTTATATTAGCTCATTGAAATCACAGAAATATGGTGAACTGCTACATCGCCTTACAGTTACCACATAATTTGAATGCTTAGCTGTTGTCAGGGCTTATGAGCTGTTATCAGGGTTTATAACAGAACTCACCTCTTCTTTTAGAAGAAATACCATATGGGAACTCTCAGGTTCAGGCAATTTACAAAATCTTTGCAACAAATTTTTCTCATCCAAACTGGCAGGTGTTGTAGCAGAGAATAATCTATCTAGGCATACCATCATGTTAACCACTGTGAGCTAATCAAGTGGCTATTAACACTTCAGCTTTTTTATTTTTGTCTTTAACAATGAGTGTGACCTCTGAAAGTGCTAGTCACTTTACTCTGAAAACAGCCTACTCTAGGCCTGATCTACTATCTGATGGCCGAGAGATGAAATTAGCGAAACTTCCACTGCCTAATAGTTTCCAAACACTGGAAAAGGGCATTCTGTTAGGAATATGCAGTTGTCTCCCAAATAAACACTCCCATGCAGGTTCACAGAAGAAGGCGTGAGCAGTGGTGGATGTGTGATACTGGAGTAACCCATAGGCTTTAACCAAACTCATCTAATTGTGTGTGCATATTGGTCTCATTTCACACTCTGGGGACCCCCTGTTCGTTGTGTAAACATAAACCCTGTACTAGCAGATTTTAAGTATCATGTTATCTTGAAAAATGCGCCTGATTGATGTAGTCGAATTTAATACTCATTTCAATACATTCCATAGGTCATAGCATATGGGTGGGAGAATGGCTGGAACAAAGTAGTGCATACTGGTTGTTAAAGATTTTGCACGCTACACAACGGAACAAAAAGAAGCAACTGTCAACTTTGACCTCTGACCCCCCCCCTTTGACTCCGACATTTGCTGGGCCCCAGTTATTGGGTTCTATCCCCAGTGGCAGGCTAAAGAACCTGAGGGACATTGATAAATGGTCATCTCTTGGTCAATAGGTGTAGTTAGAACAGAGCTAATAATGCTGTGAGTGATGTAGTAAAGTCCAGTATAAATGCCAGAAATACTGAAAGAAGATGGCTGAATGCCGAGCAGATGTGGGGCTATTCATTCAGTGACAGGTGTTAGCAGAAATAACTAAATATCTCAGAAATGTTGTCTGAGGTAAAGAAACATCAATAGTTTTCACTTTGGCAAAAATACGAAAAATACAATACAAATATTTAAGGTTAACTGTTTTCTTCTACAGATCACCTCGTGTGAATTTGTAGCACTTTATGTGTACATTATTTTACTTAGAAATTGTGCACCTATTTGGATTAATTTTCTACTTTTCTTACACCATAAGAGCTGCCATATGCAATGCTGGCATCTGGGGGTGCATCTGTGATTTTCAGTATTTGCCTCAAAGATGCTATATGGGGGCTCGGTGGTGTAGCGGTTAGAGTTCTTGCCTCCAACCTCTGAGGCCGACGGTTCGAATCTCGGGCCGGGCGCTTCATGTTGGAAAGTTGGTAGTTACTTGCCGATGCCCGGTGGTTTACAGTGCAGTATGCACTGGTTTCCTCCACCTGTAAACTACCCGTCACAATATGACCCTGGCTGTTGAACGCAACGTAAAACAACAAATAATCAAAGATGCTATACATTGGAAAGAGTTTACAAGTTTGTCAATGGCTAACACAAGTAGCTACCCAGTGATCAAATGAAGCTGTTTCTGCTTATTTGACCCCCCTAAACCCCCCTTCAAATACTTACGCCTGCCCTCCCCTCTTGGCACACCCTCACAGAAGTGCTTGATGTCCATGGCACACGTCCTGTACAATACCGGGTCCACATGCACGTCTGCTTTACTCTCAGCCAGGACACGTGCAATTTGCTGCAAAGATCATAAGTTTGATATAATTCCTTACAGATATTAAAGTCAACCTTCTTATACCGATAATAAAGATATAAAGTCACAAAATTCAACAAATAAATACTGCATTATGAGGTATTAAAAGTGATAATGAAAGGAGCACTGTCGATATTGATACTCATATCCAGGAAGCCATATTGACCAATATTGAAATATTAATATATGATTCCTAGTGTTGGTATCAAATAAAAATATGTATATCGATATCAAACCATATTTTTACCTTCCGTATGGATCGATATTGAAATATTGGGGCATGAGATGCTTTCCTATGGAGACCTTCCAAACTCTTCCGTGAGGTTTATTAGTGTCCCGAAACATAAACAAACATGGCAGTTCCATTTTTGCGGTAAGTTACCAAAAATGATATGAGAATCAACTTTATCTTCAAATTTTGTACTTCATATTAATAGATGGCAGCAGAACTGCTTCTATTTTATAGTATGTTCCGATATTGATATTGTACCCTACATTATCGATAGACATATTTAGCAAGAATTGATAAATATTTGAATATCGATAAACAATACCAGCACTAACGATTCCCATCCTACTAAACATATACAAAAAGCGCCACTGCATTGAAGCATACAGTCCTTGGACTCACCATGATGCAGTGGATGTCTTTGATCTCGTTCCTTGCCAGTCGTTCCTTCAGACATTCCTCCACCTGTCCATGGTCATCCATATCCTGAGCAACAATCTTGTCAAGACAGAATTTTCGAATCTAGAAAACACAGTGAACTCAGGGGGTTACTCACACAACTCCACTTCTTGTGAAACAAATAGCAAAGAAGAGACTATTTTGATGGAATTCTATTTGAATTTTTACATGTACATTCAAATTTAATATTACTTCCTATGCACGGACAACTTGTTTCTCTTGTATAATAAGACAGTATTTTCGATCCAGAAGTAAAATTAGCACTTATTTTTCAGAAGAATAAAAAAAACTCTGGTAAGGTAATGGACCAACACTATGTCTCGGTCACTATTCACTAACTGAAATAATCTATTCTCTTCTTTTACTAAAAAAAATTATCGGCTGGTGAATACGAAAATCACTAGTCTAAACAGTTGGAAAAACTGCATTTTAATTTTCAATTGAGTTTATTATAGCAAAATAACAATGTAGTAAGTATTTCTATCCATAAGAAATAGTTTCTTTTGTCTAAGATATCATACCCACACCTTCAAGTTGTGGGGGGTGAGAGTGGGGCATGATTAGTTATTCTGTGAGGTTGGGTTCTGACCTGGTCTTTACATTCGCGTGCCAGCATCACATCCTGCTTGTAATCCAGATTGGACTCTCTGATCCGGTTGCCTACGTGTTCCTCACATGTCTGACTCAAACGCTGAAACACCACACAACTGTAAAACAATCTTCATCGATCAGATAAACTTTCTATCCTAAATTATTTCAAAACAATTCTTCATTGGCAGGTGAAGGTCATTCTTTTGGCTTGAGAAAACTACAATAATGAAGATACCTTACACAAACTTTCACCCGCAGATATTTCAAGGAAAAAAGTCTGAACTGGTAAAATTTGAAATTGGACTTTCTACCAAGTTTATATTGGTAGAAACTCAGATAGGATTTTTGGATCGCAGTACTTCTACCAAATGTCGGCAGTAAAGGAAACAGTTCAATGTTCATAGTTATTGTTAGGGCTGGGACTGGTGCTGAAAAACGGCACCGAGTACTTGCCCTCTCACAACCGGCCGAATTTGAGTAACCGCGAGATTTAGTATCTACCATTAGAAGTCCTCTGTAAACAAATAGTCAGTTCTGGAAACAAAACTTTTGAAGAAAAACGTCTTCTACTTGATCCGATATTATAGAATATGGAGTAAATTGTACGTTTTCAAGCGAAAATAACAACTTTAATTGATATTATGTGACGGCAATGCTGAAATGTAACATATTTTACACAAGCGTTTCATTACGAGGACGATAATACAATACCTCGCGAGTAACCGAGGATTTAAAATGGACTAGCAAAGATCGATTCGTCTAGCGAGACTCGAGTACTCGTTCACAGCCCTAGTTATTAATGTCATTTGCACTGATATATGTTTTGCAGCTACTCAGGAGTGACAGAATTAAAAGTATAAGATCATATACTACAAATATAGGTTACGAAAGAAAACAAGAATGTTGTGTCAGCTGTCTGTCCTTTACACTTCTACAGTGACTATCATTAGTATAAGTGATAATTGCTACAATATCATTGACATCTTTGTCAGTGAAATATGATTACAAAAACTCAAGTATTGTTCTTTTCTTAAAAGCGGAGTACTAAGGACCATTTAACACTTACTTCTACACTGCATTTCTCCTAACTCTTCTATTTGATGGACCCTCTACCATCTGAACCAAATATTTCCCAATATGTTTGTTAGGAATGGGTCAGTTCCACTGGTATCTCAGTATTATAAATAAATAAATACTGTGACGAACCATTACAATCAACATCTCAATTGTCAGCATATGTCATTTTGGGAAATTTTTTTGGAAACTTACCCTAAATCTGAAGAAATTATCTACTTTTATTTATTAGTTTTGTTGATTTTAACACTTAACAGTGATTTCAGGGAGCGGAACAGACATGTTTTGTTTTCATGAGCTACATTTCCTGTTAGGCCTACTTATGTGGGAATGTACTAAAACCACAACTTTATTCGGAATTCCAGAATCAAAACCATTTTGCAATGGTGGGAAATATACAAAAAGGAAAATACTCTATCAACCCATCCTTAATGTTTGGATAATATAAGTTGTACTGTATAATCACTTTAACCAGTGTTGATTCTAGGAATTTCCAAAAGTGGCGGCAATCCCCCACCACTGCTAAAATTGTGGGGGAGGGGCTAAAAATTGTGGGGGATGATTTCATGATAAACTTTAAACTAATGGAAAATACTTTTACAGTCTATTTAGCCATTTTTAACAGTGGACATCTGTTATTGGTCAAGGCCACTTGGCTAACTAGCTATTTAACAAAAGTAAATGTAACTTCATAGTCTGGCCAAATAAGAATACCACCTAAGCCTATTGGCTTTCTATCAGTAAACGCCCATCTACCAGTGAACGCCTGCCTTATATTTCTTTCTTAGAGGTCAAGGAGAAAGGCTTCTATAGGTCTACAAAATGGACGTTCTCTGGTACTTCCAGTTTGTCATAAAAACAGCCTATAATACAGATATACTACCAAAATATAACACTTTCAAAAAAAACAAACAAACCGTTGAACAGCATAATCAAAGCATTAATTAGTTGTACTGTATGTCCTTTGAATAATTTTTTTTTTGAAGAAGAAGACATAAATTTATTTATTTTGGGATTTTTTTCACTATCAAAACTGTACAGGTCATATCATGATGGGTAGTTTTATGGGCAGAGGAAACCAGTACATACAGTTGGTTAAGGTTATGTGCTGTTAAACTGCTTCAGTTGGTTCATGCTTCACAGACACGGGCAGCTAGTACACTGTTTTATACCAAAAGATCTAGGGTATCACGGATACGGGCAATAACGGACACGGATACGGGTGAAGAAAAAAAGGACAGGTGAAGTTCCTACTTATCTCTATGACCGTTTATCTTTGTGACCACCTGTGTACTGTCAGTGTCGTTTTTCCTGCCTCCATTTTTGATGTAACCATCCACTGTATGGCTATTTTTATGTTTTTATGTGTAATATACCTAAATATTGTCTATAGCAAATAACATATTTGAGATGTTTCAAACGATAACGAAACCACATTATCAACAAGCGTTATTCAAAATGCGTTTCCACAGAAAAATCAAAACCTCGACAAACTCTCGATCCGTGCAGTGTTTTCATTTTCTAGATCTCTCGTCTTTTTGCTTTATATACTTTCCGCATCGTCTTGTGAATTACGTGTTCTTGTATAATTTGGTTGCCGCAGACTTCAATAAAATCCGCATTTGTAGGCGAATTAATGCGCGATCCCGCGTAAAACGCGTCCTAGAAGCAACTCTCTTTAACACTGTCTGACCTTGACACTGAATTGCTTCCTGAGGCAGCCCATGACCTTGCCCTCTTTGATTTGTTCAGACAGGCCCATCTCTTTCATCTCCTTGTCGCAGAACTTGTCGATGTCCATCTTACAGGCAGACATCAGCTGTACATTCAGACGCACATCTACACACGAACAAAAAACACATACCACATATACAGCAAACCAACAACATGCCCATACCTACCATTAGCCAATAATTCTGTATGTTACTGATACCTGCAAAACTATCACTGGTCAATAATTATGCTTGTTAAACCGAAAAAAACTGTTATTGGAAAATCGATTGTACTTCTTGACCACCAATACCTCTTCACTCTGCAAGTCAGTCAAACACTTCGGCCCTAGTTTTGCCTTCGATGCTTCTAAAAATTGGAATGCATCTCCAGACAATGTGTGCAGTGCAACATGTATTGATTTCTTCAGGAGAAAGATCAAAGCTTAACTGCTTGTAAAAGCCCATCCGCCTTCGCCTTTCCATCACCCCTTCATCGTCTCTTGGTATGACCTGGCTATGTAATTTGGATAAAAAGGATTCACACTGTTTTTGTTTAGCTGCCCTTCAGAGTCATTGAATAAAGATTAAGCACCATAAAAGTTCACATGGGATTGGATATTTAAAATAACTCCAACAAGAGGAGAGTGCCCGTGAACGGGTACTGTGTTAGCTGACTGAGTGTTTTTGATTTGTGAAGGTAATAATGAGAGGAAAGCATAATTATCAGGGAAAGTGCTGTACAGAAGTACAGTAAATGGTAATTGAACAGCATGTTCAAAAGAAACTCTGAACCTGACAGAAGAAAAGGACAAAAAAGTTATGCCCTGCAAATGGTATTATGAAGGAAAGTAACAAGGTAACTGTTTAAGTGTAAAGAGTAGGTTAAAACATATTTAAAGAAATACTGCAAATGCAGTATCCTCGTACGACCTTGAAGAAGGGGTCCACGGTCAAATCCAACCACACAAAAACATTCCCAGCCCATGATTTCCTATAGGTTGGTTTACCATCCCAAACCTCTAGGACCAATAAAAAGCGATTTATAAGCACTTTTAAGTTTGGCTGTCCTTATTTGACCTTGAAGGAGGGGTCCAAAGGTCAAATCTGACCACACCAAAAGATTCCCAGCCCATGATTTCCTATAGGATGGTTTACCATCCCAAACCTCTAGAACCAATAATAAGCGATTTATAGGCACTTTTAAGTTTTGCTATCTTTGTTTGACCTTGAAGGAGGGGTCCAAGGTCAAATCCGACCACACCAAATGATTCACAGCCCATGATTTCCTGTAGGTTGGTTTACCATCCCAAACCTGTAGGACCAATAACAAGCGAGTTATAAGCAATTTTAAGTTTGGCTATCCTCAACTGACCTTGAAGGAGGGGCCCAAGGTCAAATCCGACCACACCAAATGATTCCCAGCCCATGATTTCCTGTAGGTTGGTTTACCATCCCAAACCTGTAGGACCAATAACAAGAGAGTTATAAGCAATTGTAAGTTTGGCTATCCTCAACTGACCTTGAAGGAGGGGTCTCAGGTCAAATCTGACCACACCAAAAGAATCCCAGCCCATGATTCCCTATATGTTGTTTTACAATCCCAAACCTCTAAGACCAACAATAAGCGAGTTATAAGCACTTTTAATTTTGGCTATCCTCGTTTGACCTTGAAGAAGAGGTCCAAGGTCAAATCGGACCACATCAACAGATTCCCAGCCCATGATTTCCTATATGTCTGTTTACCATCCCAAACCTCTAGGACCAATAATAAGTGAGTTATAAGCACTTTTAAGTTTGGCTATCCTCGTTTGACCTTGAAGGAGGGGTCAAAGGTCAAATCTGACCACACCAAAAGATTCCCAGCCCATAATTTCCTACAGGTTGGTTTACCATCCCAAATCTCTAGGACCAATAATAAGGGAGATATAAGCACTTTTCATGACTGACAAAGAAACACCTGTGGCAGCCATTTTGTTTTTCAAAATGAGGCCAAAAATATTCCCAGTCAAGATTTTATAATGAGGAACATATCCTGCAAATTTGAGATCTCTACCTATAATACCCTTTCCTCTAGAGGGCCAACAAAAGTCCTTGTTTAAAGTCGAATAAACGTCCCTGGAGGCCATCTTGTTTTTCAAAAATATTCCCAGGCAACATTTTATGGTTATTAATATATTCTGCAAACTTGAGAAGGCTAGCTATAATATTTTTTCATTAGAGCGGTAATGGTGAAATCTCTCTACACACTGCGGCTATCCAGTGGATACAAAGATTTACTCAATAGTGAGAACCTGAAAGTAGCTATTGCTCAGCTATAACATGACATAGAGGTCTGCAATTTCACTATGATATAACTGACCAAAAATTATGTGAATAACATATTTAAACAAAATACTCTAAATGTAATAGTTTTCAAGTTACAACTGATTTACTCAACAGTGATAACCTCAAAGTAGCTATTACTCAGCTATGCAATGAGCTACATGTCTGAAATTTTACTATGTTATAGCTGACCCAAAAGTAGGTGAACAACATATTTAAGCAAAATACCGTAAATGCAATAGTTTTCAAGTTACAGCTGATTTACTCAGTAGTGAGAACCTGAAAATAGCTATTGCTCAGCTATGCCATGAGCTATAGGTCTGTAATTTCACTATGTTATAGCTGACCCAAAAGTAGGTGAACAACATATTTTAACAAAATACTCCAAATGCAATATTTTTCAAGTTACAACTGATTTACTCAACACACAGTACCTGAAAATAGCTATTGCTCAGTTGTACCATGAGCTACAGGTCTGTAATTTCACTATGTTATAGCTGACCCAAAAGTAGCTGAATAACATATTTACACAAATTTCTGTAAATGCAATAGTTTTCAAGTTATAAGTGATTTACTCAACAGTGATAACCTCAAAGTAGCTATTACTCAGCTATGCCATGAGCTACAGATCTGAAATTTTACTATGTTATAGCTCACCCCAAAATAGGTGAATAACATATTGAAACAAAATACTCCAAATGCAATAGTTTTCAAGTTATAAGTGATTTACTCAACAGTGATAACCTAAAAGTAGCTATTACTCAGCTATGCCATGAGCTACAGGTCTGAAATTTTACTATGTTATAGCTGACCCAAAAGTAGCTGAATAACATATTTACACAAATTTCTCTAAATGCAACAGTTTTCAAGTTACAAGTGATTTTACTCAAGATGGTAGTTACTGAAAAGCCCCAAAGTAGCTATTACTCACTTAGCTATTGAGACAGACACCCAAGTTACTCACTATGTTGTATCTATGAAAAAAGTAGCTGAATAACATATTTTAACAAAATGCTGTAAATGCAACACTTTTGAAGTTATAAGTGATTTAGTGCATGATTTCATGAATTTTAATGTATTAAAAATTATTAAAAAAATTTATTAAAAAAAAAATAAGACAGATCCAGGTCTCACACTCACACAAGAGAATCTACCTCTGGCCTAGTACATATATGCAAGACATGAGAGAAATCCCTGCAATAGTCACTGAGAAAATTATGATAAAGTGTTGAAATTTTCACACTTTTGGTGGGGGTACCTCCCTTGTAACATCTCTAGCAAACAGACGAACAGACAGATTTGCATGCCTTGAACAATTTTTCATCCTCGATAGATAAGGTATCTTTTAAAAAAAAACAGCATGTCTCTAGGCCTTGTAGTTTTGGAGAAGAAGTTGTTCACGCGGACGTGTACGCCGCAGAGTGACGACATAAAAACTACCCTGACCAACAATTCTGCATGTTACAGTAATTTGCTGCCACTCACCAATAAAACAGCATGTTATGCTAACTCCCAGATTAATCACTGCCCAATAATTCTACATGTTACAGTATTTGCCAGACCTTCCGCTGGCCAACAATTCTGTATGTTACAATAATTCCCAGCCCACGACTGGCTAACAATTCTGCATGCTGTAAAAATTCCCAGCCCACCACTGGCCAACAATTCTTCATGATACAGTATTTGCCAGACCTACCATTGGCTCTCTCCCTCATACGTTCCACAAGGACCTTCTTGCAGCTCTGGTCGAAGTCCTCCTCAGCTTTGTGTTCACGTAGACACTTGAACACCTTGCTTGGCTGACGGTCATTGCAATATTGCTGAGTAGATAACAGAAAAAACAATAGAGTAATGACGTGATTGTCACTGACGGACTACTTTTATCTGTCAAATCTTCAACAACACTGTGAATAATTGAAATTTTATATTTTCACACAGTAAATATTGCAGTAGCTAGTTGATAACAATCATGTGGCTGTAAAAGTACCATATTAACAAAGTTTCACTGATTATTTTACAATTTCTACCAAATAGCAGCTTAACTTTGATAAGCAAGACAACACTGTACAATGAAGCATTGAAAGTTTTACTGATGATTTTGTGACCTTTACATCTGAAATGAAGAGACACTACCTTGATCATGCTCTTGCATTGTCTGTACAGCACAAAGTCAGCCTTAACATTGGTTGATTCTGATTCCTGAAACACAATACATGAGATTCAGACTCTGTGTCAGCTGACTTAGGACACAAGTGCCCAATAGTCGAGAATTTGAAGCTTCAACAATAAACCATTGTAAGGGAATTTCATATTACCAAAGTACTAGCAAGTGCAAGTATTGTTGGAATAGCTACCTTTTTATGTGTTATATTGTATTAACAGTATTACCTTGTATGAGGATTTTGCTCTATCTCACACAACTATAAAATTTCTTTATATTCAGAATATTAATCTATAAGAATAATAAATTTTATGATAACAGACAAGGTCCTTTTCAAAAAAAGTTCAATAATGGGTCTTCTAGGAACTTCAACTGATAAGACATCTAAATAAAGGGGACTGAAAAAAACCCAAAAACATTGACTGGAAGAAGTATTTTGTTTTGAATTTGAGAACTCTTTGAGCTAATACACCCCTGCTAAGCCTTTTTCAAGTACCATTTCTACCACGATTAACTTGACAGGAAACATAAAATAACATTATATGATTCTAAAGCAACAAAAGATTAGTCTTTAAAATTATTCAGTCTAAATAGCTCATTACTTTATCCTTTAAAGTGTACTAGAGTCTAGAGTGCCCTTTGCAGCTTTATAAATTCAATACAATTTCTTTACCTCTCTGACAAAGACGAGTTTTTTACAAGACTGTTGGAGTTCTGCTTCATGTTTCTTCAGACATTCCAACACAGCCCCTCCCCCTGGTGACACGTTGCCACAGTGAGCATCAATGTCATAACCACAGGCGTCCTGTAGTCGTGGGTCCAGTTTCACACTTTCACTCTGTAGATCAAGAGAAATATCAAAGTTGATTTTTCCAATCCATTTGGGTCATATTGATCTGATCAATTAGAACAGTTAGAAGATAATTCAATAATGACAGCATTATTCAGTAAACTAAACATTACGACACTCTTTATCTACATTTGGCATGGCCGAATTATGGTTTAGATGTTTTGAATATTACCAAGCATACAGAAGTGGTAATACATTCAATGAATGCTTATGTGTGGTGTTGGGAGTAAAATCTGTGGCTCACTTGATGAAATTCCATCTGTTACAATGGGAAGTTGTAAAAGTAAAATTCTTAATGAATTCTAATATGACTTTAACAGTGCTTAATCTGCATCAAAAGACAGACCCAAAGGTGCAACAAGATTTTAAAGGTCAAGGTCACTACGACAAGGTCAAAGGTCAAATCAAGGTCACACCATGATGCTGTACACCTACAACCCCTAACCAATGTCCCTACCAAGTATCAACTTCCTACACCTTACAGTTTCCGAGATATAGCCCGGACAAGATTTTCAAACTCAAGGTCACTACGGCAAAGTCAAAGTCAAATACCAAGTATCAACTTCCTACACCTTACAGTTTCCGAGATATAGCCCGGACAAGATTTTCAAACTCAAGGTCACTACGGCAAAGTCAAAGTCAAGGTCAAAGTCAAGGTCAAATCAAGGTCAGACCATGACATTGCACACCTACATATCCTAACCAATGTCCCTACCAAGTATCAACTTCCTACACCTTTCTGAGATACAGCCCGGACAAACTTTTTCCCGCCACCCACCCGCCCATCTGGACACCATGGGTGAAAACAATACCACGACAGCCCTTAGGGGCTGTGTGGTGAAAACTTGAGTCCTGCATCTCCATGGTGTTGGATCTTTTTTCACATTTGAGTGGAGATTAAGTGCTATAAAAGTTGATTAGAATTAGAATGTCAATTCAAAATTATTACAAACCATTTTTTCATATTTTTTTTGGTTAATCTTCATGCAATGATAAGTTTTAACCTTTTTCCAAATATTTAAATGGTATAGAGTACTTTTTGAAACAGTAGCACAAAGCTTTTGTGGGGCCTGTATGCCTTTAATATATTATATGGAGAGGTGAGATCATTAAATACTGTGATTAGATCTCAGCAGATTCACCTATATCTCAAGAATTTTGGATTTCTTTTCTATGCACAGACAACAAGACCAATGCCACGGTATTTATCTCCCACCGGTATTAATCAGAAATGCTGGTAGTCTGACCACAAAAACAGGTTCAAAGCCCAAGGAGCAACAATAAGGGGGGTAAAAGGCCTTTTCAATATGATGACCCAACTGAACGTTGAAGCAGGGGTACAAATCAAATTCGACACTTGCAAAAGATTCGCAAGACATGATTTCCTACAGGTTGTTTTTACATCTGAAGTTGCAGAACCAACTAGAATTGTGTCAACATGACATAGTGCATCCCCTGATGGGACATGGTATAATGCAACATATAGAGAATTCAGTCATTCTGAAATGAGACATTTTTGCTCTCCGCCAAAAAATTTCTCATAGAAATAATTTCCAGTGTCTAGAATACCCAAAGGCTCCAAAAATTGCTCAAAATCACTCCATCTCTAATGGTTTTCCAGATTATCAACATTTTCCATTTCCGGCAGAATTCATTATGGCCACCTGGAATTTGGAAAATTAAAATTTTTTCATAGACATTATATCCAGAGGCTAGAATTTTGGCACATGTAAAAACAACACATTTGAAAATTTTAATTACTTAAATGTAGCTTTTATAAGCTACAAGCTTACCATGTGGGACTGAATGCTTTACTGGTTGCCGCGAGGCACCACGACCAACGTCTAAGAAAAAAAGACATTTATTGTTGGCCGTAGCCTCAGGTTGTCGTCACGTGATCTGCCCCTTTGTAACCACTTTTCTCGTTGAGATTTAAACCCATACCCCTCAGCTGTAATACAGCAGGGAGGCAGGGTGGGACTCTCCTCAGTCCCACATGGTAAGCTTGTAGCTTATAAAAGCTACATTTAAGTAATTAAAATTTTCAATTTTATTGCGCTATAATAGCTTACCATGTGGGACTGAATGCTGAATCCAACCGTCCGGAGGAGGGATTACAGCTGAGACTGGAGATAAGTCTGTTTTTTCTTAGAATTTTGATAATAATAAAAGAATGAAAGATCAAAAGTACCAGTCTGAGTCCCGTCTACAGGGCCCCAATCCCGAAGATCGGACCGTAGAAGCCAAAAACCTGAATGAATGACAGTGCTAAAACTGTCAGGGTGTTTGACAAGAAGTGGAAGCGTACCCTAGATACACAAGACGGGCCAAGTCCCAAGGACGATCACGGAAGAACCTGAGCTTAAGGCTCGGGTGCTGACTAAAATGATAACCTTAAGGTCCTTAATACAATATACAATGATTTAAAGACTAGATAGACCTTACCAGATACACCCTGATGAGGTAGACGTATGCCTAGATCCTGGGCTTAGACTCCTGAAGACTTGGTTGTAGCGGATGTGCCCCCCCCCTTCTTTTCTTTCCGAGGATGACTGGACTGAGGAGAAGGGTCTAGGACCTGTTGTGCCGCTACTACTGGTCCCAGGTACAGATTGTTGTCATTGTCCGACCAAGTAAGGTCTTTTAAATAAAAAATGGTAAAAGTGTGAGAGCTTTCCAGTGACAGGCTTGCATGATCTGGTCCACCGATACCCCACCGTAAAACGCCTTAGAGGCTGCGAAGGCCCGAATGTCATGCGCTTTGACTTGGACTAAGTCCAAGGCTTGATGGTCTGCTTGTTTATAACAAAGTAGGATGGTTTGTTTCAACCAAGAAGAGACAGTTGCGGGTCTGATAACTGATGTATGTCCTTTCTTGAAGGAAATGAAAAGGAGGGACCGGGAACCTCTTAGGTCCTTGGTTCGGTCCAGATAGTACCTCAGGGCCCGCACCGGACACAGGGTCCTGTCTTCTTGAACTGTCTATCCACAATGGTAGTCAAAGCAGGGATAGTCACCGGAGACACACTTTGAGAATCTTCTCTTGCTAGTTGGTTTTTGGCTATGAAGTCAGAAGAAGGGAACAAGGAGACCTTTTCCCAGTGGCCTTGATTAGATACTTTGTTTGCAACCCAGGCATGGATTTCGCTGCGGCGCTTGCAGGAGGCCAAAGCTAGCAAGAAAGCAGTTTTGAGAGTGAGATGTTTGAGGTCTGTGTCTTTCATAGGCTCAAAGGGTGCTTTTGTGAGCTCATTGAGAACAACAGAAAAGTTCCACTTGGGGAGATTTCTGGAACTTTTGGGGCGATCCCTGTGGAAATTGGAGAGTAACCTATGAAGGTCCTCATTATGAGCAATATGTTGGCCCGATGGGCCCAAGGTGTCAACAATGGAAGTCCTGTAACCATCAATGGTGGAGGGTGCTTGTTAAGGTCTTGGTACAGATACATGAAGAAATCTAAGATTTGTTTCACAGATGGAGTGGAGAAATCCACCGAATTTTCTCTGCACCATTTTTTAAATAGGGCCCACTGTGATTTGTAGATGGTCCTTGTTGATGACCGCTGAGGGGCAGCAATTCTCTCTGTCACCTCCACAGAGAAGCCTTGTTCTTGGAGTTGTCTACTCCTAGACACCAGGCGTGGAGGTTGAGGTGCTGCGGGTTGGTGTGGAACACATAGTTGTGGGACTGCTTGAGGAGTGTTGTCGACACAGGGAGCTGCAGTGGGATCTCTGTTGAGAGCTGCACTAGGTCCCAAAACCAGGGTATCCCTGGCCAGCCTGGGGCTATTACTATGATTAGGCAATGGCATTGCCTGATTTTTGGATCACCTTGTGAAGGAGAGCCGTTGGAGGGGAAGCATAGGCAGTGAGACCCGTCCAGTTTATGTTTAGAGCATCTATGTCCCAGGCCTTGGGGTCTGGGATAGGAGACACGTACAGTAGAAGCTTGTGGTTCAGATGAGTGGTAAACAGGTCCACATGGGGAGTGAACCACCGTTGGCATATCTGTTTGAAAACCTGTGGATGTAGTGACCATTCCGTCGACTGGACCTGATTCGACCTGGACAGCAGGTCGTCTGGGATAGGAGACACGTACAGTAGAAGCTTGTGGTTCAGATGAGTGGTAAACAGGTCCACGTGGGGAGTGAACCACCGTTGGCATATCTGTTTGAAAACCTGTGGATGTAGTGACCATTCCGTCGACTGGACCTGATTCGACCTGGACAGCAGGTCGGCCATCACATTCAGGCACCCTGGAATGTGCCTGGCTTTCAATGTTATGTGAAAGTGATGGCACCAGGTCATAATTCTCCACAGGAGTGCACACATCTCCGCTGAGTGTGTTCCTCCTTGTTTGTTTATGTAAGCTACCACAGTTGAGTTGTCCGTCGCAACTAGCACTGTTTGGTCCTGACACTGGTCTTTGAAGTGTCTCAGGGCCAGAAAGACAGCTTTCAATTCTAGGACGTTTATGTGTAGCCCTTTTTCCTGGGCTGACCACAGACCTTGAGTAGAATTTTGTTCTAAATGAGCGCCCCAACCTTCGTTTGAGGCGTCTGTAAAGAGTTGGATACTGTGGTCTTTGGGATGAAGGTCTGAGCCTTTCATCACGTTTGCAGGATTCTGCCACCAATCCAGGTGTGCAGAGATGGCTTCTGTCCAAGGAAGGAGGCTGTCCAGTGGTTGAGGAAATTTCCAGAGGTCCTTGATGTGAAACTGAAAGGGCCTCATGTGAAGTCGTCCCTATGGGACCATTTTCTCCGTTGAGGCTAGCAACCCAATTAGAGACATCAAACATCTTGCAGTCAAAACATGTTTTGACCTGAGGTGTAGGATAAAATCCTGGTTTGAGCCATCTCTCTTGAGTGGGTTTTACAAGGGCTGAATCCCGGTGGTGAATCCTTGAGTGCGATTCAGTTCTGATTTTTCCTGATTGATGATCCATCCCAAGGGCTGGGTTAGATCTACCACTGCCTAAGTGTTCACTAGGGCTTCCTCCCGTGACTGAGACCTAATCAGCCAGTTGTCCAGGTATTGGTGGAGTCTGAGACCTCTGGAGAGGGCCGTGAGCTTCACCTTCTTTACGATCATGGTAAAGACCTGGGGGGCTGTGGACAGTCCGAAAGGTAGGGAGGAGAACTGGAACACCTAAGACCTGTGACAAAATCTTAGATATTTCCTTGAGTGGGGATGGATGGGGATGTGAAGGTAGGCGTCCGAAAGACCTATCGACGATACCCATTCCCCTGGAATCAGGGAGGTCCTGATGGACTCTAGAGTTTTCATCTTGAACTTTTCTACATGTAGAAAAGTGTTGAGCCTGCTTAAGTTTATAACTGGACTCCACCTTTGTGAGGCATGGGTACTAGAAACAGGCGATTGTAAAACCCGAGAGATTTTACATTTTCCACCCTTTCGATAACGTTCTTTGACAGTAGAGACTGGATGCAATGGGTCAAGGCTTGGTCCTTTGGGAGGGCCTTGTATTCTGATATTATCAGAGAAAATCTGACCAAGTTGGGCTTTGAGAGGAATGGTAGTACGTAGCCATTGGTGATAAGGTTTAATACGTTGGATGAACAATTGTTTGTTTGCCAGTCTCTGCTGAAAGAACGGAGGCAACCTCCTACTGGTGGACTGCTTGAGGCTTTAAAGGAGTCATTGGGAAGAGGGATCCACGCCCTCTTCCCCTGTTGTGGGGTCAAAAAAACGACCCTTGGAGCCTCTGAAGTTCTGTTTTCCCCTGTTGGAAGAAAACGACTGGTTACTGCTTTGTGAGGAATTGCCCCCATAGGGGCATTTCCTGTAGGAGCCTCTTTTCTTGTGGGGAGCACGAAAGGGTTTATTCTGGTAGGGTCCGAAACCCTGAGAATCTTTGAGGTGCCTTTTTTAGGAAGGAAGTCCTTGCCTTCCTTCACCAACTATGATTTAAACAAGGAAGACGGCCAGAAGGACGCCTTCCGGAGTTCTTAAAGGGCTTATTCTGGTAGGCTCCGAAACCCTGAGAACCTTTTGAGGTGCTTTTTTTAAGAAGGAAGTCCTCATCTTCCTTCCGCATTCCTGAGTTCTTGGTGCCTGGTTTCTCCTAAGTGTGGTTGTAATAGGGTCATTTCGGCTTCGAGCCTAAGCAAGCCAGTATTGCCCATTGAGTATAATTTTCTCTGGAGAATATGGGACAAGGACTACTAAGGCAAGTCAAGGCTCTGTGTTGGATCAGGATGGTCTTATTCCACAGATCCAGAGACTCACAGGCTTCCTCATTCCACGTTTCGCTACTTATCAGGGTCGGCACCTTTCCTGATCTGAGACTTGAACTGTTTGAAAAGTGTTTCAGGCTATATTGACACTTCTCCAAAGTGACATGACAGAAAGAGGAAGTCTTGGCAAAGGTAGTAGCGAAATTGAGAGTGGAAAAATTCTGTCTTGCCTGATGTTCCAATTCTTTAAGAATTGGAAGAGGAACCTTGACCATAGGAGCCCAGATGACTTAGGAGAAATACAAATCTTGGAAAAGTCTGTATTCAGCTATTGTATTTTGTCCTCATAACAAGACTGGCCTAGCTGGTACCACTTGACAGTGGAAGGAGGTGGTTGGATGTACTTACCCTCAGGTAAATTTGCTGTTTGGAAGTCCTGATCAAATTTATCAAAGGCATTCTTAATGATTGAATTGAGAGGCAGCATGGAGCAAGGACCTCTTGGTCTAAGTTTTTGCCTGCCTTTCTCATCATCAAGGCACATGACCACAGTAGAAGATCTAGGTAAGGATTCCCTAAGTTCAGGCAACTTGAGGATGCGTCGAAACGTATCCACCTCCTCAGCATATTGGAATGGGATGTCAGACAATGCTACTTCCCTATAATGAGAGTAGGGGTCATGTTGGGCTTTTCTTCACCAACTGTGAATTAGTGGTCCTGATCAGGGTATGACTTCCTGGAGGGCTTAGGGAACCTATGCAAATGTTCAGGGGACTGATCCTCCTCTGAAGATGAGGGTACGAATCTGGCCCTCGACTTGTGTTTGGCTTATCAGAGTGCTTTGGGCCTACTAGGGGCTGATTGAGGGTAATTAGAATTAAGGCTGAAACGATTAGCAAATTTTGGTAGCCGGGTAGTCGCTTGCATTAACCGTCGACTAATCGATTAATTGTTTCTGACGTTTAGCATGTATGAGAAATACCGAAAACGTGTGTTCCGGATGGTTCCCGATGTAAACAAACAAAATGGCGGATTGCGAGATGCTTAAAAGCAAAGAATTCACCAGATTATTGGATAATTGGCCAATAATGTAATATTTTGATATTTTAAAAATAAAATACCTATAAAATGTTTTAATTTGATACGTTTTAAGGTCTTAACTCGAGATACTCATAGTTCTAACGATCGCGTAAAATCCGCTATATGGTGATATATAAGGAAAACAATTAACCGACTTCACAACATTGGCGTCGACTAGTGCTTTGATAACCTACTAATCGACTAGTACGAATAATCGTTTCAGCTTTAATTAGAATAGTCCAAGTAGTGGTCCGAGGGAGCTCGGATCTACAGCATATTGTCTAGAAGAATGTGAATATTGTCTTGGACTGGTCGAGGCAACCTTCGAGGGATCCTCGGCCGAACTACGAACTTGACCCGAGTCGTCTACGGGGCGACTAGAATACGAGTTGAGGCGAGGCGATAAATTTGGGGCGAACTCCACCTCCAGTGACTCGATAACACTACTGGATTCGGGGGTTTGTCCAGATCTTTCAAGGGTGCGTTTGTTTTGTGAGCAGAAGAAGAGGTCTGATCCACCTCCCTTTGCTTTTGTAAAGATTTCTGAAAGTCTTCACGAAAATTATTGAACGCCTCCAATATATGTATGTCGACGCGAGAAGACAAAGATTTCTCAAGATTAGCTGTGACACACAGATCGTCGACCTTACCTGCCTCTCTGCATGTAGGAAATAAATAAATGCATTTGCTAGTTTGGTGAGAAGACATGCTTTAACGTAAAAAAACAAACGCGAGTAGACCTCGAGTCAACAACTCGCAGAAGAAAAGCCAGTCGAGGCGAGTTCACAAAACTTAAAATAAGGACAATTTACAAAAGCGGAAGTGCTGAAAATTGGCCAGAATGGGCTTTATACAATAATAAACTAGAGGATCGCTCGCAAAAAAAAAAAGATAATGTTTTTGCATAGCAAAAACAAAGCGTCCCGAAAAGGATATAAAGGTGAGTGCTAAAGTATTAAGAAAATGCTTCGTTTCTAGCCTTATACTGTTGTGGCAACCAAAGTCAGCGCAGTCTGCTCTATCTAGCACGGTTTTCAAGATATAAGCATTTTTGTGTTTTGCAAAAAATTAAAAAATTAAAAATGTCTGCTATATTTGGCGAGACAAAAATATTTTGAAAATTGGCATGGCTACTCTGCAGAGATACCCGGCAGGTCAAAAATTTTGTTGAGTTCGCTCCATATAGCACGGTTTTCGAGATATAAGCATTTTTGTGTTTTGCAAAAACTTTGAAAATTCAGAATGGCCACCATTTTTGGGGAGACAAAAATTTTTGTCAAGACCACTGCCGCGGTGTGTATCTCCCGCCGAGCATTAAAGGAGAAGAAATAGCTTTTCCGAGATATTCACAATTTTTCATTTTCGTGTGTGAAAGGTCTTCCAAAAGTAGGTGAATGAGTTATTTGAGAAAAATTGGCTATCTGCAATACTATTAAGAGATAATTCACATTTAGTCATTTTGAGTAGGTGAATAATTAGCTATGGGTGTGAAACTTCACCAAGTAAAAGCTCTCCCAAAAGTAGGTGAATGATTTATTTGAGAAAAATTGGCTATCTGCAATACTTTTAAGAGATAATTCGCATTTACTCATTTTGAGTAGGTGAGTAATTAGCTATGGGTCTGAAACTTCACCATGTGAAAGCTCTCCCACAAGTAGATGAATGAGTATTTGATAAAAATTTGGTATCCGCAATACTTTTACAGATAATTAGCTTTTACTCATTTTGAGTAGGTGAATAAATAGCTATGGGTCTGAAACTTCACAGAGTGAAAGCTCTCCCAAAAGTAGGTGAATGAGTTATTTGAGAAAAATTGGATATCTGCAATACTTTTAGAGATAATTCGCATTTACTCATTTTGAGTAGGTGAATAATTAGCTATGGGTCTGAAACTTCACCAAGAGAAAGCTCTCCCAAAAGTAGGTGAATGAGTTATTTGAGAAAAATTGGCTATCTGCAATACTTTTAGAGATAATTCGCATTTACTCATTTTGAGTAGGTGAGTAATTAGCTATGGGTCTGAAACTTCACCATGTGAAAGCTCTCCCACAAGTAGATGAATGAGTTATTTGATAAAAATTGGGTATCCGCAATACTTTTACAGATAATTAGCATTTACTCATTTTGAGTAGGTGAATAATTAGGTATGGGTCTGAAACTTCACCATGTGAAAGCTCTCCCACAAGTAGATGAATGAGTTATTTGATAAAAATTGGGTATCCGCAATACTTTTACAGATAATTAGCATTTACTCATTTTGAGTAGGTGAATAATTAGGTATGGGTCTGAAACTTCACAGAGTGAAAGCTCTCCCAAAAGTAGGTGAATGAGTTATTTGAGAAAAATTGGCTATCTGCAATACTTTTAAGAGATAATTCGCATTTACTCATTTTGAGTAGGTGCAGGGTACGAAATTAAGCCGAAATAGTTTCGGGACCACAGGACTGACAACTTGCGGAAGTTACTGGTCCGTCAGAAAGTTTATCAGTCCGATATGCAAACAGGAGAATAAAAAATTGCTACACGGTTATTAAAATATATATTATACAGGGCAGTAATCATCACACACTGTAAGTAATGATATTTAAATTAATGCAACATCTATGACACTATATCTTTAGTGACAACATCAGAGCACTAGCGGATCCAGGGGGGTTCAGGGGGTTCGAACCCCCCCCTTGAAAAATAATGTAAAGGGGTTCAACCCAAAGTACAAAATTATTTCTTGAGAGTGGTGTTAAATTTACAGGAAATGCACTATATTTTTACCAAAAATTAATTTTTTTCCCGGGGGGGCATGCCCCCCCCCCCCGACCCCCTTAGTTACGGTATGTCTGATTTGAACCCCCACCTTACTATGATGTGAACCCCCACCTTACTTATATTATTATAAAGGCTGGATCCACCCCTGCAGAGGTCAACAAAACTTTCATGGAAGATTATTTGTACAAGTGCTAGGCTGTAAATATGATGTTTGTAAACACTTTTCACATGTTTAACCTATGAAATGCTAGAAAGGAAGTGAAAATGCTCCCTAGATGTATGTTACAGTAATTGTGAAGCACCTCTGAAGCGAGAGCCCATGGCACTACATGACCTCCAAAAAATGGAGTCCCAGTAATTTTTTTCCTATGTCCTATGTTACAGATCGCAAGATTTTGGCATTTTAAGTAAGGTAGAACCTCTATTATCCTACCTTCTATTATTAGAATTTTCAATTCTCAAACCACAGGACCACTTTTACAACAAAATTTAAACCTGTTGTTTTAGCTCTTCTATTATCTGACCTAACTGTTACTCCCCCAATAGGGTCGGATAATAGAGGTCCTACTGTATTGTATTATTCTATTTATGCTGTATTATTATATCACTGTATTGTTTATTACATTGTCTGAAAACAAAATTATGATTTTTATATATTTTAGCATTCTTTGGACTGTATTACCATTTCTGTATGTCAGGTAATATTCAAAACATCCAAACCATAATTCGACTATGCACGGCACTTATAATTGTACTGGGGTGATTTGCATTTTGATGGTTTGTCACTTTGGTATGTTCTGATAATATTCAAACCATCCAACCCATAATTGTGGCAGGCACAGGTGATATAACCTTCCTGGTCAATGGGACTGGCTGGGTCTGAATACTTATCAGTCCACAAGCTTTTCTGTCAGTCACGCACTGGCGGACCGGCGCTAGTTTTGAACCCCGAGTAGGTGCGTAATTATCTACGGGTCTGAAACTTCACCATGTGAAAGCTCTCCCCAAAAGTACATGAATGAGTTATTTGAGAAAAATTGGGTATCCGCAATAGTTTTTCAGATAATTAGAATTTACTCATTTTGAGTAGGTGAGCAATTAGCTACGGGTCTGAAACTTTAAGTGAAAGCTCTCCCAAAAGTAGGTGAATGAGTTATTTGAGAAAAATTGGCTATCTGCAATACTTTTAGAGGTAATTCGCATTTACTCTTTTTGAGTAGGTGAGCAATTAGCTATGGGTCTGAAACTTCACCATGTGAAAGCTCTTTGGGATAGCTGCTCTGCAGAGATACCCTGAAGATCAAAAATTTCGTCGAAATCGCTCTATGTAGCACGGTTTTCGAAATATTAGCATTTTTGTGTTTTTTTGCGCAAAAATTCGAAAATTCAAAATGGCCGCCATTTTTGGCAAGACAAAATTTTTTTGAAAATTGGCATGGCTACTCTGCACAGATACCCTGCGGGTCAAAAATTTCGTCGAAATCACTCTATCTAGCACGGTTTTCGAGATACAAGCATTTTTATGTTTTGCAATTTTGCGAAAAATTCGAAAATTCAAAATGGCCGCCATTTTTTGCGAGAAATTTTTTTTTTGAAAATTGGCATGGCTACTCTGCAGAGATACCCTGCGGGTCAAAAATTTTGTCGAAATCGCTCTATCTAGCAGGGTTTTCGAGATATAAGCATTTTTATGTTTTGCAATTTTTGCCAAAAATTCGAAAATTCAAAATGGCCGCCATTTTTACCGAGACAAAATTTTTTTGAAAATAGGCATGGCTACTCTGCAGATATACCCTGCGGGTCAAAAATTTGAATGTATTTGCCAAGTTTCAGGTGAATTGATAAAATTCCTTTCAAGTTATCATCCGGACAAGCTTCCCCATCGAAAAAAGACATTTTTGGTCATGTGACCTCTCTGATTGGTTCAAATGTCACTGCAGCATATTCAAAAAAATTCCCCAAGGCTACTGCCTAAACCTGCCAAATTTGAAAAGAATCCGCCTAACGGTTACAGAGTTATAAGGAAAACAAAATGCGGAGCCAGCGGAGCCTGAAGGTCTCCCATACAGAAACAAGCGTCCCGCAAGGGACGCTTAATGAAATACATAAATGGGAACGTTTAACAATAACACTGCACTGAGATATAGCAAGAAAAAGGCAGTAAATACTTCCCAAAGATTGTAAGATGGCGGCGACCAACGAGAAAAGTGGTTACAAAGGGGCAGATCATGTGACGACAACCTCAGGCTACGGCCAACAATAAATGTCTTTTTTTCTTAGACGTTGGTCGTGGTGCCTCGCGGCAACCAGTAAAGCATTCAGTCCCACATGGTAAGCTATTGTAGCACAATAAAATTATATATTCCTCGATAACATTTGACATGACATAGAAATAAAGTCAAATGACAAATTGCCAACACTTGATAAGAACTCTGACTAGTCAACGCTGATTTGGTCTTTGTTTGGTTCCACTGGTCTTAAGTGACTGCCTCTTGCTCACCCTTTGTAGCAGTTCAAAGGACAGCTGGTTTCTACATTCTGTTGACACCCTGTGCTTGGCGGCCATTAGTGTGTCATTCCTCACAGCCATGCTCAAACAGCCCACCACGTCTGCCTTTGTCTTCACACTGCGCTGACACAGTTTCAGTACATCCTGCTTACAGGCCTCCTTAAATTTGTAGGAGAAGCGGTAGTCCTACAATAAAGAGAAATTATAACATTCAATCCGTGGCCTACTTAAACTTTTAGTGGAAGCAGCACTCCTACAACACAGAAAAATAACAATCGGTGGACTCCCTAAACTAGTACAATCAGTAGTGTTGTAAATAAGAATCAATCAGTGGCCTCATTAAACTTGTAGGAGAAGTGGTAGTCCTAAAATATAGAAGTATAACAAGAGTTCAGTGACCGCCATGTTTTTGTAGGAGTTTCTTAAATTAAGAGGATGCAATATTGAGACAACTACTGTTTGAAAAATTAGAGACTATACAGTACAAGCATCAAGACCATCTCATTGCAATATGAATGCTGACCTGACACCAACATGTCCCCAGGCAGGCCATTTCACGCACCAATAGACAACTGCAAAAAATCCTTCTGAAGGGACTACTATTTTAACAGTAACACTACACCAATAAGAAAGGTACTGCAAATATTTAATTATGCATATGAATACTGTAAAGTCAGGGAAATAAAAGTGAATGCTAGTAAAAAAATATGGTCCAGACAAGTATGTGGTATAGCTTTGTGCAAAAAGTAGCATCAGAGATGCCCGTACCCCACAGCCTAGGGAAATATTTTTAACACCATGAGATATGGAAGTACTGTATCAGTACAAAGTTCAGGATACTTTCAGAGCGCTGTCAGTTGTATAAAGGTGCAAACAATGTTTAAAGGGAGAAAATAATGTCTAAAAGAAAGATAATGCATGTAAAGATGAAGTATTAAAACAAGATAATTCAATAACAAGATGACAGCATTAATCAGTAAACTAAAATTACAACATTCTTTATCTACATCTGCATGGCCGAATTATGGTTTAGATGTTTTGATATTACCATGCATACAGAAGTGGTAATACATTCAATGAATGCTTATGTGTGGTGTTGGAGCAAAATCTGTGGTTCACTTGATGAAATTCCATCTCTTAAAATGGGAAGTTATAAAAGTAAAATTCTTAATAAATTCTAACATGACTTTAACAGTGCTTAATCTGCATCAAAAGACAGACCCAAAGGTGCAACAAGATTTTAAAGGTCAAATTAAGGTCACACCATGATAGTGCACACCTATAACCCCAACCAATGTCCCTACCAAGTATCAACTTCCTACACCTTACAGTTTCCGAGATATAGCCCAGAAAAAATTGTATAAGTCAAGGTCACTACGGCAAGGTCAAAGGTCAAATCAAGGTCAGACCATGACGTTGCACAGCTACATCCCCTAACCAATGTCCCTACCCAGTATCAACTTCCTACATCTTACGGTTTCCGAGATATAGCCCGGACAAGATTTTATAGGTCAAGGTCACTACAGCAAGGTCAAAGGTCAAATCAAGGTCAGACCATGACGTTGCACACCTACACCCCCTAACCAATATCCCTACCAAATATCAACTTCCTACACCTTACGGTTTCAGAGATATAGCCCAGAAAAGATTTTATTGGTCAAGGTCACTACGGCATGGTCAAAGGTCAAATCAAGGTCACACCATGACGTTGCACAACTACAACCCCTAACCAATGTCCCTACCAAGTATCAACTTCCTACACCTTACGGTTTCTGAGATATAGCCTGGACAAGATTTTCAAACTCAAGGTCACTACAGCAAGGTCAAAGGTCAAATCAAGGTCAGACCATGACGTTGCACACCTACACCCCCTAACCCATGTCCCTACCAAGTATCAACTTCCTACACCTTACAGTTTCTGAGATACAGCCTGGACAAACTTTTTCCCGACGCCCACCCGCCCACACACCATGGGTGAAAACAATACCCCGACAGCCCTTAAGGGCTGTGGGGTAAAAAGGTTTGCTGTAGAACAATACACATATTTTCTAAGTTGCTTTATCTGCTTATTAGTTGTTTTACTCATAAAAAGCAACAACTGCTTGTAAATTTTAAAACTGCTTGTTGCATTTGTATTATATATATTTTTATAAACAAATTGGCTGGGCTAATGTCATTGATGGATTTACAATAACATATTTCAGTTACTGGTAACAACTGTAGGTAATTTCCAGTGGAATTGGTTAATCTTTTCCAATATTGTAAAGATATTTTTGTTTTATAATGATTTAATATTATTTCAATGCATTAGGAATCAGATAATTTTGCAGTAAAAATGGATGCAAATTCTAACACTTTAGTTACACAACTGATAGTGTGTTTGGTAGATGATAATTCACATGCAAACTTATGTGACTTAATTATATATTTGGCAAAATAACATAAAGCAACCATCATTATGTTAGAATTCAGCTCATAAAACTTAGCACTATGGTGTAAAAATTATTAAAATTGGACCAGAAATGAGGACATCATGGTCTTTTTAACTAAGACTTAGTGGGAAAAATTAAATACCACATCATTTAGATTCCAAATTATTGCTCATTTAAAATTTTTTTATAAACCGCTGATGGCTACACATACAAACTACTTGGATACCAGTTACCCGATATGCAGACATGGTGTTTCATACAAAAGTCTTTTCTTAGCGATTACGTAGTTTCAGACTTCATCCAATTGGAACCATTTTCATTTCTTTGAAATCTATGATACAATGCACTCACCTTGAGTGAGACAAGTTGGTGGTGTTCTATCCCTGCCCGACATTTGTCATTCATTTCCGGATCTCGCTTGTGTTGTATGAGACACTCCATAACATCACCAGGCTCCGTCTCTGTGCTCTCCATAATGGTCTGATAAAAAAAGTACTTAATTCTGTCATCCAAAATCAAGTTGAAAATATACATAAAGTACAGGTATAAACTCAAATTGCAAAAATACTTACACAAGTGCTTAAATGCCAAAAAAAAAATGCATTCTTGGTAACACAGGTTTGCCAAATTAAAAAGTATTTCAGTTCAGAAAGTATTCATGATATTTAAACCACTAATTCAGTAGAGGTGCATTTGAGTAATTGACGCTCAATAAACGGGCCAAATTTCTTAAAAAATGCTATGCCAGAATTAATAGTTGAGTGCTCACGCATATATAAACTAGAGATTGCGTCTCGACGCAGTGTATCCCCGGACGGGACATAGTTAAGGCGTGAATATGTTGGTCTTGAGCCTGTTTCCTGGAGCACCAGGTCAGGATTCTCCATAGTACCAGATTACTCCCAAAAGCTAATCACTAGTTCTTTCACTTATATCTGTCTTTAAAAATTACATTTCATGGATCCAGAAGATCCATATAGTGATCCGGATCACTTCCAAAATTCAATCATTTCATCCTTTTACCTTTTCAGACATATTCTAAAAATTTCATCAAAATCCGTCCATAAGTTTTTTAGTTATTTTGTACACAAACACATCTGGCAGCCTGGATCCACATGATCCAGACAGTGATCCAGAATACTCCCAAAAACTAATCACTTGTTCTTTGTCCCATTTAAGACATTTCCTGAAAATTTCATAAAATCCATCCATGACTTTTTGAGCTATTTGTCTTTAAAAATTACATTTCTTGGATCCAGAAGATCCAGATAGTGGTCCAGATCACTCGCAAAATTGAATCATTTCTTCCTTTTACCACTTCTTCCTTTTACCATTTGTAACATATCCTAAAAATATCAAAGTCCATCCCAAGATTATGTGGCAGCCTGGATCCAGACAGTGATCCAGATCACCCCAAAAATTTAATCACTTGTTCCTTGTACCATTTAGGCCATTTGCTGAAACAATCCATCGATAACTTTTTGCGGTATCTGTCTTTAAAAATTACATTTCATGGATCCAGAAGATCCATATAGTGATCCAGATCACTTCCAAAATTCAACCATTTCATCCTTTTACCTTTTCAGACATATCCTGAAAATTTCATCAAAATCCATCCATAACTTTTTGATTTATCTTGTACATAAACACATCTGGCAGCCTGGATCCAGATGATCCAGATCACTCCCAAAATCTAATCACTTGTTCCTTGTCCCATTTAGGACATTTCCTCAAAATTTCATCAAAATCCATCCATGACTTTTTGAGCTATTTGTCTTTAAAATTATATTTCATGGATCCAGAAGATCCAAATAGTGGTCCAAATCACTCGCAAAATTGAATCATTTCTTCCTTTTACCACTTCTTCCTTTTACCATTTCTAACATATCCTAAAAATATCATCAAAATTCATCCTAAAATTATGTTGCAGCCTGGATCCAGATGATCCAGATCACTCCAAAAATGTAATCACTTGTTCCTTGTACCATTTAGGTCATTTGTTGAATACGTCATCACAATCCGTCCATAACTTTTTGAGGTATCTGTCTTTAAAAATTACATTTCATGGATCCAGAAGATCCATATAGTGATCCAGATCACTTCCAAAATTCAGCCATTTCATCCTTTTACCTTTTCAGACATATCCCGAAAATTTCATCAAAATCCGTCCATAAGTTTTTCAGCTACATTGTACACAAACACATTTGGCAGCCTGGATCCAGATGATCCAGACAGTGATCCAGATCACTCCCAAAATCTAATCACTTGTTCCTTGCACCATTTAGGTCATTTGCTGAAAATGTCATCACAATCCATCCATAACTTTTTCAGGTATCTGTCTTTAAAATTGCAAATTTAATAAGTAAATTAAATTTTTATAAGTTAATACCCTATCCAATGGACAATATGCTAAACCAGTCGGCACAGACCGGCCCGCCAAACGTCAGAAAAAGACGTCCTGTGTTTCCACCGGCTGGCCGGTCCTCACACTGCACTCGCCAGGTGGCGTGTTGTACTTCCTTCCTGTCTAGACAAGCTGACGTCATAGCATCTTTTTCGTTGTCTAAACCTATTAGGCCCCTAGTAAACTGATAGCGGGGTCGGTGGGAGGGTCTTGCGTGTCCATTGGATAGGGTGGGAGGGTCTTTCGTGTCCATTGGATAGGGTATTAACTTATAAAAATTTAATTTACTTATTAAATTTGCAATTTTATTGCGTTAATACATCCTATCCAATGGACAATATGCTGAATAACTACCGCTTGGTCGGCGGGTAAGTTACTAGGGACTTGTGCGAACTCAGAAAATAACTGACAACTCTAAGCCTGGGTCGATCTAAGATTATCAAGACCCTTAAGGCTATCGTCGGTCAACAGAAACCGGTTGACCGGTCCAAACCAACTCGCCTCCCCCCCCCCCCTTTTTTACAGACCTGATCTGAGGTAGGGGAAAAGAGGGATGAGTTCAGTCCCAAGAAATAAACCTCCCGAAGGAAGCATGTCTGATTTTTTTTTTTTTTTTGATGCTTCTTAACTATAGAGACACTATATACATATGTACAAATCTCCTCTCTGGCCTGGGTTATATGTGGATCTGCTGAGCAGCCACTACCGGTCCCAGGTGGTAAAGCTCAGAATCAGCCCATGCCACATCCTTCAAATAGAATTGGGTGAAGGTGTTATGTGACTTCCAGTGGCATGCCGATAATATCTGTTCCAAGGAGACCCCCGACTGGAAGGCCTTTGAACAGCGAAGGCCCTGACATCATGGGCTTTAACCTGATGTAACTTATGGGCCTCCTGGTCTGAGAGCTCATAACATAGGATCACAGTCTGTTTGATCCAAGAGGAGATAGTGGCAGGTGAGATGTCCTTGTCGAAGCCTTTTTTGAAGGAGACAAAAACCAACTCCTTATTCTGCCTGAAATCTGAGGTCCTGTCCAAATAGTAACACAAGGCTCTAACCGGACAGAGGGACCTGTCAGACTTGAGGGACCTATCCAGAGTTGGGGCCAGGGCTGGAATGACCACTGGGGCCACACTGGCTGGACCCTCTTTCGCCAGCTGATTCTTGGAGAGGAAGCTGGGAGACGGGTACAGGGATATCTTAGTCCAATCAGACTGGTGTCTGATGTTCTTATGTTGCCAAGCATGAATCTCACTTCTGCGTTTGCCTGGTCCCAGGGCTAAGAGGAAAACTGTCTTGAAGGTCAAGTGCTTCAAGGAGGCCTCCTTAATTGGCTCAAAGGGAGCCTTTGTTAACTGGTGCAAAACCAGAGATAGGTTCCAGGAGGGGATACCTCTTCTGTCCTTGGGTCTGTCTCTGTGGAAGCTATCCAAGAGACGGGTGAGATTTTCATCTTTGCTGATGTTGAGAGTTGAACTTCCCAATTTATCAGCAATGGCGGACCTGTAACCATCAATGGTGCTGGGCTGCAATTTCCTTTCCTCAAAAAGGTACATAAGGAAATCAGCAACTGACTTTACAGGAGGTGTCCTGAAGTCCACCTGATTTGTGATGCACCACTTTGTAAAAATGGCCCACTTTGCCTCATAGACGGATCTGGTTGATCCTCTTTGAGGAGCCTCAATTCTTGTTGCCACCGCCTCAGAGAAACCCTGCTTCTTGATAGCTGTGGCTCTAGGAGCCATGCGTGGAGATTTAGGTATGTCAGACTCCTGTGAGGGGTCTGATTGAAGGGCTGAGTCAATAGGTTTGGTAATTGAGGTAGAAGCAATGGGATCTGGCTGGACATTTCCACTAAGTCCCAAAACCATGTCATGTTGGGCCACCCCGGGGCAATGATGATCAGCCTCCGGTATGGGGAGTCTTGCAGCTTCTCCACCACTTTGCCCAATATGGCTGTCGGTGGGAAGGCATATGCGTCCAGATCTTCCCATGACAAACTGAGTGCATCCACTGCAGTGGCCATGGGGTCCGGAACCGGTGATACAAACAGGGGTAGCTTGTTGTTGAACCTCGTAGATCTATTTGAGGCTGATGCCACCTGTCGCACAGGGCTTGGAAGATTTCTGGCAGGAGGGACCATTCGGTTTGGATGGTCTGACCTAATCTGGACAGTTTGTCTGCCACTACATTTAAGTGGCCGGGAATGTGTCGTGCCCTCAGAGTCACTTGCTTCCTGGTGCACCAGGTCAAGATTCTCCAGAGTAGGGCACAAAGTGGGCCCGACCTCATGCCTCCTTCCTTGTTGATTTAGGCTACTACGGTGGTATTGTCGGTCGCAACCAGCACCATTTTGCCTATGCATAGTTTTTGGAACTGTTTTAGAGCCAGGAAGACTGCTTTTAGTTCCAAGTAATTTATGTGCAATTTGCTTTCCGGTAGGGACCAGGTTCCTCTGGCGATGTACTCGTTTAAGTGAGCACCCCACCCTTCTTTTGATGTGTCTGTAAAGATTTGCAGAGCATGCTGTAGAGGGTGTAGTGGTTGGCCTGTGGGAACGTTTTCTTCTTCCAGCCACCATTGTAGGTGAGGATGTAGAGATCTGGGCAGAGGGATCCGTTTTTCTAACGATTCTGGTATTCTCCAATTTCTTTTGAGGTGCCATTGAATGGGCCTCATGTGTAGTCTGCCTAGATGAACTTGCTTCTCTGTAGCTGTTAACAGGCCTACTAAGGACATCAGCTCCCGTACTGAACAAGCCGGTCGGGAGACGAGTTCTAGTATCTTTTCCTGTAGGCTTTGCCACCTGTCCGGTGTCGGTCGGACCCGACCGGACTGAAGGTCGAATTGGTAACCTACGAAGTTGAAAACTTGTTTGGGTTCCAATTCCGACTTTTCTATGTTCACCAGCCAACCTAACTGTCTGCACAGTTGTACTAGGACCTGTGTATGCTGGAGACAGACCCGGTGGGATGTGGCTCTCACCAACCAGTCGTCTAGGTATTGGTGGATCCTTATACCCTTCTGAGTGGCCATAAGCTTTACCTCCTTTGCTATGACAGTGAACTCCATGGGAGCTGTGGATAAACTGAAAGGGAGAGCTTTGAACTAAAAGGTCTGCCCCTGGACGTGAAACCTCAAGAATTTCCTTGACTGTTCCTGTATCGGAATGTGAAAATATGCATCCTTGAAGTCTATGGAGGTTACCCATTCTCCCCGTTGGAGAGAAGTTCTGATGGTTTCCGGGGTCTCCATCTTGAATTTTTCGGTTTTGAGAAAGGGATTCAGATTGCTCAAATCTAGGATTGGCCTTCATTTGTTGTTGGGTTTGGGAACCAGGAATAGTCAGTTGAAGAACCCTAGTGAGGTTTGTTTGTGTACCAGTTCTATAGCATTTTTTGCCGTAAGCTGATGTAATGCCTCTAACAGTTTCAGGTTCCTGTGAGGATTGCCATAGCAGCTTACAACTGTTGGAATTCTTGATAAGCTTGGCCGGGTCCGGAAGTGAAGGGTGTAACCCTCCCTCAGGATTTGAACAACTTTCGGACCGGCACCCAGCTCTGACCACTTTTCCCAAACCTTTTGCAGTCTGGCCCCTACATATTTAGTTTAGCGTTCGCCAGGCGAGACGTGTTTTTATATTGTCATAACGGACCGGTACTAATATTCTCGTTTTTACACAGCTTGCTGGTCTGTATCTGTTTTTATTGTCATTTTATAAAATATTTAGTTGTTTAACATTCACTGCTTGCACATACTACCTCCTTCAACTTGGTAAAATTGTAAATAGTGCTCTATCGGGTATTATCGCTCAACGGACATTTCCCGCGGATTCTCACACATTGTTTCAACATTTCTCACTATAACTAGTTAACCCAATAACTTAAATAAAATTACAACCAAACAATATCACACCTTGTCCATTTCTCACCATAACTAGTTAACCCAATAACTTAAATAAAATTACAACCAAACAATATCACACCATGTCCATACTAATCCTGCACCAATCTTTTTAGTGTTCTTAAACTTACTTATCTATGGTTTGCTGTTTAGACAGGTGGGTACACAGGAAAGGTAGGTTCATCTTTTTCTAGTTTTCTTTTTCTTTTTTTTTTTTTTTTTGGTATTTCTTTTGGACATGCATTGCACTTTCTGGCTCTGTCTTTACTTTTTGCTGGTTGCTCGAGCAACCAATACCACCACTGACAACCCTTCTACAACACCAATTCCTGTTGCCTCAAGTCTGCCTTTTTCTTTCCCCACCTATTCAACCATATATTTTGCTTCTGGCATTCACCCATGTCTCAATGGGGTCAATTATGCCTTTTTGGCTATACAAGGACATATTCGTATAAACATGTCAGCCCATGGGTGTCCATCTTGTTGATCCTCTCAGGGGATGTCAGTATAAATCCTGGCCCAAATACTAACCTTCTAACTGGGAGTCTAATAAACATTAGATCCATTAGAAACAAGTCTGTTGCTCTTGCAGAATTTATCAATAGCAATAAGTCTGATATTATTGCGGTCACTGAAACCTGGCTTCGACCAGACGACACAGACAGCTTTATAGCAAGTGTCACTCCTCCGGGCTATAAATGTACTCATGTTCCACGCCAGCAGGGGAGAGGTGGTGGTGTCGGGTTTTTCATCCGTGATGATATTGATTTTAAGGTTCTGCCTCAACCGTGTTTCAATACCTTCGAGTCCATATCTGTTCACCTATCCACAGGCAATGCTCAGGATATTGTTTTCCATACTGTGTATAGGCCTCCCAATGTTTCCAAAGCCAATTTCATTGAGGATTTCAGTTCCTTTGTCGAAGGTGCTGCCTTATCATGTTGTGAAAATGTAATATTAGGTGATTTAAATCTACACCTGGATAAACAGGACGGTTGGTCGCAGAAATTCAATGATTCCCTCTGCCAATATAATTTCACCCAAATTATTGATTCCCCAACACACATTCATGGCCATATATTAGATGTCATATGTGTGAGGGACACCTTTTCAAAGGCACTCTGCGCTAAGGTTATAGCTGGGCTATCTGACCATTTTGCCATCACTTTTTCGGTCAATATACCTATTGAGGTTCCCTGCAAATTTAGACAAGTTAATACCCGGAAAATTCACAAGATAAACATCACGGATTTTAAAGAGGACATCCTGAATTCTGATCTAATCAAGCATCCTCACAGAACAGCCAGTTTGCTCAGTCACCAATATTTCAACACCTTGCGCAGCATTCTAGACAAGCATGCCCCAATAAAGAGGAAAATGGCTCCAGTGCACCCCGACAAAGGCTTTGTGAATTCAGACATCCTCTCAGCAAAGCGTCTGAAGCGCAAGTGTGAGCGAGTATGGCGCAGTAACAACTCTGCAATCAACCGGAGAAGATATCGAGCTGCTGTCAATCGCTACAATTTCCTACTGGAACAATCAAGACGCAGGCACTATTCCACTGTCATTGCTGAAAATAATGGTAACCCCAAGGCTCTGTGGAACACTTTCAAGAAAATCTTGCACAAAACCTCAACTATCATCCTACCCGATCATATTAGTCCTACTGATTTAGCTAACACTTTCGGTCATTTTTTCAGTGACAAAATTGTGAAAATCAGAGTTGCTTTAGAGTCATCAGTGCCTGTTTCCCTCACAATACCGAAGAGTAATAGCAGTGCCCTGACCTCTTTTGAGCCTGTATCTGAGGATGACATCCTCAAAATCCTAAGGTCATCCAACACCAAATCATCCGACCTGGACCCAATCCCTACCGCACTAGTCAAAGAGTGTGCGGACATTTTGGTCACTCCAATCACCAATATTATAAACTATTCACTCAAAGAAGGGAGTTTCCCAAACTGTTTCAAAACAGCATATGTCACCCCTCTTCTCAAGAAACCAAACTTAGACAGAAATCTCCTAAAAAACTATAGACCGGTATCCAACCTTAGTTTCTTATCCAAACTGATCGAAAAAGTAGTTGCCAAACAGTTAAATAATTATATCGATAGCGAGGGGCTCTCCAATGTCAACCAATCCACTTACAGGAGACTCCATTCCACAGAAACAGCGCTGTTGAAAATCCAGAATGACATTGCTGCTTCGTTGGACTCTGGTAAGGCTGTTGCACTCACACTGCTAGACCTCTCAGCGGCATTCGACACTATCGACCATGACATTCTTTTTAATTCCCCAAGAGATTGGTTTGGGGTTGATGGCACTGTGTTGAGGTGGATCAGATCCTATCTCTCAAACCGGAAACAGAAGGTTAAATTAGGAAATAGCTTTTCAGATGTGTTCTCACTTCCGTATGGTGTGCCTCAGGGTTCTGTCCTGGGCCCCCTCCTTTTTACCCTTTACACAACCCCTCTCAGTAATATCATTTCCAATTTCAATGTCACCCACCATCTATATGCTGATGACACCCAAATATATCTAGCATTGGACAATAGGAATTTTGATTCCAGTTTCGCTGAGCTTACAGAGCGTCTCACATGTATCCAAAACTGGATGGCTGGCGTGAAATTGAAACTCAATCCCGAGAAAACTGAATTTATTATAATAGGTGATAGACAAGCCAGAGAGTCCCTCATAAATAAATTCCCTACTCAACTTCTCGGAAATTCTATTTCCCCTACTGATACAGTCAAGAACCTGGGTGTAATTTTTGACTCTGGAAACACCTTTTCCAACCACATAACTAATATGTGTCGAGCCTGCTACTACCACCTTAAGGACCTAAGACGTATTCGTAAATTCCTCAGTGTGGAAACTGCAGCCTTGCTTGCAAACTCAATGATCAGTAGTCGACTTGACTACTGCAATTCCCTACTTTATGGCATCAGTAAGTACAATATTGCTAAACTCCAAAAGATACAAAATGCCCTTTGTAGAATTGTTTTTAGACTTGATAGAACTAGCCATGTCACTCCTTTTCTTCAAAAACTACACTGCCTATCACTTACCGTATATTGTTTAAGTACAATCTAATTACTTTCAAGGCTATAAATTTCTCTCAACCCATATACCTATCATCCTTGATCAAAACCAGTTGTCTAACACGTGGAAATCGTCTTTCTCTTTCCTCAGCCTCTCACAAAAAGGCCATCGGTAGGAGAGGTTTTGTAGTGGCTTCCCCCATAGAATGGAACAGACTCCCACAATCAGTACGATCACAACAAATAACAGGTTTCCGTAGCCAGCTAAAGACCTACTTGTTTAGATTAGCATATCCTCCACCATAGTACATCTCCCTGGCGGGCGCTAACCTTGGATCATGACCTCGAACGTCCCTCGACTTTCCCTTTTTGATTTCAAGCGCATTAGAGGATGTTGCATCAATTCTGCGCTATATAAATGTTTCTATTCTAATGTTTCTATTCTATTCTACAGGTAGATTTGTGACAACATTGGGAGCATTTGTTACAATATTTACACGAGACAATGGAATGACACAAGAAACACCTTTCACAGATTTTAATGAACTGAGATCTGGATAACAAACTGCTGCCCCGGGACTTATTTCGTTCTTTTGAGAATGCCCGGGCGCAGTATGAGCAGAATTTACAACAGGCAACTTTACATTTAAAGTGTTCATTGTCTCTTGTGGGCTCCCGGTCAGCAGCAGAGGCTTCAACTGAAAAACACATTGTCATTTGTACTGCTGCTGACCCTTGGCCGGACGCGAGGAATACTGTTGTTTCCTTTGTTCCTGCGTCGTTGAGTGCGCGACAAGTTCTTCCAGGCGGGCTTGTCTTGTTTTCTGTCCGACTTTTGTTCTTGCCTTTCATATGGGTGGTAGCGGCGACCCTTATATACTGAACTAGATCTGTTCCTATCAAAGTCAGTAATGTCCTCCTCCGCCTTCTTTACACAAGAGTCCGGAAAAAGGGTATCCAGATGAAGGGGTGAGGTACGCAGGGCGTTGAGGGTGTCCGCCTTAACACCAGCTTTAAGATATGCCAAATAAGAATCTCGCCTCAGAAGGGTTGCATTTGCCATGTTGACGAAAACAAATTCAGTCAGGTGTTCCACTGCTTTCGCCATGGATTGACACACACTTGCATTGAAATCCAGTAAAAACTGTAATTCGTCAACAGCAGCTGAAGCTTTGGTCGGTGCCTTTCCCTTGGATTCCACCCGTATTGTCTTTAACTGTGTACCCATATTCTGTTGGACTTTCAGTAAACACCGGTTGAACCCAGCCGCCTGGTTACATATAACAGTGGACTCGCGCGCGGATTTCTCCCATTTACGCAAGCTCTCTTGGGAGATAGGCCGCGACATGGGTGGAGCACTTGCTATGCCGGCCTGTCTGGCGACCCTCAAATATCCACTGTTTAGGCGTGAAGAACCGGTGTGCCACGATGTGACTACTTGGTCAGAGTCCTTCTTTGGGTTTGCCTGGAACCCATACCACTTGGTTTGTGATTTGGGTGGGCGGACGAATTGGTCTCTCAAGAGGCCCCCTGCTTCAGAAGCTCGTGTGGGATATCCTTGAGTTAGAGTAAGGTTGAGCTTTGACAGTTTCTTGCAGAGCCATTCATCTGTCGGTAGAGTAACAGAAACTTTCCCTGGAGTGTGCATCTTGGGGCCGGAGAAGGGATTGTCCTCAGAAGTTGTAGCACCGGAGTTAATGTCTGGAATATGAGACCAGTTCATGAAGGATCTAATCCCCCTCATAGTCTCTCGGTAGGATTGCTCCTCTGAGAGGGATTGATCATGGTCGGATAAATTTGTTTCCATATCGTCTGACAATTCCCCTTCTTCCGGGAAGATATCAACAAGAAGATGGTCGGAAGACAGACTGTCCGATCCCGAATCACTAGAGGGAGAGGCGTCTTTCTTAGATGTGTCAAAAGCCGTAACTGAATGTCTCTGCCTTGGTTGTGCCAGCTCTGGTAGGCCTGATGAAGAAGCTTTTGAAGTAGAGGTAGACCCGTGAAGAACTGGGTCGGTGGCCGGTGAGGCAAGAGCAGGGTCGGTGGGTTGAGGAAGCGTAACCGGCTGAATGAAGGGTTCCGGTCGGACCACATCAGCTGGTGGAGCATGTGAAGGGGTGACCTTGACAGTCCCAAATACTGGCTCCTGAGGTCGGTCCAAAGTTTTGGCCATAAGCAGGGCCTCCAGCCTGTTGAACCGATCCGACCACTTTTTGTCCAAATCTGATAATTTGGAGTCGGTAGAGGGGGCAGTGGACTTCCCCTGTCTGGTAGCTGAAGATGAGGATGCAGGTCGGTTGGGAGACTTCACCGACTTGTCCGGCCTTGGAAGATGTAGACTTCTTATCAGATTTCTTCTCACTGACAGATTTCCTCCTCTTTTCTTCCGGCCCACTCAAACCAGAGGCACCAGAGGTACCCTGGCCATCCACTACCCCCACTACCGACACAAGTGCCGGGTCCACAAGGGTGGGACTGAGAGAATCTTTGATGGGTGTTGATGACTTGGCCTCTTTCTTTTCCTTTTTAAGTTTGTAGGAGGGGGTTGATAGCTGGGTTCTTTGTTCTGGTGTCAAAAGGTCGCAATGTCCGCAAGATTCTGGCGGAGTCTTAGTACAAGGGTCAGAGCCCTTCTTTTTGTCACGGCACCTAGCACACACGGAGTGGTGGTCAAAGCCAGCCATCATATGGCCGCATCCCCCCATACGTTGACTTGGAGAAGACATGATGATACAAAAAACGTGAGGAAGTGATCCGTAAGGTATAATAACCGCACTTCTAACAACTCACAATAAGTTCCAAGAACTAAAAATACTGTAATAACGATCTATAATATGTGAGGAAGTGATACGCAAAGTTCCACAATCCAGCACTTCTTCAAACTCACATACAATCAAAATAGCATCAGAGATGCCCGTACCCCACAGTCTGGGGAAATATTTTCAACACCATGAGATACAGAAGTACTGTACCAGTACAAACTTCAGGATACTTTCAGAGCACTGTCAGTTATATAAAGGTCCAAACAATGTTTAAATGGAGAAATAATGTTTAAAAGAAAGACAATGCATATAAAGATGAAGTACTAAAACAAGATAATTCAATAACAAGATAACAGCATTAATCAGCAAACTAAAATTCAACACTCTTTATCTACACCTGCATGGCCCAATTATGGTTTAGATGGTTTGAATATTATCATGCATACAGAAGTGGTAATACATTTAATGAATGCTTATGTGTGGTGTTGGAGCAAAATCTGTGGCTCACTTGATGAAATTCTATCTCGTACAATGGGAAGTTATGAAAGTAAAATTCTTAATAAATTATAATATGACTTTAACAGTGCTAAATCTGCATCAAAAACAGACTCAAAGGTGCAACAAGATTTTATAGGTCAAGGTCACTACAGTAAGGTCAAAGGTCAAATCAAGGTCAGATCATGACGTTGCACAACTACACCCCCTAACCAATGTCCCTACCAAGTATCAACTTCCTACACCTTGCGGTTTCGAGATATAGCCCGGACAAGATTTTCGAACTCAAGGTCACTACGGCAAGGTCAAATCCTTGTCAAACCATGACATTGCACACCTACACCCCCTAACCAATATCCCTACCAAGTATCAACTTCCTACACCTTACGGTTTCTGAGATATAGCCCGGACAAGATTTTATAGGTCAAGGTCACTACGGCAAGGTCAAAGGACAAATCAAGGTCAGACCATGACGTTGCACACCTATACCTCCTAACCAATATCCCTACCAAGTATCAACTTCCTACACCTTACAGTTTCTGAGATATAGCCCGGAAAGATTTTATAGTTCAAGGTCACTACGGCAAGGTCAAAGGTCAAATCAAGGTCAGACCATGACGCTGCACACCTACACCCCCTAACCAATATTCCTACCAAGTATCAACTTTCTACACCTTACGGTTTCTGAGATAGAGCCCGGACAAGATTTTATAGGTCAAGGTCACTACGGCAAGGTCAAAGGTCAAATCAAGGTCACACCATGACGTTGCACACCTACACCCCCTAACCAATATCCCTACCAAGTATCAACTTCCTACACCTTATGGTTTCCGAGATATAGCCCGGACAAGATTTTCAAACTCAAGGTCACTACGGCAAGGTCAAAGGTCAAATCAAGGTCAGACCATGACGTTGCACACCTACACCCCCTAACTAATGTCCCTACCAAGTATCAACTTCCTACACCTTACGGTTTCTGAGATAAAGCCTGGACAAACTCTTTTCCCGCCGCCCGCCCGCCCGGACGCCCATCCGGACACCATGGGTGAAAACAATACCCCAACAGCCCTTAAGGGCTGTGGGGTAAAAATGAAAAATAGCATCAGAGATGCCCGTACCCCACAGCCTAGGGAAATATTTTCAACACCATAAGATACAGAAGTACTGTATCAGTACAAACTTCAGGATACTTTCAGAGCACTGTCAGTTATATAAAGGTCCAAACAATGTTTAAATGGAGAAATAATGTTTAAAAGAAAGATCATGCATATAAAGATGAAGTATTAAAACAAGATAATTCAATAACAAGATGACAGCATTAATCAGCAATCTAAAATTCAACCCTCTTTATCTACATCCGCAAGGCCCGAATTATGGTTTAGATGGTTTGAATATTATCATGCATACAGAAGTGGTAATACATTTAATGAATGCTTATGTGTGGTGTTGGAGCAAAATCTGTGGCTCACTTGATGAAATTCTATCTCTTACAATGGAAAGTTATGAAAGTAAAATTCTTAATAAATTATAATATAACTTTAACAGTGCTTAATCTGCATCAAAAGAGAGACCCAAAGGTGCAACAAGATTTTATAGGTCAAGGTCACTACGACAAGGTCAAAGGTCAAATTAAGGTGATACCATGATAATACACACCTATAGCCCCTAACCAATGTCCCTAGCAAGTATCAACTTCCTCAACCTTACGGTTTCCAAGATATAGCCCGGACAAGATTTTATAGGTCAAGGTCACTACGCCAAGTTCAAAGGTCAAATCAAGGTCAGATGATGACGTTGCACAACTACATCCCCTAACCAATGTCCCTACCAAGTATCAACTTCCTACACCTTACGGTTTCTGAGATACAGCCCGGACAAACTATTTCCCGCCGCCCGCCCGCCCGCCCAGACGCCCGCCCGCCCATCCGGACACCATGGGTGAAAACAATACCCCGACAGCCCTTAAGGGCTGTGGGGTAAAAACTATTTTCAATATTCGTCCAAGCAGTGCATGCGCCAAACGAAAAAGATGCTATGACGTCAGCTTGTCTAGACAGGAAGGAAGTACGACACGCCACCTGGCGAGTGCAGTGCGAGGACCGGCCAGCTGGTGGAAACACAGGACGTCTTTTTCTGACGTTTGGCGGGCCGGTCTGCGCCGACCGGTTTAGCATATTGTCCATTGGATAGGATGTATTAACGCAATAAAAATTACATTTCATGGATCCAGAAGATCCATATAGTGATCCGGATCACTTCCAAAATTCAATCATTTCATCCTTTTACCGTTTCAGACATATCCTGAAAATTTCATCAAAATCCGTCCATAAGTTTTTGATTTATCTTGTACACAAATACATCTGGCAGCCTGGATCCACATGATCCAGATCACTCCCAAAATCTAATCACTTGTTCCTTGTCCCATTTAGGACATTTCCTCAAAATTTCATGAAAGTCCACCCATGACTTTTTGAGCTATTTGTCTTTAAAAATTATATTTCATGGATCCAGAAGATCCAGATAGTGGTCCAGATCACTCGCAAAATTGAACCATTTCTTCCTTTTACCACTTCTTCCTTTTACCATTTGTAACATATCCTAAAAATATCATCAAAATTCATCCTAAAATTATGTTGCAGCAACTGGATCCAGATGATCCTGACAGTGATCCAGATCACTCCAAAAATGTAATCACTTGTTCCTTGTACCATTTAGTTCATTTGCTGAAAGTGTCATTACAATCCATCCATAACTTTTTGAGGTATCTGTCTTTAAAAATTACATTTCATGGATCCAGAAGATCTATATAGTGATCCAGATCACTTCCAAAATTCAACCATTACATCCTTTTACCTTTTCAGACATATCCTGAAAATTTCATTAAAATCCATCCATAAGTTTTTGAGCTATATTGTACACAAACACATCTGGCAGCCTGGATCCGGATGATCCAGACAGTGATCCAGATCACTCCCAAAATCTAATCACTTGTTCCTCGTCCCATTAAGGACATTTCCTGAAAATTTCATCAAAATGCACCCATAAGTTTTTGAGTTATCTGTCTTTAAAATTAAATTTCATGGATCCAGAAGATCCAGACACTGATCCGGATCACTCCCAAAATTTAATCATATCTTCCTTTTACCATTTTGGACATATCCTGAAAATTTTATCAAAATCCATCTGTCAGTTTTTGAGTTATCTTGTTCACAAACAAACAAACAAATAGAGGGCCAAAAATGACCCTCGGTCAGGTACTTTGGTGGTCAGTGGATGACCTTAAATGAAGATCTGTAACCGGTAAGCCTGGATGCTGGTACTCCATCATGTACTCAACCTCCAAAGCCATTTTCAATAGTTTCCATGCAATGTAGTCAGCATTAAGTGTGAAAATATCTCCAAATTTGCCAAAAATGACCCTTGGTCAGGTACTTTGGTGGTCAGTGGATGACCTTAAATGAAGATCTGTAACCAGTAAGCCTGGATGGTAGAAGTCCATCATGTACTCAACCTCCGAAGCCATTTTCAATAGTTTCCATGCAATATAGTCAGCATTAAGTGTGAAAATATCTCCAAAAAGGCCAAAAATGACCCTTGGTCAGGTACTTTGGCAGTCAGTGGATGACCTTCAATGAAGAGCTTCAAGGTCAAATTTCTGCATGCTTACAGAGGGCATATATATGTATTATATATACCAGCCATAGGATGATCGGACTTTCTGTATAGGAGAACTGGGCCAAAAAGTGAAAAAATGGCCAAAATCTGACCTTTAAGAGACCACCAGTGACCTTGAGATTGAAGGTCAAGGTCACAAAACAATAGCGTTCGTGGCATTGCCCATATATACACACATACCAAATTTGAAAGTTCTAACTAAAATATTTTTCAAGTTATCGCGTCCAAAAGGAAATCTCTGCGGCGGCAGCGTGACCGTACTGAATCCGAAGTATCCCCGACTTTCGTCCGGGGATACAACTATCATCTAACTGGTTACATTTCCTGTAGTAAAACATCAATAACACACCTTACATTAAATTGTATAATGTAACAACTCTGACACAATTTTCAGCATTTTATATAGTGATATAAGCTAATTCAAACGATTCAAGGCTTTTATCTTTGTATATTTTTTTGGTTTTTATTATTGGATGTTGTTCCTGTCAAGGTTCCTACTAAACTTCATGGGGACTTAATGTTGAGCTGAAATTTCATCCGCTAGGAATCAACCCCAATCATTTCCTAATTGTGACACCCCTATAGTTCAGTAACTTTTCTAAAACACAACCTATAACACATCAGAGCCTCTGACTGGACAACCAGGTAGAAATGGTCAAACTTTGTTTTGAAACCCAAGTAAAAACCCAGAAACTTGGTACTCGCATTAGTATCAAGGTATTGTTATAGTAATAAATAACAGGGATGAAACCAGATATTTACATTATTTTTACAGACATTTTGACATTTTATTTTAAAAAATTCTGTTTATATCATATTTGCTCTGTTGTTACTTGTAGTTGGTTCATACTAAATTGCAAGTTTCCAGATTGTGGTCTCTTATTGTAAGTTTATTACTTTAAACTTTTTTTCTCACAGTTACACCTGCACGACCTACCTTACAGAACCTCTTCATCATAGGAGTGCACGCTGTCATGATCATCTTGTCCATATGGTAGTCTTTGTCCTGATCCTGGGTGAAATTTGAAACGGCCATCTTACAGGCAGGTTCTAAATCGTCTAGATTATCCTGCAGACACCTCAACTCCTATAACCACAGAGCAATTCTGTCAACACTGACTTACTAATCATTTACATCATCAGGCATGGCCTCATTTACCTCCCCTTCTAGCCGTCCGTTCCTCCCACAAAATTCTTTATTTCAAGAGATTTTAACATTTTATAAACTCATTACAACAATGCCAGTTAACACATCTAATAATATTTTAACATAAATTTTGTTCAGACTAAATCATACTCGCTGATGCACATGCAAAAGTTGGGCAATAATAAATTCAAGGACTTTTCAATGATTTTATTCAATTTTGGTCAAATTCAAGAACTTTCAAGGCTTTGAAAACAAAAAGGATTTTTAAGGATGTGGGAAAAATTGATAAAAACAGCTTGTGAATTCATTTCACACAATTACAGTATTAGTAATGGATCTGTGTTTGAACTGTGTATATGACAACTTCTTCCCTTAGTCAGGCCCTATCCACAAAACAAATTTCATGAAGATCTATTCATTACTTTTAGACTAATATCCACCACACAACCAAAGCCACAGAAAATAAATTGAAAGTGGGACCTCTGAGAATTTGGATTTTTTTGAGGGTCTCCAGAATATGGCCCGGATCTCACCCATATTTTAATCACTTCTTCCTCTGCTCAGGTCCTACCAACATAAAACAATTCAGGAAGATTCATTCATTATTTTTCAATTTATTGCAAACACCGACAAACAGATGCAACTAAAACATGCGCTGGTGAAGGAAACTCTCTCAGGTGTCACCAGGTACACGTACCTCCCCGACCTTTGTATGTTCAGTGCAGAAGTAGGCCAGATCACCCATACATGGCTCCTGTATTCGTGGGTTCAATTCCACACTCAGGGCCCTCTGTCTCAGCACTCGTTGTACCTCGTGAGCACAGGGGCGGGAAAGCTACAAAAATTGTGTGGATGCAAAAGGGTTAAACCAGGTGGAATATGATGCACAAGGCAAACATGACTTTTAGCAAAATATGAGAATAGAAAAGGTATTAATATTACTGTACACTTCAGTGTAACCAAAGTCATCTGCTGGGAGCAATCATGTTCGCATTATTACCCACCCAACAAAAAATGAACAATTTGACTTTTAATCCCCACCCTTGTCAACAAACCGCAATGTCAGGAATTTGTATACAAATGTTATTAAATGTGGATTTATTTATTTTCATGAAGAAAAACACCATGAAAAACACCAACTTCACACATGGATTGTTAAACTAATATCTTACTGTATAATTCTGTGAGTTATGTTGCTTCATGTTTTATATCTCACATTGTAACCTATGTTTACACTAATGGACCCACCCCTAACATACCCAGCCCCTACTTTATATTTTTCTCAAATTATCACCCAGAGTATGCTACTGCTGAGGATTTTAGTATATTTAAAATGTTTTACATTTTAATTAAATCTGTCTATACAAAGTTAAGTTACAGTGCCAATAAAAGTTTAGTCATATTTATGAATTTCTGATTATACAAATGTGCTAAACATTTCCAAAAAAGTATTATAAAACATTTATCCATAAAACTATAATACATTTTAAACCAAAACTACACATTTTCAGCACAGTTACCATGTTTTTACATTAATAATGTTTCATAAATGTAACATAAAATTCCCAAGAAACCAACCTCCCAGCCAACCTCCTGATACTGATACCCTGTCCATAAGGATATTTTACCCCAGCAAAACAGAACCATAACCTCCAGTATACTTAATTATTAATGACTGTTAGGCATACATATATGTTTTATTATACAAAGCAGTAGGGTTGAGCAGTAATTTTTGTAATCTGTACTCTTTCACCTTCAGTGTTGATTTTTGAAATTATAAAAAGAGAGGGCTGTCCCCCACCATTGCTAAAAAAGCAAGGAGGAGCTGGAAATGTGGATAATGAGACTTTAGCCTGTCAGTATCCTTTTCCTTGAGCTCATGTTTAAAATAGTGAATCACTGTACACTTCAAGTTACAAATATAGATATTATAAGCTGAGTAATATGGGGTAAGCCTTTCTTTCATACTACTAACTGTAGTGCCCTCCAAAAAACCCTTTGGTGTCCATTTTTTTTTTCAAAAACAAGTAAAACAGTCAAAAATGAGAATCAGAAGCTTGCAGCATGTATACACACAGCACACATGTTCTAAAACTTAAAATCCTGTAGCTGGCTTCAGATTGGAACAAAATGTATATGCCTAGGACTTGCTTTAGTATCATAATGTATGTACAACAGTTACTACAAAGTTTTCATTTTGTCAAGAGATTAATGCGACATATGTCCACACATGTACACAGATTTTAATAACATCTAAAACATTTTGCCAATTTTTTCTTAATTTACCAGGTGTCTACGTACCATATTTGCCAACAACTATACAATATTTTGCATATTAATAATATTTCGATTTCGAAATTGGAATCATGACATCACAATTTTAATTGCTTCATAAGGTTATCTTAATATTATGACTGATGAAGATATCACCACAAAATTGCAAATTTAATAAGTAAATTAAATTTTTTTAAGTTAATACCTATCCAATGGACAATTGCTATTCCGGTTGGCGCAGACCGGCCCGCCAAACAACAGAAAAAGTCGCCCTGTATGTTGCATACTGGCCGGCCGGTCCAGTACTGTGCACTCCCCAGATGGCGCCCCGTACCTCCTTCCTGTCTAGACAAGCTGACATCATAGCATCTTTTTCGTTGTCTAAACCTCTTAGACCCCCAGTAAGCTGATAGCGGGGTCGGCTGGGAGGGTCTTGTGTGTCCATTGGATAGGGTATTAACTTATAAAAATTTAATTTACTTATTAAATTTGCAATTTTATTGCGTTAATACATCCTATCCAATGGACAATTGCTGAATAACTACTGCTTGGTCGGCGGGTAAGTTACTAGGGGACCTGAAGGAACTCACTAAGAAGAATAAAATTTTCCCAGGCTAGGTTAACCAAGGTTATGGACCTGTAGAGCCTGGGGTCGGATAACCAACCGGGTTACCGGGTCAAACCGACGTTGTCCCCCCACACCCACCCCCATTTTTACAGACCTGCTCTGAGGTAGGGGAAGAGAGGAATGAGTTCAGACCCAGAAATAAACCTCCCGAAGGAAGCACAGCAATTTTTTTTTTTTTTTTAGGTACACACCTCCTCAAACAGGACTACTTGTGGATCTGCTGAACAGCCACTACTGGGCCCAAAAGGTAGAGCTGAGTCAGCCCACACCACATCCTTCAGATAGAATTTGGTGAAGGTGTTGTGAGACTTTCAGTGGCAGGCTGATAGTATTTGCTCCAAGAAGACCCCTGACTGAAAGGGCTTGGAAGCAGTGAATGACCTCACATCATGGGCCTTGACCTGATGTAGTGTGAGGGACCCTTGATCAGAGAGCTCATAATATAGGATCACAGATTGTTTGATCCAAGAGGTGATGGTGGCAGGTGAGATGTCCTTGTCGAAGCCTTTCTTAATGGAGACAAAAACTAGCTCTTAGTTTTGCCTGAGGTAGGAGGTCCTATCCAAATAGTAGCGCAAAGCTCTGACCGGACAGAGGGACCTGTCAGACCTAAGTGACTTATCCAGAGTAGGGAACAGGGCTGGTATAACCACTGGGGCCACACTATCTGGACACTCTTTGGCCAGCTGGTTCTTGAAAAGAAAGCTGGGTGAGAGGTACCATGGAACCTTTGACCAGTCTGATTGGTGTCTCATTTTCTTGTTTTGCCAAGCATGGATCTCACTCTACGTTTACCCGAACCCAGGGCCAAGAGAAAGACAGTCTTGAAAGTCAAGTGTTTCAAAGAGGCCTCTTTAATGGGTTCAAAGTGAGCCTTTGTCAGCTGGTGTAATACCAGGGAGAGGTCTCAGGAGGGGGCGCCCCTCCTACCTCAGTAACCTTTGGGTCTGTCTCTGTGGAAGCTATCCAGGAGACGAGTGAGGTTTTCATCCTTACTGACGTTAATGGCGAGTTTCCCAATTTGTCAGCAATGGCTGATCTGTAGCCATCAATGGTGCTTGGTTGTAACCTCCTGTCCTGAAACAGGTACAGTAGGAAGTAGGTTATTAACTTCACAGAGGCTGACCTAAAGTCCACCCGGTTACTGAGGCACCACTATGTAAAAATATTTTACTTTGCCTCATAAACTGACCTGGTTGATCCTCTTTGAGGAGCCTCAATTCTCGCTGCCACCGCCTCAGAGAAGCCCTGTTCCTTGATAGCCGAGGCTATCAGGAGGTAAATATGCAGATTTAGGTTGGACAGATTCCTGTGAGGAGTCCGATTGAAGGGCTGTGTTAGAAGATTGGGCAGGCTCAGAGGGATCTGGCTTGACATGGCCACTAGATCCCACAAACAAGGCATGTTGGGCCACCCTGGAGCGATATGAATGATCCTGTGGCAAGGGTGATCCTGCAACTTCTCCACTACTTTTCATTTATGGTTACTGGTGGGAAGGCATAGACTCCAGAACCTCCCATGGCAGGCTGAGTGCGTTTACTGCCCAGGCCAGGGGGTCCGGAACTGGTGACACAAACTGAGGTAACTTGTTGTCGAACATCGTGGCAAAAAGGTCTATCTGAGGCCAGTGCCACCTGTTGCATATTGTTTGGAAGACCTCTGGAAGGAGAGACCTCTCTGTCTCGGTGGTCTGGCCTAGTCTGGATGGCTTGTCTGCCACCACATTCAGACAGCCTGGAATGTGTCGGACTTTGAGTGTAACTTGTTTCCTGGTGCACCAGGTCAAGATTCTTCACAGTAAGGCACACAGTGGGCCCAACCTCATGCCTCCTTCCTTGTTTATATATGACATTGTCTAAACAGAGGCCTTGGAACTTCTTTCAGGGCCAAAAAGACCACTTTCAGTTCTAGATAATTTGCATGCAATTTGCTTTCTGGAAGGGACCAAGTTCCTCCTGCAGTGTGCTTGTTTAAGTGAGCGCCCCCTCCTTCTTTTGATGCATCTGTAAAGATTTGCAGTGCATGTTTATTAGGTGTAATGGTTGACCTTGAAGCACATTGCTTTCCTCCAGCCACCATTTCAGATGGGGGTGCAGAGACTTGGAATAGGAATGACCTTTTCTAGTGATTCCGGTACCCTCCAGCTGTTTTTGAGATGCCACTGAATGGGTCTCATATGCAGTCGCCAAGGTGAACTTGCTTCTCTGTGGCTGTTAGCAGACCTATTAAAGACATGAACTGCCGGACCGGACAGGCCGGTTGGGAGATTAGATCCTATGTATTCTGCTGAAGAGTCTGCCACCGGTCCGGTGTCGGTCAGATCCAGCCACATCTGAGGTCAAACTGGTAACCTACAAAGTCGAATACTTGTTTGGGTTCCAGCTCTGATTTCTCCATGCTCACTAGCCAACCTAGTTTTGACAAATTCTTACTAGTTCCTGAAAATGCTGGAGAAAAACTTGGTGGGACCAGTCTAGGTTCTGGTGGATACTTATACCCCTGTGTGTGGCCATCAGTTTCACCTCCTTGCTACCCCCGTAAACTCTATGGGGGCTGTGGACAGTCTGAATGGCAGTGCCTTGAACTGATATGACCTGCCTTGGATCTGAAATCTCATGTACTTCCTGGACTGTTCCTGTATTGGTATATGGAGGTAGGCATCCTTGAAATCTATTGAGGTAACCCACTGCCCTTGCTGGAGGGAGGTTCTGATGGTTTCCGGTGACTCCATTTTGAATTTCTCCACCTTGAGAAATTGGTTTAGTTGCTCGGGTCTAGTGTAGTCGTCAACCAGTTGTTAGGTTTGTGAACCAAAGGTAACCAGTTGAAAGGAGGCCACACTTGATTTTCCCAGTCCTACTGCATTTTTCTTCATAAGAGCCTGCAATGTCTCCATCAGGTAACAGTTCCTGAGAGGATTTTTAAGACTTTCGGACTGGCACCCAGTGCCTCTCAAGTTTCCCATATGTGTAATCTTGCCCCTACGGGTAGATCTAGAACAACAGCTGGGACACTGGAGACCGTTTGACAAAAAGAAATCTCTGGTGACTGGCAACTTTTACAGTCTCATTGCTCCTAGTCAGCGGTACTGCCTAGACTGGACTATTAACACAATGTTATTGTCCCTTATAGGGTGGAATGGCCCTTGGCAACTCATGATGAGCAGTGAGATACCCTGCTTAGTGTTTCTCTGTAACCAGGGTATTCAGAGGTCAAAGGGTCAGACTGACAGTAGTGGTGGGATCGCCAGCTAAAATGGCAAATCGAGCATCACCTGTTAGAAGCGAGTTGAACTCGAGTTAAACTCGAATAATTTTCGGGATCGTTTGTTAGCCATTAATATGGTAAATATTTTACATAACCGTACATTAGCTAAAACATTGACCTGGAAATGGTTTTCGCGATATATGATTTAAGTTAAATCTTCATTGATTTAAGCTAGAATTAAGTAAAAATAAAATATATTTTTGAAAATATTGGATATTTCCGTTGTGTTGGTGAAGTGTTAGCTATAAATATTGACGTTTTCAAAAACTCGAGTTGCACTTGTGCAGATCGATGTTACCCCTAATTATCGCCCATCGAGTTCCGACTCGAGTTTTAGTCAACTCGTCCCAGCACTAACCGACAGGTTACTTCATTGCTATCTTCTGTCAGCCCGGTAGACTGGCGTTTCTCTGTAACCAATGTTTTTCAGAGAGTAAACTTTTTTTTAAAAACTATTGCTCCTCTGGTGGGCCGGTAGACCCGTCTCCCGTTTAACCAATGAATTCAGGCAGCACCCAGCCTGTATGAGCCAATCCAAACTACCTGACGGTCCTTTGTCAGTTAATTGTGTAGCTAGCCTTAGGCCCATAGGGTCTGTAACTGGTTGGAGCCACCCGTTGCCTTGATTTCTTGAAAAATTTCTTGTCCCTCTGCCCTAGAATTGACACAGTTGAGAGTGCTAGGTCGGTAGGTTCTGTAACCTGCGTGAGTAAAGCAGCCTGTACAGTAAGGGCTGTATAGCCGGCATCCAGTCGGTAGACTCTGTAACCGGTCGGTTAAAGCAATTTCTTGTCGATGTATCGTGTCTACCTGCCCCAGGGGCAACAGAGTTGAATGGACTAGGAAGGTAGACTCTGTAACTGGTTTGGGTGAAGCACTGTACAGTAAGACTGTGTAGCCGGCACACTGTCGACTCTGTAACCGGTCGGCTGAAGCTATATCTTGTAGATACTAGCTGTCTGCCTGCCCCAGAATCAACACAAGAGATGAATGGACTATGTCGGTAGACACTCGGTAACCGGTTGGGTGGAGTTAACTATACAAGGCTGTGTAGCCGGAACCCGGTCGGTATGCTCTGTAACCAGTTGTTGAAGCAATTTTACAACTATCTTTTGTGTTGAACTCAGTTTACTGCATGTTCCTGCATTAATTAAATGATTTCTCGTAAGTGAAAGATTTGACAGTTGCTGGGAAAGCCCTTGTGAACTATTTTTAGAAGCAATTGCTGGTCAGTGTGTCATGTGACCTGCTTGCTGGAGGAAGATGACGTCAGTCGGTAGAGTTCTTTCGTGACACTTAAACCAAGAAATTACACAGTGATCTGGTCGTCCACAACCCCCACTACCGACAACAAGGCCGGATCCATGAGGGAGGCACTGGTATAACAGTAGACGTGAATTCTGAAGAACGCATTGTTGAAGCAATTTCCAAAAGGGGTATCTATGAAGTGCACGTCCTTATTGTGAAGATTTGACAGATGCCGGGATAGCCATTGTGAGCTAAAGATAGAAGCAATTGCCGGTCTGAAGGTCACATGATCAGCTGACTGGAGATGACGTCAGTGGTCGTGTTCTTTTGTGATACTCAACAGGCAATTTACAGTATTCTGACCATCCACAAGAAACCCCACTACCGACAACAAGGTTGGTGTGTGGTCGGCTGGACTGAAGGTGGCTGGTAGACATGCCTTACTGCAGAGAAGTCGGTACCAGTGCACTCTGAAGAAGGAAATCCTAGTTGGTCTGAGTTTTACTGGTCGACTGATGCTTTACAGCAGAAAAGTCGGTCCAGGAAACTAGTACTGGTATCTCCGTAGACATGAGTAGTGAAGACCGCAGTTGTGATGATGTCAGTAGTCGCGTTCTTTTGAGCTGGCTGGTGGACTGATGCTTGTAGCAGAGAAGTCTGTACCAGTGCGCTCTGAAGGTGAATATCCTAGTCGGTGTCGGTCTGGCTTGAGCTTGCCGGTCGACTGATGCTTTACAGCAGAGAAGTCTTGACCAGTGCGCTCTGGAGAAGAAGATGCTGGAGTTCTCCCCGATACTAAACCAGGAAACTTGTACAGAAACCTGGCCATCCACAACCCCCACTACCGACAACAAAGCCGGGTCTGCAAGGTAAGGACTGGTATCACAGTAGATGTGAGTTCAAAAGAACGTACTTCATGCTCTTCTATTGGGAATTCCTTCTATTTATAGTTGTAAATACTTGAGAAGATTGACGTTTGTGTCGTGATTGAAGCTGGAAGGTACATTCTTGCAAAATAACTCGGATAAAATTACCTTTAAAGACAGTGTATCCAGTAAACTTCCTTATATTGTAGATCAGCCCCTATCAACACAAAGATTGAATCAAAACGGGAGGAAACTAGCAACATGGCCGCCTGCATATTTCTTGTCGCTTACTGCCCTATCATCAATACAAAATTGAATTAACTAGGGAGCGTTTCCAGCAGATTTTTTAATGTATATCCGTGCTTGATACGTAGATAACACTTCTACACTAAATAATTTGCAATTAAAGGGGAAAGTTTTCGACCCGGGACGAAAATCTCCTCAAATTACAAAGATCATACATTTGAAGTCTTCATATACAAATATCAACAAACACCACAGCTTACTGGGATATAACATATCACCTTTGACAGCACTGATAAACTCTTCCTTCCAGACTAAAAGTGCATAAGTTCTCAAGGAATTTTGTTACTTGATGCAGTTTTTTTACTGTTTTAAAGTACACAAACTTTATTTAAATTTTCAACAGCAGATTCCCACATAAGTCCTTCTGTAAATGGCAGTTGTTAATTATCTGATATAGGTGTACATTACAATGCACTTGCCATGCAACATTAGTTGTTTAGTTGTTTATTGTAGCATCACAATTGACAGAGGAATGAAGGTTTTTAAATGCTCTTTGACCCCTCGACTTTGGGCTTTAAGGTTGAAAATCCATCATAATCCACACTTTTTCCTTCAAAATTCTGGAACGTCTGCACCGTACACACGCCAAACGAAAAAGATGCTATGATGTTAGCTTGTCTAGACAGGAAGGAGGTACGGTGCGCCATCTGGGGAGTGCACAGTACTGGACCGGCTGGCCAGTATGCAACATACAGGGCGACTTTTTCTGTTGTTTGGCGGGCCGGTCTCGGCCGATCGGAATAGCAATTGTCCATTGGATAGGATGTATTAGCGCAATAAAATGCACGTTTAACTTATTAATTTTGAAGAGATGGTTTCAAGTTACTCATTCCAATTTTTGTGACATGTGAAATGCATTTTTTTCTGCATGTGAAACAGTATCAAAGGTAAATAGAGACTGTAGCAGACATACCACTGGTATTACCATAGATTATCAGTGTTAGTTGTTACTAATATTATACAAACATTTGGTCATTTAAACAGAGTTAGCAGGCTACAAGTTTCTGTTAATGAATGCAACACAGCGACCTCTGTTATCCATGTACTTCTATCATCCAAAGCGTCAACTGTACCAACAGTTCTGATGAAATTTCCCTGTAAGTTAGTTCACATACTATAGTTAGAGTCACTAGTTTTATGGCAGTCATGGGATAACCAGGTACAAGACAACAGTGATTTTTTTTTGACAAACTGAGCATTGACTAGCCAACCAAGTGGTCATAAAAACATTAAACATTGATATTGTACATATCCATGGGAAAAAACTAGATTTTCAGTCTGATTTTTCAGTTTACATTTTGTTTTTTCTTCTTTTTTTTCACACAACCTTTCACAAGAAATTATATGCAATTGGTTGTATGTGTCTAATTGCAAAATTACCAACAACTTGTTGATGGATTTTGATGAAATTTTCTGGAAATGTCAACAATGGAATCAGGAACAGATGCTTAAATTTTGGTGGTAATCTGGATCACTGTCTGGATCCAGATTTTTAAAAAAATGGAGGTGGTATTGGACCTTGGAGGAAGGCTGCACTCTCCTAAGTGCTTTTCTCTTTTTTAAATCTCACCAACTGAAACAAAAGAAACTATAGAGGCAAACTTAATATAAATAACTGAAATGTCTGGTGATCAACCTTCTTATTCGAATGACTATACATAACTAATATTTAATGAAAGAAAGTTATTACACAACAGCTTGACTATATTTAGATACACTTACAGTTAAACCTCTTTTATCCACCCTGCTTTCATCTGAATATATATTCGTTAATGTTAAAAACATTCCCACTCTCCCAATTTCCATGTTTATGCTCAAAAACTGATAAGCGCATTTCAGTAGCCTGATTTTCACACAAGCTGCTAGGGTTTACTGCTGGTTCAGTCCTAACATTTAATATGATCCTGATTTGCACTAGGATTGAAGAAATTTTTCAGAGCTCTGGTTCCATATCCTGGGGTGAGGGCTTGTATTCCTCAGGCCATGCTCGTTTCATATTTACATGCCTTTACTATTTTAAGAATCTTCTGTCATCCGAAACAAAAACTCCGCTCACCTGACACATTTGGATAAACAGAGGTTTGACTGTACTGAACCAATCAGAAAAGTAAGTAAAGACAACAAATAATTCATTTTTGTACGGCTACTTAATTCAACCACTTTCGGCAATTTGCTGCAATATCTATCTTCAAAGGACCTGTGTCTACATATTTATGCATCTATTAAGTTTATGAGACAGCAAGGCTGAGTTTCATTTATCACATTCCAACAGATACACATCAGTTATGCAGCCAAAATTAATGACAAACTGGGTGACAATGCGATAATGTAGAACCCTTTCAGCTGATATAAAAGTACTCTGTGTGACAGTTTCCTAGAAAAGAAAGTAGCCAACAAAACTGAATTATTTTACAGTGTATACACAAGACAGACTAGAATATCTTGTTAGAATTAATATACTCAGAGTATGAACAGCTGATTTACGGATTTCAGGCGTGCTTGCTGGAAAAACTGACTAACCTCTGAATCAAAGTATTAAATGTGCTAATGTCAATGTGCTAATGTCGATATCATTTCAAATGCAGAACTATTGTAAATTTACAAAATAAAGCACAGGTTCAGTGAATGTGCTAATGTCGATATCATTTCAAATGCAAAACTATTATAAATTTACAAAATAAAGCACAGGTTCAATGAACTTCAATCAACATGTAATTCACATACAACAGGTATTAATTATTTTCAAATTCCAGTTCATTAAGCATATCAAAAGGATCTCTGTTTCACCTATAAAACAGGGTATTACTTTACTTGGCTTAAATATTATTCTAATTAAATCATACTTTAGAAAGTTACATTTGGCCTTTAAGAGCTCCAATAGTGCTTAATGACTGGCCTTGTCTTTGTATGACAATGGAAAGTATGTTAAACAATTTGTCATTCTGCCATAAGCATAACCTGTCACTATACAAGTTGCCCAGTGGGAGTCTGGAACATTGTTTTTCCATTGAGTACTCTAAGAGTGGGCACATGTGTAACTCTATAGGTAAAATCCTATAGCCCAGTGGCCCATAAGGCACAGCCAATGTTCGAGCCTCAAACCTTTGCTCTACTTCTTCTAAGCCCTGAGTTACACTTAGTGTAGAAGACGGTAAACCTAGGGTGTATCCACTAAATTTCAATATTTTTCCATGACTTCTCCATGACCAAAGCTTTAAATAAAGGACCTTTTACATGCTTCATGGCATAAAAGAGACATGTACCGAGGGAAGAAGGGAAGAAGCGACAGGCCGGTTTTGCCTTTGAGAACCACGCACAAGGTTCCAGTCACAGTACAGGAAGATGCTGATGACACCAAAATTTTATCTGATTACGTAAATGTATCCTTGTGGTATTGAAATGCTGGACGAAAGACAGGAACAATGTCATTTTGTGAGAGGAGGCCTTTTAATTTCCATGACTTTTATGAATTTTTCAAAACCTGGAGTCGATTTCCATGACTTTCCAGGCCTGGAAAAAAGTGAAACTTCATGATTTTTTTCAGGTTTTCCGTGACTAGATACACCCTGTACACCGGAAACTATTTGCGACAGAAAGACACTGATCTGGTTACGTTTTGTTTTCTTTTACTTGAAACTGATTTCCTCACATATTCATCATTTCAACATAAGCTTACCAAAATGTATAACTACAACAAATATTTCACAGTATTTTAGAATATTCTATCAATATATCAAGACATTTTTGCCGGATTTCCCCATTCGGTAACTGGTTTTAAAGTTCAAATTCAACCACAGCACTAGTTACACTAAGATTTTTTTGCCAGTTTTTGTGTAAATACAGGTTAAAAATAAGTTGTGTGTTACATTTTATACTTTAATGGCAGTTTCCAGCTAATTGTTTTTCAGAACTTTTCCAAAAATGCCACATAAATCACAAGTCCACCAGGTTTTTCCAGCAAGCAAAAGCATCTACAAAGATTTAGAAGAGTTAGAGAACACCAACCAATTTATCTACAATAGTTGAAGCATCAGCAGTAAATATCTATGCCTTAACAAGTTCAGAGTGAAGTAAGCCAGAGAGATCAGTATAGGATCTGTTCACTTGTCAACATTGGCATTCAATTTGATCAAACTTTTACAATACTCAGGACTGTGTGCACCAAATTAATCCGATCCAATACATAGAGGTATGATTCCTGTTTAAAATTAAGACGATGAAAATCTGAACAGAAGTGAGTTACATGTACTTTTGGTCATTTGATTTGATTTGTATGTCATCCCAATAAAACATTGGACAATCCTTCTAAATAAACATTGTTTTTGTATTAGATAGTATTATATTGGTGCCTGTGCATGTAAATACGGTGCACTGTATCATTTCAAACTGGAAAGGATAAGTGAAGGGATTAGATTTCAATACTAATATCATACTCTACATGTCACTGTGCTTATCGATCAATACTGAAATATTATTTCAAGTGGTCAATGTATCAATGACAACTTCTACCTAATTAACCAAAAATTATACATACAATATTGAAGATAGATAAGAAACCTAACACAAGACTGCTGTTCAAGGAATCAGACTCTAAAAATGATCTCATAAAAATTTTCTTAACATGTGAATTTTGATTACAGGTAATTATGAATTACAGCAATATTTGGAACCTATTACACTAACATTAACCTTTATTGTTCAGATACCAAAATCCAAAAATTTATCAATTGATAGTGAAGTACATATAGGACCCTTGCCAAAGAGATTAGAGCATCATCAGTGCTAATAGATATCAGTCCCTTTACATTACCCAAATGTATTTGCTTCTATTCCCACCAGTGCACACAGTCCTTCACAGTTTAAAAAAAAAACAAAGTGTCTAAACATTCAAATCAGAATGCCTGAACCACAGTTAAATTTGATGAAATTTGTCACTTAATTAAAGAAACTAAAGCGGAACATCCAGTGCAAAGACCTAGAACAAACCTAGAAGAAAATAATAACTTGTTATGAACATCAAAATGAACTGAAAGAGAATAACAAAACTACTTGTTGTTAACAATAAACTAGAGATTGCATCTCGATGCAGTGTATCCCCGGACAGGACATAGTTAAGGCGTGAATATGTCGGTCTTGAGCCTGTTTCCTGGAGCACCAGGTCAGGATTCTCCATAGTACCAGATTACTACCAAAAGCTAATCACTAGTTCTTTCACTTATATCTGTCTTTAAAAATTACATTTCATGGATCCAGAAGATCCATATAGTGATCCGGATCACTTCCAAAATTCAATCATTTCATCCTTTTACCTTTTCAGACATATTCTAAAAATTTCATCAAAATCCGTCCATAAGTTTTTTAGTTATCTTGTATACAAACAGATCTGGCAGCCTGGATCCACATGATCCAGACAGTGATCCAGATTACTCCCAAAAAACTAATCACTTGTTCTTTGTCCCATTTAAGACATTTCCTGAAAATTTCATAAAAATCCAACCATGACTTTTTGAGCTATTTGTCTTTAAAAATTACATTTCTTGGATCCAGAAGATCCAGATAGTGGTCCAGATCACTCGCAAAATTGAACCATTTCTTCCTTTTACCACTTCCTCCTTTTTCCATTTGTAACATATCCTAAAAATATCATCAAAATTCATCCTAAAATTATGTTGCAGCCTGGATCCAGATGATCCAGATCACTCCAAAAATGTAATCACTTGTTCCTTGTACCATTTACATTAGATCATTTGCTGAAAATGTCATCACAATCCATCCATAACTTTTTGAGGTATCTGTCTTTAAAAATTACATTTCATGGATCCAGAAGATCCATATAGTGATCCGGATCACTTCCAAAATTCAACCATTTCATCCTTTTACCTTTTCAGACATATCCTGAAAATTTCATCAAAATCCATCCATAAGTTTTTGAGCTATATTGTACACAAACACATCTGGCAGCCTGGATCCGGATGATCCAGACAGTGATCCAGATCACTCCCAAAATCTAATCACTTGTTCTTTGTCCCATTAAGGACATTTCCTGAAAATTTCATCAAAATGCACCCATAAGTTTTTCAGTTATCTGTCTTTAAATATTAAATTTCATGGATCCAGAAGATCCAGACAGTGATCCGGATCACTCCCAAAATTTAATCATATCTTCCTTTTACCATTTTGGACATATCCAGAAAATTTTATCAAAATGCATCTGTCAGTTTTTGAGTTATCTTGTTCACAAATAAACAGAGGGCCAAAAATGACCCTCGGTCAGGTACTTTGGCGGTCAGTGGATGACCTTAAATGAAGATCTGTAACCGGTAAGCCTGGATGCTGGTACTCCATCATGTACTCAACCTCCAAAGCCATTTTCAATAGTTTCCATGCAATGTAGTCAGCATTAAGTGTGAAAATATCTCCAAATTTGCCAAAAATGACCCTTGGTCAGGTACTTTGGCGGTCAGTGGATGACCTTAAATGAAGATCTGTAACCAGTAAGCCTGGATGGTAGAAGTCCATCATGTACTCAACCTCCAAAGCCATTTTCAATAGTTTCCATGCAATATAGTCAGCATTAAGTGTGAAAATATCTCCAAAAAGGCCAAAAATGACCCTCGGTCAGGTACTTTGGCAGTCAGTGGATGACCTTCAATGAAGAGCTTCAAGGTCAAATTTCTGCATGCTTACAGAGGGCATATATATGTATTATATATACCAGCCATAGGATGATCGGACTGTATAGGAGAACTGGGCCAAAAAGTGAAAAAAATGGCCAAAATCTGACCTTTAAGAGGCCACCAGTGACCTTGATATTGAAGGTCAAGGTCACAAAACAATAGCGTTCGTGGCATTGCCCATATATACCCACATACCAAATTTGAAAGTTCTAACTAAAATATTTTTTAAGTTATCGCGTCCAAAAGGAAATCTCTGCGGCGGCGGCGTGACCGTACTGAATCCTAAGTATCCTCGACTTTCGTCCGGGGATACAATTACGCTTTGTTACTTCTGCACGATTGTATCATCAAATTTATCAATTTTAAAATGGAACTATTTATACATAAATTTAAATGTGAATATTTGTTATTTTCTTTCAGCTCTACAGCTAGATTAGATTACAGAGGGTTCCACTTTGGGGCGATACTAATTTGGCAGTCAAGAAAAAGCTGTTTTTAAACTGATTAAACACATTTTGTAGTACACAGTCTTTAATGTGTTTTGTCATTAAAGAATAATCATTGTGTCCACAATGGTTTGGCACTGGTCCATTGACTTGACTTTGTGTTATTGACTGTTGATGTCCCAAAATGGTATCTATAGAGGTGAGGCGGGTCCAGAAATATCCAGCCGAGCATTTGGAATAATGAAGTATCATAAATCTCTTGGCCATATTGATCTTTAATGTAAGTTATATAGATGATAGAGATAATATATATATATATATATATATATATTTTTTTTTTAAAGTAAATTTCTCTCAGTAAAGGATTTTAAATCTAAAACTTTGAGAACAGTAGGGATGGGTAACCCGGTAACAAGATCATTTTAATTTTACAATAACATTTCAAATGTCAACAAATAAAATTGTGGTATAAGGTCAAAGATTCAGACAGATAGTAGTCCTGAAGAAAACATAACCTTTTGTAACATATTATTTGAAGATCTTTTTTTAATTTATTTTGACCGCATTATTTAATTGTGCAGTATAATATTTTGTTTTATGAAGTTCATGAGTCATGTATTTATTTAAAGCAATAGTTGAACACTATTTCTTTTGGAATCCTAGAAGCAAAACAGTTCAAAAGAAAATTTGATACCTTATTTGATCCCAGTGAAGACACCTAGTATGAATATGAAATTGCTCTATACCTGTTTAATATACAAAGCGTTAACAGAGAAAGTAACTAAGTCTATCAATGAATCATCATTGTCACTAAACTATGTATTTTGAACCATATCATGTTTTTCTAAATAGTACAAAGATACCATAAGCTACATAACTGATGAAACCTAACTCTAGGTTACAAGATTTTCTTTTCAGAATAAATTGTACCAGCTTTCTAGGGCCTGGACCCGTCTCACCTCTATACTGATCTTTATTAGAAAAATGCTGTGCAACACCTAACTACAGAAGCTTATCACATGTTCTGGCACCTGTTTGTTTTTATAGTTGCTATAGAGACAGGAGAACACTACAGTCCTCCGAGCCACATCTCGTTCATCTATTGTCTGTTGGAACCTGAAGTTTTCTCCGTCACAAAGTTCCGCAGCCTCTCGTCGGCACATTTTAAACAGTTGTGGACTCAATCTGAAGCCAAAAGGGTGTCGTAAATTGGATTATAACTTCCCATAATAGAAAGAAGAATTATGACTTACTGATTTTGGCTTTTGTTTGAGATGACACATGGAATGATATTCAGTCAGTAATACAATAGACACCAAGTCTTCATTGAATGTGGTAGGGGTGACCAACACCCCAGTACAACTGTCACCAATATGCCTCCCAACTGCTCCAATAATGTAGTGCCCAACATAAAACAATGGCCATATTATGAACTTCTGTTTTGCGTCTAACACTTCACTATGCACAATAAGCTTAGGTTCTTATTCAAAATAGCCAGCCTCTGCAGGCATGAACCCCTGCCCGCAGGTACAGCTAAATAGCCAACAACATTGAGATTTGGGAAAATCTTTGGAACAACTTCAGTTGTAAACAGTATAGAGAACCCACAAGATGTTCTACAAAAGATTCACAGGCCATGATTTCTTACAAGTAGTCTTCATATTTTGAAGGCAAAGAAACAATTACAAGGGAGATATAAGGACTTTTTGATATGATGACCCTCGTATTTGCCATTAAAGATTGATATGGCGGCAATTTTGTTTCAAAAACAAGGACACAATTACTCTCAGGCAAGCTTTCCTATCCATTTGCATTTTGTGCAAATCTCATGAAGGTAGCTGCAATATTTTAGGTTACAGAAAACATTAAAGATTTTAGAACAAACTTTAAGACCCGAAAATTTTAAAAGTGTTGCCATGGCAACAGTTGCCGCTTGATACCCCCAAAACCTAATCAGCTGTAAATCCTCTTGGGGTAAACATATCCTGAAAATTTGGTGAAAATCCGTACAGGGGTTTAGTCTGTGGAACACCCACAACGTTTAAGAGCCGAAAAATTTAAAGCGTTGCCATGGCAACAGTTGTTACCGGATACCCCCCAAAACCTAATCAGCTCTAGATCCACTTGGGGTAAACATATCCTGAAAATTTAGTGAAAATCCGTGCAGGGGTTTAGTCTGTGGAACACCCACAAACTTTAAGACCCAAAAATTTTAAAAGTGTTGCCATGGCAACAGTGGTAGCTGGATACCCACCAAATCCTAATCAGCTGTAGATCCTCTTGGGGTAAACATATCCTGAAAATTTGGTAAAAATCTGTACATGGGTTTAGGCTGTGGAACACCTACAATGTTTAAGACCCGAAAATTTTTAAAGTGTTGCCACGGTAACAGTTGTTACCGGATACCCTCCAAAACCTAATCAGCTCTAGATCCTCTTGGGGTAAACATCCCCTGAAAGTTTGGTGAAAATCCGTACAGGGATTTAGTCTGTGGAACACCCACAAAGTTTAAGACCCGAAAATCTTAAAAGCGTTGCCATGGCAACAGTTGTTACCGGATACCCACGAAAACCTAATCAGCTCTAGTTCCTCCTGGGGTAAACATCCCCTGAAAATTTGGTGAAAATCCGTGCAGGGCTTTAGGCTGTGGAACACCCACAAGCTTTATGCCCGCCGCCGCCTGGACGGCGCAAGGGATGACTATAACCCCAGTCTTTATGGGCTTGGATTAAAAACTGCTATTTCTATTGATAATTCAAACTTTTGAAGCTATCTCTGTCATAAAGCTCCACAGCCTCTTCTTAACACATTTTGAATAATGTCTGGCAGCTCTACCTTTACTAAATCTACTGCAATTAATATTATATGAAGGTAGTTAATAGAAGAAGAGTAGCAGGTGGCAGCTTCTGTAGCCAATGGGAATTTATTTACGCAATAGAGGAGAGCTACCAAGTTTATTCAATATTCAGGTGAGAAATAGAAAATGTCCAAAAAGCAATTTCGTACTACCTTATAATTTAGATTAACTTATGTAAACATGATAATATTCTGAATACATTTAATATTGTTATGTCTTTCCCATGTATAAAATAAATTTATTTAATGATGAAAATAAAGTAATATGAAATGATTTTGTGCACTTTCTGGCTGAAATATATGAACATATTTGATCACAATATATCTGAACTACTGCTTGAGTGATAAATTTAATTTTTGAGTTTTGACAAAACCTCCTTGATGTGCAAATGCCAACAAGTTGGTCACATACCAATCGTTATGTAGAGCGTAACAGTTTATCAGTTAAAATAAGGCCAACCTTATCATGGCCAGAAAAAGAATGTAATCTGTAATTGATAAAACTGGAAACTTATTTCCTTGCAATAAAACATCTCATCCTGTGGTCATGGTATTAAGCACAGAGGAACTTCATTCAGCTGACATTTTAACCAATTCTTCATTTGGTGAACTCATTTCCATTCTTTTCTATTATTTCCTTCTGTCTTATATCAAATTTCCTCCTTTATCTTATGAACCTTCTATGATTCGACCACATTCTCCCAGTGTGTTGGAGTAACAAAGGTTTTACTGTATTCCGATGTACCTGATGTTAATATGCAAGAAAAACAGTGAACATTGCAAACCTGTAAAGAGAGAGCCAAAATGTGTGAATGCTGAAATTAATTAAAACATTTAAAAACATCAGGAAAAGTGGCATTTCAGTGGTATGTCCACATACAGGCCGAGTTGGTCTGCAACTCATAGAACAATGCATGGCTACAGGAATAACGAACCAGTCGGGCAGCAAATTTAGTGTAACAAGAACTCCTTGTGTGACAGAAGCATCTACACAAAAAACTGACCTGAAATATTCTACAGTAATAAATATGAAAATCAGCAGTGCAGGGGCGACAATTCAAATGACAAAAATAACCAAACTTTATGTCAATTTTGCAGCACGGGAGATCAGAAGTCTGATGTAGTCATGTGATGAAGACTTTCCGAGAAGTCAATGAAATTGAAGGGTATTTCATCACTGGCAAACCTCTTAAAATATGGTGAATTTCACTTTATCATACTACCATCTATGAGAACGGGAGTCAATCACAAAACAGAGTACTCCCTGAAGGGTCAAGTATTGGTGTACTGGTTACAAGAGTACTTTCTTACAAAGATTACTACTCACTACTGCTGTATTCTCAAAATACAAGCAGTAATACTATCAATGGATCCGATATTTCTTACATTCTAGAAACAATACAAAGTCTGTATGGGGGTATTGATTCTTCTCATGTCTTGCCAAAATACCCATCCTTCCAATATAAGCCTGCTCAAAATTTGATGCCTCTTCCAAACTGGGCAATCCCTTATAATTTGCAGCCTCTCCAGCAATGCCCATGATAATCTATTTTTGCCTGTGATAGCCTTGGTAACGTAGCTCTGTAAATGACCATCTTCATTTACCAATGATACTCCCACCGAACCACCAGCTGCATTATCTACCTGAACCCCAGTTTACCTGAACTACATAGTATTACTAATACATCTTCCCAAAGATACTTTCACCTTGTTTACACTTTCCATTTCAATTGTACACTGGTTAACCATCACAGCCTTATTGTTCCTACTACTGCATTGCCTGTAATTACATTTGCCAGGGATATCTTCTTCAGTTATGATACCTTGGTATCATCATTTGATACTCAACATTGTGATATCATATCAAAATCATGATTTCATGTATAAACAAAATATTCTGTATGTGAATATTAAACCAAGTAAATATGTATACATTCAAAACCGTGTACATATCTCATCAAAAAAAAATTGAAATTTCCTTTAATTCTAATTTATCCCAGTTGAAATGGCTATTTTGTTGTCACAAATACACCGGAGGAAGACTTACATGGCATCAGTTTTTAGCTTTTGTGATATGATCCTAAAAATGATGTGATATATGGCAATGTCTTTTTTCATTTGGGGATGACTTCTCTATTCCCTCCCATCTTTCTCACATATCCCAACTCTATTTGCCCATGAAAACCTCATTTCACAAATTCAAGATTAGAATATCCTAAATACAAATGGCCCCTAAAATACTGTCTCACAATTGTTCTCTTAAAACCTTTTCCTAAGATGTTTCTTCCTAACGTCCCAACCCATTTCTATGTGATTTCCCACCCGTTCATCACGCCATAATATTCTACCTGGAGCCCTGGCTCGGTATTGTCCAGATGCCTGTACAGACATGCAAACGTGTGTGGGCCTCGCTCTGGGGTCTGGTCGTCCTGCACATCACCACGGTAAAGATCGCTGGCAGAGCACAGTGCCACAGCATCTGACTTACAGTACTTGAAGAGACGCGAGTCCAGCCTGCAAGTTAGTAACTCCATGGGTGAAGGTAATACAGCGACACTAAAGAAATTTTACTCAACCCAAATAAGAAAATCTTCTGAAATAGCATTGCAGCCACGGTCCCTGTTCAATGAAATCAACTAAATATCACACGACTGGGTTCAGCTGTAACTGGCTACTCAAACTAGCATATCCAGCCTTCTCCTTTAAGTCTGAAGGTTGCTACCACTGATCCTGTTGAAAAAGGTACAGCAAATCTAACAAAACATGTTATTTGTATCTAGTGAAAATGTACGTTTTGTGACCAAAAAGACATATTCTTACAATCGAAAAAGCTTAGTATTACGATCTGCACCAAGCTTGATCACTCTTGGCCAGGAAAAAGATTAATCAAAGGCCTGAACCAGAGACTACCTTGTACACAGGCATTATTTGCAGAGTTATTCATTTCTATTATCTTCTATATGTCAGGACTGAAAACGTGTTCTCCTCTCCTCTTACAGCTGCAGATTTCTACCAAATCTGTGTTTTTGGGGCGAGTAACGCATGATCCCCAAAACGAAACACACCTAGCAACACCAAATTTGGTGCTGTGCTAATGCTCCAAAATAAATAGCATCAGAGATGCCCGTACCCCACAGTCTGGGGAAATAGTTTTCAACACCATGAGATACAGAAGTAGTGAAACAGTTGTATAAAGGTCCAAATAATGTTTAAGTAGATAAAATAACTTCTAAAAGAAAATGTATGCAAATATTAAAGGTCATAGGAAGCATTTTTCACAAAAAATGAGAAGTTAACTTAATTCAGTATACAAACAACCTATAAGAATGAAACTGTTTTATTTTAGGAAATATATGGTACAAGAGCCAGAAATAGCATTATAAAAATAAATATCACGAAGTGGAGTAAAAAGCCGACATATTGTTTTTCTCGTAGTAGATGATTGATGACGTCACAGGTTCATAACAAAGTTCTGTTTAGTTGGAGATATAATGTATTTATTTACAAACCGAAAGAAGACAACAAGTTTCTTTGTCAGAAAAAAATTTCACTAGCCTTTATTTTTTTCCATATGCTGTTTTTTCTCAAGTTTTACCTCATTTGTAACCACTAACAGTTCTAACAAACACAGGAGAAATACTATAAGTAGACTTGTCTTGGAATGCAGAAAGGGTAAACATCCGTATGAGATATTGCCTCCTCCCATTTTTGTCAAGGTTTTTAAACTGATGGGAAAGTAGCCTTTCACAAGTTAGATATTTACATAAAACTAAGAATCTGTTCTAAGAAACAAATTCAAAAGTTGTCATTAAAATGTACTGGATACTGTTTTTTGCCTTTAATCACCGGTACTTCTATGAAGATAAGGTGAAAAAGTGAAATCAAAATATGAAATTTGTTTTCATTTGCATAAATCATTTATAAAAGCATGCTGTTATAGTCAAATTTATTGAATTTATTCTGAAAGAATCCTTTAAGTTCTAACTTTTATATTATCAGTTCATGAAATAATTCAGTATATAATGAGTTTCCTTAAGATAGTAATTCAGTACTTTTTGACCTTAAGTTTGGATAATTTTAAGTTTTGGAAATTAGATGCTAACATTTTCTTCTCAATTTAAGCCTTTGTTGAGACCAAGAAAAAGGAAATGTGTTTGGGGAATCAGTGTACTGCAATCTGTACTCAACAGTATACACTGTGGATGGCCAGACAAATTATGTATACTATGAAAGCAGCATTGTTTACAGTTTTGGTGGGAAAGTTCTGAACTAATTTGGGGAACATATATGATTATCCTTGCTTTGAGGCCCAGTTCTAAAGACATGTTGTATTTATTTAATCTCCTAGCAATAATTAGCTTTCAGAATTGAAAAAATAACAATCAAAATTCATCTCAGAGTTGAACCTGGTTGACTGCATGATTTGTGATTTTTATCCAACTTGCTTGATACCTCTCTAAATAATTTTTTATCTGAAACAAATATAAAAGATGCTCACAAGGCTATTTCAGAAATGTACTGTGGCAGACTGATGTCTTATAAACAAATAAACTTCATAAAAACAGAAGAGGAGTTGTAGAGTGAAAAATAATGGCGACAGTTGTGAAAATCTTGAAAAAACAGACAGAAAGTGACTGAATATACCATGTAACCTCGTCCAGACACATCTTATTTTTACAGAAATTGAACTTTTATATGTATATGTAATTATTAATGAATGATCTGAAAATGCTTCCTATGACCTTTAAGTACTAAAACAAGACAATTCAATAGCAAGGTGACAGCATTATTCAGTATACTCAAAATTATGAAGCTGTAAAATTTATTAACTGCAGAATAGCGGTCAATGGAAATAGCACAATTATGTAAAAGTTCATGTAATAATCAGTTGCAGCAATCCATATCTCTTTGTCATAAGAGAAACAAGCCTTAAATATGGCAGGTGAACACACTTTGGCAGAGGCAAAGTTAAAGGTCACACCATGAAGCAAACCTACACCCCCTTGCCAATGTCCCCACCAAATGTCAACCTTCTAAACCTTATGGAATCCAAGAAATAGCAGTGAAAAGATTTTAAAACTCATGGTTTTACTGAGACTGAAATATGTCTCAAATAAAACCCATGGTCACTACGACAAGGTAAAAGCTCAAATCAAGATCACACAATGATGTTTAACACCTACAACCCCTAAGCAATGTCACTTAGCAATGTCAACGGTTTCAGAGATATTGCCCAGACAAAAGTTACTATGTCAATGTCACTATGGCAAGATCCAAGTCCAATCAAGGTCACACGATGACACCGCACACCTACAAAGCCCAACAAATGTCCCTGCCAAGTATCAACTTTCTACACCTCAGTTTTTGAGATACAGCCCAGACAAACTTTTTCTTGCTGCATGTCTGCCCAGCTGCCTGCCCATCCGGACACCATGGGTGAAAATAATAACCTTAAGGGCTGTGGGTAAAAATCAACTACATAGATCAGCATTTGTAATTTTGCAAAACTTTCTCAAGGTGGTTAGCCAGAGTGAAATATGGGCTGTCCTATGGTCTGAAGGATGGCCTAGTAGATAAGGTTCCAGGGTTCAGTTCCCCCAGATATCATACCAAGTCAACATGTTCATACAAACTATTATGCTCACTAACAATTCGGTTGCGCATTAATCTTTTTACATCACATTTGAATAACTGATTACTTTCTGTTATATTCTTCAGTAATCGAATCTCAATGATGAAAGTACTATATCACTAGAGTTTGAGAAACTTCACATAATATCAATTAAAAGATTTTTTTATTTGAGCCGTTGTTTGGGCTTTATTCCCTGGCAATGAAGTATCATGTCTAACTTTATATTCATACCTTTAAAAAATATCTGAACAGATACTATCACTGAATAAGTTTTTAGTTATAGGAATATAGCATGAAAAAGCCGTCTAAACGCAGAATTTTAGACGGGTTGGCATGGTATAAGCACGAAGGCGAAGCCTGAGTGCTTAGATAATGCCAACCCGTCTAAAATTCTGCGTTTAGACGGCTTTTGAATGCTATATTCCTATTCTAACATGACTGTTAAAATAAAATATCTTAAATACTTGTAACATTACAAAATTATCCAATTATCGCCGCCATGTTAACAGCCGTTATGTTGATGCTGAATTTTAGACGGCTTAGAAATCGCTCTCGACCAATCAGAATGACAGACACATCCGTGTCATGTTAGAATACATTTTACAGAAGCCTTACCTGAAGTCCCGGGCTATGAAGTACTGTATTTCCATGACCCTCTCCTCACATTCTTCTGGAATCTCCTTAGTGCCCACCTTCTGCATCAAACAATTCATCATCCTGAGAAAAGGGAATATCCAAGGTTATCCAACATATGCACATTGGTTGTTAATGGTATTTGTGAAGTTTTGACACTCACATGGTACATCAAGTTCCATCTACATACTTGAATACATAATTTCAGATTTTGTTCTCATGCTGGCATGACTTTTTTAAGGTATTCACATCTGTGTGTGCCTCATGCACAGGTTGACAAACATGTTTTATCTTATGGCACTCGTAGCCTTGTGTGTCCTTCTGATACTTAAATTAAGACACTGGTGGTCATAGTATAGTACACTCCTTAAAATTTTGCAATACACACTGAATGTACTGGTCATGGTTCCCACTCCATTTTCCAATTTAAATTCCCTGTGTTTTTTCCCTGTGTTTTCCCTGTGGATTTTATAAATAAAATAACACAATTGGTAATTGTATTTTGGCCTCCACGTCCCCTTACAGCAGTCGCGACCCACGGCGAGTGAATGCAAATGGCTGTTACTGTTCAAAATCATTCTGAAGTTTTCAAATTCCCTGTGTTTTCCGTGTTTTTCCAAAATTTTCAAATTCCCCGTGTTTTCCCTGTCTGGAATTACTTTTCACAATTTTCCCTGTTTTCCCTGTGCAGTGGGAACCCTGAGACTGGTCCACTTCTACACCATTCTAAAGTTTGAAATTTAGGTTCATGTCCTGCAACAGCCATAGTCACCCTTTGGTCAGATCCTCAGCATTGTCACTTGTGGGAGTTGAACCCAGAGGTGACAGCCTAGGATTAGATCCAAACCTGCTCATTACTAGGCTACCAAGCATCTTACTCATACCTACTAAAGGCATTGGCAGACCTACACAACCATCTAATACACACTCAAGGCAACAGTAGATTTACTCGCCCTCCTGATACTTACTTAGGGCAATGGTAGACTTACGTAAAATTACAATACCTACTGAGGCACTAAAACACTTACGTTTCCCACCAATACCTACTGACAGCACCAGCTGACTTACATCTACACACTTGAAAGACTTACCTGCCCTCTTGGTCCTTGACAAACTCACTACAGGCTGAAGCCATGAAGGTTCCGCACGCGGCTTTCAGTACAGGATCCACATTCACAGAATCTCCCACATCTGCTTCCAGTAACATGTCATCCAGCTACAAAGAAAACATCAGAAACTAGTAGGAACGTCACTACTCCAAATATTTCATGTCGGCTAATCACCAAGTATTACTTGTGTGAACACCGAATAACCGTCGCATTTATAAAAGTACCACAAATCTTAAGTTTCATATTGCAAAAGGCAATAATAACTATAAATATGTGAAATAAAATGAAAATATATGTACATAATCTGTAAAATTTTTATAAATTTGCTGTTTTCTATCCCACAGAAAGTGGGAGAAATAATAGGTATACGGTACTTCCGGTTTTACGCGAATGTATAACAGTGCAGAAAACGTGGCTGTTGTTGGATGTCAACATATTTTATGTGACAATATGGACATATTTGACAAATTCAGACCTTCTGCAATCTTTTACTACATTGAGCGATTATTCACACTTAAAAATATGAAAGGATTAACAGGCCTGGGGTGAATACCTTCAAAAGTATTCGAATACAAATATAAACACTTTTCATTTCCATGAATACGAATACGAAAACATCCTCTTCAAAAGTATTCAAATACGACTACTTTTTGAAAAGTATTCAAATACATTTATGAATACCTTTAACTAAACCCAAAAAATATTTTATACTATCATTTTTTTAAACTAGAAATAGGACAGATTGGCATGCGTAATGTTCACCCAAAGGGAAGCATGAGTTTTGCTCTAAAACTTGGGACAAAATTGGCATGAGTAGATTGCTTAGATACCCTGTGGATCGAAAATTTCGACGAAATCACTCTATCTCGCACGGTTAAAGAGATAGAACGAAATTTGTGTTTTTCCATATTTGGGAAAAATTTGAAAATTCAAAATGCCTGCCATTTTTGGGGGAGAGTAAAATTTTTTGAAAATTGCCAATAGTACATTTCTTACATACCCTGTGGGTAAAAAATTTGGACGAAATTGCTCTATCTCGCACAGTTAAGGAGATAGAATCAAATTTGCAAATTTAATAAGTCAATTAAATTTTTATAAGTTAATACCCTATCCAATGGACAATTGCTAATCCGGTCAGCGCAGACCGGCCCGCCAAATGCCAGAAAAAAGACGTCCTGTGTCTCCACCAGCCGGCCAGTCCCAGTACTGTACACTCACAAGGTGGTGCATCGTACTTCCTTCCTGTCTAGACAGAGTGACGTCATAGCATCTTTTTCGTTTGGCGCGTTTTTCCATTTTTGGCAAAAATTCAAAATGGCCGCCATTTTTGGAGAGAGTAAAATTGCCAAGAGTACATTGCTTAGATACCCTGTGCGTTGAAAATTTCGATGAAATCACTCTATCTCACACGGTTAAGGAGATAGAAGCAAATTTGTGTTTTTGCATTATGGCGAAAATGCCAAAAATTCAAAATGGCCATCATTTTTAAGGGGATAAAATTTTTTGGAAAATTTCACAAGAGTAGTTTGCGGAGATACCTTGTGGGTTGAAAATTTCGACGAAATTGCTCTATCTTGCACAGTTATGGAGATACAACCAAATTTGTGTTTTTGCATTTTTGGCAAAAATTCAAAATGGCCGCCATTTTTGGGAGAGTAAAATTTTTACATGAGTAGATTTTTTCAAGAGTACATTGATCGGATATCCCATGGGTGGATAATTTCGACGAAATCGCTCTATCTCGCACTGTTAAGGAGATAGAGGCAAATTTGTGTTTTTGCATTTTTGGCAAAAAATTGAAAATTCAAAATAGCCGCCATTTTGGCGGAGAGTATAATTTTTTGAAAATTGCCAATAGTACATTTCTTAGATATCCTGTGGGTCAAAAATTTCGACGAAATCGCTCTATCTCCCAGAGTTAAGGAGATAGAAGCAAATTTGTGTTTTTCCATTTTTGGGAAAAATTCAAAATGGCCGCCATTTTGGGGGAGAGTAAAATTGCCAAGAGTACATTGCTCAAATACCCTGTGCGTCGAAATTTTTGACAAAATCGCTCTATCTCACACAGTTAAGGAGATAGAATCAAATTTGCATTTTTGGCAAAAATTCAAAAGGGCTGCCATTTTTGGGGAGAGGAAAATTTTGGAAAATTGCCAAGAGTACATTTCTTAGATACCCCATGGGTCGAAAATTTCAACGAAATCGCTCTATCTCGCACGGTTAAGGAGATAGAAGCAAATTTGTGTTTTTCCATTTTTGGCAAAAACTCAAAAATTTAAAATGGCCGCCATTTTTGGGGAGAGTAAAATTTTTTGAAAAGTGCCAAGAGTACATTGCTTAGACACCCTGTGGGTCGAAAATTTCGACGAAAACGCTCTATCTCGCATGGTTTAGAAGATAGACATATTTATGTTTTTTGCTATATAGCTATTACTCAGGAGATTAAAGCTATTACCATCAACAACAATATCAAGCAAGCAATTGACGCTATAAACCTTCACACAAAATTTTAAAAAGATGAGTTAAATATGTTTCCTTCAAAAGAGTGAAAACAGAAATGCAGTTCAGAGTAGGCTCAAAGTAGCAAAGCAGCTATTACTCAGATAGCTACAAAGCTATCATCGACCAAAAGCAATCCTGGCCATACTATTGACCCAATTATCCTTCATATAAATTTTTGAGAAGATAGAAAACATTGTTTCATTAAAATGTCCAGGAAAAAAGTCAACTCAAAATAGCATAATAGCTATATAGCACAGTAGCTATTACGCAGTTAGCTATAAAGGTATTATCACCAAAAGCAATCCCAAGCAAGCTACTGATCCAATAATCCTCCATCCAAATTTTGTGAACATAGGTGAAATACTTTTCCTTTAAAATGCTTAAACTAAAAAAGCTACTCAAAGTAGCTATTACTCAGTCAGTTATACAGCTATTATCACTAAAAACAATCCTAAGCAAGCTATTTCCCTAACTATTGCTCATACCAAATTTCGTAAAGATATGTCAAATATTTTTCCTTAAAATGCCCGGAAACAAAAGAAGTATACAAAACTAGCTAAGTAGCTATTACTCAGTTAGCTATAGAGCTATCTTCACCAAAAGCAATCCCATGCAAGCTATTAACCCAATAAACACCCATACCTAATTTGGTAAAGATAGGATAAATACTTTTCCTTGAAATGACCTGAAACCAAGTGTGATGCTAGACGGCAGAAAAAACAAAAATAATATGTCCACTCCCCTATTGTAGCAAAGGCAAACATACTTGTCATTTTAAAGTTGGTAGCATGGTGTTTGTCATTTTGTGAAATTTTATAATAACAAAACTATATTCTGAAAACCATTATGAATAGAAACACACATGAAATCATTTATCAACATGAAAATTAAACACACAAAATAATGCATTTATGAAATCAAAGTTTGTTTATTTGTTTATTTGGAGTTTTACGTCGCTTTCAACACTGTACAGGTCATATCACGACGGGTAGTTGGAAGAGCAGAGGAAACCAGTACATATAGTTCGCTAGGGTTTTATGAAATCAAAGAGAGGAAGTTATAATCGTACCTATTTTGCTCCAATAGGACACTGAGATTATTATGTTATACAACATTTACTGATTAAAAGTATTTATTAAATATGTGCCGTTAGTTTTCCCTGTGCACAGAATGATAACAAAATTTCATATTTAAATTGAAACCTTGTCAGTACAGGGTGAAAAAAAATCAACAAAAATTGAAAAATAATAAATGTATTCATAAAAGTATTCATGAATACGAATACTTTTGAAATATATTCGAATATGAATACTTTGGTTTTTCACTTAAGTATTTGAATACGAATACACAGAAAAGTGTACTCGAATACTTATGAATTTGAATGCATATACCCCAGGCCTATGGGTTAATGACACAATTCTGACCGTTGTCAATTAGTTAGCTAGCCGTACCACCCCTAAAACTGGTGTATAAAAAGTCCAAAACTAAGAACACTTCATTTATCTGTGAAGGAAATACTGCAAAAATGAAATATCAGCTTGTCCCAAAAGGTGAGCTTTGCTCTTAGTCAATGTAATTTTTAAGAAATTAGTGAGCAATTTTCTCAACATCAGACTTCAAACAACTAAATTTATGATTCATATGGTGATATAAATAATGTTTAGAAACAACACTTTGCAACATTTTATGATAGCCAGAGTGACTTTTTACACACATGTCAGGTTATACAATTTAACGGAGCATACTGTTACACCAAGCAAAAGGTCAGATTTATAATGATGCACTGTAGGGCAAAAACACTTTCCACGTTGATTGAAATGAAAGGCCTAATTGAAGTTGGATATCAATGTTGAAACTCCCAATTTAATGCCAGCATTAAATTTATAGCATCCAGTGGATACAGTGACAATTGATACAATCCTCTACTCACTGCTCTGCGGCACTCCGAGCTCATGAAGCTCTGCTTGCGACCGCGTCGTGCCAGGTCCATGAGGCAGTGGATGGTCTTGCCACCTCTCTCCAGCCCAGGGCATCCATTGTGGATCTCCTCCTGACAATGTCTTACCAGCTCCGGGTTGACCTTGTAATCTTCCATCAGAGAGCGACGCACGTCCTTCATCTGGGCGAGGCATTCTGGGTCTACCTTCTTACCTAGTGAAGATATAAGTTTATGTCATATCGTTAATGGTGCACTTGCTAATGAAAAATAAAACTGTTGTTTCTTTTTCAAGGTCAGGAAAGTAATGACAAAGTCTATTTGCTTATCCTTAATCTGTAAATAACGTTGTGACACATAATCAAAATCCTAAAAAAAAATTTAATTTTAGCTCTTTTTATGATCAATATACGAGATATAAAAGGGTTACAAGTAGTACATCAATTTTTGTACTCTTTCATTTTTACTTTTACCAAGTATTTTATTTTAGATATCAGAAACCAAAATTTCATTTTTATTGTAAAGTAACAGGATCTGACCATTTTTTGTCAACATTGTATGTGAATATTTTGAAAACTGCCAATGTTGACATTCAAGAATACTCTAAATAACCCGTTATTCCACACTTTGAGAAGTACTACAATCCTCAAATTTCAACCCATTTTTTTAAGTTATCATTACCTACCCTGTTTCATTACTTCCTCCAGACACAGTACGACAGCACTCTGTCTGGCCTCCTTCGCTTTGGGCAAGCCCTCCACATGGAGACACTTGTTCTCCTTCACATCCACCCGGCATGCTTGGAACAAACCATGGTTCACACGAACATCCTCCTCCATCAGAACCTGTCTGCGGGTTAACTCGTGTCGACACTGAAACAGAAAATTAAGGCAAGAGGGTCAGAGATGCCCCAAAAGATGGGCTGCGTAGGCAGCAATAAGTTTAGTGACTGCTGTAAGTACATTTAGAAACAAGGAAAGAAATGTTAGGTCACCCAGTTAAGGTAAATGTGTTAGACGTGCTAAGAAATGTAAAACTTGTAATCTAGGTTACATAATTGTATCTATACTAGAAACAGACAAATGGACGGAATTACACCAATTTCGAAAGCAACTTAGCTATGATGGTGATCTATCTCCCTGTCAAGTTTGAATTCGATTGGAGAAAGCATTTTAGAGTCAGAGTCTGGAAACAGAAATGTTGACGGACAGACAAGGACAAAAAACAGACAAACGAATGGACGGAATTACACCAATTTCGAAAGCAACCTAGCTATAATGGTGATCTTTCTCCCTGTCAAGTTTCAATTCCAGGACAAAGCGTTTTCCAGTTAGAGTCCGGAAACAAAAATGTTCACCAACAGACAAACAAATGGACTGAATTACACCAATTTCGAAAGCAACCTAGCTATGATGGTAATCCATCTCCCTGTCAAGTTTGAATTAAATTGGACAAAGTGTTTTTGAGTTAGAGTCCCTAAATGGAAATGTTGACGGACAAATGGATGAAAAACGGACAAACGAACAGACAGAATTACACCAATTTCGAAAGCAACTTAGCTATGATGGTGATCTATCTCCCTGTCCAATTTGAATTCGATTGGACAAAGTCTTTTCGAGTTAGAGTCTGGAAACGAAAATGCTGACGGACAGACAAGGACAAAAAACGGACAAACGAATGGACGGAATTACACCAATTTCGAAAGCAAGTTAGCTATGATGGTGATCTATCTCCCTGTCCAATTTGAATTCGCTTGGACAAAGTCTTCTCAAGTTAGAGTCTGGAAACGGAAATGTTGATGGAGAGACAAACAGACAAAAAACAGACGGAATTACACCAATTTCGAAAGCAACCTAGCTTGATGGTGATCTATCTCCCTGTCCAATTTGAATTCGATTGGACAAAGTTTTTTCGAGTTAGAGTCTGGAAACGAAAATGCTGATGGACAGACAAGGACAAAAAACGGACAAACGAATGGACGGAATTACACCAATTTCGAAAGCAACCTAGCTATAATGGTGATCTTTCTCCCTGTCAAGTTTCAATTCCAGGACAAAGCATTTTCCAGTTAGAGTCTGGAAACAAAAATGTTCACCAACAGACAAACAAACAGACTGAATTACACCAATTTCGAAAGCAACCTAGCTATGATGGTAATCCATCTCCCGGTCAAGTTTGAATTAAACTGGACAAAGTGTTTTCGAGTTAGAGTCCGGAAACGAAAATGTTGACGGACAGACAGACAGACGTCGGACACATCAATCTAATAGGCGGGTTGGTTACATGCAACCCGCCTAAAAAATGACTCATAGCAAGCCAAAAATAAATTAATTAAAACTTAATTTCCATATATTAAGTTATCCTCCATCAACTGTTTCAGGGTTGAATCCTTTCTAGCATTGAAATAAATAATGCTAAAAGTCCAAATAGCAACGATCTATGGCCCACAGGCAAGTATTCCATACAAGACCAGTCTGCAGGTCAACTCTTGCTTACACTAAAATGGATAAATATAGTCATATGACCAGCAAAATGCTGTTCACAGACTAGTCACATGGCCAACACAAAAGTTGGTTTTTTAATTGTGTCAGGTGGCTTTCAAGTACTCAGGGACCTGTTCACGTCCTTGGTAAACACAAACGCCAACAGCCAATTCATGTGGCCTTGTTTCCTCTCAGAATAGGTACTCACAGAAACTTACGTTCTAGTAACAGCCTTAATGTGGATATACATGGAGGCATCAAATGTATAACTTTGCAGTTTAGCTTTTTGCTGTGGTAATTTTTAGACTTTGTATCTGTATCAAAAATAGGTATTTGGAGAAAATTTTTATGAATAAAAAAATCCCTAATTTATCCCAAGGCAGGTAATCTGGATGAAAAATCAACAAAAGAATAATACTCTGTAATAATTTTCACTGAAAAGTCGCAGATAAAAATTGATACTAATTTACATAATGACAGTATAAAATCTACAAATAAATAACATTACAAGTTTGATAGAACTGATTACTTTAGGTTAGAACATGACAGAAGCCAACAGATTAACTTAATTAATGACACAACTGTCGTAAAAAAGAAATATGTAAAATCAATTTTTCAGAATTAAATCGCCTGTAGCAGCTGTATGGTAACTTGCACACAGAGAAGTCTGAGAGAAGATCATTTTTATCAGTATCACTTACTGTATCCAGCTAATAGTACGACAAGACAGATGTCGCCACATTAAGGCACATTACAGAATATCTTGTACACAAATGCTCAAAATCAATTGCACTTAAGCAATATATACATCAATCATAACAGGTGGACTACATTTTATTTCACCATGTAGTCTGGTATAAATATTGATCATTTTAATAAAATATTACAGTGACACTTTGAAATATTTTAAAAATAATTCACTTTTACAAGGAGAATATTATTACTGCTCTGTGTAGTAACCATTGTAGCGACGTATTTATGGCTGCCAAGTTATATACCAAAATGGGACAAAAACAGCAGCAAAGATCTGTATTGCCTGAACTTTGGTAATAAAATATTAAATATTTGTGAATAAGGAAAATATTGTTAAAAGTGAATATTATGTTGACATATCTGACTAAAATGCACACTCTCACCACCCTTAATGAAAACCACGACTACACTTGGATGTCTTGCTCCTCAGAAGAACATTTTAATGTATTGTATATTTATACTCCAAGCAAGATCTCTTTTTTCACAATATTCAAAAGCTACTATTTTGGCCTCGGCTTGAATAGGATGTCTCAAGGATTTGGAATGATCTGCTGGATGATGTACACTCACCAAATCTCTCTCTTCATTCAGGAAGAAGTTGAAAACCTACATATTTGCAAAAGCATACCCACCCTAGTTTTTCTGGTGTTGTCTCGATCTTTCTCCGTGAGACTAACCCCTGCATTATCAACATGCCTTGGGTTCTTTATCTATCTAATCTAATCTAGTCTACTGCTTTGCAAGCGCAATATCTTCCCCACAATGAGGAACTGAGTGCGCTAATTAAACAAAATCATTATCATATGGAAGTCGAGGGGCGTTCAAGGTCGGTAATCCAGGATTGTGGGTGTGACCCGGAGGGAAGGAAGACTAAGTTGGGAAGCTAGAGCTGAAGAGGTGAGTTTTGAGGTGCTTCCTAAAAGATGCAACAGAGGGACTATTTCTTACATGGAGAGGGAAAGAGTTCCAAAGGGCAGGGGCATAGTGACTGAAGGAATTAGGAAAGTGTTTAATTGATTTGTGAACTCTATGATCAAAAGTGGGGGTTTCAAGGAACCTGAGTTTGGGGGTACTTCGCCTTGTGTTTCTAAAAGAGGTGTACGGGTGGATTAATCCTCTTAGGTAAACTGGTTGACCCTGGGTGAGAATTTTGTATGTAATAAGACCAATTTTAAATTGTACCCTGTATCTAACTGGTAGCCAGTGGAGTTTTTTTTAGTTGAGGGGTAATGTGAGAGAATTTAGAGGAACGGGTGACAACCCTGCAGAGTGAGTTTTGGACTAGCTGCAATCTCCTTAACTCAAAATCAGTGAGCGATAAGAAGAGTGAATTGCAGTAGTCCAGCCTGCTGCTTACCAAAGCATTCGCTAACAGCACTGATGTATTCAGGTCTAGAAGGGAAAGAATTCTGTAGAGGTCTCTCGCTTGTACTCTAGTGGACTTAATGACCTGTGACACGTGGTTTGAGAAAGTGAAATTAGAGTCGAACACTACTCCAAGGTTCCTGACACTTTGTGCTGGCGAGACCTGATTTCCCAGAATATTGATAGGGAAGTGAGGGAGGAGCTGGTTACGATTTTTTCGGGAGCCTATGAGAATGAACTCGGATTTGTCTGGGTTAAGTTTTAATTTATTTGTGAACATGAAATTTTGAATGTCGTTTAGGCAGTTCTTTAGTTTTTGGATAGAGTGAGAGAAATTTTCTGGTGAAAGTGTTATGTATAACTGGGTGTCATCGGCGTAAAAGTGGTAGTTGATGCTACTGTGGGAATGAATGATTGAGCTGATTGGGTTAGTGTACAGAGAGAACAGGATTGGTCCAAGGACAGAGCCCTGGGGTACTCCATAATCGAGTACAGCAGGATGCGAGAGTATACTACTTACCTTGACCGAGTGTGTCCTTCCCGACAGGTATGATTTGAACCAGCCAAGTGCTAGCTCACTGAGTCCATAATAAACATTGAGCCTGTCCAGGAGAATGGTGTGGTCAATGGTATCGAAAGCGGCGGATAGATCCAGAAGGGTAAGGGCAGTGGCAGAACCCTTGGCCATGTTAAGAAGAATATCGTATTTGAACCATTTGTGTTAGTACTTAATATGCTTTTTGTACTTCCAAATACCATGTAATTCAATATTTTGCTTTGAGACAGTTACAATTTTTCATACCAAGAAAGTCAATAATTTGATTTGAGACAGACAATATAACAAGTCTAACGATAATTAGTAATGACATATAATCTGCTTACCTGAGACACCATAAAAATAATGTTATGTATTGATCAATAACTGTCTGACATATATATAGTATGTATAGTATTTGAACCAAGGAGATCCAGGAGATCACTATATATATGAGTTTTATTTGTGTTCTAATGTATATAGTGTTTGTTGGTTTTTTACTTTCTCTTTACCTTCATTGTAAATATAATTTTGTTGAAATTTTGGAAATGGCAATACTGATTCAAGATGTTCTTTCTTGTTATGATATCCAAATAACTCACTTGCGCTTTGCTACATGTAATTGTATATCAATTAAATCAAGATTAATGGCTCATAACAATATATTGGGGTTACGGCTGTGGAGTGTTCCATTTAGGCTCTTTGAAATCCTCACTAAGAATTTCTATGGATACTAAAACTATGGATATACCACCACACAAATTTACACTATTATCTGCAAATTGCCAAGGGTTGCGTACTTATGAGAAAAGAAATGACGTACTGTCTTACTTCAAAGATACAAATGCATCTATTGTTTGTCTGCAGGATACCCACTTGTTAGAAAGTGATATCTCATCTGTCAAAAATATTTGGCCAGAATGCTATTTAAATGGAGTAAAATCAAACTCTCGAGGTGTTATAATCCTTGTGAATAATAACTTCGAACACGAGGTATTGGACATTTCTAAAGATGAAGAAGGAAATATGTTACAGCTACTGATTGACTGTGGTACATTTAAACTTAATCTTATTAATATTTACGCCCCAAATAAAGATGATCCAAACTTTTTCATCAAACTTAAACAGTTGTCACAGAACGACAAAGCAAACTATGTTATGATTTGTGGTGATTACAACCTTACCCTTGACCCCACAGTAGACTGCTATAACTATGTAAAAGTCAACAACCCCCAATCCAGGTCAAAAGTTATTGAAATGATGAACGATTTAGACTTAACTGACTCATTCCGTAATTTAAATCCTACTTTAAAACGTTTCTCATGGCGAAAAAAGAATCCTATAAAACAAGCTAGACTAGATTATATATTAACTTCAAGTTCAATGATAGATATAATAGATTCATGTGCTATCAAATCAAGTTATCGATCGGACCATTCACCTGTCGAAATAACAATATCTCTGGATAGCTTTATTCGCGGAAGGGGTACATGGAAGTTTAACAATAGTCTACTTAAAAATAAAGACTATTTAAATTTAATCAATCAGATAATAGACGAAGAAAAGGAAAAATACTGTGTACCCATATATAATCCAACCTATATAAAAGAAAATTTTAATGATATTTTCTTTACTATAGATGCTGATCTGTTCTTAGAAATACTATTTTTAAGAATTCGAGGTGAGACAATCAAATTTGCATCTTTTTTAAAGAAAACACAAAGAAATCAGGAAAAAAACTTGTTACAAGATATAGCCCACCTTGAAAACACACCACAGGGTCAGTTTAATTTAACTTTATTAGAGGACAAAAAATCGGAATTGGAAAACCTGAGAAAAGAAAAGGTTAAAGGTCAGATGACCCGTGCCAGATTACAGTGGTTAAATGAGGGTGAAAAACCTACTTCCTTCTTTTGTAAATTAGAAAATCGAAATTACACTGAGAAAACAATGAGAAAACTGCAAACAGATTCTGGTTCAATTATAACTAACCAAAAAAGTATTCTGAAAGAAATTCACAAATTTTATAGTAACTTGTTTAAATCCAGAGATGATCAAACCCAAAACGACATGGCAAGAGAAAAAATATCTGGTGCCAATTTGAAACAGGTTCGTGAAGGTCAATTGGGGAATAAAATATCTGTAAATGAACTTAGTAAAGTTCTTAGAGAAATGAAAAACAATAAATCACCTGGTATAGACGGCATCTCAGCTGAATTCTTGAAAGTCTTTTGGGGAAAACTAAAATTTTTTGTGACTAATGCTATAAACTGTTGTTACTCTAAGGGCATCCTAAGCACTTCTATGCGACAAACTGTTATCACCTGTTTACCCAAAGGCAATAAAGATCGCAAACTCTCATTACTAACTGTGGTCTACAAACTAGTTTCTTCTGCTATTGCCAAAAGACTTAAACCACTCTTGAATGATATAATTAGTGAACCTCAATCTGGTTTCATTTCTGGAAGAAGTATTGGAGACTGCACTCGGCTTATATACGATTTAATGTCTTATACCAAAAAACATAACATTCCGGGACTTCTCATGCTAATTGATTTTGAAAAAGCATTTGACTCTGTATCTTGGAACTTTTTATATAATGTTCTGGAAGCCTTTGGTTTTGATGAAAATTTTATTAACTGGATTAAGCTCTTCAACAATGACACTAAAGCATACATAACTCAATGTGGCATCTTATCTCAACCTATTCCTATAGAACGTGGATGCAGACAAGGGGATCCAATTGCTCCATACCTTTTCTTACTTGTTGTTGAAGTTTTATCTTGTCTCATAGTCCAATCTTCAGACATTTGTGGGATAACAATAGGTAAAACCACTTTCAAACTCACACAATTTGCAGACGATACTACCTTAATTCTAGACGGTAGTGCTACCTCATTACAGTCGGCAATGAATATTTTGGAGATATTTGGGGAACTCTCCGGCTTAAAAGTGAATTGTGAAAAAACAAAACTTATTTGGATCGGGAGTGAGGTGGCATCCCAAAGGATGCTGAAAGTGTCACATAAGCTGGACTGGGGAGACATTCAGTTTAACCTATTAGGAATACAATTTTCTTGTGACCTGACCAAACTACCCAATTTAAATTACCAAACTGCTCTACAAAAAGCCAAAAAATTGATAAACTCCTGGCAATATAGGTATTTAACACCCTTTGGCAAAATTACAGTTATAAAAACTTTAATCTTACCAAAATTTACTCACCTATTTATGTCAATCCCAACCCCATTAGAAATTTTAAATACACTACACAAGCTGCTTTTCAATTATATATGGGATGGGAAACCTGATAAAGTCAGTAGGGACAAACTTTGCACAACCATAATAAATGGTGGTTTAAAAATGGTAAATATATTCCAATTTGAAAAATCATTAAAAATTAATTGGTTAAAAGGATTTTTCAGACAAGACAGCAAACCCTGGCTAAAACTTGTATTAAAAGACATCAATATATCTAAATTTACCTCATTAGGAAGTCAGTGGTGCCTATCAGCCTTATCAAAACTAAATCCCTTTTGGAAGATAGTATTTAGCTACTATAACAGCCTCTGCCTTAATACAAAAATTAAAACAAATTATGATATAATGTGCTCCAGTATCTGGCTAAATAAACCGGTTGGCACAGAAAAACTTTACTTGAGTGACTGGTTTTCAAATGGGGTACATGTAATTGGAGACATTATAAACCCTGATGGCAGTATTATTTCGATTGAAGAGATAAAACATCAATATGGATTTTCACCAAACTTTTTGAATTACATAACAATTCGAACGCTTGTCAAAAAGTTTATTGATAAGACAGGTAACGGAACCATATATAACTTTCCCAGGCCACATATACCAGTTTATCTTAGACCTTTGTTGAAGTCATGTGGCAGTAGAACAATCTATCAAGTATTCCAACAAAATCATAATATTTCATCTCAAAATGAAATAAAGTGGAACTCAGACTTAAATATGGAACCCGATGAAATTTCATGGGGAATACGTTACAGAATATGTTTCCATTCAATAGAAGATAATAGCTTAAAATGGCTCCAGTACCGTATTTTACATAGAATCCTTGGTGTACGAGACCTTCTGTTCAGAATAAAGGTTTCTGATATAAACACGTGTAGACTGTGTAAAGAGCACTCAGAAACAATTGTCCATTTATTCTCTGAATGCACAAAATCACATAGCCTTTGGCAAAATGTTATATCATGGATTAAATCAAGCATAAATCTTAACATCAACTTGACTAAAAATATGAAAATATTAGGTTATACTGAACAGGGTCCCAACTTCTGGCCATTAAACTTCATTTTGACTATAACAAGACAGTATATTTTTACCAAAGCAAAGGACTTGGGCCAATTAAATATCTATCACTTGCAAAAACTAATTCATAAAAGGTACACTGAGCAAGAAACTTTATCTACGTTGAATGGTAAGACCAACTCGTTTCAAGAAAAATGGGTGGTTTGGAAAAAAATCTTTGATTTTGTTTAATTAATTTCTAAACTTTGAAAAAATGAGTATTCCTGGTCATGTGAAACAAAAGTCTCCTAATTGTCCTAAAATCACTGTTGCCATTTCCAAAAATCTGTAATCTGTAATTAGCAAACGATAATAATGCCCCTTCTTAAGTATATATTTTTTATAACAACCTGTAGATTATGTATGCTCTACTCCTGAATGTTTTATTTTTTTTTTTCTCTTGTTATTTTTTTTTTTTTTGTGAGTATGGAAACATTGTACATATACAGCAAAAAGAAAAATAAATATAAAAAAAAAAAGAAGAATATCGTTTTGTATATTAAGGAGGGCACTTTCAGTAGAGTGGTATTTTCTACAAGCTGATTGGAAGGCAGTCATAAGACCGGCTTCATCAAGATGAGTTTGTAGCTGGACGGCTACTACCCTTTCAAGAATCTTTGAGATAAAGTTTAAATTTGAGACAGGCCTGTAGTTTTTAAAAACTTCTTTGTCTAGGGATGTCTTTAGCCTGCCACTAGGAAAAGGATATTGTGACAGAGGACCACCATTTTAAGTGGTCATCCGAGTCAGTATGTATCTGCCTGTACTTTGGACTGAACCTAGGTCCTATTGGTTCCTGGACAAGAGTGTTACCCCCAGGCAACAGCTGCAGTTGAAAGATCTGAGATAAAAGCAGTGACCTTCACCTACCTGAGCACTCATGGTCCTGTCAAACTTGTGCTTAAACAGACACTTGTAGATGGCACCGCCTCCTGACTTCACATTGCCACACAGCCTGCAACAGCCAAACACTATCCTCAAATCATCATTAAATCACCAACTAAGTGCAATCTGATATAAATTAATGGTCTCATAAAAATCTAAAACTGTAGATGTTGACCTTTTTCTTGCTTACATGTTTGAAGTGATGACCCTTTGTAGGTTTCATTATATATATTTAGATTTTACACAGCAGAACTGTACTTTAAATGCAACGAGAGGCCCTTGCTTTAAATAAAAAAATAACATCATGTGATGACGTAGATCCAAAAGCTTTTTTATTTTATTCAAGTTTAAAACTGGCTCCAAAAGAAAAAGCAAAATGAACCCTATAACATGGTGCAAAATGCAATACGGTAGATGTTTGTTGTGGAATGGTTAAGTGTAAAATTGGTAATACGACTGGTATTACATGACTTTGTAGTGAAACAAATATTGGAATTATCAGATACAGCTTAAGTTAGGCATTGTTGTAGTTTGTGTCATTGGGTGAGGGAGACACTGGAACATGGCTAAAAATGGTATAATAGTCATTATTACTCAGATTATGGCCAAAATTCCAAAACTACTTTGAAACCAGAGCACTTGGAGAGTGCATACCTCCCTTAAGACACATAACAATAAGTAAATGGTAAAACCTGGATTTTGGCTTTTTATCAAGAGGGTGATCCAGAACATTCTAAAAATGTAATGGGATCTAAACTGGGCGAGCACCCATAGATCTTCTGATGTTTTTGAGTAACCCTGTTAATAAACAGTCATGAAAAATAATCCCTCCTTGGCACAGGTGATGAAACAACATTAGTTTAACCTTACCTGTCCCGCTCATTCTTACAAGCATAGTAGAGGGCCCTATCCTGGTGGAAGTCATCAGACTGGAGCTCTGCCACATGTAGAATCTCCTGCTTACACGATTCAGCCAGGTCCCCAACACTCTCAGAAAGGCAGGCGATCACACGACCCTGCCGGTGTGGCACCTGCACACCACACAGGATGGATCAATACTGACAGTTAATGCACAAAATAACTAATTTTCTAGCACCTCATGATCCCCTATTCTGATTGCAATGTCTACATTTGTGGAGAATGCAAACTGAATGTTTTCAGTATTACATTTAGTCTGATTCCTGTTCAATAATTGCTCTCTGTCCAAAGATACTGTACATCAGAAACAGTCAACTGGTTAGTCTGGCTGATGCAAGTAACTAACAGGTGATCAAACTATGCTAACCATTTCAGCCTCAAGTTAAAGACCACCCCTGCTTTATATTAGTGGTAGCACAGCTTAGAACACTCAGAATCAGTTGCTGGGGTGTTTAAACAAATGAAAGCTGTGTCACAGCTTAGCAAACTCAAAATCAGTTGCCAGGGTGTTTAAACAAATGAAAGCTGTGTTATGTACACTTGCAGCATTTACTCTGGCCAAAAACCAATCACAACCTAACAGCCTTCACTTGAAAAGGAGAGACAAATGTGAAACAAGCAATCAGTGCCCATGACCGGGCTCTGTGTCAGCTGACTTTGTGCTAGGAGCTCCAGAGTATAAGTGTAAGTAGAAAAGGACGTATCTCAAAATAGCTATTGCTCAGCTATGCAACAAGGCACTCGTCTGCAATTTTACTGTGTTATAGCTAACCCAAACAAGAGGAGAGTGCCCGTGAACGGGCACTGTGTCAGCTGACTGAGTGTTTTTGATTTGTGAAGGTGATCAGAGGACAGAATAATTATCAGGAAAAGGGCTGTACAGAAATACAGTAAATGGTAACTGAACAGCAAGTTCGAAAGAAATTCCGAAGCTGACAGAAGAAAAGGATAAAAAAGTTGTGCCCTGTAAATGGTATTATGAAGGAAAATAACAAGGTAATTGTTTAAGTGTAAAAAATAGGTTAAAACATATTTAAAGAAATACTACAAATGCAATATCCTCGTTCGACCTTGAAGAAGGGGCCCAAGGTCAAATCTAACCACACAAATACATTCCCAGCCCATGATTTCCTATGGTTTACCATTCCAAACCTCTAGGACCAATTATAAATGAGTTATTTATAAGCACTTTTAAGCTTGGCTGTCCTCATTTGACCTTGAAGGAGGGGTCCAAAGGTCAAATCTGACCATACCAAAAGATTCCGAGCCAATGATTTCCTATGGGATGGTTTACCATCCCAAATCTCTGTCACCAATAATAAGCGAGTTGTAGGCACTTTCAATTTTCGCTATCCTCATTTGACCTTGAAGGAGGGTTCCAAGGTCAAATCAGACCATATCAACAGATTCACAGCCCATGATTTCCTGTCTGTTTACCATCCCAAACCTCTGGGACCAATAATAAGCGAGTTATAAGCACTTTTAAGTTTGGCTATCCTTGTTTGACCTTGAAGGAGGGGTCATTGAAGGTCAAATCTGACCACACCAAAAGATTCCCACCCCATGATTTCCTACAGGTTGGTTTATCATCCCAAACCTCTAGGATCAATAATAAGGGAGATATAAGCACTTTTCATGACTGACAAAAAACACCTGTGGCGGCCATCTTGTTTCTCAAAATGAGGCCAAAAATATTCCCAGACAACATTTTATGGTTATTAATATATACTGCAAACTTAAGAAAGCTAGCTATAATATTTTTTTTCATCAGAGCAGTAATGGTGAAATCTCTCTCTACACACTGCGGCTATCCAGTGGATACAATGATTTACTCAACAGTGAGAACCTGACAGTAGCTATTGCTCAGCTATGCCATGACATAGAGGTCTGCAATTTCACTATGTTATAGCTGACCAAAAATTCTGTGAATAACATATTTAACAAATTACTCTAAATGTAATAGTTTTCAAGTTACAACTGAGTTACTCAACAGTGAGAACCTGAAAGGAACTATTACTCAGCTATGCAATAAGCTACATGTCTGAAATTTTACTATGTTATAGCTAACCCAAAAGTAGGTGAACAACATATTTAAGCAAACTACTGTAAATGCAATAGTTTTCAAGCTACAACTGATTTACTCAATAGTGAGAACCTAAAAATAGCTATTGCTCCGCTATGCCATGAGCTATAGGTCTGTAATTTCACTATGTTATAGCTGACCCAAAAGTAGGTGAACAATATATTTTAACAAAATACTCCAAATGCAATATTTTTCAAGTTATAGCTGATTTACTCAACAGTCAGTACCTGAGAATAGCTATTGCTCAGTTGTGCCATGAGCTATAGGTCTATAATTTCAACATTTTATGGTTATTAATATATACTGCAAACTTAAGAAAGCTAGCTATAATATTTTTTTTCATCAGAGCAGTAATGGTGAAATCTCTCTCTACACACTGCGGCTATCCAGTGGATACAATGATTTACTCAACAGTGAGAACCTGAAAGTAGCTATTGCTCAGCTATGCCATGACATAGAGGTCTGCAATTTCACTATGTTATAGCTGACCAAAAATTACGTGAATCACATATTTAACAAATTACTCTAAATGTAATAGTTTTCAAGTTACAACTGAGTTACTCAACAGTGAGAACCTGAAAGGAACTATTACTCAGCTATGCAATAAGCTACATGTCTGAAATTTTACTATGTTATAGCTAACCCAAAAGTAGGTGAACAACATATTTAAGCAAACTACTGTAAATGCAATAGTTTTCAAGCTACAACTGATTTACTCAATAGTGAGAACCTAAAAATAGCTATTGCTCCGCTATGCCATGAGCTATAGGTCTGTAATTTCACTATGTTATAGCTGACCCAAAAGTAGGTGAACAATATATTTTAACAAAATACTCCAAATGCAATATTTTTCAAGTTATAGCTGATTTACTCAACAGTCAGTACCTGAGAATAGCTATTGCTCAGTTGTGCCATGAGCTATAGGTCTATAATTTCACTATGTTATAGCTGACCCAAAGTAGCTGAATAACATATTTGCACAAATTTCTGTAAATGCAATAGTTTTCCAATTATAACTGATTTACTCAACAGTGAAAACTTCAAAGTAGCTATTACTCAGCTATGAAATGAGCCACAGGTCTGAAACTTCACTATGTTATAGCTGACCCCAAAATAGGTGAATAACATATTGAAACAAAATACTCTAAATGCAATAGTTTTCAAGTTATAAGTGATTTACTCAACAGTGATAACCTAAAAGTAGCTATTACTCAGCTATGCCATGAGCTACAGGTCTGAAATTTTACTATGTTATAGCTGGCCCAAAAGTAGCTGAATAACATATTTATACGAAATTCTCTAAATGCAATAGTTTTTAAGTTACAAGTGATTTTACTCATGATGGAAGTTACTGAAAAGCCCAAAAGTAGCTATTACTCACTTAGCTATTGAGACAGACACCCAACTTACTCACCATATTGTAGCTATGAAAAAAGTAGCTGAATAACATATTTTAACAAAATGCTCTAAATGCAACACTTTTCAAGTTATAAGTGATTTACTCAACAGTGATAACCTGAAAGTAGCTATTACTCAGCTATGCCATGAGCTACAGGTCTGAAATTTTACTATGTTATAGCTGACCCAAAAGTAGCTGAATAACATATCTATACGAAATTCTCTAAATGCAATAGTTTTCAAGTTATAAGCGATTTACTCAACAGTGATAACCTAAAAGTAGCTATTACTCAGCTATGCCATGAGCTACAGGTCTGAAATTTCACTATGTTATAGCTGGCCCAAAAGTAGCTGAATAACATATTTATACGAAATTCTCTAAATGCAATAGTTTTTAAGTTACAAGTGATTTTACTCATAATGGAAGTTACTGAAAAGCCCAAAAGTAGCTATTACTCACTTAGCTATTGAGACAGACACCCAACTTACTCACCATATTGTAGCTATGAAAAAAGTAGCTGAATAACATATTTTAACAAAATGCTCTAAATGCAACACTTTTCAAGTTATAAGTGATTTACTCAACAGTGATAACCTGAAAGTAGCTATTACTCAGCTATGCCATGAGCTACAGGTCTGAAATTTTACTATGTTATAGCTGACCCAAAAGTAGCTGAATAACATATCTATACGAAATTCTCTAAATGCAATAGTTTTCAAGTTATAAGCGATTTACTCAACAGTGATAACCTAAAAGTAGCTATTACTCAGCTATGCCATGAGCTACAGGTCTGAAATTTCACTATGTTATAGCTGGCCCAAAAGTAGCTGAATAACATATTTATACGAAATTCTCTAAATGCAATAGTTTTTAAGTTACAAGTGATTTTACTCATAATGGAAGTTACTGAAAAGCCCAAAAGTAGCTATTACTCACTTAGCTATTGAGACAGACACCCAACTTACTCACCATATTGTAGCTATGAAAAAAGTAGCTGAACAACATATTTTCACAAAATGCTGTAAATGCAACACTTTTCAAGTTATAAGTGATTTAGTGCATGATTTCATGAATTTTAATGCATTAAAAATTATTAAAAAAATTTATTAAAAAAAAAGTAAGACAGATCCAGGTCTCATACTCACACAAGAGAATCTACCTCTGGCCTAGTACATATATGCAAGATATGAGAGAAATCCCTGCAATAGTCACTGAGAAAATTATGATAAAAAGTTGAAATTTTCACACTTTTGGTGGGGGTACCCCCCTTGTAATGTCTCTAGCAAACAGACGAACAGACAGATTTGCATGCCTTGAACAATTTTTCATCCTCGATAGATAAGGTATCTTTTAAAAAAAAACAGCATGTCTCTAGGCCTTGTAGTTTTGGAGAAGAAGTTGTTCACGCGGATGCGGACCGCCCACGCCGCAGAGTGATGACATAATGTCAGCTGACTGACAAGTCAGCTGACATAAAAAGAAGGTGAACAATATTTGGGAAAGGAATAGGCTAAGTGCTATTTTTTGAAGATATTAGACAATTACCCTTTCAAAAATTTAGCAAAAAAATTAAGGATTAGTTGTTAGTTGTATAGTGCAGTAGAGCTCCAGAGTATATACTGTGTTGTAGGTAAGGAGAAAGTAGCTGAACAACATATTTTAACAAAATACAGTAAATGCAATAGTTTCTGACTTACAAGCCATTTACTCCATTTAGGTAAAAATGCTATAATTACTCACTTAGCTTTCAGCCAAAGTCCAAAAAACCTAAAAAAATTTTGAAGGGTATGAAAATCCATTAATGCAAGCATGGACGTACACAAGCACACATGTACAGGATGCATCTCACAATCTCCCTGTCTAAAGCTTGGAGGGAAAAAAAATCCAAACGTTCCAAATTAAAATAAGACAATTCAATAGCAAGATGACACCATTAATCAGTAAACTAAAAATTATAAAGCTCTAAGATTTATTACTTGAAGTAGAGCTATCAATGGTCCAATGGAAAAAGCACAATTAAGTAAAAGTATAAATAACATTAAGTTACAATAATCCATGTATCTTTTTGATAAGAGAAATATGTCTCACATATGGCAGGTAAACATTCTGGAAGAACCAAGGTTGAAGGTCACAATATGATTTAGCATAGCTGCACTCTCCAACCAATGACTCATCTTCACCTTACAGTTTGTGAGATATGGCCCAGATAAAATGTTAAAAGATCAAGGTCACTACGGCAAGGTCAAAGGTCAAATCAAGGTCACACCATGATGCTGTACAAATACACCCTCTAACCAATGTCCCTATCAACTTCCTACAACTTATGATTTCCGTAATATAGCACAAAACAAGATTTTAAAGGTCAAGGTCATTACAGCATTTATTTATTTATTTGGGGTTTTATGGCACTTTCAACACTGTACAGGTCATATCACGACGGGTAGTTGGAAGGGCAGAAGAAACCAGTACACACAGTTCATTAGGGTTCTGTACTGTAAACTGCCGACCAACGGCAAGCAACTACCAGCTTTCCCACTTGAGGCCATGCCGGGAATCGAACCCCGGCCTCAGAGGTGGGAGGCGAGAGTGTTACCACTCTGCCACAGTGGCCCCAGGTCATTACAGCAAGGTCAAATCAAAGTCACACCATGCTGTTGCACACACCTACACCCCCCAACCAATGTCCCTACCAAGTTTCCACTTCCTACATCTTATGGTTTCTGAGATACAGTTCAGACAAACTTTTTCCCACCCATCGGGACACCATGGGTAAAAACAATACCTGCACAGCCCTTCAAGGCTATAGGGTAAAAACTCTTAATCTAAAGAAATTATTAACTATTTCTCATATCTTTTATATATGTTTGGGATATATTAGCATACAACTTTTTCGGCAATTTGGTATGGGTCAAAAACAATCTTGCATTCGTAGGACAGCAAAATGGAAAATATGCAACTGACCTCATCCTACTGAACATAGCCAAACATTTTCAGTCAAAAGAGAAAATTGCAAATTTAATAAGTAAATTAAATTTTTATAAGTTAATACCCTATCCAATGGACAATAGCTTATCCGGTCGGCGCGGACCGGCCCGCCAAACGTCAGAAAAAGACGTCCTGTGTCTCCACCGGCTAGGCCGGCCCAGTGCTGTGCACTCGCCAGATGGCGTGTCGTACTTCCTTCCTGTCTAGACAGAGTGACGTCATAGCATCTTTTTCGTTGTCTAAACGTATTAGACCCCTAGTAAGCTGATAGCGGGGTCGGTGGGAGGGTCTTGTGTGTCCATTGGATAGGGTATTAACTTATAAAAATTTAATTTACTTATTAAATTTGCAATTTTATTGCGTTAATACATCCTATCCAATGGACAATAGCTGAATAACTACCGCTTGGTAGGCGGGTAAGTTACTAGGGACTAAAGAACTTGAACTCATTTTGGCATAGTGACAATGCCTTCTAAAGCCCGGGTAGACCTTGAAGTCTAAACCCCCTAGGGCTATGGTCGAATATCATCATCCGGTAATCCGGAATGGAACCGTCAGAGTCGACCTTGCCCCCCCCCCCCTTTTTTTTAACAGACCTGCTCAGAGGTAGGGGAAGAGAGGGATGAGTTCAGTCCCATAATTTAATCCTCCCAGAGGAAGTACGTGAGAGATTTTTTTTTTTTTTTTTTTTTTATATATTCCTTAATTATATATGCAATATTTACAAATATGTACCAGTATTTACATATATACATTTCTCCTCTAGGAGCCAGTCTGTTGGTGGATCTGCTGGGCAGCCACAACTGGTCCGAGATGGTAGAGCTCTGAGTCAGCCCAAGCCACATCCTTCAGATAAAATTGGGTGAAGGTATTATGAGACTTCCAGTGGCAGGCTGCTAGGATCTGCTCTAAGGAAACTCCCGACTGGAAGGCCTTAGAAGCCGCAAAGGCCCTGACATCATGAGCTTTAACTTGATGGAGGGTGTGGGCCTGTTGATCAGAGAGCTCATAGCATAGGATCACAGTTTGTTTGATCCATGAGGAGATAGTGGCAGGGGAGATGTCTTTGTCGAAACCTTTCTTGAAGGAGATAAAGACTAACTCCTTGCTCTGTCTGAGGTCTGACGTCCTGTCCAAGTAGTAGCGCAAAGCTCTGACTGGACACAAGGATCTGTCAGACTTGAGGGATCTATCTAGAGTAGGAGCCAGGGCTGGTATGACCACTGGGGCTACACTCTCTGGGCCCTCTTTGGCCAGCTGATTCTTAGAAAGAAAGCTGGGAGATGGAAAAAGGGACACCTTAGACCAATCGGATTGGTGTCTGATGTTCTTGTGCTGCCAAGCATGGATCTCACTCCTTCTTTTGCCAGAGCCTAGGGCTAAAAGGAAGACAGTTTTGAAGGTGAGGTGCTTCAGAGATGCCTCTCTAAGAGGTTCAAAAGGAGCCTTTGTCAGCTGGTGTAGCACCAGGGAAAGATTCCAGGAGGGAATACCCCTCCGCCCTTTGGGTCTATCTCTGTGGAAACTTTCCAAGAGACGAGTGAGATTATCATCTTTGCTGATATTGACTGTTGTAGGACCCAGTTTATCAGCAATGGCAGATCTGTATCCATCAATGGTGCTGGGTTGTAACTTCTTGTCCTCAAAGAGGTACATTAGGAAGTCAGCCACCGACTTTATAGGTGGTGCCCTGAAGTCCACCTGATTAGTGACACACCACTTTGTAAAAATGGTCCACTTCGCCTCATAGACTGATCTGGTAGATCTTCTTTGAGGAGCCTCAATTCTTGCTGCCACTGCCTCAGAGAAGCCCTGTTCTTTGATAGCTGTGGCTCTAGGAGCCAGGCATGGAGATTTAGATTGGTCAGATTTCTGTGAGGGATCTGATTGAAAGGCTGTGTTAGTAGACTGGGCAGGTTGGGAAGGCTGAGAGGGACCTGGCTGGACATGGTCACCAGGTCCCAGAACCAAGGCATGTTGGGCCACCCCGGGGCAATCAGAATGAGTCTCTTGCACGGGGAGTCCAATAGCTTTTCCACTACTTTGCCCAATATTGCGGTCGGTGGGAAGGCGTATGCATCCAGATCGTCCCATGGCAGGGTAAGTGCATCCACTGCCACAGCCAGGGAGTCCGGTACTGGAGAGACAAACTGGGGCAACTTGTGGTTGAATCTCGTGGCAAAGAGATCTATTTGAGGCCAGTGCCACCGGTTGCATATTTGTTGAAAGACCTCCGGAAGGAGGGACCACTCTGTTTGGATGGTCTGACCCAGCCTGGATAGTTTGTCTGCTATCACATTGAGATGGCCTGGGATGTGCCGAGCTTTTAGGGTCACTTGTCTCTGGGAACACCAGGTCAAGATTCTCCACAGTAGGGCACACAGTGGGCCTGACCTCATGCCTCCTTCCTTGTTTATGTAAGCTACCACTGTAGTATTGTCGGTTGCCACTAGAACTATTTTGTCTACACAGAGGTCTTGGAACTCTTTGAGGGCTAGTAACACTGCTTTGAGTTCTAGATAGTTTATGTGCAGTTTGCTTTCCGGCACTGACCAGGACCCTCTTGCAGTGAACTCGTTTAAGTGAGCGCCCCACCCTTCTTTTGATGCGTCTGTAAATATCTGCAGAGCATGCCTTACTGGGTGTAATGGTTGACCTTGAAGTACATTGTCTTCGTCTAGCCACCATAGTAAGTGAGGGTGTAGGGTTCTCGGGAGGGGGATAATCTTCTCTAGAGATTCTGGTACCCTCCAATTGTTTTTGAGATGCCACTGTAGGGGTCTCATGTGAAGTCGGCCGAGGTGAACTTGTTTCTCTGTGGCTGTTAGGAGGCCTATCAGGGACATGAACTGTCGAACCGGACAGGCCGGTAATAACAGAAGTACTTGTATCTTGTCCTGAAGGTTTTGCCACCGGTCCGGGGTCGGTCTGACCCGGCCGGACCTGAGATCGAACTGGTAACCTACAAAGTCGAAGACCTGCTTGGGTTCCAGCTCTGATTTTTCTAAATTCACCAACCAACCTAGGTCCTGGCACATCCTGACCAGGATTTGGGTGTGCTGGAGACAAGTTTCTTGGGATCTGGCTCTCACCAACCAGTCGTCTAGGTACTGGTGGATTCTTATACCCTTGTTTATGGCCATCAGTTTCACCTCCTTTGCCAAAACAGTGAACTCCATGGGCGCTGTGGACAGACCGAAGGGCAATGCCTTGAATTGGTAAGTCCGGCCTTGGACATGAAATCTTAGGTATTTCCTGGATTGATCCTGTATTGGAATGTGGAAGTAGGCATCCTTGAAGTCTACTGAGGTGACCCACTCCCCTAGTTGGAGAGATGTTCTGATGGTTTCCGGTGTCTCCATCTTGAATTTCTCCACCTTGAGGAAGAGATTTAGTTTGCTCAGATCCAGAATTGGCCTCCACTTGTTGTTTGGTTTTGGGACCAAGAAGAGTCGGTTGAAAAACCCCAGAGATGATTGATTTCTGACCAGCTCTACTGCATTTTTGTCTATAAGCTGATGTAATGCCTCCAGCAGGTAGCTGTTCCTGTGGGGATTGCCATAGCAGCTTACGACAGTTGGTGACCTTGTAAGATTTGGCCGGGTCCAGAAGGGGAGGGTGTAACCCTCCCTCAGGATTTGAACTATTTTCGGACCGGCCCCTAGATTCAACCAGGTTTTCCAAAATTTTTGTAGTCTGGCCCCTACAGGCAGATTTCCGGCAGCATGTTTGACACTTGTTACAGATTTGGCACAAGACAATGGAATGACACAAGAAACACTTTTCACAGACTTTAATGTGTAATCTTTGTAAGTACAATTTACTGGCCCGGGACTTATTTCTTTCTTTTGTGAATGCCCGGGCGCAGTAGGAACATTTGTGACAACATGAACTTTTACATTTGAAATTACAGGAGGAATTACAGTCTGTGGAAGGCTCCCGGCCAGCAGTCTGTTCTGCAAAGGTGTCATACAGTAACTGTCATTTATATGACTGCTGGCCCTTGGCCGGTCGGGATGAGTAATATGAAGAACGTCCTTTCCCTTTCTTGAACGGCTTTTTGCCTATGGTTTTCCAAGCCGGCTTTTCAGGTCTGGTGTCTTTATTGGTGTGTTTCTTGTCCGGCCGTTCATAAGGGTGGAACCGACCTTTACCCTGCTGAGGTGCAGTGTGACCTTTTGCCTCAAATTGTGCGATCTCCTCTTCTGCCCGCTTAATAGTTGAGTCCGGGAAGAGTGTAGGTATGTGTAGTGGGGCAGCTCTCAAGGCTGTGAGAGTATCTTGCTTTATGCCTGTCCTGAGGTGGCTAAGATACGCGTCCCTGCGGACGAGGGTGAGGTTTCCCATTGTTATGAACACAAATTCAGACAAGTGTTCCATTGACTTTGCGGCTGCCTGTGAGATACTTGAATTGAAGTCAAGCAGGTAGTTAAGTTCGTCAATAGCCACCGAACTCTTTGAGGAGCCCTTCCCTTTATTCTCAGAGGCCAAAGTTTTGATGTGATCCTTCATGTTCTGTTGCACTCTAAACAAGCACCGGTTGAAACTAGCTGCTTGGTTACACACTATAGAAGCCTCCCTAGCCGACCTCTCCCACCGGCGCAATGTTTCCTGGGCAATCCTGCGTGAAGCTGGTGGAGTGGATGACAGGCCGGTATACCGGGCAATCCGGCTATAACTGCTGTTGAGCTTGGAGGCGTCGGTACTCCAGGTAGTAACTTTATCCAGATCTAGTTGAGAGTCGGTGTGGAGCCCGTACCATTTTGCCTGTGAACGGGGAGGTCGGAGAAAAACATCCTTAGCCAAACCACCGGCTTCTGAGCCACGGGAGGGGTAACCCTCAGTGAGTGTCAGATTTAGTTTTCCCAGTTTTTTACAGAGCCACTCCTCTGTTGGCATCTTAACGGATACTTTTCCAGGTGTCACAGTCTTAGGCCCTGCGAAGGGGTTATCGTCTGAGGTGGCTGTTAGGTTATCAACTTCTGGAATGTGGGACCAACCCATATAAGAGCGAATGCCCTGCATAGTCTCTCTATAGTTCTGTTCTTCTGAAATGGGTTGGTCCTGCTCCGTCACTGTCTGATCCGGATCTTCAGAAAGTTCACCCTCCTCAGTGTATAAATCTAATGGAGGTCGGTCCGACTGGACACTGTCTGCGTCTGAAGAAAGGCTGGAAATACTATCCCTTCTAGAGGCATGAAGGGCAGGAGAGCCGGTGTCGGCCGGTTCGGTAGACGGAGGTCGGTCGGTGACAGATGGTCGGCTCTGAGAAGAGTCCAGCATGGGAGTAGGTCGTTTACTAGCAGTTTGACTGGCAGGCTGATGCACAGAGGCAGAGGAGCCTTGTCCAGGAAACTTGGAGACTTGGGTCGGTCGACTGACAGTTGAGGTAGGTCGGCTGGACTTAGTTTTACTGGCCGGCTGATGCTGGGTAGCAGAGAAGCCTGTACCAGGAAACTTAGCTGAAGAAGTCTGCTTGTCGGTCACTGCTTTACTGGTAGGCTGATGCTTTTCAGCAGAGAAGCCATTGCCAGGAAGCGTGCTGGAAGTTGAAGGTCGGATAAACGGCTCAGACACATTTTCAACCGAAGATGGAGGTGAATGGGTCGGTGTTACCTTCACGTTAGCAGAGAATGATGGTTCAAAGTTCTTTGACAAAATCAAAGCTTCCAAGCGGTTAAAACGTTCCGCCCATTTATTATCCAGTTCGGCAATTTTCGTGTCTGCACTGCCTTGACTTGAAGAAGTAGAAGCTTTTGCAGGGGAAGATATGTCTTTCTTAGTGTCCTTTTTAACATCTTTCTTTTGCTTTTTCTCTGGTGGAGGGGCAGGGTTAGGTGACTTAACAGATCCTTTGTTATCGACTGCCCCTATGACAGCTACATTAGCTGGGTCCACTAATTCTTCCGCTTCGTTCGGAGGGGTAGGGATGACTTTCTTAGCTTCACGCTTTTCCTTCTTTAATCTATACGAAGGTGTAGCTAACTGTTGACGCTGTTCCTCAGAAAAAGCTTTACATATCTGACAATTGTCTGAATGAGGTTCTTTAACACACGAGTCAGAGCCCTTACCCTTCTCCCTACAGCGTGCACAATACAAATGAGTGTCGAAACTCGCCATAGCGTGTCCACAATTCCCCCTGCGTTGTCCTGGAGAAGACATGATGATAATACTTCCCGTTGAACACAATATTAAAGCTTCTAAACAAAATGGCTGATGAAGAAATAAAATAATATCTGGCTGAAGAAAATTCCTGTGCACAAGCCACGCGCCAAACGAAAAAGATGCTATGACGTCACTCTGTCTAGACAGGAAGGAAGTACGACACGCCATCTGGCGAGTGCACAGCACTGGGCCGGCCTAGCCGGTGGAGACACAGGACGTCTTTTTCTGACGTTTGGCGGGCCGGTCCGCGCCGACCGGATAAGCTATTGTCCATTGGATAGGATGTATTAACGCAATAAAAAATATATTTAGTAAAACCTTTATAATCCGACCCTCTATTATCAGAATTTTCAATAATCTGACAACAAACCACTCTCCCAACTGCACTTAAACCCGTTATTTTAGGCTTTCTATTATCCGACTTATTTGTTACTCCTGAAGAGGGTCGGATTCTAGAGGTTATACTGTAATAAGAATTCGATTAAATAACTCTCACCCCAGAGGTTTCAGGTTCAAGCCTCCCACATTGGTGCTTTAAAATATCGTCCTCACACTTCTTGGCAAAGTCGCAAATCAGTCGGTAGTCGCTGAACACGATACTTGCCATTTTCTTGACAAACTGGATGCAGCTTGGAGATGTGATGTTCTCCTTATGCTCAATCAGGCAGGCAATGCGCTTCCCTGTCCCTGGCTGCTCAGCTCTACACTCAGCCAGCTTCAAATACAAGGTATTCATAAGTACTCAGTACTTCTTCAAACCAATTACACACATTTTGAAAGTATTGGAATGTGAACAACAGGATTCACTCAGCTGTAAATACACAGCTATTTGTGAATATATTCTGCTGTTAGTACTTGGTACATAGTCATGTCTTAGGAATTTGAGAGACTACATACTCTGCATATTTTTCTTGGCAATGTGAAAGGTTAGAGAGTGTACTCCACACAATATTACTGATTAAGACTTTAAACTGCCAGTTTTTCCCCATGTTAAGCACGACAATCAACCAGCTATAAATAAAGGTTTTAAAATTCATCATTTCCCGACGATGCGAGTACCACCATTGTTTAGTCACAGGCAAAGTAATGGTTGACACTGCACTGGTGAAAGTTTACACAGATGCTAAACTTGCTAACCACTCACCCACCAAGGACCCAAGGTCACAGAATTCCACATATTATGTAACATACCTTCAATTATTGCTGAATTTCTTTGTCACACTTCTGTTGAATAAATAATCAAACGGTGCCCAAACTGATCTACTTAATTGAAGGAGTTAAAGTGCTCACCTTGTCCATATCTGTGTTGCACACTTGAGATGCTGCATTATCAAACCTCAGGTCCAAAGTCAGGTTCTTCTTGTAACTCCACAGTAACTGCAACAAGCACAAAAGACACTGATTTGTGTTGCCAAGTGTTCACACTCCTATCTAATTTCATTATAATTTCACAACCTGATGACCCACAATGAAGACAGGCCACATGCCACAGGCAATTACGGGTATTGGTTAATCAAATGGCGGCAATACTCATATGATAGTCAATATCCTGAATCATAGTCTAATCTAATGTCCCTGTCCTTTAACTATCATCTTGACGTTCATTTGCGAACTTGTGAGACAGTGGCCCACCAATCCAATCCTTGGGCATCCAAAGGTACTTTTAAAATTAGATTAGATTAGATCATAGACATTTGTTTATTTCATTTATTATAGCGACATGTATACAATGTATATATATGCAAACAACAAAAAATACAATGAATGTTATACCCAGCCCAAAATGGGCTTATATGTCACTTCAAATCTATTTTATACAGAGTGGTCAGAAAATAGCAAAAAAAGAGAACTAACAATACAGCATACTTTTCCTGGTTTGCTATATCTCATTAATGTAATTTACCAACAACTTATATTTCTCAGTTTTAATTATATTATAAAACTGTTCATATACACCCATTTCATCAATTTTAAAAAGTTTGTTAAAGTGTGGAAAATATTTCAATCTAATATCTGAATACGCCGTAAACTTGCATACAAAATGAAACTCGTCTTCAACTAAGTTATCATTACAAATTTGACAGACACCATTTTCTAGTGGGGTACGGTAATAACGACCAGTTTCAACAGCAAGAGGGAGAATACCAATAAGCAGTTGAGTTATAAGTGATCGTTGAAATTTATTTTAAAAACCTCTAACAAAAGACTCAGGTTCAAGACTATTTTTCATAAGCATGTATGTTCTAAGCTTAGGCTTAAATGGTAGCTTTTCACACCAAGTTTAGTGAATAATCATATTTAATTTTCTTTTTGCTTTCAAAATGTTTACTTCTGTACTATTTAAAAATGTATCGTTTAAATTTAATAAATCAAAGACATTCCATATTTTACTACTCCAAGAATCCGGATTAAAATTTTGATGATCCCATTCAAAGATTAAGCATGTTATTCATGTTGGATCCAGGCTTATTAGTTTATTCCAAAGACGTAACATAGACACGTAATATTTACGCACGGCTAAGGAAGGTGCATTCTTATGAACTCCCAGAAAGTACCTAGCAGCTTTGTCTTGTACTTTGGAAGCATAATTATGTTTTTTAAAACTCCAAATGCTGGAACAGTACTCTAAAATAGGCCAAACAGTTGTGTCATATAACTTTGAAAATGTAGAACACCCTATATTTTTAAAAGAATAAAATTTTGAAATTACACTTCCAAGAGCCCTCCCAGCAGAATCAGCAAGTGTGGTTGCACACTCATTGTATGTCAAATGTTCATCCAGTATTATACCTAAATATTTATACTTTGACACCATTGCTAAAGAGTTATTTCCAAATTTGAAAATATATTTAGTTTGTTTTTTTCTAGTTTTCCTAAAGTGTATAATTTCACTTTTTGTTAAATTAACATTTAACCTCCATTTGTTACACCAAGTATTTAAGATATTTAATTGCCTTTGAAGATTTAATTCATCTTCAGGTAGTAGAACAATGTCATTTGCATATACATGTAGTAATATACCAATATTCCTACCACTGATTGAAATGCCCAAGTTTGCTTCATTTATCATAATAGTGAGGTCATTAAGAAAGCTGGAGAATAAGGTTGGTGAGAGGCAATCCCCTTGTCTTACACCAAACAAAGAAGGAAACCATCTTGTGTACATGCTATTGACTCTTACACAATTCTGAGTTTCACTATACAACTTTTTAATAGCAAAATATATATTTCCATTTATATTGTAGTCCAGTAATTTGTAAAGCAACCGATTTCTATCAACACTATCAAAAGCCTTTGTAAAATCAATGAATGCCACAAAAGTATCTTTCTCATTGTAAAGTCTATTCTGCACTATTGTTGTAAGAGAAAAAACATGGTCTTCACATGAACGGTTGCACCTAAAACCATTTTGTTCATCTGCCAGTATATTCATGTTTTCAGATAGAATGTAATTCGGCTATTTAGAATATTGGTGTAAATCTTACTGATACATGGGTGCAAACTGATAAGTAGGGGTTTTTTGAGGAACACTTTGGGATAAGGGTAATATTACCTTTCCCCAGTCACTCACTTGGTACTATGTTATTTTTGAAACAGAACTGAAAGAGTTTATACAAAAGTTGCACATCATTATGTTTTAGAATTTCATTGGGAATATTGTCAAACCCAGCTGATTTGTTAGTTTTTGATTTGTTTACATGATAAGCAACTTCCTCAATCGTGAAATCATGATTGAGAAAATTATTTAGATCATTTATATTTGCTTCCCTGCTTTGTTTTTGTTCAATAATGTTATTATAAAAGTTTTCATCAAAATTTGGGTTGTTTGTTTTTTCATTTAATAGGTTTTCAAAATCAGAAGCCCATTTATCTTGTACTATGTCTGAATTTTCAAATACTTCCTTATTTATTTCAACCTTTTCAGGAACATTCTGCTTTCGTGGACCAAGATTTCTAATTTTATTCCAGAATTCTTTCAGATGGTTTGAAGAGTTTCTAAATTACTTAAAAGTTGTATATTGTAATTTCTTTCAGCTAATTTCAGTGCTTTATCAAATGTTTTCCTGGCCAAGAAGAAGTAATTTTTCAATAAACCTTTGTGAACTTTGTGACCTTTGAACTTGACAAGGTCATGAAAATTGCAAACATCTACACTTTTTTTCTATTCTGACCTTTCTGCCTGTTGAGAGTTATATTGAATAAAAGTAATGAAATTATATTAATCTCTACATGCTAACTAAGATGCGAGGAAAATTGTATATCATTATTAACACCAGCGTTTAAAAATTTCAAAATTACTGGTAACCTGCCTTGCAGACCAAAACACTGGTTGTAAAGGTCAGGCCTGGGGCGAGTACAAGTACTTGTACTTGGTACTTGTACTTAATTACTCTTTTTCAAGTACTTGTACCTGTACTTGTACTTGACAGTTGAAAATTAAAAGTACTTGTACTTGGCTAAAATATCCAAGTACTTTTCAATTACTTTCAAGTACATTCCAAGTACATTGATTTTGTAGTTTTGTAACTTTAATTAAGTGACTTATTAGGTGTAAATTTTTACTGTTTCTTTCAGCAGAGTGTAGATAGATTATAGTTTGTGTTGTTTTGTCAAAGTACAAAGGGCTGTTTAGTTAGCCAGAACTTTGGTTTTCTTTAATTATAACAAGGCTGCATTTAATCAACACCTTTTTACATTTTAAACAAAATACCCACTCATTCAGGATATAGCTGTGTTTTAATCATAAAGGTGCTGCATTTAATCTATCCTTTTTCACTTTTACACAAAAGATCCACTTAGTCACAGCATAGCTATGCTTTTGTCATATACCTACCCTTATTCATTTTCACACAAAAGACCCACTCAGCCTGAGTGTTGAAAACAGTTGAAAATTAAAAGTACTTGTACTTGGCTAAAATATCCAAGTACTTTTCAATTACTTCCAAGTACATTCCAAGTACATTGATTTTGTAGTTTTGTAACTTTAATTAAGTGACTTATTAGGTGTAAATTTTTACTGTTTCTTTCAGCAGAGTGTAGATAGATTATGGTTTGTGTTGTTTTGTCAAAGTACAAAGGGCTGTTTAGTTAGCCAGAACTTTGGTTTTCTTTAATTATAACAAGGCTGCATTTAATCAACACCTTTTTACATTTTAAACAAAATACCCACTCATTCAGGATATAGCTGTGTTTTAATCATAAAGGTGCTGCATTTAATCTATCCTTTTTCACTTTTACACAAAAGATCCACTTAGTCACAGCATAGCTATGCTTTTGTCATATACCTACCCTTATTCATTTTCACACAAAAGACCCACTCAGCCTGAGTGTTGATGCCAAGCTTAGTGGACAGGAGGGCCAATTACTTGTTTATGTAAGACAAACAAGCTAATCCCTTACACAAATAAACTGTTGACTCATTCATTTCAATACACCCCTTTATAAACAAATATCAATGTTTAGTATATCTGCTTTGGCTTTTTACACTATACAATTGCCCTTAAATATAAAGTTTTATTTCACTTGTTCATTCATTTATTTAATAAATGTATTCCAACCACCAACCATATGTAATATCAGTTTTACATAAAGGACTGGTACAAACCCTTTAAAAATGTTTTATGTGCCCCAAGTAAATAATTCATTATCTGTCAACACAAGCATACTGATGTCCAAGTGGATCTTTTGAAATCAGATTTTTTAGCATTGCAAGACAGGATTTCCATGCATTCAGGTGTTTACTCACACTGTGAGTCTCACAAACAAAATTTTTGAAAGACCTGTATTTATTAAGTGTAACCAGAAAAGTAATGGAGCAGATTTTAGCTCATCAGTGTTTATTGAATGATTGCTTTAAATTGTATGTCTCAATAAATAATTAATTTTAAATAAATAGTGATTATCTAGTTATTATAGTTTTGGGGTCGTACGCTATAAAAGTACTTGTACTTGCAATTTTTCAAAGTACTTGTACTTGACTCTTGAGATCAGTACTTGTACTTGCAACTTGGCAAAGTAATTGTACTTGTACTTGGCTCCATGTACTTGACCCCAGGCCTGGTAAAGGTTGTATAACAAGCTGTATCTTACACAATTGGATTTTTCATCCTACGACAAAATTTTTGAAGTGGGGGACTGTAAAGGCCTTCCAGTGGGATGCAGCCCGAGTTGTTAAAATATTAAACATGTTTGATATTTTGTGATCATACAACCGATATTGCAGACAAGCTGTATACTCCCCTGTTTTCTATATTCTATATCAACCCTGTATACATGTCACAGGCAATCTGTGTACCCAGATGTTATGCATAATAACTGAACATTTCAGTTATTTCGCAAAATGCCGTAACAGTTTAGGCATTTCACAAAATGCCTAAGCATTTTGCGTAATGACTGAAATATAAGGTTTAGTGTTACAGAGATTGCCTGAAGAAGTATTTGACATTTCAGGCAATCTGTGCAATCACCCTTTATGATAGAATGCAATAATTTCTTGCTTACAGAAGCAAATCAAGATGCACTTTTGACTTCCCTTAAAGCAATGTGAACAACTTTTATGCTACATGGTGTTAATGGAAAAGGCAACGGCTTATACCCCTTTCACACTACAGGCGGTATACCCCACAGTAGTAGGTGTTGGTCAAAATGTCCCCGTCTTTTAACTATCGCCTGACATTCATTTGCGAACTTGTGACACAGTGGCCCACCATTCCAATCCTTGGGCGTCCAAAGGAAGTTTTAAAATGTTTAAAATTTTCACCTCTGAAGGTGGCATCTGAGAAGAAAATCCATCCATCTTTCAGGATCTATCATGCCAGTTGATTACTCAAAACTCAGTTCACTGACCAGTCTGCAGCTCTCAAGAAGGTTGAGGATGGACAGTCACAGCAGTACGTAATCACTTATCTTTCACAAGCTGGTAACGATTCCCAGGCATCACAGCAGTCTACGGTTGCCAGAGTGACCTCACCTACACTGTCTGCTGCCTCTCTCATATTCCGACCATCACAACAGAGACCCTACCAGCTTGTCTCAGAACTCTTAAACAGGACTTGGAGTGTTTCCTTCAACCTTTCTGGAGGTGTATTGCTCTGTCTGTAACCCCAACTACTCCAATGGAGGATAACCAATAACCACTAACATTGGAAGTTTTTACAACTGATGGCAACTATGGTTGTTGTTTTTACTTTATTTTATTTTTTTTGGGAGTTTTAACATTTAAAATAACTTAGTTAAACTGATGGTATCTCTGTTGGCCTATCAATTATTTTTTGTAACATTTAAAGTATGATAGTTCCATAATGTTGGCCCATGTAATTTGACTGTAAGTTTCAACATTTAAAATAACATATTTCTAGCTGGCGGTGGCACTGTTTGCTTATTATGTGTGTTTTTTCAACTTCTCAAGTCAGATTCTAGCTGATGGTTTTTACTGTTGGTCCATTGTATTTCTTTATAATTGTCAACATTTCAAGTAGTTATAGCTGTCAGTAGTACTGTTGGCACATGTGGTGTTTACTGGTGATGTTTAACATTTGAGGTTCTTTATAGTTGATGGTACTATTGCTGGCCAATGTGGTGTTTCATTTTTGTATTTTACCTTACAGTGTTTCTGCTGCTGATGTAACTGTTGGCTTTATATCCAGTGTTCGAAACTGTGTGGGCCCGTGGCCAGGAACTACCAAGTTCTGCTCCCGGCCATCTTTTTTCGCAAATGCGTAGCCCAGCTGGCCATTAACTCTAACGAGAAAGTGTGGAGTCAAAACGAAACTTTAATGCTCTGGTTCCTGATTAAACGCGAAGAAAAAAATTGTGCGACAACCGGTCGAAATACTCGAAACATTTTAAAATCGAGAGAACTTCGCTGAATTTCTGCTTTCTGATGGTAACATTTCGAATGCAGACACGCTAGTACATGGGACGTCTTCGTTTTTTAAAGATTTGGAAATAAGATTTTTATTAATATGTAAAAAAAATAAAATACAGAAAATAAAGAGATTTAAATTTTAATTTTATTGGGCTCTTTAAATTTCATACGGGCCATGAAAAGTGAAAAGTTAATGGCCCTGCTGGCCGTCTGGCTTTCGATAGGTAATTTATACACTGTTTATATGCGTGTCTTATGCTTAGGGTTCTACATCTGGCCCTCTGGGTATGCCTTTTTGTCTGGCTTCTACTTTTGACTCAGGGCGTCATATATAAAATATACTCTCTAAAACATATATTATGACAGCTAAAAATATAAAAGATGATAATAATTTATGAATAATCATCAAAAATGATAAAAAAAACTGTGTTCAGGCATTAAGCATAATATCTACAACTCACTTTCAGTCATAATGTGAAATGCCTAGGCATTTCCAAAATGCCTGAACTGTTTAGGCATTTCGCGAAATGACTGAAATGTTCAGTCTTTATGTGCAATGTACGGTCACACAGATTGCCTGTAACATATACAAAACAGGCAAACCATGACAGCCTTTATACAAAGCTTATAGCTAGTAAACTTTACATATGAGAAGCACCAAATTTGTATCTTGATTTATAATAACCATTATTCTTACAGATGACAGAATTCTGATGTATGACACCAAGAAATTTGTGCATGTCATAACTCTGATATGTTCCATCTCAAAAAACTTTTCAGTATTTCTACTTTGTTTGTGACATAACTACATTCTATTATTAAAAAGAAAGATGATAAGACGATAAAAACAAACTCACATTTTGGCAGGCCAATGACACTTCTCTTTTGCTCTGCAAGTAGAACAAAATAGGGAAAAAATAGAAACAAAATCTCTTATATTTTGACTTAAATATTTATCTTCAAAAAAAGAAATCACCACTTATGTACAATATTATATGAATTGATGTCTTAGTTTCTTACAGTATAACATGAAAATAGTACTGGAGATACCCGTACCCCACAGCCCGGGGAAATAATTTTCAACACCATGAGAAACAGAGGAAGTGACATAGTACTTAGATAAGGAGTCTCTCAGAGCAAACATTGTGACATGATGTTGCACACCGACTCCCTCTAATGTCCCTACCAAATATCAAACTAGAGGATCGCTCGTACAAAAAAAGATAATGTTTTTGCATAGCAAAAACAAAGCGTCCCGAAAAGGATATAAAGGTGAGTGCTAAATTAAGAAAATGTTCCGTTTCTAGCCTTATACTGTTGTGGCAACCAAAGTCAGCGCAGTCTGCTCTATCTAGCACGGTTTTCAAGATATAAGCATTTTTGTGTTTTGCAATTTTTGAAAAAAATTCAAAAATTCAAAATTTCCGCTATATTTGGCGAGACAATAATATTTTGAAAATTGGCATGGGTACTCTGCAGAGATATCCAGCAGGTCAAAAATTTTGTTGAATTCGCTCCATCTAGCACAGTTTTCGAGACATAAGCATTTTTGTGTTTTGCAAAAACTTCGAAAATTCAAAATTGCCACCATTTTTGGTGAGACAAAAATTTTTGACAACAAGACCACTGCCGCGGCGTGTATCTCCCGCTGAGCATTAAAGGAGAAGAAATAGCTTTTCCGAGATATTCACAATTTTTCATTTTCATGTGTGAAAGCTCTTCCAAACGTAGGTGAATGAGTTATTTGAGAAAAATTGGCTATCTGCAATACTTTTAAGGGATAATTCGCATTTACTCCCAAAAGTAGATGAGTTATTTGATAAAAATTGGGTATCTGCAATACTTTAAGAGATAATTCGCATTTACTCATTTTGAGTAGGTGAGTAATTAGCTATGGGTCTGAAACTTCACCATGTGAAAGCTCTTCCAAAAGTAGGTGAATGAGTTTTTTGAGAAAAATTGGCTATCTGCAATACTTTTAGAGATAATTAGCATTTACTCATTTTGAGTAGGTGAGTAATTATCTACAGGTCTGAAACTTCACCATGTGAAAGCTCTCCCAAAAGTAGATGAATGAGTTATTTGATAAAAATTGGGTATCCGCAACACTTTTACAGATAATTAGCATTTACTCATTTTGAGTAGGTGAGTAATTAGCTACAGGTCTGAAACTTCACCGAGTGAAAGCTCTTCCAAAAGTAGGTGAATGAGTTATTTGAGATAAATTGGCTATCTGCACTACTTGCGGGATGCTTAATTCCTACATATTACAGTTTCCGAAATCTCTGACAACATTTTAAAGGCCAGTGTCACTACAGCAAGGTCAAAGGTCAAAACAAGGTCATACTATGATGTGCATACCTACACCCCCCAATCAAAGTCCCTACCAGGTATCAACTTCCCACACCTTACAGTTTCAGCTTTATAGCCCAAACAAGATTTTAACGGTAAAGAACACTACGGCAAGGTCAGAAGTAAAATCAGGGTCACACCATAGTGTTGCACACCTAGAACAACATATTTTAATAAAATACTCTAATGCAATAATTTTCAAGTTACAAATTACTTACTCAACAGTGAGAATCTTAAAGTAGCTATTGCTTAGCTATGCAAAGAGCTAGAGGTCTGCAATTTTACAATGTTATTGCTGACCCAAAAGCAGGTGAATAACATATGATAAGTGCAATACTTTTGAAGAACTTTGAAATTTAGTTATTCTATAATTTCGCTAAAATTAAGGAAATAGCTCTTACTTATATGGTGCAATAGAGCTCCTATGTACATACCATGTTGTAGGGAAAGGAGATAGTAGCTGAACAACATATTTTACAACAGTTATTTAAAACTTTAAATGGTTTTGTCATATTCAAAGTTTGATACTTGTTTACAATCCAGCACTGGGATAACTATTTTACATCACTTTATAATTTCAAAAGCCTTTGCATGTGATATGTGATACAAACTTGTGATTTTTTTTTCATTTAAAATAAGTTGTAATGTAAATCAGCAAGTTTATAAATTTAAATATCCAAATATTTGTCAAATTATGATACTTTATGTATGAGGAAGAACAAGCAAGGTAATAAGATTAACATATATTTATTGATTAAATACTGAACTTCAGTGTAGTTTTAACAATGTATTTTAACAATGTATTTCTTTTTCAAAGGTCACCAATGAAATTTAGATCCATAATTAGGGTTGAATAAAATCTCCCTTTAATGTTATCCCTTTAATCAAGGTAACCACATCATAACCATAGATGCCTTAAAAAAGGGAAGTCCCTCTGAAAGACATTGCTTTAATCCAATTAGAGGCTAGCTGGCCTTTTTATTGTTTGTAACAACAATCCTTTGATCAAGTAGCCAATACCTACATTAAAGTCATATATCTACCAGAAAATGGCAAAATATTGAGCCTTGATTGAAATCAAATAAAGAAACCACTTACTGATAATCTCTGGTTAACAATAACAATTCTTAAAGAATACAATGTAATGTGGATTTGTTTGGGTGTAAATCATTTAGTCTTAAATGATAAGGCAAAATTTCTGTTGAATGAAAGCACAGTTAAAATATGTTAAAATTTTGACATTCAAATTTCAATTAATTTCTAAAACTTTTATATATTGCAGTTCAACATTACATATTTACAACCAGTAAACATCAAAGTTTCATTTCACTTATTTACTGAAAGTCAAACCAGTAAACTTGTGAAATAACACAGGTCATAAATCAGATAATACGCGTATTTACTGAAAATTTTAGGGAATACGCGTATTTACTGATTTCACATATTTACTGTAACATATACATGTCTTTAACCCTGATTCATTTTTAAGGAATTATGACATAGATTCGATCTTCTGACATATCACTAATTTTTCACATCGGAAATCTAACTTGGATTTATTGTTGAAAGCGTGTACATCAATGTCAAGACCAATTTTCTACACTAAATCACTAGTGTAGGGATCAAGTGCCATGTTGAGGATCGATATCGAATGAAAATTTAAGGTAGTGGATCGATCGATATTTCAATATCGGGACCATAAACGTAAGCCGTGGGCGATAATACAAGTTATTTGAAAACGTGCACATATTAATTCAAGAAATAATTAAAACATACTATTTATCCACCAAAAATACATTTCTGCAATAGAAAATATAAACAAAAGTAACAAAAGTTACATAAAAAACAACAGTTTTATCCTTTCCTGTATATTGCTCTCAGGTTTTGTATCTCTTCCGTGAAACCGGAAGTAGGTCACTGACAATGTAAACAAAGATGGCGGCAGACTTGACCCCGTTTTGTTTTAGTTGAAACTGTGTCTTTTAAAGATTTTATGCAATAAATATACGTTTAAGCTGTAAAATTAGCATTTTTTAAAATTTTGTCTGTTTGGTGTATGTTATTTCGATATTGAAATACTGGTAGTATGTGTCGATATCGGCAGTTCCGTGGGATGATCGATCGATATTGAAAGATCGAGCACCAATCCCTATACTATAAATCACCAAGATTTCTTGTCTAAAAGATGGTCAATTTTTTTTCTATGTCAGAAAAGTTAAATTTAACTGTCAACAAGGTCGAAAGGGGTTTTGGTTTACTAGCACGAGCTAGACTTAATCAATGTCTTTTAAAAGGTCTGGCCTGCTGGTTATTGTATGTTCTTCCACATTTCAATTTGCTAATGAATATTCTTATATGCACATTTCTCATTTTTCAGTGAAGCATGGAATTATCACCACGGAACCATGGCTTAACTTCATTATAGTGCCGGTATATGAGCAAATCGCTGATAAGACACCTCGCAGACATCAGCACGTTGACAAATTTTAAATACATTAATGACACATTATTACCCCATTTTTTGCTGAAAGGATGTTACAATATTCAAATAATCATTAATGCATTTCTTCTAGTGTTGGTATCAAATGAAAATATGTACAGTAGAACCTCGCTTATCCGGCCTTCTATTATCCGAATCTCCGGATTAACCGAACCGAAATGATGTCTCCCTACATATAATGCACGGTCAAGCGTGAGCGATAATACAATATTTTACACAGTCTCGTAAACGATGAATTGTAGTGCTTTGTAAAGCGTACCATTCACAGAGACGCCTAACTTCTTTCATCTTTATCACCATTGTTACAATAGGGGAGGGATTAATTCAATTACACAACCCTGCTACACAACTTCTTTGATAATGCGCCAATCAATGAAAGTGTGTTCGATTGCGTTTCGCAAATTTATAATCTCCCGGAGTAGGTTCACTGACTGACGTGTATAAAAGAAAAGACGTCAACAATGCATTACCAATCAAACACGCATGTCACTGAAGGCGTGTTCGCTTGGGGTTTTACAATAAATAATCTCCCGGAGTTTTTCAATTGGCAATATGCGGGATGATGTTAATCTAAAATTAAAATGCTGACAATGCAAGTACATGTACCAACCGAACACAACCAGCTCAAGTCCGCGTAATATTTTAAATAAAAATAATAATAATTTCCATGGATATGGAGCAAATAAACGACAATTGAAGGGTCACTTATATTATATAACACAAATATATTAAATTATTTTATTAACGAACACCAGCGTCTATGTATATTGCATAAAAACAACAATTCTTCAATTATCGCCCACTCGGCAACCCATAGACCATGAATTTCGGTTTCCTTCATCTATCCGAACCCCTCGATTATCCAGCCGGATTGTATGTCTCCCATGGGGTTCGGATAATTGAGGTTCTACTGTATATCGATATCATATATCGGGGCATGAGATGCTCTACTGGGGGAGACCTTCAAAACTCTTTCGTGAGGTTTAGTAGTGTCCCGAAACGTAAACAAATATGGCAGTTCTGTCTTCGCGGTTAGTAAAAGTTACCAAAAATGATATATCAATATAATCTTCAAATTTTGTACTTTATATTAATGGTAGACATCAGAGGTGCATCTATTTTGTAGTGGTCGGACCGGTTCTAAAAATGAAAACCGGTCTCCGAGACTTTGAAACCGAACGAAATCCGGTATTTCGAAAGTGTGCAGAGATATGGTAAAAAATTTTACGTGAGCGTACATGAGCAATATTTCTCATGAGGAAATATGGATTCGCGAGATATTTTGAAGTTTGTAAACTTCATTTACCATGAATATAAAGTAAAAATGTAAGCCGTTTCCTCAAATATAAATGTTCTTTATTGTTTTGACAAAGTATTAACCAGTAAAAAGCCTAATATAATGACGTTTTCAATAACCAGTTCTTAAATATTCTTTGCGGATTTCGTCATTTCTACCTAAACGAAACGAAATGTGGTATACCGGTTTACCGTTCACACCACTATTTTGTAGTATGTTCCGATATTGGTATTGTACCCTAGATTATCGATATCAGAATATTTAGCAAGAATTGATAAATATTTCAACATCGATAAACAATACTAGCACTAATTTCTTCATATAAAGCATATTTTTATTGTCCAAAAGATGGATTCATTTGTCATTTTATTGTGAATGGTCCGTTAAGTTGCACACATACTTAAACTTGAGCAGTGTTATCCCATTTTCGTTATATAACATGTTTTAATGAAGGGAAATGAATGATTGTAGATATTTAATACACTTAAGAGCAATTTATGGCAATATTTTAGTGCTATATTTTAGTATCACTTTTGCAACTACATAATCTGTCGGCAAGTTGCTGTCAGCGAGTTGGCTTGTTGGCAACATGCAGGTAATTCATAGTGTCACCGTATTATAAGAATATGGAGTAAATTGTATGTTTCAAGCGAAAATAACAATTTTAATTGATATTATGGGACGGAAATGCTGAAATGTAGCATATTTTACACAAGCGTTTGATTACGTGGGCGATAATACAATACCTCGCGAGTAACAGAGTTTTTAAAATGGACTCGAGTACAAGCCAAGACCGCCTCGTACACCGAGGCTCGAGTACTCGTTCGCAGCCCTAATTGTAATGTCTTTTCAGTGAAAAAATGACAAAAAAATGAGGTAATAATGTGTCATTAATTTAAAATTTGTCAGCGAGTTAATGGCTACAAGGTGTCTTGTCGGCGATTTGCTCATATACCAAAACAGAGTGTCTTCGGAACCGACGAGGATGGGTCACAATTCTTTTAATTTCAGAACTGTCACTTTCATATTATAACTATTTGATATGTGGCTGTTGAATTAAAGCATGCTGTCGATGAAAATAGATACATAAAACCAGGAAACCAGTCTACTTTTCATCTGCAAGCGTGATTAATTTCAATAACCAATGAAATAATTTGTTACTGATGGCTGTTGAATAAAAGCATGCTGTCGATGAAAAATTGAAAATAGACACATAAAACCAGGAAACCAGTCTACTTTTCATCTGCAAATGTGATTAACTTCAAAACAAAAGATATTCTAAAATTTCATGTTAGAATAGAAATTTTGCGGTTCCGATTTTGTTATGAAAACATTTATAAAATATATCAAGGGTAAAGACATTTTTCTTTAAAACGGGCCTTTAAAACGGGGTGGGCGTGAATTGGTACCCGGGCGTGAACTGGTCCACCACCACTAGAAAGAAAGCAATGCAGAAAATGGGTGAAAACATATTTAACCTTACATTTAAATCCCATGTTGACTGCAAACAATCAATTATTTGGAAATTGTTTTTTCTGGTGTCAGAACAGAAATACTGCACATCCTCTTGACAAGCAGGGTGTTCCGATAGTCTGACGGACGCACCACCTGGAGACCCTGGTCTTGCTAATCTTGCGGGATCACGCAGTCCATTTCTAGCTTGATCAATTTGATTCATCCCTGCATTGAGGCTGTCATGGAAACCTCGAGGTTCAGCCCCCATGTTGAGATTCGGTTGAATAGCTTTTTGGGGTTGAAAGTGGTCTTGAGGCGGTTTTGGTAGACGTGCATTATCAACATTTCCAGGCTGGCCATTCAAAGCATCGGGATTTGCATTACGTAGCTGGTTATTCTGACCTTGCCCACTTATAACTGAAAATATGGTCAAGGTTTGCAATACAAAATATACAAACTGGACACGTCGATAGTCCGCCATGGTGTTTGACAACTAGACTGGCTTTCGTAAGTTTTCAATATAGTTGAAATAACGGTGACCAAAAATGTTTGTTAAAAAAAAAAAAACAAGAAGTGTTTATTTAAACAGAAATTATGAAATTTTGAGTTTACAGGTTTAAAAGGCAAAAAAACATCCAAAAGTTGTGGCCACAGATTTAAATATTCGGTCGATAGGTGGATACATTTAAATTAACCATGTAAGATAGACAATATTTTCATTATATTGATAGTTCCTTGAGACCTTAAACATCAAAGAGAGATAATATTATGACATTATTCATTTCACATTGATATTAATTCAAAGAAATCAACAAGTAATGGATATAGATATGGTTTCTTAATTCTGCATTTATGGCCATTTTGTGTGCCAGTATGGTATTTATGACACATTTAACCTAAAACAATTTCACAAACTCTCTGAAGTGTTTTTTTTATTTTTGAGGTTTTTGACTGGTGGATGCTACAATATTCTGGAATTAGAAAACCAGAAGTAAGAATTGTACTCACACCATAGCTAAAGCCAACTAAACTGCAGTATGCTATTATATATGGCCATTGTGTAGAAAAGACCAATGATTAACACGTTGTGGGAGATCTTAGTTCAGAGAATTACAGGTCACATGACAACTGCTAGCATCAGTCATGCTACTTGTTATAGTATGTGCAGACAATTTGGTGTTCTCTTCCGCATTCGGTATACTTCATGAACAATGTATCACTAATCGAAGCATGTTAGTAAATTCAATAATAAATTGAACTATTTCCAGTGCCTGTACTTGTTTTATATATGCTATACAACATAACATGGTGACTAGCTGTGCTACTACTGTTTTGCAAGTAGATTACAGTCACAGGGAGACCCACAGGCATCTTCATAGTCTTCAGAAGACTAAGAAGATTATCCCCCACCACATTATCCCCCAGAAGCCACAGCACAAAAAAAAGTTTTATGCCTGCTTCAGCCTGAAACAACCATAGACCACAATGGTTTCCAATATTCCATGCATGAATTGGCAAGGTGATGACCTCACAGAAAACTCCTGCCTGTACAAACAAAAGAGAAATCTATACTTGCTAAATGAAAAACATACTGGTCAGGCAAAAAGGCCAGCAAAATATAGTGTAGTATTGGTGATGTAGGGCTTTCAATACTATATGGCTTGACACTGCATGTCTAAGGATGAGAAAGCCAACCTTAAAAACCATTGATCTTGTTCTAGTCCCTACTGTCATTGTCTTTAATGGAATTTTACACCCACAGGCTCCATGCTGTTAATGAAATTTCAGATACAAGAGAATAAACCCACAGACAGCTTTGTTGCTAGAACCAGGTGACATTATTTAAAATGCGACCTAACTGAAGATGATTGTACTAAAGAATAGTTGAGCTTGTCATAGCAAGTACCTCTTTTGAAAAAATGAGAAAGGACTTCCTCATACAACAAAAAGGTTTAATAGTGAAACTACTGCTAGAAAGTGGCAGGAAGTAGGAACCACTCACTGAAGGTAATGTACAACTTTAATATCTTATTACCTAAACAAGGGCAAGAATAAAAAGAAGACAATGCAGCACCAAGTCAAGTATTTATAGCGACAGAAGACAGAACATAATCAAAGCTGACGCATGCAAATTTGAAACTACACTAGACTTGATAATTGCACACACCGCCAATATGCTAGAAGAGTCAAGAAATGAAGTCTTCACCTGCCTGAAAATGGTCATACCAGGGAAAGACACTCTATGCTTCTCCACATGCCCATAAATGTGCACAGGATCAGGTGCCAGTACCATTCCCATCAGAACAATATGGGAAATATATCATAATAACTGTGAAATTATATCGAAATTAACTTATGTAAAGGTAAAGCTCAGAGCACACAATGGGGAAACTATCAAATACATTCGACCCATATTCATGAACCTAAATCACCAAGGCTGTCACAAAACAAAATTTCTGCAGATAGAAATGCCAGAAAAAGTACCACCTGTACTAGGGCTACAAAATTGTGAGAGATTAAGCCTCATCACTGTTCACTCTGTCAATCATATAGCAACAGATGCCATAAACAGAATACAGAAGAATTAGAAAATAGATTAACTAATTCGTTTGACAGAATTGAAAACTTTACAGGAGTGATCAGACTAAAAAAACCTAAAAGTTTATGCAATCCCATACACTGCAGGCTCTCAGGAAAGGCTCTGTACACTTGAAAGATAAAATAAAAAAGAACATGAAAGTATGGAGAGCAAAGGTATCATCAAAAAAACTTGACAAACATGCAAACTGGTGTTTGAATGTATAATTATTATTAAAGAAAGACAGATTGCTATATGCATGTCTTGACCAAAAGAAGCTAACAAGAATCTCAAACATTGCCCTCACAAAATACCAACTGTGGAGGAGATGAATATACATTTGACAGGCAGTCAGTGCTTCAGCAAACGTGATGCAAAAGCCAGCTACTGGTCTGTAAAATTAGATAAACAATTATGTAGCCCACTAGGTCAGAGATATTACTTTAGACAATAACCAACTGGCTTGAATGTTTCTCAAGATGAGTTCCAGAAGAAAATTGACTGGATCTTAGAAAGTTTGCCAATCGTTACAAAAAGGACAGGTGTCTTTGTGACTGAAAAAGCATGATGGAAACATAATAAGACTCATGAAATAGGCAGAAGGACTTGTTTACAACTGCACAATGTGCACTATAAAACAAACTGAAATCTAATTCTTTGGAGATGTCTACACAAAAGAAGGTATCATACCTGACCCAATGAAAGTCCATGACATCGGAAATACGCATTAGAAAAGGAAACAAAAAAAAGCGCCCTTTTTGGGTGAGGCTTGGTTATAACTTTTTATTTCAGTTCAACAAACTAAAAGACATTCCCGTGAAAATTTCAAGGGACACTACCCTTACCGCTCTCAAAATAATTATCTATAACATATAACCTGAATCTATTAAAGAGCTCCCTCAGGACTTGCATCCATATTGATCATTTGGAGATGAACTTGCCATCGGAAGCTAGAGTAGTATTCAAGAGAGGGCAAATAGTTATACAAAAAGCTGTGCAAGACCACATACTAGGCATTCTTTATTAGTGTCATAATTGAATTGAATAGACCAGAGGCCTTGCGAGAGAATAATGTTTCTGGCCTGATATAAACAAAAACCATATAAAGCTTGGCAAGACATCGCAAAAGACCTGTTTGAAATTGAGGGATGACAATTTTTCATAATTGCTGACAAGTACAGTGAGTTTCCCCTGGTCAATGAGATGTAAACCCAGTAACCAGCCATAATGTAGCATGCAAAATCAAACTGTATTGTTCCCTGTTTAGTGGTGCAAAAAATCTACTCTGATAATGGCCCTCAATGTACAAGAAGGGGGGTTCAGGGCTGAAGAGAGGCAGACATAGCCGGCCTCGGGGCTCACTGTGCAGTGTTGCAGTGGGACATGCTTTATGCATAGTGGGACCCACTTAATGAGCATACAGTTTTTCATGAAATTATATATTTGTCATTAAATGGCAAGCATAACTATCACTATCTATTCTGTCTAACCTCCATTACCTACACCTGAACCCTTAGCTCGTCATTTAATGACACAGTGGGCCTATACCCCTTCATTTACTTACAAAGTGGGCACCACCCTCGCTATCTACAGCCTCATTTCCTCCCTTTTACAGTGGGTCCATATCTCATCGTTTTATGACACAGTGGACCCATACCTCTTTATTTTCATGAGTCATCAAGTGAGGAGGTATGGCCCACTGGTGAAGCAAGGGGAAATCAGACTGGACTGTTTGTGTACAGGAGATGGCGAGGGTGGTGCTCACTGGGTAAGTAAATAAGAGGGTATAGGCCCACTGTGTCCTTAAATGTGGAGGTATGGGCCCACTGGTGAAGTAAGGAAGGAACTGAGGCTAGACTGTTTGGTTTGTATCCATTAGATGGCGAGGGTGGTGCCCACTGTGTCATAAAATGAGGAGGTATGGGGCCACTGTGCAAGTAAGGGAGGAAATGAGGCTGGAGAGTCTGAAAGTGACCATGAAGCTCTAAGATGGAGGTGGGCAGCATAAGACTTCTAGAGAACTGTAAAATCAGCAAAAGTACAATCTAACAAGACAGGTTGTATTATATATATGCATTTGTTGACTTCAGATGAATATATCTCGAATAAAAACAGTCATTAATAACATTCTCCTACAGTAAATAGTTTTAGCTGAGCAGCAATGACAACAGGGTGTACTCCAAAAAAAAAAGTTATTTCTGATCATGTGACTTTGATAAACGTCAAATGTCAAATATATAAGTATATGGAAACATTTTCAATGCCTAAGGTATATAAGTGACAGATATGGTTAGAAAGTGCCCACTTATAAGGGTAATATTTAAGGACGATGATAATTTGGCGGCAGTGAGGAATGTTCACAGAAAGGAAATAAGCACCCTTTTTGGGTGATGTTTGGTTATAACTTTTTTATTATAATTTGATCTCTTTACAGAGTGGGGTTTACAGTAACCTGGTATGCCTTTCCTCCATCTGTGTAAATGTATAGCGAACACATTCACTATTTTGGTGCCTGAACAACATTCTCACTCACATTTGGTTACATTTCCACCAGGTCTGTTGGTACCCTGAATCTCATGTGTTAATAAAAGTAATTTGATCTTTATCCCCTTACTGGATCATTCAAAACTCCTCACTTGGTTTTGAAAAGACTCTAACATATGGTTAATTTAAAGTTGCATATTGAGATTTGAATCTGGGTGATAATGATAATAATTTGACCTTTGACCCTTACTCAGTAATTCAACAACTTGTGAACTGGGTTCTGGAAAACGTATTTGATTTATTTAGTAGTAGCAGCAGAATTATATCCAGTTTATAAGTTTAGCGATATTTGGACGATATCAGTCTCAAATACTGTGCAAATATAAATATATTTAAGTTGTGTTTGTAAGATACCTTAGACATAACCTAAATGACAATATTACCCCTCGCACACACACTTGCAAACTTACCTTGAGAGTCAGGTTAGGACAAATTTGTTAGTCTTTGGACAATATTTGATGTGGTAATTGAGATTTTTCAACATTAATATAATTTTTTATCCTATCACTATCAGGCAATCACATTCAATTCTACTGAATCTGACCTGTGAAAGATGTTGTACAGCAGACCACAGGATTCAGTACTTTGGCCAATCTTGTTCTCCCCATACACAGCCCTACTTAAAAAAGCATAGAAATAGAACTTCCATATGGCTATTGATAATAGCCATATAGAAGTTCTATTTCTATGCTGATGGCACTATATACTGATGACACTATATACTAGCATCCATTTTGTACATAAGAACACTGCTGCATTTCAGAAACTGAATCAATTTGGTAACCATGTTAAAAAGGTTTGTGTGGCTGCTTTGCTGATATTTTTTTTCGAAATGTGATTTATTCTTCATTTTGCAATACAATATTTCACATATATATTTGTCACAAATGTCAACAGGTGGCTACCTTGAAGAATAATAGATGGCTTTATTAAAATGGTGTTTTTCTTTTCCTTTTATGGCTCTAGCATGTGGAAATTCAAAATATCACCAATCATTTTAAATGAATCTTTTTGCAGAAATGATGGATCTCCAGTAAAAATTGAAGTTTTTGTAATTCACTTGTGTCCCTATGTAAATGATAGTTTTTTGGATTTTTCTTTTGTGGATTATTTATCTTCATATTCTTATAAAGTGGGGAATTTTATAACAGAGAAATACCACTCACTTGACATATACCAAAAATTATATTACTCATGAAAATTACCAATACAATGAACATGCCGAGCACTCATATAGTATTGATATTATCATTTGTGATATTTTTTCTATATGTCTTCCAGGTAGTTTTCCTATTGCCCAGATAGCATCCTGAGATTGGCCCAACATTGACTCAGCATTGGCACATCTGTCAGTCCAACTTTGGCAGTCACTGTTGGCCCAATGACATTTTGGTCGTTGGCTGCTGGGTCAGTCTGATGTTGGCAAGCCACTGGTAAAAACTGCACTCCCACTATAGCATTAGCCAATCATATTGCAGCACGGAGTTATGTGACCATTGTTTAAGAGAAGGCAAATGATTGACAGATTTTCAGTGGATCTTAGTTAAGGGAATTCCAAATAAATCAAATAACCAAACATTAACAATGATGGAAGAGTGTGTTAAGGTAAGCTTGAGCAGTGGTTGGCAAGCCGGCATTGGGCTAATGTTGGCCATGTAATGGTGGCGAAATCTGCCGACTATGTATATACTTGATTTTCGTGGAAATAATTGACTTATAGTGATATAATCCTTTGGTTTATGCAAACGTTTTAACCTGGGGTATTATACAACATTTTGTACTAGATTTGAAGGACATTTGATGAAGTGGATTAAAGAAAACTTTGAAACATAAAGTAACCTGTGACAAAGATTGAGAAATTTCTTCATTTTTAAGAATGAGATATAGTATGACCACAAAGGATGGATGCCGCGTGTTGTAAGCATGGAAACGGTATATTACTTGTCCAAGTTGAGCATTAAATAACAATTTCAAAATCAACAAACACCTAGTAAAAATATATCAGCGGTTGGACTGAATATGTGTAGCCATTCAAACAGAAAAGTATATTTTGGTACTCCATTTGGCTTGAAAATGGCGCTCCGAGAAATGGGACTCTTGCTGATATCCACAGATCAACCAGAGCACAATACCACTATGCCATTAGACATGCCCAAAAAGTAAAAGACCAAAGAATTGCCAATAAGCTAGCCACAAAAGTGTTTAACAGTAGACCAAATGAGTTCTGGAATAATGTTAGGCGTATGAAAGGTAATTTTACATCATTACCAAATACAATTGATCATGTTACAGGCAGTAAGAATATCAGTGAGTTATTTGCATCTAAGTACCGTGATCTGTACAATTCTGTTCCATATGAGCAAGGACAATTTGCAGATATAAAGGACAAAATAAATAAATTGGCACTTGGTAGATGTTGTAAAACTAATTGTTATAACTCTCACGGTTTTTCTGTTAATGATGTTACACAAGCTTTAAAAAAGTTAAAAAAGGGAAAGAGAGATGGAGTTACTGAGCTATCCTTAGATAACATTATAAATGGTGGACATAGACTGAATATATTCAGGTCATTGCTACTTAATTCTATTCTTAAGCATTGCTATTCTCCTCAAGGGCTAAATACATCAGTTATCATTTCTATACCAAAAATAAGAGGAAATCTCTGAATGACTCAGGTAACTATCGAGGTATAGCCTTATGTAGTGTCATTGGAAAGTTATTAGAAATGTTAATCCTAAGCCAAAACAAAGATGTACTGAAAACCTGTAAATATCAATTTGGTTTTAAACAGAATCATTCAACAAGTATGTGTACTTTTGTTGTAAACGAGGTAGTAAAATACTATAACAATAATAAGACAGATGTATACATGATGATGCTTGATGCCTCAAAGGCCTTTGATCGAATAAACTATGTAAAGTTGTTTCAGACACTACTTGACATAGGTCTCTTCGCCTGTCAAAGTCTCTAATGGAGTGAAACAAGGGGGAATTCTCTCTCCTATTCTTTTCACAGTATATATGGATAAGTTGCTCCAAAAACTAAGTAAATCTAAACTGGGATGTCACATTGATAGGAATTATATGGGTAGCTTTGGATATGCAGACGATATCGTATTGTTAGCACCAACACTGTATTCATTAAAACAGATGATGACATTGTGTGATGATTTTGGTAAAGAATATCATGTAACATTTAATCCTGACAAATATCAATTTATCCACATTCCATCTGATAATGACAGTAAAATAGAAGGAATAAGTCACAATGGTTGTTGCATAAAGAATGTCAACAAAGCAACACATCTGGGTCATGCTATTAGTGTGTACAATAATGATGTAGAATTAAATGATGGTATAAACACTTTCATTGTTGCTGTAAATGGTATTATCAATACATTTCATAATTGTGATGTTTATGTAAAGTATAAACTGTTTAAAAGTTTCTGTATGTGCCTTTATGGCTCAGTATTGTGGAGTTATGACTCTAAATCCATGAAAAAGTTTTATGTTGAATGGTGAAAAGCAGTTAGAAGATTATTGAATCTACCCTATGACACACATTCTGACTATCTGCATTTAATAGTTAGTGATAACCCTGTAAATATTCAAATGTTCAAGAGATTCAATAAATTTATGCATAAAGTATCAACAAGTGACAACCACTGTATAAATATTGGTGGTATACTTGCTTTTAAGGGCAGTGATTCTAATGTTTGTAAAAATATCAACTGTATCTTTCAAATGTTAAACTGTGATAGGATTCGTGTTTTATCTTCTCCAAGTCAGTTTGCTAGACTTGTTAAAGAATATTTAATCAAAGATGAGAAAGAGCACATTAAGGTAATCACTGGTAATATTATGGATTTATTAACACTTAAAGATGCAAAAAACACCAGATTCAGTAATGAAGAAATAAACTTTATGTTATCATGTATATGCAGTGAGTAATAATTACACGTCTGTAATTATGTAAATATTTTTTTTTCTTTTTTTTTTTTTTTTTTTGTGTTTCCATTTGTAAATGTGAAATTGTAGTTTCAACTGTACAATGAGTACGAAATAAATAAATAAATAAATATGGTGACCAAAATTCTCGTTTCATAAAAGTTATATAATGGGGTTGTCCCATTATGGCGATATAATTGCAAAGCTAGTTCCACATTCAGATTTTCCATGGATTGCCTTTTTCGTCTGAGATTCATTAAACAGGAGAAATTTGGTAGAAGAAATTTGCAATGGGTTTGCGATCTTCTTTCTAATTGGATTTTGGGGTTTATGACCAATGCGATAGCTTCCTGATAGGGTTTGTGGTCTGATTCCGATACACCAAAAATGTTTTATGATAGACATATAATTCTGTGGTAGAAATACAATGGCCATGCTGGCATAATCAAGTATACAGTGAAAAAGACAAAATAAACAATGGAAAAGTTCCCAATTTTCCCGATGCCCCTGTTGTTTTCCTTTATTTCCTCATAATTCACCCTGGATCCGCACGTATAAGGGTCACTGGACAGGTCAAGTTCATTGACCATTTCAACAGTGATCAAGATGGATCAAGTAATAAATAACTTGCTATATAAACACGTGATATTTCTAAAACTATTCAGGGAAATTTAATAGTTGAATGTGATGCTAATGAAGTTCAGACAGACAGTTGTGCCAAAAAGGATGACGAGGACACCAGTGGTTTGCAGGCAGTGGCTCAGGAGACATGAGGATAAGGGTCAATACCACAACCTTATTGTTGAACTCTAAAAGGAAGACCAGCCAGCATTCAGAAATTTTATGTGGATATAACCAGAGATATTTACTGAGAGAGAGTGCCATGTGACACCTGATCTGAAGCGGACCATCTTTTTCTGGTAACTCCAGACACCAGGCCTGGGTTGGCAATTACGTTAAGACATCTGGACATAGGAGAGAGCTACATCTCTCTCCAGTACACCTTCAGGGTGGGGTAGTTGACCATAAACCACATCATCCCTGAGGTGTGTGCTGTGCTCATTAGGCAGTACAGAGGTGAATTTGCTGATTGTCCAACCTGCCAAGAGGACTGGAAGGAGATTGAACAGGGATTCAGGGAGTGTTGAAATGTGCCCCATGCCATTAGGACCGTAGACGGCAAGCACATCCCCATCAGATGTCCCAGACAAGCTGGGAGCAAGTAATTAAACTATAAAGAATTCCATTTCCTGCTCCTGCTAGCCCTGGTTGATGCTGATTACAAGTTTATATGGTATGACAGTGCTATGGGTGGATCTAGTTCTGATTCCCAGATTTTTAGTATGTAGACCTAAGGCGAAAGATAGAGGATAGCACCCTTCGGTTTTTTCCAGTGGAGTCATTTGTGGATAGCTGGCCAAAAGTTCACTACTTCATCCTCAGAGACTATGCCTTCCCACTGAGAACCTGGCTGATGAAACACTTCTCCTGCAGAAGCATGGACATCATGCAGGGTCATCAACGGGTCTACAATTACCAGATCAGCCATGAGAGAAAGTTATAGAGAATGCTTTTGGGATTTTGACCACCAGGTTTCGTGTTGCAATCCATGATGCAGCAGGAGCCAGGTGTAGTAATCCATGTTGTTACAGACTTTGAGAAGTTTTAACCAGAGAACATGGGTTTGAACCATGGTTTTTGCAGGGGAGTCATCTTCCATATCAAAGCTGAATCCCAAGTGAAGCTGTCGAGGTATAGCAAAGTGTGCTGGCTGATTATTTCAGAAATAAAGGGGCTGTGTCTTGGCAGCTGGAGAGGAAAAAAACTGTGGACAATGATCAAATGATCAAAAAGGACTGTTATATACATCACTTTTCTTGCAATTGTATTGCACTTGATTATATCTTCAAATATGTTCATTGTATATATATATATATTTTTTTTTTGTATTTTCTGGCATGTGATAAGATTTTCCATGGCTACCTCTGAAGAACCTTAACCTGAAACTTATTTGGACTTGGATTGAGAGAGGTGTGGCAGGGTTTGAACGCCCATTGAACTTTTAACTTTTTGGACATTGCATGCAAAGGTGTGGCAGGGATTAAACCCTCACACATTAAATTTTAAACTTTTTTGGGCATTGCATGACAGAGGTGTGTGGCAAAATTAGAACCTTCCCCCATTTAATGTTTAACATATTTGAACTAGGGTTGACAGAGACGAGGGTTGAATTAAACCATGGACACTTTGTCTTTTTATCTTTCTGGTTTTGATGGTTAGGTCTGTGGCCTAACATTTAAAAAAACAGAGAAGACAGAAGGTTTGAATCCTGGACACTTCGACGTTTTATCTTTGAGTTTTGGTGAGTCTGGCAGTTCGGATAACAAAGAAGAGGAATTGTTTGAAAATTCGTATATCGGAATTTTGGGTGAGCTTCTTTTGGGGGCTTGTTTGTGACTGTTAGGATTTTAAAGTTTTAAAAATATTTTAGCAAGATTTGGCAGCCCAGAAAAGGGCCTTTAAAAATTTTCGGCTAAAAGCTGAATGCTGGCTCGGGGGTGCAAGTGCTGTGTTTGGACCTTTGACTAATGTGAAATTATTGGCAGACTGAATGAGGCAGTAGAGTTTTAAGATCACCATTCACTTTGTTGGTGTCATCTACTGCTCATCATCGCCTGGTCATCTTGGCTGATGCTGATCTCTGAGAGGAGGGGCTGGGGTGTTGAGGTTGCCATAGCTGTCATCTACTGAGGTATGAGGTAAGGTGCGGGTGAGTGACCCAAATGAGGTGTCTGCTGAGGCTACTGAAGCTTTGGAGGCATGAGGTTATGGGAGGTGGTTACAGCTTCTGATGATGACAGGTGTCTTCTCGCTGGAAATGACCTCACTAATGGTTAGTGTAGCACATGGTTGACTATTTAGTGGGTTGTGAGAAGGGGTTGGGGAGGCACCCAAAAATCTCCTAGGATCCTTGGTCTATCCACAGCACCACTAAGTGTTATAATTATAATACTTCACTGACATGTTCTCTGTGGCTGCTGGCTGTTCGACTCCTCTAAGGGCCGACATTTGCAGGCAGCCCTGTTTTTCTCTGTACAGAGACTATTCCATAGTACCTCTGAATTGGATCTTTGTAGTTTATGAGATGCCTATTATACAAGTTTGTTATTCATCAGAAAGTCTGTAAGCTTCATTTCTTGTTCTGTGTGAAAAGCTGCAGCCACCCGCATGCCCTTGGGGTCATCCTTCTCTGCAGTACAACCTTTCTTAGCCATCTCCTGTATAGCGTCCGATGCAGCCTCCTGTATGTACTGCAGTTTAGCCTCCTGAATAGCTTCCAGTTTAGTGTCTTGAGTATCCTCTCGAGCTTCCTGGGGCAACCTGCCAATCTCATTGTCTGGGCTTTTGGATATAATTGATGTCTGTTAGTTACAGCAGGCATTCTATTTTGCACCTTCTTTGGTGACATTTTAGATGTGCTTTAGCACACCTTATAAAGTGATATCCAATATATCTGCAGATTATGACAAAGTATTAAGTCCCATAAAAATATAGTTCTAATTTGATCACACAAGTGTCTTCACTCTTTCAATTGTTTCAGAGGCTTGAATTGGAGGGTTTGTTAATACTATTGTATGTCATTGATGTAATATTTTGAATCTCATTCCCATTGGGAAGCCATTGCAAACATATCGCAAACCTATCTTTTTAATCCTATTTAGATCTTTCCCATCACAAACTCCCATCTTTTGGATTGGGGTGGTTTCTTTTGACATCGCAAATTTTTATTGTTTTTTGTGGAGGCAATCTTACTGGTTGACTTCAAATCTTTTCAAAAAGGTTTGCAATAGATATACGATCCAAGAGATTATAATAGGTTTACCATAAAAAAAGATGGCTTTAGGATCGCCATACAACCAATAAAGCCTCTCTTACATCTCGTCATACATGTCTATACACGGATTAAGTGTGCTGTAAATATTGTTGAAAAATATGAACATAGCCTGGTAGTGGGGTAGCAGAGATTTGCACGTCCTAACAAGGTATATTCTGCCAGCAACAGTGTCACAGCTTAAAGATCAAAGAATAAACTGCTACTAGCTACAGGTCGTACAGTGGGTTTATATACATGCAAGGTCCATGTGAGTGCATTATATGGCATGTGCAAACCCTGCAAGTGAATGGGGAGATCTTACAACACTTGCAAGGGAAATGCAAGTGTGCAGGTCTCTCGTAAGTTACCCTTGAGAAATGGATGTGTTTCTGGCCATAATGCGTGCACGCAGAGAAAATGTGCATGTCAATTTTCATTGCAGGGCCTGTATGACCCTTAAATTCTGTTGTAAAATCGCAAGTGTATCTTAAGTGTGCCTTACAAATCAGGAGATTTTTCTCGAGAGACTTAAGATCGTATGTGATAAGGATTGGGAAATGTTTAGATAATTTCAAATAATATGATGGGCGATAGCTTAAAGAGAGGTTTACGAGCCCTGCGATCAGCATGATGATGGTTTGCGAAGAAAAAGATTGAGTTCCCAAACTGAAATTGTAAGTCCATTGGAAGGGGGGGGGGGGGGGGGGGGGGGGGGGGTGTTGCCATAATGGGAAATACTGTACCTGAAAGGAACGTTGGTTCCAGTCTATTTTATACGATTTATCTGTTCTTAACTCAATAGCATTTAAATTTCACAGTATCCTGATACATATCTTGCATGTTGTCTGCTTCAGTAACACAGCTGAAACCAGACATTTTCTCTGATGGTCAGAGTTTCTACAACACCACTGCAGTTCTTATTAATATTAATGAAATTGGCCCTAGTATTTAATCTTCAAGCAGTAATGTTTAGGATTTCCATGACCTCATATTCTCTCATTTTTATAAATGATTGAGATGTACAAGTCTGGTGGGAGGTGTGATGACTATAGAAGTGACAGGCAATTTACTTCATGGAAAAATGTCGAAGTAGCTATTACTCAGTTAGCTATGGGACAACAACCCTGAAAATTGGTTATGAAACAAAACATGAGGAATATGTTTTGATCAAAATGTTCTTAATTCAGTAATTTACAGCTATAATAAAGTAATTTACTCAATGGCAAACTGCCAAAGAAGTTATTATTACCCAATTAGGTATATGCAGGTATAACGTTGAAAATTGGCCATAACACAATACATCAGTAGGTAGGTGGACAAAATATTTCAGAAAAAAGCTTTACATTCAACAGTTTTGTAGTTACAAGTGCATGGTTTGCTCAAATCTGAACAATCAAAGTAATTCTTACTCAGTAAGCTATGGAGCTATATGAAAATGGCATGACTCAGATCATCAAAAAGTAGTTGACCAATGTGTTTCACTAAAATGCCCTTAATTTCATAGTTTCGCAGTTATGAGTCACTCAGTGGTGAACTACAGCTTTGACAATTAGCCATGAGACAGCTCATCATATTTCATTAAAACGTTCTAAATTCAACAGTTTTGTAGTCTCAAGTGATTTGCTCAAATTTGAACTATTAAAGTATGTATCACTCAGCTATGGAGATGCAAAGTCTCCAAAAAATTTGAGCTACACTCTGCAAACAGATTGCCCGATGCAACTCACTAGTCAACAGGGATAAATCGAACTATTAGAGAAATCTTATTAGTGACAATGATTCAAAACAATTCTGTGGAAGGTCTGCTTTATGACTTTTTTCTCAAACAAAATAAGCAAGATCAGAGACTCTTTTTCTATCACTGATTCCTTTACTCTTCCCTTGTTTGTTTTACCAAAATTTGACTTCTTTAAATCTGATTCATAAAAAGGTCTCACTACCACCTGATTAATTCGAAAACTACTGACCTGTCTCTGGCTTGGGCTTCATCTCAAGACTCGTTGAGCATGTTGTGGCTTCTCAGGTAATGATCATATCATTTCTAATGGACTTGATAATTTCAGTCAGCTAGCCTATAAGCTTGGTCATTCAATTGAAACTGTATTCTTGTCAATTAAGAATGAAGTTCATCTTGCACTTGCTAGAGGTGAAGTTACTGCCGTTGTTTTCCTGGACCAATCTGCAGTGTTTGACACCACTGATCACAGTACAGTCATTGACTGTCTTGACTTGGTGGTTTGATTCTAGACTCGTTAAAGTCTTACCTCTATGAGTGCATCAAGATTGGCTCTGTTTTATCAAAAGGCTGTTGTATGGTGTGCCCCAGGGCTCTGTCCTGGGAAGAGTCCTATTCTCGTTTATGTACTACTCTCCTCATCAAAATTATTCAGAATCATCCTGGCATAAGTTTCCACTTTTATGCCGATGACACAGGGCTATATTTTTATTTTGCACACAATAATGTAGCCCAGGCATTTGACTGGAAAATTGTTTACATGATGCAAAGAAGTGGCTTTCTGTAAACACGCTTAAGCTTAATCCTGACAAAACAGAATTCATTATGTTTGGCTCAAAAATTGTTCATGCAAAACTCAACAAATTTTCCCAGTTAATATACTTGGCAATCTCCTCCTACATGCTGACACTGTCACAAACCTTAGTGTTTGGTTCGACTCAGATTTTTCATTAAGATCTTGGTAAGTCAGGAATATCTGAAAGGCTTGTTTTGTTTAGATTAGGGATCTTAAACAAAACTCAGATGGTATCTCACCTGTGGTACATATACTGCTCTTTTTGCTGTAATTCTCTTTTGTACTGTAATTCCTTGTTTAGAAGTCTCTCTGTTCTTGATCTTTGCAGACACCAGTGTGTCCAGAACAATCTTGCTAGAATTGTTGCCAATACAAAGAAGTACTCAATATCACTCCTGCTAGAAAGACTCACCATTGGTTGTATATCAAGCATCACTCTGTTTTCAAGACAGCCTTGTTGGACATAGTGTGTACAAAACTCATAGAAGTCAATCTGATGGCATGCTGCTTGAGGTCCCAAACTTTGCATCAATATAAAAGTTTACAACACATTTTTGCCTTAGTTTGCATATGATGCTCCAAGGATTTGGAATGATCTTCCTGATGATATATGTTCAGCCAAATATCTCTCTTCATTCAGAAAGAAGTTGAAAACCTTTCTCTTTGTAAGAGCATACACACCCAACTTTTCTGATCTTGTCTTGGACTCTCCATGGTGCTGACCCCTGTGATGTTTCTGGCCATGGCTTAATGATAATGGATCTCTACTTTCTGGCACGATACGCCTTAACATCTCTCAATAGATGGAGATTAAGTGCTATAAAAGTACTATTAGAATTAGAGATTGCAAATACACAGACACAGAACATCAACAAGTAGGTGAACAGCATATTTGAAATAAAATATTCTAAGTTTAATAGAGGTCGTTGGTGGTGTAGTGCTAATCACAGGCTTTCACCTCTGTGTGGGTTCAACTCTCACAAGTAGCAATGCTGAGTGTGGGTGCTGCAAATGATTCCCACAAACGAGCAAAGTAACTATTACTTTGTTAGCTGTGGAGCTAGTGACTATATGCCATGACACAATACATCTAGCTACCAGTGATTTTCTCAAATTTGAAGTATTAAAAAGTAGCTATATCTCAGCCATGGATCTATAGCCCCATACATAAGTGTATTTTTTCATGGATTTTAAAGCATCAAAAATTATTTTTAAAAAATCATTAAAACACTAGATTGGGCCAACTCGGCACCAACATATCCCCAGACAGGTCATGACTCACGCCATAGGATTGGGTATTTTTGATGGAAGCCATCTGCTGAATGCCATAAATATTAGGAAAACATAATTATATGAACATCAGAAATTCAATCAACTATGTTTTTATTTTCCAGGCAAAATTGTGTGTCCAGATTATTGCATAACTATAACAAAAAAAATTGTATTTATCATATTTTTAATATTCCTCCAATAATAACTCTGAACCTTTTTAGCAAAGTATTAAAATGATTGATGATTGAATGTTCATTCTAAATTAATAATCCTAAAAGAGCTTTTCTGTTTCTGTGATTGCAATATATTTGTATACAAATAACGTATTATAAAATAAATATGTGATAAGATCTTATCATGAACTTTTATTTCTAGAATTTGTACCCTTTTTTCAGTTACTCAGTTCCTCATTACCTATATATGTGGTCCATATATGAATGCTTTATGCATACCTAAATATGTGACACAATATCAGTCCTCACCTCTTTGTCTTACTAGGTAATGAAGTTCTCCCCTCCCCCAAATTTCTGTCTAACACTATGTCAATAGATATAGATAAATGGTCTAAGATAAAAAACAATTGAACCATACCCAGGTCAGTGAGTGTTTGGGATAGGGTTTCTCTTCTGTAGCTGTCTCAATGGTCCAGTCTATGTATTTAGACAACTTACCCCCCAAAGATCCGTTAATGAAAATCATAAAAAGTGTTATATTATGTAGTATAATTAGGAATTTATAAATGTTTGATTATCAAGTTACTGAAGTTAAATTAGTTCGTAATTGTATGAGCTGTGTCAAACGTAACTAAGCTGAATAATACTAAGCTATTTAAGGGCTGAAATACCCCCACCTTTTTATGTAAGGAGGCTATATTTCATTTACAATGGGACTTCACGGTCACCACAAATTAAGAGTGTTCCTTTTGGCAATTTTAATATGTGTAACAAATTTTATTTTAACAAGTTTAAAAACTCAGTGAGCACAGGGATAAAAAACACCATTTTTAAAGTGTAAGATAGCCATAACATCATTCATATTTAAATTGACGGGGCCTGCCTTTAAAGAATTTCAATGTCAATGACAATTTATGGAGCTAAAGCAATAAAACTCAAACACATCAATAAGGAATTCCCAACAGGAAAATCATATATCCAGACTTGTAAATTATTCACAAGTAAAAAAAGTGTTGGATAACGTACTTAAAATTGGGGTTTATAAATGTGTGATTATCAATTGAAATAATTTCCTGACTACATGAGCTAATGAGGCAATAAAGTCACTTACACATATATCAACAGAACCACTGTTACTATATAAATGGTACAAGAAACAGATCACAAACACTCTAATATATGTAAACTGGGTTATAAAAATACTTAGAAATAATCAATGGTCCAGTCAGTATCCATTTAACAAACTTGCCTCCAAAAGGCCGGGTTAATCTTATCAGGAATAAAAATAAATCAAACATATCAATAAGGGTTGCCCAAAAGGAAAATTATATATTCAGATTTATAAATTATAAGCCACAAGACAACATTTACTTAAAATTTGGGTTTATATTTGTGTGATTATCAACTGAAATATGTTCATGACTGCATTAGCTGTATTAAAATTAACTAAGGTAAGTTAAATTCTACTGTTCTCATTAAAGACTGAAAATCCTCCTTTTTCACTGTAAGGAGGCCGTAATGTCATTAATATTGGGACTTTAAGATCAACAGAAAATACAAATGTTCTTTTGCCTGTTTTAATATGTGTAAGCAGTTTGCTTTTAAAAAGTTAAAAACTCAGTGGGGAGAGATATAAAAATACAGTTTCTTAAAGTTTCATATTAGCCATAATGTCATTAATATTCAAACTTTAAGTTGACAGACCTTCCATTGAAAAATTTCAATGTCATTGATAAATTAAAAAAAACATATTATTATATTCCCAGACGAGAATTCAGCATTATCGGTCACATAGTTTGACAGCTATTGGGATTTAAAGTGCCAAAAAGTCTGTAAATAAGTTAGAGATCTCCAGGTTACTTTAAATCAAAGCTACAGACTTTATATTTTTCACAGACTGTATATAGAAGATATATCTTATACAGCTTGAGACTTATTTAGGGTCCTCATACAGAAGTTAAATGTCTTTCCAAAGCCTTGATTTTTGGCATATGTAAAAATAGCATATTAATTTATTAACAGATGAGATTTCAGCTCTATCAGTCACAAAGTATGACAGCTATAGGGGTTAAAAGTGGTAAAAGGTCTATCAATTGGCTCTCTGGGCATTTTAGAGACTTTCAGGTGACCTTAAACTTAAAGCTACACACCTTAAATTTTCTACAGAGATTACATGTAAAAGTCATATCTAACACACTAACACTAACAGAGACTTTTTGCACTCTAAGGCAAAATATGTGCAAAATGTGGAAAAACGTCACTTGATTGGGGTGTTTAAGGTCCTTATACACAGGTTAAATGTCTATTAAAGGCCTAGGTTTTTGGCAGATGTAAGAAGAACATATAAATATATTCCCTGATGATATTTCACCTACATGAGAGACATAATTTGAATGCTACAGGGCTTGAAAGTAGCAGGAAAATTAATAAATTGGGTCTCTGGAGGCAATTTGGAGACCTTAATGTAACCTTAAAAAGTGATAGGTACAGTCCTCGAATTTTTCAGACATATATTAGATGTAGAAGTTATATCAAGTACAATTTGAGACTCATCAGTATTACCACTTTCAAATTGCAAGGTGAAATATGTGAAAAATGTAGAAAGAAATCCCTAAGTGTCGACTTTATTGGCCTCAGACACAATTTTATCCTTCTCATAAAGTCTTAATTTTTAGCATATGTATGAAGAATATATTGGGGTGTTCTCTGGTTTAATTTTAGCCGGATGAGCCTCATAGTTTGTGACTTACAGGACTTTAAATGGCCATAGCTCCATTTGAGACGTAAAATGGCCATAAGTTCTTTATTATTGAGAGTTTAAGGTCACCTTAAAACAGGGATCTTTCTTTGGCCACCCTTAACATGTGTATCAAGTTTCAAAAAAAAATGTTGATCCATTTTTGAGTTATTGCATACACATGGAGAATTCTACGGTGGTGGTACGATGTCCGGAGCTGAATCCAGTATATCCAGGACATTCATCTGGGGATGTAATAATTAAGAAAGGTCCAGGTCTGAAACTCACATAAGGGAATCTACTTATGGCATAGCACATATATGCAGGATAAGAGACAAGTCACTCCAATGGTCAATGAGAAAATTGCGATAAAATGTTGAAATTTTCACACTTTGGGTGCGCAACAGATGAACAAACAGACCTGTATGCCATAAATATATTTTTAAAAGAAACAGCATGTCCTTTATGCCTTGTACTTTTGTAGAAGTTCTTAATAAGGTGTTCATGTTTTAGCAGTTTCTCTGAGTGATTAAAAACAGTATACAATCTTTGAAGTACAGTATATATCTGAATAAGTTTGTGTTATTATGTACCTTAAAACATTGCTTTAAATATATTATATTGGTCAATAGCCTTAAATGGTGGAGAAAAATTGCACACATTTGGTCACAATTTTGCATGGATTGTATTGTGGCATCAGTAAGATTTTATTTAGTGTTTTATGTCACGCCTGGTACATGTACCTTATCTGTTATATCTCCGATTTCTGGCAATATGCACCTTAGAGTCCGTCAATACATCTAATCTAATCTAATGTGGGCTTTTATAGCGCTTAATCTCCACCACTGGACTCTAAGGCGCATCTGAACATAAAGCAAGGCAGTTAACGTTAATCAAAGGACATAGCCAGGTCATGCCAAGAATACATGGAGATTAAGCACTATAAAAGTACTATTAGAATTAGAATATTGTGATGGGTAGTCAGAAGGGCAGAGTAAACCAGTTAATACAGTTAATCAAGTACTGTACTGTAAATTGTCAATGACTTGCAACTACCAGTTTTCCCACATGAGGCCAGGCCGGGATTTGAACTCTTGATTTCAGAGGTGGGAGGTGACTGTGTTACCTCTGTGCCACCATGGCCCTGGGAATGAGTAAGTGGGCCAGTTGTGTTTTAATTAATACTGGCTCAACAACCTTTGCAGCATATTTTAATTCTTGTGCAATTTAAACAAATATATAATGTTTCCAACAAAAGACTGCATAACGAAACAACAATAAAACTACATGAAAGTTTGTGGTGGCAGAGAAATTTATTCAATAGTACTAAACAAACATTCTAAGTGTGTAAATACAGAAAAATCTAAGAGTTAAACCATGCATTACTCAACATGAAGAGTGGTGATATCACTTACACGGAGCAACGAGAAAGCATCACTAAAACAACTGTTTCCATGAAAGATTATTTCTAAAAAATAATTCCATGTGGCTATGAAATATTTCTACTTTACATTCCAACTGGAATGTTATCTACAGAAAGGTATCACTTCATTTAAAAGCACACCCAAAGGGACAAACCCTTTGACTGTTACATTTGAAATGAGAGCTCTGAGAACATGCTCAGCATGAACAAAATATCAAGTTTAAATATTCTTTGTGAACTTTTTGAGCTTTTTTATGGCTATAATTTAACACAAATATGTAGCTTCACATATGCTTTCCAATGCCAAGTAAATTAAATTGTTCTTTTGATCAAAATTTGTTTTGAAATCTTTACAAATATAGGATATGAAAAAACTTCCTTCCAATGTTTAATTTAAAGACATATATAAAATCCAGTTTTGACAACTTTCGAAAAATGTAACTACATGATATTATTATTACAAATTCTTATAATTCTGACCTGTGGTGAGTGAGTTTGAAAAACCTAATTAAGTAGTGGACATATACTTGGACTGTATACTTTCTTAATGTTTGTTGTCCCTTTCATAACCACCCACATCCCCCCCCCCCCCCCCCCCCAAAAAAAAAAAAAAAAAAAAAAAAAAAATAGATGAAGAAGTGACAGAATAGATATTGAAACTTAGTCTGGTTTTGACAGCATCTGATATTAATACAAACCACAACACAAATTCATGATGTACATTCATATTATATTCAACAAAAACTATCAATCCACCTGCGTACCTGTACCAATCATTCATTCTCAACAAAGACCTGGCCACCAACCACAACCGTGATGCACATTATATCACACTCTCAACACCCTTCTTTGATGGAGTTTATCACCAGCACATATTCAGAGACCTTCAGTAGAGCATTCACTCTCACACTTCTGACATACACAGTGATGCTTTATTCTTAGGGCTGCTAGAACTTTGTTCATGATAAATGGTAACACCATGTAAATGGCAGTGCAACAAACACTGTTGATAAAACAATATCAAAAGGTTTCTTGTGTGAATGTAATAAAGGTTTTAAAAAGATCGGATACAATGATCCCACCAAACTAAAACCACATTCACTTCAGAGCTATTCTTAATAGCTGATAAACAGCCAGTTGTATTTTGTTGTTGCAGATCATTCACCCTCTTTGATTTGGGGTTTTAAGTTACCATTTTTATAAAGGAAGGTTCTGTCATTTCAATACCATGACAATACCAACAAAATTAGTTAAATGCAACACGTCTTGCCAGCAATTGTGGTTTTAATGCCATTTGCATCTTTACTAAACCATACTACAAAAACAAGGCAAGCAGGAATGTAGACCACAGTAATAATCACAACTTTCATCTGTAGCTTACACCTTACACCCAAACATTCTTCCATCTGATGCAAACAAAGTCATTGTTTTTATCAATCAGAAGCTCCCTTAAAAACACAGCCCACACATCACAAATCACCCCAACATCCTCACTTCAACCTTCACTATATCTCACGATGCAGCAATTAAATTCTACATCAACCACTACAAACACAATCAAAACATACAAGAATTCTACATATTCGAATTCGCCCCATGTTGCATCTGCTACACACTAACCAAAGTGTTTCTCTTTTGTCCAATAGAATTTACCAAACAACAGATGACAACACTCATACATAGTTCAGATCTGAAACATTCTCTCTTATTTTGTTTCTTACAAACTGGTCAACTTCCTTTCAGAGGAAGCACATACAATCTATCTGAATGTCAGACCCAAAGTGTCAGGACAATGTCTGGTGAGAATTGCATTGGTATTGAATGATAAGCCACACAAGTATTTTATCATTTTTCCATGAATTCATATTCACATTTGTTGCTTTTGCAGAAACTATAAAGTAGTTTATTGTGCTTCTCCCCAAAAACAAATGTTAAAACCTCAAAGCATCGTCACTCATAACTTTATAATTAGTTTTAAACATTCCTCATGATGTCTTTCCGTTAGTATTCATGACATCCAAATTTTTAAATTCTGCACAGAGTTAAAGTTGGGCTTTTAATTCCTGTTCAACAACCAGGGTTAAATTCTGCAAAAATGTCAATCCTCCACGTGTGTGCAGTCCTGTCTGTATATCAAATTTCTTTTGGCTATCAATGCTGCACCTTCAGATGGATTAGCTTTATAGCCTTGTTTTCCACTGATGAACAATAATATTAAATATTCTTTTGAGAGTCCTGTGTACTTGAGATAGACACTAGCCTACTGTTATATGGATTCTTAGAGTGACTTTTGGTAACCAATGCTGTTTTGGTCATATATTTTTAGTGTTTTTTTTTTATAAATTTGTCTTGAGACTGGGTCCTTATGCAGAAACTACATAAAGTTCATTTTGTTTCTTCCAATATGTTCAGGTAGTCCATTAATACCATTGATTTATTTTTCCAACAACAACAACATGCAGTAAATTTTTGTGGAGGATCCTTTGATTAAGCACTTTTAAAATTTATTCACTCAAATATCAGATGGAAGTAAGACGAATACCCAGACACATTTTAAAAAGACTATAGCCCTGCATTTAATAACTTATTTAAGAGCCAATGGTAAATAGCTTATATACAGTGACCCGTTAAAATTTGCCTGTATTTCAAGTTCTTTGACAATAAAAAAGGTGGCAAAATAGTCATCTCAAAAGGACTTCTTGTTACCAGCTACCATGTCACACACAAACACACATCACAGAGTACATTCTTTCCTTTTACAAACTTTCTTCTTTTATCATCCACAGCTATACTGACACAAGGACTGCTCACACCCTGTAACATTCTATCTTTTCTATTTAAGTGGAACATGTATAATGACCCTTTTAAAATGCAACCTAATTTGACAACATAGAAAAGAAACCCCCAGTTTATGGCATTTTAATGTTTCCATCAAATATTTATAAAAAGAAAATTTGGAAATTAATTGTTAATACAATTTAGAAAGCATACTTGTATCCTAATACTGCAAATTATCATTCTTTGTCTTGTTTCCTAAAAAGTATTTTTTTCAGATCATGTAAAGCACACATAATGGCTAAGAAAACGCATATGTAAAGCTACCGAAGTCTATGTGTTAAACCAAAAGTTCAAATTCTCACTATTAAACAAAACTTCAAATTCTCTTTATAATATAATACATGTAGATATAATGGCACAGGCAGTTATAACCAATCAATATAAAAGTAAGAATCCAATCCAACCGTTCTAGTATATCATCTTCAATGGCACTGTCTGATGTGTCACCCAAGTTTGCCCACACAGATATAACTAATATGTTACAAACCCTTTATAGCTAGTTCTGTTGGAAAACCACAAAATATACCCAAATTAGAAAAAAATTGATGCCGAAATGAAACAGATTGGTTCAAAAAAAAAAAAAAAAAAAAAATTAATAATAATACAAATAAGGTGAGTAAAATGTTTCAGAGACTTTCTTACAATTTGTACTGTACAAATATTGGACCGGGGCATAAGATATATTTCCAAACAGTAAAGAAATGACAATAACAGAAGACTCAAACACGTAATACTGCTTATTCGGAATATAATAGTTAACTCAACAAGCATTCTTATCAACCAATATTTTTTTTCTTTTAAAAATACAAGAAACGACTAACGTTAAATCAATATACAATTTTTGGTGCATTTATGATAGAGTACACTTACATATATGTATTATATATCCACTAATGAAATAATCTACAGATAAAATAATACTTTAAAAAATGGAGTATTAAAATAAGAAATTATTAGTGAAATAAATCGAATGAAGTGCAAGATGTAAAATATTTCAACAGCTAATTACACAGACCATAAAATTACATAGAGCATGAAGTATGTTGTGAATTATTGATGATTCTAACTTTCAATTCTACATAAACCAAAGATTTTCTTCTGATCTAAGTTTGTCAACTTGAAAACTTTATCATAGACACTGATTAATTGATACTTAAAAACATATTATAATTCAATACTCTTCCACACTGTATGTATAATATAAAGTCAACCTGACCTTGTACATGTCTATTTTTTGTGAATAATGTTAAGAAACAACACCTTCAGACGACTGAGTGTATGGCAAATATTTAATTTATCTGAGTCAAATAACTTGCAAATATCAATATGAGTTGTTTAACATAAACAAAAATATGGCTTTTAGACACTGGTCAGGGGAGGTGCTACTGTGTTGAATTTTACGTTATATTGAATTTCACATACATTAACTTTGGTGAATTTCACATACTGTGGTTTATTTCACACACCAATAAATTACCAGTTTCTTAATCTACAAAACAGTGACCACTTGAGGTGAGTCCAACTGTGAGATCTATAACCATAACCAATGTATGACAGTATACCCCAAAGCTATTCTAAGCGATAGTCACATCACCGAGTTAACAAGTTTGACACTTCCTGGCTCGGTGATTTGGCACCCAAATTTAACCGGATCAAAAATAAAACCATCAATTTAAAACTTGGCCAACCAAGATCACTAATGTAAAAATAATATATTTATAAGCTATATTTTGATTGGTTCTATGCTTTTCCAAGATTTGATTTGCATACCCAGCCCAGTAAAAGCACTCTTCGAAGCCAGCTGGTTGACCATTTTTGTGCTACCAGTAAGTATACTTAACTATACCTTTGGGCTGTAAGTATGTTATACTCAAAAGAAATTACTGTTAAATAACACAAAACAAGTTCAACTTGAGGTTCTGTCTTCAATCTGTGACAAGTTACCAAGCCAGGTAGTTTTAGTTTTGACAACTATCACAAAAATACCACCTATCACCCGTACACAAATCGAATGCTTGACGCTTCCAACACTGAACAAGAAATCCACAGCAGCACACCTAACAATTCCAACACCACAAATATTTGATATTTTGTACAATGATTACATTTGAACATGTAATTGATATTTTTATGACTTATCTTTTCTTCATTGTTTATACTGCTTAAATTAAAAATAAAAATAGAGTTGTTTTTTTTTTCTTTACATTAAGCAGTGGCACATTTTATACTGAGTAAAAATTACTGATTCTTGCTCTAGTTTTCATACCAAGCATTATGTTCCTTTGTGGAGAAACCTGTGAAAGATACATAGTGAATATAACAAATCATATTCATCTACAACTACTACTACTAAGAGAAAAATACTTTGTAGCATTGCAACAACACATGTAAAGTAACAGGTGTGAGGACCACATTCAGTAACCAAAAAAACATTTTGATAAAAAGTAAATACTGAAAGAAGAGTATATTTCCAAATACCTAGACCAGATCAACTGAATCTCTGCTGTGTTCATTTTTATTTGAATACCTCACACCATACCAATTCTTCCTCAAAAACATCAATAGAACAGACTTGGTATGAATAGAATCAATAGAACAGACTCGGTATGAATAGAATCAATAGAACAGACTGGGTATGAATAGAATCAATAGAACAGACTCGGTATGAATAGAATCAGTGTCCACGCAAGCTTGATAGCAGTGGACCAGTTTTGATGTTTTAATACCAGAAAAGTGCTGCATTTTTTAAGTACAAGTGAAAAGTAGCCATCGCCTGGAACCACAACCTGTGGATATTGGAGAATCCATCTATCGAGTCTATTGTATATATATATGAAGTTGTGTGAAACTCGACGCACAAGGTACAATTTGCAGGTGAGAAAACCCCCTTTTACTTCCCCGATTAATTTGAAATCCTTTAAATGTTACTGTTTGGCGTGTGGGTGACCAGGGGTAGATCAGATTAAATTAAAGCAAAAATGATCAACTTTTGATCAAATTTTCCGATCAGCTCAGATTGGTATTCATGATAAATTTGATCTCGTTTTTCGATCGCATTTTGGATTAACTTTAATCCATGGGCTTTGATGGCTTGACTTTTGAATTAAGACTAATCACAACTAGCTGATAAAAGATTTCTCAGAGAAGATTACTGTTTAATCCATCATTATAGAGGGTATTTTACAACTAAATGAACTCTTTAGTCTTCCCAAGTGATTGAGAACTCTTCAAAATTGTAATGAGTTAATGCAAAAAGAAAATAACATCGAAGATACCCTATCCCCACAGCCTGGGGAAATAGTTTTCAACACCATGAGATATGGAAGCAGCGAATCAGTGCAAAGATAAGGATACTTTCAGAGCAGTGTCAGTTATATAAAGGTCCAAATAATGTTTAAGTAGAGAAAATAACATCTAAGAAAAAGAAAATATAAGTAAAGATAAAGTTTTAAAACAAAACAATTCAATAGCAAGATTAGTAAACTAAAATTGGAGAATAGCTGTCAATGGAAATAACACAATTATGTAAAAGTTCATGTAATAATCAGTTCCAGCAATCCATATATCTTTGTCATAAGAGAAACATGTCTCAAATATGGCAGATGAGTAAACTTTGGCACATTTTGGAGTTAAAGGTCACACCATGATACACCCCTACACCCCTTAATCAATGTCCCTACCAACTATCAACCTTCTACCCCTTACACCTTACGGAATCCAAAAAATAGTCCGGACAAGTTTTTTAAAACTCATGGTCAATATGATGTCAACTAAGATCACACTTGCAACCCCTAATCAATGTCCCTACCAACTATCAACTTCCTACACTTTACGGTTTCAGAGATATTGCCCAGACAAAATTTTAAAGGTCAAGGTCACAACAACAAAATCAAAAGTCAAATCAAAATCACATCATGACGTTGCACACCTACAACCTCCAAACAATGTCCCTACCAAGTATCAACTTCCTACACCTTATGGTTGTCGATATAGCCCGGACTAGATTTTATAGGTCAAGGTCACTACAGCAAGGTCAAACGTCAAATCAAGGTCACACTATGATGTTGCACACCTACAACCCCCCAACCAATGTCCATACCAAGTATCAACTTCCTACACCTTACGGTTTCTGAGATACAGTCTGGACAAGATTTTCAAACTCAAGGTCACTACAGCAAGGTTAAAAGTCAAATCAAGGTCACATCATGACGTGCACACCTACACTCCCTAACCAATGTCCCTACCAAGTATCAACTTCCTACCCCTTACGGTTTCAGCCCAGACAAACTTTTTCCTGCCGACACCTGCCCAAATGCCCGCATGAAAGCCCACCCGAATGCCCATCTGGACACCATGGGTGAAAAAAATACCCCTTAAGGGCTGTGGGGTAAAAATACAGATCACATATTTAGTCATTTCAGCACAAGTAATCTATGGTTTGTGTATAGACATTTGATCCAATTTGCTCTGATCTTGATTTGATCGTAATCCATGTTAGTGAATACCGCCCCTGCGATTCAAACTTGGTCCATATTTTGAATATTTTTTTGTCTTGCTTTCTTGAAAGAGTAACCCTCATACTATCCAGTGGAAAATTTCTTGTTATTACTCTACCACTGGGAAGTAACTATACCAAAACAAGAGGAGAGTGCCCGTGAACGGGCACTGTGTCAGCTGACTGAGTGTTTTTGATTTGTGAAGGTGATTAGAGGACAGAATAATTATCAGGAAAAGGGCTGTACAGAAATACAGTAAATGGTAACTGAACAGCAAGTTTGAAAGAAATTCCGAAGCTGACAGAAGAAAAGGATAAAAAAGTTGTGCCCTGTAAATGGTATTATGAAGGAAAATAACAAGGTAATTGTTTAAGTGTAAAAAATAGGTTGAAACATATTTAAAGAAATACTACAAATGCAATATCCTCGTTCGACCTTGAAGAAGGGGTCCAAGGTCAAATCTAACCACACAAATACATTCCCAGCCCATGATTTCCTATGGTTTACTATTCCAAACCTCTAGGACCAATTATAAATGAGTTATAAGCACTTTTAAGCTTGGCTGTCCTCATTTGACCTTGAAGGAGGGTCCAAAGGTCAAATCTGACCATACCAAAAGATTCCGAGCCAATGATTTCCTATGGGATGGTTTACCATCCCAAATAAACCATCCCAAATCTCTGTCACCAATAATAAGCGAGTTGTAGGCACTTTCAATTTTCGCTATCCTCATTTGACCTTGAAGGAGGGTTCCAAGGTCAAATCGGACCATATCAACAGATTCACAGCCCATGATTTCCTGTCTGTTTACCATCCCAAACCTCTGGGACCAATAATAAGCGAGTTATAAGCACTTTTATGTTTGGCTATCCTTGTTTGACCTTGAAGGAGGGGTCATTGAAGGTCAAATCTGACCACACCAAAAGATTCCCACCCCATGGTTTCCTACAGGTTGGTTTATCATCCCAAACCTCTAGGATCAATAATAAGGGAGATATAAGCACTTTTCATGACTGACAAAAAACACCTGTGGCGGCCATCTTGTTTCTCAAAATGAGGCCAAAAATATTCCCAGACAACATTTTATGGTTATTAATATATACTGCAAACTTAAGAAAGCTAGCTATAATATTTTTTTCATCAGAGCAGTAATGGTGAAATCTCTCTCTACACACTGCGGCTATCCAGTGGATACAATGATTTACTCAACAGTGAGAACCTGAAAGTAGCTATTGCTCAGCTATGCCATGACATAGAGGTCTGCAATTTCACTATGTTATAGCTGACCAAAAATTCTGTGAATAACATATTTAATAAATTACTCTAAATGTAATAGTTTTCAAGTTACAACTGATTTACTCAACAGTGAGAACCTCAAAGGAACTATTACTCAGCTATGCAATGAGCTACATGTCTGAAATTTTACTATGTTATAGCTAACCCAAAAGTAGGTGAACAACATATTTAAGCAAACTACTGTAAATGCAATAGTTTTCAAGCTACAACTGATTTACTCAATAGTGAGAACCTGAAAATAGCTATTGCTCCGCTATGCCATGAGCTATAGGTCTATAATTTCACTATGTTATAGCTGACCCAAAAGTAGCTGAATAACATATTTGCACAAATTTCTGTAAATGCAATAGTTTTCAAATTATAACTGATTTACTCAACAGTGAGAACTTCAAAGTAGCTATTACTCAGCTATGAAATGAGCCACAGGTCTGAAACTTCACTATGTTATAGCTGACCCCAAAATAGGTGAATAACATATTTTAACAAAATGCTCTAAATGCAACACTTTTCAAGTTATAAGTGATTTACTCAACAGTGATAACCTAAAAGTAGCTATTACTCAGCTATGCCATGAGCTAGAGGTCTGAAATTTTACTATGTTATAACTGACCCAAAAGTAGCTGAATAACATATTTATACGAAATTCTCTAAATGCAACACTTTTCAAGTTATAAGCGATTTACTCAACAGTGATAACCTAAAAGTAGCTATTACTCAGCTATGCCGTGAGCTACAGGTCTGAAATTTCACTATGTTATAGCTGGCCCAAAAGTAGCTGAATAACATATTTATACGAAATTCTCTAAATGCAATAGTTTTTAAGTTACAAGTGATTTTACTCATAATGGAAGTTACTGAAAAGCCCAAAAGTAGCTATTACTCACTTAGCTATTGAGACAGACACCCAACTTACTCACCATATTGTAGCTATGAAAAAAGTAGCTGAACAACATATTTTCACAAAATGCTGTAAATGCAACACTTTTGAAGTTATAAGTGATTTAGTGCATGATTTCATGAATTTTAATGCATTAAAAATTATTAAAAAAATTTATTAAAAAAAAAGTAAGACAGATCCAGGTCTCATACTCACACAAGAGAATCTACCTCTGGCCTAGTACATATATGCAAGATATGAGAGAAATCCCTGCAATAGTCACTGAGAAAATTGTGATAAAAAGTTGAAATTTTCACACTTTTGGTGGGGGTACCCCCTTGTAATGTCTCTAGCAAACAGACGAACAGACAGATTTGCATGCCTTGAACAATTTTTCATCATCGATAGATAAGGTATCTTTTAAAAAAAAAACAGCATGTCTCTAGGCCTTGTAGTTTTGGAGAAGAAGTTGTTCACGCGGACGCGTACGCAGATGCGTACGCGGACGCCCACGCCGCAGAGTGATGACATAATGTCAGCTGACTGACAAGTCAGCTGACATAAAAACATATTTGCAATGCATATACAGCTTAACTTTATGCTACAGTGGACCCTGTACAACTGACACCTCCGATATCAACAAGACCTGGTTCTGGTATTGGTTAATCTACTTGTATGAAATATCCAGAAAAATGCTGCACTTTCTGGTGGTTGGGCAGAAAAACTTGTTCAGTGAAATACCTACCACTGACTAACACATTTTTCTATTTATACTGTAGCAATAACGGACAAGGTTTGAGTACTGTATCGGCGAATAAATCACAAACTTCCGGGCGGAATAATGGACGAAGCCCGACAGGGCTGAGTCCATTATGGCCGGATGTTTGTGATTTATTCAACGATACAGTACTCAAAAACCAAGTCCTTTATTGCTATTATAAAGACCGGTATGATTTTAAAACAAAAACGTCTATTTTTCAGTCAAGAAATGTAGTTGTTTAGGAATTATATCTTTGCCAAATTACAGCCGTTTGGACTACTTTTACAATATGATCTCCCTCGCATGATAATGTACGCTAGCAATGATGCGCAGCGACGAGTTTTCGTTCACTGCGCATTTCCAGTCTTTATAATTGGGAGTAAATAGACACAAAACCAACTGGAATACATGAGAGAATGTCCACTTCTGAACATACCATCATTTCTCAGTACAGAAGACTCTATATGATTGGAACTCCCCAAGACTCACACAATATTAAATACTACTTCTTATGCTACATGATCAGTATGTGATTAACAAAGCTTTCAAATTCACAAAGAATGATGTTCTTGTGAATATGTAGTTCTTTTTGATAAAATATAGAAAAATCTCTCTTTGCTGTCAATTACCCAGGTAAAAGGCTCATTCAAATTTACTTCAAAATATCTGATGATAGAAAATGTAGGGAGTGCTAAGCGTAAGTTTAAAGAGTCAGTAAAGTATACTTTATAAAGAATCAATGTTAGAAAACAAAGATAAAATGTAAATCTGTTGATAAACAGAAAATACAGTATTGTACTGTATCAGTCATTTTCAAGGTGTCTCACTTATTAATAAAGACTATTTTAAAAGCACTCTGCCTAGTGTTTTAAACTTATTTTTAAAAGATAAATTCCATTCCATTTTCTCACAGATTTTTATAATACACACTGTCATATAACAAAACAAGGCCTCTAAATAAATAAAGCTAACTAAAGAAGGAGAGCATGTGGCTCTGGTACCAGATCAACCTTTCATGCAAAACATCCACAATCATCAGTGGAGTTTTAACATTTTTCATAAAGGCAAGAACTGCTTTAAACATTAAGTAATAAATAGTTAAAGCCATTTTTACAATCACACAATTTACTACAGTAGTAAGGTATGTAGTGAACACCTGCACCAGAATCTGAGGTTGTTTACTACATTAACATTTTCTGTACCTATTCAGTACCACGTTGGTTCTGTGATTACTTAAGCAAAAAAAAAAAAAAAAAAAAGACTCTTTAAATGGAACAGGCAACACTGAAGACCTTAAACTCAAGATCAGAATTGAGACAACGGTTACAGTCCAGCTACATCCAGCTAAATACAAAATATGAAAGCTCAATTAGCTGGTGATAATGCCTCCTAAAAATGAAATCTTTGTGATGACATGACCGGACCAAATCCACAATATCAGACATGTTCAAACAGGGATGAAATAACCTTCAGTCATATGCTAACCACTTGTATTAAATTCTGGTAACAGTCTGTTCCAACAGATCCACCTGGTGCTTAAAATGCACCACAATCTGTAGCACATCACTAAATATTTAGTTCTAATATATTGACTCTTCAGGTGTAAATCTAAGTATAACTTGGCCTTCAACTGATGATATGGTTGGTCATCGTCCAAGTAGTTTGAACATTCCACCTGCTCGAGTCAGAGTCTGGTATAAACGAGCCGTTACCTCTTATTCAATTGGTTAATGTGTCCCATAATATACAGTACAAAACTAAATATAAATCATTTATCTTGAGGTAAAAATGTGGCCACACCACTAGAATTGTTCTTACAATTTCCACCATTCTGTCTTTCTTTCTTTTTTTTTTTCAAAAAATCTTAGTTACCTTAAGGAATGCCACTATTTCCTCCTGTTCCAGTGATAATTTACGGGTACAATCTTGTCTTTCTAAATATGTCACCAAAGAATGGTTTCTAAGCAGTCAAGAATATTTTTCACAGGTTTTTACATCTCAATATAAAAGTTATATACAATATTACTGAACACATATAGGAACTGTGGTGTAGAATTTAAAATGGCCAGTGTCATTACAACATAACATCTACAACTTTATAGTGAATGCAAATTCAATCTAAATTAAAACTAAATATTAAAATCTCTTTTAGATTATGAAGAATTAAAAGTATGTATGAACAATATAATATTGTATGTACAATGATTTTATTTTCTACTAAAAGAAAATCTTCAACAAAAATATGGGAAAAATAAAAGGTATTCAACATTATTCAATATGAAAGTGAATATAGATCCCATATCTTGTGAAGAATCAAAGACAGTTTTTTTAAGCTAACATAAACCATGAAAGTGGTTCAATACTGTGAAAAGACTCTATTAAACATGAATAAAAAACAACAAGAAATCAACAAGGTAAACTGTACAATACAACAAAGTACCCGACTGGTACAAAGAATACCCAAGATTGGTACATAAAGAAAACCCACGATAGGTACAAAGAGTGCAAAGATTGGTACAATGCTAGCTAAATTGTTTTTTAAAGTTAATTCATGTCACTAAAAGTTCATGACCCAGGTAGTCGATTTTATTTGCTGTGGGGACTGTTACATGGGTTTACTCCAGATGAGATACAACTCTACACAAACATAATAATGACAACAATATTAGAACTAGGAATGGGTCGGTGGCTCTCAATACTGAGAGCATTTTACAACAATACTGTGAGGAGACTTTACAACTGCCATATTATTTTGTCTACACAAGTAATTGGAAGGAAAAATTAAAATACTGGAAACAAACCCCAAACTTGAAGAAATTGCAACATGTTTTTGTAGATTTAAAATCTTTTGTAGCAATATCTAAAATGGAACTGCCATGTTTTGTTTTCCCGAGCTTCACTTCCTGTTGTTTTCCCCGAGTGTCACTTTCTGTCTATTTGATTGGGGATGTATCAAAACATATCTTTGTTTTCACAATCCGAGAATCGGAACGGTTTTTGCATTGGCAACATCCTAATCTACATATTTGTGATAATGATCCATCCTTTATTAATATGTATTAGTACTACCAGGCTCACCCAATCACTTAAGCCCTGTTAAGTCAAACCATCAGGGAATCAGAAAAATACTACATTTAACTGGGATCTCTAGATAAATTAGAAAACTTCAACAGCAACAGTATTTATTAAGAATTTTGTTTAACAAAGTTCTACTTGTGGAATTTGACTGTAAATTCCTGTGTGGGTCCATGGAACAACTTTCCCATGCTGGCAGTCAAAATAAAACTCTTGAGGTAAAATACTGAAAACTACCCAGTCAGTGGTATCTATAACATAAATTATATATCTATACACTATAATCCGGCCACAGCTCCAGTGTGACTGATACAGAGGTCCAGGCTAGGCCAGTGACGGGATCAAATGGGTACATGAAAAATAGGGGCCATTTCTGTTGTAAAGAACGTGAAGAAAAACTGTTGAAGTGGATATTTGTACAACTATCAAAATATTGCTTATATCCATGAATAACAGGTGTGAAACTTGATTTTCAGCCAAATTTGCTTTAATAGTTTATGTATTTCGCATAAAATACATCATTTTACAGGTATTTGACGTTTTGTTTCAAGAAAAATTTTGTTCACATCTGTCATACTTGTTTTACTGGAAATCCCAGCTAGTTTACACAAATATAAGATTTTCCCACTTACAAATTGGTTCTTACTAAATGGATACTTAGCCCCAGTTTTCCATCCCCAGTTGTATCCTTAACTTGGCCAAACACAAGACATTTTCGTAAGTCAATTCTGCAGAAAAATAGGCTCACGCATGAACTGTGCCACTCTATAGCCCCTTGTTTTCTCGAACTACTTCTGGGTCTGGAAGAGAATGAGGCGCATGTTGATGGTCTTTGCCGCGAGTTGTTTGTTGCACTCGACGTAGTCCGACATAGGTAGAATTTGAAAAGGTGTTTCCTGTGCATCATTACTGAAGTCAAAGTTGTAGATAGAGGGCGCCACCTTCATGTCTCCGTATGGACCTTTGAGTGCAATGTACTGCAGAGACAGGGGGTTCTGAACCTTCGTCTTCAACACCTGAAGACACAAATAAACCTCGGATTAGTGGTGTTTGTATAAAAGAGTCGAACAGTAAACTAGTTATTTCACTTTTTTTGTGTGGCTGTGGGAGAAATAATGAATAATGAAGATCATCATAGAATCGGTTATTGAAAATGTACATTTTGGTCGGTCTTTCACATCAATTATTGCCACAGGAAATAATGGGGGTGTCCAGTGGATAAGTATGGATGGTTGTCCATTTCTATAAAGTATTGGCCCACAAAAATACTGTTATTGTACTGTTACTGCAGCTATATATTTCAACAAAACAATTGGGAGTATTCAACGAGATATTGAAAGAAATGTTCTATACCCTGCATATCAAAAATGTTGAGAAATACACAATTCTACAAAAATTTAGTAACTGAAATAAGTATACTTGTGATAAAACCATTGTGACAGTTTGCAACAGTAGGGGTGCAGCTTCTTCGACTGGTGGACTTACCAGTTGGTATGTGAGTGACCGGTTGATGGTTAAGTTTGGGTTTTTCTGGTTGTCGTTTATGTGTGCTTTCACCACCCACTGACAGTTGAAAGCGCTGAAACGACTCGTCTCATAAAACAGCTTGGTGATGAAATCATCTGTCCTGTAAGGGCGGAGCTGCAGATCTGTATACAACACAAGTACCTTACATTTCAACAAGTGTTCAGTCTGGCTGATTAAATATTACGGCATATCTCAGTTCTGTAAAGTGAAGAGGGGGTGTATACTGTGCAGTTGCAACAGTTTAAAAACAGCTCATTTTATGACCAAACACGATTTATAAGAACAACCAAATGTGTGGTAACAGTATGAAAGATTTGTTGATTGACATGAAAGTACAGAATTTCAGTCCGGTGTCTATTCATCCTTATGCCATTATTCTAACATTGCAAGTCCCTAGTCTGGGCCAGTTAAAACCATAGTGTTGTCAGATAGATTATTAGTTGAGTGTACTGATTTCCACGGTGTTGGAAAGACACTGCCCCTGTAAAGCAGTACATTAGATAAGCTTTTACTATCATGTTTGTCCTTTCAATGTATTTTAAAGTACTTTTGTTTTAAGAAATTACACTGCACTGCTAAAAAAGGGTCATAACCAAAGAAATGGCTCTTTTTCATTTTATTTTATTTTATTTATTTTTTTGAGCTTCAAAACTGGTCAGGCTATATTATGTACACAGCTTCCTCCAAATGAATTTGTACAAATTGTAACATGCACAAATTGTTTTTCACAAAGTAATGACCTGTGCAGATGACTAAATTGTACTGGACAAGTAAAGAAGCCTGTCTACTGGAAAATAATTTGGTAAATCAAAACAAATTTGCATAATTTCAAAACGACTATTATGGAAGACAACATATTTTCATTCCTCAAAAGCAAACTAATGGGAGAGCCATTTTTTTTTTTTTTACTTGAAAAAACTTGAGTCTCTCCAAAAAAGTTTGACTCCTATGTTTCTCTTTCTGAAAACAAGTTTGGGGTTGGGGGTCTCTGTTTAACAGTTAACGTTGTGTTATGACAGGTCATTAGTGGATCTCACACATTCCCATAAACTGGATTCAAAGCATCTCCACCCACCATATCACAACACCTAGCAGTGGTCAGATTAATCTACCATTTCATGATCAAACTTCAATCTGGCCTGTTGTATTGAATCTATTGAAAGATATTGATCATCCTTTGGTGCTGTCAAACCGTGTGAATTGTAATGGCTTACTACTCAAAATTGACTCAACAAAATGGTTATGATTGTTGTGTTTATTTCTAATAGTGAATCTTTCATGTTATCAGGATTTAAATTCACCTAGTGACAATTATATACTTGAAAAATGTCATTTGGTCAGGCTGTATTGATACTGATATTGGATTATGGACCACGAACCTTGAAATAACTTCAACTTTTGTAAGCGATGTAAAACACTAACTCTAAACTTCTGACAATCATTTACCACTGAAGGTGATCTTCTCAAAGGACAGCAGGTTAAAGATATCTTTGTACAAGAGAATGGTTTTCTCCTGCACGTCTTCCTTGTGTTTTAGGGACTCGAGCACTTCTACAGCTGACTTGTGCGGGTGTGCACAGGTCGTCTGATGCTCCTCACACTCGTGTTGGGGTCCTCGCCATGGACACCCGATCTTCTCATATTCACACACCACCTGCCTATAAACAAATACCCCAACTAGAGGTTAGAGACTTCCACAAGGCATGTGACAGTCTGGAATACTCAAAGGAGGGCAATTTTTTTCATGAAGAAGAATTTTTATTGTTTAGCAGGTAAAATTTATTATATATATCGGATTCTCATAAAAAAATAGTGAAAAAAAAAATTTTTGAGTTATCGAGTCTTGTAATGGAATTATCAATGGGAATTTTGAGGACATGTTTCTACAGACTTACCCCCCTACCTGTACAATCCTTATCTGTGCCATGTACAATCCAAGACCAATCCTAAAATAAAAACCCACCCAGCCCAAGAAAACTGCAATAAAAAGTATGCAATGTCATGGAAGTGTGACCACTTGTCTGAATGAATAACAACATCAGAAACCATGCCACTCCTTTTATAGTATGAGAAGATAAACATTCCACAAATTTAACAAATATATCGGCTATGAAACAACTCAAGAGCATGTCTAAAATATATAAAATCTTTACATTTGCATTTCTTCTTTGCTATAAAGAGAGTTCAATCAAAACAGGGACAGAAACAGCATCAAAAGCACTACTGAACTGAAATCAGATGTACTTGTCGGTACATTTTGTGGAATATTATGATCTGCTTGGGATTTACTTCAATGAAATTGTGTGACACTTTGACTGGCTGATGTAATCTTGTTTTTAATTTCCTGACTGATGACAGAATTGGACACGACCAAGCACTTTACACACACACACACACATATGTACATGACCAAATGAACACGTCATCACATGTAGGAAGACATGCAGAGTAAAGCTTTCAAGTCACAGGTGTGTACTGTTACACTTAGTAAATGCATCTCACATATACTGGATACATACACTTGTAACGTAAACTTTCGATATACTGCTCGCATTAAAATCGCTATCTGGTTTAGATGAACCAGCTAGTGTAGAATACAAATTTTCAGCATTGTTTATTTTAATATTTTAAATTGATTTATGATTCATTATTATTTGCTGTATAGTAGTATGTAAATGAAGTAAGCACATTTTGGCAAATTACGGTAAATATGCTGTATTTTTTTCGATATTTTGCAGATGTTATGTTTGACTTCAACCTGATTTAAACAGGTTTATTTTTTGCTTAATTTTGGAATAAATCCAACAATATAATTTGGACCCTGAAATATTACATTACTCTATGAGTGATGATAGTAACTTGATACCTAACAACATAGTTCAGCTAAAATATATGCTTACAACTCAATCTGTATAATTTTACCGTATCTCCAAATTAAATATATGCCTCAAATGTGAAAAACATTGTTGATTTAAATGATCAAGATAAAAAGCAAATGTGTACTTTTCAGAAGTTTGTGAGATACAATGACATCAAGCATATCAGAATGAACATGACCATTTTGCTGAAGCAGTTGATTAAATGTAAGTTGTTCTACGCATAAATTAGTAAGCAAGGTAAATGTCAACACACACATCTGAATTTGCCATCATAAAACCAGATTACATCTCATCCACCACGCCTGCCAAAACACAACATTTGTTTCATACACATATTTTAAATATATTTTTTACTACAAAAAAAACCATACGTTTGCAAAGGAAGGGCATGGTTTTTGAATTTTGATGATGATTTTGTAGTTAAGTTTACATCATCAATCTGAAAAAAACTACAAATATACAAATACATGAATTTTCCTGAAATCCTTGGAAAGCTGGCAATAAAATACTACACTTTGAATGAACTGAATTTGAATTGATTCTGACCAAGTTGGTAATGGTATAACCTGTAACTTCCTGTGTAATTCTCACCTGAGCCTTAACCATTCTCCTCTAACAAATTTGCATCAATAAATTTGTTCCTTTTAATTGTGTTCAAAAGAAAGTTTGCTTATAAATAGAAAAATAGAAAAAGAGCCTAAACAGAGCATGCCACCATCAAACGGACCCTCTGAACAATCCATCCTTGACAACCTTTGTGTATTAAAAATCTTAAAGCAAACTATCGGTATACCACAAAGGAGGAAGATATACTCTGATAATCATTTAATATCACGTATCGTTACAATGGATTTGTTCAGAGGGATTGTTTGTATATGCCACGCCCATGAATAAGTCAAAGTCTTTGTTGTCAATCTAAATACACAATCTCTTTAAATTACCACAAATCACACACTATTTTGTGACACGTATGAGCTCAATGTGATAATTGCTGATTTTCAAGTCCCATGTTTTCTGAGATTTATGAGACCTGCACACATACACCTGCAGGAAAATAACTGGTGTTGCAAACATTTTTCTTTTCTATATTTGGATGTTCCCAAAATCAGAAAATATCACATTAAGATTTTGTATTGACTTATTAACATTTTAAAGCTCAACCAATGACACCAGCTCCATGTTGTGTTGTTATAGGTACTGCATTTTGAATCCATAGCCAGCCATTTGTTCCTTATGATTCCCCAGATATTTTGTCGACACTTACTTCACCTTGTACCAACAACTCAAATGTTATTTATAGTTGCAATTTCTGCCACTTTTGAACTTCATGAATGAAAAGGAACCTTTTAATTTAACATAAAAAAAGATAACACACCTTTTCCAAGTTGTTAAACACTTTCCGATTATTTCATGTCATAGGTGTTAGGCACAAGACTTTTACATTCAAACACAGACTAATGAATTGGAAATTACATTGAATTAAACAGAATGGTTATGAGGTGCTGGTGTTCTACAACAGAGAATTTAGCTCTGATTAACCTTATGACATCATCAGTATTTGTGCATGATGCTTCCAGCCACTAGTATGGCAAGATATTGAGGACAGAGTGGTTTTATGACTTCATCAATATTTGTGTATGCCGATTCCTTCCACTTGTTTGGCATGACATTTGCTATGAAGTGGCTTTACGATATTTATTTATAACATGCCATTTTGGAAATTTTAGTGCTGACACATTTTCTGTCAGCGTATTTGGTATGTGATGAATTTATTCGAAAACTTCCTTGGTTTAATATAATGTTCTTTTTGTTCAACCTGCATCACTCCTTTATTTATTTGAACACTTCCTCGGTTTAATATAATGTTCTTTTTGTTCAACCTGCATTATTCCTTCTTTCTTTAATATTTTTATTATCTAAGTAAATATCCCAAAACAGAAGTCCTAATCCTTTTTATGATGGTAACTGGTCTAATTTATAATCTACTCTGATGATAATTGGTCTGATAGATAACCTACTGAAAGATCAACCATTTTTGTCAAGTTCTCACTGATGTACGGCTCAACTAATTGAAAGTGTGGCCCAATTCATGAAGTTTTTCATCCTGTGTCAAATATCTGATTTCTTACTTTATGAATGTCCTTTTTTACCCATTTAGTAGCTTTAGCTCTGCCTTTTTTTTGCTTAAACTCACTGCATTGAAGTACCATAGACAAAGGCTTGCATTAAGACTGATTTTCTTAAAGTTTAAACCATAGTGGTTGACTTGTTAAACAGCTATTTGTTTTTTATAAAAGTACCAAAACACACAATACTTTTCTCTTTGTCATTTTCATAGATGTTTCCCATAAAACAACATCAAGCCATCAAAACATCAAGCCATTGACTTAGTGACAAGCTGCTTCTTTCTTGTGTCCAGGTTTGTAGCTCTGGAACACAAAACTACTTAGTTTTTGTTTTTACACCTGTGAAGTTCAAACTCTAGACTGTTTATTTCTAGTTTCCATATTTGTAGCTTTGGTACTTTAAATTGTGATTTTTTTTTGATATCCCAAACTGTATTTTTAACCCAATTTGCTTTCCATCATTAGAATTTCAGCAACTCCAAGCTGCCTATTAATGATTTTTATGTCAGTGAATCTGGAACTCAATTGCTTATTTCTAGCTTTTACGGAAATGAATTTCGATCAAAGTACCCCCCCCCCCCCCCCAGTTCTCAACTACCGAACACCAGTTATTTCCTTCGTTACGACCCTTATCACATTTCATGATTTAAGTCTTACATTTTGGATGGTGTGCCTCAGAATCCACTAGTTCTTAGACTAAGCAATTGGAGACTGGATGCCCTATTTCTGGTTTCCATATTAGCAGTCACTGACTATATAATTCTAACCTGCTCATTCTTAGTCCCTATGTTTGTGATAAAAACAACCTAATATTCCATATACCTTGGTCAGCTTAACAATGTGTGGTAACTTTGTCATCGACTTATTGATGCTTTTTTCTAAAATCCAGGATCCATTCCATATCACTAAAATTTGTATTCTCAGAATAAGAATTTTGTTATGAAATAGGCATTTTCTTGGGAAAAAAATTGTGAGAATAAGAATAATGTCTAAGAATAACAACTTTTTAAAATTTCCATTAAAAGGTTATTTGTAAAATTTTTTTTTTCTACAAGTAACAATTTTAGGTGATCAACAGCTAATGCTACATATCAGTATTACTTTTACAAATCTAGAAATTCCTGTAACCTTTGAAATTTTTATTGTCTGAAACTTCTTTTGATTTTAAGAATTACTTTAAATACAGCTTCACAACCTTGACCAACTTTATGTAATGGTTTCCTCTGCCCATAAAACTACCTGTTGTGATATGACCTATACAGTGTTGAAAGCGACGTTAAAACCCAAATAAATCATAGTATCCTATTGTCTCACTTTACCATTATACATTCCTAATTCTATCTAAAACCCAGAACTGTCAGTTATCCTTTTCAAAAGTACCGAGGTTTAACATATCTTTCACTGCCCATCTACTGCAAGAAGCATGTAATTTCAATCCATATATCTGAATATGCTAAAATTAAATCTTTAGTGAACAACTTGCACCTCAACCTGATACATAAACCAAACATTCTCATCACACAAATTTTGACAAATTCTGAAATTTATGCTCTTTTGAGCTAATTTACTGGTCACATTGGTGAAACAGTCATGTGCCTAGCACCTTGGACTTTCAGCTTGAACTATGGATTCATCTTTGGAACTATACTTACTGTTAATACTTAACCTTGCTGATGGGTAATCTTCTTCAATAACACAACTGTGCACGCATGTTCTTCTTACAAGATAGTACCCAGTGGAAACAACTCCCAAGTACTAGCTCTCCCTGGCTTGCCACACAAGGTTCCTTGATGAGTCAAGTGTCGAACTCCTAGGAAGTAAATAACCCAGACAAAAGCGGATGATCAACAAATGTCCTACAATGTGCTAGCCATGCATTTAGACATTCTTTATGCGCATGTGTCAAATGCATGACTCCACTCTTAACATAATAAACAGCATTACGGTGTGTAACCCTAATAAATTCCATGGGGTAGGAGCTGGAGGGATTTGGGCACATCCTTCCAACTCAGCACTACACCCAGGAACCTGAACAAATAAACCCTGAAAGAACACCTTGTTCTTCTTACAGCTTCTTTCAGAAGCTAAACTAACATACCTCTCTTGACAAAGCTCACGTTCATGATGATCCAGCTGACAACGGGGCAGTTGCTGGGAGCAAAAGCGACACTCCGAGGGCAGCTCTGAAATGGCTTTCTCCACAGCAAGGTTTCGGATGCACAGAGTCTTGCTTATCTCACAGCGGCAATTGGGACAGGTAGCAGTCTCATCCTTCAAGCGTGCATCTGCCAAGAGATGGGCTAGGCAGCTAGCACACATGAGATGTCCATTGCTACACTGTAAATAAATTGTAAGGGTCATCTGAAATGCAGGCAAGAGCCTCTAATATCTGAACTGGTTGGGGAATAGGAGATTTTGTTTGGATAATATCAGGCTCATCAACACAGAAGAGGCATTTTAGTACTAAACAATAGGGCACTACAATTTAGGAGAGTGGAAAGGAGTTAAAAAAATCAGATATTTGGATTATATAATGTTAGATAATAGAGGTTCTATTGCCACAAAGAGTCTTGAGGGCTTTGCTCATGTATGATATCCCTGTATCAACAGTCAAGATTGTTCAGAGAACAATATATAGATGGCTGGGAAGGTGGCTAGGAATACCTAAGAGCTTTGCCGATATAAACCTCTATAGTACAGTTTGAAAGTTTTAATTACCTCTGAAAAATATTGTACAAGAATACGAGGTCATTAAGACAGGAGCATGTTATACAGCTAGAGACTTCAACAATGACAAGATAAAGCACTTAAGCATAATTGTTAGGACAGAGATGAAATTGGATGTGATCAGTGCTGTGCTTGATTCAGAGTTACGATTAAACTATGTAGATGCAGCAGGCCTGGTGTGTAAAGGTTGGCAATAATTTATATATGCAAATGAAGTTCTGTGGACTAAGACATATTAAGGTGCAAAGAAGAGAATCAATAAATAAGGAGTATGAGATGAGACAATTAGAATGGCAAAGCAAAAGTGCATGGGGCAAGATAAGAGGAAATGACAGAACAGAAAAGTTCATGGGATGACATGTGAAAGATAAAGTCAGTCAGATGGCAATCCCCGCATGAAGGACTACTCCATACAAGGGGAACAAGTTGGCCCATGAGTCGATCTAAAGTGGATAGAAACTTATTGTCAGCCACAGACGACTGGAAGACTGAAGTCTGAACCAGAAAACAGTTTTCTCAATGGAAACAGTTACAATAGACCCAAGACTATCATTTGAGAAAGTAAAAAAGTGTCAATGGTTGAACTAACAGCATCCTGGGTACATCATATAGGGGAACAAATGAAAGAAAAAGACTAATGCATGATGAATTTGGAGAAATATGTATTGACAAGATGCTTGCCAAGAGAGGTTGGGGTTAGAGTTTTCAGTCCAACAGTAATTTGCATCAAAATGATTACTTTTGAACAATCTTATTTGTTTGATGTAAAAATTACATGTTTTACATTTGCATTCAAAAACCACAATATAAATGACATATGGGTTCTGAAAGATTTGTTCATTCCTGATAAACCACTCCATTAATGTTTTATGATGAACCACCTACTACACCAAAGCTTCATGTAGAAACACAATGCTTCTCTCAAACCAAAAACTAGCAAACTTAAATTCTGAGGACAAAACTTTGTGCTTATGAGTCACTATATTTATTTGACACAATTAAAGCACTATACATAATTTTGAAATTCCTAACTGCAGAGGAAATTTAAAGAATGAAAGCCAGTACAAACATCATGTCATGTTATGTTGCCTGATGTGGTGAATGATTTGATCTTTTCTAATTCCAAAAGAATTGCACTGAATGAATGGCCAGCCATATGTAATTCAATATGTTTTGAAAGTGCTGAGAAAAGAAAATTCCAGTGTAAAAAATATGGCAAAAATATTATTGGCACAGTTAAATCATTAATCAGTCTACTAATGACAAATAGCAATGCAGATAGACAATCTTGGCATTTTAATTTAAACCAAACTGCAGTAATTGTAAATTTATAACGCATGACTGCCCCACAGTATGTAAATGCCACGTAGAAAAAACTGACAACTCGGGTGAATTTTGAGCTCAGAATTTGAGGAAATTGTTTCACGAACTGTTGACATAACATTGAAACATGTTCTGAGGAAATTCCCCAACAACATGCAATATAATTTTTAGGGTGGGCCATGTTCATAATTACGCTTTGTGGCAAAATAAAATAAAAACCGCAACAAATTCCAACCTGATAAACTGCCATGGTGGGCAGGTCTAAACAAACTGCGCAGCACAAAATACCACACAGGCGATCTTCTAATTTAAACTTTATTTTTGTACTTGAATGATCAATCTTCTGTTTTTTTGCCTCGGGTTCACCATCAGGCTCATTTATCCCAGGAATAGCTAAATTTTCTTCAATAGAAACAGAAGGCCCAGAAACGTCAGCCATTTTGTTTGTTGTGATTTTGCAGGCAGAACACTGGTTCCCGAATTTAAAGTTCGCAAAAAATGTTCTTTTATATATAGAAATACCGTAAAATATAAAAATAACGTAAGCCAATGACACAAATTTAACAGGAATTCGTTTCAAAAAAATATTGTAGATATGCTCACACACAGTTAAAATTAAACAAAATATACTCTTATATTTGAACACGGTTGGTTTTGTTTTATAAATTATTAAAGTTGAACTTCAGATAACATTCAATGATAACTATGGCTTAATATTTAAAGTTTTTCTGACCCTTTTATGTAAAATTGAAATGTGTAACAATTCATTGTTCTAAATGGTACAGGAGAAAATATGCTACTTGTGGTTGGAGTATTTTAATTGTATGACTGTCCAATAGTCCTCAAACTATTTATTGGCATTAATAACCATTTTAAAATCTGAACATGATTCACACTATAACAATAATCTTAGTAAGCAGTAATAACCAACAAATGTTCTACATTTTGTACAGAATTGATATTTCATTTTATATGTGTATAAAATATGTGCATAGTTGAAGTACAACATCACACTTTCCCTAACATAATATAACCTTTCTTATCATAACTGACGTACCCCTGTTAAGTCAACGCTGATGGGACTATAAAACTACATTTATTTCACCATAAATTTAAAAAATCATGCTAAATCTCAATAGAAAGAATTCAATATTCATTTCTAGTTATAAAGGGGAATTTTAGCCAGCACTGAACAGAGCTCACTTAAAGGTGTTTGACTATAACTTAAAACATATGAGTGGAGTTTAACTCAAAACTATTTTCCAAAATGTTCTTTTCCTGTCTTGTAAAATAATACACTTCTCATTTATATAGATGTCGGTTTCAATGCACCTATTTATATTTCCAAATGAACATACTCTCATTCATACAGGAATGTTCATCCAATTTTCTTTACTCGAACAGCCTTTTGTGTCATACCTCAGCTTTTCTCAACACATTGATTGGTAATCAACCCATATGATCTGCTATCTACCTAGCCCCGAAATACAAAGACCACAAAGATTTATCTTGAGCAGTTCCAAACAGTCAGATTTTACATATAACTTTTTATTTGGCCCTCTGGCAAAAACCACTGTCATCCCATTGACTCATATGCATAAGTGCAACTGGAAATTCTTAGAGGTGATAATATAATCCCAAAATATCCACATTTTTAATGACTTTATGCATGCCCTTCTTTGTTGGCCTAAAAATTCAAATATTTGTTTCAGTAAATGACCATTGTAATAATTTTTTGATTGAATGGTATATTGTATCATTTTACCATTTTAATGAAAAGTTATATAGGGCCTTTTGCAAAAGGTGATCGTGTGAAATGGGGGTGGGTTGATATAAATATGCATTCACCTCATTAATACTTAGAAAAAAATCTGAAAAGTGTCATATTTTCTACTAGATTCAGATTAAAATAAACAGTGGCAATAAATAAATAGAATAGAATAGAAACATTTATATTGATGTAACATCCTCTTGTGGGTTTTTGGTAAAAAAGAAAAGTTCAGAGACATGTAAGGTCAAAATCCATATTCAGCGCCCACCAGGGGAGATATACTAAATGTTGGAGGGTGTGGTAGTGTAAACAAGTAGGTTTTTAACTGGCTTCAGAACCCTGTTATTGTTCGCTGTGATTAGACTGATTGTGGGAGTCTGTTCCATTCAGTTAGATAAGCAATTGCAAAAAATATCTACCAATGGTCTTCTTTGGACACATTAAAGAAAGGACAGTTGATTTCCACGACTCATCATAGGGTAGGGAGTTGCAGCAGTCAATTTGACTGCTAATCATTGAGTTTGTCAACAGGGCTGCAGTCTCTACACTGAGGAATTTCCAGATGCATCTGAAGTTCTTGAGATGATAATGGTAGGCACAACAAACCTTGTTTATATGCCTAGCGAAAGTTCCAGAGTCAAAAATAACACCTAAGTTCTTAACTTCATTGTTATAGGAGATAGAATTTCAAAAAAGCTGGGTGGGAAATTTTTGCATGAGGGACTCTCTGACAAATAAACAAATTAATAAATAAATAATATTTTATTTTCATATAAATTCATATTTCCAATAATCTTACATGCAATCAATTCATGTTACTTTGAAAACAATCTGAAAATTTCTTAGAATTTATGAAATAATCAATTTATTCCATTTCTAAATATATAGTGCTATGTTTTTTTATTTATTTATTTATTCGTACATTAGTACAAAGAACAAAAGAAAAAAAAAAAGCAGGATATTAAGAAATAGTAATTTAATAGTGTACAATGTAAGTTACACACATGGAATAATATTCATGCATCACACGGTCAAGTTATCCGGGTAAACCCCTTCTTTTACCTTCGCGAAAGTTTCTAACCTTCTGGTAATTAATTAAATGTGCACGGAATTTGATGACGTAATATTTTGGTGTCGCCCTGGTATTTAGTTACACAAATTCGGAACCATGCATCTGTTGGAGTAAGGTGGAGTAAACTTTGCGGTATTTCTGGTAAATAAAGCCTCAGTCATGCCGGAAGACTCGTAAGTTTCAAACTACTTTCAAAGATATCAGTTGTTTCTGTAATACTATATTTTTAATGTTTTGACATTTTAGTACTAGTCGAAAACTTGTGGCAGAGTGCCATACAGTATAATTACACGGGTGGTCGTAATTGTGTCCGGTTCATAATTGTGTCCTTTAATTTTTTATTGAACGTGAATGTACTCAGTTTGGGGATTTAGTTCAATTTTTAACATTTTCATGAAGTAAAATCAATCTCAATGAATATAATTTGAAAAAAATATTCAAAGTTCTGGATGTAACATTTAAAAAATAAACTCCAATAAAAATCGGACATTATTATGAACCGGACACAATTACGACCACCCGTGTAGCACTATAATTTCTTATTTTTGTGCACTAATTCATAAAATATGATTACCTTTTGACAAGAAGCCACAGTGCACTAATAACTTGTGACAAATCTGAGAAGAAATACAGTTTGTGTTATTATGACAGTCCATTTCAACACTAGTATAATTAACATTGATTTTTGTATTAAATTACCTGCACACAAAAGTGAAGGGTCTTTTGAAAGAGAAATTAGAGAACATCATGTCTATCAATTAATTTCAAGCAATTCAGTCTCAGTGATTGTGGAAAAGACTCTTTTTTCAGGGTTGTAATCTTGTATCAAAGAATCTGACTTTTCATATTAATTGCAGATGTGAAATTAACATCATTCAGCTAATTAAGTTAATAGACTTTGCATGGTATTGTTTATCTAAATAGAATATTTACACACTTGAAGTATCACATATTTTTAGCAATTAACTAACATAATTTATTTGCAAATTTATTAAAACTGCATACAATGATGAGTTTACAGCAGATCTATAATAAAATAAATATTTAACATTGTCATCAAAATAAGGTTTTTGTGAAAATTTGGTATTTTTTAGCAGGTTGAAAGTGTGGTTAATATTTCGTCTAAACATACTGATATTGAAAGTCTCTAAATGGGAGTTAGGGTTAAACACATTATGGTCAAATTAATAATTATATTCCCAGTCTTTGTGAAATAATATTGTAGTATTATAATTAGTGAGGAACTAGCTGTTTCACAAAAGGTTTTAGACTTAGCCTGGACTAAGGCTAAGCAGTGGTCTCAAATCTGAGCCTTTTGGCTCAACTAAGATTTGGTCTTAAATAGTTTTCATAAATTGAGATCAATCTTATTCAATAACCACAATGGTTTTCGTATCATGTAACCCTTTATTTCTAGTCATAATTTTCTACTGATAGCATGTATCCTTTGAGACATTTAATCTGTGGTTTAATTGCTATTTTGCAATGGCAAGTCTTGTAATCACATAAATACACCCAAAGACTAGTTGGGAGTTTTACATGTGTGCACCTTATTTCTATCCATTTCAAATATTGATTTTTAGAAAAAAATTATGGCAGCCATAGTTGAGCCTTTGTTTAAAAAACTTCAGCATACTACCTACCAGTCTCATCATTTGAGCCAGTGTTTCAGAAAACTGAGACTCAGACCATTGGTGAAACCATTACATCTGAGCCCATGGGCTACACTAAAATGTTCCAATAATTTGAGACAAAAGTCTTAAGTCTGAACCTGAGACCAAGCTTAGATTTTTTGTGAAATTGGCATTGGATTATTTAATATACTTATATATGTGTATGTAGTCAAGTCACCTATGTTCATGAGTTACATTTTTAATTAGATTGACATGACACAGAACTTTTACTTTCCTGGTTTTAAATTTAGAAAAATGATGTTTTTGACCACATTCAAGTCAAGTGATGATACTTTATTCCATAAAAAATATAATGTATCGGACATTATTAAAGTTTCAGATTTTAAACTAATGGTAAATCTACACTGTTAATTATTTTAACAAAAATAAATACTTTTATATTGCAAAATTGACCTAGGCATCTTCAAATTATAAAATTTGATGCATCTGTGCCAACATACAAACTGCAGCCATGAACATTTTTTCACAAAAACGGGTAAAATTTTTAGGATGGCTTTGAACACGACTGCCTTCTCATAATCACACAATATAAAGAGTGCTGTTACAGTACTTAATCTCAATCATATCACAGACACTAGAGCCATAAAGAAAGAAGGGAAAAAAGAATCTGTAGAGATATAGCAGGCCAACAATAGGGACACCAAAAGTTAGAGCTAGATAGTTACTTTATGTCAAACAGTGAAAAGCTGTTACAATCATGACCATCATTTTCATATGTGCTGCCAGGAAAAGTCATTGAGATCCTGAAAACTGGTAACATGTGGGTATATCAATATGCCATCAAAGTAATTCAGTGATCTCTGTCTAAAGGTAGCCTTATATACATAATTTTTATTGAACTTAAGGTAACATGTGGATTTACTCATAGCTGACAATTTTATTAAGTTTCCAAAGTAAAATTACTATTTGAAAAGTTTGAGTGACATTGGTAAATATTCCTAAACTTTGTTGAACTTTTTCAGGGTAAAGGTGGCTGTTCGTGTCCGTCCCTTTAATCAAAGGTAAGTTTAAATATATGTATACTCATACCATAACATGGTAAAGGTGAGGGTTAATTGTTTAATTTATGTATTACATTGTAGATCCATATGGAATATTTAAAAGTCAATAGGGTATCTCAAAACTCTGTATGCCCAGACAAATCAGACACAATGGATGTTGTATTTTTAACTAACGCACTGAGTTCCCTTTTGTGGGGAAGATATCGTGCCTGCAAAGCAGTAGATTAGATTAGATACTGGATAAAATACTGTTAAAAAGTCTTTTGAACCTATAACATTTTTGGTAACCTGTGTTTGGTGAAGTGTCCCTGTCCTTGGATCACCGTCTGACGTCCGTGTGCAACCTTGCGAGTCAGTGGCAAACCATCCATGACCTTGCGAGTCCCACGGTTGTTTTCAAAAGTTTCAATTTTCCTTCTCTGATTTTGGTACCGTGAGCATGCGCAGACAATCTCGTGTATGTGCGTATGAATTTCTTACTATGGTAATCGAAGGTGTGCTCCACAGTGTACATAAGGTTGTGATTTGGTCGTCTTTCGGTGTAATACAGCGACATAAGGTGAGTTAAGGTATTGGCTGATTTGCCACATGTTCATCCGATGGCTACTGAAGGTGAGTTAAGGTTAGTGGAGGTCGCTTCTCGGTGACCAATGTTTGCAGTACTGTCATCCTACTGTTATTGATGATTAAAAAACCGTGTCCAATCAGTGGCCCTCTGCCTGTAGCGTGAACAGCTCGGACGAAATGGGGCGACCTTGGGGCAGTTCCGCTGCCGAGTAAACCTTCTAACCACGGGACGTTCTGCCTGCAGTATGAATAGGGCATTACATTCAATATCAGTAGCATATGAAAACTTTCCACATCCATCAGACCTACAGCAGTTACTCAAAAATGTTATAGGTTCATAGCAAATATACCCATACAGTCCGTATTTCAGTGTAGGTTAAATCAATATTGAGCTTCAAAATTGACAAAGTGGCAAGTGCTAAAGAATAAATGGTTTGTTAATTTTTACAGTCGCAGGAATATCTGTTGTGGGGGCCCTAGTCAGAAATAATTTTGGTGAATTTAAAAATAAATTAAATATATGTATATTAAGTGACATGAGGAGCTAGAAAGATAAAGGTCTGTGAAAAGTAGGTACCAGTCTCTGACAGGGAGCAGGTATTGCTTTTGTGCACTGACAGTGATGCTAATTTAGCCCTTTTAGAGGTACACCATAATTCTATTTTACTTGAGAAATATTTAACGTTAGAGTTTTACCTTTGGCTTTATTTTTAAAATTTACTTGTTTTTAGGGAACTGGACCGCAGTGCAAAACTAGTGGTTAAAATGGAGGGTCAGATGACTACTCTGATCAACCCAGATGCCACCCGTAAGTGAAGTATTTCTGTTTAAAATTGACAAAACTATATATATAATTACTAAAAACTATTTGTATAATCTGTATTAGGTGTGCTTCCTCAGAAAAGGGAGACTATTTTCTTGCAGCCCATACTTGTGTAGTATGTCTTGGATAATGGAATTAAATAATGTGTATGCTGCTGTAAGGTGTAAATGCCAGGAACTATATTTCATCTGGACATTCAATCCCAAAAGCCCACTGAACAGACATAAACATTTTTATATTAAGTTTTGTGCTATAAATAAACCACTCTCCCATTGTGTACCCACACAATGTGTACCCTTTATTTCTATAACAATTGGATGCTAGATCAGATGAACACGTAAGATCAATGTTGAGATCTTTATAATTATTGAGTGTGAGAACTGTCTGATGTCCTTTTCTTCATTTTTGATGCATAAAAAGATGAATACTTTTGAAAAATTAGACATCTTGAATAATAACATAGTTATTGACGTAACTTATAATTGTCAATATACATATATTGTTTTTGGGCGAGTACCAATATTTTTTTGGTGAAAAGTTTCAGAGATCCTTTTTATTTCCGCCAAAGAGGTTATGTTTTTGGGTGTGTTTATTTTCTGTTTGTGTTTGTCATTACTCCAACATTGATCAATGAATCTTTATGAAATATTTTGTATGGGTGGGAAATTGAAACAGTTCTTTCAGTGCAAGAAATGATTGAATTCTAAGAAAACTCTGGATTATGCTCTTGATACAAAATATCCTGAATTTTCAATATATAATCCCATTTTCAATGAATTTGTGTTTCTGGCTGTGAATTTATTCCAGAAATAACAAACAGATATTTCTGAAAGTTTTTGTGTACATATGGCCTGAGCAAAGGAAGAATTTGTTACAGTTTTGGAAGATCTGGATCATAGTCTGTGAGTAGATGGAGATTAAGTGCTATAAAAGTACTATTAGAATTACAATATTCTCCATACTCAGCTGCATTGGTGGAGGCCTGCGCTCAGGGAGTGCTTTCTAGTTTACACTGAATCTCTTTCACTGGGAGATTCAAAGTACATAATAAATATATAATTCACTCCACATTCATACCTTTACTGATACAATGTATATTTCTTTATGTCTGTCATAAACCATTGTACTATTTTACTTTTTTAGATGACGATCCTAAAAGGGTAAGTTTATTTTTGCTTTCTTTAAACCATAAATAAGTTTAGTAACTGTATATTTTGCTTTTCATTGTTTATTTTTTGTTTTAACAAAACATTGTTAGTTTTGTATTGTGAATTTTAGGTACTTATCATTGTTTGAAGTAAGTTCATAATAACTGAACCTCATTCATTGTTACAATATTGTTATGATATCATACAGATCATTATGAAAATGAAATACATTTTTAAAATAAAAAATGAAATTTTCAAGATATCAGAAAGATCAGTACATGTGAGATACATTTTAAACCAAAATAAAATTTGCTAGCTTCTAAAACAAATTTAAGATAAAATGCAAGTTAAGAATGAAATGATATTCATTTCATGGATCATAAAATGTAACTGAGAAGTTATCTCAGTTAATTTCTTTGATTAACATACATATGATATACTTTATTGTTTCAGTTTTCCTTTGACTACTCATATTGGTAAGTAAATATTTTCTTGTTTTTGAGAAACCTGATCATTTGTAAATGGATTAACACTTCGCTACATGTGTCAGAAAGGATTAAATTAAATTCTAGCTCTCAAGCAGAGGTTAGATCAGTCCTTGAATTAGTGATGTAACTATCAACTGTGACATGGTAATGTCATCACAAGGCACTTGAGATTGTAATTTTGTGATTGGAATTTATAAATCATTGCAATGTCATGAGCGAGTACAATAATCCATATGTAATACAGTAAATTTCACAAATAGTTAATACACTAACAACTTTGGCAAAATGTGCCAAATCTTACTGAGATCTGTGTATATATTTTATCAGTTTAGATGTCTTTACCACTTTTTTTTCATTAATTAAATATTTTGTCACTAATACCTGATGTAATGAATAATAGCTGTACTTTTACTGTGGCAATGTTGTGATATCATCATGAAAATAGGGTTATATTGTGCTACCAATTCTGCATCATGATGCTTCAATATTCAAAAAAAAGGAAAACTATTTTTCAATACTTGTCACACTCACTGCATTGTAGTATAAGCATGTACCTTCAAACAGATGAAGCACTTGAAAATCAAAATACATTATTTTATATGCCCAGTTCATACTTGTCTGGTATGTTGTCTTCAATGTACTCAGGAGGATCGGGGGTGGGGGGGTGGGGGGGCGGGGGTTGTGTGTGTGTGAAAATATAAAACTAATCACTGTCTTGCACCCATCTGTCCATATCCACATTATCACAGTGGAAATAGAGTTTATCATAGTTGGTAGATGTCAGAGTGTTGTACAAATGCAGGTCAACTGTTGAAAAAAGTCTGTACCAGAATCAGATCCATAAGGTATTGGGAAACTCTAGACAAAATATGAACCCCAACCTCCCCCTCACTGCACCAAAAACTACCATGTTGTGGATCGGCACAATAATCTTTAAAAGCTGTTTAAAAGCATATAGATCTGAAAACAATGTAGGTTATACACTTCAGAAAGTGATGTGACATGTTACATTCATGTTTAAAAATTCTGCTACATTGGGGTGTCTTTCTGGAAAAGTGTGACAAGACATCATTTGTCTGAGAAAAATGAGAATCAGTTTTATATTTAAGTCTCCAATGTTGCCTATCTTCTTTGTTGGTAACTGTGAGAGCTTTTAATAATTCAACTTTTGTGAACCTTCCATAAAAACAAATCCATTGTATGTAGAGTAAGAAATCTAAAATTCGCCACATATCGGAAATTCGCCACATGTGAAAATACTAATAAAATATATGAATTGTTGTGAGATTTGTTGACCGTATAGTAAATTAAGGCTTTTTGAACTGAAAAATGCCAATTTTTAGACAAAAACATCATTTTCTTCATAAAATTAACTAAGGTTTTAGAGGTGGCGAATTTTAGATTCCTGGCGAATTTTAGATTTCTTACTCTACCTGTAATGCAATACAATAACACATGTAATGTATAAAAACTGCCATCTCTTTTTTTCTCTCATATTTATATATTTTTGTCAACGGCTGAATTTATGGATTTTTGATAAACTCAAAGGTTATCATTTTCTGTTTGATGCATAATTGATCTCCTACTGACACAATCTTTTGTTGTTTGAAGAATTGTGGTTTTTTTTTAATGAAACGAAGAATGCATTTGTATTGGACAGAATACTGCAACATCTTTTTGGTACAGTAAAATGATTTTGTAAAAAGTGAAATTTTGGTAGTGGAAACATGTAAAATTCATAAAAAATTGAAGTTTCAGTGAACCATGTGTAATACATTAAGTAACCAAATAGGTTCCTTCAATGGTTTTGAGTGCCTCTTATTAAGTAATTTAGCCACAGAGTATTGCAATATTGTTATATCTGTTTAAAATGACCACAACTTTCTTATTTCTTGGCCTATAAATGTTTCACCTTTGTGTTCAGTTTTCAGTTGAAATAAGATGTGTATTTGATACCAAGAAACATAAAATATATCTACTAAAATGTATGTCCAGTCTTGCTTTTGGATATGGTAAAAATTCGGCTTTCCTTTACGCTGCAAAAGATATATGCAAGCCATGTACAGGGAAATATTTCCCTCCTTTACTGTCTAATTGTTTTACCATAAGATCAGCATCTGCATGTCAGATCCATACATATGGATGATATTGTAAAATTCTCGAAGTTAATGCCTTAGTTATGACAGCGGGCACACCTCTCTAATCTTGTAAACCCCTAAATACCTCAATAAAAACATTTTAAATGACCTCAGATAAGAAATTCAAGCAAACAGGTGCGAAATGCCCATGTTCTTTTTCTTGTTTTTTTTAGATTTTTTTTTGGTCTAAGGACATATGTCAACCTTGTCTTACTTAGCATATTATGGCAATTACCAATTTTTGGTTTCAAAATTTTGTATTAAAATTTATACCAATTTGTTTGAAAGAGGTTATATATGGATAAAATAACTTGATATAATTTATTGAAGAGACTCATATTACTGGTGATTTTTACATATTGATCATTCAGATCAAGTGTCAGGAAAAAGGAAGTCAATATTGCATTATTTAAGTCACGGGAAACTTGTATGGTATTTGACGATGAATTAATAATAAAATGACTACAAATAATGCTTGTCAACAGAAATATTTAGTTACCTTTATTATATTCTTCCAAAGGAAGTGTGTAACAGTGAAGTGTATACAATTAAGACAAAAGTTTCTAGTAAGTGATAAAAGTAACTAACAGTTAACAAACTTATAATTCTTCAGCAGTAAATTTTTGGTGAATTTTATCTTTATATAGCTAAGTTTTAAATGTTCCGAGATATAAAACGCTAAACAAAACAGTAGAAAAATATTCTTTATGTCATCAAAATAGTCCTTGGCAAAATTGTCATAGGGTTTATCATATAATTAATGTAAAGTCTATATCTAGTCCCTTCAGTTGGTCGTTTTTTTGAAAGGAAGTCAATTTTTCAGAGTTTATTGTCCCACATGTCTGGGCTGTATAACCCTTGCAACAGTGCCTGGGTCTGATTGCTGTTTGTTCTGTAACCAAGGAAAAATAATGGCCGATATAAACAATGTTACTACAACTATAAACAAAAAAGCAGCTTTGTTCTAGTAATAACTGGTGCTCAAGCTGAATTTAATATATCTCTATACCATATTGTTTTATATTTTGGCTAATAACTGAATTTTACCAACTATTTGCCACTGATTAATGTTTTGTTCCTCCCGAGATAGTTAAATAAAATAATCCAGAAATTACTGCAAGTTTGTCTCTTTTTAAAAAAAATGAATGTATTCTACCATAATTCAAAGCAATCAAGTATCAAAGAAACATAAAAACCATACAGACATTGATAAAATTGTTAAATATACTATGGTTGGTATTCCTTAAATAATGATTTATTAAACATGGTTATGTTTGCTTCAGAACTGGATTAATGAGTTATTAATCTTTTATCAGAAGATATTGTCAATACAGAGAGTTGGGGGGGGGGATCCGAGAGAACAGTCTTTGTTGAGCAAACTCTAATTTCCACTCAGCTTTTAATGATTTATCACTGCAGAAAATAGGGCTTTTTATACCAGGTAGGCCAGTGCTGTAAAGTCTTATAAAGATTCTGTTATTTTGTTTTGTTGACTGTTTTAATGAAGTAGTTGAAATACAACATAACTTACATATAAGCATGCGGCTTGCAATTCAGATCAACTGAAATGTAACTGTAACTGCAGTCTTGAATGTGAGTGAAAGTTCAGAACAAATGTTGTAAATGAGGCTATGTGTGCAAGCAGCACATTTTCATGGGTTTACCATGTATCAGTTGTCGCATAAAGCAGCTATTGATTGACCACATTATATGCTGTTGTTGTGATGGGGAGGCATCTTTATCTCCAGCTGATGAATAGATTAGTGTTAAAGATCGAAAATCAACGACTTCCAGTTGTCCCCAGTCAAAGAGCTCTGCTGAACTCTTCTTAGTAGTGTTAATAATATTGTCATTTAACACCTGTTGTACAGCAGTTTAGAACTTGTCTCTTCAGAACAGAGTACCAGATTTATTTATATAGCATATCTCAGTCCCCAACCATATAGAGTTTAATTTAGTATTTGAATTGTTGCTTCTGGATACCAACAGTGTAGAACATGTTTTCATCCATTCTGCGCTAGTGTGAGTCAGTAATGTAGCCACTTTGACAATTTTAATCTCTTAAAAGTGATTCTTTGATTTGTATAGAGTACCTATTGTGTTTGTAGCAAATTTACCACTTCTGTTCTTGTCGGTATTTTTAAATTATCATGAAAAATTTTCATGTGGAGGGGTGAAGAGGGAGGATTACTTTACTGGGTGGCTTGTTTTAAACATGCACAACCCACATAAATGGTCGAATTATGGGACAAAACGAGTATGTTGCAAAGAGAAATTCAGACACTTGTTGTTAACTGCACAGAACAGTATGAATGGACATTAATATTGATAGAAGAATGTCAATTTTTGGGAAGTGAACAAATGTGCCACGTCTCTAATAATGGCATTCTTAGTGACCAAGGCTCAAATAAAAGCAGACAGATCTTACATGTGATACAATGGTAGGAAAATCTTGATGAAAATAAATAAATATCACAATTTTTTTACCGTAACATATACATGATAAACAGTATGCAGTAAATGTACTTTGGATTATGAATTTTGTTGACCATGTTTGTCATCTGTTACACCTGTAGGAATTAAGTCCAACAAATACATTTGTACAAGAGAGAGAGAACTAATTGAAATGTTTTGAGGTGAATGCTTCACTTAGTGAAAAAAATCATGTGCCAGTGCTATGTAGTTGTAATAAAAGCTTCCACTTTCTTCTTTGAAAAAAAATGTAAGGCCCTTAGACAGTTATTCACAGAAATTACACAAGGTCAAATCAAGTGATATCCAGTAGGAATAGCAGTGTGTAAAGAGGGCACACAGACCTTCACCGGATATTTCTGAAACATCACAAAATCAATTCGGGATTCAGGATCCATATCTCGGCCAAGGCCCTCTTTGAGGAGGAATGACCCATGCTTTTAACCACAATGAGTAAAATTATGACCACAGTCCAATGTATTATTAGTTTTTGAGTTATTGACAGACATTGTATGAAAAAATTGTGGTTATACGTAATGTTTGGTTTCAGTTACTGAATGTCACCAGTCTAGTTTATATTCAACTGGGGTTCCTCACAGTGTTTGTTTAGGAAGTTCACTACACATTTGTAAGATGTTCCTTATCAGTCTTTTTGTCATTCTGACGGCATTCCTTATCAATTCTGCTGTCGTTTGCTGAAGGTTTAATTTAATGAATAAGTGCTGAACTGCTCTCAAACATCACATCATACAATTTTTATGCTAAGAGAGTATGTTTGTCCCAGCTAGATTATTCTTGATACTGTGACAGCCCTTTATGTTATAATGTATACTGGTAAAAATGGCTTTTATTTGTACAGTTGAACCACTCGCTATGCAAATATATACTCAGTAAATGTGGTCTGCAAAGACATAAAAGCAAAGGATAAATGATTTCACTAACATATTTAGACTTTCTGGTGTGTAATGAGACACTATATACTTTCTTTAAAATAGAGTTCAACAACAATTGTTATCAGAGCTATAAACATTAGTTGAGTACTCATTTAAAGAATAGGGAAATGATCTACTCTGTGTTGAAAATTTCAAGAAGAGTGTTTTGGTACTAAAACTTGAAAATTACAACAATTTTACAAATTAATATTCTCATCAGAGTGATCTCAAATGTGTAATTTTATACTGTTCTGTGCCCAAAGGAACAAAGAAGCGTATGCAAGAACAGATCTCCTGAAAGAGCAATACAACAAAAGAAGAACATTCAAATTTGTACAGTATTACAGCTGAATCTTTAAGAAACCCCATTGCATTTTAAAAATTATCTAGACAATCCTGAATAATTAGTGCTGTAGTCAAAGCATACACAGAGAAAGTAGAAGTTTTCTGTCCTGTTTATTCGTCCCATTGTAACCCTCTCACTCCAGCATAAAATATAGCTCATCTGAGGATGTAACAGCTATTTTCAATATTTTTAAAACGTTGTATTCAATGCTAAACATATTCAAAGTTATATCAAATTGCCATGAGACTGTTCTACCCATATATGAATCCAACTCAGCACTCTACAAAATGCATCCCAACCAAACACAAGGCAGACCAAACCATAACTGAAGGTAGACGAGGCCATTTGTTTGTAGCTTGTAACCCCAGCATGAGAAGGTGCTACCTAGATATTAAAGAGAGCTCTAGTAATCGTATGCCATTTTTATATCTTTTATATTAATGTTATATATTTCCTTCTGAGTACTGGGAGTTTGATTAATGGTCACAGAAAAATTACAATAAAGTCAATTTCTGCTCCTTTTTGATTCAAAATGGCCGACTTTCATGGAGGGTACCAGATGTGTACTCATTAAAGGGTAGATTGATGGGAAAATACTGTACTCGAGTATAAAAAGTACTACTGGTATCACAAGCTTGCCTCCTGACTTCATAAGAAAAAAAATTAGTTGTAAGAAACACCCTATTACTGCACAAAAGTGGTAATCGAATGGTTTGGACAATCTCCACCCAGGAGGATATGTCTGTTTGTAAAATAACTCAAAGTTATAAACAGATTTTGAAGTTAACAGGACATATTGACAATGGGATAACAAACAAATGATTGAATTTTGGTGGAAATCTAGATCACTGTCTGGATCTGGGAATTTTTTATAGGACTTTTTAACCCTTATAAGCTTTCAAGAGGATCATTCATGGCCACCCTCTAGCTTCAAAATTGGTTAGGTCGTTTTGATAATTCATGAAACTGGAACAGTAGTATCAGCAGGGTTTCAGCTGGGGTGAAAATGAAGAATTAATGAAACTCTTGTGGCATAAAATTGCTAAAAATGATGCAGTTTTTTTTGCATTTTCTATCTCTCATTGTTTGTGTTTAGAAATTGGCACAGAAGTGCCGAAAGTAACAAGGAAGCACTTACAGAGTGCAGACCACCACCAGGTTGTGTTTCAGTAAATAATCTTTGTTGTATCCAGAGCATGATCTGGATCTATCCCAGAAGGGGAAAACTTCTTCCAGTGTAACTAGTCCCCACCCATATGAGAAATTTCATGAAGATCTGTTCATTACTTTTGGAATATACATGTAAGCCAGAATTCTGAAGCCTTCGAAAATTCAGCAAAAATGAGACCTTTGAAAACTCAGGATTTTTTTTTGTATCCAGAATATGATCTGGATCTTCCCCAAAATAAAATCACTTCTTCCCTTTTTCAGGCCCCACCCATATGAAAAATCAGAAGCATCCATTCATTATTTGTTAATTTAATTCATTATCACAAAAACAGACAGAAAACGTATTTCCTGGTGGAAGTAAAAAGAGTTTCTTTTTTGGAAAAAATTAATGTAGGAACTAATTAAATCATTTAAGCAAGCTCAAAACAAAATTACATCTGACAGGGCACTGCAATATACATTACATTTCTTCAAGAAAGTGTTCATACTCTTTATTTTTATGTGAGTAATTTGTGTTGTTCTGTTTTTGTTTTATGTAAAATTGAAAAAAGAATACTTTATTTTTCCAAAAGCACTTTTATTAAAAGTATTATATGACTGTGGCAGAGAGGATATACATATATTTTGACAATGATTTTAGAGTTCTGAATTACTGTATATACTTCCTTGTAACAACCTTGACTGGTGAATGGAGCCGATTCTGGAGACATTTTTTCATTATAAATAACTAGCGTAAATGCACACTCTTACCATATTATCAGGTAATAAAAATACCAATACTTGCAGATCCCAACACCAAAGGGATTATTTCACTTGTTGACATACAGCAAGCTTTTGACTTGGTATTTTCCTCTTTTAATAGGAAAGTGGAATATTGCCAGTTTATGTTGCACTAAATCAGGTTACACAGATTTGTGACATTGATTCCACCCTGTTTGTCTTTTAAAATATTTATTAGTCTAATCCAATCTAATCCAGGCGTACCTTTATAGTGCTTAATATGTCGACTTGTAAGTTCTAGGGGACATAAATCAAAACCATTGTTCAAAATTTAATCAGCCGTTTACCAGAGAATAATTTTTGTTTTCATTCCTAATGTTGAAAACATCATTTTTATTTCATAAAAATGTAAATATACTATACCATATGAAAACACTTGGGTAGGCGTGGCTTGGCGTTCGGTGACCGCCACGTACACCGTACATAGAATTTAAATATATGAGGGGAGACCCTCTTTAAACCTATATACTTGCTACCTTTGACCCCTGGTGACCTAATTCACTGTGCCATGCGCAGTAATACAGAAATAGTTCATTCTTTTTGTGGCGGTTGAACTATCAACAGGCGTTTTGCTACCTTTTAAAAGACCTGCATTTACACGTTTTTGAAGCTCTGTGAGTACTTCTTTGCTGTTTTATTCACTTTTCCTCCATTTTATTTACCTTTTACTTCAATTTCTGGTGAATTTATTGTATACTTTGGGCATTATTTACGTATTTCTTCATAATTCGTATTATCGCTCATCTGGTCACGTGGTGTTAGAATGTCGGATTACCTTTGGAGATATTCATTTCCTTTGTAAATTAATTCTTTTTATGCACTTCTACAGGCATTTTTATTTTAATTTATGGTATTCCTTCATTCTTTCAACGAAATTCTTCGTTTCTCCACGTATTTTGACCGTATTGACTGTGCATTGTTTTTCACGTACTTACCTATTTGGTATTTTCGCTCATCGGGTCACGTGGTGTCAGAATGTTGGACTTCCTTTGGAAATAATCATTTCCGCGGTGAATTAATTCATTTATGCACTTATACAGGCATTATAATTCACCTTTTACGGTTTTCCTTCATTCTTTTTACGAAATTCTTCGTTTCACCGCGTATTTTGACCATATTTTTGAGCTTTTTACGAATCATTCACCAGGTCATGTGACGATGACGTCACATCCAAAATGGAGGTCAACCGATCGGTTGTCAGAAAATATTCATTTTCATAGTGATTACAGCATTTCCAGGTTTGTTTATACATTCCTTCTACATATTTCTTTGAATATTATTATGTCAGAGCATAATGTGTAATATTTTCAATTGTTAACGCATTTTTCATAGCGTAACATTACGGTATCTACTGCCTACCATTCACGGTTCTTTTCTTGTTCAGGCCCTTTCATTTGACATTTCTGGAATTCGGATCCTGGTTTCAGTGTTTTGGGGTTCAATTCTGAGCCTAGGGTCTCCATTTTAGCCTTTCTCCACCTTCAATTTTGGAGGTTGGGGGTTTACGGCTTCTGGGGAGGACTTTGTCTTCCACCTTTTGGAGATCCATTTCACTGTTGCTGGTTTCTTACATTCCAATTTTATGTCAATTGGTCATTTGGTTTCTCAGTCCATTTTTAGTCCTTTGGCCTCTTTTGTGCCTAGGCTTCAGTCTAATCAGACTGCTTTTTGGACTGGGATTACCTTCTCAAGACCATTCATGTTCAGGGTCCCTTAATTAGAAGAGTTTATCAGTTGAATCCAACTGATTTTGCTACTTCCTAAACTCTACTCCATTCATTTTCTAAATCTAGAAAATTTTTGTTTGGGGTTTGGTGGAAATCTTCTGTTACTCAACAGCTTTCTATTGTGTTTTCACCATTTTTTAGATCTGACGATCAATGGGCACATCTCCCTTTTGGGTATGTTGGGGGTTCCTCTGTCTACAGTTAACCTTTAGGCAGACTTCAGGAACCCTATTCCAATTTTTTTGTGCCAGTCTGTTGGACTATATGGGTGCTTAGGACTTCATCCTTTAATCTTCTCCTCAGAAGATTTTCAAGCTTCCTGTCTAACAGAATTAGGGAATAAATTTGACTGCTCTTTTCTTTTGATCAGTCTTATTTTTCTCTAAGTCAACCACTTTTCCAGGCTTAGAAGTTCCTTCATGAGGCCAGATTCTTACTTTCTGTCACTCATTCATTTTGGGATTTTCTTATTCTAAGTTTTGTAGGTTGGGTAATTACCCAATTTTCCTTCTAAAACTTAGTTTTGCCAAGTACAAAATCCTCTTCAGAGGGTTTTTTGGGTTGACTTCTTCAGGTTTCCGGACCTGGGATCTAGCCTGAAGGGGTTCTTAAGACCTTCTCTTCCCTTGGTAGAGTTCCTCTGCTATTAGGGGAGATCTGAGATGGACCTTAGGGTCCTTATTTCTGTGGGATTTTTTCCTTCAGTCCTGTTTTGTTGATCACTTATTCAAGTTGATTGACAAGGCAATACTTTCTCAGTGGTCTTTTTCATCCACCATTCTTTGGACATCTGTTTCAATGGGTCTTCTAGCTACATTTTAGCTGGTTGATCTATGGCCTTTTTTCAGCCATCTTTGCACTTTATTTTGAGAGATTTCTTTATCCATTTCCCTCACTTGTGCTTAGTCACTTGGTAGGGTTAATTGGTCCTTTTTTGGTCTTATGCTGTTTCTTGTGATGTCTCTCTTGGGAGACCATTTCTTCTCACATATAACAGTATAAGCAGAAGGTTTTCATGTGGCCCTTACTCAAGGTGCCTCTTTTAAGCTATCTGCATTAGCCTCTTGAGGCACACCAATTAGGACCTTTTTTCCTCCCATCCAGGGAGTTTTCTCTCTAACTTAGTGCTTTTAGGATGTGGTTCCTTTCCAGGTTCCAACATTCTGATGGTGGAATGCCTTCCAGAGGTAGAGGCTCAGCCTCAACCTCTATTATGCTGTCCTTCAGGAGATAAGAGTGTTGTTTTACTCAAATTTTCACTCTTACTTCCAGATCCCTCCACTTGCCAGTGGGAGGTCAACTGATTCCAGTGGTCTCTCATATTCCACTTTCCTGATTCTTTCAGCTCTTCTCCACAGAAGAATGCTGTTCTTTGTCATTCAGTCTCACACTGTCTGTTCACATGAGCAGTTCACGTATCTTGAGCTCCTGTTTTCCTGATTTTTCAGGGCATTATCCTTGACAAAGATATACTGGAAACCACAATTAGATTTATATCTTTTCCTGGTTTTCCAGACTATCAGGATGCAACTTATCAGTTGATCATTTTCTCAATTGGCCAGTGGACCACTTCTCTTCCTCAATTTGTCTCCTTTCTCTCCTTTGGCTCCTTTGGTTCACTCTTGCTCATAGTTTTGCTTTTGGGCAAGGTGTACCACTTTGTGGCAATGCCTTATGGTCTAGCCACTAGCCTTTCAGGATTTACTTCCTTAGTCAAGGAAGTAAGGAAAGTTGGCTTTGAGGTTGGGCATCTCAGTGCACATGTGACTACAAATTGGCTCATTAGAGCCAATAGTTGTCAGAGGCTCTTTTTTCAACTCTATTACAGTTGACTTTCATCTTGGAGTGGTTCTTAGCAGGAAGTATTTAGATCTGTTTCTTTAACAGGTATCCTTCCTGGGTCAGGTTCTTAACCTGTTTCTTAATTACCTCTCCAACTGGGCTCCTTATTTCTTTTGGCTTCCACTTGGAAGCCGCTTCTTCAAGGTCCCTACACATGACACTTCTTCTGTGTCATCTCAGGACACTTGATTTTCCTTCTCAAAGGTGCTCTGGATTTTCCATTCCTTGATCCTTCTATGAAGGTTCATTCAAGATGGTACTATCCTGGGAACTATGTCTTTGCATTCCTCCCTTTAATTCCCTAGTTTTTACATCTACTTTCATGGATGTTTCACTGCAGGGTTTGGGAGTTCTTTGTGCTCTGTGGACCACCTAAGGTCTATTTTTGATGTAGCAGTCCAGTCTGTGCATCAGTTCTAGAGCTCATACCTGTCCTTTTTGCTCAGACATTTGTTCCTCTATTATCCTTTCATCAAAGGATCATCCTTTCAGCCTCAAACAACTCAGATGTCTTGCTCTCAAGACATTTGTTCCTCATTTGTCCTTTCTTTAAGGGATTCTTCAGATAGTCCAGGTAACACTGTTGTCTGGGCTTTCTTTAAATCAAGACAGCTTCCACTCTTGGGACATGTGTATTTTGGCATCTTTTGTCATTATTTTTACAAGAACAAGTCTGTTCTTCCACCTACTCATGTTCCAGGGGCATGAATCCTTGGCAGACCATCTCTGGAGGTCTTTTCTCACCTTTCATATAAGGTGGCCCTTCAATTCTTGGATCTTCAGATGGTAGTCTCAGACTTCTCATCTTATTTAGATCTCTTTTGCCATGTGATTCAATCACTAGCTGCTCTTACATGTGCCTCCTGTGCTAGATCCTTAGGCTCTGGCAACAGATGCCCTGGAGTGTTTTGGTCCGGAGTACTTGTTTTACTCCTTCCCTTCTTCAGCTCCTTGTCCTCTATGGCCATGAAGTTAATCGACTTTCAGAGCTGTATCATTCTTCTTGTAGCCTTTCCTGGTAATTGCCAGGTTTGGCCTCAAGATCTCCTTTAAGAAAGCCATTGGCTCTTCCTCTTATTCTTCTATAACAATCTCATCTAGAGTTTTGTTATTTATTTTTATGGAGTTCCTTTCTTCAAGCTTTCTGGCTGAAGTCTCCTTTAAGAAGAATTTTCACAGGAGGGGTCTTGGAGGATTTTTATCTTCCACAACTGTCTATGAAGCAATGTGGAACTGCTTCAAAAACTTGTGAGAAACATGGCCACTCTGCCATGCTTCAACTGTCCCATTTATTGCTGTTTGTTCCTTTTAAGGAATTATTTTTCAGACAATAGGGATACAGGTCAGCTCTCTCCAGGTACTACTTGGAGTTGGGTTCTTATAGGAGCTAGGAAGTCTCATTTAGAGCTTCTTTAAGTCCAGAATTAGGGTAGTCGTCACCTACCTGTTTGGTACTTATCCTTGGTTCTGCAGGCTCTTACCAAGGCTCCTCTTGAACCCTTTTCATTTGCTGAGCCAAGTTTTTCACATTTTAGACAGTCTTTCTTACTCCCTTTCTTTGGGAAGGAGAAGGAGTGATTTTGTTTCCTTTTTTTAAAGGTTTTCTCTCACTCTTTAGGGATGGCCTAAGTCATCCTTAAGTCAGATCTTACTTTCCTGGCTTAAGCCAGTTATCTTCAGAAGGCTCTTCCGGCTTTGACTTTTTGTCTTTGGTCAGGATGACTTAGAAGACCTCTCCTTTTTTACAGTCAGATTCCTAAGATACTTTCTATCTAGCTATTCTGACTTAAAAGGATTTCTTCTTGGTCTTTCTTCTGAAGTCCAAGAGGGTGATATTGCTGCTCAGACAATATCTTTTTGGATAGCACTTTATCCTTTATTCCCTCAATCTCTGTTCCACAGAGAATGCATCTCTTCATGGTGTCAGGGCTCATCATGTCAGGGCACAGGGGTCTTCCTGGTCCTTTAGGGGTGGAATCCCACTCCTAGTCAACATGAGATCCTGCATGTGGAAGAGCCATTCCACTTTTACATCCTTCTATTTTAGGAATGTATTTCCTTCAGAGATGTTGTTCTTAAGAATCTCTTATGATTTCTTAAGTGGAGTGGACATCCTTTTCCACTCAGCCATTTCTCTCTCTTCTACTTAAATTCCTCAATTTAAGTCCATCTGAAACTTTTAGTTTCAGAAAAAGGGGGGTGGCATTTCCCTTTTAGGGAATCTATTCTTCATCTCTATTTTCAGAACCGTGCTTCTTAGTGCCTCTGGGCATGTTCCTATTCTGAGCACAGGGCATACTTATGCCTTCTCCTTTGAGCTGACCTAATAGGGTGTAGACAGCAGTGCTGAAGTTAGTGCAGTGGTTAATGCTACTCACTTAGCTCACTCGAGTTATTGCTTCAGCACAGAGGTTTTGGGTTCAATTGCATTGCACTAGGAAGTATCCTTTTGTAGCAATTTAACCTTAGGGTGGTTTTCCTCAGTCTGTCTTTTTCCCACCATCCTTCCATGTGGGCATTCAACCCAAGTGTTTTCATATGGTATAGTATATTTACATTTTTATGAAATAAAATTTCATATTTTTAAATGTAAAATGCATTTTTATGAATAAAAATGTATATACTTACCATATGAAAACAGCAAATCACCCTCCCGCCTGCCCCGCTTTTAAAGACCTTTTTCCAGCATTTATGTTTATTCACAAAAAGAATGAACTATTTCTGTATTACTGCGCATGGCAGAGTGAATTAGGTAACCAGGGGTCAAAGGTAGCAAGTATATAGGTTTAAAGAGGGTCTCCCCTCATATATTTAAATTCTATGTACGGTGTACGTGGCGGTCACCGAACGCCAAGCCACGCCTACCCAAGTGTTTTCATATGGTAAGTATATACATTTTTATTCATAAAAATGCATTTTACATTTAAAAATATGAAAATTGACAATACACTTTATTGTTTTACAACAGGATCAGAAAGATTTGGCCCAGCTAATATGCATGAACCTTTTTTCCCCTATTTTTCTAGATGAATTACTTTATTGAGCTAGAAGGACCGGAACATTTATGTATATTTTCCATAGTATATAGATGCCTGTAACAGACCAGAGACACTGAAGTAAGTCCATATTTGTTTGTGGACTCATTTTATTCCCAAACAAGATCTGATTTTAACTATCTAATCTAATCTACTGCTTTGCAAGCGCAATATCTTCCCCACAAAGGGGGAACTCAGTGCGCTAATGAAACAAAATCATTATCATAAGGAGAGTCAATGGGCACTCAAGGTCAGTAATCCAGGATTGTGGGTGTGACCAGGAGGGAAGAAGACTAAGTTAGGAAACTAGAGCTGAATAGGTGGGGTTTTGATGTGCTTCCTAAAAGATGCAACAGAGGGACTGTTTCTTACATGAAAGGGAAAGAGTTCAAAAATCAAAATTTTAATTTAACCTGGGACAATAATACACAAAAAGATCAATAACATAATAATTCTTTCTATAGTAATAAACACTTTTGCATGTAAGCATTTTCTTTATGGCTGGTTTAATTTGAATCAGTATTACTTTAGTTTTAATACTCAGTTTGGGATAGAAATAAAGTACAATTACTTTTTTTACTCTAGAGCATGTTTGATTGACTGTGCTTCTTGTGTTAAGGGTTAATATAAAATAATCCCAAGTATTTAATTCAGTTATCCATAAACTTGTACTACTGGAGTATTCACCATTAATTGATCTCATTGAAGTGAAATTTAATTCAGAAATATACATTTGGTCACAATACATTCCTTTAATTTTGTTTTGCAGATAAAATATATTTACTGCATATTGTTACTTTGACAAATTTTTTTTTTTTTTTACTTTGACAAATTAATACTTGGTGGTTATAAGTATGTAATTGAGTAGCCAAAGGTTTTGTGTAAGCATACATATATATCCCAATTTTGTGTCAGCTGACTTATCAGGCCTTTCTTAATTTTTTTTATGTTTATGAATTTTTAAAATATTTTTTAATAGATTAAAATTCCTGAAATCATGCACTAAATCAATTATAACTTGAAAAATATTGCATTTAGAGCATTTTGTTAAAATATGTTGTTCAACTACTTTTTCAGTAGCTATAACATGGTGAGTAACTTGGGTTTGTATCCCACTAGCTAAGTGAGTAATAGCTACTTTTTTACTCATCAGTAACTTCCTTAGTGAGTAAAATCACTTTTGAAAACTATTGCATTCAGAGAATTTTGCATAAATATGTTATTCAGCTACTTTTGGGTCAGCTATAACATAGTAAAATTTCAGACCTGTAGCTTATTGCATAGCTGAGTAATAGCTACTTTGAGGTTATCACTGTTGAGTGAATCAGTTAGAACATGAAAACTATTACATTTAGAGTATATTCTTTAAATATGTTATTCACTTACTTTTGGATCAGCTATAACATTGCAAATTTGCCGACCTGTAGCTTATATCATAGCTGAGCAATAGCTATTTTGAGGTTATCACTGTGGAGTAAATTAGTTATAACTTGAAAACTATTGCATTTGCAGAAATTTGTGTAAATATGTTATTCAGTAACTTTTTAGTCAGCTATAACATAGTAAAATTGCAGTCCTGTAGCTCATGGCATAGCTGACTAATAGCTACTTTCATGTTATCACTGTTGAGTAAATCAGTTGTTACTTGAAAACTGTTGCATTAGAGAATTTTGTTTAAATATGTTATTCATGTATTTTTGAATCAGCTATAACATAGTAAAAATGCAGACATGTAACTCATGGCATAGCTGAGTAATAGCTGTTTTCAGATTCTCACTATTGAGTAAATCAGTTGTAACTTCAAAACTATTGCATTTAGAGTATTTTGTTTAAATATGTTGTTCACCTAGTTTTGGGTCAGCTATAACATAGTAAAATTGTTAACCTATAGCTCATTGGATAACTGAGCAATAGCTACTTTCAGGTTCTTACTGTTGAGTAAATCAGTTGTCACTTGAAAACTATTGCATTTAGAGAATTTTGTTTAAATATGTTATTAACCCTCTAATGCGTCACCTATAATGTAGTGAAATTGCAGGTCTGTAGCTCAATGTATAGCAGAGCAGTAGCTACTTTTAGGTTCTCACTGTTGAGTAAATCAGTTGTAACTTGAAAACTATTGCATTTAGAGAATATTGTTTAAATAATTATGTTATTCACCTACTTATGGGTCACCTATAACAGTGAAATTGCAGGCCTGTAGCCCATTGTATAGCTGAGCAATAGCTACTTTCAGGTTTTCACTGTTGAGTAAAGCAATTGTAACTTGAAAGTTATTGCATTTAGAGAATTTTCTTTAAATAAGTTATTCACCTTCCTTTGGGTCAGCTATAACATAGTAAAATCGCGGACCTGTAACTCATTCCATTGCTGAGCGAAAGTACTTTAAGATTCTTACTGTTGGGGAAATTAGTTGTAACTTGAAATCTATTGCATTTACAGTATTTTCTTTAAATATGCTTTTCACTTTTGTGTCCTTTTCTTCGTTCACTTCTACTCAGTCCTACATACAAGCGAGGTAGACCTGCTCGTTTTGAGCAACCACAATCTCTCTGCATGTTTTTTACAATTATCCCTCCTCTATGTAAGAGTGGCTTAAGTTGCTGCTTACACTACATGTGTGCAGTAGTACTGCTTCCCAGCTAAAACAAATAAACTGTGGTCTGTTGTCATTCTAGTGAAAGGTAATCTCAATATACATTGCATACACTCTTTTATCTGATTTTATAAAGGAATACAAGTAACTGCTTTATCAACATCAGCTGTGGAATAATACTGGATATTAGAGAAATCTTTTGTGGATTTCTTTTTTGTGAAGGTGTTTAAAGCTATGTTTTTGTGCACAGTATGTTGACTGGATACAATTTTGAAGCTTTTTGAATTTTCTTGGATTATCAAACTAGAAAATAAAAAACTAAGGACATGTTCCCCTTCGGTGAACGTCCCCCCTTGATTGGGCTACAATCTTAAACAATCATCAAATAGGAGTGTTGGGAGGAACTCTTTTCATTTGGGGTGTTAGTAAATCATGATCTTGCTGTTTAGGAAGGGCCTGGGACTGACTGTCAAACTTTAGAAGCATTCAGGAGTGAATAGCATATCTTCTCGATAAATTCAATCTGTCTAAATTTTTCATAAACTACAATGATCCTTATCAGATATACCATTCGGGAATTCAATCTGAAAGCCAGCTTAATATTCTTAAAGCAATTCTTACAATTCATTTGAAGTCAATTGCTATAATCATCTATAGACTTTTGTAATGTTCGTATCCAAGTTGGAAAGTTTTGAGAACCAATCAGAAATGGTTTTCAGGAATCAATGAGAAGCTTTTAATTACAAGTTGTAGCATTTCTCAGAAACTGTTATTTTTCACCCCCTCTTCTTCTGTGGATCTCAACCAATCTCAATGTTTCCAATTGGGGACCACATATACAATCCAATTGCCAGAGTGGAAGAGCTACCTTAGTATTAGTTAATTATGCCAGTCAGCAATAAAAGTGATAGGGGATGACAACCACATGGCCATTCCATGTAATCATTTTGGTCAAAACTTGGGCCAGTAAGTCTCTAACCTGTATGATTTTAATATAGTTGATTGTAAGAACAATACAGTTAGACTTATTGGTGGTAAGATCTGAATGGAGTGGGTCCTAAACATTGCAATTTGATTTAATGGCATCAACATAAGTTGGGCTCTAATGTAAACCCTGACTTTTGGGGGTCTCAAAGTCACCAATTTTTGCCCCAAAAATATCTAACATGTTTTATATTCTCCCAAATTTTGCCACCATCCATGAAATTACTTCCTGACATACATGAGCAGAGACACTTTGGTCCTGACTTAAAATTTTGCATAGTAGGACCATAGTTGGTAATATGGAACCACCACTTAATATAACACTGGATATTGTAGGAGCCAGTTGAGTTTGTATTGACAGTGGAGGCCTGGTTCCATATTCATGGACTACCCAGATGGTGACTCAAAGTTTAAAGTCAGCAACTCATGGTTGAAAAATGCTAAACTTTACCAAAACAGGCCAGAAAAGTTAAATACATCTCTACCCTGGGGATCAGATTAACAAATACAAGATTTGTCCAGCTTAAAAATTGGCAAGTTAGGGTGAAAAATTCCAAAATTTATCAAAAACTATCCTGCATTCTAACCTGGAACTACCAATTAATCTAAAAACCTGTCTGACCAATCCCAACCAAATCTTGAATGTCAAGGATTTTTGACCCAACCTGCACAATTTTAATAGGATTAGACACATTTGCTTGGACAGGTTCAGATCTTCTACCCTCCGGATATGTTGGCAATGAAAATGAAAGTCAAGAAAGTCTGTGATGTATATGATTTTAATATGACTGATCAGTCATATGTGTGGTAGGATCTGAATGAAGTGCATCCGGAACATTACAATTATATTTGATGACATTAATATGTGTCTGGCTCTAAATCCCAACTTTGTTAGTCACACAGCAAAATCCCTGATTTTTTCCGTCTGACTTTTGTTAATTTTCTGGATTTTATTTACTTAAAAATACTATTGCTGAAATTCTGGTCCTGACTTTAAAATCAGTATTATGGAACCATCACATTAGACAGCCTCCCCCCCATACTGTATTCTAAATGTCTCTCTGTGTTTTGAGGGTTTACTTAGGCTTTAAAATTCAAAATTGATAACTTTATCATCTGTGCAATAATGTATGTTAAGTAATATATTTTATATTTGTATACCTACTTTTTAAAACATTAACACAACACATTTTAATGCAAAATTTATCTGATATTATTACCCAGATAAATAGTTTGAAACACTTAAGGCTCTTGCACATATATGCGACGCAGTGTGGCGCGGTACGATTTATACTACATGCTAAGCAGGGGAATTTTCTTTACCTTTCACATTTGGGCCACTTTTCCCAGCGTTTTTTCCAGCAAATTGACGAAATATTTGTAAATTACAGTTAAAGTGCCTAGAATGGTTAATTCAATGACATATAATTAAACATCTAAGACCCCACACTTAAAAATACTGGTGATCACACCCCTTTCAATTAATTAACTTCTGGTTGTGTTATGTCTACATATGTTGTCACACACCTAACCTGGCATCCCTTTCTCCATTATAAGAACTTAATCCATCTACAAACAAGACCCTCATCCTGTGTGTCCCTTTTAGAATAACTGGTAATTGCAATCCTCATTCAGTTAAACCTTTTTATGTGTCTATATGGACACACATCACATTTTGTCATCTGTCTCCCAGTAGTCAATCCCTTCACAATGAGCCTGTCTGTTTTGCATTTTGTTTTGTAATTAATATATTTCTGTATAGTTGTGTGATATACTACCACTTTTAACATGTGGGAAATCCGAAAATCTAAACTTGGGCAAAACAGAAAAAAGCCACACATTTTTTTAAAAAATAGAAAATTTTCTAAATAGAAAAATCAGCACCGCACTGCTAGCTACTGCACTGTACATATGTATAAGCAGTGAACTATTTCCTTCATTTCTATGTTATTTAGCCGCGCCACACTAGTGTGCAATGGACTATAGAGGGAAACAAATTAAAAGTGATAGGAATTCTAATGCTACATTCCAAATGCTCACAAACCCTCACTGCATTAGAATGTGAACAAGTTCTCTTCATCACTTATGAGGATCTCCTCCCTGCATGTTTGTTTTTACAACCGTTCTGTGTTTTGTGTCTTCTCTTAGAGCCACATGTTTTTCAACTTAAATCCTATCCCAGTCTTTTAGACTTTTAAGTTAAGGTGAAGAAAACCAAATTTGTGGTGTGGTTGAAAGGCAAGAAATTCAGGGGTCGCTTGTATGTAGGACTGTACTCTGAAATTCAAAACACACAGTCAGCTGACACAGAGCCCGTTCACGGGCACTGATTGCTTGTTTCACTGATTCATTGAATTCACTGTGTATATTTAATCTTCTATTGATCCTGATTTTTAACATTAAATAACAGTTGATTTAACTAATACCACTGTTCCACTTTCGCAATTAATTATAAACCCCCAACTGTTCTTGAACTCCTAGAGGCTGCTGTTTCTAAACCTGTAAGAAATGCAGGAAAACTAAAAATGCATGATTTTCTTGCATAAAAAGATTTGGCCCATGTGTAAAAATATCAGTTTTATAACATATTGTTTACAGAATTAGTTAAGAATAATCTTAACATCAAGTCCTGATCACTATTAGGAATTAATCAGCCGACTCGTAGGACAAGTGTTCTGTTGTGACAAGAAGATACCTTAGGATGGTGTAAATGGGAGGCGAACTCACTATAAGAGAACAGGGGTATAACTTTTTTTATGACTCATTGATGTAATTGTGGAGTTTGAGTATGTCTATAATTTGTACTTTTACCATGAGGTTATACTTTTGGGAAAAGCTAAAAGCATCTTTCTGCAATTTTTTGTGTGGGACTAGGACCTGACCAAAGGAAGAAGTAATCAAATTTTGGGGAAAGATTCAAATCATTGGCTGGATGCACAGAATTTTCCAAATTTCCTAATTTTCGGTACTGCCCCCCCCCCCCCCCCCCCCCCCCCCTTTGTGAAGATCTGTGCTCTTCAAGTGCTTTTTATTTCTGTGTGCAATGTTATGGCCATTTTAAGCAATACAATGGTATAAAAGAGACTTAAATAAGTTTGGTTATAAATTGTTAATACAACTGAAATGGTCTGAACATTTTATAGTGTAATGGATCGAATATAATAGATAATAAATGTCAGGGACAACAGTTTGAGATGATGAACTGTATGACACCATTATTCAATAGAATTCTATATTTGCATTCTTATACATGCAGCAAGTTTTCTTTCAATGGACATTTTATTAACGATGGTTCAAAGCAATATCCTTTCTGCCCAATAAGTCTTTGTATACATATGTGTGTGTATTAATAATTTGGTGCTAAATATATGATGAAATGACACATAATGATTACTTGCATTCCATAATTGTGTAAATATTATTGATGAAATGTCTCTGTTTATCGAGTTGCCAATGACAACCGGTAAAGTTAGTCTGCAGCATTTTCAAGTTTTCATTGAGACAAAAATCAAAGAATGCTTACATAAAAATATGGTGTTTTGAGGCTCAAATATAGTTTCTCAAATATCATGTAGTTTTAGCCTTTGAAAAATAATTTCAAAGAAATAAACGTAAATGTTATTCTTATTTGGTAGAATCTATGGGTGTAATTAAAAACAGGTTCTGAAAGGCTCTGTATTATAATTCCATTATGAAAACAAACTTCCTTTATAATTGCCATATTTGACTCCCAAGTTATTCTGTACAAAGTGGTGTGTGATTTACCTCTGCCAAGGACGTTATGTTTTCGCCTGGGTTTGTCTGTCTTTGTTTGTGTACAAGATAACTCAAAAACTTATTGATGGATTTTGATAAAATTTTCAGGATATGTCCGAAATGATAAAAGGAAGAAGTTGTTAGATTTTGGGAGTGATTCGGATCACTGTCTGGATCTTATGGATCCATGAAATTTAATTTTTAAAGAAAGATAGCTCAAAAATGTATGGAGGGATTTTAATGAAATTTTCAGGATATGTGAGAAATTGGTAAAGGAAGAAGTGATTAGATTTTGGGAGTGATCTGGATCACTGTCTGGATCTTCTGGATCCCTGAATTCTTTAAAGGAAGATAATTCGAAATGTTTTGGACGGATTTCGATGAAATTTTCAGGACATGTCCAAGGACCCAGGACATGGGTGTGATCCGGATCATTTTCTGGATCTTCTGAATCCATGTATTATTTAAAGGAAGATAACTCAAAAAGTTATGGATGGATTTGGATGAAATTTTCATTAAATGTCTGAAATGGGACAAGGAACAAAGCGTAAAAAAATACAATATCAATTTTAATGGTAGGTTTTCAAAGCCCAGGAATTATTTTATGGAGTAGACACAGCATTGGGGGACTGAACTGCCTTGGCGGAGGTCTGCGCTCTCTGAGTGCTCTTGTTTATAAATAGAAAGAAATTCTTTGCCTTCATTCCCAACTAGTGCGCTTTTGAAGTTCTTTTATCATTACCTCCACCTGGGAGATTATGTTTCCTTGCTTACTTTTTTGTGTGTTTGTGTGTCTGGCTGTGTTCATGATTATTCCAAAACTAATGAACGCATCTTTGTGAAATTTTTTATGTTAGAAATACTGACTGAAGGAAAAAGTGATTATATTTTGGGAAAGATCTGGATCATATTCTGGGTACCAAAAAATCACGTTTTCAGTGTTTAGGGTTTGTATTTGAGATTATCATGGTCATTTTGTCTGATTATGAGGGTTATAATAAAAAAGCATTATTTGGGTGAAATAACAATATGTGGGCACATAGCTGGCTTGGTGCAGATATGCAGTCTAGGAATGCTTTGTATTTTATGTAATTATAATAAAGGTTTCTTTTGTAATATTCCAATCTCATGTTAGTCTTTTTCTCAATAATGTAAAACTTCTGATACTTCAAAGTCTATCAACTTTTAGTATGGAAACTTGAAGCTGAAGTAAAATTAATGTTAAATTTAATGATATTGTGCTATTTTCTATGGAGCCCTTTAGTCTAAGGCATTAAAATATATATCATATATAATTTTTTAGTCATTTCAGTAAGTTGTGATAACCAGGTCATGTGGTGATCATTACTTATTTTCTTGTGATGAACAGATGATGTTCTGATCATAAATTATTTTGCTGTGATCACCAGATGATGTAGTGATCACCTTAACATCTAGTGAGCATCAGATGATCCTCTGGTGATCACCACTAATTTTGTGATTTAAAAATTGTTGATGTAGATAAAACACAAAAGAATTCATGTATATGTTGTATACTTAAGTAAACATAGAAATTTACTTTTAACTAGTCAATAAGTTTACTTTAAGTTTAAGTTTCTGAGTAGTCGGTGCAGTAAGTAAAAATGATTAGCTTGTGAAAGACCTGTGTATGTGCATTATACATTCATGGTAAGTCTAATTGAATATGTTTATTGATAGTTGTCCTTCAGAATATATCAACTAAAAGGGAGATTAAGCGCTGTTAAAGTTCTTATTAGATCAGATTAGATAGCCCCTTATGTAGAACTCTGTAAGGGCAATGAATATTAAGTCCTTGGAGGGCTGGTATTAGTGGAATAATTACCCTCTTTTCTGGATATTCTGTTGAAGGTGAAGTCCTACTTCCGTCCAATAAGTTTCAACTGAACAGGATACAGTATTGGACAGTAATATTGCCTTGTAATAACTAAAGAGACCGAATCCAGGATACGGAAAACTTTTTGTTTTAGTATATCACCAACATCTAACAGGAAGTGAAGTTTATCAAAAGAAAATATGTCAGTTCTAATCAAAAACACATTAAAAACTACTAAAATAGGGGATAGAAGTGTACAATTTCTTCAGATTTTGGGCTTATTTCAAATATTTGCAGTATATTAGTTTTTTAGTTATGCATAAAATGGCGATATTGATATACATCTCTGCACATCAGTAGCAACAACCCTGTCCCAAAACAATAAATATCACCAATAACGATAAACAATGTACCCTCTAGCAACAGAGCTTTGACTCACATGGTACTGGCACTACTGGCATTGCAAGGATTAAAAATAATGAGAGCAAATTACACTACAACACTTCAACAGGGACACAGTAAAATTCTTAATCTATTTTTTTGTACCCAATGACACATAAAAGAGCTTTTAGGTGATTGTTTTATGTAATGCTAAATCCCCTTTTATTTGATGTTTAATTCTGATCTACTCAGATTCCACTTAACAGGGTATTGTGAATTTTCCATTTTTGCTCCCAAAATATGTAACCTATTGCTAGAAGATGTAACATCTATTTATAAACTCTTGCTTGACATTTCAATTGTAGTTTTTACTTTGAGGTGCTTGACTACTGCTTTTATTGAATTGATTTCACTGTAGCCATTGTGTTTGTCTTTTAGGTCACATGATTCATTCACTATAGACGCAGATGGTATCAATCAACCTGAGCCAGGCTCAAAGTACGCAAGCCAGAGGCGGGTATTTGATGATTTGGGCCAAGGAGTGCTGGATAATGCATTTGAAGGTATACTATTACTGAAAAATTGCAATTTTCCAAATATATCTGATTTCAGAAACCATCCAAGAACTCATCTCTTCAGATAAACCTCAGATAAGTCTCACTGGTCACTCCTGAGCTAGGATGTAATGTGGTTGTTGTTAGGTGACATCTTTCCTTACAGTTGTATCTGCACGTATTTGCTTTCCCCTCAACAACCTTTTGATGCCTTTGAAACAACATCCAGGGGGTTGGGTAGTGTTAGCGGTTAGACAACACGCTTTCCTCCTCTGAGGTCGCCAGTTTGAATCTCGGCCCAGGCACTTCACATTGGAAAGTTGGTAGTTACTTGCTGATGCCTGGTGGTTTACAGTGCGGAATCTTGACCAACTAGTATACACTGGTCCCTCTATCCATAAACTAACCGTCACAATATGACCCTGACTGTTGAACGCAACGTAAAGCAAAACCTAAGTCTAAATCTGAAAAGACACCTCGTATCTAGGTAGTACACGTTAAAGAACAATCTTCCTCATATTTCCATCTTGTCCTATCCCTCCCCTCAACCATTTACCTATCCTGTGTGTATTGTAAAGTACAGCTCATGGGAGGTTTTCAAATATGTGAGAAAGCACAAAACGTAACAAAATGCTTTTTCAGTTGTGTTGAATCACCCTAAAGGTATCCAACCAAATCACACTGAATTTCTTACCCAAATATGAGGCAGACTGAACAACAAATGAAAGTAGACAAGCCCATTTTGCTCCAGACCCAAGCATGAAAGGGGGTGTTACCTGGGTATTAGAATCTTTTTTTTTTGATAATGGACTATCTCTTCTTAGACATCATTAAGTTGTGTGGGTGTTCGACAGAATAAACCCATGCATGGAAAATTTACCAAAATATCAGGATATGCCTACCCCAATAGGATCTAGACTGTTTAGGTTTTAGGAAGTATCAGGCTTCCATGGCAATGCCTTCTGTGTTTTGTTGTTGCTCTACAGGCAAAATACATAGAGTAAGAAATCTAAAATTAGCCTTATATCTGAAATTTGCTGCAAGTAAAAATACCAATAAAATAAATGAATTGCAGTATGATTTGTTGAATGTTTAGTAGATTAAGGCATTTTGAACTGAAAAATACCAAGTTTAAGACAAAATATCATTTTTTCATAGAATTAAGTAAGGTTTTAGAGGTGCTGAATATTAGATTTCTGGCGAATTTTAGATTCTTACACAAGCTCTAGAATGAATAACACCTGTAAATTTTTCCCCCTTCTTCAACTTTACAGTATGTGGTGGTTTTTGTACTCCTGTTAAATCTCAATATTGTTGCCCATTCACTTGTATCTATAGGCTGGGGTTCCTGCCTGCCAGGGCTTGCTGTTTTTATGCACTCAATTCTAATTTTAATAGTATTTTTATAGCGCTTAATCTCCATCTAAAGACAAACTCTAGGCATACCAAACAGAAAAAGTAGAAAACTATAATCATTAACCTGAGACATAGCAAGTGTCAGCACCACGGAGAGAAACCAGGAAAAGGAGAAATAAGGGTGGATATGCTTGTGCAAAGAGATAGGTTCTGAGCTTTCTTAATGAGTGGGGAGAAGTGGTGGAACGTTCATTATTAAGCATATCATTCCAAATCTTTGGAGCATCATATGCAAAGCTGAGGCCAAAATGCTTAGATGACTTATATACTGAAGGGGCAAAGTGTGGGAGCTCAAGGAACACACCATCAGCTTGGCTTTTATATTGTGTTATAGACACTATGTCTAAGTTCAAGAAAAGGTACAAAATATTTTGGATAACCATTATACTCCCCTTCCAGTTTGTATGGCTATTCACTTGGTGCGATACTGGAAAGCAACCTATTATGTTAGAATCAGGACAGGTTTTCGTTAGCCGGATAGGAATTGTAAAATATTTTACCAACCCATCAGTAGTTTTGTCAGCAACTGAAAGTACTATTACTCCAAAAAAGTTAGCTCTGTTTTTGTATTACAGGTTACAACTGTTCACTTTTTGCCTATGGTCAGACTGGCTCAGGAAAATCCTACTCCATGGTGGGCTACGGAAAAAACAGGTGCTTACCTCTTTCATTATCTGTTACACACATTATAAAATCTGTGTGGCTGAAATGGTATATATGTCATTAGTATTTTCTTCCAATTTTTGTCATTTTAATTTTTTTGTATTATTGTGTTATCTTATCAGATATATATAACATATATTAAAATAAGTACATGTATATATAATATTAACTTCAGGGTTAAAGTAGGCCACTTGAAATTAACCCTGGGGTTAAAGTAAGCTGACCCAAAATATACTCTCGGGAATATTCTGATTAGCCCTAATTATACCCAGGGTTATTCTGGGAGATGATGAAGTTGGCCTACTATACTGGGTGCTGTGGCAGCTGAAGTACCGTTCCATAATGTTTCACTTTTAATTATGCACTATTGATGAAATTTTGGAGTTTAAAGTAGTGTTTACAGATAAACATTTATCAGTTTCCTGTTTTTCAGTGTCTTAATTTTGCTAAATATCAGGTTCTTCTGAATAAACATATTAATAAAAGTCAAAGTTGGGGTTTTATGTCCAGTTCAACAGTCATGGTCATATCGGAACAACCAAATGAGCATATGTTAAATATTTGTCTTGTGGGTATGTGACTCTGTATCAGTATTCTGTGGCCTAAAGAATGTTGAAATGCAAACTATTGATTTGTTACAAACTGAATATGTCATGACAAAACTTCAAATTTAACAAATTTGAAGGAATTTCAAACAGGTTATGCCTTTATTTTTACAACTGTACTTGTTTATTATGCAACTGTCCTTACCCCATGATCTTCCAATTGGAGATTCTGTTGACAGAATTGAAATTCTGTCAAATTATCTTGACAGAACTTCAGGTGACAGAATTTAAAATTCTGTCAGATTTGAAGTTTGGTCATAACACACATATGTATATTGTCTTTAGTGAATTGATCGCATGTTATTGAATGAATGCATTACAACTGCTTTGTGCAGAGTTCATAAAGTACAAACTAATCTCTGCATTCAGTGATCCTCGGCCTGTTATAGTTCACTTCACATTGTAGTAAAGTGTAAACGGCTCAATGTGTGCATAATTAATGCTAAGGAAATCATTAGTAGTGTGCACACTAAACTTTTTTCCCCTGGTAGTATTGACAGCAAAGTGTAAATTATACAATGATCCCTTATTATGCAACAAAATAAAATAAAAGTATAGCTTACTATAATTCCTATAATTATTATGGATGATGCATGTATTTGATAGTAATATAGAATGTAGCCAGATTCACTGAGTTAGCATTTGTTATATATAATTCAGTTTAAAAATCTTCTTTACAGTAAGAAAAACCTTTGTCAGATATTGGAGGGGGCCATGGTGGCCCAGTGGTAACACACCCACCGCCCACATCTGAGGTCGGCGGCTCAAACCGCAGACCTTATGTGTGAACGTTAGTTGTTGCTTACTGAACTTTGGCAGTTTACAGTACAGAACGTTGACCAACTATATGTACTGGTTTCCTCTGCCCACAAAACTACCCGTTGTGATATGAATTGTACAGTGTTGAAAGTGACGTAAAACCCCATATAAATAAATAAATCATCGGATGGTGATGAAATATACTTGACAAAATTCTGGAGTCACAATGTAGATCTGGATTATCTTTGACGAGAATCTGAGAGCCACAGGTTAACTCCACCTTGTGTGGAAATATTTTTTTAAGTCTGAAACTATATTTGTAGGACTCTTCTGTCGTTTACACAAAAAGTGTCACATGCTACATAAATCTTCAAATAATTCTTAAAATTGGTTGGTCAACCATAAATCTCCCATCGGCAAGATGTATACTAGTATTTGGAATATCATCACATTTTAAACGTAAATAACATGTTTTCGTTTGAAATTTATTTTTTAAGCACCGATTTATTCTTTTCCAAATATTAGAAACTCTATAACATTTATAAAGCATGTGTGAAGTATTTGGGAAAATATGAACCCTATCTAATGTACAGTTTCTCACCTGTGTATATGTGGACAAAGAAACAGATGTGATTACTATACTCTCACTTCTCTCTTTTGGTGGGCTAGGGTAATAAGCTAAAAATATTGTCATACAAATGGGTATTATGGGCCTGTGACGTAAATTTCTCAAGAAACTAGTTTTTTTCATATAAATATTGCATAGAAAATAAATGTTTTGCAATAGTCTGTGCCTCTATCAAACAAATCAGTGGTTTGTAATATGATTGTTAGGAATCATTAATCACTCTTCTGTATACACTACTGCTTAGCCAGTGCAATTTGCCAGCCAGTGAAGTTCATTACCTATCCTTAAAGTTTTTATGTCCTTAAAATTTTAAAAACTAACTAAAGGGCAAGCAATATATACATATTTAGACAAGTGAAACAGCTACTTGAACTAGTAATATAAAATTCTACAGTGACGTTTAATTATGGAGAGGTTTTTATACCATCATGAATGCAAGAACTTTGCTTGGTAACGAACGTCACAGCAAGAGCGGCATAACTTACAAATTGTACCATATTTTATGGATAATCTAGAAAGCACGCCTAGAGCATCTCAACCAGAGCACATTTGGGGAATTTTTTTTGCCGGAATGTGATTCAGATCTTTCCCAAAATGTAACCACTTCTACCTATAGCATGATAAAAAAATTATGAAAATCTGGTCATTACTTTTGGAGTAATGTTTACCAGAAAGCCAAAGTCATTAAAAATACACTGAAATGAGAAAAAATTGGGGAGTTTTGGTATCCAGGAGATAATCTGGCTCTTTCAGAAAAGTTAATCACTTCTTCCTTTGGTCAGACCCAATTGACACAAAAAATTGAGAAAGAGACCTGTTCATTACTTTCAGATTTATCATGAACACAGACAGACGGGCAAACAAACACATCCAAAAATGTAACCTCCCAGTGGAGGTAAATAAACTGGCTACAACAATTACTTAGAGAGAGTAATGGACACAGCTATTAATACAATGTTTCACAGAGTTTGCAATTATTAAATATTTTCCTTTACCATTTGTGTAAAGTTTTCAACCCTAATTTACCAAGTTAGTTACTTTCATTGGACCTAGTTGACACAGCTCTGTGCTGGCCTCACAGACTTACAGGAGCCAGAAATACTTAACTCATCCGGACTCATTTGTGGCTTGATGCCTTTCGTCTTTTGGTAATATCCATTTGGGTTTATACGTGAACACAAGTTGAGATTTATATTTGGATACAATATGATTGCCACAACACAAACCTGTAACATTTCCCTCCTAAGATAGGCTTGTTTTTTCGATGTTTGAAAAACCTATCACAAGCTCTCACATACTAAACTACATTGAACATGCTGGAGGGGTGGAGGGTGGATGCAGAATGGCTATACAGGGTGGTCTCTTTATGGAGTCATTAAACCATCACAAAGTCATGAAACCAAATTCAGAAACAATTTTTTACAACTGTAAAGAACTGTGTGAACAGGCTATTAAGGCTGGAATGAGTAGTTAATTTGTTCTTGAGTATTCTATATCCAGAATGGTATTTAGTGGGTTGATGTTTTATGTTTTTGCAGGCCTGTGCACAAACTAATAAGTTAAGGACCGCCTGAGCTATTGTAAACTTTCCTCAAGTCTCGGGGCAGTTGCTTCTGTAAACCGAGGACTGGTTTCAGAAAAGGTCTTAGACTAAGCTCAGACTTGGGCTATTTCAGGGAATTAAATCTGAGTCTTCTGTTTTAGCCGAGTCTCAGACTTAAATGGACTTCACAAAGGGTAACTTGGCCAAGACCAAGCTTATCAAATAACTACAGAGGTTTTGTATGTTATATGACTCTATCTATCTCATCAAACTTTTTTACTGGTGACATACATCTTTTATTTACATATTTTAACTTTAGTAAAATGCTGTTTTTCAACGGAAAACTTTGTGACTACATAAAAATGTGTAAAGGCTAAGTTAGGGAGCTGTCCTATATATCATATCTTTATTTTTTACATTTCAAATTTGGAAGTGAGAAAAATTTATGATAGCCATATTTAAGTCTTTGTTTACAAAAGGTCAGCCCACTTCTAGATAGACTTAGCTAAAACTTAAACCAAGCACCTTTGTGAAACCCTATAAATATAAGCCCACAGAGTTGGCTTGAGTTAAAGACAAAAGTCTTAAATTTAAGTCTGGGTAAGTCCTGTTGTAAAACTGGCCCAAGGCAATTGGCTACCCTGACTGGCAGTACTTGGCGGTTCCATTTTTTAAGTGCAAGCTCTAGCGAGGCTTGTGCTTCTAGAGATCACTTTTTAGTCGAATCTTTGATTCGAGTTATGTACTGGGTTGTGGCCGCGATTTTAAATTGGCCGTTTAAGCCCTTAAATATCAAATTCTGCATAATATTTCTTCGCATATCGGTACATTAAGGTGTATACTATACAGGGAGGGACAGCAATTCGCGGTGGACAGCGATTCGCCAATTTCTATTGTACCTCATTTAAAACTAACATCTGTGTTGATACTGAAGGTGCCTTATAGCATAGAAAAGTGTGCAACATGTCTTGATACTTTTCTAAGATTTTAGAACTGACAGCATGCAGGATTATAAAGATGAATAAAAAAGTTTATATGATAGTGAAAAATATGTCTAACAAACTGCATCTGACTGATGCAAAGGGCTGTATGTTCTCTAAACTGTGTCTGAGGTCAATATCAATACAGTTTATAACTTCATTAAGTGCTAGATTACAATAAGAAGAATAGATCTTTAGCTTTAATTATTGTATGCAAAGTGTTTAGCAGTCTTTGTAACTTTTTTGGGAACAGTATAAAATAATCGGCGAAATGCTGTCCACTTTCCAACAGCCCTAATCTTATTGCCATGGGACAAGTTCTATGGGTGTATTTGTACTTATCTCAAAATATATTTTATGATGCTACTATCATTTTACAGTTTGAGGAACCTCTTTTCATTTTGATAACTTTTATAAAACCACACTGCATATTTGTTCTCAGGAAACTGCATTTTGCTGTTTTTATGGGCGAATTGCTGTCCCCCCCTGTACACTCTGCCATTTTGAAGATTTTTAATGCTTTTATTCAGTTATATTTTATAAAGTAAAAAGCTTGGATCAAGTGAAGAAAGAGGCGCATTCAGTCGAAACGCCACTAAAACATGGGTCGAGGGGGGAGATCTTCCGTCGGTTTGCCGAGCGGCGCCTCTATCTTCCCTTGTCCCAAAAGCTTGTCTAGCACTACGTCTGGCTTTCTCGAAGAACCCGTATGTCCTAGAACCTATTGTATTTCCATTGTGATTTTCTACTCGAACGAGTCTTTTTTAATGGTTTCGTCTGCTAGTCAAACCCCAATTAATTTATTTGTCTGCTGGTTTACCACGCAGTCACTGTTAATGTAAAATTGTTGTCTGGGCATCTACACATTTGTCAAACAAATAAACCGCAAAGAAATTAATGAATGAAGTGACATCACGATAGTACTATACATTTTTTGTTTAGCCAATCAAAATCGAGGACACCTCTGACAGAGACAATGAAAATATTCAAACTCCGTAGTTCTGCATTCAACCACTCGAAGGCGTTTTTGCATGCCTAGAAGTTATGACGTGATTTCATTTTTCTGTCAATCCGTTTCTTATTTTGGAGGAAGTTGTCTTCCAAATTGTTTTACAGTATATTTACAAAATAAACCAGTTCGCTAATCTTATTTCCTGGCAATATTTTATAAAATGGACGTTTAACTACTTTAAGCTACAGAACTCCTCAATTCTGATTGGCTAAACGACAAAATACTTCATCGGTAAAATACAGCATAACCTGTCTTTCCCTATTATCGCTCATTATGGCTATCGCACGAATATTTTATTAAAATACTTACAGTTTGCTTCTGTAAAATATCCATATCCATATCTTCCAAATTGTTTTATATTTACAAAATAAACCAGTTCGCTACGTAATCCCTCAAAGAACTGCCGTGACTGCGCATGTTTGCTCATTAATATTAATGAGGCAAGTCGGTGGACAGGAAATATCCTGGTGGTTTTCATCTTAAACCAGCCTTGTAAAACTGCGCATCTACAGACCCTTTATATTTGTAAACCTTTCACATCAGGTCACTACAAATACCCATCTCACTACACAAATCTGAAAACAACTTCTCTGGAAGCGGTTTGCAAATGTGGGCGATAATAACCGAGTTTACAGATTTCAACACCCAGTACTGTCCTAAGATTCGACTCTGTGGTTGGGTGAAGGCCAACCACTTCACCCTTGTTTCATTTTTTGTCTCCGGACTTTCATAAATTATGGTGTAGGGTGATGAGTATCTGTCTCCTCACTGAAGTTGAGTGGCAATGGGCTATGTTAGTACTGGGATGGGTGACCACTTCAGTGCACTACTCGTGTCTCTGACAGCTTTGTGGCTGACTGAAACCCCTTTTGACCTTGTTCAGTCTTCATTTCACAAATCAGTCAAAGGTTTTGGTCATGGCACCTATGGCCCAGTGCACCTAAAATCTGGAATGTCCTACAATGTGGCCTCTGTAGGCCATTCATTTGTAACTCATGACGCCACCAGTGAAAGATGTGACTTCGGTATTGCAGCACTTACATTTTCATGGAAATAATGACTTTCACATGGTCACAATAATGAGAGATCATTGTAGTTGGAAAGCAAGAATCTGCACTGGGACTAGAAACCATAAGGCTCCCATATACCAATAAAAACATAATACAAGCAAATTATTTAGTTGAAATTGAAGTGACATACCTCATCTAGATGCATCAGGAAGAAAGGTACCTTGTACGTGTGGTGTTTAGTTTTTAATATTGGATTGATAGGTGTCATTAGAATACACCATAGTACTCTGGTTAAGATGACATGGCTTCCTTTGACCTTTGCCAAGGAGGTTGTGTAATTGGTGGCGTTCATTTGTCTGTTTGTCTCTTTTGGCACAAGGAACAGATGATTCAGTTTTTAGTGGTGATCTGGATCACCGTCTGGATCTAGGAATTTTTTACAGATTTTTTTATCATTGCACTCTTAAGCAATATTGGAGGTATTGGGCCTTGGAAGAAGTATGCACTCACTGAATGCTCTTGTTGATGGCCTAATTTATTTTTTTACCATGTTTAGAGAGGGTTTCTGTCAGCATTTCCCGTCACATTTTGTTGACATGTGCAGGATTTTACTCTTGATATAGCTATGCAACTGTTTATACATTGTAGCAAATAAAGAATATTATAATAGCTTTTACAGATAAACATTCTTCTTTTTTCAGAGGCATTGTTCCCATTACCTGTGATGAGTTATTTCAGACGATTGAGTCAAATGCAGATGCTAATAAGGTGCGTATCACTGAGGGGGAGAGCTTGTATAGAAGCTTGTATGGAGATGTACTTGAGATAATAGCAACCCTGATGGGTAATATGAATTCTACTGGGCTGTTGAAAACCTTATCATTTTGAACCTGTCAGAACAATTTTTATTGGGAAAAAAAGTAATATATTTCCTAAAATTCAAGAAGGGAATGCATTGTTTCGATTTCTGTTGTGAAAGCCAAACCAAAACATTTATATGAAGCACAGTATTTTTTGCAAAATGTTACTCAAAAATGAGTACTTTAAAACTTACTGCTACTGAAACATGACTGTAGGACCATTTGTAAAAGTGTCTGTCACACATAACTTTACCTTTTTCATGTGTATTCTTTGATAAATTATATTCCATACCCATCACACCAAGGCAATATTACACAGCTGCTATTGGGGGCTGAGTGCGGTTGTTTAACTTTTCATGTTGTGTATAAATGGGTACAGTCTGCATATAATTTTGATGTAAAATGTCTGAATATTTGGTAAATGTATTTAGAAAATGATAGTGGGCTTGTTAATCATCTGCAAGTGTGATGGTGATGTACTTTTAGCTTAGTGTATTATAATAGAATTGATCTGAATTAAAAAAAAAAACTTTGAAAAAACTTAGCTGAAAACAGGGGACAGTTCTGAACACCAGTATGTATGGTGAGTTTATTGTTATATATACTTGCTTTTCTGTCAAAATCTACTCCCTGCCAACAGTTAAACAAGAAACACTTGTTATTTTTAATATGATATAGTCTTTGTTTTGTCTGTGTAGCGTTTCACAGTTTCCTTCTCCATGTTGGAGATTTACAATGAACAAGTGCGCGACCTTCTGTCCAAGGACAACCCAAAGGGTGGCCTACAGGTGCGACAGAACCCCAAACTGGGTCTGTTCTATGTGCAGGGTCTCAAACAAGTACCAGTGGGAAGCTATGCAGACATAGAGAAGCGGATGAACCAAGGTAAGCTGAAACCGTATAGAACTGGTATTTATAAAATGTCCGAAGCTAAAGTATGTAGCTTTCATACTATATATGTGTGCTGATTTTTAGCTCATATGTCACTGGTCAGTTTTGTGAATACCATTCCTGGAGCCAATTTTATGAAAGGTCTTAGACTGAGCTACTGGCTGAAAAAATCTGAGGTTTTGGTCTCAGTTGCATCTTGGGCTCAAATTTGTTCAATAAAGCTGGTTCAAATAAGATTGCTCTGAACCGAAAGTCTCAACTATCAAATTATGTTATTTCTGTCAATTCAAATTGTTTTCAATGCATGTACTTTGGAATGTACAGGGTGCAAAGTTATAAACATGATCACAGATGCTTGACAGAAAAGATTTTTGAGAATCTGGGCTTAAAGCTTAACACACCCTCTTGGTAGGGTTAAAGTTGAGCCATATGTCACATCCAAATCCTATTTTGCATCTCTTTGTGAAGTTCCTTGAGTCTAATTCTTTGAATTCAACAAAATAGTATCAAATATTTGAGGCAAAACTCTCAATTTCACTGTTATTTTAATATCCAGATGAATTATTTACAGCGAGGTTAAGAGTCTATAGTAACTATTCACCATTCATTGGGATGTTAAAAGTTTCTATGAATTATTTACTGTACTGAGTGTGAGCTTTGCACTACTTATTTCCAAAGGTGCAATTATAGTTCTTATCTTCAGTGTACAAATCACAAAGCACTTTGGCCATAGCTTTGCATTTGATGCTCCAACTTTGTGGAATGAGCTCCCTGACGACATCCATACTACAGGTTCTCTTTCATCTTTCATGTGTAACTTGAAGACACACTTGTTCAGTAAAGCCTTCTCTCCATGATTCTCCCATCCCCCTGGCATCTCTGATATCTCAAGGTGGAAGTTAAAGATATACCTATTTAGTAAAGCCTACCCTTCATATCTCTCCCATCTTTCTGATGTCTCTGGTGTCGGCCTGCTGTGTCACTGGAGTCTGACTTTTTCCTTCTTTCTTTATGGCTGTTGCACCTGAAATCTGTCATACAATGTAGAAATAAAGTCCGAGGGTGAGTACTTTATGACCTCTATAAAAGGACGGTACTTCTGGCGGATAATGGACGAGCGCGGAGCGTGAGTCCATTATGCCGGACGTTCCGTCCTTTTATAGCGGTCATAAAGTACGAACCTGAGGACTTTATTTCCATTATAAAGACCGGTTTCATTTATTAATCCATAAATATTATTGTAAATATGTTTCAATACACACCTACACTATATTTTGTCTGTATCGTTTGGTTCTCTATTATCGGCGATCATCCATTTATTGCCTCAGATAAATGTACGCAAAAATATGCGCACTGCATTGTTTTGTGTAGTCTGCACACTTCCGGTCTTTATAATGGAGATTAACTGCTATAAATGTATACATTACATTACATGCTGAACTTGGTATGAATTATTGAGTACATTGATAACATTCAATGTATTGAAGGTAATTGTGTGTTTTCACAGGGACAGCAGTGCGTACAGTTGCCTCTACAAACATGAATGCCACCAGTAGTCGTGCTCACACCGTAGTGACCATCGTGTTTGACCAGATCCTCAAAACTCCCAATGGCGAGAGCAAGAAGTCGAGTGTGATGAACCTGGTTGATTTGGCAGGTAAGGAAGTGATCATTCGATGCTAGTTACAATCTGATGCACAGTGGCTCAAATGGCCAATAAAAAAAGGTGATGCTTTGTCATTGATTCCAATCCCCAGTGGCAGGCTAAATTGATATATTTTGACATGTAACCTCTTTGCCAATAAAGTGTGTATAAAGTTATTGAAATTAAAAAGATATGTTTACATTAAAACTGAGGTTGTGTAGCATTGCTTTCAGTATTTAGATAATAATTCTGCACCTTTCTGTAAGAAACTGAAAGTTATTTTGATTTGTAAAACATATTCATATAAAAATGAGCATATTGTCCAGTTTTTGACAATATTTCCCAAGGAAGTTTTGGCATTTTTGGACATTTGGATATGAAATACCTGTCTTTGATGTGACACTTTACACTGGTTTGAACTATAGGTTGTTAACCATGTCTGTCACAAACCTGCCAACCCAGGTTTAATGTATAAACACCCTTCAGTCAGACTAATGTATTCCAGTAGTCTGTCCTCCCATTATATATGATTTTACTGAAAAGACAAACCCTCACAGAAGCAGTGAGGAATTCAAGAACAAAGTCACTGGGTTTAGAAGACAGTTGAAGGCTTACCTGTTGACGCTTTACATCTTACGTCACAATGTTACGTATTATGAATTGGACGGCAAGACATCATGCTTGAACGAACATGTCTGTGTAAAACACACGGTGTATATGGGAAGATATACCTTATTTTAAAAATTAAGTAAAAATAAACATGCATTAGGATGCAGGATTGCCGCGATATAGAGCACTGAACTTTCAGTAAAATGCAAAATATCTGTTTTTTTCTGTTATGTGTGTCTTAAGTACAGGCAGATATAAAAGTGTTAGGCGATAGAAGAATTCCTTATTTTCATTTTACCAAATTGTTGATTTCCTTCACATCAGTATACTTTTTACAGAACAAAAATGAACAAATTATTCACAGAGAAATAATCATTTAAATGTTGTATACTTTCAATATACATTTTTAGTGTAAATGTTTCTCAACTGCAAATGAAAACTAACAAAAGTTCCTATAAAATATCAAAATAATAATTAAAGACAACATAATATATTTTCAAAAGCTATGCATTCATTAATGAAATATATTAGAATTATTTTCCTTTTAACAGAACTCATATATATAATTTATAAAGTCATAAGTTTAATTTTTTGGTCAAAGTACAGCACCAGTAATCCATGTTTTGCCGTCCAGAATGGACATAGTTCACCGAAAACGTCATCCTGATGCTGTTGATGCAAAAGGTCAACTCAGACTAGCCCTGTCCACCTCCATGGTCTTCTCCCCTGTCAGACATTAACAGACTCTTCTGGTAATTGAACTATCACTCTTTGGACTTCACTGCCTTAGAGGATGTCTATGCCAAATCAGCCCTTTATAAATACCTAGTCATCAATATTGAATGAGTTACCCTACAGGGGTTCTGCTGTGTTTTATAGTATTTTGTGTTTGTCATGTTGAAACTTGTTAGAACAAATTTGTTCGATACATTACCAGGGATTCTGGAAAACAGAGTCATTTTGACATTGACTAACACATGAACATATATATTTTACTAAGTGATTTTTAAAGTATTTACTTAATTACTATATTTGATTGTTTATGTTGTGTGTTTTAGGATCAGAAAGGGCAGACAGTACAGGGGCTACAGGTGACCGATTGAAAGAAGGAGCAAACATCAACAGGTCCCTGTCAGCACTGGGAAACGTCATATCAGTCAGTACAATAATATCGGGCTGAATAAAACAGAAGAATTTAAGTCCATTTGTTGTTTAAAGTAAAATACTTGTGTCTCAACTTGAGACTTTTGTCTTAGACTTAAGTCCACATTTTGTTTGAGATTTTTTTTTTCAACTTTGAGCCTGACATATATTGGACGTAATTCTTTTAAAAGAATTCAATTTAGATTATAATAATGCTGTCTTATTTGCTTCATTATTTGCAAACTGTGTCTAAAATATGTCTCAAATATACGCAAAATCAAAGCTTATGTTATAGCTTATAATATAATATAGATGTAGTTATGTAGAAAGTAGAATATGTTAGGACATAAATCTTAGGCAATAGCTTATTGGCAAAATTAAACCTCAGTTATCAAACATGTTCCATCCTTGTGTTTTACACCTCTTCTGTATATAGCACAGTATTTTAAAACTCACTGTACAGAAATAACAACTTTACTTGGTTGTTTTGGCTGTAGTTTTATAAACTGAGTCATTGTTTGAGTAGGACTTTACATTTATTATTTTCATTTTACCATCAAATATAAGAGTTTATTTGGGTGAGTAAAATTTTTTTGCAGGAGTCTAAATTTTATCACACTCACCCAGTTTGCAGATTTGCAAACACACGAGATGTCTCTGGCATATTTTTGAATCACTCTTTGTCAGGCTCTGGCTGAATTGTCATCAGGAAAAAAAAAGAATGTCATGGTGCCTTACAGAGACTCAGTATTGACCAAACTGCTGCAAAATGCATTGGGAGGAAACAGGTAAACATGTGTATTCCTTAGAAGAAATAACGTAAAATATACCAACAGGGCTGTCATTTGTCTGACATTGAGAATCGGGTGCAGTTTTAATGAGAAAGTTATCCAAGTGACACAACTTGTTAAATTTTATTACAGGGGAAGATAAATGTTTACAGGCTTAGTCTCTACAATGAAGATTGTGTCATTTGTGGTGATTAAAAATATATATCACATCATTTATTGAAATATAATGACTGTTCTATGGTCCTACTATCTGTTTTTACTACACCAACATCTTTTCTGTTACAGTAAAACAGTAATGATTGCCGCCCTGTCACCCGCTGATATCAACTATGACGAGACTTTGTCCACACTACGCTATGCAGACAGAGCCAAACAGATTAAAAACAAGGCTGTGGTGAATGAGAACCCCCTCGACAGGATGATACGCATGCTCAAGGTAGGGATAAAATATAAAAAAACAACATAATCACCTGGGTCCACTATTCACTTACATTTCTGTATCCTTAAACTTATTCTTAGTCTCAGAACCTTCTGAAAAATAACCATTTTATTCTAGGAGTGCAAACGGTTACTCGAACCTCGGTAGACGAGTCGGTCATTAGTAGCACTTGAGTCCATTTTAACTACTCAAGTACTCACAGTGTATTGTATTATCGCCCGCGAAACGAAACGTTTTTGTAAAATATGCCACATTTCTGCATTTTCGCCACGTAATATCAATTAAAGTTGTGGTTTGGGCTTAAAAATGTATACTTTACTCCGTATTCTATAATACCTGGTTAAATAGAAAAAGCTTTTCTTCTAAAGGTTCACTACCATTTGTTTACAGAAGACTTCTAGTGGTAGATACTAAATCTCACTATTATTCGAATTCAGGTCAGTTGTCAAAGTGCGGGTACTCTGGGCTGTTTTTTAGCATCCATCCCAGCCCTATTTATTCCAGCTTTTGATGTGGATAATTTGACAATTGCCAATATTTAAGAGAGAATGAGTATTCTTTCCTTAGTTTTATCCTTGTCCATAATCCATTAGTCTATTTTACACGCTACATTCTCTACTTTTGAGCTAGCACACTAGTACAAGGTTCACAGTGACCTAGTTGGTTAGCAAGTATGACATTAATCACAGATTGTTACCCCACAGCCCTTAAGGGCTATCGGGGTATTGTTTTCACCCATGGTGTCCAGATGGGCGGGTGGTGGGAAGAAGTTTGTCCGGCCTGTATCTCGAAAACCATAAGGTGTAGGAAGTTGATATTTGGTAGGGATATTGGTTGGGGGTGTAGGTGTGCAACATCATAGTCTGACCTTGATTTGACCTTTGACCTTTCTGTAGTGACCTTGACCTATAAAATCTTGTCCAGGCTATATCTCGGAAACCGTAAGGTGTAGGAAATTGATACTTGGTAGTAACATTAATTTGGGGGTTGTAGGTGTGCAACGTCATGGTGTGACCCTGATTTGACCTTTGACCTTGCCGTAGTGACCTTGACCTATAAAATCTTGTCCGGGCTATATCTCGGAAACCGTAAGGTGTAGAAAGTTGATACTTGGTAGGGACATTGCTTAAGGGGTGTGCAATGTCTGACCTTGATTTTACCTTGCCGTAGTGACCTTGACCTATAAAAACTTGTCTGGGCTATACAGTGTAGGAAGTTGGTACTTGGTAGGGACATTGGTTGGGGTTGTAGGTGTGCAACGTCATGACGTGACCTTGATTTGACCTTTGACCTTGCTTTGATGGATTTCTCATATACTGATAAGTTTTACATACTATCCCACATTTCATGTACCATAATGTATGTCATATACTCGGTTGAATTTCACATACTCTGATGACTTTTACATACTCTGATCAATTTCATATACTTTGATGGATTTCATATAGTTTTTATGAATATCACATACTTTGATGAATTTCATATACTCTGATAAATTTTACACACTCTGATGAATATGCACTTGCTTTGGTGATTTTATATACTTTAGTTAGTTGCACGTACTCTGATGAATTTCACATACTTTGATGAATTTCACATACTCTGGTTAAGTGCACATTCTGTGATTATAAATTTTACATACCATGATGAATTTGTTAGTTGCTTTACCACATACTTTGTGCAGGAAGAAAACGAGCGACTAAAGAAACAGCTTGAGGGTGGAGCTTTGCCTGAGGGTACTATGTCTGGAATGTCTCCAGAAGGTGGGTGACACTGAGGAAATCCCATTGTTTTTTTTTCTTAGTTATAGAATATTGTGAACCAAGCTGCTATGTTAGTGACAATATACACCGTTTATCTTGTCTGTCCATGGATATTGCTTCTGTTTGGTTAATTTAAAGGTATGAGTTTAGTTGGGACAGTCACATGTTGTCCTGCATTGTGACATAACGGCATAGCTTACACTGGTTGTGTCATGAGAGCTTTTCCATACGTGACTTGCCCATACTCGTACTCAAGGGGGAATGTATCACACAGTCAGCACTATATTACTTAATCTGTTGTCCATACATTTAGAGGATTAATTTTGTTTATTGAGAAAAAGTTTAACCCTTTCGCTACCATCTATGACATCTAGCAGTCGACGCTAATGTGTATTACAAGGTACCATGTCTGTCGACACAGGGTCGACGGCAATAATATGAATTTCTTCTTTCCCTTCAGTACACTGCAATACGTTTTCTTTGGTCCAGCAGTATTAAAACGATTGCTTAAGTAAAATATACATAAGTTATGCTATATTTTAAAAAAAATTCAACATTTTTACCTATTTTAACTGGTTTCTGTATATATTGCCGTATTTACCACATATAGCTGCATATTGTTTACTCGTGGTTATTTTTATTTGGGGAATTCCCATAAATTTTCCCATTCGACTTTCATCAATTCCTAATGAAATATACCGAAAAATACCGCAAATTAAGTGTATAAGGTAGTGAGTTACTATTTTAATTTATTGGCGTTTTTGACGTGATATGACGTCATATGGCTACAGTCCGGTGGAATAATGTTCCTTCAGTAGCGAAAGGGTTAATTCATAGTAACAGCAGTTGTTATAACACAAACATGAAATATAGCATGAAGAATTTAGCTCGGAATACAAAGAAATATGGCTTCGTTATGAAAAGAACTGGAAATTCATTGTTTGATAATGTTGTTTTTTTGTATTTTAAGGTTTGAACTGTTTTGTATACCTTCTGCAAGACTACACATTGAATACTATGAGTATACATAGCAGATTTACTATAACATAACAATTGAATACGATGTTTTCAGAAACATAATTTTATTTATCACAGAAATTGAGAAGATGCGGCAGGAGATGATGGAAGAAATCCGGGCTCAGATGATGGCTAACCAGGAGCTGATTGTAAAGGAGGAAGAGGAAACGTCAGCAGAACAGTGGGAGAAACAGGTGAATGTCAGAGTGAAGCAGGGTAATGTCACACAAAAAGTTGTATTGTCATTGAAAAACAGTGGAAAACCTCATAGAAACAGGGCACAGGAAAAATTTGCATGAAAAAATGGTAAATGGTCACAGGAAAACGCGCTAATGTCAAAGGGAAACAGGATAATGTCACAAACACAAGGCGGAGTTTAACACTGAAACAGGGTAATGTCACTATATAAATGATAATGTCATGAGGGAAGGAGGTAATATCACAGAGAGACAGGGTAATGCCACAAGGTAACAGGATGCTGTCACAGGGAAGTAGGGCAATGTCACTGACTGAACAACTGGTAAAAAAACTTGAAAATGTGTAGAGTAAGAGATCTAAAATTCGCCAGGAATCTAAAATTTGCCACCTCTAAAACCTTAGTTAATTTTATGAAGAAAATGATGTTTTGTCTGAAAATTGGCATTTTTCAGTTCAAAAAGCCTTAACTTACTGTACATTCAACAAATCTCACCTCCATTCATTTATTTTATTAGTATTTCCACATGTGGCGAATTTCAGATATGTGGCGAATTTTAGATTTCTTACTCTATTAGAAGTAGATGTCACATGAAAAAAGTGAAGTTAGTGACAGAAGAGATAAATATCCTAATAAAACTTTTAATGTCAAGGAAAATACAAAAATGTCAGTGATTTAATGGATAGAAAATCCCAGGATAAAGTTTTTGATTACACAGGAAAATATCATAGGCTGAATATCAAATAAACTGATAAATACAGCAAACTAAAGAACAGTCATATCAGTTTACACATTGTTCAGTCAAAAGAAAAATTTTGCTGGTTTTAAACCTTTTGATCAGTCCATCTTTAAACATTAAATAACTTTGTTGCTACTGAAAATTTAAATCAACGTCATTACAGTATCCTTTCATAAATATCTTTCAAAAAACAATCAGAATACAAGCTGCAGATAATAGCCATGTTCTTAATGGACTATATCAGCAGTAAATTGAAACTCATCTTGTGAATGTTGAATGACATTTTTATGCCACTTCCTGTTGGCAGCTGCAACTGGCGCGTTCAGACACTGTGATACAAGATCAGCAGGATAGCAGGAAGAAGCGAGACCCGCACTTGATGAACCTCAACGAGGACCCCATGTTGACTGGAGTCGTATTCCACTTCCTGTTGGCTGGCGAGACCAGCATAGGTCGGAAAGACGCAGATACCCTGCCCACTGTGTGTCTCAGTGGACTCAGGTTGGTGAATCAGTTTGTGTATTGGTGTTAGTTATTGCTGGGATGGTGTTTGCAAATTTCAGTATTATCGCTCGCAGGCTCTGATCGGTAAAATTTAAATACAACTGATAGTTACTAAACTCATTTCTTTGTGGACTTTCTGACAAAATGGAATCATATTTTGTGATAATTTGGTGCATTCACCAGTTAAAATCATAAACTTTGCAGTAAATACAAAAACAATATAAATACAAAAATATTGGGGGTGTCACGGGTGTAGACAATAACAGATAATAAATACGGACACGTGTACTTTAATTGCTATTAAACCGAGTTCTGTGTTGTGCAGTATTATGAAGAATCATGCTGTGATCAAACGGAAAGACGGGGAGGTGGAGATCAGCCCTGCTGTGTCTGGAGCCAAAACAAAGGTGAACGGAACTCCACTGACAGGAAAACGTGTACTGGAGGACAAAGACAGGATCTTGTTTGGTGAGCATAGTCTAGTGAACGTACAATTGATTTGCTTTAAGTGTCACTGTTCAAACCATATATTTAAATAGATCAAAATATTTCTACTTAATAAGGAGTTTTAAATAATTGGGATAGTTTTAGAAAACTATGGTATTTGGTTTGTTTAGTTAAAGTGTTCATATATTATTCTTGTCTTTTGTTAGTCTACATCAAGCTTTGAAAATTATAGTGAATTTTCTGAACATTTCCAAATATGTGGAATAAATATTTAATTGAGGATAATGTCTCAGCTTTTAACTTTAAAAATCACTGACATTTCAACATTTCCTACTGACATTTTCCTGATAAATCCCTTATACTAACTGATTTCTCAGACATTTTCTGAACACAGTTACGTTTATTCACTTCACAATTATTTAGACCCCTGTGAGATTTCCCTTTAATGCAACCTGCTAAAATATAAACCATGGAGTTGAGTACAGATCAAAAAGGTCCCTTGATTGTATGTAAACAGTTCCTTCCTTCATCCCTGTATACCACTGTGTCCTCATTAGTAATATACTCACCTATGGAGACAGAACACCTGTGTATAATCACTATACAGGTAGATACATAGTGGCTTGTATAACCACTTAAAATGGCAGTCCTTTGTCATTGGGTCCTATGCCCAGTGGCAGGCAAGTTAAAGTACCCCAGGAAAGTAGATAAAGGGTTGTCTGTGAGACTTGGTCTTTCAGTTAGGGGAATGTCAGTCACTAGTGCTTGGTCTGTCCTTGTGCAATCTGGACAGGTCAAAAAGCACTTTCTGTCGTGCAGTAGAAGAGATATTATGCCGAGTATAAAAAATATATACAATAAGTATATACTCAACCAAAAAAGAAATGCAAGATATACAGTAAATGACCTATTTAGTGCATCCGCCCTTGTAACTGCACCCTACCTCTTTTTCCCAGCAATATCGTCGGTGACAGTACACAAGATCTACATATTTTTATATATTGTATGTATTTTTACTTAATAAATTGACATATTTGTCATGACTTTCGTGTTTGTTTTTATCTACCGCCATATTTACAGGAAGTGGGTGTTTCTGGTAGATTCTAAATGTCAAAACACCGTTATTCTTACCGGATTGACCTATACTTCATCCCGGAAAGTGTTTCATGATGGGTGCGCTAAAAGGGGAATTTTTTCCCACCAAATATTGAACAAAATTAGTCTTTCCTTAGCGCACTGTGCGCTAAATAGGTCATTTACGGTATGGTAATTTATGATTTATAAGTATATAATTTACATCATTTATCATATTCAAATGAGTTGTTTATTTTCATCCATTTCAGGCTCGAATCATTTGTACATGTTTGTGAACCCACAAAAACGCAGCAAGAACACAGAGCTACCTGAGGAAATCACCTGGGAGTTTGCTCAGAAAGAGATTGCGCAGGCTAAGGGTTTCACCTCAGGTGTATCTAAAGGAATGACCAAAGGTAGGTACATTCACTACTAAAGTGCTAGACCGAGTTCCTCTTGCTCTAAAAGCCATTTTGCACCGATATGTTATTGAGAAAACGGGAATATTCTTACAAGCCACCAGTAAGGGTTTCAATATAACATGTCAATGTAAATGCTCTATTTTGAGTATTGGCTCATTTTAAAGATTACATAAAATGAAAAAAGCAGTTTATATGCTTTTTGTCTCATTGGGTTCTATTCCCACAGGCAGGCTGAAGAACTTTGAGCATGTTAATAAATGATCATTCCTGGGTCTTTTTAGACATATTTTAGGATATCCATCACTATGGCTTAGGCTGTGCTTGTGTATTTGGGACAGATTATTTAGCATTTTGAAGTCTGTTGCAAAGGATATATAGAGTATAAATACCGACAATGTAATAATATAAAGAAAAGTTTTTAAAATATAGTAATTTGTTTCATAATGGTGGTTTTGCCTTAGATGTATGAATTCTTTAAGAAAATTGAAGTGTACCAAATATTTACTGTTGTTATATGATAGTGTACCTTACAGTCTATCTTTTGATGAAGATTAATGCTATGAAAGTTTCTGTGGGATTTTTTGAAAAAGTACTTGACAAACATAATTACATTTCAGCCATAAAAGTATGATCGTTGTCAAATTTACTCATTGAGGGTGCTTACTGGTGTGGTCGGTAACATCAACCCTCCCTTCTCTGAAGTTATGTGTGGTCAAATCCCATATCTACCTTAACATAAGTGGACAAGCTGAAGGTTGCCTTCCGTGCGCACTGCTTTGCTCCACTCCTTTTAGGTTTATTATTGGTAGTTTTCTCAATATATTAAAAAAATGTTTAAATGTGGTCAATTTGTGTGACCTTTCGCAGCAGAGTGTCTCATTTTGTTGCTTCTGTATCTATCACCAAAAATCCGTGTTTGGTGCTGTTGCGCCACAGAGTACCCTTTGTATAAGGGAGATTAAGCACCATAAAAGTATAAATAGAATAGAATGGAATAGAATTTGAAGAGTAGAGTAATCGCAGATTAATCAAGTATAAAAATTACTATCTAATCTAGTTGTCTGGACTTTTATAGCATTTAATCTCCCATTGTTTGACAGAATCCAAGGTAAAACAATGCAAAAATATGATCAATAAGAATAAGTCCATCCACACAAGCAGCTGCTAACCATGATTGTACTAGGCAGGTTGGCTTTTGATAAAAGCTAAATTTTAAGCATATTTCTGAAGGATACAATAGAGGTGGAATTGTGTATGTTATCAGGTATGTCATTAAATATTTCAGCTGCTACCCATGATATTGCTAATATATATATGCAAGTAAATAAATGAATATATTCCATAAATAAATGTGCTGTTGTCCCTTATCTAGACCAGCAGATAGCACAAGAACAGGTGCTGGAGCTGTTGCCAATGGTTTCCGAAGTAAATGCCATCTCAGAGGAGCTCAACAAGTACCGCAACTTTGAGGTGGTCATTCTGTCTGCGGCTGCTCAGGAGGTCTCCTATAAAGAGTCCAAGTGAGTGTTCACATTAGTTTCATGCAAATTAATAAATTAATATACCCTAGCTAGCATTTGATATTGAACTAAAATTTCAGTATCTATATCAAATTACACTTTGGTTTTTAATAGCTTTCATTACTACAATTTAAGGGTTTTTTTCTTTATTAGTTCAAAATTATAGAACTTTGTTTGCAAATTTTCTTGGATAGAATATTGAAATTGATGTATTTAATATCAATATTCTAACTCAAAATCATTACTGATTTATATTTAAATACAGGTAACAATAGTAAGCGTTGAGTGTGCTAGTGCCATGAATAACTTAAACTTTTTGGAATTAACTGAAAATCAATGGCAAGGATAGTGGTCAATATTCCAGCTAATTTAAATGCTCCATGTTTTTGTACTTGAAAGGGAAAAAAATGCGTATATCCTTTACTTATATACTGGAAGTAAGTTTATTTCAAATATTCCACAGGCTTTAATTGGTATGGACTAAGAAATTTTTTGTGCAACATTTTTACATTGAGGCAGCTGATAGGAAGTCATGTTTTGGGTCTGGGCCCATATTTAGTAACATTCTTAATCTTACAGTAGTGTTAATCTGAGATTGTTTATTAAAGGGATAAATCATGAACAGTAGAATTTAGTACATAGTTTGTTTTCTAAAGAGAAGCTTTTTCTTTTTTATTTTGAAATATTTTTTTTTCAAATCCTGTGATAATTCATGTTACTCTTTTTGAAGTTTCTATAATTTTTTTTGAAACTTGTAGTTCATCATTAGATTCCTTTTGTCTTTTGTTTAAACTTGTGGAATAAAACTTCTTTTGACATTTTTTTCAGTGGTGCAACCATGTAAGGTTACCTGACAGTGTGTGTTACTTAAACTGAATTTCTGTTGCTATGACAGTTCTTTTGCAATGACACATGCGGCTCATAATGACAATGTTTCTAGCACCTGAAAACATTGTAATTATGAAATGGCATACATACAGATTCAATTGAACAATTAAAGGTACATTGAATGAAAAAATATCTGCAGATTTAATGCTGTTCAGCAATATTTTCTTGAGGGTAATTTGGGACCAATATTCATTACTTGTTTGAGTCTGGCTACTGTTTTATCACAAAACACGTTTACAACAACAAATTTCTGCAGATAAAATTTCTTCATATCTGTGTTTGTTCCTTTTTGTGACATAAAAATGGCTGTAATAATTTGAAATATAGTATTTTGTGCACATCATGTTAAATAAAACTTATAGAAGTGTCTTTTGATCAATAAGTTATGAAGAAAACCCCCTAGGGAAATCTGTGACTTCATATTGTGTGCACTTGGGCGAACACTATCAAGCTCACAAAAACGGCAGGCAAATTGGAAGAAAGTTTAACTTCTCATTGTAACCTCTGTGTAATCTTTTAACATCAAATAATGGAGCCAATATACAGATAAAACATTTTATCTCTATTAGCCACATGTTAATGCAGAAAATGGCTGTAATGGCAACAGAAACTCGGTCTGTGTATCGTTGTTGTTGCTTGTTTGTTGTTTATAAACTGTTGTGTGTGGATTTTATAACATGTCCCCATTTTGTTAATAATTTTATACATGTTTATAATTCCAGTGACTTGAGGTATTTTGTCATGTTAATGCATTAGTAGTTGCGAGGCTAAAAATAACACGTGTTTTGGGTATCCTTATAAGGACATTCAGTAGATGGAGATTAAGCATTACAAAAGTAGTATTAAAATTAGAATTCTGATCTTTTAATTGCAAATTTTTCTTCATAGTGCCTGCTGCCATAATTCATCATCTGTAGAAAATGGAAGTTAGCAGTAAATTCAGACTTCAATCATTATCGTTGATCTCATTATCATTGACTGTTTCTGTTTGTTATTAATTGGTGGAATGCCAATTTGGAGATGCCAATTTCAGGTAGAGATTGTAATTTGGCAATTAAACAGCTTTCAAAATGCTCAGTTAATTTTTTTCTTTTATGGTTCTAAGGCTGTTGAACTAACAGTCAGGAGACATAAGAAATCTTCAAACTGTTGTTATCAAGGTGATCTATAAAACAGGCTTTTACAAAATCCCCTTGTGTGCCCAAGGATTTAGAATTTAAGATGTTTAGTGTAGCTTTACTGTCAGAGTGCTGATTTATTGTTTTTCAGTAAAATTTGTTGGTTATGTTTAGTTGTAGAGATGCTTTATAAAATCTATAGTTGGTGGCTGTAATTGGATCATTACCGTAAATGACCTATTTAGCGCATCCGCCCTTGTAACCGCACCCTATCTCTTTGTCCCAGCACTATCGTCGGTGACAGTGCACAATATCCACATATTTTTTATATATTGTACGTATTATTACTTAATAAATTGACATTTTTGCCGTGAATTTCGAGTTTGTTTATATCTACCACCATATTTACAGGAAGTGGGTATTTTTAGTAGATATTAAATGTCGGAACACCGTTATTCTTACTGAATTGACCTATACTTCATCCCGGAAAGTGTTTCATAATGGGTGCGCTAAAAGGGGAATTTTTACCCACCAAATATTGAAAAAAAGTCTTTCCTTAGCGCACTGCGCGCTAAATAGGTTAGTTACGGTAAGTTGTCCAGGCATCCCAGCCTATTTGAGGGACACACTCACCGAGGAAAACAAGGGACTTAGGTGTTACCGATGCATAGGCAGAAAAGAAGTGGCTTGGAAGACAACTTAAATGGCAATGTTCTGTCATTGTGTCCTATCTCAGGCTAAATAACACAGGGATGTTGTTAAGTGGTCATCTGTGAGCCTGCGTCTTTTAGTCAGTTGCCATAGTCAGTTTTTGGAATCAGGATGAGTCCATTAACACATTGGTTCTGGTGGTTTAGGAGATATTTCAGTAGATATAAATACCCACACTGCTAAAATTGAGTTTTTGAATTTCAAAGTATTATTCCAGGCATGTTAGTTACAAACATCTATGTAATAGTCATTCAGAGGTAGTTTGAAACACAATTCTGCACAGCAATGCCATAAACATGGGAAAATAGAGCCTTGGGATATTGTTCTGTGTAAGAGTAAGATTTGATGAATTTTGCAGCAATAGACTTGGTCTGGAACCTCTTTAAATAGAACACTGATCTATAGAATTTCCCATTAAGCAGAATTAATGAGGAGAATTAGATGTGACATCATTAGAGGAGCCTTTCCATTGAAATGTTCACTGTTCTCGGGAATTATCTGGAATAATAGATTCAACTGCATTTGAAATTCACTGTAATTTCAATTATTATTACCTCTGGCAAGGAAGGTATGTTTTTGGTGGCATTTGTCTGTATATTTGTTTGCCTTTCTTACAGAATAACCTGAAAAGATATGGACAGATTTTGATGAAATTTTCTGGAAATGTTGGCAATGGTACAAGGAAGTGATAATTCACTGTGGGTGGGTAATTGGATTATCATCAGGATCTAGGAATTTTTAAAAGTTTTTTTATCCTAGCACTTATAAGCAGTATTGCAGGGTTGGGTCTTTGTGGAGATATGCACTCTTTGAATGCCCTTGTTTACATTGTAGTAGACTTGCATAAAATTTGTGATTTTTTTTGTGACAATTTTAAGCTTTTTAGCTAATCTAATAATATTGTCCATGGTTTGTTTTGCTTAACTTTAAGGGTGTACTTATCTGTAATTAATTTTACATGCTGCCTAAAATAGTTCATTTGTCATTCACTTTGAATCCATGGTTTGCTTTATAAACATACAAGATGTTGTTGCTTTGTGCTGATAACATTTCCATACAGTTTCTGTATAATTTTAATGTTTGTGTGTGTTGTGTGTTCTCATAAATATAGTTCATTTGTTCATGCTTAATAATTTTTGTGGATTTTAGCTACAACAAAATAAAACAATATTGTTAATTTTGTCGACTGCCAAATCATTGTAGATATGGTTGTCAGTTCTGTATATGCAGATGTTATTAATATTATCGTTATTGTTTTTAACCTAGCCTGGGACCAAACAACTTTCACCATATTCCCAGGTATGATCCACCAGAATGACATCAAAGTGACAGCACTTTTTGCCTAACATCAGGCTATGACCATTTAAATTTATTTAAGTTCCATTTATCTTCCCTCCTTCCATGATAATACTTAGGTGAGAGCTTTTCCTAAAATCGTATGTACATGTACTTGATTTTTCCTCCATAAGTTTGTGCTTATGGCTGTGAAAAGAGACACTTATATCTGGGAAGTACATGTTAAAGGGAAGGATTGCAAAATCCCCCTCCAGGAAGTGGATAGGTGTATGAATATCAGTGAATTTATTTTTTACAATAATATAGTCCCTAGTTAAAGGAAAAATAGAGAGGTGTGCAGGTAGACAGATTGGCAGGTTGACACATAATGCAGTTCCTCATTAACCCTTTCGCTACCATCTATGATGTCTAGCAGTCGATGCTAATGTGTATTACAAGGTACCATGTCTGTCGACACAGGGTCGACGGCAATAATATAGATTTCTTCTTTCCCTTCAGTATACTGCAATATATTTTCCTTGGTCAAGCATTATTCAAACGATTGCTTAAGTAAAATATATATAAGTTATGCCATATTTTAAAAAAAATTAACCATTTTTACCTATTTTAACTGATTTCTGTATATATTGTCGTATTTACCGCATATAGCTGCATATTGTTTACTCGTGGTTATTTTTATTTGGGGAATTCTCACAAATTTTCCCATTCGACTTCATCAATTCCTAATGAAATATACCGAAAAATACCGCAATTGAAGTGTATAAGGTAGTGAGTTACTATTTTAATTTATTGGCGTTTCTGACGTGATATGACGTCATATGGCTACAGTCCGGTGGAATAATGTTCCTTCAGTAGCGAAAGGGTTAAAATTAAAGTAGAGAGATAGACAAGTGGGTGGGTCGGCAGGTCAGACAAGTGCCAACCTGCCGACCTGTGTACTTGCCCAACAGTTACACATAATAATAACAATATATATATGTATATATCGGGAGGGGAAGTCTGCAATTTAGCCCGTTAAAGAATGAACCACACATTATATCCATCCCTTCTCCCTCTTGATCCCCTCTAGCATGTATATTTCAGTAAAGGTTGTGACAGGTCAAAACAGGTATTTCAAGCATTTTAAAAAAGTGGTCCCAAATGCAAAATGCCTTCTGAGTTATCATATTGCCTCAAAGGCATCCTACCCAAATGTGGATTCTACTGTATGTGTCTTACCAATATACTGACATGGAAGAACGACAACCAAAGGTAGATGAACCTGTCTGGTTTAACATTGTGACCCCAGCACAGATAGGTGTACAGTATGTATTAGTGCAAATTAAGTGTCAGACTGAATGAGTTACACACGATCAGGCCAGCCTAGAAGACATGTTGTTAAAACAATTTGTCTTTTTTTAGTTATATTTACTTTGCATACACATGTGCAGGAGAACCTCTCTTATTTGACTTTCTGCTATATGAAAATTCCACATTATTATGATCTTATCTCCACCCTTCTCAAATTTCTTTGTGCTCTTGTTGTGTCTTATTCTTGTGTGACTGTGTTTTAAATAAACAAGTAAATAAAATATCTGAACAAAAGCCTACCCAAAACATGTATGTCATTGGTAGCAGGCAACCCATTGTATAAGTGTGGTAGAATTGTACACTGACACAATGCATAAGAAATCATACAAATGCAATGTATTTTGACTGGAAAGTTTTAGAACTAAATTTTCAGGTTATAGCAATGAACCTTAATGGTTGTTGTTTTATGTTTCATCAGGGTGTTATATCTCTGAAAAAAATTCTTGAAAGCAAAATATAAATTTCATTTCCGAGGATAATTTTTTTTTATAAATTGGTTAAATTTTATAGGTCTACTATTCAGATAGATTTTTCAAGTATGTTTCATTGTTTTATGGACAAGTCGGCCCACTACAAACTCGGCCCACTACAAACTCGGCCCACTACAAACTCGGCCCACCTCAAACTCGGCCCACTACAAACTCGGCCCTAATTGTCCAGGGTGTCTTTGGAAGGGGTAAGAATTAAGGCAGGTCTATATTTTAAATTATATTTTAAATTATATACAGTAGATAATTTTATTTTTTTCATAGACAGTTAACATTAAAAGCACTATATGTCAATTTATAGCCAAAAGAACGGTTGAAGTTTAACCTTGTGCTCTCAGCAATAAAGTGTTCTTGAACCTCCTGGCAAACCTCACAGACCCACTGTAACTCACACTGCAGCTCACACAGTTATGACACAAATGATGCTTATTGCAATCAGACTTAATCCTTGCAATGTCCAACTGACACTGCATCTCAAACTGTTATGACTTAATTTGTGCAATTGCAATCAATCCTAAGCCATCCAGGGTCCACTTACCACAGCTTCAATTGTAATTAGGGAGTTGTGCCTAACAATCCCCCATGAACAAAGGAGACTACCTCCTTTGATGTGGCAGAAAGTTGAAAGAAAGAGTTAATCCTTAAAGCTTTTGATGTCTGCATGCAAGAGGCCAAATAGAAGTAAATTGTAAACATTTATAGGTAAGTTAATATCTCATATTATTTCCAAGAACAAGATTGTGCATAATTTCACAATCAAAATGATACCAAACATGTATGTTTGTTCCCAAACTTATGAAATGTAGAAGTTAACTAATAAAATCTGGAAAATTCTGACTCTATCACTTCATATGTGACTCTTAAACTCTATCACTTTATATGTGACTCTTAAAAGTGGGCTTTAATACAAACGTAAAATATAGTGCCCCATATAGCTACTACCAATATGTAAATAAATAAAAAGGCATTGTAATATTTAACAATCTTTATTAACAATCTTATTAAATGGGCCATGTTTGAAGGGGGACGACTTTGAAACGGGCCGACTTTGACACGGGCCGACTTTGAAGTGGGCCGAGTCGTCCAGATTCCGTTTCATTCATACACTGTCTCGCTAAATTTGTGGGCATATTTTTGTTGAGTGGTGAAATATAGAAATGTAATTGTTGTTATTTGGCAGAATCCATGGAAATATTCAGTTCAAAAACATTCAAAATATTATTGTGAGCAGATTTGTATGAATGATGTTCCAGTGAATGGAAGAAAAAACAACATTACTCATAATTTTAATCTGTGTTATATCTCATCTATTTCTTAATGTATTTTAATTCAATGAAAAATAGCATAAGAGCAGTAAAATACCTTGCTAATGATATAGATATATATAACATAGTTGAAGATGTTCTACCTTTAAAATGTTGGCGAAAAATCTGTACTCAGTAACAAAACATTTGAATAATGTTTTCACATTAACCAACTTGAGTACATATGCAAAAATATTACCTGATCTGTATGTGCCATATGTAGGTCAACTGTGTCATGTGGTGAATAATGAATTGCTGTATATAATAAGTAGGTCAGTGTGACCTTTGACATTGACTTTGTACTTTCTTCAGAGTGATGGTGAAGATGAAGAATCTACTGAATGGAAACAGCTGGCTGTGGGAGAGAGGCAAGTTCATGAACAGGAGGTACTTGATGCAGGTATGGGATGCTTAGTAGGCCACAGTTTATGTTTCAGGAAACATAATTTGAAATGCGATTGAATTATTCAAGCAATTTTAGCAATGTCTCCACTTCCCCTCCAATATTTGAATAAAATATATGTATTCAGCAATTATTTTTACTCACAAAAGCAAAAATGTTTTAGTTACCAATTAATCACAAATTGCATTCTGATATGCAGACACAAAAAAAAATAATGGATTGCTGATCACGGAATGTGTATATTGAGACTACACATCCTGAACTCAGGTTTACAAAATGTACCAGGTCAAAAATTCATCTCTGTAGTTTATTCTGAAATCTTAATTTTTTTCTCACAACTTAGCTTTTGTTGAAGTACATGTATCAGCTGATAAACTAAATCCAGTTGAGATTTGATCTGTCAATGAAAATTTTGTTAGATGTTTATATAACCACTGTGGCAAGGTGAGAAAACCCTTAACCATGCATATTTTATCCATAGGTTTTTACCTCTGCCAAGGAGGTTGTATTTTTAGCGGGGTGCCTTTGTTTATCTGTTTATTTGTCTGCAAAACAATAAAGTCATGGACAGATTTTGATGAAATTTTGAGGAAGTGTGAAGAATGGCTCACAGTACTGATGGTTTGAGTTTCGTGGTGATCACCATCTGAATCCAGGAATTTTTAAAATGTTTTTTTTTACCCCACAGCCCTTAACGGCTGTCGGGGTATTGTTTTCACAATGACGTCTGGATTGGTGGACGGGGAGGCAGGCTGTGGGAAAAGTTTTTCCGGGCTTTATCTCAGAAACCATAAGGTGTGGGTAGTTGATACTTGGTAGGGACATTGGTTGGGGGTGTAGGTGTGCAACTTCATGGTGTGACCTTGATTTGACCTTTGACTTTGCCGTTGTGACCTTGACCTTTAAAATCTTGTCCCAGCTATATCTCATAAACTGTAAGGTATAGGAAGTTGATACATGGTAGGGACATTGGTTGGGGGTGTATGTATGCAGTCATGGTATTACCATGATTTGACCTTTGACCTTGCCGTAATGACCTTGAACTTTAAAATTTTGTCTGGGCTATATCTGACAAACTGTAAGGTGTAGGAAGATGGTACGCTTGGTTGGGATATTGGTTATGGGGTGTAGGCGTGCAATATCATGCTGTGACCTTGAGTTAACCTTTGACCTTGCTGTAGTGACCTTGACCTTAAAAATCTTGTTCGGGCTATATCTTAGAATCTGTAAGCTGTAGAAGGTTGATATATGGTAAGTATATTGGTTGGGGGTGTAGGTGTTCATTGTTATAGTGTGACCTTGATTTGACCTTTGTCTTTGTCGTAGTGACCATGAGCTTTTAAATCTTGTCCAGGCTATATCTTAGTATACGGAAGGTGTAGGAAGTTGATACTTGGTAGGGACATTGGTTGCGGTGTTTAGGTGTGCAGCATCATGGTGTGACACTGATTTGACCTTTGAACTTATTGTAGTGAGCTTGACCTTTAAATCTTGTCTGGGCTATATCTCAGTAACCGCAAGGTGTAGGAAGTTAATGCTTGGTATGGACATTTGTTGGGGACTGTGCGCGTGCAACAACATGGTATGACCTTGAGTTGGTGTTTGACCTTGCTGTAGTGATGTTGACCCTCAAAATCTTTAGTGGGCTATATCTCAGAATCTGTAAGATGTAGGAAGTTGATACTTGGTAGAAACATTGGTTAGGGGGTGTAGGTGTAGATCATCATGGTGTGATGTTTAACCTTGGCTCGCCAAAGTGTGTTGACCTGCCATATTTGAGACATATTTCTCTTATTACAAAGATATGTGGATTGCTGCATCTGATTATTAAATGTACTTTTACTTAATTGTGCTATTTCCATTGACAGCTATACTTCAATCAATAAATTTTCCAGATTTATAATTTTTGTTTACTGATTAATGCTATCATCTTACTATTGAATTGTCATTTTTACCCCACAGCCCTTAAGGGCTGTCGGGGTATTGTTTTCACCCATGGTGTCCGGATGGGCGGGCGGGCGTGTGGTCGGGCGGCGGGAAATAGTTTGTCCGGGCTGTATCTCAGAAACCGTAAGGTGTAGGAAGTTGATACTTGGTAGGGACATTTGCTAGGGGGTGTAGGTGTGCAGTATCATGGTCTGACCTTGATTTGACCTTTGACCTTGCCGTAGTGGCCTTGACCTATAAAATCTTGTCCGGGCTATATCTCAGAAACCGTAAGGTGTAGGAAGTTGATACTTGGTAGGGATATTGGTTAGGGGGTGTAGGTGTGCAATGTCATGGTCTGACCTTGATTTGACCTTTGACCTTGCCATAGTGACCTTGACCTATAAAATGTTGTCCGGGCTATATCTCGGAAACCGTAAGGTGTAGGAAGTTGGTGCTTTGTAGGGACATTGGTTAGGGTGTGTAGGTGTGCAACGTCATGGTCTGACCAGAATTTGACCTTTGACCTTGCCATAGTGACCTTGAGTTTAAAAATCTTGTCTGGGCTATATCTCGGAAACCGTAAGGTGTAGGAAGTTGATACTTGGTAGGGACATTGGTTAGGGGATATAGTTGTGCATCGTCATGGTCTGACCTTGATTTGACCTTGGCGTAGTGACCTTGACCTATAAAATCTTGTCCGGGCTATATCTTGGAAACCGTAGGGTTGAGGAAGTTGATACTTGGTAGGGACATTGGTTAGGGGCTGTAGGTGTGTATTATCATGGTGTCACCTTAATTTGACCTTTGACCTTGTCCTAGTGACCTTGACCTATAAAATCTTGTTGCACCTTTGGGTCTCTCTTTTGATGCAGATTAAGCACTGTTAAAGTCATATTAGAATTTATTAAGAATTTTACTTTCATAACTTCCCATTGTAAGAGATAGAATTTCATCAAGTGAGCCACAGATTTTGCTCCAACACCACACATAAGCATTCATTAAATGTATTACCACTTCTATATGCATGGTAATATTCAAACCATCTAAACCATAATTTGGCCATGCAGATGTAGATAAAGCGGGTTGAATTTTAGTTTTCTGATTAATGCTGTCATCTTGTTATTGAATTATCTTGTTTTAATACTTCATCTTTATATGCATGATCTTTCTTTTAAACATTATTTGGACCTTTATATAACTGACAGTGCTCTGAAAGTATCCTAAAGTTTATACTGATACAGTACTTCTGTATCTCATGGTGTTGAAAATATTTCCCTAGGCTGTGGGGTACGAGCATCTCTGATGCTATTTTAATACTTTATCTTCACATAAATTTTGTCACTCTTAAACATTATTATTTTTTCTATTTAAACATTATGTGGACCTTTACAAAGCGGACACTGATTACTCTGAAAATCTCTAGATATTTGTACTGCTTCACTCCTTCCGGGTGTTTGGCCTTAGTGTAGCAGTGCACTCTCTAAGTGCTCTTGTTAGTAAATCATTTTTGCAAATATTTTGTTTGCGACAGATTTCACTTTTGATGTTTCCTTTAAGGTCAAATAACATAACTATAACTAAGACCCCCTTAAACCTTACTTGGATTTATTAATTTCAGTTTAACATCATTTTCAACACATTGTATAGGTTATATCGCGATGGATAGTTTTAAGGGCTGAGGAAACCAGTACATACTATCTGGTCAAGATTCTGCAAACCATTGGCAAGCACCTATGGACTGACACACATAGAGCCTCAGTGGTTCGATCTGCAGACCTCAGAGGTGGGAGGCAAATGGGTTATCCACTACACAACCAAGCCCACTATGCTATACCTCACTTGGAAAAATTGTCTGTGTTAGACACATTCCTGGAAGGAAATGCAGCAAACTGTAGTTTTGTACTTGTACAATGTATGTGCTGGAGTGTATTCACCAGTGACTTGCACAACCATTGTTTGTACTTGCAGGATATGTACCAGAGATTTCTGGAGACAGGTGATGACAAACCAGAACCCGATGTCCCTAAAGAAGAGGACCCATTCTGGGAGCCTGCTGAAGATGTTCTGATTGGCACAGCAACAGCATACCTCCAGTCTCTTCTCTACGCCCTTGACTTCAATGACAGCCTGACTGTTGTCGATTATAAAGGTCAGCTGACATCTGAGGGCCAGGGATCAGATTCAAAAACGGTCTCATGTCTTAACCAAACTGTCTCAAATGTGATTTTTTGCTCAATTTCAGATTGTCTCAAAAATTTGAGTTATTAGCTCAGTTTAAGACTGACTCACTTGTGAATGTCTTAGCTGATGCTAGCAAACATAGGGAAATTGTTCCAGGGAATCAAATCCATTATAGACTCTTTTTTACAATTTTCAGTTCCTTTCAGATCAAGATAAGTGTATTACATTTGTGGGTTATGCAGAATTTTACAAACACATTAACCAATCACAATCATTGACACATCTCTGCCATGTTACTTATTCCTTTTTTTAAGGTCAAGAAGAAGGCAGACTAAGTGTGGAGGTGATCCCATGTAACCAGACAGGGAAGCCTCTGGATGAGGACTTCTTTATAGAAGAACCGAATGAATTGCTGGACAAACCCTATTACTTTAAGGTGAGGACTGTACACTGGAAGTCTTTTCATTTAATTGGACATGTACACTGCTTAATCTCTGTACAGATATCTAAACAAAGAAAAAATGTTTGTTCTAAAATCATTTAGACATGGAAAAGCAAGGCATTCTTTACCAAGGATTCTGTCCAGTAGCAACTGCCATAAAGTAGTGATCAAAAGATAAGTTTCTCATGATCATGACTTACCAAAACTAATCAAAATACAGATATATGGTAATGGTATAATAATAATATTACATTAACCACAGTGTAAAAATATTAATACAGTTTCCATAAATCCATCTGTGGGTTCATAATTGAAATGGGCATGCCTTGTTAACACCAGGCCATAAAAAGGCTGAGGTTATAGTTGTCCCCTGCGCTGTCCGGGCCTCGGCGGTGAGCACAAAGCTGGTTGGTGTTCCACAGCCTAAACCCATGCATGGATTTTTACTAAATTTTTAAGATATGTTTACCCTAAGAGGATCTTGAGCTGAGTAGGTTTTGAGTGGTATCTGGCAACAACTGCCACATATTAAGATTTTTGGGTCTTAATGTTAGTGTTTGGCAGCCTAAACCTGGATATAGATTTTACCAACTTTTCAGGGCACATTTACCCATTTACCCGAAGGGGATCTAGAGCTGATTAAGTTTACAGAGTATCAGGACACTACTGTTGCCATGGTAATACTTTTAAGATTTTTATGTCCTAAACTTTGTGTGTGTGTGGGGGGTGGGTGTTCCACAGCATAAACCAGTGCATGGATTTTCACCAATTTTTCAGGGTATGTTAACCCCAAGAGGATCTAAAGCTGATTAGTTTTTGGGCGGGTATCTGGCAACAAGTTTTGCCATGGTAACACTTAAAATACTTTTCAGTTTTAAATTCTTTCATTGAAACTATACTATCTACTATTAGACTGATGTTACTACAGTTGCATTTTTATCTCTAGCTGGCCAAAGGCCAGGGTTGGGAGATTATAAAATGCCTTCTATGCATGTGTGCATGTGTGTGTTTGTCAAATTTTTTACATAAACCTTTATTTGTCAAACATTAGCAGAGATTGTGTATGGCTATGAAAACACGTCTTGTTGTCCTCATTTAAAAAGAAACCTGGCCACCATAGCCGATTGTTTGAAAATCATTAAGATGTTCTAAACTTAAAACATGACTGATAGCTTAATCAGATTTGCACAATATGGCTATGAAAGCTTGCCTTAGAGTAATTTTGGCCTTGTTTTGAAAACAAAATGGTAGCCATATCACATCTTTAATGTCTAATAGGTGGTCTTCCCATCACAAAGCCTATTATCTCCCTTATCATTTGTCCTAGGGACCCGGTATGAGAAAGCAACTTCTAGGAAATCATCCTGTTTCAAGGTCAAATGGGGTCTTCACACTAAAAAGACCTTTCATCTCCCTGGCTTATCATCGATCTTAGAGGTTTGGAATGAGAAAATAACTTATGGGAAACCATGGCCTGCGAATCTTTTGCAAGTGTCAAACTTGACACTGACACCAGCTTCAAGGTCAAGAGGGGTCCTCATACAGAAAAGGCCTTATATTTCTGTTATTATTGCTCCTATGGGTTGCAAATGTGAAAGAAATGCCACAGTTACAAAATAGATGGTACTTGCCTTGGTTAGAGGTTTTACTCAGTGGTGGAACTGCCTACAAGGACGCCCCATACCTTCCAGGATTTGGTGTTTTCATCACATTACAGGCAGTGTAATTTATGGTTAAAGGCATTGGGTGAAATGCCCCTGTCCTTCAAATCTTGTGTGAGGTTTGTATGCAAACTTGTGATACAATGGTGAAACGTCCAATATCTTAACTCACCTTCTGTCACCGCATTACAACAAAAGATGACCTGTTCACAACCTTATATACACCGTGGACCACACTTTCAGTTACCGTTGTAAGACATTCCTAGAGTAAGGAATCTAAAATTCGCCAGGAATGTAAAATTCGCCACCTTTAAAAACCTTTGTTAATTCTATGAAGAAAATGTTGTTTTGTCTTAAACATGGTATTTTTTGGTTCAAAAAGCCTTAATTGACTATACATTCAACATATCTCACCTCAATTTATTTAATTTGTTAGTAATTCCACATGTGGCGAATTTCAGATATGTTGGGAATTTTAGATTCCTTACTCTATGTGCGTGCTCACATTTATCAGTTCTGCACATGCTCATGGTTCCAAATTCAGAGGCGGAAATTTTGAACATTTTAAAACTTCTGTAGAACACACAAGGGAATGGACGTTTTGCATATGAACCTTAGATGGTAGTTGTAGAACAGGGGTATTTTGCCCAATGCCTTTAACCATGGGATGTACCAACTGTAGTGTGACTGGGGTTAAACCTATAGAAAGTCATTGCCTGCAAATGTTTAGCAAGTGTTTTGACGTGGCCTTTGACCCCTGCTTCAAGATCAGTTTGGGTCATCATACTAAAATGGTCTTATTATTGGTTCCCTTATTACATGTATCTTTAATTTCACACAAATATATTGAATATAATGAAATTAAATATAACAACAGTGTTACAAACACAGTCAGTATCAAAATATTCAAAGGGTTATCATTATTGTTGTTTCTGATAGTCTGAACCTGCAGAATGAAAGTGATCAATGTTAATTATCAATGATCAATATTATATGAGTACTTAGCATAAGTATTATAGTGTTCATCTGCATGAGAGATATACTTTTTTCCACATTTTGTATTTATAATTAGCAAAGTAAGTTCATATGTATAGAATTAATGCAAAAAGGATATAATACCAAATTATATAGGGGTATCAGTGAATATAAAAACATCAATTTTTAATTTAAAATTTCTCCCCATTTCTGCATGGATTTTAATGCAACAAAAAATTTGGTAAAACACCTTTCTAATTCTCCATATAACACAGATATAGGTTCCACAGATGCAGAAAAATTACTATTTACTTTTATAGCAAAATACCCTTACCATTTCCTAACAGTAGCTATTTGTTGGAGCAATCCAACCCAATGGCCAACACAGAGATGCGATTTTTAAGGTTGTCTAACAACCTTAACAAGCCATTGGGTTACAGTAGTCTGTCCCACCAAATAGGTCACATGACCACATTGTCTACCTCATTATTTTTGTTAGCCATCAACAGTATGGACGTCTTTGGGAATTAGAAGAAGTTTTGTCAGGGTTTTACTTATTTTTCTAGGCAGGTTGCGTGTAACCAACCCGCCTATTAGATTGATGTGTCCAACGTCTGTTTGTCTGTCCATCTGTCTGTCTTGTTGTCTGTCTGTCTGTCCGTCCACATTTTCGTTTCCGGACTCTAACTCGAAAACGCTTTGTCCAATCGAATTCAAACTTAACAGGGAGATAGATCACTATCCAAGCTAGTTTCCTGTCGAAATTGGTGTAATTCCGCCTGTTTGTTTGTCCAATTTTTGTTCATTTGTCTGTTCGTCAATATTTCCGTTTCTGGACTCTAACTTGAAAACGCTTTGTCCAATCGAATTTAAACTTGACAGGGAGATAGATTACCATCATAGCTAGATTCCTGTAGAAATTGGTGTAATTCCGTGTGTCCGTTTGTCAGTTTATATGTCTGTTTGTCTCTCCGTCAACATTTTTGTTTCCGGACTCTAACTCGAAAACGCTTTTTCCAATCAAATTCAAACTTGACAGGGAGACAGATCACCATCATAGCTAGGTTCCTATCGAAATTATTGTAATTCCGTCGGTTCGTTTGTCTGTTGTTTGTCCGTTTGTCTGTCAATCAACATTTCCCTTTCCAGACTAACTCAAAAACACTTTGTCTAATCCAATTCAAACTTGGCAGGGAGATAGATAACCATCATAGCTAAGTTGCTTTCGAAATTGGTGTAATTCCGTCTGTTCGTTTGTCTGTTGTTTGTCCGTTTATCTGTCAATCAACATTTCCGTTTCCAGACTAACTCAAAAACACTTTGTCTAATCCAATTCAAACTTGACAGGAAGATAGATAACCATCATAGCTAAGTTGCTTTCGAAATTGGTGTAATTCCGTGTGTTCGTTTGTCCGTTTGTCAACATTTCCGTTTCCGGACTAACTCAAAAATGCTTTGTCCAGTTGAATTCAAACTTGACAGGGAGATAGATCACCATCATAGCTTTAAAGTTGCTTTTGAAAATTGGTGTAATTCCGTCTGTTCGTTTGTCTGTTTATAGCATAGATACAATTATGTAACATAGATTACAAGTTTTACATTTCTTAGCACATCTAACACATTTACCTTAACTATGTGACCTAACATTTCTTTCCTTGTTTCTAAATTTAATCACAGCAGTCGCTAACCTTATTGCTGTCTGCGCAACCCGCCTTTTGTGGCATTTCTGACACTTGTTCAGAACTTAGAGTGAATCTCAATTCATATATTTACATGTATATGATACAGAATTTGGCTGCTGCTGATAAATTTGTAATGCTAATACTATGCATAGTAAGTGGTGCTGGTAGATATGAAAACAGGTCTCAGTATGTAGGTCCTCTTATTCAGAACAAATACAGCTCATGGTGGATGATAAAATGGATAATAACGAAACAAAAAGAAAGAAAATGGCCAATCCTGCTGAATACTGTTTGATGCTACCTTAAGACATTTAAGTAAAACACTATGAATGTGAAAGTTACAACATGCAGTTGGATTCAGTGCATGGTTTGTGGTGACATCATCAGAGATCAGCATAATGTAGACTATTGTAGGTTTTGAAGAAAAAAAATGATAAAGACAATGCGGTTGCAAACGATTTTAAAATGAATAATCATATTAGGATCAAAAAGGTGAAGCTAATGCTAATGAGCTGTGAGTTGGAAAATTTCTTGTAACCCAAACATTTATTAATCTATTCTAACACAAAATATTTTAGAAATAATGTATTTTTTGTTGCATTCCTTAAGCTGTGCTTAAAAGGCATAAAGTTATTGGCTGTCCCACCGTATTTGTGCAGTGTTGATCAGGATATTGGAGAGTGATAAGGTAAAAAATACAAAAATGACTGCAGGTAAAAGATGATGTTTATAATAAAACAAACAAAAGTTGAATAGTTAAATAACTAAAACAAAACTTTTATTGCACTACAATAGCTTACCATGTGGGACTGAATGCTGTTCCCGGATGGCTGCAAGGCATCAGGCCAACGTCTAAGAAAAATAGATATTTATAGTTGGCCGTAGCCTCAAGTTGCCCTCTCGTGGTACACTGAGAGATCTCATCCTACTTTCTCGTTGGCCGCGTGAATTGGTAGCGTCTGTCGTTTGCACAGATATTTTCATCTATTTGTCAGCACATACGTATTGTTGGATGTTGATTTTTGGTCATTTCATTTAATATATATCATCGATTATTCTGTAAAATTTCCATTTTGACAGGATAAGTATTTTTCTTTATTTTTGTGTGTTTTGAGTTTTTCTCGGTTCAGGCTTTTTACTACGTCTTTTATTGCGTTTCAAAATGTCTACCCATCAAACGAATAAAGACAAACCAAGATCTGGCAAGTGTAGGCACTTTTGCTTCCCATTTGACACACATAATTACTGCCGTACCTGTAGGGAATCTGGCAAGGGTGATGACCCCTGTGTCACTTTTGAAAATCCATGTCAAATATGTGGTTCTTTCACAGAAGAACAAATGTTGAAAATCTCACAAAGAAAATGTTATATTAAAAAGCAAAAGGGCCTCACTGCTACTTCAAAAGACGATGAATTAGATCGTCTAGGGGATGATGTGGATTCATTTACTGGCTCCAATGCAGATCTTGAGAGTGCTGCTGATAACTTATTTACCTCACCCCCGCATCCACAGCCCCTCATTGTCTCTCAAGAAACCAGCCAAAACTGTCCCACCCACCCCAGGTACTGCCTTACAGCATAAAATTGAAGCAAATTTAGAAAATTCCCTGGGTGATTCACTTAACCTCCATTTACAGCAGCAAATGGGTTCTTTTCAGGCTTCAATGTTAGAAGCTTTCCAGTCTCTCCGAGACGTACTAACTTCTAAAAACAAGTCGAGGTGGATCAGGCTTCAGCTTCTAAGCCTGGTCCTTCTCAAGCTGCTGTAAATCTGCACCTACCCCCTCCGAGACAACCTCGGACTGCCTCAAATGTTGAGCAAATGAAAGTGGACTATGGTCCTGCCCTTCCACCTCATCTCGTTGCTGATCATCATAATGCATCTAGTCCATCCGAGGAGCCTTCTAAGAAGGCTTCGGATAGACCTAAAAAACACTCTCACTCTCACAGAAAGCATGATGTTGACCCGAGGTCTGCCTCGGATCAATACAATGATGATTCCGATGGACCTTGGATTTCATCTTCCAAATCCAAAAAAAAAACATGCTGACAAGAGTAAACATAGGGTGAGGTCCAGATACATGTCATCTTCCTCAGAGGAGGATCAGTCCTCTGTAGTCAGACACAGGTCTTCAAAGCCCTCTGGGGCTCTCTGACCAAGACCAACCTCAACATGATCCAGACCCCCCTTATTATAGGGAAGTAGCTCTGTCTGATGTTCCCTCCCAATACGCTGAAGAGGTGGACACTTTCAGGCGCATCCTTTCCCTCCCTGACCCCAGGGACTCTATGCCTAGGTCCTCAATTTCAGTTATGGGTCTGGATGATGAAAAATGCCGTCAAGAGCTCAGACCTAGGGGTGCTTTCTCTATGCTACCTCTCAGCTCAGTTATCAAAGATGCCTTTGATAAGTTCGAACATGATTTCCAGGCCGCTAATTTACCTGAGGGTAAATACATCAAACCTCCTCCTTCCACTACAGAGTGGTACAAGGTGGGACAACCCTGTTATGAGGAGAAAATGCAGGAGTTGAATAAAGATTTTGCAAAAATCTGTATTACTCCTAAACCCCCTGGGGCTCCGATGGGCAAGGTTCCCCTACCAATTCTTAAGGAATTGGAACATCAAGCTAGGCAAAACATTTCCACTCTTAACTTCACTGCTGCCTTTGCCAAGACTTCATCTTCTTGCAATGCCACTCTTGAGAAGTGCCAACATAGCCTGAAGTCAACCTTCAAGAGAGTCAAATCTCAAATTCAGAAAGGTGCCAATCCTGAGAATGCAGCCAAACGTGGATATGAACAAGCTTGTGAATACTTAGACCTATGGAATAAGACTGTTCTTATTCAACACAGGACTCTGACTTGCCTCAGCAAATCCTTGGCCCATATACTCCAGAAGGAGTTATATACCATGGGTAACACCGGCTTGCTAAGGCGTGAAGCCAAAATGACCCTTTTACAGCCACAACTAGGGGAAAGGAGATGCCAAGAATTCAGGAATTCACCCTTTTGGCATTCCTCCTTGTTCAAGTCTCAACTTGTAAAGGAGGGTGAAGACTTCATCCTTAAAAAAGGCACCTCTAAAGACTCTCAGGGTTTTGGACCCTATAAGCCCTTTTGTGGTTCCCACAACAAGAAAAGAGGCTGCTACAGGAAATGCCCCTATGGGGGCAACTCCTCACAAAGCAGTAACCAATTGTTTTCCTCAGGTAGGGGGAAACCGAACTTCAGAGGCTCCAGGGGTTGTTTTTGACCCAACAACAAAGGGCAAGGGCGTGGAAACGCCTCCCCCCAATGACTCCTTTAAAGCCTCCCTCAGTGCACCAGTAGGAGGTCGCCTCCGTTCTTTCAGAAGAGACTGGCAAACAAACAAATGTTCATCCAACATGTTAAACATTATCACCAGTGGCTATGTACTGCCATTCCTTTCAAAACCAAATCTGGTCAGATTCCCTCTGATTCAGTCAGAATACAAGGCCCATCAAAAAGACCAAGCTCTGGCCACTTGTATCCAGTCTCTTCTGTCAAAGAACGCAACCGAAAGGGTGGACAATGTAAAATCTCTCGGGTTTTACAGTCGCCTGTTTCTAGTACCCAAGCCTCACCAAAGATGGAGGCCAGTCATAGACCTAAGCAGGCTCAACACTTTTCTACACGTAGAAAGTTCAAAATGGAAACTCCAGAGTCCATCAGGTCACAGGTGTCATAGGTCTTTACAATGATTGTAAAGGAAGTGAAGCTAATGGCCCTCTTCAGAGGACTCAAACTTCACCAATACCTGGATGACTGGCTGATCAGGTCCCAGTCTCAGGAGGAAGCCCAAGTGAACACTCAGGCAGTGGTAGACCTAACCCAGTCCTTGAGTTGGATAATAAATCAGGAAAAATCAGAACTGAAACCTACTCAGGTGTTTTCGTTCGTGGGCTACGAATACCATCTAGATTCAGCCCTTGTAAAACCCACTCAAGAGAGATGGCTCAAACTTCAGGATTTGATCCTACGACTCAAGTCAAAACATGTTTTGACTGCAAGATGTTTGATGTTGCTAATTGGGTTACTTGCCTGAACAGAGAAAATGGTCCCAGAGGGACGCCTTCACATGAGGCCCTTTCAGTTTCATCTGAAGGAGCACTGGAGATATCCTCAGTCTCTGCAGACCTTCAACCCAAAGACCACAGTATCCAACTCTTTACAGACGCCTCAAACAAAGGTTGGGGCGCTCACTTAAATCAAAGTTCTACAAAGGGTCTGTGGTCAGACCAGGAAAAAAGGCTACACATAAACGTTCTAGAGTTGAAGGCGGTCTCCCTGGCCCTTCGAAGCTTCAAGGACCAGTGCCAGAACCAAACAGTGCTAGTTGCAACAGACAACTCAACAGTGGTAGCCTACATAAACAAACAAGGAGGAACTCACTCAGCAGAGATGTGTGCTCTCCTGTGGAAGATCATGACATGGTGCCATCACTATCGCATAAAATTGAAAGCCACATTCCAGGGTGTCTGTCCAGGTCGAAGCAAGTGCAGTTAACAGAATGGTCACTGCATCTGCAGGTGTTCAAATAGATCTGCCAAAAGTGGTTCACACCTCATGTAGACCTATTTGCCACTCATCTGAACCACAAACTTCCACTGTACGTATCTCCTGTCCCAGACCAAAAGGCTTGGGACATAGATGCTCTGAACATAAACTGGACGGGTCTCACTGCCTATGCTTACCCTCCAACGGCTCTCCTTCACAGGGTGATCCAAAAATCAGGCAATGCTATTGCCTGATCATCGTAATAGCCCCAGGCTGGCCAGGGATGCCCTGGTTTTGGGACCTAGTGCAGCTCTCAACAGAGATCCCACTACAACTTCCAGTGTCAACAACTCTTCTCAAACAGTCCCACAATTATGTTTTCCACAGCAATCCACAGCATCTCAACCTCCACGCCTAGTGTCTAGGAGTGGAGAGCTCCAAGAACAAGGCTTCTCTCTGGAGGTGGCAGAGAGAATTGCTGCCCCTCAGAGGTCATCAACAAGGACCATCATCAAAGAGGGCCTTATTTGAGAAATGGTGCAGAGAAAATTCGGTGGATTTCTCCACTCCATCTGTGAAACATATCTCAGAGTCTAAATAAGCGCCCCTCGACCATTGATGGTTACGGGATGGCCATTGTTGACACTTTGGGCCCAGCGGGCCACCATATTGCACAAAGTTCAGACCTTCACAGGTTACTCTCCAGTTTTCACAGGGATGATCCAAAAAGTTCCAGGAATCTTCCAAAATGGAACCTTTCTGTTGTTCTCAATGAGCTTACAAAAGCGCCCTTTGAGCCTATGAAAGACACAGACCTCAAACATCTTACTCTCAAAACTGCTTTCTTGCTAGCTTTGGGCTCCGGCAAAATCCATGCCTGGGTTGCAAACAAAGTATCTCATTTAGGACAATGGGAAAAGGTTGCCTTGTTCCCTTCTTCTGACTTCATAGCCAAAAACCAACTAGCAAGACAAGTGTGTCTCCGGTGACTATTCCTGCTTTGACTACCATTGTAGATAGGCAATTCAAAGAAGACAGGAACTTGTGTCCGGTGCGGGCCCTGAGGTACTATTTGGATCGAACCAAAGACCTGAGAGGATCTCGATCCCTCCTTTTCATCTCCTTCAAGAAAGGACATACCTCAGACATCAGACCTGCTACTCTTTCTTCTTGGTTGAAACAAACCATTCTACTTTGTTATAAACAAGCAGACCAACAAGCCTTGGACTTGGTCCAAGTTAAAGTGCATGACATTCGGGCCTTCGCGGCCTCTAAGGCCTTTTACGATGGGGTATTGGTGGACCCAATCATGCAAGTCTGTCACTGGAAAGCTCACAACACATTTACAAATTTTTATCTAAAAGACCTTACTTGGTCAGACAACGACAACAATATGTATCTGGACAAGTCCTAGATCCTTCCTCTCAGACAAGTTATCCTCGGAAAGAAAAGAAGGGGGGAGGGGGGGCACATCCGCTACAACCAAGTCTTCAGGAGTCTAATCCCAGGATCTAGGTATAGGTTTACCTCTCAAGATGTTATGGGTAAGGTCATTTTTTATTTTAGTTATCAAGTATATATGTATTAAGGACTTATCAAGTTGTCATTAATCTCATATTTGGTGGCAAAAATTTATGAGAATTCCAACCATTGGGCTGGTTTTTCACTCATGGATTCTAAAGTAAGCATGGCTGCACTTCTCTCCTACAATTAAAACATCTCGACAGTTTTAACACTGTCATTTATTCTATTCATGTTTTTGGCTTTTTACAGGCCCGGTCTTCAGGATTGGGGCACTGTAAATGGGACTCAGACTGGTATTTCTAAACATTCATTCTAATCTATTACTTCAAATCTAAGAAATATTGACATATCTTCCAGTCTCAGCTGTAATCCCACCACCGGGCGGTTGGATTCAGCATTCAGTCCCAAATGGTAAGCTATTGTAGCACAATAAAATTGAAAATTTTAATTACTTAAATGTAGCTTTTATAAGCTACAAGCTTACCATGTGGGACTGAGAAGAGTCCCACCCTGCCTCACCGCTGTATTACAGTTGAGGAATAAGGTTTAAAAATTTCAATGAGAAAGTAGGACGAGATCTCACAGTGTACCACGAGAGGGCAACTTGAGGCTACGGCCAACTATAAATGTCTATTTTTCTTAGACGTTGGCCTGATGCCTTGCGGCCATCCGAGAACAGCATTCAGTCAAACATGGTAAGCTTGTAGCTTATAAAAGCTACATTTAATATAATTAAAATTTTCAAAATAACAAGGTTCAACAAAATATTACTTTGACTAGCCAAATTCAAATATATCAACACACCCAGTTCATGTTACATATAGGATATGATTAAGGACTGGGTTATATAAAATTAGAAAAAAAGGTAGGTTATCATGTTATCATCTTGGTTTTGAAATTGATGACTAAATTGACCATCTTAGAGGAGAACATCTTGATCCGAGCATTTCACCTTTAAACCCTGTTGTCACAAAAAATGCTACTTCAGAAAAGAAAAATGATGTAAAATAGTTATGCCTAGGCCAACCTTTCCTTAATATGGTCATATCTGTATGTAATTGATTTCCACTTGACCATCCCACCTTGATGGGTCTGAACAGAGACCTTCTATCTTGGTAGTACATGTTGAAGAATGAACTTTCCTGTATATTCATCCCCAACCTCCACCCCTCCAAACTGTATACAATGGCTCATGAAGGCTCATCAGAGGTATTTCAGGCATTTTTACCCCACAGCCCTTAAGGGCTGTTGGGTTATCGTTTTCACCCATGGTGTCTGGATGGACGGGTGGGCGGGTGGCGGGAAAAAGTTTGTCTGGGCTGTATCTCAGAAACCGTAAGGTGTAGGAAGGTGATACTTGGTAGGGACATTGGTTAGGATGTGTAGGTGTGCAACGTCATGGTCTGGCCTTGATTTGACCTTTGACCTTGCCATAGTGACCTTGAGTTTGAAAATCTTGTCCGGGCTATATCTCGGAAACCGTAAGGTGTAGGAAGTTGATACTTGGTAGGGACATTGGTTTGGGGGTGTAGGTGTGCAATGTCATGGTCTGACCTTTATTTGACCTTTGACCTTGTTGTAGTGACCGTGACCTATAAAATCTTGTCCAGGCTATATCTCGGAAACTGTAAGGTGTAGGAAGTTGATACTTGGTAGGGACATTGGTTAGGGGGTGTAGGTGTGCAGCATCATGGTGTGACCTTGATTTGACCTTTGACCTTGTTGTAGTGACCTTGACCTTTAAAATCTTGTTGCACCTTTGGGTCTGTCTTTTGATGCAGATTAAGCACTGTTAAAGTCATATTAGAATTCATTAAGAATTTTACTTTTACAACTTACCATTGTAACAGATGGAATTTCATCAAGTGAGCCACAGATTTTGCTCCAACACCACACATAAGCATTCATTGAATGTATTACCACTTGTGTATGCATGGTATTATTCAAAACATCCAAACCATGATTTGGCCATGCCAGATGTAGATAAAGAGTGTCGTAATGTTTAGTTTACTGATTAATGCTGTCATCTTGTTATTGAATTGTCTTGTTTTAGTACTTCATCTTTACATGCATTATCTTTCTCTTAGACATTATTTTCTCTATTTAAACATTGTTTAGACCTTTATATAACTGACAGTGCTCTGAAAGTATCCTGAACTTTGTACTGGTACAGTACTTCTATATCTCATGGTGTTAAAAATATTTCCCTATGCTGTGGGGTACAGGCATCTCTGATGCTGTTTGTTTTAAAAAAGTGGTTATGAATACAAATTACTTCCTGAGTTGTGTGGAATCACCCTTGACCTAATGTCTCACCCAAATGCAATTCCTACTGAATTGCACTGAATGCGTCCAGACCACAACTAAAGTTAGACAAGCCTATTTGGTGAAAGCTCGTGATCCCAGTGCAGAAAGATGTGACCGATGTTTAACAGAATTCATATGTTTGATCAAACTTTCCATAGTTCAAAACAAAACAAGGATGTTGTCTTAGTGGTTCATTTCACATCAATGATTTGGTAATTTTTTTCTATGTTTTTTTTTGCTTTGATTTGGTCATTTTTTCTATGTTTTTTGTTTTTTTTATGCATTTGCTCAGGTGAGGATCCGTGATGCCGAGATTTACAAGACACGGTTCAACAAGGGGATTCACATCAAGTATCGCGTGCACCAAGATGATAAATACAAAGAGACAGAGATTGTACAGGGTGAACCTAATCAGGAGTTACATCTTCAGTTCAACCACAAGGCCCTTTTCAGCTTTGCCAAGCTCACACAAGACCACCTGTCATTCTTCGAGAATGGTGAGAAGCATCTCTATTGCATATTGGACTGTATTAGTGGTTTTTATGTATTTTTATGTCAGCTGACTTGTCAGTCAGCTGACATTATGTCGTCACTCTGCGGCGTGGGCGTACGCGTCCGCGTGAACAACTTCTTCTCCAAAACTACAAGGCCTAGAGACATGCTGTTTTTTTTAAAAGATACCTTATCTATCGAGGATGAAAAATTGTTCAAGGCATGCAAATCTGTCTGTTCGTCTGTTTGCTAGAGACATTACAAGGGAGGTACCCCCACCAAAAGTGTGAAAATTTCAACACTTTATCACAATTTCTCAGTGACTATTGCAGGGATTTCACTCATATCTTGCATATATGTACTAGGCCAGAGATAGATTCTCTTGTGTGAGTATGAGACCTGGATCTGTCTTAGTTTTTTTTAAATAATTTTTTAAAATTATTCTTAATGCATTAAAATTCATGAAATCATGCACTAAATCACTTATAACTTGAAAAGTGTTGCATTTAGAGCATTTTGTTAAAATATGTTATTCAGCTACTTTTTTCATAGCTACAACATGGTGAGTAACTTGGGTGTCTGTCTCAATAGCTAAGTGAGTAATAGCTACTTTTGGGCTTTTCAGTAACTACCATCTTGAGTAAAATCACTTGTAACTTGAAAACTATTGCATTTAGAGAATTTCGTATAAATATGTTATTCAGCTACTTTTGGGTCAGCTATAACATAGTCAAATTTCAGACCAGTAGCTCATGGAATAGCTGAGTAATAGCTACTTTTAGGTTATCACTGTTGAGTAAATCACTGATAACTTGAAAACTATTACATTTGGAGTATTTTGTTTCAATATGTTATTCACCTATTTTGGGGTCAGCTATAACATAGTAAAATTTCAGATCTGTGGCTCATGGCATAGCTGAGTAATAGCTACTTTGAGGTTATCACTGTTGAGTAAATCTCTTATAACTTGAAAACTATTGCATTTACAGAAATTTGTGTAAATATGTTATTCAGCTACTTTTGGGTCAGCTATAACATAGTGAAATTACAGACCTGTAGCTCATGGCACAACTGAGCAATAGCTGTTTTCAGGTACTGACTGTTGAGTAAATCAGTTGTAACTTGAAAAATATTGCATTTGGAGTATTTTGTTAAAATATGTTGTTCACCTGCTTTTGGGTCAGCTATAACATAGTGAAATTACAGACCTATAGCTCATGGCATAGCTGAGCAATAACTATTTTCAGGTTCTCACTACTGAGTAAATCAGTTGTAACTTGAAAACTATTACATTTACAGTATTTTGCTTAAATATGTTGTTCACCTACTTTTGGGTCAGCTATAACATAGTAAAATTTCAGACATGTAGCTCATGGCATAGCTGAGTAATAGCTACTTTTAGGTTATCACTGTTGAGTAAATCACTTATAACTTGAAAACTATTGCATTTAGAGTATTTTGTTTCAATATGTTATTCACCTATTTTGGGGTCAGCTATAACATAGTAAAATTTCAGACCTGTAGCCCATGGCATAGCTGAGTAATAGCTACTTTGAGGTTATCACTGTTGAGTAAATCACTTATAACTTGAAAACAATTGCATTTACAGAAATTTGTGTAAATACGTTATTCAGCTACTTTTGGGTCAGCTATAACATAGTGAAATTACAGACCTGTAGCTCATGGCACAGCTGAGCAATAGCTATTTTCAGGTACTGTATGTTGAGTAAATCAGTTGTGAGTTGAAAAATATTGCATTTGGAGTATTTTGTTAAAATATGTTGTTCACCTACTTTTGGGTCTGTTATAACATAGTGAAATTACAGACCTATAGCTCATGGCATAGCTGAGTAATAGCTACTTTTAGGTTATCACTGTTGAGTAAATCACTTATAACTTGAAAAGTATTGCATTTAGAGTATTTTGTTTCAATATGTTATTCACCTATTTTGGGGTCAGCTATAACATAGTAAAATTTCAGACCTGTAGCTCATGGCATAGCTGAGTAATAGCTACTTTGAGGTTATCACTGTTGAGTAAATCATTTATAACTTGAAAACTATTGCATTTACAGAAATTTGTGTAAATACGTTATTCAGCTACTTTTGGGTCAGCTATAACATAGTGAAATTACAGACCTGTAGCTCATGGCACAACTGAGCAATAGCTATTTTCAGGTACTGACTGTTGAGTAAATCAATTGTAACTTGAAAAATATTGCATTTACAGTATTTTGCTTAAATATGTTGTTCACCTACTTTTGGGTCAGCTATAACATCGTAAAATTTCAGACATGTAGCTCATGGCATAGCTGAGTAATAGCTACTTTTAGGTTATCACTGTTGAGTAAATCACTTATAACTTGAAAACTATTGCATTTAGAGTATTTTGTTTCCTATGTTATTCACCTATTTTGGGGTCAGCTATAACATAGTAAAATTTCAGACCTGTAGCTCATGGCATAGCTGAGTAATAGCTACTTTTAGGTCATCACTGTTGAGTAAATCACTTATAACTTGAAAACTATTGCATTGACAGAAATTTGTGTAAATACGTTATTCAGCTACTTTTGGGTCAGCTATAACATAGTAAAATTTCAGACCTGTAGCTCATGGCATAGCTGAGTAATAGCTACTTTGAGGTTATCACTGTTGAGTAAATCATTTATACCTTGAAAACTATTGCATTTACAGAAATTTGTGTAAGTATGTTATTCAGCTACTTTTGGGTCAGCTATAATATAGTGAAATTACAGACCTGTAGCTCATGGCACAACTGAGCAATAGCTATTTTCAGGTACTGACTGTCGAGTAAATCAATTGTAACTTGAAAAATATTGCATTTGGAGTATTTTGTTAAAATATGTTGTTCACCTACTTTTGGGTCAGCTATAACATAGTGAAATTACAGACCTATAGCTCATGGCATAGCTGAGCAATAGCTATTTTCAGGTTCTCACTATTGAGTAAATCAGTTGTAACTTGAAAACTATTGCATTTACAGTATTTTGCTTAAATATGTTGTTCACCTACTTTTGGGTCAGCTATAATATAGTAAAAATTCAGACATGTAGCTCATTGCATAGCTGAGTAATAGCTACTTTGCTTATAACTCACTTATTATTGGTCCTAGAGGTTTGGAATGGTAAACAGACATATAGGAAATCATGGGCTGGGAATCTGTTGATGTGGTCCGATTTGACCTTGGACCTCTTCTTCAAGGTCAAACGAGGATAGGCAAACTTAAAAGTGCTTATAACTCGCTTATTATTGGTCTTAGAGGTTTGGGAAGGTAAAACAACATATAGGAAATCATGGGCTGGGATTCTTTTGGTGTGGTCAGATTTGACCTTGGACCCCTCCTTCAAGGTCAGTTGAGGATAGCCAAACTTAAAATTGCTTATAACTCGCTTGTTATTGGTCCTACAGGTTTGGGATGGTAAACCAACCTACAGGAAATCATGGGCTGGGAATCATTTGGTGTGGTCGGATTTCACCTTGGACCCCTCCTTCAAGGTCAAACAAAGATAGCAAAACTTAAAAGTGCCTATAAATCGCTTATTATTGGTTCTAGAGGTTTAGGATGGTAAATCATGGGCTGGGAATCTTTTGGTGTGGTTGGATTTGACCGTGGACCCGTTCTTCAAGGTCGTACGTGGATACTGCATTTGCAGTATTTCTTTAAATATGTTTTAACCTACTCTTTACACTTAAACAGTTACCTTGTTACTTTCCTTCATAATACCATTTGCAGGGAACAACTTTTTTGTCCTTTTCTTTTGTCAGGTTCAGAATTTCTTTTGAACATGCTGTTCAATTACCATTTACTGTACTTCTGTACAGCACTTTCCCTGATAATTATGCTTTCCTCTCATTATTACCTTCACAAATCAAAAACACTCAGTCAGCTGACACAGTGCCCGTTCACGGGCACTCTCCTCTTGTTTTAGTTAGTTCTTACCTCTGAATAATAAGTAGATGAAGATTGAATCATGATGAGTTCCTTGAAACAAACAGATAGTCTGCAGAAGTTAATTAAAACAAAACACAATTTATTAGTGTATTAGTGTATGGTATGTCAAATGTCACAGGAAATTCTCCCTGGCCCCTGAAAATCCAACCCCCTCCTAGGGTGAATGTCTTAGGATTTTCTCACCCCTACTGGGAAATACACCCACCCTGTTCCAAACTTTAAACTAAACAAATTTTTGAATAACTCAAGAGTTAGTTATTTCTTTCACTTTTGCAGATTAAAGATATTAAAGATATAAAAATACATGGAGTAAGCATTTTGTTGTAATAGAAAATAAGGGAAAACTGTTTACATTTTGATGAACCAGTTCCTGAAAACATCTCATTTTTATGCCACAGTCTTTAAGGTCTGTCGGCGTATTGTTTTCACCCATGGTGTTCGGATGGGCGGGCGGGTTGTCAGGCGGGCTGGGGAAAAAAGTTTGTCCAGGCTGTATCTCAGAAACCGTAAGGTGTAGGAAGTTGATACTTGGTAGGGACATCGGTTAGGGGCTGTAGGTGTGTAACGTCATGGTGTGACCTTGATTTGACCTTTGACCTTGCTGCAGTGACCTTGACCTATAAAATCTTGTCCAGGCTATATTATCTCGGAAACTGTAAGGTGTAGGAATTTGATACTTGGTAGGGACATTGGTTTGGGGGTGTAGGTGTGCAGCATCATGGTGTGACCTCGATTTGACCTTTGACCTTGCCCTAGTGTTTTTTACCTATAAAATCTTGTCCGGGCTATATTTCGGAAACCGTAAGGTGTAGGAAGTTGTTACTTGGTAAGGACATTGGTTAGGGGGTATAGGTGTGCAACGCCATGGTGTGACCTTGATTTTACCTTTGACCTTGCCGCAGTGACCTTGAACTATGAAATCTAGTCCGGGCTATATCTCTTGACCTTGTCATAGTGACCATGAGTTTTAAAATCTTGTGTGGGTTATTTTTTGGATTCCATAAGGTGTAGAAGGTTGACACTTGGTAGGGACATTGGTTAGGGGTGCAGGTGTGCATCATGGTATGACCTTTAACTTTGGCTCTGCCAAAGTGTGTGAACCTGCTATATTTGAGACATGTTTCTCTTATGACAAAGATATATGAATTGCTGCAACTGATTTTTATATGCATTTTTACATAATTGTGCTTTTTCCATTGACAGCTATTTTCCAGTTAATAAATTTTACAGCTCCATAATTTTTAGTTTACTGATTAATGGTGTCATCTTGCTGTTGAATTGTCTTGTTTTAATACTTTATCTTTACATACATTTTCCTTCTCTTAGATGTTATTTTCTTTACTTCAACATTATTTGGAGTTTTATATAACTGACACTGCTCCAAAAGTATCCAGATCTTTGAACTGTTTCACTACTGCTACATCTCATGGTGTTGAAAACTGTTTCCCCAGGCTGTGGGGTATGGGCATCTCTGATACTATTTTTACTCTTTTGCATGGCTAATATTTCATCAAAGTAATAAAGAAAAAATTAAGGATAGTACTAACTTTTTTTTTTTTTGGGGGGGGGGTTTAACAAACCCACCTGTTAGGCCGCCATCTTGAAATTCCGTTTCTGGACTGTAACTCAAATATGCTTTTATTTACAAATTTGACAGAGTGGTATTAGAACAAGACTCATTTTTACAAACAAGTAATAAACTTGAAACTTGTTGCCAGTACCTATCCCTGATACTGATTTCCTGATTTACCTTATATGGGATAAATATAGAGTGTACTAACGTAATGATATCCCATGAAGACGTATTCCATTTCAAATTATAGCTCATGTACGTGAGGCAACTATGTCTCACCAAACAAGTGACAGTCATTAAATAAATTTTTAATGTTTTCAAGGATGCAGAAAACTGGTTCAGATGTTGCTTATGAAAACACTACTCACCTTTATATATGCTGGGTTGATATTCGTAAAAAACTCAAACTCAATCTCAAACTGGATCATCTAAAATATTATCGCTACAATTTAGGGTTGAATTCTTAAAATGTTATTTTATTGTGCTACAATAGCTTACCATGTGGAACTGAATGCTGATCTCAGATGGCCACAGGTATCCAGCCAACTTCTAAGAAAAGTAAACATTTATAGTTGGCCGTAGCCTCAGGTTGTATTCTCGTGGGACTCTTCCTAATTTGTCCTCCTTTTCTCGTTGGTCGCGTGATTTGGAAGTGTCTACTTTTTGTAGTCATTTTTTTACTGCATATCCCAGTTTTTACATATTGCTGGATGTTATTACTTGGCTATTTTGCTTAATTAATGTTTTAGATCTTTCTGTGAAAGTTACATTTTGACAGGATAAGTATTTCCTTACTTTTTTGCCTTTTTGTGAGTTTCTCGGTTCAGGCTTGTTTATACGCATACATTTTATTGCATAAAAATGTCCTCCAATACGCAAAGAACAAGCAAAGATAAACCTAGATCTGTGAAGTGCCGGCACTTCTGCCTTCCCTTTGATAGCCATAACTATTGCCCTTCCTGTAGAGAAGCAAATAAAGGTGATGATCCCTGTGCTACTCTCAAATCTCCCTGTGAGATCTGTGCTAGCTTCTGGGATGAACAAATGAATAAAATAAAAAACAGGAAACGTTATGTAAGGAAGCAGAAGGCTGACACTTCTAGAGATAATGAACTTTATCTTTTGGGTGACAAGGACGTCGATTCCTTTACAAGATCTCAGGCAGACCTTGAGGGTGCTGCGGCTCAACTATTTGCCCCTGAGTTAAGTTAAAATTAAAGTGCAGAACACTACCCCAGATACTGCCTTACAGCAGAAAATAGAATCTAAACTTGAAAAATCCCTGGGTTCTCAATTTAACATCCAATTACAACAACAAATGGGTGTATTCCAGGCTTCTATGCCTGAGGCAATGAAGTCTCTCCGAGACGAATTTCAGTCTCTTAAAGAGACCTCTAAAGGGGAGGTAGATCTGACCTCTTCTTCTGCCTCTAAGCCTGGTACTAGTAAACAGCCCGAGAATATGGACCCAACCCCTCCAAGAACTCAATCTTCCTCTCGGGTGGATGAGGCTATGGATGTGGACTTACATGGTCCATCCCTTCCTCCTCAACTCGGAAGTAAACAGTCCATTCAGGACTCTGACCCGAGACATCTCGGAGATCATCAACCTACTTATGAATCTGACCCGAGACATGTCTCGGATGAACATTTAGGTCAGTCGGAGGAACCCTCTCGGGTGGTCTCGGCTAGACCCAAAAAACATGCAGAAAAAAGAAAACACAAGGTTAGGTCCAGATACCCATTTCCGGTTTCATCTTCAGGGGAAGATCAGTGCTCTGTACACAAACATAGGTCTTCCAAGCCCTGTAGGGCCCCTTCTGCTCTAGACCAACCTCAACATGACCCAGATCCTCTCTTCTATAGGGAAGTAGCCATGGCTGACTTACCCTCACAATATGCTGAGGAAGTGGAAACCTTCAGGCGTATCCTCAATCTCCCTGACCCCAGGGAAACTATGCCCAGGTCTTCTGCCTCTATTCTGGGTCTGGACGACCAAAAGGCCAACAGGAGCTTAGGCCAAGAGGCCCTTGTGCTATGCTCCTACTTAGTTCTCACATCAAGGATGCCTTTGACAAGTTTGAACATGATTCTTCGGCCTCTAACTTACCTGAGGGTAAATGTATTAAACCCCCTCCCTCCACTGCAAAGTGGTACAAGGTGGGACAGCCCTGTTACGAAGACAAAATCCAGGAGTTGAATACAGACTTTTCGAAGATCTGTATCTCTCCAAAACCCTCTGGAGCCCCTGTGGGCAAGGTTCCAGAGCCAGGCAGAACCTCTCTACCATTAACTTCATGGCTGCTTTTGCCAAGACTTCGTCTTCCTGTAATTCCACTTTAGAAAAGTGTCAACACAGTCTGAAGTCTTCATTTAAGAAAGTCAAATCTCAGATTCAGAAAGGTGCCAATCCTGAAAAAGCAGCCAGGTGTGGTTACGAAGAGGCCTGTGAATATTTGGAGATTGGGAATAAGACCATTCTTATCCAACAAAGAGCTCTTGCCTGCCTAACCAAATCCCTGGCCCATGTCCTCCAGAGGGAATTCTACACCATGGGTAACACCGGCCTGCTAAGGCGCAAGGCCGAGATGACCCTTCTTCAACCACACCTAGGGGATACAAGAGCTCCCCTGATTCATTCAGGATACAAGGCCCTTCACAAAGAACAAGCTCTGACTGTTTGTATCCAGTCTCTTTTATCAAAGAATGCAATAGAAAGGGTGGAAAATGTAAAATCTCTCGGGTTTTACAGTCGCCTGTTTCTAGTCCCCAAGCCTCACCAAAGGTGGAGGCCAGTGATAGATTTAAGCAGGCTCAATGCCTTCCTACTTGTAGTAAGGTTCAAAATGGAAACACCAGACTCCATCAGGGCCTCTCTGATTCCAGGGGAATGGGTATCGTCGATAGACCTATCAGAGGCTTACCTTCACATCACCATCCACCCAAACTCAAGGAAGTACCTAAGGTTTTGCCACAAGTCACAGATCACCTCTCTTCCTTTCAGACTGGCCACAGCCCCACAGGTCTTTACAACGCTTGTAAAGGAAGTGAAGCTGATGGCCCTCACAAGGGGAATCAGCCTTCACCAGTACCTAGACGACTGACAGATCAGGGCCCAGTCTCAGGAATAAGCCCAAATGAACTCAGACAGTGGTAGAACTGACTCAGTCCTTAGGGTGGATAATAAATCAGAAGAAATCCAAACTAAAACCTGCTCAAGTGTTTTCGTTTGTGGGCTACGAATACCATCTGGATTCAACCCTTGTAAAACCCACTCAATAGAGATGGCTCAAACTTCAGGATTTGATCCTACTTCTCAAGTCAAAACATGTTTTGACTGCAAGATGTTTGATGTCGCTAATTGGATAGCTCGCCTCAACAGAGAAAATTGTCCCCGAGGGACGCCTTCACATGAGGCCCTTTTAGTTTCACCTCAAGGAGCACTGGAGATATCCTCAGTCATTGAACAACCTCCTTCCTTGGACAGAAACCATTTCAACACACCTAGACTGGTGGCAAAATTCCACAAATGTGATGAAAGGCACAGACCTTCATCCCAAAGGCCACAGTATCCAACTCTTTACAGACGCCTCAAATGAAGGTTGGGGCGTTCACTTAGAGTAAACCTCCACACAGGGTCTGTGGTCAGACAGGGAAAAAAAGGTTACACATAAATGTTCTAGAGCTGAAGGCGGTTTCTTTGGCCCTTCAAAGGTTCAAGAACCAGTGTCAAAACCAAATAGTGCCGGTTGCTACGGACAACTCAACAGTAGTAGCCTACATAAACAAACAAGGAGGAACCCACTCGGTGGAGATGTGTGCTATCCTGTGAAAAATCATGACCTGGTGCCATCATTATAAAGTAACATTAAGACCCAGACACATTCCAGGGTGTCTGAATGTGATGGCCGACCTACTGTCCAGGTCAAACCAAGTCCAGTCAACAGAATGGTCACTGCATCCGCAAACAGATCTGTCACAAGCGGTTCACCCGTCATGTAGATCTATTTGCCACTCGTCTGAACCACAAACTGCCATTGTACGTGTCTCCAGTCTCAGACCAGATTTTTATGCTTGGGACATAGATGCTCTAAACATAAACTGGTCGGGTCTCACTGCTTATGCTTACCCTCCGACGGCTCTCCTTCACATGGTGATCCAAAAGATCAGATAATGCAACTGCCTGATCATTGTAATAGCCCCAGGCTGGCTAGGAATGCCCTGGTTTTGGGACCAAGTGCAGCTCTCAACAGAGATCCCATTTCAGCTACCAGTGTCAACAACTCAACTCACAACAGTCCCACAATTATGTGTTTCACAGCAATCCACAACATCTCAACCTCCATGCCTGGTGTCTAGGAGTGGACAAGGCTTCTCTGTGGAGGTGGCATAGAGAACTGAGGCCCCTCAGAGGTCATCAACAAGAACCATCTATAAATCAAAGTGTGCCCTATTTGAAAAAATGGTGCAGAGAAAATTTGGTGTCTCAGACTTTTTCATGTACCTGTACCAAGACCTAAACAGGCGCCCTTCGACCATTGATGGTTATAGGACTGCTATTGTTGACACCTTGGGCCCAGCTGGGCTCCAAATCTCCCACAGCTCAGACCTTAACAGGTTACTCTCCAGTTTTCACAGGGATCGCCCCAAAAGTTCCAGGAATCTTCCAAAATGGAACCTTTCTGTTGTACTTAATGAGACACTCTCGCCTCCCACCTCTGAGGTCGGGGTTCGATCCCCGTCATGGCCTTAAGTGGGAAAGCTGGTAGTTGCTTGCCGTTGGTCGGCAGTTTACAGTACAGAACCCTAGCGAACTGTATGTACTGGTTTCCTCTGCCCTTCCAACTACCCGTCATGATATGACCTGTACAGTGTTGAAAGTGACGTAAAACCCCAAATAAAATAAAATAAATAAATAAATGTACTTAATGAGCTCACCAAAGCACCCTTTGAGCCTATGAAAGACACAGACCTCAAACATCTTACTCTCAAAACTGCTTTCTTGCTAACTTTGGCCTCTGGCAAGTGCCGCAGCGAAATTCCCGCCTGGGTTGCATACAAAGTATCAAATCTAGGCCAGTGGAAAAAGGTTGCCTTGATCCCTTCTTCCGATTTCATAGCCAAAAGCCAACTAGCAAGAGAAGGTTCTCAAAGTGTGTCTCTGGTGACTATTCCTGCTTTGACTACCATTGGTAGATAAACAGTTCAAAGAAGACAGGAACTTGTGTCTGGTACGGGCCCTGAGGTATTACTTGGATCGAACCCAGGACTTGAGAGGTTCTCGATCCCTGCTTTTCATTTCCTTCAAGAAAGGACGCACCTCAGACATCAGACCCACTACTCTCTCTTCTTGGTTAAAACAAACCATTCTACCTTGTTATAAACAAGCAGACCAACAAGCCTTGGACTTAGTCCAAGTTAAAGCACATAACATTAGGGCCTTCGCGGCCTCTAAGGCCTTTTATGTTGGGGTATCGGTGGACCAAATCATGGACCAATCTTTTACCTAAAAGACCTTACTTGGTCAGACAACGACAACAATATGTATCTGGGACCAGTAGTGGCGGCACACCAAGTCCTAGACCCTTCCCCTCATACCAGTTATTTTCGGAAAGAAAAGAAGGTTGGGGCACATCTGCTACAACCAAGTCTTCAGGAGTCTAAATCCCAGGGTCTAGGTATAAGATACCTCATCAGGATGTTTGGGTAAGGCCTTTTTTCTTTTTCAGTGTATATTGTATTATGTATTAAGGACAGGTTGTTATTAATCTCAGTTTAGGGTGGCAAAAATTATGAGATTCTCAAGCCTAGGGCTTGTTTTCATTGTGGCTTAGCCTTAGGGGCTATACTCTTCAAGTGAGCATTGGCTGCACTTTTCACCTCCAATCAAAACAACCAGACAGTTTTTTAGGACTGTCATTTATTAATTTTGGTTTTTGGCTTATTACGGACACAGTTCCTGTGACTGAGCTCTGTGAACGGGACTCAGACATTTTTAAAGCATGCAGTCTATCTATTAGTTCAAAATCTAAGAAAAAATGACTACTTCTTCCAGTCTCAGCTGTAATCCCTCCACCGGATGGTTGGATTCAGCAATCAGTTCCACATGGTAAGCTATTGTAGCGCAATAAAATTGAAAATTTTAATTACTTACATGTAGCTTTTATAAGCTACAAGCTTACCATGTGGAACTGAAGAGAGTCCCTCCCTGCCTCCCCGCTGTATTACAGCTGAGGGGTATGGTTCAAAATTGCAATGAGAAAAGGAGGATGAATTAGGAAGAGTTCCACGAGAATACAACCTGAGGCTACGGCCAACTATAAATGTCTATTTTTCTTAGACGTTGGCCGGATGCCTGTGGCCATCTGAGATCAGCATTCAGTTCCCATATGGTAAGCTTGTATCTTATAAAATTACATTTAAGTAATTAAAATTTTCAATTTAAAATCAAACACAAAAATAATACTTATTCTCAAGTATGTAAATACTTTAACTCAATCTCAAAATTATTTGTAATCGCACTATTTCAGGGTTATATTTAACTTAGAATGAAAAGAGTCTTAAATGTTTGAGATATTAGCTGCTTGAGTGTAATTTGACTATGTCTAGAATTTTGTTTTGACCAGTTGACTTTGAGCTTGAGACTGTGAGTGAGTTTAAGTTAGAGGTTGAGCTTGAATTTTTTTGTGAATACCAGTACTGGAGTTATTTTCTTATCATGGTACCATAAAGACTGTGTCTATGCTACAGGCCACAGTTCCAAAAAGCCAGTTTAAAAATTCAGTGTTACTTAAAAAGAGAAGTGGTTGCAGTAAACCAAAGAAGGGATGTTAATAACTAGCTTCAAGTATAATGTAATGAGTACTTTTATGGTGCTTAATCTCTATTAGGGCAGGCTCGGTAACACCGGTATCTCAATATCGAGGCCAATTCACTTGAATACCGTGACAACACTTTACAAGCAGCATTTCGAATGTCACGACCTACTATTGTGAGAAAACATAGAATATTAGAAACAAACCCCTAATTTGAAGAAATTATAAATTTTATCTCATATTTTTGTTAATATTTTAATACTTCTATAGCGATTTCTTTCGGAAGAACTATCAATGTTTTATTTTCACGGATTTTACTTCCTGTTAGTAGGCCTATTCGATTGGGGATATACTACAATGCAATTTTTTTCGGTATCCCAGAATCGGTACAATTTCACTCTGGTAGGATACTGAAATGGAATATCTGCTATCGGCCCTGCCCTAATCTCCATCATATATAACAGACTCCAAGGCACTAGAAGTATAAAGAGAAAAGTAAGATGATCAGAATGCCGAGACACAGCAGGCCAACACCAGAGATACTCAGGGAGATGATAGAGTCATGGAGAGTAGGCTATACTGAACAGGTGTCTGTCTTCAATTGAGGCGTGAAATATGACAGAGAAAAGGTGGTTCAGATGTCATGAGGGAGTGACATTTCACAATGTTGGAGCATCATATGCAAAGCTGTGGCACAAATGCTAAATGCATTTTCAAGTTATTGACTCTAGCTCTTTGTTTAAAAATTTAACAATTCCATTAAGTTCTTAAGAAATTGTAACTTACACATTTGTTTTTAGGTAATATCACGTTCTTGGTGTATGGTGTACAAGAAGACTGTTTACCTGATCCAAAGCTGCTCAAACAAAGTACAAAGGTAGGTTGAGGTTATCTGGCTTATTTTCTGTATTTCACTAAAATATCACTTTAACAGGGTATGAAATCAGATCAATATTGTTTTTAGGGACCGTTGGCTCAATAGCTTACAGTCATGTTTCAAATATTTAGGTCTGCTATAAATTATAATGATCCATGGCTAATTTTTCAAGCCAAATAAAACTGATGCTGGTTGTTTCAGATATAATACGAATTGGCAACATTCTCCAAAGAAAAAAGAACAAGGAATGGGAAGTTTTATCAGTAAATCCATTTTTGAAAATATTTTCTGACAGATTTCAAGAGTTATCTATACCACAGATGTTTTACCACAGATGTCTCAGCCTGACAGGCAGGCATGAATCACAAATTCTTGGCCTGGAAGTTGATAGACACTTGACAGTATTGCATCGACAGTTCAATATTGCTGTGAAACCTCATTTTAGCTTTCCACAAGGATTTATTTGGAATTTGTGTTTATTGCTGTAAAATGAATTCCTTTACAATTAACTTAGTCAAAATATGTCTCTAACTAGAAAGCTCTCCTAGAGTACAAACCTCCACCATTTCCGAAAATTTGAGATGTATTTGTATCTAGAATATGATCTGGATCCTTCTTAAAATGTAATCACTTCTTCCTGTGGCCAGAACCTCCTTGCTGGAGGTAATTAAGCAATGTCATCTATAAATTAAAATTTTTAAATATATTTAATATTATACAGTGCATAACTTTGTGGGTAAATTATGCCTTATTATCTTGTAGCAATATTGAAATTGACAGATTGATAAATATATCAATATAATAAATATAAATATATATATAATGTACCAGCACTACTTTAAATAATGCTTTATTGACAATGTTGTTTGATCAGCCCATTTTAAAAGACAATTCTGCTTGTTTCTCAGGAACTCCGCCAGATGGAGACCTATCAACAGCCGAGATTAGAACGGCAGAAAACGATGTTCCAAATGGACATGTCGGAGAGTGGCCACCTCAAGTCTGAGGTGTTACTGCTACAAAAAAAATTCTACAGGCTGGAACAGAAAGAAAAGAGGCTACAGGTGAGGGGGAGTTATACATAGAGTAGGAGATATGGAATTCACCAAAGTTTGTGAAATTCAGCAGTTAGGAAATCCTCTTCTGTATTTCCTTGATGTGTAGTGTATACCAGAGGAAAACTGAGTAAATGAGAGCAAAAATGAGACATACAAACAAAAAATATATCACGAAGCGTGTAAAATGAGTGCATAGCACGAGTATCACATTGTTAATCTTCATGAGTGATTCATTTTTTCATATTTGTCTGATGAGGGATCTTTTACTATTCTTATTCATTATTTTTTGAGAATAATGGGTAAAATCAGTCCGTATTTGAAAAGAGGCCGTTATATATATACTTAGGGGTACCAGCTATATAAAAACTTATATTTTAACCATCTAATTTATCTGCCATTTTGTCATGAAATTTAATGCAACACAAATGAGCATAAGTTCTGTAAAAATATCTTTCTAATGATATATTTAACATATTTGTTACGGTTGCATAGTTTCAGATATATTCACAAAAAATCGGCACTCATTATGAATTTGTAACATTATTTATACATAGTAAGGGCACTGGGTTATACAAAAACATGTTACTATCTGTATGACCTCCTATTTAGAGTGAGTACAGTAAGTGGTGGATAATAAGTAACCATTTTATTATCCACCACATGCTGTATTTGACACATATACCCAGATAGCATTCCGACGTTGGGCCAACGGGTTTTTGGCCGGTGGAGGCGACGTTGACACAAATTGTTGGCAAGCCACCGGTAAAAATTCTATGCAGTGTGTAGCATCGGCCAATCAGATTGCAGCATGGTGTTTTATGTGGCCATTATTTAACAGAAGGCAAGTGACTGACAGATTGTGGGAGGATCTTAGTTAAGGAAATCCCTAATCATGGATACATGACCAAACATTAACAATGGTACAACAATGTCATAAGGTGTTAGTCGATAATCCCGTTATAAAATTATAATGTTCACAAACAACTTTATGGCCTCACTGAAATCTGATTTTAGACACAACATAATAATTTTTTACTAAGTTTCCCAAAATCCCCTATTATTTCTTGCCGCCATCTTGAATAAAAATCCACCGTTGGCCCAATGTTGGCCCAAAGTCGGCAAGATCTAACCTGAGTAGTGGTTGGCAAACCACCGTTGGCCCAATTGTGGCAAAATCTGCTGACGATGTGACCAATAGCCAACGTCAGTCTAAGGGCAGAATGCTATCTGGGTAGAGGGATATACAGAGCGGGATATATTTTATTTGTATACAACAGCGCCTCAGTACCATGGATAATTATTGTCAAAGCTTCCGGTTTTTCCAATATCTCGGAAACTATATTACCTAAAAATATGTATTATAAATCATTAGAAAGGTCATTTTGCAGCACTTCTTCTCATGTTTGCTGCATAAAAAATCCATGCATAAATAAAGGACCCATTGCAAGTTAAAGATTGAAGTTTTTATATTCACTGTTGCCTGTGCGACAGCCTTTTCACATTTTCTTATTAATAAGTATAATATTGCTATCTTCATTGGTGACATATTTTTTCTGTGTATGTCATTCGGGAAGTTTTCCTATTTAGCTACTTTTGCTTTCTATTGGTATATGCCACTATTATGATATCAATGAATAATCTTCACATCTTCACAGGCTGAAAAACATATGCCACCATTTATTGGAAGTTTTTTCCTATTAATTTGGTAAATGTGTTCTGTCGTATAGCAATAAAGGACGAGGTTTGAGTATTGTATCCACAAATAAATCACAAATTTCTGGGTGGAATAATGGATGAAGCCCAGTATGATTGTAACACAAAAACATCTATTAATTCAGTCAAAAAATGTAGTTGTTGTAGGAACTATATCTTTGCTTTTACTTTAATGGTAACCAGTCTTTGGAACTATTTTTACAATCAGATCCCTCGCATTATAATGTACGCTAGCAATGATGCACAGCGACGAGTGTTCATTCACTGCGCACTTCCGGTCTTTGTAATGGTCTGAATACTGGGTCTACACATAGTGCACACATGTTGTACATGTAAACTACAAAGAAATATACAAGAAATTCATTTAAATTGAAGACATTTGTTTAGTGTCTGATGATAAAGTCCTATTGCTTTTCATAAATGTTAAAATCTTTCAGGAGATTTTTACAAAATTTTCCTTGGTTCCTGGGGTCTTACTTTCCATAATTGGCAAATGGATTAATAATGTTGATTTTTCCAGGCCATGTGTAAGGAATGGAAAGAGAAGCCACGGAGTGAGCAGAATTTTGAGGCATTTCACCGGGCTGTTAGCGCGTTAGCCTACAGCAGTGGTACAAAGCTTAAAACAAGGGTACAGATCCTTAACAAGGTGAGATTGTCTAAATGTGATTAAACTCAAATTTGTTCCATTTGGTTCTCATTTAATTTTTGTTTAATTCCTGCAAAGATATTCTGCCATATAATGACACCACCCGAATCTTAACTTACTTTTTCACAGTTTATCTTGTTGTTCAAAAATATATTTTTGTTACTTTACTTTGTCAGTTAATATCTAACGAGAAACCCTTTTGGAGACCAAAATATATATTCACTTATCTGTAGAAAAAATTAATGTATCTGAATAGCATGACATTTGCTGATATATGACCATTTTCATGGTGTTGACACTTAAATGATGCCCATTTGATTTTTGATATTGTCCCAGAGATGTTCAAATTTGTTGCATTCACAAAATCAGTATCTTACACTCCCAGAATTAAGATTTAAAAAGGTGCACAGGTTTTGCTGTTGGGAAGATAAGATAATTCGATATTTTTAGATACTGATTCATGTTCCCAATATATTGTGAAGAATGTTGTATTGAAAGCATCCAAGACCAACTGTCAGGCAAAGTTTAAAAATGCACTGCACAAATTTTTCCCTTTTTTCAGACTAAGAGTTCCCTTCTTGGATTCATTTTTGCTTCAATGTTCAGGTTTTAAGGACAGTAGGATTTACATTGAGTTTCTGTGATTTTTAATGCTAGCCCATCCCCTGCCTCTTGTGAATGGCAGTGGCATCAGTATATTTTGGGGCAGATATAAAGTTGTTGATGTCCTACAATTCAAATGTATGCATGGATTTTTACCAGTTGTTCAGGAACTATTTCTCCCTGGATGAACTGGAGTTGGGTAGTTTAAGGGCAAGATTTTGAAACATTTGTTGCCATGGCAACACTTTGTCTGTTTTTCAAACTTGTACTTTTGTGGGTGCTCTACAGTCCAGCTCATGCATAGATTTTTACAAAGTTTCTTCTTACATTTATGATGTTGGGCAATTTGCTAAATATCTGGTGTTCTCCAGTCATAGCTGCAGCCTGGGGTTCCTGCCTGCCAAGGCTGGCGCTTTTTTGTGTATATTTTTACTTTGTAGTTTTTACTACATCTTTTTTTTGTAATTATTAGCCATACTCAATTTTTGAGACCCTTATGAACCAGTAAAAGAATTTTCATTAGCCATAAGTTTTATGCTTTCTAACTTCTCGTCATTTGTATTTGCATATTATTTATCTTTTGTAACCATAATGTGAAGGCGATACCTATTTTATCATAAATTATCTTTATATATCATTTGCATTATAATTTTCTACTTTACTTTCAACACAAGTTTTGTAGTGGATTTAGCCTACCTGTTATTTTAGTACTTAATCTTGTTTGAAGTGTTCTAGTCACACCACCAGTGTGGAGTGTTTTTGTCTTCAGCCATGAAATTGTTTTCAATAAGCTATATTTCTATTTTAAGAAATTACTTGTATTTGAGTAGTAGTTCTCTTGTGTGATATTAGTTTAGCAAATCTTCATGTGTAATCTGTTCTATTTTCAATGGCAAGTAATTTTTATTCCACACCCTTTAAGGGCTGTGTGGGTATTGTTTTCACCCACGGAATCAGGATAGATGGGGAGGTGTTCGGGCTGGCTGGTGGTGGGATATAAAGCTTGTCTGGGCTGTATCTCAGAAGCTCTGAGATATAAAATGTTAATAGTTTCAAAACATCATGGTGTGACCTTGATTTGACATTTAACTTTGCTGTGGTGACCTTGACCTTTAAAATATTGTTTTGGCTATATCTCAGAATCTGTAAGGTGTAGAAGGTTGATATTTGGTGTGGACATTGGTTGGGAGTGTTAATATGCAACATCATGGTGTGACCATGATTTGACCTTTGACTTTGCTGTGGTGACTTTGACTTTTAAAATTTTGTCTGTTCTATATATGGAAAACTGTAAGGTGTAGAAGGTTGATACTTGATGGGGACATTGGTTAGTAGGAGTAGGTGTGCAACGTCATGGTATGATCTTGGTTTGACCTTTGACCATGCCATAGTGGGATTGAGTTTGAAAATCTTGTCTATATCTGAGAAACTTTAAGGTGTAGAAGGTTGGTACTTGGTTGGGACATTGGTTAGGAGGTGTAGGTGTGAAAGTTCATGGTATGACCTTGATTTGACCTTTGACCTTGCCAAAATGACCTTGACCTTTAACATATTGCTTGGGCTATATCTCAGAAACTGTAAGGTTTAGAAAATTGATAATTGGTTGGTGGTGTAGGTGTGCAACGTCATAAAGTGATCTTGATTTGACCTTTGACCTTACCATAGTGATGCTGAGTTTAAAAATCTTGTCCGGCTTATATCTGAAAAACTGTAAGGTGTGCAAGGTTGATACTTGATAGCAACATTGGCCGGAGGGGGGGCGCGGGTATGTGTGAAGCTTCATAGTGTGACCTTGATTTGATCTTTGACCTGCTGTGTTGACCTTGAGTTTGATAATCTTGTATGGGCTATATCTCAGAAACTGTAAGGTGTAGCAAGTTGATAATTGGTGGGGACTTACCTTTGACCTTGCCGTAGTTACCTACACCTTTAAAATCTTGTCCAGGCTATATCTGGGAAACTGTACAGTGTAAAAGGTTGATACTTGGTAGGGACAGTGGTTGGGGTGTTTAGGTATGCATAGTATATGACCTTGACCATGCCATAGTGTTATTGATCTTAAAATTTTTGTCCGAGCTATATCTCTGAAACCGTAAGGTGTAGGAAGTTGATAGTTGGCAGGGACATTTGTTAGGAGTTGTATGTGTCCAATGTCATGATATGGCCTTGATTTAACCTTTGTCCTTGCTGTAATGACCTTATCCTTTAAATCTTGTCCAGGCTATATATTTCATAAACTATAAGATTTAGGAAGTTTATATGTGGTAGGGACTATATTAGGGGGTGTAGGTGTGCAACATAATGTCACACTGTTTGCTCTGAAAGTCTCCTGATCACTTCTTCTGTATCTCATGATGTTGAAAACTTTTTCTCTGGGCTGTTGGGTATGGACATCTCTGATGCTATTTTTTTCTGTCATCACATCATTTAATTTTAATAACAGTATTTCTTTTTTTTTTTAAATAATAACTTATATTCTGAAAGAAAGGTCTTTTATTGGACTTTGATATTTGTTTTTTTGTTTTGAAGTGTTCTTTACATATCATTACCAGAGCAAAGTTATTTTTCTGCTTGTTTACAATCATTATTTTCAATAAACAATTAAATATCTTTTTTAAGTAATTTTGCTTATAATTTTAATAAAAGGGTTTTATTGGAATCTTAGTTTGCAAATCATGTTGTTTACACAAAGTGTAATCATCTTTTCAAACTCTTTGTTTGCAGTAAACATTGTTTCTGGTTTTTGCAGTTACACTCTGTGAAATCATTTCACTTTAATTTGTTGTGTAGTAGTGTTTAGAAATGAAGAAGGTACATATCCTGGTGACCAGGGAAGAAATTGCTCATTGATATTGGAATATTATTCAGAAATCTGAGTTACGTCTTAACGTTAATTCTGAATGTATAAAATTGATTTTGAAATGGCTTTCCAGATCAATTTGGGTTGTTTCAAAAATTTTGCCATTTAATACCTATGCAATGCAAAACTGGCTGCAAACAAATACAAGATAGAATGTTGTGTTGCCAACTGATCATTTAAAAGTGAAAATTGCAATAGAAGATAATTAAAAATATTTGGGTAGTTAATAGGAATGTAATATTTAATTGAACAAATCTGCTACTATAAGGTGTTTTACCTTTGTAGGATTTGGCCACTCTGTTCAATGATTGGACTATTGAGTATTTTAATACATGTGACACTTGTTTCAGTAGAAGTGTACCAGATAAGGCAAAATAACATGGGGAACTGAAAGACAGTTAAAAACAATATGATTCAACAGTTACCCGAAATCTACACCATTAACATCAGCCAGCAAAGTTGCAGCCATGTTGTCATGAGTCTGTCTATCTCTTACTGTTTCACAGATGTTCATAGTTTAAAACATTGTTGTGAAGTCACCGTAACATACTCAATCTAAAACATTTTTGATATTCTTGTAACTGAGTTTGCTGTGTTTGTAACCATAAGCTACTTATTTTAAGCTATTTCCTGTAAGTATCAGCTGACACAATGCCCGAAAGACCCTCTCCTCTTGCTACACTCATTCAACTTGTTTTGTAAATCAGAGAAAACATTCTCATGAAGTGGGCAATTAGTTATCAGAAGTCTGCGACAATGCTGATATACAATGAAATTTTGAGAACTGGTTTTTGGTCGCTGTGTTTTTGTTGGAAGGTTATTCTCAATGTGGCTCTTAATGCTCTTCTTTTCCACTTTACAAATAGCCCCCTGGTTACATCATTAATTTTAGGAAACATCTCAAGACTCACCTCTGTAACTCAAGCTTCCCCGCTTGGTACTCTTCCCTCTGATCACATCCACAATCCTGATTTACTGATATAGATCATCCCTTCACTACCCTCTTTAAATATTCCTTTTTATCCCTTTTAAGGGTTGTCAGGGTATTATTTTCACCCATGATGTCCGGATAGGCGTTCGAGCGGGCAGTTGGGCAGCCTGGTGGGAAAAAGTTTGTCCGGGCTTTATCTCAGAAACAGTAAGGTGTAGGAAGTTGATACTTGGTAGGGACATTGGTTAGGGGGTGTAGGTATGACCTTGATTTGACCTTTGAGCTTGCTGTAGTGACCTTGAGTTTGAAAATCTTGTCGAGGCTATATCTAGAAAACTGTAGTGGCGTAGGAAGTTGATTTACAACAAAGATATATGGATTGCTGCAAATGGGCTTGGATCCCCTGGGGAATGATGAAATATACTTTTACATAATCGTGAGGGGGCCACGGTGGCAGACTGGTAACACTCTCGCCTCCCACCTCTGAGGCCGGGGTTCGATTCCCAGCACGGCCTCAAGTGGGAAAGCTGGTAGTTGCTTGCCATTGGTCGGCAGTTTACTGTACAGAACCCTAACGAACTGTATGTACTGGTTTCCTCTGCCCTCCCAACTACCCGTCGTGATATGACCTGTACAGTGTTGAAAGCGATGTAAAACCCCAAATAAATAAATAAATAAATTTACATAATTGTGCTATTTTCATTTGACAGCTATTCTCCAATTAATAAATTTGCAGCTTCATAATTTTTTGTTTACTGATTAATGCTGTCATCTTGCTATTGAATTGTCTTGTTTTAATACCTTATCTTTATATATGTTTCTTTCTCTTAGATGTCATTTTCTCTGCTTAAACATTATTCGAACCTTTATATAACTGACACTACTCTGAAAGTATCCCAATCTTTGTACTGTTTTACTACATTTATGTCTCATGGTGTCAAAAACTATTTCCCCAGGCTGTGGGATACGGGCATATCTGATGGTATTTTTAAAATTTAGCTCACTGAGTTCCCCATTGGTGGGAAGATATGTCATCTGCAAAGCAGTGGAGTAGATTGACTGTCATCAGAGAGATGAGTTAACTTTGGGGTTTTATATCCCTTAAAGGTCATAGTGAGACAGGTCCTCAGTGATAACCAGATGTAGCTATGAGCTAGATTTGACCCCAAAGCCATAAAGGTGAAGGTCATTTAGTAATTGTCACTTACTAATTAACCATGCTGCCTATGTGCCTCGCAAACAGGTAACTGATACAGGAAACCATGAGGTCCTTGGGGGGCGTAGTGGTTACCACCCAGATAGCATTCCGCCGTCGGACCGACGTTGGCCCAACGTCGGCACATCCGTCGGTCCGACGTTGGCTGCCGACGTTGGGCCAACGGCTTTTTGACCGTCGGGCCAACGTTGGCCCAACGTCGGCAAGCCACCGGTAAAAATTATATTCTATGTATAGCATCAGCCAATCAGATGATGTTCATTGATAACTTTTGTAGTGTGAATTTTTAATGAGAATATTATTTTTATGTCTAAAATTATTAAATGGTTAGTTAAAATTTGTGGGCTCACTGAGATATGATTTTTAGGCATACCATAATAAATATTTTTTTCTAAGTTTCCCCAAATCCCCTATTATTGCTCGCCGCCATCTTGAATAAAAATCCGCCGTTGGCCCAACGTTGGCCCAACGTTGGCAAAATATAGACATCTAACCTGAGTGTTGGTTGGCAAGCCAACGTCGGCCCAACGTCGGCCCAACGTCGGCAAAATATAGAGACATCCAACCAGAGTGTTGGTTGGCAAGCCAACGTCGGCCCAACGTCGGCAAAATCTGCCGACCATGCGACCAATAGCCAACGTCGGTCCGACGGCGGAATGCTATCTGGGCACTGGTTTGGCATCTAATCACAGGCTGGCACCTTTGTGTGGGTACGACTCCTACAAGTGAAAATGATGGGGACCTGTCCAAGTATGACACTGGCTGTTGAATGGGATGTAAATCATTCTTCAATTTTGACTTTGATACCAGAAACTTGCATTGACAAGCCTACAATATTTAAACACCTTAAATTCATACCTTGGGTACTGTGCAGTCTTTCCATTAACTTTCATCAGTGTCATTCAGCTTAGTAGTTATACTTTCTTTGCAAATTCATGTAGGTTTTGATGGGGTTAAATATTGTCCGTAAGGAGCCCTTTGAAGTGAAGATACAGGAACTTCAAGTAAGGGTCACACGAATGTCATGTGATAGATAGATAGTGCTTGAACATGTGACCAGTGGAATGACTTGCATATTTGTTATTTCATTGAATGGCAGTTTCTTGCTGTATGTTATGTGCATGCTGACATGTCTGTTAGTTGTTAACAAATGTAGAAAAATTGTGTAGTTACCATGTTTTGCTAATAATCTTTGATCAAAAATTCAGTACGAGTAAATATTTACCCAAAGACACAAGTGCAATTGTTTTTATTTGTAAGCTATGTCATTTCAGTTTACTGTTGAAAACCTAAATTCACTCAGTTGCTATGGAATCAAATGGATATTTCCATTTCTGGTATTCCCTCAGCAAAACTTTGTGTGCGATTAATCCAATAGAATAAGTCAAACTTAATATTAAGTTTAATACGTCATTAGAGTGTTGTATAAGAATATGTTTGGGAAATATTATTGTGACAATACAAGATTAGTGTAGTTAGCATTAGCATTAGATTTCTGATATGATACATCTACAAACTTGAGGAAATGTGCTGGATACCCTTATTTTATAAAAATGATAACCTAAAAGCTGTTAGATGCAATCATAGATGATGTTATGGGTCTCACTTTTTGACAGTTTCTGTGGCAGAATTTTGGTAGTTACGAATGGTCATTAATTGCCGTTTTCAGATGTGTTTTGAATATTTCTAGGTAAACAGTCTTTCAATGTCTTTACTATTCTTCCGTCTACATTCCGTCCATACTTTTTGCATATTAAACTTTATTGTTCATGCAATTCTTTTTAATGGTTGATAATATGAGGTTCATGCCAACTCAAGAGATGTGACCGATTTTATATCGGTCAGCTGGATTGCTTGTTTGTATCTGTCTTAACTTAGTGGTAGAGTAAGAAATCTAAAATTCGCCAGGAATCTAAAATTCGCCACCTCTAAAACCTTAGTTAATTTTATGAAGAAAATGATGTTTTTGTCTAAAAATTGGTATTTTTAGTTCAAAAAGCCTTAATTTGCTATACAGTCAACAAATATCACCAAAATTCATTTAATTTATTAGTATTTTCACATGTGGCAAATTTCAGATATGTGGCGAATTTTAGATTTCTTACTCTACATCCAGATTTTAAAACAATTTATTCTTCTTTGAAACAGGTCATGCGACTTCTGCAATTCTATTTGAAATATTTGCTATACTGGTTGTTTTTACTGTCCACTTGAGTACCTAGTTGTCACTATAGGTACCTGTATTAAACAGTATCAAAGTACAAAAAATACAGAACAGTTTAAAATGGAACCATCAGAAATATGTAAATAAAATTTGTTTTTTTTTCTTTTTGCAACACCCTGCGTGAGTAACTGTTTTTCTTTAGTACTGATGTAACATAAAAATATGTAAAAATTTATGGATTCATTGACCCTGAGTGAAATTCTGAGTTTGAAGATTTATATTGTATGATGCGAAGGTAGTTCCCATTCAATAGGACTCTATAAAAATACCCAGAATAACTGAGGTTTATTTGTACCTTTATGCAGTGATATCCCTACAACAGTGACTTGGTGTGAAAAAATATCTTATAGTAAGGCCAGTTATTTGTTATTGGTTCATCAGCAATACTATTTGAATATTATTTAATAACAAATATATTTACTAAATTTAAACTGCATGCAAAATTCACACTTTTGAGGTATCTTTCTTCCATGTCGGTGCATAAAATGCAAATTTTATCAGATTGGACTTGGGTTTTTCCTTCTTGCTATTTTCAGATTTATATGTCCTTCATGAGTCACCTTGAGCTGCAAATCATGAAGTTATTGCAATATATATAAAATTTGTGGCTGCGTGATGACTCTTCTGATGTTTTTGAGCAGTGGAAGTTATAATTATTATATGGCTTTTGTATAAAACACAGCGTAGTTACTTAAACATTAAAGCTGAAATTAAATATTGAATATTTGCTATGATCATCATCACATAGGGAAAAGTGATTTCGCTATTCATTTTCAGCCTTTAAATGGAAAAGTAGTCATTACTTTTGATACACAAAGGTTTATTTTAGTAATCATGGCCACACTAATATTTTCAGGCAGACATCCAAATGTTAAGGAAACATTACTTTTGTCATTTTCAAAGGCAGTTCAGCTGTTTGAGTGCTAATCTCTTGTGTGAGAGCTTTTGGCTTTGTCCATTTCAGTTGCAGTGATGACGTCACTATGACAATACTGCATGCCCGTGTAATTTGGCACATATCTCAAATTGCCACACATTCAAAATAAACAATGAAATCATCTCCAGCCAGTTAGAAACTTTGATTAAAAATTATGATTCCTAAACTATGCGTTGATTGGCTTGTAATCTAGAACATTAGGTTTGGGTAGAAATTGCAGTATCTCTCATTTATAAGTCTAACATAAGGTTAACAAGAGCATTGTGAAAGTGCAAACATCTGCCAAGGCTCAACACAGCCACTATTATGTAGGTGTCCATCCTAGATGTAGAATTAGCTGTAGATCATTTTACAAATGTATAGATTAGACCACCCACTGTGAATATTTGATGTCAGTCTGTACAGTGTTTTTTTTTTGTAATCCTTGCTAATATGCAAGTAAACAGATGAACAGATTAACAAATAGAATCCAATTCTCACATAAACTCTTTAACAGATAATGTGATTGTTTCTTAAGTAAATGATGCTTATAACTTGTACTTATTTCAATCCATATTTTAATAAGCAGACAATATAAGGATTGTGTATTCAAGTTCTGCCACTGAACAAGTGTTTGAATTGCAAATAACCATACAGTTTGTAGTTACTAATAACAATCCCTGTTTTTGCTTGGTGGTTGAATTACAAATAACCATACAGTTTGTAGTTACTAATAACAATCCTTGTTTTTGCTTGGCTGACACCCATTTTGACCCAGTCGGTAGAGGAAGACACGCTAAGTGTGTATGTATTTGGAGAAGAGGAGGACCGTATGTCTCAGTCAGCTGCCCATAACCAGGGCTTGCTCACCTACAAAGACTTAGTGCATCACTACGGCACAGAGGAAATGGGGAAAGTAAGGGACTTCATTATCCAGAGATATGTGCCTACTCAGAAATCTCAATCATTGCACAGCTCCTGTTTTTGGTGTGTCACACTATCAGTGCACTTATTTTGGCACTTTTTTGGCCACAAAATGTTTTCTCCATTTTACACCCTATTTTATTCCACTTTTGATTTGGAAAAAAATAGATTTTTTTTAGTGTTTTTTTGCTTTCTTTTTCTTTTTATATTGTCTAAGAATTACATCAGTTGCACAGAATGCTTTTTCGAATTATGGCCACCCACTGGGGGTGGACATATTATTTTTGCTTTTTCCAGCATCTCACTTTGTTTCCAGACATTTTAGGCAACAGTTCTTATCCTATCTTTACCAAATTTGGCATGCAGGTTTATTGGGGTAATAGCTTGTATGGGATTGCTTTTGGTAATCATAGCTCTATAGCTAACTGAGTAATAGCTACTTTGCTACTTTTGAGTATCTCTTTGGTTTCCAGACATTTTAAGGAATGCTATTAAGCCTAGCTTTCTGAAATTTGGTATGGGGGTCCATTGGGTTAATAGCTTCCATGTGCTTTTGGGGGTAATTGCTTCATAGATGAGTGAGTAATTAATTAAATAAGTGAGTAATTGGCTATTTTAAATACTGAAAAAGGCAAATGTGCTCATATCTCCTAAACCGTGCGAGATAGAGCGATTTTGTCGAAATTTTCGACCCACAGGGTATCTAAGGAATGTACCCTTTGCAATTTTCAAAAAAATTTTCCCCTCCCCAAAAATGGCGGCCATTTTGAATTTTCGAATTTTTGCCCAAAATGACAAAACACAAATTTGCTTCTATCTCCTTAACCGTGCGAGATAGAGCGATTTTGTCGAAATTTTCGACCCTCAGGGTATCTCGGGAATGTACTCTTTGCAATTTTCAAAAAATTTCCCCCTCCCCAAAAATGGCGGCCATTTTGAATTTTTGAATTTTCCCCAAAAATGGCAAAACACAAAATTGCTTCTATCTCCTTAACCGTGCGAGATAGAGCGATTTCGTCGAAATTTTCAACCCACAGGGTATCTAAGGAATGTAATCTTGGGAATTTTCAAAAAAATTTCCCCTCCCCAAAAATGGCGGCCATTTTGAATTTTCGAATTTTTGCCAAAAATGGCAAAACACAAATTTGCTTCTATCTCCTTAACCATGTGAGATAGAGCAATTTCGTCGAAAGTTTCAACCCATAGGATATCTGAGCATCGTACTCTTGGCAATTTTTAAAAAATTTTCCCCTCCCCAAAAATGGCGGCCATTTTGAATTTTCGAATTTTTCCCAAAAATAGCAAAACACAAATTTGCTTCTTTCTCCTTAACCGTGCGAGATAGAGCGATTTTGTCGAAATTTTCGACCCACAGAGTATCTAAGGAATGGACTCTTTGCAATTTTCAAAAAAATTTTCCCCTTCTCAAAAGTGGCGGCCATTTTGAATTTTCGAATTTTTGCCAAAAATGGCAAAACACAAATTTGCTTCTATCTCCTTAACCGTGCGAGATAGAGCGATTTCGTCAAAATTTTCGACCCACAGGGTATCTGACCATTGTACTCTTGGCAATTTAAAAAAAATTTTCCCCTCCCCAAAAATGGCGGCCATTTTGAATTTTCGAATTTTTGCCACAAATGGCAAAACACGAATTTGCTTCTATCTCCTTAACCGTGTGACACAGAGCGATTTCGTCGAAATTTTCGACCCACAGGTTATCTCAGAAATGCACTCTCAGCAATTTTCAAAAAAATTTCCCCTCCCCCAAAATGGCGACCATTTTGAATTTTCGAAGGAATCTAAGGAATGGACTCTTTGCAATTTTCAAAAAAATTTTCCCCTTCTCAAAAGTGGCGGCCATTTTGAATTTTCGAATTTTTGCCAAAAATGGCAAAACACAAATTTGCTTCTATCTCCTTAACCGTGCGAGATAGAGCGATTTCGTCAAAATTTTCGACCCACAGGGTATCTGACCATTGTACTCTTGGCAATTTAAAAAAAATTTTCCCCTCCCCAAAAATGGCGGCCATTTTGAATTTTCGAATTTTTGCCACAAATGGCAAAACACAAAATTGCTTCTATCTCCTTAACCGTATGAGATAGAGGGATTTCGTCAAAATTTTCGACCCACAGGGTATCTGAGCAATGTACTCTTGGCAATTTTCAAAAAATTTCCTCTTCCCACATATGGCAGCCATTTTGAATTTTCGAATTTTTGCCCAAAATGGCAAAACACAAAATTGCTTCTATCTCCCTAACCGTGCGAGATAGAGCGATTTCGTCGAAATTTTCGACCCACAGGGTATCTAAGAAATGTACTCTTGGCAATTTTCAAAAAATTTTCCTCTTCCCCAAAATGGCGGCCATTTTGAATTTTCGAATTTTTGCCCAAAATGGAAAAACAGAAATTTGCTTCTATCTTCATAACCGTGCAAGATAGAGTGATTTCGTCAAAATTTTGACCCAACCAATGCAAAAAGACATGAAGCTGAAATAATTTACAGGTACACTAATAAATAATTAACCATCATTGATATATTTCACAAATGAAACAGGGTCTTGTAAGACTACTGTACAATTTTGGCAAAAGGTTCATGGGGTGGACATTACACATGATAATGTGTGTTCTTCTATGCTATCCTGTTTCTATTCATATGTCGCAGCTACTATCAACCGGTCTTATTTCTAGTTTTTAATGTACTGCCTGACACATTGCAACTGTGAATTGTGTAAAGATTAGGAATCACACAAAGAATAAAATTACATCTATCCATGGTAACAGTTCTACCCAGACATAATACACAATTATTTTAGTCTAGTTCACTGTTTACATTGCACACTCTGTTATCTCTTTCTGAAAAATTGTGGTGGGTACTTTTATATGCCAGTTAACTCATGCTGAAGAAACCTGGAAATCTCCCACACAAAATTATAAATTTTTGTAACTTTACAGTATTTTGAAAAATTGGTGACATTCTAGAAATCATAAGCTTTAGTACAGTTTTGAGCCCATTGTTATATTCAAGAATGGTAATACTGATTATCCAAAAGTTTATTGGGGGCAAATTTGTGTGACTTTTCTGTGATTGGCAAATATCAAAATATGCTAGAAACAATGAAAACGAAAGCAATTTCTAGCTGATTATATTTTATCCTACATTGTTGACATCGTGGGCAGAATGTTAAGTTTTATTCTTGCATGCCGACAGTTTGAACCTATTTCTTGGACATGTTAGCTGATGCAGTGCCCACAGGGGTCTCTATTCTTGTTTCTCTTTCAAAGCTTTCTGGGAGAATATTTGTAAAACTTCTCCTTATTATGGCTTATATTTGTGCTGCATTTGCACCCCAGTTCTATTCTAAAATCTACCTCAGACTTGTAACTCGGGTGGCTGTTACAACTGATCCTGTTGAGAAAGGGCATGAAAACTTAGAAAACTATGTGGTTGTCCTGAATGACAATATACTTTATAAGTTGAAACTTTCACCAGGCATTTATTTTAGCTATTTTAGCTTATGAGCTGGGGTGCTGAAACTTAATTCCTAGTGAAATTTTAAATCTGTATCAATATCTCAAGTAGAAACAAGCCATAAGTGAACATTAATTCCGGCGATTTTTTTAAAGGAAGATTTAGTGAAATTTTTTGCTAGCTAAATTTCTGCTTATGCATTAATCTATACAACCAAAAAGGAAAGTCTTTTATCTGGTGAGATTAGTCTAACAACCTTCTTCCAAGTGCTGAGACTCCTGGAGATAACTCAGACTAGCTCGAAATCACTCACATAGTGCATACCTTCACCAAGGCATTTGATCTGGCACTTTTGCAAAAAAATAATGTAATCACTTCTTCATTTTGCCAGGCCCTACCCATAGAAAAAAATTCATCAACATCCACTCATTAGTTTTGGAATAATGTCAACCACAAAGACAGAGTCATGGAAAGTACATTGTGTAAATTGAACCTTTGAAAATTCTGGGTTTTTTTTTGTATTCAGTATATGGTCTGGATCCTTCCTGATATGTAACCACTCCTAACTTTGGCCAGGCCCGATACACACTACAAAATTCCCTAAAGTTCTGTTCATTTCTTTTGGTGTTATTTGGAACAAAGGCAAAGAAACAGGCGAATGAACATACTCAAAACAATAGCTTCCTGATTTAGGTAATAAGCCCTGATAACTGTTTATCATTCGGGCCATATTAACCATACGTTTTTGCCAGATCACAGGCTGACGTTGGCAATATTTATGCACAAAAGTTAAAACCTAAAACTTGGCTGACACCTTTTGAGACTATGGCCCCAGAATACTTTGGGAGAGTGGTATGATGTATCTTCTCTTCAGACAATATTACTCCGTTACATTTCTGTAGTGTAGTGTGCCTGGTTAGTCATAAAACCCCAAGTCACAGCATCATGAAAAATAACTTGTAAGGAACTTACAACTGAAAAGTTTAGTTGAGGCCATGCGGTACAGAAATGATCTCTCGTAAAGGTTTCTAAACATTTACACACAGTGGCCATGATTGCCAAGACCTTCACAATTGACAAGATAAGTTGTGGCTTGACTTCGTCATGACAGTTTAACTAGGGTATAAGGATCACAGAGAATAGAAAAATTTGTTGCTTACAAGAAAGAAGTTCGAAAGAGTGAGTCCTATTCAGTATTCGCCAAACAGATCCGCCAATATTAAGTAAGGAGTTTAATGTAAACAAATCTCTTGGCTTTTGATCCTGTTTTTTTTTCTGCTGATCAATAGCAATGGTTTATTCATATTTGTAAGATGAGTGTCCACGATGCACCACATATTGCACTGCTGTATAGTGGGCCACAGTGCACTTGTTAGAGTTATTCTCCATCTTTTTGTTTCAGTTTAATGTGTGTTAAACAAACAAACGGCAATATTATTAGCTCTGCTGAGGAGGTAATGTTTTTTGTGGTGTGTGTCTGTTTGTTTGCACAATAATATGAATAGTTATAGCCCATTTTTGAGGAAATTTTCAGGAATATAGCATTATAACACAAGGAACAGATGATTAGACTTTAGTGGTGAACTGGATCACTGTTCGGATCCAACAATTTTAAAGGATTTTTTATCATTGCACTGACAAACAATATTGGGGCTGTTGGGCCATGTTGGAGGTATTTGTTCTCCGAGTTCTCTCATCTCTATTTGTTTTTTTATAAATTTCTGTTTGTATTTTTAAAATTTTAATTTTAAATTTTTGTGACAGTTTTCCATATTTCACCTTGTATTGAAATCTGCATGTTTCCAATTACCCTGCTTGATATCGTTCACAGTGCCAGAGAGAAATTTTTGTCATTTTTTAATAAAAGTGTCATCGTCATAACTTGGAGGGTATTTTATGTGCCATTCTGTAAAATATGTTGATCAAGATTTACAGCAATACCCTTTAGAAGTGCTGTAGTGTAATGTTAACACATGTTTTTCTGACCTATGAGATGAGTACCAATATCAGTCAAAGTGCTTTTGTTTCATTCAGTGTCAGTATTTTAAATAGCCCCAAACAGTTCATGGTTGGATAAAATCAATGCCATATTTCACAGCCCAGCATTATGAGAGATAATATTTCACTATGGCAAAGAGGTGTTTTAACAGCTGATTCAATTCAACTCAAATTCTAACCAACGTTTGTGGTAATTAATGTTCACCAAAAAGTGAACTCTTGGTCGCAAGAACCAGAAACAGATTACTTCTTACAAAAACGATCAAAGAAAAAGCACCACAGAAATGCACGACTGATGAAGAGGTGGTGATATAAAAGTGTGTATTCTTCTGTTTTATTGCTGTTGTGCATCCTTAAGTATTGGCACTTCAGGAGTGTTTCTTGTTAACATTTAAGGTCAACTGAATGTCAATATTCTTCTACTGATATTAATGGATTTACTTGAAGCTGAGGGAACATACGTGGCATAAATGTTTCTGTGGGTAATCAGGAAATTCAACAACAGCCAAACTGAAATAATTGACCTTTTCTGGTCATCATAAGATTGACTAAGGTTATGATTGTAAGAAGATACGGTCTTGTAAAATTATAAGGGTGTATATTTTCAGTATTTTCTACTTTTGAGTAAACAAATTTGATCAAATAGATTGCAGTCAGACTCAAAAGCAAAGATTAAATTTTAGAAATAACTTATTTCATAACAAATAAGGAGCAAGATATTATTAAAAAATATTGTGGAAATGTTTTTCTGAATTACTCCAATTTTATGTTTTCTGTTGTCACATTTCCTAATCTTAGTGAATCAAAATAATTCAATTGTACTTTTATGATAATTATTCTCTGAAATAACAGATTGTAATGTGGAGATATGGAAACATTGTTCAAAGTTTATTAAGCCCTTGAAAGTGCAAACCAGAAACAACAGGGAAGCCAATAACCAGTTAAGGTTTGACAGCCCTATTAGGTATTGCATGATTCAATATCAACATATTGAAGAAACAAGGCTATATATAAAATGTTCATCTGGATCCATATTACCTAATATTGCTTTCAAATATAAGATTTAAACTGTAAGTCATTAGAATGGTACCAGACGCTTTGCCGAAAATAGCTGTGTATTGGATCTCAGCTGGCAAACGTAAAAATGGATGTCCATTGACCAAGAACAACTCAAGTTAGCGAAATGCAGTAGAGACTGACTTTGCTGTTGTAAAGATGAAGTGGACAGGATAGACCAACTGGAAGGCATTTATAGCAGTCACATGTCCTGTAGGGAATAAAGAGCACTAACTCTATAAAAATGAGTGTGAGATTTTCTATGAATACCAGCGAAGGGATGAGAATCGGAGTGATGATGATCTCACAATTCAAGTGTCTTTAAGGATATTATATTGTGAACTGTGTGAAAGTTTTTATTTAAGCCTGCCTGCTTGAATTTTATAATTTTGAAAATATATTTTGAAGATTGCAAATTGTCTTGGCAATTTTAAGAGTTTTTTTTCTGAATTGTGAGAGGATAACACACAAGGGTATTGAGAGATGAAATATCCAAATTTAAATTAATTTGTTTTATTGTTTATGATGCAAAAGCAATTTTTCTAGGCACTCTGCTTGAGCATGCTTTGTATTATTGCATGTAAAACCATGTTTTCTATTGCAAGATTGTCGAATCATTGTTTCTTAAAATTTGTCATCTATGATATGGTTACATGGTCATCACTTCTTTTCTCTGTGTCCATAATTGCATTGTTATTTCTCTTTGAGTTTCAATAATTGTTGTCTTTTATTTTCATTCTCTTGTATGCTTATTGTTGTACATGTATTATCAATATTTATAACTGTCATGGCTGAGAATGCATGTATGTCTGAAACAAAATCTGATACAGAATGATGTATATCACCAAGAAGGACCATAATGACTGGAATAATTTTTGGCCCGTTACTCTGTGGTTAAGGTAGCAGTTGCTTATCAACACAAATAGTGGTTTACATTACATTGCATTGGGCTCATATTTTGTGGTAGTGTAATCTTTTATTGTATCCACCGGAGGCATCTGGTGGATACTTTGGTTTAGCGTTGGCTACGCCGCTGCCGCCCATAGAGATTTTCGGCGTCAGCGCTCTCAGAGGAAAACTACACCAGTTAGGTTCACCAGATTTGCAGGATATCTTCATTGAGGGGTATGCTTCTCTGGGACTGAAATTAACCTCATTCTGAAAAACAAGATGGCCGCTGCGGACATTTCTTTGAAAAGTATCTATATTTTTGTACTGGCTGTTTCTCATAGGTAGAAGGTTGAATCGCTTCATAAGTGATATGTATGACAGATATATATGTCCTCTACAACCTTGCAGACATTTGACCTTGAAGCTCTTAATTCAATTTCATCCATGGAATGCCTAAGTAACCCACATAGCGGACTATATCTCCCTTATTGGTCCTAGAGGTTTGCAATGCGAAACCAACATGTAGGAAATCATGTGCTGCGAATCTTCTGATGTAGTCAGATTTGAACTTAGACCCCTCCTTCAAGGTCAAACAAGGCTAGCCAAACTTAAAAGTGCTTATAACTCACTTATTATTGGTCCTAGAGGTTTGGGATGGTAAACCAACACATAGGAAATCATGGGCTGGGAATCTTCTGGTGTGGTCAGATTTGACCTTGGACTGCTCCTTCAGGGTCAAACGAGGATAGCCAAACTTAAAATTGCTTATAACTCGCTTATTATTGGTTCTACAGGTTTGCGATGGTAAACCAACCTATAGGAAATCAGGGGCTGAGAATCTTTTGATGTGGTCAGATTTGACCTTGAGCCCCTCCTTCAAGGTCAAACGAGGATAGCCAAACTTAAAAGTGCTTATAACTGGCTTATTATTGGTCCCAGAGGTTTGGGATGGTAAACCAACCTATAGGAAATCATGGGCTGGGAATCTTGTGGTGTGGTCCGATTTGACCTTGGGCCGCCCCTTCAAAGTCAAACGAGGATAGACAAACTTAAAAGTGCTAATAACTTGCTTGTTATTGGTCCTAGAGGTTTGGGATGGTAAACCAACCTATAGGAAATCATGGGCTGGGAATCTTGTGGTGTGGTCAGATTTGACCTTGGGCCGCCCCTTCAAGGTCAAACGAGGATAGTCAAACTTAAAAGTGCTTATAACTAACTTATTATTGGTCTTAGAGGTTTGGGATGGTAAACCAACCTATAGGAAATCATAGGCTGGGAATCTTCTGGTGTGGTGGGATTTGAACTTAGGCCCCTCCTTCAAGGTCAAACGATGGTTCACTGGCTTTGATTAGTTGTCTTTCTAGTGGATACAAATTTGCATTGGTTGTCCGATGCATAGGTCTAGTTTTACTTGAAGTTTAGAATGACCCCATACCTCATGAGTAATACAGAAAAGCTGTTTGCGTTTTATATATTTGTTACTATAAAACTGTTTTATGCAACTGTCATAGAAGACATAATCAAACATAGCCCCAATGTTTCACCAAGATTGATGTCAGTAGCTTTCATGCAACAATAACTTGACACTTTTATTTTTGATTCTTTCACTGCTTAGAGTTGCAAGTAGGCATAAGTTGAACTCAAAATCCTTACTTGTCTTAGTTTTTTCTTTAGCTCAACTTGTATATGCAATGCTGAATAATTAACTCTTAAAAAGTGCATTTTGATGAGAAAAAAAATAATTTTGCTACATGAAGCCAGCACCCTAGTACAAGACTTTGAAACTCCACTCAGAAATTCCTGAAACTATTCAATTACTTCCATTGTCACTTCAACTACCATCACCTCCAGCAAAAATGGTATGTTACACCTCTGGAAATGTACAAGTGTTTGCCATTTGATGCTATGAGTATTCCCTTGTAGCTCTTTCTGCATGTTTTTTGTTTCAGTTCTTGGCTGCACAACGCCGAGCCAATATGGGTGCCTCGCTACTGCCTGCCAATGGTACAGCCTCCCCGGCACCAGGCAAAGCTCAAATCAAACAGGGAGACAGGAAGAGAGAGGGTAGTAAAGCATGTGTCATCCAGTGAACTACAGGTCATGTGATGTACTGGGTCATGTGATACATAATCATGTGATGAATGGTATCATGTGAGAAAGCCAGTCATAGATATTATCTGGTCATGCAGTCATTTCAGAGGACTGTTTAACTCTGCTTTGTGAGGTCACATGATTCGTCAGATGTTAGTGGTCATGTGACTTAACACGAGGACAATGAAATTTTTGTGAAGAGAGGAGGGATGGCATAATTACACTTGAACAGACGATTCTTTTTCTTTTGCAGTGTATATTAATGTTTAAATATCTACACAGTGCACATATATGTAAATATGTACCTAACTTATTTTTGTGAAAATGTTACTTTGTTAAAGTTATATATATCTTGTTTACAGACTACGCCACTGTTTTGTGTATTGATCATAACTTATATTTTTAAAGAGTGATACTGAAATATGATGTCTGTGCCATGAATGCAAATATATTGTACACTCATAAAAATGAATTTCAACTATTTTTAAAAGCCTTCATGTACAAAAAGTGGAATATGATATGAGATGATATGATCTGATATTATTTTGTTGGACCTGGTATGAGGGGCCAGGGTGGTAGCACACTTGCCTCTCACCTCTGAGGTCAGCAGTTTAAACCCTGAACTTTATATGTGAAAGTTGGTAGTTGCTTACTGTTGGTCAACAGTTGACAGTACAGAACCTTGGCACCAACTTTATGCACTGGTTTTCTCTGCCTATAAAACTACCTGTCATGATATGACATGTACAGTGTTGAAAGTGAAGTAAAACCCCAAAAGTATAAATAAATGGACCTGGTATGATATATCTTGACTACATGCACTAATAACTATACAACATGAGCCCTTATACAAAAATAATTTTATTTAGAAAATTTTTCTCAATGATTATTGTGTCCATAGGTATCATAAGCATGTGCAATGTTTCTTCAGTAAAATTAGCCATAATGTTTTTAATTCTGTCTGATTTTGAAAAGTTTTCACCGTTCTCTTTAGCTTGAAGAGGCTAAGTATCTAGGCACATTGTATCAGGTTGGCTTCTTCTGGTCTTAAGTACAGATATTTCCTCCTCTTTGATCGACCTTGATTTTCTAAGGTTTGTCATGGTAAGTCTAATTGGGTACCTCTCTATATTTTTAGGTAGTAGTTGTAATAATACTGATAATTGTAATACTCTAAAATTTCCAATCTTTGTGTAATCTTTTGACCAGATCAAAAATGGTCTTGGTCATTATTTTGAGGTGATAATGTGCAATCAAAAGGGTGTTTAATGTTTTTATTATCCACAGTACAATGCAGTTGACTTAAGTTTTCGGAAATAAAGACACTGTAAATATGGACCAGAGTATATACCTCTACTTAAAGAAAAATTCCACAAAAACAAAGTCTTAGTTAAGTGGTTAGGACTGTGTTTACAAGATTAGATTTAAGGACATGTATTTGCATGTGATCTCATTGATATATTTGCTGATGTTCAACCATTGTGATATTCTTATTGTAGTTTTTTTCCAGTTGTTTATTTGTTTAAGAATCTCATTTACACATATATTTATGTATTTGTATATGCTGATGATGTTATCATTTTAGCCAAGATCATGTTTGCTGTTTCGATGAACATCTAAGTATCTGTGATAAACTCTTTTTGGATGTAGGTTGTGATATTACTGTATGTTGTTGGTTTTCTCTTTATCTTTATGGTTTTTTGTAATAAATTAAAATAGGAGCTGTTATATTTTATCTTTTGGTTTTCATATAAATGCTCCTTCTTTAATGATGCACGTAATATTTTTGTAACAACTTTTAGTGAGATGGGATCAGTAATTACAGCAGCCAGTTCTCAGTAGTGAAATCCCACTTACAGATGGTCTTTTATTAGTGGGCGCATTGTTTGGCTGTGTGGATATTGATATTGAATGCAAAAATATTTTAATATCGTTTGGTATCTGGGGTTTAATATTGTCTACTAAAGAGTCCGAATCTGGGATTCTGAAAAAGTTTTGTTCTAGCATATCCCCATATTTATCAAAACAAAATGTGACAGTTCCGATAAAAATGCATTAAGTTCTACATAAATACAGGATAAAAGTATACAGTTTCTTCATATATGGGGCATATTTCAAAATATTTGCAATGTATGATTTATAGTTATATGTGAAATGGCGATATTGATATGTGTCTTTGAACATCAATATCGGCAAGCCTATCCCAAAACAGTAAATATTGTCAGTATCGATAAGCAATTTACCAACTATCTTTCACAGCAGTTGTACAGAAGAGTATGCAGTAAAATATCTTGCCTTATAAATTTTGTCAGTGTTGGTTACCTGTTGCACCAACAGGAAGTAATAGGAAGAGAGGGAATTCATTGAACGTTTTAAGGTAGTTGATTAACTTATGTAAAAAATCTTATACCAGTGCTCTTTGTTGCTATAAACATTCTGTGTTTGCAAAACCGATGGACATTTCCTTGAGAGATTATAGAATCTATCTATACATTAGTCTTGCCACTTATGTGGAGTCAGATCTCAAGAAACGAGAAAACTTCAGGACTTTCAGAAAACAGGTTATAAGTTGAATGAAAGAGGCCCACAAAGGCCCTGATGCTTAATTAAAGGTTATCCTACTGAACAGAATGCTACTCAAAAGGTTCTTTTGTAAACTAAACTATGTATAATAGGAAAACTTCCTGAATGACATATACAAAAAAAAATTGTCGGGAATGAAGATAACCATATTATACAAGTGCATAGTATGAGTATTATATTATTAATCTCCAGGATTGAAAAATATATTTTGTATATGTCTAATGAGGGATGTTTTGCTTTTTTTGTTATCCACCATTTTGTCTAAATAATAAGTAAATGAAGTATATATTTGAAAAAAAAAGACTTCCATAAAGGCTGTGATATATAAATACTTTTCACTTAAAAACACTTCAATTTCTAACTTTGTATTTCTACACCTTTTCTACGTGGATATAAATGCAACAAAAATTAACAGAGGCTCAGTAAAAATACCTTTCCAATGATGTATGTAGCATTTTTTTATGCTTACACAATGAACTATAAATGAAAAGTCAGCATTTATTGACATATTTACAACCTTATTCTTGCATAGACAGTGGCTCAGATGAATACATAAAAAATATCTTACTCTTTATTATTATGTCCCCCCTATTTAGGCCATATATGACTCAGGGTGGATACTAAATAGTAATTATCTGAGCAGGTATCTGGTTTACTTTTGTAAAAGCAGTGGATGTATTTAATAATAATGACATTTTCTTGAAAAAGTACGAACTTTGATGAGAAAATAGTGAATAAAAGAGGATTAAACGCTGGCAAGTTGTAACATACTTCTTTGATCGCCTTCACTGTTTATAAAGATTATATTTCATGTGAGTTTAAAACCTCAGTCTTGTTAAGAGAAAATGGGATCATAGAATCTAAACCAGTGATACGTTCATAATGCATTCGTTTCTGGTCTTCAGGCAGATCTAGTCAACAATGTAAAATTAGATATAAGTAGGTTTAGTTGGTTTTCTGTGGATGAAGATCAAGTTTGTGGATTTGTTTTGGCTTTGAAGATAAGACATAGTATTATTTTTTTGAAAAAATTTGCAGTTTTTGTGAAAAATACTTTAATTGCCCTGTTTGCCACTCTGTCAAATTATGCAATATTTGCACTTTCTGAGCCCCGAAATGATTAGGTTTTATTAAGTGTAAAAGAATGTCAAATTCTAAGTTGATATGGCAATGTCCATGATTCTGATTGGCTAAGGACTTTGGTAAAATTCTGTGTATACTTGCTAGTCAAAGCTAGGCTATTCCATCCATCAAACCCACAGGGTAAGTAAACATGTTCTCATGTTTCCAGTTATTATTTAGATATTCAGATGTGAGTAAATTTTGATGTAAATATACCCAACATATGTTAAAAGTTTGTAAATGAAGTGACTTATAAGCCCTAAGGGGCTGGTTGTTAAATTTATTTCTTGCCTGTATAAACTGTTCATGTAAAACACATTTGACGTTTTGCCTATATTCACCATGGCATGTGAAAGTACACAGAAAAGAAATTCTCCTTCCTTGGTTAATGTGAATTGTTTACACATCTGTGATTTTTGTGTCTCCTAATTCCGCACTGAAAGAAGTCATACAAAATGCAGTCGCGCTTTCAGTGCAGAAAGGTCCAATAACTGCACTCACTATTATTACTTCCTTACATGAACTATTCTGAACACAAATTAGGAATGGAGTAGTTTTTGTTTGTTTTTGATTTCAGCAGTCTGGCAAGTATTCTCACATTAATATATGATCTGTCATGAGATTTTTTTTGTATTTTTCCAAGAAGTTTTTTGCTGTTTTGATGTAAATAAGTCTTAGAAATTACTTGTAAAAGGGTAAAGAAAGGGGAAACATTCTTTCACTACAGAGGTAGTACTCAATCCAGTAACTACAGTCGACTTTACTGTATGATTTGATATGTGTTTTAGGAAATTGTAAAATTTATGTCAGTTTCACTTATCTCCTTATTTCATTTTGAGAATATCTGCCATAGTATAAAAATATATGTCAAAGATCTTTTTTCCTGTAATAAATACACATTTTGAATAAAAACTGAAGTGTTTTAATTATGCCTAAAGAAAAAAACCCAGTATATAACATATAAAGTCATGGATGCACCAAACTGATATGATCTGATCTGGCGTGAGGCCGTGGCGGGTATTGCTTTTCAACGATCCGTAAATCTAAATTTCAATAATAACACTACTTGCTTGTCGTTGACATTCCCTATTGTTGTTTTACCTCATACATATCACCCTAACAATTAATATATCTACAATATTGCTTCAATCTGCTTCATTTCCTCAGAATTATTCATATACCCAATTATCGCCCACATTCCCCGTTATCGTGATAGTATGTATTCAACCCCTTGTTGATTTCATTCACATTCCCCGTTATCACCTGACATATTTTAGTCATTAAGCGTCCCGCAAGGGACGCTTGTTTGTGTATGGGAGAGCTTCCGGCTCCGCCGGCTCCGCCGGCTCCTGCGGCTCCGCCGGCTCCGCCGGCTCCGCATTTTGTTTTCCTTATAACTCTGTAACCGTTAGGCGGATTCTTTTCAAATTTGGCAGGTTTAGGCAGTAGCCTTGGGGAATTTTTTTGAATATGCTGCAGTGACATTTCAACCAATCAGAGAGGTCACATGACCAAAAATGTCTTTTTTCGATGGGGAAGCTTGTCCGGATGATAACTTGAAAGGAATTTTATCAATTCACCTGAAACTTGGCAAATACATTCATTCTATTAAAATCTGGAAATCATTAGATTTTGGCATTGATTGGTCAAGAAATGGCCGAGTAATTAATGATTAATTAATCATTACGAATTTTCCAAATAAGGAAAACACAAAAATGCTTATATCTCAAAAACCGTGCTAGATAGAGCAATTTCGACAAAATTTTTGACCCGCAGGATATCTCTGCGGAGTACTTTTCCCAATTTTCAAAAAATTTTTGTCTCGCCAAAAATGGCGGCCATTTTGAATTTTCGAAATTTTCGCAAAAATTGCAAAACACAAAAATGCTTATATCTCGAAAACCGTGCTAGTTAGAGCGATTTCGACGAAATTTTTGACCCGCAGGGTATCTCTGCGGAGTAGTTATCCCAATTTTGAAAAAAAAATTTTCTCGCCAAAAATGGCGGCCATTTTGAATTTTCGAATTTTTCGCAAAAATTGCAAAACATAAAAATGCTTATATCTCGAAAACCCTGCAAGATAGAGCGACTTCGACGAAATTTTTGACCCACAGGGTATATCTGCAGAGTAGCCATGCCAATTTTCAAAAAAATTTTGTCTCGCCAAAAATGGCGGCCATTTTGAATTTTCGAATTTTTCGCAAAAATTGCAAAACATAAAAATGCTTATATCTCGAAAACCCTGCTAGATAGAGCGATTTCGACGAAATTTTTGACCTGCAGGGTATCTCTGCAGAGTAGCCATGCCAATTTTCAGACAAAAAATTTCTCGCAAAAAATGGCGGCCATTTTGAATTTTCGAATTTTTCGCAAAATTGCAAAACACAAAAATGCTTATATCTCGAAAACCGTGCTAGATAGAGCGATTTCGACGAAATTTTTGACCCACAGGGTATCTCTGCAGAGTAGCCATGCCAATTTTCAAAAAAAAATTGTCTTGCCAAAAATGGCGGCCATTTTGAATTTTCGAATTTTTGCGCAAAAATTGTAAAACACAAAAATGCTAATATTTCGAAAACCGTGCTACATAGAGCGATTTCGACGAAATTTTTTATCTTCAGGGTATCTCTGCAGAGCAGCTATCCCAAAGAGCTTTCACTTGGTGAAGTTTCAGACCCATAGCTAATTGCTCACCTACTCAAAAAGAGTAAATGCGAATTACCTCTAAAAGTATTGCAGATGGCCAATTTTTCTCAAATAACTCATTCACCTACTTTTGGGAGAGCTTTCACTTGGTGAAGTTTCAGACCCATAGCTAATTACTCACCTACTCAAAATGAGTAAATGCGAATTATCTCTAAAAGTATTGCAGATAGCCAATTTTTCTCAAATAACTCATTCACCTACTTTTGGGAGAGCTTTCACTTGGTGAAGTTTCAGACCCATAGCTAATTACTCACCTACTCAAAATGAGTAAATGCGAATTATCTCTAAAAGTATTGCAGATAGCCAATTTTTGTCAAATTAATCATTCACCTACTTTTGGGAGAGCTTTCACTTGGTGAAGTTTCAGACCCATAGCTAATTACTCACCTACTCAAAATGAGTAAATGTGATTTATCTCTAAAAGTATTGCAGATAGCCAATTTTTCTCAAATAACTCATTCACCTACTTTTGGGAGAGCTTTCACTCTGTGAAGTTTCAGACCCATAGCTAATTACTCACCTACTCAAAATGAGTAAATGCGAATTATCTCTAAAAGTATTGCAGATAGCCAATTTTTCTCAAATAACTCATTCACCTACTTTTGGGAGAGCTTTCACTCTGTGAAGTTTCAGACCCATAGCTAATTACTCACCTACTCAAAATGAGTAAATGCGAATTATCTCTAAAAGTATTGCAGATAGCCAATTTTTCTCAAATAACTCATTCACCTACTTTTGGGAGAGCTTTCACTTGGTGAAGTTTCAGACCCATAGCTAATTACTCACCTACTCAAAATGAGTAAATGCGAATTATCTCTAAAAGTATTGCAGATAGCCAATTTTTCTCAAATTAATCATTCACCTACTTTTGGGAGAGCTTTCACTTGGTGAAGTTTCAGACCCATAGCTAATTACTCACCTACTCAAAATGAGTAAATGCGAATTATCTCTAAAAGTATTGCAGATAGCCAATTTTTCTCAAATAACTCATTCACCTACTTTTGGGAGAGCTTTCACTTGGTGAAGTTTCAGACCCATAGCTAATTACTCACCTACTCAAAATGAGTAAATGCGAATTATCTCTAAAAGTATTGCAGATAGCCAATTTTTCTCAAATAACTCATTCACCTACTTTTGGGAGAGCTTTCACTTGGTGAAGTTTCAGACCCGTAGCTAATTACTCACCTACTCAAAATGAGTAAATGCGAATTATCTCTAAAAGTATTGCAGATAGCCAATTTTTCTCAAATAACTCATTCACCTACTTTTGGGAGAGCTTTCACTTGGTGAAGTTTCAGACCCATAGCTAATTACTCACCTACTCAAAATGAGTAAATGCGAATTATCTCTAAAAGTATTGCAGATAGCCAATTTTTCTCAAATAACTCATTCACCTACTTTTGGGAGAGCTTTCACTTGGTGAAGTTTCAGACCCGTAGCTAATTATTCACCTACTCAAAATGAGTAAATGTGAATTATCTGTAAAAGTATTGCAGATAGCCAATTTTTCTCAAATAACTCATTCACCTACTTTTGGGAGAGCTTTCACTCTGTGAAGTTTCAGACCCATAGCTATTTATTCACCTACTCAAAATGAGTAAATGCTAATTATCTGTAAAAGTATTGCGGATACCCAATTTTTATCAAATACTCATTCATCTACTTGTGGGAGAGCTTTCACATGGTGAAGTTTCAGACCCATAGCTATTTACTCACCTACTCAAAATGAGTAAATGCGAATTACCTCTAAAAGTATTGCAGATAGCCAATTTTTCTCAAATAACTCATTCACCTACTTTTGGGAGAGCTTTCACTTGGTGAAGTTTCAGACCCATAGATAATTATTCACCTACTCAAAATGAGTAAATATGAATTATCTCTTAATAGTATTGCAGATAGCCAATTTTTCTCAAATAACTCATTCACCTACTTTTGGAAGAGCTTTCACACAGGAAAATGAAAAATTGTGAATATCTCGGAAAAGCTATTTCTTCTGCTTTAATGCTCGGCAGGAGATACACACCGCGGCAGTGGTCTTGACAAAAATTTTTGTCTCCCCAAAAATGGTGGCCATTTTGAATTTTCAAGTTTTTGCAAAGCACAAAAATGCTTATATCTCGAAAACCGTGCTATATGGAGTGAACTCAACAAAATTTTTGACCTGCTGCTTATCTCTGCAGAGTAGCCATGCCAATTTTCAAAATATTTTTGTCTCGCCAAATATAGCGGACATTTTTTATTTTTTTATTTTTTGCAAAACACAAAAATGCTTATATCTTGAAAACCGTGCTAGATAGAGCAGACTGCGCTGACTTTGGTTGCCACAACAGTATAAGGCTAGAAACGAAGCATTTTCTTAATACTTTAGCACTCACCTTTATATCCTTTTCGGGACGCTTTGTTTTTGCTATGCAAAAACATTATCTTTTTTTTTTGCGAGCGATCCTCTAGTTATTTTATGGTTTTCATATCCTAGTCTTTATTTTATGGTTTTAATCTGATTATAGTCATATACATGGTTACCACTTGCTATGTCTCAGTGATTTTTCTATGGTCCTCTATGTCTTGGCATTTATGTTCATTATAGATTTCTATAAGGTGTTTCTAACTCTTGCTTGTCATAGAATCATAGTATTCATGGGTCTTCTGCTTTCATGGTTTGTTAACCCTTAAAGCCTTTTGTGATCTTTTTTTCATTTCCTTTTCTTGTCATTTATTTTACATACAGTTGATTTCGGCATAGTCCTTGTTCCATCTTGCTTTTTGGATCTGGTATAGTATTTCTTGACAATGTTGGCCTTCAAAGCTATTTTATTGATTTGTTTTTATGTGTTGGTTTCTCACAGAACTGGTTAAATGCTGACAAGGGACTGAATTGTGAAAAGGTAGACAGAAGCATCCCATCTATTTTTCGGCTCCCTGTTGTACGTAAATATTGCTACCTCAGGAACTCAAAACAGGTCCCTCCAAAATTGAAACTAAAAAACCTTCTCCTACTCCTCCTGTTGTGCGGCGATGTTGCTGTAAACCCTGGCCCAACCAATTTTGGATTTGTCAACTGTAGATCCATGAGAAATAAAGGCCCTCTTCTACATGACCTCATTAAATGCAGTGACTTGGATATCCTGGGCTTGGTTGAGACTCATATCAGACCAACTGACACTGATGGTCTCCTGAACTCCGTCACTCCAACAAATTACAACTTAATTCAAAAACCAAGGTCTACTGGATTGGGTGGTGGTGTTGGCTTCCTGTGTAGGAAATTCTTTTCTCCCAGTATTGTCTCTTCACCGGTGTTTAGATCATTTGAAATCATTATATTATCTTTCAGGTCTGAGTACAATAGCTTTGTTGCAGCTTGTGTGTATCGTCCCCCTGGTTCTTGCACTACTCAATTTCTGGAAGATTTTCTAGCTCTTTCTGGCTTTCTGTCTTCAATCGGTTCTAATTTTATCATTTGTGGTGACATAAATGTTCATCTGGATGTTGAGTGTGGTGACAGGTCAAGGTTCTATGACATCCTTCAGTGCTGCAGTTTGATTCAATGTGTCAATAGTCCGACTCACATACTGGGTCACACTTTGGACGTTTTGATATCTTCTGGTGACTCAGAATTTGTCCGTAATGTCAATGTTTGGGACTTTATCTCTGACCATGCTGCAATACGATGCCAACTTGATTTCTCCCACCCAGCAATCTGCATTGGAAAAATGGTCTCTTATCGAAGGTATCATAGGATTGATATCAACCAGTTCCGCAAAGACCTTAGAAATATTCCATTTGTACTCTCTCCTGCAGAAACCGCGACAGAATTGTATGATCAGTACCGGGCTGACGTTACCCAGGTACTTGATAAGTACGCTCCTATCATCTCACGCATGGCAAAACGGCAGTCAGATGAGTGGTTGTCTGAGTCATATCGTATGGCTCGCTCCCTAAGGCGGCAATTTGAGCGGATGTGGAGAAAACATAAGACATTGTCGAACAGGTCGAGGCTCCGCAAGCAAATTGCATGGTGCAATCGACTGGCCAAGAAAGACGAGGGTTCCTATTATGCCAATCTTATAACTGCAAATAGTGAAGACCCTAAGAAGCTATGGCAGTTATTAAGGGAGGTATTGCATCGCACCTCTGAGACGGTTCTGCCAGCTCATAGCTCGGAACAAAACCTTGCAGACACATTTGCTTCTTTCTTTACAAATAAAATAAGTAAAATCAGGGACACATTCTCCGCTTCTGGTTCATTCAATGATACACCTGATTATGTGCCCCCCGCCTTCAATACCTTTAAGCCTGTGACTGAAGACGAGGTCAGAAAGTGCATCAATGAGTCTCCTACTAAATCTTGCCTACTGGATCCCATACCAACATTCCTCCTCAGGGACTGTCTTGATATACTCCTTCCATCTATCACCAAGTTGGTTAATTACTCTCTTAGTGATGGCTCTTTTCCAAGTGCTTTCAAAAGGGCTGTTGTCACCCCCCCCTCATTAAAAAGGCATCTCCGTCCAAAAATGACCTTAAGAATTACCGCCCAGTGTCTGGTCTTTGTTTCCTCTCAAAGGTGGTTGAGCGAGTTGTTGCTAAGCAACTTACGTCACACATCAATATTAACAAACTGGATAATCCACATCAGTCAGCCTATAAGCCAGGACATTCTACTGAAACAGCTCTATTGTCTATAAAGAACGAGGTACATCTCTCTCTGGCACGTGGCGAACCTACAGCTCTAGTCCTTCTGGATTTATCAGCCGCGTTCGATACCATAGATCACAGCATTCTTCTCAGTTACCTTAAATCCTGGTTCGGTCTTGGTGGAAATGTACTTAAGTGGTTTGCTTCCTACTTGGGTGATTGTTGCCAGTTCGTTAAGATAGGCTCTACTCTATCTGAATTAAGCAAGCTCATCTACGGCGTTCCCCAAGGTTCAGTTCTCGGTCCATTGCTGTTTTCACTTTATACTACACCACTTAGTAAAATCATCCACCTTCATCCACATATCAAATTTCACTTCTACGCGGATGAAACACAGCTTTACATCCATCTCTCTCATAAAAATGCCTCATCGGCTCTCGCTAGGCTTAATGCCTGCCTTCTTGATGTGCAACGATGGATGTCTCTCAGTAAACTGAAGCTTAACCCAGAGAAAACGGAGTTCATTATCTTTGGCTCTAAGTCTCAGTGTCAGAAGCTTTCCTCCTACTTTCCTGTTAGTATCTTTGGCAGCCTTATTCATCCGGTTGATTTTGTTAGAAATCTAGGTGTGTGGTTCGATGCAGAATTTTCATTCTCTGAACATGTCAAGAGGACTTGCAAAGCGTGTTTTCTCCAGATGCGTGACCTTCGTAGAATAAGACAGTATCTCACTACGGAAGTGGCAGTCCTAGCTGCAAATGCCTTGGTTAGTAGCCGCCTGGACTACTGTAACTCTCTTTTTAGGAGTTTGTCATGTTTCAATCTTCACAAATTGCAAAGTATTCAGAATACCCTTGCTTGTATTGTTACAAACCATAGAAGGTATGCTCATGTTACGCCCATTCTGAAACAACTCCACTGGCTGCCCGTGAAGTATAGAGGTATGTTCAAAACTGCAACTCTAGTATATAAATTTCTACATAGTGGCTCCCCTTCCTACTTTCAACCTTACTTGTCTCCCAGTAGTAGTTCCTATAGTACCAGGCGTAGTCACCCAGATTGTCAATATCTTACTGTTCCTCCTTTCCGCCCATCAGTCTTTAAATCTGTCAAATATTTTGATCACAGCTTTGCCTTTGATGCTCCTAGAATCTGGAATGAACTCCCTCATGATGTGCGCAGTGCAACATCAGTTGCCTCCTTCAGAAAGAAGCTTAAGACTTATCTGTATGCAAAAGCCTATCCGCCATAGCCTCCCTTGTCACCCTGTGTCTCCTTGGTACGACCTTGCTATATCCCCGGATTAATGTTAACTGCCTTTGCTTTATGTTCTGTTGCGCCTTAGAGTCCATCTGAGATGGAGATTAAGCGCTATAAAAGTCCACATTAGATTAGATTAGATCTGATATCTGATTAATAAATGTGAAACTTCTGTAGCATAATCGCTATTACCTCTGCCAGAGATGTTATGTAATTGTTTGCAAAATACATTTTCAGGAAAGGTTAATAGTAGCACAAGGAACAGATGGGTAGATTCTGGTCATTGGCTAGATCACTGTCTGGATCCACAATTTTTTATACTTGCACCCATAAGCCATCTTTTAGGTGTTTGGCCCATGCAGAGGTCCTGCTTTTGTTATTTTTATGTTGTCTGTACACAGACTATGGAATGAGTTGACACGGAACAAGTTATAGTTTGAAGAATTCTTCAGGCTTTATAGGATTACTGTTGTAAGTATATACAACAGAATGCTTCATTTAAATGGCCATGACTTTCTTGTTTATGATTCCATATTAAACATTTTCCCACTGTTTTGTTTGTATATGTGTACCAAGAGCTTCAATCATTATATTAGTACAGAACTTAAGAGGGTTTTTGGTAAGTTTGGCAACAGAAATTGTCTCAGTTCTTTGATCTTTAGTATGTGTCTGGATGTGTAATCAACCCACTTTTAAAAGAACTCTGATACATAGAATTCTCTTTTCAGTAGAATGAAGTAGCAGGTTTGAGGATCCTCTCCATCGAAATGTAACCTGTTATGTTGAAATCTTGGTTATGTGCGACTTTCATGTGCTTGGAGATTTTAACTTCATGTCTATTGGAAACCTTTCCAACATTATAACTTTGATATATCTATTGTCAGTTGTTGATCACCTTGAAATTAGCAGATTTGGATTTATGTTGTAATAATGTCACTGGCTTTTAAGGTCTACATCTATGTATATTATTGAAATATTTAGTCATGTTTAGTACACAACTGGATCTATGTGTACAAGGGTAAATTCAAAAATTTGATTTTATCGAGGCTTCACATGGCTTCAGACAGACAGGCCAGACTTTCACATTTCTTACATATAGATTTCAGAATGTTATTTTCATCATTTTCTTGTAGGGTTATATCAGCCTGTTATTTCAATACAATTTCACAGTACCTTAACCTAATGGAACTCTCCATTATACACAGCAGGATTGCATTACAGTGTGAGGTAACTGTTCTTACATGTGTTTTATCATATCTTGATGAAATGCCTCAGAAGAAGGTGAGATGTGACCAACTATATGCCAATTTGTTGACAAAAACTCGTTTCCGAATAATTACAAGTGATTTGGAGGGTGGTTGACACTTGTCTGGGCTGCTAATAAAGGTACATGATGAAATCTTGGCATATGAGGTAATGTTGATAGTTTCTTAAAACTATCCCTTGAAATACAAATTGTAATATTACAGTTTCCTGGAGCTATGTTACTCCTACTCCTTGATCAGACAGAGCCTGCATGTTGAAATAATCTAAGCATCCAATCAAAGGAAATGTGTTCCACAGAACCTCAGAGCTCTGGACGATCTGAGCACACTCCCTGATAACATGACTTTTGGCTTTCCATCTGTTATGTTACAAAATTCTAAGTTGAGTGGAACTAGAGGGCAGATGTTGGACTTATTGTTTTGTGTCGAGGTTTCGCAATAAAATTAGAGAACTCCACAGCCCTTTTACTCTGCCGAGTTACTCCTTCTAGCCTCTGGAGGACCATGCACCCTCTAGCTCGTGGGGGCAAAGCAAAATCCTAGTGTTGAATAGAACATCAAACCAAAAATAATCAAGATCTCTAAGATTATTTGATATCCTATTCACTCCCAGTAACGTCTATTTAGTTTTCCAGATGAAGTTCTGTAGCCTCGCTTTGTATCTATTTCATGTTTATTGTTACCATCATTCATATTGATAAAGTTTGCTTAATGTGTTGCTCAGAATTGCCAGACTAACTAGTTTTAGTTTGCTTTTAAAAGACAACCTGTTATAAAATATCTTTTAATGCTGGAACTCCATTTTCCAAGGAAATGGCTCACAATCGAATAGCATAGGAGCAGGTGCATGACCAGGAAGGGCGACAGATCTTAGATGAATTCTGAAACCATACACAGTATCCTGTGAGCTGATGATTGGGGAAAACTCAGTCTATACAATGAGCACTGTTTGTGCAAATTAGCATCTACCATTTTGTATTAAAGTAGAACAACCAAAAACACTAGAAGTTGAATTATTTTTATTTGTGAATAAAACTTTTCTCATGACTAATGTTATCATTAGTTTAAAGCTTAATGGATTTAATCATACTGCAAAGGTAATTCACAAAATAATTACAAGATGATACAGTGTACCTCTATTTAAATTTCATAACTTCCTAAGGTCATTTACATGTGATCTACAGTATTTAAAATGTCTCTGTGATGAAAAGTTTATACCTTGCCAGATTGGTATTTATAGAACTTCACTGATCCTAAGATAATTTGGCACAAGACTTAAATTGGCATTTTTATTGCGTAAAATAGCCTTACCTTATCCTCACAAGTGCTTGTTTGGTTTTGTGGAGCAAAACACATCGACCGACAAGAATTTTTAAAGAAATATTCTTGTCACAAGAGGTGACCCCTTTGTCTGCGCATGTCCGCGCTTGCGCAGTAGTCGTTGTCGACAGACGATTGTCGAGAGCTCTTCATTATATTTTTGGTCGATATGGGAGCAACATGTACTTTTTTCTTATTATCGCCCATTTCAGATGAAAATCTTTGAAGTTTTGAAGCGTGCAAGCGTGCACCGAGCTGTAGTTATCCATTATTCGACTGGTACTACCACTAATTCTGCCTCTCTTGTCCTGAAAAGGGTCAGAATAAGATGTGCAAGAAGATGTTGCTGTAAAGTCTTCAGTGGAAGACGTGTATATCTTCCGCTGTACTCGCCCATTATTCGACTGGAACTACCTCCTTGTCGATGAAAGGGATGCAGAGAAGATTTTGCTGTAAAGTTTTCAGTGGAAAACAAAGAAGAAAGAAGGTAGTTGGCTTTGCAACGGAGGTCGTAGATTCCTTACTGTGGGTGGAGTGCCACTCTGGTACAGTAACAGGTCTCCCTCCACAAGAACAACTACAGAAGCGTATCCACTTATCCTTGAAGTTATTATTTTGCTTCCCAGCAGGTACAGTGAACTTCCTGCTTCTCAGACATGAAAATAGGGACAAATTACCTTCCTTTGCTGTAGATTTAGATGAAGATCCAACAGACATCTTTGGGGCAGTATGTGCACTGCTTGTCTTTTCAGCCCTGTTGAAGAATTGCAATAACTATCTACTAGATAATAAAACCTTCCTATGGCCATGTCTCCAATGGAAGGAATACTGTGACTTTTGAGTTAATTCTTCTGCAAACTCAATGAAGATCAACTGGCTAGATGAGATTTGGTGTTGAAGTCCTTGCTGCCAACCTTTTTACGAGTGTGTTTTGCACAGTATATACAGGACAGGGGCTATGTCCAGTAATTATTTGTCCTGTTACCCTCTGATATGTAGAAGGAAAACATTGAGACCCAGGACTAGCAGTAATTTTACAGATCTTCATATAATCACTCTTCCTAGTTTACCAGGAGAGATGGATACAGAGGAACGTGGCTACATTAATGCAAGTCACCATGGAGGCTCTTCTTGCAGTATTACTGGCAGTAATGGGATATTTTCATTGCCATCCCAGAGTTGTGCGAATCTTCAGTTGGGATTGTCGAATTATTCCCCAATCGAATTCACCAATGCCCGTACTACCCACAATGCAAAGCGATGACGTCAGACAGGAAAACATGGCTACAGTAAATACCAATTAAATACTGCTGGAAAATGCTTCAAAAGAAAGCAATTTATCCACTCAAGAATTGCAGAACTCCAGGTTTCTATGGCAGTTTATTTCTTGTATAGAAACTCGGCTAATGACGACCTCTGATAGATCTCAGTGTGATGAATTGATTTCTAACTACAACTTCAACGGTCACTGCCCACGAGTGAAGTTTGTTTACTATGTCAATAAATACCTGCTTGTCCCTTCATTTAAACTGGAGACAGCAGAAATTATTAGAAATTCGGTTACAAAAGATGCGTTCTTCTATGTACCGACTCACAAGTTTCTCAACATCTACTTCAGTTTAATGTACACTGTCAAACCTATCAGTTCAAAGCATTATGAAATTCGGGTTAGCGACCCCTCTACAGTATCATGCGAGTAGTAAAGAGGCAAATCTCATTCTTCAGTCTCACGGTATAGGAGTTCACCATATACCTGGACCACTGGTTGTTAAGTGTATGTAGAAGACACCAGTATTGGGTTCAAATCAAAGAACTCATCCAATTATTCACAACTGGGCTTCGTAATATCGATTTCCTAGGTTACCACTGCGTTTTGGTACAAGGAAACTTCTTTCTAACACAAATAAATTAAAGTACCAGAGAAATCTATTCAGGACATGGAGATCTCTTCACAAACAACCAAGATTGCTTGTGTCCCTGATGGTGTACTAGCATCTTTGGAAAAGACTATACCAATGGGTCGGTTACATATGCGTCCTCCTTCAGTGGTATATCAAACAACTGGCAATATCCCCAGTCACTAGTTCTGAGGGTTCCTGTTTCAAATCCTTCAGAAAAAGCATCTTTACCTGTGGAAAATTATTACAAAATGGGAAGTAGGTTGCCCTTCCCTGGCAGATTAGCACCATACCCTTACTTTCACAGATGCATATACCAGGGTTGGTGATCCCATCTAAAAGCTTGACAGTCTGTGGCATTTGGACAATTCAAGACGAATATTACATTTTATTGTCCAACAACTAAAGGCAGTGTGTCTAGCCTTAAGAAGCTTAAAGATAAAATTCTAAAAAAGAATTTTGATAGCGTCAGACAACGCCACTGTCTTCGGTTATCTGAACAAACAGGGGGGGGGGGGGGGGGGGAGCGTATACCTCCTAGTTTGGCGCAGCTTGGCCTACTGCAATCCTTGAAATATACTCAAAACAGCCAGACATATTCTAGGTTGCTTAAAGGTCATAGCCAACATCATCTCCAGAAGGGATAAAGGTTTGGTGCATCCTGGCCTACTGCAACCCTTGAAATATACTCATAAGAGACAGAAATATTCTGGGGTTGCTTAAATGTCATACTCAATAATCTCTACAGAAGGGACAAAAGTAATTTGTACAGAATGGTTCTTACTCTCTTTATGGTTCGAGACAACGTGCAAGTTTGGCACAAATCAACAATGAGTGTTTTATGCAGGTATGCTGCATCTTGGCCTACTGCAATCCTTGAAATATTCTCATATGAGCCAGATATATTCAGGGTTGCCTAAATGTCATGACAGCCTCTCCACAAAGAACGAAATAATACAGACAGGGTAGTCTCTTCATCTTAAAATATTCTATTTGATTTGCACAGTTTGTAAAATACCAATGGTAGAGATGTTTGCCACCAATATGAGTAACAAACTTCCATTCTATGTTGCCAGTCCCGGATGCAAATGCTCTGAACATAGATGCATTAAACATCTTGTTGGAGGGTCTGGACTGCTAGGCCTTTTGTCCTGCACCACTCATCCCAAAAAGTGAACAAGTGAACACCAGGTGCAAAATAATTGTAGTGGCCCCTTGGTGGCCCATGATGTATTGATTTTGGGATCTGGTGAATCAATCAACCAAACCTCCATTACAGCTACTTCAATGGTCTCAGAAACAGCCATTCAGTCAGAAATTCCATCAGAATCTGTTGCATTGGTACCTTCATGCTTGGCACCTTAACACCACTCAGAATCTCTTATATCATTCTCTGAGCAGGGGGTAGAGAGATTTAGGGCATCTCAAGGACCCTCATCTTGGAAATGTATGAGTCAAGATGGGCCATTTTGAGCTCTGGTACCAACAGAATAAGGTGGTCATCTCAGAGCCTACTGTCACAAATATACCAGATTTTTTTATCCATTTACTTGCAAAAATCTGAAACCTACCACTATTGCTGGCTTCACAGCAGCCATAGCTGATCATTTATATCTTTTGCGCAGGAGTCGAGCAAAAGCCTGGATCTTTATAGGCCTATTGCAAGTGTTTATAGAGAGAAGCCCACTGCTAACAGAGGTGTAGCATCAAGGGATTTGCCTTTGATTCTGTTGGTTTTTACAAAAGGCTCCTTATTAACCTTTAAAGGAGGTCAGTCTAAAAAAAAACAGTGGTCATTCCAGTTCAAGACTGTTGCAATGGCATTGGCATCTGGCAAAAACAAGGTAAAGTGTATTCTGGGACTTTGGCTTCTTCAGACACAAGCCTCATTGGAAGGAGGTTACAGTTTCTCCCTCCTACCTACCTTTTCAGCAAAGACCCATTAGCCTCAATTGGTCTAGATTGGCTCCAGTGGTCACTTCAGCTCTAGATCATTCCTGAACTCAAATTGCCTGGACATAGGATTCGTTGTCCTCTTACAGCACTTAGATCCTTCTTGGACAAGACTACTGCTTGGAGAAAAGGGAAAGTCTCCTGCCTTTTAGCAAGAATCAGTTGGCTTCTGATGGCCCATATGGCTCAAACCAGTGGTCATTCCAGCTCACAAACCTTTCTTGAGCTGACGTTGGACTGATGTTGTGACACTCTGCCCTCTTACAGTACTTAGTTACTATCAAGACAGTACAAGTACTTCAAGGAGGGGAAGAATCTCTTGCTCATATCTTTTAAGGAAGGCTTGATGGAGATATCTTCAGTTCTGCTATCTCTTCCTGGATCAATCTGGATGCATGATTAGATTGCCAGTCCTTTGATTCTGATTCTCAGAATCTATACATTGAGACACATATTACATCCATGGCTGCCTCTTTAGTTTTCAAGAGTGGGGCCTTACCTGAGCAGATATCAAACTCTTGTTATTGGAAGACCCACAAGTCTTTACTACATTCTACTCGAAGATGTAGCTTGGCAATCCCATGACCAGTCCATGACCAGTCCATGGGTCTTGTGGATTCACCTCAGCATGTAGTCATTTTTTTGTGTATTTATACATCTTATTCATATGACTCGCATATTTATGTTCTCTCCAGTTATACAAGTGTTGTGCCACTGACATATGTCTTAACTTACATACGGCCCCATATCTGCAGTTTTTGCAGTTCAGTTTGCCTGCTTGGAGATATTCTCATTGTCAGATAATGACATCTTGTTTGGGGAGTCATGCAGACATCTCCGGCCAATGCTGGGTGATGGTTAATTCTGCTATATGATTTGTTGTAAAATTGTCTACAACAGCAACAGCAGCAACCATGACGACCACATCATGGATCTCTTGTTGAGGTTAGCAAATTACTTATCTGTGATGAAGAAGTAACATACAACCTAAGATGTGGTGTATGGGAGCTTATCTTATCCTCTTATCAAGTGCTTTATTTGGTGACCCCCTGTCTGACAATCATCTAACAGTGTGGCCAAAACAAATACCCTCCACCTGTTATGGTTGTATTCAAGCACTTGTGAGGATAAGGTAAGGCTATTTTATGCAATAAAATGTAACAAATTTTATTGTAATTTAACTTTTTACAAGTTAAATACTTACCTTATCCTCACAAGGATAAAGCCACCCTACCTCCCCGCATAATTTGTTTTCTGGGGCCCAAAAATACAATGAAGAGCTCTCGACAATCGTCTGTCGACAACGACTACTGCGCAAGCGCGGACATGCGCAGACAAAGGGGTCACCTCTTGTGACAAGAATATTTCTTTAAAAATTCTTGTCGGTCGATGTGTTTTGCTCCACAAAACCAAACAAGCACTTGTGAGGGTAAGGTAAGTATTTAACTTGTAAAAAGTTAAATTACAATAAATTTTTTTTACAATTTGTAAATTAAACAAATTAATTTGAATTAAACCAATCAGGAGAACTGATACATTAACAGAGTATTGCAATATGTACAGACATCTTTAATCACAGGCTATCATCTATTGTGTGGTTTTGACACCGACAAGTGGCAATGCTAAGGTCCTGTCAAAAATATGACCCTGGTTGTTTAACAGGATGTAAACATGAACTTTTGTAAGCTGTACCATCCAATCTATTCTAATTTACTGCTATTCAGGCACAATATCTTCCTCACATGGGGGAACTCGGTGGGTTAGTCGAGGGATGTTCTAGGTCAGTAATCTGGAGTTGTGGGCGTGTGAGGAGAAGATACTTAGTGGCGAAACTTGAGTTGAAGTGAGTTTTAGGTGTCTCCTAATGGATATTAGTAAAGGACCTGTAATAAAAAAGGAGAATCTCCAAAAAACTGACACATCATGAATTTGTGAACTTTCTAGCCACGTGAGGGGACTTAAAGGAATTTAAATGTTGGACAGTTACATTTGAACAAGATGCAGTATCCTGGGTCTGATAGGAAAAAAAATTTAAAATATTTTACACGAGCTAAAATTTGATTGTGACCATAATCTTTATAAGGTATTTCTAGGAAGATCAAAGAAAAATATGGCGATGTTTTCTAAGCCATGTTTAACAAGTTTTAATGATGTCACGTATTAAATTGTGAAAGTGAGTGTATTGAACTGAAAAAAAAAAATAAAATAAAAATTTATGGGCAAACTTAAATTTTACCGGTAGCCAAAATTAGCTTGTGCCAAAAGTTTCTAGAAATGATAAGCAAATTACTTCTTGCTTCTGGCTACCTTTGCACTATTCTTATGAAAGGGTTTGAACCTGGTTTCAGACTCAAATCTAATACTTTGGGCTCAAATATTTGACACTATTTTGTTGAGTCCACAGACTCAAACTCGCAAATTTCATCTTGAGACTTGGCCTGAGATTTGGCTGATTAATTTGATTTGTCCCGAGTTAAAAGATAAACAATACAACCAAAAGGACTATCTTTTCATCGTTTCCTGACTGCAACAGTTCTCAAGCATCAGTACATACTACCAAGCCCAGTAACAAAATATAAATTCAAGATAGGAGAAAATGAAATTGAAAAAGTTGCATGTTATAAGTACCTTGGCGTTCTGTTTGATCAGCATCTGACATTTAAAAATTGTGCTGAAAGCTTAAGTGAGTCTGCCGGAAGAGCGCTGTCCTCGATAATTTCTAAGCTTCAACAATTCACATTCAGTAAAGTTAATTTTGAAAGTTTTACCAAGATATTCACAAGCTGTGTTCATCCTATCCTAGATTATGGGGCCTCGATCTGGGGTTTTAACAATGAAAGGCTTGGTCAACGTATTCAGGACAGAGCGGTGCGCTATTACTTGGGAGTACATAGATTTACTCCAATACTAGGTCTCCACTCTGAAATGGGATGGCTTAACATTAAATTTCACTTCCTCTTATGTATGTTAAGATATTGGAACAGATTAATGAAAATGGATTCTTGTCGGTTGACGAGAAAAATTTTTGAGTACGATTTCACACATATTAAAAGTGCCAACTGGTCAGGCAAAATTTTATTTATTTCTGAAAAACTCCAGATGGAAGATGTTTTAATTAAGGGTGAAACATTTGACCTTAAATACGTTCAAGAGAAACTACTCTGTCTTATGCAAGAAGAATGGGCTAATAAAATACCAACATTGCCAAAATTAAGATACTATGTGAAATTTAAATCTGACATTGTAACAGCATCCTATTTGAAAGCAAACATAACAAGAACACAGCGCTCCTTACTTGCACAATTACGACTTGGAATTTTACCTTTAGCCGTTGAAACAGATAGATATTATAGGATACCTTTAGCTAATAGACTCTGTAGGTTATGTGATGAAAATGTTATTGAAGATGAAATTCATTTTATTTGTGTTTGTAAATTTTTTGTAGAAGAACGTGAAGCCCTGTTTGAAAAAATCATATTGTGCTGCCCGGATTTTCGAAATTACTCCTTAAATGAACAATTTATACGTATCATGTTATTTGACAATAAAATTGTTGGTCAATATGTCGAAAAAAACTGGTTTAAACGAAAAAGCAGGCTCCTTTTATAATTTTAAGAGGTATAGTCCACTTTCCACACTATATATAACAGTATATTAGATTGTAATAGTGACTTATAAGCCCATCAGAGGGCTGGGTAATATTCTTTTTATTATTCCTGTTTTGTGTTTAAATGTGATTGTTACATGTCACTATAATAAATGAAAATAAAATAAAAAAAAAAAATGTCACTGAGTGTCTTGTGTGGCTAATGGTCTCTTGGGTCAAGAATCGCCTGTGTCCAATTTTTACAGAAGAATGTAAAATACGAGTTGTCTTACAACCACAACAAATGGCTGTGATTACTTGTGACAATTGCTCACTCACAAAGCTTATTAAACATGCTTGCAATTTGGGCGAGGCATCTATGGATCACTGTAATATCGCTCCATCATACAGGTAAATGACCCTCCAGATGATGCTCAGGACTATATTGTCAGGGTGGTCATGGGGCAAACTCGCATCAGTGGAACCGGGGTGTTTGTATTTTATTTGTTAATATCATTTGCGTAAATAACCAGAGGGGGACAGGATTTTACTTGATATTTCTAGTGAAAGCAAATAAGAATTAACTAAAATATTGAAACACAGTGCTGCCATAAGAACTTTAAACGGAAGAAACCTACATAATCCCATAAGGACTAAATTACTTTAGACAAGGACCATTAAATACAAGTATAAATAAAATATCTGGTCTTTCCATATAAGAGCTTACAGCCTAAAATGTTATATTGTACTACACATGTAACCACAAGTATTCATCTTCAGTAAATACTTGTAGTAAATATATTGTAACATAAAATGATACACAGTGTATATTCACCATAGTCATCCACTGGTAAGCTTATTATGAATGGTTTTCTTAACGACTATAGATCCTATATGTCAATGATTTATCACCCAAGAATTTAAGCTATTCATTTTAGAAGTTTGAACTTTACAAATGATTCATTTCAAACTGTGATTAACTGCCAGACCCATGCTGCCATAGGGCGTATCTCTGAATTAGAAAAGAATTCTCTCTATATATTTACTGGGAAATCTTTAGTGTTCAGTCAGTCTACAATATTAGCACCTTACAACTGTCTGAAACTCGTAGCTATTCTCATGGACATTTTGTACTTTTACAATTTTTGCCATTATAGAAAATAACATTAAACCATTTATTCTTTAGCACTTGCGACTTGGTCATTTTTATGACTTAACATTTATTTAACCTACATATAAATGTAGACTGATATCTTTTGATTAGGACCTGTAACATTTTCGAGGTGCAGGTCAGGTTGATCTGAAAGAAAGTTTGAAAGTTTTCTAGTAAACATCATACACTGTGCAGAATCCTTTGCTTCCAAGCAGTTATTGTTATTTATTTTGCTGAACAGTCAAAATAATGAAATATTCTGTGTTTTTTCCTTATGTTTGAATTCAACTCACTTTTTCTGAAGTCCTCAGAATGGCTGCTTTAACATAAATACTTTGCAAAAACGAGAGCAAAATAGCAGAATAGAAAAATAGTCAAACAGGTGGTCATAACATGATTAGGTGTAAAACAGGGTCATACATTCTTTAAACATAACTTTGAGATGAGAGCAATTTTGGGGATTTCAGTGTTTTGCAGTGTGATAGCCTTTGAGAGACTGTATTTGAGACCAAAAACTGGTCACAATTGACCAAACCCTGTCCTAAATATGTGTACTAAGACACCTGCAGTCTTTAAACATGCTTGCGTGATGATGATTGTGCAGGATGTCATTTTTATATGGTCTCCTGCATATCTAAACGCCCATTTTCAATTGCTTTTTGGGGTTTGTCATCCAGACTTATGTTGCTTTGATTGGCTATATATCCATGGGCTCTTTCATACTTGTTTAACAACATCTCCCCCAATTTGCACAAGATAAAGAAGAAAGTAAAGCCCCCGACCACAATACCCAAAGACATACCAACAAGTACTGGCGACTGGGGAACAATAGCAAACCCACCAATCAAAGCAATAGTGTCAGTAACATAAACAAAACAAGCTAACACTAATCGGTGAAAGTGAGTCCCCAGGAGAGCTCCAAGTGGGGCCATCATTGTAACACATGGCAGCACAGCCAGGAGATACTCCCATCCATCTTGTGTAATCCCACCGACAATCATCCCTCTCCAAAACCAGCCCACGCAAGAGGTCATCGCCATGAGGACCACAGATGTTGGTGTGGCAACTTTTTCTGAAACTCTAAAGAGAAGAGTCAGAAAGCTGAAGCTACAGATATCTGCTCCACTGCCAGAAAATGAGGTACAAATGCCACCAGCAAAGCCAACTATAAACAGGACCAACCTCTTCCACCAATTCATGTCAGGGATGTTGTTGAAGGTACGTCTGCGATAATTGCGGTTCAGCAGGAACAAGGCAAAAGCAAAAGAGAACCAGATGCTGACAAAGCCCATCTTCTTGGCAGCGGGGGTTAAAATGGGATCAATAACTTCTAGGCCAAAGATCACTCCGCATGAAGACCCCAGGAGGCAGAACACCAAAGCATGCATTTCAATATGGACGTTCATAAAGAAGATGGCAAAGGTGGCGCAGCTCATTCCACAGGACTGAAGCATCATGGAGAGGTCCCGGGCCAGGTATGGAGGCTCATTTAACACCAAGGTCATGATAGGAAAGGCCACTGATCCACCAGCTTCACTGGTCATCCCTGAAAGTGATAAAGATGAGGCATTAACAGCTGTTTATGGCAAAATATTTAACATTAAAGCAGTTTCAACGTAAGTGTTGTAAAGCAGAAAGCACATATAGTAATGCATTCTGGTTATTCCAGAGATCAGCACAGGTAAACAAATATTGAATAAACTTTTTGTCTCTTAGTGAAACTCATATCTGGTATATAAACTAATGAAATTATATTGAGAAAAATGATGTGGTAAGCCATGTAAGCAATATTAATAAATTATTCCAGTAAGTTCCATTCAATGGGGTAAATATGGTCACTAGAGAAAACCAATAAATCTGACTCAAGAGAAGTGGTTTCAGTTATTAAAATATTTCATTCACTTGAATCCAGGATTACTCATAGCTGCTCCTTTTTGATGCTTATTTTTGCACAATTGCTACATACTCAACACATTAACGTCTACAGATGTTCTTCTACGAAACAGAGCAATGATTACATTTAGATATAGTACCCAATATTACTAAATGACATGTAAATAACTTAGTAAAGGGGGATTCACATTCTTTCTGACCAATTATCTCCAATGCATTCCTCCCAAGGTTAGAAATGACCTGCTGATTTGCGATGCCTTAAAATCCATACAGATATGATGTGGAAAGTTGAGGTCTTTATATTCGTTGGTGCCCTTTGTTTATTTATTTGGGGTTTAACGTCGCTTTCAACACTCTACAGGTCATACCACGACGGGTAGTTGGAAGGGCAGAGGAAACCAGTACATAGAGTTCGCTAGGGTTCTGTACTGTAAACTGCCGACCAACAGCAAGCAACTACCAGCTTTCCCACTTAAGGCCGTCACGGGGATCGAACCCCGGCCTCAGAGGTGGGAGGCGAGAGTGTTAGTTGGTGCCCTTTGAAACCATTTCACAGCTGATTTATATATTTTGCATCATTTAGGTGCATGTGGGCTTACCTCTGCCAAGGTGGTATTAAATTCATGACCGTTTATTTGTCTGTTTATGTGTTTGTTAGCAGGCCGGATCTTCATGAATGAAAATGAGAAGATGGGTCTTGGTTCAACTTAGATCCTATTAAATTTTAAGAATGATCTGGATAACAAAAATATCCAAGATCCGGATTTTGCCATTTACTTATTATTGAACCAATTTGAGAAAGTCATAAATACCTTGTCAGAGATCTACACTCTCTAAGTGCCCATGCCTTACTTATTATTTAAATAAATTGGTTGATAATAAATGATAAAATAACAATTGCGGAGTACATTTTTTAGATATTTTGGCACTCAAAAAAGGCAAAAGATAATATCTTTACTCTGACGATTTTGATGTCATATTTTTCTATGCTCATAATAAATTTCAATAACAGGATCACTCTGAGGGTGTTTATTTCTGCCAAGGCATGTAATAATTAGTAAATGGGAAAATCCTTTAATCAGATTGTGATCCAGATCACAATAATGGGATCTAAGTTGGACCATCTTAATCCTACGCACAAAAAACCCCCAAAAACCCCAAAAACAGACAAACCAACAAACAGTCAAAAAACCAAACCAAACAGTAATGAAAAAGACCTCCTTTGAGCAGGCCAGATCCTCAGTGGCCTAGTGGTTAGCAAGTTTGGCAACTAATCACAGACAGTCACCTCTGTGTGGGTTCCACTCCTGCAGGTGACAATGCTGAGGACCTGTCGCAGAAAGACTTTGGCTGTTGAGTGGGATGTAAAACCCCAACTTTGAACTTTGAAACAGGTAAATATATGTCAGTCATGCAATTTTCTTTTTGGTCCTACCTGCAATCGTCCCTCCAAATATCATTGTGATGGTCATGGGGTACTTGTCTACAAATAAACCCAGCATATCCTTGCTGATAATAATTGCCCAGAAAGCCGTATGGAAGATCAAGGCAGGCAGAAGCCAGCCTATTATTTTTCTCTTGGACTCGGACAGGCCACCAAATGGTCCACCAGTCTCTATCAGCTCTTCAAACCCTTCATCTGTGGCTCCACTTTTCAGCTGACCTAAATATGATATTAAGCACAAACAGGTGAGGGTGTCTCAAAGTTGTTCAAAGTGCCATGAAAGTTACAGAATTTCTAAAAATTGGAATAGATATTATATCAGCACAAGCTTACAGCTGTTTACACTACACTTAGTTTTGTAAACTAAAACTAAAATATGGTTGCCATAATTCTTTCTCCACTTCAAAATTTAACAAGGGTGGAACCAAGGTTCAAATGACTGTATAAAACTCTCAACTAAATTAGTCTTTGCACTTATTTTATAAAATCAATAAAAGTAAAAAAAATCATCAATTAGTTTCTTTATTTTGCATATGATCTACGTCTCTCTTGCTATGCAGTCGGAAAACACTGTTGAAATTATATTAAAGGTACTTTTAAAAATAAAATTAAGGCCATGAGTTGTAACAAAAGTATAGGCCAAGAATTTCTAAATATAAATTATTTCTACTTTACCATAAAAAGCCAAAAATATACACCAATGAAAATATTTGAGACAACAATGTACCAGTCTTAACTTTGAAACCAAATCTGAGTCTTAATTTGTTCTCAACTAATTTTTAAATAGCCAAGAAGTCTGAGACCAAAAACGGTCTCAGATCCAAGACCAAAACCTCAAGGTTTGAGACAAAACTTGATCTCAGAAAGTTTGATGAATATGGGCCCTGCTTTGTAAAATCCAGTTAGACCACATAATTAGCCTGACTTTAGGACAAAAGTCTAAATTCTAAGTCCAAGTCCGGGGTGAAGAACATTGTGATACCAGGCCCCGTAGTCTTAGACTCAGCAGATTTCCTACGTCTCTCCATCAACATTTCTGTTTCCGGACTCTAAGTCAATGGAATAGAATGATTTATATAGCGCAAAATTGATGCAACATCCTCTAATGCGCTTAAAGCAAATTCGAGGGACATGCCGGGTCAAAATCCTGATTTAGCGCCGCAAGGGGAGAGATACTATGGTCGGGGGTATGCAAGTCTAAATTACTTTTAATGGCAGTTTAATAACATTGAGAAATTAACACCTACGTTACTATGTTTCAGAAAAGAGATCAAGCTCAAGTTAAGACAAAAATTAGTTCAAGCTTAGAACTGTTTATACTTAATGTGACCTGTTGTTTGGCTCAACTTGATCCCTTTTATGAATATGGGCCCAGTACAATTCACGCAATCACATTTTAACAAGACAAGCACCAAAAGTTCTCTTTAGAAGACAATGAAATCTAGTATAAAACATAAACATTTGATTTGGGTAATTCATTCAGTTTACACCAACATATTAAAACAATTTGTATGGTAAAACAATAAGTAAAACCATAAACCCTATTACAAAAGACGCAAAAGTCCTCGGAAATAGTTCATTTGTGTAGCATCCCTCAATTATCAGGTAATCAGCAATTACATTGCAGATGAATGTATACGTGGGAGTTTGGGTGCCAAAAAGTGCCACTGATTTGTGACAGCTTTTAAGATTAAAAGTCAATTAATGCTTTTTAAAACTAGATATGCATCTCCACGTAACTCTTCCCTGAATTCCTCAATTGTTCTTATCAAGGTTATCTAATGGGTCGTTAAAATTAAGAGGTGTTATTGATCCAAATAAAGTAGGAAACGAAATGTCCTAAAATTAGTGTCAATGCACTAATGTCCAACAAGACCCGGGCTGGTATTCACGAAGGGTCTTAGCAAGGGCTTAGGTTTAAAGTTGAGACTTTTGTCTCAAGTTTCTGCCCAAAAACTGCTAAGACTTTTGTCTTAGGCTTGGTGGTATTCATAAAGTATTTAAGACCGGTCTTCGGCTTAGCCAAGGGCTCAACTTTAAGACTGGCAAGTGGGAGGCTTAAATATTAACATGTTATGTGTTTGTTTACATATCCTTGACCTTACACAAAATCATGCACTGCATTGTTACCGAAGATTTGATTGGATGGCAGGCGTGACTTTAATATTGGTAGTGTTAAGGAATTAAGGCAAAAGTCTCAGCTAAGTCCCCTTTTGTGAATATGGATTTAAGACAAAACTTAGCCGAGACAAAAGTCTCAACTTTAAGACCACATTTAAGCCTAAGACCTTGCTAAGTCTAAGACCCTTCCTGAATACCGGCCCCGTTCTTGTAATTCCGGGGCTGATTTCATGAAGGGACAAGTTTTTGGCTAAGTCCGGGACAGAACCAGACAAACCACTGTGGTTATTTGATAAGCTTGGACTTAGCTTTGTCACCCTTTGTAAAATCCATTTAAGTCCCAGACCAAGCTTAGACCAAAATTTTAGATTTAAGTCCCTGATGGCCAAAAGCTTGGCTAAGTCTAAGACCCTTTGTGAAACTGGCCCCTGACGTTGGATGGTTCTTCAACTGGTCTACTCATACCTGTACCTCTGTCTTCCTCCATGTCTCCCACTACTTTTAAATGATTGCACTGAGCTGTTATTTTCAGTGATGTCAACAATATCCAACCAATGTTCTCAAATAGTTTTCACAGAAAGCTTTTAGTTGAAACCAAGCTTATTAAATAAACACAGTGGTTTTCTGTGTATTGTGAACCTTTCTGTGTAATGTGAAAAAAATCTACCGGTGACATAAGATACTTGTTTAACACAATTTTTCTCTGGTAAAATCTATTTTGCAATAGGAAACTTTTTTAACATATAAAACATGCAAAGACTACTTCAGGGGGTTGTTTCATATACTTTTACCTTATTTTCAGTCACTTCAAATTCTGAAGCGGAGAAAAAATTATGGCGGCCATATTTGAGCATCTAGGTTGGTATTCACAAAAGGGATCAAGCTCAATTGGACCAAATCACCTTAAGCTTATAGCTGTTTTTACTAAACTTGAGCTGATTTTTAGCTCAACTTGATCTCGATCCCTTTTGTGAATACGGCCCCTGTTTACACGTAAGCACACTACCTACCAGTCTTAGCATTTGAGTGAGGCTCAGTATTATGTCAACATTGTGACAACTTCAGATTATGTACTTTAGAACTTTGCCAAATGTTTGGATCTACTGAGATGCTGCCTTATGTTGGAACCTAAAAGTACTGTATGTTGACATTCTATTGTAACGTTGTGGATTTCACACTGATGTCACTTGATGTTTAATTTATAATTAACTGTATTCACAAATTTCATCTTATTCATGTGGAAGTTATGTCATAATCTGGATTTTTATGTTTGTTTCTTTGTAATATTTTACAAATTATTATATAGATAATGGCCAAGTGGCGCTCCATTATGTAAACTTAATGGCCTGAGGCCCTGAAGGGGCCAAAGGGTCATTAAGTTTACATAATGGAAGCACCACAAGGCCATTATCTATTATAAAACCCTGTAAATTAAAACCAATTTATCAATTCAATAATTTAACACCTTGTTTCAAATGATCAACCTAGACAATCTTTGCAATGTTTCATTTGGTGCTTTGGTTACCATATGGGGCTTTCACTAAATTAGTTCTATGGTTGTTTTTTTTTATTTCAATAGACAATTAACATTGTTTCACCATGTGTACCACAGCTTTGCCTTTATGGGAAAATATAATTTTGGATAAAGCTTGAAAAGTTTTAATATAATCTGACTGCCACAAAATTTAACTATGGATAATGATAATTGATAAAATATGGATCTGTGACTTACAGAAAGCACTTTCCAGAAAAATTAGACTGCTTATATAACAATGCTGTGGATAATTTGTTGTGGTGAGTGTTTCATGTTACTTTATTAATCTGTGCTTATTTTAAGAGAGTAAGCTATTATTTCTGTGTTTCTGAACGTTCTAGAAACTGGAGAATTACTTACTTGTTTTATTTTGTGTTGAAGTTTTTGGGTTTCTCAAGATTTTTATTTTGTGTGCTTCTTTGTCTCTTAATTTGGAATCAAAGAAAAATACCTCCTTGAAAGATTGTCTCCTGGACAAAAGCCTAATAGAAAGAATGCCTACTCCACATTTTGTATTTCAGTAATACCTCCTATGAAAATTAATCCACAACATTAAGAACAAAATTCATTTTAACCACAAACAGTGTATCATTTTAGAAGTATATAACTAACTGCAATAAGGTAAATTAAAATCTTTGTTTTGAACTTAAAACAGTGAAAATTTAAAATCCAAACTTAAATCCAGCAGCAGCATTTAAATCCAGCAGTAATGCATTTCAGTACTGCATATGTTTTTTAAAATTTTACTTGAGTAAATTTTGAGCCACTAAAAACACTCCTTTTAATATAGTATGCTGGGTTCGATTCTCACAGTGAGTTTGTTTGAAAGTTAGCTGCTGCTTCGATTAAGTTCACAGAAGATTATTGTAAAGTCAGATTGCAAAGAAATGCAAAGAATTAAAACATATGCAGCTTTATAAATCAAATTGCTTGTTTTGTATTTGTCAGGAGGTATTTTGGCTTTCTGAAGATTTTTATTTTGTGTGCTTTTTTGTCTCTAAATTTGGAATCAAGGGAAAATGCCTCCTGGAAAGATTGTCTTCCCTTCCATTGTCTCAACTCTCCATTATTTTTTCATAATGGTGAGTTAGCACTACATTATTTTCTAACAGTCGATTGTGGTTGAGTTCAATGGCCAGTCTGCCAAGAACAAAAGGGTACTTAGTATTTGCCAGTCATCCTCAGCACAATGCATTCAATATTGAAATGTTTTCTCAACTTCTTTCACATTAATTAGTTCAGTGGGTACATTTACAAAGTCTTTTCAATTCTGAATGACATTCAGAGTCCATAGAAAAATACCTCATGGAAAAATGCTACCTTGAAGAAATACCTCCTAACAAATACAAAACGAGCAATTTAAATTAAAAAGTTGGTATTTTTTCATTCTTTGCATTTCTTTACAATCTGACTTTACAATAATCTTCTGTGAACTTACTCAAAGTAGCAGCTAACTTTCAAACAAACTCACTATGAAAATCTAACCCAGCATACTATATTAAAAGGAGTGTTTTTAGTGGCTCAAAATTAACTCAAGTAAAATGAGAAAAAAAAACGTAGTGCAAAAATGCAGTACTGAAATGCATTACTGCTGGGTTTAAATTTGATTTAAATTTCCAATGTTTTTAAGTTCAAAACAAAGATTTTATTTTACCTTATTACAGTTTGTTATATACTTCTAAAATGATACACTGTTTGTGGTTGAAATGAATTTTGTTCTTAATGTTGTGGATTAATTTTTATAGGAGGTATTACTAAAATACAAAATGTGGAGTAGGCATACTTTCTAAGAGGATTTATTTTCCAGGAGACAATCTTTCCAGGAGACATTTTCCCTTGATTCCAAATTGAGAAAGCCAAAAACTTCAACACAAAATAAAACAAATAAGTAATTCTCCAGTTTCTAGTAATTTCAATGTCTGAAACACAAAAATAATAGCTTACTGTCTTAAAATAAGCACAGATTAATAAAGTAACATGAAACACTCACCACAACAAATTATCCACAGCATTGTTAAATAAGAAGTCTAATTTTTCTGGAAAGTGCTTTCTGTAAGTCACAGATCCATGTTTTATTGATTATCATTATCCATGGTTAAATTTTATGGCAGTCAGATCACATTAAAACTTTTCAAGCTTTATCCAAAATTATGTTTTCCCATAAAGGAAAACCAGTGGTACACATGATGAAACAATGTTGATTTGTATTGAAATAATAGAAAAAACCCATAGAACTAAATTAGTGAAAGCCCCATATGGTATGCACACCAAAGGAAACATTGCAAAGATTGTCTAGGTTGATCATTTGCTACAAGGTGTTAAATTATTGAATTAATAAATTGGCTTTAATTTACAGGGTTTTATAATTATTATGTAAATTATTATGTAAACTTAATATTATGTATATTATTATGTAAACTTAATATTATATATATTATTATGTAAACTTAATGACCCTTCAGCCCATTCAGGGCCTCAGGCCATTAAGTTTACATAATGGAGCGCCACTTGGCCATTATCTATATATTAACTCACTTCTTAGGATGGTCAATTTTCAACTCTTTATGTCCATGGAGTATTTAACTTAATTGTTTTTGGAACTTCAAAGTTAAAAAAAATTCAGTATACACCAGGGGTTGGTTATATTCACAAAAAAACTGGATAAAACTTAGCTTAACTATTGATAAAATTTGATCAACTGAGAACTGGCGCAGATAAATACTCACATAGAACAAATTAACTAATCCAAAATTTGATCTGATTTTTGGTTCTTGTCCAATCAGATTTTAGTTTCCTCTTTATTTGATCCAAAATTTAAAACATCTATCTTGGTTGATCAAAATTAAGCCAGAAATATGCTCAACTTCTTAGTGAATACAAACTTGACCATGATTCAATTTTTGGCTCAACTTGAGCTTAATCCCTTTGTGAATACGACCCCAGTATTATGGCCAAGACACTAAGATATTTGGGCATCAGTCCCACTATGTATTCCTGTTACTGGGGCTTCCTCCCACGTGAGCTGTGTTTTACCTTGAATTTTTTAACCTGTATTATAAGTGATTTAGTGAGTGCTCTTCAAGTTGGTGTAATGATCTGTAATTTACTCGTATTTAGGCTGTTACATTTTAATAACTATAAATCTGTATCATGTCATATGTATATAAGGTTCTTTTATTGGTCTCATATACTACACATTGTATAGTAATAATTTATAATCTCACTTTTTTCTGTCTTTTAGGGCCTGGGGAATGCGATGCATCTTAGCACTCAGCTATTTTGGCCTTGCCTTTAAGACTATTTGAAGGGGCAACGGTGGCAGAGTGGTAACACTCTCGCCTCCCACCTCTGAGGCCGGGGTTCGGTTCCCGGCATGGCCTCAAGTGGGAAAGCTGGTAGTTGCTTGTCGTTGGTCGGCAATTTACAGTACAGAACCCTGACTGTATGTACTGGTTTCCTCTGCCCGTAAAACTACCCATCGTGATATGACCTGTACAGTGTTGAAAGCGCCATAAAACCTTAAATAAATAAATTAAGACTATTTGTTTGGTATGGGCATAGAGAAAAAGGTATGTACTCTCTTGTAATCCGGAATAAATTAGACATTAACCCACTTGAAATATTTAAATTAGTCAATCACGTGATATAGAGTTTTACTTTGATTGAAAGATGAACAAAATCATTTGATAGATTCTCAGTTAAAAATGACATAGTCACCATTCACCTTCTGTCAGTCTTTGGCTAAGTCTGAGGCTTTGAGGTTAAGTGACAATCACAAAATACCAAGCTTTGTGTCCAAAACTTTTTGTCTGAATGAGCTAAAACATTATTTCAGTTTATAACAGAAACGCAGCACTTTTTAATGTAAAAAATCAATGTTATACAATTTAGTTTTAATGTAAACACACGTTTTCAACAACACCAGTCATAACTTAAATTTTGTATCCAGGAAGGATGTCCATCATATCTATGGGCCAAACTAAGTTTAGAAAAGACCAAGTCTTGACTAATTTATCAAATAACCACAGTGGTATTTTCTGCGTTATGGGACCCTTCACTTCTCTTCAAATAAACTACTTGTGGCATATCCTGATGCATCCTTGCATGCTTGTGACGTATATCCTGATCCTGAGATGCATTTTATCCCAGGAAAATTGCAGCGTTGCAATGAAATACCTTGTAACTACATAAAGACTTCCAGAAAGTTCTTACGGGCACATTGATGGCAGTAATACTTAGTCAAGTCAAACTTCAAGTTAATAAAGTCCTAGATATGGCTTTTGTTAACAAAATCTAAATTTATAATTTGAAATGGATGAAAATAAGGTACAGATATATAAAACACATTTACAAGGTTTTCCTATTACAAAAATAGCATTTTACCAAAGAAACAAATGTAAAAGAAGGGATATTTGTCATCATTAGAATATTTTGACTAGAAGTAAAGGGTCACAAGACTTAACAAGTGATTATTTGATAAGCTTGCTCTCAATTGCCAAAAGACTCACATTCAGGACTGTGCATTAACACGGGGAAACACAAACTCAAGCATTTATGTGTGACTCTGGAAATGTGTCACCGCTCCTGGACATCTTGTGACCTTTCAAGGTCATACCCTGCTGCTGGACTCAGGTAGGCATTTATGGTATTATTTTGCATTTTAGTGTTACAGTATGTTTTACAGATTGATAACTTACACTAACTGTGAACTCTAATTTTACAAAGGACTATGAACTTCATGCATCTGTTTTACTGAAACTTGTATACTTTAACTGACTTGTTACATAAATTATTAACTCTAACTTTACCAGTCACTATTAACTCCATGTTTCTGTCATACTGAGAACTTGTATACTCTTACTGTTAGTGTAAAAACTATTATAGCCTTGCTACAGGCGTTTATATACAAAATATAGACACAACAGTTTGACTGCCTTACATGTATTTTTCATAATGTTCTCATACACTTACTTAGCCTAGCTTGCTGAGGAGAACTCCCAGACTAGAAAGGCCTCTGATACAGTGTGTATTATGGCAAATATATTTGACGTTTGCATTATGGTTCAGGCAGCCTGGACGGCCAGGCTAAAACTATTAAAACTTTAACTTATGTATTTAACAAGGTGCCCTCATTTCTGTGTTTTACTGTCTTGGGGTGGGGACTGACACAGGTAAGCACGAACTCAAGTAATGAGCATACTTCATATAAAATGCTGACAAATTTACCTTTTAAAGACTTTTTGTATGGGTAATTATGTAATTTCAACATGAAATAAATTGGAATATGGCCAGCTAACACACAGCTTAAAAACAATGTTTTGCATTACATATCCTCATTGGCTAACTGTTGACTTTAAAGTGTACATTACTTTTTTGTTGCCATTTTCCGTCTTGTGCCAAATTAACCAAAGGAGAAGTAGTGATGCATAACTAGTGAATTAAGTAACGTATTAACGTCTCACTTGTTAAAATATTAGTTCTAAGTTCTTTTCTAAAAGTGGGAATGTGAGCAGTTGCTTCCTGATTGTTCAGCGGTTAACAATATAGACTCTTCACCATAAAGTGCATTTTGTATGCACTAACTTCCTCCACCCCTCACAATTGGCTGTTGAATGTTATGTAAAACCCCAACTTTGACCTTTGTCTACCCTTACAACAACCTGACCTGCCTTGACCTTGATTCAGGCATTGCTTCAAAAGCGTTGTTACACATAATGTATCAATCAGATTCAATAAATCTAACTCTCACCTTCCCAGAAATATTTCCTGCACCAGAAACAACAGCCATGACGACACCATTTCCGCCAGAATGGATTGCACTTCCTGTTTTGTGTCACCACTTGACCTTGATCTTTGTTGTCTTCCGTATCCATTTCCAGTTGTTCGCTATCGATGTCTTCTAGCAGCTCTTCTGTTGCTTTCAGGTGCTGGCCATTTGTGGTCTGCTTTTTCCCACCCTTTTTCTCAGAAGCCATTATTTTGTTCAAAGGTCTGGAATTCACCAAGCAAACAAAAGTTCAGCTGTGTGGATTTCACCCTTTTATACCATTATTTAGAGCTGCCTGTAATGCTGTAATTGTGTAAATTACAGCAATATGTTTTTGTTGGAATTAAGAGATAAAGGGAGATAGGCTTCTGTCTACCAATTAAAATATAGAGGATTTTAATGTTAGTGATGAAACATTTAGAAACACTTTGGCTGATGTTGGTACTGATTATATTGCCTTGAGCTGTATAGTTTGAAAATCATGTTGTCTCTATCATTAAAAGTTTTGGAAAATTTTATTATTGTTTTAATATATAGAATATTGGAATATATATGACATGGTTTACTTTTCAATATGCAAAGTATTTAATTGAGCTGACATGCCCTAATAATTGACATGGAAAATGGCTTTAAGGTTAGCTTAAATGAGTTGATAGCCTTAGCTGCATAGATGTTATAAATCAATAAACTGCTGAATTTAATGGTAAATTGGTGTACTGTTGTGCATCAAATTGATTTGTATCAATGTATTCATTTCCCACTGTGGAAAGTACGCAATTTGCTCCCTCCAGCTGCTACAGTGGCCTAGTGGGCAGTACACTAGCCTAGGGATGCAGAGGACGGCTGTTCAAGCCTGGTACTGGCAGAAACATAGGAGCTCAGATGACTATTTAAAATGGTGGTGTTCTGTCATTGGGTCCTATCATCAGTGACAGGCTAAACAACCTTAGGGAAGTGTATAAATGGTCATCTTGGATCCTCTGTATTTCAGTTAGGAGAATGTCAGTTACTAGACAGCCTGGGCTGAGCATTTGGGATGGCTTAAATAGTTGTTTTGACTCCTGAAGAACCAGGAGGTATATTGTGCAAGTATAAAATAACTAGACAGTACAAAACAATAGCACTTGAAGAGTGCAAGATATATATTAATATGCAAATGAGAAAATCGGAATGTTTTTTTTTTCTATACAAATAGTGATCTAGATCACTCTCAAAATTTAACGGAAACTAATTTAGACCAAGATCCATCTTCTGATATTTATCATGGCATTCCAACCAGTAGTATTTGTGTAATCCATACAGTCAAAAAAATAATACCTCTTTGTGGGGGTAAAAATGATAGTGGTCTCAACAATATTGGATGAGGCCAATTAAATACGTTGGAATATGAACAAAATATTGTATGATGGACCTCACAAAGTGACTATTGCTATCAACTGAGCAGGTTCAGAGGTACGAAATTTAACAGACAGGTCCTCAGTGGGCCAATAGCTAGCAAGTTTGGCACATAATATCAGGCTGTCATCTCTGTGTGGGTTTAACCCCCACAAGTGGCAATCCTGGCGACCTGTCCCCAATATCACCTTGGCTGATGAACGTGATGTAAAACCCCAACTTTAACTTTGTACAGTCTGTGGCCATTTTCACAAGGCTTAAATTGGTATAGCCATCTTTTAAGCCTGAGATTTTGTTAAGACCTTTTGTGAATAGGAATTCTGGTTTTTACAGTCTCACTGGAAGATTTATTTATTTGGCTTTTAACATCGCTTTCAACACATTGTATATGTCATATCACGAGGGGTGGTTTGATTGGCAGAGAAAATCAGTACATACAGTTGGTCAAGGTTCTGGTTACGGCAAGCAACTGCCATCTTTCCCACTTGAGGTCGGGCCAGGATTAGAACTCCGATTTTAGAGGTGGGAGGCGAGAGTCCTACCACTCTGCCACCATGGCCCCTGCTTACTGGAAGAGAAGATGTTCTCAAAGAATCACAATGGACTAAGGAAAGACCTTGCAGGTCTGCTGCTTAAACAGCTTGACATTTCATTGCTACTGAAAACCTCTACTTGTTCTCGTGTTAAAATTTGAAGTATGTTTTTCAGTTGAACTCAATATTTTACAAGAACTTTTACATTTCTACACTTTTTAAAATATACAAATAAATTCTTGATCAAAATTTCTAAATTTCTACACCTTTTAAAATAAACAAATCATTTCACAGTACTATAACAATTTAATTGTGTTTTAATAATTTTATCAGTCAGTCTAGCATATTGTGCAATATTGTTGACGTAGAATTACCTAACACTCAAGATTGACTAAATATTCTTTGTAAATTTCCTTCACTTTCTTCCAGACCTGTGTTTCTTTGGATTTAAACTCATGTTATCAGGTCACTCGCCTCAGGACTCTTAGATGGCAAGTTCAAATCAAAATTCCATCCTACAGTGGAAAAGTTAATAGTTACTTTCTAGTACCAATGCACTGCTTCTTTCATTCCCCTTAAATACCTGTGTGTGTTACTATAATTTTTAATGTTGTAACAATTGTGAGGATTTAAAAAAAATTGCTTCAAGTTCTCAATGGTTGGGTATTCCACAATGCACTCATGGGTCACTCTATTTTTGATGTATTACAACGTTCTAATGCATGACAGTCGAGAGGTCAGTGTGAGTTGAATTTCTCCTTGCCATCGACAGCCATATGAATCCTTTAATTGAAATAGGCGATTGTGCAGAGTTTAATAAAAATTGACACATTTGTTTAGAGATAATGTGAAGGGCCTGCCTTGAGACCTTGTTTAGGGCAAATGTAAAGACCTGCTTCCATACTGAAGAATTATCTGGACTGAGACCCTGACGTTAAAATCTACAAAATCAAAGTGGAAAAGTCCCAAAATATTACCAAAAAAGGTTGAAAAATGCAAATATATCCTGACTGTCGAAATTTGCCCTTGGAACTACCCGATTAATCTGGGAACCAATCCTGAATCTGCTTCCAAACCCAAAGACTTTTGACTCTGATCTATGTCATTACAATACAATTTCAACTCGATTAGACATTGTGGCAATAGGATTATTTTTTGGTCAAAGTCTCAAGTTTCCGACAATAAATATAAGAGTCAGGAGACGGAAACCATCATTTCATCATTTTGGTTGAAGTTTGGTGCTGGAAGTCACTGACACATGCAATTCCAATATGGTTACATTTATTTATTTGGGGTTTTACGTCGCTTTCAACACTGTACAGGTCATATCACGATGGGTAGTTGGAAGGGTAGAGAAAACCAGTACATACAGTTCGTCAGGGTTCTGTACTGTAAACTGCCGACCAACGGCAAGCAACTACCAGCTTTCCCACTTGAGGCCGTGCCGGGAACCGAACCCTGGTCTCAGAGGTGGGAGGCAAGAGTGTTACCACTCTGCCACCGTGGCCCCTCTCCGATATGGTTACAATTGTTTACAATATAACATTATACTTATTGGAAATAGGACATGACTGGAGTGTGTCCTGATCTCTGCAAAAGTTTGAAATCAGGATCAAAATTTCAGTAGTCAAACATGTCGGGAAGTAAAATTGGGAAGCTTACCAAATGTCGGGAGAGAATCAAACCTGTTTGATTTTCATTTGGGACAAATCACATTACTTTGTGACTTTTTCTCCATTTTTTTGATAAGATGAGTTGTAGCAGTTCCTAGTCTTGTTTAAGGGTCGATCTTATTGGGGAAAACTTTCAGTTTACATAATAAAGTATATTTATTGATTTGGGTTAAACGTCACTTTCAACACTGCATAGGTCATATCACAATGGATATATTTATGGTGAGAAAAAACCAGAAAAACAGTTGGTCAATGTTCTCTTCTGTAAGCAACTACCAACTTACATACATCGGGTCTGGGGTTTGAACCTCAAACATCTGAGGTGGGACACAATAACGAATAAGGTTTATATAATATATTCTTTCATATGTTGGCATCTACACCACCATACTGCAAAGACAGAGACTCTGTCTGGTGAGGCTATATATCCTAACATTTGTGAGTGGATCATGAATACCAAGTATTTGTATGAGGGAAAAATTGTGGATAAGACAATTAAAAAAAATCAACGTGATAATGGCAAAATTATAAATACACCAAATGAAATGCCAGATAATGTGAGACTTTATTACCATAACTTATCCAAAAGCATAGATGATGAATTATCAGATGTTGACCCTGAATGTCTAACTTCAAAATATTTCAATTAATAAACTGGAAAAAAGGGAAAATTTGCTATTTGACGGAAACAACCTCTGAATCTGGGGTTGCACTAAAAAACATGAAACATAACAAAATGCACAGTTTCTAAAATTTTGGGGGGAATATTGACATGTTTAGTAACTTGGGTGTTGAATGACAGTTACAATAAGGGAGGTCAAGTTAAATTTCAAATCATAAGAATTACACAACGCAAGGTACTGGTCAGACTGATCTGCCTCCAACAATATTTAAGATTACTGTTAGTTGAGGTCCGCTTAGATTGGTAACCTGAGGTTTGTAATGTATCGCTACCTTTTATCTTACCCTCCTTGCCCTAGACCCTTACCTTGCCCTAGAGCCTCCACTGGGATTGATGTGGGTCTTGGATTTTTGGGAGAGGCTGGCCCAGGCTGACCCCTATTGAATGTGATTTTGACTTCAAGCTCTTTTCTCGGACCAGGAAGTGAGTGGATTTCAATCACTGCTTTTTGGGTTCCCTGAGAAGTGATTTTTCTTAGTGCTATCCTAACCTTTCTTTTCTCCCTTTCCCTGTTTCAGGGGGAAGGGTTGATAGGTTATACTGTATTGGGATAGGCAGGCCAGGCTGACCCTGGTACCCCTTCTTTATCTAACAACTTTTGACTGACTGTTCACTTCCCGCCTTGACCTTCACCAATACTGACTTACGACTTTAGGTTATGTTGCAATGTACTTTTGACTGACTGTTCACTTCCGCCTTGACCTTGACCACTACTGACTTACGACTTTCACTTGGGGCGTCAAGGCATCACACTTGTCAGTCCTCCCCTCAAGGCAGTTTAATCTTTGTGCAACCTTAAACTCTTTTGGGTACCAGTCTGGCTTGGCCTAGATGGTTAACCACCTTTCAGTGGTCATCACCTCTGACCTATGACTTGGTTACTAGGGAAGCTGGTAAACACTGTCACCTCATTGGTTGGCAGTAAGACCCCTTGCTTAATGCTCTGGTGTTTCTCACTTTCAAATTTGTCAGTGAACGAGAGACATGGAGAAAGATTTTTATTTCAAGTGTTTTTAGTTTTTATTGGTCTTAGGTTTTTATTTGTAATTATGTAAATATTGGAACGGTCATTTAGCAGCAACTTATTTTATTTGTGTTGTCAAATGAACTAGCACTGGACTTTCACCAATATCAACGTGTGAATGGATTGAACTAGAACTTTCTGCAGGAGTGATTAGTCGTCGTGACAACCTCAGGCTTATTCTTCTCACTTTGAAGGGACGGTCTACCCTATATTTCTGTAGCTGTCATCTGTTGATTCGAATAAAGCCTGTGATTGTAACGACAAACTACTCAGTCCTGGTTGTGTATGTATTTGCAGTTTAAATAGACCTCTTTATACTATTAAATAAGCGGCTAAAATGCCTGGTAACAAACAAATGTGCAAAAAATGCAAGCAGAGACACTTGGGTCGTAAATGTAAACACGAGGAGAAGATGCAAGAGAATGTACCTGAACTGTTTCGAGATGCTGTTGAACCCAGTGATGACACAGAGTTGGAAGGAGGGTCATCAAACAGACAGCTGATCCAGTTGAAGATCCTCAGCCAATTGGAGAAGGTCAACCGCCGACTAGATCAAGTGGAAGACAAAGTGGCAGAGGCAACATCCGGAAGTGGGAAACGAAAGTTAAGTACAAGTGTTTTGACTTCAACTGTTAAAAAGAGTTCTAAACCCAAAAACAGTAAAATATTGACTGATTCGTCCTCAGACGAGAGTGACACACCATCCCTAGATACATTGAGGTCGTATAAATTACAAAAGCAAGTAGACAAGCGCATGCGAGAGCTAGAGTGCAGTTCACACAGGGCAGGTAATGAGGGGGGGCTGTAAATTGAAATCAAAAAGGGGAGGCAACGAGGACGTGACTGTTAAAACACGGGTGGCTTGGCCACACAAACCTATACTGGGTGGGTCCAGTAGGCAACACGTGACGTACGACCAGTTAACCCTAACACAATGGGTTCAGGGGTTCTGTAAAAATATTATGGAAGAATCCTCAAGAAAACGTAAAGATGCGATGATCAGTTACATGAGTGACTTAATGGAAGACGCGACAGACTTCACCTGGCAAGGGGCTAAAGCCAGTCATGCGGTGATGTTATGCGAGATGGAAAGGGGGGTATTGACTTGGGAAGATACAGATCGCATAGATCGCATCAGGAGGGCGCATGCGCAAAAGCATATAACTCAAAACAAATTCGTGTGGGGCAAAAAATGGGGAAGCAAACAAGAAACCGTGGTTTTGCAAAAGTTATCAAAGTGCTAGCTGTAGTTACAACAAAGACCATGAGGTTAATAGGAAAACCCACAGGCACATTTGTGCTTTCTGTTTATCATTAGGGAAAAAAACAGTTGGCAAAAAACGAAGTGATGACTGCACACCATTAGGGTGTAGCAGTCAAAAATGTACAGAAAAAGGTGTCATTAAAATTCAAGGTGTGGGTGTAAAAACACCTATCCAGAACAGTGACCCAGTGGTCGGTGAAGTATAGCCTTTTAGAACTAGGTTCATCTACAATTCTCGAGTTTGCCCAGCTAACATTGAAGCTTCCCTGGCTAACAGGGGCAAAAAACACCTGAGAATAAACAACAGAAATAGGACTGTAAAAACCAAGGTTTTCACTCCTACCACTGGGTCAAGTCGAGGTAATGTTAGTAAAATAAAAAAATGACAAAAATGTACAAGAAAATGTCACAAGTGTGCATACACAATGTTCTGTGGAGACGGTTGAGACTCCACAACCACTGCAGGGGGATGCTACAGTTCCTGACAAGGTGTGTCAGGTAGGTACGACCTCCCGTCCGTCAGGTGTGAACGTCGTTGATACCCTAAAAACACACACGATTGAAAGTCAAAATAGGGACTTGTGCTTGCTGTATGATTGCCAATTTGCAGGTGTTGAAGATAAATTCGTGAATTCAATCTTGCACAATAACAATCACAAGCGTTCTTTAGACACAGTTCACACTTGTGCTATCTTTCAACAGTGGCAAAAACAAACAGATTTCAAGTTTGGCTTCATTCCTTGTAGTGAACAAGAGTTGCCTGTGGTAACAGATAGAACCTCTCCCGTTGGCTTGTCGTTTTTTAATGCCCATGCTCTCGTCAGAGCCACTGGTAGGCCTAATTATATGCAGGCGAGAATTCCTGTTCAATCTCAATTGAATGTTGAAGCTTGGAAGCATCATTTACAAGACTATTGGGACCACCAACTGTTGCAACTCATTGAGTTTGGGTTCCCCTTAGATTTTAATAGAAAATGTCCACTTAGAAGTGAAGTGGGAACCCACAGTTCGGCCTCTGAATTTCCTGAAGATATAGAAGTATATTTAGCAGAAGAACGCAAGTACAATGCAATTCTAGGCCCTTTTGAAACAAACCCCATACCAAATTGTCATAATTCTCCATTCATGACCAGACATAAACCCAATTTGCATCACCGTCGTGTTATCATTGATCTCAGCTGGCCTCTAGGTGAGTCAGTAAATGCAGGTATAGATAAGCATACATACCTTGGCAGTGACTTCGAACTCATGTTTCCATCGATAGATGATATCACAAATGAGCTGAAATGCCTAGGTCGTGGTGCTCTCTTATAGAAAGTGGATGTGAGTCGTGCCTACTGTCACGTCAAGATTGATCTGGGGGACTACGACCTCTTAGGCCTCCAATGGAACAGCGCGTACGTTGACACGTGCCTCCCATTTGGGATGCGACATGGGATCCAGATCTTCCAGTGAATCAGCGATGACTATGTCGGGGTAGGCATGCCAAGCATGGCCTTCAAATCTTTTGATTATCTCACATCCCTTATGCGTGAACTAGGTCTTACAGTCAGTGAGAAAAAGCTGGTACCTCCCAGTACCAAGGTAGTTTGTCTAGGGGTCTTGATCGACACTGAGAACGCCACCATATCCATACCAGAAGATAAACTAGCACAAATCCAAGTCACAGTTAGCCAATGGCTTTGCAAACGTACTTGTACCAAACGTCAGCTACAATCCATCCTGGGTTTATTGCTTTATGTACACAAGTGTGTCCGTCCTGCTCGCGTTTTTCTGAATCGCATGCTGGAGTTGCTCAGGGCAAGTCACACCTCTCAAAAAATAACCTTGACGCAGAATTTCAAATGCAACTTGCGCTGGTTTGACAAGTTTCTGGCCAAGTACAATGGGGTCAATTTATATGATCATGCAGTAATTCACCAAGTTTTGGAACTCGATGCATGCCTAACAGGCTTGGGAGGTCGTGTTGAGAACTATGTTTACCACCTTCCAATTGACAAAGGTTACGAAAACTGCACAATTGTCCATCTTGAAATGGTAAATCTTGGTGGCTATCAGACTTTTCGCTGGCCAATGGACTGGCTGCAAAATATTGGTCAAATGTGACAACCAAGCCGTAGTCTCGGTTCTCTCCATAGGTAGAACAAGAGATCCTTACTTGTCAGCCTGTGCCAGGAATATCTGGTATTGCGCGGCATCACACGACATTGATATGCAATACATCCACATACCAGGTAAAACGAACTTGGTCGTGGACTTACTGTCCAGATGGACTGGAACAGTGAACAATCACGAATCGCTGCTAGCACACATACCTAACCCGTGGTGGGTTCCAGTCACACAAGACGCTTTATACCTAGATCCAGAGTTGTAACCTCCTGACACACCTTGTTCCAATTTGCTTCACTTGTTTGCGTGCCATTATATCATGTGTCCAATGTTGTAAGTGTAACCCCCTCATAAGGGGTCATGTCTGAAACTTGGTATAAAATGTGATACTATGCTTTGTTGTAGGAATCGTGCCTATGGAATCGTTGTCAAGAAGGGCCAGTGTACAAATTCAAGATGCCTTCAGACCCAAGACGAAAAGGGCTTATATGAGAATGTTCAAGGTGTTTGTTGCCTTTTGTGTATTCATGAAAGTGGCATTAAGTGATGTGTCAATAAAAGTCATTGTGTCATTCCTAGAGTGTTTGGTAGTAAATGAATGTTCAGCCTCAATGGTGGCTAATTATATGTCAGCTATTAAAGCAAACTTCATAGTATTTGATTTAAATGTCCATGTGTGTGACCATCCAAAAGTGAAATATTTTATCAAGTCAATAAAAATCAATCGTCCTTTGTCAGTAGTTCATCATAATATCATTGATATTTCCATGTTGAAACGTATTACCTGTGCAGCTTCGACCTTGCCTGCTGGTCCAGTATTGAAGACCATTATACTTACGGGTTTTTTTGGTCTTCCTACGCCTCTCCAGCTTGTGTCCTCACTCTGCAGCCGTGTTCAATTCGTCCAGACATTTGACGGGTGCTGACTTCTTCTTTACAAAGAAGTTCGTGAAAGTTGTTATAAAATGGTCCAAAACCATGCAGACTCACGATGCAGTTCAAATAATCACCCTACCGAGATTGACAGATCAAGATATTTGTCCTCGCTCTGCTCTTAAAAACTTGAAAAAATTATATCCGATGTCACAGCATACATTCATGTTTCTATATAGCAGTCCAAAAGGTTGAACCCCTTTTATTGATTCCAAAGTAAGGAAATTGCTCAAGCAAATAAATGTGCGTTTGGGTTTACACCCTTCTCACTTCACCTTTCACAGTCTGCGCAGGTCGGCTGCAACATTTGCATTCAACGCGCATGTACCCATCCAGAGCATACAGAGGCACGGAACGTGGACTTCAGACTGCGTCTGGAGATATATACAGGCAGACCAATCCACAGGGGAACAACTAGCTCGTGCTTTGGCTGATATCATACATAATTGAGTTTCCTACCCCTACTATTGGGCTTTGGTGGCTATTTTATAACATGTAGAATTAGTGGAAGGGTAAAACAATACAGCTCGTACAAGGTCATATTGGGGAGGTCATATTGTGAACCTCAAGGTGGGTTGATGTGGCTTTACTCTCCTCCACCTTCAACTTCTTCAAATTCTGGCTTCAGTCCAGGGGGAGCTAACTATAGGGGGGGGGGGTCATCTTTGGCCTTGACCAACTATGCCTTGAGGTATAATCTAGGTTTGTATTTTAGTATAACTTTTAGTGTAATTTCATTACTTAATTGATGCTTGCACTGTACTTCACTGCAGCTGTGAAACTATGGACTATAATGGACTGTAATTACTTATGTTTGCTTATACATGGAATTGTACAGTGCTATGTGATATTTACAATTAACTGTTAACAATGTATACACTATTAAGCATCATACTATACAACAACTTGTACATATTATTTAGTTATTTGTATATCTGTACATCATATTTATGTATTTTAAATAAACTGGTACCCGCAACTGTGTTCTTTCTGTCTTGGGGGTGGGGACTGTCACTTGGGGCGTCAAGGCATCACACTTGTCAGTCCTCCCCTCAAGGCAGTTTAATCTTTGTGCAACCTTAAACTCTTTTGGGTACCAGTCTGGCTTGGCCTAGATGGTTAACCCCCTTTCAGTGGTCATCACCTCTGACCTATGACTTGGTTACTAGGGAAGCTGGTAAACACTGTCACCTCATTGGTTGGCAGTAAGACCCCTTGCTTAATGCTCTGGTGTTTCTCACTTTCAAATTTGTCAGTGAACGAGAGACATGGGAAAGATTTTTATTTCCCTCCCACCCTCCCTCTTTTAGCTTACAGTTCATAATTTCTTTATAATATCTACAACTGGTGGCTAGTGGCTATTTTATAACATGTAGAATTAGTGGAAGGGAAAAACAATACAGCTCGTACAAGGTCATATTGGGGAGGTCATATTGTGAACCTCAAGGTGGGTTGATGCGGCTTTACTCTCCTCCACCTTCAACTTCTTCAAATTCTGGCTTCAGTCCAGGGGGAGCTAACTATAGGGGGGGGGGGGGGAGGGGTCATCTTTGGCCTTGACCAACTATGCCTTGAGGTATAATCTAGGTTTGTATTTTAATATAACTTTTAGTGTAATTTCATTACTTGATTGATGCTTGCACTGTACTTCACTGCAATTGTGAAACTATGGACTACAATGGACTGTAATTACTTATGTTTGCTTATACATGGAATTGTACAGTGCTATGTGATATTTACAATTAACTGTTAACAATGTATACACTATTAAGCATCATACTATACAACAACTTGTACATATTATTTAGTTATTTGTATATCTGTACATCATATTTATGTATTTTAAATAAACTGGTACCCGCAACTGTGTTCTTTCTGTCTTGGGGGTGGGGACTGTAGGTTATATTGCAATGTAGCATTGTATTTGTATTATGAACAATGTAAAAACTTACAATGTTATTGCCATTTGGCAGGGCTTATTGCCTGTTTTAGTATGGTGTTTTACATTTTCTTTAGTCCTACTAACATGTAAATAAAATACCTCAAACTTGTGTTTCATTGCCTTCTCTATACTAACTACTTTTGGGTTTCTTATAATCTTTAAAGTGCTGACATGTCACTCAAAACACTTGGTTGTGAGTCTGGCTACACTTCTATTTATCTGTTCATCTCACCAGACTTTATAGTGCTGATTTCATCCTGACCTGTTAGGTCAATTGACCATCTTACTGACCTCTTGATATCAGCTACAGAACTGGATTTTCATTCATAAGCCTAGAAACTGCGATTACCATCATTCTCACCTTATTTGGTATGGCATGCCCTCAGAATTGCATGAGTGTTGGGATAATACCTTATTGTCAATAAACATTCTGTGTTCCATCTGAGGTGTGTGCTAAGTAATGACACCAAGTAACATGTTAAAGGATTTAGTCTGGTCACTTACCATCCCACACAGCATTTGCAAATATTTATGCACTAAAAAAACCGTAATTGTTCCTCAAACATTGCAATAACAACCGAGCAAGAGCACTTGGGGAGCACATAATTATGCCAAAGAACAGCAACTCCAACATATGCAAGTACAATTATAAAAAAAATCTTTAAAAAGTTCATGGATCCAGACAGTAATCCGGATTACCACCAAAATCTAATCATATGTGCCATTGTTTACAACTCCTACAAATTTCAGCGAAATTCATCCATAATTTTTACAGGTATTTTACGTATGCTCCGGATAACTATTTGGATAGTAAAAATTCAAGAATGGCTTTAAAGCTATAGTTAAATATTAACCCATTAGATAGAATTTGTATAGCTAACTTTGAGATGAATATAATTTTCAGGATTACATAAACATTCCCCCACCCCAAGATTCAAACCCAAGACAATACGATAATAATTGTTTTTAACCTAGTTAAATAAGTTTGTAAATCAAACAGAAAGTCCAAAACCCAGATTAACGTAAATACTATTGCTTTGATCTTCCTGAAAAATCTGAAGATGGGTCTTGATCAAACTAAGATCATGACTTATTCATTGAGGCACAGTTCCCTTTGGTGAGTGTACATATGATCAAGCAAGGAACCATTATCTCTTGTGGCCACTGTAAATTTACCCATTTACATGTTATTTCTTATCTGCATTATACAAATACCCCTTCTTAGACCTTCATGCAAAAAATTAGAACATAGTTTTTGGACCAACTTAGTTCCCAGTAAATTCTGAGACTGATTGAGATGACCAAGATTTTCATCGTACTTCACCATGTCCCGATACACTGTATTGAATTGATATAATTTCTAGTTATTTCAGAGAACTTCCCTCACTGAGTACCCTTGTTTAACATTTTTGTGTGTATCCCATTTGAAGATTTGCTATTGAAATTATGTTACTTATAAAAATGTTACGTAATCTCTTTTATTCGCCTTAATATGTACCGACAGTATTGCTCATAATTCATATACTTTTCCCAAGAATCTGTTCCAGTTAATCTGTTTCCGTTTTTTTCACAATAGGAGGGTCATTAGGTGACAAGGTGTCTCTTATTCAGTTAACTGCTTAAAATTGATTTGTTTCACAATCTTGGGAATGAACAGGCAGCTTGATTAGGTTATGATTTATCTATTGTTTCAAGACATTTTTAATTTGATTTGTTTGAGTTTTTGTGTATTTTTGGTAACTGGAAAAGTCTTAGAAGTACATTTTGTTCTAGCACTTTTTAAACTTGATTATTTTTCACTTCTGGTTGAGTGACTAGCAAACAGGATTAATTTGGCATTGTTGTAAGATTCATTTAAGATTTTTTTGGGGCGATGATGTTTTAGATGTTTACAAGCAAAAGGATCATTAAATCATTAAGGTGTTTTAGGGATTATGGTGCTTTACACGTTTACAAGCGAAAGGATCATTGAATCATTAACATGTTTTTTGGGATGATGATTTACATGTTTACAACCAAAAGATAATTAAATCATAATTTTTGATTTCATAATTTTTTAATCATAAAGTTCTTTCATGGACAATGACCCATGTAAATAAATAAAAAAAGTGTAATTTTATTGCATATGAGTGTGTTGTTGAACCAAATTCGTCAGATTATCTAGTTTTACTTAATTACATTTGACATTAATTACATTAAAGTGATTTTGATAATTCTTTAATAAGTTCTGTAATCAGGCTCAACCATAAAATCATCCATTGTATATTGTTTGTCCCCCTTAAAGGTTTGATAGGATTAATATTACAGTATATAGATATTACTTTGATGTGGATTTGTTTCAAATTATGATCGGGTATTCCCTATGATGAATTTCGCCCTCCCAAAGAGAAACAAATTAACATCAGTAGAATGTTGAAACAACTGCTGTGTCCAATTAGGAAATCATCCCAATGAAAGACATATAAATCAACATGAAAGGAATATTGCAATGCTTCTCTTGTCACAAGAAACAAACTTTATTTTTAAGTATTTTTTCTAATGTTAAACACTGTTTGTTGAGGTTAGATAAAATTTAACTTATAAAATAAAAAAACAGATTGTATAAACAAAGTAAAACCCCTGTAGAAGGGTCAGTTTAGTCAGTCAGTGATAATTTCATCATCAGTGTCATTGGCCAAGTGACTTCATATATTATATTCAGCACAATGGTATGTGTTAGACTATCTTAATGGTATGTGTTAGTCTATCTTAAGATAGGAAAGTGCGACTGAAGATGAACTACCCAAGGTTATAGCCCATCTTAAGATGGGTTAACTTCAAATTGGTCTCTAAGTTTTATAGCTCTGCATATTGCAATAATATAGCTAAATATGCACTTAGTGTACTAATCATTCAAACTGAGTGTTGGATAATAAATTCAAAATGTCCGTTGTGAAGTATATTGCTAGATGTCATTTCTTTTGAATTATATATAATTGTCTTCTTTTGTAATAAAAATTAAAAAACAAAACAAAACAACATACACCTTATTGTCCTATTATGGTTTAACGTTCAGAAACTATTTGTAAAACATTTTGCGTCAATTTTATCTACCAAGTTACCTATTATTTATCCATGATAAGTTGACTCAGATTTCATGTTGTAAATTGGATTTAACTTCTTATGAAATCATGCAGAATAGATTGAAGGCATTCAATGAAGAGAGAGACGGTAACAGCATCAAAGTATGACAGTTCACAGGCAAATTAAATTTCTTTGATGTCATCTGTTGAAAAAAGTTGGGGTGTTAATGGGATCTGGAAGTAAGTAACCGAGACAGTAATGAATTGGTTATGTTAATGTAATTTATATAGATCCAGGAGGGAGACTTTACTGTAAACTAATATGTGTTATTTTATTCTCCACCATGTGCCATAGTTTTGTAAATACTGGGTATTAAAGTCTGGGCCCTGTTTTTACAAAGATTCTGAAAGTCTTGCTTAAACTAAGGCTCATAATAATCTAATATTTTTGTCTCACCTAAGATTATATTGACATTGGTATACTCAAAAGTAGTCTCATATGAGCATAAACTTATCCTCTGGGTTTATGCTTCCACTGAAGTGTTTGTTGACAGCACAATCTGTACTTTTCATTCAATGTCATACATCTGGCTATTTTCAATCCATTGTTTGCAAGTATACACACATGGAGAACGAGAACAAAGGAAAATGACAGCCAACTGTTCTTTTTGAGTTTAAGTGTTAACTGAGAAAATAACTCAATGCATGAGTTACAAGAGGAGTTTAAGACTTTTATAAATATGGTAAAAAGTTTGAAGTTTAAGCATAAAATCTAAAACACATATTTAAATTGAAGAAACTGAGTAAATACAGGCTTGGGTTGTAATTCACTAATATTTTGCCCATTTCGCGTAAACAAGCATCAATTTTTGCAAGTAATTCAATAACTGTGTGACCAATAAAAATAATTGAAAAGTTTTTTTTTCAAAGACCTTCTACTTGTTTTGTTTTTTTGAAATCTATGCAGAAATATTAAAAAAATAATAGGGCCAAGTAATATTTTTTTCAATTTAGTGATACAGTTTTGAGATATTAAGGCAAATTTTCGAGATATTATCTCAAAGTTTTTGAAAACATTGGATAATTATCTCAAAATATTTACTTAATATTTAAAAAAAATTGAGATAATTATATTCTTCATGAAAGTTCCTCATTATAGTATTGAAGTCCCCATTCACATTACAGGTGGTATGTACCCCAGTTACAGGTTTTCCCAGGCAACAGAATGGCCTCCAAGAATGCCTGATACCTTCCGAGATTTAGTATAGCATTCACACTACAGGCATTTGGCGAAACGTCCCTATCCTTCAGCTACAGTTCAAGGCCGTATGCAACCTTGTGACGCAGTGGCAAAATGTCCATTTACCTTGACTCGCCTAATGTCGCCATGTTATACTGAAACACTACACTTACAGGCACCATAGCAAAAAATTCACCTGCGCATGCTCACTTTTGTCTGCTCATGCCCGTGGTTCCGAAATCACAGGTAGAAATTTTAAACATTTTAAAACTTCCATAGGACACGGAAGGTAATGGATGTTTTGCCACTGTATCACATGGTCACATACAAACCTCCGATGGTAGTTGAAGGACAGGGATATTTTAACAAATGCGGCCTACCATGAGGGATAGCATCTTTACTATAAATGGGGTATTATGAAAAATGGCAAAAGTTAAATTGCAATGGAAAAGTAATAGAAAGTAATAGATATGATAATATAATTTCAATTTATTATCATTATTATTATTATTATAACATTTGATTTTTTTCAGTCTATTACTATTACATGAGACTAGACTGTAATCTATTACCTTTCTATTTATTCTATTACTTTATTTACAAAACAGCATGTTAGTCTACTTTAAAGAGAGAATATGTTTATTATTATGCCTATTCTTTTGATTTACTTATTGTCTATAGCTGGTATGCTTTTTCTTGTATATAGCACACAGCTTTTGCAGTAACTTAATAACTTAAAAATTGTAAACAAAACAAATACATGCCACAATTCATAAAGATGACTTAATGTAGATGTTGTAAAGAGAATTTCGCAAGAAATGTAGCCCTTAAAGGCAATATTTATTAATTCTACCATAAGATACACTGGTTCCTTGCTTGTTCAAATGTTTATGACCCTTTGAAAATGGCTCTCTCTTGTGTAGTGAGGCTTATTCAGTGTGGTTCTTGTACCACTTTTCTTTCCAGAAAATGGTCTGGTATCGGCTACCATTTTATATAATTATCGTTGGTAGTTACACTTAGAATCAATACAGAAAAAACTGTAACATAATATTTTTTTGCTCTACTTTTATGATTCACACTATATAACTAGTTCCTTCTGATTTATTCTAATGTTATGAGATGATAATTTAAGTAAATTTGTCTTAAATAGAAAATGTGTCTCAGTTTAACTGTTGCAATTCATCTGTTATCGCTCACCAAATATGTTTTTCCTATAATTAAAAATATGGAAAACCAAATATTATTGTATTTAAATATCCATAATTTCGATGTCGTAAGTCCAATCATACATGATAAACTTAAAGAGTCAAAGAGACATAAATAATTTAACTATTTAAAAAGAAGTCATGGATACTTGTGATTCATGGCAATCACCGACACAATGCATTGTATTTAAGACTAAACTAATATCACTCTACATGATACCAGTCACATTTTTTGTTTAAATGGACTGGTGCCCAGTCTTTTCCCCATTACATTCTAGATAGCTTATATTTGAATAAGGGAATACTAGCAGTAGTAGGAATTATTGTAGTAATACTACTATAGTAGTAGAATTAAGCCCTTACAAAGCGACAAATTGATGTTAGCATTCTCTAAAGTGCTTATGTCTGATTCCAGAGTCTGTATTCATGTTAGCATCTAAGAAGGGAGAATACAATGGGAGAGGAGAGACTGTCCCAAATAGATAAATCTTCAACTGTTGAGTAAATCCAGTAATTCTATCCTTTGTTCTGATGGATTGAGGGAGTTTTGCATACTGTTGGGCTTTGAGGGCCTATGTAATATGTATGTCTTAAAATGTCGTTAAAATAGATTCTAGTCACTGCTTAACTGGCTCATTTAAGTTTAAGGCCATCTTAACCCTTGCACTGGTTCAATTTTGGTTACCTAATTTGGTGTGTTTAGTTGCTTGGTTCATTGTTCCTTCTGTGCTTTACCCCACCTGAAACTCAAATTATTTTCTAAGTAACAGTAGCTATATCTAGATTTAAACATTAAGAGTAGACTGTGAAGTCTAATTTGCACCCCCAGATTAACTAAAAATCATGTGATACAGGTTATTCCTGTAGACTGGCTGAGTATGGTGGGCCATGTCATGTGGCCAGTCATCGTCAGTCGTCATTACAGTTTAGAAAATGAAATGCTGCATTTCTTGTACTGAGTACTGTAGAGAGATCTTTAAACAACTTCCTTACGACCATTTTCAGGTGTTACAACCTATCAGTTCAGACTACTTTTTAAATGATGCCATGGTTGATGAGGAAGTTTTATTGCTATGTTTAATTGGGTGTCATGGCTGTTTTAGAAATCTTCTGTTAAATGTACTTTTAATTTTTGTATATATTTGTAAAGGGCATAGCCCAGATCAAATTTAGATTTTTCTTTGCCAACACAGATGTGTCAAAATGGTATGTGTCGTCCAGTGGGGACATTCCCCAGTGACAAGTGGGCAATCCACTGAAAAAGTGTTGCAAACTGACCCCAGAAATTTATTTTTTCCCAATACATGTGTACATGTAAAATTAACAAGCAAGACATAACAATAATTTATTAATTCCTTTAACTATAACATCTTCTTATATATTTGCATTAAGTTTTTCAGTTTGCTTTCAGTATTTGCTTTTATCTTTTTATATATTTGCTTTCAATCTCATATTATCCGATGTTTCCCAGTTGAGGTCAGTGAGCAGATAGTTATAGGGTCCCAGGATCTTCACTCTTTCGTACAGCTACACAAGTTATTCTGCATCTTTGTGGTACACCTGTCTAGCTTAGTGTTGAGACTTGCTGGGATCTCTGGGATTCTTAAACACAAAAATGTAGCGTGTTTAAACTGATATTTCTCTAGAATCTGTTTTGGTCAAACACATTCTTAGTACTGCAATGGCTGATATATTCCTGTGATTATCCCATTTAGTAAAGAGGTCAGACTCTCAACTCTCAAAGGGGTCCATTGTGTCATCTAACGCCAGAAGGCAGGATTCCAGTTCTTCAACATCGGAAAGCCAAGTTGGAATTCCACATCTTTCATTGAAGCATACATGCCATCGGGAATACCACTGCATGATTCTCGGTGGGAATTGGTAAATCTTTTCAAATATGATGTTTTCCTATCATCCTGTTGGGCCAGACAAGTAAATGGATGAATATGCTTGGGTAGGGCAACCACCTTAGTGATGCAGGAACCACGTTAGTGATGCATAAGGCTTTAGATGATGCACTGCAATGCCCATTTCTGGTGTCATTTTCTTATAAACATTCTTAATGTGTCTTTTCAAATTATCACTTCTGGAAAAGGACGTGCCACAGACTGGATACTGAGACATCTTTTCATATCACTGTCTGAATGAACTTGTCAAACTTTCTGGTGTTAATATGTTTCCCTCCTCCTTCTCCTTTTGATATTACTCCTGACCCTCCTTCTTACTCATAATCCCTCCTCCTCCTCCTGATAGTTCACCTGACCATCTCCTTTAATCATATTTCCTCCTCCTCCTACCTCCTTCATATTGCCTGCTACTTGTTTATATTCTTTCCTCAACCTGACCTCTCTTTCTACTGCATAAATAACACTTTTTTATGTATAACCATTTTTACTGAACTGTCTTACAATAATACTTTAACTACCAGATAACAATAAATGTAATGCTTGACTATCCTTTTATTGAATCTCTTAAATATAATTTTAAAAATGTACAAAGCTTGAAGTTTCTGATCATCATTTTGATGCTATCCAATATCACTTTAAAGCTGGCATCTTCAGTTGGTGTGACAATGGAAAACAATTGGTGTGACAATGGAAAACTTATCCTTTATCAACTTGATAAATGTGTGATTGAGTATGTAGTTATCTTAAACATGAGATCCAAGTGCAATTTTCCCATCATATCCGCCAAGGGACTTTCACAGGCAAGCTCCTTTCTTTTGACATACCCCTCATTGTGTTGGTCAAGAGAAAGGTTATTTGTGTCTTTGTACCATTGTGTGAGTAGACTTTGTGTGCTTGCAGTGTCAAAACTGAGGAGTGTTTCTATGTATGATTTGTAAGGATTAGGTATTATTGGAGGACTAAAGTGTCTTTCATAGTCATGTCTATCTGACTAGACAAAGCATGCAGCGAAACATTTACCCGGGTTGGCATCTGTAGTGCCAGCCAATGGCTGTCCATCAGCATTAACAATTTTAGCCATATTATGAATGAAGCCGTTTTTTCAATCACTGTAACCTGAATCAGTTTCAGCAATTTTGAACTCAATGGTGTTATCAGTGTCCTTGACCTCTGTAATGGTCCATATTCTACCCAGCTCCCTTCATCAACACTGGTTTGAGTGAGTGGCACAACAGACAAATCCAGTTTTCCTAGTCATTTCTACTTAATAAATCTTTGAACCCAACTGCCTGTTTCAATCATGCAACTGCCTGTAAGATATTCATTAAAGCTTGAGGCTCTTAATACTTATTGCCATGCTTGCAATTCACACAGTTTGTTCACTTCAAAATTTGATTTACAATGTTTTTTTCTGAATTAAGGTGTTCTCAAAGGAGATTTTACTGTACTTCACGTAATCATTAAAAGTTTTAATATTTTGAGTTAAAAGCTAAATGGTACCAATTTAAAGCATTCTACCTGTATATTTTGTTAAAAATATAAAACGTAACATTTGTTTGCAACTTGCCAAAAAATTTGTGTGAATCTTCTAATTTTATAGCATCTCAAGATCTGCCATATTTTTGGCAATGTTTATATTTGTGCATACGTATATCTGAAATTAATCTAAAATCTTGTTCACACCATATTGTGTTGGCCTCAAGAGTTACATAAGAACTAAAATATTTCAATGATTCACTTTCATTTCTGGCTTTACACGCTTACTCAATAAAGTTTAATAAGTCAATCCATATTTGAGTAGGACACTTTCGACACAATAGAAAAACTTCCTGAATGACAAATACAGAAAAATATATCATGAATGAAGATAATATTATTCAAGTGCGTCACACAAGTATTTTATTGTCAATCTTTATGAGTGATTATTGTTTCTGTATATGTCTAATGAGGGATGTTTTAACTTTCATTATCAACCATTTTGTATGATTCATGACTTAAACAAAATCCATATTAAAAGAAAGAATATGAAAAAGGCTTCCATAAATACAGTGGCACCAGTGAATATAAAACCCCGGAAGCGCTAAAAAAACCCCTTTCTAATGATATATAATACATATTTTTAAGTTATCTAGTTTCCGAGGTATAAGTGGAAAACCAGAAGTTATCGGCAATAATTTTCTATGGTAAGTGTCGCCGTTGTATACAAATACAATATATATATATATATATATAAATACAATATATACTATATATCCCGCTCCGTATATCCCCCTATATGTAGTCTGGTTTCCGACCCAACTCTGCAATATAGGGTCAGGTATCGCCCACCATATTGGGTACTACACTTCCGTAGTTACCACCGAGCAATGATCAAGAAGAAATTAAATAAAAATATTTCTAGTTAACACATTTGGTGCACATTTTGACACAATATCCCCCATTTACTGTGTAATGATATCCCATAATAATTAAACAACATTTGTGATAAACAAAAAATGTGCATCACTTTAAGTGTTGTGGATCCTCTATTATCGCCCAAAACCACGTATTTGCTTCTAAAGATTATTGTCTTCTCAAAATATTTTAAAGTTTAGTTGGCATTATTTGATGTTATAAGTCCAATAATATATGGTAAAATATTTTAAATACATATAAAATGCATATGAATAATTGAAATAACGATCAAGATTTCCCGATATTAATGATGCATTCTTTTGGTTATTCAGCACTGGTACTTACTAGTTCACACCCCGGAAAAATGCCGTAGAAAATGCAAACAACTGTTTCGCGGGAAAATAGCACCATCTCACGACGTAAAAAAGAATGCAGCAAAGCCATCGTGGACGATACCAGTCCCTTTATTGTTAAAGGTTGGCTGGTTCCCCGTCTACCCTATATGGGTCAAATACGATGCACGGTGAATAATAAAACACAGATTTTACAACATGCGGTAGATTTTTGAAATTTTGGAGGAACTTGCCATGAGCTAAACTAGAACACACTGGAGGGAGTGGAATGGCTTTGTTGGGCGGCTCATGTTTAAACACACACCAACAACATATGAGGTCCATTTACTCAGCCATAAGAACAAGGTTGAAAAAGCTTAATTCAAACACATCTTGACATGACCACCCATAGCAGTGTGAAAAGGCCTTAATGGTTTTATTTTCAATAGATGTAAATAGTTCTTGATTTTCCTGGCATTGCTAAAATGGCTGCTCTTGTTCAAATCATTTGCAAAATGAAATACAATAAAATGGGAAGAAAAATACAGTGAATTGGTTGGTAGTGATGAAATAGTCAGCTGTAAAGGCGTCACATACTGTCTGACATGACCTTCTGATAAAAACAGTGTATTAGAATTATGTGATGTAGTGTACAATACAGATCATAGCCATGGTCATATGTGGCCAGTATTATCTGAACTGTGACCTAAAGCCTCCAGGGCCCGTATTCATGAAAGGTCTTAGCCAGGGCTTAGGCTTAAAGTTGAGAATTTTGTCTCAAGTTTCAGCCCCAAAACTACTAAGACTTTTGTCTTAGGCTTAGTGGTATTCACAAAGAATTTAAGACTGGTCTTAGGCTTAGCCAAGGGCTCAACTTTAAGACTGGTTGCTAGTGGGCTTACATTTTGTAAAAAGGACTTAAATATGGCTGCCATAAAGTTTTCTCCACTTCAAAATTTGAAATGGCTGTAAATAAAGTATAATTATACAGAACACCTCACTAAAGCAGTCTTTGGAAAGTTTATAGGTTTCCATTTCCAAACAGCACTTTTTGTTAGATAAAATGCATTAAATGGAGGATATATGTCAGCAATAGTATAGTTTGAATAGAAAACAAAGGTCACATGACACAGAAAACCACTGTGGTTATTTGATAATCTTGGACTTGGCTAAGTCACCCTTTGTGAATACTGTTTTAAGACAAACCTGGCTAAGTGCAAGACCCTTCGTGAATACCAGCCAAGGTAACCTTCAATTAGTCCTTTTTCGAAGAAAACCTTTCCGTATGGTAATTTAAATAAATGTGACTTAAATAGAACATGAGCATCCTTTTCAGGATTTAAAATCATTCATTATCCCCAAGTAAGGTTTTTCCTTCTAAAACCAAATATGATATTATTTCATCAGCAATATTACATTTTATATAATTTAATTTTTTAAAATTCAATTTTACACTATGAAACTAGCTTAAACCTAGATAAACTAGATACAGCTGCATAAGTAATTTAATTATTTAAAAACTTCACTGAAGTTCTTGAATCACGATGACAAGATAAGGTGGAGGTCACAATTCTGTACAGGTGATACTGGTCCCTTTATAAAAGTTTACACTCATTGCAGCAGTATGCAGGCAACAAACCAACCGGTAGCAACACGTACATTTTTAAAGACAATTTAAATAACATTTTATAAAGCTTCTTACCTTTAGTAGAGATTATTTTTGTCTAATGTGTTTAATTATTCAATATTCCCCAAAGATAAATCACTAAAATGGAACCAATCTTCCTTTCTTGGCCTTACACTATGCTCTGTTGTTTGTTCAGGTTAATGATCAATGTTTAAGGTATGTGTTACACATCAACAAGAATTCCTTCTTTATAATTTTAACATTAAGCTTGTATGAGTCTAAAATATATACTAAACTTTTTTTCTATAACAATAACATTATTCAACCAAGTGAAATAAACGGTACACAAGTATGAGATAGTAATATGAAAGGTACATGGAAAAAATCATTTAAACCTCCCGCTGTGAAGAAAAATTTGATCTGTCAAAAGCCACATGGAGTCAGTTCGAGGTTTTTACTTTGATCTTTACTTGAATAGTTCTTTCCCTGGATAAGCTAGGTTAAATGTTTACCAATAGTAGACTACCCATATATAAAAAATATATATTAGTCTTTTATATAGACCAGTTGCAGAACATTTATTTGACCAAGCACCGAAAAACAAGAAAAGGTGTATTCATTAGTGAGATGAGCGTATGTTTAGTGCATCAGCAGTGATATATTTTAAACTTTTATAGCTCTTAATCTCTGATAAAGGCAAACACTAAGGCAATCAGTAATTATACTTAAAGAATTGTTATCCAAAGTACATTATATGCAAACACAGTGTATGCAAACATATCTTCTAGTAGGGTAAAAAATGCATTCATCATCCACCAAACAGTGTTTTTAACCTAAATACCGTAACCTACAGACCAGTTCATATATTTTTGTATTTCACATTGACAGTTGTCATCTATAATTACTGTTAAAATTCACATTCCTCATGGGGAAATAAAATGCAGAATTGGCGTTAAAAATATTTAAATTTTATTTTAAACATTTAGACATTTAAAGCAGCACATTTAATATAGCACAAATAGTCTTGGTGTCTATCAACCTTTATAGATATGTACAGGAAACCAACACCTACTATTGACCTTGAAGGTTATTTACAAGTCAAGATCAAAAGGGGCAAGCAAGGGTCATGAAAATGACAATGACCTTGAAACCAGTGAAAGGTCAAAAACACTGGGTTGAAATATGGGACTACAAAAGGTCCCAAGTTTTGTAGACATATAAGCCCCAATGGGCCAAAAGCCCAAGGTCAAAGGTAGTAAAATGTTAATATTACATCATAAAGGACTGATATGAAATGTAAAACAGCAGAAATGTATGAGGTTATGAAGCAAAAGGGGGTTTAAAGAGAAATTGTAGCACCCAAGAACCCAAATTAAAGGAAAAGATGTTGCTTAAGAGTAGAGGATACAGGAGAGGTGACAGTAGTGGATGCTTTCAAATACGTCCAAACAGCACCAGGTTTCCAGGTTTCTTGGGCTTTGATGTGTTCCAGTGGAACCCCATGTTCGAAGGCCCAAGTAGTGGCAGCTTTCTTGAATGAGAGAAAAGTAAGGTGAGGGTTGAGGTGCAATATTTGAAAAATCTGTTTAAGGTGCAATCTGGCTATTGAATCTGTAAGTACTATAAGGCGCTGTTTGCTGTAAATCATGAAGAGGGGGTCATTATCAGATCCAGGATAGGTGTGCAAAAGTGCATAAACGGCAGCAATGGTACAGAGTGGAGATCTTCCTAGTGCAGGAATGGCAATGGTTTGTGCCTCTGTCCTGTTCTGAAATGGTCTTGGACATTTAATAATTACTGTTGCTCTTCTTTTGAGAAAATGATATCTCCGTGGGAGGTATGCCTAGTATAATCTTAACTTTTGTATGTTATATATGTTTGATAACCTCAAAAATGAGAAACATTTTGAAGAGATATAAAGATTTATAGACAATGGAATGTTCCAATGCTTCACAGCCCTTCACATTCTGAAGCAGCAGCTTAGTACTTATGACTGGTGCAATGTTTGGGGTAAAAACTTTATTTAACTTTAATGACTTGAGAAATAAAGGAATTCTGTCATCTTTAAAGGCCAAAGTAGGCAGGACATGAATGATGTGCAAGGCTCTCAGAGCAGCAATATTGTTGCTGATGTTAGATTCAGACAATTGACATATTGCTCAAAATTCTAAATATGATAACACAATAAGTGGAGTCACCTGATAGGTGAGCAGCCCAGCTGTTACCTCGAAGGATACAAAATCTTTTCACATTCTTGTGTACTGCCTAAGTGTGGCTGGTTGGAAGACAGTTCTAAACCTGGCAGCTGCAGAGGTAGCCAGCTGGGCTGCTCCAGGTGGAATGTCTAAAATATAAGACAAGAAAACATACAGTATACAAGAGCTGATATGATACTAAACATTCTATATGTGTGTGTTAATAGTGTTAGATCTAATTGTGTAGGAATCCAAGAGGCCTGAGGGCTTATGGTGTTCAATTTTGCATAATCATATGGTTAACCTGTCCATCTGGACAATAAGTCAGCTAGGGGAATTTTTTCCCAGCTATGTGTGTGATCAAGCAAATATCCCTAGCACACATGGCTAAGACACTATCTCTGGCCTTGCCAGTATTAAGCATGTGGATTTATGTAAATATGTGGATTTGCCTATTTTTCCAGCCTTCTGCCCAAACTTTACATGCCACCACTATGTTGAGGGCTTCCAAATGTACTATAGTATTTTTTATAGTTATTAGGAATGTCCAGTGAGTAAAGCATTGAGTTATAGGTACCACCAAGTCCTGTAAGGGAGGCATCTAAGTGGACTTCCTCTCAATTGTTTTTGTATTATCATAATAAGTTACACTATTGTATTGGTTCAAACAGGTGTTGAACAGAGTAGAAAGGAATGCCCCAGATGTGGTAGCCAACACAGCCCAGGTGGAACCTGTCCTGCGGTGGGGAAAGGCTGCTACAGATGTGGAAAAGCTTATCACTTTGCCAGCAAATGTAGGTCAAATCCACCAAAAGTTCATACTGTTAATGAAAGTGCGACTGAAAGTGACACAGATAGTGACAAGGGTGAGCACTTCTATATAGGTGAAATAAGTGCCAATCACAACCAGGATGAAGTATTTGTCCCTGTAAAACTGTCTACTGGATCAAAAGCTGTCAGTTTCAAGCTGGACACAGGGGCACAAGTAAATGTTTTGCCACTGAAGCTCTACAGAAAATTAGGTCTTCCAGCTACACTCTTAAAGCCAACTTCAATCCACCTGACAAGTTACAGTGGCAACCCTTTGAAAGTAGAAGGAAAGGTCTCCTTGCAAGGCCAATACAAGGAAACAACAAAGACTCTGGATCTCTATGTTGTTTAGACATCAGCACCACCAGTGCTAGGTCTCAAGGCATGCACAGATATGGGTCTGATAAAAGTCATCCTCTCAGTGGACAAGGACAAGCCAACAAACTTCCTGAAAGAATTTGAAGATGTCTTCAGTGGTCTTGGTTTGTTTGAAGGAGAATACCATATTCATGTGGACCCAAACTACCAACCAGTTGTCCACCCCCCACGACAAATACCTGTTGCAATAAAGAATAAGGTTAAATCGGAGCTAGACCATATGCAGAAATTAAATGCGATTGCCAAGGTTACCGAACCGACAGTTTGGGTCAACTCCATGGTTGTTGTCCAGAAAGCTAACTCAGACATTAGAATTTGCCTATGACCAAGGATATAAACCCCTGCCTAAGCTTGCCGTAGGAGAATACATCATGATGCAACAACCAAACAAACGCTGGAAACAAGCTGTTGTCAAGGCAGTCCACAGTGATCGTTCATACATTGTCACAACAGAGGACGGGGCAGAATACAGGCGAAATAGAATCCATTTACAGAAACGGCATCACTAAAAATGTGGAATACAGTTGAAATATAAATCAGTTCACATAAACTTAATCACAAGAAACTTTCTGGGCAATACTGGAAGTTTTGTGTCTAAGTGGATACTTTGTATATATAATTCAACCTGATTACTAGATCTGTAGCTATTTGTGCATTTATTAAGCTAGGCAAATTACTATCACACCAATAAAAGGGCAGAATAATCCTTTGGGTGATAAAACAGAGAAAGGGCAGTCTACCCTGTTTCTCAGCATTGGAGAATGCATGTTAGTTTCTTGATAAAAAATAAAGTAGGGGAACATTTTACAATGGAACATAATACCAACTACTAGATATTGTACATACAATGCATATATAAGATTTTGTTATGTGAAATCTGTGAGTTTAGAATAAATGCTTGTAGTGTCAAGACCTATCTTGTTGTCTGTTCCTAAATGAAGATTAACATTAATTAAGCTCCAAAGGAACCCACCAAATAACACACCTATATATATATATATTAGATTGTCTATATAATTGCAGAAATGTTTGTCACCTTAGAGTTTATTATATAATGGATGGTGTCAGAACAATGCTGAAACAGATCCGTGTCGGAATCCGAATGGGAGCGACCCGTCAATAAAGTAGTTCTGATGTTTTAGACCGAATAATTCAATGTCCCCAGGGTCAATGGTCGAATGCCTAAAGGCCCTGCTTATATCTATCTTGTATAACAGGGCCTGGTGACCAAGATGGTTCAGAGCATCTGTGATATGATCTAAAGAGGGGTAATTGTCCTTTTTAATCAGAATTTTGTTTGCTTCTTATCATTAAATGAGATATGTGCAGATTAATTGGGGGTGCAGTAAATGGCCCACACATAGCACTAAATGCACATTCTTCCTCAATGTAACTTTGAAGTTTTGTAAACCTGTAATATGATTAGTTTGTGTTGACTGTAATTTACAAGTGCTGTCAAAATCTAGGGGAAGCCATATTGTATTAAGTCTAAAATTTGTTTATCCCAAAAATCTTTAAGGTGGAAGCACCACCTATGAGGTCTAAGTTGTGTAGGGACTACTGTACGAGCACCTAGATAGTTTGGTAAGCCACTCTGCCTGATAAGTCTATGCATTTCAATGATATCTGGTATTCTTTCCCAATAAGTGGGGTCACCTGTATAAATTGCCAGGGGACTCATTGGTATGAAACCAAAAGTTGTGCCATTTTGTCGAATGCATGCTCTTGCTAGAGGTGAAGCTACTGCTGTTGTTCTCTTGGACCAATCAGCAGCATTCGACACCATTGATCATAGTACGCTTATTGAATGTTTGAGTTCCTGGTTTGGTGTTGGAGGTGTGGTTCTGGACTGGTTCAGGTCGTACCTTTCTGACCACTATCAGTGCATCAAGATTGGTTCTGTTTTATCTGATGCTAAAAGGCTATTGTATGGTGTGCCCCAGGGCTCTGTCTTGGGGCCGATCCTTTTCTCATTATACACTACACCAATAAGTAATGTTATTCAGAATCATCCTGGCATATGTTTCCACTTTTATGCGGATGACACACAGTTATACATTCATCTCACACACAAGCATGCCACTCTGGCCTTTGAAAGGCCGAAAAACTGCTTGGATGATGTTAGAAAGTGGCTCTCAGTAAACAAGCTTAAACTTAATCCTGATAAGACAGAGTTTATTCTGTTCGGTTCAAAAAATGTCCTTTTGAATTCCTGTCACCTCCTGAGGCAATTAGGAACCTTGGTGTCTGGTTTGATTCTGATTTTTCCTTCTCTTGCCATGTCAGGAATATCTGTAAGGCTTGTTTTGTTCATATCAGGGATTTAAAGCGACTCAGAGGGTATCTTACACGTGAAGCTGCTCTCTTGGCTGCAAATGCCTTGGTTGGAAGTCGGCTTGACTACTGTAATTCTCTATTCAGAAGTCTCTCTGCTCTTGACCTTCGTAGGCTCCAATGTCTTCAGAACAGTCTAGCTAGAATTGTGGCGAATACCACCAAGTACTCACATATCACTCCTGTAAGAAAGAGTCTTCATTGGTTGCCTATCATGCATTGCTCTATTTTCAAGGTGGCCCTTTTGGTGTACAAGTTTCTACATAGTGGCCATCCAAAATACTTTGAACCTTTCTTTAAACCTAGACACAGTATGTACAGAATGCGTAGAAGTCAATCTCAGGGTGTTTTGCTTGAGGTCCCACATTTTGCATCAATATATAAGTCAAAAAAGCATTTTGGCCTTAGCTTTGCATACGATGCTCCGATGATTTGGAATGATCTCCCTGATAATGTACATTCAGCTAAATCTCTCTCCTCATTCAGGAAGAAGTTGAAAACTTACCTCTTTGAAAAAAACTATTCACCCTAGTTTTTTCCTCAGTTTTCATTTCGTCTTTCTCTGTGGTGCCGACCCCTGCAATGTCTCTGATTTAACGATTATGATCTCTGATTTTGGGCTTTATGCGTCTTAGAGTCTGTCAATAGATAGAGATTAAGCGCTATAAAAGTACTATTAGAATTAGAATTAAATCTGCACACCTAAACCTGTTGACCTAAATATGATCTGGTATAGTCTTTTTCTGGTCAAATGCACTATGAAGGTAGTTATTTTCTAACTGATAATCAAATGAATTGCTTATGTTGTCAGGGGATACCTGTTGTTTGCATCCTGTTTGTTGAGTCATAACGAAATGGTAATGCAAGACTATGTTGAGATCCCTGATCTAAAAACCCAGTTTTGTTTTTATTCCCCTTCAAATGAAGTTTTCTTATATCTTCATCAGTATGTGCTTTTCTCTTGCTAGTGAAACAAGGCTGACACTCAGGTGATTTTATACAAGTTTCAGTCTGAGGGGTAGTCTTAGATGCTTCTTTGGACTCCCTATTAACACTGACAGAGGTTCTAGTAACTCTATTAGTGCTGCTTTGTGAAATACCTCAGTAGAACAACGAATCATCCAAGGAGGATGTAGAATTATCTTCCTGAGGAAACTCCATAAGTATTTAAAACCTATCGGAGGTGGAAATGCCTTGATCTGTTTCAGTATTCGTTCTGACTGTACCACCGGCCACACTGCCACATTCGGTCACTGAACTCTTGCCAGAAGAAAATTGATCATAGTCTTATGAGAAAGTACACTAAGAACATGATTTGCTTTTGGGACAGAAGCTGTAACAGCCACACTAAACACACTAGATCTATTAAGAGGTGCTCTAGAGACTGGATTTGAATCCTTTTTAAGAGCCTGAGCATAAGAAAGTGTAGGAACAATGTGTTAAAAAGCTTACAGAACCATGAAATGGCTGTACAGTTGCATACAGTTCCTATATTTTTTCTTTTGGATTGACATTTTTACTGTAAAACACTTTAGAAAAGACATAACTGGAGATAACATTTTGGGCGTGCCCAAAACCTACTTGTTTTTTGTATTTTTTGAAGTTTTTCCTACACTCGCTTTCTGAATATAGGTAAGTCTTTCCATTGGAAGCAAAACAAGTAGCACAAATATGCTTGTACAAAGTACCTCTCGTGTCATGTGACTTTTGGTGGGCATACAAACCTTGATTAAAGTACTGACAAGGCATTGATTTGGTAGATTTGTACTTTCTCTAGCATTATTCAGGGTCTGATTACCGTACTGACTTTGTGCAGTATGTCCTAATACGGTCTAGTTTATCAATTTCATAATAACTACCAACTTCCCCTTGCTCCACATCTACATAGAAGCACAGCATGGCTGGCTTTTGTCACATCACAGGAAAAATCATTTACATCACCCAAAAATAGGATCAAGTACTCAAGCATACATTTTTGATTTTGTAATTTTTATTCCTCCCTCATTTTGCGACAAAAACCAGTCATCCATTGGTTGACTGACAACTGATCATATGAGATCCTTTCTTTTTGAGAGCCAGACAAAATATACTTGTATGGCCACTTAACTATGTTAGGTACTATCACCTCTACAGGACCACCTCTAAGTGATTTTTGCTTGCAGTTACCTGTTTTGACAGACTGCTTATTCTTTTAACCGTTTGTTTACTTGGTTTTGGATGAAAACATCTTGTCTGAGGTCATTTAAATGTGGAATGGCAGTATTCTGCACAACGGGGTCTTGAGAAGCCAATGATTGAACATTTGTCCAATTCGAACCCGAGACCTGTGCATTTGATAAAACCATGGCCGCTAATGTACTAGTAACATTGAAAATAGTTTGTGATATAATTGGATCCGATCTTGTGGCATTTTTTCTTGTGCCTGTGACAGTGTGATCGAGGGTTTTGATTTTGTTACCTTCCTTGAAATTTTTATCTTTGTGGCATTGGTACTTTCTTGCACTGAATACTGTCAATCTTTGGCTAATACTCTGTAATTGTGATAGAATTTGTGTGTTGATCATGTCTTGTGTAACACTAATACTTGTATTATCAGAAACAACAGAATTTGAATTTACAACAGTTTTATCATTAGCAACATTGTTTACACCATCCGGCTGAACAAGATCACTGCAGTTTAAATTGGATGCTGATGAATTGGAATCTGATACTTGTACTGAATTTTCCTGTTGCTTCAATAGCTGTGAGATGAACTGTACGTGATCCATCTTTGACAAACTCCTGCCATTCCCAGTCATCAGACAAACTACCAGTACAGCAATGAACAACAATGTACAGTGTACAGACACTAGTTAAACGTAAAAAATTAAAACACTAACACTAAAAATTTAGAGTTAAATTTTTTTCAATGTGACCCCATGTGCTGCCAAAGTCGAAGTGGCAGAGGTTTCAGCATGTAGATCTAGGGAGGCCACCTGTGACCAATCAAAAGGCACATAACTAGTACACAGAGAATTACTAAATTTTTTGTTCAGGTAGCACTCAAAGAGGAATAATCTTACCCTCACCCAAATGTTTTGACACATATTTTATTAATTATGTAAGCTATGCTTAATTTATGTAAGCGTATACTTGATTCACCCATGTTGTACCGCCACCAAATATTTGGACTTGTGTTAACGATAACTCACAAAATGCGTTCATGGATTTCATTCAAACTTGGCACACATATGTAACTGGGCCAGCAGAGGAACTTATTTATTAGGTAACCTTTAATTCCCAATAATCAAGAACTTATATTTGGAAAGGATTAGTCTGCCCAGCCAAAAGACTACTAGATATAACTTCTATATATGGTCTTTGTGGGAAATTTGTTTAAATAAAGTTCTGTAGCTTTAATTTTTAAGGTCACTTGAGGTCTTGAAAACTAGCGTTTGTCACTTTAGGCCCTGTAGCTGTCTTACTATTTGGCTTATCTAACTAAAGTCTCACCTTGGAATATATTAATATGTTAGTTTTCATTTTGTAAAAATCAAGTCTTTAAGTTGATGATTAACATGTGTTTGAGACTCATAAAGATCCAGGGGCCGGATTCACGAAAGGTCTCAAGTCTCAAATCTAAGATTTTGGTCTCAAATCTAAGATTTTTCTCAGATTTGAGACCTTTTGCTTAGCTGAGATTCACAAAAGATCTCAGGCTAAGATTTTTCTCAGATGTAGTCTCAAATCTAAGACTGCCTAGGGGGTGACTTAAGTTTTCATAAAATAGAGTATAGGTAATAAAAAGTCACAAAACAAAACAAAAAAATTGAAGTATGACATATTATTTAACTTGTAACACAAAATATTAATATATATTAAGAGTTTGTATAAAAACAAGAGTAAACATTTACATTAAAAATTTACATGAGTTGCTTGTTTTGCTGTTATAATCAGTTCTTTTGGATGTCAGTACAAATTCTAATAAAAAGACAACGTTTTGCTTAATTGAAAATATTATAAAATGTGATTATATATGGTAGAGTGGTAAAATCTAAATGTGTATACTTTCCACTAATCTCAACAAAATGTTACATCAGTTTTGATTGGTCCAGACTCATAACTTGACTAAGATTTTTGTCTCAGCTGAGATTCCTTTCGTGAATCTCAACTTAAGCAGAATCTCAGCTGAGACAAAAATCTCAGATTTGAGACCTTTTGTGAATCCGGCCCCAGGGGACTATTTCTCTGCATTCATCACATATTTTTGCCTTGTTACTTGAACTTTAAAATATGTCTCAAATTTTCTGAACAGCTTAACTATATTGATATCCTCACCCCAATTCATTTTCAAATCAATCATATGATAAATGATCGATTGGATAGTGATTATCTGTTTATGTCAAATGTTTGCTATTTTTTTATCTTATCTTACTGATAATTTCCACATTAACAGAAGCTGAGTTATTTTACGAAATTTGTTGTTCATCTAATTTTTATAATCCACAAGGTACAAGAAAAGAGCAGAAAGTAACCAAGTACAGCCAAAGGCTGACCATTTGGGTTTGTGATTATCTAGCTCTGTACTGTTTAAACCAAGTGACCTGTATCTTCACTTCCTTTTGGACAAATACAATCAAGCATTAAGCTTGTGTGTATATAGTATGTGTAGGAAAAAAAAGAAGTGTGGGTTTCTTGAATCAAGAAAATGTAAGGCCGAATCTTTTGTATTCTGCTGATACATTTGGTTTTAGCATCTGTGGTGTCAAATGTGCATCTTTGCAAACCATAACCAGTAAAATTAAATGACAAAGCCTATTTATTAATTCAAAATGCATATAAAATATCAGTGATTATGTGATAGGTAAAGTATGAAAAAGTGTGCCTTACTGGGAAAATAATGCACACTTTACGAGACCCCACACACTTTTGGACACATCCCCCTGAAATACTACACTTTTATGGAATTATTTTAAAAACTCTTGATAAACCAATTAACCTAAATCTCAATGTACTTGATTACTGGTTATTTATATATTGGCTTTTGTATATTGACCCATATGTTAATATTGGTGTCTGGTATATCTTCTGTTCTGTAGAATTTCTACAGTAACTCTAAAATGGATAGCAGGAATAAAAGTGACAAATAATTTGTTTAGAACACTTTTTTGGGCAAATTAACTGGATAATTGATATACTAGAATTAAAACACAATTGCTATGTCATCCTATTGAAGTATTCATATATTTCAGATTTTTTTCAATTTATAGCATTTATCTCATTGTTCTGGCAAAAACCATTTGACTGTTTCAGGTGTCTGTAAATTAGAACAAAAAAGTGTGCATTACCTAAAAATAATGCACACTTTTAACAATAGAATGACATCACAAGTGTGCTTTAAAGCTTGAAAAGACTTTGAAAAACATACAGAAATGCACAAGGCACAGTGATGTGAATATGTAAGGTATTTCACGTTATATTATTTTTCATTGTATTTTGTTATGATCTTTATATTTTATTAAATCTTATATTAAATGTCAAATATGCTGATGTAAATGTTAACATACAAATGATTGACTTTACTATATAAAATGACAAATATAATCCTGTACTAATTTCCCAGAAAAACAACATCATCAAATACTCTTTTCAAAATTGTTTTAGCATCAAATAGTATTTACCTTCGCCAAGGAGGTTATGTTTTCACCTGGGCTTGTTTGTGGGTTTGTGAGTGTGTGAGTTCGTTTGTGGGTTTATTTGTGAACAAAATAACTAAAACACTTATGGACGGATTTTGATGAAATTTTTAGGATATGTCTGAAAAGGTAAAAGGAAGAAATGACTCACTATCTGGATGTTCTGGATCCATGAAATGTAATTCTTAAAGACAGATGACTCAAAAAGTTATGAACGGATTTTGATATGTGCTCCCTTGGTGGGGGTCTGCACTCTCCGAGTGCTCTTGTTTGTTATATTTCTGTCTAAAAATGTTTTCAAACTTGCAGGACTGGATAACAAAGCTGAGAACTGGAGGGTACAAACAAAGCAGAGAGTGATGAAGGTCAGGATCTCCATTTTAGTTTATGTACCGAGTCTCAGACTATTGCTTGAAAGAAGATTGATTTCATTCACTGCTTGACCTTAGATGCAGGATTTTCCTGCTGAGGATTTACATAATATTTACATAATATGTTCAGTTACATATACAGCAACATGGAAAGGATTTAAAATTAATGTAGGTCACGTTTGGGTTTGTTTATAAAACACTTTGGATTGTTGGATTAAGAAAAATTGAATAAAGAAGCATGTTCACGACTGAAGCTGTGTAATGCTTCACCTTAGCATTGGATATCTTTTTTCACAGTATAGTTGTCCAACTATTACTTGTACCCAGTAAACATTAGAAACGTCTTAAACTGATTTAAATGTTTACAAAACGTTTTAAAATCCTATTTAAACCCTATCTTATGGTTTCTAAACATTTCCAAGTAAACGTTTATGCTGTAGTGTTAAAAAATGTTAAAAACATTCTCTATACTACGGAAGAGTATTGAAGTATATGTCATTGAATGCCATTGAAAAATTTTTTTTTTGAATTGTCAACTCAGTATCTCAACATGTTGAGTTATTATCTCAACAAGTTAACTCAATGCCTCAACATGTTGACTTAGTATCTCAACCTGTTGAGTTATTATCTCAACATGTCAACTGAGTATCTCAACATGTTGATTTAATATCTCAACATGTCGACTTAATAACTAAATAACTCTAGCCATCATAGTGTGACCTTGATTTGACATTGCTGTAGTGACACTGACCTTTAAAATCTTGTCTGGGCTATATCTCGGAATCTGTAAGGAGTAGAATGTTGATATTTTTAGTGACATAGGTTGAGGGGTAGATATGCAACATAATACTGTGACTTGGATTTGACATATGACCTTGTCACAGAGACTTTCATCTATAAAAGCTTTCCTGTGCAATATCTTTGTTTTGTTGCGCCTTAGAGTCCTCTTGTTTGGGGAGATTAAGCGCTATAAAAGTCCAATTAGAATTAGAATAAGGAATAGGACGGTGATATTTGGTAGAGATATTGGTTAGGTGGTGTAGGTGTGTAATGTTGACCTTTAATATCTTGATACTTTACAACACACTGGTTATATGTAATTGTGCAAAGTCATAGTCAAACATTACTGTGCCCTACTGGGTTTTGGGGATTATATTATCTACCAAATGTAACACTAGAGTGGTCTGTACAAGTTGTTTATATTTTGCCTTTTTCCATACAAATCTATTGAATGTCATGTTAATCCCAATTCTGTTCTGACGCCCTGATGTTAATAAATACTTTTAGTCTGAATTATGGGTACAAAAGTTTGAATATTAAAGTGATATGCCTTTCTTTGTCATTGGTGGAATTTTGTGTAGTGAGGGTTTTCTAATTAAAAAGTAATATTTAATTTCGCTTAATTCATGACATAAAATGCAAAGTTTATTTCATGTATGTATTTCCGAAATGCATACTCCAGCACTGTAAGCATAAACTACTAACAAGTATATAGTACATGTTTTTGGGATTGTTGATTGCTTAATTTCTTATCAGGATTGTGGAGTGAATTGCCTTTTAGTCCAGCCGGGAGTAGTAGTGGGTTGTCAGTTAAGTACTCATTTGTGATTCAGTATAGATCGGCCTTAGTACAAATCTCAACATGTTGAGATACTAAGTCAACATGTTTAGATACTAAGTCAACATGTTGAGATATTAAGTCAACATGTTGAGATAATAAGTTGACAATTCAAAAAAAAAAAAAAAAAAAAAAAAAAAAAAAAAAAAAAAATTCTGTGACACTAATACTCTTCCATACTATACAAACGTTTTTACTGAAATCATTTATTAAATGTTTATACAATAACTCAAGAAGCTAGGTTTGACTGGAAACGTTTTTTAAACATTTACAAAATAGCTAAAGAAATGAAGGTTTATGCTGGAAATGTTTTTCAAACATTCATCATGAAATGGTTGACAAACAGAACATATAAAATGTCAAAACAACATTATTGATCAAATGTTTTAAAAACATTCTATCAAAAACGTTTTTTAAACCCATATTTTAAGGATGCTTATTAAACCTTCACCTTCAAACATGTCCAAAGATGGTGGTGAGCAATAATAGCGGATTTTACAGAAATTTGTCAAAAAAGTGCAACACATGCAATCCTCAAAAGTAAGAATTGAATGGGGATAGATTTTTAAGCCACTATCTTACAATTTTGACATAAAAATAATATTTTTCTTGAATTTGACCTCTGACCCCATTATTATTCAGACATTAATATGTTCATTTGTAACGTTTTTCTAACATTTATCATTAAACGTTTAATAAACATTATACATTAAACTTTTTAAACACATTCTTTTATACATGGTTTTCATATCCATTATTTTTCAACCTTTGCAAAACAAAAAGTTTCCTTTCAAAATTTTACAAAACCCCAAAATGTTTACTGGGTAGCACATGTTTGTTTTAAGTGTTTACGTCACTGTGCAGGGTCATATTGCGACAGTACATGCAGTTGGTCAGGGTCCTGTACTGTAAACTGCCGACCATGGGTAAGCAACTACCAACTGTCTCACATAAGGTCCTTGGTTTAAACCTGTAGCACATCACCAAATACACAAGAGGTTTGTAAAACAGTGGTTTGTATTATTTAAATCCTTAAAATTATGGCTTGTAAAACTTATTTTTTTTAAAAAAATTGATATTAAAATTGTCGGACTATGTTTAGCTAATAACATTATAGTCAGGGCCAGTACAGTTTAACAGTTTGAAAGCATGAATTCTTCATCTAAAGAGTTTGAATTCTTAAGCTAAAGGTATTGTCTGTTAACAAAAGTGTGCTTTAATAACACTTGACTTGAAATGTATTAGGTTTCAAGACCAAGTGGTTGAAGATTGAGAAGGTAAAGTTTTTGGATGGAAATCCTGGGAAATCTCACATTTTAGGATAATTAGTGGTGTAATATGGGTGCTACACTGGAGTCGACCATAACTGACCCTAACTGGCTCTAGAGATGGAAGGAAAGTCATGAATCATAGTGATTGGAGAGCAAGAAATTGAACGATTGGTTAAACATCCACAACAGGATGAGGACAAGCTGTAGAAAGTAAACTGACAAGTCAGCTAGTCATGATAAGTTATTGTGACAAGCTGATAAGACTAGAACAGTCTACCGCCTCACCCTAATCGGACTGATAAATATCTGGAATCAGGATAGCCAGTTTGGATCCAAGCAGCACAAATACAAACCTTTAATTTTTGCTGTTACTCAACATTTGTCTTTGCAAAATATTTTCATTTTTATTCTGATAAAAAGGAATCAGCTGAACCCATTACCATCACCTGGCATAAAGCCATCAATTTCACAGCAGCCTGAGATGTTATGTGCTTCTTCATCTCACATGACTGAGGCGACAGACGGTGGGTAGAAACTCTTTCTTGTGCTGATCATGAAATGCAACTGTCTTGATATCCTTGGTATATCTTGCTCGTCCACTACTAGCTTGTCCACTACTGTATTATGAATTTGTTAGTTGGTAGTGCTTTACATGTACTGGCAATGCGTGGGTGGTTGAATTACTCTGTTTGGTGTTGTCCTCATGAGTTATATTGCAAGGAAAATCACCTGATGTCTGCAAATAGAGGTTAAATACTGTGGGCAGCATAGGGTCTGTATAGGTTAATGGCCAAGTAAGTGTCCAATATTGGAAAATAATGGCCTGTTTACGAGGTCCCGAAGGGACCGAGTCAACAGTCCATTATTTTCCAATATTGGACACTTACGAGGCTATTAACCTATTTAAATTACACCTTTTCTTTAATTTATAATTTTTAAGATATTGCTTAACATCATTACTTTGCATTTCAATATTCCTGTTGTGTACTTTTTTGGTTTTTATGATCATTTTAGTTAAAATACATGTGAAAGGGTTTCTTTGGAAATGTGCTAAAAAGACTTCTATATATGGTCAAAATCAGAAAGTGGCCAATAGTGAAAGATATTGGACATTTTTAACAAAAGAAAAACTCTCAGGTGTGATTTAAGTATAGGTTAATGGCCAAGTAAGTGTCCAATATTGGAAAATAATGGCCTGTTTACGAGGTCCCGAAGGGACCGAGTCAACAGTCCATTATTTTCCAATATTGGACACTTACGAGGCTATTAACCTATTTAAATTACACCTTTTCTTTAATTTATAATTTTTAAGATATTGTTTAACATCATTACTTTTCATTTCAATATTCCTGTTGTGTACTTTTTTGGTTTTTATGATCATTTTAGTTGAAATACATGTGAAAGGGTTTCTTTGGAAATGTGCTCAAAAGACTTCTATATATGGTCAAAATCAGAAAGTGGCCAATAGTGAAAGATATTGGACACTTTTAACAAAAGAAAAACTCTCAGGTGTAATTTAAACAGTGTTTAGTGAGGTTGATTTTATTTTATTTTACCTGGACACTTTTTGTTTTACACTGTTGGGATATCTTGGTAGTGCCGGCGTACATTGCCATTATGGGAAAGAAAAAACTTAAAGTATCTGAAACTCAAGATTCTCAGAAATCTAGTGAAGATAATAAGCTGGTCAAACTGGAGCAGAAACTTGACAAATTGTTGGACACTGTGGCAATTATGGAAGAAAGAATCAACCAGCAAGAACACAAGTCATGATTGCGAGAGCTATCGCCAGTGCCGTCCGCACATAGTTCCCTCAGAATTCATAAAGGCGACAGCGACCACAAACTGCCGACATTTGATGAGTTACGTTCTGATGACAAGATTCAAGCTGAGGTTCAGTGTAGATTACATCAATATGACCATACATCCAGATTAGAAGCAAAAGGTAAGACTGCTTTAAAGTCAGGTCGTTTTCAATCAGTCAGGTCAAAAGGCTTGTAAACTGGCCACAAGATTACTGTACAGTATTAGGCTGTAAGAAGCAACCAATATATGATGAATTGAGTAGTTTTCAATGGTCACAGGGTAACATTCAATGAGTATAAAGAGGAAACTGACAATGTAGTATGGAGAAAATATGTTGAAACATTTATTAGTACTTATGCAAGATGCCATTGAGCTCTCCTTCCCAGCAGTAAGAAGGGCCCATGGGTTCATGTTACAAGAGATGGAAAGAGGTAATGTTACTTGGTTACAGCCAGAAAAAGTAGAAAAAATAGGAGTAGAAACACTCAAAGAGTAGTGCAGGTCCCCAATGGCAAGTCTGGTGCCTCTGATAGTAGTGAGAAAACCATGCTATGTAAGCTTTACAATAAGAGAAGATGTAGACTTGAAAAACAGGCAGAGCATACCGATAAAGGTATCATCGCCTACCAGCACTTTTGTATCGATTGCTTTGCAGATACAGGTCGTAAATATGATCACCCAAAACATGCATAAGATTGAAGAATGACAAAAAAGAAAGGTCAAACTTTGCAGAAGGTTTAACAACTGTGTTGAAGCCCGGTTTGATACTGTAGTAAATAAGTACTTTTTCAAACTTGAGGCAGAAAATCAAGTTCTAAACCCGAACCAAGTTTCTGTGACAAATTCTTTTACTGATAACACAGTTGTATGTGATACTGTTAATATCAAAGAACTTTCTGCTAATAGGGTCGGGCCTTATGACAAAGACAACAGTAGTGTTAATTGTGTAGGATATAAACATATAATTAATCAGTTTCATTGGCATTTTCATGCAAAAACATTCCTGCCTGGAGGTGATTATACACATCCCATATTTGGTCAGCCCATCACTGCCAACCAATTTAATTTTGGGTTAATATCTAGTAAATGTTATTGGTGATGGTATTGGTGCATCAAGTATATGTGAATTATGTGAGTTTTAATACTTCTTTATGCAGTAATTCTGTATATTGGGTTGCTAGTGATGTGCCGTCTGGGAAGTACTTTGGTCCACACAGTCATTAATTCTGTAGTGGGTAGTATCTCTTCTGAGGTACAGACCTCTCTATACATGCCATTTAGCAGCTTGTGTACAAGGTCGAGAACCAACAAGGGCTCTGGGATATAAGTACTTGCAAAAATTCTGATATGGGAGGTTTTCATTGTGCTAGAAAATCCTCACTGAATACTGTAAATGGTGTCAGTAATTCAGGTTCTTTGTTCAATTCTAGTTGAACGTTGTAAACCATCCTTCTGTCAGGCGTACTCCAGTAGGGGTAGATGAATATTTTTCAGCATAAGTGGGGTATGGGGTGATAGTGGGTCCCCTTGCAATACGGCTATTTGATATAATGCACTTCTCAACTTTGATGGCCAAAGCCAGATGGCGGTACTCGAGTAATAGTGGACTTATCATGTCCTCACGGCAGTAGTTTAAATAGTTGTGTTCCCATTGATACCTTTGATAACATGGAAGTTAAACTAAAATATCGGACTATTGATAATGTTATACATAAATTGCGGCTCATGGGTTCAAATACTTTGTTGTTCAAAATTGATCTTCAACGTGCATTCCGGAAATTCCGGATAGATCCAGGTGATTATCATACCTTTGGTCTCCAATGGCGTGGTATGACGCACTTTGACGTTGCACTGTCTTTTGGATTCAAACAAGCGTCTTCGAGCTACCAGATGGCCACCAATGCCATTACATACCTTATGTGGACCCAGAATATCTGGATCATGGCCTACTTAAATGATGTAGTTGGGGTTGATGATCCTGATACGGCACAGGCTGCTTTTCTGACCTTATCCAACCTTTTGCAAGCTTTGGGCTTACCTATTAATTTTAAAAAAAGTAGAATCTCCTAGTCAGAAAATTACATGTCTGGGTATTGAGATTGATGCAAAATTTGGTACTTTGGCTATTCCTAAAGAAAAAATTCATAAATATTTTTCAGATCCATTTCTTATGGCATGTGTTCATTCAGTTTGGCTTACTTGTGCCATTTTTAACATTAAATTAGTAGTTAACCACATCGCACGAAAATCCAATAGTGATCCTGATATTCTTTCAAGGTGGGATCCATACAAAATGTTAGATGATCCTTATGTAGAAACAATTAAAAGATGTATTTGGTATTATCCAAAAGTACAGGATATGTTTCCAAACTTTGACATTTGATGATACCTACTTAAGAGGAGGGGTTCGCCCCTCGTATACTAGCATCAATACTGCCTTGCCCGTATGTGTTGTAGATAATGACCAGCTAAAATGGCTGTCAAGAAAAGCAGTGCAATGAACTGACAGGGGTTTGCTTCATTGTACCAGAGGTCCTCAGTGGCCTAGTGGTTAGCAAGTTTGGCATCTAATCATAGGCTGTCACCTCTGTGGGTTCGAGTCCCACAAGTGGCAATTCTGAGGACCTGTCCCAATATGACCCTGGCTGTTGAACGGGACGTAAAGCCCCAACTTTGACTTTGGCTTCGTTGTACCAGTACCGTATATGCCAACAGCTTCAGACTCTTCATTGCCTTCACTGTGTATGTAGCTATGCATCGACCTTGGACAGAGCTAGCTGTTGTCACCTTCCTCGAGTGCTTGGCCCAGAATTCCTTGTCTGCAGCATCTCGACGGAACTATGTAACTGTATTAGGCCACTACTTTAGTTTATATGCCTGGCCGAATGCTGCTCAGCAGGCTAGAGCAGTACTGTTGATAAAATCTCTAAAATGAATTCTGTAATGAAGCCAAAGGTTAAAGGTGTAATGTCAGTTCAGATGTTGAAGTTGTTGGTGGAAAAATTACAAGTTGTGCCAAATTATCTGGCATACAAAGCTATTATGTTATTGGGGTTTTTGGATTTTTTAGGTTGGCATTTCTTGTGTCCCCAGCTGCTCAAAAATTTTACCCCTCTAGGTTTCCTTAGGTACGTAATATTATTTTTACAGCAACTGGTATGCAAATCATTCTTAAATGTCCAAAGAACATGCAGTCTCATGATGCATATAATATTATTCATGTTCCAAAGCTTCAATCTTCAGAAATATGTCCAGTTTTGGCCATTAAACATATGTTGAAGTATTGTGGATCAAATATTCCTGTTACATTCGTTAAACTTCGTAATGTTCTTACTTCAGTGGATAAACAGATGTATTTAAACCCTAAAGTTTTTGGGTTTCATTGTTTTAGCGAAGTGGTGTAACTTTGGCACTAGAACTAAATGTCCGTCTTGAAAATATTAAAATTCACGGCCATTGGAAGTCGGATGCTGTTTGGTCCTACCTGTCAGATACCCCCCAAGGCTGCATCTGTTGTAGCATCTGCCTTTCAACAACATATTAAATAGTTCCCCTACAACTCTTACTAACTTTCTTGGCTTGGTACATTTTTTCTGTGCTTCTTTATATCACATAACGTCAGTCTAAAGGTCACTAGAAGGTCAAGTTATATATGAATTATAATAGCCAACCAGATGGTACTATTGGCATAGCTAGTTGATGAATTATCTAGAGTTTGACCAGTACCTTGGGTTGTGTAATTTTGTAATGTTAAATTGAACTTGACAGATTCGACCTTGAACTTTAATATGAGGTTATGTATACAGGAAGTAATCAGTTATGTAACAATGCAACAGGTTAACAGGCATGTGAAATGATCTTATATAACTCTTAATGCATTGTGGTTCATTAGCAGTGATACAATCTTGTGTACTTAATGTTGTACAGATCTGATTGCTCCAGATACTTTCAAAAATTTGTTTTGTTTATGTCAGTCAGATTTTTAATGGGTGACCTTTGACCTAGGTTTGAAGTCAAGCTAGTCAGACGCCATTGTAAGATCAAAATTTTAAGAAATTGTTTCATGCATTTTATTTGTAGTGTATTTTTTTTAAAGTTTCATGGCTATTTTTATGGCGTTTAATACCTTGTAACAGATAAAGTTGTGCTGGTGTCAGTAATATAAAACCTCTGGTTGTCAGCAGTAAGGTGAGTGTTATATAATACTCATTGTGTCCACCAGTATTCTATTATGTAAAATGATTCTGAAATCTGTATTCTGATAGTTTTGGTACGTGCATATTCTGTTTGACAACAAAACATGAACTTAAAGTGTTATATGGTTTTAAGTTTCATGACTACTTTTATGGCGCTTGATGCCTTGTAACAGATAAATTTGTATTGGTGACGGTAATATAAAACCTCTGGTTGTCAGCAGTAGGGTGAGTGTTATAAAATAATCATTGTGTCCTCCAATATTCTAGTATGTATTTATTTGGGTTCTTTTTACGTCGCTTTCAACACTGTACAGTTCATATCACGACGGGTAGTTGGAAGGGCAGAGGAAACCAGTACATAGAGTTCCTAGGGTTGTGTACTGTAAACTGCCGACCAACGGCAAGCTTCTAGCATGTAACATGATTTTGTAACTTTATGCAATGGATTTAAACTCCAACTTTAAAGTTTATGCAAATGTTTACAGATAACTCAATCATTTGAGGTCAAATTACACTTTGACTCTGTTCACTGTTCACATGTACCATTTGACCTATAATGATTTGTAAAGGGACATTAGAAGTCTAACTTTTGAACTACATAAAACTTTGATGTTTTATCATATCATATTATTGGTGTTTTTAAAACATATCTTAGAGCATAAAATCCCCAAGTCTTAAACTGTAGTGGATAAAACTTTAATATGTAATATTTATGTGTGCAATTTAAGGTATGTAGCTTTACTTTCACCTCAAGATCTCTGTAATTCCCACAGAGACTCAATTTATGGACTTTTCCACTTTTAAGCCCTGTAGCTGTAAAACTATTTGAGTGATAGAGCTGGAGTCTCATCTGAGAATATATTAATATTATTTTTTCTCATGAGTGAAAAGTCAAGGCTTTAAATAGACATTAACCTGTGTATGAGGACCATAAATACCCACCTGAGTAACCCTTTTTCAACATTTTTCACATATTTTGCCCTGTGACTTGAAAATGGAAAGTCTGACAAGTCTCAAACTGTATTAGATATGACCTCTATATGTAATGTTTGTCTGTCAAAAAATTGAAAGCAGTAGCTTTAATTATTAAAATGCCCACAGAGTCCTAATTTATGGACTGTTTATTACTTTTAGGAGTTTATCCGGGGTTGGGATGTGATTGCTTGCAATACCTACACTACTACCCCCCTGCTGATGACTCGGACTGGACTGTGGAACAGCCCCTTTAGCACATTTGACCTTATGTGATGTTTTGACAAGTTTCGCATCACTGGTTTTCTTATGGGTTTTGGGTCTAGTGCCCTCAATAACTGACAACCGGTCCCCCAAACTAGTAAGCTGTTGCAAAATTTGTCTGTTAATGTCATTCTGTGAAACAGAATCACTGGAACCCCCATGGCTATCAGGGACCTGCCTCCCACCAGTGAAAACCTCACCCCTAATAACCGGATCCGACAAATTTTGATCAGAATGATTAATAAGCTCTGAAATATCAATGTCCGAATCACTCGAATCAGCATGATCAGACCCAAAGACTTGCCCAGAGGTTGAAGGTCTAAGTGCCGCCATAAAGTCCTCATCACTAGCAAGCTGGAGCTGTATAGGAATGCTGCATTCTGCCTTCTTTGAGCGCAAGTTGTATGTCTTCTGTTCCATAGTGAGAATGTATAAAATGTATAACTAAAAAACAACTAAAATCATACTAAAAGTAAATATTTTTTCCCAAGGTGTATTCTGTGTCATGTCCAATGACAAAATGGCAGAGGTTATTCACTGGAGGGAAGGACAGGACCCTGCAACCAATGAGATGAGAGGTCAAAAATTAGGTGACCTACAAAAAATTAAAAGATCTGAAATAATGCAGATTTAAGGTGGGAGGCAGGAATGAGAGTCTGCACACCCACATGTGCAGTCACAAAATGCCCACAGAGTCCTAATTTATGGACTGTTTATTACTTTTAGGCCCTATGGATGTCATACTATGTGACTGATAGAACTGAAATCTCATATGACTATATATTAATATGTTCTTTTTACATGTGTGAAAAACCAAGGCTTTAAGTAGACATTTACCCTGTACATGACGCCCATCAACATCTACCAAGAGGGCTTTTTTAAAAAATTAACCAAAAAAATTAAAATATGGTTTGACTAAAAATAGAACTAAATGAAAAATAATTTATATCAATTGTGAATCACACAAAATGGGTGTTAGAAAAATACCCAGTATGTGCTTGTGGCTTGAGATATGACCTGTCTGGGGATATGTTTGCATCGAGTTGGTGCAATTTTGTTCCTTTGGTCCTTGCCCCCCCCAACCAAAAATTGCTTTCTACGCCCCTGCCGTATGTATGCTACATATTATTATGTAGGATGGAAGAGGGTAAGCTGGATTGAAGTATGACAGACAAAATAAATAGACTGAGAATGGCTCATGCTCAAAAAGTTGTCACCAATAACTCTACCCTCTCCAAGAAAAGAGGTGTTGACTCTCAAGGCGTCCCATGTAAATTCTACCAAACTGGTAATTGCTCACAGAAAGGTGACCATGCAATTAATTGACAGCTGTATAAGCATATCTGTAGCAGCTGCCACAGTACTGACACAAGGTTTGGACACCCGGCTAAGGACTGTAGAAATGCTAAATGTCAGCAGGAGACAAAAAATGAGTGAAGTACTGCAGTAATGCAGTGCCAAAAACGAGCAAAAAATAACAAAGACAAGTTATTGATCAAAACAACTTAAAATATGGCCCATCACAAACCATAACTGCTCAGGTAGGTGGTTCATACAGAGCAAGAGTGATTACCAATAGACATGTTGTTAATGGTAAGAGTCTTCATTGGGAGACTACCACAAATACAAAAGTCTTACTTATGCACAGGTGGTCAAAATAGCATCAACAATGTCAACACAAAAACAAACAAACCCCACACTCAGACCCATGACCCCACTCCCAAATTTAGAGGATGGAGGCGTCAAACAGAAAGATAGTTAAATAAAAAGGTAAAAAGACACAAGAAAAGTATCAGAGTGCCATCTTTAGGCAGAGAGGCAGAGCATGCAAGACTATATTACACACTGTAAAAATAGGTTTGAGGTACCTGGACAATCTGACAGCGTCGTTTTTACCATTGATGATATGCGTGTTGAAAGCCCAGTAAAACACCCTCACCTTATGGCCAGTAATACCAAGGGTCCTCTCACTACCTCCAATGAAGCCCCTGCCCCTGTGATTTTCCCCCCGTCAACCTCTTGTCCGTTTCTGCCAAACTGATGGTCACACATCCCAGAATGATGCTGTGACCATGGTTGCAGGTCAAGATGCAACTGTAGCTCAAAATGATAGTATAAACACAAAGTATGATCTTCCATTTATGCTCAAACATAAGATAGCCAGTTATAAAGAGAAATTGGCTACATTTGCTACCCTACAGAGTTAAAAATGCCCCACCAAATTCTTGTAGGGACGAAAATCCATTAACACTATATCAGATTTGCCAAAGCCTAAGGTAGGTGTAATTTTGAAAAGGCTCAAATTACCCTTACCTCCCAGTTAAACCCTGATGCCTGGGATAACCTACTTAATGACTATTGGGATTACCAACTATGCCTCCTCATTAGGTTTGGGTTTCCTTTGGACTTCAAGAGGTCAGCCCCCTTAAAAATAATGGGGACAATCATTTTTTTAGTCATAGCTTACCCTGAATATGTAAAGACTTATGTACAGGAGGTCCTTCACATCTCCCCTTCATGACTAGGGAGAAACCAAATGCCCCTCACTGTAGGGTCATAATTGACCTGAGTTTCCCTTATGGGAAATCTGTTAATGCAGGTATTCAAAAGGACATTTATCTAGATACACCCTTCCTACTTAAACTGTCAACCATAGATACTATTACTGCTCAGAACTTGGAAACTAGGTAAGGTTGTATGTTGTATAAGGTTGATGTCAGTCATGCCTTCAGAAACATCAAGTTAGATCCTAGTGAGTATGACTTGCTAGGATTGCATCACGCCGACTGGTACATCGATACATACATCCCATTTAGGTAAAGACATGGCAGTGCTTTGTTTTAGAAGGAAAGTGACATCAGGTGTCGACGTCATTTTGATGTCATCAATTATATTGCTGACATCATTGGAATTGACATTCCGAGTTGTATTGATGCCTCTTTCGACACTCGATGCTCTCTGCTTGATACCCTGGGGTTAACAATTTCTCAGAAAAAACAAGTACACCCCAGTACTCCTGTTAGTTGCCTTGGTATATTAGTAGATACCAAAACATTTCCTGGCTATACCCCCAGACAAGTTAAAAGATATTTTGGATTGTTGCATCACTTGCCATACAAAAGTACTAAACATCAGATCAAATCTCTCTTAGGCAGTCTTCTCTTTGTTTTTAAGTGTGTTCGAATGTCTTGCTTCTATTTAAACTGCTTGCTGGAATTCTTAAGAAACATGGAAGACAGGGGTTATACTAAACTTACACTAGATGCCAAAGGAGATATAAATTGGTTTATAAAGTTCCTACAGACCTTTAATGGTACAGTTTTTTTGACCACAGACCAATTGAGATGTTCATGGAATTGGATGCCAGTTTGCAGGGTGTTGGGGCCAGATGGGGCCTGCAAGTCTTTGCATTAACCATCTCCATAGGTTATCAAAACTTTGATATTGTTCACCTAGAAATGGTGAACACATCAGCAGCCATTAGGATATGGGGTGACCAATAGGCTCATAAAAAAGTTTAAATAACTTATGATAATGAGGCAGTTGTACAAGTCCTTTCCTCTGGCAAGACTTGGGACCTTACATTGGTAGGTATTGCTTTTATTTATTTATTTGGGGTTTTACATCGCTTTTTTTTACATCACTTTTTTTTTACAACACTGTACAGGTCATATCATGACAGGTAGTTGGAAGGGCAGAGGAAACCAGTACATACAGTTCGTTAGGGTTCTGTACTGTAAACTGCCGACCAACAGCAAGCAACTACCAGCTTTCCCACTTGAGGCTGTGCCGGGAATCGAACCCCGGCCTCAGAGGTGGGAGGCGAGAGTGTTACCACTCTGCCACCGTGGCCCCTTGTTAGGTATTGCAAGAAACATTCAATTTCAAGCTGGCACGTATGATATTGACCTTCAGGTCAGACACATTCTAGGTAAGACCATTGTTCTTGCCGATTTGCTGTCAAGGTGGGATCTCCTTTACCACCCATTACAAAAACTAAAAAATTTATTTCTCCCCATTAATTATGCACCCATTACAAAAACTAAAAATTTTATTTCTCCCCATTAATTATGCACATATATCTACTGATTGGTCAATATAATATGGTTTTTATTTGTTAATTGCCCTATAGCTGGCCTGGCACGTATGGCCCTACAGAATATACAACAGGCTTTTTGACCTGCAATACAGAAAAGCTATAATGGTATGTTTAGACTTTTCCTAGCGTTACCCCCTTGGTCCTTCTTAGTGACAAGCAATGCTTGAATGCAAATCAAGTATCCCCCTCAGCTATGGACAATCATAAGTCAGCCATTAAGGACAAGTTGACCTTGTTTGGCCTGTTAATACACATCTTAAAAAAAGATGCTCGCATAAAATACTTTGAAAAGGCCATGGTTTTACGTAGACCACTCAAAGTTCAGTTGAAACGAATAATAGATATAGACACATTGCATCTCATTGTGAGGGTCTGTGACTCTACATATATGGGCCAGATATATAAGACAATCTACACATTAGCCTTCTTTTCTTTCCTACGCCTAATTTGGTCCCTCACACAGCTACTTTATATTCAACCTTGTATCAACTAGCCAGAGGGGATATCACATTGCCCCCTCCTGGCATCCAAATACTGGTTAAGTGGTCCAAAACCACACAAGATAGGAAACCAGTAAAAAAAAATTCCTTTACTAGGTACCAAACCAATCTGCCCAGTTAGGTTGATCAAAACATCTTAAAAATTACTCATGGCTCATCTAATTTGACTGGATACCCATGACAGATAACACAGGTTAGAGCCCATTTTAAACTAGTTCTTAAGAAATTAAACCTGCAAGATTCCAATCTTACCTTCCACGCCTTCTGGAGTTCAGGTGCGAATTATGCTTTTAATTCTAATGTAGATTTGCAGGAGATTCAGAGCCATGGCACCTGGATGTCGGAATGCGTTTTGAAATACATCACCTTGGATCATGACGAATCCCACCAAGTTGCACTCACCTTTCAGCATCAGCTCCAGTCTTCCAACAACACAACTCCCTAGCCTGGGCTTGGGCCCTCTCTTTCTAAATGTAAATAAAATAACTAAATTATTTTATGTGAAATAATTAATTACACTTTATCCAGTAAAACGTAGTTACATTATGCATAAAAATCATTAATTTGGGGCCACCTTAGGTTTATCAATCTACCTTGTATAAATTTACGGTGACCCTATCTTTAATGCCTAAACTTCAGGTCACCTTTTAATTACTTACTTAATATTAATAATTCTGGTTTATCTTAGGTGACCTCACTTATTTAGCTTTTTGGTCTAAGGTCTAAAAAACTTAAGGTGAGGTCACCTTAAATTGGGTAGTTTGACTCTATTGATTGTTGCTTAAACTGGGCTGTCATCCAATTGTCTTATAAAGTTGAAGATTGCAAATGTATATAAATTTAGATTAGATATGTGTTGTAAATAAAATGCTAAATTTCCCATTGGGGCTTTTTATTTTCTACATCTTGGATCTGGCGCAGTATTGGATAATTTGAGTTTCAGAACACTATGGTGGACATTCTTTTGCTAAGAGATAAGTTTTAACTTTTTCTTTCTGAATGAGGAGAGAGAATTGTACGTCATAAAGCATATTATTCCAAATCTTCTGAGCATCATTTGCAAAGCTGAGGTACAGTCCCCAAGGCCCCTTCCCAACACATTGAATACACCATGGAGGGTTATTCGTTTTATTACATATATAATTGTAAGACTTGACTAAAGTTACATCCTACACTAAAAATATTTACACTTCCTGCATGCAATGTATAAATGTGTAAGCATGCTAATAACACATACATGTGAAAACGTAATGTATATACTTGATTAAGTCACTTTATAAAATGGTATAGTTAAAATATACTTAATTTATCACATTAAAAACTATAACAGTAACAATACTTACATATAAAATAGTTATCAATAAGATAGGTGCCTGATCATTCAGCACCTGTATGAACCTCATAACTACTCAGACGTCATGACTAAGGTTGCACTCCCACCAGGTACTATCAAATGAATTCTTACACTGTGACCATGAAAGTACCAAATTGGTTATTTTTCCCTACAGGTTAGGCCTCCACTACAGAGGACCCAGTAAAGGAGCACAACCAGGGTCATGGCATTTCTTTAACTAAATTACTGTAAACTCTGCCTATTAAATGCACGTATTATGAAATAACTTGTGAGCATATAACTGAAAACCACCTCAAGCCCAAATAATATTGGAGCATGATCACTTCATAGCGATACCCGCTTAAATGTATCTGCAACCTGAGTACCAGCTTATTGATCTGAAACAATGTACCTCCAAATGCATTCCGATGTCCAGGTGCCATGATCCTTAATCTGTTGAATAGGAGTATGAGCCCTGTATGCCAGGGTGGCACCTGAACACCGGAAGGCGTGGAAAGTATAGAAACCTTTACGTAATCCCATCATTCTATTACTGGTTGAGAGCGACTTTCTGACCCGACTATCTGTGATAACTTGCCACCCATAAGCTGTGTTACACTGAAATAGTGGTTCCATTCCACCAGGACTGTACAATCTGAATATTACTTTAAGTGCTCTATATGGACATATCTCACACATTTGGAGCTTGGGGAGAGTGATGAGCTTAACTTGGTCTCTCATTTGGATAGTTTTAGACCATTTTAAAAGTAGTTTAACAGTCCCATTGGTAAAAAAGACAACCCCACCTGTAATATGATGAGTGGGGTCAAAATCCCCCACTGCATGAGGGGTGAGATTCGACAACCTAAAGAACCCAAAGAACCCTGTGAGAAAGATAGCCTTCAGGTTTCAGCATTTGCCAAACTGCCACATAGTCTAATCATCCTGATTAATGTGTTGATGTCAGTAACATTCTTAGCACTAGCCACTAGTGGCCTGTTAAATTTAAGCGCCTTGATGTAATATTTCACCTGAGGGTGGACAAAAGGTGTATGTGGGAGATTATACACTATGGCCATAGATTTCAGGGCCGAGAGGTAGTTGACTAGCATGGGAAGTGAAACATCATTATGTACTAAGTACTCCAAGAAAGCTAACACTGTGATTACTGAGAAATGATGTATGGACACTTTGATACAAACACAGAACGCTATGAAGATCCTGACAAAGCACTGATAAACCTGCCTCGTTTTGGGTCTAAATGCCAACTGCAATCTAGCTTCAGCCTGCCTAGTGCCACACTGTACAGCCTCTAAAAACAAAGTATAGTATCTACATGAACCCACAGTAAAGCCTGTCACCAATGTCCAAAGCTAAGCTAAAGAGACTGGTAACCATGTTGGATTGGGTACAAAGGTGCTTAGTTTTTCAAAATCTGCCATGGAACCTTGCCAATGAGACAAAAGGTCAGGTGTCCTATTATGTATGCCTCTGACATGCTCATATTGCAAATTAATGTCAGAACATGCTGCTAAGAACCATACATTCCTTGCACAGGCCTCCAAAAAGGATTCCTTTGTGTGGCCCGTTTTTAGCACAGTGACCACCGCCTCATTGTCACATCTGATGAGTATTTTTTGTCCTGACCACAAATCTTTAAACAATTTTAGTGTGACTACAATGTTAATCATTTCAAGGTGTACTATTCCCATTTGTCTGTACCCCAGAGGAATGTTCAGTTGATATACAAAGTTCTTCCAATCACCTCCTATGCCAATTAAACAGGCATCGAACTCCATGAAGTTGTCACAAGGTCTATGAGTAAAGAGAGAGATGCCATTGTACTCTTGGAGGAATCTCTGGAACCAATATAAATCCCTCTTAAATTCATCCCCTAGCACAATTGTTTGTGGGTTACTGGCAGTTCTCAAAACTTGCAACATTCTGTTTAGAAATAGCCTCGCTGGTTTTACACACTTGTGTATGTATAGTAAAAGGCCTAGTAAAGATTGCAATTGGGTCTTCGAGCAGTGGGTTTTAATATGTCATGTTATATCTATGTTAATTTCCACTGTTTTTATGAAGTTCCTTTAAGATTTGAGTAATATTATAATGGTATTTCTGGTCATGTTGTCTGTTTGCAATGAAGCCTTGATGTCTTGTTCCGTGTGAAACTGAGTAAATGTTTAATAAGGCTTCAGAATTTAATATGTCATGTTATATGTATGTTAATTTTACTGAATAGTTCTTTCAAGATTTCAGTAATGCTATAACGGTATTTCTGGCAATGAAGCCTTGGTGTAATGTTCCGTAAACTCTTCATTTATCACATGAAATATAAGCGCAGCCCCTAAGGGCCAAGAATAATAAAAAGCATGGCTGGGATATAATAATATATTATTCTCTATCATTTCCTCATTGGCACATTATATACAATACATTTATTTCGACATATGATTGAACATTTTTCACAAAATATTTTAATAAAAATACTGTATTCAGAAGGCAGTTAGAAAGTCCCCAGGTTTAAAGAACAAGGAAGTGTTCAATAGTTAGAATATGACTTGGGGTAACGATGAATAGAATTTTAGAATGAGAAACCCAATTTTGAAAACAACCCCAAGGTTGACAATACAGTAGGCAAGTCATTCAAATAAAGTATCTAAAACCTGAATGTGAATTATTTGACCTTGGGGTGAAAGGTGACACAAAGGTCAACTTCTGATTTATTCTATAGCCATGCTGGAATTGATTCAAGGACGACTTAGTCACTAACAATACCCCACAGTTAACCTCATCGAAAGGTAAAGGTCAGATGAACCAAGGTTAAAGGTCAAGTTGAGTGACAGTAACTCTATGAAAGTTGGCATGATTAACTAATATCAATTGAAAAGGAGGGTAAAACTGACTTCCAAGCACCAAGTAGGAATTAGGAATGTAGGGCAGAACGAAAAGCAAGGGATACAGGTGAATGTAGGGAAGGGGCAGATGAGAGATATGACCATACAGCATCTGACTTCCATGTGCCGTGTTTCATAATCTGTTCCAAAGGAACTCCATTCTGGAAGGCCCATGAGGCTCCACCCTTCTAAAATAATGAAATGTAACTGGTTTTTGAAGGCCCAATGTTATACACACATCTTTAAGATGCTTTCTGGCTACAAAATCTGTCAGAGGGACCAAGCCTTTTGCCCTGGGGATGAGAAACATTGGATCATTGTCAGAAGCTGGACTTTTTTGTATCATTGTTTTTAATACATGTATAGGGCACAATGGGGAATCCCCCAAGGCAGGGATGGAAACAGTGGCCACATCCTTTCTATTTTGGATGGTTTCGGGCCATTTTATCAAGACCACTGCCCCCCTGTGGTTGAAGGATGACATCTGCACGAGCCAGCTGCCTAGTTTTATCAAAAGAAGTGGTTGAATGAGATAACATGTTGGACATCCTCAAGAAGGAGAAAAAGGACAACAAATATAAAGGTGTAAATACAAAGGAAAAGGGCAATTTTTGAGACTGTTGTATGATTTTTTCAAGAAGATCAATGGTCAAAAGACTTCTTTTCATCGGTTTGAAAGGAGCCTTCAGCTTTAATGCTTTCTGAAACAGCTGTATGCGTTCATCTTTGAAGAGGGCAGTAGGAAGGTTATGTATGATATGATATGCCCTCAAGGCTGCCATGTAATTTGCAATATGAGCTTGTGACTGACCATTCTCAACCAGAAATTCCATAAAAGCTAACAATAAATGGATATCTACCTGGTGAAGAGGCAGCCCAGCTGCCACCTTAAAAGCTTGGAAATCAAGCCATAATCTGGTATATTGTCGCTTAGTTACTGGTCTAAAAGTATCAAACAGTCAAGCAGCTGCAGAGGTGGCCAGCTGGGCTGCCCCTGAAGGAAGATCTGAAAATATTAAAATATTATATAACATGATTAAGAAAGGTCAAGTCTATACTAACAGGAATCTAAGTGGCATGCGAAGCCAATTCATACAATTTTTCATAATCTGTTTTTGAATTAGACCAACGTGAAAAAGGTCATCTGTGATATTATTTCTGCCCGGAATATGATACAATACAATATCAGAATTATAAATAACAGACAATAGCCAAATATTTCTAGCACAAGTAGCTAATGTATCATCACATGATTTTCCACTGTTTAGTACTTCCACTACTGCCAAATTGTCGCACCATATCTTAATACGTTTGTTGGACCAATGTGTAGCCCAAACTTTGCAAGCAACTAAACTGTTGAGAATCTCTAGCTGAACGATATTGTACGCCATATAATAATTTTTATTGATAGGAAGATTATAAATCATATTGTCAAAACTGGCTCCTAGCCCAGTGAGAGATGCATCTAAATGAATTTCTGCATGGCAATTGAGGTTGTCATAAAATGTAATGCCATTATATTGTTTCAGGAATACATTAAACCAATTAAGGTCTCTGAAAAATTGTTCAGTTAGTAGTATTTTTGTGTTGTCAACATTATCACGTAATGTGTGCAACATTCTGTTCAAAAATATTCTGGCTGGCCTGATGCATTTAGCCAGATTGTAGATCCTGTTTACCACAATATGTCTTGCTTGTCCAACTGGTACATAAGTCTACAATTTCACCCAATTTTTTACAAGGAATTGATATAGTTCTATCTTGGGAATCTATTAGAATACCAAGACATATAACTGAGGTAGAAGGAGGAACCAGCTTTTTGCTGCTAACTTCCAAGCTGAGTTCTGCTAATAAAGAGGTTAAAAATTTGAAAGCAGCGTCAATTTTTGACGGTAAACTGACATAAATGAGATCGTCAATATAATTGTACAACTCAGGGAAACCATGATCAGCCATGATGTACCTGATAGTTTCTGTAAAGAACCATTCCGATATCCGAACGGCGTTGAAATGTCAAGAAAATGACGCCCATCTACTTGTAATCCCAGCAGGTCAATGTCAGCTGGGTCCACCCTCAAGTGCCAAAATGCTTTGCGTATATATCTATTTTGAAGATCTTTGCTCCGGGGCCTAGGCGACGTAAGGCTGCAGTAATATTGTCTATAGAAGGGTAGTAAAGAGTATAGGAAGTCCTCAAATACAAATCTTTGCTAACTCCATCATTTACAGACTCTCCCTTGGGCCAACTAGAGGAGATATGTGAGAGGAGATATGTGAAATGAAGGTGGGATACCATCAAATGGTCCTATGATCACACCATGGGATAATTCTTCCTTAATATAGTTTGTAACTTGATCCAAATGCATCTCAGCTGATTTGTGATTTGAATGTGTACTCTGTAAACTACAATTTCTGACGAAATCTAGGGGAAACCCGTATCGAAGCAAAACTAGGATCTGCTGATCCCAATAATCTTCTAAATAGCGTCTCCAATTTTTAATATTAAGGTTGGTATTCACTGGGATTCTAGCCTTTAGAAAATTTGGAAGGCCAGTATCTCTAACAATATAATGTGATTTTATCACATCTGGTAGGTTTTCCCAAGAAACTGATTCCCCATCATATAATTTTAAATCTGTTTGAAGAACGAAACCAAAATTCCCACCTCTTTGACTTATGTATTGCTCATTGTGATTACATATGGCTGTTTGTTGATTTTGGTTAAGACCAAAGTTTTGTGAGCAGGAATTTTCATGCTCTATACTATTAAGGTCCCAGTTTCCGGTTAACATTTGGTCCAAATTTGGCACATGAGTATTGATATCTGCTACAGACCAACTCTGATAACTAGGTGTGATGACATCTCGCGATTCCCCATCGAATAACCCAGTTTCATTTTTATTGCCCACCAATGAATTTTTTTCCTGGTGAGCCAATGTTAGCTTGTAATTGTCATCAACTTGTTTTTCAATGGTCTGTTTATCATTTTGAAAACCTTTTTCCTTTGCACCTTATTGTTAGTGCTAAATACAGGCTGAACCGAAGCAGAAGATCCATAAGATATCTGCTGCTCCTGCTCTTGATTATCAACCAAAGGATGAAGCATTTGAAATCTGTTGGAAAGCACTAATTGGTCCTGAAATTTTTGTTCTTTGGTCTTGGCCCCGGCCACACTGCCATGTTTATCGAAAACCTTGTTATGTTTGCAGTTATTGTGGTATCTAGTTTGACTTCCATAGCTTTTGGCTAGCCAACCCTATGGTTGACAATGTCGAGGCCTATACTTTGATTTGCCACCTTTGTGCATTTTGGAATACTCTGAAATTTTCTAACTTTTTTATTGACATTATTCGAGAGTGCTTGGGCATATGTTTTTCCAGGAACAATGGTATCAAATGCTTTAAATTCTTTATACCAAGTTGCTATATCCGACTTTGAAGCTTTCAATTCAATATCAGCGTGCCCGACATTTCTAGCATAAACGGATCTGGTTGCAAAATATCTGGTATGTGCACTAGTGACCACAGTCCCCCCAAAGTTCCCCAACACAGTGATGACACAAACAGAGGGTACTCAGTTTTACTCATAACACATATCATTCATTAACATGTGTAAATACAATTAAATCAAGAAATATTTACATTTCCCACAGATTAAATGCAAGTTGTCATAATGAAGTTTACATGTATACTAATGAACACACACAATCATGATACAGGATTATATAGAATTAAGTCAATACACCCAGTTACAGGAGCCAGTCAGTTTGACCTTAAGAATGACAAGCCAAAGGTCAAAAGGGTAAAGGTCATAATCTTGACCTCAAAATAAGAGTGACCTGAGTAAAATAAGACATAAACAAATGACCTTGAATCAAGGTCAAAGAAAGGTCAATCTACTAAGTGAGATTGGAACATAAGGTCACACAAGGTTAAATACAGAATAATTTGAAGTCAAACTGAAAGGCTCAGAGAACACCAGTGACTAAGCAATTCCATAAAATATCAAAAAGTATAATATAATATTGACGACCCCAAACCCAAACCTAACATTTAGAGCATTTTATGAATTTTTAAGCATTTTCTGAAAAGTAGTAGCAACTACAGACGAACGAGTGGGGTCATCATGAATGTACCTCCACACACAGTCCAACATCCAGGTGCCCTGAACCTGAATCTCCTGAATGGGTACATTAGCATTAAAAGCCAAAGAGGCACCTGAACGCCGGAAAGCATGGAAGGTAAAGAAATGAGGTGCTAGACCCAATTTTTGATTAATCAGAGATAGTGTTTTCCTAATTTTTGAGTCAATTAAGACCTTCCATCCTGAAGCATATTGAAACTGAAAAAGAGGGTCATTGTTACAGGGGTTGTACCAATGAAATAAAAACTTCAAAGCCCTATAAGGGCACAAAGGATTTGAACCCAGCCGAGGTAGTGATATGACCTTCACCTGATCCCTAGTCTGAATGGTTTTGGACCATTTGAGTAAAATTTTGACCATATTTTTTTCAAAGAAAACATCCCCTCCAGCTAAGTGCCTAGTAAAATCAAATGTGGTCAAGGAATGTGGGGAAAGGTTAGACAACATAAAAAATCCAAAAAATGCAACTAAAAATACAGCCTTGAATACTTTGCCCATATATAAGTAATCACACTGATAAACAATTTTCAGTAGCCTCTGGACAGTAATGATATTGTGGCTGGTAACACTAATTGGTCTGTTTAATTTTAGAGCCCTAATATAATACTTGACTTTCCTATGGTCTAGAGGTGAGGGATTCAAACCCAAGACTATCAATTTTGCCTTTATCGCAGCCAAGTGATTGCTGATCATATTGACAGAAACCTTATTAAAATTCAGACACTCCAGATAAGCTAGAATGCCATCTACATCCAGATGACTGACATCCAGATCAACAAACACACAGAAACACATGAAAGTTCTAAACATTGCCGTATAAGCTTTGACAGTAGAAGGTCTGAAGGCAGCCTGCAATCTGACAGAAGCTCTGGTGGCCAGTGACTTCACCATGTGGCTTCCTACAACAGAGCATAGTAACTGTCATTAGAATTATATATGATTGTCAATATCTGTCATTTCCAAAGAGACAGGAACCCAACAAGCCCCAGGCACTAACATTTGTAATTCATTCTTATCACTGACACTATTTGACCACCTAGATAAGAGGTCAGCAGTTCTATTATATTTGCCCAACACATGGACATAACTCAATTCAATGTCATGAGAAGCTGCCCAGAGCCAAATATTTTGGGCACAGGCGCCTAGAAAAGGATCTCTTGCTTTACCAGACTGAAGCACAGAAACCACTGCCTGATTATCACAATGAATCAAAATACACTTTGAAGCCCATTGATGACAGAAAACTTTAACAGCAACAAGTATATTTACCATCTCTAAGTGTGCAATATTCAGATTTTTGTACCCATAGATGACTGGTAGATGATATACAAAGTTTTGACAAACCCCACCTAGACCTTGCAAACAGGTGTCCAGGTGAACTTGGTGATCACATTTTTTGTGATCATAGAGCGACACCCCATTATATAGGGGCAAAAATCTATCAAACCACCTAAGAATTCCGGATCCAATGTGATTCTACTGTGGATATGACCTGACCTAAAAGTTTGAAGCACTCTGTTTAAGAAAAACCGGGCAGGTCTGCCACATTTATGTATGTATAATAAATGACCTAACAGGGACTGGCGTTGTCGCTTTGTACACGTTTTTCTATGTTTCCACTCCTTGACGGTGTCAGAAATCTGACGCAATTTTTCAGCAGGTATTGACACTGTGCCAGAAAGAGTATTGATTTCAACTCCTAAGCAGACCACAGAAGTGGTTGGTGGGACAAGCTTTTTCTGACTAACAGTAAGACCTAGTTTTTGCAAAAGGTCAAAGAGAAGGTCAAATGAGGCCGTTGCATTGGACGGAACACCAAAACCAATGTAGTCATCCACATAATTTATAAATTTGTGACCATGACGACGCATGATATGACGCACAGCATCGCTCACGCGTTGAAAAATCTGGGAGCCATGCCGACTCCCAAACGGAACGCAAGTGTCTACATAAACATCACGCCAATGAAGCCCAAGAAGGTCATAATCCAATGGATCCACCTTGATGTGTCTGAATGCCCTACTGATATCAATTTTATAAAGGTGGGCACCCTTGCCCAGGGCTTTCAACTGATCAGTAATATGATCAACAGTAGGGAGAACTAGGACAAAATCTGTACCCATATAAGAGGACTTATCTATGCCTGCATTAACTAAGCATCCAAGTGGCCAGCTAAGATCAATGATAACTCGTCTGTGTTTAGATCCAGGCTTTTCTCTAGTCATAAATAGGGAGATATGACCATCTTTACAAGGGTGTTTTGCAAAGAGACCGACAACAGCCTTAAAGTCAAGTTCTTCTTGCAAGTAAGCCTCTATATCATTTGGATAATCCACAGCTGACTTATGATTATCTCCTTCCCACTTCAGGGGGGATTTGCGATTAAAATCTAAGGGGAAGCCAAAAGTAAGGAAGTCAAGCAACTGTTGATCGCAATAATCTTTGGGTTGGTCATACCATTCTTGAAGATTCAGTTGAGTATCAACCCTAATCCTGGCACCCAAGTAATTTGGTTTATGATGACTAGCCACGACCTTATGGGCCTCTATAGGACAATAATGGTCCACATGGTTAACCACATTTGTGTCAGCACCTTGTAAGTCAGACAGGAGAATAAAACCAAACTCAAAATCTGTTTGGTCCCTCCAAGCTTTGACCATTCTATTATCCGAATGCCTCCAAAGTTTTTTTTTTGGTGTTTGAATCAAGATGGAAGCCAAATACTTTTCATCAAGACCATTTATGTCAAAAATGTTGTAGTGTCTTCCACTATCTAGACCCCTGTTATCATGTCTTATTGGACTTTGTGTGGATGATTGAGTAAGGACAGGGCTTGAGTTGCTATCAGCAGCATGAGGAACACCCATGGTGGGATGGCCTGAATTTTGTGCAACAGTTGGATCATTGTGGACTACTTGACTTTGAAGTGGAGTAGAAACTTCCCGAGAATATGACCTTTCAGAGGTTTGAACCCTAACCTCTTGTGGCTGAACCACTTCAATAGCACCATTCTCTGGATTTTTTAGACACAAAGCAGTACTTTTAACATCATGATTACCTACAACAATGACCTTTGCTGTGCCCTTCTTTCGACAATTATGGTGGATTGCTTCAACTGTTCCACAAGTGACCTTTTTAAGTGTGTTAGCTAACTTGTCCATTACTTGAACACATGAGTGTCTGTTACCACTACTTTCACAACTATTGATTTCAACTTTAGATTCATAACCCTTGACCTCATTGCTACTAGTTTTGGTGTCATCTTGGCAGTAACTTTTTACCACTTGAGCATATGACCTTGGATATGACCTGTTGGCAGTGACAGCCGTAATCCCAGCAGAGTTCAGTGAATTGTCATTACTACAACACAAGTAAGGAACACCACTAGGGATGGACTTGACCTTACTACAAAAAACTGTAAAAGCTTTGCGTTTTGACATGGCCAACAAGGACTCAACAGCAGATGAATTGCAGTGTGCAGAGCAGACATATCTGGATCGAAATTGTTTACATACACTTTCACCAGTTTTAAAGTCAGAGGGATAACTTTCACTACTCTTTAAGCAGGGGTCATGAGAGTGGCAACTGCTGCCCTGAGCCAATTTGGCACCAGGACAGCCCATTACTCGTGTTTTGGCTTCTTGGCCCAGTTACAATCCTTCTCAGCATGATTGAGAGTCTTATCTTTATCCAAACATGTTGCACATATATGTCTCTGCCATTTGCCATTACTCTCATGATCTCTGCTAAGTTACAAACACCTGATTGAAATGCCTTACAAAACAATGGCTTTTTGCCACCATTGGAGTCTAAATTTTTAGTCCAAGGTTTGGAATTTTGAGAATTTTTCTGCGCATGCGCTCTTCTAAACCTATCAATTTTGGATGTTTCTTGCCAACTGACAACCCCCCTTTCCATGTCACATAACAAAACTGCATGTGCAGCCTTTGCATTTTGCCAGCTAAAGTCAGTGGCATCACTCATAATATCAGCCAAATAATAAAGCATATGATGTCTAGTATCTTGAGACTTTTCTTCAATAATAATTCTAGCAAAACCTTGGACCCACTGGGTCAGACTCAGTTGGTCATAAGTGACCCTTTGGCGAATATGACCAACTAAAACTGTATCTTGTGGCCAAGCCACTTTATTTTTGACCATACAATCTACGTTTCCACCCCTTTTAGACTTGTATTTTTCACTTTTACCTGACTTAGAGGTTCTATCATCCTGCAACTGTTTCAACCTTTGATCAACTTTGTTTTGAATAGACTTTTTGGACTTCAGGACATTTAAGTTGGGAATTAATGAATCATCTGACGAGGATTCAGAATCAGACATAGACAAATCACTGACAGACAACTTTGACTTAAAATTACTTATCTGATCAGTCTGTTTATGTGCTGCTCCCTAGTAGTACTATTTGAGTCAATCGAACGACATAAGTCGTAAAAATTGATCTCAAGTGATCGGAAAATGATCTAGATCACTATTGATAGCTTATTGCCTCTTTGATGGTGCAATACTGGGGACTTGCTGCTACATATCTGCTATTGAGGAAGTGCTGCAGCCTTTTCGCTGATGGTGCAATAACTGATACACCTCGCTGATGGTGCAATAACTGATAATGATGGTGCAATAACTGATAGCACTTATTTGAGCAATAAGGGGAGAGCTAGAATCTTTGGTCTGCACACATTACATCAAATATGTTTTTCAAATTTGGAAAGACCTCGATCTAACACATCCAAGTACTCTTACATCCGACTCTTTTCCCAATATTCTGTCAATTTTCGGATTGTATATAATCAACTAGTAGGATAACTACATTAGTTTGAAGCGTCCCTTTTTCTCAAATTTTCAATTTGTATGATATCTCTTCTTCGAAGTGTAATTAAATGGTTTAGGTGCTATTAATGGAAGCATTTCATCATTTTTCCTTTATTAATCAATCTCAGCAATATTTTATGTATGAAGAATATATATAAACCCTCCAAGAAATCTCAAATATCATTTTTAATTTAAAATCTCTGCAATCAACAACCTCAAAAAATGTCCAACCAATCTGATTCAACTGTAGATATTTGTAAGGCTGCTTCCAAGCCTTCTTATTCTTTCAGATTGACTGGTGATGAATCAAATGATGCAACTGACTCTAAGGCTATGAGGGGTGGTATGAGGCCAGGATTTGCAGGATTTGCTCTATGTAGTAGAAGTAAAGTTGAAAAAACTGGTCATGTTGGAGGCCTACATCTTTCAGCTGAAAGGCGTGATAGAACAGATGTAAGAGCTGACAGATCATCAGATCTTAGAGGACCCAGATCAGATCCGAAAGCTAAAGTTCATCCTACAGATGGATTTTTCAGATATGATGACAGAATATCTACATTTGCGACCTGGCCCAAGTCGCATCCAATTCCTGCTCAGAGATATGTGAAAGCTGGGTTCTATTATTCTGGTCAAGGAGATAAAGTTATCTGTCCCTGGTATAATCTTAACCTTATAGAGTGGGAGACCTACGACACCCCAATGGAAGAGCACCAGAAGCATTCTCCTTACTGTGCCTTTGTGTTAATGTTAAATCCATTTCTCAATTATCATTTGTTGTAAAAAAAATTTGAAAAAGTAATAAAATATCTTGAAGCCTATATTATGTCTTTCATTCCAATACATCTCTCAAAGATCTATCTAGTCACTAAGTGCATATAACTAGACAGTTCCATGCTTATAACCTAGACACACCAATATGTTTACATTGCTTAAATGTCTTAGATTCAAATGCCTGGATGATTGAGAAATAATTTGCTGAGGCTAATGATCTAGAATTTATTCAATATGTAAACAAACACGTGTTCACTTTCAATCCACATGCTACAACTCAGAATAATAATATGTTGCACAACAGACAACAAAACAGCTCAGCATAATATGTGGCACAACAGTCATCAGAACAAGGTCCATATGTCTTGCTATCTGATTCAATCATTTTTAAGTGTAACAGATCACTTGTGAAATCTTTTACATGATTGCATCATATGAATGAAAATGTTAATTTTTTAGGTCATATTTCGACATATATCCTTGATGAACCTGGAACAAGTCTCTACATGCATTATAGTCTGAATTTTTTGCTTGTATTGCAATTAATAACTGCCTCATCAGCCTTTTCTTTTTTGTTAGATGTTACAATCTCATTGGTTCAAGTTGTTTACCTCTAAATCTATATAAACTCGCTAATAACGCTGATTGTCACTGAAGATTTTTTCACAGTTATATGATACTTGTAACCTCAAACTTTTATCTTAGCTGAACTTCAAATAATGGCTGAGGCAGCAGTAGTTAAATCTAGCAATGGATCCAAGAAAAGGAAGAGTGATGGTTTGGGTGGAAGCAAGAATAAAAGGACTTTAGCAAGTACCAAGATTTCAGAAACCTTTGAGGACTCGCTTTCGAGTCTTCTGATGAGTAATGTACCCACAAGTGATTTTTCTGTTGAGAAAGCTACTGTATCAGGTATTAATGAATGTAGTTCAACTGTGATCAAAAGGACATTTCATCTTGGAGGACCCAAGTACGTCATATATCAAGGCTCCCATGGACTTATTGAAAATATATATTTGAAGGAATGGGAAGAAGGCGAGGTCAAAAATGAAGATATTAAACTCAGCGTACCTAAATTAGTTGTAATTTTACATTACGTTGAGTTCATTATGTCTGCTATTGAGAAGATTTCTGATGGTAAAAAAGACGTGGACTGCAGTTATTATTTAGGATCTGGTATATATGTCACCTGTGCATTTCCCTATAGAAACGTATCCATAAGGTTATGGAAAATGGCAAATGGAAGGAAATATGCTACTCCTCAAGGCATCTCCTTGAGGTTTAATGAGTGGAATGAATTCATAAAAGTGGCACAAAAAATGTATTCAGAATATTCAGAAATATATACCTGTGAACCCTGCATTCTGGATCAAGATAGATCAGGGCATGATGTCAACACATGTGAAGAGTGCAAGACTGATACAGAAACCTCCTGCAGGGGTGAGGTTTCAGAGAATATTCCATTATAATTGAAGCTCCTGGGATTTTTTTTTTCCTTTAAATTTGTACAGAAGATATATAATCTAGAAATGTTTGAAGACATGAAAGTGGATCAAATGAAGTGTACAGAATTTTCAGAACTATTGTCTGGTGATATATTCTAGTTTTTTTCTAACATTTTGACGGTGATGGGAATACAGATGGGGACATATGCTCGTTACATGGACAATGGGATGACACACTTTTTTGTTTATAAATATTGATGAAAATATGACTATCTACAGTCAACTGTCTCAGCTTTCGAAGATTGGATCTGATCTTTCTCTGATTGAATTTCATAATTAGTTAACAGTCGAAAAAGGATGGAAACTGCTGTCAACGTATTCCTTGGGAAGAAGAGGGATGTTTATTATCCGGATTTGATATCTAGTACTACAGTCACACTAATGGAGCTGGTGTCACTAGTGGACAAGAATAACTACCGTGAGGCATTTCTGGTACTGCTTTTGCTCAATGATGCTATACCCAACTATATTGCGTGAGTAGCATTTTTTACATAATAATTTAAAAAATTGTAGTCATAACTTAAGAACTGTAGCCTCAAATATGAATTTATTTCAGTATTTTATCTTCCTCATTGACTATAGTCATACATTTATTAGAGCACTTTAACCCCTCATTCTTATTTAGAATTAGAAATTATTAAGAAAGTGTATATTTTTTTCTAAGAATAAGTGATATCACCATTCATCAGATACTTTTATCCTCAATCCTAAAACAAAATTTTTTTAATACAGCCAGAAATACCCAGATTTTGTGCATTACGTGTCAGATGAAATGGAGACAATGAGATGTTGTGTCTGCTCCGAGTATCTGGAGAAGGACAGGATCATTATAACAAATCCTTGCTCTCATTTCCTCTGTCCTGAGTGCTCCTGTGAGTTTGGAAGAATTTGGCGAAATGATGGAAGAAAAAAAAAAAGTGTCCAATGTGCAGAAGTCATCTAAAGGGCAATTTATTCACTAAATCATTCACCTGTAACATGTCAAAATCTTCTGAGACCTCAGTTTTCGTATGGGTGCCCACAGGTACATACATAAGACAGAATTATGAGCAGGATTTAATTGATAACCTAACTGAAGGTAACCTTTTCAAAGCCTTCTCAGCTGCCTTCATGCTAAATCACCTTCCGAATGACATTGACTTATCATTGTGTAACGAATGGGAGACATATTACTATGAAAAGGCAAGAAATGCCTCATGTTGCTCTTGCAATATTAATTTCGAAATTAGTGTATTATTCATGACAATCTGTGGGCACCTGTACTGCACTATATGTGCAGCATTTCTGAGGCAGAAAGAAAGGTCAGAGGCATTGGAATGTACATCCTGTATGGCTGTAATTGAAACAGGTGATTCACCTGTCATATTTATGAGACCTCTGTGAATTATTTCTTTAAATTTTTTTTGGTTTTATATAAGAGTATAACTAAGAATCATACATGCATTACAATGGAGTAACATTGATATGAGAAATATAAATTAAGATAACCCTCATTCCACATTGGAAAAGTGTGGTAAAATCTGTTTGCCCCCACTCCATTGTACAATACATTAGATGTTATTAAGAACTCGCATTTAACTCTGTTTCCTTCTTTGCACACATTTGTGTGAGTTCTGACCAGTCAGATACTTAAAATGTAACTAGGTGAGGCAGCGCCTACTAGAAACTCTCAAAGATGTTGTGTGAAATGATACACATCAAATGCGGTGTACTTACTTCAGATATTTGTTGCCTCCATCAGCTAATGCATGTATTGACTTAGTTATAGAATAAGGAAATATTAATCACTAGAATCACGTTCATTTTATGAAGCAATAATTATACCCACAAAATAATTTCAAGAGGTACTCTTATAGGTTTAACTTGCAGGGAAATAAAGAAATGTAAACCCAAGTACAATGTCCTCATTCAGAATAACGTGTTATTATAATATCAGTGCATTGTACTTACTGCAAAACTCAAAGATACACAAAAGTTAATGTAAAAATTATATATTCAGGAGTATATATTAAATGACATATACATATATATTAATTTACTGAAATATCTTGGTAATCACTTGTATATATTTATGTGGAATTACAATGTGTTTATTAACGTCGAAAATATCAGTACAAAATCTATGTAACATGCAGGTTAAAATTTTTGTGGAATTACAGTGTGTTCATCAACTTCATTTGTTTATAAATCTTTAAACTATCAGTACAACATCTATGTAACATACAGGTTAAAAAATATTCTTATGTGTGTAATACATCATGTAATCTTTAAAATTACTTTTTATAAATCTCTAAACTATCAGTACAACATCTATGTAACATACAGGTTAAAAATTATTCTTATGCGTGTAATACATCATGTAATCTTTAAAATTACTCTAATGTGTTTTGAATTTTCTATTGTACATCCAAAACTTTAAAAAGTCAAGTTACATAATTATATGTTCCCATTGATCATGAAACACATGATTTCTAATGTTCAGTTTCAAATAAATGTACATGCATAATTATGGAAAATATCTTTCAATTACACAGTTTTGTAAATCCTACCAGATCTAGTTTTACTTTGAACTTTGAGGTCACATTCATCCTGTGAACTTTCTGAATCTGAGCCTAAGATGTTCACATTGAAAGATGGAAAATGTTCAGGTGAGCTAAGGTATTTAGAGAAAGAATTCCTCTGAGAATCCTCACTTCTGGAACTATTGGAATTCCTCTCAGCAATTATTGGGGTTGAGGATGAAATTGGGAGTTGATTATTAGTAACAGGCAAATCATCTCGAATGGAAGTGTTTCCTGCATTGAAAAGACCGAGGTAATCCTCAAGATTGACAGCAATAACAGAACTGATGCTTGAATGGTCATTATCTTGATCTTTTGGATCCACTTCCTTTCTTTGATCACTGATCTCATCAATTAATATTTGAGCATTTTTCTCAATCGAATCGTCCCATATCAGATCAGATGTCAGATCACCATCATCACTTTCAATTCCATCCATCATTTCCAAAACTTTTACTGGGGTTTGATCTGCATCCTCCATGTCCATGTGATTGTCCAGTAATTGAATAAGATTCCGAATTCTATTCCGAATATAATGCTTGATATACATTATTGAGACAACACCAAATACTACCACTAGTGGTAGAAGAAATAACACATAATTGAGTCTCAGCTGAGTTTGAGAAAATTCCACCTGGCTTTCTTCTCCAGTTTCCTCCTCTGAGAGGGAATCAGATTCGGGATTCTTCATGTTCACTAAAAAAATAAAAAATAAATTTAGAAATAGATCACACACATAGATTCGAGGATCTGACCTGGAAAAATATTAATACCGGGTAATAACAATTGTCTATCGCCTCCTAGCCTCAATCAGGTTAATGGTGGATTTTTTAATGAATTCAACTGTGAACTGAATAGTAACTGGATTACTGGATAGTAATATTTTATATAAATTTTTTTTTAAAAATTAATAAATTTACCTTTGGTGCATCCTTTTACAGTAATCCCATCAGTGGAGTGTAGGACATAACACTCTCCGGTACAAGCCCAGTTTATTATTCTAACTGAAGGGAAACTTCTCATAATTTTGTCAACAGGTAGTTTGATATAATTTACATGGCATTCTCTGTATGTCCTGATAACTTTGTCATCTTTACAGAAGAAAATATTACTATTCTTTGGTCCGCGACCATCAAAGGCCGAAATCACAACCTCACGACCCTCAGTCATACATTCTATTAAGTTGGAGTCCACATTTTGATAAATACAAGATATTACAACAAAAACAACAAGTAAAGAAATGAACTTCATCTTTAGAACTTATAATCCACTCAATGAAATTAAACAACAAGATCTTCACTGTTTACTAAAAAGCAGAAGCCTCTTACGTTAAAATTATACGTAGAAATACAGTGAACGTCATCAGTGACGTCACAGTCCATGGAAAGTGACGTCACATTCAAGGAATATATAAAAAATGGTACGAAATCATTACCTATATCTGATTCAACAGAGCAATCAATTTCTTCCATCATTTGCCAGGAAGAATATGGGATGATAGATAAGCTGCAATCCAAGATATTCGCATTTTAATTATTGTAAATATATTTTTGCGGGTACAATATGAAGGAATTTTCCTTTAACAAGAATTAAGTGAGGTTATTGAAGATATTAAGGCAACAAACGCTAATAATTTATAACTTACTCATCATCATCTCTGAGGGGGTTGTCTTCATTAAGTACCTCAGACAATGGTATAGCAATATCATCCTCAATATCCTGAGGCTGGATTCTTCTGAGTAACTTTTTCCTGCATAGGTGTACTATGGATGGAATTATTATTGTAACCACAATACATGAGATGGCTAATAAAATCCACCAAAAATACCTGTTATTTCCGTCTTTCAAATTCTGACTTTGTGGATACTCTGAGTACCTTGTAGTCTTTGTTTCGAATCCCTCATTGTACATTGAGGTAGATTGTCTCTTATCTATCTGCTCACTTATCTGTTTTGTCTCCTCCCTCTCTGACAGTTCAGTGACAGAAGGATATCTTGTTCCATATCGACTAGATAGCATCTTGTCCTCTTGCTCAGAGACCTTATCTTGATTCAGTGTCTTTTCTTCAAAAAAAAAATGACCAGTTGTTGGATAATGAGGTGTACTTGTTAATTTTAAACACATATTAGTCCTCACATACACATCCCTTGGTACTTCCTTCATCCATTTGCAGTTGAAATATTTCATATTTACTAAACTTAAATATTTTAAATTTGGCAAGTTCTTCAGAATATCGATCAAATTTACTACCTGTACATTATCCATATACAGCATAGTCACTGTGGCTCTATATTTGAACCTGGGTGCTGCAACTCCAACACAGGTTATCATATCTTCCATGCAAGTACATTCTGCATAATCACAGCTGTATCCATTCACTATTTCATTGAAAGAAAAAAGGAATACAGAAAGAAATATGTATATTTTGAAATTTTCCATATTTATGTAAACTTTATCAGCTAAAGAGATATTGCAAAAAATTGAGAGTATTTAGGAGAGGAACTAATCCACTGGAGTCTGCAAACAGATATAAAAGGAATGGATGAGTTGCAGTGAGGATGCATAACCAAGCACAGCTTTCATTACTCACACTTCTGGCTAGCTTTCAAACAATCTCTGAAATATTTCCTTTCATCTGACTTATTGCAGCAGATTGAAAACAGGTATTTGCTGGCTATCTCTCAACTGCAAACTATTAACACCTTGTACACTGCCAAAATTACTGGGGTTTATGGATCCATTTTTATTGAAGAACCCATTCACTTCTATAGTATGTGGTCCAACCGGATCCGGAAAATCTACCTTCGTTTTGAGACTTTTAAATAACATCAGTGCAATTTTTTCAGAAAAAATTAAGAAAATTTATTATTTTTATAACAACTGGCAGAAAAAGTTTGAGGAAGAGATTACTAGTGATATAGAATACAGACAAGGTCTACCTACAGAGAAGGATTTTAAGTCTTACCCTAATGATGACCAGTGCATACTTGTGATTGATGATATGCAGGCTTCAGCTCTAAACAACATTTTCATTGCAAATCTTTTTAGTCGAGAATCACATCATAAAAACATTAGTGTTATTTTAGTTTTGCAAAATTTATTTCACCAGGGAAAATATTGTCGAGATATATCTTTAAATACTCATTATTTCTTTTTATTTAAAAATCCTAGAGATATTCAACAAATTAAATTATTGGGAAGACAATTAGGTATGTCAAAGAAACTATTAGAGGTTTACTTAGATGCAACTGCAGATCCTTTTGGTTACCTATTGATCGATTTATCACCTGGAAATAAAGATAGTTACATGCTAAGAAGTAACATATTTCCTGGTGAACATATGACTATATATAAATAGGAAAAAATTTCTTTCATTTTCCTTTGAATAGAAAATCGAGCTATCTACATATGGTTTAAAATGTCTAGGAACCTCAAAAACTCTAAACATTTCATTCTGCTGTTATTGGAGAATAATTTATACCTAAATAAACATATATTCATTCATGCAACACCATCTCAGTTGAAAGCAGTGGCGGAAATTTTTTACAATGTATTCAAGCTTCCTTTAACTAAGAAGAAAAGAGAAAAATTCTTAAGTTGGCTAAAAATATTGAAAAAATATATAAAGTCTGGGGAAAGAGGGAGGAGGACTATAGCAAGAAAACACTTTGAAGGAATAACCAATTTGCTTGTATCAATTAAATATTACATAGAAAAAATTTTAGAATGAATAAGTACGTATTAATACCACATGAACAGTATCAGAGTTTCAAAAGCTTTTTAGCTGATAAAAAGGAGCATAAAATTGCAGAAAGCAATCAGGAAACAGTGAATGACAGGGATATCCATCCAAAAATACATGACAGTAACTCAGAAATACTTAAAGGAGAAGAATTCAGAAGTGTAGACAGCAGGATATTGAATAATAATAATAATAATAATAAGAGGAAATCAGAAAAGTTGTTGGACAATAATCGAAAGGAGACTGTAAGTAGTGAGTTCAGTGATAACACAAAGGACAAGGCAGAAATAAATCATCCCCTCCCTCCACCAGGTCTTCCCGAAAAAGCGGTTTACAATCAAGATAATTACCTCTCAAAAATTAAAGAAAAAAATGGAAGGGAAATCCAAAAAGGGAGTGGAGCAAATGAATGGATTCAAAAATGGACCAAAAAAATTTAATTCAGATGAAGAAATCAATACATATCTTCATAACCTTTATTATGATATCAGGAGTCCAGTAGTCTACAGCAGTTACAGTAAATTATATCCATATATTAAAAGGGATGGAAAGTATCATATAACCCCTAAGTATTTAAGGAAGTGGTTAAGTAAACAGGAAACTTATACAACTTTTCGCCCAGCTCGAAGGACTTTTCGAAGACCTAAAGTCTTAGCTTTTACAAAAAATTATCAATGGGATAGTGATACAGCTAACATGGTGAAATTCAAGTCAGAAAACAATGACTACGGTTATTTTGTAGTATTCATAGATATATTTACTCGATATCTGTATACAGCACCATTGAAAACTTTAAGAGGGGATGAAATGGTGAATGCATTTCAAAGAATAATTAGAGAAACAGATGAGAAACCAGAAATTCTAAGAACTGATCAAGGAAGTGAATATAAGAACCATTCATTTAATAATTTGTTAAATGAAAATAAAATAAAACATTTGTACACATACTATGAAACCAAAGCTAATTATGCTGAAAGAGTTATTAAAACAATTAAAAACAAAATAATGAAATATTTAAGTGAAAAAGAAACCTTAAGATGGATTGATATTCTGACTGACTTAACCTATGGATACAATAATTCTATCCATAGATCAATTAATATGAGTCCAGAAGATGCAAAATCGAAAAACCAGTATTTACTTTGGAAATTTCAATATGATAATCTCATCTACCCCAAAAGTTTCTTTAGCATCAAAAAACAAAATAAAAATCCGAAACTCTTACAAACCTTGAATAAAAAAAAATTTAAATTCGACATATCAGACAGGGTTAAGATAAGTCATCTTAAAAGAATGTTCGACAAAGAATATACTGCAAAATGGTCTGGCGAAATTTTTACTATAATTAATCGTAAATTGAATCAAAATATTCCAATGTATGAGTTAAAAGATTACAATAATGAGGTAATTCAGGGTTTCTTTTATGAACCTGAACTGCAGTTAGCATACATAGGTACTGATATTTTGTATAAAATTGAGGAAATTCTTAAAAAAAGAAAGAAAAAAAAAGGTGGGCAGGTGGAGGTATTAGTGAAATGGAAGGGATGGCCTCCAAAGTTTAATTCGTGGATTCCAGAGGAAGATGTAGAAAATATATAGGGCATAAGAGTATATAAATCATTTCATAATGTAGGATCTCTTTCATAATTTAAGATCTCAAATAACAAAGATGGAAGAAGATAGCATTTACTTTTTCTTATCCTCTATAGATTCCTTAAATTTTCATCCGAATAACAAGGCTTATAACTTTACAGTCGAGATCGCTGAGAGAACTAGTTTATCTGGTGATTGGGAAGTAGGGATATGCGATTTCCATGCGAGTACTGTAATCAATGAAACCCTGTACTTGTTTTCAGATATTGTGGATTACTCCTATGTCAGAAATTCAATGGAGGGTATATTAAGGCTTTTACCTCAATCTAATTCGAATAAATATCAATTATTTAATAATGTTTACTATTTACCACTTAAAAATCAAAGTTTCAGTCGAATTGGTATATATATAAAGAACAAGAACCTTCATTTTGCAAGTAGTTTAACTGGAGTGGTTGAATTAACCTTGCATCTTCGAAAGAAGAAGAAATTATGAATAAATATTTAAAATTTTGTAAAAAATGTATGGATGGAAAAATAGAACTATCAAAGAACTATTACGTTCTAGAAAGTGATGATGACCATGCAAAATATAAAAACAAAGATTCTATAGATGTTTCAATAGTTAGTCCTACGCAAGCAGCAGTTGACCAGGCTAAAAGTGAGGTTAGAGACAAAATGATTATAAATAGAGGGAAAGCTATAAAAAAATATCAAATAGGAGGTAAAGACAGACTAAACAATACCTCTAGGAAGAAAAAAAAAGAAAAGGTTGTTAATAAAAAAGGAAAAATTAAAAAAAAATTGCCAGTTACAAAGTCCAAGAAGAAAGCAAAAAAAAAAAAAATTAAGAAAAAGTTAACAAGCTACAGATCCATATGGATGTAGTCCAGACGTCACTATCTTTATTTGCTCCACCTCCCACTGATAGGTCCATTGTCAAGGAATACTGGGTGGATTACAGTCCTATTGCAGCCATAACTGAGGGAGGGGTTATAGAATTCAATGTACCAGGAACCTCTGTAGATTACATAAGTTTAGGAAAAAGCAAATTACACATAAAATATGTACTCACAGATGAAGAAGGGAAAAAGGTTAGCGATGAAAGAACTCTTGATGGAGACCCCACACCTAATACAGATCAAGTAGCACCTGTCAATTTTACCTTACATTCTATTTTCAGACAAGTTGACTTATCTTTAAATCAGAAACTTATCTCACCGGATGTGGGTGTTAATTATCCTTACAAAGCACTCATTGACCTCTTTTTAGGGTCCAATAATGATATGATATTATCTCAGGCACAGGCAGCTATGTTTTTTAAAGACCAGGCAGGGCATTTGGATGAATTACAATATATAGGAAGCAATAGTGGATACACAGAAAGAGGTAGACCTACTAAGGATGGTGATTCAGCCAATGTTGAGGGATGTCTATATCTTGATATTTGTCAAGGCGAAAATAGAGCAATTCTAAATGGAGTTTCTGTAAACCTTAAGTTGTTTCAGGCTTTAAACGAGTTCAGATTAATGAGATTAGGAACTAAAAATTACAAGTTAGTAATCACTGCTGCGGTATGGAAAGTATGTTACATTTCTCTTAACCCAAAGATGATAGTGGCGCATGATGAGGCCTTAAAAATTAGTCCTGCAATATATCCTTTTTGGAGAAGTGACATTAAGAGTTTCAGTGTTGCTAAAGGTTCCCTTAATTTTATGACAGATAACATATATCATGGTATGGTTCCAAGTAAATTAATAATAGGAATGGTCTCCAATGCAGGTTATTCAGGAGATTACAGTAAAAATCCTTTTGATTTCAAACACATGAACGTTAACTACCTGGAGGTGACTGTAGATGGACAACCTGTACCTAATAGAGCATTAACTCCGAATTTTGAGAAAGGGGACTTCGTTACCTCTTACCTATCCTTATTGGACAATGATTATAATAAGAAAAATGGGATTATTATAAAATTATTAGAATATGACAAAGGCTATACTTTGTTTTTATTTGACATTCAAAGTTTCCTCTCAGGTCATATTATGAGTAAAGGTATTAAAGGTCATACGAGGTTAACTATGAGATTTTCAAAGGCTTTGCCAGAAACTATAAATATTATAATTTATGGAAGTTTTCCTGAGACCTTAAGTATTGATCATAGTAGAAATGTGACACTGGGATCATGAATACAGAAGAAGTTTTTGAAATGATGAAAAGCGACAAAGAAATCAATAAAATATTCATAGGAGTTTATCCTATAGATCTAATACCCCAAGATCTTCCAGTACCGTCGATTATCGTAGTGAATCTGGACAGTTCTGAGAAGAAAGGAAGTCATTGGATAGTTCTGCATTATCAAAGAAAGCATGTGGAATATTTTGATTCATTAGGAAAAAAGCCAGCGAAAGAAATACATAATTTATTGAGCAGTAAAGGATTTACATACAAGTACAATAAAAAGAGGTTACAATCATCATATACAGAGTCATGTGGATTGTTTTGCTTCTACTACAGTTACTACAGTTGCAGAAAGATAGACTACAATATAATATTAACAAATTTCAGCAGTAACTTGGAATGTAATGAAGATATTGTGAAAAGACTGTACAGTGAAATTGTCAATTGACATTTGTATATTTTTTATTTTAATAAATGTATATGTGTATTGAAGATTTGTACATAACAGTTGTATATTTATGTATTCGAGAAATTAACATAGCATGTAATAAATTAATATTAGTTCAGATTTCTTACATTTTATTTAGCAAAGCATACTACAATAACCAAAAACCATTCACTTTTTAAAGCATGCTGTCTGACTCCGATTTCAGTTTTGAGAAGCTAGCAAACTAATGCACTCATTTCCTTTCAATGAGCGAGATTTGCCGTTACAAATTCAAATTCTGATAGATTACTCATTGAGGTCGGATTGTTTTTCCTTCTTTAGGTCGTATAAGCAGAGTAGTTTGGGAAGTCCTTTTTCATTTTTACCGATTTCAATTTTAAAATAATCAAAAATTACAAAGTTTTTCAACATATTCCATTAATATTTGTCCCATTATATTGTTGCCAGCTAAAGAAGATGGTTTCAAAACAGAAACCAGCTTAGAGGGTGTAGAAACTCCCCAAAAGGCGGTTTCTTCGCTGTTAAAAGTTGGTTGCTTATATACAAGATGTTTATTTTTATTGATCATTAAATCCTCTCTAAATAAAGGACACTGAATAAATTTTTGGAGTACTGCAAATCTCATAATGCGCTCTCTTATCTCTGAGTCCATGTACACATCTTTATACGGTTTCATTACCTCAGCTATTTTAAAACAATCATTTTCTACAGCTAACTGTTCGCATAATCGATTGTTTTGATAGTGTTTGGCTAATAAAAAGAAGTAAAGTTGCTCAAGAGAATAAAAATGGTATTCCTCATATCTTAATTTAACAAAAAAAATATTGGACAAGGAGGATTGAATTTTTTCAACCAAAATCACATCTTCCTCCCATGGACATAGAACCATATCTAAGGGTCTTGTACTTAGACCATCATTCTCAACAACTCTTTTACAATAAAAGTAGTTAAACCCAATTTTTTCTTGAGAATATGTGTATATTTTACTTCCTCTTAATCGAAATCCTACATTAGTTGATGAATTAATTACTTTCTCATTTAACGTCTGCTGAAATTTATTCATAGGGTCAACCAATTGTTTTTTAGAAATTCCTTTGCAAGATATCTTTTGTTTCCCTTCGGAATCTTGAATGATGTAGGACTTAGAACATAAGGAAATCATCTGACATCCTTCAAACTCTTTCTTAAAAATCCCAACCCTGCGGCGGTCTAATGCAATATGATGAGGGCAACATCTCCTAGGAAACCAAGGAGGAGAAAAGTCATCCGAACAGGAGTTAAAAATTTCTTTCTGATATCTATCTTTATTTTTTTCGCATATACATTGATCAAGATCCGGTTGATTTATAGCCATGTAGATACTATCTGTGTCTGTTTGTGTGAGTTCGAATGAATTTTTTTTTAAATAAATGTTCAGGCAATCATAATAAAATTCCAACATTCTTAACTTAGCATATTGCAAAATAAAAAAACCAATTTGAATGGGAGTGTCTACCAATATTCGAGTTTTATATGTCTCTACTTCATATAAATCCTGTCCTAATGTATTCATATTTTTAAAGACAGGCGAATTGATGAATTTACAAACCTTAGATATATCCATTAAATATTTGACATTGGAATGTTTGGACTTATCCATGAGCAGAGATCCGTAGGAGCTATTACTGACCAACTTATAGGTTTCCCCAATGATTGCTTTGTCAGGATCTCGATCACCCTCCAGTCGATATTTGGTCACTGTTTCGATAAAGGATCTGAAAGCCAGTTTTGGTTGATATTCTATTATCTGATAAATTTTGGTAATTTCACAATTATTCTTCAGATACCACTGCAACAGCGGAGTTGACAGTAACATCTTTGACCCTGAGGTTCCACTAATAAGAAGTTTCTTGTAGTCGAATATAATGTCATTCTGACTACAATATTCAGTCATGTGCTCACCTATGTCTGACATTGACACTTGACAGGTGCAAAAAAAGGGGGGAAATTCTGAAAAAAATTCTTTAAATTCCTTTTTTACAGATATATCAACCTCAAGTACACCGAACAATTGTCCATTAGCAATGTCCGATTTAATTTTATTTTCAGTTAATGAACCTTTATTCTTAGTGTAATACGTAGGCAAATAATGGTCATAATACTCAGTGCAGAGTGATTTTACTGCTTTGTTGAAGTCACATTGTTGTATAGATACGTATTTATAACCCATGGAGATAATGAAATCCTTCTTTCTAATATCTTTGATTTGAGTTTTCTTAATTTTTTTAAGCCAATGGGAAGACTTAATCTTCTTAACAATGGGACAAGCATCCCGACAGTAATGATAATAACAACCCTGAAATTCATAAACAGTCTTTGTAGTTGGAGCGTAACCATCAACTAGAAAATTTCCAATTCTAATTTCTTTGGAATTATTTAATTTATGCAAAATTTTGATATTTTCTTTGACCATAATATAATCCATCCATACGTATGAATCCATATATTTTTCGGATATTTCCGGTCTGAAGTTATTGTCCGGATGTCTTCTTACATATACACCTGTAGGCATATTCTGTTTAATAGCATAGGAGTATAGACCATTGCAATCATATCCAACTATAGACTGACATTTATTACCTTCTATTTTCTTAATGTTAGAAACCCCTTTTTCATGATAACGAGAAAATATTATGCTAGGTCCTCCCACAATATTTTTCCTATAAGTATAATATAAATCAGCATTTTGTTGGTTAATCAAAGAAAAATTAGATTCTGTGGATGCATATAGAAGCTTCCTTGCTACTCCTGGTAAGGTCACATAATCTTTAAAAATATCAATTTTCTGCTCTGTGTAAATGCTTACAAAAGAAGATAGTGCAGTAACAAAAGGACCTGTATCTAGGTTATTGTAGTAAACCAGGTAGTCCTTAAAAGTTTGCATTCCTTGAGTACTCCATATTTCTTTCAATTCAAAATATTCAGTCTCAGACTTCAGGGGATTCGTATTAGAGAGGGTAGAATAAAAATCCTGCATATCAGGTAGTGAGGTATGATCTAGTTTCTCAAAAGAATCAAACCATTCATAAGGAAAAATACCTTTGGGTGTATCACAACCATAAGCCTTCAAAAATTGACTATAAGAACTCCCAGCAGCAAGATAATTAGAAATGTCCAAAAATTTCAACTGAGGGATAGCAATTGACAGGTAAGAGTTTTCTTTTTTTATTGTATGAATATCTTTTTCTGGGAAATTTCTGGCTATGTATAGCATAATCTCTTCCTTAATTAAGTTTATGTCATATTTACCTGAATTAAACCCTACAACTGGAATTTGGGAAAGATATATCTCAAATTTCTTCTGAAGATCCAGTATCTTATTTAAAAAATGAGTTTTCGTGTTAGAACTTAGTGATTCTTCGTTAGTGGATTCTGTGGAGGAGGTGACTGAAAAATCTGAATCACTTTCTGGATCCACTGTATATTTTGAAAGAAGGTTATCCAGATCTTGAAATACATAGTCGTATTTCAGTTTTAGTCTACTTAAATTGGAAGAGCTTATTTCAATGAGATAGGACATCATACTAGAGATAAGATTATTAGAAGATGTATCTACAAAACATTTGGGTTCACTAAAATCTTCAACATTTGAGGAAATGCTAACGCTTACTGGAATGTGTTTGGACAAAAAATTCATTTGATCAGTGCATGGAGTACTTGTCTTCATTAATACAGCCTCCATATCCCACACAATAAAAGTGGGGTAATATCTTTCAGATTCAGGTACATATATAGTTAGCGATTGTAGTTTATCGAAAATTGTCTCTTGATGTTTATGAAAGCCTCCAGGAAATATATATTTAGTTCTTTCATAGCAATTTTGATAATGTCTTTTAAGATTCCAATATCTATTAAACATTTTGTTACATTTTTCACATTGAAATTTGTTGGCTACCTTTGAATAATTTGTTATGTAACTCAGATGGTTTTTATAATTGTTTAAATACATTATTTTTTCACTTTCATATAAGGAATCGTACATCAAATTTACAGAGGTAGATGAATTCAGAGATACAATAATTATCTTTACATTAAAACATTGTTCCAGCTGATTCATGTCTTCTATGGTGACACCTTTAAAATTTGCAATGGAATTCCTTGAAATTTCTGGGCAATTATTATATCTGTTCCATTGACTAAGGTATTGCAATAATGTATCAGTTTGTTTATCTTTAAAATGATAATGTAAACATCTAAAAAAGCACAAATTATCTTGATAGGGCTTGCGAGTAACTCTATTAATGTAAAAGGAAATGATATAAGGATTCTTTTTAAGATATGAGGGAAAATTATCTGTCTGTCCCAATGGGAATTCTGTCTTGAAAACTACATATTGAATATTTGTAATAAAGGCTAATGTCCAGGCAGTTGAAGGTCTCACAGCTCTAGCCTGCTCTATAATATCTAATTTTGCAAGTTTAAACATAAGAAATCTAATACTGTTCCTATTAGATATAGTAAATGGAAAATGTAAGATCTTATTGTTAAAATAAGGAATATAATACCTATATTCACCAGTTTCTGTATTCTGTAGTATCATACCAAATGAAAAATTTATTCTAAAAGCATTTTCTTGGTCGTTATATATTTGTGTCAGATGTCCTCTAATCTCGTTGAATCCTCTATGGAGGTTATTGGATGGGAAGTTGTAGACCTTCTTCATATCAGAAGTTTTCTCTGAGATATGAACTTATTGCACATCTTCAAGTGAATTTTCAACAAACATGCATTAAGCATATTACACGCACAGAATGGACATTTGAATTCCATTTTCAAAGTCACAGATTATTGTTAAATTCTTAAGATGATGTGGAGGTTTATTTATAAGAATATTTAGTGATGATGAGGCAATTCATGTTTGCATACATATGTAATTTTGGTTTACATATTACTGATGATGCAATAGCTTCTGAAGACCATATGGGTCAGTTACCATCATATTATTGATGATGATGCAAAAATTCTCAAGATTATGACATATTGTATATCTATGAGTGCTGTTTATATGACCTGGAAAAAAAGAGTTCACATTACGATTTACATATTTTATTACATGTTTGTATATACATTAGGTAGCATTAAAGTAAATGTCTCATGCATCTCCAACTTCATCTCCTCCCCCTTCTATTCTTCTTATCATGTCCTGGGCTTGGTCAGTGTAGAATCTGGCCATAGGTGAAAAAGTATTCATCTTATTCTTCCACTGTCGATAGGTACCAGATATTTTATGTGTACATATCTGGAAAGAGGCTGATAGCAGAGAGAAAAAATGAAAGGGATAATGCCAATAAAACAGTGCCATATAATAGGCAGAAATTCCAAATCTTCCAGGACAGGTTATTGGAAAGTCTTTTAAAACTAACATCATAAAGTCAGCTGGTTTCTTCAGTTGGAAATTCTTTACTTGAAGATACAAATCCCAGAGTGTAATAGTACCAGCCATGTTGTAGTTATAACAAGGAATGAGTTTAACTTAACAAGGTGTCAAAATTTATATTTTCCAGCAATATTCTTTGTTATATTGGAGTTACATATTATGGGAGTTATTACAGCATATTGGAGGTATTGCAGCATCAGCATCAGCCCTACGATCTAGATTATGTTATATATAAGTATGCACCATCAGCGAAAAAACCCTGTAGCTCCTTCTCCCAGTATTGCTAAACTATCAAAATAGTGATCTGACTTCAAATAAATGAGGCAATAAGCTATCAATAGTGATCTAGATCATTTTCCGATCACTTGAGATCAATTTTTTGGTTGAATTTTTCCAGCAATATTCTTGTGAAGTAGACCACCATTCCATCAAGTAGTTTGTGATTACAATATGTTCACAAACACTATTCTGATACTCATGTATGCTACCTGAAATATTGTCATTTAGAGTTCTCAAGTAAATGGAAATAAGTGCTACCAGTGATCTCAGCCTGTAGTTCTCAAGTAAAATGGGTTCAGGTTCAAATAAGTGCTGTCAGTTATTGCGCAATATTCTGGTGATCTCACCACCCAGTAAGTAAGACTGATCTCAGCCAGTCAAGAGGCAATAACCTATCAATAGTGATCTAGATCATTTTCCGATCAGTTTAGATCAATTTTTACGACTTATGTCGTTCGATTGACTCAAATAGTACTACTCTCCCTTTACTGTTTCCATGTCTTGTTCCACTGTTTCCAACCTTGCATTCACTCGTTGCAGTTGCTTCAGAATCTCCTGTTTCAATGCCACAGACTGCTCTCCAGTCAACACCCCTGTAGATGTAGATGGTGACACCTCTGTGGAAGTTGCACTGACAGGTGACGCCTCCAAGTGACGCTCAGGTGATAAGGATCTGACACAGTTCCTGCCAGTAGGTGGTAGATGTTTCTCACCACATTTCTTGCAAAACTTTTTATTTGGCATGATGTGATATATTTTGCATGAATTATTTAGTCAATGTTTCCTTCTGAAATCATAAAAAGGCACAACACGGCTGGAAATACTATCCACAGACAGCTTTAAGCTTGACTTAACAGTATAACCCGATCAAATTGAATGAATTATATGAATAAATCCACAAATAAATAAGTGATTTGGATGACAGATAAATAAAATAGGTTAGACCGTCCCTCATGGGTGTAAAATCAAGCATAAGGTTGTCTAAGCATTCTCCAGCCACACACAGTACTTGGAAAAGGTACTGAGTACACAGAGTTCTAGTTCTTGACTCTTAACACGTGCACTTGAAAAGTTCCATATATTGACACTGCACTGAAGTCCATATGTTGACACACTGTATTGAAGACCACGCTGGCAATGTTCACAAGGTTAACTCTAGTTGTCCATAAAGTTCAATACTAAAACTTGATGTAAAATCAAATGAATAAAACTCTGTGAATAAAATCATTTAGTCCATAAAATAGTCACTTTTTGTCCAAGATACCGCCTGGACTGCCAACCCCAAGCAAAACTGAGTCCTCACTTCAAAAACTTCAATATTTTAAAATTTTAGCTCCTGCTGAGTCGACAATCCAAGAAGGACTGAAGAGTGAAATTGACACCACATGGGAGGGGCCTAACTAGGACCAATTAGTGCCTTTGTTGTGAGTAGTGACCTGGGTAACCACCAGGCCATGTGGGTTTTTGCTTGGGGAACCCTTACATTTACTCAACAAGACCAGACTCCACCAATCAATTCAAAATAATACAACTGGTCACCATGACCAAGGAATACCCTACTGAAAAATAAACAACTAGATGGGTACCCTAAACCTGAGAGAACAGAGGGACTGACCTCCTTTGTGCCTAAACACCAAGGCCGATACCCTCATTCTTTTGTTTTTTGACACATTTTTCCTAATTTTGTTTCTACATTCAATCTCTGAATGTGGGAAATGCCTGCCACTAGCATTGAAGCAAGCAGAACAAATGTGTTTGTAGGTAACACCTTTGGTTTCATGATTTTTAGTGTGAGTACAACTGCCTTTGTTAAAATACAAGCCATAGGTGGGCTTGATGGGTTTCTGAACCTGAGATCTGACACTTTGGTTCGAACTAGAACCCACAACATGTCTCTAAGCATTAGGTCTCCTAATTCTATCGATTTTCTTGACTTGCATGAAATTTTTTTACATCCCCCTGCTCCATTCTACAAAGTAAAACAGCATGGCTGGCCTTTGTCGCGTCCCATGAAAAATCTTTTGCATCTTCTAGCAATTGAATCAAATAATCAAGCATGTGTTCTTTGTTTTCGAGATTAGCTTCCTCTTTCATGATATGGCAAAAGCCATCCATCCACTGTGTAACATTTAACTGATCATATTGGACTCTTTCCTTCTTACTACCAAACAACACATATTCTTATGGTCATTTAACATGGTGTGATACAATTACATCTATAGAACCACCTCTGAGGGACTTAATTTTTGTACCTAACTTATTTTCGTCCACTAGGTCTCTTAGTCTTTGCTCAACCTGTGCTAGTATCAGAGCATCACTTCTCAACGCATGGAGGTTGGGTACAGGCGACGCCATGGGTTGTTGTATTTGCAGTGTGACCGGGGAGTCAATGGCAGAATATTTTGCACTTTTCCCCTTTATTTTTGACACATCGTTTTATTTTTTCCTTTCTTTTCAATAGCATCTAGCCGCTTCCCGATACTACCTAGTTGGTTTAAAATTTGCAAATTTATGGCCTGTTGTGTACTGCCCTCAAGTACTTACTGTTTGTTCAGTACTTGACTGGATTACCACAACTTCCTCCTTCTGTTCACCATCTGAACTGTCCGAATTGTCAACAGTATTCGTATTTTCATGTGCAAGCATACCCAAAAATTCAGTATCGTTGGCGGATTGTATTTGAATGGGTACTTGAATTAATTCACCATTCCCGGAATGCCAAAAATACTGCTTTTTTTCTACCATTTGACCACAAACAAAAATAAAATACTTTACTGAATAATAAAAAACTAAAAAGTATGTAAAACCTGAAGTTTAAAATAAATTTTCAGTCCAGTAGATTTGCATTGAATTCAGATATGACCTTGTGTGCTTCCAACATTCAAATGGAAGAAGCATGGGCTTGCAATTCACGTTGACCAGTGGTCAGCCAATCAAAAATAGCTACGCTGTCACCAATTGGTGACATCTAAATTTTTTAGAAATTCAAACTACTGACCCTCCAGGGCTGACCTTGCTGTCACCCACATGACAGCCCGAAATACTTTACAAGGATTCATAAACTATGGTCTCGTGTCACATTGATGTTAATTTCTAGTTCTTTTAGTATTTAGTTTTATAGCTTCATATCTTTAAAACACAGCCAACGTAATGGACTCTCACAAATTTCATTCTGTATTCACTTAGGTTAACAAGGCATAGGGTCACCTTAAATTACGCATTCTTATACCTTATCTTCCAAATTCAAACGTTTTACTTTATTTATGTTTAGGTCACCAAAATGTGTGCTAGTTAAGCTGACCCTGTGCCTTTCATCGAAACCTGTTTGGCTTGTACATATTCATAGTGTAGCACTTGATGTAATAAGTACATATTATCCTCAATAACTTTTTCAACTTGACCTTCAAGGTCACTGTGTTCATATTAATCACTGGGCCTCTAGGAACTGAACTCCAGTTTCACCACCTAGTCTCCTTCCCTTTGGTTACATCCATATCTCCATATTACTGACCTTGACCCTCCCTCGTCTATCCTTATGACTTATGTATTTGTTATCATAGTACACTTAGTAATGTGTATACCAAGTGAAGCCACTGGATTTGACTTATTACTATTATATTGTTTTATTATTAATATTATTATTTACAAACTTTTAAATCACTTGATTTTGATGTGTATCAAGTGCAGTTAAACATAAGGTGTACATGAAATGTCCATAAGTCAATGGGCATAAGAAAGTCGGCCTTAGATAAAGCATAGTGCAACCGGAGAGGATGCGAAGGACCATAGGCTTCATGAAACAGGTGAACCTGAGGCTGGCACATGAAAGATGCCAATGTAGGGTAGATCGTACAGCAAGTTGGAGGTTGCTTCAAAGTCTGGGTCCATTGTTTAGGAAGACTTATAAATCCAGGGGTTAAAGGTGGGAACAACAAGTATTTCTTTGTAACAACAGCAAGTCTGGCATGGACAGACAATGTACAAAAGGAAAACTTCCAGAGTGACATATACAGAAAAAATGTATCACGAATGAAGATAACAATATTATGTTGTTAATCATGTCTGATGATGGATGTTTAACTTTTATTATCCACCATCTTGTGCGATTTATGGTTTAAATAATACAAATATTTAATGAGAGAACGTGAAAAAGGCTGTCAAAAAGCAGTGGCATCAGTGAATATAAAAACTTCAATCTTTAACTTGCAATATCTCAGTCATTTCTGAGATATATTCTACATATTTGTAAGATACATACTTTCCGAGATGTTGTTGAAAAAACGAAAGTTATTCACACTCATTATCCATAGTACCGTGGCACCGGTTTATACAAAAATACATCCCAGTCTGTATTATTTAGAGCATGTACGTCACTTGGTGAATGATGAAATAATTTAGATATTCATGGAAGTACTGTAGGTAATCTTGCTCAGACACTTCCTGAGATGGGAAAGTAGTTTTTGCATCTCCCAGGGTAATATGGCAATAAATCTGAGTATCGTCTGCACAAAAGTGACATTTCAGTGCCTTGAAGGCAGATATGATCTTTTCTAAAGGTGCAGTATACACGTCTACTAATCTATGGTGCATTAAAACCCATGCACAAAATCACAGAGAAATCTCAGGTTGAAAACTGAAGGTTAAAATACACTGGTGGTCAAGGGTTGATATATTAACTTATCATTCACGAAAAGTGGACGGTAATAAATGTGTAATCACACATGTAATGTATATTGTCAAATTTATCCACTTAAAATGACAAAACAAAACATGTTACCTAGGTGATTTTCTTCTATGTATATATATTTGCCAAAAAGTTAGTATATATATATATACACTTAGTAAGGGACACTGAATACAAAATGCTTGAGATTTCTTTGCCATTTTCATTATACTATTCTAATGGTTTATATAAAAAATTGAACTTGAAGTTTGAACTTTTGTAGTAATTACGATTTGTCGGGTCAAACTTGATTTTATTTGTTCAGGTTTCATAACTTTACCTTATGTTAGATCAATGATATGTTCTATAAAATCCATTATCATAGAACCAACTTGGAAGGAACCTTCACAATACTATTATAATGTTTTTTATTTTTAAGTAAGTAAGTAAGTAAGAAACACTAATAAAGCACCAAAATTGATGCAAACATCCTCTGAGGTGCAGATGTCCAAAAAGGGATAGTTCAGTTCCAAAAAGAGGTCAGTTTCCATATTAGCATCCGATAGGGGAGATAGGCTATGGTGGAGGATAGGCTAATCTGAAAAGATATGTTTTCAACTATATTCTGAATCCAGAAATGCTTCCCATGGTTCTAATGGCTTGAGGAAGCTTGTTCCACTCTGTGGGAGCAGCTACTATGAAGCTGCTCAACCCTGAGCATTTATTTGGTTTAGATGAGGAAATTGATAGGCGATTGCCCCATGTGAGATCACTGTGCCTAATTAGTGTGGACAGATATACAGGTTGGCCAGTGTAGTTTGTGCAGGAAGGGTGTGACATGACTAACTTTATTTAGGTTGCACACAGTACGGATAAGGCATTTTGAACTCTCTGTAGTCTGCCAGTGTATGTCTTTTTGTGTTATAAAGCAGTGAGTTACAATAATCCAGGCAACTGCTAACCAAGGCATTTGCCACCTTTACAGCTGTTTCATGATTTAAGTACCTGCAGACCTTTGTAGTGCCCGGAGATGGTAGTAACTTATGTGACATAGATTAGCCACATCCACGATGACACCAAGGTTTTTGACTGTTTCAGCTGGTTTCAGGATGTTGCTAAGAAAACTCACTGGGAAAGATGACTTCAGGGAGCTTCTAATTTGATCATCACCAACCACCAATCAAGTCCAAAAGGACTAATCCAACAGCTACACCCTTGTCCATTGAGGTGGCAATATCATTTACACATGGTGATGAAACTCACCTTAGTACATTTAAAATGTACTTTCATGACGTAATTATCCTTTTAACCAAACAGGAGAGGAAAATCGTCTTACGTATATTTCCATCTTTGGACCTGATTACTCATTCAAGATCTGTTCTGACAGAGGCCCCACCTTTAAAGTCGGAAGGAATTGATTTATAAAAGTTCCAAAAAGGAAGATAAACCGTAACCCTCTGTACTAACATTAGGATCTAGTCCATGTGTCTGGGAACCATTCCCAACTAGTGCCAAACAAATTATACTTTTTACAAAATCAGATTAATTACTGATGGGACAGGACAATTTCTTACCTCCTGAACTTCCTGATGTGTGGGCAATGAAAGTGTTAGTCAGAAAGAAACAAGCATGTAGCTACACCGTTTTAGTTAATTAATGTTGGGGCCAGTAAGTCCATGACATATAAAATTTAAATACAATTAGTCATACCAGTAATATGAATAGACATACTGGGGTTTGGTCTTCCTGGAGTATGCTATTTTGTTTGACCCTCAGACTCTTCTTCGCTTTTATAATATGCTTTTTTGGTTTATATATATATGCTCTCTCTCTTTTTATATGCTTTTCAATCCTTACACATCTTAGTATTATTATACTTAAGCTTACACCCATATCTATTGAGTGGGAGAGAAAATGAAAAGCCCACATATATGTTTATAGTTCTAAAAAAGAATAAATTTAATTAATCAATGTATATATATATATACATTTATATATTTAAGAAGAAGGAAACAACTTACTTTAGAAAGAAAAAGCTTACTATTAGAAAGAAAAACTTACTATTAGAAAGAAAGAACATGTAATCTATGAGTGAAATGTTATGCATGATAACTATTAAAGGGTTTTTTCATAAGTCATTCATATTCTATATCATATAATTTACAATCTTTCATCTGTTTATTTATTTATTTTTTATTCGTACACATAGTACACTATGTAAGTATAAAAAGTAGAAACATTTAGAAATTAACAGTATAACTGAAACATATATATAGATTTAGTTAAAGAATAAATTAAGATACGCATAAAAATTCAATAATAGTATCAAGTTCTCCCACTGAAAACCTTATGTTCTTACATTCTTTAATGAACATTAAATCAGTTATGTTACCACATATATACAGATATATAATCTTTTTCATCACATAATGCAGAAGCATACTCATTAACTAACATTCTAAACCGATGTGGGGATGATGAAATATAGCTTGAATGACACTGTAATAGCTTAGATATATGTATCACACTTTTACCAACACTGGACTGGCTACCACTCAAAGCAAGTTTACCTGTCAGTTGAACATATGAATTCTCACTTGTAAGTAGTTTATACATAAATTTGCTGAACCTTAAAACAATTGAAAATCAACTGGTAAGTCATTACATAACAGTAGTAAGTACATTGAATGAGTTTTATAAGGAAGATTAAATAACCTTCTCAAACCTTTTCTCCATGTAGAATAGAATTTTAATATGTCATTTGAACTTAGATCCCACAGCACAGAACCATATAGCAGCCTGCAAAAACTTTTAAACAATTTATACTTCACTGTTACATTAGCCAAGTTGAAATAAATTAAAATCCCATTTAATGATGTATTAAAACTGTTCACAGCATGTTGAATAGTCTTAGACTTCACATTCAGACCAATAATATGACCAAGATGTAATGAATCTTGTACACACTTAATATAAATATTATTATGATAAATACCATTTATTTGCTTTCCTCCTCTTACTGGGTAGTGAAGTAAATGGACATTATATTCTGAACCAAATTTATCACAAAGTTTCAACATTTGTTTTAAAGCACTAACAGTTGGAGTAATAAGTATGACATCATCTGCATAGCCTAATGCAGCCATAAAATTATTACCAATATAACAACCTAACTCGCTGCTCTGAAGAGTGATCAGCAGTTCGTCAACATAAACTGTGAAGAATACAGGTGATAAAATACCTCCCTGTTTCACTCCATTACTGACTCTTAAACAATCTGATTCACAGTGTCCCCATCTAAGTTTAACACATTGGTTCCTATACATAAAAGCTAAAGTACGACATATAAGAGGACATAATCCTTTTTTAGCAACAATGTAAATAATTTGAAATATTCGATCCGATCAAAGGCCTTTGACGCATCAAGCATCATAACATAAACATCAATGTGATTTTTATTATAATAATGTACAACTTCATTTAGGACAAAAGTACACTGGCTTTTGTTTTAACTAAGCAACTGACAGAGCACAATTTATTATCTGAAGTAGTTTGATACGAGTGAAAAGTTACATAACCTACAAATGGCAATGCAATCCTGCATATTTCTTTTGACACTCTTCATGCATATTAGTTTATTGACTTCTTCAGATATTTGACCCAGTTCGGTACTTATAAAAGCAGAACGTAAGTACTGAGATAGCCCAATCAGTTGTAATATTTGAAACTCCAAGTACTAAAGTTTTCAGCCGATACTTTATATTTAAAGCCATACAAACATGTTTCAATACATGTATTTCTAATTTAGTAGGACGCGTGAACAGTAGGTGCTCAGCTGTTTCTTCAGAATTACAAATCATACAGTTTTCACTTTGAAAAGCTCAATCATTTGAAATTAAATTCACATTTTTTTATCTGGAATTTGTTGTACCTTAATTTTGTACATACCAGAATAATTGAAGTTGGTCAAATAAACTGTTGAAGTAAATGTGTGATTTTGGAGGTAGAAACCTTTTGGAAACAAGATCCTTGCACAGTTGGTTACAGTTGGTCTTGAACATTTTTGTATGATCATTTGTTAGACTGGGTGTGCAGGTCACATTCTTATGAAAGGAGACAGTGAACACCTTATTTAACTTGGTAAATTACACTAATGTAATTTGATCTATTGATCAATTTTGCAAATATGTGTTTGTTATCTATTTTTCCATTTATTACTTTTAGATCTCTCAGTGTGCTCTGACCTGCATAATTTTACTTCCTGACATAGCATTAGCAAAATTTTTGTAACGATATCAAAGTCGGCAAGAGTCATAACCAGGAGACTTTCACCAGTTTACATTTACTCCAAAAGAATTTCCTACACCAATAGTTAAAGTTTGGAGCTATGGTGGATTATGTAGTTACTTTAAAATACTTTTACGCAGGTGCACATATATGATTGCATGTTTATTGTACTTAAACCTGAATAAAGCTGGGTGCACTGTGTTCTATTGACCTTGTGCTGTTTATTTTCTCATATAAATTAAACATCAGATCATTCATTTTAAGTGATAGCTTATGACCTTGAAAAGAGAGTAACATGAACAGATGGTTGACCTTATGGCCCATCCTTATGACCCAAGCCTCTGCACACAGAACTCTTCCTAATGTTCACACGAATCATAGACAAATCGGCCCTTTGCCAAATCAGCCCCCTTCAAATTGGCCCCAAAATAAAACACCCTAGTCAACTCGGCCCCAGGAAAAAAATATCTTAGTCAAATCGGCCTCTGGTAATTACCGCACTTTCAAAGAAAATACATTAAACACATGACAAAAAAATCACAATCTAATAAGAATCTAAATAAAATTCTTATAGCACTTAATCTCTTTTAAGTCAATTGCACTTAAAAGAAACTTACACAAATAAGTGAGTAAAGGACAGAGGATAAATTATATTGATTACAGCATCCGAAACTTACACAAATAAGTGAGTAAAGGACAGAGGTTAAATTATATTGATTACAGCATCCGAAAAACCTTTGATATATGTTAATTGCACTTCTGCTAACTATCACTCAAGTAGCTTTCACCCTTGATGTGATTATCAAATTGCACTTAAGCAATCAATCTAACATAAGTTAAAAGAACTTGGTGTAACATAGAAAAATCTTTGATATGTGAATTGCACTTTGAAGATATCATTATAGAAGTTGTCACCCTTATGAAACAAACAAAACATGATCACAAAGAATTATCTGCAATTATTTGTCATTAATAACCTAATACATGCTACTCTGATGTACTGTGCAGCAGAGTGTATGTAGTCAAAACTATGGTCAATCACCTGTCGCTAATTATCAAACTCCTTCTGGATCACAGTTTTCTCAACGATAATTTTCTGAATAATGATAATGTGAAATAATTGATACTCTTGAAAGAAATATACAAACTAGGGACCAGTTAAATGCACTGTATGAAAATTAGTACACAGTGTGGTTCAATTTATAGGAAATATTCATTTCAAAATCTTAACAATAATTTTCTGAATAATGATAATGTGAAATAATTGATACTCTTGATGACAGTGTGAAAAAGATTTTGGAAATTTTAAAGGTCATAGAAATATCAAAAACAACTTGCGTAATTTGTTTCATAATGCTCGTAATAGTTTTGACAAACTTCTGAGAAAATGTGAAAGAAATTATAATAACAATGTCATCAGTAATATTGAACATTTAGGCAAAAATAATCACAAGCAATTTTGGAATACAATAAAACAATTGGGGTCGAAAAAGAGGGATATACCTTTGAAAGATGAAAAAGAAGGTAATTTAGTCAGTAATGTTCAGGATGTTTTAAATGTCTGGAAATATGATTTTAAGCAGTTGTACAATCCACCAGCTCAGCCTGTAGACCAGGAATTTGTTAATTTTGTTAATAATGAAAAAACACGTTTAGAAATCACTCTTAACAATACTCAAAACATAAATGATGTCCTTAATTTTCCTATTACATTTTTAGAAGTCAGGAGGTCAATACTTTTAAGTAAAAAGAATAAGACACCTGGTGTTGACTTGATACCTAATGAAGTAATTAAAAATCCAAAAATATGTAAAGCACTTTTTACATTGTTTAATTTCTGTTTTCAAAACCATATTGTGCCTAATTTATGGTTGAAATCTATTGTTAAACCCATTCCAAAAAATCCGGGAAAAATCACCTTATGTGCCAATGAATTACCGTGGTATTAATCTAATATCCTGTACTGCTAAAATATACAGTAGTATTTTAAACTCTAGAGTTTCAGCATATCTAGAAGATAGTGTAATTCTAGTTGAAGAACAGAATGGTTTTAGAAAAGGTAGGTCCTGTGAAGACCAGATATTTGTACTATCTTCAGTTATAAAAAGCAAAAAAAAAAACAGAATATAAAAGTGTTTTTGCAGCTTTTATAGACATGTCAAAAACATTTGACTGTATAAATCATGATTTCTTGTTTTATAAACTGCTAAAGAATAACATTGGTGGCAAAATTTATTATGCAATCCAGAAGCTGTATAAAGAAACAGTATCCTGTGTGCAGCTTAGCAATATGAATACTGAGTGGTTTCAAACTCTGTACAGAGTTAGACAAAGGGATAATTTAGCTCCCACTCTTTTCAATATTTATATTAATGACCTTGCAGAAGAATTAAAAAGTATGAATTTTGGTATTAAAATGGGAGATTTACACATTTGTATTCTACTATATGCAGATGATATTGTGTTGGTAAGTGAACATGAACAAAATTTGCAATGTATGCTTAGTTATGTGCACAAATGATGTCGCAAGTGGCAAATAAAGGTAAATATTGAAAAAAAAATTGTACATTTTCGAAATAAGCGAATAAGAAAAACAAAATATAAATTCAAAATAGACAATTGTACTCTTGATATAGATAACAGTTATTGTTATCTTGGTGTTATTTTTGATGAGCATCTTGATTTTGATAAATGCGCAAAAACTCTATCAGATGCTGCTGGCAGAGCTCTGGGTTCTATATTCACTAAATTCAAACAGTTTAAGAATATTGGTTACAAAACATTTACTAAGTTATATAACAGTTGAGTTAGTAGTATTCTGGACTATGGTGCAAGTGTTTGGGGTTACGTCAATCATAAATATGGGCAGCAAGTCCAAAATAGAGCAATTAAATACTTTCTAGGTGTTCACAAGAATGCTCCAAACCTTGCTGTTCAATCTGAAATGGGGTGGCTTAATGTTCAGTATTATTTTTATACATGTGCCTTTAGGTATTGGAATAGGCTTCTTAAAATGAATCAAGATCGCTTGACTAAAAGGGTTGTTGAATATCAATTAATAAAGTTTAATGAACATTCTTGGAAGAATTACACAAAGTTGATTATATAATTGATGGGAAATTGGTAAATATGGAAAGTATCAAAGATCTATTTGATTTAATGCATGTTCACTGGTCCAATAAATAGGGTTTAAGCCTAAGCTGAGAAACTACACTAAATTTAAACAAGATATCAATGTTGAAGATTATTTAGTAAAATCGACTAGATCCCAGAGATCACTTCTTGCACAACTGAGAATAGGAATCTTACCCTTGCAAATTGAAGTTGGAAGATATTATCAAAAACAATTGAATGAAAGAGTCTGTTTCATTTGTTCTGATAATGTAATTGAAGATGACTGTCATTTTTTTTGTTACTGTATTGGATGCAAGACTGAGCGCTTCTTGGTATAAAAGTTAATGTATCAAATCTGAAATTATTATCACCAAATGAATTATTTATTGCATTTATGACCAGTGAATCTGCATTTGTTTTAAAATTTGTTGAATGTATTTGGATGAAAATAAAAACTTTTCTAGAGAATTAATCATATTACTTTGCCTGCTTACATGTGTTTTCTTGTTTGTTCTGCTCTATATAATGTTCTTAAAAATGTTCCATCATCACAACATTTTATTTTACTGGTAGTTTCAAAGTGACTTATAAGCCCAATATAGGGCTGGGTATTTTTTATATTTGCTGTATTTATTGATTATGTAAAATATATACCTGTCACTATAATAAAATAAATAAATAATAATAATAATAGCACTAAATATCTGTCAGTCTAAGAGTCTGTCATATGAAGAAGATTAAGTGCTACAAAAGTACTCTAATTGCATTACATTTTAGTTTATAACCTGGGGGACATTGGTTCAAATTGTTTTAAATGATCATTAGTATTTTTTGTACATTTTATTTATCTATTTTTTGTTTTTAATTTATTTTTTTTTGGTCTGCATAAGTTGTAGCAATGCTTATTTTATTATTTGTGTAAACAAAGTTTAGTTTACAAAGCAGAGATTGAAATACCTACCCCACACCTCCCACTAGCTGCAAAAGATTGCACTTGTCTATCTTCAGTTATGGCTCGGTTTGATCCATGTAACCTCCACACTCACCTCCACCTCTGAGGTCTGTGGTTCAAACTTTATGTGGGAAAGTTGGTAGTTGCTTAATTCTGGTCAGCAGTTTACAGTAGAGATCCTTGACCAACTGTATGTAATGGCTGTCTCTTCCCTTAAAATGTACCTGTCATTATATGGCTTACACAGTATTGAAAGCGACTTTTTAAATTAATTAATAAAAGTATTGTGGTAAGACACATTTAGTTCAATTCATTTGTGCATAGTACATTAGGGACCTCTAGTTTGATATAACTGGTGTGTCCTCTCATAAAGTGTATTAAAATAGACGGTTGACAGGGGCCGGGGGAATGCACTCCCCCTGCAGAATGCCCTAGACCCAGATAGAGGACAGAAAGCCATAACGATTAGGTCAGCAAAAAATTATCAACAAAAAATTGCTGGCCAGAAGTTGTTATTTGATTCTGCATATCCCAATACAGTTGTGGCTTCATTCAAGTAAATATGTATGTTAAAAACATAAATAATTCATTGTTCTAAATTATACCACAGTTCTTGGACATGGACACATTTATTAAATAGATGTGGTATACTTTCAGATTCTTCCTTACAAAAATAAAATTTATCACAGAAAAAAATAAGGATTTGGTCGTCATGCGGAAAGCAAATACAAACAGATATGACAATATGGAAATGTGAGACCTGGGCATTATATATTCATATTACTTCTTCAAAAGGTTATTAATATGTGATCTATAACTATTAAAGTGTTCTGAGATACACTTTTTGGTGTGTCCTATGTTTGCACTTTTAACATTAATTCTGTGACACAGTATTGCTCGTTTCCCACAGTAATGCATTAAGCCCTCACCAGATCAGTATTCACAACTTCACTGATCCCTGAGATAATCTGACACTAGCCTTAAATTGGTACACACGTAAAATTAACAATATATTTAACTTCTACGCAGCCAGGATAAATGATACAACAACAGCAATGGCAACACTCTGAGAATGCATGCCTTTGCAGAGACACATAATAACAAGTAAATGGGGAAAATCCTGCTCTTTGATGGTTTTTTATCCAGGGGGTGATCAAGATCAGTCTGAAAATTTAATGGACCTAAGTTTGATCAAGAGCAGCCTTATTGTTTTTTATGTAGATCCAATTAGTAGTATTAACATAATCCTGCCAACAGGGAATATAAGATACTAAGAAAAAACAAGGGAATAAGATACTAAGTGGGAAGCTGAAGTTCAAGAGGTGAGTCTTAAGATGTCTTCCAAAGTCTATTACTGGGTGACTGGTTCTTTTATGAAAATTAAAGCAGAAGAGGTCCAAAGTTGCACACAATTTTGAAGTTGCACGCATTACTAAACAATGTGAACAGTAAGAGTATTTCCACAAATTTGTATCACCAGTTTGTATGTGTTTATCCCTCTTTTGAACTGCACCCTGTATTTTAACAGGAGATAATGGAACTTTTTTCAATTGTGGGGCAATGTGGGAAGATCTGGAAGTTAGAGTGATTACCCTGCTGAGGGCCAATTTCAGGAAGGGCTTAAGAATGGTGTTAGAGTCAAATGTGACATATTTAGACTCAAATATTTGACACTAGTTTGTTGAGTCTACAGCGTCAAACTCTGAAATTGAAGGAGACTCAGCTTGAGATATGGCTGAGTCATGTGATTCATGACGAGCTAATAAAAGATAAATTATAAAACCAAAAATATCAACCTTGCAACCTGTTCCAGACAGCAATAATTCAAAAAGGCCAGTTTGTACCACCGAGCATATTAACTATTGTCACACTGAGAGTCTTGTATATCTAATCTTCTTTTGGGTCAAGCAGATTCGGGCCCGAATTTTACAGAAGAGTTCAAAAGTTTAACATCATGAAAGGTCTTTACTGACTAGCAACTAAAAAGTTTGGCTATGAATACTCGTAAAAATGATAGAATTTCAATTGTTATTTCAGGAAAAGTAAAGGGGATTTAGCTAGAAAACTGCAACACAGTGCTACTATAATAACTTTGAACTGAAAAAATACACAATTCTATAAATGAATAAATTACTATAGAAAAGGAATATTAATACAAGCATAAATGAAACGTTTACATCCTGGCATATTAAATTATCTGTATATCTGGTATTTCATATAAGGCCTTATAGCATACATGTTATTTTGTACTGCAGATGTAACCAGTATTTGAATTCAGTAAACACTTTGTGCAAAAGTTATTTTAAGATGAAGTTGTATATGGTGTGTATTCATCATAGTCAGCCACTAGGAAACTTATTGTTAAATGCCGTTTTAACACTTAAGTCAGCATATGTGACTGATTTATCATCCCAAAATACAAGATATTCATTTCTAGATGTAAAAACGTTAAAAAGATTAATTTCAAACTGTTACTGTCAGAAACATGGTACCGTGTAGATGGTTTGCCTCTGTTTGAATGAGAAAGAAAGGCTTTATGTGTTTATTGAAAACCTTTTTACTCGTGTTTAATCAGTGTAAAAAATTAACATCTAGACACACCCCCCCCCCCCCCTTTCGTAGCTAGTACCTTTATCTTTCTAGAGTTACAGGCCAGGAATTTCTGTAATTTAGTAAAACTGAGTAGATTTTTAACTTTTACATTTATTCAATTATTATGGAAGAGTTAATTTATAAACTTAGTAACTCGATAAATCGACTTGATTTATCAACTTAGTAATTCAATAAATCAACTTAGCTATCTTAATTTCTCGACTACCTAACTTTATAAATCAACTTTACTATCTTGATACTAAGTTGAGATACGAGATACGCAAGTCAATTTATCAAGTTCCTAAGTCAGTAAATCAACTCATGTATTTCAATGTTACATAGATGTTTTACTTTGAATCTCTTTACTCAAGATCAATTTGCTTTACCAAGTAAGCCCCAAAAATTGGTCCCCAAGACCCTAGTCAAACTGGCACCCAGAAAATTACTGTACTCTTAAAGAGAATACCATGAACATAGATAACAAAAGTTATGTGCCAGTTAACAGAAGCCATGACTTTGACCTAAAATGTAATTTAATAAACCTCTATAGCACCTAATCTCTAACAAGGCAATTGAATCTTTAGTGCAGGTTTTTTATGCAGGTTATAGGACAATATCCAAATATTTTTGATATGTGTCAGTTACACTTTGTCACCCTTTTAAAACAAATAAAACATGATCATAAGGAATCATTCACCATTTGTTGCAAATCAGGGGAACAAGTTTACATTAAACGGATGCTAACCTGAAACAGGCTTACTTAATATACTTTTCATAAATAAATGCTAGCCACAGAGTCTGTCATCTGATGGACATTAAGCACTAAAACAGTATTGTTTGCAGCACTTTTTCTTGTTTTTACTTTGGGGAGAGTTTGCAGGTGTCAGGTATTAAGTCGGCCAGACACTGAGGGCTGAATTGTCAAAGGGCCAATTTGTCCAGCTCCCTGTTGATGCATTCTGAGAATATCCTGTATCTCATTTGGGATGTGAAAATGTATTGGCAATCATGTGGTCTTAATATTTTGGTTGTTCACATTTGATCCTGGCTCCTCTTTCAGGCCCTGTTATGGTCCTTAATACATCAAATTCTGTGCCATCTTAAAATTGGTATTAGAGGTTTTTGAAGTGAAAAAGCTACTATTAAACCACATTGTATGAATGGGACCTTGGACCCTAGTTTCATTGTCTAATGTGGTGTTCTATGCTTTTTAATAGCCTGTACCTTCTTTTTAATTGGTCCTAGAACTAAGTTGATTAATCAAGTTAGTAAATTGATTTATCGACTTACTAAGTCAATAAATCAAGGTAGTTAAGGCGAATTATTGAGATAGTAAGTCGATCAACTGAGATAGCTAAGTCGATTTTTCAAGTTAGTAAGTCGGAAAGATGAGATAGGTAAGTTGATTTATCAAGTTTGTAAGTCGATAAATCAAGATAGCTAAGTTGATTTATCGAGTTAGTATGTCGATAAATGTAGATAGCTAAGTCGATTATTGAGATACTAACTAGATAAATTGAGATACCTAAGTCGATTTATTGAGTTACTAAGTCAATACATCGAGATGGCTAAGTAGATTTATTGAGTTACTAAGTCGATTAATTCAGATAATTTATTAATTATCACTTGCTACTAGGTCAACTTTAAAAGTTAATCTTGAAACAAAGACTGAAATGAAGACTGGCTACTTTTGCTATGGACCTATTTTCTAGTAACTTTATACACTGTGGTATATATATTCCCTAATTTTTTCAAGCTTTTTTGTAAAAATTTCTGTTCGACAGTCAAAACAGTGAAATATGTTGTGTGTTTTCCTACATTTAAATTCCACCGACTTTTATACATCTTCAGAAAATCTGCTTTCACACAAATAATTGGAAAAAAGCAAAGTAGTTGAATAGAAATATTGTCAAGCAGGTGGCCTAATGTGTTTACATGTAAAGCAGGGTCATATACTTAAGAGATAACTTAATGTTAATAGTGTTTTTGGGAGTTTCAGTGTTGGGAGATATGGTACCCATGGAAAAGTCTGGCCAACACAAAAATTATCACTAGTGACCAAATCCCATTCTAAATATGTGTACTAAGACACCTGCAAGCTTTAAATATGCTTGTATGATGATAATTATTGTGGATACCATTTTTATATGCTCTCCTATATATCTTAACATCCATTTTAAATTGTTTTTTGAGGTTTTTCATCCAGACGTATGTTCCTTTCATTGCTAATATATCCTTGGATACCATTTTTATATGCTCTCCTATATATCTTAACATCCATTTTAAATTGTTTTTTCAGGTTTTTCATCCAGACGTATGTTCCTTTCATTGCTAATATATCCTTGGACTCTTTCATACTTATTTAATAATATCTCCCCCAATTTACACAATATAAAGAAGAAGGTAAAACCCCCAACCACAATACCCAAAGACATACCAATAAGTGCTGGTGACTGGGGAACAATCACAAACCCACCAATCAAAGCAACAGTGTCAGTGATGTAAACAAAACAAGCTAACACTAATCGGTGGAAGTGAGTCCCCAGGAGCGCTCCAAGAGGGGCTGTAATTGTAACACATGGCAGCACAGCAAGGAAATACTCCCATCCATCTTGCGTAATCCCACCGATGATCATCCCCCTCCAAAACCAACCCACACAAGAGGTCATTGCCATAAGGACCACAGATGTTGGTGTGGCAACTTTTTCTGAAACTCTGAAGAGGAGAGTCAGAAAGCTGAAGCTACATATATCTGCTCCACTGCCAGAAAATGAGGTACAAATGCCACCAGCAAAGCCAACTATAAGCAGGACCAACCTCTTCCACCAGTTTATGTTAGGGATGTTATTGAAGGTACGTCTATGATAATTGCGATTCAGAAGGAACAAGGCAAAAGCAAAGGAGAACCAGATGCTGACAAAGCCCATCTTTTTTGCAGCAGGGGTTAAAATGGGATCAATAACCTCTAGGCCAAAAATCACCCCAGCTGAAGACCCCAGGGCGCAGAAGACCAATGAATTCATTTCAACATGGACATTCATGAAGAGGATGGCAAAGGCGGCACTGCTCATTCCACAGGACTGAATCATCATGGAGAAGTCCCGGGCAAGGTATGGAGGCTCATTTAACACTAGAGTCATAATAGGAAAGGCCACCGATCCCCCGCCTTCACTGGTCATCCCTAAAAGTGATAAAGATGAGGAATTAACAGCTAGAAACATAAACTTGTACAAGTTGCAACTTGTGCAGGTTGACTTGTACAAGTTGCAACATGTACAAATTTTGGACGTTTACAAGTTGCAACTTGTATAGGCTTCACATTTATCAGTTAAACAATGTCTTTTAATGAAGTTATACTTTAAAATACGCAAAGTCAACAGATCTGATCTTCATGAATGACAAATGCACTGTAAATTATACTGTTTTAACGACAAGCAAAATGGTGACCTGCATATTTTTATAATTTTGTTGGCAGTTTCTATACCTGTAATGCATACCTTATATTATTTTAAAAGTTTGAGTCATACTGGCCCAACTAAAGCTTGTATCTGACTTTTGGGTTTGTTGGTGTTGGTAACCTTGTAATTTATTATTATGTTTTTTGTCAACAATTATCCTATATTTATTTATTCCACAACAAAGGCATAAATTCATTATTTTATGATGATAAAATCACATCTTAATTTTAGGACTTTGCAACCTTTACAAAATAAATGTACAAGTTTAAACTTGTACAGGCTCTTTGTGTGAGTTGCAACTTGTACAAAATCTCCACTTGTACATAATATATGTGTAGTAGAATATTTTATCATGTTTACCAAGGGTCCTGTTTACCAATGACTGAGGTGTTCCAAAACTTCTGTATAAGTACTGGTTTATCTATGTATACTCTAGTATTTTGAAAATATTTATTACATAATTAAAGCAAAATTAGTTCTTAATTCAGTAGATAAAATACTAATGTATGTTCATATAGCGATTAGCAAGATATATAGCTAACATAAGGAAGACATTACCATTACCAACACAAGCACACTACTCCATTATCAATACTTTCTTCCAAATCATCCATATGTAATTAAACTTTGCACTTGAAGACTTCAGTTGAGCTAATGTTTTTTCCTCTGCAAATTTGATTTCCAAGATTTTTTGTAGGTATATAAAAGTTCAATGTATGATTGTTATTAGTACACCAAAAGTGGAAAACATGTCAAACGGGACAAAGGTTTGATCATGGTTGATATAGGCTAATATTTTCTCCTCTTTTGTGATTGGAATGTAAAGACCTATCTTGTTTTGAATCCACTGACAGATAACTCACCATAGCTCATTAGTTTTTACACATTCTGAAAACAAATGCTTCAGGGACATTATTACATAGAAGGCAGGTTTTTGTTCTGATCATATTGATCTTATATAAATAGTCTTTAGTAGTGCCTAAAAGTTGGTGAAATATCTTATATTGAAACCATTTGATATCATTATCACATACTGTTTTGAAGCAGACTTTGTATATATTCGGCAATATGTTGTTATTTATTTACATAATTAAAGTTCTTTGCCAAAAAAATTCACATATTGGGTTCTCTCTGATTGAACATTTATTCTGTTCAAGATGAAATGACCGGTTTCCTTTTTTGAGTTAAGAACACTTTAATCTGTGTTAACATTTATGGCCTCTGTAAGGAGAATTTATCTCTTTTTTATATTTCTTAATAAAGGCTTTAAGAAGACCTCTAATCATATAATAGTTAAAGACATTAGATTTTATCCCAAATTTATCTTATATTAGTTCATAGCTAATTATTTTTCCAGTGTTATCAACTATGTCTCCATCAATTTGAATTCCATTTTTTTTTTGCCAATCCGAAAAGTGCAATGTATCCCTGGATATTTGGCTATTCAACCATAGAGGTGATTGCATGATGTCAAGGTTATCCTCTGCTGTCTGTTTTGCACAAAAGTCTCCCCACTGTAAGAACACATGCTTCCAAAAGGGATTGTCTAATTTCTGTACAAGGACATTACACCAGCCACCTCTAAATTCAATCACTCTATTAAGATTTCTCACAACTGACAATGGAATGTCATGCCATGGGCAAGTAGTGTTTAATTGTTGAGTAACTATTGTTTTCATCTATCCTAGCTTGATTTATGTTTTCAAAATTGTGTATGTCCACCATGTTTTAACCTCCCTGACTTTAATCTTGGAAGAGTGTATTTCTTTTCACCTTATTTTTTCCCTTGGTTTTTCATCCCTTAAAAACTAAAAAATTATCAACTTTCGGAGGTGTTATAATTGACATAAACAAAGGGTTAAACTGAGGAAGCAACCGTGATTCGATAATGGTAATCTTTCTAATTTTGTTTGTTTTGCTGAATTTTGTTGTCTGTAAATTAACACAGAAATATTGTTGGAACTTGAAGTTTTTTAATCCAGTGGTATAAATATTTATTGGTGCGTGTATCATATATAATATTATTTCGGGGTATACACATTTCTTTTACTTACTGTTGAAACAAACTGTTGGTTAATAAATTATAAAATAGAAGTGAATTGAAGAGCAGTGAGATTTATCACACAAAAAGACAAAAGATAACATTTTCTTTACTCATGAAAAAAAGTAATACAAATATTTCATGGGTAATACCTGCAATCATCCCTCCAAATGCCATTGTGATGGTCATTGGGTATTTGTCTACAAAAATATCCAGCATATCCTTGCTAATAATAACTGCCCAAAAAGCGGTATGGAAGATCAAGCCAGGTAGAAGCGAGCCTATTATTTTTCTTTTGGATTCGGAGAGGCCACCAAATGGTCCACCAGTCTCTATAAGCTCTTCAAATCCTTCATCTGTGGCTCCACTTTTCAGCTGACCTTGATATTCAATACAAATAGGTAGGGTGTTACAAAGTTATTCAAATTGACATGAAAAGTGACAGATTAAGAATTCATAAAAGTTTGATTTGATATTTATCTCCCTTTCAAAAGCTGGCGGCACGTTTTTACATGTTGTATTCACAAAGAGTCTTAGACTTAACCAGGCTTTAGGTTCTTAAGGGGAGCTACATTTTGATTTGGATCAAGAACTTTCTGGAACTTTGGTGGAAACTTTTTGGACTTTGGATATTAGTATTATGTGAAATCATGACACTTCTTGAGGTTATGTACTGTTGCAAGAAACGTTTACTGTTACAAGAAACATAGTTATATGAATTTGATTTCTCAATTTGTAATTCTATACACAAATATTTTTATGACAAGGATATCTCTCCCATTAAAACCAGTTTTGGTATTTTAGTTGGTAAACCTGATGATGGCCTTGCAATACTCTGGTGAAAAAGTCGGGTACCTACTGTAATATTTTAAACTGATGAGAATTTAAATGATAATCATCTTGTGGGTATTGAATTAACAGATAACAAAGACAGGAAGTATATTGTTCCTTAAGTTATACTTGCATGTTGAAAGTAATAATAAATCTGACATCTGTATGCATTACTTAGGTAAAATAAGCTCTACAATTGCATCCTCTGACTTTAATTTCATCTATGCACTTGGTGATTACAATGCTCATATTGACTGTTATACATCAAATGTTTGGTAATGAATTGTTAAAATTTTGTGGCGATGAAGGCTTAGTTTTATCTGATGTTAGCTTTCTTGGAAAACAATAACCAGAGCAATACCTTTACTTATAAGTGATGTACATCATAGTGTTTTATGGCTAGCTCACTATATTAGTTATCAAGAGGGGTGATAATAAAATTATCAGCATGGAAATTCTGTATACTTGTACTGGTTCTGATCACTCTCCTCTATTTATGTTGAATGTAGTCTGTACAGTTTATGCCAAACCTACTGTCAGTTTAACACAATCATGTTTAAAAATGGTCAAAATAAGTGATGTTGGTATCAATAGGTATCATTATAATACTGAAAATTATTTCTAAAGATTTAGCCTTGACAAGGATTTACTATTATACAAAGTTGCTTCTTGTAAGAGTACTAATAATAATAGAAAAGTTGATAGTTTGTATGACAATATTGCAAATGGTTTAGTTCCATCGAATAAAGACTTTGTTCAGATACTCAAACATGTGGGGTTCCCACTTTCAAAAATGCATAAATATAAGTGTAATAACTGCAGCTAAAATCTTCTGTCACAAATAAGTGTGCAATGTTGGCTTTAGCTGTGATATGCAGGTTACTGTAGATGTGTAAAACTATGACTTAGTAAGTCTGGTAAAGCCCCTGACCATCATTAGTGAACATTGTAAGTATGCAAAGCAATGATCTGACAGTTATGTTGTCTGAACTCTTTTCATGTATATTCATACACAGCCATACATAGCCACATTCCACAGAAGTCATTCTAAGCATTCTTGTGCCACTTATAAAGAACAAATCAGGTGAATTAACTTGTTTGAATTTATTATTCTGTGTGGATTTGTGAATAAAAAAATACAAGGCCGAAGGATGAGTAATTTTCTGATTCATAAATCCACATTTTTGAGTAGTTTCTCTGGCTTAAACCACAAAAAAGGCCATATAAAAATCAATATTTACATATACATGGCCTAAATCTCTAATTATATTGAATGTGGTGACCTGAACATTGAAAAAAGTGTTGATTCTGAAAATGTTCAACTGAATTAATAAAGTCTTTTGTATTCTGCTGGTGCATTTGTCCTTAGCATTTATGGTGTCGAGCTTGTAGCTTTGCAACCATGTTCAGTGAGAGTACATGACAAAGCCTATTTATTATTCAAAATAAATATAAAAATATCAGTGATTATAGGTTGAAAGGATTTGGAAAAAAACATACATAACACAAATGGACTGTGCACAGTGATGTAAAAAGGTAAGGTATTTCACATTTTGCTATTTTTCATTGCATTTTACTGTTCTTTGTACATATCATTAAATTTTAAATTATATGTCAAAATGTTAATATAAATGTTGACATACAAATTATTGACTGCACTATTAAAGGACAAAACATAATTCTGTGCTAATATCTCAGAAAATACACCATCATTAAATATTGTTCCCAACATTGATTTAGCATAAAATAATGTTTTATTACATTGTCTAAAATTGTTTTCAGTCTTACTGGACTGGGTAGCAAAGCTATCTGAGAACTAGAGGGTAATGAAAGGTCAGGATCTCAATTTAACTCTGTGTACCGAGTCTGAGGTTACTGCTTTAAAGAAAACGGATTTCATTCATTGCTTCACTTTGGATTGAGGATTTTCCTGCTGAGGATTTGATTAAAAATTGTGCTTCAGTCATACAGGACACCCTAAGAAGCTTGTTCACCAGTGAAGCTTTGTAAAACTACTCATAAATATTAAAAGCAATTTTGTTCCAAATATTAAGATTATTTCAAAGTCAGTGTCAAGTTTCAAACATTTTGTTTTGTGAAATGAATATAATTTTCATATATTGTTTTGTACTACTGTGGTTTATATGTGTTAAGTCCTTAAAATGATGTCTAATAAAACACATTTCTTTAAAATATTCAACATTAAAATTGTCAGACTATGTTCACCTGATTACATTATAATCAGGGCCATTTAATTAAACAATTTAAAAAGTGTGAATTTTTATTCTAAAAAGAGTTGATTCGTAAGCTAAAAGTGTGAATTCTCAAACTTAAAAGTGTGGATTCTGAAGCTGAAAAGTCTGGATTCGTGAAAAAGAATTGACACCTATTCTATTGTCTGTTACCAAAAGTGTGGTTTAACAATAGGTACAACAAACTTATAGAGACAACTCATAATCAGTTTAGTTTCAAAAAGTAAATCATCTACAGATTTGTCTATATGTTATGACCCAGCTGTAAAATTATCCATTTCATGAAATGGGCAAGGAAATTGTCCATTTCAGGATATAGACAGCCCAACCATCCATTTGAGAAATGGACAAATCTATATATATATTCGCTCTCCATTTCTTGAAATAGACAAAGTCATGTATGGAAGTTAAACTTTCATTCATGGCCAATCGTTGGCTTAAGTTATCCACTTTATTTCCAATTAAAATGATAATTAGTTAGCAGTTAAATAGTTATGAATTTGAAATAAAAGTGTCAATTTGAAGATTAGATCTAAGGGTTATTAAAAGTAACTGTTAATCTAAAAAGGTTGAAGCCATCCAACAGGTCACAAAAAGGAGTGGGCTAATTACAATTAAATCCAAATTACCAGTGGTGAGGCTTTCTTTCAATCATATCTAAGGATAGTAGCGAACCTTTTGGGGATTAGATCTAAGGGGTAATTCAGTGTCTGTGACAGTCATAAATCAAATGACAATGTGGACAAGTATACAGCAACAGTTATATTAACATTTGCAATTAGTAATGTAAATAAACTACCTATGTGGCTCAGTGTTAAAAGCTCTTAATGTTATGAGATATATGTTGTGGTTTAGACTCGCATAGATGCTACCTAAAAATCTTAATTCTTAGTAAATGTAAAACCCAATATTAAGAAATACTTAACTAATGTTGCAACTTAATAATAGTAGGATCATGTTAGATGTTACAAAAAAATGTTGAAGGAATTGTAATAACCTGCACATAACAAGTAGACTTTAGGTTAAAGTACAACCTTTGATGTATTCTAATACTGTGTTTCAATAAAAGACCCCCCCCCCATTTTTTTACTGTGAAAGAGAGCAAATATTTCGTACATTTAGTTGTTCATTTCATGAAAAGTTCTGTAGATTTTTTATCCATTTCACGTAATTGACAGTTTGGTTGTCCATTTCATGAAATGGACAATTTCCTTGCCCATTTCACAAAATGGACAATTTCAGACCTGGGTCTTTACACATATATACAATTAAACAAGTAATTGAATATTACAGAAACTTATCCAGCTGTGTATATGTGTGTTATCTTGATGCCAGTAAAGCGCTGACAGAGTTAACCGCTAGCTTTTGCTAAAAAAAAATTGAGACCGACATTTCCCCCCTTTGTTATTTCCTTTCTTATGTTTAGCGGTAATTAACAATTATTCTGTGTAAAATGCTGACAAATGAACCTTTTAGAAGCTTTGTATAGATGATGTCATTTCTAAATGAAATAGACGCCCTTACTTGACATATGGCCAATGGCCAACATACAATTAAAAACATTTTTTTTCTGTATTACTGATTTCCTGTTTACATTATGGCAATTTTTGGCATGTGCCGATTTACTAAGCCAGTTGTTGGGATAGATAAATATTGCAAGGGAGAAACCATGATTTTTTATTAAGTACGCCCTGATTTTTCAGAAAGTTATGGCTATATGCAATATTTGTTAGGTGATGGGGTATTGGGGAGTTTGTATTTAGGAGCAAACCTTATTATTCTTTCACCTCTCACAGTGTAATTTCCCCTTGGTCATTCAGGTTAACCTGTTCTGCATGTGTGGCATGTTCTGATTGGCTTTCACTGGTTTCCTTCGTCACTCCATAACCTTCAGACCAAATCAGCTCATATGTGAATCAACAGTCAAGGAAGACACACGTGAATCATGAATATTACATTGCTTCCTGAATAATTCCATTTTTGTATTTCCATTTTATAGCATTTTATCACCATGTTTTAGTTCTTTTATCAATGTAACAATTTTATTGTAACTTTTTAGTTCATTTTGTTTTATCCTACCTTGTTATAAATTATGTGTATTTACTTTGTTATATTGATTCTTGTTATATTAATCAATATAACGACCTTGTAACGAGTATCAGTTGGTGGTACTGATTTTTGTATTTGAACTGTGTATGTACCCAGAAGTCCCCTAATTCATGTAAAAATAGTATCAAGTACATCCTGTGCCAAGCTTGTGTGGAGTTCAAATGAAAGAATGAAAGAATCCTTAAGAAAATTAATGTGTACAACGTCTTGTGGAAGAAATGGTTTGATCAAAGCCATTCTTGTAAATAAATCCCAGGTATATCATTTGTTGATGTGGTAAAAGAGATACTAGACATAATCATGAATCACAAATTAATCACTCTGTGGGTTCACTAGGAAGTCAAAGGCAAGACTTGGTAACATACTACTTTTTTGGATAGCAGAAATATAGCTCTCACGAGTTTGTTGCTTAAAGGGACTCTTATTGATAATTGTTGAGACTGTCTACTTCTCCAGATCAGATTGAACGAGACATGTTTGGCACTTAAAAAGTGATTCTTAGTATTACAAGATCTTAACACAGAGTCCGATTTGGATTCTATGTATTAGTTTATGGCTCCAGTAGTCAGTGCATGAGTAAACATAGTACTTTTAGAGAATTTATTTCTAAGAACTTACCAGCTGGTTCTGTTGAACACAAAGTTTGTGAAAATGATAATGACAGTTCCTAAAATCCGATTAATGATATAGATATTAGGGATGACAACATGCACTTATCAGCCACTGTACCAGATCTGGTCGATAACAATTCTCAAGTTATTTCTGAGGAACTTTTGAAGCAAAACACTCCAATGGCAATCACTTCAGAGTTATCCCTTGTCACCTATGTTGTTGTATAATGCAGAACCCACAGATGATGATAAGATAAGTGATAGTTTGTGGCTGCATAGAATGGTTTATCTGTCTGATAACCTAATTTTATGCATGTGAATATCCCAGAGCATTCCCATCTTTATGTACCTAGATGGCACTTTTACCTCCAGGATTATTTGGATCAACATCTTGGACCACTGTGAATTACCCTTGACTTTGACAGATTTGTACCTCTAAATTCTACTTTAAAATTCTATTTAAAATCACGCTTCAGCTAATCAATGTGTCAACCATGTCCATATGTACATTGCAGAAAACTATCTTTTAGAAGACATGTATAGTCCATTTGATAAATCCTTTTTCAATACATGGTAGCCCTTTATGCTTAGAGATGAACCTGACTCAGGTACTCATGGGACTATTGTAAATATCATTTGGCCAGGTGGCGCCTCATTTTGCGATGGGTTTTCTAAAGATACCTACTTCTGTTCAAAATTGTTGTTAAAATATCTCGAAGTAGATGAATTGATTATAAAGTTAAATAACATGGCATTGTCAGTCTAACATATAACATAGATATCAGTGGAACCTTTCATCAATTGAAAATTGACCCTAGAGATCCTGAATTGTTAGGCTAAGGATGGGGGATTTTTATTGGAGGGAAGTGTTCCTTTTGGTTTTAATCATGGGTCAGATTTCTTCCACAGTGCGTCCGACAACATTTGCTTTAATATGAACCACGCCTTTTCAATTATATAGATGACCTTATATTTGTGGGTCTTCCTTCTGCAATTCACCAATATTTTGCATTTTTAAAGAATTTATTGCAGTAGCTGGGTTTGAAAATGAATATAAAAAACTGGACCAACCTGCAACCAGGGTGGTTTGTCTTGGTATACTGATGCATTCAGTAAGTGAAATGATTTCTATACCTTCTAAAAGGGTAGATGGGATTGTTGAGATGTGCAACTTATGATCAGGTTAGTCATTTCGTTCTATGACTCAACTTCAAACCTTGATTGGTTACTTACTTTATATGTGAAAAAGTGTTAACCAGGCCTGGGGTCAAGTACATGGACCCAAGTACAAGTATTTTGCCAAGTTGTAAGTACAAGTACTGGTGTCATGACTCAAGTACAAGTACTTTTATAGCGTATGACCCAATTATTTATAGACATACAATTTTAAAGAAACATTCAATAAAAACTGATGAGCTAAAATATGCTGCATTATTTTTCTTGTTAAATAAGTAATTAGCCCCTCGTCTCCATCAAGCTTGACATTCAACACTGAGTTTGCTGAGTGGGTCTTTTGTGTGAAAATGAATAGCCCTTAAGGTGGGTTTAATGCCACTGTGACTGAGTGGATTTTTTTGAGTAAAAGTGTAAATTAAATGCTGCACCTTTATGATCAATACACAGATACATTCTGAATGAGTAGGTTAAATCTAACCTCTTTATAATTGTCGAAAACATACGCTGAGGCTTACTAAACATCCCTTTGTTCTCAGACAAATAACACAAACTTTAATCTATCTACACCCTGCTGAAAAAGACAGTTAAAATTTCACACCTTAGAAATCACTTAATAAAACTACAATGAACTTTGAATGTACTTGAAAGTAATTGAATAGTACTTTGATACTTAAGCAAGTACAAGTATAAGTACAATATTCAGCTGTCAAGTACTTAAAAATGAGTGATTAAGTTTAAGTACCAAGTACAAGTACGTGTACTGGCCCTAGGCCTGGTGTCAACCCAACTCGACAGTTTTTCAAAGCGTATGCTTACTTTACTTAGAGTGAATGTAACAAATAAGAAAATTAAACTTACTGAAAGTTTCTTCATGGACTTGACTAGGTTTCAGCTATTTTTGCGACAATTTAATGGGGTTGTATTCTGTAATTATAGGGCTCCTTGAAGCAGAAGTACATTTGGATGCTTCTCTTACTACATTGGGAGTTGCTACTGTGAGCAAGTATACACATCTCCAATTCCCAGAAAATTGAGAAGTTACAGTATTGTACATCTAGAGATGTTGAATATTGTAGTTTATTTAAAAACTGGCAGAACAAGTATACTCAAATAAATTGTGATAGCAAAGCAGTAGTGGATGTTCTGTCGCCAGGTAAGGCGACATGTGCCAGGAAGATATGGTAAATTGCAGCTATGTAGGATATGAATTTGTACTTACATATATTCGTGGAAGGTTTAAATGTGTGTGGCAGACCTTTTGATCCAGATGGACTTGTGATCTGCAGGTTTAGGAAAAGCTTTGTCAATGCAATTCGAATCCTTGTCCACATATTGATATTACTTTGCTCAATCAAGATTTATAATTTCAGATTCCTCACATGTATGAATGTTATGAACAATACATTTGTAGAGATGTTTAGGGGCAGGATAACGTATTATATGACCTGCTTCTCAAATCGCTTGGCTTGAGTTCTGCAGATGGCAGTATTCTGCTGGAGATGTGATTATGTCAGTTGGATGATTCTCATTCTTTGTCTTCTACTACTGGTGTCTGATGACACTTGCGTTAAAAATGTTATTGTTGCTATCATTTATGGAAAACATTGTGATGCCATTGTGGATTGATGGATGTATGCTTGCTGTTGATAATATAATAATATTGTTGATAATATAATAATATATTTTTCTATGCTTATCTTATCTTTTATTTGCTTATGTTAGCATATGTCTTATATCACGTTTCTTACCTTTATTCTGCCGTGGGGAGTAGTACTCAGTACTACTGTGGGGTCTAGCCTCACAACTAGCATTCATTTGTTATTTTACAATCACAATTAGTTAGTTGTTCTCCTTAGTGTTCTCAAAAAATTTTTTATTCTAATCGAGGAGGCATTACCCTGTATTTGGAAGGCCGCAGCTTCTCATGACATTTACCTGTGGTGTATTAGATTTATTAGGGGTTGTATTAGATTCCAGTTACATTTTGACCTTTTCACTAGCTCACCATATTCTGTGTATGTGGACTTCTGCTGTATGTTTACTCAGAGGTCAGTCTAATTAATAGTTAGCTAAATCCAGGTCAGGAGTCAGGCCTCAGAGGTCTGCAGATCTGACCTTGAGGTCACATGACTGGTACTTGAACTTTGCTCAATGCCTCTTGAGTTGGTGGTGTGTCTTATTCACCCAAGGTTTAACTCCCTTTCTTAATAAATAAAATTATTCGTATTATCTTGACACTGTGTGGTCACTTCTCTATGGTTAACCTCTTCAGGTTATGAACTGACTGGTTATGAATGAACATAAACAAAATGTTACGACTGTGTGTACTTGCTTATACATAAGCTTCACCCTTGTAATGAATCGAGACAATTATGGACTTCTCACTATTAAATTATGATTTTGATTCTAAATTATTTCCTGGGGTTGGAATTAAAGCAGTTTCTTGGTAACTGCCAGATGGTTAACAATACAAAATCTTCACCATCCAGTGTATTGTGTATGCACTAACTTTCTCCACCCTTACAAAAAACATGAAATGCCTGGACCTTGGCTCAAGCATTGCTTTACAAATGATATTAAATAAAAACACATCGACCCAATACATTAATTCAAAATCTAACCTTCCCAGAAATATTTCCTACACCAGAAACCACAGCCATGACGACACCACTTCCGCCAGAATGGATTGCACTTCCTGTTTTGCCTCTTCAGTTTACCTTCATCTTTGTTCTGTTGTGTATCCATTTCCAGTTGTTCGCCATTGATGTCTTCCAGCAGTTCTTCTGTTGCTTGGAGATTCCAACCATTTGCTATCTGCTTTTCCCTGCCATTTTCCTTGGAAGCCATTAGTCAAAGGTCTGAAATTCATCAAAGAAACAAAAGTTTAGCTGTTTTGGTTTTCAGACTTTTATACCCTTATTAAGAACCCACGGTGATGGTACAATTGTGTGAACCAGAGCAATATGTTTTGGTGGGATTAATAGATTTATGTAGATAGGATTCTCTATACTAATTAAAGTGTAGAGGATTTGATAAAACACTTTGATGTTGGTGCTGATTATTTTCCTTCTGGTTATACAGTTTGAAAATCTTATTGTCTGTATCATTAAAATGTAGGAAAGGCTATGTTGATCCTGAAAATGGAGAAAAAAAACTTATTGTTGCTTTTAATATATAGAGTATTGGTACAATATATCTATATAATACTGATTTACTCTTCATTTTACAAACTATTTTAATGAACTGGCATTTCCTTAGCAACGAGCTTTGCAAATGAAAAAAAAATGTAGTTGACTTTAAGGTTTGCATAATTGAATTGACAACCTTAACTGCATATAAGGTAGATGTCATGAATCAATAAGGTGCTGAATCTTAATGATAAATTGGTGTTCTTTGGTACATCAAATTCATTAAGGTCAATAGATTAATTTCCAACTGTAGCAAAATTTTCTCCACCATCTGCCACTGTGGCCTGGTGAGTAACACACTCGCCAAGGAACACAGACAACCATAGTTTTATCCCATGTGCAGGCAGATACATAGTGGCTTAGTTGGCCATTGGAAAAGGTGGTCCTCGGTCTTAGGATCCTATCCCAAGTGGTTTGATAAATTTATTTAGGAACACTGATAATTGATCACCCTGGAGTCTCTGTCTTTTAGTCAAAGAAATGTTAGTCACTGGACAGTCTGGGCTGTCCTTGTGTGGTTGGGATGGGTCAAATAGAGCTTTGAGTCCTGTAGTGCAAAGAGGCATATTTAGATGAGTATAGAAAGACAATATAAACAAAAATACTAGTGGTCTATTACTCAACAATAAAATGACTCTATAAATCACAACCACCTACTGGTTAGTACGTTTGGCATCTAATCATAGGCTGCTCTGTGTGGGTTTGAGTTCCACAAGTGATAATGCTGGGGACCTGTCCAAATCTGACCCTGGGTATTGAATGGAACTTAAAACCTTAATGTTAATTTTGATTAAGGCCGATTTAATGTGTTGGAATATGAACAAAATATTGAATGGCAGACTTCACAAAGTGACTATTGCCATTAACTAGGGAAATTCACCTGTAAAAATAGACTTGGTTACAAGTCTTCACTTGGGGTGTTATTTGAAACAATCAATGAGTTCGTTTTATAACATTCTACGGCCATGTTCACCAAAGGTCTTAGCCAAGTCTTAAGTTAACTTTTGTAAAAAATATATAGCCATCTTAAGCCTGAGATTTGGCTAAGAATTTTTGTGAATAAGGCCGCTAGAATTTACTTGCTCACCGGAGGAGAGAATATTCTCAGAGAATCATAGTGTACTAAGGAAAAGCCTTGCACTAGATCTACTGCATGAAGAACTTTCCCTTTTCAATCATTATTATTGAAAACATTCATTTGTGTTAAAGTGTTAAAATTACCAGTATGTTCTTGTTTTTTTTTGGTCAACAGCATACCAGAAATACATTTCTATGTTTTTTTAAAGTTTACAAAATATTACTGAGTTGTGTAACAATTGAATTTGTGTTAGTATTTTTTATTTATTCACTCTAGCATATTGTGAAATAATGTTGAGATATTATTAACTAACAACCCAAGATGTCGAAGGTTTGAAGCATAATCAAGATTGACTGACTAAATAATCAACTGAAACTGCTTCCATTTCTCTCAGGCTTGTTCTGTTTAGGCTTAAAGTGTTGTTAATAGGACACTGGCGCTGACTGTGAAACATCCGCATCTGGACTCTGCAAATCACAGTTCCATCCCAAACTGAAAAAGTTAATAGTAATCTACCGGTTTAAATGCTTTGCAAATTATATGAGTAACTTGAATCTTTAGTTTGTAATAGCTAGTTATTCTTACCTATATTTTGGTCAGTTAGACACAACTGACCATTTTATTAAGACTGTTGATGTTCACAATATTTGGACTGCCATCGGAAACCTAAACAGTGAGGTTTCAAAAATACACAATGACCTGACAGAATGGGGAATTCATGTAGGTATAATATGCAAGAAAATACTTCATTACAAATGGTCAACATTCTGATACTTTTACCAAAACAATACATTTCTCTGTCCAAAAATAATGAAGAACCCATTTTAAAAAATTACATTTTATAGAAAGCTTTAGAGAAGGTTGCAAAGTGAGTTATGTCTTTGCAGACTGAATAATAATAATGTTATGATCAGTCTTTGTGAAAATATATTAAGGTTGGTTGATAACAAGTTAAATGACGCTTAAAGCCATAAACCTAAGGGTAAATGTCTTGCAAGTGCTTATGAGTGTGTCTTTTCTTGCATCTGTGTATCATGTCATTATGTTCGATACTATAATATTTAATAATAAGTTACAGGTTAGCAAAGCAAGGTGAGCAGCACCCCTTGTTTATGAAGTTAACTTCAAACATTAATAAAGAACACATCAACAATTTATACCAATCTGTCAACTTTCAACTTAATTGTTATTTTATTTTGAAATTATCAGGTGGCATCAATAGACCACATCACTGTAATGATGTGTGTTGGTGATACTGTCAACTTTTCTGATAGATGAAAAGAATTTGCCAACAGTTGCAATGGGTAGAGTAAGAAATCTAAAATTCGCCAGGAATCTAAAATTCGCCACCTCTAAAACCTTAGTTAATTTATGAAGAAAATGATGTTTTTGTCTAAAAATTGGTATTTTTCAGTTCAAAAAGCCTTAATTTACTATACAATCAACAAATCTCACCACAATTAATTTATTTTATTAGTATTTTCACATGTGGCGAATTTCAGATATGTGGCGAATTTTAGAGTTTTCCTTCAAAGTGGTTGTATGGAGCTTTTGCTAATGGTAGTAATCACAGCAGGAAATTACGTATAAATTACACAGTTTAACTGTTGCAGTCATTAGAAAATTAAGCAGTACCCAAACCATAACAGCCATATTGAATTACATTTGCAGGATACATGGACAAAGGACTATTTCATGAATGGTTTGTGAAGTTGATTATACCAAACTGTGGCTCTCTTGATGGATAAGTCATTTGTCTGTCATAGTCATTGATGCTGCAAGGGAGAATGAGGTGAATCCCACTAAATAGTGTTTGCTCTTTACCAGTACTTGTCCAATGCCAACTAATTTCCATAACACATTCATTGCACATTATATGTTACTAAACAGAAATGTACTATTCAAATTCCTCAATTAACAGTTATACGGCAGTTTCCAGTTACAAATGCATCATAACCCCATATACTTAAGACAGATGCAAATATCCTGACATAATAGTGACACTTAATGTTATGGTTCTTATTATATTACTTCATGATTTTCACTGGGAAGATGGCTGTACAATCCTTATCCTGCTGAGCACCTGAATACATTATGCACCAACAGGAAAAATTCAAGTACTGCAACCCATGTGCAGTTACTGTAACATGACTCATTATGAATTTGTTTGAGGTAAAACTTAACATTTCGATTTCTACTATTCCCCTCTAACACAAGTATTTCATTTCATATGTATTTATTCATTTCAGATTGCATTAATTGGATTCCCAGCTCACACCACACATCTGCTGCAAGCACTGGATCTGGGCTTGTTTTCTGAAGTCCAAAAAACATATAATGCCATTGTGTTTGCTACAGGCGCTAGATCAACCAAAAGTAGAATTACCAAATCATACTTCCCTACAACTTGGTCCAATGCTGTCAGGCATCTGCGAAACTAATACAGATGCACAGGGTTATGCCCATTTGACCCAACGGCCCTTGGCAAAAGCAAAATCAAAAAGAGAAAGTATGATGTCCTTAGATTTATATTTAATATTATTGTTGGTACACAGCTACATAAACAAACATCTTATTATGTTAAATTATATATTAAAAATTTAAATTTCCTTCCTGTAAAAGAAAATATTTTGAGGTGTACATTTTCCTGTGTTAAACTTTGCAGATTTGCCAATAATCCAAATGAAAGTGTCTTGAAGAGGAATCAAAATGTACAACCTATTGCACCGAATGAGGATCCATGTGAGACATACTTCAGGTATCCGTATCCAGAAACATCTGTGAGGCAGCTACCCCCAGTAATGGAGCTTAGTTTCCTTATAAGGCAAAATTTGTCTTTAAATAGTGGCAATAACTCCTTTGCAAAACCCAGAACCAGCTGTATTGTAACTTATGGGTTTGTCATTACTGGAGATGAAGTCCTTATTCAAATGTTAGGATACATTATTTTTTTAATATAGGATGAAATTAAATGTATCTCATTTCATATTGTGCATACATATTTATTTTGATAATGTTTCGCGTTAACTTTCACTTAGTTATTAAGAAAAAAGAAGAGAAATGGGTTAAAAGTAAAAGCACACTCCTGGAAAAAACAGAAAAAAAGCTGATGCAAAGGAAGCAAAAGTGAATGTGTTTATTTTATTGCACATATTTGCTCATATTTCAATGACAATCAAAGGATCTTATCCATTTATCTGTATTTTATAAAATTCAACAATGCAAAGTTTGGGTCATATTGTATTTGGTTTTGTAGTAATTGCATACAGGAGCAGCCAATTTGGAGTGATATTCCTGCATTGAATGATAATAATGTGGAAACTTTCACTCTCACTGAAGCAAGTCATTATGTTATATCTGTCTGAAGGAGGTGCCACCAAACCTTTATTGTGGTAAAGGTGGAAAAGATGTCTAAGTGAAAGGAGGCAAAAGAGATTGATTGGGTGTTTTGTGACACATGTAACAGATTGTTGCATTGTTTATGTGAAAAGTTTTTCATTGAAAGACTTAGGTGAAACATACAAATGCAGTGTTTGTCAAACTAAAAATTCATAAAATTTGGTGTCACCAATATAAAATATTTCTGCCACTTTTTTGTGTAACGTAATTCTTGCTGATATACTGATCATATTTTCTTATCCATGTCTGCCATATGTTCCTGCAATCTGAATATTTTAATTTTCTTTCTATCTACATTTCTGTGGATGTGTTTTAGTACACACCAGGCATTTCTGTTACACCTGATTATAACACATTGAAAACAAGGTCATCTCACGTTTTGGCTATTGTTGTATTTAATACACTTTAAACATAATTTCCTTTGTGGTGATTATTTTGTGTAGGGTGAGCATTTTAACAGCTTAATTGTTGGTAAAAATGGGATTGATGATAATTCCATTTGTTTACGTTGTACATATCCGAGTGATAATAGGAATAAATGTGTGTAACATGTCATTTTATAAGAATATCCATCTGCCAAACTAAATGTACTTCCTATCTGAATCAGTCCATGCACTTAAGCATGTTTTCTTTTGTAACTACCATTCCTTGTGATTATCGTTAACTATCAGTGAATGACCACGACTGCCGATGATGCCTCACTGGGCAGTACACAACATGTATGCTCCAATAAAGGTTGCAGTTTGTTTTAACCAAACCAACTAACAGACAAGTGGACTTGTATGTCTTATATTCTCATAAGAGTAGTCAAAGTTATTGTTGAAGAAAAACATGCAAAATTAGTCTTTGCCAAAGATATGTTGTAACACCCTAAAAAGTGTAAGCAGCCTCAAGATTAGCAGTAACTCAATTATAACCAAAAGGATCAGATGTGATAACTTTGGACAAAAATGCTTACTTACAATTATTTTTAAACATGTTTAGATATGGGACGAGTGTCTTTGATCACCGTAATAATGCTCCAATAAGATTACATTCATAACTGCATTATCCCATGTGGGAAAGTTGGTAGTTACTTACCCAAGCCCAGTATTTTACAGTGCGGAATCTTAACCAACTAGTATAACTTCCTGTGCCCTTAACAAACATGTCGTGATATAACCTACACAATGTTTTGAAGGCGATGTTAAACCTATATAAATAAATAAATAAATTAAAAGGTAACTCAAAATGAAAAATATCTCAAGTAATTGAATTGCTCAGGCAGCTTTCAGTGCACAGTCATATTAATATTGATCTGGTAAGCCAAACTGACTATAGTAAGGCAGTTTATATTATTCTGTTACACTCATTGCTATAAAAACAAAGGCTAATGGTTGGTGGAGGTTAACAACTATTAATACTTATCTGCAAATATTTATTTTCGCCTGAACATTGACTTCTACTTCCAACTAGGCCAAAAAAGATGTTTTGGTCCCCTAGCACGTGCGCAAAGCCATCAGACACACGAGTAGTGCACTAGAATTTACGAAAGTCTGGTGACACAAAGAAATTCCAACTCAAACACATCCCACAGCTGGTGTAGAACTCAGACAATCACCCATCCAAGCACTAAAATAGCCCTTTGCCGCTTAACTTCAGTGAGCAGACAAATACTCCTCACACTGTGCCACAATTCATGAAAGTCCGGAGACATAAAAAAAGGGTGATCTGTGGAAGCGTGAGCCTCTTAAAAAGAGACCTCCTATCTGGATAATACATGTTGAAGAATAAGCCCTCTTGTATGTTCATCCAATGCATCCGAGCATGTATGTTGTAAAACTTGTGATGGTCTGGGGAGATTATGTTTCACAGCTCATTGTATTGCAATATATAATATGGCTAAATATGGACCTGTATATATTTGCCAAATATATATGTCTTACCAAGTGTTGGAAAATACATTTTCTATGACCTTTTTGAATCATTATGTTAAATTTCATTTCACTTGAATCATATATAATAGTCTTCTCTCGTAATAAAATTTAAAAGTATACACCTTTCAGCTAGTTCTTAACCTTCTCATATATCTCATTGTAAGTGTATATGCACATTTAATTTATTTGGGGTTTTACGTCGCTTTCAACACTGTACAGATCATATCACGACGGGTAGTTGGAAGGGCAGAGGAAACCAGTACACACAGTTGGTCAAGGTTCTGTACTGTAAACTGCCGACCAACGGCAAGCAACTACCAGCTTTCCCACTTGAGGCCGTGCCGGGAACCGAACCCCGGCCTCAGAGGTGGGAGGCGAGAGTGTTATCACTCTGCCACCATGGCCCCTATATACACATTTAAGTGCACTACGAATAATGTTTAAATATATGAGCATGGCCTGGTAGAGGGAGAGCAGAGATTTGCATGTGCAAACGAGGTGAATTCTTTCAACAAGAGCTTCACTACTGGAATATCCAAGAACAGACTGTGACTAGCTACAGGTCACACAATGGGTTTATATACATGCAAGGTACATCTTAGTGTGTGATACGGCATGTGTAAACAATGTAAGTAAATGGTGAAAATCTACAACACTAGAAAGGAAAATGCACATGTGCACTTCTCTCGTAAATTACCCTTGAGACATGGATGTGTTTGTAGCCATACTGTGTGTAGAGAATAATGTGCATGCCAATTTGTCAATTTTATCTGTTTTCTATTATTAAAAATTGACTCAGTTTTCATGATATCGCAAAGATTCAGCTCCCCTATAACACACCAATCAGAATAGACTGAAGACATCCAGTGAAAAGAGACATCAAAGTGTGTCAGCTCACAGTCTAATTAATTCTTTCGTGTCATCTGTTGGAAAAAGTTAAAGGCATCTGGAAAGGAGTTACTGAGAGAGCAATGGATTGGTTATGCAAATTTAATTTATATAGACCCAGGAGGGAGAGTTTTCTCTACATTTATATAATTTACTTTATTCTTCACCATGCGCCATGTCTGGTATAATATCAACGATTTAAGACTGGGTAATAACCTGGCTTACATTTTTTTTCAATACTGATTTTTCACAAATATTTCAATAACTCTGTAACCTACAAAGGTTTACACATAATTGAAAAGATATTTTCACAGACCTTTTGTTTTTCTTGTGGCATTAAAATCCATGGAGAAATGGTGGAAAAATCTCAAGTTATATTTAAAGTTTTAAAAAAGTTGGTTGTGCCTCCTCACTAGCTGAGCTTTGTCACAACAGACTCAGATTTTACTTTTTTGACTTTATTCTATTCTATTTTATATTGGATTTTTAACAGTGCTTAATCTCTATGTTTAAGCAGACTCTAGGGGGCCACGGTGGCAGAGTGGTAACACTCTCACCTCCCACCTCTGAGGCCGGGGTTTGGTTCCCGGCATGGCCTCAAGTGGGAAAGCTGGTAGTTGCTGGTAGTTCACAGTACAGAACCCTGACGAACTGTATGTACTGGTTTCCTCTGCCCTTCCAACTACCCATTGTGATATGACCTGTACAGTGTTGAAAGCTATGTAAAACCCCAAATAAATAAATAAATAAATAAACTAAACAGACTCTAAGGTCACAAACAATATTCTAAACTTCATTGGTCCATGGGCATAGCAATGGTTATTGCCACAGAGACACCTGCTGAAGAAGAAACTATGGTGGAATGACTTTGGAAAACATATGATCTGACTTTCTTTCTCAAGGATTTGATTGAATTATTTGAAATTAATGTTGCTTTCAACCCCTTGTAAGTCATACCCTGGTAGGTAGGATTGAGGTCAGATGAAATTAGTACATACTAGTTGGTCAAGATACTTCACTGTAAACTGTTGTGCATCAGTTAGCAACTACCAACTGCCACACATGTGTCTGCTCTGGGATTTGAACCACCCACCCCGGCGATGGGAGATGAGTGTGTTTATTCCAGATTCAACTGTTCCCTGTGCAATTGTCGGCACTTATTTAAAATTTTATCAAAAACATCCATAAACCTTTGAGTTATTTTACAAACAAATTGACAAAGAAACGAACAAACACATGCTACTAAAACCCAATGGCCCAATATTTATATATTTCAACATGCGAGGTTCCTGTAGCAGGAGTTGTGGTATGCATTTTTGTTGATTCAGTGCTGTCAACATTAGTCTGTGATACATTGCAATATGTTATTATAATCATTGTTTTCAGTGTTAAAGACTATTGACCAGATCAACCATGTCAGAGGTACACCAGAAAGTTTTTGTCATCTTGATTGTGCACCTATCACTTGTTGGTCTGTCACATTCTGTCCCCCATATCAATGTAAAACTTGTCACAGAGCTCACAGAAACCAGAACCACTGGCCATCCACTGTGTGAGAATCTAACCAGGCTAGCCAGTCCCACCTTGGGCATCAAACGTCCCAAGACCAAATTTTCAGGGGACTCAAAACCACAACCTCCCACTCTGCTGGTCTATACTGTACCGTGTGAGCTATAAGGGATATCTCTTCTAGCCAAGCCAGGAGTAGTGATTTTATCACTTCTTATGTTCTGTCACATAATATCTAATATGACTGGATAATATGTTTATTTTTATGTCTGTTCTTATGATTTACTTATTGTCTATATGTAGTGTGATTTTTTGCTGTAAACCTCATATAGCGTTTGCAGTTATTTAGTAAATTAGCACACATAGGAGGTAAACAAAACAAATTCACACTACAATTAATAAGGAAAGCCAACCCAATTAGGATGCTATCTGAAGAGGTAGATAGTTTTGTGTTCTATATCACCTTATTTTCATAAAAATGCCCATGAGAGGACGGTAAGAGCCTTCAAGGAGGTTCCACAGCCAATTTAGAGCTAAATAGTTCCCGAGAAATGTCGCAATTTTAATAAATTCTACCATTTGATGCACATTGGTTCCTTGTTTGGTTTTTTGTTTGTGATCCTTTGAAAAAAAATTGGTCTCTCGTTGATGCACATTGTAATAATGCACATTGTAACATCTTATTTAGTCTTATTTTATGAGATTATAATTTAAGTAGAGTTGTCCTGAATAGAAAAATTGCGCTTCACTTTAACTGATATAAATCTTCTGAAATCGCTCACAAAAATTATAAAGTCTATGCCTCATTAAAACAATCTTTTGATGGGTTCCTGAAGATTTTCTGATTGTTTACTGATCCATCCGATTGGCTATGTAACCTTAAGGATCATTCTGCGAAGGAAAATATTGCTTTGCAAATGTTAAAAATAGGATTAAGATTGCTGTAAGATCAAAAGATGACTTTAAGATAAGATACATATTCCCAACCTATTGGATTCCCAATAGTTTAAGAAAGGTTTAAGAATCCGGTAGGATCAAAAAGATGACTTTATGAATCATAAAATATGTTTAAGATGGGTTTGCGATGGATTCCCGATTGCAGGATCTGGTAAGGATTTGGAACAATAAATGAACAATAAATTCAAGCAGTTTAATATTATTGTAATCTGTTCCTGTTTAAATTGTGTTTAAATATTACTATATAATCCTTTTGTTACTATGACTTATAGCAGCCCCAATGGTTTAAAGTTGGCTTGGTTATTCAATCAATCATAACATTGCAACAGGGTTATAAAAGAGGCTGTGCAAATGACTTGTAAATGACACTCCCACCCACTCAGATTAGCCTTTGTAATACACCCCAATATAATCTGTAGGTATAATATTGTCACACAGGGAAATTCATCCATTCGCAGATGACACTAATAAAGACAGTAAACCTTTTATCTTGATTTCATCAAGAATCTTGAGGGTTCACTAATTTATTTTCTTTAGTAGGAGAACTAAACAGTTATTTTGTGCTGCCTCACCTATTAATACTAGTTGGTGATGAATACACAATTCTGAGAAAATGATCTGAAAAAAATATAAGCTAAAGAAACATTCATAATATTTAATTGCCACCAGTTGTATGTGAGTTTTGCAGCTCTGCCTCATTCCTTCTGTAGTGCATTGAGTATATAATTACAATATAATGTGACGGAAATCATAATGTTTTGGACAGAGTAAGCATACTCCCATATTAAGCACACGCCTACAGCACATATATCTAGTAAACAACAGCTTTTAATTGTAGTCAACCTTGAACACTGCTACAAAAATCTAACTTTATCAGGTATGTGTTGATCAGATATGTGTTGATATAATTTGCTTTATCATCTATAGAAATGATATGGTTGCCCTTTAAAAAGTTGTCTATGCAAAAGTTAGTAATTTATCCATTAGCCATGCAAATTATTTTCTTGCATTTATGTTAACTTGTTCTTATATTACTGAATATTTTAAACCGAAGAACTCCACCTTCATTTACACAAAACAGCCACAACTAGAAAACACTAGGAGAGTGCAGACATCAGCCAAACAGCTAATTTCTATCCCTTTTTTTTCCTGTTTTCGATCATAGAATTCAGAATTTTGCTAGAATTTGGACCAAACGTAAGCTCTACAGTCACTACTGTGGGAATGTCCTGTGCTTTTTGACAATTAATTATGGGGGTATATAATGAAAATAGTTTGATCTGGTAATGATAAAAATGCATGAGTGAAGACGGTAATCTGGATTATTTCAAGGATTTTCCAAAATCTGTTCCAAATGTCTTAAATTAGCATAGCAAGCAGAATGCTCCAGACCCGAGTAGCAAAATAGGCAATTGGTTTGATATTACAATGCTTGACTCTTACCTGTGAGGTCATGCATTCAAATCCAACTCATGAAACCATGTAGCATTCACTAAAGGCCGAAGGCACATTGTTGCCTATATTTGACCTTGAAGAATATTCCAGTTACTTTGTTCCAAAACTTTACAATGAAGTATTGTGGATGGTATCTCCTGTTTCCTTGGCTGTGGTATATGTTTTTGTCTCATTAAGGGAGCTTATCCTAAAATCGAGTAGGACCTGGTCATACTCCAGATACAAAATATCTTGAATATTTAGAAACACTGTTCCTCTGCGGGTGATGGGCTGTAGAGTGATTTCTAGTACTGTTTAAAATAATTCGATCAAAGCGCTTGTTCTGAATGACATAGACAATCTTGATTTCAACATTCTGAGCTTTTTCGGTATTATTTGTCAATTTTTTGGGAGCTATGGTTTGGCAACATTACATGTAATTGTGCTATAATCTGACAATAAAGTCCATTTATCTCCACAGATGCAGTTTCTGTATTGGATGTAAAGTACTACATAAAAACATTTTGGAGATGTCTCAGATATGAAAAAAACGCAAAAGATATCTGTCACTAGCTGGCCGTTCCACTGTTGCCATCCTCCTCCCGGATCGAGTTATGATCCCAAATTTTTGGAATCGGCAAGTCTATCTTTTCCATTGTTAACCAGGATTATGAGGTTCGCAAATCTATTGGGAAGATATCAGCTGCATTACTAATAATTTCAAATGGATTGAATTTACCATAAACTTTTCCAGATTCATACCTGATCTTCAATCATATACATAGTCATGAAGGTATTGCAAACCCATCTCTTTGTTTTTTATGGTAAGTTCATATTTTTGTTCTTAAACCCATCTTTTGGGTCATAACCTTTCTTATGGTTCGCCTTCCCACAGAGTAAGGTATATGCTGTCCAAAGAAGCCAACCCGATCCGAAAGATGGGGGTTCAGATGGAAAATATGTAGATAGGATTAACAAAATATCTTTTTGATAGGATTACGATGGCTTCCAGGTGTGGATGGGATTAAAAAGGGTATATAAACAACCACTCTAGGCCTCATCTAGGCATTCATTTCATGCAAAAAGCATTTTTCAGAAACCCTTTTCAAAACCTCCAAGTGTCACCCCAATCTTGAGTTAGGCCGACTTCTACACAGAAGCCCAGGATTCACAAGAAGGTAAAAGCAGCATAGGATAAATTCAATTGCATGATATTCCACACAAAAACTCCTGCCAGAGACAAGAACCAGCGCCAGTACCAGTAGAGATGACAGCAGAGATGAGGAGCAGTAGCTGACACAGAGCAAGTGTCAGCAGCAGCAGCCAACATTCAGCTTTCAGCTGAAACATTTTCAAAAACAATGCATCAGCTGTGTGCTAAAATAATTAAAAATAAAAAGCCCAAGTCACTGACCAATAAACACCATTTTTCCTCGACCCACAGTATAGACAAGTACTAGTCCTTAGGAATGAGACATTGATTGTCGACCGCCCAACCCGGAAGCTGTACTGCAGGGATACATATCTCTACCATATGGCCAAATGTCTCAATGTAATAGCCAACTGCAGGTCTGGGCTGAGAGGTTGCCTGCAGAAGGTTGTCTGTCTGCACAGGTAAGGCATCAAATCTAACTCAATCTCACTAAACAGCTCAGGGGCATCTGTATGAGGTTTCTGAAAGTGGGCTGGTTTTCTTCATACAACTCAGTAATTAGGCTATCGTACTGACCCCTGTCCTCCCTTTTTTGGAACCAATTGGAACCATTGATAAAATGATCTGTTCAATCTTCTTGTACTGTATACCCAATCTTTTCCATCGTATACCCTGTTTGGACGGTTGTAAACCCAATAAAGGGTTATCCTATACCTATTGCAGGGCTTGGAATGCTATCGCTAACCTAATCAGGAACCTATTGTACAGATCCTAAAATCCGAATAGGAAAACATAAGTCTTTTTTATAAAAACTCTCCACTGGCTGCCTATTCAACAGTGCATCCTTATCATATGGTAACTGGAACACTATACAAATTTTAGTTTTTATATATGTAGTTGTATAGTTGACAAACCTAGTAACCAGTGCACATGTTTTGTCAAGGTGCATATATCAAAACTATATATCGGATCAGGCAGGGTTGGGTTCCTCGTGGCTCGGTTCTCCTGAAAGGTGATCTAGATGTGGATCAGTACTCATGAATACTTTATGGATTTTTTCAGCAATATTTGCTAAATGACTAAAAAGTGTTTATAGCATTGAAGTCTTATTTTAACATAAGATGTGTTCTAGCCCAGGCTTACCCATCTTCTAAGATAACCCGGATGTGGATTCTTTATGGGATTTTTTACCAATGTCTTGTTCCTGATCTCTTAGCAAAAGTTTGCGCTCCCTGAGGCATTGCTTTGTTCAATGTGCATTTATTCTCAAAGACAATGTCCAAAAACAGGAACCTGTTACACACCTGCTCTGCATATTTGCCTGACAGAATAAAAATTAAAAAAATATATATTTAACCTCATTATTTGACACAGAAAATGCTATAGATATCTTTCAATAGCTTACATAACAAGGTCTGGAAATATATACACTCAAGTCTCCCAGCTCTTTGTGAAACATGTACAGAAACAATAGCATGCAACCTTTGTCTGGCTGAGAAATGAATAACCCCAAACCTCTGTCTGTCCTCAAGATGTGATCTTTACAAATCAATACACTTCTGTTGTACAGGAAATAAGTAACCATGACAACATATGCACAGTATCCCATGTATTACCAACCACATTGACAGATATGGTATGATTGAAAAAAGGTAGAATTAATCCTTCCTTAATGAAAAGCTGTCTGGAGGTTTAATCAGTCCAGGTGGTCTTTTTGGGTTTGAGTTGGATAGCTAAATTCCTGATTTCATATTCAGCTACTGGTGGGTACAGAGGACCAACCTTTAAACTGGGCTAGAATCTGGATAGAAAGTGCCAAAAAAGAGAGGAAAATTCAAATGCGTCCAGACCTTTAAGATCAGTCAGCAACTACCAGCTTGGCCTGAGAACCTATCCAGACCATCCCCGATTTTACTTGGAGTTCCAAGGACTTTTGACCCCAATCTATGAAACTTCAATCCATCTAGACAGATCACAGATACAACATGCCGGACTCATATCCCTGACACCCCATGTTTCGGGAATAAAACTGGCTGTCAGGAGATTGGAAGCTCATTGCCACTCAATTTTCATATTTGGGGGTCAAAGTCGGAGTTCAAAAGTACCCAATCTATACAATTTTAATACGACTGGCCGTAGCAGCAATATGGTTAATTGTCTTGTCAATGGTATCTGTCTGGAGTGCCTACTGATCTCTATGATATGACTTAATGGCACTAAGATAGTTTGGGCTGAAAATCCCAATCCTAGTCGTTGACTTTTGCAAAAATGTTAGACATGCTTAATATCCTTCCTGATCTTGTCGAGCTTTAGTATTTTGCTTAACGACCTCTAGGAACTTGCATAAAATGGTCAGGCTTCAAAATTGGTAAGTGTTGGGGCCAAAGTCAGGAATATAAAACAGCCACTTGAAGGAAATGCTCATGATACATGTGACAGGAACGTGTTCAACATTACATTAGAAAATAAAGCTTTCTAATTGAAAGACAAAATTGAACTCATGCATCACGTAATAAAACAAATCTTAAAGGCTTATAATAATAAAATCTCACTTTTGTCAGGAATTATCAAGAAAAATGTTTTAGGAAAAAGTAATTCTTATTTTATTGCTTTGAAACAGTTTCATGGTTATATTAATACGATTTGTTAAAAATAATTGTAAATTGTGCAATGCTAATTAATTGAAAGGAAATTGAATTTATTAATTCCCTACTCATTGTGCATTTATGTAATGATCTTATATTTGGCTCATTATATCCGTATTTGTAGATGATATTTCTTTAGATAATTTCAATCTAGTCAATAGAAGTTGGCAAGACTTAAGTCATTTAGTAAATCCCATCTTATAAATTAGCTTGATGTAAAACTGAACATGCTTACTACAATAGCAACAACCAATCAGATGACGGTATTACTTAGATCAAGTGCCATTTTAAAACGGAAAAAATGTGACACAATAAAAATCCCCAATATATTATAGGATATAAAAATTGAATAATCCATCCTCACAAGTGTGAGACATAACTTATCAATACTAATGCCTAAAATGGTCTAGATTTTCCATAGTTTTCAAAACCAGTAGGTGTTTCTAGATAAATAAATCTCAAAATTGATTTAAAACAGTCAGATGTATTTTATTATTTTTGTCACGGCATTACACATATCTGTCTTATAACATTTGACCTTTACAACGTTTTCTGACATTTATAATAATGTTCATATTTTCAATCATCATTTTTCTCGACTTCTGCTTTTTATTGTCCACCATTTTTGTCATTTCTTTACCAAACTTGTCAGACATGACAGGAACTAAACTACAGAAATATAGCAAGTGGGCGGGGCCAGTGGAACAGTTCATTTAAAGACTATTTATATGTTTGACTTATAAAGACAAAAGAATCTCACCTAAGTTTAACCTCAAGTCCTTCAGTGAATTGTAAATCTAGCCCAATCCTAGCTGAAACAAAATTCGCACACTTAAGTCAGGGCCCAGACTTATGTCAGGGGCCTTAACTCTCAGACCATAGTTATTTAATGTTTCCTTCACCAGAAAAATATTTTAGAAGCTTTAAAGCCTAGAGACACTTTTATATTGTTCCTAATGTATTGTAGCTTCTAAAATGAGGACACTTCAACATCCAGAACAAAGTTGAATGACCCCTCAATTATTTTTCTAATTAAACCAACTTTTATTTTCATTATATTTTTAAGCATATTAGCATCTTTCTAAAGGTTAGATTTAGATTGATTTGTTTTGTTGATTTAATTGAAAAGAATTCCTAGCTGCAGGTGAATAGACATACAGACAAATGTAATCCAGATTTTGTGAAAGGTATAAAGAAACTCAAGATAAAGCATGGATGATTGTGTATTAGCGTAGCTTTTCCTTAACATTCAATTTATCCTTTGCTTTTACAATTAAGTATCTAAGTTTTTACACTAACGTTTTAAGATTTCATTATCATTTTCATGAGATTAAAAATAAAACCTGTCTCAAATGACATCTTGCCTGACAGATTACAATCTTGTTCTTGTTTTCTTGTGTCAGATTCCTTCAACTCGGACGGAAATAAAATGGAGTAATTTCCTGCCTGTCCAAATTAAATGCGCTATTTTTACTTCATTGAAATGGTACAAAAATAACATCAGTGATTTGATTTTGTGATGATTAGTGTTTTGTGGGATAGTGGGGACTATTGGCCATTTTTAATTGTAGGAGACACAAAGAGAAAAATATGCCATACCTCCTATGAAACCCAGATATACACATCTGGATTTTTATGCAATAAAAATAAGCAGAACCGCTGTAATAATACGTTTTCTATTAATATAAGTAATATATTTATGGGTTACATGATATCCGAAATTTTAATACATAACAGCGCTCATGCTATATATTCCTTTGACAAATATCTCTGCAAAGAAATAAATGAAAAATGGTGACGCATTTTAAAATGGCACGGCTGTGTCGTTGAATCTGATTGGTCGAGAGCTATGGTAAAATTCCTGTATGCATGTCGGCTGTTCCGATAATAACGCAATGCAAAGAATAGAGGTTAAAATAGTCCTTGATAAAAATGGTTTTATCATCAAATTAATTACATTAATGTGTTCTGTCATGTTAGAATAGAAATATTACCCTCCAAACCGTGACATACCCAGAATTTCACCATGCTGTCCAGTTATAAACCCCCAAGTGTGAAGGTTTGTCAGCTATATTATTCCTATAATAGAAGTTGTACATATTGCTGACGTCACAAGTAAAAAAAACAAGTCATAGATTTCTGGGGATGATTTTGATTGAATGAAAATTCGTGAAGAAGAATTATTTATCTATGTGACGAAATTAAGCAGATTTTTCTGTATATGCCCATTAAAATCAGAGAAAAAAAACTGTCTCTTGACATTAATTTTCACTCACATGTCATTAAATTTCCTGATATCCGTGCGCATGCCCCATGGAGTATCTGTCCACAAACTTTGAATTTGCTTGATCTGTAGTTTCAGAGTAATGTGTGGGAGAAGGTGTACAAACAGGACGACAGAAGGACAAAAAGAGGGAACAAAACTGACAACAATAACCCTCTCCTTTCGTCGAGCAATATAGTGGAGTTTGTGAAGTGTCAGGCCAAAGCTATTTAAATATGTGCTTGATGTGTATTCAAAACATATTTTAAAGCTGCCATGTGTAAATATACACTGGATAAATGAAGATATTTCTATCAAAATTAAGAAACAGACACAATTGGTTCACCGTATAAAATAAAAGCATATATGTAAGATGTTTTAGAAAAATCTATGACCAGTAAACAAAATATTTTAGAACAATGAATTACACCAGCTTAGCCTTAAATATATTTTTGTCAACGTAAGATTTCTCAAGAAAATAGGTGTTTATGAAAATTTGTTCTTTCACTGATCATTCTAATTCTAATTGAACTTTTATAACGCTTAATCTCCCTATACAAGAGGACTCTAAGGCACAACAAAAAAAGTAGTTGACCAAATTTCAGTATCCAGAGACAGAAAAGGTGTCAAGCACCACGGAGAATGCCAGGGGATGATCCAGCCTAAAGGTGGGTATGCTTTGGTGTACAGGTAGGTTTTAAGCAATCACATTAGATGCATACACTGAGTCTTATAAATGATAGTACACATATTTCTCTTAACACATATATTTGACCAACTGTCAAAACATAAAAGAAAAACTTCCCAAATTACTTTTCCAGAAAAAATACATCAGGAATGAAGATGACAATAGTATACAAGTGTAAAAACAGAGTAGTTAGTAATCTTCATGAGTTATATATTGTTTGTATATATGTTTAATGAACGGTGCTTTACTTTTATTATCCAACATTTTTGATGGTTTATGAGTTAAATAAATCGATATTAAATGAGAGAATGTGAAAAAGGCTGTCCAAAACTTTGGCACCAGTCAAAATAAAAGCTTCAATCTTTAACTTGCAATATTTTTGTCATTTCTGTATGATTTTTTATGAGAAAAACCTAGAAGCGCGGTAAAAAGATTTTTCTAATGATATGTATTACATATTTGTAGGTTATACAGTATCTGAGATATTAGTGCAAAAAAAAAGAAAGAACTTGCAATATCTCAGTCATTTCTGTATGTATTTTTATGCAACAGAAACCAGCAGAAACACTGTAAAAAGACCTTTCTAACAATGTATAATACGTATTTTGTGTTATGTAGTATCCAAGACATTAGTAAAAAGCAGAAGTTATTCACACTTATTATCTTATACAGTTTATTTGTATATAAAAACATTTTCTCTCTCTGTATACACTCCTATGTAGGTTATATATAGCCTGTGGTGAATAATAAAAAAATTATAAATACAATTTAAACATTAAGGGAGATTGTGCATGTATCGACCTAATTTTGTCGATTTTTTCATTGGTCAATACTTGATCTCCCTTTTCCCCAGAAATTGCTATGTTGAAAACATAAAATACTCAGGATCAAAACAGGTGAGTTTATACTGAAAGCATACGCATATGCATATGCAAGGCTATGTACGCATACACATACACATACGCCTTGGCAAGTCTAGTGAGTTTCAACCTTTACGAAAGAACATGCTAATTCTTACCTTTGTTCTGTCTAGATATGACACAAGTCATGAATTTAACAAAGGCATTTTCTAGTACAAGATCTGTGAAATATATTTATACTCACGGGCATTTTTGAATATAAGGACTTCAATTTTTCACTTGAGATTGCTCCTCCATTTCGGCATAGAGGTTCTGGAAAATCCCATTCTAATTATCTTCGCGTATGAAACATAATAGTAGCTTAAATTATTAATGGAATACATGTATTTACAAAACTATCGGCACTTATTGACTCAGCTGTAATGCTAATTGTACATAGTAATTGCCACCGGAAAATTAAAATAAAATGTATGTCTGCCTTACCCGATATTTATAACCATGCAAGCTGTAGGTAATACTATCAAATACAAAATTCCTTATGTTTTTTAGATTTATAACAGTTGTTGAGGGGAAATAAGACCCATGTAATACTGGCTGGATTGCAATGTTTCAAATTAAATTGAGTAGGTTCAACATGGCTTATAGAGTTTCAACCTTCAAAGTTAAACAAAGAACCTTAATGCATAACTAGCTGTAAGCTCACATTTCTGTCACGCCACCTGGAATAAACAATAAAAAAATTATCAATTTCATTATAGTTCTTATTGCTAAATAATACTTAAATTACACCCTATTTATTTAATTTCATCTAATTTGGTAAAAAGTCAGTTGCAACATATTAAAATACAAGTTAAGGCTTGTTCACACAGTTCTGTAGAGTTGTAACAACCTATGTTTGAATTTTCCTTCACACCCTTGTTCTTTTGACTTTGAAAAGAGACCTCATATGGTGGTGGTTCATGTATAATACTGAGCCATCCCATAAAGCAATACTATCTCCCCCCCCTTCACACCTCATACCTTTACATATTTAATATAGCTTGTGAGTGGGGAGGTAGCATTTTGGGTGCTACCTTATTCAGTGGCTAGCATTGTTTGTGTTTCACCTTAAGTCTGTGGTTTGACCTCTGACCTTTGTGACACATAATTTTCCCGCTGTTTTGTTAGAATTTCCTTCCTGCCTAACTTTAAAGCCAGTTTTCAGTGAGGCAAGTCGCCATTTTATTTTTAAGAACTTTTGTATAACTGGCAGTTAGAGTTATACTGTGATATACATCATGATTTATAGTTTTTAGTGTAGTTTTAACCAGAGACTTGATTGTACATAAGTACCTGTGGGACACTTTGCCTCAGGGCGAATGCTGAAGAAGTGGATTTATGACTCTGCTTTGAGTCGTGCTTGAATTTGCTCTGTTGTGTGTCAATAAGGTTGGAAATAATGTCAGGAAGTTCTCAAAAATTGTTAAAACCAAATGCATAACCAATGAAGGTCGTACTAATGAAACCCAGCACTTAAACTCGTTCCACAAAATAACCCAAGTGAAAAATTGTGTTCCAAAGGTGTCAACAGACGATAGAATACCAACACACAATAGATTTGCAATATTGAATAATATTGACAATGCTGAATGTGTATTAGGTAATGTAGAAAAGGTCGTCGATAACAGGTTGTCAGATCAGTTTGTGGATTGTAAACATGACATTAGTGATGGGATAACTGCAAGTTCGTTATGTAATGACAGCAAAAAATTACAGCAACTTGATGGTACGGATAATCCATCTTATGAAAGTAGTAATACTGTCATAGTCCATGAAAATGTTGTAACACCAAGTAAAAGTAATGCTACTGATGCAGGTGACTTAAAAATTTCAAGAAAAATTTCAAACCATCATAGTCACCCTAGCGTCAATTTGGAAACTGATAAATACGAACTGGGTTTGCGATTCTGTCCTCGGCACAGAAATCACATTGCTGTTGCTTCTGATAATAGTACGTTTCGTAGTTGAAACAATCAAACACAGGACAAATTCAGGTTCATCCCTTTAGGGAATCTCACTTTGCCCCCTATCGACCTACAAAACCAAAGCAAAGAAAATATTTTTGATATCCACAGACGCATTAAAGTGTCGGGTACTCATAATTTTATGCAATCACAGATTCAAGTTCAATCTCAACTAAAACCTGAAGTTTGGCAAAAATGTTTGAATAACTATTGGGACTCACAACTGGTTCTACTCCTCATATATGGCTTCCCCCTTGATTTTGACTATACCTCACCGTTACAAAGTGTTCATGAAAACCATAGCTCAGCTAATGAGTATACCAAAGATGTGCAGGCTTACCTCAGTGATGAAAAAGAGTTTGGGGCTATTTTGGGGCCTTTTCAGGAAGCCCCAATTGAAAACCTTCATGTTTCACCATTTTTAACCAGAGATAAACCTGGGGGTTCTCATAGACGTGTAATAGTAGATTTGAGTTTCCCTCATGGGTACTCTGTAAATGCAGGTGTCCAGTCTGATACTTACTTAGGCACCCCATTTCTGCTTACACTACCTACGATTGATAACATCACCAATAAAGTCAAACAGTGAGGCAAAGGTTGTCATTTGTACAAGATTGACCTCAGTAGGGCTTTCAGGCATGTTAAACTGGATCCCAAAGATTATATTCTCTTAGGCTTAAGGCTTAATGGCCTATATATTGACAGTTGCTTGCCCTTCGGGTTTCGGCATGGTTGGGCCCTGTTTCAGTACGCTTTATTATGACCCAGAAGGGCTTCTCAGTCACAAATTATATAGATGATATCATTGGGCACTCTGTGGTTAGCCAATCAAGCAATTCTTTTCAATATCTTAGAGCTCTCTTACTAGAACTAGGTTTTGACATTAGTGAGAAGAAAGTTGTCACGCCTGCCACTAAAGTTACATGTCTGGGTGTGGATATAGATACTGAACAGTTCATTGTATCTATACCTCCTGAAAAAACTGTAGAAATTTTGACAGAATGTAAAGCTTGGGCTGATAAAGAACAATGCACTAAAAGGCAACTGCAATCTTTGCTAGGCAAGCTGCTCTATATAACTAAATGTGTTCGCCTTTCAAGACCATTTCTCAACCGAATGCTTGATCTGTTAAGAAGCTCAGATAAACAGACAAAAATCACACTTACCTTACTACTGAATTCAGAAGAGACCTGAACTGGTTCCTGGAATTTATTCCCAAATTTAATGGCAAAGCTTTCATATCCCATAATCCGGTCATGGAAGAAATTCAGTTGGATACCTCCCTTCAGGGATTGGGTGCCAGATGGGGTAGTCAAGTGTATAGTATCCCAGTTCCCCTGGGGTATGAAAATATGTCGATTGTGCATTTAGAAATGCTAAATATCCTGGTGGCCATTCGAGTGTGGGGCCCTCAGTGGAGTGGCAAGGCAATTCGTGTTGCATGTGATAACCAGGCTGTAGTTATGGTTTTAAATTCTGGCAAAACTCGAGATCTCACCTTGGCTGCCATTGCTCGGAATATCTTCATGGAAGCTGCTGGCTTTGACATATTTTTGAAAACCATCCATATAATGGGTGTCACGAATGAAATTGCAGATAGTTTGTCCAGATGGACAATAGCAGAATATTTCAGGAAAAAATTTTATAGCCTGTTACCTAATCATGTATGGGTGCATACCCCTAACAATGCTCTTACAATTAACTGGTGTATTTAATCTCTTCAGATAATCCATTCATGATCTCACCCTTAACATACAGAGACACCAGCAGACTCAAACTCGCCTTTGCGGATTCTACCTCCAGAAGTTACCAATCCAAATTCAAGATTTTCTAGCATTCTGCTCTTTTGCTGCCATTGATATACTCCAACTCTCACCTCTGGATGTGTTCACTCTCTAGAATTTTTAAACTTTAATAAAATCACCCAATCGGGTATAGTAAATTACTTGTCAGCTATCAAAACCTCCCTAGCTATGTACGGGCTCCAAACATCCAGTTTTTCTGATCCCAGAATAAAGTTATACAATAAAGCACTCCTGAGGCACAGACCCCTCAATCCATCCATAAAACCCATCATTGATACTGATACACTTCAAGAAATGGTCATTCAGTGTGACAGGATGCACATGGGGCGCATATATATAAGTCAGCAATATTACTATCCTTCTTCAGTTTTCTCAGGATCTCAAATTTAGTCCCTCATACCATTTCCGGTTATGAACCCATGAAACAGTTATCTAGAGGTGACATTATATTTGGTCCCCCTGGTATCAATCTCTTACTGAAATGGTCAAAAACTCTTCAAAGCAGAGATAAAGTCAAAGTCATTAAGATTCCCTCTCTGGGCAAGTCCCCCTTGTGCCCAGTGTCAGCTATCAAACACTTACTTGCAACCACTCCAGGCTCCAACAACTCACCCTTGTTCCAAATCCAATGTTTTCACAAATGGGTTCCTCTTACTGATACTAGACTCCGAAAATTTCTGGCCAAACTTCTTAAAGTTCTTAATCTGGCTTCCTGTGGTTACACTTTTCACCCCCTCCGCCGTTCAGGTGCCACCCTGGCGTTCAATCTCGATGTGCCTATGCAGGATATCCAGAGTCATGGCACCTGGACGTCGGAGGCAGTCTGGGCTTACATCACCCAAGACCACAATGCTGCAGAGACTGTAGCCCAATCCTTTTACTCCCTTCTACATGTCTAACGTACCAACTACTGGGGTTTGGGGCATTTTATACTCTTTATATAAAAATTTTTAAATGTCAATACTCTATAATTTGTAATTTTTACATATAAATATCTACTAATAAATAGTTAAATTTTCAGGTGGCTAGGCCACCTTATCTTGAATCAGTAAACCAAATATCAGTTAATTACACCAGACTTTCATTCATAAGTCTAAGTTTGAACTTAATTTTACTTTAAGGTGACTTAATCACCTCTTGTTTACTAGTCTTACATTTAAGGCCACCTTTGATTGATCTTAACTTGAATGTTTGATGACCTTAGGGTCAACTCTAAGTGTCTATATGTAATGGTTGTTTAAGGTGGCCTTAGAACATGTTATGTATTACGTAATGTAATGTTTCCAGACTTTCATTCATAAGTCTAAGTTTGAACTTAATTTTACTTTAAGGTGACTTAATTAAGTCTTGTTTACTATTCTTACATGTAAGGCCACCTTTGATTGATCTTAACTTGAATGTTTGATGACCTTAGGGTCAACTTTAAGTGTCTATATGTAATAGTTGTTTAAGGTGGCCTTAGAACATGCTATTGTATTATGTAATGTAATTTTTCCAGTATGTAAATATATTATAGAATTAATCATATAAGAATAAAATAAATTCCCCACTTGTCTTGTCTATTTGCCAATCACAAGGCCAGGACACTGAAAACATAAGAATTACAGTTGCACCTGCTTACTCAACTACCTGCTAAGAGCAACCAGCTTTGAAACAGCCCATGATATTTTAAAATAATTTGAACCTGCGAAGAGCCACTGCCTGCTACCTGCAACCAGCAACCACCTATTTATGTCCTAAGACCTTAATGCATAACACTGAACCTGCGAAGAGCTACTCTTTACCTTCGAAGTATCGCAATGTAGTTGAGATGAAATGATTTCTAAATACTGACAAAATCTCTTTACACTTAGATGCAACTTCATACTAACGACAATAATCATCATCATAAATATAGTTATTCTATAAAGATATGTCCCTTTAATAGTGTACTTGTGTTTATATATCATCTGTGTATATATGTTTTTGTATTTGATACTCTGAAGTTTACTGGACAGTTTCTTTACCTTTATGTTAGTACAATCTGAATGAAAAAGAAAAAGGTACATGAACTTTGCTTTTACTGAACAGGGTGTTTTTAAATGTTCTCTGTATTATAAACACGTTACAGTGTTAACATCAGAACTTTAGTAAAATATTTCAATAATGTGGGGTGTTTGTTTGTCTATAATATTACTCATGAATAGTTTGTCTATTAACTATACAGTGGATTAACACCCACTCCATTTGCCTTACTTTACTGACAATTAGTTCCCCTAGAAATGTGAACTCGATTGTATGGAATTGTATACAACTAACTCCTGAGTTCACTTCATTGCTTTCATCACATATACATGTAAACGATTAATTTTAAAATATCAAATGGCATTAAAATATCTACTTTAAATAGCACTTTTGATTCGTGGGTGTTATATGTATAACATTTCAGAATAGAGTGCACATGAGTGAACCTATGAAGAGCGACCACCTATGAAGAGGAACCATTTTTGGATTTCCCTTGGGTGGTTGCTCTTCACAGGTTTGACTGTGCTTCAGACATTTAATAAAACCACTTTGTCTTGGGAAGTTAGTCCCTTTTGTGGTAAATGTGTCCTACATAAAGAGAAATGTTAACTTCTGTACACTTATGAAACAGAATGGATACTACCAAAACCCAATATGCACTGAGCCACAGACAACTATTTTGCAACCGTGAGTAGCTTGTGAGGCCACCATGGAGTTGTGTGAACTCTAGTTGTTTTGTCACTTTCAACAGATAAAGTTATATTATGTTATGTAGCTATATACTGTTTAATTTGTTTATTTGGGGTTTTACGTCGCTTTCAACACTGTACAGGTCATATCACGACGGGTAGTTGGAAGGGCAGAGGAAACCAGTACATATAGTTCGCTAGGGTTCTGTACTGTAAACTGCCGACCAACGGCAAGCAACTACCAGCTTTCCCACTTACGGCCATGACGGGGATCGAACCCCGGCCGCAGAGGTGGGAGGCGAGAGTGTTACCACTCTGCCACCGTGGCCCCTATATATACTGTTTAAATACAACCTCGCTACCTACAAGGCAATAAATTTAAATCTACCCTCATATCTGCCCTCTTTTATTAAGCATAATAGCCTTGTATGGGGCAACCGCCTCTCAGTTTCCTCAGCCGAACCTAATAAATGCATGGGGATGGGTAGTTTTGCAGTTGCTGCTACCACAAAATGTGACAAACTCCCTCAGGTCATCAGAGCTCAGGATAGTATTTAGGCAACACTTGAAGACCTACCTATTTAAGTTAGCCAACCACCATAGTCTTTCTCCCCTATCAGAGGCTAACATGGACATGGACTATTTTTCGAAAATTGGACTATCTCTTCTTGGACATCAGCACCTTAGAGGGTTGTCTTCATCAATTTGGCACTTTATAAACGCATCATACTGTTCTGAATAGGGAGCCAGTGTAGGAAAGGGGTAGAGCAGAGAGTTGCACTAGTCCAGACGGCTGCTTGCCATGACATTTGCCACCTTTAAAGCCGTTTCATTGGTTAGATACCTACAAACCCTTTGTAGTTCCCAGAGATGCTAGTAGCATACACGACATAAATTAGCCACATGTCTTTACATTGAGTTGTCAGCATCCAGGATGACACCAAAGTTTTTCACTGGTTCAGTTGCTTCCATAGAATTTCCAATGACACATATAGGGAGTGGTGACTTCAAGGAATTTCTGATTCCATCATTGCCGATCAAAATTAACTCAGTTTTGTTGGGATTCAATTATGAGTTTGGTATTTTCCATCCACAGCTGGATGGCCTCAGGGCAATTTCCAATTCAGTGATATTTGAGTTAAAATTACTTGAGTCAATTTCCAAATAAATTTGGGTATCAATGATGTGTGACATTACATTTAGATATTATTGTAAGAGGAGTTGAATAGAGGGTGAATAGGAGTGGGCCAAAGGATGACCTTTGAGGAAATCCATGTTGGAGCTGAAAGGGATCTGAGAAATCTGAGTATTTGAATCGTCTGCTACTATCTGAGTACAACCCCATCAATGCCATACCAGTGCTTTAGGCACTAAAAAGGATGGAATGATCTATTGTATCAAATGTTGCGGACAAGTCCAGGATGACTAGTCTAACAGCCATACCCCCATCCATTGAGGAGGCAATGTCATTTTATATTGTTAGTAGTGCCGTTTCCGTAGAATGAACACTCTATATGCCGAATGATTTATGTTAGATATACCCTCCCGACCAATATGCTCATTTATTTGATTGGCCACAGCTTTTTCAATAAGTTTGGAGATATATCTGAGGTCAGATACTGGTTGATAGTCCTTCAGGGTATTTCTGTTGAGACCAGCTTTCTTGAGCATAGGTGTGGTATATACAGTTTTGAGGTAGGATGCGAAACTGCCCTCCTGTAGGGGATAGTTCACATTTTTGTGATAGGGGCCAGGAGTAAGCTGATACAATCACAAACTGAAAAGGTACAAATGCAGTCTTGGTCGCATGATTTATTCAGTGTCCTCTGACATAGTTCGAAAGTAATCAATCTTTTTCTTGTAGGGGCCTGGTTACGGAGGGTCTGTATTAGTTGACACTAATCCTGACCTTCAAGATTTTCCTTCATTAAATCTGTTGTACTGAGCACCAGGAACAGTTTGCATATGTTTTTGTACATTAGCTCTTCTATCTATTGGTTTTTACTTCTGTCCAATCCAAAACTTCCCATTGTGTCATCTGTTGCCTTCCAGAAGTCGTGAGACATTTGACCCAATTCTTTACAAAAATGTCCACTGTCCCCCCCCCTCCCCTTGTGACTTAATTTTTTTGATCTGTACCTAGAGAAATACAACAGCCTCTTTAATTTAATCACAGAATGGTCAGTATGCCGTACCTGTGATTTATGTTTTGACTTAATACTGTCGCCAGACTTTTACATACATTTGAATTTTCAATACTGTCCAAATGCTTGCCAATACTAGCCAATTGTGTCAATATGGCATGATTAATAGCTTATTGATTAGTAGATTGTTCTGTGTACATATGTTTTGTTTTGTATTTGATACTCTGAAGTTTGCTGGACAGTTTCATATGACTCTATGTTAGTACAATCTGTATACAAAGCAAAAAGGTACATAAACTTTGACTTCACTGAAAAGGGTGTTTTTAAATGTTCTCTGTATTGTAAACATGTTGCAGTGTCAACATCAGAACTTTGGTAAGATGTTTCAGTAAAGTGGGGTTTTTGTTTTTGTTTGTCTATAGCATTACTCATGAATAGGTTGTCTATTAACTGTTGAAAGGATTTACTCCCTCACCATTTTGCATCACTTTACTGTCAATAAGTTAGCTTAGAAGTGTTAACTCAATTGTTGCGAATTGTTTACAACTCACTCCCAAGTTCACTTCATAGCTTTCATCACATGTACATGTGAACGATTAATTTTAAAATATCAAAATGACATTAAAAACATCTACCTTGTACTCTTAAATCATGTTTTAATGTATAACACATCAGAATATAGTGCACATGAGTGAACATGTGAAGAGCATATTTCGAAAGTAAGCAATCTTTTTTTGTGTGGGCCTAGTTTCGGAGGGTCTGCATCAGTTGACACTGAACCTTACCTTCAGGATTTTCCTGCATTGAATCTGTTGTACTGAGTACCAGGAACAGTTGGCATATGTTTTTTGTGCATTAGCTCTTCTGACCCTATGTACTTTCTTCTCCTTCTTGAGAAAGACTGGGCAGTTTTTTTAATCTTTCACCGACTGGCTATTATACTAACTAATCATTTCTTAAGACAGATAAAGCCTAATCTTGCAGGACATGCTCACCAAGAGAAGCGTCAAGAACCTCTTTGATTTATTGACAGAATGGTCAGTACGCCATACCTGTGATTGTTTTTACCTTTATACTGTCGCCAGATTTTTTTTACACACATTTGATTTTGCAATACTGTCCAAATGCTTGCTTATACTAGCCAAAAGTGTCAATATGGTATGATTAATAGCTTCTTGATAAATAGATTATTCTACCTTTCCAGCATCAACAACACTACTAAATTGAAATTTATGACACTTTCTAGTAGAACTGTCACTTTCTACATCAGAATCACCAGTATTTATCAGTTCATCTAGATTTATACTACTTTCACCAGCATCATCAAATGAAACCAGGCATTGATGTGTAGTATCTGTGGAAGACGTGGCTTCTGTAGACATGACATCCTCCTTCTGTAGCTGAAGTTTTACAGAAATCTGTACGGATGCAAGCCTTGCAGACCTCAAATTGTACTGCTTAGGTCTGGTAGTCATAGCACAGAAGCAAAATAAAACTTCAAAAGTTATGAAAACTTCAAAAGTTATGAAAATAAAAAACTAAAATCAGGTAAAATGAATAAATTTTCATGTGTGTCCTTCGACAGCCAAATTCAAAGTGACCCCTTTCCAATTCAAATTCAGGGAGGCCAAGGACTGACCAATCAGAGGGGATTGTAACAATATGACTCATTGGTTGATGCTAAATTGAATCTAGAAAAAGGGGCCCTCCAGGAATTAGCTAGCAGACCACCTCAATGTCTGCCCGCACATTGTACTTCTATTTACATTTAATTTCTTCCTCCAAAGGTGCTTTATAATAATTAAAATGTCCCTGTGATAAAGCTTTTGGTGTGCTTTATGTTAGCATTTTAACAATTCCCAAGTACACAAGGCAATGCACAAAGAGCTCACCAAATTAGTAATCTTAGAATTTCACTGATCCCCGAGGTAACTTTGAGACAAGCCTTAAATTGGCAAATGTGTACAGTTGACAATAAATTTAAATTCTATTCAATCAGAACAAGTGATACAATAATATATCATCCTCACTGGCATCTAATTACAGTCACCTCTGTGTATATTTGACACTCGCAATGGACACAGCTGAGGCTGTGTCCTAACAAGACTCGGGCTATTTAACAGGATGTAAAATAATAACTTTGACCATTGTAAACTAACATCCAATCTCATCCAATCTACTGCTATGCAGGCACACTATTTTCCCTACATGGGGGAACTCAGTGTGCTAAACTAACAAAAGAATTGCCAAAAGAGAATGTCAAGGGATGTTCTAGGTGAGTAATCTAGGGTTGCGGTTGTGTGAGGAGGAGGTACTAAGTCTGGAAGCTGGTGTTGAAGAGGTGGGTCTTAAGATGTGTCCTAAAGGATATTACCGAGGACTGATTATTTTGTGAGAGAGTTCCCAAAAAATTGGCGCCAAAATGACTGAAGGACAAGGTAAATTCTTTTTTTTTTCCTTTAATTTGTGAACTTGATAGTCCCAAGAAGGGACTTAAAGAACTTAAATTTTGGACCGCCACATCTCTTATTTCTAGAGAAGGTGTACAGAAGGAGTTTTTCACTAAGGTATACCAATTGGCAATGTTTTAGTATTTTGTGCTTGATCAATCCTATGTTGAACTGTATCCTGTATTTTTATGGGGGACATGGACCTGATTTAATGTGGGATGATGTGCGAAGACCCAGAAGAGATTGAGTGATAACCCTGCAGAATAAATTTTGAACAGACTCACACTCAGATAGAAGACTCAGTTGAGATTAAGTTGAGTCATGTGATTCGTCCTGAGTTAATAGACAAGTCACACAACCAAAAAGATCGTCCTTACACCATCTTCTGGGCTGTAGTCCTTTTGTGAAGCTGGTTCCTGGCTTCTGGATTCATGCAGGTTATAACTATTGCTAAATTGACTTTTCTATACATGTAGTTTTTGCCAGTTAAATATATTATATATTGTAACCTTTATATATATTTAATTTTTAATACTATATATTTAAATACTTGCCTACACAAAGACTTAGGACTGGTTTCACAAAGGGTGGTAGTTTTTGTGTAAGCCTAAAAACTTAAACCTGAGACTTTTGATTTGCCCAAATTTTAGGCATACGTGGATTTCACAAATGAGGACTTAACCTAAATCAAACACCACAGTGGTGTTCTTTGTTGTGTCATCCATTATTTCTTCTTTGGGAAGAAGACCAGTACATTGTCTAAGTACTAACTTTCTCCACCCTTGAAAGAACCTGAAGTGCCTTGATCTTCACTCAAACATTGCTTCAAAATACTAATAAATCAATAAAATTTAATAAATCAAACTGTTACCTTCCCCAATAAATAATGACAATAGAAAGTTGTTTCTGTGGTACACCCAATGCAAGGTCCTCCCTTAGTGCACTATGATTCTCTGAGAATATTCCCTCTTCCAGTGAAACTGTAAAATTCAGGGGACATATTCAACAAAGGTCTTAAGTTTGCTATATTTTTACACAAAAATAAAGACAAAGACTTGGCTATGACATTTCATGAATATGGCCCAGACTGTTGAATTCATTCATTCTCTCGAAAATAAAATAAAGCGATTCCCTTTGAACATGTGAATTTCCTTAGTTAATAGAAATATTCACTTTGTGAGGTCCACAACACAATATTTTGAAAATATTCTGACATATTTAATTGGACCGTTATAGTTTAAATGTTCTTTTGTATCAAATAGATGTTGTATGTTTGTCAGTAACAATTTATTTTTGGCCTTGTACATTATTGTGGCAGTTTTGAATTGAACTAAATCATGAAATTTAATGATTTTACTCTTTAGGAACATCTCATTAGTATGATCATTAAACCCAGCATTGTTGATAATACGAACAATTTTCTTTTGTAACAAACAAATTGGTTTTATTTTAGTGACATACGTATTTCCCCAAACTTCAGTACAATAATTATTATACGGTAAAAACATAGAACAGTACAATGTATGCATTGAATCTTTATTTAAAATTTTCTTACTTCTTGCTATTACAGAAATGGTTTTGCTTAATTTGCTTCTGACCATATTTATATGTTGTTTCCAATTTAACTTTTCATCTATAAATACACCAAGAAACTTTGTGACATCTACTTTATCTATACAATGATTTTTAATGCTAATATCCAATTTTTGTGGTAATTTACTATTACTAAACAACATGTAATTTGTTTTGCTCACATTCAATGATAATTTATTAATATCAAACCATACTTTAAGCTTATTTAGTTCATTACTTACTATTTTAACCACCTCATTATCTCCTGAACAAAAGGCATTGGTGTCATCTGCAAATATGATCAGTTTTAGTACATCTGACACTTGAACAATATCATTTATATATAAAATAAATAATTTAGGTCCTAAAATGGAACCCTGAGGAACACCACAAATGACATTTAATAGGCTTGATTCAGTATTGTCTAACATTACAAATTGTTTTCTATTACTTAGGTAACTACACAACCAATCATTTACAATTCCCCTAATTCCATAAAAGTCTAATTTTGTTAACAATATTTCATGATTAATTGTATTAAATGCTTTCTTTAGATCTATAAAAATTCCAATTGTACTAATTCTTTGGTCAAACATACCAGATATGTTTTCTATTAAGTCAATAATTGCTAGTGAAGTTGATCTGTTTGACCTGAACCCATATTGACTGTCACAAAGAATGTTACATTTATTTATAAAATTATCCAGTCTTAAACGAAACAACTTTTCTAACAATTTAGAGAATTGGGGCAACAATGACACAGGTCGATAATTAGTAAAAACACCTTTTTCACCTGATTTAAAAAGAGGAATCACCTTAGCAATTTTCATTTTATCTGGAAAAACACCTTGGCTAAAAGATTGGTTAACATTTTTTGATAATGGTTGAACAATATAATTTATAACTTTTTAAAGAATTGACATATCAATGTTATCGTACTCTGTTGATGTTTTACCCTTAAAGCTGTTGACAACCTTGATAACTTCCTCTTCACTTACGCTTTTAAGGAACATGGAAGTAGAGTTTCTACTTTGTAGATAATTAAAAATATCAATACTTCTATCACAAACCTCAATGTTTTTTGCCAGATTTGGCCCAACATTCACAAAAAATTCATTAAATTTATTTGCTATTTCTAATTTTTCAGATATGATTGTATTACTATGTACAAACTCTTTTGGAAAACATGTTTCAGTTACACCTTTCTTTATAACATTATTTAACACTTTCCATGTAGACTTAATATCACTTTTATGTTTTTCTAATAGCATATTATAATACATTTTTCAGAATGCCTTAAAATACTTGTTAGTTTATTCTTATATAACTTATATTTTTTTAAATCATTTGCATCTTTAGATCTTATAAAGTTTTTATACAAACTATTTTTTTTCTTACATGCATTTAGTAGACCTTTTGTTAACCATGGTTTAATGTTTCTATGTCTTCTTGTAATTTTTTTAATTGGACAAGATTTATCATACAATTCACAAAATTTTATGACAAAACGATCGTAAGATATATTTACATCAGTACTATTATAAATGTCATTCCAATTTTGTTTCCTTAAACATTCACACAACATTTCAATGTTCTGTGTCGTAACATTTCTAACATACTTACTACAGGTAATGTCTGCATGGTCAACTTGCATACCTTCTAAAATGACAAATATAGGCAAGTGATCACTGATATCATTTATAAGCAGTCCACTCTTAACATTACAGTTTACAGTGTTAATAAAAAAATTATCAATTAAGGTAGCACTATCTTCTGTTATTCTACTTGTCTTGTTTATTACAGGATATAAACCACATGAAAACAATGTATCAACAAATTCTTTGGTGTCATTGTGACAATTATATTTCATTATGTTAATATTAAAATCCCCACAAAGTATTACATTCTTTCTTTCGTTTTTTATCTTCTGTAATAGATTACTTATAATTTCAGTAAAATTAGATATGCATGACCCTGGTGTTCTATATATGCAAGATACTATTACATTATTTTTTGCTTTTGAGATTATTTCAACAGTTACACATTCCATTACACCATCAACAACAGTACTTAAATAACAACAGCTCTTAACTAATAATGAATTTATAACATATATGGATACACCACCACCACCTTTATTTTTCCTAACTAAATGTGTTACCTGATAATTGTTTATATTATAATCATTTATGTCGTTTTCTTTAAGCCAGTTTTCTGATATGGCTATTATGTCAAACTTAATACCACAGTTTTTTAAGTAAAAACAATACTGTGAAATTTTTTTTTCAAACTTCTAGCGTTAAAGTGAATAATAGAGAGACTTTTATTATTAGTTTTCAAAACATCCACCTCATTTGCACACACATATTTAGAATCTGTATACATACTCTTAAACAGATAGCGGTGTTCTATACAGCCACTTACTGCGAATGAGTATGAAAAAAAACAAAAAAAAAACACATTTTAAGTTGTTACCTAATTGTTAGTATGTTGAAAGTTTATTAGCATTTAAATAAGTCTTAACTTCCTCAAGTCCTCCATATCTCTGATTGCATGAATTTTTGAAACCTCTGGAGTGACATTTGTTTTGATGAAGAACTTTCCTTCTCGTGTCCAGGTGCTAGCTATCTTCTTTTGTTTCCTTAAGTCCCTTGAAAACCTAGCCAGATCAGCTCTTTTCTTAGTAAGATGCTCATTCACAAAGACTTTTGTTCCCTTCAGCCTCTTCGCATTTTTAAGGATTTCTAATTTGGTTTTTCTGTTCACCACCTGAAGGATAATGTCTTTCGTTGTCTTTTTGGATTTTAGTGTGTGGCATGCTGAAATATCAGCAGGGCAAATTTCAGTCCCAATATTTGAATTTAAGTAACTGATTACTTGTGTCTCTAGGCTTTCAAGCTCTGAGTCAGTTATATTGTCATAGTCCTGCATGGTTCTAGAGACTGCCCCTGCAAAGGACCTGTAATGAACATTTAGACCAGTCATCACTATATTGTCATTTTTGCTATATTGTTCCAGTTCATCAACCCGACTTTCCAAGGTCATAATTCTTTCTTCTTTTTGTTTGTTTTCCTGCTGTAGTTTAGCTATAGCCTGTGTAGCCGTCTCAAGATCTTTCTGCAGCCGAGTTATGACATCAAGCTTAGCACTAACAAACTCTAGTGTTGTCCTCATTTCAGTAATTTCTGCACATAAGTTAATGTCTTGGGCGCCAGAAGTAATTTGTCTTGTTTGGGGTCTGTTATTCATCTTTGTGCAGTGGGTGTGAGAGAACAGACAGACAGAACACATATATATTTAGTTATTATACAGAGACCTACCTCTGTTTATCTCTTTATCCGACCAAAAACATATTGCTCCAGTTTACACAATTATATTATTACCGAGAACTCTAAATATGGGTCGAAAAGGATGAAACCCACACAACTAAACTTTTGTGTGCTTGGCAAATTCAAAATCTCTAACAAAATTATGGCTTCCGCGGAAAAGGACGGGAAAAAGCAGATGACAGGTGGCTGGATATCTCAAAGCAACAGAAGAACTATTTAAAGACATACAGATAGATACCGAATAGAACAAAGATCGAGGTCAAGTGGCAAGCCAAACCGGAAGTGCAGTCCTTTCCTGTCATCAGGAAAGGTTCCTAGGTTAGAGCCATTATCAGTAATATGCCTCCCAACTCTTCAGTCGCGGGTTCAAATCACAGCTCTAACCAGAAGTGGAAAAGTCAATAGTTGCTTGCCAGTTTAGTTGTTTCACAAATGGCAGCTATAACTTGAATCTTTGGAATATAGTAGTTTGCCCTTTGGATCCATATTTTCTTGAGATAGACACTTTGGAATATGTCTAATGTCTTGATGATTTATGCCTTACGAACTGGATGGTGTGCCTTAGAATGCCCAACATTCTGATACTTTTAGCAAAAAACAATACATTTTTTAAGATTACATTTTAAAGAAAGCTTTAGAACCTTGGAAAGTGAATCATATCTTGCTAAGGTGAAGAATAATAAAATTTATGATCAGTATTTGTGTGAAAAGATATTAAAGTATTGTGATAACAAGTTAACTAGCACTTGAACATATTAACGTAAGGATAAATAAACATCTTAAAGAATCTGTGTCTGTTTTTGTATTTGTATATCATGTCATTGTATTTGACCTATAATGTTTAATAAAAAGGTAAAAAAGCTTCTTGTAGTGGCAGATGGATTTCAGAACAGAATTAACAAACTAGTACTAATACATTTCTTTTCTCTATCCTTAATTGCTTGGTATTCAAGAGTTACTACATTTTATTTACTACAACATACCCATGCATGACAGTCCAAAGGTCAGTGTGAGTTGAAATTTGTTCGAATTTTATCTCACCAGTGGCAACCATATCAGGCCTTTAGAATATCCAATTGGTCAGAGTTTAATAAAATTGTCAGATTTGTTCAGGACTAATGCAAAAATCCTATCTTAAGGCCTGGTTCTATATTCAAGGATTGTCAGGATAGAGGCCCTGACTTTAAAGTTTGAAGAATCAAGTTAGAAGAGAACCAAAATTTTGACACAAAGATGGGAAAATGTAGTGCAAGTGCATCTCGACCCTTAAAATTTGACTAGGACCTATCCCATTCATCTAGGAATTATCCTGACCAAACTTGGAATCTGTAAGGCCTTTGACCCTGACCTGAATTATTTCAATAGAATTTCGTGATTACACATAGCAGCAATAAGATATTTCAGGTCTAAATCCCGACACTTCCAAGCTGCCAGAAATAAAAAAGACAATCAGGAAAACCAAACCATATGACCACCTTAAGGAAAGATAGGACAATTGTTTGGTTAATGTTTGGTTTAGGAGATCCTTCAGCTGTATAATTTCAATATGACTACAACAATACAATACAATTTTTCTCATTGGAATAACAGAAGACTTATTGGCAATAAGCTATGAATTGAGGGGGTCTCAATTTCTGCAAAATTTTGAACTCAGTATCATAGTTTCTGTAATTATATATAATCCCAAATGCAAAATCAGGAAAATTTTCCAAAATTCTCGAAAATATCAAACTTATTTGTTATTTTAGAAAAAAATTGACGATTTTGTATCCAGATTTCAAAATCAGGGCAAAAATTAGGAAAAGAAGCCACTTAAAATCACAGATCATACTCCTTATTCTTTAATCAACTCTAGCAAGTTCAGCAGTTTGACAGTTGAAAACAGGCTATCCTATCCCTCAGTCCATCCCCCTAAAATTAACAGGCATTGTTTTGCCATAGCTGCCATTGCCTCTATACACTTGAGCTGAATTTTCTTGAGAGAATTCTTGAGAGAAATTACAAACCATAGAAGTAATCGCAGAAGTCATTGCTTGACTCCCATTGTAACTATTGATATAACACTTATATTCCACTCTCATGACTTCCCAGATTATGCAACAACAAGTGTTATTTTATTTGTTTGCGCGACCAATCCTTTGAATTGTGAAGGTTTTGAGCTTAATCTTTGAATTCCTGACCAATCTTTCTGCAGTTACAAGAGATCTTTCGTGTGTTACACAATCTTGGCAAACTTTTCTGTTAATATGAAGAAGAGTGATTTTATCTCCAGAAGATTAGTCATACAGGTGAACCGTGACTTAGTGTTATGAGCAATAATTTCTTTCATAAATAAAATTATCAGCTGAGACTGAAATATGTTTGTGAAATTGTCTTTTTATATGTCCTGTGTATTATGTATATTTTGTTATGTATATGTTATGTCAAAATAAAAAGATATATAGAAAAAAATTCAATGCGATAAATTCTGGTCTGTGCTCAATAGAATAAAACAGAGTTGATGTGTCAAGTAATTTTTTTATGTATACACTATTTTAGTAATGCAGATATTATAATTGTTTGTAATATCAATGTTATGCAGTTCTCTGTTGATGTGCTTCATAATTACTATATCTTTGTTATTTTGTACATGTAAGCATTTTTGTATTATGTCTTTGAAAAATAAAAATTAAAAAAATGGTGTTATGAGCAATCTTTATAGATCATTTCTTTTTGGAAGCAGGGCTGGTTTCACGAAGCCTCCTTAAGATAAAGGTCACCTTAAACTCAAGGGTTTCCTTAAATGTTCCCCTACTTTAAAAAACCTAAGTTTCACAAAGCTCCTTCCTTGAAGGAGACCTTGAAAGGCCTCTTAAATTGCAAGGAAGCTAAGGACCTACCTTAAATTTAAGGAAGTATCCTGCAAGGAATGTTTAATAACTTTAAAGAACATTTGCTCCCTCCTTAAGTTTCACGGAAGACTTTTGGTAAGGGGAGTTAAAGGAGGCTTTGCAAAACTGAATTTTAAGATGGCCTTCCCAAAGGGAAAAAAATGACCTTCCTTTTCTAAAGGAGGTCCTTTCCAAAATAGGCTTTGTGAAACTGGCCCCAGGTCACCTAACTCATCTTTTCATATGAAATAATGTTATTGTTTACCAGTTTTTCATCCCTTCTTGGCATGATTAGTTGTAACAGACGCTGATCTTGCTTAATGTTTTGCTTTAACGATTAATGTTATATACAGATTACATACCAAAGGGAAAAAAATGACCTTCCTTTTCTAAAGGAGGTCCTTTCCAAAATAGGCTTTGTGAAACTGGCCCCAGGTCACCTAACTCATCTTTTCATATGAAATAATGTTATTGTTTACCAGTTTTTCATCCCTTCTTGGCATGATTAGTTGTAACAGACGCTGATCTTGCTTAATGTTTTGCTTTAACGATTAATGTTATATACAGATTACATACCAAAGGGAAAAAAATGACCTTCCTTTTCTAAAGGAGGTCCTTTCCAAAATAGGCTTTGTGAAACTGGCCCCAGGTCACCTAACTCATCTTTTCATATGAAATAATGTTATTGTTTACCAGTTTTTCATCCCTTCTTGGCATGATTAGTTGTAACAGACGCTGATCTTGCTTAATGTTTTGCTTTAACGATTAATGTTATATACAGTTTACATAATAAAGTTTCAGTTTATATAATATATTCTTACTGTAATATCACACTTTCCTAAGAAATATGGCCGTTCTAAAAGTAGATTCCACAAACGAGTTGGGTAACTCCTGTTAATCCTTGTGCAGGTAGACGCTGCATCTTTGTCAAAACACTCACTATTGGACAATCTAAACCTTATATATTTGCTGAAATGTATGAGTGCTTCCTGAATAACAAGTATTTGTACAAATGTTAGAAAAACAATATAGGGGACAAACTTGAGCCTTAAGCAAGGCTAGCAGCCCCCTTCTTTAGATAGTGAAAGTGGAACAGTCGTATAAATATGTAGATTTCTGCTTTTTAATGCAATGATATTACTATGATCTGTTATTATGATATATAAATCATCACTGGTACAACTTCAATAGACTTTTGAAATATTACCCAAGTTTTCAAAAGATCTGCGAAAACGACTTTTTTTCCTATGATCCCACATATTCATTTGTAAACATTTATACACTGATACAGACTGTAGTTCTGTTAAACAAACCACCTAAAAGCCAAACTTACGGATGAAAAGGCTCCACCAAGAACAGACTTACAATGACAGACTTATAATAATCAGCTAGCCGATTTATAACACAGGATTCATGTTCCAGACTGCAGCGACTGATGACAAAAAAGCCATAGGATTAAACCCTGAAGACTCTTGTTGAATTAGTTGGTGGACTTTTATTACTTATGTTCCTATGATTTGTCAGCTTAATTTTTGAGGAAACCACCCAAAATTAGTCTTTACAGAAGATATGTTGTAACACCATAAAAATAAGTGAAAGCAGACAAAAGATTAGCAGTAACTCAATAATAACCAAAAGGATCAGAAGTGATAACTTGGGACAAAATGCTAACTGGCAATTACTTTTAAACATGCTTAGAAATGGGATGAGTATCATTGATCACCCCAATAATGATCCAATAAGATTACACTCAGAAATGGATTGTCACGGCAGTCGAGAAGCAAACTCATGTTAATGAGTTGTTTAGTACGCACCACAGAGGACGCGTCACTTTTTTAAGAATAGTTGTAAATAATAACTAATAACTAAACTAATAAATAGAAGTAATAACTTCTTACGGCCAATATACAGCACATTTGTCATTTTATGCTGTAGTTTTTAGGTTTAATTTATTATTTACCTGGTGTAGAGTTGATTTCGTTCTTATATAACTCTTATTGTGACTGTACAATATTTAGGGTATTATCGCCCACCTAGCCGCGAATTACCGGTAACTGTTTTTCAATCTGTTCATGCCTATTGTTTATTCTTGCTAACTGTATGTATATTTAATTTGGTTCATCACTTTCACCGATGTTTTTTACTGCCTTGTTGTTTCTTTTGTCAGATTCTCCTGTATTTCAGTATTAAAATACTCTGTTGGTTTGTGGTTGGTTTGAGTTTCTTAAGGTTGGCTTTAGTGTGGGTTGCTAGGGTGCCCGTGAGTCGCCCACGGGATGAAGTTTTAAGGGTTAACCCTTAAGGCCATAAAGGTTTAGGCCACCCACAGGTGATTTTTGATCCTAGGGCATTTATCACTTAACCAACCCAACTAATATGTTTACCATGCACATTTTACTCTTCTGCACCATGTTGATGGCTGCTACTCATCTCAGAAGTGTATCACATAATTTTATTGGAAGTGGATTCCTCATTCCATCCGTTTTTAAGGATTGCTAAAAATTACTCCTATAGCTCCACCTGCAATGTTTTCCCCCCTACCGTAAAACAGAGTGGCCTTATGCTATTGATTCTTATGTGCAGTGATGTTGCCATGATTCCTGGACCAGTTATGCTTAGCTTAGTAAATGCAAGGTCAATCTGGAATAAGGGCCCTCTCCTTGCTGACACAATAGCATCTCACACCTTTGATTTCCTCTGTCTCACTGAAACACATATTCGTACTACTGACTTGGATAGTTTCCTTCGTTCACTCACCCCGGATGGCTTCTCTTTGATACATAGGCTACATTCATCAGGTATTGGTGGTGGTGTTGGTTTCTTCATTGGTGATTCATACAAATATCGCAAGGTGGATACCTCTAATTATAGCTCCTTTGAAAATATGGTCATATCAGTCTCAGTTTCATGCCAAACTTTGCTCCTAGCCTCTATCTACCGCCCTCCTGGGCCGTGTTCTTCCATTTTTTAGATGAATTTATGTCCTTTGTTTGTTTTCTGTCTTCTGTTGATTGCAATTACTTCATATGTGGTGATTTCAATATACACGTAGATGCACCTTGTACTGATAGTCACAAATTGAAAGCCCTTTTAGAATCATGTAATCTAAGACAGTCAGTTAACAATACCACTCACTTGTATGGTCATATCCTTGATCTCATTCTTTCCCCCAGTGATCAAGATATGTGTGTACATGTTGACATCTGTGAATTCATATCTCATTATGCAGTCAGTAAATGTGCTATCGACATTCCTTCTCCTCCTGCTACCTGTCAAACAAGAATTTCCTGTAGGAGGTACCATGATATCAATATGTCCGACTTTTGGTCTGACCATAAAGAAATGCCTTTTGTGAAATGTCCAGCAAATTCTGTCTCACAGCTCTATAATCAGTATGTACAAGATTTGAGTTTTATCCTTGACAGGCATGCTCCTCCTGTGTCCAGTTTGAAGATGAAACAACATGCTGACTGGTTGTCAGAGACCTATCGCCTTGCTAAGTCACTCAGATGTCAGTTTGAACGAGCTTGGCGTAAAGATAAAAGTCAATACAACAGGAGTCATCTTTGACATCAAATTGCCTGGTGTAATCATCTTGCAAACAGGAACAAAACTGTCTATTACAGGAAACTAATCTCCGACAATAGCCATGATTCAAAGAAACTATGGCGGGAGTTACACAAAGTCCTACATAGATTCCATAGCACTACTCTGCCCACTTGTGAATCCTCAAAGTCATTGACTGATCGTTTTGCTACTTTTTTCTCAAATAAAATCATGAAAATTCATGAATTTGTCTTCATCTGAGTCCTGTAACACGGTACATCCCCCCTTTGACCCTCATATGCTAACAGTCTTTACTCAAGTCACTCAAGATGAAATCGCAAAAATAATCAGTAAATCACCCACCGAATCATGCCTGTTGGAGCCATTGCCCACATTCCTTATTAAGGAATGCATTGACATCCTTCTACCATCCATAACCAAATTGTTCAATTTTTCACTCAGTGAGGGACTGGTTCCAGATGGTTTCAAAAAAGCTGTAGTCACTCCACTTATTAAGACGGCCTCTCTTCCTGTTGAGGATTTGAAAAACTACCGCCCAGTATCTGGACTTAGCTTTATTTCTAAACTGGTGGAACGTGTAGTTGCTAAACAGCTGGTTGATCACATTCATCGACATGACTTGGGCAACTCATACCAGTCAGCATATAAGCCAGGTCACTCAACTGAGACGGCTCTACTTACCATCAAAAATGATATTCCTTTGTCACTATCTCGGCGTGAAGCTACTGCCTTGGTACTTCTGGATCTCTCGGCTGCCTTCGATATGATTGATCATTCCACTCTCCTTGGCTGTCTTCTGGATTGGTTCAGTGTTGGTGGCTTAGCTCTCAAATGGTTCTCTTCTTATTTGACAAAATGCTATCAGTCTGTAAAGATTGGTTCTACTTTGTCTAATTTACAAAAACTGCTGTTCGGCGTACCTCAGGGTTCTGTTTTAGGTCCTCTGCTATTTTCTCTGTACACATCATCCCTTAGTACACTGATTGGTAAACACAAAGGTGTAAACTTCCATTTTTATGCCGACGACACACAACTTTATGTCCATCTCTCACACAGGAATGCCTCAGCTGCCTTTGATAAGTTGAATAGATGCCTTCAAGATGTCAAAGAATGGATGTCGGCTAGCAAACTTAAACTCAATCCTGATAAAACTGAGTTCATACTTTTTGGCTCCAAGAAACAGAGATGAAGTTTAAATGCATGTTTCTCAATTGATATCCTGGGCAACCCCCCCTTCACCACACCGAGTCTGTGAGGAACCTGGGTGTGTGGTTCGACTCTGATTTTTCCTTCTCTAAACACGTGCAGAATGTTTGTAAAGGCTACTTTAGTCAACTGAAGGATTTTAGAAATATTAGGCAGTTCTTGACTCAGGATGCAGCTGTGTCAGTTGCCAATGCTTTTGTTAGTATTCGGTTGGACTACTGTAACTCACTTTTCAGGAGTCTCTCTAAAGTCAATCTTCATAGATTACAGTCTATCCAAAATAGTGCTGCTAGAATTGCTACAAATTCGTGTAAATACACTCGGATAACTCCAGTACTCAGGAAACTCCATTGGCTCCCTATTCAGTACGCTCAGAGTTCAAACTGGCTACCCTGGTGTACAAGTTTATTCATACTGGTTTCCCTAAATATTTCGCTCCACATCTATCCACATACCGCACTACTTACAATACTAGACACAGTCAGAGTGTTGCTAATTTCCTCAATGTACCAAAATTGCAACCTACAATTCACAAGTCCACTAAGCAGTTTGGCTTCAGTTCCCACTGTTTGGAATTCACTTCCTGAAGACATCCGTGCATCACCGACTATTGCCTCTTTTAAAAAGAAGCTCAAAACCTATCTCTACGCAAAGGCATATCCTTCTTAGCTCATTTTCTCTCATGGCTTCTCTGTGGTGCCGACCTGTTTTTGTCCCTGGACTTTGAATTTGGTTATTGCTATTGTCTTGTTGCGCCTTAGAGTCCACTACTCAGTGGAGATTAAGCACTATAAAAGTCAAATTAGAATTAGAATTAATGAAACTGGGATGTTATAAAAGGTAACTCAAAGTAAAAAAATGTGATATTTGGGTAACGGAATTCCTAAACTACCTTTCAGTACACAGCAAAATTTATATTGATCTTGCATGAGCCAAATTGACAACAGTTAGGCAGTTTATGGTATTCTGTTACACTGATTACTATAAAAACAAAGGCTATTGGTTGAAGGAGGTTAACAACTAATCAGGCCTAATCTCCCTGGGCCCCGAGTGAGGAAGTATGAATATTTTATCTGTCATTAGGATGTAATCAACCACTGCGGATATTACAGGGCAGACATATTACAGGACAGGGTGGAAATGGGGTGTGGGACCCTCATTTATGCCACTTGATCCCACAGTACAGTTTATGATTCAGTTCCCCTGATACATGCTACATTTACACCCAAAGGAGTTACTCCCTGGGAAATGGTTAATAAGTCCAAGTTCAATATCAGGCTTTGCATGGACAAAGTATATCTGCCAAAAGATTAGTGCAAAAATTAGTTTGAGGATATATTGAGTTTTTTATCAAATGTATCGCCTCCCACCTCTGAGACCGGGGTTTGGTTCACGGCTCTACCTCAAGTGGGAAAGCTAGTAGTTGCTTGCCATTGGTCAGTTTACAGTACAAAACCTTGACGAACTCTATGTACTGGTTTCTTCTGCCCTTCCAACTCACCGTCATGATATGACCTGTACAGTGTTGAAAGCGACATAAAAACCCCAAATAAATAAATAAATTTATCAAGTGTAAGTTCCTTTTTGGGTAATTTTCCACTGTTTTCTTTTGAACATAGATATGTGTTTATTTGACATCAAACTAATGACCTTTCTCATACTAAGCAATATGCTATTTCCTATTGGTAGATTTGATTAATTTTACTTTAATGTGTAGATAGACATATTATTATATTGTCTTGACCCTTTTCCTCCAAAAAGAGAACTTCAGGGTGTATATTGTAGTGCAGTTTCTGATGGGTTGCAGGGGGTATTTAAAATATTTTTAAAAAGTGGGACCCAAATGCAAAACATATTCCAGGCTGTGTCCAATCACCTTAAAGGTGTCCTATCCAAATGGGAATCCCACTAATTTGCAACAAAGATATCATACCCAAATAAGAGGTGGAGCAAAGAAGAAATGGAAGTAGACTAGCCTGTTTGTTTGTAGCTCGTGAGCCCAGCAAGAAAATGTGTGATGTGACTAAGGTATGACTGTGGATAGGTTTTGCTTACTTAAAACAATGGCAGACTTTCGAAAATTACCTGTAAAACTATGAAACTTATAAACATGTTATATAAAACAACAGAAATCTAGAAACAGCAAATAAAACATACATTAACAATGGAAGATGTTATAATCACTGGTACACCTTAATGTGGACAAATTGCATAGTTCATTATAATGCAATGCACAGAGAAATGTGGACTTATTAGATATATCAAGTGGAATAATAAATGTAAAAATGACTCTTGTGAAGTACTTCGTACCTTTCTTAAATTTCATACCTCTGTATTGTTTATGATTATATATAATTTAAAAATATACACCCGTTTATTCTATTATGTATTAACTTTAAGAAACTGTGTGTAAAACAAATTAGAGGTCCTAGTGGTTAGCAAGTTTGGCATCTGATCAAAGGCTTTCACATCTCACAAGTGACAAAGATGAGGACCTGTCCCGATATGACCTTGGCTGTTGAATGAAGCCCAAAACACCAACTTTGACCTTTGTGAAACATATTGTGTCAAATTTATCTGCCAAGTTACTCATAATTTATCCATGACAAGTTGCCCTGGATTTTGTGATATCATCCAGATTCATCTTCCCCTGATATCATGCAGAATAGACTGAAGATAATGCAGAGAGACAGTAACAGCATCAAAGTGTGACTGCTCTCAAGCAAATAATGCTTTTGTGTCATCTATTGAAAAAAGTTGGGTTGGTGTCTGGAAGGAGTAACTGAGCCAGCAATGGATTGATTATGCAAATGTAATTTATATAAATGCAAGAGGGAATGTTTTATCTAAACAAATGTATGTTTCCTTATTCTTCAACATGCACCGTATTTGGCTTAAATACCAAGGATTAAAGACTGGTTTAATTTCACTTCTGGTTTTCCAATTCTCTAATTTAATGAGAGAATATTTTTTGGTTTTATATCTATTCTTATGATTTACTTATTGTATATATCATGTGTGTCTTTTGCCATAAACAGCATACAAAATATAGCAGCAATTCGGTAAATTATCACAGATAGGAAGTAAGCAAAACTAATTAACACCATAATTAATGAGGATAGCTAAACTAATTAGGATGCTATCTGAAAAGTAATTGCTTTTGGCCTTATAGAGCACTTTAAGAGGTTTTAAGGAGGTTTCACAGCCAGTATAGAGGCCTTTAAAGGCTTATATATTAATTAATTCTACACTATAATGCACACTACCTCCTTGTTTGGTTAATTGTTATGAACACTTGCCCTCTCTTGTTTACTGGAGCTTATGTGGCCTGGCTCCTGGACCACCTTTGTGTACAGAAAAGGTTCCAGTCTCGGCCACCATTTTGGATAATTATTATTGGCAAGTTGCATTTGGCATCAGTACAGAAAAAAAGCTTAAACAAAATATGTTTTACTCAGCTTATATGATACATATTGTAATATCATTATTAGCCTATTGTTAAGAGATGATAGTTTAGGTTGATTTGTCTTGCATAAAATGTGTATTAGTTTAACTGCTGTAAATAATTTGTTATTGCTCACAAAATATGTTTTCCCTTTTAAATAAATCAAAAAAAAAAATTATTTTATTTCACTTCATTATTTCACTTCATTATTTTTTTTCATAATTCAAAACACACAATAAAAGTCACTTAAACTTAAATAAAAGAGAAATAAATATATAAGAATAAATCACAGAAGTTTGTGATACATGGCAATCACTACCATAATACACTGCAAATTAAGACAGATTAGGTGAACATTAATATACACTATACCAGTCTCTTTTTTGTTAAAGTGGACTGGTATCCAGACTATGGCTCATTAAAACAAGGTGATGAAGTGGTTCACTTAAGTACACACTGGTTTGGGAAGGTTATGCTGGTATGCTAAATACATTTTACAGCAAAATAACTTAGAATTCTACAAGGGAATATTCTTATATTACCAAACCATTGTCTCCGTGAAATCTGCTGTGCATTGAGATTATTATCTCACATATGTAGGTGATACATATATGTAAACTCATCATTCTATTTGAATGGTTTATCTTATATAAATAAAAACAAACCATTCTTGATCACTTTAACTTATTTTATAATTAGATGCTTTATCGTCTAGTTTGTGCTGCTTTCTTCCATCTCCTTACAAATAACCCATCATAATATCGCCCACACAAAGTTATACCCCGGCTTTACTTTCAAAACCTATTGTAGCACCTCCTACATTTATAACATGGGAGGCTAATAGGATTGATCCTTTTGACAGAGGGACCAAACACTGATAAAACATGTGATTTGTCCTGGAATCTCCCCCGACTTAATCTGCTTTTACATCCTGCAGTATTGGTAAAAACACATATTTGGAACCTACGATTTTTTCGAGAAATTTATCGTCATGGCAAGTTTGTGGAAGTAGATGTTTGCAATGACATCTTCATGGGTTTATAGCTAAGTCAGGTAATCTTCACAATTTTTCTCTTGAGTGCAAACTTTTCTGTATTGATCACCTCATAATTACAAACTCTGTGACTAGAATTATATTTACATGCAATAAAATGCCATTTTGTAAAAATATAGTCTGATTAAAGTGTTTGATAAGTCCAAATGACTTTAACAATCACCTTCATAACCGAATCCCTGTGACACTGATTGCATTTGTATGTTATAAAATGTCATTATGTATAAAGCATAATATGATGAAAGCACCTTATAAGCCAAAATAAGGTTGGTTTATATTGAAAATGAATAGCACTATACCATCTTTTCTCGATGACTTATAACAGCTTTCAAAGTTGAAAATTGACTACGTCATGAAGCTGGAACAGGAGTATAAGAGAGCTAGCCCAAATGACATGTAAATGACATTCCTACCCACTAAGATTAGCCTTTGTAATACACCCCAGATAATCTTTGGGTATCATAATTGTCACACAGGGAAATTCATCTGTTTGCAGATGACACTAATAAATAGAGTAAAACCTTTTATTTAGATTTCACCAAGACGAGTGAGGCTTCACCAATCTATATTAGGAGATCTAAAGAATAGGCTTTGTACAATCTCACCTAATAATACTAGCTGGTAAGGAACATGCAATTCTGTGCAAATGACCTGAAACAAATACAAGACGAAGAAACATTGATTATATTTAACTGACGACAAGGATTTCAGTAGTTCTACACCCTTCCATCTATAGCATATAGAATATCCAATTAAAATATAAAGTGAAGGAAATTATAAGGTTTTTGGACAATGGACCAGAACTGGTTCTCTCTGTAACAAAGCACATGCCTTACATTTGAACAAACATGAGGCAAACAATAAAATTTAAGTATAACTCATCTTGGACACTGGTACAAAAATCTAACTTTGTAAGGTATCTGTAAGTTGGTTATGCTTTGAAACAATTTTCCCGTTTTTTTTCTAAAGAAATGATATCATTGCCCTTTTAAAAGTTCTCTATGCAGTAGGTTATACCCCATTCACACTGCAGGCAGTATGCCCCCTTGATTAGAATGCATGCTCACAGTACCAAATTCAGAGGCAAAATGTTTAAACAATTTAAAACTTCTGTAGGATGCTAAAGTTAATGGACGTTTCCCCACTGTAGGATCACATTGTGCTGAATTTTGCTAAGACCAAACTTAGGATATATTAATGACCCGATTAAGGGAGCGTTGTATGTATTTTTGCCAATCAATCAGACACTTAATCTTAGAGGTATCTACACAAATATTAAATATGACTCTGTCTTGCAAAAATAAAAGATGCCTCAAAATCTTGGATCCAGGCAGTGATCCAGATCATCACTAAAATTGAATCATCTGTTCCTGATTGACATTTCCTAAAAATTTCAGAACAAAACTTATAAGTTATTGAGAAAACAATCAGACAAGTAACCAAACAAATGCCAGCAAAACATATACAGTCTTGTCAGAGGTAAAATATTTGTCATGTGCCATCACATACTCATTTTAAGTAGGTATTATAATATCCCCTTTTAAAAGCTTCCCAAGATGTTTTTTTTTGTTATAAAATACAGCTATTACTTGCGCTTTTGTCAGTGGATGTATCTACAGAGACAACACTTCTTGTTTTCCATAAAGAGAAACAGTCTAGGTCATGGCACAGTTGGTATTTCAGGCAGTAACAGGTGACAAGAAAAGCAGATAGGAAATACTGTGCCCCATGTAAAACCCAGATATACACCCCTACCTACAACCTACAGAAGACAATCAGGGTTATTTGGATTATGGCCATGGTTTGACTCAGAAAAAATGCTGTTCAGGTGATGTAAACTTAGAGTAATGTTACGGTGAACATGTAACTTCACTGGAGCCACAGAAGAGGAAGGAATAATGCAAAATTTGGAGGAATGGCGACCAAACAGCTACAAAAATGATAGGACATCCTGCAGTTTTGTGCATAACCTGATACTATCTAAAGTATTGAACAGTCTGAAATTATTCTGTGGGTAACCATAGGAAGCAGAGAATATTACAATATGCAAAAGGTACTGATAGAAGTCCAGCAGTACATGGAAGGTAAGGGACAGTGTGGAAGGCACCCCGGCTTGAGTGGAACAAGGATTCAAGGTATAACCAGACTCTTTATAGAAGCTTATTGACATTAAAGCTTATGCTGTTGTGAGTTTGTCCCCCCAACCATCCTGATAATGTAGTAGGGACAGTATTCTTGTTTGTTCTTTTGACGAATTACTGAAGGTTTGGAGAGAAGCCACAGAGATAATTGACATTTGTTGAAAGTAGAGAACAGATGTAAAATCCTTTACAAGAGAGTATTTCACGGTCACAAATGTTTCACAAGCACTTTTACAAGCAAGTACTCACACGACCGATTGTTAAGTGGTTTCTTTGCAGTCCTACTTTCTATCCAACCCACTTTTCTGATGACACGACTAATCTTCCTGTAAAAATGGAGACCAGTGATGTTGTCTTCCACTGTGTCTTGATGTGTAACAACCTCAACTAGAAACAGGACCTAGCATCTTGCCCAGGAAGGGGTAGAGACAAATTGGCTCTGATCACCACTTAAAATGGTGGTACCCTGTTATTGGTTATTATCCCCAGTGGTAGGCTAAAGCATTCCAGGGATATTGATAAATAGCCACTCCTGAGACTGTTACTTTTAGGGTAATGGCAGTCGCTAGAGCTTGTTCTGCATGTGCGTAGTCAGGATTGGTCGAAAAGCACCGTTTCCCAACTTTCTGACAAGATCAGCTATAGCAGGTCCCTTGCCCTCCAAATTTAAAATCCACTAAGTCTTAAGATTGATAAAAATGTGGAATTTGGATATTAAAATGCATATTTTATGAGAGGAATTGTTGTCAAGTAGTTAGAGGACAGTTTTTTTAGATAATACTGGGAATTGGGTGATTCTTATAGGAAACAGAGGGCATTCTCTGTTCAATAAAGCACTTTTACCAAACTTACTTAAAAAGATATAAAGCAACATCCTACAGATTCCGACCCCTTACAAAAGATAAGGCTGTGAAAAAAAATGCAATTACAAACCTGGCTAATAGCAACGTTCTGAATTATGTAGAAATATTTTTAGCGATGAAGCACTGTACGAGAACTGCATTTAAGATTGTGATATCACAACTCACATTAGGATATATTTTTCTAATGTTTATGTCCACCTGAGGGTTATATCTTGGTGTGTTTATTCGTCTGTCTGTCTGTGTGTCCTTTATATATGTGTGTTTTTGCAAATACTCCAATATTAATAAACAGATCTTTATAAACTGTTTTTATGTGGATAGGGCCTCACCAAAGGAAGAAGCGATTAAATTTGGGGGAACATCTGGATCATATTCTGTATACAAAAAAAAAAAATTCCCAAATTTTCAATGTATTTTTAATAGCTTTGGCTTTCTGGTTGAGACTACTCCAAAATAAATGAGTGCTTGGATCTTATAATTTTTTTGGGATAGGACCTGACACAAAGAAGAAGGTATTGCATTTGGGATAGATCTGGATCGTATTCTGGATACAAAAAAAAAATCTGATTTTTTTTTGAAACGCTGACACCCCTGTGTAGGTCTGCACTCTACAATTGCTTTCAAGTACTGTTTGAAATATTTTGCTCAAAGGATGTTTTTGAATGTTGTAACCAAATAGACAACCTTTATTTCAAGATTCGTGGCATTTTCAGTTTTATTTGGCTATATTTTGGAGCTATTATTGGGCAACATGACATGTAATTCTGCTATCATCCAGCAATAAAGACCATTTATCTCCACAGATGCAGGCTCTCTATTGGATGTTAAGTACTACATAAACAACATTTTGGATGTGACTCAGAAATGAAAAGGAACTCACAGAAGGTATCTGTGACTGTTGAGGTCAGCTAAGTGCAATTCTGCTTGATTAAGATTTTTAACTAAATAGATATATTTCTTTGGATAAATAGAATCTTGATACCATTCCACTCTTGATATATCAGCCACTGTGTATAAAATATGTTATGTGTGTAGTTGTAATAAAAGTTGAAAAATAAAAATGAAAATATTTATTCAAGATATTAAAAATGGAAACTTAAGTTAAAAAAAGTTCCTTATTCATATAAAGGTCAGTTGAGAGTATTCTGTAATAGGGTTGATGCCACAAGTGAATTATTTTAATGATGTTACAATGGTATCTTGGAAGGATGTTATTAAATTTTGTTAATGGAAGAGGAGAAAAATATAACAGGAAACCTTCGCTAATGACATATCCAAAAATATATGTCAGGAAAGAAGATAACTAAATTATACCAGTTCCCAGCTTGAGTATGATGTTGTTAATTTTCATGAGTGAGAGATATTTTTGTATATGTCTAACGAGGATTCTTTTACTTTTATTATTAAACATTTTCTATGAATAATAATTAAAATAAGGCAGACTACGTTGTAGATATAGTGGTTTCAGTAAATATAAAAAAACATCAAGTTTTCACTTGAAGTTTCTACACCATTTCTACATGGAGTAAAATGCATCAAAAACTGCAGTAAAAATACCTATGTTAATGATGAACACAGTATATTTGCACGCCAGATTGAATATTAGGAAAAATCGTCACCTGGGCCAGTATTCACGAAGGGTCTTGGCCAGGGCTTAGGCTTAAGGTAGAGACTTTTGTCTCAAGTTTCTGCCCCAAAAACTGCTAATTAGACTTTTGTCTTAGGCTTAGTGGTATTCACAAAGAATTTAAGACTAGTCTTAGGCTTAGCCAAGGGCTCAACTTTAAGACTGGCAAGTGTAAGGCTTAAATATTAACATGATATGTGTTTGTTTACATAGCCTTGACCTTACACAAAATCATGCACTGCATTGTTAGCGAAGATTTGATTGGATGGCAGGCGTGATTTTAAGACTGGTGGTGTTAAGGAGTTAAGACAAAAGTTTCAGCTAAGTCCCCCTTTGTGAATATGGATTTAAGACAAAACTTAGCTGAGACAAAAGTCTCAACTTTAAGACCATATTCAAGCCTAAGACCTGGCTAAGTCTAAGACCCTTCGTGAATACCGGCCCTGGTGACAAATTCGTAATGCTAATTTTACATAACAAGTGGCTTTGGGACATATATAAAAGATATATATCCCGGTCTGTATGTCCCCTTGTTTAGATCAAATAAAGCTGGTGGTTGTTAGTAAAATTGGAAAACTTCACAAATTACCTAGATACAGAAAGAAAAATGTATCAATATTTTTCGAGTTCGGAGCACGAGTATTATACTGTTGATCTTAATGAGTAATATAATTATTTTCCTTATAGATTGATGGATGTTTTACTTGTATCATTTATGAGTTAAATATATTCATATTGAAAACAGAGCATGTGAAAACGGCGAGATACAGACAGGGGCACCAGTGACTATAAACCCCCAATCTTTAACCTGCGATTTCTTAGCCATTCTAGATGGTTTTTCTGTAACAAAAATGAGCAAAAGTGTTATAAAAAGACCTTTCTAATGATATATAATACATATTTGTAGGCTACATAGTTTCTGAGATATTAGTGAAAACCAGAATTTATTAACACTTCTTATCCACGGTATGGCCGCAAAATTGTATTAAAAATTATAAATATGCTATCTTAGACACATTATTTGGTTTGTTGTATGCATTGTATGTTCATAAATAAATAGAACATGAACAGAAAACCCAATACAATGCTTTTGTACCTAATTTTAGAAGTTTTAATCCATGTGACATAACTGATGTGATTCAGAAAAGGCCCTTTTAATTCTTTGATTAGCCTTGCTATTGACTCAAGTGTCTTTATAATTAGGAAAACATTTTGTTTCAGATAATGAAGTTTCATATAATGTTTTATATAATGTATTCATACATTTACCGGCTTTTACATTAGCATATGGATTACATTATATTTCCTAACATTTATAAGTGCTTTGTGAATACCGCATGTCTTTGTAATTGTTTGGAAAAGATAAGTTACATATATATGAGCCTTAAGCAAGGGTAGGTTGTTGATAATCAGAGGAACAAAATCAAAGAAACAACGGAGAACTCCTGAGATGACATTTCAATTGGCTTTTTTGTACACGGAGACTCTCTCAAGGGGGCAATCTTTGTGGTAACCATGAAACCTAGTGTTGCTTTAAGCCATGGTTCCACTATTAAGAATATGGCAATTAACAAAGTGGGCATAAAGTGTGATTTCTAAATATTCTATAAATTCACCATTAGTAAAGGAAATATAATTAGGTTTTATCAAGCTTGTTTCATTGGCTGTTGCATAGATATTATTATAAGGTTTGTGTCACTTTTAACTTATATTGCGTTTCTATTTTTATCTCCACCAAGAATGTTATACTTTTGGTGGTGTTTGTCTGCAAAATAATTCTAAAAGTTAGAGATGGATTTTGATGACATTTTTACAGGAAATATCATCAATGACACAGGGAACAGATGATTTAATTATTTTAAATGATTTTTTTTCATTGTAGCCATAAGCTACATTAGAGGCTCTGAATCTTGGCGGTGGTATGCGATCTCCAAGTGATCGTGCTCACAAGCAGTGGGTGGTTTATGGGCATGGTAACATAGTGGATCGCACATCGACCAAAAGATTCTGGGTTCTATCCCAGTGCAACTTAAAGTAGGAAAATCAGAAACTTACTTTTCGGAAATAATGGGTTCTTGGTTAATCGTATTTAGAATCTGTAAAAAATGAGATGTGAACTAATCATTTGAGACGATGGGATTACAGATGAATGCAACTGAAGCCATGTATTCCACATGACATGAATGTCATTTCAGGGCTATTAGAGGGGGTATGGATGTATAGTGGTTAGCACACTTGCATTAACTTTTAGGACATAAGCCTTAGATTTAAAATAGGTTTTGGTTCCCTAAATCTAAGGAAGTTTTCGTGAAATTTCATGATTCCATTTAAGACAGGGAAGCTTTGTAAAACCTATATGCAGTAAAGGAGCAATAACTTCAAGGAAAGCCTTAAATTAAAGATAACTTTTATCTTGATAAGGCTAGGTGAAATGGGCCCTGCACTGACCACAAGTGTGAAACATATTTGGTGCCTGATGGTGACCGACTAGTATACACTGATTTCCTCCATCTTCTCAACTACCTGCAGTGATATAATCTATACAGTGTTTTGAAAGTAAAGAGAAAATTTGAAAATACATCATACAATCAAGGTTTAAGGGGTTTCAGGCCATCACACTGGGACTAGAGCCTTAGCACTTGTAAAGACTAATTATACTAAAGTATCTGTCAAAAGAAAACCAGTAATGAATGTGACACGGTATAGATGGGTTCTTTTTGGATATTCCTCCTTCTTCCTTTTACAAAACACACAAAAGATGAAAATAGAACAAGAAACCAATCCTCATCGGAAGTAATTACAGGAAAATTAAAAAAGAAGAGAAGCTTGGCTCAATCCCTTTTTTCTGGGATGCTCATAAATGAATAAACGATAAATCCAGTTTTCCAAACTCATACTTGGAACATTAAAATTTATTATTTTTCCACCATGTGCTGTATTTGACCTAAAATCCAGGAATCAAAGATCTAGTAGGAATATGTTTCATGTAGCTAAAAGTGTCGTACCCTTATATTTTATTATTTTAGTGCATATATCCTATTTTAGGTCTTCAGTCATGTTTTTTCACTGCCTTGTGATGGGGGGAACTGTCAATAGTGGTGTCTCGGGCATCACGCCTGTCAGTCCCCCATTCCAAGGAAGTATGGAGCTACCTTAAATTTAGCTATGCTATCTTAATGGGCTGACCTGAGGTCAGAGGTCAGGGTTCCTAGAGACAGTAAATGCTTCCTTGCCATTGGCCAAGGTTCAAATCAAGCTTGGGAAGCCATAACGTGTTTTCAGAATAGTTTTGGAGGACTTAGAGACTGGATCAGAAAATGTTTGCTGCCCACCCGCTCTCTCCAAACCACATGGGTTCGAATCTGTAGGTTTTAAACTTTTTACTTGTAACTTCTGGGTTTAGTTTCTTTAGATTTTTTATTGTATAAGAGGGTTCTTTTTGCATATATATATAAAATTAGCAGATTGTAGTATATACAACTTATACATTGAATGTAACCATGTATATATATATGCATACATATCTGCTAATTTTTCATTAATTTTCACCTCCTGTCATCAGGGTGGATTCATGGGGCGGCAACGTCCGCGGTTAGTTGGTCTTGGTACAGTAAGGTCCTCTCTCACCTTGATAGGGGTTTAGGTTGACCTTAAAGTGGACCCTTGCCATAGGAAAGGGCAGATTGTACAAATGTGGCTTAAATTCTAATTTTGGTATTGTAATCTATTTACTTCTTACAATTTCTGAAGTTGTAATAACTGAGACTTTGAATTAACAAGTGTATTGTAACCATGAGTAATTGACAAAGCTGTGTATTTACTGGGATCACATACTGTATTACTATTTACATGGACTGTACATAATATTAGATTTAGCTTAAATATATGTACATGTTATACTTTACCATGTTGACCTAATTGCTCCTCAAACATGTGTTTTCACTGCCTTGGGATGGGGGGAGTGACTATTTTATGACTTATATTTTATTGTGTTAATACATCTTACCCAGTAGACAAATGCATTTGTCTGGAGCCCTGCTCGTCTCACCAAATGTTAGAAAAAAAACGTCCTGAGCTGGGCTCTGGCCAGCAACAGTAGTGTCCTGTTCATTTAACAGGTGGCCATGTAGCCTCCCTGCCGGTCTGCTGCGCATGTGCATGCATGCACACTTCCTCTTTTTGTATGGCGCATTTAAGTGTGAAAAGTTTAAAGAGACAAATTTGTTATTTTATTTTGTTACAAAAGGATATTTTATGAAAGTGTTTTGGTAGTATAGTTGGGTTAGTAGTATGACTTCATCATGTAGAATTAAAGGACAGAGGCGAGGGTCGTGTGGGCACATTATGGCGGCCTTTGATGCCCATGATAAATGTGCACGTTGTAGAGACAAAAGAATTGGTGATACCCCTGTGTGTTGGATCAACCTAGTGAGATATGTGATGGCTTTACAAAGGGGCAGCTTGAATTGTTGGCCACACCCTCGTATAGAATCCGTAAGGAGAAAAAAGCAGGCACTTTGTTTTTACCAAAGGAAGTGACAGTAATTGCTTAAGTAGAGCCAAAAGACAGTTCTGAACCTACATTTGGCTCTTTGTCTCTTTCTTCTGATCCTCGACCGCCTTCAACTTCTAATGTCACCGCAGAACAATACATAACCATGAACGGCAGGTGGGTGGAACAATTTGCCAGGTTTGCAGATTTGTTAAGTAGAGGAAATGTCTTTTCAACACCAAAAACCTCAGTTAAGCCGGTTACTGCTGACACCCCTTTCATTGCTCCGACTGCCCGGCCCACAGGTCTGGTGGAGATCCTCACAGTTCAGGAAGCAAAATCAATATCTGGGGAATCTAAAGAGAAAACAAACTCTAAAGACAAAAAGAAACATGACAAGGCTTCTGATAAGCTGACACAGGATAAGCCACCGGTAGCTGCTCAAACCACCTTCAGTCCGTAGGATGTACAGCAGACTGATACACATTCTCCACTTACACAGGTTTCTTTCTCTGTTGTTTCTAAACTGGATGATTCACAGCCCAGTGTTACCAGTCAGGAATGTTCTTTTAAGCAACCTTCCTCATCTGCTTACAGAGATCCATCTATTGCCGGTGCCTTCTCTTACCCACCAGAGCCGGATGACTTGGACTTTGACCAACAGCAGTCCAACGCAGATTACTCTGAAGAACAGTCTGACTCTAAGGAAGGGGAAGTTTCCTCTGATACATTGGAAAAACATGATCTCTTGGAAGACATGAAGTATCGGGAGACTGTCAGACATCCCTACCTTTGAAAGCAATTTGAGAAAGTCCGACAAATCCAATAACCCCTGCAAGGGGAAGAACCCCAAGGGACCAGCACGCATATCTGTAGTCATGCCACAAGACAATTGGCTGTGTCAAAAACTGGAGCATCTCAACACGGTGGTGGCTGAGGGGTATCCCTCTAGAGCCCAGGACTCTGCAGGACTTAAACGGGACCAATTCATTAAAATCCCTAAGTCTCAGTCACGCTGGTAGCAAATGCATACCATCAAGCCAGATGGGCCTCCCAGACCGGGAAAAACTCTTTTTAGCTGGCACAACACAGAGGCCAAGCATAATTCACAGTTCCCATGCATTACAAAGGCGTCTGTTTATCCTTCTATTGGCCCTCCTTCACGTCCCATTTCACAAGAATACCTTAGGCATTGGGAGAAGTGTGCCAAGGAGAAAACCTACATAGTGAGCCATGCTGCAGGTTTCAATAGTGCACCAGTGATCTGTAGGCGTAGTAGGGGCAGAGGCTCTAATCTCCATTTTTTTTCAAATCAAGAGGCTTGAAACAATATAAATGACAATTACTGTATAAGTTCAATGATTGTACCACAAGTAAACTTAAGGTTGGACGCAGTATTAGATCAAGCCAAAGTTCAAACTGTCCAACTTCCAGTTCTAGACATTTTAAATGTTCAAAGTGTAGAGAAGGCTCATAGTTTTCAGTTCCTAACAAAGACAATAGATCAGGATGTGTTTTGTCATGCTGCAATTCCTGTACCTTTTGTAAATATACCAGGGCATCCACAAAAGAAAGTTATAGACTAAGTCATTCTCATGAGGGAAAAGTAATGTTAAAAACTATTTTTCATATGTATTTGCCTTTGGCCATTGTCATCTACAATCTGATCATTATTAATTACATCTGATTTTCATTTTGTAGTATTCAGTATATTTTTTATTGCTCCTGTTTACCAGTGTGCATAGTTCAGAAACTATACATCAGATTGGTCAGATTGTAGACAAGTTAGGATTTTCTCTTGGGCTTGGTCCTGAAAGATGATCTAGATTGAGACCCCGGAATGTGTGTGGGTACTTTTTACCATATCTACTGCATAGATTAACAGCTGTTAATTAAATTGAGTCTTATTTTTCACAAAAAGATGGGGTTCACCCCGGGTGCCTTCCTTCTCAAAGACTATTCAGGATGGGCATTGGGATTCCACATTTTTTAAAGGGATTTTTTCACTTATGTCTGGTTTCTAATCCCTGAGCGAGGTTTTGTGCTCCCTGAAGCACTGCTTTGTACAACATGTTTTCAATTTCTAAGTGTCCAGAAGAACCAATCTTTTACACACCGGATCTCCAATTTTGGCTTACTGAATGCCAAATAAAAAACCAACAGCTCACTAGTTTTACACAGAAGATGTTATAGATTTGTTTCATTAGCTTACATAACAAAGTCTGGAAATATATATGTACATAACCCCCATCCCTTTGTGAAAACATGTATAGAAATGATAACATGCAGCCTTTGTCTGGCTGAGACCTGGATAACACCAAACCCAAAGCCTCTCCTCAAGATGTGATCTTTACAAATCAATACACCTCCATTGTACATAAAACAAGTAACTATGACAACTGATGCACAGTATCCCATGTTTTTCTAACAACATTGACAAATATGGCATGACTGAAAAAGGTAGAATTAATCCTTCTTTAATCAAAACCTGTCTCGAGGTTTAATCAATCCATCATGCTGTCTTTTTCAGTTTTGGCCATCTAACTGATTTGTTAATGTAACATATGATATGAAAGTGTTAAATGTGGTCAGAAAATAAACTGTAAGAAAAAGTTAAAACCATACAAATTTTTCTCTGTAAGGCAAGTGTTAAGTGCTGATAACATAATGCCCCATTCACACTACTGGGGGTATGCCCCATGGTTAGAAGTTTTACTTGGCTGCGGAATCTCCTTCCAGGATGTCTATCATCTTCTGAGATTTGGTGTACCCATAAGGCATCACACATATGGCCACTGATGGGATACGGTGAATAACAGTAGGACAACAGTAGCACAAATATTTATCAATAGGCAACCTACATTAACCTCAACTCACCTTCGGTAGCCATTGGACGGACACTTGCTACTGAAAAACAGCCAAGTTACAACCTTATATAAACCACGGATGTCACCTTCAGTTACCATATGAAAAATTTATATAAGAAATGTGGTCATGATGAGAAATTCAGAGGTGAAAATTTAAACATTTTAAAATTACCATAGAATGCTCAGAGAATGGACGATGGGCCAGTGCATTACAAATTTACTTAAGGATGTCAAACGATAGATGAAGGACAGGGGTGTTTTGTCTAATGACTATAACCACGGGTTATATCGTCTGTAGTATGAAAGGGGTATAACATTTTTTTTTAGAAAAAGCAAGCCTAAATCCTAGTTCACACAGTACCGTGATTGTCCCATTGGCTACATACGAGCACAAAATATGTTGAACTCTTCTGGGATTGTTTGTGGCTTGATGCATTTTGTGTTTCGGAAGTGTCCTTCAGTTTAACAAGTATACAGTTTAACAAGTATACATAAATTGGGATTTCTATTTAGGTAGGACATAATTATTAAAACACAGACGATATTTCCAGCAGTTATTGCATTTCTTAAAATAATTTTTAAAAAAACCTGCCACGTCCTCTCATCTAATCTAAAATCTAATCTTATCTACTGTTTTCAGGTGCAATATCTTCCCCACAAAGGGAAACTCAGTGCAATAACTTAACAAATTTATCATAAGGAGAGTCGAGGGGCATTCAAGGTCAGTAATCCGGAGTTGTGGGTGTGGCCAAGATCGAAGGAGACTAAGTTGGGAAACTGGAATTGAAGAGGTGGGTTTTGAGGTGTTTCCTGAAAGATGCGATAGAGGGGCTATTTCTTATTTGGAAGGGGAAGGAGTTCCAAAGAACTGGGGCATAGTGACTGAAAAAATGAGAAAAGTGTTTGATTGATTTATGAACTTTATGGTTGAAAGTGGGAGTATGAAGGAACTTGAATCTGGGGGTGCTTCGCCTTGTATTTCTGAAAGAGGTGTAGGGATGAATTAATTCTCTTAGGAAAACTGGTTGACCCTGGTTGAGAATTTTTATTTAATGAGGCCTATTTCAAATTGTACCCTGTATTTGACTGGGAGCCAATAGAGTTTTTTTCAGTTGAGGGGTAATATGAGAGAATTTAGAGGAACGGGTGACAACCCTGCAGAGTGAGTTTTGGACTAACTGCAATCTCCTTAACTCAAAATCAGCGAGTGATAAGAACATGGAATTGCAATAGTCCAATCTGCTGCTCACCAAAGCATTTGCTAAAAGAACGAACTGATGTTTTAAGGTCTAGAAGGGGACATATTCTATAGAGATCTCTGGCATGAACTCTGGTGGACTGCACGACCTGTGGCACATGGTCTGAGAATATGAAATTGGAATCGAACACCACTTCAAGGTTCCTGACACTTTGTGCTGGTAAAACCTGATTACCTAGAATATTGATTAGTAAGTGAGGAAAGAGTTGTTTACAGTTATTTTTGGAGCCTATCAGAATAAACTCGGCTTTGTCAGGGTTGAGTTTTAATTTATTTCTGAACACAAAATTTTGAATGTTGTTTAGGCAGTTCTTTAGTTTTTGTATAGAGAGAAATTTGTTGGTGTTAGTGTTATGTATAACTGGGTGTCATCAGTGTAGAAGTGGTAGTTAATACTACTGTGAGAGTGAATGAGTGAGCTGATTGGGTTAGTGCAGAGAGAAAAAAGAATTGGATCGAGGACAGAGCCCTGGGGGACCCCATACTGGCGCGCAGCAGGATGTGAGAGTGTGCTACCTAACTTGACCAAGTGAGCTGTATTAATCTCTAACAGGACGGGTTAAGGGGTTGGGGGGCAATGTGCACTACCCACATATAGGGTCCATGTACAGAACAATAAGGAGAAGGTCGTAGACCAAAATTCAAATAGGAGTTGTCACAATGGTACAGCACCATATGAATAGGCCATTATCCATTTAAAACAGTTTTATGGGTTTTTTTTAAAATAAAGTTTCATTGAAATCAATTTGTGAACAAAACAATGCTGTTAAAGTGAAAGGGAATATTAGATTAATATTGGATTAATTCATTACCTACTCCATATGCAACAAATGTGTACAATATCAGTTATAATTTCAAAATTAGTGGTGAATGTCTATTGTATAGAAGATAAGTCACCATAGCAACATTGCACATTAACCAACTGTGTACCAATATCATCAATTAATAGGAAATTAATCCTTTTTGAACTTAAGTTTTGGTGCAACTTTCATCCTGACCAAAAAATCCAACTTGAAAAGAGTTCAGATGTTTATGTAACGCTCTTATATCTGTTTCTTTATATCTGACTGTGACAAGCAAATAAGTAATTTAGTAATTTAGAATTAAGTCATGTAGTGGATCCCATCTTTGGAAATAGCCAGATGTAAAATTGAACATTTTCAAACATAGTTCAACCTTAAGTGGATGCACTACTTCTGCATTTAATGTAGTACTTTTGACACTGCACAGGGGGACAAGCTTAAGTAGGATGTTTGAACTGAATAAGAAATATAGCTACTAATTACGTTGAACTTAAGAAAAACAAAAAGTATGAGCTTAAATAATTTAAATCTAGTTCAATCTAAGCTGAGACAAAAATGGCAAACTTAAGCCAGAAGACTTAAGTTATTTAATGATTCTTTCTCTTGTGGTTGTATTCACAAAAGGGCTTAGCCAGGTGTAAGGCTAAACTTTTGTATACAAATATAACTAACATAAGCCTAACATTTGGCTCAGAGGTATATATTAAAAGCTTTAAAGGTCAGATCCAATTGTACATTATTCCTAATATATGTTATCTGTTTACAAAATAATATAGCACTTAATAACCAATTGTAGAAATTGTTGTAAAAATGTGGACCATTCAAAACAAGATCAAGTTGAATCATTCCCTATTGTTTGTCCAATAAAAAAAGAATTATTATTTTCATCTATTTAAAGATTGCTGCCATTTGTAAAGGTAACTTTCAGCTTTATTTATTTTGGTTTTAGTGGATAAGATTTGTCAGTTACACATAACTAGATATTCAGACAGATAACAGTCCAGATTTTGTGAATTATTTTTAACACATTCAAACTAAAACATCAAAGACTATGTATAAGTGTATGTTTTCCTAAACATACAAATTATCCTTTGTATTTACAATTAAGTGTCTAAGTTTTAAAGCCAATTTGGTTTTCAGATTTCATAATCAGTTTCATGAGATTAAATATGAACTTGTCTCAAATGACATCTTGCCTGACAGATTACAAATCTTGCTCTTGTTTTCTTATGTTTTTGTTTGAGATTTTTGTATGAGATGCCTTCAACTAGGACGGAAATAAAATGCAGCAATTTCCTGCCTGTACAAATTTGGGCTTTCTTCTGCTGCTCTCTAAATTAAATGTACTATTTTTACTTCATGGAAGTGGTACAAAAATAACATCAATGACTTAATTTTAAGATTATTATTCTGTTACAGAGGACAGAGTCTGTGAAAATTAGTCATGGGCAGAGTTAGGTGATATTACTCCCTATTCACCATAGCATAATTTCAAACTAAATCTAATGACTAAATTGCTTGGTTTCTAAATGCCCCTGTAACACTACAGGTTGCATTATTGGCTATTATGGGGAAGTTCCACTTTAAAGGATGCTCCAGAATTTTTTTGTAGGGGGAGAGATATTGTGGTTAAGGGACTTTAATCCCGAATAAGCCAGTTGCCGCAGAAAAGAATGGGAATTGTGATGGACAATGGCCTTATTTTTACAGAGGAAAAGACACTATAACATATAGCACTGCAGGAAGCATTTTACATCACTGGAGACACAAAAAGAGACATAATAACACAGAATTGGGAGAAAAGGTAGCACAACAGCTAGCCGACAGAAGTGGATACTCTCTATGATAAGCATTGCTGATATGAAGTTCAAATAGGAAAACTTCCAAAATACCTTTTTGAAAAAAATATCACAAATGAAGAAGACAGTATAATATGAGTGCCTATAATGAGGGATGTTTTTACTTTTATTGTTTTACCTTTCCTTCAATAATAAATAAAATATGTGAATATTTACCAAAAGATCTGTGGAACATAACATACTCACAGATACCAGTGAATGTAAAAGCTTATTATATTTTTACTTGAGTTTCTCCGCCATAACTGTATAAATTTTAATGAAACAAAAACGAGTAGAAGCTCTGTAAAATGCCTTTCTAGTGATGCATATAACATAAGTAAGTTTATATAGATAATGAAATAATTACAAAAGTAAGCACACGTTTACACATTTGTGATACTAGTTATACACTATAACATGAAAAAAGTTCTGTTCTGTATTTCAAGGGTATTACGTCAAAAATAGAATCGTACAAACTGTAGATGAAACAACCTGGTTCAAAATTCGTTAATTTTTGGTTTATAACAGTTGTTTTGATAAATGAAACTGGTTGGGTTGCAATGTTTCAAATTAAATTGTATGGGTTTACCATCGTTCATGAAGTTTCAGCTGTCACTGTTAAACCAAGGATCTTAATGCACAAGCCTCTAAGCTCACATTTCTCTCCCACGCCACTTGGGAATAATATTAATGTGAAAAATAGCAATTTCATTATAGTTCTTGTTTCAAGGTAAATACTTAAATTACACCCTCTTTATTTAATTTCATCTAATTTGGTTAAAAGTCAGTTGCAACACATTGAAATGGGAGCTATAAGGCCTGTTCACCTAGTTCTGTATAGTTGTAACAACTAATACTTGAATTTTCCTTTACAACCTTATCTTCATGATATGTATGGTGGGAGTGCATATCTTAAAATGAGCTGTCCCCTTAAGCCATACTGCCTCCCCCCTCTTCACCCTTCCTGTCTATACTTTTAATACATCTCATAAGAGGGCCTCACGACTACTTCAGACATTTCAATCAATCTGCCAAATTGTTAGAAACTATGTCTCTGTTCTGGGAAAAGGTTCCTATCTAGATACAAATCCTGACTTATGGTCACTTGTGAAACAGAATGGATATAACCAAAAATGCGATACACATCAAGCCACAAATGAGTCCCGATGACTTAACTATTCTGCACTCATATGTAGTTTGTGAGGTTAGTAGGGAACTGTGTGAACTCTGTATTAGGGATAAATGTCAGTTTCAGTAACAAAGGTTATATCAAACATGCATCCCATAGAATATCATAATTTAGGGTTAGAACCCTGGATCACATGGAGGGGGGGAGGTAAAGGGCTGCAATCATGATGGGTCATGATTTTAGTCTAAACTTCCCAAATCTAGGACTTTTGTAATAAACTTTGACCAAAACCAGCTGAGACATTTGTCTTGGACTCAGTTCAACTCATGAAAGGTCTTAGTCATATCTTACTATTATCTTTGGACATAAATCTACAACTGGCTAGATATGGTCTTAAATATTTAAGACCAGTCAGATTATGGACGTCATGTACAATTTTCCTCATCTCAGAATTTTGAATGAATACAAGTAAGTTAAAATTATAAGCACATCTATTTATCCTAGTTAGTTCTATGTATTTAAGTGATTAAGAAACTTTTCAACTGTAAAACTTATCCAATTCTGATCCAACTGAATTACCACTGAATTAACTGTGCTTCTCCATATAATGTTAATATGAGATCACATTACACAGAAAACCACTAGTTTAATCCTGGCTAAAATGCTTTGTAAATGACTCTTCGTGACAATCTGAGCTGAGACAAAAAGACTGCACTAGGAATAAGAACAAGATCATAGGCTAAAATCTTTAGTTACTAAAGCTCCTGGTGATCAGTCCCCACCCCAAGGCAGTAAAACACAGAGTTGAGGGCACTTTGTTTAATACATAACAAGTATATAATATACATATCTATACTAAAAGTTATTTACAGGTCAGTAAAAGTATACAGATTCTGAGTAATGTAAATGCAGTAAATAGTGACTAGTAAGTTAGAGTTCATAGTTCATAAGAAGTCACTATCAGAATCATTCATGAGTTACTAAATACACGAAGAAGTGACTGATAAGTTAAAGTTCATAGTTCATAAGAAGTCACTTTAAAAATTACAAGCTTGAAATATTTAAAATACTAAAATAAAAGAATACCAAGAAGTCTACCCGAATCCAGCAAGAGGGAATGACCTTGAAAGGTCACATGATGTCAAACCAAGGTGACCCCTTCCCAGGGTCGCCCAGCAAAGTACCAATGACCTCACAACTGGAGGTGATGATTTGAAATGTAAGAGTGTTGAAGTTAATTTTTGTGATTAACTAACAAACTACTTCGTCAATTGGACATTGAAATCATTCATGAAAAGATGGAAACTTGTACCTTGTGCAGTCAAGTTAGATTTTGAGCTTCTGGTCATCAGCTCAGGAGGCATGATACCTTGCTTCAAAATCATATTATCAGTTCTCTTACTTTTCTGTTTTTAATAACAGTGACCTCTTGTTCATTTACACCCAAATTACTTGGAAATTGGGGCTCAGCAAATATACCTGATGAAATCAAGTTGTCAGCCAGGTTCAAGCAGTGTCTTAGGGTACAAAAACCAAATCCAGATATTGGCAAAACATCTGAAAACAAAACTCTATAGTCCCAACACAAATTAGGATCATCTTTGAGGAAAATCGAGCCAAAGGTAAACCGCAACTTGTGTGATAAATAACACCAACATGTGATTAATGGTTTTTCAGTTGGGGAGCAGATATTGTGTAAAATTCTTAGTCTTAATCTAAACCCATATCACCATTGAGGAGGACTAGGCCATCAGTGGACTTCACCTTGTGTGAAAATGTGACCTTGAGCTGATGTATATTTTTTGAGATTTCTGCATTTCTGCCTTCCAGGGGTAAGTGTGATAATAGGTAACTTATATTATTTTCCCCTACCCAGCAGAAAAAAAAGAAAAAAAAAACGAAAAAAAAAACCGACAAGGACATGATATACAAGTATGTAACAAATTTCCTTGGTCAGTTACCTCTTGTGTACATTACCTGTAGCTTCAATTAGAGCCTGTAGTCCAATTCCAGGCCATCCAAATCTTACCTCTAAACTTGGGGTTGTATCTTCCAAGAAGTTCAAATGAAAAAGAGTCACTTGGATTTCGTATGTAGTTAAACCCAAAGTCATTACAAAAATTCATTCATTGTTCTCATTGTAAAAACATGTACTATTCTGACCAAAAAATGTCTTTGAAAGTAATGATTTGTCGGAGTTATGGCTTTTTTCAAGCATATCCATTGGCTGGGACCTTTTGAATATTTCATTGGAAGGCAATGAGTTGTTGGAGAGGCTTTTATTATTACAGTAAAGAATTGTTTATTTTATCTACAAAAGGTATTGTGAACTGGTGCATCTAATTAAGTCATAATGGGGAACTTCATATTACCTTTTGTTTCCGAATTGATGGACTTTATTGAAATAGTTATACAGGGGATGTAATTTATAGGTCCAATGCACCAGACATAAAGGAATAAAATGCCATTTTGAAATTACTTACCTCACACAAACCTTCCATAACTGATGACTTTTCTGACAATAAAAGATTTTTTCAATGGTCGTAATTTACAAAACAAATAAATAAATGAAAAACTTTCTATTCTGAATCCTGGACATTGAAATGGACTCTTAAAGCTAATATAACCAGAAAAGCACTCAGACAGCACAGATCTCTACCAAGCAGCTTGTTTGAACCCCTATTTTTTCCTGCTCTGGATCATAGTATCTGGAATTGTGATTCGGATCCTGAGTATATTTTTGCCAAGGAAACTGATGATTAACTATACAGGTCAAAACACATAGACTGAAAATGGTTCTATCTCACAATAATCGGAACAACTGTCAAAATAACCATCCATTCCCCTATACCGTAGTCAATATTTCTTGAAAAGTTGATCCTTTCCATTTTTTTAGTTTATTTTGCAGATTCAGACAGACAAAGAAACCAAAACGTGGTGGAGGTAACAATCTATTTCTTTAGATTCAAAGATATATTCCCAATTATTAACACTCTCGCCTCCCACCTCTGAGGCCGGGGTTCAGTTCCCGGCATGGCCTCAAGTGGGAAAGCTGGTAGTTGCTTGCTGTTGGTCAGCAGTTTACGGTACAGAACCCTGACGAACTGTATGTACTGGTGTCCTCTTCCCGTCCAACTACGGATGAATTTTGAGCATAATTTTTATTCTTTGGAGATGCTAACACTTCTGTACCTCTGTCATCAGTGTAACTCCTGACTGTCCCAGCAATGTAATTCTAGTCCTACTTTTGCTTTGTGTGCAACTTATTTTTCACTGAAGAATGCCGGGAGCATACTCACGGTGATTCTGGACCATCATCCAAAATATTAAGCATGTTTGAAAACCTTTATGAGTGGGCATTCCTGTCCCGTTTTAAGTAGGCATTTCTGTCCCATTTCTAAGTGGGCATTTCTGTCCCATGTGAGTGGGCATTCCTGTCCCATTTGTAAATGGGCATTTCTGCACTGAATAGTCAGGACTGGTTTTTTTTTCAGCTGAAGTCGGATGCTGCTTATTTCTCTGGTGTTAGACTTATATCTATGGTAATGCGACTAATCTATGTTGTGATACGACTATTCTTGTTTACTGCTCTGTAAAATTGGCGCCTAGGTGTCTTATTACAAGATAAAATTAATGGTGGGAGATTGGTGATAACTGTACAAGGATTATTGAGTTTTTGTGTTACTACAGACCATTATGGTAATAGTCAGAAGGCCAATCACCTGGTCAAATAACTTATGTTTTCAGCTTGGAGTAAAACATGTGATTTGTCACTTTTCCTGCAAGCATGGTAATTGGAAACATGTGTGACTAAGTGTGTACAAGGACATGTGTACTCGTATTGCATATTACAAAACAAGTATGTTACCAATCATAGTGGAATATACAGGAAATATTTAATATTAAAAACCTTTCATTATAATTCATCACACAAAATATCAGGTTAGTTATCAGGATTTTACTTTAAAGAGTCTGTAGCTAAAGTGCATTGATACAATTACCCAGTTAGAGGTCCTTGGTTGCCTAGTGATTAGCAAGTTTAGCATCTAATCATAGGCTGTGACCTCTGTGGGTTCGAGTCCCATAAATGGCAATGCTGAGGACCTCTCCCAATATGACCCTGAATATGTAATGGGACGTAAAACCCCAGCTTTGACTTTGATTGTCCAGCCTAATTTTAACGAAGCTATTTTTACTGCTCAACTCAACATGGCCACGTAAAAACTAACAATGCCTCTCATAAATATTCAATCCACTTCCCTTAAAATGTCAGAAATATGGAGTTTTGAGTAGGAGGTAAAATAACATTCTCATTGGTGTTAGGGGGCTGTCACATTCCTCCAGACGACTTGAAAATTTGTCATCATATCTAATTAAAATTTCAGATGGGGTAACAGTAATGTAGAAAATTAAAGATACACAATTTTTACTTTATTTAAAAAAGCCCTGATTTCCGGGTTGTGTCACATAAGTGCTAGATTCATGGATGATTTGACGCCTTCGTTTTACAGTTAAAACATTCTAGTAGATGCGGTGTATATTTATACTCAGTGCAAGGGGACCACCAAAGTGAAGAGGTCACACACTCGCCTCCCACTTCTGAGGTCTGTGGTTCCAACCGAATTCCCTAGGTGGGAAAGTTGCTAGTTGCTTACCTATGGTAGGCAGTTTACAGTACAGAACCTTGACCAACTGTATGTACTGGTTTCCTCTGCCCATAAAATTATCGGTCATGATATGACCTATACAGTGTTGAAAGCGATTTTAAAACCCAAATAAATAGATAAATAAAGTATATCCAGTGCAATATTTCCTTTCCTGTTATTCAACCCATAGCAACTGCACAAGTACAGTCCAAGCTCTCTAGTGACTGATATTCCCCTAATTTAAAGACAGATAGTTTAGGCTGACCATTTATCAATGTCTCTGGAGTACTTTAACCTGTGACTAGAGATAAGTCCACCACTTTTAAGTAATCATCGAAGCCATTATGTATTTCCTAAAGAACCACTCATGACTTTCAACTAGATAGCCAAAGTCATTGAAATGGAATCTGTGAAAATTTTGGATTTTTTTTTAAATCCAGAAAATGATGTAGATCTCTCCCAATATTTAATCACTTCTTCTTTTGGTCAGAGACAACTGGACGGACAGACAGACGAAAGCACGTACCCCTAAAACATAACCTCCTGTTGAGGCTGATCAAAATAACTTTTACATACTTGTACAAGTAAAATTTTTTGCATGACATTAGTCATAGCTATTTTAGCTAATGAGCTTGAAATGTGAAAATTATTTCCAGAGTGAAATGTTCTATGTTTATATCTCAAGTAGGAACTAACCAGTAGTGAAAATTAATTTGAGTGAATTACTTAAAAATGAAGAAGTTATGTAAACCTTCTTCTAGCTAAATTTTCTAGATTTATACAGTACCTCGAGGAATCAGTACATTTAATGTTTCAGATGATCCAGGTATTCAAATAATCTCTGTCATCACAAAATATCGAGAGAATTGGAAAGCAGTGGGCCTAGATTTTCACGCTGGATTTATAAAAAGCTATAAAGGGACTTTTTGATGTAAGCAATGACAGGAAATGCATTGAATAAGGCGGAAAAACTCAGTGTATTATTACGCAGAGGCTATTTTTAAACCATGATATTGGCTAGGTTTGCTTTTGCCGCTATTTCTTATACATAGTATGTGCATAAACCTTTGTATTTTGTTCAGTTATGTATAATTGCCATTTCCATGAAAATCAGTCATTTAAAACAGATTGGGTTACTTATACAAATGAAACATAATGAAAAATATAAATAAACTTAAATAATTAAGTCATTCTCCAAATCTGTCCATTGGAAAATACAAGCTGTATTCCCCTAGTTTACAGTACTTGTAAATGTCAACTGGTTAATTCAGACAGGGGTTTTGCATTTGGATACCTGTGACTGGTGTCAATTATTCAGTTATACCCCCTCCTGTGTTATCTTACCGGCAGAATGGTTTAGTTGAGTTATAACATAAACATGTTGACGAGCCAAAGCTCTCCAACATGACAATACATATAATGCGTATACAGTATCTTTTGAAATTTTTGTTTGATCCTATGACGTCTGAGAATATATATTGTTTGGCTTTTATACGTTATATCAAAGATTTTGCATGATATTTTATGGATACTGTGAGGGAATTTTGCATGTCTGCAGCATGACAAGAAATAAGGCAAATAACGGAACAAATCAAGTCACATGATCACATGACATGATTAGACGTCATACAAGATCACGTGATAATGTACAATGATAATAATATGCGTAATTAGCCTGGTTCCCCGCCCCATTCTTATTTGCGAAAAGTTCAGCATGTAGAATTTGAAAAGTTCCCTTTCAAATACATTCCTGAATAAGAAACGAATTCACGGATAGAAATTACAACTGTTGTTATTGTTGTGAAGGGATTGTTTGAGAATTATAAATAAAAAATATTGACATGTTCTTGCAGTAGAGTTTGACCATTACTATGATCTACTCTACTATGCGGCCTTATGTGTCAGACATAACAAGGTTGTAGATGTGTTGTTGAGATGGCAGTATGCAAGTGAAAAATAATAAAATATGAAAAGAAAAGAAGGGGCCACCGTAGCAGAGTTGTAACAGTCTGGCCTCCCAGCTCTGTGATCGGTTTTCGGTTCCCGGCCCAACCTCAAGTGGGAAAGCTGGTAGTTGCTTGCTGTTGGTCGGCAGTTTACAGTACAGAACCTTGACCAACTGTATGTACTGGTTTCCTCTGCCCTTCCAACTACCCGTTGTGATATGACCTGTACAGTGTTGAAAGCAATGTAAAACCCTAAATAGAGAAAGAAAGAAAACAAAAGAAATCTGTTTCTATTTAAGGCTTATACCAACTAGATCCTGAGCCTTAATTATTCTCTTCTCAAATAGGGGTTACGAAGGTCCATGTACATAATTCAAACACTGTACATCTTGCTGGTGTGATATTTGCTCACAAAGGTGAGGTATACCCATGTCTCGATCTCAAATTCAGGTCTGTTTTTTGTGTCTTTGCGGCAATATCTACATATGTAACTCCAAAACTAGTAATTGTATCAGAATTACATACACACACGGGGTAAGGTCAACCCATGGTGTGCTCCCCCTATGATCAAGATCCAGATCAATGACCGTCATCCAAAATAAAAATGTTTTTTGTAATTTTATCAGCAGTTTTCCTATTAAACAGCAGTTTTCCTTTAGGTTTATTGTACTGGATCACTAGAACATCAAGTACTTTATAAAGTCCTTTAAAATTAACAGGCTTTTGTACTCAGTAAAGAGAAGTGTAATGAATATCCAGACATTTGTGAACAGGTTTACCTGGATGGGATTTTTAAGAGGCCTTTTATTAGCCTTTTTCAGGTTCTTAAGATGTTCATATGCCACTGTCCCAATTTGAAGACATAGTTTTGTAAGACATAGTCAATGTTATAGTCAGGCTTTGCTATGACCAAACCTTGGTGAAAAAAGGCTGTACCAGTTCTTCCAAACTACCATGGTTCAAGAAGACAAGTCAAAACATCCGGAGTAGTAAGGGGAGATTAATTAACTGACACGATAAATATTCTTGTGAAGAAAAAATATTAGATATGCTAATAAAATCAGTTTAGGAGATATGGTACGCCACCAAAAAGATAGGTTAAATGACATAAAAAAGAAAGACATTTGGGGTTTTCTTTGAAGCAGCTGTCCTTCTTGTCACAAAGTGATTTCATAAGTTTTATAGATATTCTATTGGGGGTCATTGTGATTTCATCATTTGGAAAAATTGATGCAAGTTTTGTGGTTCCACATGTGTACATTCTGGGTTTAATATGGTTTTGTCACTTTGTGTTGTTTCACACCTCTGTGTATGAAAACATGTTTCACTGTGGGTTGCTTTGAATCAAGGGGTTTTAGGTGATTTCAATATTGGTAGTGTTCACATTGTGCAAGTCTTTCTGTGGGGGAAAACATTTAGTTGTGTAGAAGAAGTTGAGTTGTCAACATCTGTCCTTTGGGAGAGAATTTCTGGAGGGAAATTCTTTGTTGCTTTATATGCCAGCATTGCAGGTATATGATTATTTTCATCACAGTTTATAATTACAGTGAATAATAAGTTATCATAATTTCTACATACAAATCATGTATTTATATAGAATAAATGTAAATAGTTGATCATGCATACAAATATTGTTATATTATCTCAAGTCTTTTATTGTGTGTTGTAAAATCAGTTGTATTTTATGTTGATGTATTGGGATAGTGTTTTGAATTATTTGTAGCTGGTGTCAGTGTTTGCTTGGGGAGTTCCATGCTGGTGAAGCTAGTTACTGATGTTTTGACATTGGATGGTTATTATTTCTTGATGTCACTTGCTGGAGTTTAGCATGTTTTGATGTTGGATGCTTGACTTTATTATGTGGTGTTATACTTGCTGGAGTTAACACTTGGACAGTCCTGGGATGATTTTGCTGACTTGATGATTTTGCTGTTTTGATGATTTTGTTGACTTGATTATTTGGCTGACTTATTGATTGAATAAACATTGATATTTTGTGTAGAATAAACATTGATGTGATTACATAATATAAATGTATATATTTATGTATGTGTATGTGTGAATCCAGTTGTGATTGTGGTGTGTAATTATATTGTGGTTCTGTATGCTTGCATTGTATAGTTGTATGTGAATGCAGGAGTTTTATTTTGTACAATTATATGTTGGTTGCAGACAGATAAATATAATTTTACACCAGATAAGACATTGGTTTCATTTACCAAGTGAATCTCATTCTGACCCTGTGACAATTGGCGAGCTTGCCAGGATGAGATTTAAATGAAACTTGGTAAATGTCATTAGAAATGTACTAGAAATCATACAAAGAATTTCTTGTTGTGCACATTTAGACGTTACATTTTTCTGCACTCGGAATTCGGCATTTCGGTGAATACATTTATATTTTCCGGATTTTTTTTTGCTTGGATTTTCATTTGCTTAAATGATTTTCTTGGTTTCAATCCCATAAAAACTTGGTATTTTGTACTGATATTTTGTTGCAGCTGTTATCATACAAAAACTGAAATTAAAAAAAAAAATTGCACATTGTCATGAATTGACAGATCACCTACAACAGCTATAAAGGGGTCATATATTTTTGGGCAATATTGAGTATTTGCATGGTTTATTGTGCAGGTTCTTCTCTTGAGAGTTGATTCAGAAGATCATTTTCATTGAGTTCGCAGACCTTTTGTTTTTTTTATGTACTTCTACTTAGTGTCACAAATCCTTGGTTTTTCTTTCCTGTGAATCAGTTAAGGTGGAATTCACAGTTAAGGTGGAATTTAAGTGTGTACAAATAGGGTTATTTCATATTTTATTAGTGCATTAAAATAAATGTAGGTACATTGTGGGTAGTTTGATACTACAATTATAATCATATAGAATATCTTGATCCACAAAAGTGAATTATCATAAGGACTTGAAAATTGAATTTTCTAGGTCTTTACATTATTTCTTAGATAGGTACTTGACTTTCTTTGTATCTTCCCCTCTTTAGAGTAGTTGTTGGTACCTTCTTAAAGATTAGTAGGGTGCATATCTTGCCTTCTTTGTTTTTGTTGTGTTGGTTTAGCTGATATTTCTGTTGCTAAAGCTGTTGTCACTCGTAGTCAAACTCTAAAGCAACCTGCTAAAACTAAGCCTTTACAAGTTATGCCGAATGAAGTTGAAAATGTGAACAGGAGTGATTTAGTTCTGTTACAATCTGAAGATGAAACATTGAGAAAGTGTTTTTCTCAGGCCAAAGATAAATTAAAACAGAAAAGTGGTCAAAGTAACTTGTCTTGGTTCGAACTTGAAGATGGTCTTTTGATGAGGTATTTTCAGTCTCCTAAGATTCAGTTTGGAGGAAAGATTGGTCAAGTTGTTTTACCAAAACAGTTTCGTCTCCAAGTCATGAAAGTTGCTCATGGTAGTCTTTTTGGAGGACATCTGGGGTCGCGTAAGACACTTGATAGAGTTTATTCAAACTTCTATTGGCCTGGAATACATCTTGACATCACTAGATTTTGTCAGTCATGTGATATTTGCCAAAGGATTGTTCCTAGGGGTAAAACTTTGAATGTGAGATAAAGTAAAATGGGCAACATTGCTTCAGGAGCATGATGGTGTATTGTTTGTGGTCTGTTAGATTAGTAGGAGTATTTGGACATTGTTTGGTCCATCCAGAAACTACAAATGTATCTTTATGGTAGGAAGTTCATCTAACAAACAGATCATCAACCATTAGTTTATCTTACAAAGAACAAAGTTGCAAACAGTAGGCTTATGAGATGGGCAATGCAATTGCAGCCTTATAGGTTTACAATTGTATCTATTAAAGGAAGTGAAAATGTGTTTGGTGATTATCTTAGTAGATTAGAAGGTTAAACTTGATTTGTTTCATTGGTATAAATTGTAAATAAAACTTATGGGTTGAAAGATGAAAACATGGTTTTCACTTCAAAAGGGGGGCTTATGTCACAAAGTGATTTCATAAGTTTTATAGATATTCTATTGGGGGTCATTGTGATTTCATCATTTGGAAAAATTGATGCAAGTTTTGTGGTTCCACATGTGTACATTCTGGGTTTAATATGGTTTTGTCACTTTGTGTTGTTTCACACCTCTGTGTATGAAAACATGTTTCACTGTGGGTTGCTTTGAATCAAGGGGTTTTAGGTGATTTCAATATTGGTAGTGTTCACATTGTGCAAGTCTTTCTGTGGGGGAAAACATTTAGTTGTGTAGAAGAAGTTGAGTTGTCAACATCTGTCCTTTGGGAGAGAATTTCTGGAGGGAAATTCTTTGTTGCTTTATATGCCAGCATTGCAGGTATATGATTATTTTCATCACAGTTTATAATTACAGTGAATAATAAGTTATCATAATTTCTACATACAAATCATGTATTTATATAGAATAAATGTAAATAGTTGATCATGCATACAAATATTGTTATATTATCTCAAGTCTTTTATTGTGTGTTGTAAAATCAGTTGTATTTTATGTTGATGTATTGGGATAGTGTTTTGAATTATTTGTAGCTGGTGTCAGTGTTTGCTTGGGGAGTTCCATGCTGGTGAAGCTAGTTACTGATGTTTTGACATTGGATGGTTATTATTTCTTGATGTCACTTGCTGGAGTTTAGCATGTTTTGATGTTGGATGCTTGACTTTATTATGTGGTGTTATACTTGCTGGAGTTAACACTTGGACAGTCCTGGGATGATTTTGCTGACTTGATGATTTTGCTGTTTTGATGATTTTGTTGACTTGATTATTTGGCTGACTTATTGATTGAATAAACATTGATATTTTGTGTAGAATAAACATTGATGTGATTACATAATATAAATGTATATATTTATGTATGTGTATGTGTGAATCCAGTTGTGATTGTGGTGTGTAATTATATTGTGGTTCTGTATGCTTGCATTGTATAGTTGTATGTGAATGCAGGAGTTTTATTTTGTACAATTATATGTTGGTTGCAGACAGATAAATATAATTTTACACCAGATAAGACATTGGTTTCATTTACCAAGTGAATCTCATTCTGACCCTGTGACACTTCTAAACCTATAATTACTGTTATGTACTCCTCTAAAGAATAACCCCCTTACATCACAAGCTTAATTCGGTAAAATCTCACTTTATATAACATTCAACTACTTTATATCAATCCAAACCCAACCCTAATCCTACCTTTGATTTATATATTTGGGTTTTAATGTCTCTTACAACACTGTATAGGTTATATCATGATGGGTAGTTTAATGGACAGATGAAACCAGTGCATACAGTTGGTCAAGGTTCTGCACTATAAACTGCCGACCATCTGTAAGAAAGTACCATCTTTCCCACATAAGGTATGGGGTTTGAACCACAGACCTCAGAGGCGAATGTGTTACCACTGCATCACTGTGTCCCCTAACCGTACCTTTGAAACCATTTAGACACTTTAACTACATATGAATCAAATCTCAAATATACATGTAACCTTTGAAGTGACCTTACCTTGGGCCACCTTAACATATTCACCATCATAACCATACATTATTAAAAGTGACTGGCCTTGAAAATGATAAAAACAGGTGGAGACCAAGAACACTGAAACTCTTACCCGCACGCAATGCTGAAAAACAATTCAGGATCATTAATCCAATCCAGATCAGTTTTGAGAGAAGGACCAAACTATCAGTAAATCCCATCTTGTGTGGAAAATATTTTTTCCAGTCTGATTAACAATTTTTGTGATATGCATACGGATATTGCTGAAACATCACAAAAATAATTTGGGTTTTGCATTCCGGATCTTCTCTGAGAAGAACTGTAGTACAGATAAACCTTGTCTTGTGTAAACATATTTTTCTGGATTGTGATCAGGATCAGGATGCCAACGTAATAATAATAACAATAAGGTATTTGTAAAGGGTCAAATTGATGTAGACATCATCCTTGGGGTCCCATGAGCCCAAAAAGTGACAGGCCAATATACAAAAAAAAGTGGCTGTCTCAATGTAAGTGGCCTATTGGAAAAAGGGCTATGGGAAGGGATAAGCAGGTCTAAATAGGTAAGTCCTCAACTTTTGTCTAAACCCAGTAACACTCTCTTGGGTTCTCATGGCTTAAGGGAGTATTTTTTGCACTCTGTAGGAACAGCTTCTCATCTCGAACATTGCCATGAATGTAAATAATTGTAATGTCTCTCCATAGTGGTTTGTTTGCTATTTACTAATGAAACATATTTATAGAAAAAAGTTTTACCATAGAAATAATGATTTTATCGTATATGAAAACAGGGGGTAGTTTTTATTGTCTCCACAAATACTACAACTCGGGCAACAAGTTCATTTGATAGAACAGCCTACTGTTTGGGTTTCTTGGAAGAAAAACACGGCTTAAATATTATTTAATTTACGTTTAAGTTAAAGAGTTAAACATAAGTAAAGGGTAGTTCCAGTTTAGGGTTTTAGGTGTCCTGGGGGTATTGGTTAACTGTAATAAGAATACTATGAATATAATTATATAACTATGAACAACATCCTGTGGGGTGTTAGCGACAGCAAACACATATTGTTTTCATGAAGTAAATATTATACATATATGCCCTCCAGAGTATTAATTATTATTTTTTCTCAATCAAAAATCATTTAAATGTATCAAATGTATCCAGTTATTGGTATCAATAAGAGAAAATAAGCCTCAAAATATTATATAGCATTGTAAATGTAATAAATGTAAATTTTTCATAATATTTCAATTGAAAATGTATTTAAAAAATCTCTATTTTATCTCAGAACTTGCACAATTAACAATAGAAGTGATTATTTCTTCCATATTAGAATTATAATACCAATGTTCCATTTTCATGACTTGTTATAAGACCAATCCGATTGTAAAGTCCATTGTGATAAGATTGGCCTTATGACCTGCTCTTGATTCATAAAAATCACTCGTAAGCCCCTATGACTCTTGTACAGTAATTGGGAGACTCGTATATGACTCATCTTCTTTTGAGAAAAGATGCACAGCTCTAATTTTTATAAGCGGTGTATTGGATGGATCAAGGCAGCTAAAAATAAGTGGTAACACTAAGAAGGACTTGTCACAGCACCCTAAAATTGGTTGTAACTTCTTTATAACTGAAAGTCTAGGGGTTAGAACGGAGGATAATGGCCAAGTTAGTGTCCAATGTTTGAAAGTAATGGACTGTTTATGAGGTCTCAAAAAAGTTCATTATTTTTAAATATTGGACACATACGAGGCTATTAACCTATTTAAATTACATCCCTTCCTTAATTTATAATTTGTTGATTCTTTGTTGATGTAACATCCTTACCTTTCATTTCTATATTTCTGTTGTATCTTTGAATTTTTATGATCATTTTAGTTTAAATAAAAGTTAAAGGGTTTCTTTGGAAATGTGCAAAAAAGGCTTCAAAATATGACCAAAATCTCAGAGCGAAACAACTGCCCAAAAGTGATAGATATTGGACACTTTTCACAAAAGAAAATCTCTCAGGTGTAATTTAATCATATTTAACTTTTCGACAGGCATCTACATTCGCATTGACTATGTTTCTGACTATGTTATTAGGAAAAGACTAATTTATCCATAAGGTCGGAAGTTAAACTCACAAATATAGAACAGGGATACAAACAGCGTTGAATAAAATGTCATCTGATATGGGTGTTTATTGTGATTCGATATAATCTAGTTGTTGTTTTTTAAGTTCTCCTACCATTTACTAGGGGGCCACGGTGGCAGAGTGGTAACACTCTCGCCTCCCACCTCTGAGGCCGGGGTTCGGTTCCTGGCATGGCCTCAAGTGGGAAAGCTGGTAGTTGCTTGCCATTGGTCGGCAGTTTACAGTACAGAACCCTGACGAACTGTATGTACTGGTTTCCTCTGCCCTTCCAACTACCTGTCGTGATATGACCTGTACAGTGTTGAAAGCGAGGTAAAACCCCAAATAAATACAAAATACCTACCATTTACTAAAAGGCGTTTGTTAGATCTAAACTGATGGGAAATTTAAAGGTTTGTCAAAACGGTTACCAATCAATTTACATAGCTGAAAATTATTCAATGAAAAATAAAACTTCTAACATGAAATATGAGAGTGCATTTCATGCTACACGTCTGCGAATATCTGTTTTCTAATTATATTATTATTATTTCCTTTTTTTGTCATATAGAGCCTCCTATCAGGCTAATAAATCAATGGCATGGTTGAAAAAATACCAACACACTCAGAAAAACAACTCAAACACAAGTCTACCCAAATGGCATGTTTACATAGAGGTAACTCAGTTAAGGTCACCATAAGCCTCCCTCAAAGTCCATCTGATCCAGACTTAAACCACTCCTTTTTTAAGGTTGCAAAGTAAAGTTTAGAGATGACCCATTATTTATAATTACAAACAAAACACAGCGATATCATGTATGTAACACAGGGTAATGATCTTACCTAAAACAAGCAAATCTATTCACAAGAGAGTCAGTTTAAGGTTGGAAGACAACATTTTCCCCTAACATGTCAGTAGCAGTTTCTTCTTTTGATAAAATGGCTGAGGATACTTGAGCCAATCAGCGTGTATTACTCACATATCCTTCACGCCACCCCCCTCCTTCCCCCAACTTTTCCCATCTGTGGTTCTGCTCAGATTTGCTCATTCAGACAGACATTTGAGCTTGCTCGAGGCATCACTCCCAGGAAGAACCTTTCTCTCTAAATCTCCCGCGCTTTTAGATCTAGCAGACGACTTTTAACAATTGGCGGGAATTGTTAAGCAAAAACACATTACAATGTGCATTTATTTATTTTTAAATTGGTTCAAATATTTGTTTTCTTTTTATTTAGAATGGGAAACATTTAATAGTTTATAGGATAACATAGCTTTGCGTAATTAAATTGGAGGAAATATGTGTTTGTGTTTAAAGAGTTATAATTGGATAAATTGGATCATATTACACGAATGTTTCTAATGGAATAAATAAGCCATTATATCAGTTTTGTTGATATTTGTTGACCCATGTCAAACAAGCATCATTTGCTAAAGTGTTGTGAACACCTGTTGTGTTCTCATGCCTCTTAAAAAGACAACTGTTGTAAACCAACCAGTAAAATGGCTAATAATGTGGATTTGTTATGAGTTATTTGTTATCTTTTTTTTCCTTTTATAAAAGATGAATAATTTGAGAGATATATAGTGCATATCTGGATAACTCAATTTGTAGAAAATCTTAAAATGATTAAAGAGAAAGATCATGACATCAACGGCAAATTCAAAGTGATAAATATTTTTAATGAATACTATATGAAAAGTATTATAGCATGTTAAAACCAAAAAAAAAAAAAAAACATTTAAAAAGATTAAATATTGTCCTAAAATATCAGTGATTACAAGTGTGACAAAGTATATGTGGGGGAAGCATGAAATACTGGCATGTTAAAGATCGGATATAACTGAAGCATGGGGGAATATTCCTTTAAAAGCACATTACAAATTGGATGTACACCTTAAGGCGTGTTTAGCATGGAATTTGAGGGCCTCGAGGAGAAATTTCACCAAATTCTGGGAAGGCACAAATTTCAGACTTTACTGTTTTCCAGCCTAATTCTACTAGTGTTTGAATTTGTCTACGTCATCACATCATGGGTAAGGGTCGTGTGACGTCATCGTTTTGTGTATCTGCTACAAATATACGTTTTTTTTTTCTTTTAATTTTTAAAAAATGAATTTATTCATACTTAATTTGACTGTTTTTTTCGAATTTCCAATTAAAAATATACACAATTTAAAATATTTTCTAATGCACTAATGTTGAGTTTAAAATGTGAAATTTGTTGCCATCTTTTTTTTATAATATATACAATATAGCAAATGTAACCTTCATATAAATTCTATCCAGATTTTAAAATTAAATTTAAACCTGAACAATATGATGTCTTTTCATTCCGTGGGTCTAGGGTTTAATCTCAACCATGGTAAAATTTTGCATGTACCATGGGTTTGGAGGGGTTATTCCTATATTAAAAGTACATATTTAATGCAAATCTGTCAATAAATCACACGTGAGCTTGAGACTGAGTCGTAGGTTTGTATTAATGAAATGTGGCAACATTCAAGGACTCAGTGTCGGGATAATTTTTTTTGTGAAGAATTATCTATTACAGAATAGTTGCATTGCTCATTAAGCATCTGTATTACTGCTGCTTGACTCATCCATAGGACTTGCAAGGTTATGGACATTTCACCAATGTATTACAAGGTTCCACACGAACCTTGGACGGTAGTTGAAGGACAGAGGCATGTCACACAATGCGTAAAACTGCTCGGTGTGAAAGGGATATAACAGAAAGGCTAGGTCTCAGGGATGACCATGTATCAACATCCCTGAGGTTCTTTCGCCTTCCACAAGGGGCAGAACTAAATACAGATGACTGCTCCCTTAAGTGGTCATATGAACCACTATGTATGTGCCTGCACGTGGGATCGAACTCAGGTCCTCTATATTCCTAGGTGAATGTGTTACCCGCTAGGTCACAGTGACAGATATTCCCTTATGTGTGGAATGATAATAGTAAAGTAGGTATAATATTAAAGCAATTTCTTAATCTAGATTTAAAATAGTTAAAATATTTTGTAAGCCATCGTAATACTTATTACCTCGTCATACATGACTGTCAGTATAACACCCCAGGAGGAAAAATAACAATATTAAATCATCTCTGTTCCATATTAGATATGTTTTACTACTAACTAATCTAATGTTTGCTTTATGGGGCAACATATTCCCCACATGGGGAAACTCATTGTACAAAACTAACAAATAATTGACAAAAAGTGGTACTCTAGGGGTATTCTAGATCTACATCCTTGCAGAATACAAATCAACACAGAATTCTGTATCAATTGAAAAGAGTTTACTAAATTATTACAGGGACACAGATCTCAGCTTGACTGGCCAGAGCAGCTCTGCATATTTTTATTTCTTGAAAAAGCCATCACTGATGACAATCTCACCATGATAAAGATGCTTGATAATCATTTAAACATTATCAGCTGAATATTGAATGGGATGTAATACCCAATCTTTGACCTTTAAGTATTTTCAGCTGGTTCTTGAATGGGGTGTAATACCCAAAATTTGACCTTTAAACATTTTCAGATATCTAAGAAAGGATAAAGATTTTATAATATGTTTTAAACTCTATGGAGTTTGCATCCTACTGCCCTGTTTATGTAGTCCCTAGTATAATCTTGTAGTACTATCTAGTACCAATCTTTTCACTTACGAAGGTCGAGAACATAATATGTGGTGATGATGGACATCTATTTATAAAAATCTTTGCAGCTGGGCATTTCTGCAGTACATAGTCATGACAGATCTTTTCAATCGTAAAACAGTTGCAACTTATCTTTATGCTGCTACGACTTATGTTTGTGGTATTAAGATTAATCACATAGAGTTTTCTATAGCAATGGATCAGTGTTTCTACACACACAATATTTAAGGCTGATCTTGTAGATTTATATCAGAATAGTCTAAATGTCTGTACACACCTACCCGATATTTAGTTAAAGCCTATCTGGCTCCGCCAGCTCACAATCCCTGTGTTTTTCTGGTATGACCTGGCTACATTAATAGACCAACTAACTATTATTTAAGTTATGTTTAAGTATAGTTGTGCCTTTGAGTAGAATACAAATTATTTCCAAAATTGGACTTGAAAATTAAATAAATAATTTCAAAAAGTGAAAAATAAAAATAATTTTATATTTTTATTGTTGTCTGTGTGAACAGTCAAGATATATAATTTAAGACCTAGGTCACACACCTTTCTGTTCTGGGATCATGGGCTATAACCGAATGATCAAATCTACCTTTTGGTTGCGCTTTGGTCTGCTTCATATGTGGATAAGATGCATTTGACTTCATTTGGTGGGTCTGGAAGGAATTTGGATTTGACCCAACTCAAAAATTGATTTGCATTTGAGACTCTCATTTTAACAAGACCGAAAGGGGTTTCAGTTTACTAGCATGAGCTGCAAGGCCATCAGAGACACGAGTAGTGCACTGAGGCGGTCACCCATCCAAGTACTAACCTAGCCCATTGCTGATCAAACTTCAGTGATGAGACTGGTAATTATTCGGCTATGCCACAATTGATGAAAGTCCGGAGACAAACAAAAAACGAAAGAAAAACTAAAAAAAAAAGTGATCTCTAGAAGCATGAGCCTCACTAGAGCTCGCACTTAAAATGTTTGAAAAACCTCAAGCGAGAGATGTACTACAACATACATGCTTAAGAGGTTTAGGTGGTATGAATATATGGGTTGGCTCATTCTTGAACATGTACCACCAAGATGCGAGGTCTCTGTTCAGAGCCATAAGGATGAGATGGTCCAGTATAAGTCAAGTACATATGGATATAACCATAACAAAATGTGTGACCGGGACGTAAGACCATACTTAATTATTATATCCTCTTGTGCTGTATAGTTATTGTTGTTTTGAAACCTTTAAAGTCTCACATTAAAAAAAAATATACCTTTTCATTTCTAAATTGATTATTACAGATATTACCTTATGAGGGCTAGGGTAATGAATAGTTGGTTGTCCGTGCATACAAAAACTACACACTGGATCGCAGTCATATTTTTTGGTGCAGATCCAGAATTGAAAATACAGGATTTTTGTTGTCTTGAGAGGAGATTCTCTACATAACTTCATTATTCAGATTGTGATGTTATTTTCACGCAAAGAATGGTCTGAATCTTCATTGGGATACTAACATTTTTTAGGGATTTTTCGCTAGTATCTGGTTTCCAAATCCCCAGGCTTAAGTTTGTGCTTAATCTGACACTGCTTGTATTTCCTATGTTCTCAGTCTAATCATGCATTTTAATTTTAACGCTCGACGATAGGAGAGGGTTATTGTAATCAGTTTGTTTCTGTCTGTCTGTCTGTCTGTCTGTGCACCGTTGTGCCCTTATAACTCAAAAACTATAACATCAATCAATCTCAAATTTGGTGGGGAGGTATTTCATGGGGTACAGACGGATTCTTCCAAATTTGGTGTAATTTGTTTGAAAATTAAAGTCAGGAGAGAGTTTTTCTTATTTCTAATTGGGAATACACAGTGAAACTGCTTCTCTTCATCCCATACGTAAAAAATCAATACTTTGCTCTTGATGATGTCATTACTCAGTGATGTCACAATACAATTGTCATTGTGAGGTCACAAACCTAGGTTGTGATACTTGCTGTCTTTAAATAAAAATATTTCTTTTCATTTTATGTCTTGAAATTGACATAAAGATAATAGAGAGGGGGGTGGTATATTCATCATTTTATTAATTATTATTTCTGTTTTTATTTTCTGTTTTTTTTCTTTCAATTCCTTGACAAAAAATTACCATGCATGATTTTCACCAAGAAGTGATCTTTAAGCAATATTTTTACCTCCACCAGCAGTTGCAGTTTATGTTTTTGTTTGCTAATTGTTTGTCTCTTTGTCTGATTTTTGTGTGTGTGTGTTTAGATTATTCCAGAAATAATGAACAGATCTTTATTAAAAATTGGTGGATAGGACCTGGCCAAAGGAAAAACTTACTAAAAGAAGGATCTGGATCTTCTTTTGTATACAAAAAAAAAATCATGAATTTTCAGAGGTCCCATTTCAATGTATTTTTAATGACTTTGGCTTTCTACTTGACATTTCTATGAAGATTAATTTACATGTTTGGTTTTATTTTATTGTCTTCCTTACAATACTTTCTCTCACTTGAGAGACTGGTCACATGGAGTCGAGCGTTTTGCTCTCTCTGAGTGCATCTTGTTGTGCCTTGTCATAGTAAAACATGTGTCTTTATTTGTTTTTCATCCATGAATCTAATAATGGTTGTGATTCAGTGTAAGAAAAAAACCTTCCAATGTCATCAGTGAAAGTGATTAAATTAGGGTTGAGTGTTGGTTGAAACACACCTACTAGTTGGAGATCTTCATAAACAGACTACTATTTTCACAAAGTACTCAAACCTCTGTTGACTGTTGATGAATAATGTAACTGAAAAACATTGGAAACCCCTTCTCCAAATAAGTGATTGTGTGTAATTATAGCTGCCTGGGTTATTAGTCTGCTTTATGCCAAATTAATTTTAGGTAAGGTGTACAGACACCATCAGAATTATGTACAATAGGCAAATTACCTGAGTGATGTTTCTGAACCTTTATTAAGAAGTTTTGTTGATGGATGTGTTTGTTCATTTGTCTGTCTGCGTTTGTAATAACTCCAAAAGCAATGAACAGAACTTTCTAATTTTTTATGCAGATTTGATTAGACTTTTTTGGAAATGGGGATCCTATAGCACGACCTGGAAAGTGTTTTGTGGTTACAAGGTTTTCCATTACAAAATGGCGTTTTCTCTAAGATACAATGTGTCAAACAAGGGATATATGTCACAATTTTTATATTTTAAATAGAAATAAAAGCTCACACGACATGGAAAATCACTGTGGTTGTTTGATGAATCAGTCGGAGCTTGGTTTTATCTAGTCACCATTTGTGAAATCCATTCCAGTCCCAGACATAGTTAAGACCAAATAATCAGATTGGGATATCTAATCTATTTAAATCCCTGACTTACCCCAAAACGTGGCTAAGTCTAAGACAGCTAGTGTATTTCCTAAAGGTTTAGTGGAATCATGAAGATGCAATTTCAAACATCCACTACAATTTCTTATTTTACAATATTACTGCTTTTGACAGATATATTTTCTTTGAAAGAAAGAAAACCCCACCTGTAGTCTTTTCTCTCTTTCAATGGAAATCTGCATTGTGTACCTTATTGCTTTTTTCCGTGCACCTAAAGAGCATCAAGTAATCAGAACTCTGCACAGCTGCACTTATTGTAAAATATACACGTGTATGAGTGTAAAATTATTTATTTGATTTATATTTGAAACCTTTGTAATCTTTGCACTCATTAAAGTCAGGAACACAAAGGCTGAAATCACAGAATCCCACATGAAAAATCCTTAAATCCTGTCGTGCGTCCTCACCGATTCAATTAAGTATCAGCACCTCTGGTTTCACTCTATATTGTCCACTCTTGTCAGGACATGGTCAATGTTCCTCTAAATATATAGCTGATTGTATTTTCTCCCAAGAAAAGGTCAGTTGAGCAAGTCTAAGGTCTAATGTTGATAAACTTTTCCAAGAGGTGATTTTATGGTGTGAATGACCGCAATGAAACAAGGTGATTGGAAGCATGCCGTAAAGCTTCTCTTACCAGCCATATGTTTACTGATGTGTTGGTTATGTGAAATTAAATGGACCAACTTGTAGCTGACACATAAGTAAAAGGCAAGTCCTCTGTAGATGCTTTTAGGATGTAGACAGCATGTCATTTTCGTAGTGTCAAAGTTGGTGTTTTACGTCCCGTTCAACAGCCAGGGTCATATTGGGACAGGTCTTTAGCATTGTTATATGTGGGAATCCAATCAACACAGAGGTGACTAACTGTGATTAGACACTCATACTCGTAATTATTTCTTGCTTGGTTACAGGAATAACTGACATTTACACAGGCTACAAGATTCACTAGCCTTGTAAATAAGATACACTTGCAAATATCTACCTTTCCCACAAACTGGCTGTGGTCTGAAGATGGAGCACAAAGAGCTGGGCTCTGCGTGTTCTAACACATATAGTGGGATGTAAAGGTAGCTTAAAGCCTCTCTTTCATCCCATCGTATGTGCATATACGTCATGGTTACAGAGAAAAATCGGCTGGTTTGCAACGAACACTAAAGCTACACATGCCATTTTATAACAGAATATGAAGGTCGCAAAGACAGCACAATTAAAATTGACATGCACATTTTTTCTTCTTGCACAAAGTATGGCTGCAAACGCATCCATGTCTCAAGGGAAATTTAAGAGAGACTTGGGCACTTGTGTTTTCCTTGATAGTCTTGCAGGTGCTCCTCATTTGATTACGGGGTTTGCACATGCCGTATCATGCACTCACATGTACCTTGCATGTCATATAAACTAGATATACTGCCCTATAGGTAGTAGCAGGCTGTTCTTGGATATTCAAGTAGTGACAAATTCTATTTCAGTGTTTGTTATGTATAAAACAGCATGGGTTAATTTTAATTAGAATATGCAATGACACAAGCACCACTTATAAATAAACTATAATTTCTCTAATAACCGCCTACTCTCTAAAAAGCGCCCCCTATCTTTCACAAAAATTTTATATACTACAAAACATCACTGCCCAATACAAGCTAAGTATCATTATCATAAAATGGGAATTCAAAAAAGTTCATTTTCTTAATTGTCAAATATTATACATTTACCTGCTCTAAACTGAAGAGATTATGATGGTAACATATAAAATTCAAATCAAAATTTGCAACACATAACCATTTCAGAAAAATTGAAAATATAATAGATAACAGAGGGCAGATCTGGCGTGCTTGGTGGGGAAGGCACACGTCCCACTTTCAGAGCAGGACGCCATTGTCATTGGGTTTTTCTTACCCTCCACGTCCCCCTACCACCCTCCTATATCTGCCTTTGCTTAACCCAATCAGTGTAAACAATAGATATATAATTTACAACAATGAAATTCCTTATTACTAATATGATATTAATACTGTAGTACTGCAACTATCTGTGTTTAAATAACAATTTTTAACTGATAATAATTTTTTTCAACTTTACTGCCTTCATCTTTCGATGAAATATACTACTGGCAATTAATTAACCATTTAAAAATTATGTCATATTTGTCTTTCTTTTTGCATTTGCTACAGTAGCTATAATAAAATTAATTCTGACAAAGCTTCAGTGAGTTTAACCAGTCAATTACAAGTATGGTATTTTCAAAGCAAAATAATGAAGAAATCTCTTATTTTACAGGAAATAGCTGAAAAAAACCCATTATGATAAACAAACTAAGATCAACGTAGATTTTTCTCCATTTCTCTTTTAACAAAAACTGTTCATGATGGTAAACAAACCTTGTCTATTTTATATCATGGTTTCATTATGTGTCTGATCATTGTGTGTAGCCCTAAAAAGCCCGAGCAGACAAAAACCCAAGTAGAAAAGCCACAGAGAAAAAACCCCAGTACAAAAAAATCCAAGGGGGGATACTAAAACCTCTGAGACTTTGCTTTTACTATGGCACAGTTACTCATGTTATAGATTTAGGTTTTCATCAGATCCTTCTATTATTACAGAAACACTATAATGTTTATGTATTTGAATACATGTCCTTCAGTGCTATGAATTGTTTGCAAATCTATAAAACTAATCAAACCTTGTGCTTTGATCCAATGAATTAAATGTATCCTGCATCATTTTATATTGGGGTTCTACTAGAGGTCGTTATAGACGTTTTTTTCTAGGTTATAAAACGTCTAAGTATAAAATGTCCATACCCTGTCCCTTCTTTACTGTACCTGCCTTGAAAAATAATAATAATCATAATAATTTGCAAAATTCATAATGATAGTATAATGTACTGGAATCAAAAAAGGACATTCCAAAACCAGACAGAGGTTCTAACCTGGTAAATCCCTACCAGGGATGCCTATGTTGGTGGGGTATGGAAATCTGAACAGATATAACTTTAAATAGCTCCTGAGACCTAATATGGTGGCCACATTTTGTGGAAGCCTGGCAACTGGTACGGTTGTGGCAGACCCATGCCTACATATCACCTTTTCTGGACAGATTGAGGAAACTGATAGCCTGTTTCCACGACTGAGACTGCTGGATTAGATTAAACATAAAACTAAGAAGGTAAATTGAAGCTTATGGCCTTAAAAGTAAGGATGTTTTATTTAAAATGGATGCAGTATGATATGGGAAGCCAGTGGAGTTTTTCTAGATAGTGTATGGCACGATTCTTTCTGTCCAGTCTGTAAACAATGCAACAGAGAGCATTTTAAACTTTCTGAAGTTTAGACTTTGTCGAACCCGTATAAAAATGAATTACAATATTCTAGTCAACGACCACAGCATTTGGTACCTGGGGCCGGTTTCATGAAGTCTCCTTTGATTTTTTTCCTTCCTTAAAGTCAAGGAAGGGAGATTTCTAATCTTAGACAAGGGTTCCCTTAAATCCTGTTTCACAAAGCCTCCTTTATTCCACCTTACCAAAGATTTACCTTAAAACAAAGGAAGGGCAATTCCCTGTATAACCACACTGCTTGGAATTTCCCCTCCATTAGTTACATAACCTTCACACAATTTATTTTAAATATTAAGAGAGTAAATTGCATTTTAGCATTTTAACTATTTTAAACTTGGTACATTAGGTACATTTTAATTTTCAGATACATTATTTGGATTTTTATTTCTTTTGGGAGTTGTTTCCAAAACCTATAACCAGACCAATGATTTTCTTTCACTATAAGTACATGTGTACTTGTGTAGTTATTTTGTACCTAAATTACCTTATAGAGGCAATGTTAAAGATCAGTAAAGTGAGTCAATCTATATGTTACTATATTTTAATAAATTTTGTAAAATGCAGATTGGTTGTGATTATATTTTGTAAATTAATACAGTAGGTCACATGACAATTTTTTTACCCAAAGTAAGGGAGGGGCCCTTTATGTTCAAGGAAACTCCATGAATACGTTTCTCACTTCAAAAGTTTGAACATCAATTTTTTCAAGAAAAACTAAATTGTATGAAATAAACAGCAAACATTGTTTGTGCATATAGGTTTGACAATAATGTTTCAAGTTCCATATATTTAGGTGGATTCACCTTAAAATGTTCATTAAAGTTAATAAACATTCCTTGAAGGACACTTCCTTAAATCTAAGGTAGGTCCTTAGCTTCCTTGAAATTCAAGGGAGTTTTCAAGGTCTCCTTTAAGGAAGGAGGCTTTGTGAAACTGAGATTTTCTAAAGGAGGCTTTTCTCTTGGGTTGTTTGGGCGACCCGGGGGTCAGTCGTCCCCCCCCCCAAGGCTTGATCATATCAGTAAATCAGATTCCACCTGAATACTAGGTTTGGGTACCAGTCTAACTGTTGTCATTGTGCCTCCCAAGAAGTTTTGCTCAGTAACCTGGCAACCTGTAAACAGTTTGAATTCATTGGTGGGGTTCCTCACCTCAGTTCTTTTCCTGGCATTGAACTTCAGTTTGAATTTGACTCTTGAAGGAGAAACATGAAAAACTTTGTTTTGGACTTTTGCTATTTTTATTTTATTTTATGCTTTTTATCTGATCATTTTAAAGTTTTAATCTGTAAATAATATAAACAGGACGGTCATTTATCATGTAACAAGATTTTTATCAAAGCACTGCTTTGAATTGTGGAACTGGAGTCTTTGTGTGGTGAACTGGCTGAACTTGGATTACATAAGATTCTGTAGTCTTCACGACAACCTCAGGCTTACTGACCAAGAGAGAGAGGGACGGTCTAACCTATATTCCTTGTGCATTATTGCCTTTGTTGGCCGTGTAGTTGTAATTTTTGGTCATTTCAAGCCTGACTTTGGCGTGTGGAGTGCGAAATCTTAGGGCTTTGTGCCTTGGTGTATTATATTCCAGAGACAGTGACTTATTAATTCATATCAAATATTGAAGTACAATGCCTGATCATAAGCAACTGTGTAAAACTTGCAAGGTGAGGCATTTGCCGCCCACAGGCAAGAAGTGCAAGCTGCAGAAGAAGCACCATCAAGTTGAAAGTGACAATGAACTCTTAAGTGATGCTGCCGTTGCAGGACATAGTTCTGCCACCCAGGCTGCACAGGGAGCGTCTGGGTACGGACAGCTGCAATTGGAGATCCATCAACAGCTACAGCGGATGACAGAGCGGCTGGACCACGTGGAGGAGCGGTTGGCGACAACACCTGGCACAGCAGCACCAAAGTCTCCTGAGTTAAGTAGTGACAGTTTTTTGCAAAGCATTAAACCTAGTAAAAACAGAGAAAAACCCCAATTGTAAATGATTCGTCCTCAGAGGAAAGTGATTGTCCCTCATTAGAAGTGTTAAAATCACAATTGTTACAGAAAAGGGTTGACAAAAGGTTAAGGGAGTTGAACCACAGTTCGCACTGTCAAGGTAAAGAAAAGTTTAAATCTATGAGGGGTGGTTCTGTTGAAGTACAAGTAAAACGTAAAGTGCATTGGCTTCATGAGGCCATTCTGGGGGGGTTACACATCAACGTGTAAACTATGATCAGTTGTCCCTGACCCAGTGGGTCCAGGGCTTTTGTAGGAACATTCTTGAAGAAAGTAGTAGTGATAGAAAAGATATAATGGTGTCATATTTGGCTGACCTTATGGAAGACGCCACGGATTTCACCTGGCAGGGGGCGAAAGCGGCACATGCCGTATTAATGTGTGAAATGGAAAGGGGCACAGTTAAGTGGGAGGATGGTGATCGAATTGATCGCATTCGCAGGGCTCATGCCCAGAAACACGTCGCTCATAGGCCAAATTGGGGTAAACAAGACACCAACAAAAAACCTTGGTTCTGTAAAAATTATCAGAGCAACACATGTACATTTGCAAAAGACCATGAGACAAATGGCAGACTTCACAGGCATATTTGTGCCTACTGTTTGAATCTTGGCAAACAACTTACCCATCCAGAGAAAAGTTGCATCACAAAGCAGCAGCAAGTAAAAAACGAGCAAACAGCTGCCCATCATTAGGGTGGAGCAGCTGTAGTAAAAATGATGGAAATGTACCTATACAGAACTGTAGGGATACTGGTCATGCTAAGCGATGTACAGGTAGTCTAGCTGACACAACTAATGTGAAGACCCTTGATTCACGTTACCTATATGAAGCCAGTGTTTCCAATGCTGCTTCGACTGGTTTACAGTGTCAGGCTGAGTTGGTCAAGTACAGCACTGCTGCTGGTGGTGTGTCACGTAACTTATGTGAATCCAGTAGGGTGAGTGAGGTCTCAATGGGAAGCAATGCTTCACATGGCCAGAAATGTGAAACCGCCACAGGTGAAATGTTTACAGCAAATGTTAGTAGTAAAAATTACACATGTCAAATGTCAAAATGTCCTTGGCAGAACTATTTGGGCCAGTGCCAATTCTGCCAATGTTACTAGTCATAATTGTGAGTCAGGCATTAAAAATGTCATATTAAAATGCTACAGTCGGTTCCCAAAAACGACCCAAATGTCGAGGGTTGTGATAGAACTGTCAACCCAGTGGCTGCCACTGGTGAGGGGCGTAGACGTGATCAGACTGATACTGCTAAGGTTATATCCCTGCCTCATTCCCCCGACCAGACCCAAAATGACTCGGATCCGGAATCAGAGTATCCAGTAAGTGTGACTCCTGCCACAGACATTGGCATTGATTCGGGTAAAGTCCTCATTTATAATGTCAATGGTGTTGATGACAAGTTTGCAAGTTCAATACTCCACGCTGCCCAATTTCGAAAGGTGGGGGTGGGTAACATGCATGTTAACACTGAAATACATAAAAAATGGCGTTCTCAGTCAAGTTTTGACTTCGGTTACATTCCAATTGATGAACAATGCATGCCACAGACTATGGAAAGTAATGAATGGGAAAAGGGTTCCCCCTGGGAAGTGCATGGTCTTGTTAGAGCCACTATCAAATCACAACTGAATGTTCAAGCCTGGAAAGACAACCTAAAAGACTACTGGGACCAGCAGTTGTGTCAACTGGTGGAATTCGGTTTCCCTCTTGACTTTAACAGAAAGTGCGACCTCAAGTGCGACAAGGGCAATCACAAGTCTGCCCTAGAGTTCCCTGGGGATGTAGATGCTTATATAGCAGAGGAGCTTGAGTTTGGGGCTATCCTGGGACCTTTTAGTGAATCTCCTATTCCTTACAGTCACTCTTCACCATTCATGACCAGGGCAAAGCCCAATTCCGACAGACGTTGAGTGATAATTGACCTCAGTTGGCCCCTAGGGGCTTCTGTCAATGCTGGTATTGACAAGGATTCGTATCTTGACAGCAAATTTTGCCTTACTTTCCCCACAGTGGATCATATCACTGATGAGCTCAAAAAACTGTTGTGCTCTGTTGTATAAGATTGACGTCTCGCGTGTGTTCCGTCACGTCAAAGTTGATCCAGGCGATTATGACCTGTTGGGGCTTGATTGGCATGGGCGTTACGTCGACACGTGCGTTCCGTTCGGGACGCGTCACGGGAGCCAGATCTTCCAGCGACTCAGCGATGGCGTCAGGTACGTCATGCGTCAGAAAGGATATGACATTATTGACTATATTGATGATTACGTCGGCATTCCGAGCGTTGCGTCAGCATCATTTTCTGCTCTCATTGACCTCATGGGTGACCTTGGCTTAACCATAAGCCAGAAGAAGTTGGTTCCCCCTTCGACGCAAGTCACCTGTCTGGGCGTGCTTATTGACACAGTTAAAGGAACTATCTCTATACCACCTGACAAGTTGCATGACGTCACGTCAACTGTGCGTCAATGACTTTCGCGTGACATTGGGTCTAAGCGTGACCTTCAATCCATACTGGGTCTCTTATTGTACGTACACAAGTGCGTCAAGCCTGCGCGTATTTTCCTAAATAGAATGCTTGACCTCCTCAGATTTGCCCACAGCCATCAGAAAGTGACGCTCACCCCAGATTTCAAAAGGGATCTCAAGTGGTTCTCAAAATTTTTGCCTCTCTATAATGGGGTATCACTATATGACCACAGACCCATTGACGTCTCCCTGGAGTTGGATGCTTGCCTCACAGGCCTGGGGGGTCGTTCTGGAAACTTTATCTACCATCTCCCTATCCCCCTGGGTTACAGAAATTGGACTATTGTCCACTTAGAGATGGTCAATATCCTTGTGGCAGTAAGGCTTTTTCATCAGCAGTGGGCTTCCAAAAAGGTGTTGATACATTGTGATAATGCTGCTGTTGTGAGCGTTCTCAAATCTGGCAGGACCAGAGATCCTTACTTGGGCACATGCGCGCGCAAGGTGTGGTACGTTGCCGCTACGTCAGACATAGATTTGCAATACACCCATGTTAGGGGTGCCGACAACAAGGTGGCAGATGTCTTGTCCAGATGGCGGGGCACTGTAGATCAGTGGCAGCTGCTGGGTTTGCATGTGCTACACCCAGTGTGGCTCCAGGTATCCCACGAATTGCTGGAGTTAGATCCAGAGTTGTAATTTTAGTCATATTGTGTATTGTTTTATGTGTATACATGTCAGTGTGTAAGGGCTGTAGGCAGGCTTTGCCTGTTAAATTTTTTATTGATACTGAGGGATGCTACGCTTTGTGTTTTAGATATTGAAGCAATGACGTCACTTTCTGCCAAAGCCACATCAAGACTGCATGAGGCCTTTCGCCCCAAGACGCGAGGGGCTTACCTTAGCATGTTCAGAACTTTTGTAGCCTTCTGTCTTTATATTAAATGTGCATTGGCAAAAGTTGATATACAAGTAGTCTTATCTTTCTTAGAATGCTTAGTTATGAATGGTTGCTCAACTTCAATGGTTGAGAATTATGTGTCGGACATAAAGGCCCATTTTGTCTTACATGATTTGTTGTTTGGGGTGTTTGATCATCCAAAGTTGAAATATTTCCTGAAGGCCCTCAGAATAAGCAGGCCTTTATCAGTGAAGTCTCACAACATTATCTCCTTAGATACATTGGCCCTCATCTCATCTGCGTGTAAAGATTTTTCATCAGGTGTAGTGTACAGAGCTGTATTCCTGGTGGCCTTCTTTGGCTTTTTTAGGCTATCGAATTTGGCTCCTCATGCCATCTTAAGCTTTGATGAGACTAGACACCTAACTGGCCACGATATATTCTTTACAAAACACTTTGTGAAAGTCCTGTTAAAGTGGACTAAAACCATTCAGACTAGAGATCGAGTCCAATGTGTAACACTTCCTAGGCTTCATGACAAGCGTATTTGTCCCTATGCAGCTCTAAAAGCTTTATTTAAGACTTACCCGATGTCCTCAAAGTCATCACTCTTGAAGAATATTAATCAGTCTTTGGGTTTGAACCCCAGTTTCCATACATTCCATGATTTTAGGAGGTCGGGGGCCACATTTGCCTACAACTCTCACATTCCCATCCAGGAGATTAAACGACATGGTACTTGGTCGTCAGACTGTGTCTGGCGTTATATCCAATCCGACCACTCATCTGGGGAGAGTTTAGCTGTGACCTTGGCTTCTACTATAAATGCTTTATAAGCTCCTACCTGTGGTCTTGGGTTTGAGGGTTCTTCCTATGTTATATTATGTCACTTTTTGGCAAAACATGTTACAAATTCATTCACATTCTTTTAACTAGTAGTCTTTTTAATGTAAACTCTGGGGGTCCCTTCCTCTTCAGCAGTCTAGGGGGCTTTGACCTTTGTGTGACCTTGGTCTAAATTTGCTATGCATTACCTCTTTGGTTATACATATGTCCCTCTTAACTAATCTCAAAGCCTCCCCTTCTGCTGGGGTTCAAGGTCACCTCAGGGGTCAGTAGGTCAAGTCAACTGTCAGGTTGATTTATCAAACTTGTCAGCATTTCAGGGCTGTCTTCTTGTACTAATTTCTCTGTGCAGCCCACATTACTATTTATTAAAGTTTCTCATCGATTCAGGGCTGGCTTGTTATAGTAATTTCTCTGTGCAGCCCATATCAATATTTTAACTATCATCATCATGGTATATTTATAACAAAGCTTTTTATATACGTACTTTTAGTTTACCTGTAAATAGCATTAGTATTAGTATTGTATTTAAAACTTTTACAGTAATTTCTTATATATATATTAATAAAATGGTACCCGCAGTTGTTTGTCTGTCTTGGGGGGTTGGGGACTGGTGAAACCAGCCCCAGAACTGCAGTGGCATATCCCTTAGATGATGGTAAGAGGCATGGGAAACCTCTTTTACATGATTATTTCAAATGTGTCTTCTGAGTCAAAGCTGTCACCCAGATATTTTAATACTAAGTAGTAACATACGTCGTACTTGAAGAAGTCAAATCTTTTTTGACCAAACATTCTTAACCATGACAAGTAATTTGTCCAACTGTCATAAGTTTTCATTAATCGTGTTATATGGGATACACATAGACAAACTAGTATAATGTGTAGCTCTAGCTATCAAGGGGTAAAATATTCTGTAGTAAAATGTTCATTGTAAAATATTACTAATACCATTACTTTTAATTTTTTTTATTGTGTGAGCTGAGGTGATTCAATATTTTATTATTCTGTTCACACTTTAAAAATAACGTAATGAATAAAAATAGGGATTAAAAGGGCAAATATCTCCCTGGGCACTGGTTAAACAATCCTGAGTAACATACAGTCAGACAGTTAAGAAAACAGTCCTGAAAAGTCCATATAGAGACTAGTTAATTTAACAGATTTTTGGTTTGAATCTTTTATGTCAATACAGGAAAAATCTTTATCAAACATAAATCAATATTATAACTTATGTTAGTTACAATAACTGCATACAGTTAAGATGAATGATGACTGTTGCACCTGTTAAAAGGAGGAAATCAGCCAAAGAAAATACTGGAAAAAAAAATGTTTTATGGTACCTGTTTAACTGCATCTTGTATAAGTGATTGTTTTGTAGTTATAAATGCCTTCTATCTTTTATTTCGCAAAACTATATCACCCAAGGGCGATAATTACAGCGATTATGGTACATATAAATACACTGAAAATGTGTAATTCACAAATTTTTCATGTGACAAATGAATAATGCAATTTGTACTTAAAATTAGTGCCTCAAATTGGCAATCACAAAACCAACAGCATACAGCTTACAAAATATTCCATTTTGATATCATAAAAACCAGTAATTATTAAAACTTTGAATTTCTCCAGCATCTTTGCATGGAATGTAATGCAACAAATACGAGTAGAAAATAAAATATATATATATTGAAAATTTATATATATATATGTGACAATGCAACAAGTGTATAAGCATTTATAAACTGATTATTAATAGTTCAGCTGGGAATAAATAGAGAATTATTCCCAGTCTTTATTCCCCACTGCTTAGGTCTAATGCATCAGGTGATGGACAATAATACACTTTTACTGAACATATAATCTCTAATTGCCTTAAGACAAATCATTCTCAAGAAAAACTGTTTCTATCATAAACTGTCATAAACTATCGTAAACTATCTACGGCTGATTGCACGCTGATGAACAACTTTCATATTTCATATATTCTCCAATAAATGTTTTAAATCTATATATTAAAATAGAAGTTATATTTTTTACACACATTTTTGACTATTTTAGATATATTAATATAACAATTGTGATGTGATGGTTAATGTCATTTGAGATTTCGGTGTTTTCAGTACGAAATATATACCCATGTGCAGATGGTAATCTTTTTCTCTGTTTTTTCCAGATAACCTTCCGCCAAGACTGGCTTCCTGTGTTGGTGACCTCTCTTGGACTGGTGACCTGTTCAGTTCTGTCAGTCATCACAGCAGTATACCGTTTCTACCGCCGGTGTGCTGCCATCCTCTCACTGATTCTTTGGTCTGCATCTTTAGGATCCATGGTCCTACTCTCCATCATACACACGGATACCCTCTACGGATACGTATACCTCCTCATGTATGTGACTTTTGTGGTATATACCCTCCTACCAGTACACCTCTGGCTGTCCATTGTATTGGGATTAATCACCTGCATTCTCAGCCTGGTCCTCATCTACTTTGCTGCCAATGATCAGGTGAAGATTGGAGTTTTTCAGGTAAGATGAGCCACTTGAACTCGTTTGCACTTCTCCAATCTACTAGGCAGACAAGTTCTAAAGCATAACTATTGGGCATGGCTATGTCCATACTTGCCTAATTTTATGACATCTACTTTGCTGCAAGTCGAGGTCCTCAGTAGCTTAGAAGTTAGCAAGTTTGGCATTTAATCTGTTTGTTTGTTAGCAGGATTATGCAAATACTATTGGGTGGAACTTCATAAAAATAAAAAGATAGATTAGATCCCATTAAATCTTGAGAATGATCTGGATCAAGGGTACTTGGAGAGTACAGGCCTCAGCCATGGCAAGTAATTATAAAATTTGAAAATATAAATATTTAATTTGAAAACCCAGTATACTTTTGCACTTACAAATTTTTAGAATTTTTATTAGATTAAGTATAATTCTAAGAAAAATTCAAAGTATCTTTGTGAACACAGATCTTGGCATATGTGAACAGAAAGTGGGAAATTTATTAAATAATATAAAGAGGCTAATGTTTCTCGTGAATTCTGACAAAGTTGAATAATGAAGACAATTAAGTCCTCAAATAGTAGATGTGGTGGATGAATGCATCAATGTTTTTTGCTCATTATATCATTACTGAACTCAAGATTATTGAGCTTTTTATTATTGCATACTACCAACATAGGTCAAATGTCAGGTAGAGAAAGGATTAAAAAAGTATTAGGAAATTCTAAAAATATGAACCTAAAGCATCACACTACTTGTAATATTGCTGGTGGTTATAGATGGCAGCTAATACCCCATTCACAATACAGGTGGTATCATCCATGGAAGGCTGCATTTTGTAGAATGTCCCTGTCCTTCAACCACCATCTGAGTTTTGTATGCGACCGTATGACACAGTGGCTAAATATCCATTACCTTGCATGCCCTACAGAAGCTTTAAAATGTATAAAATTTCTGCCTGTGATTTCGGAACCGTGAGCATGCACAGACGAAAGTGAACATGTGCAGATAAATTTTTTTGCTACGGTAACTGAAGGTATAGTCCATAGTGTATATAAGGTTGTGACTCAGTCATCTTTTGGTGTAAAATACAGCAACATAAGACGAGTGGAGGTAAATGGACATTTTTCCACTGTGTCACAAGGTCGCATACAAACCTCGGGCAGTAGTTGAAGGACAGGGGTATTTTGCCGAATGCCTATAACCATTGATTATACCACTTGTAGTGTGAATGCTACGTGCCTCTAACAAGAGATCAGAATTCTAGATACCTGTCTGGGATTTCAAATATACTAGTTTAAATTTTAATTATGACTTTTCCAAGACCATTTCTCAAAATATGAATTTTTTCACAATAAATTTCAAAATAGCTGCACAATGTGTACATGGAGCATTTACCTGATTAAAAGTTTTATCAAGATAGAAAACACATCAATACAATTTGAGTCCACGTCAACACATTAGGATTATAATCAATTTTTTTGTTTTTGTTCTACCTATCCATAGCAAGGGGCACCAGGAGTAAAACAAAACATCAACACTTGTTTTACTTAACAGAACCTATCCACAGTAAGAGGCGCTGGGAATAAAAACAATGTGTTACCCAGTTTTTATTCGCTGGTATTCAGGACAAATACATTCTCTGTTGGAGTATATATTTCAATAAAGAACTAGCATGTTTAATTCTCTTAGAAAAAAATAGATCTTGCGTATATCTGTGACCAAATGAGATAGCATTGGTATCACACTTTAGATTCTACATGATACAGAATAATCTCATCACAACAAGAATGTCTCTCTCGCAATTTAATTCTAGTAGCTAAACCAAAAAAGTAGAGGGCATTGTAGAAGCCGGTAAATGTCACAATGTTACAAACAGACTCTTAATGGAAAGCATCTGCTCTGTAGGAAGTTTTGCAATGACAAAAATAATCAAGCAGAAAAACCCCTAACTTCTGTCATGCAAACACCCACAGGTTGGCATTAAACAAAGAGGTTATTGCTGTGCATTTAATAATGTTAGCACAAATGGAGGAGACTTATGCCTAGGTTCTACCTTTCCGTTTGGTCAAATCTGTCTGCATTAAATTTTTACTTGATGACCCCGTCCTTATGGCTCCTGACACAGACCTCATATCTTGATAGTACACATTGAAGAATGAGTCAACCTGTATATCTATGACACCCCTCTAGCATTGTATTATAGTACATCTCTTGAGAGGTCATAAGGGCTTTTTCTACATTTAACAAGACTGAAAAGTCTTTCTGTCTACATGCAGAAGCTGCAAAGCCAGCAGAGATAGGAGTAGTGCACTTAGAAGTTATGAAAGTCTACTGACAAAAACAAATTCCGGATCAGATACATCCCATAACTGGTCTAAAACTCAGATGGTCACTCATCCTAGTCCCAATGTTGCCCATTGCAGCTTAATTTCAGTGATGAGACTAGTACTCATCATGCTACGCCACAATTCAGGAAAGCCCATTGACCAAAAAGTGGTCTTTAGAAGTGCGGGCACCAGTAGAGCTCATGGTTAAAAAAAGGGTCCAGAATAGGAAAAACTTTCCAAGTTGTGTCAGATCACCCCGAATGTGTTCTACCCAAATGTGAATCCAACTGAATTGAACAGAATGTGTCTTACCCAAATATGGAGATGATTTAACCACAACCGAATGTAAATGAGCATGTTCAGTTGTAGCTCATGCTCCCAGCTAGGAAAGGTGTGACCTAGGCACAAGACATCACAAAACCTAGATGTTTGTCTTCACTAAGTTTGCATAAAAATTCTAGACCAACGCCATAAAAATCTTTGATCCCAACTGACAACTTCATTAGTAAAACTGCTTGTAAGATATGCAGTCAGATTAGAGACCCTTAGTGCTTGTTGCCATGCTTACAATTCACTTGATTAGTCATTTAGATATTTCATTATATTTTTTTGTTCCGAATTAGGTAACGACTGTTTGTTGTGAGGGAAACAAGCACTGTTTGAAATGGGTTTCATGGAGTTAAATAACTTTTACTGTTATATGTTATGTCGACCATATGTGTTTCTTGTTACACCAACAGAGAAATTAAAGGGAAATTAAGGGAAAGTGAGGCCACTGTAATATCTTAAGGCAGTTATTGAGCTTAAATGGAAACTCGTATGCTTTTCGTCAATGCTTTTTGTTTGCATAAATTCCACCTTTTTAAAAAGACTTTATTATGGTTTGTACACACAACACTTGCAGACCATATAGTCTGGCTCCTGTGCCACTTTTGTCTGCGGAAAAAGGCATGTTTTAGGCCACTATTTGGATATTTAGCATTGGTTGTTGCAATTACTAATATTATGGACAAAACGATAATACAGCATCATTTTACTCATCTTATATGGTGTGCATTGTGTTATTATGCCCTCTTTTCATTGTATAATGTTATTGGATTGCAATTTAACAAAATTTGTCTTAAATGGAAAACAAATGCATTAGTTTAAAGGTTTAAATGCATTCATTATCATTAATAAAATATGTGTTTCCTCCTGAAAAAAATGTCAACCCAAATATGGTTATATTTCTGTATCAACATTTTGTGTTATAATTCCGATTATATATTATGAAACTAATTTAATCCTATATAAACTACATAAGTTACTTAGATATGCAAACAGACCACTAAAGTTTTTGATCCATGGCCACAAAGCATTTTACTCAGATAGATCAGGTGAAGCTCACTACAGGTGATGCCAATACCCATTCTGTTAAAGTGGACTGGTGACAGGTCTTTTGTCACATTATATGAGTTCAACAAGTTAACCCAGTAGTATGCAGTAGTATGCAGGCAACAAACCAACAAACAAACTGGGAGTTACACATACATTCTCCAAGACATTTAGTAACATTTAATAAAAATTCTTACTTACCTTTAGAAGAGATGATTTTGTCTGCTATGTTTTCTGTTTCAATTTTTCCAAAAGATGAAGCAATGAAATTGAACGAGTCTTTCTGCTTGTCCTTACAATATGATTTGTCTTTTGTCTGAAGCGTTGTCCAAGGTTAATTAGTCATTAGTTTTTAAGGTATATGTTACATATCAATAAAATTCCTTTTTCTATAGTTTTAACATGAGGCCTTCTTGTCTACTGTCCACCTTAAAGTGCACTGCTTATATGAGTCCAAAAAAAATAAACTACACTTGTTTTTTGTAACTGTAATATTATTCAACTAAGTGAAGTAAACAATAAAACAGAATGAGATAGTAATATGGAAGGCACATGAAAAAAAATCATTTAAGCCTCCCTGCTGTGAAGGAAAACTTGGTCTGTCAAAAGCCATAGGGGAGTTACTTCATTCTTTTTCTTTTCGTACTTTGATGTCGACTTGAACACTCATTCTCCTGAATAACTTGTTTCAAATGTTTCTCCTGAATAGCTTGTTTCAAATGTTTCTCAATAGTAAATGTGTTTATTATACCCCATTCGTACTGTAGACGGTATGTCCCGTGGTTATAGATGTTTGGTGAAACATCCGTGTTATTCAACTACTGTCCGAGGTTTGTATGTCACCTTGCAACACAGTGGTAAAGCGTGCATTACCTTGCGCATTCTACAGAAGTTTTACAATTAAGTTTTACATGCATGCACAGATGAATTTCTTGCTACAGTAACTGAAGGTGTAGTCCATGGGCTATGTAAGGTTGTGACTCGGTTGTCTTTCAGTGTATTTGTTTATTTGTTGTTTTACGTCACGTTCAACAGCCAGGGTCATATTGCGACGGGTAGTTTACAGGTGGAGGAAACCAGTGCATACTGCACCGGGCATCGGCAAGTAACTACCAACTTTCCAACATGAAAGACAAGAACTCTAACCGCTACACCACCGAGCCCCCTGTCTTTCAGTGTAACATGGCGACAAAAAGCGAGTGAAGGTAAATGGATGTTTTCGGCACTATGTCACAAGGTGGCATATGAACCTGAAGGACAGGGTTGTTTCGCTCTATGCACATAACTGGGAATTATGCTACCTGTAATGCGAATGATACACCAGAAGGTATATGGCATTCTTGGAGGAAGTTCCACCGCCAAGTATAACATCTAACCTTGGGACATACCTCCTTTAGTGTGAATGGGGATTTAGTCTCTTATATGAATCAGTATCAACGCACTTATTCGGCCATGGCACATAAACAAGGAAAGTTGTAGTTTTTGGTGAAGTGAGTGCAGTTTTGTACATCACTTAACAGGGAGGTTATAAATAACATGTTTTAAACCCTGTATCTGTTTTTCGATATGGTGCACATCAGCAATTTTTATGTATTAAGTTGTTTTCATAACGTCAATATTGTCAGCTGTATGGATTGCACCTATAAAATGAATTATAATTGTAAATGATAAGGCTTGTAAAGAAGATCCAAGATTGTATGCTACAGAGGGAGCTTCTTATGTGGGGAATAATAACCTGAAACTGAGTATATTAGACTTCATTTGTAAAGGTGTAATACATATGAATGACCTGTTGACTCCATATGGTACATGTTATGGGTGGACTGAATTAAAGCAAACGTACGAGTCAAAGGTATATCAAAAAGTAGTAGAAGACTTCTTGGAAATGAAAAAAAAAATCAAGGAGATATCTGTATCTTTAGCCGCTAAAAATGCCTGTGAATGAGGTCATGATGACAATATGGTCAAGTTTATTAAAAACTGGTTTCACAAATAGGGCTGGTCAGATTTTCAACTAAGCAATTTTCAGTGTACAATAGAAAGCATTATGAAACAAACGTATATACATATATAGCACAGTGTAATAAGATATCTTCAGATAGAGCTCTTAGAAGTCTTACAAGGGAAAGATACTGTTATCTTCATTTACAAAAAAATGATATTTACTGGAATAAATTAATATATGTTTTGATGTTAGTACTAAGTATACATACTTTGTAAACAAAGTTGCTAAACTAATTGCATATGTTTTTTTTCCTTTGTCTGTATGCATTAAATGGACCAAAAATAGTTGAAATGTGGTGAGTGGCAGAAGTGGTTAGGCAGATATATGTTTATGTATGCATAAAAAATGCAATTGAATTGTGTGAAGAAGGATGAAACGGACTGTGTTGTATACAATGTTGTTTAAAATTTATTAATCTCTGTTATTTCGTAAATAATATATGTCTAATAATAATAATAAATTCAAGTAGTTCTTTGTTTATGTAAATTATATTACGCCTTGGAATGACTAATATACAGTGTTGATAGTCATTACTTTTTTTTCTCGATTCAGAAAGATTGATTATCTTTATGAAGCAATAACTCTAAGCACTGTTAATAATCATCTATACATGGCAAGTTCAATGATCTCAAAAATAACTTAGAATGGCAAGGGAAAATTGTCTTATCCTATTGCCAACATGTATCAGCATATATATTATGTTATTCTGTTGCCAAAATACGCTCTTGTTATTTTTTGTACATACTGGGGCTCTGTGGGCTAGTAGGTACCCAACTAGCCTCTTACATATCAGGTTTTGGGTTTGATTCCCAGACCTGAACTAAAGCAGAAAAGTTGCTAGTTGCATTCCATGGTTTTCAGTGCAGACTGGTGTCCCACAAGTATGCATTGGTATCCTCCATCCCCTACCTAACCATAAATGGTACAACATACACATTCAATTTAAAGCAATGTTTAAGGCCATTTCTTTCTATATATACTGTTCGTTTTAGATATTATAATTACCACCATCAGGTAGTTATGTTTCCAGGTGCATTCGTTTGCCTGTCTGTCTGTCTGTTGTTGGTTTGTATTCATGATGAATCCTAAAGTAACAAACTGTTGTTTTTTGAATTTTTTTATGCGGGTTGGGCCTAATCCAAGTCAGAAGTGATGAATTTTTGTGAAAGAATATCCAAAAATATATTTTGGATACAGAAAATCCCAAATTCTTTTACAATCTCTAGTTTCAATGAGTTTAGCATCCCGGTTGGTATTACTCCAGTTGTAGAGAGTGGATCTTCCTGAAATTGTATGTTAATAGAGTCTGGCCTAAGAAAGCAGAAATTACATTTTGGCAAAAATCCAGGTCATATTCTGGATATCGAAAAAAATGTCAAATTTTTCGAAATGTGCACTGGTGGAAGATTAGGTTCTATGAGTACTTCTAAGTATGGTTTAATCGAAGTTAAATCTGAGTTAAGTTTTATTAAACTATCTATTGGATGGGTATACTCTTTGATATTAATGTAATGCCCAGATCACACTACTGACCGTATTTCTGGTGGTTCTAAACTGAAGGAAAACACAAACAGAATGGTGTTTCACCCGTCAAACTCATTTGCACACTTCTAGCTACAGTTTTGCTACAGAAAAGGTCATGGTTTGACACAGAAAATATACTTTAAAAGATACTGTAAATGTACAGTAATATTAGGGGCATAAGACTAATCTTGCGAAGGTACAAGATCATTTCAGTTTAACAGAAAAAAATCAGTTATATCATGAAAACAATGGAAATTAAAAATTTATTATCCAGCAGAAATTGTGTTTGGCTCAAAAATTATTGTATCTATATTATGTATTTATTATCCACTATAAGCTGTATTTGGCCTAAGTACATACAAACAGGGATATATTTTGATTTATATTTCCAAAAACCACTAACTATGGATAATTATTGCTATGCCCCATTCACACTGCAGGCAGTACTCCCCACCAGATAGAGGTTTTACTCGGCAGCGGAACCGCCTAAAAGGACGCCACATACCTTACAAGATTTGGTGTATCATTCACACGAGAGGCAGTTATACACGTTTGGCAAAATGTCTCTGTCCTTCAACTACCGTCCAGGGCGCGGATTTACGAAGAATCTTAAACTCATGCTTAAACTCAGAAGCAAAATTTCAGTTTTTGTCTCACTTGAGATTATGATGAAGTTGATATTTTCAAAAGTAATCTCACGTGAGAATAAACTTAAACTCAGCTGATATGTAAGCAAGCATTTCATTGGTCGATACCACAGCAATTCTTAAACTCGCACACTAACTCATACATAAACTCATGCATAAACTCAGTCTTGAGTTTATAGCTACTGATTATTACAGAGGCTTTATACTAATTACTTCACTTAAAATCTGACACATTAGCTCAAGTTTTCAAATTTTCAAAGGTAGAAGTTGTTAATCCTGAGTGAATCCTGTGTCAATCCTGTGTAAATATATGAGTGATACTGAAAAAAAATCCATGATGTTTTTGAAACTGTGCAAATGTTACCTTACAAGTTCAAACATGTTCTGTGTCTTATCATGGCTGTTTTTCTCAGTTAATTAAAGAAACTAAAATCTCATGCTTATGTTTACATATGAATTTAGCCTGAGTGCCATATGGGTGTTCTTTATGAATAATCGCTATTGTTATTTATTTTGAAGGGCTATAAAAGCTAATTTCTGCATTGTTCTTACTAGTAATTTAAGAAAAATGGGTGAATCTTGACTCATAATAAGTAATATCTTTGTCAATATGGCAGATAATCAAATCACAGGAGTAAATTTCTCCAAAGGTTACCACAGATATTATGGCTTCTCTTTACTGTCATTAATTGATCATAAACTCATTTCTTGAGTCTACTCTGATGTAAACTCAAATATTTAGATGAGTTTAAGCATAATCTCCGCCTGAGAATTTTCGAAAATGCCAAGAAATGTGAATTTAAGCATAAACTCAGAGAATGAGTTTATGTGTGAGTTTAAAGCTGAGTTTAAGTTTAAGAATTTTCTGTTATGTGAAAAGTTTGAGTTTAAGCATAATCTCAGTTTATACGTGAGTTTTAACATGAATTTAAGAATCTTTGTAAATACGGGCAAATGCAGGATTCATTTGTGACCTTATGACATAGTGGCAAAATGTGAGTTTACTTCCATTCGCCTTATGTCACTGTGTTACACTGAAACCTGACCTTATATACACTGTGGACTACACCTTCAGTTACCGTACAAGAAATTCATTTGTGCATGGTGGCATTCGTCTGCGCATGCTCAGGGTACCAAATTCAAAAGTGGAAATTTTAAACATTTTGAAACTTCCGTAGGACATGCAAGGTGATGGATGTTTTCCCTCAACATCTTTGACCACGGGTTATACTGCCTGTACTATGAACGGAGCATTACAGATGTATCAACAAATGTTGTTATTTTAGCACTTCTATAGCTCCATTATATTACGTCTATCATGAGAAAGGTTTTTGTTGCATTAAAATTCATACAATATAATACTCGTTCTAAGCAATCGTACAATATTATCATCTTCATGAGTGATATATATAGCTTTCCTTTGTATATGTCATTTAGGAGAGTTTTCCAATTGTACAATCTATTAGTACTTTTATAGTGCTTAATATCCATCTGAGGACAGACACTAGGCACATAATACTTAACCAGACCCAGATGAAGGGCCAGCGCCATAGAGAAAGACTGAAAAAATAGGGCTAGCGCTTTTGCAAAGTGACAGGTTTTCAACTTGCTTCTGACCTATGAAAAATCATAGGTCGTGCTATCCAAATGAGATAGGTCGCAATGTAGTTACAGCTGGCAAAATTGGATGTTAGTAGTCTCGCCATAAATAATGGGCTTGGGTTGTGTAAATGCTCTTAGTTAATCTAGTCTTGTGATACTCAAGTGTTCAATACCTTGGTTATCTGGCAGCAGTAACCTGTAATGGTTCAAATCTCATCACCTGTGTAGAGCCATACAGATAAAATGTAGAGTCCTTTTTCTCTAAATAAGAGATACTTTAAAAAAAAACTCTATTTTTATTGCAAGCCTAGTCCAGTCAAAGAAAAATTCTGTCTGAAGTGCACTCCGGTCAACAATTTTGAAATATAAGATGTTTAAGCCTTATTCGCACTCCACAGAAGAGATCCATACATAGATGGTTGCTAATTAAATAAGACACATTAAAGTGGGCAGGAAACCGGGTGATGATTAAATGAGTCAAGATTAACATATCCATATGTTTTCACTTAAATTTCTAACATAAGTTGATGGATTGTAAGTATAACTTTCATAAATAATAATAATATAATATAAAGTTTATTTCTTCTTAAATATACATATACATCAAAGCACAAGTAATAACATCGAGTTCATAAATGAGATAATTTTAAGAAAATGAAAAGGAAATGACAGAAGCAAATAGCTTATTTAAAGTCACTCCCAACTTCCACTAACGATTAAATTAATAAAACACAATGTTTTAATTATAATTTCTGACCTTTCTGTATACTATTATTATATGACAACGTGCACATTCAGTATTCATATTTTTCTAGGAAGTAATTTTTAACTAACTTTTTAAACTGTGATAATGATGCAGAGTTTATTATATCTATTGGTAAACTATTAAATAAACTGACTCTATAAATAGATGGTGTATTTGCTTTTAAATTTGTTCTTCTATATTTTACATAAAATTTTCCACACTGTTTTACAGATGAATTGCAAATTTACAGTTCTCCAAAGTTTATTTAGAATTCCCTTAACAGGTTTACTTCATAAAATAATAAATTTATTAATATTAGTTGGAACATAATGTATCTACTTGACAAAGGAATTATGAGAAAATTGTTTCATGGATGTGTTTAATAATACCGTTAGAAAGTAGAAGGTGAAATGTATCTTTTTGCCTTAAATAACTGTAAAATAGTGATAGCTTTATTGAATTTAATTGACCAAAAAATATACTTCAATTCTACGAAATTATGTAACAAGTTCATGAAATCCATTAGGTGCAAGAATGTATTGATTGAATGCGATCTAATCACCAATGTTATATTGAAAAGAAATAAACTAGCAAAAGAGAAAATAAATGTCCATATGGTTCTGACTGTTACCCTGTCAAATCTAATCTACTGCATTGCAGGTTCAATGTATTCCATACAAATGGTAAACTAACCTAATTGGCAAAAGTGGAGGTAAATAATACAGAGTTATGGCTCTGAACGAGACAAAATACTAGGTCAAAGATGAGTTTTTAGGTCCCATTCAAAAAGCCAAAGTCATATTTTGACAGGTATTCAGCATTGTCACTTGTGGAAGTCGAACCCACAAAGAGGTGACAGCCTGTGATTTTGGTGCCAAACCTGCTAATCCATTAGGCGACTAAGGACCTCTAGAAAATACCAATTTGGATCACTATATTTGAATAGTTTACTCTTAAAGTAAGATGGGTAAATTATATGTTTAAATGGGAAATAGGGATCCAAGTAGTTCTAACATATTACTGTTTGTTTTGGTAAGCTAATAATAATTCAAATATTAAAAATATTAAAAATGAGATCCATCTCTAGCTGTCACATGGTAAGCCTACTGCACTTGTCTTACTTGACCTCTTGGCCACCTTCGATACAATTGACTATGATACTCTTCTAAACTATCTTAAGTCATGGTTTGTGTAGCATGGCCCTGAAGTGGCTCTTATCCTTTCAAAACCACTGATTCCAGCAATAATAATTGGGTCAACCCTCTCAGAATTGCACGAGCTGATGTTTGGAGTGCAAAAGGCTCTGTCCTTGGCCCTCTTCTCTTCTTTCTACACAACACTCCTTTGAGTAAGGTTATTCAAAGGCAATCTGATATCAATTTCCCTTTATCATGCTGATGACACTCGGTTGTTTGTTCATTTGTCCGACAAAAATGCCACCGCGGCCTTTGATAAATTGAATTCTTGTCTTCAGGATGTTCAGGAATGGATGTTATCAAGTATGCTTAAATTAAACCCTGAAAAAACAGAGTTCAACCTATTTGGGTCTCATGCTCTGGTAAAGAAATTAGATTCTTACCTTCCTATTAGGATATTTGGTAAAGTCTTGCATTCATCAGCTGTTGTGAAGAACCTGGGTGTCTGGTTTGATTCTAATTTTTCCTTTGCTGATCATGTCCACAATAGTTGTAAGACTTGCTTCATTCAAGTGCGTGATATCAGGCTGGTCAGTACCTGATACATGATGAGACTGCTGTCCTGGCAGCAAATGCCCTGGTGAGTAGTCGTCTGGATTACTGCAACTCGTCTTATCAGAAGTCTGTCCAGTTTCAACATGCGCAAACTCAGGGTATTTGAAACACACTTGATAAGATTGTCACTAATTGCAATGGATACTGAAGGGCTACTCTTCATCTCAAACAACTCTGTTGGTTGCCTATTGAATTTCAAAACTGCCACTTTGGTTAAAAGTTTTTTTTTACAGTGGTCATCCAAGCTATTTCAGCCCTCATTTGTCTATACGTTGCAAAAGATATGGCACAAGATACAACTGTCCAGATAAAAAGGTTCCTGAAGGTATTTCAGTACTACCCATCTGTACACAAATCAAACACACTTCAGTCACAGTTTTATTTTGATGCTCCCACACTTTGGAATGATTTGCCTGATGATGTTCATTCTGCTCCAAATCTTGCCTGTTTCAGGAAAAAGCTAAAATGTTATCACTTTGATAAGGCTTTCCCACCTTAGCATGTAAACTTCCTGACATCTCCATGGTGTTGACTTGGCTATGTCTATGGAATGACGATTGCAGAATTGGACCTGCTCTGGCACCCTAGAGTCTGCCTTGGCAGAGATTAAGCGCTATTAAAGTTCAAAATAGAATAGAATAATCCAATGTGCTGCTTAATATCCAACATGTGACAAACTCTCAGATGCAACTCACTATACTTTAACAAATTGAATAGACATAAGAGTTTATTTATTATAGTGACATGTAACAATTTATATAACAATAACAACAACAGCAAAATACATAATGATGAGTTACCCAGCCCACATGGGCTTATATGTCACTTTAAAAATAAAACTGTAAATTAATACTGTGTCGGTGAAATTGCAAAACCAGATAATTATTTTATACAATAACTTACTTTTCCTTAAATTCCATGCTAAAGTTATATATTTAATAAGGTTACGTATAGGTTGTTTCAACATATAAACAAATTTTTGACCATCAGATAAATCCAGAAAATCATTGGATATGTTATAAAATGATGAATACAGTTTTTCTCTAAGATTTTGGTAAATAGGACAAATACATAGAAAATGAAACTCGTCTTCAACTGCATTATCACACATATGGCAAATTCTTTGACCAAGCTCAAGGTTACAAAATCTACCACTTTCCACCCTCAACTGTAAAATTCCACACCGAAATTGGGCAAAAAGAGACCTTTCAGACTTTTGTAAATTCCAAGTAAGATAATTTGCAGGGTCAAGAGATGTTTTGATTTTTTTATATTTTCTTAATTCGGGTTTATTGTTTACCACATCTTTCCAATTATCTTCATGGTGCTGTTCTAACTTTATAATTGCTTGGTTAATATCACATTTACTAAGGTTTGTAAATAGATCCCCCATGTTAATACATTCAAATAATAATTTAATATCTTTACTCCATCCCACTGAATTCTGACAATCTAACAATAGTACTTTTTCTTGTGAGACGTTCTGGGCACATGCCTAGAATTCTATTCCAAAGTCTTAGAGCATTAACTTGTCTATGGAAAATAGCAGGTAAGAAACCCATTTCACCATACATTGCAGAAATAATAGTCCATTAATGCAGCCAGGTTATATAACTTGGTACATCTAGAAATTTAAATTGTTTACTGTGCTTGTCTTATAAAAATGACCGTGGAATTCTTTTTATGGATACAAGCAAAACTTAAAAATATTCCTTTAACGGAACAGTGTGATCTTGGCATAAGAACCAGTAATAAATCAACTTTTAAAGAGATGGAAAAAATTCCCACCTTTGTTGAAATTTGATCCACAGTTGGTAGTAATTTAATAACTTGAGTTATTTGGAAATTGTAAAAATTTAAGTAAAGTGAACTAATAAACTGTCCTTTTTATTTTTGTCTTTGTTCTGTTTTTTTTTAAACTTGGCATAAGATCTATAAGTTCGAAAAATCAGCATGGAATATATTTATTTATTCAATCTTGCTAAAGATTGTTGCACAGCATCATACAATGACAAAAAGTTGACAAAGAAAACTAAGGAGCACAAGTGTCAAAAGAAGATAGAAGTAAACAAGGACAAAAGGTGTTTCGGTCCCTTAGACCGAGCGCACGGCCATCAGAAACATGAGCAGTGCACTGAAGTGGCAACCCATCCCAGTACTAACATAATCCATCACCATTTAACTTCTGTAAAACACAGCCATTGTGGCCACACCACAACTTCTGTAAAACATGGACAGTCATTGTGGCCATGCCAAAATTCATGAAAGTCCAGAGGAAAAAAGTGATCTCTAGATCCGTAGAAAATTGCATTAAAGTATGTTGCTGTATGTCACACATAAGAAAGTGGTCATGATGTACAAACTTACTCTAAAAGGACATGTAATTCTTTTAAATTAGTACTCTTCTTTATCTATAAAACAACTTATCTCTTACATTCCCAGCAGACACTGGGTCATTCACACTTGCATTAGAATCACGTTGGTCTCTCAACAACTTTCTATATTTATAGGGACAGTCACATCAACACTCTCTCTAACTTATGAAGAAAATCTTTATTTTAATACACCATGCCTTTTGTGGAATGATATCTTAATAGTCTTAGCTTGACATTTAATCTTCTGTGGTTGGTTCTGCCTGTGACGTCAAACAGGGATAATAGATATCATTAATCCACAATAACACAGAAACAACTGTAGTTTAGAAGATAATTAGGAAACACAAATGTGTTTTAGAAATCAATTATCTCCTTTTGATAGAATACCTAGAGCTGTCAAACACAGGGCTATGAGATAAGAATCTGTAAGTATGCTGTTGACAGTTTGAAACAATTGGATGTGAGCGTGGATACCAGACTAATTGTATGACTGGGAACCAGTAAAAACCAGCCATGATATGAATCGGAAATTAAGTCTGCAGAGAGAGATTGTTTGAGATTTTTTCGTTGTTTATAGGATAGGGTTGTAACATTAAAAGGGATTGAGCTATATCTCTGTCCTTATTTTTAGTCAACCTTAATCCTATTTTATAAGTATACCATAATGTCATTCTGAAAGATATGGTACAGCTGAGATTTTAAACTATTTTCAAAAATTCAAAGAAATATATACTATTGTCTTAGGTGTTACATTAACTGCTCAGACATAAATTATCTCATGAATTAATACAACAGGACATATGTATGTAGCCTTTATGTACTTGTTTGAAAAAGGTTTTCTTTTAAAATTTGATCTTCGAGCAAGGCTTAAACAGTGGGTTTTCATACAGAAAGTCCAACCCACCAGAATCCTGACATCACAAACTCCAGTTGGAAGTTCTGATGTCAGAAAGTTCAATCCTGTTATTTTATTAGAAAATTGCTCTGAGGTACGAATTTGAAGTTCTTGGGCCGGTTTCACGAAGCCTCCTTTGTTTTTTCCTTCCTTAAAGTAAAGGAAGGGGGATTTCTAACCTTTGGCAAGGCTTCCCTTAAATCCTGTTTCACAAAGCCTCCTTTATTCCACCTGACCAATGATTTTCCTTAAAACAAAGGAAGGGCGATTCCCGGTATAACCACACTGCTTGGAATTTCCCCTCCATTGCCTATATAACCTTCACACAATTTATTTTAAATATAAAGAGAGTAAATTGCATTTTAGCATTTTAACTATTTTAAACTTGGTACAGTAGGTACAGTTTAATTTTCAGATACATTATTTGCATTTTTATTTCTTTTGGGAGTTGTTTCCAAAACCTATAACCACACCAATGTTTTTCTTTCACTGTAAGTACATGTGTACTTATTTTATACCTAAATTACCTTATGGAGGGAATGTCATTATTGTAACACTGTTAAAGATCAGTAAAGTCAGTAAATCTATATTTCACTATATTTTAATAAATTTTGTAAAATGCAGATTGGTTGTGATTATATTTTGCAAATTAATACAGTAGGTCACATGACAATTTTTACCCAAAGTAATAAAGGGGCCCTTTATGTTCAAGGAAACTCCATGAATATGTTTCTCACTTCAAAAGTTTGAACATCAATTTTTCAAGAATTAAACAACCAAATTGTATAAAATAAACAGGAAAACATTGTTTGTGGATATAGGTTTGACAATAATGTTTCAACTTCTATATATTTCGGTGGATTCACCTTAAAATGTTCATTAAAGTTAATAAACATTCCTTGAAGGACACTTCCTTAAATCTAAGGTAGGTCCTTAGCTTCCTTGAAATTCAAAGGAGTTTTCAAGGTCTCCTTTAAGGAAGGAGGCTTTGTAAAACTGAGATTTTTTAAAGGAGGGAGAAAATCAAGGAAATCCTAGAACTTAAGGTGACCTTTATCTTAAGGAGGCTTCGTGAAACCGGCCCCAGGGGCCGGTTTCATGAAGCCTCCTTTGTTTTTTCCTTCCTTAAAGTAAAGGAAGGGGGATTTCTAGCCTTTGGCAAGGCTTCCCTTAAATCCTGTTTCACAAAGCCTCCTTTATTCCACCTTACCAAAGATTTTCCTTAACACAAAGGAAGGGTGATTCCCTGTATAACCACACTGCTTGGAATTTCCCCTCCATTACTTATATAACCTTCACACAATTTATTTTAAATATTAAGAGAGTAAATTGCATTTTAGCATTTTAACTATTTTAAACTTGATACATTAGGTACATTTTAATTTTCAGATACATTATTTTCAATTTTTTTTTTCTTTTGGGAGTTGTTTCCAAAACCTATAACCACACCAATGTTTTTCTTTCACTGTAAGTACATGTGTACCTAAACTACCTTATGGAGGCAATGTCCTTATTGTAACAATGTTAAAGATCAGAAAATTAGTAAATGTATATTTTACTATATTTTAATAAATTGTGTAAAATGCAGATTGGTTGTGATTATATTTTGCCAATTAATACAGTAGGTCACATGACAATTTTTTACCCAAAGCAAGGGAGGGGCCCTTTATGTTCAAGGAAACTCCATGAATATGTTTCTCACCTCAAAAGTTTGAACATCACTTTTTCAAGAATTAAACAACCAAATTGTTTGAAATAAACAGCAAATCATTGTTTGTGGATGTAGGTTTGACAATAATGTTTCAAGTTCTATATATTTCGGTGGATTCACCTTAAAATGTTCATTAAAGTTAATAACATTCCTTGAAGGACACTTCCTTAAATCTAAGGTAGGTCCTTAGCTTCCTTGAAATTCAAGGGAGTTTTCAAGGTCTCCTTTAAGGAAGGAGGTTTTGTGAAACTGAGATTTTTTAAAGGAGGGAGAAAATCAAGGAATTCCTAGAATTTAAGGTGACCTTTATCTTAAGGAGGCTTCGTGAAACCGGCCCCAGACATCAGAATTTCAGATTCCGATGGATTGGGCTTTTTGATTCAGCTGTATCAGAAAGTCTAATCCATTAGAAAGTCCAATTCTGTTCTCTTTTTATTTTGACATTGCTCTGAGGTACAAATTTTAAGCTCTCATATAAAGATTTGAAATTCTGATAGATTGGAGTTTCTGATCTCCATGAATCAGAAAGTCTAATCCATCAGAAAGTCTATTCCTGTTATTTTTCTTAAGGGATTGCAACTATTATGGATAAAGATAAAAAGGATTGTCTAAGATGCTCCTACACTCTGGAATGATTTGCCTGATGATGTACGTTCTGCTCTAACTCTTGCCTGTTTCAGGAAAAAACTAAAATCCTATCTCTTTGATAAAGCTTTTCCACCTTAGTATCTATATATCCCAGTGTCTCCGTGGTGTCAACCTGGCTATGTCTCTGGAATGATGATTATTGAATTTGGACTTGGTGTCACGCCTTAGAGTCTGCCTTTGCAGAGATTAAGCGCTATAAAAGTATAGAATAGAATAGAATAAGTAAACTTTCAAAATAATAAACAATTGTCTTTTTCATACACAACTTCATTAACAACATTTATTTATAACATGATCAATTATCAAAAGCACATGGACTAATGGTTGAAATTAGTGAGTTACTGTAGGTAGTTAAGTCTATTAAAGAGGGCTTACTACTCAGGGAAAACATAAACGGTAGCATTGGCTAATTGACTTGAATAAAATAAAATAGTGAGTAGGTAGTTGGGCGTGTCAAAGAGAGAAACACTAGAACTGTATGTTAAAAACATTCCATTCCTATTCACAAAACCATTCTGTAAGGACTGAACCCACCTTATTTGGGTGGGAAGAGATTACATATGCTAAAATATTCATCTAAAGTATTCAGATTTTTATATTAATCTGTCACACCACCCTTACCTGTAACTGTCAAGTAAGTCTGACAAGAAAATCGAAAACAAAAGTAAATAAAGAATGAGCAAAATGGTATACAATGTATCCTCAGCTGTTGTATCTGAGTATGCCTCATTTGTAAATTTTGGATATGATAAGTCACATTTGTAACATGAGGTTATCTTTCTAACTCTGAATTTAATGCATCAAACATTTTGAGGGAGAAATAGTTACTTATACGTATTTTATTTGCAACAGTTGCACCATTTTGGTGACATTTCTTTGCACACTGAGGAGGAAATATAAGCCACACTTTTGACACAGAAGTATCTGCAATAAAGCAATAAATGTGTATGACATTTGAGTTAAACAATGACAATGAAGAAAATAGATAGCCATTATGTCAGAATATTGTATGTGTAAGCTAATACCAAGCTAAAATGTATTGGCAAAGGTCTCAACATGACAAAAGTAACATCAAGCCAAGACCTAGCAATACTTAATACACAAAGTAACTAGAAAATAACTCAGAGATTGCAAAACCTCCTCAAAGGCCCAATACCTCCAGTATGGCTTATGGGTGTAATTAAAAAATCCTTTAAACATCTCTTCATCCAGATGGGGATTCGGATTACCATCAAAATATAATCATCTGTTCCCAGTGTCACTGATGTCATTTCCTGCTAATTTCATCCATGGCTTTTAGTTTAATAGAGCTTGTGAGAGAACATAACAACTACATTAAACATTTTAAAAAAGTAGTCCTGAATTACAAATTGCTTTCAGAGTTGTGTTGAAAGATCCCGAACCTCTTCCAAACCAAGCCAAATGTGAATTCAACTGAATTGCATCAAATGTGTCCTACAGAAATACTAGGTGGACTAAACTATACCTAAATGTAGGTGAGCCTATTAATTTGTAGCCTGTGACCCCAGCACGAAAAGATGTGACCTATGTATAACAGAACAAAATCCACATGCTGTCAGAGAGACCTGGGGCCGGTTTCACGAAGCCTCCTCAAGATAAAGGTCACCTTAAATTCTAGGATTTCCTTGATTTTCTCCCTCCTTTAAAAAATCTTAGTTTCACAAAGCCTCCTTCCTTAAAGGAGGCCTTGAAAACTCCCTTGAATTTCAAGGAAGCTAAGGACCTACCTTAGATTTAAGGAAGTGTCCTTCAAGGAATGTTTATTAACTTTAATGAACATTTTAAGGTGAATCCACCGAAATATAGAGAACTTGAAAAGTTATTGTCAAACCTACATCCACAAACAATGTTTTGCTGTTTATTTCATACAATTTGGTTGTTTAATTCTTGAAAAATTGATGTTCAAACTTTTGAAGTGAGAAACATATTCATGTAGTTTCCTTGAACATAAAGGGCCCCTCCCTTACTTTGGGTAAAAATTGTCATGTGACCTACTGTATTAATTTGCAAAATATAATCACAACCAATCTGCATTTTACAAAATTTATTAAAATATAGATTTACTGGCTTTACTGATCTTTAACAGTGTTACAATAAGGACATTGCCTCCATAAGGTAATTTAGGTACAAAATAAGTACACAAGTACGCATGTACTTACAGTGAAAGAAAAACATTGGAGTGGTTATAGGTTTTGGAAACAACTCCCAAAAGAAATAAAAATTCAAATAATGTATCTGAAAATTAAAATATACCTGATGTACCAAGATTAAAATAGTTAAAATGCTAAAATGCAATTTACTCTCTTATTATTTAAAATAAATTGTGTGAAGGTTATATAAGCAATGGGGGGAAATTCCAAGCAGTGTGGTTATATAGGGAATCACCCTTCCTTTGTTTTAAGGAAAATCTTTGGTAAGGTGGAATAAAGGAGGCTTAGAAATCCTCCTTCCTTTACTTTAAGGAAGGAAAAAACAAAGGAGGCTTTGTGAAACCGGCCCCAGGGCTCCAAATTTTTGGCCCGTCATTTGTTGATCCCTTTTGTGAGTACTGCGCAATTACTTTGGACAAGTAAGTTTTTCTGTTTTGTAAATGTTATATACTCTTTGTTTGACTGGTTCCCAATTCTCCTGTTATAACAGGTGCTGTTTCTAACTGGTACCCTCGCCTGTATCAATGGTCTTGGTGTGGCCTACAGAATCCTGCAGCAAAAATACATCAGCTTGGCTTTTGGGGCAACGAAGAACTGTGTGGAGTCAAGGATCAAACTGGAACATGAGAGGCAGCAACAGGTATGCAAAAATGAATCTCATTTGTCCAAAATGTAACGATACATGTTACTGGTTTAGAAGTTGACTAACATATATCAGTGGTGAAGGAAAGCTGTAAAAACTGGTCACAATTGCAGAATGTAGAGGCCAGGGGTTGTATTCATGAAAGGTCTAAGCCAAGTCTTAAGATTAACTTTGTATACAAATATAGCCAAGTTAAGCCTAAGATTTGGTTAAGACCTTTTGTGAAAATGGCCCCAGATTAAGTCTTTTAAGATTTTTATCCAATCTTTTATCTTGTTGCTATGTTTGCGCTTAAGCTAAGATTCCCAAAACAACTTACATCAAAGCTTAGTTGAACCCGAAGTCTTACTTGCATTTCTATGTCTTTAAGCCACTCCCAAAGAATGTCCCAAAACATCCCATTAACACAAGACCAACAGTTAAGTTTTGGAGATAAGGTGGATCATGGGGCTATTGAACTTTGGAACAATTTTATTCAGTATGACCCTGAGTTATATAAATAAGTCTGTTTACCACATATGTCTTAAATATGCTGATATAACCTTGCATATTTACCATATTTAACCCTAAACAATGCTGAGTGCACCGAATTCTATTGACCTTGCACAGTTTGTTTTTTCATGTGAAGATACACTATCAGATGATTCAGTTTTATGTAACATCTTATGATCTTGAAAACAGAGTAAGATAAATATATGGTTGAACTTGCTTATAGAAAATGTTTCAATGATACAAATCTTATGGTTCATTCACACTGTTCCGTATGGTCATATCAACACATATTTGCATTGTGCTACCCGACCTTATTCTTATTGCTCCTCAGATTGACCTTGTATGTAGGTAATGCGTGTTTAGAGATAAGCCACCCTATGAAGAGATACCTACTCCCTTCATCCCCCTCTGGCGTGTACATTTTTGTTGAGCATGTAAGAAGTCATGGCAGGTTTTTCTAACATTTTATAAAACAAGTAATCGCATCCTGAAAATGCTGTCAATGTTGTGTCGAATACTTCCTGTCCAAATATATAAATCCCGATTTATTAAACCCTGTAGATGCTAGCAAAACAGGAAATGCATCAAACCACAAATAAGCCCAGAAGTGTTAAGAATTTTATGAAAGTATCTAGCTCATGAGGCCAGAATTGAACAGTGCTAGGCATTAACTAATGTGGTCTAATTACACTTTGACCAAATTATTCGGAGTTATTATGTTAGGCCTAAACTTAAGATCGGTAAAATCTTAAGATTTGCTTGCTCAAACTTAGGATCCTAAGTTTAGGCAGAAATCGTAAAATTGTGCAAAAAATCTTCTCAAATTCTAATCTGTATAACTCAAATTTTAATCTGTATGACTCAAATTTTAATGTGTATAACTCAATTGTAATCTGTATATTATATTTAAAGCTGTCAATAGAACATTAAGTTTACTGTTAAGTGTGTTCATTCAATCTTAAGTGGCATGTGTCATTTACTTTTTCTCCTTTCTAAGCTGCTGTGATGTAAATCTCTTATTAATAGTTTTCAATTTTACTGTTCTGTAAGTGTCATTTTAACTGATTTTGCTGTGATTTGTACATAAAAAAAGAACAATGGCAAATAAAGGGATGAATAAATGATGTTATATACCACTTTTTGTTTTAAATAACAAAGGGGTTCTGGTATGCAACAATTGCAATTATAATAAGAAACATAGGCCCTCTTCACACAACCATTGATCAATCATAATAATCAATCAATCAGCCAACAATAGACCACCAATAAGAGACCAATCACAGTCCAAGGCAACATCTTAAGTTTGGGATGGCTAATCTTAAGATTGGGGAGAAATCTTAAGATTTTTGCCTAAACTTAAGATTCTAAGTTAGAGCAAGCAAATCTTAAGATTTTACCGATCTTAAGTTTATGCACAACAGTTACAATCTCCTAGAAATTTACCTCAACCAAATTGGTCATGATTTTAGTTGCATTTGGTACTTTCCAAAATAGACGTCATTCTATTTGAGTTGTTCAAACAAATTACGGATTTTATATTGAAATTATAATACCCCCATTCCACTGAGCCTATTCAGATGGTCCTGTACAGTTTTATCGACATATATTTCAATTGCGCTTCACAACTTTTGTCAGAATTGTTCTGTAATTAAAACTTTTATGTGGATAGGGCATGTTTAAAAAGGTGTAATTTTGTTTACTGTCAGAAGGTACATGTTAACATTTAACATGATTATATTAAAACTACCTTAAAAGAGTTTAAGGTATTATATTATGTATCATATGTATCATGTTTGTTATCTTAGATTACAAAGAAAAACAAAACAAACTACATTACAGATTTACATAATAAAGTAGGTTGGTCTTATTCTACCATAAAGTCTACTCAATTTTGGAAATCCACCAATTCACATTTTATTATTGCCATTATAAGCAGTAGTGGAGGGGTTACGCCTAAGTGGAGATACACCCAGAGTCTTCTGGTTTAAAGTTGTTTTATCTAACTCCACAGCAAACCAACACATTATCGTTTCCTTACATGTGTATACAAAAAAAGTAAATTAATAAAAACATGTAAAATAATTAGATGCAAATGGACTGTTAAGTACAGTTGGGGAAGGTGAGTTTATGGTGAAAATGCCTACCACCAGATATGTGGGTCATTTTTCATATCTCAAACATTGCTGGATTGATTTTTTTATGGTTTCAAATCTGCTTGTGATCAAGATTTGAAAGGGGTATAAGTGTATGGGCTCCAAGTAAACATTTTTGAGTTTTGCAAACATTTGAAAAGAAACCTTTGGTGAAGGTTAAAAAATGATGGGTATGAAAACCATTTTTTAAAGAATGTTTTTAAAATGTTTTATGTATGCTGTTTATTAAACGTTTAATGACTAATATTAGAAAAACGTTAATAATGAACAAAATAATGTCTCAAAAATATTATCTTAATTCAATTATCTTAATTCAATATATTTTTAGGTTGCTCAATAATGAAAATATTATTATTATATCTACAATTGGTAAGATAGTGGCTTTAATTTGTGTCCCCCATTCAATTCTTACTTTTAGGGATTGCATGTGGGGCAATAGACGAAGTCCTCTAAAATCCCCTATTATCGCTCACCGCCATCTTTGTTTGGAAATGTTTGAAGGTGAATATTTGATAAGCATATTGGAAATATGGGTATAAAAATGTGCTAGAATGTTATCAAAACATTTGATAAAAACATTTCAAAACGTTCTAAAATGATGGGTATGAAAACCAAGTGCTATTAAACATTTGTAAAACATTGTCAGAGCAAACATTTACATATCTCCACCATATGTTGAGTACATCATAATGTTAATCTATAGTTGAACTGTTTCTTTGAACTGTGAACTGATGGACACAAACATAAACCTTGTATTCTGCAAAGGGGTGTACAGAGATACATGAAGGCATTAGCAGACCAGTAAGCTGTTACAAAATTGAGGGATGTCCAACAAGTATAAAATTCTGCTACAAAGAAAATTCTATTAACATTCAAATTTCTAAAAATCTACCAGAGTTATATGTTTAAATATGATCAGTTTTCTATGTTAGAGATAAGTAGATCTACAGATTTGAAATTTCACTGGGATTCAGTTTTCATAGTCAAAGATCATTGAACATACCAAATAAGTTTATTTCTGTCTTGGTTTCTTAGCACCCTCCGCCTTCCCTGATAAAAGCAGCTAAAACAAAAATATTTTTTAAAAAACGCTATTGTAGGAAGTGACGTCATTGCAGGAAGTGTTGATTACAATCATTGCCAGATGTTGGGGGACTGCCTATAACATGCTTTATTTACGTTTTCACGTAGTATTTTTATTGCTTATTTTGTCCATGTTGAAAAAGGTGAACTAACTTTATTTTGGATTTAAATGTACTCCCACCAAGGAGCTTAAGTGATTGTTTGATTCTGTTTGTTTGTATGCTAGCAAGATTTCAAAATACTACAGCACAAATGTACATAAAATCTGCACAGTATGTTTTTCTTGAAGTAACACAGAACTGATTTAATTTTGGGAATGATCTACAAGCAATTCTGGATCAAGAAACTGAATTTTTGCTTATCATTGCATTCATAAGACACAGTGCAGGAGCTGAACCTTGGCAGAGGTATTCATTCTCTAAGTGCTCTTATGCTAAATGTGGAGCACAAAATTTGAGCTTGTTACTGCATGGCATGGTAATTGGAAACATGCCTTAAATGAACACAAATACAATAAAGTCATCCCTTTTAATTAATGTTGCTTTATGCTAGCAAAACTTCCAGAATGAAAAACTATATTGTAAAAGCAGATGGCAATATTATATGAGTGGATAGCACGAGTATTTTACTGTCAATTATCATGAGTGATATCTTTTTCATACATGTCTACTGGGGGGGGGGGGGGGGGGGGGGGGGTGTTTTACTTTTATCACCCACCGTTTTGCATAGGTAACAATTAAAATAGTTGCATTTCTTTAAAGAAATAACGTAATAAAGGTTGCAACATATACAGGGCCACCTGTAAACATAAAAAAAACAGTTTTTGACTTGTGATTCATATGCCTTTTCTGCATGTATTTTAATACACTAAAAAGCAACAAAAGATATGTGAAAATAATACCTTTCTTATGATGTATATAACAGATTTGTAGGTAAAATAGTTTTACAAATATCAGCAAAAAGTGACACTTGTCGACGAATTTCTAATGCTAATTATGCCTAGTAAGTGGCTCCAGTGAATACAAAAAAGTATATCCCTGTCAATATCCCCCCCCCCCTCATTTAGGCCAAATATAGCATATGGTGGGTAGTAAACATATATAAGAGATATTAGGATAATTGAGCTGTATGTTATTTGATCATGTACCATTGACTAAAGGCAGGTAATGTCTAAAGCTAAGTCACATCAGGAGAGGCCTTTGATGAATCCCCACAAACTGCAATCAATTGTATATGAACAATTGTATTTGGGTTTCCTTTTCCGATGACTCCTTTTGTCCCCAGTAAACATTAGAAACGTTTTTAAATGGTTTAAACGTTTACAAAGCGTTTTTAAAACCTAATTAAACCCTATTGTATGGTTTTCTAAACGTTTCCAAGTAAACATTTACACTGTGACATTTAAAAAATGTTTTATAAACATTCTCTATACAAACATTTTTACCGAAAATGTTTATTAAATGTTTATAAAATAACTCAAGAAGCTAGGTTTCACTGGAATCGTTGTTAAAACATTTATAAAATAGCTGGAGAAATGAAAGTTTTGCTGGAAATGCTTTTCAAACATTCATCATGAAATGTTTGATAAACAGTACACAAGAAATGTTTAAACAACATTGCTTGTCAAATGTTTAAAAACATTCTATCAAAAACGTTTTTTAAACCTATATTTTTAAACCTTCAAACATATCCAAACAAAGATGGCGGTGAGCAGTAATAGGGGATTTTCGAAAATTGCCCCATATGCAATCCCTAAAAGTAGGAATTGCATGGGGGTACAATTTCTAAGCCACTATCTTACAATTTTAGACATAAAAATAATATTTTCAATAGTGAGCAACCATATAAAGATATTGAAATTAACCTCTGACCCCATTATTATTCAGACATTATTATGTTCATTTATAACTTTTCTCTAACATTTATCGTTAAACATTTATTCTAACATGACACTGTGTCCGCGATTCTGATTGGCTAAGACACGACCTCATGAGTTCTATTTTATCGCTCACAATGCTGTTCCGCAAAAAGAAAACTTGAAGTAACAGCCTAGATTCTTTTCCATTAAATAGACAAATAATGGTAAACACGATATTCAGGGATTCTTACATTTGAACGTAGAATATACTGATATGATTATGCTGATGTTTAAGGACCTTTAACAAAGAAAAGGGTTATCTTAATTTGTGGCTCTTCCAATAATTCAACGGCACCCTTGATAAAAAAATCTTTATAGAATATTCGTATATTTTTCTATAAAATTTCTTCAAAACTAATTTTTATAAGATCTTCTAAAATGTCATGTTAGAATAGAAATAGACAACTCCGAGCTCGGGGTTATAGGCGATTTTACAACAATTAGTGCATTAGAATCACTCAGGCTCTGCCTTCGTGATCCTAATATCGCTAATCATTGTAAAATCGCCTATAACTCCTCACTCGTCGTTGTCTATTTCTATAATAAACGGTATACATAAAACCTTTTAAAAACATTCTATTACAAATGGTTTTGTACCTATCATTTTTTAACCTTTGCCAAACATTTCCTTTCAAACGTTTGCAAAACCCAACAATGTTTACTGGGCCAGTTCATTATTCATTAATTTATTTTGAGTGCTCTAAATTGCTCTAGTTATAGACAAAAAAGGAATGGTTTGAAGGCCACTCAGGGATGAAATAAACAAGAAGAGTGTTGCAACCGGCAAATCCAGTAACACAACAATGTTTGGATAACCACAGTATTATTATTACACACATGCTATTCAGCCTTGAATGATTAAAATTGCTACTTCAAGTTCAAAAGGCTGTTTATGTCAGATAAATATACCAGCTGAAACTCACTACAACAATATAATATAATCCTGAAATAGGATGTAAGGATTGATTTTATTATGAGCTGTATTTGACCTACATACTTGAACTTACCAATATTTTCTTTTATTTTCCACGACTACCCTTATTTGTTATAAACAATGGCAAATATGGAACAGAAACTGTATTCTCTGACAGTCTTAGCCAAATCTTAGGCTTACCTTTTATATACAAATATAGTCAACTTAAGCCTGAATTTTGGCTAAAACTTTTGGTGAATTAGTATCTAAGACATATTGTCTTTGTATTCCCCTGGTTACTATGGATAATCAGCATAACAAATTTATCATCAAGTGCCAAGGTCAATAATTATGTGTTCTACAAATATTATTTATGTTATATACATCCTTTAGGTATACTCTGTAGAGAGTCTGCTCCATGGCAACGTTTAATATGTATCTGAAATCAAGCTGATCCAAAACTTCATTGCTCTTAATCTCGAACATTTCCAAACATTGATTCATCGAGGTGTCTTCATCAGCAAAATGTGAATAAAGGTTTAGCCCACGGGCCGTATTCTTCAACAATACTTAGCTAAGGTCACCTTAGATCCAAGTTAGGAATGGTTTTCTACTTACCTAAGTAATACTTAGATTTTGTAATCATCAACCTCTACTTTGTTAAGTATTACTAAGATTCTAAGTTACTTTGTACTGTAACTGTAAACATGGGAACCAGTATATCTAAGTTAGGAAGAGTCTTATTCCACAATAATTATTGCATAAGGTCTACTTTGTTTTTCACTAAATCACGTACTTATCATGTTAAAAAAGTGGTCAAAATCTCATTTTCTTGAAGGCAAATGCTGTTTTTAATATTGTGTCACAGCTTAATATCAATAAAACACAAGATTCCCTGCAATAACTGCATATTTTGAAAAACATTCTATCATCTAAGGTACCTCTACAGATAACTTGAAATCTGAGTAGAGGTCTAAGGTAGCCTTAGAGTTAGGAATGTTGATGAATACCATTTTGATCTAAGTTAGTAAAAGCTTAAGAAAAACTTAGAATCCAAGTTAGGAACAGTCTTACTTTGCTTGAAGAATACGACCCCTGGTTTCTACATAATCCTCTACACTGTTCAGTGTGACTCGGAATAAATTGCCAGGTCTGGCCTGAAGCACTTATGTCTGTCACCAGTTTCTATGGCTTCTGGCAATTACCTTTTGTCAGGTGAATCCAATATCACCCATCTGTTGACAGTGACTGGTATAAACAGATACTGGTATGGAATATTTTAATGGATGTAAAATATTATATGTTAGCTGCCTAGATCCTTGCTATTGAAGCAATGCAGAAAAGCTTTAAACAGAACCCTTTTTGTGTGAATGTTAATCCCCTGAAGAAACTCTTGAATCACTAAAATTATTAATATACCAACCACTTAACATGCGATACGTCCTGCGATATGCGTATACAAACTTGTGGCACAGTGATGAAATTTCCAAATATTTCCTATGGAAGTTATAAAATGTTCAAAATTTCCATAGGACTAGCATGTGAGTATGTACAGATGAATTTTTTGGTACAGTAACTGAAGGCGTGGTTCACAGTGTATATAAGGGTGTGACTTCGGTATGTGCTTCAGTGTAATATGGCAATAAAATTTTAGTGGATTTATTATTATTTTGGGGGGGTTTAATTTGCGTTCAACAGCCAGGGTCATACTGCAACAGGTAGTTTATGGATGAAGGAACCAATGCATACTACTTGGTCAAGATTCTGCACTGTAAACCACTGGGCATCGGCAAGTAACTACCAACTTTTCCAACATGAAGGGCCCGGGCCTAGATTCAAACCGACGACCTCAGAGGTTAATGGTGAGCACTCTTACTGCTACACCACTGAGCCCCATTCATAAGCCACTGTATCGCAAGCTTGCATGTGAACCTCAGATGGTAGTTAAAGGACAGGGCGTTTCATCCAACCACTACAACTGCGGGTTACTCAACCTGCAGTGTGAATGGATACACAAAATAATGTAAGGTATAAGGTATCCTTGAGGTGGTTCTACCACTAAGTAAAACCTATTAAAGGAAGAGACATGCTATTAAACCAGAAAGCAGTTATGGAATACAGACCAACACCAAGGTATAATTTATATAAAAACCAGGATATGTTTTGTATCCAGAATATAATTAGGATCTTTCAAACATGTAATCACCCCCCTCTTCTCTGGTGAAGCCCTGCCCACATCAAATTTCATGGCGATCTGCTCATTACTTTTAGAATAATGTGAAACAGAAAGCAAATAACCGAAAATACATTTAAATTCGAACCTTTGAAAATTTGGGATATTTTTGTATCCAGTATATTATGATATGTACAAATTTTTGTAAGGAACCCATTCATTACATTTGGAGTTATTGCAAATACAGACAGACAAATGCATCCAAAAACATCACTCCCTGGTGGAGGTAATTAGATTTATGAAACATAGTATTTTCCTCATATCACATGTGTCATATTGACAAAGAGAAATAGTCTCAGAGATTTGAGATTTGGTCTGAACTGAGATCAGTGAAGGCTTTGGATTCAGTATGTGAGTCTTATACTGAGAGCTCTGGATTTCAGCTGTAGACAGTGTTGGGCTGCACCTATGCAGTAGGGCTAGGTCAAATAACACTTTATGGCCTTCAGTCAAAGAGATATAGTGCTGAGTATCTATAACAGAAAACGTATTGGGGTCATGCATTCAAATTCTGGGATCGGGTTCACAAAAGGACTTAGCCCAAACTTAGTCTTAAAGTTAAGACTTTTGTCTTAAAATAAGGCAGAGTCTGTGATCTTAGACTTAGAGGGTTTCACAAAACTACTGAGTTTAGGCTTTGGCTAAGTCTTCCCTGGCAGACATATATTTTTCTCACTTCAAAGTTTGAAATGCTTGAAAATAAGGAGTAAATATATAAAACACATCCCTAAATTTGTCTTTGGACATATTTATGTGGTTACAAGGCTTTCTAGTGAAAAAGACCAGCATTTTCTCAAAGATAAAATGGGTTAAACAGAAGATATGTGTCACCACTAAAATATTTTTTACTAGATGTAAAGGGTCACATGACACAGAAAATCACTGTCGTTATATGATAAGCTTTGAGAGTGGGTTTCATATGCGCAAGGTACATATGTGTATGATACCACAAACCCTGTAAGTGAGTGGGGAGCACCTGCAACATTAGCAAGGAAAACGCACGTGCCCAAGCCTCTTGTAAATTTCCCTTGAGTTACAGATGCGTTTGTAGCCATACTGTGTGTGCAGAGAAAATGTGCCTTCCAATTATCATTGCGGGGTCTCTGCAATCTCAACATTCTGTTATAAAATCGCACATGTAACTTTAGGCCTCTCTTACATCCCATTGTACATGCACGTAGTCCTGGTTACATAGAAAAATCGGCTGATTTACAAAGGACACACTTAAGCTACAAGTGCGATTTTATGACAAAATATCAAGGTTGCACAGAACCCGTGCACACAATATATTCAAGAGTGACATTCTTGCTAAACGAATTTACATTGTTTGCAAGTGCAAACCTCTACTACCCCACTACCAGGCTACGTTCATATTTTTCAGCAATATTTGCAGCACACTTGCGTGTATATACACGTACGATGGGATGTAAGAGAGGCTTAAGGAACACATCACAGGTGTCATATCATAAATATAAATACACATAAATACACACAACAAGTACAACATAACTAGCATACTAGTGTGCTGACATGCGTGACTGTCACCGACAATTGGATTATGACATCTAATTGTCAATATAATTTGTCTGTGTTCTGGTCTGAGCCAAGTTAAGGAATATGCCAAATTATGGCGGAAAAAAAATATTTCTTTAAAAGTAACTCTGGCAGTGCTTTTTCGTCAGATAATTGGGTTTATAAGATCTATTTATAGGTTAACCACTGCATGTGGTAAATATTGCATAGACCTCGAGGGGTTAAAAATAAACATCTCTCTATAAAAATCGACCTTAAACACATCTAACAGCTCAATTTGCAACGGAGAAAATCACCTGTGTGGGCAGCAATGGATTTGACCATTAAGGTCCATGAAATTTTGATGTCATTTCAGAGTGCTCCATAAAGTAGCAATCATTTCTGATTTATCATTTTTTGTGCTGTCAATTTGCTTTGTTTCTTGTGGCAAGAAAATTAAAATATATTGACAATGTTGGATAGCAAACGTAACACAATAAAGCTAGTCAGAATCTAATAAAGGAGAGTTTATCTTGGTTACTTAACTGGGTAATAAATGATTATGTCAGATAAGCTCCTACAAATAGAGGTTGTGTCAGCCAGTCAGCCATTTGATGTGAGTGGGGAGGGGGGGGGGCAGCTAACACAAAATCTTTGTTTTATTTGCTACAGCTTTGGCTGCATTGAGACCATTAATTACTTAAGTACATGCACAATACCCAAATGCTCAGATAATATTGCAAAAATTGTTCCTCATTCCCTAAGGGCCCCAAAGGGAGTAAGAAAGGCAAGAATGGGATTAATAGATTCATTTTAAAACCAATCTTTTTCTATCCTAAGGTCCTTTGTAACTTATGAATATTAAAGGTTTATGGCATAAGTTTCTCATCCCGCCAAGCAAAACTAGAAAGTTAACCGCAAACTACCCCAAAAACCACGAAAATTATTGGTTTTCCAATTTTATCATTTTTAATTTTTATTTCACATTTTTCTGGCTGGCATGAGGCACCAGTGTTATAAAACAAGTTGTCCTGGGACAATTTTGAAGAACCAAGGAGATGTTATAACACAGCAAGAGGGGTTAAAAGATGGGACAGCTTGTGAACCTGTAGAATTTCTCTGTGGCTTTTTATTTGTTGATACATATTAGGTATTAGATAATGAAGTGGCAGATGACGACTATACAGCAATGAATTAAAAACAATGTACAAGCTACATAATAGTGAGCAGGCGCCCTATTCACAAATGGGATCAAGCTCAAGTTTACAACTGTTCATACTGAATTTGAGCTGGCTAAATATCGCAGTATGAATTCTAGCTTTACTTGTAGGAAAATGGTTGACGTAATAAATGAATTAGCATCATATAAGGTAACTAACATTAGACCAGAGAACAATTAGTATTAAGTGCAATCACATTGGTTATTATAAAATACTAAAATCATATTTACTCGAGAATCTGAGTCAGAAGTAATGAAGATGTTATCTTGTGTTTAGGTTGGTTTTGCATATACAATAGTATAATATGTTGCAAATTATTTTCTTAATTTTTGCACTTTTGCACGTATAATGTTACAATATAAGAGGAAATTACGTGAGTGACATATATTTTGAAAATATCATTGCAGGTCTAGAGAAAAATTTAATATTTTCTATGAAGTTGTCTTTTCTTGTGATAAAAGTGCCAAAACAGGATAATGTACATTCATTACCCATTATTTTCCCTGGGTCATATGCACTTCCTGTGCACCTGCAGGTGCTGACAGCCCTGGGTTATTTTTTAATGTAGTCGTTCACAAAACGTCATACGTGAATATTGATCTTGCAAATTACTGCTCTAATTTTCACAGTACAAGAGTTGAAACAGGGGAGAAAATACAGGCGTGAAGTTATGAATTAATACCAGTAAATCATTTAAGCAGTGGAATGTCATTTTGCTGTCCTCAATAATAAACTGTAACTTGAACTCAGTTCTTTGTTTACTCCAATTACTGTCGTATACCAAAAAGCACTGCATCCTGCCAAAACTGGGCTCTTGTCATGTTATATCAATTGTGATTGGTTCAAGACATATTTGTTTTCATTGGCTGCTCAAACTTGGCTGAGACTGTGTTCTCAGCTGAGATTCCTTTTGTGGATCTCATTTTGAGATGTAGCTCAGCTGAGACAAATATCTCAGTTTTGAGAAAAATCTCAGCTGAGATTTGGCTAAGATTTGAGACATTTCATAAATCCGGCCCCTAGACTTAAATGGATTTACAAAGGGTGACTTAGCTAAGTCCAAGCATATCATATAACCACAGTGGTTTTCTATGCCATGTAATCTTTTATATCTAGTCAAAATATTTTAGTGATAACATTTATCTTTTGTTTAACTCATTATGTCTTTGAAAAAATGCTGTTTTTAATGGGAAGCCTTGTAATCACACAGATATGTCCAAAGATTATGTAGGGAGGTGTTCTGTATATTTATTCTGCATTTTCAAGCATTTCAAATTTTGAAGTGATAAAAATATATGGCGGCCATATTTTAAAATCTTTGTTTACAAAAGTTAAGCCCACTCTTGGGTAGACTTAGCCAAAGCCTAGACTTTGCAGCTTTGTGAACCCTCTTAGTCTTAGACCACAGACTTAGCCTCATTTTAAAACAAAGTCTTATCTTTAAGCCTAAGTCTGGGCTAAGTCCTTTTGTGAAATCGACCCCTGGGGCCGGTTTCATGAAAAGTCTCAAACTGAGCCAGACTCAAGGCTGAGTCAGGGTCTCAAATCTGAGACTTTTGTCTCGGCTGAGTTTTTGGATTTCACAAAGGGTGGATCAGCTGAGACCAGTCTCAAGTTATGGTCTCAACTTTTTAATCTCATTTCATATATTTAGTGGGCTTATTTTTAGTTTAAAAAGTTATATTTCATGATTATTGTCATTTTAAATATCTTTAATACTCATAATACAAAGAAATTATATGATAATATATTATTCTAAGTGATCCATAAGATTGAGACTCAACTGAGGTTGAGTCTGGCTTTGAGTCCAGCCTTGAGGCCTGTCACTTGATAATAGCCTATAAAGCATGTCAATTCTATTGACTTTTGTTATTAGTAAATATTGAATATGTGGCTGTAATTACAAAATAAAATAAAAATAGAAGATTTCAAGATTTATCAATTTCATTTTGGAACAAATTGTATCGCCTTATGTATGTGTTTTTTGGCATCAAAGCTTGGACTCAAATTTGAGACACCTCCTTCATGGGCTCGAATTTGAGCCGGTGACTGAGCCAGGTCTCAAGTTGAGCTTGTTTGTGAAATGCATTGAGTCTGAGTTCACAGACTCAGCAAAATATTTCCAAAATTTGAGACAAAGTCTCAACTTTTGAGTCTGACTCAAGGCTTAAGTCTGTTCATGAAACCAGCCCCTGGATTCTAATGAGCACAAGCACAATTTTATAGGACTAAGTGTATGTGTCCATACAAGCAAATTTGGTATACAGCTTATGGATGCGGCTTGCAGCCAAAAATTCAAGTGGTAGGTTTTCTATATACATGACTTGTAGGTGTCACTTGTGGGAGGTTTTACGGCTTGCGTTAATTGTCCAATAGTAACTGAATTTTGCTGCAAATTACCACGAGAAAGATAGAGCATATATTTTGAGGTCGTATTCACGAAAGGTCTAAGCCAAGACTTTTGCATAGACACATAGTCAAGGCTTTGGAGTTGTCTCAGGTAATTTTGTAACAAAGTTTCTGTCTCATTAAACTGAACACAATAGTGAAAGGTTTTCAAAATCCGATAACAAATAAGGAAGTAAGAGTCATTTAAAGAAATCTTATTATCTATGTTAATTTATTTGACACAAATGTACATGCAAGGTACATCCGAAAATCTCACCTTCAAGTCATGCATATGGATATGTACACTTAGATGGAAATCCAAAGTGTCATTCCTTGGGAAAAAAATTAAAACAAAAATTATTCAGACATAATCTTTCATTTCCGCCAAAACACCACCTGTTTGAGCTGTAAGTACATGTGCACTAAGTACAAATGCACTACAAATTCAAACAGCTGTCCTCTATCAAAAGCAAATTCCATGCTTCATGCAATGCTAACTATATTTAGTATTTACCTGGATTACATAAAAAAGTATTTACAGAAAAATGAGGTGTTAAGAATGTTGTTTCATAGAGTGTACTAATAGAGTGCACTGATATACTTTGATTCTTTTTGTGCACCCTTGCCAACAGAATGGAGAAATACCCATACTTTGGTTAGTAATGACTTTATGTCTTTTACGGAAACAGAAACTGGTGGTGGTTTTACAAAAAGACACAGTTTACAGGGGCAGATTTCATGAAAGGTCTCAGACTTAGCCCAGTCTCAGGCTGAGCCACTGGCTCAAATCTGAGCCTTTTGGCTCAGCTAAGTCTTTGTGTCAGATGTTTTTCACAGAAGGGGTCTCAGTTGAAACCAAGCTTATCAAATAACCACAGTGGTTTCTGTGTCATGTGACCATTTTTTGCAGTCAAAATATTCTACTGATGACATATATGTTCCTTGTTTGACACATAATATCTCTGGTCAAATATCATTTTGCACTGGGAAACCTTGTAAACAACTTCTACTTCAGGGGGTTGTTTTATATACTTGTACCCTATTTTCAGCCATTTCAAATTTTGAAGTGAAGATAGAATTATGGCGGCCATATTTGAGCCTTTGTTTACAAAACTTAAGCCCACTTTCTACCAGTCTCAACATTTGAGCCAGTGGTCAGCCAAAGCGGAGACTGAGACCTTTTGTGAAATCCGTAAAGACTTAGCCCATGGGCTCAAGTAAAATGTTCCAATAATTTGAGACAAAAGTCTCAAGTTTGAGTCTGAGACCGGGCTAAAACCTTTCGTGAAATCCGTCCCTGGGCCGAGATTCATGAAAGGTCTTAAATCTAAGTTTTGTCTTAAGTCTAAGATAAAAATCTTAAATGTTGAATTTTTTGTCATAAAGTTAAGATAAATTTTATGTTTAGACAAAATGGGATTCACAAAAGGTCTTAGATAAAATTTTGTCTTAGATTTTGTCATAACTTTAAGACTGCTATGTAACAGTCTTAACATTATAGAAAAAGTCTTAAATATGGCCGCCATGTCATGTTTTCCCCACTTCATAACTTCATATGGCTAAAATTAAGTTTAAAATACTTACCGCATCTTTGTAAAGTACTTTACTTTATGTTTTGAAGTGGTTTGAATGTTTTCTACTGCAAAACTTAGTCTTTCTGATTCAATTATTAACAGGTTTCACAGGGCACATCAACACATATTCAGAGAAATACATATCCACAAGTTCGCTGTACCTAACAAATGCTTAATGCATATCTATTGAAAATATCTACAATTAATACACTGATTAATGTACAGTACATATCCCACTGTGAAAGTTTTATATGTCACTTCATCAAATTTTTTATCCATTTGGTTCACTCTTCATATGACTTTATAATTCAAAATATATAATGTAACTTAAAATATAAAACAAGATTTCTCTATAGGTCATGTAACTGATTTAAACATATAAATAATTACAGTTGTTTCTTCACTGACCTTGACACCAGGAAGCACTGATGTGACATGATTTGCTCTGTACTTTTTTTATTTTTTTTTATTTTTATCAAAGTCAAACCAACAGCTCACTTTTGTTTACATTCCTGCCATAAACCAATCACACTAACCAAAGTCAGTGAAGGACAGCATGCTAGTGTTTATGTATAGTGCAAAATACACACTGAAGGTGTTAAAAATATGGATTTGTTTCAATGTTGATGTGTTTTGCAAAAAATATAAATCATATCTATAGTTTTGAAAACAATGTGGATATGTCTTTCAATGTTACTATATAAACCAACTATGACTCTATACAGTTGAAAAAATCAATGTGGATATTTGTTCAATGTTTTTAACATTAAAATGACATTAAATATCTCTGTCACAATGTACTCTAGTGCAAGAATTTATGCTATGGCTCTCAGCCAATCAGATTCACTGACACAGTGGTTTGTGGATGTGGTTATATGACTTATGATGAAAAAAGCTTAGACAAAAGTCTTAGCTAAGATTTTGCTAAGCATGTTTTGTGAATCTCAAGTTAAGATAAAATCTCAGCTAAGATAAAAGTATTAAAGTTAAGACTCGTCTTAGCAAAAATTTGGCCTAAGATTTAAGACCTTTTGTGAATCCCGGCCCAGGTCTACTGCTTGGTGCCATATCATGGAAAAACGGAAATGTCTAATAACAGTGGTTCTTTATCGCCCACACTTGCACATTTCCTCATACCATATAAGGTAGATGAAATGATGATGTATATATTATGTATAAGTTGAGATTTTGTACAAGTTGCAACTTGTACAAATTTGGGACCTATACAAGTTGCAACTTGTACAAGCTCCATATTTATCTGTTGAGAAATGTATTTTAATGAATTTATATTTTAAAATTCATAAAATCAATATATCCGATATTCATGAATAACAAATTCACTGTAAATTATACTTTTTTTAAATGAAAAAAAACAACCTGTGGATCTGTATATTTTCATAATTTTGTTGACAATTACAACACTTTTAATACATATCTTTATCTTATTTTAAGTTTGAGTCACACTGGCCCAACTGAAGCCTGCATCTGACTTTTGGGTTGGCCTTGGTAACCTTATAATTTATAATAATGTTTTCTTCCAACAATTCTCCTAAATTTCGTGGTTCCAAAACAAAGGGATAAATAAAATTAATTGTTTCCTGGTGATAAAACCCATCTGAATTTTAATATTATGCAAGGATTTTATAAATGGAAAGCATGTGTTAATTACAATTATGCATATACTATCATCTGTCCTTTGATGCTTTCCCTTATACACTTGTGATCCTAGTTTATTAGGGCCAAATCACAAAACAGCCATGGGGCCAGATTCACGAAAGGCCTTAATTCTCAAATCTGAGATTTTTGTCTCAAATCTAAGATTTATCTTAGATTTTTCTCAGATTTGAGACCTTTTGCTCAGCTGGGATGCACAAAAGATCTCAGGCTGAGATTTGGCTTAGATTTTGTCTCAAATCTAAGACTGCCTAGGGGGTGACTTAAGTTTTTATAAAATAGAGTATATGTAGTTACAAGTCTCAAAAACAAAAAGAAAATTGCATGACATATTTATAACTTTTAACACAAAAAACATGAATATATACTAAGAGTTTGTGTGAAAACAATAGTAAAACATTTACATTAATAATTAACATGAATGGTTTGTTTTGATGTTTTAATCAGTTATTTTGTATGCCAGTACAAATTATAGTAAAAAGAAAACATTTTACTTGATAGAATACATTATAAAATGTGAGTACATGAGGCACAGCTGTAAATATAAATGTGTATGCTTCACACTGATCTCAACAGAATCTTACATCAATTTTGATTGGTCCAGACTCAAAACATGTCTGTGATTTTGGTCTCAGCTAAGATCCCTTTCGTGAATCTCTACTTGAGCAGAATCTCAGCTGAGACTAAAATCTCATATTTGAGCAAAATCTCAGCTGAGATTTGGCTAAGACTTGAGACCTTTTGTTATTCTGGCCCCTTATGCTATATGAAGCACACATTTGCATTTATAAGATTTCTATAAAGATATATATATGACACTCTCACATTAATGTGGATATTTATACACACAAAATAAAAAATCTTTTCAATAAAATTGTTAATTTAACCAAAGTTCTTTTAAAAATCCAACTTGTACAACAGTATTGTACAAGTTGAGAATATTTCATGGTGAAATTCTGTATAAGTTACAACTTGTACAGCCAATCTTGTACGAGTTGCAACTAGTACAAACTGCTTGTACAAGTTGCAACTTGTACATAACATATATAAATTAATTGACTTCGGTACTTTCCGTGTGCATATTTTGCCAATTTGGGGCGCTGATTTCTTGTATAAATTATATTATCGACCATTAAAACCTTTCAAAAACGTTTACTGATTTGTTTTTTGTTTGTTTTTTATGTTAAAATACATTTATAGTTGGTGCTTGTGCCAATGCATATTTTAATCAAAAGAAATCCACAATATTAAACAGATAATAGCCACAAATAAGGATTTTTGTGTCCAAGGTGTGTCATATTACGGCATGAAGCATGCACGCAGATGTAGGTTTTAGATGCGGCTTGCAGTAAAAATTCAACAATGCATTATAGAAGGACTGTATTCACGAGTATGGCTTGTAGATATAGTTTCAGGTTTGTAGTAATTTTGCCAAGGATCGAATTTTGGCAACAGACATATAATCATGATCCATATTCAAGAAAGGTCCAAGCCAAGTCTTAGGCTTTCGTTTTAAATAAACTTTGCTATATAAAGACTTGGCTAAGACCTTTTGTGAATGCTGTCCCTGGAGATATTTAAGTTTATTTGCATCTCACTAAACTCAACAAAATGGTTAAAGGATTATTAAAATAAGACAAACAAATAAACACGTTAATTATTTGTCATATAAATAACAGCTTATAATCTATGGTTTGTGGTATTCAATTCAAACATTATAGTTATAGGACTGTATCTATGAGCAGAGCTTGTGGATGTTTCTTGCAGCTGAGGATGCCCTGCAAGCCACAATGTGACCTTTTTTAGTCACAAAACTGCACTGATGACATATATGTTCCTGTTTTGCCACATGTTGTCTCTGGTCAAATGTTATTTTGCAATGGGAAACCTTGTAAACATGTAAAAACACCCAATGACTACTTCAGGATGTTGGTTTATATATTTGTACATTATGTTCAGCCATTTCAAATTTTGAAGTGGAGAATGAATTATGGCAGCCATATTTGAGCCTCTGTTTACTAAACTTAATCCCACTACCTAACAGTCTCAGCATTTGAGTCAGTGGCTTAGCCAAAGCTGAGACTGAGACCACTTGTGAAATCCATGGGCTCAAGAAAAATAATGTTCCAATAAGTTGAGACAGAAAGTCTCAAGTTTGAGCCTGAGACCGGGGTAAGACCTTTCATGAAATCTGCCCCAGGCTAAGACCTTTTGTGAAGTCCACCCCAGGGATTGTATTCACAAAAGATATCAAGATCCAATTGAGAAAATAAAAATCAGCTGAAGTATGGTATTAACAGCCGTAAAGTTAAGCTTATTTTTGGTTGAACTTGAGCTTGATCCCTTTTGTGAATACCAAGCCGGCCTGATAAAAAGATGTCTCAAACATTTTGGTAAAATATTATTTCATCTTAACTAAGGTATATGCTTTTACGTTTTTATAATAAATAGTAAGGTACAAATAATATAATACCTGTAGGAATACTAAGTTTTAATTTTCAATATAATTTAGAGCTAAAACTTTGGGTACAAAAGAACCTTACTTTGGAGAACTTTTTTACAACAGTCTCTGCAAGCAACAGGGAAATAGATCTTGATGACACACAAAGTGAAAACCATAGATTTTACCAATTTTGTTTTGAGTCATAACACAATTATATTTATGATCTTTAAGCTTGTTTAAAATTTGTTTATAATACAAAGAATTGACAATGCTTTCAACCGAGGACCTGTTTTTGACCAAAAAGTTGAGACTATTTCTTGCCTGAGATTTGAGACTTCTTTGTGGATATGGCCTTTGGGCCGCATGAAGTACATGTTTAATCTTGCAGGAACTTTTGGTGACAAAGATGGACTACAGTGTCTCCTGTTTTGCGTCTGGAGCTCCATTATCTACATACCCAGACAAAAGAAAATGAAAGATAGATATTTCTTTAACAGCAAAAAGATTGGTTGATGGATGACCCTTTGCTGTCTGAGGTATGAATGTTTGATGAGTCCTCTACATCAGTGAAATGATTTTTTGGGAACCAGTCAAATTAATCACACACTGTCCCGAAAATGTCACCACAATGAGTTTTGTGTCACAGTTAACATATTCAGGTCTTTAGAGAGGTTAACTGGGGTTTAGTATGTAGTTAGCAATCCATAATTTACTGAGAAAGAAGATAATTTATATTTCAAGATGCAGTTGTTTGAAATGGTTGCCTTGCACTTTGACTGTAGTTATTTACTTTAAAAAGTTAATACCACTCTTAGGCTTAAATAAGGGCTTAACTTTAAGACTGGTAGGTAGGAGGCTTAAACAGGTCTTAAATATGGCACATACATTGACAAATGCCCTTTTCAATTTTACAAATGGCTCTAAATTAGTTAAAAATAGATACCAAATATTTTTAATACTATTTCTCAGGAAAAATAAGTGATCAGAATATTTTTCCACTGGAAAACTTATCCAATTTTGACCCAAATATCAACAGTAAGTGGACAAGTTTACCAGTTTACTTCAGTCCCCCCAACGTTCCCCAACACAGTAAAGACACACAGAGGGTACTCAGTTTATTAATAATAATATATGTGATTTCTTTAACATGTGTAAATACATTTATCACATCTAATCATATTTACATTTCCCATGAAGATAAATACAATCATAAATCCAATTCATGAATACATAAATGGCACAACACATTTCAACTTCAAACACACAGTTAACCGAGCCAGTCAGTCTGACCTTGAAGAAATGGAAAGTGAAGGTCAAAATTCTTGACCCTACAAAGGTCAAGTGAGTTCAGGTCACCATCACTGACCTATATAAACAGTGTGACCAGAAATAGATTAGATAGAATTAGAGGTGACCTTGGCAAAGGTCAAAGGTCAAAACAGTAAAGTTAAGGTCAAACAAGGTCACACATAAACTAAAGTTGGAATTTGGAGGAAGTTAGAGTCAGACAGAAAGGTTCCAAAAACAACAGTAAAAAAAGTATTTCATGAATTCATAGGCAATATAATATTATTGAAAAACCCTCAGTCAGGTTAATTAAAATTTTCCCTAAAACCCATACATGTCCAATTAAAACAGTAAAAATGTCCAACACTCAGTCACTACCTCAGTACTGACATGTCTTCAATAAAATCCCCCAGTACTAAGGTGGAAAGAGGAAGCGATAGCTCCAAAGGGATGAGAGTTACATCAGGACAACCCAACCTAAATCTGACTTCCAAGAGCTACTTTAAGGGTGGGCAAGGGTGGGCAATCCAATCTTTTTAAAAATAATACTTTTTGGCTCCTGCTGGGTTGGCAATCCAAGAAGGACTGATGACTAAATTCCACATGGCCTATGAGGCCCCAAACACGAGCCAATGGCAGGCTTTGTTACAAAAAGTGTTTTGGTAACTACAAGGTCACACCTGACCTTTACCTGGGATATCCCCACATTTACTCAACTGACCAGACACCACCAATTACTTTAAAGCAAAACACCTGGTTGCCATGACCAGGGAATACCCATTAAATATAAACATATAGACTGGTACCCCAAACTTCAGGGAACAGAGGGACTGACCCCCTTAGTGCCTAGACACCAAGGCCGACAGTCCCTCCAACGTTCCCAACACAGTAAAGACACACAGAGGGTACTCAGTTTATTAATAAGAATATATGTGATTTCTTTAACATGTGTAAATACATTTATCACATCTAATCATATTTACATTTCCCATGAAGATAAATACAATCATAAATCCAATTGATGAATACATAAATGGCACAACACATTTCAACTTCAAACACACAGTTAACCGAGCCAGTCAGTCTGACCTTGAAGAAATGGAAAGTGAAGGTCAAAATTCTTGACCCTACAAAGGTCAAGTGAGTTCAGGTCACCATCACTGACCTATATAAACAGTGTGACCAGAAATAGATTAGATAGAATTAGAGGTGACCTTGGCAAAGGTCAAAGGTCAAAACAGTAAAGTTAAGGTCAAACAAGGTCACACATAAACTAAAGTTGGAATTTGGAGGAAGTTAGAGTCAGACTGAAAGGCTCCAAAAACAACAGTGAAAAAAGTATTTCATGAATTCATAGGCAATATAATATTATTGAAAAACCCCAAACCCAAACCTAGCATTTATTAACATTATGATTTTTGAAGCATTTTTTGAAAAGCAATGGCGACTTCAGACGAATGAGTAGAGTCATTGTAAATGTACCTCCACACACAATCCGACGTCCAGGTGCCCTGGACCTTAATCTCCTGGATAGGGACATTAGCATTAAAAGCAAGGGAGGCACCTGAACGCCGGAAGGCATGGAAGGTGAAAAAATGAGGTGAAAGGTGCAATTTTTTATTAATCAAAGACAGAACCTTTCTAATTTTAGAATCAATCAAAACCTTCCAGTCCCGAGAGTATTTATATTGAAAGAGTGGAGCATTCTGTGATGGATTATACAACTTAAACAGGGCCTTCAAGGCCATATAAGGACACAAAGCATTACTGACCAGACGAGGCAGAGTAATAACCTTGATGTGGTCTCTGGTCTGAATGGTCTTAGACCATTTCACCAAAATCTTTACCATATTCTTTTCGAAAAAAATGTCCCCCCCAGCCAAATGTCTAGTAAAGTCCAACGCCATGAAAGAGTGAGGGGCCAAATTTGAGAGCCTGAAAAACCCATAAAAGGCCACTAAAAATACTGCTTTAATAACTGCCCCATATATAAAAGGTCACATTGATGTACTATCTTCAAAAGCATATCCAGGGTAATTATATTATGGGTGGTGACACTAATTGGTCTGTTTAACTTCAAAGCCCTGATATAATACTTAACTTTCTTATGATCCAGCACAGAGGGATTCAAATCCAGCACCACCAATTTGGCCCTAATAGCAGACAGATAATTCGATATCATGTTAACAGACACCTGGTTCACATGCAAACACTCCATAAAGGCCAGGATGCCATCGACATCCAGATTTTTTACATTCAGATTAAGATACACACAGAAACACATGAACGTTCTAAACATTGTGGTGTATGCTCGTGCAGTGGAAGGTCTGAAGGCCCCCTGAAGCCTGGAGGAAGCCTTTGTAGCCAAGTTCTTCAGCCTTCTGTTGCCTAAAAACAAAGTATAGTAACTGTAATTAGTATTACATTTCAGCATCAATATCAGCTGCTTCCAAAGTTACTTCAACCCAAGCAGCACCAGGAATTAAACTTTGCAATTCATTATTGTCACTAATACTGTTAGACCACCTGGACAACAGGTCAGCTGCCCTGTTAAATTTGTCCATTACATGCACATAAGTGACTTCAATGTCAAATGTGGCTGCCCACAGCCACACATTACGGGCACAGGCACCCAAAAAGGGGTCTCTTGCCTTGCCAGACTGAAGTACACAAACCACAGCTTGGTTATCACAGTGAACCAAGACACGTTTTCCAGCCCATTGGTGAGAGAAAACCTTGAGAACTACCAAGATGTTTACCATCTCCAAGTGTGCGATATTCAAACCTTTATAACCATAAGGAATTTGGAGATGATAGACAATGTTTTGACAAACTCCACCTAGACCCTGGAGACATGCGTCCAAATCAACTTGATGATCACATTTCTTGTGATCATATAGGGAAACCCCATTATATAGGGGAAGAAATCTTTCAAACCATCTAAGATCCCTATGAAATTCCGGATCTAAGGTGATAGTGGCCTGACCATGACCAGTTCTTAGAGTGTTCAACATCCTATTTAAAAAGTATCGAGCTGGCTTCATACATTTGTGTATATATAACAAATGACCTAATAAAGATTGCAACTGACGCCTGGAGCATCTTTTTCTGTGTTTCCACTGTTTGACGGTGTCACAAATTTGACGCAATTTTTCAGCAGGTATAGCAATTGTACCTGTAATTGTGTTTATCTCGACCCCAAGGCAGGTAACTAAGGTAGCCGGTGGAACCAACTTCTTCTGACTAACAGTCCAACCCAGCTTTTGCAAAAGGTCATATAAAAGGTCATATGATGCCCTTGCGTCGGACGGAACGCCGAATCCAACATAATCATCCACATAATTTATAACTTTATGGCCATGACGACGCATGATATGACGCACAGCGTCGCTGACACGTTGAAAAATCTGGGAACCATGGCGACTTCCGAACGGAACACAGGTGTCGACATAGACGTGACGCCAGTGTAAACCTAAGAGGTCATAATCCAATGGATCCACCTTAATATGCCTGAACGCCCTGCTGATATCTATCTTGTAAAGGTGAGCCCCTCTACCTAACACTTTCAACTGGTCAGTGATATGATCAACAGTGGGCAATACCAGGGCAAATTCAGTTCCCATATAAGATTCCTTATCTATGCCAGAGTTAACTGAGCCACCTAATGGCCAGCTGAGATCTATAATAACTCGCCTATTGTCAGATCCAGGCTTATCTCTTGTCATAAAAGGAGAGATATGTCCATTATCACATGGATGCTGGTCAAAGGGACCTACAATAGCTTTGAACTGCATTTCCTCCTTTAAATAGGCTTCAATGTCCTGAGGATATTCAAGGGCAGATTTATGATTCTCACCTTCCCAATATAATGGGGAATTCCTGTTAAAGTCAAGAGGAAAACCAAAGGTAAGAAACTCCAGTAGCTGTTGATCCCAATAATCCTGGAGCTGATCATACCATTCCTGTAAGTTAAGCTGGGAATCCACCTTGATTCTTGCCCCTAAATAATTGGGTTTTTTATGACTTGCTACCATTTTATGAGCTTTTATGGGACAATAATCCTGCAAATAATTGATCTCTTTTGATTCTGGGTGTTGAACATCAGACAATGGAATGAAACCAAATTGGAAGTCAGTTTGACGCTTCCAAGCTTTGACCAACTCATGATCTGAATTTTTCCATTGATTTTTCTTTGGTGTTTTAATCAGAATGGAAGCCATGTACTTTTCATCCAAACCATTTATGTCATAGATCTTACAACCGTCAGATACACCTGGGTGAGCAACCTCACTAGCCACATGATCACACTGTTTTAACTTACCGACTTGATTAAGTTTTATAGGATGTACCTCGTGACCTTTGCCCACAGGACAAGACAAGTCAGCTGTATTGGTAGTTGTTGCAGTTTGACCTAAGCTGTCCACCGACATGATAAATGAATAAAAACAAGAGTGTCCTGAGTGTGAATAGACACCAAAATGAACCCTCAATTAAATAAATTGGTTTATGCCAATTGGATGTATTGCCCCAATATTCCACATCCACCATTTCTCTCTCATCTTTCTGTGATCAGTAATGGCTTCGTGGTATTTAAGGGAACACCATTCCAGAAGGGAGAACTGCATATCTTTAACAGAATGACCCTGTTCTGTAAAGTGTTTAGAGACTGGGGTAATTCTGGAATCCTTTGGTTTAGATACAGACAGTCTATGTTCATAGATTCTTTTCCTGAACGGGCGTCCTGTTTCACCAACATAGTATTTGTCACATTTTCTACATGTGATGAGGTATATGATATCACTAATCTCACAAGTTTTGTGAGGAGGGATGTTGGTCAGGGGGTAAGTTCTATGTGTGATTTTACACTTGACCTGGGTGATAGGTGTTATAAGAGGACAATATGTACACTTACCTAGTCGTGTACAGTATGTGGGTCTAATTGTACGTTTTTGTATATTAGATGGGGGGTATGAAATCTGTGCTCTGGTTAGCAGATTCCTAAGGTTGGGTAATTTTCTGAAACCCACTAATGGTTTCTCTTTGAAAGTATTGACACAGTCATTGCTGTGTTCAATAATGTTCCAATTTGAGTGAATGAACTGCTTGATGTCTGGGTTGCTGGGGTTTTTCATACAGGGTTGTGTACAAATGTCTACTACTGTCTATTTTGACAGTGGTATCTACAAAATTGATGCTTTCAGTACTAGCCTCATGTGTAAACTTGATCTTATCATGGATGTTGTTGATGTATTTAATAAACCTATCCAGTTCTTCTTGACCATGGTTCCAGATCATAAAAATGTCATCAATGAACCGTAGCCAAAGCAAAGGTTGCTTATCCCAGCCTTTGAGGGCCCTGGTTTCGAACCTATCCATGAATAGATTCGCATAATTGGGTGCTAGGGCTGTTCCCATTGCAGTTCCTCCTATCTGTAGGAAATGCTGGTAATTAAATGTGAAGTTCATACTGTGTAGCACTAATCTTAGCAGTTGTAAGATATAAGGGCTTATTGGGTCCTTTGTCCTATCTTTCCTGAGGTGAGCCGCTACAGCTAATATTCCCTCCTGATTTGGGATATTGGTGTAGAGTGAGGAAACATCTAGAGTGACCAGTAAGGCTCCCTCGGGTATTTGACCCAGTTGTTTAAGTCTGCTAATGAAGTGCTGGGTATCCCTTACATATGATTGGGTTTTGGGCACATATTCTTTAATATGGGCATCAACAAATTTGCTAATATTACGGGTAGGGTGTCCTATGGAGCTACAGATTGGTCTACCTGGGACCTGTTTCTTGTGGATTTTCGGTAACAGGTAGAATCTGCCAGCTTTGGGGTTCTTAATTTGAAGGTACTCAAAATTTTTCTCTGTGATAAGTTTGAGATTTTTCATTTCAGAAAGAACAGCACATATCTTATTAGATATTGAGAGTGTTGGGTCTTCTGTTAATTTGGTATAGAAGTTCCTGTCACTGAGCTGTCTGTAACCTTCTCTTAAGTAGTCAGTAGTTTGCATGACTACTATGGCTGACCCTTTGTCTGCTTTCTTAATAACAATTTCAGGATTGGAACTTAGTTGTTTAAGGCCAATCCATTCTTGTTTGGTTAGGTTTTTGTTTGGACTTGAATGTGTTCTACAGTTTAATAAGTCCATTTTAAAAGCCCTTTTAAAACTATCTAGTGTTTTATTGGGAGGGCTAGGTTTCCAGCTAGATTTGTTTTTGAAATTTTTGTGGATCTCTTTATATGGGTCTGATTCTATAGTAGACTCATTGCACTCTGTTTTTGCATTCTCGTTCATGAAGTCTATTATGCTTTGAGATATGTTTACCTCAGGCTGATTTTCTTGAGGTTTAAAAAACTGCATTAGTTCCAACCTTCTATGGAACTCCTTAAGTCTTCCCAGATCTGAGATTTATCAGGTGCATTTGGTGTTGGGCAAAAAGTGAGTCCCTTCTCAAGTGCCCTGATTTGGTGTTCAGTAAGGTGGACATTAGATAGATTGATCACATTGTGACCAATGTAACTTTCAAATTTAGTGTCCTTAGGTAAAATGCCTGGTGTGGCATTTAGGGCTGCCAGTTCCAATTGCTCTTTGGTTAGCGCCATTTTTAGATAATCAAAGATGGTTTAATGGTAGTTAAGGTACTTTATTGACAGTGCAATTGCACCGCTTTTATGAGGGTGCTGTGCTTGTAATAATATATATAGATGTATTGATATTTACAATAAAGTCAGGCAAATGTTGTAAGGACTTAATTAGTATTAGTCTTTTAGCATTTTCTTGAGCTGCACCATGAATTTCTGGAGCTCAGCCTGGTTATTCCCTTTCCCTTTATTTGGGGTTATTTTCCTCCTCTTGGGTGGTTGGCCTTTTGGAGCTTGCCTGGGTTCATATTGGCGTTTGGCCTTCTTAGAATAGGTTGGAGCTATCCTGGAGCATGTGGTCTGCAGGGATTCTCTAATTTCCTGTAGTTGTACAGCTGTGAGGATATTGCCAAGTGACTGATAATCTTTGGCAATATGATCCTTAACCTGTGAATATTTGGTGAACAGCTCATCTAATAAGGTTTTGGTGAGTTTCTGTTTGCACTCATCTAGGATAACCTTCCAGGAGGCTTGCACTTTATCACTCCTACTTTGGTTGATGTTAAACTTGAAGTCCACACTGGGTGGGTAGATCTTCTTTAACAGTTCACCGTGCATCCTACTAATTTGGCTAGCTATGGCTATTTTCTTTTTGTGGTTGGTCTTGAGTCTGAGATACACTGGCTTAGACTCTGGGGGGTAACTGCTTCTTTTAGGACCCTTGCTGGTACCTGCATCAGGAGTAAGGTCTCTCCTGGGGCGTTTCCCACTTTTAGGTCTTTGCTCCTTGGGTGGGTCTTGGGCTAACTTGTTACTGGCTGCAACCAGGATGTTCAGTGTTTCATCTGAAATCTTTTCTCTAGGATAAGGGGTGCTATCTCCCTTGTTAACCATGGTGTCTGACTGTATGTCAATCATGGAAACTGCAGTGGTCAAGGTGCTGTGACTTTCACTTTCTGTGATCACACTGATAGTAGAATATAAAGGAAACAGATGCAGAAGTGATGGTAGTCACAGATACAGTTCACTTTATACCAATTATATATAGTATTGGGCCTTATACTGTTGTAATGTTATACACAACTGTATTTTGATAGTCAAAATGTGCTATCTCATCAGAGGCTGGAGAATAAGTCTAACAATCCCCCCTGAAGTACTTTTTCAGATGTGCAATTGCACCGGTAAATTGCACCAGTGCAGTGCATTTTGGTGCAGTGCATTAGGTGCAGGGTGTTGGTGTAAAAGTGCTATTTGAGAAGTTTATCAAATTTTTTTTTTTTTTTTTTTTTTAATACTTTATTGATTATTGATAACTGGGGGACATCTTTTGGTTTTTATCAATTATAGAGTTTATAAGATATATTATTTATTTGTAATATATATATCTTATTCCCAAAAGATGTTTGTTCACTTCCTGTTAGGTTTGTCAGTCTAGTGGTTCTGATTAGGGAGTGGGTTACCCTAGTGTTATTTACACTCTTTACAGGTATCTAATCAAAATTGCTGACCCAGTTCACCTTCTAATTCCCCTAGTATTTTAAATGGATTATTAAATACTCACAGTCGCTCTATGTTTGGGAGATAGACTGTGGGTGGGGTTTTAAGTAGGAGCAGTAATGTCAAATTTATGTGGCTGTCAAAACTGGTAATAGTGTGGATGTATATCCATCCATGTCTGAATCCAGTTTGTGATAGTCACTATCTAATATATAGTTACCTGTGCTGGATAGATCCGCAATTTACAGGTAAGTATAAAGTCAGTTTCCAGTGTGTATGGATCCAGAAACAAAATATGAGAAGATCATAGTTGTTTATTACAAAACATAATGTGACATATTTTATAGAATGTGTGTATTGTGAATAATGTGGTAGGATTATTACAATGTCTTTTGTAGATAATGTTCTTACAAGAGACAGTTATTACACTTTAAACTATGGTGATTTCTCATAGGCAGAGTCAGTATTCTATTAATTACAGAAATTATTATTTAGTTATAAATAATATTACAAGGATTAGTTATGTAAAATAAATGTTAATAAAAGATAAACTGTTGTTTTATTTTACTGTCTTATTAACATCTATCCACAGTGCTTGTTTTCTCCTCTGGGTTATTTTTGAGCGATTCAGGCACAATAAGGGTATCCCTTTTGCACTTTGGAATGACCAGGCTTGGTCTTGTGGGTTTTCTTGCACACATATCCTCAAGTTGGTCATTTTTAGTGGAAACTGAGGGTTTGGTTTGAATCCCTTTTGATGCACTGGGCTGTATTTTCAAGAGTCCTATCTGGGTCTCTGGTTCGGGGGGTGTGGATAGATTCGGTCTTGACATCACTATTGTGCTGTTAACAGTATCTACAAAAATCCTTATATTGTTTGTAAAGGAGGCAATTGTAATACCATCACTGAAAGACACTAACTCATCAGGTGTCAAGATTATAAGGGGTTCTGTTTGGGTTCCTTTATCCGCAGTGTGAATTCTGGACTGATCAGTGTTCACCTCAATTGATCTGGTTGTTTTAGTGCAGATCATGTTTTCTATGTGTTCAGCCATAATCTTAATGTGTGGATCACTGTCCATGGAACATTCAGAATCGCTACTTAGGGCTAAATCCTGTGACACAGTGTCAGTGTGTGAGACTGGGGTGAGGTGGCGACTCATAATGTGAGTGTCCTGGGGTAAATCTGATGTGTGTGGAGGTGTAGTCTTAGAGGTACTTGGTGTGTCATCCCTTGTGACAGACGTGAATTGAACGTTTGGGGGTGTGGGTACTGCACTGACTGGGTGTTTCCCCGTTTTTCTTACTCCCAAAACTTGTGTGTTAGGTGTGTTGGTATCTCTGGGTGTCCTGGTGGAGGGTACAGTATCACTATCATCATCCTCTAATAATTTAGATAAACACTGTTTGGAGTGTGTAACCAAATCCTCATGCCTTTTATATTGTTTCTTGCATGTAATACAGTGATAACTAGGTCTCATATGCACATTTGTTTTGTGCCTTTTGAGTGAAGCATTTCTTGTGAATGCCTTATTACAAAATCCACATACATAGTTGGCTTTCAAAAAAAAAAAAAAAAAAAAAAAAAAATTTTTGTTAAACTTCTCAAATAGCACTTTTACACCAACACCCTGCACCTAATGCACTGCACCAAAATGCACTGCACCGGTGCAATTTACCGGTGCAATTGCACATCTGAAAAAGTACTTCAGGGGGGATTGTTAGACTTATTCTCCAGCCTCTGATGAGATAGCACATTTTGACTATCGAAATACAGTTGTGTATAACATTACAACAGTATAAGGCCCAATACTATATATAATTGGTATAAAGTGAACTGTATCTGTGACTACCATCACTTCTGCATCTGTTTCCTTTATATTCTACTATGAGTGTGATCACAGAAAGTGAAAGTCACAGCACCTTGACCACTGCAGTTTCCATGATTGACATACAGTCAGACACCATGGCTAACAAGGGAGATAGCACCCCTTATCCTAGAGAAAAGATTTCAGATGAAACACTGAACATCCTGGTTGCAGCCAGTAACAAGTTAGCCCAAGACCCACCCAAGGAGCAAAGACCTAAAAGTGGGAAACGCCCCAGGAGAGACCTTACTCCTGATGCAGGTACCAGCAAGGGTCCTGAAAGAAGCAGTTACCCCCCAGAGTCTAAGCCAGTGTATCTCAGACTCAAGACCAACCACAAAAAGAAAATAGCCATAGCTAGCCAAATTAGTAGGATGCACGGTGAACTGTTAAAGAAGATCTACCCACCCAGTGTGGACTTCAAGTTTAACATCAACCAAAGTAGGAGTGATAAAGTGCAAGCCTCCTGGAAGGTTATCCTAGATGAGTGCAAACAGAAACTCACCAAAACCTTATTAGATGAGCTGTTCACCAAATATTCACAGGTTAAGGATCATATTGCCAAAGATTATCAGTCACTTGGCAATATCCTCACAGCTGTACAACTACAGGAAATTAGAGAATCCCTGCAGACCACATGCTCCAGGATAGCTCCAACCTATTCTAAGAAGGCCAAACGCCAATATGAACCCAGACAAGTCCTTACAACATTTGCCTGACTTTATTGTAAATATCAATACATCTATATATATTATTACAAGCTCAGCACCCCCATAAAAGCGGTGCAATTGCACTGTCAATAAAGTACCTTAACTACCATTAAACCATCTTTGATTATCTAAAAATGGCGCTAACCAAAGAGCAATTGGAACTGGCAGCCCTAAATGCCACACTAGGCATTTTACCTAAGGACACTAAATTTGAAAGTTACATTGGTCACAATGTGATCAATCTATCTAATGTCCACCTTACTGAACACCAAATCAGGGCACTTGAGAAGGGACTCACTTTTTGCCCAACACCAAATGCACCTGATAAATCTCAGATCTGGGAAGACTTTAAGGAGTTCCATAGAAGGTTGGAACTAATGCAGTTTTTTAAACCTCAAGAAAATCAGCCTGAGGTAAACATATCTCAAAGCATAATAGACTTCATGAACGAGAATGCAAAAACAGAGTGCAATGAGTCTACTATAGAATCAGACCCATATAAAGAGATCCACAAAAATTTCAAAAACAAATCTAGCTGGAAACCTAGCCCTCCCAATAAAACACTAGATAGTTTTAAAAGGGCTTTTAAAATGGACTTATTAAACTGTAGAACACATTCAAGTCCAAACAAAAACCTAACCAAACAAGAATGGATTGGCCTTAAACAACTAAGTTCCAATCCTGAAATTGTTATTAAGAAAGCAGACAAAGGGTCAGCCATAGTAGTCATGCAAACTACTGACTACTTAAGAGAAGGTTACAGACAGCTCAGTGACAGGAACTTCTATACCAAATTAACAGAAGACCCAACACTCTCAATATCTAATAAGATATGTGCTGTTCTTTCTGAAATGAAAAATCTCAAACTTATCACAGAGAAAAATTTTGAGTACCTTCAAATTAAGAACCCCAAAGCTGGCAGATTCTACCTGTTACCGAAAATCCACAAGAAACAGGTCCCAGGTAGACCAATCTGTAGCTCCATAGGACACCCTACCTGTAATATTAGCAAATTTGTTGATGCCCATATTAAAGAATATGTGCCCAAAACCCAATCATATGTAAGGGATACCCAGCACTTCATTAGCAGACTTAAACAACTGGGTCAAATACCCGAGGGAGCCTTACTGGTCACTCTAGATGTTTCCTCACTCTACACCAATATCCCAAATCAGGAGGGAATATTAGCTGTAGCGGCTCACCTCAGGAAAGATAGGACAAAGGACCCAATAAGCCCTTATATCTTACAACTGCTAAGATTAGTGCTACACAGTATGAACTTCACATTTAATGACCAGCATTTCCTACAGATAGGAGGAACTGCAATGGGAACAGCCCTAGCACCCAATTATGCGAATCTATTCATGGATAGGTTCGAAACCAGGGCCCTCAAAGGCTGGGATAAGCAACCTTTGCTTTGGCTACGGTTCATTGATGACATTTTTATGATCTGGAACCATGGTCAAGAAGAACTGGATAGGTTTATTAAATACATCAACAACATCCATGATAAGATCAAGTTTACACATGAGGCTAGTACTGAAAGCATCAATTTTTTAGATACCACTGTCAAAATAGACAGTAGTAGACATTTGTACACAACCCTGTATGAAAAACCAACAGATACACGCCTGTATCTACACTACACATCTGCACACCACAAACCCTGCCACACAAAAGGTCCCTTTGGGCAATTCCTCAGAATTAGGAGAATATGCACCAAAAATGGCGATTTTATCATCAATGGGATAAAACTCATTGAGTATTATCTTGATAGGGGTTACCCATTACAGGCTCTGAAAAAACACATGCTCAAAGCCGCCAAATTCACACAGGATGAATTACTAACAGTGAAACAAAAACCTAAGACAAAAACACCTGTCATGGTCACCAATTTCAACCCCAGCAACCCAGACATCAAGCAGTTCATTCACTCAAATTGGAACATTATTGAACACAGCAATGACTGTGTCAATACTTTCAAAGAGAAACCATTAGTGGGTTTCAGAAAATTACCCAACCTTAGGAATCTGCTAACCAGAGCACAGATTTCATACTCCCCATCTAATATACAAAAACGTACAATTAGACCCACATACTGTACACGACTAGGTAAGTGTACATATTGTCCTCTTATAACACCTATCACCCAGGTCAAGTGTAAAATCACACATAGAACTTACCCCCTGACCAACATCCCTCCTCACAAAACTTGTGAGATTAGTGATATCATATACCTCATCACATGTAGAAAATGTGACAAATACTATGTTGGTGAAACAGGACGCCGTTCAGGAAAAGAATCTATGAACATAGACTGTCTGTATCTAAACCAAAGGATTCCAGAATTACCCCAGTCTCTAAACACTTTACAGAACAGGGTCATTCTGTTAAAGATATGCAGTTCTCCCTTCTGGAATGGTGTTCCCTTAAATACCACGAAGCCATTACTGATCACAGAAAGATGAGAGAGAAATGGTGGATGTGGAATATTGGGGCAATACATCCAATTGGCATAAACCAATTTATTTAATTGAGGGTTCATTTTGGTGTCTATTCACACTCAGGACACTCTTGTTTTTATTCTTGTCTGCATATGAACCCCTTTAAATAACAAGGTGAAAAGTTTTTAATGCACACCACCATAAGCACCTAAAAACACATTTTTCATTTTTAATGGGCAAAAATATCATTATAGGTGAAAAAATGCCTTGTGACGTAATCACAACAATTACGCCAATGACGTATTTCAATAGATAATCATATGACGTCACAAACCAGGTTACTAGCTCACTTTAGCTCAGAGCAGCTGGAAAGTTATTCACTAGAGTAAAAAAAAAACAGTTCTATTATAAATAAATCTAGTAGTGGTATTACATCTATATATAAATATGGAGATGAAAGCCAACTATGTATGTGGATTTTGTAATAAGGCATTCACAAGAAATGCTTCACTCAAAAGGCACAAAACAAATGTGCATATGAGACCTAGTTATCACTGTATTACATGCAAGAAACAATATAAAAGGCATGAGGATTTGGTTACACACTCCAAACAGTGTTTATCTAAATTATTAGAGGATGATGATAGTGATACTGTACCCTCCACCAGGACACCCAGAGATACCAACACACCTAACACACAAGTTTTGGGAGTAAGAAAAACGGGGAAACACCCAGTCAGTGCAGTACCCACACCCCCAAACGCTCAATTCACGTCTGTCACAAGGGATGACACACCAAGTACCTCTAAGACTACACCTCCACACACATCAGATTTACCCCAGGACACTCACATTATGAGTCGCCACCCCACCCCAGTCTCGCACACTGACACTGTGTCACAGGATTTAGTCCTAAGTAGCGATTCTGAATGTTCCATGGACAGTGATCCACACATTAAGATTATGGCTGAACACATAGAAAAAATGATCTGCACTAAAACAACCAGATCAATTGAGGTGAACACTGATCAGTCCAGAATTCACACTGCGGATAAAGGAACCCAAACAGAACCCCTTATAATCTTGACACCTGATGAGTTAGTGTCTTTCAGTGATGGTATTACAATTGCCTCCTTTACAAACAATATAAGGATTTTTGTAGATACTGTCAACAGCACAATAGTGATGTCAAGACCGAATCTATCCACACCCCCCGAACCAGAGACCCAGATAGGACTCTTGAAAATACAGCCCAGTGCATCAAAAGGGATTCAAACCAAACCCTCAGTTTCCACTAAAAATGACCAACTTGAGGATATGTGTGCAAGAAAACCCACAAGACCAAGCCTGGTCATTCCAAAGTGCAAAAGGGATACCCTTATTGTGCCTGAATCGCTCAAAAATAACCCACAGGAGAAAACAAGCACTGTGGATAGATGTTAATAAGACAGTAAAATAAAACAACAGGTTATTTTTTATTAACATTTATTTTACATAACTATTCCTTGTAATATTATTTATAACTAAATAATAATTTCTGTAATTAATAGAATACTGACTCTGCCTATGAGAAATCACCATAGTTTAAAGTGTAATAACTGTCTCTTGTAAGAACATTATCTACAAAAGACATTGTAATAATCCTACCACATTATTCACAATACACACATTCTATAAAATATGTCACATTATGTTTTGTAATAAACAACTATGATCTTCTCATATTTTGTTTCTGGATCCACACACACTGGAAACTGACTTTATACTTACCTGTAAATTGCGGATCTATCCAGCACAGGTAACTATATATTAGATAGTGACTATCACAAACTGGATTCAGACATGGATGGATATACATCCACACTATTACCAGTTTTGACAGCCACATAAATTTGACATTACTGCTCCTACTTAAAACCCCACCCACAGTCTATCTCCCAAACATAGAGCGACTGTGAGTATTTAATAATCCATTTAAAATACTAGGGGAATTAGAAGGTGAACTGGGTCAGCAATTTTGATTAGATACCTGTAAAGAGTGTAAATAACACTAGGGTAACCCACTCCCTAATCAGAACCACTAGACTGACAAACCTAACAGGAAGTGAACAAACATCTTTTGGGAATAAGATATATATATTACAAATAAATAATATATCTTATAAACTCTATAATTGATAAAAACCAAAAGATGTCCCCCAGTTATCAATAATCAATAAAGTATTAAAAAAAAAAAAAAAATTTTTGATAAACTTCTCAAATAGCACTTTTACACCAACACCCTGCACCTAATGCACTGCACCAAAATGCACTGCACCGGTGCAATTTACCGGTGCAATTGCACATCTGAAAAAGTACTTCAGGGGGGATTGTTAGACTTATTCTCCAGCCTCGGATGAGATAGCACATTTTGACTATCGAAATACAGTTGTGTATAACATTACAACAGTATAAGGCCCAATACTATATATAATTGGTATAAAGTGAACTGTATCTGTGACTACCATCACTTCTGCATCTGTTTCTTTTATATTCTACTATGAGTGTGATCACAGAAAGTGAAAGTCACAGCACCTTGACCACTGCAGTTTCCATGATTGACATACAGTCAGACACCATGGTTAACAAGGGAGATAGCACCCCTTATCCTAGAAAAAAGATTTCAGATGAAACACTGAACATCCTGGTTGCAGCCAGTAACAAGTTAGCCCAAGACCCACCCAAGGAGCAAAGACCTAAAAGTGGGAAACGCCCCAGGAGAGACCTTACTCCTGATGCAGGTACCAGCAAGGGTCCTGAAAGAAGCAGTTACCCCCCAGAGTCTAAGCCAGTGTATCTCAGACTCAAGACCAACCACAAAAAGAAAATAGCCATAGCTAGCCAAATTAGTAGGATGCATGGTGAACTGTTAAAGAAGATCTACCCACCCAGTGTGGACTTCAAGTTTAACATCAACCAAAGTAGGAGTGATAAAGTGCAAGCCTCCTGGAAGGTTATCCTAGATGAGTGCAAACAGAAACTCACCAAAACCTTATTAGATGAGCTGTTCACCAAATATTCACAGGTTAAGGATCATATTGCCAAAGATTATCAGTCACTTGGCAATATCCTCACAGCTGTACAACTACAGGAAATTAGAGAATCCCTGCAGACCACATGCTCCAGGATAGCTCCAACCTATTCTAAGAAGGCCAAACGCCAATATGAACCCAGACAAGCTCCAAAAGGCCAACCACCCAAGAGGAGGAAAATAACCCCAAATAAAGGGAAAGGGAATAACCAGGCTGAGCTCCAGAAATTCATGGTGCAGCTCAAGAAAATGCTAAAAGACTAATACTAATTAAGTCCTTACAACATTTGCCTGACTTTATTGTAAATATCAATACATCTATATATATTATTACAAGCACAGCACCCCCATAAAAGCGGTGCAATTGCACTGTCAATAAAGTACCTTAACTACCATTAAACCATCTTTGATTATCTACAAATGGCGCTAACCAAAGAGCAATTGGAACTGGCAGCCCTAAATGCCACACCAGGCATTTTACCTAAGGACACTAAATTTGAAAGTTACATTGGTCACAATGTGATCAATCTATCTAATGTCCACCTTACTGAACACCAAATCAGGGCACTTGAGAAGGGACTCACTTTTTGCCCAACACCAAATGCACCTGATAAATCTCAGATCTGGGAAGACTTTAAGGAGTTCCATAGAAGGTTGGAACTAATGCAGTTTTTTAAACTTCAAGAAAATCAGCCTGAGGTAAACATATCTCAAAGCATAATAGACTTCATGAACGAGAATGCAAAAACAGAGTGCAATGAGTCTACTATAGAATCAGACCCATATAAAGAGATCCACAAAAATTTCAAAAACAAATCTAGCTGGAAACCTAGCCCTCCCAATAAAACACTAGATAGTTTTAAAAGGGCTTTTAAAATGGACTTATTAAACTGTAGAACACATTCAAGTCCAAACAAAAACCTAACCAAACAAGAATGGATTGGCCTTAAACAACTAAGTTCCAATCCTGAAATTGTTATTAAGAAAGCAGACAAAGGGTCAGCCATAGTAGTCATGCAACCTACTGACTACTTAAGAGAAGGTTACAGACAGCTCAGTGACAGGAACTTCTATACCAAATTAACAGAAGACCCAACACTCTCAATATCTAATAAGATATGTGCTGTTCTTTCTGAAATGAAAAATCTCAAACTTATCACAGAGAAAAATTTTGAGTACCTTCAAATTAAGAACCCCAAAGCTGGCAGATTCTACCTGTTACCGAAAATCCACAAGAAACAGGTCCCAGGTAGACCAATCTGTAGCTCCATAGGACACCCTACCTGTAATATTAGCAAATTTGTTGATGCCCATATTAAAGAATATGTGCCCAAAACCCAATCATATGTAAGGGATACCCAGCACTTCATTAGCAGACTTAAACAACTGGGTCAAATACCCGAGGGAGCCTTACTGGTCACTCTAGATGTTTCCTCACTCTACACCAATATCCCAAATCAGGAGGGAATATTAGCTGTAGCGGCTCACCTCAGGAAAGATAGGACAAAGGACCCAATAAGCCCTTATATCTTACAACTGCTAAGATTAGTGCTACACAGTATGAACTTCACATTTAATGACCAGCATTTCCTACAGATAGGAGGAACTGCAATGGGAACAGCCCTAGCACCCAATTATGCGAATCTATTCATGGATAGGTTCAAAACCAGGGCCCTCAAAGGCTGGGATAAGCAACCTTTGCTTTGGCTACGGTTCATTGATGACATTTTTATGATCTAGAACCATGGTCAAGAAGAACTGGATAGGTTTATTAAATACATCAACAACATCCATGATAAGATCAAGTTTACACATGAGGCTAGTACTGAAAGCATCAATTTTTTAGATACCACTGTCAAAATAGACAGTAGTAGACATTTGTACACAACCCTGTATGAAAAACCAACAGATACACACCTGTATCTACACTACACATCTGCACACCACAAACCCTGCCACACAAAAGGTCCCTTTGGGCAATTCCTCAGAATTAGGAGAATATGCACCAAAAATGGCGATTTTATCATCAATGGGATAAAACTCATTGAGTATTATCTTGATAGGGGTTACCCATTACAGGCTCTGAAAAAACACATGCTCAAAGCCGCCAAATTCACACAGGATGAATTACTAACAGTGAAACAAAAACCTAAGACAAAAACACCTGTCATGGTCACCAATTTCAACCCCAGCAACCCAGACATCAAGCAGTTCATTCACTCAAATTGGAACATTATTGAACACAGCAATGACTGTGTCAATACTTTCAAAGAGAAACCATTAGTGGGTTTCAGAAAATTACCCAACCTTAGGAATCTGCTAACCAGAGCACAGATTTCATACTCCCCATCTAATATACAAAAACGTACAATTAGACCCACATACTGTACACGACTAGGTAAGTGTACATATTGTCCTCTTATAACACCTATCACCCAGGTCAAGTGTAAAATCACACATAGAACTTACCCCCTGACCAACATCCCTCCTCACAAAACTTGTGAGATTAGTGATATCATATACCTCATCACATGTAGAAAATGTGACAAATACTATGTTGGTGAAACAGGACGCCCGTTCAGGAAAAGAATCTATGAACATAGACTGTCTGTATCTAAACCAAAGGATTCCAGAATTACCCCAGTCTCTAAACACTTTACAGAACAGGGTCATTCTGTTAAAGATATGCAGTTCTCCCTTCTGGAATGGTGTTCCCTTAAATACCACGAAGCCATTACTGATCACAGAAAGATGAGAGAGAAATGGTGGATGTGGAATATTGGGGCAATACATCCAATTGGCATAAACCAATTTATTTAATTGAGGGTTCATTTTGGTGTCTATTCACACTCAGGACACTCTTGTTTTTATTCTTGTCTGCATATGAACCCCTTTAAATAACAAGGTGAAAAGTTTTTAATGCACACCACCATAAGCACCTAAAAACACATTTTTCATTTTTAATGGGCAAAAATATCATTATAGGTGAAAAAATGCCTTGTGACGTAATCACAACAATTACGCCAATGACGTATTTCAATAGATAATCATATGACGTCACAAACCAGGTTACTAGCTCACTTTAGCTCAGAGCAGCTGGAAAGTTATTCACTAGAGTAAAAAAAAACAGTTCTATTATAAATAAATCTAGTAGTGGTATTACATCTATATATAAATATGGAGATGAAAGCCAACTATGTATGTGGATTTTGTAATAAGGCATTCACAAGAAATGCTTCACTCAAAAGGCACAAAACAAATGTGCATATGAGACCTAGTTATCACTGTATTACATGCAAGAAACAATATAAAAGGCATGAGGATTTGGTTACACACTCCAAACAGTGTTTATCTAAATTATTAGAGGATGATGATAGTGATACTGTACCCTCCACCAGGACACCCAGAGATACCAACACACCTAACACACAAGTTTTGGGAATAAGAAAAACGGGGAAACACCCAGTCAGTGCAGTACCCACACCCCCAAACGTTCAATTCACGTCTGTCACAAGGGATGACACACCAAGTACCTCTAAGACTACACCTCCACACACATCAGATTTACCCCAGGACACTCACATTATGAGTCGCCACCTCACCCCAGTCTCACACACTGACACTGTGTCACAGGATTTAGCCCTAAGTAGCGATTCTGAATGTTCCATGGACAGTGATCCACACATTAAGATTATGGCTGAACACATAGAAAAAATGATCTGCACTAAAACAACCAGATCAATTGAGGTGAACACTGATCAGTCCAGAATTCACACTGCGGATAAAGGAACCCAAACAGAACCCCTTATAATCTTGACACCTGATGAGTTAGTGTTTTTCAGTGATGGTATTACAATTGCCTCCTTTACAAACAATATAAGGATTTTTGTAGATACTGTCAACAGCACAATAGTGATGTCAAGACCGAATCTATCCACACCCCCCGAACCAGAGACCCAGATAGGACTCTTGAAAATACAGCCCAGTGCATCAAAAGGGATTCAAACCAAACCCTCAGTTTCCACTAAAAATGACCAACTTGAGGATATGTGTGCAAGAAAACCCACAAGACCAAGCCTGGTCATTCCAAAGTGCAAAAGGGATACCCTTATTGTGCCTGAATCGCTCAAAAATAACCCAGAGGAGAAAACAAGCACTGTGGATAGATGTTAATAAGACAGTAAAATAAAACAACAGTTTATTTTTTATTAACATTTATTTTACATAACTAATCCTTGTAATATTATTTATAACTAAATAATAATTTCTGTAATTAATAGAATACTGACTCTGCCTATGAGAAATCACCATAGTTTAAAGTGTAATAACTGTCTCTTGTAAGAACATTATCTACAAAAGACATTGTAATAATCCTACCACATTATTCACAATACACACATTCTATAAAATATGTCACATTATGTTTTGTAATAAACAACTATGATCTTCTCATATTTTGTTTCTGGATCCATACACACTGGAAACTGACTTTATACTTACCTGTAAATTGCGGATCTATCCAGCACAGGTAACTATATATTAGATAGTGACTATCACAAACTGGATTCAGACATGGATGGATATACATCCACACTATTACCAGTTTTGACAGCCACATAAATTTGACATTACTGCTCCTACTTAAAACCCCACCCACAGTCTATCTCCCAAACATAGAGCGACTGTGAGTATTTAATAATCCATTTAAAATACTAGGGGAATTAGAAGGTGAACTGGGTCAGCAATTTTGATTAGATACCTGTAAAGAGTGTAAATAACACTAGGGTAACCCACTCCCTAATCAGAACCACTAGACTGACAAACCTAACAGGAAGTGAACAAACATCTTTTGGGAATAAGATATATATATTACAAATAAATAATATATCTTATAAACTTTATAATTGATAAAAACCAAAAGATGTCCCCCAGTTATCAATAATCAATAAAGTATTAAAAAAAAAAAAAAAAAAAAAAAATTTGATAAACTTCTCAAATAGCACTTTTACACCAACACCCTGCACCTAATGCACTGCACCAGTGCAATTTACCGGTGCAATTGCACATCTGAAAAAGTACTTCAGGGGGGATTGTTAGACTTATTCTCCAGCCTCTGATGAGATAGCACATTTTGACTATCGAAATACAGTTGTGTATAACATTACAACAGTATAAGGCCCAATACTATATATAATTGGTATAAAGTGAACTGTATCTGTGACTACCATCACTTCTGCATCTGTTTCTTTTATTTTCCGACATGATAAATGACCTTGAATTATTGTGACCTTTGAGAGACTCAGCATGAGTTTCCTTACTAGTAGCACACGGGTCAGAATGTGACGCTGTATCACAGGTGACAACAATACCCCTATCCTCGGCAGTGCTTACACAAGCAATAGAGTTGGTTGTAGCTTTTGAAGGACAGTGACCACCCTGGGTGGCGTTGGAACTGAAGTACCTGACGCCTTTATGACGCCCCCTTCCCATGCCATATGTACCCCATTGTTTCTGATCAATCCCTTTAACATGATCCATGCCATTGCTACTTCCCAGCTCAGCTGGACGTACCGCCTCTTCAGCAACTACCTGTGCATATGACTTGTGGTCGACGCCTTTACTGACGCCCCCCTTAGCTGTTGACCCTGTGCACTGATACTTCTTGACCGGGACTATGTGTGTCCTATTTCTAGACATTGTTATAGCTTTGGTTTTACCACTATTCAACAACCACTCAACTACACTAGGATTACACTTATTTGCATACACATATCTTGTTGAATACTTCTTCAATAAGTCAACAGACACTGCTGGATCAGGGTTACCACTGTTAGCCCTACAAGAGGGGCCATGAGAGGGGCCATTGCTGCCCTGAGAAATTTTTACCTCAGGACAGCCCTTTACTCGTTTTTTGATTTCTTTGCCCAATTACAGTCCTTTTCAGCATGTGCCAAGGTCTTACCTTTTTCCAAACAAGTTGCACATAGGTTTTTTACCTGTCATGACGTCAGAGTTTTTGACCCACGATTTTGAATTTTGACTAGGTTTTGAGCATGAGCTCTCCTAATTCTATCGATTTTGGAAGTATCTTTCCAAGTTACAGCCCCCCTTTCCATGTCACAAAGCAATACTGCATGAGCAGCTTTAGCATTCTGCCAACTGAAATCTGTGGCATCACTCATAATATCTGCCAAATACAAAAGCATCTGTTCCCTGGTTTCCTGACAATTTTCCTCAATCATATTTCTAGCAAAACCTTGAACCCACTGGGTCAAACTAAGCTGGTCATATGTGACCCTCTGATGACTCTGACCTCCTAATACTGTATCTTGTGGCCAAGCAATTTTGTTTTTTACCATACAATCTACGTTGCCACCTCTTTTAGATTTAAATTTATCTTTACTACCTGATTTAACAGCACTGTCATCTTGCAACTGTTTCAATCTTTCATCAACTTTGACTTGTACAGACTTTTTGGACTTTAAAACATTTAGACTTGGGACTAAAGATTCGTCAGAAGACGACTCAGATTCAGACATTGACACATCACTCACTGACACTTTTGATTTAACTGATTTATCAGATTTACTTATCTTATAAGTCTGTTTATGAGCTGCTCCTTTCACTGTGACTAGGTCCTGTTCCACTGAGTCGAGCCTGTAGTTGACGCGTTGAATCTGCTTCAGGATCTCCTGCTGTAGAAGTGTAGTCTGATCTGTAGCTGACGCTTCCCCACCACTAAGATGTGACGCCCCTTCAGAAGACATACTAGCAGGTGAACTTGATGACTGACGCTCTGGTGAAAAGGCTTGAACACAGTTCCTTCCCGTGGGGGGTAGATGCTTGTCTCCACATTTCTTACAGAACTTCTTGTTCGGCATGATGAAACTTGACCAGCATAGATTCAATGATCACTGATGTGAGCTTTACAGCCCCAGTGGGTACACAGCAAAAACTAAGTTGTCAAAGCACATTCAGTCGTTACAAAAGTACTCCACAAGAAGTACTAAGTACATAAAGTTCAATCTGTTGACATCAGTACAAATGCACAGAGTTCCATATATTAACACTGTTCCCAAACTCCACTTGCTGAGCTTTTCACAAGTTCACTAGGTTGTCCTTGATGTCTGATATCAATACATATGCACAGAGTTCCATATATTAACACTGTTCCCAACTCCACGTGCTGAGCTTTTTACAAAGTTCATTAGGTTGTCCTTGAATCAAATCATTAAAATTGTCAGTAAAATAGTGTTGATAAAATCCTTTAAAAGTCACAAAAGTCACATAAAATACATGAAAAATGTTTAACTTTAGTCCATGTTACCGCCCGAATTGCCAACCACTAGCAAAACTGAGTCCATTTAAAATCACTTGCAGTTTAAAAGTTTCCAATCCAATCTTTTTAAAAATAATACTTTTTGGCTCCTGCTGGGTTGGCAATCCCAGAAGGACTGATGACTAAATTCCACATGGCCTATGAGGCCCCAAACACGAGCCAATGGCAGGCTTTGTTACAAAAAGTGTTTTGGTAACTACAAGGTCACACCTGACCTTTACCTGGGATATCCCCACATTTACTCAACTGACCAGACACCACCAATTACTTTAAAGCAAAACACCTGGTTGCCATGACCAGGGAATACCCATTAAATATAAACATATAGACTGGTACCCCAAACTTCAGGGAACAGAGGGACTGACCCCCTTAGTGCCTAGACACCAAGGCCGACACTTGCATTCATATATCTATAATTTACTTATCAGATTATATATTACTCGAGTAAAAACATGTATTGCACACATAAATACTGTCCAATAACAACTTGCTTTCACGACCTTCAAGTAATTAAAGCATATTCCATTTTGTTATAGGCCATTAATAAATTCTCAAGAATGAGTACAATTTCACTAAATCCACTTTTCCATAATTATTTTTATCAAAATGAAAAAAAGTAACTGTTGCAATCTTAGTTAGAAAAATATAAATACAAATAACATATGAAGTATTTGTGCACACTGACCTTGACACCTGAGAACCTATGACACATTTGTGTACTGTATATATTGATTTTGCAAAAAAGTGGAACTTGTAAAGTCAATCCAACAGCCACTCTTACTATTGATCCATTAACGAATCAAGTTTAAAAATAATAATCAATGTTTTACATCAGTATGAACAAAACACATATTGTAGTGAGCATCACAAGTTGGATTTATAATCAATGATCAATATGGATAAATATTGGTAAATGATGCAGTAAAAATTTTACCAATTTTGAGTTCAGATATGCACAATTTGCTGTATACAGTTGGGAAACAATGTTCCAGTGCTTTAATATATTTCAGCACTGTAATTTGTTTTCTTCTTAAGTGCACAAAATGAAAATAAATTATATTTACATATAAAGTTTAAATTTTGAAAGGATGCAAATTTTGTTGTCACCTGAGAAACATATTTTAGACAACTTAAATTGTGCCAGGTGTGTTTTAAAACTGTTATGGTTTACTTTAAAACCACTTGCAATGTAAGTATTATGCCTGATTTGCTTATTTTCCCATTTTAAACACAACATACTGTTCATTTTGTGAGTACAAATAATGTCACATGACAATCAAAAACATCAGTGGTTATATGCTAGTTAAGACTAAGGCCTAGACTTAAGTCTAAGAGAAAAGTCTCAGCTAAGTCACCTTTTGTAAATACAGTTTTAAGACAAAACTTAGCTGAGACAAAAGTTGGAACTTTAAGACTGGATTTAAGCCTAAGACCTCGTTAAGTCTAAGTCATTTTGTGAATACAGGCCTTGGGACTTAAATCTGAGCCTTTTGTCTTTGGTCCCTGGACCTAAATGAATTTCACAAAGGGTGACCTGGCTACGTCCAGGTTTATCATACAACCACAATGGTTTTCTCTGTCATGTGACCCTTTATATCTAGTGAAAATATTATAGTGGTTGCATATATCCTTTGTTTAACTCATTTTATCTTTGAAGAAAATGCTGTTTTTCAATGGAAGGGCTTGTAACCATACAAATATGTCCAAAGACTAAATTAGGGAGGTGTTCTAGCCATTTCAAATTTTGAAGTGAAAAAAAAATATGGCAACCATATATAAGTCTTTGTTTACAAAAGTTAAGCCCACTCCCGGGTAGACTTAACCAAAGCCTAGACTTAGCAGGAATTATTAAATTCGTGACCATTTATCAAGACCAAAGACTTAGCCTCATTTTAAGACAAAAGTCTATACTTTAAGTCCTCTTGTGAAAACGACCCCAGGATAAGAAATTTGATCATACCACAACAATCCATAACATACATGTTAAAACTAACATCAAATTGATGAATGAATTTTAAGCGATGATTGTGTTTCCCTGCCTTAGACTCCGCTCGGCACAGAGATTAAGCTCTATAAAATGTATGATGAGGTTAGATTACAAGTTGTGGTCACACACACAACAAGCGAAACACGTAGAAACCATACACTTGGACATAAAACTCATCAATTCTTAACAGTAACCATCTTATCTATATATGCATCACCCATAGACCGCATTAAACGAAAAAAAATACCATCAATTAAGGGACTGTAGAAAAGAATTTTTTTTGGTCCCAGAAAGATAATTATTTGCCCAAAGAGACCAAAATTGGCAGCTGCATTATTCTCTTGTTACTGAGGACCAATTATATTTATTTCTTATAACATAAAGCAATAGATCCAGATGATTCTGCTCTTCCTTTGGAGATGAGCTATTCATTCTCCATTATTCACAAGGGACGTATATGCATCAGAAAGGAGCCCAGTTGTCAGCTTCAGTGAAAAAAGGTTGCAAATGTCTGTAGTCACTTAATTTTGAAACTGAAAATGGCATCTTGCTTCTTTCAGCAGCTATGTTTCAGCCAGTGCAATGCAGGGTTTAAAAGAATGAATAATTGCATCCAAAGAAAGCTAAGTGTTTTGGTTACAGTAGCAACAAAGGCTCATATGTAAGCTATCTAATCTAATAAGGTTTTTATAGTGCTTCATCTCCATGATCCGACAGACTCAAAGGGTCAGCTGTACATAAACATATTGAAAAGTCAAAGGTCCATTGAATATAGCCAGGCCATTCCAGAGAAAACACAGGAGTGGTAGAGTGGCTAAACTGATAGGCAAAGATAGCCATAGATTAAAGTAAATAATTAAATAAATAAAATTTAATTTTAAAGGTTTTGTTGTTATACATATTATTTTGTTATAAATTTCTTAAATTAGTATAATATAGGAAAACTTCCTGAATGACAAATATGAAAAAAATGCATAATGATGTTTTAGTTTTTTTATCCACCAGTTTGCTTCAATAATAAGTAAAATAGTTCCATATTTAACAAAATATGCAAAACCTTAACTTTGAGAAATCTTAATGTTTTTGCGAAATTGTTACAAAGAACAGAGAATATAAACAAATATATTTATAACTTTAGATTTGTGCCAAAAATACCCTTTTAATGATGGAAATAACATATATGTACCTTACATAATGAATTAATTATTTATGAAAAACTGGCACTAGTTTATGCATTGTAACGTTAATTATTCTTAGTAAGGGGCACCAGGAAGTACCAAAATATATATCCTGGTGTGTATTTCCCCTTATTTCATGAAAAGTCCTTGCGTGGACAATAAATTCAGATATTTCATACTTTATAACATTTTCTCCCGAGGTATAGATGGCAGACTTCCAACTCTTCATTTCAGTTAAAAAGTTTCAACGAGAGGACCCACAGAACGCATACCTCCACCAAATTTAACAGGATCTAAGTTGAACCAAGACCCATCTTCTCATTTTATTTTCTTGAAGATCCAACCAGTAGAATCTGTGTATTAATATTAAATAACAAACAGACAAATGATCATGAATTTAATACCTCCTTGATGGAAGTAACTAGTTAAATCACACTGTAAATGACCGACTTGCGGATCATGAAAAAAAATCCGCAACTCATTTCCTGATCTGTATCCCCACTCCCCTCCCAGCCCGATATCTTCCTATCTCGCATTTCATGTGTGTCATGTCAATGCCAGGGAAGTTGGGACGACATGGAGCATCCCTCAGTGACAAGCAACAGGATGGGAGTTGTCCATCACCATAGCAACACTTGACAGGAGAAAGATGATGTTACTATGGCATGGCTAGCGAGAGATGTGAGAATAATTGCCATGGCAACAAGTTATGATTGATGAAAATAATACTTTTTTTCTGAGTAAATTTGAAGAATGATGAAGAAGATTAAATAATTTTTGTTTGATTATTTATGGCGATTCGGGAAACTTTTACCGGTCAGACTTCAAAAATGGTTCTTTTCATAATTACAGGGAAGTAAATGCAATGTTCAAAGTCATTACATAATCTTGTGATTCTTGTCTTATAATTACTAGATAACACCATCATGATTTAACCATGTATTTATAACTTGAAAGTTAAAGAAATGTCAGTACTTTGTTTTATTCACTAGCTATGTGATGCCTTGATCTTATAACAAGCAGTGTTGTCTATGTTTATATTCTCTTTATACAACACGTTCCCTCAAGGACTGCCAGTCTTCTGTCAATGAAATTTGCATACTGCCACATTCTGTGGTTTCCGCTGTCAGATACACATGAAAGGTTTAAAGTGAACAAAATTTCTACCTACCATCAATTGTATCAAATTCTTTCGAGTCTGCACTTAACATTCAGAGTGACTACTGAGTTAGTGGTTAACAAGTAACTAATCAGCTCCTTCAGATGGTTAGCCAATCAAAATTAGAAGGACTGCTTCAGTCTGGACCTTGTATATTCATTATGTAGTGTTAACCATTTTTGAATGTATAGGTCCTACAGGTTAGGTGCAAATTGCTTTAAAACAGCTTTGCATTCAAAAGCAGTTGATTGGTCAACAGAGGTTATTCTCCAAATTATTGATATCACTGAGAAAAAGAGTAATAATTGTTTCAAAGTGTCTGCTGATCTCATTATGTTCTATGATAACTGATTTAGGATTATGGCTTATGGATATGTTAGGCCTTAGAATATGCAGCTTTCGAAGATCAAGCTCTACAAAAGTTAAATTAGAATTAGATTTCTTGTAGTTGTACTAGTACGTCTTTCCCAGTTTGAAATATACAAAGTTATTAACAGACAACAATGCACAACTAATTAAAGAAACTCGTGATGTTACTTTGTTGATTGTACCCCAGTTGTACCTTTAAGACTTATTGCAAAACCTCTAAGATTTATAGATCCATACTAAATCCTTTGTTTTGTCTTTCTAACTTAACTTTTTAACTTAATACATGTTGGTTTCTTATCCTATTTTCTGACTTTTATTTCGTCCGTATTCTTCATTATGATTGCAATTACAATAACATTTAAACTTGTATTTGATTATATTTTGTTATACTGGTTTCAATACATCTGCCACTGTGGCTTAGCGGGAAACACACTTGTCTAGGAACTCAGAGGACGTGGGTTCAATCCCAGGTACAGGCAGATACATAGAACCTCAAGGAAGTTGATAAATGGTCATCCTTGAGCCTCTATCTTCCAGTTAGGGGAATGTCAGTTACTTGTGAGTTGGGGCTGTACCTGTACAGTCGGATTGGTTAAATAGCTCTTTGAGTCCTGTAGTATATGGAGATATTGCGCTGAGTATAGATACATAATAATAATAATAATAATTCAATAAACATGTACTAGTGCAATTGCAATTTAACTAGAATTACAACTCATGATTGAACAACCAAATTGTATTCAGTATTTGAATGGTGTATTACCATTCTAAAACTGTAATGAGGATTACAATGTTTGAAGTAAAGTAGCAAGTAATTTTGGTAGTTTAGTGAAAATATTTTTGTGAAAAATATATATTATTAATCACAATTGCTCAATTTATTGCAATAGGTATTTCCTGTTAATAAAATCCAGAGACCGCTAAGACGGATCCTGTTGAAAGAGGGCAGGAAAACTTATAAAACATGTGAAATATCCAAATTGAGACAAGGCTGGAAGGGGTTTCAGTCTTCAGAGACACAAGTAGTGCACTGATGCAGTCACCCATCCTAGTACTAACATAGCCCATTGCTGCTTAACTTCAGTGATGAGACAGGTACACATCACGCTCTTGCCACAATTCATGAAAGCCAGGAGACAAGAAAAAAGAAGAAAAAAAAAGGAAAAAGTGAAAGGAAAATGTGTAGAAGTGCGAGCCGCGCTAGACCTCGTGCTGGAAAATAGGTTGTACAATCAAAAGATAAGCCTCAAGAACTGCTTGTAACTGTCATGATGCATAAAGATTACTAATAGCACTGAACCCCAATTACTATCTGGAAGCAAAGACGATTCAGCAAACCATTGTCACTAATTTTCTGAAGTGTCAAGATTGCTTATTTTTTGCAGATAACTGTACAAGATAAGTCGTAGGCAAAAAATGATGAAACATAACACCTGCAAGATAAGTCATAGCCACCTAAAGATAGGTTGGGAATGACTTAATATCAAACAGATTGGTCACAACAACTCAGAAATACTCCCTTGTAAAAGTCTTTTAATATGTTAAAGAAATATAAAGCTGGTAAAGTGATTGTGCAACTCTCTTATAAGTTACCCATGAGACTTGGATGCGTTTATAGCCCTACTGTGTACACACAGAGAAAATGTGTATGCCAATTTTCATTTCAGGGTCTATGCGACCTTGATATTCTGTTATAAAATTTCAAGTGTATCTTAAGTGTCCCTTGCAAATCAACCGATTTTTCTCTGTAACCAGGACATAGTTACACATACGATGGGATGTAAGAGAGGCTTTACAACATTTATAATGATCCTGACTGTGCTCGCAACCTTCCCAAGTAAAAATAAATTGTACGTCCCCCTCCATGATATTGCTCCCGACTATAAATTTTGGAACTAGACAGAGTGGAACTGGGGCTATAAAATCTTGAGCAGCATGATAAAGTATAAAACTAGAAAGCACACATGGAGTGCAGATCTCTGCCAATGATTTTCTTATTCTAACCTTATAGTGAGGTAGCATTTGAACATGAAGATATACAGAGTAATGCTGAAAACAAAGGCCAGAGCATTGAAAATTCAGTAAAAATGGGACTTTTGTCCATTCCACTTTTTTGTATGCAGAATATTATTCAAACTTTTATCAAAATTGTATTGAATTCTACCTTTGTTCAGGCCATAGTATACACATAAAAATCAGAAAGATCCTTTCATAACTTTTCTAGTAAATTTAACCACAAACACACACAATTATTAGAAAACAAGACCGTTTAAAACTCTTTGTTTTTTCGTATACAGAGTATGATCAAGATATTTTCCTAAAATTTAATCACTTCTTCTTCAACAAAGTAAAGATGTGTTTATTAGTTTTTGAGTCATTGGCAACACAGACATACAAATGAACCCACCCAAAGTCATAACCTCCTTGGTTGAGTTAATAATTTTACATTGTGTTGGAATAGCACAAAGGGAACATTTGTATCCATTAGCAATTATTTGAAATCCGTTTCCCACTGACATTATGAGGTTACAAAATGAACGGAATCAGTGGGGCCATGTTTGGTACAAAGATATCTGACATTTTGTCATTTGTCAACATAACAAGTATCAATAATCTCCACAGTAATATGCTCGTATCAAGCTGACTTCAGTAATGCCAGTTTCAGTAATAATGAAACTCACACACTTGTTTTTTTGGAACAAATCTACAAATATCATTCAGTTATTCTGATGACAGTTGCAATTTTTAACATTGGCATTAGTATCAATGTTTATTTGAAAGAAAAACACAAGCTGTAAGTGACTTAATATTGGAAAAAAATGGTCATGATTCAGGATCAGAAATGCTCGCTTTCTATATTCAGTGCAACTAATACCCCATCTACAGTAAAGGCGGTATCACCCACGGTAGTCCGCATTTGGTAAAAGGCCCCTGTCCTTTAACTACCGTCCAAGGTTTGTATGTGATCATGTGACACAGTGGTGAAAGGTCCATTACCTTGCACATCCTACGGAAGTTTTGAAATGTGTAAAAATTCTGCCTCTGATTTTGGAACCGTGGGCACAAGAGAACATGTGCAGATAAATTTCTTGCTACAGTAGCTGAAAGTGTAGTCCACGGTGTATATAAGTTTGTGACTGGGTCGTCTTTTGGTGTAAACATGGGGACATAAGGTGTGTGGAGGTAAATGGATGGTCGTTGAAGGAAAGGGATGTTTTGTCCAATGCCTACAACCACAAATTATAATGCCTGTAGTGCAAATGCTACACTAAATCTCGGAAAGTATTTGGCTTCCTTGGAGGTAGTTCATACCACCTGTAGTGTGAATGGGGCTTTACAGAAATAGGCAGATGCAAGAAACAACCATCTTAAGAAACATAAATTGGCCTATTGAACACTGCTCTGTTACTAAAACAGCTAAATTGGTATATAGTGCCATTAAATTTATCCTAAATACTTTGGTTCATACAGCTTTTCCCAAATGGTGGTCCTTTGTCATGGGTCCTATCCCAAGGGGCAGGCTAAATAACCTCCGGAATGTTGATAAGTAATCATTCCCAAGACTCTGGCTTTCAATTAAAGGGCAAAGTTTTCATCCCGGGACAAAAAACTCCTCAAATTACAAAGGTCATACATTTGCAGTCTTTATATATAAATATCAACAGACACCACAGCTTGCTGGGATATAACATATCACCTTTTGACAACACTGATAAACTCTTCCTTCCAGACTAAAAGGGCATAAGTCCTCAAAGTATTGTATTAGTTGATGCAGTTTTTTCACTGTTTTAAAGTAGACAGACTTTATTTAAATTTTCAACAGGAGATTCCTACATAAGTCCTTCTGTACATGGCAGTTGTTAATTGTCTGAGATAGGTGTACATTACAATGCACTTGCCATGCAACACTAGTTTGTTTATTTTAACATCACACTTGACAGGGGAATGAATATTCTTAAATGCTCTTTGACCCCCAACTTTGGGCTTCAAGGGAATGTCAGTCACTAGTCACTACAATTTGGACTATACTAATGCAGTCAAAATGGGTCAAACAGTGCTTTGAGACTTGTAGTTAAGAGATATTACATTGACAGCACATTATACTGTACAGACGTTAATTCTTTTAAGTAACTTTGTTTTAACTCCCTTCATGCAATCTTGGACTTCAGGTAGCTTTGGATACATAATAAAAGTATTAAAGATTGTAACTGGGACTAGTTTCCAAAAGGGTTTCACATTTAGCCATTCTTAGACTAGGTTAGGAACCTTAATGTGATAATTTTATATTAACAAAGTTCCAGGCCGGTTTCATAAAAGGACTTAACCTGAATTGAAGCTTAAAGTTAAGACTTTTGTCTTAAACGTAGGCTAAGTTTATGGTTTTTCACTTTGCATATTTCACAAAGCAGCACAACTCCAAGCTTTGTCTAAGTCTTGGGCTCAAGTTAAGTCTTGAGTCTGGGCATACATATGTGAGTCATAATTTTTTTCCGCTTAAAAATTTGAAATGGCTGTAAGTAAAGTATAAATACAGAAAACCTCCCTAAAGTAGTATTTGAATAGTTCTTAAGTGATCACATGGTTTACATTTGCAAAATATTGTTTTTCCTCAGATAAAATGTGTCAAACAAAGGATATATATATCGGCAGTAGTATATTTTGATTTGACATAAAAGGTCCAATGACACAGACAACCACTGTGGTTATTTGATTAGCTGGGACTTAGCTTAGTTATCCATTGTGGAATTCAGTTAAGTTCTACATGTAGATAAGACCAATGTCTTAGATTTATGTCCCTGGCTTAGCCAACAACTTTGACTGGTTCATTAAATAACAACAGTGGTTTTCTGTGTCATGTGACCCTTTATTTCTACTGATTACTGATGTTGACTCAAATCCTTTGTTCTACATATTTTACCTTGGAAAATACTTTTGGGGAGATGTTTTATGCATTTTTGCATTCACTTTTTGGCCATTTTGTAATTTCAGGTGGAAAAAATTTATCGTGGCCATTTTTAAGCCTATGTTCACAAAAGTTAAAATCCCGCTTCCAGGTGGACTTAGCTCTAAGTCCAAGATTTAGCCAAAGCTTAGACTTACCTGTTTACTTTGTAAAATCTTCTAAGATCACAGGCTTAGCCTAAACACTTTTTCGAATTCGCTGTTGATAGAACTTTAAAATATACATTACTAAAGTAATTTTTGAGGAAATTAACAGTGTGTTTATTGATATGAAGGTCAGGAAGCTATATTGATTAATGTACTGGAATATTGCTTATCTCCTCCCAAGGCATGACCTGTATCAAACACAAAATAAATGTCAAACCCAGAACACCTGTTCTGGTAACTATAGAGAGTAAGTGCCATTAAATTGTGATAAGACTAGATATCCAAAAAGATTTAATGAATCCTCTAAACTGTAGCAGAGTTGAACTAACACTGGAGCTCAGGAAACCAAATAGAGGCAAAATACATCAGTTCAAGTATAGAGTTGCTCATTTGTTGGAAATATTTTCTTGTGATTTCGGTAAACCAGATTAGTTTTTATGGATAATCTTGCAGAAATTATCTTTAGTTGCTGTAGTTCTTAAACTGTATAACTACCGAATATTCAGTTTAATGAACTGAGGCTCATTCTTTCAAATTTTGTATTTCCCTGCTGTAGTGTACTAAACTGCCTCTTCTGTTTAATTTACCTTCTATATATTTATATGATCGCAATTAACCCCATTCCTTTTGTTAAATCTAAAATTCATTTAATTGTAGTTACCAGTGACATATGCTGGGCTTATATAGGAATTTTTATCCACTCAAGGTAATATATTCTTAAACTATGGGAAAACAGACTGGGAGACATTTTACCGCCACCAAGGAGGTTCTGTAATTTGTTTGTTGGACTGTTTGTTTGCAAACCAGGAAAATGTTGAAAATGGCACAAGGAACAGGTTATCAAATTTTAGTGGTGATCCGGATCTCCGTCTTGATCCAGGATTTTTACAAAGGAATTTTTACCATTGCATTACTAAGGGGTATTTGGCATGCTGGACCTTGGTGGAGGTATGTGCTCTGTAAGTGTTATTGTTTCTTTGTCACAGTCCCCCGTCTGCCCCACTTTTGTATTTTGGTAAAATTTGCTTGTGAAACTTTGAATAAAAATGAAACATAACTAATTTGACACATGTGAAAAAAGATCACCTATGAAGATAAACAGTGTAATTCTGGTTAGGAACTCTACTGTGTTATCATCTTCATTTATGATGTTTTTGTATGTCATTTCGGAAGCTTTCTGATTATATTGGTACTTTAAATTTATTTTACATTTCAGATCTTGGTAAAAATGGTGACATGAATTAGTAAAACATAAATAATATAGACTCACTCTGTACATTACTTTGGCTGTTAAACATAAATATTATGGGCATTATACGAATACAGCTCTGGTGATTGTTGTATGAAATCAAGGTAACTATATATAATGTTAGAAGTGCCCAGCCGCCAGGGTAGCTGCATTAAAACATATTTGTAAAGGCAGAACTGTGAAGTAAAACAAATGGTTATACATAAATATTGACTGTAAATGTTGTGTGGCCTTAACCTGACATGAGTGAATGAGTGCTGTTTGATGATTTCTTTGAATGATATATGTTAACTTCTCTGGAGCATTGAGATAAGCTACTTCTAGCCTCGCCTGAGGCTTTGGCATTTTAAGACATATTTTGGGATATTTGCATCTACTTTAACCAGATTGTGGTATTTCAACTACTGTAGTTAACTGTATTAGCCTATAAATGGTAGCCTGGCTGGAGCCTCTAAAATATCAAAGCTCACTAGAAATAGTTGATCACCAAGCAGTTTGAGGAATATACATTATTTGGATATAGAGAATGTTAAGGGTTGAATCTTCACCCAAAACAAATACACACCAAATTATAAACATATGTATTTTTTCAATTAATGAACTGCTGATTTATTTTAATAGCTTTATCATCTGAATTTATTAATTGTATAATCCATTAGTTGTATACACCCCTATTCCCCCATAACACTGTGTATAGCAATTTACAAGCAAAAACATTAGCTATTCAACATCCCAGGAAAAAATAAATAAATCCCAATTAAAGAGATCAGTGGTATGATCGAAAATAAAAGTCTTATGATTTGCTCCTTAATACCACAATTCGTAACAAGAGTGCTCAGAGAGTGCGTACCTCTGCCAAGGCCCAACAGCTCCAATATTGTTTATAAAAATCCTTTAAAAAATTCCTGTATGCATATGGTGACCAAATCACAACTAAAATCTAACCATCTGTTGCTTGTAGCATGGTCAACAAACAAACAAACAAACAGACAAACAAACTCACCACACCCAAAACATAACCTGATACAACTAATCTTCTGTTGGATCAAGACTCTTAGTATTACCGTAAAAAGATAGGTTGTCAAGCAGTTCTGACTACAAAGATTAGATACAATTAGTTATGAAGGAATGAATGATAAAGTTGTTAGGGATATTCAGCATGGAGTAACTGAAAATGTACAAACCAACTCACTTAGATAGTACAGAAACAAACAAACAAGAGAAAACAATTCTGATTTTTTTTGTTCTATGTCTAACTCAGGATCAATGATCAACTTTGAGGAGAGCCAAGGCACAGGTAGACCCTATGCTGGTTGAAAATATAACCCTGATCTCATACATATTTTTATTTATGTAGTTATTGCCAAAGACACAAACACATTTTTTATTTCGCGATCCAGATCTAGATGATCTCCCAGGAGGACCAAGCTACAGGTAGACATCACCTTGTGTAAAGTGTGAGCCTGAACCATTGTATAGTTGTTGAATGTATGTGCACTGGCAAATACTGCCTGGCGCTACATCAAACCTCCAGGACAAACCTCAAAATGGCACAAAACGGAAGCTGGAATATTTATTAACATTTGATCATCATCGGTAAAACTCGTGAACTTTCGCATACCAAATAAAGATGTAGAAGTGATGACAGCAATAAATTAAATAATTTCAGTACTTTCCGCGTGCAAATTTAGGGCCCTGATTTCATGTAGAAATTATATTATGGCCCATTAAAAACGAGTATAAAGGGTTTATTCTTTTGATTTTATGTTGATGCTTTTGTAACTTGCGCTTGTGTCAATTCATATTTTAGTAAAAGGAAATCCATGAAACTACACTCAAAACTAGCAAAAATAAGGTTTTTGTATCCAAGTTGTGCCAAGTTATGGTTGGAAGCATTAAACAAACAAAATGATGACAATACTCCCTTCAGGATGTGAATTATAGAGATGAATGGAGGCGTAATATCTTTGTTATTAACTCTTGACTCTATAAACTCAGTTAGGTCATGTGACCATTCAATAATATGCTTGCAAATACACTGTCGAAATGAATGAACTTTTATTCTGTATGTCAAAGTATTAGGCGTCCTCCATAGACAAAATCCAAGCAGATTATCATCCGATTGTTGCATTTGTGGAGTGTATATTTCACATTTTCGAAACCAGAATGGAGGAACTTGAAGTTTCCTGTTTTGTTGCCCTGAATTTATTAGTTTATAATGATACTTTTTATCATATTTTAATTATAATTTGTGAAAGTATCAACATACATTTTTAAAAGAATGTACCATGCTTTTAAAAACATGTCTTTGTTTCTCCCACCATTTTTTACAATGAATTGTGGGTAATCCAATCTACTGAATCCACCTTTTGAGGTCAATTGCAGATTTGTTATCCATTTCATTAATCTGTGCACTCCACAAGCCAATTCGCCTATCGGATGAATGTAGGTTTCTTGGATTACACCGATGGAGGACGCCTGCTATCATGGCACAATTTGCTGAATTGTTTAAAAACTCCTCCAAGTGAATAGAGCAGAGCCAACATGAAAGGGAGAGGTACCACTTTGATGGCTCATTGCCCTGTCAAACCAGCTTGGCAGACTATAAAATGGTGTTTGATCCTATTTTTATATCTGTTGTATAAATGCATCACCCCTCCACTGAGTCAGTGCAGTTGTTATGTAAAGCCATAAAACACAAGAGCATAAAATATTCATATGACCAAATATTTGTACTTTGTTGAGGGCTTTTATTTGTCTGTCAAATAACCTGAAAAAGTGTGTGGAAGTTATGGTTACATAAATTCAACAAAAATATCAGTCTGATTGAAAGTTTTTACAATATACAAATGCCTCTGAAGAGCATTTGCATATTCAAAGGATTTAAAGTTCGTGATCTTGGTCATTTCACAGCAAACAGAAAAAAATATGTTGCAATATGATTTACAGCTTGTTTATAGTCTAGCCTAGTCCAATCATATATTTATCTATAACACTTAAATTTTGTACCAGTAGTTTATGAGAGGACACTTCCATATCCACACCTGTACTCTCCGATAGGTTCATGACCCTGTAAATTCTTCCATCCAGGAGACAGATCTTTTCGTTCAAATTGCTTGTAATCATGATGGAAACATTTTGGACCGACTATGAACAGGCAGTTTTGGATCTGGAACTTTTGTGAGCATTCAGGAGTGAATTGTATGTCTTCCTTATTAAATCAAACTTTTTGAAATTATCATAAACTGTCACCTCTCCTGCTAAGATCTAGCATTTGGGAACCTAACCTTTACAAACCTCCCATACACCTATCTTAACATTCGTACAGAAATCTTTTCCATCTTAAGTTGATCCTAGTGATCCTATAGGTCTTTGTGAGGTTTGTAGCCTATTCCAGGGGATTCAGAAGTCAATTGGAATATTTACGGAGAAAATGCAATGCAACACATAAATGTGGATTGAATAAGTATACTTCTGTTTATTAAGCAAACATGCCTTACTCCAAGCTTTGTAAATAAAATACACCAACTTCTTTTTCAAATAATTTGACAATTATTTTAAATAGTTCATTATCTCGCAAGTATGGAGTCCCTATAGGGACACTGTGACTTATATTTTAACATGTATCAAATTGTGATCATGAGAAGATCTTGTGAGCAGCACCTATAATGTGGTGATCATCAGAATATTTCTTGCGCATCACTTATTATGAGGTGATCAACAGATGATACACTGAGCACGACTTATTATGTGGAGATCAACAGATGATACACTGAGCACGACTTATTATGTGGTGATCAACAGGTGATACACTGAGCACAACTTATAATGCGATGATCAACAGGTGATACACTGAGCATGATTTATTATGTGGTGATCAACAGATGATACACTGAGCACGACTTATTATGTGGTGATCAACAGATGATACACTGAGCATGATTTATTATGTGGTGATCAACAGGTGATACACTGAGCACGGCTTATTATGTGGTGATCACCAGATTATCTCATGATCATGGCTTGTTATGATCACCAGGAGATTTTGTGAGCATGACTTATAATGAGGTGATCACTAGATGGTCCCATGAACACCATTTATTATGCACCGATCACGAGAAGATTTTGTGAACACAATTTAATTTTTATGTAGTGATCACATAATGTTCTGATCTCAACTTTTCTATGATCACCACATCATCTAGTGCTCAGTAGATGGCTTAGCAGGCATCAGGTCATCTGGTCATCACAATATCATCTCATGGCGTTGTAATCACCAGTTGGTCATCACATCATCTGGTGGTCAGAACTAATTTAATCATGAGCACCACATCGTTTAGTTATCACGACTTACCAAAACTATTATATATATCAGGGTCCTATTTAGTTCAGTAATACGCTGTTTAAGGTGACAATAAATGAAGCATTAAGATTTAATAATTACATGCACAGTTGGCACTAAAAGGGGGCCATACTAAAAGTAAAACACACTTGTGAGTTTAAGATCACTTTAATATTACGTGGCCCCATTCAGGTGGCCTCAACTAAAGTGAATTAAATGCAAGGTCATATTAATGTTATCTGGTGCATCTTCAGAAATAGCACAGGGGCTGGTATCTGCTATTTTGAACTTGGTGCCAGGGTTGGGACCCGAAACCGTGGAGGTGATCATTTAGCAAATGTACTTGTATTGGTATGGCATGACCCTTGTTACCAAGCTTTGGAATGTGAATTATACCCAGTACTCTTTGAAACAGGTGTGCCCACAGTGAACTCTCTAAAGCATATTTTTTTATCTTTAAAAGGAAATAGCTTTAGACAAATCACAAAGATCTAAGAACATGTGTACTTAAAATGCCTTGGTTCAAAGTTGGAAAATATCCAGTTATTTCAATTACAATTTTGTTGGACACAAAAGCTTTAAATGGAATTAGCCAGATGGTTAACTACGTCAATAAAATGTTCTAAAGGTTCAGAATATAAGGAATCAGTCTGAAGGTCTCTATATTTGATGTAAAAAGGCAGGAATTTCACTCTATTCTGACAAGCCATTCGAGTGACTAGATGGGTGGGGGGCACAGCTCACAGTGGGTAACATACATACCTGGGGTGCTGGGTTCAATTTATGACCTGAAGTGAGTAAACTGTAAAATCATACCTTTCTTTCCTATTACATCTAAACTATTACATCTGATCTCAATGCCGTGATATATGCAGTACTCTGTGTTGAAGGGAAAATCAATCAATCAATCAATCAATCAATCAATCAATCAATCAATCAATCAATCAATCAATCAATCAATCAATCAATCAATCAATCACCTCTAATTCATAGTGATATATGGACGTCAAATGATTTATTCCTCCTTGCCGGGAATGCATAGCTGCACCTTAAGTAAATGTGTAAAAAAAGGAATATTACCATAATTTTGCCATAATGTTATGATAGAATTTCCATAATATTGCCTATTTCAGGAGTAACTCTTGCTGATTGTGATACCGCTATACCCGGTTTCAGAGATAAAGTTCAAGATGCTACCATAATTTTAGCATGTTTTATACCTAATGTTGTCTACTTTCAGGAGCAACTCTTGCTGAGTGTGATGCCAGCACATTTGGCAGAAGAAATGAAGACCAAGATGTTAAACAAGCTGCGAAAACCTAAGGGAAAGAATGGAGAACTGACTCGCCGGAAGTCTGCTTATGGACGTTTTCAAGACCTCTACATAAGAGTGTATGATAATGTTAGGTAGGAAACTAGGTCTCACACCATCTTCTTACAAACACGAGTCCTTCAGTCGTATTTTTTAACAAGCATATTAAGGCACCGCATTTGCAAGTTAAGTTTCCCCACATAGCTTCTTCAGCACCTTTATACCCATAACCCTGGTTTACTGTCCTAGAATGTCACTTGAATATTGTTTTGTCCATTCTTTTTTTAGTTTATCGCACTCAGATCAGTCTTGTGGGGAAGATATTGCACCTGTAAAGAAAAACTTTAAATTAAAGGATTAATTTTTTTCAAAAATATTTTCAAAAAAGTTAGTTTTACCATTAAATCTTTGGTCTAGTGACCTGCCTGTCCCTGACCACGTTGATTCGTAAAGACCACCTCTTTATAACAAATCCTAATTCCTCTTGGAAGCAGAGGAGACTAATGTTAGCAAATTGACGATCACTAGGAATTGATCTGTTATCATCTGTTTTATCAGGAAGATTGGTTGAATCACGGACAGTGTAACACTAACAAAATTAGTCTTTAGACAAATATGACAGAATGGATTGGTCGAGTTGTATTGGGGTGGTCGGAAGGTTAACTAGTGATAGGATACATGGGGAAATGTGGGAATATTGCAGCTAATATCTCAGGAATGTGAATTTTAAATTTGTGGACTAATGAGATATTATCCTGAAAGTTTTTTAGTCAGATGATCTGATTGTGGATATATTAGTTTAAGATATAGAAAAGGTATGATATAGGAACAATTTTTTGTTAGTAAGGACAGTTAGAACTAAGGTATTCATAAAAAATCTCAAACTGATGGTCAAATTAAATCATTGAAACAAATATGAAGTCCTTTGTAATTATATACGTAAATTACATATTATTAATTAAAAAGTTGTACCTAAGTAAATATATTCTCAAATTTTAGTATAAGGTTAACACAAATATAAATATTAAACCCTGAAGATTACCTTTGAGGTTTATATATATATTAGTAGCCACTGGGGTCTGTGCGACCTGTGGTAGTAAAGTTTTATCATAAATTGCCCTTTAATTTTTAAACCATAAAACTGCAAACAAAGTTTGTTTTATGTCAAACACAATTAAAATATAACCTGGTATTCTCTTTTGAAAGACTTAGAAGTCCAGGGGCCGGTTTTACAAAGCCTCCTTAAGATAAAGGTCACCTTAAATTTAAGGGTTTCCTTGAATTTCTCCCTCCCTTTACAAAGCCTCCTTACTTGTTTAGGCTGGCATACCCCCCACCTTAGTTATACCCTGGCGGGCGCTTTTTAGATGTCGACCCATGCCTGTCCCTGGACTCTCCCTTCTTGGACTCAAGCACATTAGAGGATTTGTATCAATTTTGCGCTATATAAATCCTACTACTATTATTATTATTATTATAAAAGAGACCTTGAAAACTCCCTTCAATTTCAAGGAAGCTAAGGACCTACCTTATATTTAAGGAAGTGTCCATCAAGGAATGTTTATTAACTTTAATGAACATTTGCTCCCTCAGTTTTCAGGAAGACCAGGTAAGGAGAGTTAAAGTTTTGGAGAGGTAAGGAGAGCTTTGTGAGACGGAGATTTTAAGTGGCCTTCCCAAAGGAAAAAATGACCTTCCTTTACTAAAGGAGGTCTTTCCAAAGGAGGTTTCGTGAAACCATCCCCTGGTACACCCAAGAAAATCTGTCAAATGGTCACTAAATTATCAAGCCTTATTGAACCTTGCACGCCCCTCGACTCTCCTTATTAAAAATGATTTTTGTTAACTAGCGCACTGAGCTCCTCTTAGTGGGGAAGATATTGCGCCTGCAAAGCAGTAGATTAGATTAGATATTGCCTTCGGAAATCACCAGTCTGTTCCCTCAGCCCAATTGAACAAAATTAGCTGACAGTTTTCTGATTTGCAATACTCATGGGATAAATGCAATTAGTTTCCTAAGATCATCAGGTCACATGACACAGTTTCAAGTTTCAGAAATCATCCAAAGAACTCTCACAAACATCTGTCCCATCCCACGTTACTCAAGTTCAATTTTGCTTATGACTCATATCTTGGACCATGATGTTGGAGCATGATATGAAACAATTAGCAATTTATAAGTGTCTTCAAATGCCTCAAACTGTTCTGTTTAATTCTGATTTTCTCATAAACAAGATCTTCATTACACTGAACATAAAAATAAAGAAAATTATTTAACATCAGACGAAAAAAGAAAGAAGTTTAACATTTTAACTTGACTTCTATGCTAGATATTAACAATATATACCAATTTAACAAAGACTTTATAGATCCCTTTTATATAAAATAGTTGTATTGGTGTGTATAGACAGGCTAAGTTAAACCTGGTCCAACATGATCCAGTCTACACCCAAAAATGCATTGTGGATAACAAGGGACCATTTGCCCCCATAAGCCAGAATTAACCAGACACATGATATGACCTCTTGACCTTTAGCATTATAAATTATTTACACCCAAATCAGTTGATGAATATGTATTACTAGGCGATTGACCCATGATTAATGTCAAATTACAATTTATAAGTGATGACCAAGGGGTTTACACTGGTTCATAGATCTACACAAGGCCTATGACAAAGTTGTATTTTTATTCTAGAAAGGAAGATTTCATATGATTATGGACTTGTTTTCTATACATGACAGAGATGCCAATTCAGTTGTGACCAAAAACCAACCAATTGCAGAAAAGTTGTCAACCAACCAAAGATGTGGAAATTGACCTGGTGCAATGTCAAACAAGCAATCAGATAAGCTAAAACACACAGATAACAAGCCTTGGGGAAATTTTATTAGTCTTTTAGTACAATGTTAAAAGAAACAACTAAAAATTAGACTATCATGTTAACGTGTTACTTTATGTACATGAAGTCCCCATCATATAAAATCATGAATTGACATTGTACTAAATGGTATAAATGTTTATATACAGCCACAGAGATGTGATGACATGATGTAAAAGTCATGAACAACAGTCTCTCCAGTGATGAGCCATGAAGATAATTTGCAAAGACCATTCCAGCACAAGTAGACCAGTCAGCAAGCTGCATATGGATCCAATTGCAATTCTGCTGATACCATTGCTGATTCCATGTGTACCTCAAACATAAAATACAATGTCAGCAACATACAACAATGGAATACTAATCTGGGGGGAGGGGAAAAACTAGTGGCCATGTGCTCTGCACATTTCAGAATGACCAAAAAGTGGACCACACTTTACCTCAATAACTATTATTCAGACCAGTGGTCAGACGTTGAATTACTCACCCCCAGTACATTTTGCTAAATATAGTGACAGGTCACTGCACTAGTGAATAAGGCCAATGCAAGTAAAACTAGTGGAGTTAATTTTTTGGTTCAACTGAATCATGGTGTTAACACAACCATACCCACAGTCTACACCCAAAAATGCATTGTGGATAACAATATGGGGACAAGGGACCATTTGCCCCCATAAGCCAGAATTAACCAGACACATGATATGACCTCTTGACCTTTAGCATTATAAATTATTTACACCCAAATCAGTTGATGAATATGTATTACTAGGCGATTGACCCATGATTAATGTCAAATTACAATTTATAAGTGATGACCAAGGGGTTTACACTGGTTCATAGATCTACACAAGGCCTATGACAAAGTTGTATTTTTATTCTAGAAAGGAAGATTTCATATGATTATGGACTTGTTTTCTATACATGACAGAGATGCCAATTCAGTTATGACCAAAAACCAACCAATTGCAGAAAAGTTGTCAACCAACCAAAGATGTGGAAATTGACCTGGTGCAATGTCAAACAAGCAATCAGATAAGCTAAAACACACAGATAACAAGCCTTGGGGAAATTTTATTAGTCTTTTAGTACAATGTTAAAAGAAACAACTAAAAATTAAACTATCATGTTAACGTGTTACTTTATGTACATGAAGTCCCCAAACCCAAGCTAGTGTGTGTTTAAAGTAGCCTTAAAAGTTTGTGCAACTTGCGAAGCTGCTGTTGGAGTGTTGTGTAAATAGGTCCAAATGGCATCACTCTGCCAGCCCCCATGGGCCTGTATATTTTGGAGTTGTACATTCTGATTAAACGCGAATGAGGTGCCAGAGCGTCTAAAAGCATGAAATCCCAAGTTTCTGTCATGAAGATGCAGATTTACAAGAATAGTAGCCAAAGTAGCCCTAACTTTGTAAGCTGAGAGTGGTACCCATTCAGTTTTGCCTTTGGGTATAACAAACAAGGGGTCCAAATCAGAGCAGTTTCTTTGCTTTAACAATACTCTCAGTGCTCGGACAGGACAAAGATAGGGATCTTGCAGCTGAGGAATCTGTATGACTTTAAGAGCCTGGGATGCTTGCATAGCCTTATGCCATTTCAGTAAAATATGGGCCCCAGGGTGTCCAAAAATGACATCACCTATAGTCAACTGTCTTGTGACATCAAATGCGGCCTGAGATTGGGACACCAAGTTAGAAAGGCGAAAAAATCCAAAATATGCCAACAGAAAAATTGCCCTATAAACTAGGCCATTGGCCACAGCATCACAATGCATGGAAATTCTTCTGAGATCAGGGATAGTAAATACAGGCCTTAACTTTGGTTGATAGGGAGCATTCATGGATACTGACTTAAGGAACAGATCAAGCTTCCTGTAATACAAATGTGAAGTTTTACAATCATAAATCTTAGCAAAGTGCCTAAAAACAGCCAGTTAGTTCTGTAAAGAAGAAACTGTATTTCCCAATATGACCAGATACTCAAAGAATATGAGAACTGCTTCCACAGTATCAAATTTTAATTTAAAAAAATTTGTAAAAGCTAAATAAAATTTGAATTTGCCTTGATAAACTGTGGCTGTGCGAGGTCTTACCCCTGTTTCTATGCGAGCAGAAGCATTCTGTAACAGAAGATTGGCCAGCTGAGATCCTAGAAAACAATTATATAGAAAGGTCTGGGTAGAAATAGTGATCAGGAACTGTCCACCAATTACACTGATTCAATTCCCTGACAATCTGGTTATCTACCCTTTTGCCCCACCTGGAAAGGCAATCAGCATATTTATTATTGATACCATAGATATGACTATAGATAAGAGTTATATCATGTTGAGCAGCAATAGCCCACAAAGTGCGAGCACAGGCCATGAGAAATTCATCTTGTATGCGACCAGAGTTTAAAGCGTTGACTACTGCCAGGTTATCACAAAAGATATGAATTTTTGTGTGGGCCCAACAATGCGCCCAAAGTCTAAGTGCGACCACTATGTTAACAACTTCAAAGTGAACTATTGTTAAATTATTACAAAAGCTGTTCGGATAACTGGATGCATATACATTTTCATTCCATTTAGCCCCTACTCCCGACAGTGATGCATCAACAAATACATCCATGGAAGGGCGATTAATGTCCATAACAACTTTGCCATTGTAATTAAGAAGGAACTTATTGAACCATCTCAAGTCCTGATGGAATTTTTTCGGTTAACCGAATTTTTTTACCAATAGGAGTATTTCGCATGGCCTGAAGCATTCTGTTTACAAACAACCGCGCAGGAACCACACATTTATGGATATATAACAGCCTACCAAGTAGACTTTGAAGTTGACGTCTAGTTGCAAAGGTTCTACTAGCCCATTGGTTACATATGTTCTTAATCTCAAGCAATTTATCCTCAGGTATTGAATTTTGACCTTTTTCAACGTCAACCATGATACCCATACATATTAACCGTTGAGAAGGTGGTTCTAACTTATCAGGATTAATGGGGATACCTAGATAACAAAACAACGCTTTTAATGTGGCAAATAAAAGCTGTGCGTCATTCTTAGCGTCAACTCCGATTACGTCATCAATATAGTTGTGCACTGCACATCCACGTGATGTCATGACATCACGCAAGATATCGGTTACACGTTCGCAGAGCGCACTTCCTGTTTTTAGGCCAAACGCCACGCTTAGGTTTATAAACACCTGCTGCTTATGAGTGACGCCCATGACGTCATAATCCTTCGGATCTAAACGCAAGTTGTGAAATGCTCGGCTAATGTCTATCTTAAATAGATAAGCATCTTTACCAATTCGATTTATAACTTTCAAAATGTCATCAACTGAAGGGTATTTTAATATATAGTCTTGATCATCATAACAGTTATCCTCAATTGCAGAGTTAACAGAGTGACCCTTAGGCCAGCTCAGATCCACTATTATGCGTCGACTGGCTTTAGGTTTAGGTCTGGACAACATGAGTGAGATATGTAAATTATTAAAAATGTCCTTGGGGCAGGGTCCCACCATAGCCTTACAGTTGATTTCCTTCTCCAAATAAATCTCCATATCTTCAGGAAAAGCCTTGGCTGATGGATGGTTTTCAACATGTTGATTATAATTGAATTTTTGTTTATTGATACCTAGTGGGAAACCATATTCCAAGTATTGGACTAGATCATTATCAGGATGATTCTTCATCAAAGTTTTCCAATTATCAATATTTAAATCAGAAGGAACTATAATCCTGGCCTCCTTATAGTTTTCAACCTTAGTGCCAACCACCCGTTTATGTGCTTCATTGTAACATTGATGTTGCAGTAATTTTATTACCCTGCTCCCAACTAAGTGTTCTTGTAATAGGGACTGATACAAAGCCTATTTTCTTGTCTAAGATCTTTTGTCTGTGCTTTGTATCATTAAAAGTAGCTAAAATGTTTCTTTTATTACATAGACTCAAATACCCATGTTGGCCTTTAAGTTGTTTAAAACTACTACTCGCAGTAGTGTTACGTGAGCTATGCTGCTTTTGAAGCAATTCATGCCTTCCTGTATTGAAATTAAAATTAGGAACAAGAGTTTCTTTCAAATTGTCAAGGGTGACTTGTTTTTGATCAGTAGAGATTGATAGCAAAGCTCGAGGGCTATTATTTGCAATTTCGAACTTTTTTTCCAAGTTTTTGTAATTATTATAATTTCCGCTTACATTATTGTGGTCAATAGCTTCAGGCAGTGGCCTACAAGACTTTTGGTCTAAAAGGACGTTATTTATATCCAATGACAGACTATTTCCTGACCAATTATAACTCATGTCATCGTAGTTTGTGTCCGAACGACCACTATGTGCTGATGAACCCATATGACAATAACGGATATAATGGTTCCTGTAACTTTGACATTGATTATTATTATCACAACTAAAATCATCATAAAACAATTGATAGTTATAAGTATCTACATATGAAATGGCAGAGCAATTCTGAAACGTGTCACCAGATCGCTTGTGTGGAAACACTGGACTTAATTTAACATCATTTACGTACATGTCACCACTAGATACATCAGCCCAACTTCTATCTTGAACGCGCATCAAATCGCGTTGCTCTGACAAGGCAGTGTTTGAGTAACAACCAAAGTCCAATGATCGTGAGAGATTAAAATTGCAAATTCTATCACCATAGAGGTTGTTTCCATTACTACGACCCTTGCAATCTTTACATTTTCTAAACTTTTTCAAAAAGGTTAGTTTTTTACATCTTTCTTTTCTCCGTTTTTTGACAACTTATAACAATCACTTTGTCTGTGATTCAAGAACCTCTTAGTCAATGAAAAACAATGAGCACATGCATGTTTCAACCATGTTTGACCTTCTTGATGATCTCCATTATGAGAACAACTGTTACTGTTGAACCTACAGCAAATGATTTCTTTCTTTTGGCCACTATTTGTTTTACTATTCGGCTGCAACGTACGTTGCGTACATCTCATATGGATCCTATCAACAGATTCAAACTTATCCCATGAACATCTACCCCTTTCCATTGTCTGTAGCACTACACTATGAGCCGTTTTCACTGTAGCCCAATTTGTCTCAATTGCATCCTGCATTAAAAGTTTAAATATTGCAACATATTATCTCGGGCTACCTGGCTTTGTCCCTCTTGTATACACCCAATATGCCCGAAAATAAATTGAACTGGACTCAATTCTTTATATTGAGGATTTTTCCCACTAATGCCAGAATAACAAAACTCATAGGGCCAGGCTACTTCTACTTTTTTCTTATTTTCATTTGCTCTAAGTAAACCAGATTTAAAGTTTACTGTACCTGTATCTCTTGGTTTGCCACGCAGGCGCCTAATCTGCTCATGAACCTGACTTTGAATGAGCTCATTCTCCTTCAAGAAATTGGCTCCTGGCAGCAAACTATCTTGCTCATCTTCAGACTCAGACTGAGTTCTCTCGATCTGTACTTTAACTCTGCATTGCTGTGAGCACTGATGTGATTTCTTTGGTGAACTATGTGACACACCACTTAAGGAATGTGATCTACTGTCAATTTTTGATTCAAGTCTTTTATTATTTGCCTCCAAGGCTTGTATTTTCTCTAAAATCAGTGCAAGTGCATCATTGCCACCCTGAGCTGGGACTGCTACTGGAGACACAGCTGGATTACCACCAACAGCACCTGGCTGCTCTGCAGCACAACTCTGTGACGTCTCCTGTACCATTTCCCCCACAGGTGCAGATGAATTTAATCTACAATTTCTCCCCACAGGTCTGGGGTGCTGTGACTCCCTGACCAGGAGATCACAAGATTTGCAGTAGAATTTCGCCATCTGTAATGAGAGTAGATCACGCACCACAGCAAAACCTGGCTTGTTAAAAATACCAAGCTTTAAATCAAACCAAAATAAAGCAAAGTTTTGAACTTGGTATTTTATCCCTAAAAAATATATTTAATTCTCCAAGCAATTGCTTGAACAAGCCGCGCCTTGCTGTGAGCTTTTAAACAGAAAAACTTGTGGCCATGTGCTCTGCACATTTCAGAATGACCAAAAAGTGGACCACACTTTACCTCAATAACTATTAATTAGACCAGTGGTCAGACGTTGAATTACTCACCCCCAGTACATTTTGCTAAATATAGTGACATGTCACTGCACTAGTGAATAAGGCCAATGCAAGTAAAACTATTGGAGTTATTTTTTTGGTTCAACTGAATCATGGTGTTAACACAACCATACCCAAAATTAGCATGGATCATTGTTGGTGTGTACAATATTGTAGCAATAAAGGATGAGGTTTGAGTACTGTATCGGCGAGTAAATCACAAAAAACGGAAAAATGGATGAAGACATAGACCGGTATAATTTTAACACAAAACGTCTATTTATTCAGTCAAGATATGTAGTTGTTTAGGAACTATATCTTTGCTGAATTACAGCCATTTGGACTTCTTTTGCAATATTGTATCCCTTGCATTATAATGTATGCTAGCAACGATGCACAGCGATGAGTTTTCATTCACTGTGCATTTCCGGTCTTTATAATTTGCTGTAACTAGACTGTCCTAACATTGAATCAGTATTTTGAAGAAAAGCTTAAATGTTCACACAAAAGCACAAGGTAATCGGAAATGCTCCCTATGCTCTCTGTTATTTATTCTTAAAATTGTTCATATTTCTCTATTATGCCTTAATTATTTGTCATTTTAGCATATTATATGCAGATATCGTGAACTTCACTCCTCTTGCCTCATCCTGTTCTCCTGCAGAGCTGGTTAGCTTACTCAACGAACTCTTTGGCAGGTTTGATAAACTTGCACACAGCCACAACTGTACTCGCATCAAGTTCCTGGGGGACTGCTACTACTGCGTCTCTGGCATACCTGATGCTCATCCGAAACATGCAAATAACTGTGTGCAGATGGCTCTGGATATGCTGGGTGTTATCAAAGAAATCCGCTCTCTTACCAGAAGCACTATTGATATGAGGATTGGAATTCACACTGGAGTTGTCTTATCTGGAGTATTGGGACTGAAGAAGTGGCAGTATGATGTGTGGTCGGATGATGTCGTGATAGCAAATTGCCTGGAGTCCTCCGGGGTACCAGGTATGATCCACATATCTCGAAGTACTCTTAATGAGCTGGATGACACCTACCAAGTGACAGCAGCCAACCAGAACCGTAACCAAATCCTTGTCAGTAAGGAAGTTGAAACCTTTCTGATCCAGACGTCGGAATCGGATAATCGTGAAAAGAAGGTCATCGAACGCATGGAGTCAAAAGTTTGCCTGGATACAATGCAACAGCTACTCGTGTCACCGATAAACATCGCATCTTTTTTGACATCATGTGCAGAACCCAAACCGTTTGCTGAGACTAGTTGCGAAGAGAGAATTGTAGACACCAGTGTGCAGCAAGTTGAAAAATCTCTCCAAATATTCAAAAGGACAATGTTGATATTTCCTCAGTGCATCGAAGTCGAAGGTATTCACTGGACTGCACTGACAAACTTACACAATGAAGTAAGCCAGTGGAATCGCAAGGACAAATATTTCACACAGAGCTGTATTGTGGCCTGTGGTATCAATGCTTTCATATCTGTGATGGGACTCTGTGTCCAGACAGCTGGATCTATAACCATCCCGCTTCTGGCAACCATGGCTGCAGTGTTCATAGTGCTTGGAATTTTCCTCTTTGCCTCACTCTACTTCAAGGACTTCAAGCTCATTAAAATTAAAAAATTCAAGTGCTCCATCAAAGTGAGGTTAAAGGTATATTTCAGAATTGGTCTGTTTGTTCTTATTCTTCTAGGATACTTCTTCTTATCCTGTGTCTTTCTAACATGTGAAATTCCTACACAGAGAAACTCCACGGATAATCGAACGTTGGATATATCAGTACCATCTGGGAAATCTGGATGGGGATTTGTGTTTTGTGATGTTGTCTTTATCATAGGAATGGCTTCAACCGTACTCTATCAACAATTGAGCTACATTGTGAAGCTTCCATTAGTGCTACTCCTAGTGCTTGTTCACTTAGTTCTGCTTTTTACCACCAGGGGGCAAGATTGTGACATTGACAATTGGCTCGTATCAGACAGTTGTATCACCTGCTTTATGACTGTGATAGTATTGTTTATGATATTACGACAGGTGAGTGCCATATTTGTTTAGTCTTATAATATTCTAGGTAATGATGTGTTATTTTTTTGTCTGTCATATCCATCAAACAGGTAGTTCTGTTTATATTAAGATTTCCCTGTGGTCTCAAAGAGAAAGTTACTTTATTTTACTGTTTTACATCACACCTAATACTTTATCAGTTATATTGTGACAGATAGTTCGGAGGGCAGAGGAAGCCAGTACACACAGTTGGGTCAAAGTTGTGTATTGTAAATTGCTGGCCAATGCCAAGCAACTACTAGCTTTCCCACATGAAGTCAGGCTGGGATTCGAGCTCTGATCTCAGAGGTTGGCGCCGAGTGTGTTACCGCTGCACCATAGTGACTCCTCTAAGTAAAAGTTACACAATGTTCTGTGTTGATATAAATAACTTGTAATTGAATTTTGCTTCACGACCTGGTAATTGTGACTCTGAAGATGGCTTAACTCATATTAGGACAAACCCTCATTAGCAAAGAGTGTATTGACTTAAAATTGTGCCCAATCGGATCGGTATACCAGCATATAAAGACTGGACAATAACTATGTTGTTCCCACGGTGTCCCATACTATGGATATGTTTTTTTCCGATTTTGTGGAAGTCAAAGCTGACTTAGTTTTATAATTATATTTCAATAACTATGTCATAAGTATGTTATATGCTCCATCGGAGAGGTATATTTACAGAGCTTCTGTTGGGTTTTGCTACATTAAATTACTTGTGTCCTCCAATATGGATGTATTTGAAATTAATTCTGTTACATTATTCATGCAACTACAGACCTACTTTACTTATTATTCAAAATAGTAGATGATCAATGTTAAAAAAACCCTATATGTATATTTATGTGTTTTTACCTTATTTTTTGATAAAAAGTTGTAAACATTCATGTAATCATCATGTTTAATTTTGGGTATACCATAACTGTTACCCATTGTATGGATCATATATTGACAAGAATTTTTATTGGTAGAGAAATGAAGGGAAACAGAACAACTTCATTTAACTTGATTTAACTTCATTTAGCATGTATCCAGTTATGTACATGAAACCTTATCTCCTGTTATTCATGATTTTTCTTGTGGGTATGGGGTGATATCGTCATTATAACTACTCACTTTTTAAAATCATGTAATGATTAGGTATGCACATGATTCTTGTGTGCTTACTAGGTAATGTGGTGATAATAATATTCTAAATCTTATTGTACTTTTATAGGGCTTAATCTCCTTTTAATGAAAGGGGGCTCTAAGGCTCAACAGAACCAAGACAGTTATGATATCATCTGGTACTCACGACTTTTCTTCTTGTGACCACAAGATATTGTTGCTATCACGACTTTACAAAATGACTCAAGAATTTGAATGTAGTCTTTAGTCTTGAATGTAAGACTGCAACAAAGGGCCAAAGGGGTCAGAGTTGGTGTTTTACATGCAATCCAACAGCCAGGGTCATACTGGTACAGGTCCTCAGCATGTTTTACTTGTTGACATGAAACCTACACAGCGGTGGCAGTCTCCGATTACCAAATATACTACCCCACCAGGGGCGGATACAGCTTTTAAGTAAGGTGGGGGTTTACATCAGACATACCATAACTAGGGGAGTTGTGGGGCATGCCCCCCTGAGTAAAAAATAATTTTTGGTAAAAATATAGTGCATTCCCTGTAAATTTAACACCACTCTCAATAAATAATTTTGTACTTTGGGTTGAATCCCTTTACACTATTTTTCAAGGGGGGGATTCGAACCCCCAGAACTCCCCCTCCGGATCCGCTAGTGCCCCACTAGGCCACTGCACCTTGACTGCTATAAGGAGATGTCAGAGGTTTTCACACTGTGCCACAAAGATTGTATCAGAATCTGAGAGTTGAGATTTCTTTTGTCAGTCCCAAATCAACTTTTATAGCACTTAATCTCCATCATTTGACAGAATCTAAAGTGTAGATTAAAAATTTAAAAAAAAACATGTTCAAAAAGAGTAAATCAATAAACATAGCCGGGTCATAACCAATGTGCAAAATTTATCAGAAAACTTTCCAAGTCCACAAAAAATATGTAAAAGGTCAGTACGGAAAGTTACCAGTCTGTATTTCAGTGAAGGTTTTATCAATATAGATTTTTAAAACTGACCATAGTGCATAGTGCTAAAGCATAAATAATTTAATGTTATTTTGTATAACAGTAAGAATGTATGTTGTGGTGGCCTTACTACTGAACTAATGTTAACAATTAAAGAACAAATACATCAACAGTTTGCTTAAGTTAAAGGACATTCTATAAATCTAGAAAGTTACAGGTCCATTAGAATGTTTACCAGTCTTTGACAGGGGGTTCGGTGTTAACTGGTAAAACACCAGTCAAAACTGAAGTTGTCCTAGTTAATGTGACTAATGTGGATATGCTTCTGTGAAAAGGAAAATTTAAAGCTTTAAGACAATAGCATTAAAGACAAAACTGTAGCTAAAATGTTTAACTGATTTATGACCCAAGAACTTTCAGTCAGTTTGGCCTCATTTGGTGTTATATGTACAATTAGCTAAGAGACAAAAATGGTCTGAAATGGTGTAGCAGTTTTGAAGACACAGCAGTACTCAGCACGTCACCAGTGGAGTTTTATTGACACCTGAGTTACATAAGTAAATTTACTACGATTTGTAACTATGCATCACAAAACTGGGTTGAATTTTGGATAATATATTGAGGACATTTATAAATCGGGCCCAGTAGTATATGTACAGCTTTTAATGCTAAACATATATTTGCACATTGAAGTTTTTAATGTACATAAGGTGTGTATCCTCAAATTCCATGTATCTTTATCAGAGTGAAGTCACGTGGAAGCTTGGGTTGCTATGGCAACAGAAGTTTGGCGTAGAGAAACAGGAAGTGGAGACATTCGGCTCACTCAACAAACTGCTACTTGAAAATGTGTTACCTTTCCATGTGGCAGACCACTTCCTCAACACTGCCAGAGGGCGCTCAGAGGTAAGCTGGACGCATATAGACATGATCTTGATCTATATCTGAGTCCACAGGCAAGATATGGTATAAGCGGGACTCATGTAGACAGGATCCAGATCCATATCTCAGTCCAAAGGCAAGATGTGGTATAAGCTGGACTCATATAGACAGGATCCGGATCCATATCTGAGTCCACCGGCAAGATATGGCACAGGAATAAATGACAGGTTTGAATGCTTTATGATGGTTTTAAACCATCCATTGGCTGAATATAAAAGAAACGAATAGGGCTGAGTGCTTCAATATAGATAGATAGTTTGAAAACATCATAAAGCAGGAGAATTTGTCATTTATTCCTATTCTGAAATGATTACAGTAATATTCTGGTCAAAGAAAGGCATCTTATGCAAAATCAAAATATACAAAGGCCATATTGACTGTTTCATCAATGAAACATACTAAGTAATATCTTTAGTGAAAAAAACAAGTATTTTTTGTTACTCCATTTTCATTGAACTTGTTATGAAATATTAAGAGATTGCCATTGTAGATGCTTTCAAGTTTTTGTAAACTTTAAAATGATACGCTATTTTCAAAATCAAGCAAGAAATGACAACCTAATGAATATTTTATCCACTTATTTTACTGCGAGTTATTTGTTTAAATTTATATACAAAAGGATGATGTATGTAGAATTCAACAGCATTATTATATTTGCAACTCCAGAATTTTTCTGAAGAGGCAGTCTACCATTTTAGTATTCCAGGTAATTCATAGTTCAACACATGCCATATAAATTTGTCCAAAATTGACCAAAACAGTTGTGACATTCATCCTTTTTGTATTTTGTTGTGAGTCATCGAAGGTCTTCACCTTCTTACCATATTTTCATGTTCAAGGTCTTCACCTTCGTACCATATGCTCACGTTCAAGGTCTTCACCTCCTTACCATATGTTCAAATTCCTACCATATTGCTCATAGTGCTCCGAATATTGGAAAGATTTGCCTGATGTTCACTCTGCCACTTCTTTTTTTTCACCTTGACCTTATCAATGACATCTTATCTCTTTGTAAAAGCATACCCACCCCAGTTTTAAAAATTTTCTTCTCCAGTTTTTTCACCATGGGAATGACTGCCACGTATTGCTGCCTGGGTATTTAATTTATGATTTATGCTTTTGATTGTATGCCCAAGAATGTATCTTCATAGCAGAAATTAAGGGCTTTATAAGTTCAGTTAGAATTAGATTCTACCTACTAACCTATAACACTGATTATAATTAAGAACTTCATAGATTCGGATGGAACCTCTGTTCTGTATACATATATCCATTGCAATTTCAGCAAGACTGGTCTCTATTCATTCTTTGTACATGTAGATGTAAAAGGTTTTCAGAGGTCTTTTCTGGTTGTGTAGACATGACCTTTCTTTGTTTACGAACACTCATATATGGCCATCTCCAAAGGATTAGCTTTCATCATATTCATAAGTGTGTGTGTGTAATCAGGGGTAAACTGGTACTTGGCTGAAACAGGGCCAGCCAAATATCACTAGTCTGTAGAGATGAGATCAGAGCCATTTAATAGGCTGCTTCTAATGGAGCAGATAGTCTTTGTATATCTAGATGTCTAAATGATAAACCCAGTAAAGCTTTAACTGAAAATATGTACATTAAGAATATATAATTGTCTTGTTCCCCATGTTTCACATGTACGGGCTATTGTAAGAGCTAGCCAAATTACTACTTGGGGGCTACTTCTGTAATTATAATTGAACTTTTATCGCACTTAATCTCTCCTTTACTAAAAAGACTCCAAAGTGCAATACCACCAAAGCGGTTAACCAATATTAGTATCCAAGGGCAGAAAGGGGTCAAGCACCAAAGAGAACATCAGAAAGATTTTAAGACTAAGGTTGGGATGCCTTGGTGTAGAGGTAAAACTTAAGCCTCCTTTTAAAAGTAGCAATAGAGAGGATACACACGAATCTCATCAGGAAGAGCATTTGAAACAGTGGGAGCATCAAAAGCAAAACTACCATCAAAATGTTTAAGGGACGTTTGAATAGACAGGTGAAACTTTGGTAAAACAGGGAAATTGCCAACACTCTGACTTCTCTTGTTATTAGTTGAACCTATAAAAAAAGAAAGATATAGAGTGACTGTTTAAACATGCAATTTGTCAAGTAAAAAAAAGACATGGAGTAAGACAGAAAATAAAAGTGTTATGATCTGACCCTAACGTCTACAATTCATAAAAGTCATTTTTAACACAAAGCCACGATCACTCTTGTGCATTAATTGGCAGACTCATATGATTAATTTTCATAATATAGCTCCATTTTACAGAACACTGTGGAAGATTAACAAAAATATAAGTTGGAGACCTTAAAGATAAATTATAGCATCCATACGATTAGTCATAGATGACATATGACTGTACATATGACTGCAAAAGACAGGTTGTGCCAGCTTTGGATCAAAATAACCACTCACAAAGGGGTTAAGCTTGTTACAAATATGGGATAAGCACCTGTGATTGCCCTAATGACAATCCCAACCTTTACTACTGATAGGATAATTGTATGGCCAATAAGATTGTGTTCAGGACAAAATTATCAAGGCAGTCAAAAGAATAATTTATGTAAGTAGAACTTTGGTGTAGCCCTTCACTTTCTATGAAGGTTTCATTTTTTATTAGAAATAATTCAAACAGATGGATGAAAAAGGATATTAAAATACTATTGAAAAATATACTGTTAGTATTTTAAAGCTATTGAAGCAAGCTTGTTATTCAGAATATAAATGATATTTTAGATTGAATGAAAATATATATAAATATATTAAAAACATGTCAATGTACAAGATGATTTTGAGTGCTTAATGATTTTGTAAAAAGTTTTTTTTCCAGTTTTAATGCTTGTTTGTTACAGTTATGGGACTTAAGAAGGGCTAGGTGCCAGTTTACAGCACTATTACCATGATTACAAATACCTTAGTTGTGTATTGTTTGACTGTTGTAAATCCCCTTTTACCAGGCTTTCCGGGTATAAACTTAGCAACTTGCAATATATGCAAACCATTGCCATGTAAATATTCCTTCACTGGCTCCACATCAAATACTAATCATTATTTTAAAAAGCCTGCTTACACTGCAAAGTTTTGATACTGGGGTGTCATAGTATTGTGGTCCTTACCAGACTCCTCACGCTAGTGAATATATAACACCAGACAGTTTCAACATTATCTGGCCTTCTTAGGGGCTCCAGATATAGAAAACATGAATTACTGAATAAAGCAAGCAGTGCTGGGGGGATCAGAAACACTCGCCTGTAGATCCAGAAGCAGATATTGCTAAATAATCCCTGAAAATATTCTGGAAGCCCAAAATTTCTATATCCATATCCGGATCATATTTGAAGAGAGTCGAGCTAGGTGTAGACCGCACTCGTTGGATTATTGTAAGTCCCTGTTTGTTTTACTCACAGATTTTGAGTTGAAAACTGTAGCATGCTCAAAACTCAGCCTGCAGGGTTGTCACTCAATCGTCCAGGCCTTCGCATGGCACCCCACAACTAAAATAAAATCTCTATAGGTAAAATATAGGGTACAGTTCAAAATAAGGCAGGTCATATACAAAATTTGTTAATTTTGGCTAACCAGTATACCTCAGCAAACAAACCTCCTAGTAATACTAGTAATGCAGCTTTCAAAACGTTAGGTTGATTCAGATCCCTGCTTTCAATAGTAAAGTTTACAAATCCCACAAACATTTTCCTGATTCCTTCATCTGCTGTGCACCAACTTTCTGGAACTCTCTTCTTTCCATACAGGAACCAGTCCATCTGTTATATCCTTTATGCCACATTCATACTACAGGCTGTACATCCCATGGTTAGAGGTTTTACTCTGCGGCAGAAGCACCTCCAAGGAGGCCACAGACCTTCTGAGATTTGGCTCATCATTCACAGAACAGGTGGTATCACCCGCAGTTATTGGTGTTGGATGAAAAACCCCTGTGCTTCAACTACCTTCCAAAATTTGTATGCAAACTTGTGACACAGTGGAGAAATGTTCATTTACCTCTACTTGCCTTATGTCACTGTGTTACACAGAAAGATGACTGGGTCACAACCTTATATACACCATGCACTACACCTTCAGTTACTGAAGCAAGAAAGTCATCTGCGCATACATTCATCTGTGCATGTTCCAGACACCAAAATCAGATTTGGAAGGTAATAGATGTTTTGCAAAAACAGGATGTGGAAGGTAATAGATGTTTTAGATTAGAGTTAGATAAGATCAGATTAGATTATGGATATTAGGTTTAAGTTATCCCCAGTTACGGTTGGCAACTGAGATAACACAATTGAGCTTCATCAATGTACATCAATGAGTAGTGGTTTTAAAAGGGCGAGAAAACAATTATATTTGTCCTTCTGTGGGTAATTTGCACATAATATTTTGGCAAACACAGATAACAGATAAGATACATGGAAGTAAATATGCTAAAACACAGAGATGTAAAATGTAAAAGGAGGGCTTGAAGCAGCAAACTATATGATCATGAGGTTAATAGAAGCTTTAAAACCTAAAGTTAAAGGGCATTCAAGTCATCCATTCATCTGGTAAATGGGTTGCTGATAAAATCACACTAACAAATACATAACAGATGTCTTAAAATGTAGACCCATCTGCGTCCAACCTTTAAAGCCTAAAGTTAAAGGGCATTCAAGTCATCCGTTCCTCTGGTAAATGGGTTGCTGATAAAAGCACACTAGAAAATAATTAACAAAATGTAGACCCATCTGCGCCCAACTGCTATGTACAGCAGGGCTTGTGTTGGATGTTGAACATTTAAATACCAAAATTTGTTAAATGCAGTTTGAATAAAGTTTAAATACAGTATAAGTACAGAATGACTTCAGGCCTTGTGTCAACTTTTTCCAACTGGCAATACGTTATACCTTAGCAAGCATGGGGTGTTTAATATATATGAAGTCTAAATACATCACCATTGGAATTCTGTTAAATTGTTAGCATGGGACAAAAACTGTTCTTATTTGCTTACTGTTCTACATTCTTGAGATTTTAGAATACCTTATCAATTGTGAAGTCATGACCCAATCAGAAGTTCTCAGTCTCATTTAATCACAGGCTGTCATCTCTTTTGCTTTGGTTCGACTCCCACAAGTGGCAAATGCTGACCTATCCCAATAATACATTGACATATATGCTTATTGTGGAAATCACTTGACTCTATTCTTTTGGAGCAATGTTATTAATGTCAGGAAAATGGTATATAAGATATGTAGCATTACTTTAGTCAACATCCATATGTCCTATTTAATTAAGTTCAGCGACTTTACATGGACAAATCACCTCTCAGTTTCCTCAAGAAGACCTAATAAACGCATGCGGCTGCACAATTTTGCAGTTACTGCTCCCACAGAATGGAACAAACTTCCTCATGCCATCAGAATTCAGGAAAGTATAAATGGATTTAGGGAACAGTTGAAGACCAACCTTTTTAGGTTTGCCTACCCACCACCATAGTCCTTCTCCCTTATCGAACGCTACCATGGACATGTAAACATATGGACATGTATCGGACGCTACCATGGACATGTAAACATATGGACATGTATCGGACGCTACCATGGACATGTAAACATATGGACATGTATCGGACGCTACCATGGACATGTAAACATATGGACATGTATCGGACGCTACCATGGACATGTAAACATATGGACATGTATCAGGCGCTACCATGGACATGTAAACATATGGACATTAGTGGTGGGATCGCCAGCTTAAATGACAGATCGAGCATCGCTTGTTAGAAGCGAGTTGAACTCGAGTCAAACTCGAGTAATTTTCGGGATAGAGTATTTCGTTTGTTAGCGAAAATATTTTACATAACCGTACATGAGGCAAAACTTTAAACTGGAAATGGGCTTTCGCGATATAATTTAAGTTAAATCTTCATTGATTTAAGTCAGAATAAAGTAAAAATACAATATATTTCTGAAAATTTCAGATATTTCTATTGTTATGGTGAAGTATCAGCCTTAGATGGTTAAAATATGTACGTTTACAAAAAAAACTCGAGTTTCACTTGCGCCGATCGATGTGACCCCCAATTATCGCCCATCGAGTTGTAACTCGAGTTTCCGTCAACTCGTCTCAGCACTAATGGACATGTATCGGACGCTACCATTGACATGTAAACATATGGACATGTATCGGACGCTACTATGGACATGTCTAAATACAGTATCGGATGCTACCATGGACATGTAAATATATGGACATGTATTGGACGCTACCATGGACATGTAAACATCTGGACATGTATCGGACGCTACCATGGACATGTATCGGATGCTACCATGGACATGTAAACATATGGAAAATGAGATGATCCCTTCTAGGACATCAGTGCCTTACAGGATGTTTTCATCAATTTGGTGCTTTATAAATGCTTCAACTACTACTAGTACTTAAACAAGATCACTCACACAGCGCATACCTCCAACAAAGCCTGAAACCTGAAATATTACTTATTTTTTGCAAAAATAATTTGAGAATTCATTCATCACTGATACAAGTTTACAAACTCCCCTAAATGGGACAGGGGTATAAGTAAACCTGTTTCATGAATAAACACAGATCTGACTTAATTACTTACACAAGCCTAATCATGGATGCCAGGTACCATCATGGCTAGTTGTGCCTGTTATGGTTCATTAGCTTTCAGGTGAAGTTAAACAGGTGTATTTATAAAAAAGTACTCTGGTTGTTGTAATCCTGATTGTATAGGATGTGAAATGTATAAACACGTGCTTTAAATTATGGCCTGGAAATCTATAAAAAAAACTCCCCAAACCACATTTTTCATTGAAATTCTATTTACTTTCCTCTCTTCTGCAAGATAAACGTCACAACTGTTTATGTTATACTATTGACTTACTTATAAGCCTATTATCCTCTTTGCAACATATGTATATCAGGATGCATGTTAAAGATTAAATGCCATGTTAACAGTATACTAAGTTTGCAGTCTATGTTCCGTCCTTAGTTCAGAACAGCTGTCGAGTTTGATAAGAAAATTATTTTTTTTGTTTTCTTTTTATTCTGGGCAGGAATTTAAAAAAGGTATCAGTCATTTTGTTTTCTTACATCCCTGGTGTTTATATTCGACCATGTTTGTGTAGATTCTTATCTCTGTCAATTGTGTTTAGGAATGGTTGTTTACTACACCTGTGAATTTATTTCAATATTTTCCATCACTATCAAAGGATTTCTGACAAGTCACTGACACATTCCAAACAAGAGCATCCAGGGAGTGCATGGCTCCACCAAGGCCCAGCAGCTCCAACAGTGCTTATGAATGCAATAATTAGAAATCCTTTTAATAATTCCTGGATTCAAACGGTGATCTGACTAGTCACCAAAATCACATCACCTGGTCTTATGTCATTATTGACATTTTCTGAACATTTCATCAAAATCTGTTGATACCTTTTCGAGTTACTTTAAAAACAAACTTGTCCATGCGTTACAAGCATAACCTCTTTGATCAATATAATTATGAACGGCTCATGCTTAATACTAGGATTTGGTGATCTGGAATAATCCTTACTTGTATTTGTTCTATAATAATAATAGTGAATGAGTGGGGTACGTTAAAGACATAGTCAAAAGAGAGTGAATGCGTAAATTATCCCCAATGAGTGGTGCTAAACAGGAGAAAAAGTCAGGATTTTACATCAGATAAGGACCCTAGCCCCCCCCCCCCCCCCCCCTCGGGGGGTTAAACTTGGGGTTTCAAGTTCAACAGCCAGTGTCATATTGGAACAGCTCCTCAGCATTGTCACTTGTAGGACTCGAACCCACAGAGGTGACAGCCTATGATTAGATGCCAAACATGCTAACCACTAGGGTAACAAATATGGAAAATGGTGGATATGTAATTTTAAAAAAAAATTAATTGTGTCTTTACAAGAAAAATTGGCAGTCTGACATTGTGTTTAAGAAAATATATGTTTGTGGAAAGCGAGAGTTTTTGGTGGATGTGTTAAAGACATTGTCCAATGACAAACAGAAGTGATGCTTAATGGTGACAACCTAATAAGGACATAAAAACATCTGTTTATCGAGATAATGAAAGTTATAATTATTTACTTGTCAATTTGTGTCTATTTGTACAAAACTAATGCATTTGAAAAGTATTGTACCAAAACAGACTCCAAAATTGTACAAATTTATATTTCTAATGAAGTTGGCTTATCCAGTTGATCTAATGAAGATGTTAGATCAGAAGAGTAATGGCTCTTGTAATCCAGCAGACTTTTGTGTGAATGCATTTTCTAAATCCATCAACAATTTTCGCAACAGCTGAAAAATGTCATTTTACGTGCATGAGCTTTAATTTCCCGAGTGAAGTGTTATCTTGATAAATCCATGAACTGTTTTATATGGTTATCAGGGCCAATATCTTCTACTTTTCTAACACAAATACATTTTGGGTAACAACTTCAGAAATCTGTTTGGTAAACATGTTTATCAATTCGGCTTTCAAAATCGCAATAACAACAACAGGAAGAAAATAAGGATTAAAAAGACCAATTTATATCAATTTCTATTTAAATATGACACATAAAATTACGCAAACAAAAACAAGCAAACAAAATTATAAAAAAATTAAAAACAACAAAAAAAGACAAATAAAAATGTGGACTATTTAAAAAAGATTCCCTTGTTAAGAAGCTTGGTTGTACCTAGCCTTGGTAAAGGCACGAATTTCTTTGCAATTAGGGGAAACTTTCAGTGCATATAAAAAGGTTCAGTTAATATATGGTACTGTCGCGCTTGCTGGCTCTTAAATCAACATAGTGGTGGACCCATGTCTGAATACCTTATGTCTCGTGACATGTATGAGTGCTTTATGAATACCAAATGTCTGTATACATGCCTAAAAACGATATGGTTCAAAGTTGAGCCTGAAGTAAGGCTAGGTAGTGCTTTATGTACTGCTTGCTACCATAATTTGGCACTCTCCTGCAATGGAAGCCTACGTGAGGATGCACATGAATCAGTTACTTTTGGGAAATTCTGTTTGCAGATTCTAGGATTTGTGCGTAGTTAGGGCACTGATAACATGTAGAAAAAACTATATTATATTCCCATAAAAGCACTGTAAAACTAATTTTATTTTAATTTTATTGGTTAGGCAGATGTATAACTTTCCCTTATGTGACTGCAGATTTCAAAAGAAATCTGCATTGTTACCTCTGCCATTAAATTCATGACCTTTTATCCCTTCAAAATCTTGCAAGTTTTGAAGTATGTTGGTCAATCGGTTTGTTTGTTTATTTGTTTGCATGTTTGTTCATTAACACATTTTAGGCAACAGTTTTTCAGCTATGATTCTCAATATTTCCCTATAACATTATCATTGGCCAGAGAAGAGCACGGCCAAATTTGGACCCAATCCATTCAATTTTGACTTCACTATAATATATGCTGCCATGCAAGTCAATGGAACCATTTCAGATTCTAAGGCAAGTCTGTGCAAACATTTTTTCTTTACTTTCTTCGGAATGAAAAGCAAAAGAGGTGTAGTTCAAATCTTGTAATGAAGAAGATTGGTAGATTTCTGTTAGATTTTTTATTTATTTGTTTGTATAAACATATTTGTTTGTTAGCACATTGTAGGCCACACTTTTTAACTATGATTCTCATTTTTTCCCTACAACATTATTGTTGGCGAGATAGAGTATGGGCAAATTTGGACCCAATGTAAAATAGGAGTAGTAGAAATCTTGTACATGGGTAGATTGCGGCAAGATTTTCAAAGTACCAGGCACCAGGTACCATACCGAAGGCATAGTGCTTGTTTGTCAATTTGTCTGTTTGTTTGCAAGATTATGCAAATACTACTGATTGGATCTTCATGAAAACAAAATGAGAAGATTCATCTTGGTCAAGCTTAGATCCCATTAAATTTTTACAGTTGTCCAGATCACGGCCTGCAAACATAAATATCAAAGATCCCGTTTATTTATATTTGTGAGCCATTTTTCTACATTATACATGCCTTAGTGGAGGTATATACTCCCCGAGTGCTCTTGTTACACTTTGTGGCTTGCATGTACTTTCTCTTTATTTTTGGTGACACATAAATTAACGTAGATAATAAACTTTTTTAAATGACTGTAACTCCTTCTTTGTAGCCAGAAAGAATTCTCCGCCTTGGTTAGAAACATTACTTTCCTAATTTTCTTAGAGATTTTACATAAATTTGTTCATACATCACTTGCAGTGTTTCCTTCATTGGCATTTCTACTTGATTCACACTAAAACCTAAGTACCTGGATTTGGGTGAATTTTTAGAATACAGAAACACGGGACAGTCTAGTTGGAGGGTACTCAAAGATACAAGTATTTAAACACATACTTGGCTTTATGTTTCATTTAACACATATTTGTTGTTAAAACAATTATTAAAATATCAACGTTTTACAACTACAGTATTAGGACTACTTTGTTAGTTACTTTGTACAACATCCCCACTAAGGTACTCTTAAAAAGCAAATATTTTACTTCCAAAAGTTTACATTTGACTTCAATAACTATGATGGGAATTACAATGCTCCGAGACAATCATGACCAGATAGTACTAGATGCTGTAGCACTGAAATACATAGCCATCACTGTTTGTTGTTTCCACCTTAAGTTGAGCTTAAACATATCATTTGTCTCTTTATTTCAAACTGCTGCATAGCCTATTAAAATCTAAGAATTATACTCAGCTATATATAAGGAATAAGAATTCAATTCACATACTGCCAATACATTACTTGCAACAGAACAGAAGAGTTTGGCCTTGTAAAGGTCACTGCAATTGATAGTGTCAAAGCCATGCAAGTATTAATTTATAATGTTGCTACTGCATTAACTACAGGACTAAGCCCAAGCATGACCTTTACAGAGGTCAATCTAACTTGTAAATAAGTGTTGGCAAAGTAAAATCAGTAAGCTATAATAAAAGTACCAAGCCAAGCCCATGTAGGTGTGACGACTAGTTTATGTTATATAGCTCTGAAATGTGTTACCTGAAATGTATATGCTCTCTACGAACGCAACATCACCATTTTTTTATCCTGAGTCACAATAACAAGTAGTGTGTATTGTATTGTAGTATAACCAACCATGATACGTCAAAGACAATAGGAAACGTACCTCAGTGGTCCATATTTTAATTTTTTATCACTAGAGAAGAAACTGAGCTAAATGGTACTGCACAGTTCTGTCTTTATTAACTTTAAGACCTGACCACAATATAAGTTTTGCAAATAATTCTAAAGCTTTCTTCAAAGGACTTATATATAGTTCATAAAGTGCAGAGTCATCTGCAAACTGATTTATTTTGAATCCTATTTTTTTATAATTATATCCTTAACAGAACATTCAGTTTTAACACCACTGCAATTAATTGTAATGAGCTAAGCCAACAGCCTTCTATGTAACATTAAACCCAAAGATATTTAAACTGCATATTGCTTTTCTCTTTGGGAATAAAGTGGTGTAAGATTCACAAAAAGTTGACAATTTAGAATCAGAGATCTCAACTTAGAGTCACAGAATAAATTATATATATTGTTTTCTGAATTAGTAGGGAAATATTTATACACACTATATGTTATTAAAACATAATGCTATCATCCCTTTAGCTTCACTTTCATATATTATACACTGATGCACAAAACAAGAAAGTGAAGTTAGTTTAACATCTCTAATAAAGTGAGTGGCATATATTTCTGTAAAGTAGCAACAGAGTTGGGTGCAATGTCATTCTGAGGGCGATAATGGAGGATTTGAAGTCTTTTGGAACCAGCAGTCTAGGGAAAAATGCAATGCCATTGTAACCTACACAATGGCTGACCATATATACCCTCTCTCTACTAAAGCTAAGTCTAAAGCCTTCCTTATTGAGGTGCTACCTCTGTTAATGAAGATATATTGACAGGCTATTCAAGTCCTTAAGTCGGTGTTATTTTCCAATTAAGATGAGACCTCTCAGCCTTTACTAAAGAAAGAGAAATCTTACTTAAACTAAGGATTAATACTCAATTTCATTTTATTAAAGAAACCATAGCTTTAGATTAGATGCTTTAACAAAGAAAATGTCCCTCAGTCATATATTTGAATGTAAAACCAGTTTATAGGACGACTGTGCAGGTAAACCACTTGTGCAAAGCTTGTCTTTGAACAAGAACAAGGATTGTTGTGCTGAAATATACATTAGGACCCAATTCATCACTGCTTTTTAGGTTACCAGCTTAGTTTTTCTGAAGTGTAGAACTAATATGTGTTTGTCTTGGACTCTGTAATTTACAGTGGGGTCACTGGCTGTTGGATTAAGTGAAGCAAAAAAGTGGAATCCTTTTAGCAAGCAAGTACATAACGTATGGTTTTCGATGAATTTTCTGACCCATGAAATTAAAATTTTATGTATTTTTGTGCTAGAAACCTTTTTAAAATGTTAAAACATTTCCAGAACTGTTATTTTGTCTAACTACAAAAAATGTTCTTAGTGTAAGAGATAATGTTCTTAATTAATTATGGAATACATAAAAGTTGCACTATGTTGCTCCATCACATAAAAACTATTATTTGTGACCTGATCTTTTTAGTATGTTGAACAGGAGAGTAAACCTATTGCTACTATTAAACTACAAATTTGATTTGATATATTAAAAGCATAGCAACAATATAATACATATTATATTTATTTCCTCCTTATCTTATGCGGCTTTACTCGCTTATGTTAATGAACTAACTCATATTAGACAGGTTTTTGGAATGTTGAGCCTTAGATTCTGTTAAACATTGGATATTAAATGCTAAAAAAGTTTATATTAGATTAGATTAGATGCCACTCTGAACAGATGGTTTTGTTTTCCTACCTTATAGTCTGTAATACCTAGGTCACACTTTTCTTACTGGAGTCATGAGCTGCAACGGAATGGGCTCACTTATTTTTTGCTTGTGGTTCGACAAGGTTTTCTCCATTACTTATTTGAGTAGAATGTCTTCATTAGCATTTGGTGGCCATGGTGGCACAGTGGTAACATGTTCTCTTCAAATCTCTGAGGTTGGTGGTTCGAACACCGGGCTTTAAGTGGGAAATTTGGTAGTTGCTTACCGATGGTTGGAATTTTACAGTACAGAGCCCTTACTAACTGTATATATATTGGTTTCCTCTGCCCACAAAACCTATCGTGATATGATGAGCCATACAGTGTTTAAAGCAAAGTAAAACCCCAAATAAATAAATCAGTGGCATGTTACAAAACTTGCACTACATTTTGCATTCAGGACAGCCTTTTTTAAATGTTTGAAAAAACCTCCTTTGAACCACCATGAGCTTTACAAAAATATTCACACATGAGCGATGAAGGGGGTGGATATTCATAGCCACCCATTCTTCAATATGCACTGCCCAAATACAATGAGGCAAATAGGGGAACATCAAATACATACAGATACAACTGTAAGGAAAGATGTAACCTTACCATTAGTGCAGAGATTAAGGACAAAAAAGTATAATACAGTTATGACATGTACAATTTCAACTAATTTTTACATATTTACTAAATATTTAAGCTGCCATTTCGGATCTTTCTATTGGACATTTTGGTTAATCATTTCTATTTAACTTTGCGACGGAGGTTAAGTTTTAGGGTGCATTTGTCTGTCTGTATCTCTGTCTGTCTCTGTTTATATTTGTTTATGTAGGCCAGATCTTTATTATTTTTATACGGGTAAGGCCCGATCAATTTTGTGAAAGATCCGGATCATATTCTGGATACAGGAAAATCACTCAATTTTCAAAGGTCACTCTTTTAATGACCAAAGGCAGAAGTGATTTCAGTTATGAAACAATCCGGATCAAAGTCTGACTAGAAAAGATCGAATATTTTCAGTAATGCCCTCTGGTTGAGCTCTGGGCTCTGTGAGTTCATTCTAGTTTTTAATACTCTTAAGGCTGACATCATCAAGCGCATGTGATTATCACTCAGATCTGAGTTTGATTGCCTGAACTTGGAGGTGGGGGGGGGGGGGGGGGAGGTCATACCACTGAAATGAAAAGTCTTACAAATGAATAGAAAAGTATTACAGCGTGCTCCAAACTGTTACATCAGTTTTTCTGGCAAATGCCTTGGTCAGCAGTAGTTAGCACTACTACAATTCCCCGTTCAAGATTGCAGCACATCCAAATTTCACTCTGCAGGGTTGTCACTCACTCTTCTAAGCTCTCCAATGTCAGCCCTCTACCGTCAACTGAAAATAAACTTAATTGGCTTCCAGTTACGTACAGGGTACAATTTAAAATAGGCCTTCTCACATATAGAATTTTTAAACATGGCCAACCAGCTTACTTTAGAGAACTAAAGTGCTCCAGATCCCGACCTTTGACTGTAGAACTCAAAAATTATACAAACATTTTTCCAACTCCTTCAGTCACAATGCCCCAACTCTCTGGAATGCCTTTCTTTTCCATATAGGAAATAGATACTCTGCACTAGTGGATCGGGGGTTAGGGGCGGTGGCGGGGTGGGGGCTCGGGGGTTCAACCCCCCCACTTTTGAAAAATAATGTAAAGGGGTTTAGCTTAAGGTACTTTCTTGGGAGTGGTGTTAAATTTATAGGAAATGCACTATATTTTTACCAAAAATTATTTTTTTCCCGGGGGGCATGTCCCCCTAGTTATGGTATGTCTGATGTGAACTCCCACCTTACTTAAAAGCTGAATCCGCCCCTGCTCTGTCACACAATAACACTCACCTCTTTAGCTCAAGTTTACACTTTAGTATTCTTCCCTCTGGTCACACCCATAATCTCTGGACTACTGACCTAGATCATCTCTTGACTGCGCACTTTCCCATTGTGGGGAAGATATTGCACTTGCAAAGCAGTAGATTAGATTACTATTCACACAGGCCATATGAAACATCAAGCCCTGTAAACTCTTGTGTATTAATTAGTAGCCTTGTACAACCAATCTTCTCTTTGAACAAAATCACTCGGCACCAAGTTTTTACAGAAGAGAGTGTAATCTTAGCTGTGACAACATAAAATCATTTGGAGGCTCAGGGATGTGTAGTGGATAAAAAAACTCATTTCTCACCTTTGAGGTAGGCTATCCAAAATTGAGACCAGACAGGAGGTCTGAAAATTGGTAGTTGCCTACCGATGCCCGGCATTTTGCAATATGTGCATAATCTTTACTAAGTAGTATGTATTGGTTTCCTCTGCCCTTAAAACTGACATGAAACCCAGATAAATCAAATCATAAAGATAAGTTAGCCACATCTTATATATCTGTCCTTATCTATATATGAACCAATCCAATATATGGGTTGTGACTTATACAGGAAAACAGACAACCAAGACAGAAATGACTACAAAACCCTCATGACTCTCTCTCAGGGGACAATGTTAATCAATGTGGATTAAACACTTGTAGAGATGGTGGAAATTACCTGTATGTTTACTTGGTCAAGCAAAAACAAAGTTAGAACATGTTTAAAGCAACTATATAGTTTCATATATTTTCCAACAAGCTTGGAAATATTTTATCACAGTTGGTTGCTTTGTAGACTCTACTATGTTTCATTGTGTTTGAAAATTGTTTCAGAAAATAGACAAATGAATTATCGAGTTGTAGCTTCTTTTGAATTTAATGTGCTATTCCTGTCTTTAATAATGTCCATTGGTTACAATGAGATTTATTTTGGTTCGAGCCCAGGTACAGACAGATACATAGTGGCTCGAATGACCACTTAAAATAGTGGTCTTCTGTTATTGGATCTCATCCCCAGTAGCAGGCTAAACAACCTCAGGCATGTTGATAAGTGGCCATCCCTGAGTCCCTGTCTTTCAGTTTAATGGATGACAGTCACTTGAGATTGGACTGTACAATGTATCAAATAGCAACTTGAGACCTGTAGTACAGGGGGATATGGTATTGAGTGTATAAATATACAAGGTAAAAAATAAAGTAAAATTGTCACAGCAATTGGCACTGGGTATAAAAAAATGACTACCTGACCGTTAATCTGGGTATTTTAGACAAATACATCTTATGGTGGAAATTTAATTGATTTACCAGAATTCTGTTTTGGGGTATAAATATCATAAATGATCTGTATATACTTATATACATACTTCTGGACATAAAAATAGAGGATATAATGACCCGGAGGAGATGTCCCTGTGTGGCACCTGATTACATCTCCAGATGATCCAAGCCCATAAAGCTTTTACTTATGCTCCTGTTCCACTGTGGCGATCAATCATTTGACCTCATTTAATGTGGGTGTGTGTGTATGCAGGGGGATTCATTTACTACTAATTATGTGTAAATTGACTGAGAAAATTGCCAATTATATAGTAAGCAGTAAACCTACATCTAACATAATAAAGATCATTCTCTACAGTAAATTTGAGTTACTCTTGGGGAATCCCACCAACAAGTGTCAGACCGACCTTCTCTTAGAATATGATCACTCATATCTTTTTAACAAGAAGGTTCTAGTGTTCTTGAAGAAGGTTCTTGTTTGAAGTAAAATTTTCTTCCGCAAATCATATGTGTCCACCGTTTGTGTCTTCAGTTGCTACCTTCATCCTGGTCTCCATGGTAACAACCTTTGCTGTGTGCATGGACTGATACATTTTGAAATACTGCTTATGATTGTTGCGCCTCAGAGTCTGCATACATGCAGAGATTAAGCACTATGAAAAATCCAGTATAGAATAAGATAGAAAAATTGGTCATAACACTTTAAGGGTCTACGAGTTATGACATAGTGCTGAAAAAGTAGGTCAAAATTCCCCCAAAATATCATTTGCAAGACAGTTACGACTGAACTGATCGGTGGTGATTATTCAAGACTGAAATGCTAACTCCCACTGTTTTCTGAAAAAGTTAATAATTTTCGATGGATATCTAAGATTTACTTCCAATTTTCACTAGTGGGGAAAAAAACTGCCATACAGGTTTAATTGCCAAAATACCCTCTAAATATTCAAAAGTGGTTTAAAAACACATTTGTTTATAAGAGAGTTTTTTCATGTGTAAAAAATTCTGCCAACTACTCTCTGTCTGAATATCTGGTAATTTGTTATATTGCAAAGGGCATTCTTTACACTATTTTGTTTTTGTTTTGTACTACAGAAATGTACGATTTCAATTCTATGGCCAATATGGCTGTGCTTATTACTGCGTAACTGGAGCAGTCAGAAGGCAAATTCATGACAGTGTAACATGGGTATCAGAGGGAAAAAATGATCTATTCATTGTCTGCAATAACTTGATTCTGGCATATGAACAAAATAAGAAAGCCTCCTAGTGGGAATGGAGTAATTACTGGTACATACAGGGACCATAAAGGAGTTTACTATTGGGTGCAATTACTGCTAAAGTGATATGTGTTTGGGGAAAATGATTGCTCTGGATTGGGAATTGAATAAGAGGATATGTAACTGAAATAAACATATTTAAATCTGCTGAGGAATTTATGCTCAGGGAACGCTTGTTAATCTAGTTTTGTTAAAAAACCTCCTAAAGCCAATGAACATGTCTTTGTAAATTTTTTTTTGTGGGGGTGGGGTGGGGGATGGGGAGGGGGTGGGTGGGTTAAGGCCTGGCCAAAGAAAGAAGTGATTACCCTTTGGAGAATATCCAGACCAAATTCTTTATAAAAAAATTTCCAAATTTGGTTAATGCCCCCCGATGGAGATCTGTCTGAGTGCTTTCAGGTTTTACATGCTTTAGAATCTACTAGTACACATATTAAGTTATATGTAACTGTTTGATTAGACTACCTGTGGGAAGGTGGACTGTAGGCTGAGGACAAAGTAAAAACCTTCAATAATCCAAATATGGATTAGCTAAAATCAGTAACCTTTTGGCAATAGTATAAAGCTTTTGTAATTAAACCTGATCGTATTTTTGATTGAATTGTTTTGCCAATTTCTTTTTGGAACAAGATGTCTGAACATCTGAATAAAAAATCCTTATTCTGGATCTGTTATCTCAAAATTTCAACAAAGTCATCGCAAACTCATATTGTTAATACAGCAGTACTGTTGTTGCGGATGTTTCTCCTGACCGTCAAGCTTATGATCAACTGGAGGGCAAGTCTGTTGGTCATAGGACCAATCCGCGACACTCGTGAATGTCAGGCTCATAATCATGTACTGATTGTAAAAGCTCATTCAAAATATCCAACATGGTTAAAAAGCTTTTGACAGTGATAATTTCTCTCCCATATAATTGCAACCTACTTTTAATGTAAATGCCTTATGACCAAGATCATGTTTTTTTTTCAAGACTTTTGGGCGCTAAGGTCTAAATCAATTCCTTTCATGATTCAACCAGTCTTGCACTAAAACTTGAGCTGAGTGAGATGGTCGCAATAGGAGATTAGTGTTACTAGTCCGCTGGTTAATATCTGCTTTCCAAAAGAGGGGTAGAATATATATTTTCAATACCTTTCTCCTACATAAAGTCCTTGATGGTAGTTATAATTAAACCCAAGCTGATTACAATGTGCTGAAATAATTCTGTATAATATACTGTTAACATACTTACACACAAAAAGAAATACAACAAGAATCACCTTAACTAACTTTACGGTTAGCACACATTTATTCCCAAAGCAAGGTGGCCCTACATTAAAGGATTATGAATATAAGGTAAGGTAAGATTAAGGTTGTTTTAAAGTAATTATGAAGTTGAGTATAGATGGGTTGATGCTTGAAGTTTATTCTATCTAACTACACACATATCAACTCCAGAATTACCAGAGATGCAGGCTTTGCTTATCCCTCGGTATAAGGATTGCTATTACTCAGTACATACATGTAACCTTTATTTTGACTGTAAATGGTTGGTGAAACTATTAAACTGACCTTAACTCAAAGATAGCTGTAGTTAATGGTTTATTTTAGTTGTTGGTAGAGGCCCAAAACCTCAGTAAATGGAACAAAGTGTACTTTCTTGTGTATTGTATTTAGTCTAGGTAAACCTTGTATAAAACTTCAGCATCTGAAGCTGTCAATACTGTAAAATGGCTTGATGTTTTTCTTCTAGGAGCTCTACCATGAATCCTATGAGAAAATCTGTGTGATTTTTGCCTCCATCCCCAACTTCTGGGAGTACTATGAGCAGAGTGCGGTCACCAAGCACGGCATTGAATGTCTTCGCATACTGAATGAAATCATCTGTGACTTTGACCAGGTGAGTACCAATCAAATGAATGAACAAGTAAAAATATTTTCTCTATGATTTTGTTGTTGTCTTTTTTACTGTTTTTGTTTTTATGTTTCTCTCTTTGCATTTATACAGTCATCCATTTTATTGCCTAAATTTACTGCATTAAAACAACATTTAAACATCTCCAAAGAGGTTCTCCAAAGTTTTAATCCATATGGCATCATTTTAAATAGTTGAGCCTCCTTCATTTTGGGAACTATGAGAAAACATCTTATCAAATAATCAAAAATGGTGCTTTATTCTGTCCAGTGATGTCCACATTGCTCCAATCTGCTAGTACTTTTTCGTTTTCTGTTCTATTTTCTGTTAGCAATTTATATGAAGACATTCTAGAGGCAGTGCCATTTGTCTGGAGATTTGTAAACTGGACATTAGTTGTTTGGCAGTTGACCGCATGGATTAACCAATTCCATCAAAAATCTAGACAACCTCACAGAACACTATAACTATAAATGTTAGGAAGAAGAATGAGTCACTCAGTCAAAATCAGGTCAGTCAGTCAATTATGCAGTCAGTCCATCAGCCAATCAGTCAATCATTTAAGCAGTTAATCAGCCAATTAACCAATCACTCAGGCATTCAGTCCATAGTGGGCCATTATTAAATGAAAGTGGTCACCAAACGCAAATTTAGTTCAAACTGTTTTTATCTAATAAGACAACCTATCATAAAAGAAGTTACTTTAGTTCCTTCTTTTTCAGCACAATTCTGATCTACATTAATGTGACATATGAGGTCAGGATTCAAACATTTGCAAAAATGCCCAAATGTCAGATGTATATAACCAAATATGTTTACAATTTATCAAAACTGAAAGTAAGATTGTTTTAGGGCTAAGTTTATAGAATATATCATTCGTTAATGTCAAGTATCAAAAATCATTAATGGCAATGGGTTCCTAAAATACCAGAGAAGTCTAGAAATGTGACTCTTGCAAAGACTCAAAACTGGCTGAAGAAAAAGCCACATTTAGGGATTCCCCTTCACTTTTTAAAACTGTAAATTATCAGCAAGCTTTGGCTATGGGACCAAATATGAACCAATCATACATTGCATAAATGGGCTCAGCCTTTTAATATATATTTCCAAACAAAGATACGTTGGGACATCTTATCAGATCAGTGTGAACAAAGTATTATCACATTATCCATTTCATCATTCAGACTTTCAAGCAAAATATCAGTGGAAAATGGTAAATATTTTGTTTTCCACATCTGTCTGTCTGGTTGTCTCAGCAACCAGATGTTGAAGATTTTCTGAAGTTGCATGAGTTGATTTTTTGTTATTTTTTTGAGTATTCAACAGTTTAAATAAAAAAACTGTAATAACAGACTGATAGCCATTAAATCTGTAAACAATTTCGTTATCTGCTTCTCTTTAAGTTGGGATTACAAAACTAGTGGGACATCCATGCTACCTAAATAATAGATTATAGTGTATTAAGCTAATTTCTGTAGTTCTTAATTCAATACAAAAGGGAGAGATGTCTTGTAATGAAAGATTGCAGAGGAGAGAGCTTTTAGATAATCTGAAAAACATCTACTCTTGTGACCTAGTGGGTAACATATTTGCATAGCAACAAGTACAACCTGTGTAGGTAGATACATAATGGCACAGATGACCACTTTCTCCTGTCAATAGGTCTTATTGCCAGTTGCAGGCTAAAGAACTCAAGTGACATTGATAAATGGTCAGCCCTGGGACTCTATCTTTCATTGTAGGGAATTGCAGCCAGTAGAGCTTGGACTGTGTATTTACAAAAGAAACAGCACAAGAACAGAAAACTAAAAAATACAGTTAAACCAAGACAAAAAGTACCTCGACATGGTCACCCGATATTTAATTATAGTTCTGAATTGATGACACAGTATCCCCAATTTGCCTAAGTACCCCATTACATTAGCATGTCTTTGAGCTGGTAGAGTCTAAAGCCCCAGTTTCACTTCCAAGCTAATTGTGAAACTGTCCCTCCCATTTATAACTCATGAGATTTTTTACAACTGGTCATATTTTAAAAATTCGAGAAAACTAGTAAAACATATGATCTTTACACAGTGAAAAAAATAAGTCTTAAGACCATTAAGATCTGCCTCGCCATGCTCCTAACTGATTTCTTAAGACAAGCCATAGTACCAAGCAAAGGTCACCCTTGTCAAGCAAGACAGATAAATCACAGCATATGTAGGACTAATATTCTCAAAAAGACTGTGGGAACAATAGCCATAACACCTTATAGATTATAGTATCATAAGTCGTAATGGTAAGTTTCTGAACATATTTAAAATGTGCCCAACATCTACACTCACTGATATTATGCCACTGATATTTATACCAGAAAAGATCAGTTGTACCAATGGGTCTAAATTGTCGGGGCAGTCGGGTGAGGGGGGCCACCCTTGACAGTGGAACTGGGCTATAATGGCATTTCTAAGCGCTATGGAAGACATTAAATCTGTCTGAATGCCATGATGCAAGCTGAGTGAAAGGGGGTGATTATGCCTGCTGCAGTAATAAAAAGCTCACTTAGGACAGAAATTGGATTGCATTGTCTTTAGCAGTCAAATTATATTCCACTTAAACCAATTGATTGTCTTGTCCATCTCTCCACTGTCCTAAACTGCTGTGCCACTCTCACAATCAATAGTTATACTTTGGTCACACTGTCCCTTCCTGGCCTAACGTACAACATATCAATGTAAAATATTGAACTTGTCTGGTCTCATTTCTGGCTCAATGTGTTTTATTTTTAGTTGTAAGCATAATTCGTATTTGGTTAAGACATGTTTGATACAAACTTGATAAGGTTTATGGGGACGAGACAGCTTTTTACAAATGTTTAAATGTCCTGTACGGAGCTGTATTTAAACATGCAGGCAGGAGAGTTGAAGAAGGAGGGCAAGGTCTCTTTATGGGGAAGCTCATTTTTATATATGGTGAGATAAAGTTACAAAGAAAAATTTAAATATCTGCTGATATGACGGCATGAAACAGAGTGAGCAAACTTTAGGACCCAGCCAACTTTAATCCGGAGCATGTGGCCAGCAATAACTGACCCTATTGAAAAATGGTGGAAAACTGAAAACAATATGATTTGAAAAGACTGATCACAGTGATTGATCAATGACACTCATCGACACATTTCTTTCCCAATTACATGTAACTAGTATTCTCAGGTATTACTCCCCTATCTATTGCAGGCATTGTCACTCATTAGAGAGAGCGTGGGCAGAACCTGGCAGTAATGAATGGTCAAACAGTGCTTTGAGTTAAGTAGTATAAAGGAGATATTGTACTGAGTACAGGAACACTATATAATACATTTAAGACAGATCTTTTAGGTGAAACAACTAATCTCCTCCGTTTTAGAACATATCTTTTCCCTTCATTGCAAAAATATAATCAAGCTTCCTGTTAAAATGGACACCACTGTTCTTGGCCCAAAAGCATATAAGCCATCTGAATCAATCGATTACTTCACAAGAGTTATCTTTATTAATCATGCGAGTCATGCACAAGTTTCTCTTTGATTGTTTTTCATGTGTTTTACCAGTTTTCCTGCCCTTTTTTCAACAGGATCAGTCCTTGTAGAACACTTAATTTAAGGCACAACAGGCAGTGTATGAAATTAATACCTGTTCCCCTGTTCAAGACTGGTCATCATTCTCCCGAACCTGAACCTCTTGAAACTAGCCCCCCCCCCCCCCCCCCCCAAACAGATTTTGTTTTGCTATAATAGAAACAAACATGATAGCATTTATTTATTTAGTTTAATACTTGCCTCTTTGTTAGTTTTGAAACTCAGCATTGTTCTAACCATTGAAGAACAGACTGACAACTTTTGCTATGGACCTGTAACATTTTGAAGTTGCAGGTCCAGTGAACCTTGAAAGTTTTCTGGTAAATTTTTGTACATTGACAACAGGTGTATAACCAAACAAGGATTCATCCAACTAGCCAAACAACGAAACAACTAACCAACCAACTAACCAAAGAAATAAACAAACAAGCAAACAAACAAGCAACAAAACAACCAACTAAACAACCAACCAAACAACCACCCAACCAACGTTTATGTTTGAATACATCTTAAGATATTTGAAGAAGATAAAAATAATACTTAGAATTGAATCTAAATATAAATTGAACGCTTAATCTCCCTTAACTATGTGGATTCTAAGGCGCATCAAACAGAAACAGACATCCAACTTTTGATATCTATTATCGCCCAACACATTCAACAGACTTGAGTAAAACAACAACAGCAAAGTAAAAATAGCAGTACAGAATTACTAGTAGCCTTGACATTAATTGCTGTTTTATGGTTTATGTTTATTCCTTCTATTCCTGGATCACTTTCATCTCAATCCCTAGAATAATCCAGCACAATGTTTGTTCCCTGGTTTTTCATTTTCTCTCCATTGTGTAAAACCATCTGGATGGTCCTGCTAGAAATAGTTCGGATTGATTTTGCCTTATACCCCTGTTCCACTGTTTACAATCAATTTGTATGATACAGCCAATTTCAATCTTGGGGAGGGGACGACTGCAACTGATAATATTGAAAAAGGGTGGGAAAAATAAGATGCTACTTATTGTACGTTCAATTAATTTAGCACTATGACCTACTTCCAATAAATGTTATTTATAAATAATCCGTATTTTTTGTGGAGTAATTGGAAGACTTGTGCAACTAAGATTAGGATAAAGATCAGTTAAGTTTAACTGATAAATCATAGCACTCGGTTATTCTGCCAAAAAGATATGTTATAATATCTGATCTAATCTAATCTAATGTGGACTTTTATAGTACTTAATCTCCATCACTGATGGACTATAGGCGGATCTGACCATAAAGGAAGGCAGTTAACGTTAATCTGAGATAGTTATGACTGGTAACATTAGTTTTAAAGCACTCAAGACAGAAATGTTCACTCACAAACGTTTAATCATTTTTGTCAGTTGTCTTGATGAATGCCCATAAACTTTACAAGTGTATATATAGGTTCTAAGGTCAAGAATATCACACTTCGGAGTCACAGGGCTGACAAGAAGAGTAATTTTTGAACTAGAGTACTATTACAACCATTTATCTATTTTTTCAATGACTTCTATTATGAGGGATTTAAGTAAGAAAATGTGCTTTAGTTCCTTCAAAGTTACCAAACAAGTAGCCAATTTTATATGACTTTTTATGTGAATAGTTTGAAACAGCCAATGTCTAACTTTGGACTTCATATCCAGTACAGTCGGGAGGTAAGTCGTGATAGTGAAGCAGGGGTATAACCTATGCAAACAGTTGCTGCTATCCAGGACTCTGTTAAGTCTGTTTTATAATCTTTTTCTAAATCCAGAATCCAGACAAGGACTCAACATTTGAATATATCCCTGCTTGGTTTAGATATAGGCCAAATAATGAGATATTATTAACCATCAAACCACAAGAATAACTCTTTTTAAAAAATCTGGCTAGACAGAGAATTTTATATAGTTTTAAGGCCTGGCTATAAATTCACTTATATTTTTACCTTTCCCTGGGAAGATAGGTTATTAACCGTGTGTTTTTGTTCATTTGTCTGTCTGTTTGCTATAATTGCACTGATAAGTAAAGTTTTTGGCCATTGGTGGAGGTATCCAAAGAGCTCTCCAAGTGCCCTTGTTATTCTTGAAATAATCTTATAATTTATGTTTAAATCCAGACAATGTCTAACAAATATTTAAAAATATTAAAAACTAGGAATTTATTTTAAATTACTGAGAACAGACAAAACTGACAGGCTACATAAGCTATGCAGAAAGAATATAACATTAGTTTCTCAGCTGTTAATCAGCATGAATGTTTCATTTATGGTACATTAAACCATCAAACGTCCTTGTGTGAATTGATCTTGAGATATCTGAGGAATATACTTCAAACTAGACTTGCTCCAAGTCTTTGTATTTGTATCCATCAGCAACCTGAATAATTAAAGAATTTAAAATGGAAACTTACAGGAGTTCATTATACCACTAGCATTCTGGAGTTAGGGGGATAGTCTCTGAAAAAACAAAGACTTGTGCCACCCATTTAGTCTCAACTGTAATGAGGGACACATTTATGCAGATTGTATGCACAACAGTATGGAGTATTTACATACTGTTATTTATATGATGGGGGTTTTCCCTCTTGAAAGCATGCTGCCACAGCTGTCATGCTGGGTTTCTAACTGTGGATCTCTGTTATTGTAGAACACAAATACAGGTACAAGGTATATACAGCCAACACTTGGAAGCCTTTTATGTATACACTTGTTGAGAGTCTACTTTGACAACATCAGAGTGAAAAGTATGTTATGTGGGTGTTCCACCACATGACTAAGGCTCCCGATTAAGGGTTTTTGGGGGTCGGTTTGAAATATTTGCTTAGTCCCAGACCTTCTGTAAGGGTCGGTGGTGGTCGGTTGAGGCTGTGTGAAAAATGAAACATGTTTGTTATTTCTCACGACTACAACCGATTCATATTTCCCGCCCTCAACAAAATGTCCAGTCCCAGGCGTCCTCAGGCCTCGTCAGACCCAAATTTACACAGTCGTGTGTTGTCCCAGGCCGCCTGCGACCCTTAGTCCCAGACCTCCCTAGCTTAGTCCCAGGTAGCCGGTTGTTAATCCCAGACTCAAATATGATGCGTATGAATTTCATGCATGTGAAAGTGAGTCGGTTGCATTAGTCCCAGGAAGCCTCAGACTGTCTGCGGTGTCCTGGGACCCAAAAATCTAGGTCTGGGACTAAGCCCCGATTAATAGTAACCGACCCTAACTGATTCAAACCGGCCTCTCGAGGACACCTGGGACAACACAAATTTAGTCTGCGACAGTCTGAGGACGCCCCAGGAGGCCTGGGACTAACAACCGACTGAGAACCGACTCTTTTCCACGCGTCTGAAATTAAAACGAGGCAATGAGGGGGTCTGGGACTATATAAGTGACCGCGCACACATTCTCATTGTTACTGACTGTTTGGCTACTGAGAGACGTGTGTCACTGATTTGTAGGGGTTTTCAGTTTTTTTAAATATATTATACTTGAGCTTAGGGCAAATTTCACAGTTAGGAGACACATTTTACTATTTTTTTATTATTTTGTCGACTGGATTATGAGGAAAGAGAAAGGAGGGAAGAGAGGAAGGAAAAAGATGGATGAGAGGGAGAAGGAAAGTGAAGTAGAGGAGAGGAGTGAAGTTACAGAGGAAGGGATTGAGAGGAGAGAGGAGGAGGAGATTGAGGAACGTCTAGCTATTGAGGAAGCTGTAGAAGAAGAAGAGAGGTGTGAAGAAGATCCAGAGTGCCATTCTTCAGCCAAGAGAGCCAGGGTGTGTGCAATTTTTACCGACAGTCAGGAAATTTCCATTGTGGAATTTGTAAAGCAGCACCCAGAACTGTATGACAAGGAACATCCACGTTTCCACGACAGGACCAGAAGAGAGGCTCTCTGGGCAGAAATATCTGCAGAACTCAAGCTCCAGCCCTTTGATGTGAGACGTTGGTTCGAGTCCCAGCGAACGCGTTATGGCAAGCTGTCTAAGCTCCATTCTGGCCAAGCCCCCGAGGGAGATGACCAAGAGACAGTCCTGGGTCTACCAACAGATGGGTTTCCTTAAAACCCACATCAGACGAAAGGGGGCCAACAGAAGTTCAGGTTTTGAGGCCAGTCTAAATACCAGCAGGCAGGACGAATCACGTGGCTCAACTACTGACACAGAACACCTCGAGTCCAGTGTCCTGAGGGAGAGGAGTCAGTCTGTCATTACATCTACAAATGTTTCAACAACAGACTCCAAGATTCTCGAACACTTTGAGCAGATGAGGACGCTGATCTCAGGTTTTCTGCAGCAGAAGTCAGACAGGCAGCCCTTCTTCGACTACGTGGCATCAGAGGCTGAAAAGATGACTCAAGAAGAATTTCAAGAATTAAAGGGCAAGATATTTAGAGACATTGAAACTATTAAGAGCAACCATAGATGTCAGCCATTGCTCAGAAGATCAGCCACTATTACCACGGAGTCGCAGAGGGTTGGGATACTGCCACCAACCACTCAACAGGCGTCCAGTTCCACTCAAGCAGCAGCTGGCAGCAGTTTTGTCTACTATACACCAAGCCCCATTGGCTTCAGCAACCCTACATCTGTCCTAACTGTACAGGACGAAGGGAGCAGACACAACCTGAGTGGAATATTAAGCCAGCTACCTGATCTGACATCAACACAGATCGTCGAGCAGCCTCAGCAGCAGCAGCCGCAGCAGCAGCTCTTTACTATCACCACTTCAGCACCGCCTCAACAGCAGCAACAGCCTCCTCAGTAGCCATCCAGTCAGGGCGGGTCTTTGACCTGCCAGGCCCTTTTCAGGGCCACCAAATCTTCCCAAAACAATTATTCAGCTGCAAGTTATTCCAATTCCCCTCCCAAAACAAAAAAGTTCAGTACAAATACTTAAAAATTAAAGTCCAACACCCACACCACCCCAAACACGAAATAGATAACCCATGGTACCACAGATAACAAAAAAGGCCACATAAAGAAAAAAATTAAAAAAAACTCCCAATATGGCCATTAATCAGCCCTTTTTTAGATTAAAATCCATGGGATAGTTTAAAATCTTTAATTGATAAGTCCAACACTTACACCTTCCCTAGATTTAAAAGGCATTATCACATACTTACCAACCCACAAACAGACAAACCCAATACCAAACATAGCCCCCAACTAACAAAGCCACTACAAAACCTAACACCCACCTGCCAAAAACAAAACCAATACCAACAACCACCAACCAAGAAACAGACAAACCCAAAAGTAAACAGAACCCATGCCAAAGAACTGACAAACTATTTTGCAAACACAATCCCCAATTATTGAAAAGAAAACTAGCCTCATGGTTATATTTGTGACTAGAAGTAAAGATTTTAAATTTAAGATTTCCATGAACACATTTCTGTTTGAAATAATTTTCCAACCCCCCCCCAAAAAAAAAAAATTTGGTGAAATTAGGATGTGGCTTTCAAAATATATACACAAATAAATCCATTTAGGATATTATGTGTGGCTTTGTGGGTGGCTTTTGTTTGTCACTGGGTTTGTCTGTTTTTTGGGTGGGTAACTTGTGTTTATCTGTTTGTCTGTTGGAACAAGTTATGTTTGGCATGGGGTTTGTCTGTTTGTCCGTCTGTACAAGTTATGTTTGGCATGGGGTTTGTCTGTTTGTCCGTCTGTACAAGTTATGTTTGGCATGGGGTTTGTCTGTTTGTCCGTCTGTACAAGTTATGTTTGGCATGGGGTTTGTCTGTTTGTCCATCTGTACAAGTTATGCTTGGCATGGGGTTTGTCTGTTTGTCCGTCTGTACAAGTTATGTTTGGCATGGGGTTTGTCTGTAGCAAGCATAGCTCATTAATTGTTTTTGGAATATTTGGTAGTCCTGAAAAGGACTGTTTGTTAGTCCTGAAAAGGACTGGTTACTGCAGCAGGACTTATATTCTGCCATCTTGCCAGGCCACTGCTCCCTCATTATTGAAGTAGTCCCTCAGGTAATCCTTCTGTCTCTTGGCTTCTCTAGCAGGGTTTCTGTCTTGGCCACCACCAGCAGCACCACCAATCAATCCACAATCACCAGGCACATCATCATCGTCCACCCCAGGCTGCTGACCACCAGGTTGACCTTGATACTGGCTTCTCAGTATGTTGTGCAGAACCACACAGGTAAAGACCACTTCTCTGACTGTTGCTGGGGGTAGTTCAATAGTGGTCCTCATCACCCTGAATCTTGACACCAGGATGCCAAAAGCGTTCTCAACAACTCTCCTGCCCCTTGATATTCTATAGTTGGCAATCCTTTCCTCTCTTGTTAACATCCTTCTGCCATAGGGTTTCATGAGCCAGGTCTTCAGGGCAAAGGCATCATATGCCAGAATGAAGTAGGAGACATCTCGACCACCCTGGGTTATAGGAGCTGGGTCAGGGAAGCCTATCCTGCCATCTTCAATCCTCCTCTTCAGCTGAGAGGCATTAAATATCTGGGCATCTGAGCAAGATCCAGCTGTCCCAGCATCCACCCATCTAAACTTGTACTGTCCATCTACCAGGGCCAACATCACAATGGAAAAGAACCCCTTGTAGTTGTGGTAGAGGGCTCCAGTGTTCTTGGGTTTCTTCAGGGCCACATGCTTCCCATCCAGGGCTCCCAGGGCATGTGGAACATTCCACCTGATCCTAAATTCCCTCTCCACCTCTTTCCACTCATCTGGAGTAGTAGGACATTTGAGGTACTCTCTGGTGAACTCATCCTGGATGGCCCTGCAGACCTCTGGTAAAAACTTGGAAATGGTGGATCTTCCAACCCTGAACTGACAGGACAATGATGTGTAGGACTCCCCAGTGGCCAGATATCTGATGGTGAGGGCTAACTTCTCCCCAACATTGATTGGTGCTCTATAGTTGGCGGCCTGCCTGGCTAGATGTGGTTCCAGTCTGGTCTTTATCATTTCAAAGAATTCTGGGGTCATCCTCATGTAATTGGTGAATCCTGGAATGTCTGTGGCATACAGATCAGCCATAATGTTGTGGTAGGCTCCCTTCTCCTCTCTCTGCAGTAGCCATGGCCTGACCCACATGTTGTGCCTTCTTCTAGGTCTCTGTATGGGTGCTGGTGGTGGTGCTGGTGCTGGTGGTGGTGGTTGCTGTGGTCGATGTAAAAATTGGAAATACATGATTATTTGTAACTGAATAAAAACCAAAAAAGCCCTAAGTTGTTGTTGAAGCTGTCTTCCATTAAAATGTGGCATCCTGTTGTGTTCCCAGAAAAGCAATGATATTAGATTGTGGATTTTATATATATATACCCAGAAAATCCAGCAACTTTGCAAAACAAGAATCGGCGATCCTGGTCTGGGGAAGACTGAGGAGGCCTGAGGAGGCCTGAGGACGCTGGGACTTAATCGGGTGTTAGTCGGGGCTTAGTCCTAGGAGGCCTGAGGCGTCCTGTGACCCAGTCGGTATGTATACAACAGGATCGCGGTTGAAACCGACCAGAAAACTGGCTTAGTTGGTTCTTAGTCCCAGACCAGTCGGGGACTGTCTGCGGCCGCCTGAGGCATCCTCAGGCTTCCTGGGGACGATCTGTACTTAATCCCAGACTTCAATACTGACTCAGTATTTCCGCCCATTTTTGCTTTTTTTCCAACGACTGTCCATGATTAAGGGTCCCAGACAGGATCGGGACTTAGTCCTTTGGTGGAACAGGGGCATAAATGAATTAAATATGTATAATAGTTTCCCTGAGCTATTTGTATGAATATTGCCTTGTTTTAGTTTTGAGATTCTAAATTCCCATGGTTTTGAACGTATTGTAAAATTGGTAAAAGTCTTTAAGAGGGCTGTTCCATATTGGCGATCCAATTGTATACCTTGTCCCTAGTTAATTGAAAAAAATAAATTAGTCATGATCCATGGATAAGAGGGTAGATTTTACATTACCTTTCCAAGTAACAAATTTGATTGGTACTAAAAAAGTTTTGATTGGTTCTTAAATTTCTCTGAATCACTTATGAACCTTATGAAAGCCTCGGCAATACCAGCGTAGGATGGAAAAGATTGATATACAAACTTTACAAAGATAGCTTAGAATTGTGTTCCCAAATGTAAGTTCTGCTAATGATTGTAGAAGATCACAGAAAACTTTTGACAAATGTAAACAGTATGAATTTATCAGGGTCACAAACAGTTCATCTCTACCTGAAGTTTAACCATTGGTTCCAGGCCAGTCCCAAAGGCTCTCAAATATTATGATCATTGTTATGGACCTCGAAATGAAAAATTTGACAACGCTTCCAGATAGACTATTTTTAGGACTTGAAATATATCAGAGAGGGGGGATCAACATAGTGGAACAGCGCTATTAGACTGTAAGTTCCGTTTGAAAGATTATCAACAAAGCATAATGTTAAGTGTGTTTGATGGAAAAGATGTTTTTTGTGATGTATGAAAAAATGAGCACCGGACAAAATCTCCTGGAAAAAATGCCTACTGCATATTTTGTATCCCTGAAAAAATGTCTCCTTAGAAATAAAAACAAGTAATTTAGCTAGACCAAGGATGCATCTGTGGCCATGTGCAAGTTGTATTCACTGAAAAAGGACAACTAACATGGTTTTGAAGATGAACTGCATTTCTCAAGATGGCAGCAAAATAAGAAAATTCTAAATTATTCACAGACATAAAAGGAATAATCCTTATTATCCAGTGGGGCCAAAGTCACTCTATCTGTTATAGTTTTCAAGATAAATACCATTTTCCATTTCTGCCAAAATTCAAGTTTGCGGCCAAAATTTGGAGAAGTCATAATTTTTCAGAGGTCCTAGAGGAGTAGTGTACTAAGTACTAATGCAGTGCAACATTTGCCTGAAATCACTCATATATTACGGTTTTGGAAATAAACAACATTTTCCATTCAAACCCCAGGCCTTATGTGGGAAAGTTGGTCATTGCTTACCAATGTTTGGCAGTTTACAGTACAGAACCTTGACCAACTGTATGTATTGGTTTCCTCTGCCCACAAAACTACCCATCGTGATATGTCCCATACAGTGTTGAAAGCAAAGATGGTTTTTTTATTCACCTCAGCCCACTGTGATATATATGCATAGAAAAGAAATTGTTTTTAAATATTGCGCATTTATTTTTCTTTGGCAGCATTTTTTCTGGAATAAAACATATGCAGGATTTTTCCTTCAAGGAGGTATGGTTTCAAGAGGTATTCTTTCTGGGAGATCTTTTACCAGTAGGCATTTTTCCTTGATTTGTTTTTTCCTCAACAACTAGATCTAGAAAATTGATAATATACCTTTAGACCCCAACTGTAATGAAATATAAGTCATTTATAAAAAGACTACAGATTAGTGACAATTATTGTAACCTATTTATAAGGTATTGACAGAAGAAAGTTTTATGAAAATTTATAAAAAAGGTTTCGAGCTGTAGTGAAATGTCAAAGAAATTATTCAAAAGAAAAACAACAACAATTTTAGACTACACACATAAAAAATACTGAAAACCTCAATTCCCCTTTTTATTTGGACATACATGATACTGAATCACCCATGATGCTATATAGACCTTATGCATTCCCCTATATAAAAGAGTGTAAACACTCAATGTTATTGTAAACACACCTCACTGCAAGTGTTGTGGTAGTACCTTGTGTTTGTGTGTGATGAGAATTCTGTTCGATCTGTGTTGTGCAGGTTATTACTACTGTTAATTTACAAAACATTTTAAGCTGTATTATATTAATATTGTTTAAAAATTATACTTAGATAAATCTTAAAATATACATTGCAAATAACATATTTGGACAACAGTTGTTGCATGCATTAGGTGTAAAAGAAACACTTTTTGAAAAGAATTGGGAAAATATCAAAACTGTCTTTAATCTTTTATAATGAATCTATTTTTTTTTTGCAAATTGTCAAATTATGTCAAAGCTTACATCTTTATATATTTTAGAACAAAAGTGATTGTGAAGTTTTCATGATTAAAACCACACATTCCAATCGTAATAGATGTTCATAGTAAAAATGTTAATACACCCTGCAATTGAAGTATCTAACCCCAGTTGAATTAAGAAAGTTTTCTTATTGCAGTAATGGGTTGATTATTTAACTTATCTTTGAAAACTTTAGTTGCTGTCTAAAACTTAATGCTAATTTTGTGTGGAATGTTGAATATCAAATGGTATGACGAGAAACAATATGTGTATTTAGTTTAATAGTTGGTACAAAAACACAGGTCCAGTAATGAGTGTATTTAAAGATTTTGAGCAGCTTATTCTTTGGATTCTCTTTTATGATAAATTAATATATTACATCAGTGCCTTGTATAGGACACTGGATATAAGACCAGGACAAAAATCATAATTGACTTTTCCATGTTACCACAAAGATAAAGCTACTTCTGTCACCAAATCTTGTTTTCTTAATTTTTTGCTACATCAAAACCTAACATACATCAAAATTTGGACTATTTTTACTGCAAATTTAATGGATTGTTTTATCAATCAAAATGAAATATTATCAATAATCAACTTTAAACTTAAAAGGGCTAAAATTGGGTTTTCTTAAAATTAAAATGCATTAAGTGTCTACAGATAGATTTAAGGGGCTGCAGTGGTGTCGTGGTAACACACTCGATCGCCTCCCACCTATGAGGTCTGCAGTTCAAACCCCAGACCCTATGTGGGAAAGTTTGTAGTTGCTTACTGATGGTTGGCAGTTTATAGCACAGAAACGTGACCAATTGTATGAACAGGTTTCCTCTGCCCATAGAACTACCCATCAAGATATGACCTGTACAGTGTTGAAAGTGACAATAAAATGCAATTGTATGAATAAATCTACAGATAGATTCATGGCTATATCTATACACTATATTTTGAATTAGTGTCAAATACAGTGTTATATTGTATCTTTACGATAAATAATGAACATGTTTATTATACATTTCCTACCTTGAAGCAAAGTTTATTCAAAACTCATGCCCACCACATCAGTCCCTTAAATATGGAAATTGATGCCTAATATAATTAGAGAAATAATAATTGATATATCTCATTATAGCTACTTTTAAATTTATTTAATCAATAAAATTTGTTGCCCTTATTTTCATCTGATAAATTCTTAGATGCAATAATTCTGATTACCACTTAGCGAAAAGTCACAATGATGGAAAGGTCTTGCTACCGTCTGAGTTATACACTGGTCATATCCATTTTTATGTGCCAGGTGTCACTAAACTTTTGTAAATATCCATATCACCAAGTGTAAACAGTCCAGGATATTAAAAAATTACTTTTGGTTGTGTCCATAAAGATGAGCAAGTTTTGTACTAATATGGATTCATTAATTCTACATGAAACAATAGCACTTGAAGACTGCATACATCTGCCAAGGCCCAACACCTCTAATATTGATTATGAATGTACTGACAAAATCCTTGAATTCATGACTATCCAGATGGTGATACAAATCCCCCTCAAAATTGAATCGTCTGTGCCATTGTCAACATTTTTTTCAAAATGTGTTTTTTCCAACAAAATATATCCATGTGCACGCATAATTGTTTTCAGTTATTTTGCAAACATACAAAGTCATTGTGCTACAGATATATCGTCAATAAATTCTTTAATTTTCTCTGGTGACAAGGATTTTAACAATGCAGCATAGTTTTATGTCTTTCCATATTATCATAAATATTTCCCTTAACATGGTAGAAGCTTTGGAATATATTTCCTTACATTTTCAAAGCACAAATTCCATTTTCAAGATTTATACACAGAAACTTAAACTTTGTATTACATAACTAAAATCGCACACTAGGCACTAGTAAACTGTTGAAGTAATAAATGTTGAGAAACACTCAAATCTAACAACATCTGACACTACAGAATACATATAATAGAATAGTTGCTGTACAAAACTGGGATTTTAATTACTTGTGGATACTCTGGGGTGATTATGTAAGCAAGGGATGCTGGTGTGGTGTGCTTAATTAAAACAGAGAGAGATAATAAGTAAAGAAATGGACAAATACACAGACAGAGCTTTACTTGTGATGCTCACACTTGGCTTGTGTGTGGATGAATACTACCATAACAAATCCCAGCAAGTGTGTGGTTTGTTTTGTTTACAAATGGGCTTGTATGCATAAGGTCTATACTGATAAGCAGCACATTATCTTGAAAGTGCATTTAACTACGTGGAAATGAGAAGTCCCACAGAGTTCATGGGGATTATATTTTACATATACCAGTATTCTGGAGAACATATCTGTTGAGTTAAATATAGAACTATGCTATGGATATTAGAGTGGGGCTTTTTATTGGCTTAAAAAGTGCACAGGAATTCCTGAGTTCTTTAGTTATTTTTTTTAACACTAGGCGGACAGTCACTTCCTGAAATGAGTGAGAAAAGTCCTTTTGTCAGGGCTGGCTGTTTCTTCAAAAGTCATACAGTACTCATATATTTTACAAAAGACAAAAGGACTTGGTGAAAGTCTAACTTCAAACAGAAGATAAAAAAATACGCCAATATTTGATAAAATCTTCTATTATCGCCATACACTAGCAACCTCAACTTGCAGGGGCACAAAACACCTGCAAAGTAATCCATCCTTAAAATACACTTTAATTTGTAAATTGATAACAACACCAGGTGCCATGTTCCTTGGAGAAGACGTTAGCTCCAGTAAAGTGTCTAGAAATGTCAAATTGTGAGATGGAAAGCGGGGTTAGATTTGAGAGCCAGAAGAAACCAAAGACGGCTGTTACGAACATTGCTCTATACAGTGCTGAATCTGGGAAACAGCTACAAAAACCTACAATTCTCTTATGGTCCTTGACGTTCATAATGCTTTACTATCTTGATAGGTCTGGAGATCTTAATAGATTAAAAAAAATATTTGATCTTGGGGTGATATAGGGTTTTGAATCGGATGTCGTAAACCACACCCATGGCATTAATGGCAGAAATATGATTTCCTACCATGTGCACTAACATCCCATTCAGTACTAGATATATCAGGTAAGACATAACACAAGGCAATGACATGGAAACATTTACATGTGAGTGAACACAGAATGCAACAAAAGTCTTAAAGAGCATTTCATAACACCTCTTTGTAGGCCTGAATGCAGACTGAGCTCTCTTATTTTCTTCGTTAGAAAACTGGGTCAGTCCCCCAGTATCTACAACACAAAGATTAGTAACTGCAGAAAAAATGGCTAAAGGGTGCTGTTAATACATATGAAGGACAAATCTACTGGAAGCCACACATTATTTAGGAATTATTGTATGCAGTTACGGAATATTTTGAGTTGTGCTTTGCCAATGGGATAATAAATAGGCAGCACAGTTATTCTTACCCATCATATATATGTACTACATATCAATGTCACTGAGAGCAGTGTTGTACCAGACATTTCTGGCATGCGCTCCCAAGAAAGGGTAACACACTTTGCTGGAAGACAGTATTTTCACGACGGCACCGTTGTCACACTTAACAGGAACACGGCAACCTTTCCATAACTGGCAAAATAGGAGTATAGCTAACAAGATGTTCATCATCTCCAAATGAACGATGTCAAGATGTTTGTAACCTCTAGGAACAGAGAGATGGTACACAAAATTGCCACAACGACACCCCCAGACCAGCCATCCAATTCCAGGATACAGTCAATAGGTTTCTGACCATACATGGAAACACTGTTGTACAATGGTAAAAAATCTGTCAAACCAGAGTAAATCCCTTTTAAAGTCATCTGACAATTTAATATGAGCCGGATTTGATGCCCGACCCAAGACATCCAACATTCTGTTCAGGAAGCACTTAGCTGGTTTGACACAAAACATCTAATAGTCTGTTCAGGAAGCACTTGGCCGGTTTGACACATTTATGCACATACAAAAGCATGCCCATAAGAGACTGCAACTGACATTTTGTGCAAATATCTTTATTTTTACAATCTGATACTAAACGTCAGACATCATGTAATTTATCTGGTGGTATGGAAACTGTGCCTTGAACCGTATCTAATAGGATGCCTAGGCATACTGCATGTGTGTTGGGTGTCAACCAGTTTTTTGTCACTGATTGTCAGACCCAGCTGACGCATGATGTCAAGCAGTGCATCATATGATTTTCTAGGTACACAGGGAGTACTGTAACCTTAGAAATCATCAATATAGTTGATAATGTTGACATTGCATTGACACATTATGAAGCACACCACGTAACTAGTTCTCTGAAAGAACCGACTACCATGTCTCGTCCCAGGTGGGACACAGGTTTCAAAAACATGTTGCCCCATGTAACGCCAAGTAAATTGTAATCTCCCAGGTCCACTTCAATTTTCAGGCACTTTGAAAATATGTGCGCCCTTGCCTATCTTAGTTAGTTCTTGGATTAAGTCATCAATAGTAGGCAAAGTCAATCGAAATACAGACCATTTTTGTCTACTCCTGCATTCACTGATGCTCCATGTGATCAGCTAAGATCTAGAATCACTCTTCTGTGCACAGCATTGGGTTTTGGTCTGGTCATAAAGGCTGAGAAGTTTGTGTCAGGTACGGGATGGTTACTAAAAGGACCCACTTGAGCACCATGTTCTTGCTCTTCTTCTATACATGCATCAACGTCCCTGGGGTATTCTACAGCGGATTTATGAGTTGTGTTGTCATGTGTCAATGCACAATTTCCATTAAATCCTACAGGAAAACTAAACATTAGCAGTTGAATTAACTGCTGATCCCAATATGACTGTAACAATTCTGCCTAACGTTCAATGTTCAGTTGAGATTCAACAAGTATTCTGGCCCCCCAAAATTCGGGACCTTTTGTGTTTTTTTTGTTATTGTTCCTTGCATTTATCAAATGTAGTACATTCGAGAGGCTCAACCGACTTAGCCCCGTGTGAGGCTGTAAATATTATTGAATTTATGAATTTGTCATCACTTGATAAATGGATATCAAACAACAAAGCTTCTGCAGGGTTGTCTTCGACCATAGTATTTACACCAGAGTTGAGCAAACCATATGATTCAGCACCACTTGTTTGAGTTTTTTATAAATTTATTATTACTGTCATTTGTGTTCACAATAGATTGTAAAGCCATGCCATTACCTTTCAAAACTTCTGCATGAGACATTTCATGACTATGTCCTGCCTCAGCTCTATAAATAGCCAATGCCTGTTGTAGGGGACGAACCATTAAACTCTGCACTTCTTTTGTTTACATTTTGAATTGTATACAATTCTATGAGACCTATGTTTGCCATGATTACCTACCGCATGACTAGTAAGCTTTTTGGCTACAGGCTTCATATTAATTATGACACATTCTGGATGCATTTTGACAATACATCATTTTCATCAACAATTGTGCTGCCCACTCTACTTTTATTGAGCCGACAGCCTATGAATAATTTTTGAAACCATTATATTTGCGTAACATTCTTTTTCAGGGTGATTTCAGTTGCTTACCTTGGGACAAACAGAATGAGCAAATGTGTCTTTGTAATCAGCCCCCATACTAATGGTCCTTTGTGTATTGGCACGTGCCATTCTGATAGAATGAACGAAACCATGGTTTTTGTTACTTATCAGTCTTGTTCCACATTTTGGAATCATTATTGGGATGTTTCTGCGCATTGGCATGTCTTAGTCGGTCTATAATCTTTGTATCTTGCCAGGTGATCATGCCTCTTTCGAACTTTTTTCAGACCCATCAATATCTGCCATCTGTGTATCTCTTTCTAGGTCCTTGATCCTGCTATCAACAAACCTCTGAACTGAAGCAGATTGTTTGATACTTTGATTATTTTTATCATACTTTAAACCTTAGTGTCATTGTTTCCTGTCCTCTTCTGTGTTGTCCCTGCCACCTGCTGTTCAACTTTGTCCAATCTATCATTAACTCTTTGAAGCTGCTCCAGTATAAGTGTCTGCACATCTGACTGTTGCTGGTCTTGATTGCTGGTAGTAGGTACTACCACTAGCCTTACTGGAAAGAGTCCAACTCTTTCATATTCCCAGCAGATGGCCATAACACTTCAGATGAATTACTGCCAGAATCACTTTCAATCACTTTTAGCTTATTACATTTGCTCCCTGTATGGGAAAAATGTCTGTCACCACATATTTTACAGTTCTTTTTCTGAGGCATTTTCAATGTTTGTTATTATCTATAATCAGTACAAAGCAATCAGAATATTTTATAATCAGTATATATCAATGAAACACCACTGAGAAACACAGTAATCAGACCCCTAATGCTCTGGACTGACGATGTCACTGCTTTGTTTGAAATATATGATTAAATGTAGCTTCAGCTTCAGCTAATTAGTATTATAAAGTGCAAGAATAAATATAGGTTAGGCCGTTCCTGGGCACTGACCCGAAGGCCTAACCAAGGTTGTCAATCAAGAGTAATAAAAGGGGCTGTAGGTCACGCAGCACTCTCCATTCACCATATATCATCCAAAGTGTCCAATACTTGTTTATGATCAACAAAACACTGTATAGTTCAGTAAAATACACACATAATCACTAGGAATCCACATGGGGAGTATCTATGTAAATCAGTTAAAGTTCAAGCTTAAAAGTCCTTGTTTACTCTCCAGCTTTTGCTCTCAGAATGCTAAAAAATCCAAAAGGTATGTAAACACACCCAGAAACAGCCTTGGCAACCAATAACTTTGAAATCTATTGAACTCTACCTAGCAAACCCCCAATTTGCATTAGCTTTTACTTGGATACTAGTTTGCTATTTAATTAGACTGGTCCCCCAAACTTTTTTAAGGTTGGTGCAGGACAGACAGGGGAAATGCCTTGACACTGCCCTGAAAAGTTGCCAACCAAATCCTCCCCCACCACCCCAGACCTCATTCTGGTTGCCGGATAACAGGAACTCACAAAAAAAGTTTCTGACTTCAAAATCAGCAAGAGTCGGGGCCAAAGTCGGGCATTTGGAACCACCAGTTAAACCAGATATAATGTAAAAGAGTTCTGACAGTTTACTTTCTTTTGGAAGTACATATAATGGGCAAAATGTACACACTTATCTCATTGAATATTACCATAGAAATCTTTTGTAAAAAACTTTCACAAAAAGGGACATTAGCAACAAAGTGTAATATAAAGTGGGTCTGACTTTTGACTTTTTCAGGGAGTACATGGTATGGCTGTAAATTAATGGTTGAAGCAACCTTTTTGAAGATAATTACAAATCAATTCCAACAAAACAATGTAAAATGGATTATGGATCCAATATAGGGATATGGACAAGTTTTTTATGTTTGTCTATTTCCACAAGATAGAAAATAGTTACCATAAGATATTTTTATCATAATGTGGTATTTCTTGCACAAACAAGCCACTACGCTGAGGTAAGAAGAAGATTTTGTGTTAAGGAGTGACTTATTGCCTTTAAGGAGGATGGGTCGGTATTGCTGGTATCTCGTTATTAAGAACATTTTACTGATACACCGATATGACAATTTGAATCCGCAATCTTCATTGTCAATGCATATGATCAAAGAAAAACTTATAGTACCTCAAAACCCACCTCTTTAATTCCAGTTTCCCAACTTTGTTTCCTTCCCTCTTGGTCACACCCACAATTTCGGATTTCTGACCTTGAACGCCCCTCGACTCTCCTTATGATAATGATTTTTATTAACTCAGCGCACTGAGTTCCCCTTTGTGGGGAAGAAATTGCGCCTGCAAAGCAATAGATTAGATTTAGATTAGATAGTACTTTAAACGTACCCAAATTGCAAACAAATTGCACTTATCCTACGTTTTTGTAGATTTTGGGACTTTTATGGCAATCTGGGTTTTGGTTGATTTGTTTTTTTGGTTTCATGAGTTTCAGTTCCTGTAAGTGGTCCATTTTATTGGCGGTGTATTAAAATGTATCTTCCTTTTCCATATCCTGCAATCAGAAAGATTTAGCATTGGTGGCCACTCAATCTACACAGATTTTTATACTGACTCATCCCTACTCTTTAATGACAACATCTATTTTATGATGAGATAGAATATTAAGAAAGAAATATCTCTTGAAGGAACAACCTAGTGGCTTAAGGTAACAGTATAGTATCTGAGGGAAACAGCATAGTATCCCGAGGTAAAGTAGCACTCCACAGGGAATGAGATACTATCTTTGGTAACTTTGGTAATGGGATAGTATCTTGAGGGACACAAGAAAGCCTCTAGAGGGAATAAGAAGGCATCTTGAGGAATTAAGGCAGTATCTTCACTGAATGAGATGGTATCTCTCAATCTACACATTTTTGATACTGACTCGTTCCTACACTTTAAATGACTACATTTTATGGTGAGGCAATGATACACTATTTTTATGATGAGATAGAATATTGAGATAGCAACATCTCTTGGGGGAACAAACTAGTGGCTTAAGGTAACAACATAGTATCTTAGGGTAACAACATAGTATCCTGAGGTAAAGTAGCACTCCACAGGCAATGAGATACTATCTTTGGTAACTTTGGTAATGGGATAGTATCTTGAGGGACACAAGAAAGTTTCTAGAGGGAATAAGATAGCATCTTTAGGAATTAAGGCAGTATCTTCACTAAGCGAGATGGTATCTTGTAAGAACAATTTAGGGAGGGAATCAAGCAGTATCTGTGGTAACGAGATATTCCTTTGTGGTAACAAGATATCATAACACAGCTTGTTAAACCCCGGTCACACTACATACAGAATGCAACTTGAACAAAAACCAGGCATTAAAGATGTCTTTCCAAAATTGATTCTTTATTTCATTAATTTTACAAACCAAAGATGTTAGGTCTAAATGAAAGAAATCAAACTTGTTTAAACCCACAGTTTTAAAAAAAAATTAAAAGTGATAGTCTTTAGCGAGTAATTGTTTTAATCCATGATAATTTCAAGGCATTATCAAAACATTTTCAGTTTGTAAGCCTGAAACCACCCTCAGAAACCTTGTTGTATAGTTCAGTCAATGAAATCTTTAGCATTTTATTGCGCCAAATGAAGCATCTAAAAAGGTTTTCTAAATGATAAAACATGTTGGAGGTGGGCGAACAGTGAACTGACAATGTATAAACTAGTTTTTGGACTACATTTTTTTCTTAAACTGCAATATTGCGTATCAATGACAAATTTCTAGCTTTATAAATAAACATTTTATTCTCTACTTTAGTAACTACTGACTGGTAATTGGATTGTATCATCATATCCAGATCAACGAAAAAGTTAACTCCTAACAGTTTAAGGTACCCATTTAAGGTGCAGGTCTTTCTTCATTACTTATTCTTAACCATGCTAACTCTGTCTTTTCAGAATTCAGTTTAAAGAATGAACATAAAAAATATATCAAAAACTTTAATACTCTCTCTGAGTGACATTTTGAGAGTCACCCAATAGTAAAAATGTATCATCAGCAGATTGCCATCTATTTTAATTCCCTTAATTCTAACATTATATCTTTTATAGACATTACTAAAGGTTCAATCACGAAAATGAAAATGTATGGACTTATTGGATCTCCTTACCTACAGCCTCTATGCAAATAGAAAGATTCAGAAAGGAAACCACTAGTAATCACTGAAGTGCAAGCACTTTTATATAATATTTTAAACCATTTTATGAAATTACTTCCAAAATTGTAAGCCACTGACACTTTATTTATGTAATACCATTCTGTAGAATCAAAGGACTTTCCAGTGTGGATCAAGAGGACTAAATCCTTTCTTTCTAACTGATTAAGTCTGGACATTACATCATAGACCACACTGGTATTTTCTCCTATATACATTTCTTTTCAAAAACCCATTTGTGAATCTCTTATGACATCAGGCACTGCCTTCCTCATCCTCAAAGCTAAAATGCAAGATAAAATTTTCTTTGAAAAATTATAAGAATATGAAAATTATTCAAGCATATGGATGTTTTCAGAGCTGCTTTTAAGATGTATTTTAAATACAGTTTCTTCCCATGAATAATAATTTTATGTTAATTTATCAACAATATATTTAGAATTTTAACATTCCCAGTAACCTGTTCTGAGAAAATCTTCATAGAAAACCACTTTAGTCTTGGATAATTCTAAATATACCCCTTAAAAATTTTAAGCCACTCATTGTTTCACTTTTACCTCCACCAGGAGCAGTCCCCACCCCAAGACATTAAAAACAAGCAGGTTGAGGGTTCTTTAATTTAATACATAACAGAGTAAAGTTATACATGTAAAACTAATAAATATTTACAGGTCAGATTTAAAATATACAAATTTCAGCATGGTAATACAGAAGTTAGAGTCATTGTCCATAGATAGTATACATGCTGATACAAGTTAAAATAAATTACAGTAAAATCAAGTTACAGACCCTGAAGGTCGACTGGGCCGGAGCAGAAAGGGTTTGACCTTGAAAGGTTACAAGGTTGACCTCAGAGGTCAAGGATGACACCAAAAGCCTCACAATCAGAGGTATTGACTATGATGGGGTCAAATAAAAGGTCACTAGAGGTTTACAAGAATACTAAGATGAAAATTGCGACAAGATATTAATATCTTAGCCCTCAACCCCAACAGTAGGAGGTAGAAAACATTAGCAATTAGTAGCAGCAGCCAAAGAGTAGGCTTGTTCTTCACCAGACAGATGGTTGGACTGAATGTATCTCCAGACACATTCACTGGACCAGGTGCCATGGCGTTTTATTTGCTGGATGGGCACATGGCCATTGTGGGCAAATGTAGCCCCAGATCTACGAAAGCAGTGGTATGTGAAGAAGTGGGGATTCAAACCCAAGGTCATATTTATGGATTTAAGCACTTTTCTGACCCTTGTGTCAGTAAGGGGCTGCCAACCACTGGGCATCTTGATTTGGAAGACAGATTCATGGTCAGTCATAGGGTACAACTTGGCCAAAGCTTTAAGAGCTCTGTATGGACAAATGGCTCGATTGGCAACTTTTGGCATTGAAATGACTTGTACTTTATCTCTATCTTGAAGGGTCTTAGACCACTTAATTAGAATTTTCACCAATTTTTTTGTGAAGAAGAGGTCATGTCCAGTGAGATGCCTGGAAGGGTCAAAGGTCGAGATGGAATGAGGGGCCAAGTTGGAAAGCCGAAAGAAACCAAAGAACCCAGTAAGAAAGATCGCCCTAAAGACCTCAGAGAAAGAAATGTCATTGCAAGCTCTTGATATTTTTTCTAGCATACTGAGATTTATGATATTATGAGAGGTCAAGGTCAGAGGCCTATGAATACGCATGGACTTCTGAAAGCATCTAATCCTTGGATGATCCAACAATGAGAAACACATGTTATATAATACAAATTTGGCCTTTATGGCCGACAGGTAATTAGAAACCATACTGACAGAACAATTATTGGCAACTAGACATTCACAAAAAGACAAAATAACATTGACATCAATTTTCACTGAAGCCACACCCATGTAGACACAAAAGGCCAGGAAGACTTTAAACATCTTGGTATAAGCTTGTCTTGTCTTTGGTGTAAAGGCCTCCTGAGTTCTAAAGGTGGCCCTCCTTGACAAGGACCTCAAAGCCAGATTATCTACAACAAAGCATAGTAACTGTTAGGAAACATGTGAATGAGAACACAGGCCCCTGGCAGGGGGGATAACCCTAAAAACTAATATACACACAACAACTAACATTTTTTACAATTCAGCATCAATGTGCAATAGTGTACTATCAACTGGGACCCACACTGGGTCCTGTACCTGTGACAACAGTTTCACCACATCTTGGGTACTACCTGTCCAGCGAGACAGCAAATCAGCCACCCCATTGTATTTGGGCATAATGCACATCAATGTCAGCTAAAGCTGACACATACCATATGTTCCTGGCACATGCACCCAGATAAGGGTCCTTGGTTTTTCCTGACCTTAGAACTGTGACAACTGCCTCATTGTCACACCTGATAAGGACTTTGCGACCTGACCACTGTGTCTGAAAAAGCCTAACAGCTAGCAAAATATTGACCATCTCCAAATGAACTATAGACCAGTTCATGAAGCCACGTTGTATGGGGAGATGATACACAAACTTGCCCCATCTACCCCCAAGGCCAGTCAAGCAGGCATCTAGCTCCAGGGTAAAGTCAGTAGACCTGTGGTCATACAAGGACACGCCATTGTATAGTGGAAGAAACTTTCCAAACCACCTGAGATCCATCTTAAAGTCAGGGGTAAGGTCAATTTTTTGTTTTGCATGGCCAGACCTAAGGAGAGCCAACATACGGTTTAAGAAGGCACGATCCGGTTTCACACACTTGTGAACATATAAGAGCAAACCTAGCAAAGATTGGAGCTGCCGCTTTGTGCAAGTTTTTTTATTATGCCATTCATCGACAGTGTCATTTATGTGACACAGCTTGTCAGGAGGGATGGAAACAGTGCCATCCTCAGTATTAATGAGGACACCTAGGCAGACCACCTTTGTACTTGGGGGAACCAGCTTTTTGTCACTGATGGTGAGACCAAGTTCTTCCATAAGGTGAAAGAGCGACTCAAACGACGCATGCGCAACGTGCGGAACGCCCACCCCGATGTAGTCGTCAATGTAGTCAATGACGCGGAAGCCCTTCTGAGGCATCATGTAACGCACTGCGTCACTTAAACGTTGAAAAATCTGGCTCCCGTGCCGCGTCCCGAATGGCAGGCATGTATCAACGTACACACGACGCCAGTGCAACCCTAGAAGGTCGTAGTCACCAGGATCTATCTTGACATGGCGAAAGTCACGACTCACATCGATCTTGTATAACAAAACACCACGTCCAATGCGTTTTAGTTCTGAAGTGATATCATCTACAGTTGGAAACATCAATGAGAATGGAGTGTCCAGGTATGTATTTTTATCTATGCCAGCATTTACTGAGGAACCCAGGGGCCAGCTGAGGTCAATAATGACCCTACGCCTATCTGAGTTGGGCTTATTTCTGGTCATAAAAGGTGAATTATGAACATTGACAATTGGATTGACATGAAATGGGCCCAAAAGGGCTCCATACCTACACTCTTCATCTATATAAGTGTCAACGTCAGCTGGAAATTCATTAGCAGAGCTATGGTTATTCAAGTCATGACGCAAAGGGCAAGCCCTGTTGAAATCAAGGGGAAAGCCAAACTGGAGCAGCTGTAACAACTGCTGATCCCAGTAATCTTTGAGCAGAGTTTGCCAAACTTGTACATTTAACTGTGACGTCACAGTAAGGCGAGCCCCAAGAAAATTTGGTTTTCCTGTACTTTTTACTACTTCATGCATTTGAATGGGTGAATAGTTATGACCTTGACACCAGTCTCTGTCTTTTGGCATTATTTGATCACCTAATGGGACAAATCCAAATGAAAAATCAACCTGTTGTTGCCATTGTTTATACACAGGATTGTCTAGACACATTGGAAGACTTTTGTCACCTTGGTTGGCAAAGATGATAGTATTGATGAATTTTTCTTCCATTGCCGTATTGTTGACATCATATATAAGACACGGCTGATCACATTTATTGAAAACAGTGTTCACACTAGGTGATTTGGGAATACTTTCGTTCACACAGGAATCAAACCCTTCGACACTGTGAACCGTTTGTATGTTTGAGGTAGTTACAGATGGTTGTTGCACCTCTGCTGCACTTGTGGCAATGCAATGAGATTCAAACCTATGACCACTAACGTCGAGGGGCGACATTTTTTCACTTTGTGAGTTCATTGTGACATTTTTACTACCTACGACCTCAGCACTACACAAATCAGGAGCCAGGGCAGGTACGTATGACCCAATACTGATGTTTGCTTTACCACCACTTTCTGGAACAACAATGTCAGGACTTGTAGGCACACCATCATGATGGGACTCAAACCCATGACCTGTAGATTCAAACTGAGGCGACCTACCTGTGGTGTGTTCCTTATTGGACTGATTTGGACTATGTACTACATTAGGTAAGACGTCATCGGTAGACTCAACAGAGGAGTGGACAATGGGTTGGCTGACATCATTGCTGGCCACCATGGCCTGCAATGAATCACTACACAAATCGATGCGAGTTTTTGACCTTCGTGGCATTTGACCCACACCAGCAGTATTTCTACTAGTAAAGAAACGTGAAGTGACAGGTTTCTGAGCCATAGTCATACAATCCTGCGACTTTCTGGCTAACAAAGCTTCAATTTCTGTGGGAACAGTCCCTGAACTATAGAAGAACCTAATTTTGTATACTTTTTCATTCTCTACAGTTAACACACTAGGGGTGACACTGTCATCACCTAGAACTTTGGTGGGAGTTACAACACTAACAGATCTTTTAGGGTTGTTACCAGCGACTGTACCACTGCAACTGCTGCACCCTAGTGATGGGCAGCTGCCTGATTGTTTTTTGAACTTTGTTTTTTGTATGTACATTCCTTTTCAGGATGAGCCAATTGCCTTCCCCTAGTTAAACAGAAAGAACAAATGTGTTTATGCAACTTCCCATTGGATTCGTGGTCACGTGAATAAGTACATGAACCATTCTGATAATTTTTGCAATACCATGGTTTCCTACCTGAGTGATCAGAAACCTTTCCCCATGTGGCCTTATTTGAAATGTGTTTCTGGGCATGGGCCCTACGGATCCGGTCAATGCGGTCCAAGTCTTCCCATTGGAGGGACCCCCGCTCCATATCACACAGGAGCACTGCATGTGCTGCCTTTGCCCCTTGCCAGGAGAAATCTGTGGCATCTTCCATAAGATCACTCAGATAGGACACCATTATATTTTTTCTCTCAGCAGACTTTTGTTCTAAAATGTTTTGACAAAAACCTTGCACCCACTGGGTGAGGGACAGCTGGTCATAGGTGATTCGTTGTCTGGTGGCCCCACCCAAAATGGACTCATGGGGCCAGGAGACCTTTCGCTTTACAGAAACCTCAACGTTTCCCCCCTCTTAGATTTATGTTTTGCATTACCTGAGAGGTGGGAACTGTGATTCAGCTCTCTGATTCTTTGGTCAACTTTTCTTTGCAGTTCATAGGACCTAAGTGTTTCTAGAGAGGGAGTATCAGTATCACTGCTTTCTGAGGACGACTCAGTGGAAACAATGGGGGACATAACTTTTCTGGACTTTTTACAAGATTTATTTGAAGTAACAAGAACACTGTCTGTACTTAACTTTTCATGTCCTGATGGTGATTCTGTTGCTGCTTGACTTGCTTGCTGTGAAGTGGCTGCTACTTGATCTTCTACCTTCTCCAGCCGCTGTGAAACCTTCTGCAACTGAGACAGGATCTCCAACTGCAACCGCTGTCTGCCCAGATCCGCCTGATCTGTGTCAAGTAACTTACTTGAAGCGGCAGCATCTCTTAGTCCATTGGCAACACTATTATTTAAATCAGCAGTGTCCTTGAATTGACATTTTTTTCCTGTCGGTGGCAAATGTCTTGTCTTGCACGTTTTACAACTTTGTTTTTTATCAGGCATATTGAAATTTTTTTATATAGTTCAATCACTGAAATGAATACAGGCACAAAGCACGATTCATATGCAATCTTGGCAAATTCAGGCTTCAAAAAAGGGATTGAATTGACAGAACTCGACCAAATAGGCACAATAATGCGCAAAAATGTAATATATAGGTTAGACCGTCCCTTCAGTGCAGAACACAAAGCTTGAGGTTGTCAAGATGACAGAGAATCACAAAGCATCAATTAAACGACGTGTCACAAGTCCAGTCCCATTCCTCCAATATAGCACACAATGATCGCTTCAATAGGCTTCCACTTCTAAAAAACTTGTTACAGATCAATGACCGTCTATTATTTTACACTATGTACAGATTAAAAGCCTAAGATCAAAATAAAACACTAAAAAGTCCATCATAAAACAAAATTTTAAACATGTCTACTCTTCAATGTCAATGTTCAATGTGAAACGAAGTTTACAATGTCACCTACACAGGGACTAACCATATAAATTCAGGGAGGTCCCCAATGAGGGGGGTTTGTTTACTTGTTGCCAGGCAACCTGGGGTCAGTGGTAATGTAGGCCACAATAGACTGGAGCCAAAAATTTTTGATAAGGTCACTAGCAATAAAATGTCTATGAGGCAGGACTGACATCTGGGGTGCCTGAACACCCCAAGTGATTCTTGTTTTTGGATGTGTTCATTTGTCTGCTTTTATTCGTGAAAACTCCAAAATATCCAGTGTTTTAAAGGTCCTTTTTTCAATGTATTTTCAATGCTTTTGGCTTTTTGGATGACATTATTCAAAAAGTAATGAGCAGATCTTCATGGCGTCCTTTTATGTGGATAGGTCCTGGTAAAAAGAAGAAGTGATTACATTTTAGGAGAGATACAGACCATATATCTGATGCCACAAGTTCCGGCATTTGTAGAAATTCCCCCCTGGCAGATGTCTGTTCTCTACGTGTGCTTTGTAGTTTACAAATGTAGTTATAATTGTATTTTTTTATATCAATTGCATTTTTCAGTTGCTGTCCAAACCAAAGTATAGCAGTGTGGAGAAGATTAAGACTATCGGCAGTACCTATATGGCAGCTAGTGGGGTACACCGGGGCAGGAGCCGCAAAAAGGTACCACTTTTTACAATAGAATGTGCCATGGTCTAACTCAACAAGCCCAAATTTCAAATCTCAAAGTTATACTTGTGTTTTCATATCGGTTGTAACAGCTAGAATATTATCATTTAAGGTTCCGTATAATAATTTAGCCTCACTTTTCAAGGCTGACTAAGTGTCATCAACAGACTGAAAAAATGGTATTTTATGTCTCATTGTGTAAAAATGCACTTAATCGAGATTAATATTTTTATTATTTACCAAACATCTTTCCCTCCCCAGTTCGTGTTTACCAAACACTGATGGTGTCCTTGATCCTGACCGTTATCACGTTTCATGACTTAAATTTATGTCTAATGTTTTGGATGGTGTGCCTTAGAATCCGCTAGTTCGGAGATTAAGTACATGGATACCTGATACCTGATGTAATATATTTGTCATAAGTACCTAGAAATAATGAAGCAGGGGCATCACTTTTTCCTATTCCCAGTGACCCTTAATATACATAATTAGTGTTATGAATGCATAACCACATACTGATCCTCATATATATGTAAATAATTGACCAAAAATATTGAGTGAAATGTGAATGAGAATGTGAGAGTTTCTGACAGGTTTCTTAAAACATTTAAAATAAAATCTGTGACAGTGTTCCAACATTGTCCGTGTCATGTTGAAGGTTTCCTAGCTAAATAAGAATCTCACTTTGTTGGCTCTTATTGCAACGAGTGGATACAGCATAAACCATGAAAACCATGAAATGTGTCATATCACAAATGAGCCGCAGGGAGCTGAATATCTTGTGCCCATATGTAACTCATGAATACAATAAAATATTTTATAGTCACACGTCATCACTTAGTGTGCATTCATCATTTCATTGTGACCAAACTTCAACATGGATCATGGTATTATCACACATGTGTCCCCTTGTACCAGATGCAGTAGACCCAAAAGAAAGTTTCTACAATTACCCCACAATAGATTCATTACAGAAGCATTTCTCCTACAGCTTTGTCCATGATGCTCCAACTTTATCAGTTTGTGTTGCCTGGTGACATTCGTCCAGAAGCCTCACTGGTATCTTCTAGAAATAAACATAAGGCTTATCTTTTAAGCAAACTCTCCCCAGTAATCTATTTTTTTTTTTGCTGTCTGTACAGAGCACCCTTCTATGCGTAGTAACTTCTGCTTATGCTTTCTTTACCTACCTCAAGAGCCTTACAGTCTCCTTATTGACAGAGATTAAGTACTGTAAAAGCTTTCATTAAATTACATTGTACAAATAAAAGTTTGTTTGTTTTGGCCCTGTAAACATTATTTAGTACTCCAGCATAGCTGTCTTGAATTACTATAGGCTGTTTTGAACCACTTCATATTTGTTCTATGATCCCCAGTAAACAATAGCATTTTGCAAAGGCTGCAAATATCTGCTGCATGAAAGGAATTAGACCAGAGAAGTCATGTTATATTCTGATGGTATTCATAAACAAAACCTTGACCTTGAAACACTTTATCTCGATGATGATTAATTTGTGCTGTGTAAAGTGTTCCGTTTCTTGAGAAATAGTCTCTGCAACCTCTCTAGTTAGAAACTGGGCTGGTTTCCAGTCTTTGCCATTTATCACAAAGTTCAACAGAGGAGTCAAGTGCCATAAAGACATGGCCTAATTTTTAAAGTAACAAATAAAAACCACATCTGTATGTTTATAGCTCCCCATTCGCAAGTTCCCGTAAAACCTTAGGAGTCTGCTTCAATTGATATATTTTAAAATGCCTTGGAAAACTGACAAAATGATAAAGGTTACCATCAAATAGATTAACCTTACATGGTTGGTGACTTGTTTTGAAATATCCATGACTCACAGACGATGTCCTATCACATAACAATAAGGATGAGGAAGGCCATGACGAACACTAGAAGTGCATGTTGATATGACCTCTTGACCAACACAAATGGGCCGGTACGACCTGCTTCTAGCTGCTTGTATTCACAAAGAGAAGTCATTATACCAAGCACCCATATCCATTCTGCACTAATCTGATATCCTTACAAATTAAAATTCTACTTGACTCAGTTTTCACAGCAGAGGTTACACAGTCAGAACACCTCAAAGAGAAGTTGTAAGATCATAAAGTTAAGTCGTTGCACCAGGAAGATAAGCAGTAGTGACTGAAACGATAAGTTGTAATTACTCGGAACGTAAATATTGACTCACAAATGTTTTCAAATATATTTAACAAATGGAATGAATGCTTACACTCACGATATTATGGTCACAACCTTTACAATTGAAACGATAAGGTATGGGACCAATTAATTCTGCTCAGGACAACACAAACAGGCATGCTTGTAATGGATGATTCAGACTGGGCTGTGTCCGTAAGTAAGGATTTGTCGATTGGTAGATTTATTTATTTATTTGAGGTTTTACGTTACTTTCAACACTGTACAGGTCATATGACGGCTAGTAGTTGGAAGGCAGAGGAAACCAGTACATATAGTTGCTCAAGGTTCTGTGCTGTAAACTGCCAACCAACAGCAAGCAACTACCAGCTTGAGGTCAGGCCAGGATTCAAACTATGAACTCAGAGGTGGGAGGCGAGTGTGTTACCACTGCACCACCGTGATCTCTCGGTTGGTTGGTAGAACACAAGAGGAAGGTTCCTATTGCACCGAATCTGGATATTGATCCAAGAATTGGGTTTTGATCTAAAACCGCTTCCTATTTTCTCATTTTCACCCGTTTTTCAACAAGGAATCGATTGTGAAATATAGATTAAAAGAATATGTCCCCCCAAAAATATTTTCGTCTGGCATTTGTATATCGAAAAGATTTACAGGAGAAGGGAATGTTTGCAGCAATGTAAACAAACCATAAAACATGTACACAGTGCTTTTGTTAGCTAGTATTTGTGGCTTTATTTTGCCTCAACAGTAAATGTGTCTCATCCAACTACAGTATACTCCAGTTTAAATGCTTATCAGCTGTGACAAATGTGGATTTTATTATTAGTTACTTTCTTTACTACACAATACTTCCCCCTATAAACAAGAGAAAAATTGAAGTATAATGAACAGGATATTCCGTTGTAATATGGATGCAAAATGATACAAATATGGCACAAATAATATGACAGATTCAGCCTTTATTTTTGAATACGTTGCTCTGTGAATCAAACATAATGGACTATATGTTTAAGTGCAGTGAGGTTAAAATTGATATGGAGGAGGAGGTGGTTTTATAATGTAAGTTTATTTATAGTAAAAGCTTCCTGAAGTACATTTCATCACCTGGAACATCAGATATCTATATTTAGCATCCATCATACTTTGCTCTCAACTTGATTGCCAAGATTAACAGTTATCGTCTGCTCTTTCCCGCCAAAACACATTTTTACGAGAAACACGCCTGTTTGGCGTATGAAACATCTGTTTGTTCTATCAGTTACTTCAGTTTATGTGTTTACAGCTTTGTTTGTGATACACCAGTAAATATGAGCTTTACTATGAGCAAGTTAATGTGTTTAAGTGTAAACCATCATTCAGGAAATCAAGGTATGGCTTACCTGTGTCACTAATAGCCTTTATCAGGCTTTCTTTGGAATTTTTCTGAATTGTATCTTTGCAATAAAACAGACGGTATGTTTAAAACATGTTGAAAGCAATATTCTGTTTTATTTCTATGGAAAGGAAGCTCAAAGTGTAAGTTGCTTTAAGTTAAACAATCAGTAAATAAATAAATCTATAAATAAATAGGTAAATAAATAAGTAGGTCTATTAAGTAGGATTTATTAAATAAATAAATGGGTAAGTAAATAAATAGGTAACTAAATGGGTAAATATGTAAATAAATTAATTAATTAAAATAAGAATGAATTATCAGTTTTTAAAAGGCATTTCCAAAGTTTTTAATAGATCTATGTATGAAAATTAGAATTATCAGTTTTTAAAAGGCATTTCCAAAGTTTTTAATAGATCTATGTATGAAAATTAGAATTTCATGCGTCAGATTTCCTATTTCCCATTTAATAAATTGCTTATTCCTAAAATGGGCAAAATTCTTGCCTATTTCATGACATAGGCAATTGTTTTACTAGGTGCATCGTAGGTATATATAATTATTAAGACTCTGAAAGTAAACTGGGTACAAACTGGGAATGTCTGGATATTTTTCAGGCTTTCTTTTATCTTGCTACATCAAGGTTCACACAAGGATCCCATCTGGTGTTATAAAACATTGTGTGATGTTACCTTTATGACCTTTATCAGTATCTATGACGCACCTGGCTACAGTGTCACACAATATACTGAATAGTCAGTCTATTTTAAAGCCCTGACGGAGTTGCACTTTGATATGGATAAATATAAAATGTCAATATAGAAGCCACATATCAGGTGTTCTGAATACCAGCAATTGATGATCTTAAGATAGCTTAAAGGCTATACATGTTGAGGAAAACTCAGTAGTAGAATCACCACATTGATATATTTTTAAAATTGTATATAAACACTTAAAGGGGGATAAGCAAGGAAATTTCACTTTTTCTCAAATATTATATATTTAAGCATGTAGGTGATAAAAGATAAAAGTAATTGTAACAAGGATTATTTCATATTTATTACTTTGAACAACAGTTAACGTAAGAGCACTCATAGAGCGCAGACCTAACACCTCCAATGTTGCTTTTAAAAGAAAATTCCTGGATTCATATGGTGATCAAGATCATCAGCAAAATCAAATCATCTATTCCTTGACATTTGAAAATGTCATCAAAATCCGTCAAAATCAAATCATCTATTCCTTGACATTTGAAAATGTCATCAAAATCCGTCAAAATCAAATCATCTATTCCTTAACATTTGAAAATCTCATCAAAATCCGTCTGTAACTGTTTCGGTTATTGTGCAAACAGACAAACACACGACAATAAAACATAACCACCCTGCAGGAGGTATAAATAAATATTTACCAGCAAAGACCAAAACGTATGGTCCAAGTAACACACTTGAAATGTTCAACGGCTGTATTTATTATCTACTATTTTTAGCAATAAGTAAAATAATTCCACACACAAAAAAATCAGGCATAAAGTGTTTTCAGAGTAAAGTGGTGGTTCTGGGTTCCTGACTTTGGCCCCCAACTCTTGTTAATTTTGAAGCCTTTATAAAATTTTTATAATCACAATTGTTTGTTCATTACTCCAAAACTAATGAATATATATTTGTGAAAAAAAATCTGAATTTTCAAATTGCAACATGGATATACTCTTATCTTGGTGCGCTCTGTGGATTTGACATTTAAAAGTTAATACTACAATATATTTATGACAGATAATGCACGATGATAAAAAATCATTATAATAGTAAAGATGACTCTTCAATGGTCCAGTGGTAACACACTTGTTTCTACACTATAATGCCATAGTCTCAAAGCTCTGTCTTGAATCTACAATCCAAAACTGCTTGTCATGTGACCTAAACAACATTTATGGAAGGGTGGTGAAATAAATTAAATTTTTAATTTGCAATTAATAAATATGGTTTAAAATAATCTATATCATTATCTTCACAAAAGAGGTATTATTTTCATGACTATCTGTTTGTCTGTCAGCAGGATTATACATATACTACTGGTTGAAATTAATGAAAAATAAAAACAAAAGATGGTTCTTGGTCCATTAGATCCCATTAAATTTTGACTGCAATCTACATCACCGTCTAGATACAAAAAATCTAATATCTTGTTTTTCCCATTAACTTATTACTCTCTGCCTTGTCAGAGGTTTGCATTCTCTGAATGCATTCTCAGAAAATATGAATACAAGTAAGCACAGGATATTCAGAAATATTTCACAATTTCAACATAAATAAAAGATAACAATATTACACGAGTCTGTTGCATGACTGTTACATTGTTCATCTTCATGAATGATTATTTTTTGGTATATTTCTAATGATGGATAGTTTAATTTTATTATCCACAATTTGGTGTGAACAATAAGTTAAATAAGTCAAGCTGAGCAAATATCAGCTCAAGAACAGATTAGGATCAAGAAGATTAGCTCAGCTTTTCTTTGGCTCTAGTCTGTATTCACAAAGGAAGGATCAGCTGAGTCAAAAAAAAAATGGAAAAATTTCAATTACCAACGTATTAGTTAATTACTTTTATACATTTTAAACAGTTTGCGGTTTAGTATTTTAGATATTTCCTATTTAATCCACAATTTTTATCTCTCCACTCACTTTTAATCCAGAATAAACAACAAAAGCTAAACCATTTTATACGTCTATACAAGCATACATACAATAGGAAACAAGTATTACAAAGTTATTAACTAAAAATATAAAGGCTTAAATATTATTCAGCAATACTTTATTTGTGACATGTTTAATATTTAGTTAATTCTAAAGTTACAAACTTTGGTCCAACTCTGGATCCGCCAACATGAATGGATCAAAGTTAAGCAGAAACTTGAGCCAAGAATCAGCTCAATGTCTTTGTGAATACTATCTTGATCCTGTGAATACTATCTTGATCCTGATCCATTTTTAGCTCAACTTAAGCCACAAATCAGCTCAAGTTGAGCTTGATCCCTTTTGTGAAAGCAGCCATTGGATAATACATATTTACATGATATTTAATATGTTAAACATAGATAGACAGAGAGTTAATTTATTATAGTGACTTGTACATTTATCAAATTTCATATAGAAACAATTTAAACGTACCCAGCTCTGCATTGGTTTATAAGTCACTGTTTGACAGCAAATGAAAAGTTACTGTTTTACATCTACAAACAGTTTAATGACAAGTTATGACACTCAAGTAACATTAGTGAATAAGATACCCAGTAATTTTTTAAAATTTTACCAAACCCTTGTGATAATTTGTTATTGATTCATTTAAAGTGTTATCATTTTCATTTATTTCATTAAAATTAGCAATAGAGGATAAAATACTATACAACAAGTTTTCATATAATATTCATACAAAGGTCAGACCATTAACAAAGGCTGGCTGGTTGTTTTGGGTACAGTGATGCTTTCAGCACATGGTATCAATCACATCCCAATGAGTAGTTCAGAGGATAGAAGAAGGCAATGCATGCTAATGGATCAAGATCTTTTACTGAAAATCTTTACGTCAATGTGCCTTAACATATTAAGAAAATACAAATTCATATAACAGCCTAATAGAATAATTACCCAGTTTGTGAGGCAAGTTAAGAAATTACAGCCAACAAACTGGCTATTGTGGTGACTAAAGCCGGATTATTAATTCTATTTACTGAAGCAATAAGGCACAATAAGAGAGGGACAGGGATCTATTTGTGGATACAAGATATGCAGACAGATCTGCTCTTCTATTGAATAGAATTAAGGACTATCCGGAGACTATAGGGGCGATATCTCTCTGTGGATCTTAACTGGATCAGTAAATGGAATGTCTGATGTGAAGTAATTCTCTTGCCTTATGCTAGATTCACTCTGTTCCATTCTAACACTCTCAAAGGTCCTTAGTGGCCTAGTGGAATAATAAAAGTAAAACTACCCTTTGAACTTGAATGATGTACCGTTGTCTTCTCTTGAGATCTAACATATGCATAGCTAGGATAGTTTTTCCTTCTATATAGAATGACGTTATTCATGCATTGAAGAAGTATTAAAGGATATATTATGTATTATCGGAAACGTGTAAATGGAGTTTTAGACATCAGCTTTATGGAAGGTATCAAAATGGTAATGACTTGTTGGTGTTAGTGTTGATTACACTACTAGTTTTTAGTGCTCTTTTCAATTTTGCAAAGTTATGCTTATAAAATTACCTGAAACTGAGCTAAAATCTAATTGAAGAAAAAATGCTGAAAAACAATATTGACTAAGATAAAATGGCACTTCTTCAGAAAGAAACTTGTCCAACACCATTGGTAACAGTATTAAGGTGAAATTACAATCACTATAAAGACATTGCAGATACATGCGATGTGCTAAGTTGTGCACTTGAGAATATTCAATGGGGACAAGACCTGCTGGTATTTACAAGATAATTAAGTCTTGCACAGATATTAATTATCTTATCACAAGATAATCTCATGTGCACAATATAATTAACTCGTGCTCAAAAAAATTTCTTGTATATAAAAAAAGCATATTATTGTCACATAAATTATTCTGTGTGCACTATATAATTATACTGTTCTCGTAATATAATCTAATTTTCACAAGATAATAATCCTGTATGCACGACTCATCACACAGTATATATTCTGCAGGCCCTAATACAGACCCTCTACATTGCTATATTTGGTAGGTCTAAGATGTCAAGACAAAGTTCGTTGACTGTATAAAGATAGTCATCTTATACCCCATGTTAAAAATATCAATTTGCTGGTTACAATCTTGTCACACGATCATTTTTTCAATACAGATAGAGCAGTTCTGTAAAATACGAGAGGCTTGTATTACTATTAGGTTATTATAGTAATATACCAGCATGGCATAATTACGACTTTATCTCTTGTCCCCTGTATACAATAAACAGAGAACTACATGTAAGTAATGATACACTGGGATAACATGGTTCTCATTACAACACCCACCCCCCCCCCCACCCCCCGCCCCAATACAAGGTACACAGAGGGTGGAAAGATATAGTATCTTGCAACTGCCAGCACTGTGGGATATAAATTATATATTTATCAAACCTTCATCATTCTTGGAGTAATAACCAATCATATTGATGTATAGTTCTGTTGGTTATACCTCTTTTCCACTGTCACTAGTTTTTCTCACTAATACTGTGATAATGGCATCCTGGTTATAAACGTTTTGGTCGTATAACTTACATTTTCCCTTACATATTCCAGGAGCACAATCATGGTAATTACAGATGCCCATCAAAAAGATTTAACATGATTAGACAACTTCGCCATGAGCTTTGCTGTCCCAAATACTCGCGACTTATTTTTGTGGTAAAATGTATTTATTGTAAGAGCGCTATGGCCAATTTTTAGGGTGTGACAAATAACTTTTTTTGTGTGACGGTGACTTCTCTGCTATATTCTTCTGTGAAAAGGGAGACAAAAGATCATGTTTTTTTGTTACAAGAGAAGATAAGTTATATCTGCCACTGTGGCCTATTGGGAACACACTTGCATATGAACACAGAGGACGTGGGCTTGAACCCATGCACAGGCAGATACACAGTGGCTAAATTGATGTTGAGGCTTTGTCTTTCAGTTCGGTGTCGGGATTGTAAAATTATGCTTTTAGGTGCTGTGGTATAAAGGTGCCGTGCATGTGCTGAGTATATACAATACAATAGAGACCCCCAATTAATGCAAAGGTGGGGTCCAGTCTTAATGTTACAAGTGATGGGAGTAGATCATAAGGCAGATCTTTCTGATCAATCGACAGATCTTTTCACTGGTAACAATTCACATAGTTTTTCAGTTTTCCTGTTCTTTATGGACATTTAACAGTTGAAGTATAGCCACAAGTCAAAAATTGCCTCAGCCGTTGGATAAGTCATCACAGTGGAACATTTGTATTAAGCATAAAACGTTGGGAAGAGAGATTATATGTTAACCTTGAATAAATAAATTCTTACAAATGCAATCTAGAATGACATATGATGTAGTTTCTGGTTGTCTGAAGCTAATACATGATCCACATCATGGAGTATATCAAATAATCCACAACATGACAACGTGGAATATTATTCCCAGAAAATAATATGTATATTTGTGAGATATGTTAATATGGACTATTCTATGCCATCTATCACACAAATCAAAAAAAGTATTTATGTGATGTTGCATCAAGAATTACATTCAAAACTCAAAAGCCTTTCATCTGAGTTATATTTACACACACAAGGTGGCGGGCACGGTGTCACAGTGGTAACACACTCGCCTCCAACCTTTGAAGTCCATACTTCAAACCCCGAACAGGAGAAAAGCTGGTAGTTGCTGGCCATTGGTCCACAGTTTACAGTACAGAACCTTGTCCAACTGCATGTACTGGTTTCCTCTGCCCATAAAACTACCCATCGTGATATGACCTGTACAGTGTTGAAAGTGATGTGAAAACCAAATCAATATAAATAACACACAAGGTGGAGTCTACTCATGGTAATAGTCCTCCTCACAGCTAATGCAGATTGACAATTCTGATATGGATAGAAAATCCAAACTTTCTTAGTTTTTCAGCAGTTCCCACAGGCGAGGGATTGTTCATTCACATGCACTGTTTGATTTAGAATTTAGACTATTCCATGCCAGGGCGGCTCCATTACCAAACCTTTTACTAGTAGCTAATCTACAGCAAAGTGTAAAAAGCATGGGTACCAGTCTAAAATTCTCTACCTGGTCAAACAGCATGAACACCAATAACAAATATTATGTCTAATTCAACATGGTCTATATTTAATTTAACACTCCACAGATTTAGCAGTTTTTTGTATCACCTACAGTTGTATATTTCTTTTAACCCCAGGGCGGCTCCACTACCACCCACTCTACTACTCACTGCACTGTGGTCATGGCAGAATTTGCTCAAGCTCTGTTTGAGGTGCTGGAGACTCTCAACAAGAATTCCTTCACTCAGTTTAAGCTCAGAATAGGTGAGTAAAGGTGCAAGTGACACAGTAACTAAAACCGTTCCGTAGTAGTCCAGATGGGCAAGTCAAATGCTTCTAACCTAATTTAATTTACTGCTTTGAAGTCATGATAACTTAATTTTACTGGGAGCCAATGGAATTTCACTTGACTTGGACTCAACTGAATTATTTTAACTTCTAAGGTCTTAACACACCAAACCATATTGAAACATTTTGCAGATAGCAAAAATATAACATGTTTTGATATAGTTTGATATAGTTAAGAAAATACCTTTGGGGTTTGTTACCAAGCCCAATGCACAGTAGTTCTATTGAAATCTTCACAAGACCAATAACTCATGTCCATTCAATGAAAATCAACCCATATTAATTAACTCTGATTGACTAAAATATTGCCTTTATTGACGTCATGCCAAAACATGTTCAGTTTTTGATACCAGACAAATTCGTTAATTCCCCATCCTTTTAATTCTCAAGCTTCCACACATTCCAATGACGTCATACCCTTGTCAGTCATTAATTAACAAACATTGGTCCTTGCGTGAGGCCTTGATGAGCCCTGTAATCAGGACTGTTGGCAGGGTCATTGGTCTTACAAACTGAAATAGACACTGAACTTGAACTCTGAAAGTATGAAATGAGCTGTGGTGAAACTTAAGCCCGTTGCACATATGAGTGACGTGGTGCAATTAAATAAAGACACAAAACTTTGGTTTCAGATGAAATTTGAAAACTTCCCGAATGGCATACATATAAAAAGACATATCACGAATAAAAATAAAATATTATGGGAGAGTGTAGCAGTGATACATGTTTTTCGTATATGTCTAATTAGGGATGTTTTACTTTTATCGTCCACCATTTTGTATAAATAATAAATAATTTAAATCAATATTTAAAGAAAGAATGTAGAAAACCTGTGATACATGTATTGGCCAACAGTCAATATGAAAGAGTCAAATTTTAACTTAAGATTTCGTTACTATTTCTACATGGATTTCAATGTAACGAAATGAGCAGAAATTCTGTGAAAATACCTTTCTAATGATGTCAATAATATATTTTTATCTTACATAAGTAATGAAATATTAACAACAATCATTACTCGGAGACAAATTTGTAACGGTAAATATGCATAGTAAGTGACACTGGGGAATACAACAAATATTGTCTGGTTTGTTTTCTCAGTAGTTAGGGTAAACACAGCCTGTGGTGGTATAAAACATATATGAATTAAAAATTCTGAACAGAAGCCCACCAATGAGAGATATGATCATATTATATTCTTGTGGTACAGTGAATCTATTGGAATTGAAAATCGAAAACATTAATGAAATATAATTGGGAAAACAGTCACTTTATTGAGCACTATTTCACAGAACATATGTGTAAACACAAATGTTTGCGGATTAACAAAAGCACAACCTTTAATGGTGAAACATATAAGAGTGCATACTGACTTCGATGCACAAAATCCAACATACTCTGAAAAATACAGTGTATTTCAAGTGCAGTTTCTGGGAAGTTGGCCATTCAATACAACAGATGGTCATCCGGACACTCAGTACTTAACTGATCCACCTTTCCACTCTTCAGTTCACAAATCAGCCAAACAGAGTATTGTCTTTGATGTTCCTAAGCTTTCCAATGACCTGGAAGAAAACACACGCAGTACAACCTTTACTGCCTGCTTCAGAAACAGTTCAAAAGTGACCTATTTGCACTCTGCCCCCCCCCCCCGTGTCTTATGTGATGTAACCTGGCTAAGTAAATGGACTAACTCTTGTTCAATGTGTTTGTGCATAGTTGTGCCTTCAAATTTTTAAATGGGTGGAGATTAAGCACTTTAAAAAGTCCTTATTAAATTAGATTAGTTTCAATATGATCTGTGGAATTAGTTTATAGTTTTCAGTGTATTTTTCGGTTCATTATTACTACTAAACCAGATGATTTTTTTTTTTCATTTCTAAAACCATTGTGTTGTAACTGATTGCAATATTTGTTGCAACATTTTATCAGGCCTCTGCAGGAAGGAAGTTGTGTTTTTGTGTGCATTTGTTGGTCTGTTCTTGATGGCTCCAAAACTTATGAAGCAAATCTGTTTGATCTTTTTATGTGGAGAGGGCGTAACCAAAGGAAGAAATTATTTTATTTTGGCAAAGATATGGATGATACTCTGCACAAAAAAGTCCCAAATTTTTTTTCAATGATTTTTTATTTGAGTTGGAGGTTATTCCAAAAATAAAGAATAATTTTCCTGAAATATTTTGTGTGAGTAAGGTTTAGCCAAAGGAAGTATTCATTATATTTGAGGAAATGCATGTTGCACTTAACTGCAGATTTAAACAAATTTCACTTTTACCAACTAAAGAATGCATAAACCCTCGTCCACAAGTTGTGCCATAAATCAGAAAAAAATTCTGGATTCCTGGTCCAGATCCGGACCAAGTCAATGGGAGACATTCCATGGTCAGACCTCGCCTTGTGTAAAAGTATAACCCAGCTCTTATGTGTAGTTTCAGGTTATGCACATTAACGGACAGACATACACACAGACAGGCAGAAAGACAGACAGACAGACGAGAAGCAAAAACACCCAATTCCAATATCCTCACCCCTTCCCAGATGGGCAAGGATAACAGTCAGTTGGTTTGCGTGTTCAGAAAGCATAGCAATACAATGGTTATTGTATTACACATTGTGATATTGTTTAAATCCAGGCATCTTTTTGCGTCTACATATTACCTATTTCTTATCTCATCTAATATTTAGTAAGAACTTTTATGGTGCTTAATCTCCATTATGTGACCAGACTCTAAGGCACAACGTGGCTAAGGCAGGCATGCATTTGCACACAGGTAAATTTGCATATCTCTTTGGTGGATGTGAATCCAACAAACGATGATCTGTGGAAATGTTTGCAAGCCTGTCCAGACTGTAGTTGTAAGGAGGTACAAAAAAGATCATCAAAAAAAATCAAAACCCTCCAAGTCCTCTATTTTGCAGGTATCAACAGTGGACCAGCAGTAGCTGGAGTGATAGGAGCCAACAAACCTCAGTATGACATCTGGGGAGACACGGTGAATGTTGCATCTAGAATGGAATCCACCGGTGTCATGGACAAAATTCATGTAAGTGTGAACAGGGGCTATACTAGGAAAATTACTAGAGTGATACATATTTTTACCTCCACCAACGAGGTATTATTTTCATGACCGTTTATTTGTCTTTTTGTTTATTAGCAGGATTATGCAAATACTAGAGGTTGGAACTTCATGACAAAAAATTAGAAGATGGGTCTGGTCCAACTTAGATCCCATTAAATTTTAAGAGTGATCTCTATCACCCTTTGGATACAAAAATAATTCTGATTTCCCCATTTACTTATTGTTAGGTGCCTTGGTGGAGATAAGGCATTATAAAAATCCACATTAGATTAGATTAGATTGGCAGTGGTCTGCACTCTCTGATTGCTCTTGCTACAATTTGGCACAAGATAAGATAAATTAATACGATTTTAAAATATGCGTCAAAAGAGCTGTTTTACATTTATTATTCACCACTTTGATTCAATAATAAATATAATAATTCCAAATTTACCAAAGGAATACTTAAAATTAGCTAGGGAACCAGTGGCATGAGCAGATGTAAAAACTACAATATTTTCTTGGAATTGCTACTTTCATTTCTGTACAGATGTTAATGTAACCAAACAAGAGGTTCTATAAAAATACCTTTCTATTAATGTATTTATAGTTTACACAATCTATGGAATATTGATAAAATGTGACCCTTTGTATACATTTGTAACAATAATTATCCATGGTAAGGGTGCCGAAAATGCAAGACTATGTTACCCGGTCTGTAAGTTCCAGTGTTTAGGCCTAATGAAGCTCATTGTAGATAACCAAGTTCTAACATTATGGATATCCATGGTTTTCTGCTGGATTTCATTTATAGTTACTATGTTCAATCGCAGTATAGTGTTAGTGTTCATTAAAAGATTCACAGATTGATTGATTGATTATAGGGTTAAACATTGTTTTCAACGCATTCTATAAGCCATGACACAATGGCAAGTTAAGTGGATTGAGAAACTAAGTGCAACTCATGTTGATCCAAAATCTGCACTGGAAACCATTGGATAACTTCAACCCAGCTTTTTCACTTTAGATCAAGCCAAGACATGAGCCTACAAACTGAGAGGTGTGAGGGGAGTGTGTTTCCCATTACTCCATCATGCCTCTCCCGCCTATGATTCGATTCACATAATTGCCGTATCTGGGAGATTACTGAATTTTGAAGATCTGTACCATAACTCTGGGATGTCATGACTGTCTCTATATAAAACAATGACAATTGGAAATATCTATAAAGTTTATTAAATCAATGTCTAACAAACAGCTTTAACAACTGGATCACAGATGGTTCGGAAATAACAAAAAAAATTAACGAAAGTATCACAGGTCATTTTAAAATAATAAATAACTTTTACAAGTGAATCATAGGTCATTTGGAAATAACAAATACTTTAACAACTGTATCGCAGATCATTTGGAAATAACAAATAACTTTAACAACTATATCACGACTGATTTGGAAATAACAAACAACTTCAACAACTTTAACACAGGCAATGTGGAAATAACACATAACTTTAACAACTGTACCACAGGCCATTTGAAAATAACTAATAACTTAAAAACTGTATCACAGGTCACTTGGAAATAACAAACAACTTTATCACAGGTCATTTGGATATAACAAAAACTTTAACAACTGTATCACAGGCCACTTAGAAATAACAAATAACTTTAGGCAATGTTGAAATAACAAATAACTTTAACAACTGTATCATGGGTCACTGAGAAATAACAAACAACTTTAACAAGTTTATCACAGTGCATTTGGAAATAACAAACAACTTTAACATTTTTATCACAGATAATATGGAAATAACAAATAACTTTAACAAGTGAATCACAGGTCGTTTGGAAATAGCAAAAACTTTAACAACTGTATCACAGCTCATTTGGAAATAACAAATAACTTTAACAACTGTATCACAGGTCACTTGGAAATAACAAGCAACTTTAACATCTGTATCACAGGTCACTTAGAAATAACAAACAACTTTATCAAAGGTCATTTGGAAATAACAAATAACTTTAACAAGTGAATCACAGGTCGTTTGGAAATAGCAAATAACTTTAACAACTGTATCACAGCTCATTTGGAAATAACAAACAACTTTAACATAACAAATAACTTTAACAACTATATTGGAACTGTTTTGGAAATAACAAGTAACTTTAACAAGTGAATCACAGGTCGTTTGGAAATAGCAAATAACTTTAACAACTGTATCACAGCTCATTTGGAAATAACAAACAACTTTAACATAACAAATAACTTTAACAACTATATTGGAACTGTTTTGGAAATAACAAGTAACTTTAACAAGTGTATCACAGATCATTTGGAAATAACAAACAACTTTAACATAACAAATAACTTTAACAACTATATTGGAACTGTTTTGGAAATAACAAGTAACTTTAACAACTGTACCACAGGTCATTTGAAAATAACAAACAACTTTAACAACTTCATCACAGGTCACTTAGAAACAACAACTTTAACAACTTCATCACAGGTCATTGGAAAATAACAAATAACTTTAACAACTTATCACAGGTCACTTGGAATTAACAAACAACTTAAACAACTTCATCACAGGTCATTAGAAAATAACAAATAACTTTAACAACTGTATCACAGGTCACTTGGAATTAACAAACAACTTTAACAACTTCATCACAGGTCACTTGGAATTAACAAACAACTTTAACAACTTCATCACAGGTCATTTGGAATTAACAAACAACTTTAACAACTTATCACAGGTCACTTGGAATTAACAAACAACTTTAACAACTTATCACAGGTCACTTGGAATTAACAAACAACTTTACCAACTTCATCACAGGTCATTGGAAAATAACAAACAACTATAACAACTTATCACAGGTCACTTGGAATTAACAAACAACTTTAACAACTTATCACAGGTCACTTGGAATTAACAAACAACTTTACCAACTTCATCACAGGTCATTTGAAAACAACAAATAACTTAAACAACTGTATCACAGGTCACTTGGAATTAACAAACAACTTTAACAACTTATCACAGGTCACTTGGAATTAACAAACAACTTTACCAACTTCATCACAGGTCATTTGAAAACAACAAATAACTTAAACAACTGTATCACAGGTCACTTGGAATTAACAAACAACTTTAACAACTTTATCACAGGTCATTGGAAAATAACAAACAACTTTAACAACTTATCACAGGTCACTTGGAATTAACAAACAACTTTAACAACTTCATCACAGGTCATTGGAAAATAACAAATAACTTTAACAACTGTATCACAGGTCACTTGGAATTAACAAACAACTTTAACAACTTATCACAGGTCACTTGGAATTAACAAACAACTTTAACAACTTATCACAGGTCACTTGGAATTAACAAACAACTTTACCAACTTCATCACAGGTCATTGGAAAATAACAAACAACTTTAACAACTTATCACAGGTCACTTGGAATTAACAAACAACTTTAACAACTTATCACAGGTCACTTAGAAATAACAAACAACTTTAACAACTTATCACAGGTCATTTGGAAATAACTAACAACTTTATCACAGGTCATTTGGAAATAAGAAATAACTTTAACAAGTGGATCACAGCTCATTTGAAAATAATAAACAACTTTAAGAACTGTATCACAGGTCGTTTGGAAATAACAAATAACTTTAACAACTGTACCACAGCTCATTTGGAAAGAACAAATAACTTCAACAAGTGTATCACAGCTCATTTGGAAATAACAAACAACTTTAACATAACAAATAAATTTAACAACTATATCGGAACAGTTTTGGAAATAACAAACAACTTTACCAACTGTATTACAGCTGATTTGTTAATACCAAATAACTTTGAAAACAGTGTCACAGGTCATTTGGAAATAACAAACAACTTTAACAACTGTATCACAGCTGATTTGGAATAACAAACAACTTTAACAGCTTTATCACAGGTAATTTGAGAATAATGAATAACTATAACAAGTGTATCACAGATCATTTTGATATAACCAATAATTTTAACAACTGTATCACAGATCATTTTGAAATTACAAACAACTTTAACAACTGTATTACAGCTCAATTGGTAATAACAAATAACTTTAACAACTATATCATAACTGATTCGGAGATAACAAACAACTTTAACAAGTGCAACACAGGCAATTTGGAAATAACAAACAATTTTAATAACTGTGTAACAGATCATTTGGAAATAACAAATAACTTTAACAGTTGGATCACAGGTAGTGTTGTGGTGGGATATGAATTTTAAAACTAGTTACAGCTGTCAATTTGTGGTTTTATAACCTTATTTTTGTTGTATGTAACCATGATACAAATGCATTACAGTTTTTTTATAATATAGCTAATAAATTCTAAAAAATAAATCGCTGATAATTTTGAAAGAAAATAACTCCAGCGAGTTTATCTCTTGCAATTTCAGTGTAATTTTGTAACATATCTATGAAGTGTTAGAAATAACAAATAACTTTGGCAAGTTTACCTCAGTAAAATAAACATTGAGTTATCACATGCAACTTACAAATAGCAAATAACTTTTACTCAGGCTACAACCAGTGATTGTGAAATAACAATTCGAATAAATTGAAATGGAATATACGTGTGCATTATAAAACCTGTTTTTCTCATGGTTCATAACGCGCTCAGATTCAAGACGTCTTCGTGCGGGGATCATAACGTTCTCGTTTAGATCATTTTCTTTTGGTGTTCTAGATTTCCTAAATTCTTGGAATTCAACATGGATCTTGACAGAAATCTGAAAAAGATAAGATATATTGCCATGTTTAAAAATAAGAAACTTGTGACATAAAGTTGTTAAAAAACTATCACTATCATCCACTTAATCTTATAAATTTGGTTAGTTTGGTTTTAAACAATTTTAAGCAATGTATATTTAAAAATTTGGTTGGAATTTTATTTTTTAACTGTTTGACAATGATTTTAACGTAATGTACATTTACGTTTATATTTATATTTTTAAAAATACTATTTATTTATCATTGTAATGTAAATGAATGCAACTTGTTAAGATAAATTTAATTGTATTTTAAATTTGTTAATACGGTAATTGTACAATATATGTATGCCACACTGTAGAAAATAACATGTTATATTCAATACTGACCACCATAACTGAAGCCATATTTATTTTAAATGTAAACATAAATGTTTAAACAAACAATAAATCAATAAAAATTAATAATGAAATTATTTCATTGACGAACTTACCTTGGAGAAAAAATGCATCCAAGTAACAGGGTCTGTGTCGAAATTATGTCGAAATAATAACAAATTCCAAGCTATTTTCAAGACTTGGCCATTTTTGTCAAACAGACACCACCTAATAAATACCCCATGGCAAGGTTTCCAGTGGACTTAAACCCACAACCTTTACCATTCTAGAGGTCTGCACTATACTGAGCAAGCTGTAACGAAAACTCCAATTAGGTGAGCCATTAGAAGTGATTTTATCACTTCTTGGGCCTTGTCACTTAAAATTCACACATAGAATATTGTTTCTATTGGAAATCCCACATATATTTGCCAATTCCTTTAAACTCATAACAAATTCAACACTTATCGCATGTATGCTCTAAGTTTCAAATAATTCGTGTGGTAATTACTCAATACAAAATATATTCTGAAGTTTGATTGCCAGAGTCGATGCATTTATACCCAAACAACTCAGGTGAGACGTCACAAGGTATTTTCATTTACATTTAATGTGATCTATATATTTGTCTTAACTTGCTTCCCTATTAACTTGCTTGTATGTGCAGATTTTCTACCTTAAATCCAACAAGTTAAAAGCCGCCCCCCCCCCCCCCCCCAACACTCCACTATTTCATTGTGTTAAATCCTACATAACTTCATTATCATTGCTCAGCTTTACAGAAATCTTTCAAAGGAAAGTTATTTCAATAACCTAATTGCAATCGGCTTATCCTTGGCTGTGGCTACACAATTCACTGTGGGTTGTAATCCTTGATTGGAGCCTTCATCAACTATTTCTGTTTGAACATGTAACACAGGACAAGAAAAGTTCACATTCCAGAAATGATATTTATACAAAAGAAAAACAGAAGTCTGTCAGATTATATATATATTTAACTACTAAGTAGTGACTGAGACAATACCCTGACTTAGTTTGTGGCCTGTTTTTTGAATAAAAGAAAAATATATAAAAACTGCTTAAGTTAAGATTAGTTCACCAATTCTGCAAAGCATTTTCTCCGACATATATATTTTATATAACCATGAGATAAGTGTCATATAGCTATTATTTAAAGACCAAACCATGAATATTCTTTTTTCACTGGGGCCACTCATTAGAGAGAGATTTGCCGTTTTCACCATTTATGTGCAAAATATATCAAACAATAGCACTTGAACAGCGCAGACCTCCGCCAAGGGAGCACATATCCTGAAAATTTCATCAAAATCCGTCCATAACTTTTTGGGTTATCTGTCTAAAAATTACATTTCATGGATCCAGAAGATCCAGATAGTGATCCGGATCACTCCCAAAATTGAACTATTTCTTCCTTGTACCTTTGCAGACATATCCTGAAAATTTCATCAAAATCCGTCCATAAGTTTTTGAGTTATCTTGTTACCAAACAAACTCACCAACCCACAAACAAACCCAGGCAAAAACATAACCTCCTTAGCGGAGGTAACTATGTGACCTATAAACGTGTCATTTATTTATTATATATCATTAGAAAGACATTTTTACAGTGCTTCTGCTAGTTTTTTGTTGAATTAAAATACATGCAGAAATAGTAGAGAAATATCAAAGTTAAAGTTTTTACATTCACTGCTTGACTGTGGATTAGTTTCACCACTGATTTTTTTTCAGTCTTCAGGTCAATATTAGCCTTGCGCAAGACTCAAATTAGTACATATCTTGACATTCATAAATCACTCGTACATGTAAGGAGATATCAGCTCATCAGACAAACAGAATCTCTGTCTTGTCAGTATACTGAAGTAAAAGCTAGCATATCTAAGAGTGCATTATATAAATTTAAACTTTATTATCTGAACTGAAATTTTCTCATATTACAGAAAAAATAAATAAATAAATAAATCTGAGTTTTTAGCAAGGCTAGGTCAGTATAGGCTGATTTTCCTTATTACTCCAAAACTGTAATACATATTAGTCACAATCTGTAAATAATGAAAATACACTATCGTGAACTAACTTATTGCAATTTGTACAGAGACAAAAAGTTCAAGGAAAAAATCCCTCACTTGAAAACGGTTTAAGAGAAGAGCCCTTAGGAGAAAAATACTCAAATTTCTCCTTGCCAGAAAACCCCTCAGCCAGCTTTGCAGCCTATGAAGAAAAACCCTAACCCTGGTTTCACACCTGTGGATAAAAGCTTGAGGGGTTTTCTTTTGATCGATTTTCAAGTGAGAGATATTCCCCATTTCCCAAAGGAAACTGTTTTTATCATGGTATGCAATATTATTTAAACTTTACTTAATAGATACAGTTGCTTTTAGCAACCCCCCACCCCCCCCCCACCCCCACCCACAAAAAAGCCACACAAAACATCTAATTGGTTTGTCCAGCTTAAGTTATCGAAGTTGCTAAGAAATTTCAATATTTTTATTAACCATATGTTTTGTAGATCTGTATAATAAGCCCATGAAAAAAAGAATCATACAGGTTAGCCTGCTAAAGGATCAGGTTTCTTTATAATAAGCGAAAATATATATGAAAAGGTTTCCTTTTTCACAATGTACTCTTACGTATGCACGTACAGCATTTTTACATCACCATAGATCTAAGACAGTCTGATTAACTTATATATCCTAACATGTACAACGGCCTTATGAATATCAAATATCTGTGTATATGTTTTAAAAAAGATATGGTATACATTTGAGCCTTAAGCAAGGCTACGTACAGGTCAGCAATTTCATTTCAAGCTCACATTCATATATCCGGTGCAACTGTATATAATTATTCCCTGCCAATTAATCACTCCACTTTGTCCATCTTTGATCTCTTTGGGGTGTCTTTTATCTGGCAATCAAAATTGACACCCCCTAGTAATAAGGGGATTAAAGGTTTATATGGCCAAGAAGTTGTCAAATTCCACCCGTTACTAAATCTCCCCCCCCCCCCCCCCAAAAAAAAAAAAGTTACAAGAATCTTTATCCCATTTTTCTGATGACCTAAGATTTTTATGATACCCAGTTACAATGAAAGTGATGTGTTATTGGTTTGATAACATTCATATGGAGTTAAAAAGAATAAAAAAAGTGTAGAATATGTTATTTATCAAAGTGCCATGCAAATTGTAACGAGTATATCATTATAATATTAAACAGAGAAGAAGAGTTGGATTTGTATATAACTGTTGTATAGTAACAGTTAACAAGATCACTTGGAGAATTAAGACCGCCATCCAGGCACGTGATAAGTATATGGGAAAAAATCTGAGGTTTTTGTTATCCAGACTGTGATCCAGATCACTTTGATCACTGGGATCTAAGTTAAAGCAAGTCCCATCTTCTGACTTTTTTCACGGAGTTCTAACCAGAAGTACTTGTGTGATTCTGCTAATACACAACCAACCAACAGACAAATGTTCATGAAAATAATACATCCTTTGTGGAAGTAACAATGGTTTCAACGAAAAAGTATAAATGGTCAATATGTTATAATCTTTGTCATACTACAAAAACAACAAATATAAATAATAACGTGCAACTGGCTAAAAAGAGTTTAAAATACTAAATATCAAAAATAAAAAGCACAATTTAAATCTAAGCTTATGTGAATTTATTTAAAAGTGTTTTAATAAATACAACCCAAAATTGTAAAACATCTACAATTAAAGATACACAAATTTATCTCGGCCAATAAATACAGTTAATAAAAAGGAAAATAGAAAGTAATCCAATTAACTGAGTTTCCTTTTATAGCACACTTAGAAGCCACATTGTCTTGTTCAATCTATTTGCGACAACCACTCCCTTTGATCTTTTTAAATGTAACCTAATCTAATCTCATGCTGTGCAGGTAGCAGACTTAACTACAAGTGAAGTCAGACTGGCCCTTTTGTCTGTTGTTCTTAGCCTCAGGACAGAAAGGCATAACCCAGGGGCAGTATTCACAAAAGATCTTAGCCAAATCTTAGGCTTAAGTTGGCTCTAACTGTAAAGAAAAGTCAAGCCTAAGGCTTGGCTGAGACCTTTGGTGAATAATACATTCTAACACGACAAAGATGTGCCCATGAATTTGATTGGCTAAACGACGAAATACTTCATAGGTAAAATCCACCATAACCATGTAGTTCCCTATTATCTCTCATTACGAATGTCCTGGCGTTTGTCATAAAAAGTAAATATTAAATTACCTTTTTATAAAATTAAACACTTGTAATGTTAGAATAGGAATAACCCCCTCCAAAACCATGGTACACGCAGAATTTTACCATGGTTTGAGGTTTGCCTTTGGGGTTTATTGCCCCAATTTTGCGCATACCATGGTTTGGTGGAATTTTAGTATTATAATATAGGATTAATTCTTAAAAGATTTTCTTATTTGGGGTTTGACCTTGCTTTCAACACTGTACAGGTCATATTAAGACTGGTAGTTGGGAGGGCAGAGGAAACAAGAACATACAGTTTGACAAGATTCTCTACTGTAAACTGCCGACCAATGGCAAGCAACTACCAGCTTTCCCACTTGAGGTAGGGGCGGGAACCGAACCCCGGCCTCAGAGGTGGGAGGCGAGAGTGTTACCACTCTGCCACCGTGGGCCCATGTTCTGAAAACAGGAGTTAAAACCAGACTTTGATCTTTGGTCTTGTTATTTTATTTCAGTGCACGCAAACTACAGCTGATGATCTCATTCAAGCAGGCTTCACATGTGAATGCCGTGGTGAAATTAAGGTCAAGGGCAAACAACACCCCATGGTGACGTATCTGATTGTCAATAAGCACGTGACCACAACAGAGGGAGAATCCCGGTGATGTAATCTCATTCGCCAGACGGCGCTGTGATTGTCTTGTTTACTGTAAATGAAGCAAATATAATTGCTATCACAATATGAAGTGTGTTAAGAGGTTTCATGTTACTTTGTGGTTTGATATATGTTTTGTTGCACTCTTAAGATCTAATAATGCTTGGATTTAAGAAAAAAAGTATTTCTTGCAAATTATTAAACTTGCATAATCAGCAAATATTCTAGACTTTTCTATAATTTCAAGAGCTTATTAGCATATATGTATACGGCGACCATTTAATGGTTTATGGAGCAACATGACAATCAGTTTATATAAGAAATGTAAGCAATTTATACAGTATTAAATTGTTTAAAATTGTATGTATGTGTAATGTTATTGTCAGTAAGGTCACATTACAATTTGTCACACACAAAGCCTGGTTCTTGTAAAGCTTTTCTCTTTAATTACTGTATACTGGAGTGCAATGCTTTGTGGATCTGTTTGTCATAAGCAGGAACTTCTGTTCTTTCTTTTAAATATTAAAAGTATTTATATTTATTTTATATATTTATTTATTTGGGATTTTACGCCGCTTTCAACACTGTACAGGTCATATCTCGATGGGTAGCTGGAAGGGCAGAGGAAACCAGTACATACAGTTGGTCAGAACATAACTGCCGACCAACGGGAAACAACTACCAGCTTTCCCACTTAAGGTCGGGCCGGTAAACCGAACTCCGATCTCAGAGGTGGGAGGCAAGAGTGTTACCACTCTGCCACCGTGGCCCCTTTTATTTTATATAGGTTTAAGTTACTGTTACTATGGATATAACATCAACTATTGGCAATCAAATAAAGTAATATTTGATTACAAAATAATGCTATATAGACACCTTCACAATATCAAACCTTTTAAAAAGTATATTTTTGGTAAGATATTATTTGTAACATTTTGTTGCTGACTGTGACGCGTTTACCATATAAATATACCTAATTTACTCAAATTTTAAATGCTAATTATATCTCAATAAATAATTTACCTATTTCCATTGGGGCGGGGAGGGGGCACCTGGCACAGTGGTGACACATTCACCTCCCACCTCTAAGATCATAGTTTGAATCCTACTCCTGACCTGTAGTGGGAAAGGTGGTAGTTGCTTTCTGTTGATCGGCAGTTTACAGTACAGATCCTTGCACAACTGTATGTACTGGTTTCACCTGCCGGTAAAACTACCTGTCATGATATGACCTATACAATGTCGATAGCGACGTTAAAACCCCCAAATGATTAGTACTAAATAATCAATTATACTATGAAATAACATTTTATGTTTGCTTTTATTTAATAAACTTATTACATAATAATGAGTATATTTTACATTTTGTTAAAATTTCTTGTGTTATATCTCAACAATCCTTCATGTTAATGTCATTTTGTAAAAGGTTAATGATAGAGCACTGTTGACTTTGTTACATGTGAAATTTGCAAGTTAATGCAATACTCAGTTATGTTATAATTAATTTTTGAAATTGGTTACCTCTTCAAATGTATCCAGTTTATTTTACACAAACTTGTTAGTAATTATGTACTGCTTTTTGCTGTCCTAATCATAATATGGAAGACTGTGACATCAGATGCAACTGGTCTGTTAACATAAACATGTAATCTTTCAACAGTATTTATGAGCTCATTGTGCTCATTGTGCTTTCATCTTTTGGCTTAGCTTCCTTTTGGGTATTTAATTTGCTTGAAAAGCTATTTATATCTGTGATACTGGCAATACTTAAAAGACCAATATGAGAAATCTGTACAAATGTTATATCCTTGGCCATCAGTAAGATTTTCAACATAATTCAGAACATGTTAGTTATTTTAGATTAAAGTGGTTAATCAATAATATTACACCACAGATCTCCAATATATGGGAGCCCTATAGTAAAATTGCAGGAAAAATTTCTTTTCTGTGATAATGAGTTAGAAACTTTGCTTTTGAAGAGTTAAAAATTATGTAAGTTGTGATAATGAGATAACATTATGTTTTTTTTTGAAAGGGTAAAAATTTCTATATAGTAATAACGACTTACAAATTTTGTTTTCGAAAGGTTAAAAGTTTAGATAACGAGCTATTTTTTTGTTATTAAAAGGTCAAATATTTCCATATCGTAATAATGAATTCGGAAAATTTGTTTTTGAAAGTCACAAATTACTGTGTCATGCTTATGACTTACAAATTTTGTTTTTTAAAGGCTAAAAATAAATAAATTGTGATAATGAAATAAGTGTTTTTTGGTGGGTTAAAATTGTACTTTTTAACCCTTCAAGAACAAATAAATTACGTCATAACAACCAGATAAATATTTTTAACCTTTCAAAATCAACAACAAAAAAATAATATCTCATTATCTCAAGTTCAAAAATTTTAACCTTAAAAAAAAAATTAAACAGAAATAAGCAACATGAGGTGCAAAACGTGTTCTCTAAAAATGAAAGCTAAACATAATTTTTTGTTTTTCTTTTCGAGTTTAGGATGGTATAATACTGAGAAATACAATATTTGTTTATTAAATGACGTCATTTCATTGATGTATGTTTAGAGGGGACCTAAATTCCAAAGCAATATAAATCCATGTGGACAAATTACAATAACCGTTTCAATGAAAAACCTCACATTAATACAACTGTGTGATTTTTAAGCACGAGCTCTATCAACGCTCGCCCTTCTAGGAATCACTTTTTAAAATTTTTTTTTGTCTCCGGACTTTCATGGATTGTGGTATAGTGTGAGGAGTATCTGTCTCTCCACTGATGTTAAGTGGCAATGGGCTACATTAGTACTGGGATGGGTGACCGCTTCAGTCCACTACTGCTGTCTCTTAGCTTTAGCTGCAAACCCATCAGAGACAGGACTAGTTCACTGAAGTGGTCACCCATCCCAGTACTAACGTAGCCTATTGCCGCTTAACTTTTGTAAAAGACAGATACTCATCATGCTACACCACAATTCATGAAAGTCTGGAGACAAAAAAAAGTGACCGTTAGAAGGCTCATGCTTAAAAACATGTTCAAATCGGACGAGCATTTACAATAATTGGAACTACACCGCTGATGTTTACACAAGAAATGGTAAGTCGAGTGACCAATGAAATTACACTATGGACAAAATTATCAGCGGTTGGGGGTCAGAAGGCAAAACTCTTGAGATTGGAACAGAGATTATAAAAACATCAAATTCTAAAAATAAAATGTTCAAAATTCGTATTTTGGAGACTATTTGACCTATAAATATATTATAGACACCTTTAGAAAGGGCATTTGTAGAGCTTCTAGGTCAGTTTATTGGATTAAAGTATATTTGGAAATGGCAGAGAAAGTGCTAGTTAAAAACTGAAGTTTTTATATTCCCCTGTGCCCTGAATATATGACACCCCTTTTTTACATTTTTTCTTTAAATATGGATTTAATTAACTTATTAATCGTATGAAATGGTGGAAAATATAAGTAAAACATCCCTCAGTAGATGTATATGAGAAACAAATCACTCATAAAGATTAATAATACCGGTGCTATGCACTCTTATAATATTGTTATCTTCATTTGTGTTATAATTTTATCACATGTATTATTATTTGGAAAGTTTTCCTATTTTATCCTTTAAAATTAGTGATATTCCAGTAATATTGTGATTTGCTATTTCACTTAAACTATGTTGTTGTCATGTATATTTCTGTTTATTTAATATTTATTCCTTCAAGAAATAATAAAATAATCTTTCAAAATGACTACAATTGGTTTCACTTTGTCTACAGTATCTCATGAAATAATTTCGACAATGAGTATAATAATAAATTAGCTTGCCAAAAACACCACACGCTTTTGGTACCATTTTAAATTCTAATTCTAATTGTACTTTTATAGCACTAACTTCTAAAACAAAGGCTCCAAGTAACATCATACAGAAAATTAGAGATCCAAAATCAATTGACCTGAGACACAGTGGGGTCAGCATCATGGAGAAACACCAAGGGAAGCAAAAAATGGCTTTTCAAAGAGGCAAGTTTTCAACTTCTTTCTGAACGAGGAGACAGAAGTGGCTGAATGTACATCATCAGGCAGATCATTCAAAAGTATTGCAAAGCAGACACCATAAAGCTTAGTTGACTTGTATGCTGATGAGTCGGGGGCTTGGTGGTGTAGCGGTTAGAGTTCTCGCCTCCAACCTTTGAGGCCGCCGGTTCGAATCTAGGGCCGGGCGCTTCATGTTGGAAAGTTGGTAGTTACTTGCTGATGCCCGGTGGTTTCCTCCACCTGTAAACTACCCTTCACAATATGACCCTGGCTGTTGAACACGACATAAAACAACAAATCTAATCAAAAATAAATCTATACTGATGAGTCAAAGCGCAGGACCTCTAACACCACACAAAGGTTCAAAATGTTCAGGATAACCAGTTTGTAGGAACTTGTACACCAGTAAGGCAATCTTAAACATAGGTCAAAGTTCAATAGGCAACCAACAGAGAGTCTCTTAAATCCAGAGACAATGTTTATAATACTGACAGAAGTCAGGTGGGTGGCGTTGTGCTTGAGGTTCCACAGGTTGTTCCATCAATATATAAGTCTTCCAAGCAATATGACAATAGCTTTGCTTATGATACTCCAAAGATTTGGAATGATTTGCCTGACACTGTTTTCCATTCAGAATCACTCTGGCACTTTCCTTTCATATTTTAGAAAGAAGTCGAAATCTCATCTATTTGCAAAAGCAAACCCGCACTAGTTTTGCATATTTTCTTCTCTGACACTTATCTTTATATGACAGAACCCAAAAGGTGGGAAACTCGCTACTGGCTTGGACTGGCTAGTGGCATTTCCCATACAACTCACCTGGTAGAATGTGGGATCCTGGAAAGAGAGGTTGTGGGTTTGATTTAATAGGAGGTTCCACAGGTTGTTCCATCAATATATAAGTCTTCCAAGCAATATGACAATAGCTTTGCTTATGATACTCCAAAGATTTGGAATGATTTGCCTGACACTGTTTTCCATTCAGAATCACTCTGGCACTTTCCTTTCATATTTTAGAAAGAAGTCGAAATCTCATCTATTTGCAAAAGCAAACCCGCACTAGTTTTGCATATTTTCTTCTCTGACACTTATCTTTATATGACAGAACCCAAAAGGTGGGAAACTCGCTACTGGCTTGGAGTGGCTAGTGGCATTTCCCATACAACTCACCTGGTAGAATGTGGGATCCTGGAAAGAGAGGTTGTGGGTTTGATTTAATAGGAAAATCTGGGATGTGACATTTTGGTGCAAAATATGTGATTGGCTAGTGTGGTTGGAATAACCACATCACAAAAAGCCGGTGGTTACTGTGAACCTGCAGGAACCATGTTACAGGTTACATGTGAGGGGGAGTTCTTGTCATCCAGGAGCCTTGCTCATAAATTTAGCAGACTATTTCCAGCCAGTCTCCATTTGTTCTGCCACATACACATACATACAGCTACATACTGTTCCAGTACTGAACATATTCTGAAGCAGGACCACCACCGGATGAGGGGTAAAAACTCAAGGACAGAATCTAGTGGGGATTTCCCTTATAGCTTGCCTGCTAGAGTGTGACCCAATAGAGTAAAAGGATCATATTTAACCAATATAATTTAAAATACAGATTATATTTTAATGTGTTTTTTTGTAATTCCTTGCTCCCATTATCAAAATGCAAAAACTATTCCATCATATGCTTAAAATTCAGATGAAAATAGTGGAGAAATATACAGCTTACATTCCCGTGGTCTCCCCACGACAGTGATAAAGCCCAATTGGGACTATTGAACTAAAATATCTATTATTAATTTATTATGTCAAATTGCAAAATACAATTTATGCAAAATTATAATATAAATTCATATAATTCCACAGTCCAGTTTTATTGACAGCGTTTAGTACAAGCAGGCTAACAATCAAATTTTATATTTTCACATGCACAGTCCAGTTGTTATGACATTATGACACACAAGTTCCTGTAATAACAGAATCATATCCAGTCAGTATGGTCCTGGGCCAAAATTGAAATGGTAGTATAAATTAACAAGGCAAATAGATAACATGACTGGTCGGTCCCCCTTCCGAGTGCACAACAGTGTATAAGTCTTCAGGTAACTTGTGATTTCTTCATAACACCTCTAAAGTTCAACTGAAAGTTCAAAGGTCACATACGGCGATTTAAAGTAACAAGAGCACACAATCCTACATATATGCCCAACTTTACACCTGAGCATGTAACCCAGTCAAATATCCTATGGAACAAGTAGCAACTCCAGTAACAGCAAATTGCAAATTGTCTGATGCTGACCTACTGAAGTAAACAAAATTCCTTATAATCCAAGATGAGTGATTCCCAAGTGGACACTCAGGTAATAGCAATTCCATGTAAATATCAGTACCATAAGCAACACGATATCGACAAGAGGGGCAGGTAAGCCAACTCAAACAGTGGTCAGCAACCAGGCAACCATGTGCCAGAGTCAGCCAAGTAACTGGAAAAAGGAAACATCTAAGTACAGGTAACATTCAAACACAGACATCTACCAGATCAAAGAAGTCGACAACCAACAGACTGGCAACACAACTGGCTTCTGCCAGCTGGCATCAGCAGATGGCATCTGCTTCTCCATCTGTCCAGACCCAATATCCAACTACATAATCAGTCTAAGTACCAGTACAGCCTACTTTTCTAAGCCAAACGGGGGGGGGGGGGGGGGGCAGCAAGGTGATTTTTGAATCGTCTTCTTCACCAGCCATTGACACAGGAATTTGATTCTGCAAGGTCCGTGAACCGTTAACAAATCAAATTAACGTTTAGATCAAATACCTCTTGACAACAATTGCCTTGATAATAATAGAATGCATGCTGGCCATAAGGTGGGCCATAGGAATAAATACTTGGACACCTAGATGTCCAGTTATATAAAATAGCCCCAGAGATGCCCCTTTCCCCACAGCCTGTGGAGAAAAGCCGGGCACCATATGATATGAATATATGAAAAGGTGCAATGAGAAGGAGTCTTTCAGGACAAACTGTTAGTTATGTAAAGGTGGAGGAGAAATAACATTTGAGAAAGAGAAAAAGTATGTAACAACAAAATATCAAAGCTAGACAATTTAGTGGCAGGAGGACAGCATTAATTTTAAAACTTAAAGTTATGAAGCTGTAAAATTTAAAATAAATTGGTCTATTTATTTATTAAAGTAGAGCTGTCAATAGGGATCAGTTTATTATTAGTACAATTAGTTAATAATGCATATAATATATATAATCAGTTGCAGCAATCCATATTGCGTGGTGATATGACAAATATATCTCAGATGTGGCAGTAGAAAACATTCTGGCAGACCTAAGGTCAAACGGCACAACCAGGTCACACCATGGTCTTGTACACCTATATCGTCCAACAATAAACTATGAAACAACTTCCTACACATTATGGCTTCCATGATATAGTCCAGACAAGATTAAAGTCAAGGTCACCACAAGGTCAAACGAAAAATTCAAGGTTAAACTATGATGTTGTACACCTACATCCCAAAACCAATATTTCTAAGATATAGCCTGGAGAAGATTGTAAAGGTCAGGATCACTATGACAAAGTAAAATGTCGAATCAAAGTTTTGCCATGATGTTGGACACCTATACTTCCAGTTAATATCCCTGCAAAGTATCAATATCCTACACCTTACGGTGTCCAAAACATAAGATTAAAGATTTTAGATTTAAAGATTAAACATTAAGATTTTAGAGGTCAGGGTCACTGCTGCAAGGTCAAAGAACAAGTCAAGGTCACACAAAGATACTCTACGCATGCACCAGAACCAATGTCTCAACCAATTATCAACATTCTAGACTTTATAGTTTCTGAGATATAGCCTGGAAAAAAAAGTTTATGCCGATCCATATTACAATGCATTTGACCTAAATACCTGAACATACAGACCATCTAACTCGTTTTGTATTATGTGACACTACTTACCATGCATATATTTATTATTTTGTTAGTATTTTTACTCAGTGCTATACCTCCTTTATTACAGGACTCAAAGTGTTGTTTCAATCCCTCTTAACTTCACAAGTACAGCCCAAGATGCATAGTAATTGACATTCTCCTAACTGAAAGCTCGACTTTCAGAGATGGCTATTAATCACTGAGGTTATATATTTAGCTTGGCACTTGGGGCAGGAGCAAATGACAAGGAACTGCCATTTTAGATGCTAATCCATCTACTACATGTGCCTGGAGTCAAACCCAGGTCCTCTGTGACTCCAGAAAGGTGTTGCCCATAAGACCACACTAATGACGCAATGTTACAATCTTTGAGGGGTACATAAAGATATATATTCTCAATCATCAAGGCAAAATAAATATTTCAAAGGACTAGTTTAGATTCTGTTCTGAAAACCACTGGCCATAAGAAAGAACCAACCTGATTTTCCAATTCAGTCAGACAAGGAATCCATGGCAACACTTGTTATCAGGTACTGCCCAAAAAGCAAACCCGCTCCAATTCCTCTTGGGATAAACAAACCTTTAAAATTTGAAAAGACAAATCTTTGCAGGGGACTGGTCTGCAGAGCACAATCTAACTCAGAAGTAAGTGCCACATCAGAAGAAATTAAATTATTAATCCCATCAGGAGAAAAGGAGGCGAATAAAATGAGCTAGTATATACTCCAGATATCAACAGACTTGTGTGTTGTTTGGTAAAATTATATTTTAATGAGAGGAAAAAAATAACCAAAACAATTTATTCACCATCGCACATTACATAGCTTACCATCGTATCAACAACATACCTTATACAAAAAAACAACAACATACATATATGTTATATAGTGAAAACCAGACTCAAAAATCAGTGTAAACAACATGGACAACATAAATAATTAAATATGTTTTTTCTAAGTAAAATAGACTCACCTGGTTCATCTTAATCATGGAAGAATGAATTTTCAGATTGAAAAAAAGTGTCTCCAAAAACCAGACATATTTTTTTTTATTTTGCAAATGCGTAATTTAACAACATTTGAGAATCCACATTAAAACATGTGGCAGGGCTTCACACCAGGGGCCGGTTTCACAAAGGGTCTTAGACTTAGCCAAGTTTTTGGCTAAGTCATGGACTTAAATCTAAGACTTAGGTCTGAGCTAAGTCTGGGACTTAAATGGATTTCACAAAGGGTGACTTAGCTAAGTCCAAGCTTATCATATAACCACAGTGGTTTTCTGTGTCATGTGACATTTTACTTCTATTCAAAATATAATATTGGTGACAAACATCCTTCATTTGACTCATTTTGTCTAAGGATAAGTGCCGTTTTCAAATGGAAAAACTTGTTATCATATAAAACCTTTCCAAAGACTCCATTAGGGAGGTAGTTTATATATTTATACTTAATTTATAGCCATTTCCAGTTTTGAAGTGGAGAGAAATTTATGGCGGCCATATTTAAGTCTTTGTTTACAAAAGTTAAGCCCACTCCCAGGTAGGCTTAATTTGAGCCCTAAAACTTAGTCAAAGCTGCTTTGTGAAATCTGCTGAGTCTAAGACCACGGACTTAGCATGATTTAAAGACAAATGTCTTGATTTTAAGTCTAAGTCCAGGCTAAGTCCTTTTGTGAAACTGACCCCTGGTAACAGATTATCGAGCAATTTATATCTGATATTTTAATTTACAATACAGCTTGTTAGTTGAATCAATTGTACAATGTAATAGGACTAATTGTGTGGATATATCTCCTATTGTTCTCTGACTAGTAATTGTGACTATGAACAAGAGTACTAGATGATCAGTAAACTTTACACATAAGTAGTATTAGCACACATATATCTAGTACTATAAAATCCTGTCAGTGAAAATATCAAATTCACTCTCACTATAGATACTGTGGCTTAATACACAATCATTCTATATGGCTAAAACACGTATATAAAAAACTCTTCTGAAAAAAAAAATTTTACATAGCTGTTTGTGATTTTAGTTAATTATTAATCCCTACAACAATTTGATTTTCTAGCCTAACCGACTTAATTTTATGTTTGAAAAGATAAGTTATATAATCAAAGAGATAGACCAAAATGTAAGAGAATCACTCTAAGTAGACTCATATTGCCTACAGTAATGATCCTAGAAACTTTAAAATTTAGGAATAGTTCCCATGTGTAAGATTAATGTGGGGCTCAATTAAATGAGACTGGAGCCTGTCTTGTACCTGGTCATCAGAATAAACTAATTTTTTTCAGTGTCTGGCTTTGGATTAGGCTATATTTTAGACAAAGCAATGTTTTGTCTTTTTGTCTCTCAATGGTGAAACTTAACCAGAAGGGTACATGAGCCATAATTAATAACTGAAGATGCCCTATGTAAGATGTGGTGACGTGAGGAGCCTTTGTCTAAATTCAGTATAAAGTAAACATCTGAAATATTTCACCTAATGTGTAGGGTTTGTTTTATTGTTTAAGTATCAGCCATTAAAAGGTTTGATATAATAATATTTTCCATATATGTTTCAAAGTATTTTTTTTGTTATTTCAGGCGGAATTAAAACTGAATATTTAATTACTATTCATATGTATCTACCGTTTCACAACAAAATTAAAGATCATTCCAGAATTACTTGATTTGCAATTACCACCTTTACTAACATTGGCAACACAGTGACAATTGACTTAGTTGTAGAACAAAATAAATTATTGACACAATGGATTGTTACAATGTTTACTTTTCACTAAAATTTACCAAATTTTAAATATTCAACATTCATTGTTTATAAAACAACAAAAAAATGTTTTAGTTGAAAAGTTATTACTCACAGAAAATATAAATATCATATATAACATGTTTACACTATATCATATAATATTTAATTTTATGGACAATTTAAATAAACATGACCTAGGTATGCATTTTATTTCTTCATCACCAGTAAAATTAGATGCCTGAGTACATGAGCCATAATTTATAATTGCAAGTATGTTTGTAAGATATAGTGAGGTTGACAGGCTCCATTTATTTGTTATGTGGAGTCATAATGTGAGATATTTCATTCAATATATATATATATATATATACAATGTATATAGTTCAATTTACCACTTGTACAAAGGGACTGTGCAAATTCCATCTTCTACATACTCTGCACTTGCATATGACATGTATATATATATGTAACATAACCAAAACCAACTTTGTCATGTAATGTTAAAATGTGGCTACTTGTTGAAACTGACTAAAACATAAAAAAATATTATTCTTAACTCTCACACAAATGTCTTGTGTTCCTTCGTACCATTTTGTCTTGACACAGCTAAACTCCAATGTAACATAATTACATAAATAACACTATTTACATTGCACATGTATATACCCCTAAAGCATTGTTCACATCCACATCCAGTACCAACAACAACCAGTCATAACTAGTTACAACCAGTTTGTAGTTTTTCCCCATAAATCCATAAAATTATTATTGAACAAAAATTTTAATATTCTCACTGCACAGGATTATTACAGGACATTATTAAAATCAGGGCAAATAATGATACCATATATTCATTTTTCATGTTCATTCCAAGAAAACATATGCTTAAAGTTAAAATGAATTCCCCAGCTGTAAATGTATCATTCAAATGGCATTGTTTTTAAAATTATTCCCATAAGACAACACTGCATGTACCATTGGAATTCCCCAATGGAAGATAGTGTGCTGTGTATCACCAAGGGCCGATTTCACAAAGGGACTTAAGTCCAGATTTAGACTTAAATTTAAGACTTTGGTCTTAAATTTTGTCAAAAGAATATTAAGTTTGTGGTCTTAGACTTAGCGGATTTCACAAAGCAGCTAAGTCCATGAAATTGCTAAGTCAGTGGACTTAACGTTAAGTCTGGGAGGTAGTGGGCTTAAATTTTGTAAAGAGGACTTAAATATGGCCGCCATAAATTTTTCTCCACTTCAAAATTTGAAATGGCTGTTAATAAAGTATAATTACACAGAAAACCTCACTAAAGTAGTCTTTGGGAAGTTTATATGTGGCAACAAGGTTTTCTATTTCAAAACAGCACTTTTCCTCAGATAAAATGAATTAAATGAAGGATATATGACACCAATATTATATTTTGAATAGATATAAAAGGTCACATGACATAGAAAACCACTGTGGTTATTTGATAAGCTTGGACTTAGCTAAGTCACCTTTGTGAAATCCATTTTAAGTCCCAGACCTAGCTAAGACCAAAGTCTTAGATTTAAATCCCTGACTTAGCCAATAAAGTGACTTAGTTCAAGTCCTTTAGTGAAATCGGCCCCTGAAGAAAAAAATATGGACAACCTTGCATTCTAATTATGGCTCCATTAAACATAATAAGGAAAAAGCCTCAGGCTAATTTCATAAAAAGGCTTAAGGACGTAGGACAATTTTATGAAAGGGCTTACTTCTGTTCTCAAACTCGAAATTGAGACTTCTAGCTTTAGAAACTCATCTTTAGATTTGGCTAAAGTTATGGGCTCAATTTTCAGCCAACTGAAAAGATACTCATGTTTTGATCGCAGACTGTGAAAAAGCAACTCAATACTCAATCATTTAATATAAACTGCTGTAATTTTGAGCTGACTTTTGGCTCAACTTGAGCTTGATCTCTTTCGTGATGCTCAAAAGCAAATAGCAAAACAACTGTATTAATAAAATTTAGAGGAAGGAAGTTCACAACCAGACTCACGCAAGATTTGGCTCAATCATTGGGCTAACTTTAAACCTACCAAAAAGTGTCTCAAGTTGTGAGCACAGAATCTCAAGCCTTACTTTATGGTTTTTAAATCTCTAAATGTCAATTAACAATAGGTTAATTTTTAAAAATCATATAAAGGAAGTGTAAAGACAAAAAAAACAAATGATGGAACAAAATTGATTACAATAACCCTCTCCGATTGTTGCACCTGAGAGATATTCTTTTGTCCAAAAGAGTCCAATATCTTTCACTATTGGGCAGTTGTTCCGCTCTGTGATTTTGGCCATACATAGAAGCCTTTTTTACACATTTCCAAAGAAACACATTCTAAATTTATTTCAGCTAAAATGATCACAAAAATACACACCAGATATACAGGAATGAAAAGTAATGATTTTGAAAAGCATCTTTAAAATATAAAAATAAGAAATGGGTGTAATTCTAATCGGTCAATAGCCTTGTAAGTGTCCAATATTAGAAAATAATATATTGTTGACTTGGTCCCTTTTGGACCTTGTACACAATCCATTATGTTCTAATACTGGACACTTACTTGGCCATTTTAACCTATTCTGAATGCAATGCAAACAAGCTCAGGCACTGAAAGTGAGTCAAGGTTTTAAGTGTCCTGCTGAGACTTGTCACATGCGAATATTTGAAAAAGTATGTCAACTTTGTTGAGTTTCAATGTATTAACAATTGACATTTTGCTAACAATGGGTTTCAAGTAAAAAAATAGGCTTTGAAAATTATAGGAAGTATTACTTAACATTCGGTTTACTATTTCAAAGTGCTTTAAACAAAGGTGGCTCACAATGTTAGACACCTTTCATGTGCACTTCTATTGTATTGTCATCTTCATTCATGACTTATTTTTTCATATTAGGCACTTGGGAAGGAAGTTTTCTCTATTATCTATACAACATGCTGGTACTGGATGTCTGGAATGTTTGAACATAGCTTTAACGCCCTTGCTGTCAGTACTGTGGTCCTGCCTCAAGACCTGGTTGCTGTGGTTGTTGAGTGGTTGTAGTAGTGGTGGTGGTGGTTGTCATAGGACGATTGCGAAAAGCTCTGAAACTGAAGAAGGTGTCCACCCCAAAAGCACCCAGTGTGGCGACCAGGAAGAACTGCAAAAGTAGAGGGAAAATGAAGTATGAACTAGTATGAACTATGAGAATGTTTCAGAAGGCAGATGCCCAACAGTTGGATCTGAACAAATGAAATCTACACAATTATGTTAATAGCATAGTGCTAAGGCTTTGATGAGTTGATGCTGACTGCAGTAATGACTCATTTGACCATATATTAGGGGCCAGTTACACTTCCACGGATACCCCACGTGTATAGGCTACAGTTCCATATGTGGTAACTGACAGGGATGCACTTGGGATGAGTAAAAGATTTACACAACTTGCACGGATCTTCCACAGATCTGCTACGGTCTGCCACAGACAGGTTTGCAGATTGAAAAACTGCACAAATGATTAGTAATAGTAGGATTTATATAGTGCAAAATTGATACAAGTCCTCTAATGCGTTTAGGTCCAAGAAGGGAGAGTCCAGGGACAGGCATGGGTCGGCATCCAAAAAGCGCCCGCCAGGGTCTAACTAAGGTGGGCGGTATGCCAGCCTAAACAGGTGTGTCTTTAGCTGGCTTCTGAAACGATCTATTGTTTGCTCAGATCTGACAGTTTGTGGCAGCTTGTTCCATTCAGCTGGTGCAGCTACTGCAAAGCAAGGACATCCAGGATGGGTTTAGGGACAATAAGGACACTCACAGATGAGCTACGGATGAGATACAGAAGAGCCATGGATACTAACATCCGTATAAGTTTGATTTTTCTCTAATGCCTTAGGGCACTACGGATCTTCCAAGGACATAATGGATGTTACAGATAAACTTATGGACGGAAAAGATAATCCATAAATCAATTAACATTTTCCATATTAGGAAACCTGGCACAATCCGGCAGACCATCTGTGGATGTGTAACTGGGGTCTTAGGAAAAAAATTGAATTCAACTTTTAACTTCATTTTTTCACTATCTTAAACAGAATTGCCTGCACAATAAAAACAAAGGATTCTTGTGATTTAAATATTTTTCTAAGTATCATAAATCTCATGTCTGTGACCTCATTTTACTGGTAAATTACTGCTTTTTAAAGATGTCTATAGACGAGCTTGATTACACAAACTTGATGCAAATCCTCTTATGATAGGCCTGTTTGCCCATTTCACTGTGATTGATGGATCTGAGTTTAATTTGATCACAATATGTTTGGCTGATATAAGGTTATACAAAAATGGTACTCAGTGTAACCTTGTGGTGTGGTAAAAAAGTGGGTAGCATACTGCCTCAAATCTCTGAGGTCATCGGTTCAATTCCAGTCTGACCAGAAGGGGGAAGGTTTGTTGATGCTGCTGAAGCTTATCAGTGGAGAATCTTAAGCATTTACTTGCACATGCAAAACCAGTTTATCCACCACTGTCTTTCGATAATAAGTAAAATGTGCCAATATTGAGCACAAATATATTTACTTTTATTGCACTTGAATAAAAATGCCAATTTTTAACTTTCAGTTTCTTTGTAATTTATACATGGCTTTTATTTCAACAGAAAAGAGAAGAAATTTTGTAAAATTTTAAAATGTTTATAACATTTTTAAATGTTAATAACATTTATGTGGATTTTATATACACATCTATTAACATTTTTTGAAAAACTTAAAACTTATGCATTTGTAATGATAATTAGCAAAAAACAACATGCACTGGGGAATAATAATAACAAAAGCATTGTGTGAGCGCTTACTTCTGTTGAGGAACATAATGAAAAGCAAATAGGAAAATCTGGATTTTATTTGTTTCCAGACTGTGATCAACTTGACACTCAAAATTTAATGGGATCTAAGTTGAATCAAGCCCCATCTTCTCATTTTTTAGGAAGACCCAACCGGCAGTATTTGCGTAATCTTGCCAACAAGCAAACAAATGGTCAAACAGACAAATGGTCATGAAAAAATACCTCCTTGCCGGAAGTGAAAATATATTCCCCAGTCTTTATTTCCTGGTATTAAAGTCAAATATGGCCCCTGGTGGATCTCAAATAAGTATATATTATTTCTGATTCATCTCTTCTGTTCATTTAAATGAGGATTATGTTCTTCTAGACCTACTTACCGCTGCAGCCCCAATGGCTGCGTGTCTGCTGGCATAAGCGCATGCCACAATAAATGAAATTGTGTAACACAAGGAAATGCCAACATAGGTGAAGAACTCCTGAAAATACACAAACAAATCATATGTGAAACATAAGAATGTTATAATGTGGTTATTCAACATGGAGGGGGCCATGGTGGCAGAGTGGTAACACTCTCGCCTCCCACCTCTGAGGCTGGGGCTGGGTTCACGGCCCGACCTCAAGTGGGAAAGTTGGTAGTTGTTTGCTGTTGTTCGGCAGTTTACACTACGGAACCTTGACCAACTGTATCTAAGTTTCTGATGCATAACATCCTTATTTCCCAATATATTTGATAATTATTTCACCAATGTCCTCCATAAGCTATGTCAGTTTTTCCAAATACTTAAAATACATTTATGATCTGCAGTTCTGGTAAATGCTATTTTACAATTAACTAAATATAATTAAACCAAATTTAGGCTATTCATTGTGATAACAGTTTAGTATTCCTATATGTTGTAAAATATTTTTGCTTTACTTTAAATCATGAAAAGTAAAAACTATGCAACAAAGTTTAGATGAAATAGTGCCGGACACACTTTTATGCAATATTTCAGAAAATAATCCACCAGTCTTTAGTGTGAGATCAGATCCGAGGCTAAATTTGGTTTCAACTCTTTTGCAAAAAACTAACTAGTTTGAGACTAAAAATGCTCTCAGACTTGAGGCCAAATGCCAAGACTTGACACAATATTTGGTCTCAGCAAGTTTAATGAATACAGGACTTTAATACGAATATTATAGCCAACTAAACAAGAAGAGGTGACCTACTTACTATTTTGACACAAACTCCTATGGAATTAATAATCTTGTCATAGATTCTGAATATACACATGACATAGATTATAACCACGTAGATAAGTGACGCCATGGCTACGAAGGTGGTCCATCCCCCTCCTTTTAAGGGCAGCTGTGTCTCCCAGACTGTGGCACAGATTAACACCAGGATTGACCCAAGCTGAAATACGATGGAAATTGACACTTAGATGAGGTAAAAGTTAGGTTTTGATGACAAAGGTCAAACATTGGCACAACATGATACTGTCCTATAATAAAGTTGAACTCAGTTAATATCAGTGAGTAATACTATAAACTATATTGGTAGTAATGCAATATTGTATATATTACAAATGTGTATGTTAATTTTCCATTCTGGTTACACCACAGGGGAGAAATGGCTATTATAAATTGTCCAGTAGAAATGAATATAGCAATACTGAGCATTAATGATTTGTTACATATAAAAGATAGTAAAACAGTGTATTTACCCCACAAGAATATGGACATTTAACAATTAAACTCAGTAGTTTATCTGGTTTTTTCCTCTATACTTATTGTACTTAATTTAATATTTTGAACTTGTAAATTCTATATCATAGTCACAATTATGTAGGAATAAATGAATTTAACTGAATAGAATACACCCAGTGTCTTAAATTCGCCAGAAACAAGAAGCAGTTTGCTTGTTATTTCTAGAGATTTGCTTGACAAAAATTTTTCTCAAAAACAAAATTTGCCCCATGGCCAAACAATAATATCCTCCTTGCCTGAAACACTGGGTTTCAGGCACCATTTAACACATTTTAAGGGCTAAGATTCTCCCACCCATGACATTCTTTGCTGATCAAATACAACCATGAGAAATAACTGATTCCTTTACATCTTGCTGCCATAGTTTATACTTTCAAATTATGAATTACTTTAGCTATTTGACACTACTTAAATCAGAGCCCCTGAGCGTACCATTTCTCCAGCTTTTAGCATTCCCTTGACGCTTTTGATGTAGTCTACACTGACGATGCCTTCATTTTGACTGACTGTGGGCATGCTATTGTCATATGTGCTTGGCATATTGTTGTCGTAAGTTGGTGGAGCCGATTTATCATCATAGGTAGTCATCTTTTCAGGTGGAAAATAATTTATCTAGAAAAGCTCTGCAAAAAGAATTGTACACTGAGTTAGATGCCAGACACCTTAACAGGGTTTCAATGTTATACAATGTTAGGAGTACTTTTATGGCCCTTGATCTCTATCATGTGACTAGAGTCATAAAGAGAAAAGGAAAAATCATAACCCAGAGACATAGAAGCTTATCCACTAAGGCCTATTGGCCCAAACACTCTCCTAGTAGCACAGAGGATGTGGGTTCAAACCCAAGTACAGGCAGATACATAGTGGCTCAGATGACCACTTAAAATGACGGTCCTCTGTCATTGGGTCCTAGCCCCAGTGGCAAGCTAAAAACCTCAAGGATGTTGATAAATTGTCATCCGTGAGCCTCTGTCCTTCAGTTAGGTTAATGTCAGTAACTTGAGAGCTTGAGCTGTACTTGTGTAGTTGGATGTATGAAAATAGAGGCTTGAGTCCCGAGTCACATGGAGATATTGCGCTGAGTGATAAAAATATAAAATATCAGAGATAGCAGGGAGATGGGGGGAGCTTTAAGGGTAGGTTTTAATGAAGACGTACTTGTTCAATTTGTGCCTCAAAGATTTAATTTTATTCTCTAAAGGACTTACTTTTATCTATCATATGTATCTTCAATAGCAAAAAGTATAAGATATAACTTTTTGAGTATAACTCAATTGCAAAGGGATTACTTAGTGACAAAGTAGAAAATGTTTAATTTTTCAATTTGATAAAAACATCTTGAGGAAATAGAAACCCCTTCCTGATAATTTAAACCCATCTATATGTAATTTCTTTTCAATTTAATTAAAGATAATGGTTTCTTCCTATTTCATTAATAAACAACAGCACTGGGTGAGTGCATACCTTCACCAAGGTACATTATGATATGTAAATGGAAAAAATCCAGATTATATTTTTTTATGTCCCGAAAGTGACTCAGATGACAGTCAAAATTGAACGGGATCTACATTGGACCAAGACCCATCTTCTAATATATATTTTCATGAAGATCCAACAAGTAGTATTTGTGTAATCCTGCCAACAAACTAAAAGACAGACAGACGGACAAACAAAAGGTCATGAAAATAATACATCCATGGCAGAAGTAAATATTAATTTTTAAGTATACTTCCATATCACCACCACAATCCTGTCATCTGTTCCAGGTGCTATTGATGACACTTCCTGAAAATTTCATCAAAATTCCTCATTAGCTTTTGCTAACAAACAGACAAATGAACACCGCCAATTACATATAAACCTCTTTGGCATTGGGTAGTGACGACCATGTGATACAGAATGTTGACTACCTAGTATGTATGCACTAAATGTCCACACCAATGAAAACTGTTATGTGAAATAATTTGCACATATATGAGTCAAAGACAAAGGTTTTAACCCAGGATATTGTATCAAAGGTCCAGGTTTTAACATCCTATGTATCAGTCAAGGTCATGTCAAGAGAGGCTGTCAGTGCAATAATACTGGTGTAATAATGTTGTAATTAGATGAATTGAAACCCTGAGCCAAAGAGGGGGAAATCCAGTAATTCCATAACATCACTCCTTGCAGGGGTGTAGCTTATGTAAAAGCCGATACGCCCAGTTGCACCAGTTGGTTAATAGTGTCAGTAATTAGATATGCACTACCTCATTTACAAACAAATATTGCATATCTAATGTAATCTAAGCTACTGTTTTTGCAGGCGCAATATCTCCCCCACAAAGGGGAACTCATTGCGCTATTTAACAAAATTCATTTTGTCATAAGGAGAGTCAAGTGCAGTCAAGGTCAGTGATCCAGAGTTTTGTCAGTACGGCTATGTAGGAGCCTACTATGGCAGTTTGTGGGGTACCTTAATTTTATAAATTTTGTTAGGTCTACCTGTATTTCCCTCTATTTACTATTGATATCCAATCAAGGGCCTTCATGCTTCATTAGCCCGCCCTTTGCCATTAACTTTCTCACATTTGAATTTGAAGTCAAAGTGAATGGGTCAAGATTTTTACCCACCAACCCACCGCTAGTACAGAAACACACCCCTGTCTCAGGTATCCCTACTGTGTCAGGGAGTATGAAGGGATCCAATCTTAGATTGGCTTTGACATCTGGTTATTCGGACCTGTATTGATCACACAGGCATTGATCTGATTGACCAGATTATATGATCACCTTGCACCCTTGGCTGGGACCCCTTTGACTTAGTCTCACCAAAGGGAGGTCTCCATTAGGATAGATGTAGGCCTTGGGTATATTGAGACTTATCTTTGTATGCTGAAGAATTTTCCAGATTTCATATGATTTCAGAAAATTTCGACTTTGACTAGGACCCCTTAGGTGAGTCTCGCCTAAGGAAGTTCTCTCATTTTGAGGTTAGATACAGGTGTTTGGTCTGTATATTGAGACCAATTTCAAGTTTCGGTTGAAACATAAGGCGAAGCAGGCTGACCCTGTGATTCCCCTACCGATTATGTCAACATATTAAAATATGACCTTACTGTGACCTTAATGGCAGTGAACATATTATGATTGAGTGGAGAATACATCAATGTATATAGCTAACATAACCGGTATGGTAGTCATTGTGTGTTGAAACCTGAGTATGGTATACCCGTATGGGTCAATATTTTAAAATTCATGGTTAAGTTTAAAATCTTAGTTCTTTTGAATGCTAACATGTAAATAAAATGCTATAATCTATCAACTGAATGCTATCAATCTATAATGCATCTTTTATAGCTTATTATGCATCAACATATGACCTTTGACCTTCCCCTCACGCGAACTGATGGTGTGGCCAAAACGGAAGGAGATTAAGTTGGGAAAGTGGAGTTGAAGACGTGGGTTTTGAAGTGTTTCCTGAAGGATGTTACGGGGGGGGGGGGGGGCTGTTTCTTATTTTTGTAGACTTCCAAAGAACTGGGGCATAGTGACTGAAAGAATTGAAAATGAGTTTGTTTGATTTATGAACTCTACAGTCAAAAATGGGGGTATGTAGGAACTTAAGTTTGGGGGTGATGATTCGCCTTGTATTTCTGTAGGAGGTGTAGAGGTGCATGTAAGCACAACTTTCTGAAAAATAAGGTTGTACTGAATCAAAAATCCTAGCTTCTCCCCCGACTTGGCTTGGCCATTCAGTAAATTCCTAATATTGAACAACGACACTAAAATGTGAATTCAGTATTGCTAATACCAAAAGAAGATTATGATTTGCAAGCTGTAGGTTGTTGGTCAGGCGCCAACTTGAGTGTGATTTTCGGTCGAAATCGTATCATTATCTTGAAGGTAAATTATTTGGTTGCATTATCTGTGAGGTATATTGGTTAATAACACTTGTGTCAACACACGTGGCTCTAAAAATAAATTTCTCTTAATTTATGAAACATAAGGATTTTAGTCGTTTGTTTGGTCAATTTCTTGTTAATCAATTAATGTAAGGAACTGGATTCACTAAATGAATGAATTTGTAAGTACATTTATTTGGCTTAAACGCCACATAATTCTGATGACCATTTCAAAACTGCCAAATAACCCTGTTGGTCATTAAAACCATCTTACTAGTTTCAATCAGCCCATGTTTTCAATATTGATACATACATATAGAATATAGATTGCTAGGAATACTACAAATAATAATACACTAATACATAAATACTATTGTACATTTTTTAAATCTTCAAAGAAGTTAGGATATGACTGCATATGTTATAATTCTCCCTTCGCTCAATGCATTAAATAGACCTCCTTTTGTTTAAACCAGTTAGTATAATAAATATCCCCCATCAGCATGCAGTTAATTGATTACAGTTGATTATAAAGGGGGTGGGCCAATCTGCTTTAATACATCAATTAATCAGAGTTGAGTTTTACCCTTCACAATTTTACCTAATTAGAGCTAGTCATTTCAGTAATGGCCTACCAACTATTTCTTAAAATTAACGTCAAATGGAAATAAAGGCCATTCCTTTAACATTGGATTACATTCTAATGTATACATATAGTCAGTTGATAAGACTTAAACTTCTAATAAACTAAGCAATGTATTAGTCATGTTGAAACAATAGGCATAAATCCAATAGAGAGGCGCAAATCCAATGAAGAAATTATTAAAATCAAAGGGCAAAAAGAAACATCAAAGAAAACAGCTTTATTTAGTCTGTTCAAATAGGATTTAAAATGGCCAGGCCGATTCAAAACCAAGTGCAAATATCGCATATTGGCATGAATTATTAAGACATTACGGTATCGCATCAGTAACAAATCCGGACCAAGTACTTGATGTGTATACTCGATATGTGTAGGGATACTTGAGAAAATATATATCATGATATATAGTCTGTTTGTTACTATGTGCCTGTTTTTTTCAGTTACAATTACTGGTGTTTTTGTTTATAATTATATCCCTTCAAATGTCATTCAAGAGCCAATTGACTGTATCTGTTATAAAATATACTTTCAAATTCCTATTTTATTACATTTGTGTAGCTACATGTACGCAGAATACCATACGCTGATATTTGGTATACTGATATACTCATCAATTTTTTCTACAATATTTTTCCACACAGTATCACAAATATAAAAATAAAATAAAAAACTCACCTGCCTAAATATATCCAATTAATTCACAATGACCGAACGATAAATACAATATATAAAAACTATCGAGAAAGGTCCTGTGTTTTTGTATCTCTTTGCCCCTTGGGTAGTACAGAATGGTCTTGCATCCAATTAGATATGCAAATCAAAGCTATATATTGTATATAGATATTGCACTGTAGTAAGTTGCATACGTATTAACACAATGCATACACACAAGCTCAAATTAATATTGTTAGATATATATCACTAACATCTGTCGGTGGCTAGAGTATTTATATATCCATACAATCATCTGCAGTTATTTCCCAAAGAATGTATCACAGAGGTGGTGATTTGTAATTGTATTACATATATGTGTTATTGAAAAGAGAAATCCTTGCATGACCAGGTATCATCTACAAAAATAAAAACGAGCACATGACTGTGTTGTAAGGTGACTTATTTCAGATCCAATTGATCCCAAAGGTTGAAACTGGACTTATCAGAAGCTAGGTGGCCAAGGTACAGCTAAATGATAAGTGATGAATAATCACTATCAGAGCTTCTTTATTAACATTCATTTTCAGCTTTGTTTGGTTTATGATAAAAGACAGTATAATGCTTAACTTATCAGCAAAGGGGGCCTTCACATTTGCCCCGATGAATTTTGACTGGACTGGAAGCATAACATGTTTCCAAAAAGGGGAGAATTTTTATTCTATTTTATTCAATTTTGGAGTATCTGTTTTTTAAGTTGGCAAATTGATACACGCTGCAACTGGAGACAAACAACACAGTTAACATATAGTCAAATAATATCATTTATCCAAAAATGTGGAGGTTTGTAAGATATTAGGCAGAAAGTGTATTATCACACCCATAAGAATTTTCCCAAAGGTTAAATGGTAACACATTTTTTTTGCTGTAAAGTACATTTAACACCTGTATTTGTGTCAATGCACGAATTTATGAAGAGAAATTCACATTACTTCATATATAACAAGTGAAAATGTTAATTATTGCAACGCACTCGTATATGAATTTCACTTCGCATATTTGTCCTTATTGATAAATGAATAAATGAAACTCATATGTGGGTAGGTCACATTTAAAAATGATCTGACCTGTATAGACATCCCACCCCTCTTTCATCCCTTCAGCTTGTACAGTTTAGTTTAGCATGTGAGTGCTCACATGAGTAAACAACAAATGAGTATATGAAGAGGGATTTCTTTAAAACAGACAAAACTATCTTTATTAACCCAGTCAAATGTTTTCTGCAAACTGACAAATGAATTCTATTTACAGAATCCTTTAACAGGGGGCTGAGGGGGTGGGGGTGGGGGGGGTGGGGGGGTGATTTAACAAGGGTCAAATATGTATTTGGCCCAATTGTCGAAGGCTGACATTTTTAGGGGCCAATTTACTGAGGACCGATTTAGCAAAAGTCTGATTCATTCAGCTTCCAATAGCAACGCAAATGGTCCATAGCTGTATAAATATCACACAAGACTATCAAATATGACTCTTATTTGGTCTGAGATATCTTCTTAGAGCCTCAACTTGAGTCAGTACTCTTCTGAGAGCAGTTGCGATGCCACAATCCAAAGTAGTTGTGAGGTAGTTCTTATGTGATAGAAAATATCATTATAGGGATGATATTGAAGCAGTGCAGTAGACCTGGGGATTGATTTCACGAAAAGATTGAAGTCTGATCTCAGGGTCTGATCTGAAGGTGTCTTAAGTTTGAGCTCCGAGGTTCAAGCATTTTTTGGCATTTAAATCAAATCAAATAAATATGAAATAACCATTTTGATTGGATTATAATATTGAAATAGTATTGAAAGCTTGTACTTTTATTATTTAACATATCTAAAAGCAAGGATGTCATTGTTAGTAGAATGAGAGTCAACAAAGTTAACATCGTTTTGGGAATGTTCTCATATGACAAGTCTAAAGTGGGGGATACTTAAATCTAAATGCTTAGGCCTGCTTGCAATGTTACAAATGAGATCATTTTTGTGTGATATCATTGATCATGCTCATATTTATAAAATCTATGTTCTAAACTGCATGTGTTGAAAACAGTTAAATAGCTGAGAATATTGCTCAAGGCTAATATCAGTTGAATCTGCTTTTCTGAAATAGATTTAGCCCGAAGACTCAATTGAAACAAAAAGCTAAGCTTTGGGTTCGTGGGTCAGCCCATGTCTGAGCTAAGATTAAGATATTTTGTGAAATCTACTCCTTACACCTAGGGTAAACATTTCTGTTCTGGGGTCATGAACTACAAATGAATTGACTCATGTACGTTCGGTTGTGGTTCAGCCTGCCACATATTTTGGTAGGACGTATTTTGTACCATTCGATGGCATTTGTATTTCGGTAGGACACGTTTGGGATGACACAATTTTGGACCATGTATATTGTTCAGGACCACTGTTTAAAAATGTTTGAAATAGTTATTACCTCTTCACAGAAGCTTTATTAAAACAACACGCTTTAGGGGTGAAAGAAAATGAGAATTGAGATGAGAACAGAAATAGAGAACTGGAATTGAATCAAACTAAGAGAATCAAATGAGAATTAAATAAGAGAATTGAAATGAGAATCAAAGTAAAAATAAGAAATCAGTAATGAGTTTGTAGAGAGGAAATATAAGAATAATTTAATATTTGTGACTTTTATATTTTACTTAGTAATTTTATATTTTACTTAGTAATTGATTTCATTTGGATTGTATGAAAAGACCTTAACAGATAGATGATTGTGTTTATGTCGTTATTTGTTGAAGCTACACCCCAGAAGTAAAAGGAATAATAAAAGAAATAAAAAGAGCAATAAAAGAACTTTTTAGTTACTCATTAAATCACCCTTCAAAATTAAGTTGTGGTAATTGGATGGATATAAGGAGCAACTCATTCTGCAATGCATACTAGTCAGATACAAGTTCTCTGTTAGGAGGCACAATGAAGAATTTGTCAAGAGAAATCTAATGTGTGCAAAAGGTGTGACCTAGATATGAAAGACCAGAAAAATTATGAAGGGTTACTGTCCAATTTAACTTTGTGCAAAGGCAGTTTTGCACCAATTTAAAAGCACAGTAGCTGCTAAGAGATAGAAATTTACCATGCTCAGAGATTTTGTTCGATGTTGGCCTGCCCCAAACAGTGACATGTGAGAGGGGTTTTAGTTGATAGCGACATGTATCACAATTTATATATTCATTGTGCATACTTTATATATTATATTACTATTGAAACAGTCTGACAAATCATCACATTACTTTCAACCATAACATATGACAAGGTTTCATGATGTCCAAATAAATAGTATTTTGTTAGCTCAACACGAGAATAAAATATTATATATAGCAATATGATGAAAGAAATGCTCGATGATAATTTAGTAATCTTATGAATTGCTGGCTTACAAGCCACATTCCTTGAGGCATTTTAAAATTGTGATTCCATGTGCTTGACTTTTGAAGCTGAGATAAAAAACATGGCAATTGCATATGTCGGGGAACAAAATCTGACAGGTCTTCAAGAATTTGGAGAATATCAAGCATGCTTGATAGTTTTTGGAAAAGACAAAATTTTTGCATGCCAGATATATCTTATCACGAATAATTCTTTTCACAATAAGTCATATCATTACATGTAATTATACATGAAATGGAAAAGGTTGGGAACATACTGCACCCAAATTGACTAGATAGATGATAAAGCTCCCTGTATTAGGTGGTGACATGTTAAACTTCACTGGAGTGTCAGGTTTATTGCCAACAGATGGGAAGCACCAGGATCTAAACCTGTCATTACCTACCACCAATATTTATGATTATGTTCAAATCCTACTGAAATTGTATTAGTCTTGGCAAAAGTCCTTGGGACTCCTAGTTGGATTTAGAGTAGTTGGGTTGGAGACGCAGTTACATTGTCCTGCCTTTTGGGGGGGGAGGAATTTTGACACTTTTCAACCTCACATTGACTTTAAAGATGGGACTACTGTCCTGATAATCAGTAATTAAACCTCCTTTATTCCACGGAAGTATTAAAATAATGGATGTCGTTAAAACAAGACTTACATGTTTACTGAATATAATGAACATTTCCATTTAAGATAAATTTACTTAAGTTATCATTTTGTAACAAATGTGGAGAACTAAAATCAAAATTTGGACTATATAAATAGAGTAAAAACCTTCTATATTACCTTCTGTCCTACTGCTGCTAATTATCAAAAATGGCGGCCAGTATCAGAACCTTTTCCACAGGGAAAAGCAGTACAGGAACCAGACTCTATCCAGTACTAGTTGCTCCTGCAGGCTGCTGTAAATTGCGACAACTGGAACAAAAAGGGTTTATTGGCACCGGTTTTGAGTGTCATTTAAACTATATACTTTTGATAAAAATGAGTATTAACACAATTCCATCCTATCAGTATACCTCTGTTGGCACATGGCCAATGAAGCTTATTAATCAGTATTTTTAAGTCAATATATATCATGATCTCTGGTTAACAAGAGATGTTTCACTGCTTACTTTATTTTTATGCCATTTCAATGCATGTCCCCAATTGTCAAACCAGGCTCAATGACTTTTTTTGTCACTCAATTGACATTTTTAGTGCCTTGTTTACAATCATATATAGATCCAATGTATAGAACAGTTTTGTCATGAATCAATTCATCTCATACGCCAAACATAAAAAATATGACGTGACCTTATTGTATATTCTGCTTCAAGATATCCCGTTTGCATACTGTTTACAGTTATTTTATGTCATACATCACACATACCACATCTGCTTAATCAATTATTTCAGCCATATCACCACTGCACAGAACATATATTTGGCATTTCCACATCAAAGAAAAGTGATGCTGATTTTGGTTAGTAAGGTTAACACTTCTACTGAATAATCACTTACATGTGATGCTGCACTAACCAATATAATAAATAAATCAACTAAGCAATATTTATTAACATCATATATTGAATAAGTTATAAATATAAGAAAGGACTGCATAGCGCCTAAAGATAAGACAAGAACTTGAACATAAAATAATAAATATAATGAAATAGATAAGAATACAAAGAAACACAAAGTATAAATATCACAACACAAAGACATACAACAATACACAACATAGCAAGTGAAAACAAAATAATAAATAACACAATATAATATAATATAGTCAGGATTTTATAGTGCTTAATCCCCGCAAGGTGCAACTCTGCTGTCCGCCAGGGTGACCACGTCTAATGTCACAGGAGCAACTGCTCTGGGACAAGTAAGGTCAACAATGAAATACAACTAGACTATATTCATCAATAAATTACTAAAACATGACACAGAATAAATAACTAAGATCTGCCAAAGAGATAAAAGTTAGATAAAATTAGAAACAGTTCCATACAAATTTTTGATATGACATGGATTGCATATGGGTATATCTTCTTTCGTCAACAGTTTGCCACTGGAGCCAATTGGGTAACACTGGGCCCAAGGACACAGAGGACTTGGGTTCAATCCCAGGTCCGGGAAGATACACATTGACTTGGGTGATCACTTAAACTGCCGGCCCTCTGCCATTGGGTCACATTTCCAGTGGCGGGCTAAAGAATCCAAGGGTGGTAGATAAATGGTCATCCATAAGACTCTCCTTTTCACTTAGGGGAATGCCAGTCACTAGAGAGTAAAGATCAGTTTGGAAATATGAAAGTTATAGTCTAAAATTTAAAGGTCAGATTTGGGGTCCAATATCCACTTTAGCAACTAAGTTCACATCAGGAGGGGCTTTCATTAAATCCCACCTGTTCTCAAGAGCAGGATTCGAACACATAACTGTTGATTTGAGAGCCAGGTGATAAAATATCAAACTTGTTAACTATTCATTTACTGAAACTTTTCAAAAAATGCAAATAGGTTTCTGTGATACAAATGCACAAGGTTGACTTTGAAAACCTAGAGTGTGTGAAAACAGTTGTGTAAGCCATCAGCAAGTAAGTTATTCGGTGTTTAGGAAACACGCTTTTATTTTGCTAACATCTTTCATTCATGACTATAAGTCCATGTCTATGTCTCTTGTGGGACAGAAAAGTCAAATGAATTCCCATATCATACATATAGGCTATTATAGCCAATGGGCAAAATGTTAGCCTTCCAAAAGAGCCAGGCCCTAATGGTTGCACATACCAAACTCATATGATACAACAGGAGAACTTCTGAAATGACATATATACTAGAAATGTCTAACAAAAGCAGATGGCAATGTTAGATGAGTGTGTAGCACAAGTGTTCCTGAGATTTGAGATCAGTTATTTGCCTTGATCTTCAAGTTAGGGTTCAAGGTGGCCTCGGGTTCTTTCTTGATGGCCGAAATTATCAGTGTTTTATCCTAAAATTTTATTTCGCATTTAACATCAACTTCTTGTTTGATCTTTTATCCTAAAATTTTATTTCGCATTTAACTTCAACTTCTTGTTTGATCTTCACTTGGCCTTTGTTGTGTGGGTGTACCTCGCAATATCAGCATTATGTATTACTGCTCTTGTGGCCGGGTATGCCGCTGCATCTGCTGGCAACTTTATTTTATTAATGTTAATTCTGCAGAAAACTTGAACTGTCAATATCTCACTTGTGTTTGCTTGGAGCTTGGGTTCATTTATTTTGGAGTGCCCTGCCATGTCAGTTCTTCTGCATGCGGTCTAATATGGCCAGGAGCTCCACTTTGTCCACTTGGACCTTGATTTAAAACTATTTTAGTCTTGCATCCAATTTGGGTGCCTCTTTCTATCTTAATCATTTTATCTTTTCTTTCAGCTTACTTGGAATTTTTATTCAATTTATTAATTGTGATTTTTATTCAATTTATTAACATCACTTTTGTTTTCCCCTATTAATTCATATAATAGGAAAACTTCCTATTATTTTCAGACTAAAGTGTCCCCGGGGGTATCTTTAAGTTCATAGTACCTTGTTTATAAATCAAATTATGCACTGAAGTAAATCTATTGAGTAGTGTTGTAATTTTGGTAATCTATACTTATACAAAACGGGAACAGAATAGTAGTAATAAATAATATATAATCACATCTATGGGTTTCTGTTTGACTTGGTTCCCACTGGGGGATTTGAATTATATTGCAGCAGGACTGCTATTTAAGTGATCCTTCGAGCCACTATGTATCTGCCCATAAATGGCACAGAACTAAGATGCTCACCCATCTAAGCACTAACCAAGCTGCTTAACTTCAGTAATTAGAAAAAAATGATGAAACTGCACCACATAGGTAGATATGAATATTAGAGGTTACTGTAAGTTAGATGGCAGGATGGCAGCATCTCTGAAGCCAGTTAGGTTTGTTCATTCTGGAGGACTTGAGGATAACACCTTTTAATTTGAAACACAATAGGATTTACTTTCTAGAATACAATAAAAATTTACCCTTTAATCTTTCTTGTTATGAAATGCCTTGTTTAATGAGTTTGTGTATTTTTCTATTTTACCAAGATGCCTACTGTAAGGCTAAGGCTAAATCAACATCCAATTGCCAAAAGTTGCAATTATTTGGAAATGGGGATTATTTTAGTTTCCATAGAAACAATTGTCAATAATTAATGAGAAAGATAAAGAGATGTTTTGGAAAACATACAAATGTTGCTCGGCATTTTGTGTGTTAGTAGTGTAGAACTGAGTGGTCGTACTTTCATTGAAGAATAATGGGTCATCTAATCTCAAAGATACGTCACAATAATAAACTAACATACTGGTCAGCCTTCTGGCAAAACATTCTATGAGCGTTAGTACTTCATTATAAATTATTTTAAGTAAATAGTAGTGTAATAGTTCTTCCTTATCGCTGCCTTTGGCCTATTTTGTTATTACATTTGACGTTCACTATGACAGTTCAATGCAATGGGTAGTTCCTTGTCCTAATTTTGCAGGAACAGTTGCTCAACATGTCATGCTTCTTTTTCTGTTCTCAGTAAATCCCTGGGTTGTCTTTCCAATTCTCACATTGTCTCACCTCATTTATTAATCTGTGGCAGAAAAGTCTTTACAGACCGCCTTTCATTCTCATGTGCCCATGGTTATTTCTTTGGGTGTGGTGTTATTGGTGCTAAAGTCACCAAAAATATTTTCTGGTTTCTTGGGTATTCTCATTACAATTGTTCTTTGTTGAGATTTCATCTCAGCATAATCGAAACAACATTCTAGAAAATCTGGATTGTTTTTATCATGTGGCTCGATTTCCGTGCCTTCGTGGCACTATTACTAATGAATCCAAATACCCACAGTAATATTCACAAAGAGATTGCCACATACTTCAAAGAATTTTTATCCCCCCCCCCCCCCCTCCAAAAATAAAAAAATTAAAATAAATAAATAAATAATTAGTAAAGAAAAAAAGAAAAAAACACCTGCTTTCAAAAATTCGCCCCTGCCTCACCTGAATACAAGAACTCAAACGCACAAAAAAGTATCGACTACAGTTACAATGCACACAGGTATGTCACTTTCATTGAGTACGTTTTTTGTCACAATGCAAACATGTATGTCACTTTACATGCGGGACGGTTTAGGTTTATCAAGAATATTCGACAGATTTAGTATCTCAGTAGCCCAAATGGATGATCAGTTATGGACACTGTTATTAAGCCACAGTTAGGATAAAACGTTTTATTTTACTACATATCTATATATACTTACAGCAATTGTAAAGTTCAATATTTAATAAAGGATGACCTTATAAGAAGCATTGCAATAACAGATTAAGGTTACCAAGTAAAATAACAGCAGCTTAAGATTAAAATAGCTAAGTTGAGTCAAGTATATATAGGTTGCATGCAACATTAAGATAAATACAATGCAATAACAGAAGGACTAAAGGTAATCTAAAGCAGAATCACTTACTAAAAATGTTTAAAGAAAAAGGTCACCGAAAAGTCAATTATGTACATTTAGTTGTGTTGATTAAATAAAAAGAACACAACTAAATAACAATGTCATTCCTAAATTTATTGCTTATCTTACCACATTCATCATCACAAAACAAATATGAACATAAAAATATTCAGCTCAGTCTGAAAACTTATACAAGTATTACACAAATATTAATGACTTAAAGCCAATTGTTCTCAAATGATCACAAGAGTTACAAAACAGTTTAATGTCTAAGCAGAGTGATTATTAGCACAGATGCTAATCAAGCAGCAGCATACATTAAGAACTATTGCTTTTAAAACATCACAAAAGTTAGTATCCCCTCTGCAGAGGCTATTCATGTTATATAATTGCAATTTTAATAATTCTTACATAATTAAATGAAAATAAAGCATATAGGTTGAAGGGGGTTGAATACAACATCCAATTATCTTTGATGTTAATCACACTTAGTCAAAGATAACTTTAGGAGTTCCCATCATTCTACATAATTATACAGAGGTATCCCCCACTTAGTTTCTGTGGAGGTACCACAAGGCACCAGGAGGATAGGTAACAGGTAACATCCCCCCTTAGTGAATACAAGGACCAGATTATAAGTCAACACTATTTCAGTTAAGGCATGTAGTTTCTGTTGAAAAGGATTCTTTATTTTTCAGTTTTAATGATGCTTAAAAATATCCTTAACAGAGAGAATTTTTTAACAACCCAGTCGAATGCTTTGTGCAGATCTATAAAGTCTTTTTAGGGGGCCGTTTTGCCGAGGGCCAATTTGGCAAAGGGACGATTCCTCCAGCTCCCGTCTGTTACTCTTTCCTTATAGTAACATTGTCTATTGTTCCAAAGTTGTGCAATAGTATGAGCTTATGTATTGCCTGTGATAACAGCTCGAACTCAAATAAAACCTTAATGAATAAATTAAATAGTAGACAAGACACAAACTATTATTTTTTATTTTTGGAATATATAAATTATCTGTGTTGTATAATATAAAATTGTTAGATAATACATTTAACTAAAGTTGCACACTGGGTCTGCTGCACATGTGTAGAACACCAAGTGTGATGACCCCACAATGTTTACTCCTTCCTGGAAGATCTAGTCTCAGATTCTAGAAGAGTACATAATGACTACAGTTGAGTAACATTTCTGAGTGTATTTCATTGACATCATAATGCCCTAAGGTATGTCAGTTAAAATGGAAGGACCTTGCACACGGTGAACAATGGAAAAAAGGTTGTATATTAAAATAACCTAACCTAAGGTAGAAAATGAGACTGGTTTCTGGTTCCATTTCATAAAGACATGTATTTCGTATTTGGTAATGACTTCCTGAGGCCCAAGTGAATTTCATGTCAACATACAGTGACAATGTCCATAAGGCTGTTTTGAACCAGGAACACCTTAAACATCATAATTAGCAATAATATAAATAGCTCTTTCATAATGTTTCATAATTGATTTAACCTTAATATGTCTGAGGGAAGTTGTGCAAATGCTGGATTTTGTTTGTTTTGTATTAGCACTATTAAAAAAATAAAAATTAACACTATTGCACTTATTTGTATAAAATTTCAAAGTAGGTGGGTCTTAGTCTAACACAGGACTGAGTGAATTTTGCCAATTTTTTTCCCTTGGTCAAAGGTCAAAGTTGGGGTTTTATATCCCGTTCAACAGCCAGGGTCATATTGGGACAGGTCCTCAGCACAGTCACCCGTGGGGGTTGAACCCTCACAGAGCTGCCTATGACTAGGTGCCAAACTTGCTAACCACTAGGCCAGTTAGGACTTCATTTTTCCATTGGAGGGGGCCTGCACTCTCCATGTACTCTTGTTACCTCTGTCAATGGGGTAATATTTTTGGGCGTATTTATTTCTTTATATTTCTGTGATCGCATTTACTCCCAAAACACAATACATATCTTTATTCAATTTTGATCTGTGTAGGGCCTGACTGAAGGAAGAAGTGAGTAAATCTTGGGCAAGATCCAGATCATACTCTGGATACAAAACAAAAACCCTGATCTTTTATTGTTTTGTTTTGCAGTTGAAATTACTCCCACATGATTAAAAAAGCAATTGGTTGAAATTAGAAAATTGGGACGGTTCAATTTATTGGTGGAGGTCTGCACTCTCGGAGTTCTATCTAGTATCAGGCTGTTTGAATCTAGTTATTAGTGTAAAATATTACAATGTAAATAATTTAAATGACTCAACCAGAGATATTGGGTGATCACTGGATTCTGTTAGTATGTTTGCAGAATTACATCAGATTTTCAGAGAAGTGTCTCTCTGTCTAACATAGAATCCACTTAATTTTGAGAATGATTCACAACCAATTCTAAAGTCATGATTTTTAAAGGATTTTTTGACTCTCTTGTAGAGTTCTTGTTAGTTATTATTCTGTGTGTTGTATTTTGAGTTTGTGTCAATTCACTGGTAACAGGGTTCTACTCAGGTTAGTTTTATTTATTATTAAGTTATGTTAAAATGTTTGTAGTATGGTGTATTCTAGACTGTTGGTTGTCTTGAGGTACTTGTATATTTGTATCAAGTTTTGCGTTTTAAACCTTTGCTTGTCTTTTCGTGTATTTTTTCAAAGTGTTCATTTCTATCTAGGTATATATAGTTTAGACAACACATTTGTTATTTGAGCAGGTTCTCAGTGGCCTATTGGTTGGAAAGGGTGGCATCTAATCACAGACTGTCACCTCTGTGTAGGTCCAACTCCCAGAAGTGGCAATTCTGAGGGCCTGTTCCCATATGATTTTGGCTGTTGAAAATGGCATAAAGACCTGACTTTGACTTTATATTTTTAGCCAGTGCATCGTGACACTTTTGACAATTTGCTGTTTCATATCTTAAAGTATTCTGTTTCCAAAACTTAAAAAAGAAACTGGCGAAGTATTCTGTTACATATGGAAAACCATAATAAAATAGAATATTGATAGCCATAACACTAATTGATATTTTATCTGGACACTTCACATCCTTTCCCCAAAGCAGGTAATTTTTTTTCGTGCGAGGTAATGGCCTCTCATCCTATCTCTAACCAAGGTGCCCCTTTGTTTGAGTAGATACAACCTTTTACTGAAATATGTGAAAACATATCTGAAAAATAACTAAAAATCATTCGTTGAGTGCAGACCTTCTCCAGGCGGCATTTAAAAACTGGATTACAGCTAGATATACCAATTCCTGTAAAGAATAACTATACACTTCATTTCAAATACCCAAGAGGACACTATGAGGTAAAAGAATAATCACATTACTACAAAAGTCCAGGAGACTACAAGTTCCGTCCCTATCGGTTGGGGCAGGATCCCAGCTAAGACGGGTAGTTGCTTGTCTGAGCTCCAGTGCCTTGGCTTTTTGAGCAAATTTAATCAATTTTTGATTCCTGATACATCCTGAATTTAATGCCTCTGTCCCGTCAATCCTTGTATATGGAACCAGGCCTGTAAATGACACTTAGAATAACACATTCCTTGGTAAATTGTAACACTAATATTACAATCCTAACACATACATAGTAGTTGGCACATGATTTATGTGTACTGAAACTTACAAAGTAGGAATACTACAGTGATAGCCAACTATATCAGGAACCTCCCCAAGTTACCATTTTTAACCAATTCCAGCTATTTTGAAGAAAATGGAGGAATGCTTGGAATGTTTGAAGTTCAAGTTTCTCTCTTCTAATTCAGGGATTGGAGCCATACAGATTGACTGATGAATGTGTTATGAACATTCCCAAACTATCCTGAATGACACTGTAACTCTGGAATTCTCAAACATTACAGTTTGAATTTGGGCTTTTCTTGCTATTCCGGAATCTTGTTGGTTGCAGCAGTTGGTGCCAATGCCAAATTACTCCAAATCCATGTTAAAGGCATACAATTTACCCAGACTGACTCTAAAACTTTTTGTGAATATCGCAAACCTAGTTTTTTTCCTTTCTATATTCTTAGGGAGTCAGCAAACGGGAACAGGGGTATAAGTATTTATGGAGAATTGTTGAGGCTAAATACACAAAAATAAAATTTAATAGGATTATCACTTGACAGAGCTCTCATATCAAAATACCATTGCTATACATCAAATAAAATTTATATTGATCATAAGTGAAGAAGTGGCAGAATTCAACATGTCTCACGAAAATGCACAACAGAATAAATGTCAACAGAATTTCCACTTAGTACTGTACACAGAAATATTGATTGGTTCTGCTGGGATTTAATATGACAGTGATCATAGAAAGATTTAAAACAGTAAATAGTTTAACATTCATTAGACTAAAACAAAATACCCTAGAAGTCTCTGAACCCCAGCAGAGCAGTGACCTTGGAAGATCACAAGAGCTAGACAATAATATGACCCCTGAAATTAAATAATATCAGAACAAACTCTAGATAGTGAGAGGGAGATTCGACTTTCTTTTTGATTTCATTGCTAAATTTAAGGTCACCCTAAAGGCTAAAGGTAAGGATACCTCAGTGTTCACAAGGACATAATTAAGAAAAAAACTATGCAATTGTTACAAGTTAGTAAACATATGAAGGCCCCGAACAGTAGTGGTATTAAACATTTATAGTAGCAGCAAGAGCAAAGATCTGGGGCCGGATTCAAGAAAGGTTTCAAGTCTCAAATCTAAGATTTTGGTCTCAAATCTAAGATTTTTCTTAGATTTTTCTCAGATTTGAGACCTTTTGCTCAGCTGGGATTCACAAAAGGTCTTAGGCTAAGATTTTTCTCAGATTTGGTCACAAATCTAAGACTGCCTAGGGGTGACTTAAGTTTTCATAAAATAGAGTATATATAATAAAAAGTCACAAAACAAAATAAAAACAGTGAAGTATGACATATCGTTTAACTTGTAACACAAAATATGAATATATATTAAGACTTTGTACAAAAACAACAGTAAACATTTACATTACAAATTTACATGAGTGGCTTGTTTTACTGTTATAATCAGTTCTTTTGACTGTGAGTATAAATTATAGTAAAAAGACAACATTTTGCTTGATTGAAAATATTCTTAAATGTGAGTATATATGGTAGAGTGGTAAAATATAAATGTATATGCTTTCCACTAATCTCAACAAAATGTTACATCAGTTTTGATTGGTCCAGACTCAAAACTTGGCTGAGATTTTGGTCTCAGCTGAGATTCCTTTCGTGAATCTCAACTTGAGCAGAATCTCAACTGAGACTAAAATCTTAGATTTGAGCAAAATCTCAGCTGAGATTTGGCTAAGACTTGAGACCTTTCGTGAATCCAGCCCCTGGGGCCGGTTTCACAAAGCCTCCTTAAGATAAAGGTCACCTTAAATTCTAGGATTTTCCTTGATTTTCTCCCTCCTTTTTAAAAATCTCAGTTTGACAAAATGTCCTTCCTTAAAGGAGACCTTGAAAACTCCCTTGAATTTCAAGGAAGCTAAGGATCTTCCTTAGATTCCTTCAAGGAATGTTTATTAACTTTAATGAACATTTTAAGGTGAATCCACCTTAATATACAGAACTTGAAACATTATTGTCAAACCTACATCCACAAACAATGTTTTGCTGTTTATTTCATATAATTTGGCTGCTTAATTCTTGAAATATTGATGTTCAAACATTTGAAGTGAGAAACATATTCTTGTAGTTTCCTTGAACATAAAGTGCCCCTCCCTTACTTTGGGTATAAATTGTCATGTGACCTCCTGTATTAATTTGCAAAATATACGCACAACCAATCTGCATTTTACAAAATTTATTAAAATATAGTAAAATATAGATTTACTGACTTTACTGATCTTAAATAGTGTTACAATAAGGACATTGGCTCCATAAGGTAGTTTAGGTACAAAATAAGTGCACAAGTACACATGTACTAACAGTGAAAGAAAAACATTGGTGTGGTTATAGGTTTTGAAAACAACTCCCAAAAGAAATAAAAATGCAAATAATGTATCTGAAAATTAAAATGTACCTAATGTAGCAAGCTTAAAATAGTTAAAATGCTAAAATGCAATTTACTCTCTTAATATTCAAAATAAATTGTGTGAAGGTTATAAGTAATGGAGCGGAAATTCCAAGCAGTGTGGTTATACAGGGGCCGGTTTCACAAAGCCTCCTTAAGATAAAGGTCACCTTAAATTCTAGGATTTTCCTTGATTTTCTCCCTCCTTTTTAAAAATCTCAGTTTGACAAAATGTCCTTCCTTAAAGGAGACCTTGAAAACTCCCTTGAATTTCAAGGAAGCTAAGGATCTTCCTTAGATTCCTTCAAGGAATGTTTATTAACTTTAATGAACATTTTAAGGTGAATCCACCTTAATATACAGAACTTGAAACATTATTGTCAAACCTACATCCACAAACAATGTTTTGCTGTTTATTTCATATAATTTGGCTGCTTAATTCTTGAAATATTGATGTTCAAACATTTGAAGTGAGAAACATATTCTTGTAGTTTCCTTGAACATAAAGTGCCCCTCCCTTACTTTGGGTATAAATTGTCATGTGACCTCCTGTATTAATTTGCAAAATATACGCACAACCAATCTGCATTTTACAAAATTTATTAAAATATAGTAAAATATAGATTTACTGACTTTACTGATCTTAAATAGTGTTACAATAAGGACATTGGCTCCATAAGGTAGTTTAGGTACAAAATAAGTGCACAAGTACACATGTACTAACAGTGAAAGAAAAACATTGGTGTGGTTATAGGTTTTGAAAACAACTCCCAAAAGAAATAAAAATGCAAATAATGTATCTGAAAATTAAAATGTACCTAATGTAGCAAGCTTAAAATAGTTAAAATGCTAAAATGCAATTTACTCTCTTAATATTCAAAATAAATTGTGTGAAGGTTATAAGTAATGGAGCGGAAATTCCAAGCAGTGTGGTTATACAGGGAATCGCCCTTCCTTTGTTTTAAGGAAAATCTTTGGTAAGGTGGAATAAAAAAGGCTTTGTGAAACAGGATTTAAGGGAAGCCTTCTTTTACTTTAAGGAAAGAAAAAACAAAGGAGGCTTCGTGAAACCAGCCCCAGGTCGTCATCAGAAGAGGGTCTGCTTGTATAAAGTGCCAAACACACTCAGGGGATAATGTGCCATGGCGCTTAATGTGTTGAATTGGCACATGGCCATTGAAGGCAAAGGTGGCACCCGACCTTCTAAAAGAATGGAAGGTATAAAAGTGGGGATCCAAACCCAAGGTCATATTAATAACCCTCAAAGATTTCTTGACCGCAATATCAGTCGGGGGGTGCCAACCTGAAGCGTTTTGAATTTGAAAGAGAGACTCAACTGCTGACATGGGATATGGGCGAGACAAGGTCATAAAGGGGAAAATTAGGTGACTTGTCAGTTTAGAGAGTGAAATGACTTGTACAGCATCTATACTTAGCATGATTATAATCTTGACCAGCTTCCTAGTAAAAACATATCATGAACAGTCAAGTGCCTTGAAGGGAAGGTATTCAAAGCGTGAGGAGCCAGTAAAATGGTCCAGAAATCCAGTTAACACACAGCTTTCAACACTGGGCTAAATTTGAGAGAACTACAAGCAATAGATGTATTTTCAAGTCTGACAAGGTCAATGATATAATGTAACACCACAGTCAAAGGTGTTTTTATCCTAATTGACTTTTGAAAAATGAGTTTAGGATGCTCCAGGAAGTGATAAGGCTAATCATATCACTCAGACCAGGGGCGGATTTCACGAAAAGTCTTAGCCCAGTCTCAGACTCAAACTTGAGACTTTTGTCTCAAATTATTGGAATATTTTACTTGAGCCCATGGGCTCAGCCTTAATGGATTTCACAAAAGGTCTCAGTCTCAGCTTTGGCTGAGCCACTGGCTCAAATGTTGAGCCTGATAGAAAGTGGGCTTAAGTTTTGTAAACAAAGGCTCAAATATGGCCGCCATAATTCTTTCTTCACTTCAAAATTTGAAATGGCTGAAAATAGGGTACAAGTATATAAAACAACCCCCAGAAGTAGTCTTTGGGTGTTTTCACATGTTTACAAGGTTTCCCATTGCAAAATGGTATTTAACCAGAGATATTATGTGTCAAACAAGGAACATATATGCCATCAGTAGATTATTTTGACTACAAAAAATGGTCACATGACACAGAAAACCACTGTGGTTATTTGATAAGCTTGGTCTCAACTGAGACCCCTTCTGTGAAAACCATTTGAGACAAAGACTTAGCTGAGCCAGAAGGCTCAGATTTGAGCCAGTGGCTCAGCCTGAGACTGGGCTAAGTCTGAGACCTTTCGTGAAATCCGCCTCAGGTCTTTATGGCCAACACGTAATTTGCAATCATACTGTAGGAACAATAATGACTGACAAGACATTTGAGAAATGTCCTCAATGAAACATCTTCAAGTAAGCCTTCTGGGTGTTTTGTCTGAAGGCAGCTTGGGCTCTAGCGGCTGCCTTCTTAGACAGTGATCTCAAAGCCACCTTCTCTACAACAAAAATAGTATCTGTGTTCTAGTATATTGGAATAACATAGAAAAGGCCCCTAAACAGGGCTTACACTTAAACATCAATATAAATTACAATTCTGGATCTATATCCAGCAACACTGTATCAACTGGGATCCGTACTGGATCCTGAATGTGTTCATACGATTCAACAGCATCTTTGTCACCACCTGTTCATTGGGACAGTTGATCAACCATCCTGTTGTCCAGCCCTCTGAATTGTACACAATGTATGTCAATGTCAGCTAATGTACTAACATAGTATATGTTCTGGGCAACGGGCCTCGAGATATAGGTGTTTGGCCTTCCCAGATCTTGATATTGTAACTACTGCGTAATTGTCACATTTAACAAGCACCTTCCTACCAACCCACTGATCCCATAACAACATGGCAGCTAACAAGATGTTCACCATTTCCAGTTTTACTATTGAACAATATTTCAAACCCAGGACTATTGGGTATGGTAGACAAATTGACATCAATGACCCCAAAGACATATAAAACAGGTGTCTATTTCCAAGGTAAAGTCGCTAAGGCAAGCATTTGGCAAACCATCTGATGTCAAGTTTGAATTCAGGGGTCAAGTGTATATTTTGACTTGCATTGCCTAATCTCAAGAGGGCCAGCATTCTGTCAAAAAGGCATGCACTAAGTAAGAATTAAAAGTCCGCATTTAAGCAGACTCTAAGAAGCAATAACCTTAAGAGTACTCAAAATTTTATCAGCCCATTGGCAAAACAGTTGAATGCAATGGGCTTAAGAATTAAATACTAGCTCACACAATGCACAAAAAAGTATTTACGTAATTTTATAGTACTGAGAAAAATGTTGTTGATCTCCTTTTGGAGAGTTTTTCCACTGTTTCAATCTCCAGCATTCTATCCTACAGAACAGAATATCTTCTCCATATTGCACCATTTTCAGGTTGTGCTTTAGTTAATAGACCAGTAATAACTAGAACTTTTGCTCTTGGTAAAGCCTTATATTTATTTGGACAATTTATTGTTTGAGTTAGGTTCTGTTGATTTTCATTGGCAGCTTTATGGTATAAAATATTATAGTTCTATTTCTTATACATAGAATGGATTAACTGTGACTCAGTGATAGCAGACCTCCTTAGTACCGGCAACATGGCTTATGAATGCAAGGACAGACAATACTTTAAAAATTCCTGGATGGCAGACTGTCATCCAGATCACAGAAAAATTAAATATGTGTTCCTTCTGCCATTATAGACATTTCCTGGAAATTCACAAATTATTTTGCAAACAAAGGCCACCTATTAGATATACTTCCTTGTGGGAGGTTAATTTATTTATTTATTTGGGGTTTTAGTTCGCTTTCAACACTGTACAGGTCATATAACGAAGGGTAGTTGGAAGGGGAGAGGAAACCAGTACATAGAGTTGGTCGAGGTTCTGTACTGTAAACTGCCGACCAACAGCAAGCAACTACCAGCTTTCCCACTTGAGGTCAGGTCGGGAACTGAACCCCGATCTCAGAGGTGGGGTGCAAGACTGTTACCACTCTGCCACCGGGGACCTTCTTGTGGGAGGTTAAAAGTCTGTCTTATTCCCACATCTGTTGAAGTTTTCAAATAATATTGTTTATGGTAATGTTTGACTTATAAACACACTGTTTTGTCTAAGTGTCATACTTGTCAATACAGAGCTATTGTTTTTTTATCACTAATAAATATTTGTGGTGAGGTTTGATGTGTCACCCAAACAATTTTTTATCCAAGTGTTATACTTGTCAATATTTTTCTTGTTATCATAGATGAATGTTTGTGATAAATTTGACTTACAAGTCAAACACATTTCTGACTTTAGTCTGTGTGTAATACATGTCCATATGCTGTTGTTTTTTCTTATCAGGCAGGATTTACAATGTTTGTATGGGGAATTTGTTGTGAGTGGAGTGATTATCCTTATGGCGTAAACACGCTTAAGGACGTTGCACATATGAGCGACACAGTGCAATTTACAATACATGCTGAGAAGATGCATTTAACCTTGCACATTTAAGTGATTTTTCGCCATGATTTTTCAGAAATGCATTTTAAATCAGGTTTATTTTGTCATCAAAGTTACAATAACCACATGTATATAAACATATATCACATGTCGCATCTCTTGTCATATACCTCCTCTCTATACATGTGATTAATATCTTACTTTTTTAACATCTCCCTGCCTCCCTTATGTAAGTACTTAATCCCTCTACAAGGATGAACTTTGACTAGAGCCTGTAAGCATAGGTACAAATGTAATCCACTGCTTTGCAGATATGATATTTTTCTGGTAAATTACCCAGTTATTACAATCCTTATAATATTGAACACTTGTATATTGCCACGTATTGACATTCCTTAATAATAGACCTGTGTGCTTTGAATTTGGTTATTCTTTAATTCTAATGTAATGTATATCTATATAGGAAATTTAGGTAGAAGAAAATTTTGCTAATTTTCAGTTTGAAGATATTCACTAGAATTAAATTTCACTAGTAGTCCGTTTCTTCTTAAGAGTACAATGCAAATAGAAAATTTTACTTTTAATTTATTTTACTAACCAATCTCATTTGCTAAAATTAATACCCAGGAAAAAAATCATTCCAGTATTTCTGCTGCTCTGCGTATTAAGTGGATTTAAAATATGATTGACATAGCTGTAAAATGTGCATATCTATACATCAATGAAAAGTTGGTAAAATATTTGTGAAAAGCCCTGCAGCTTTTTGAAAAGTTAGAAATATCTTTTCATGCTATTTTATCAAGTCATCCCTCTCAGTAATACCCATATATACAGAGGGGTTTAATCAGTTCTGAAGTAATGGATCCCACCCAAATTATAAACCACCATATTTACTTGTCCATGAAGCTCTTTAATTTTATAATTCCATAAGTTCTTTACATTAGTGAAAGTATTTTGTATTAGTATTTTTACTCAGCCTAATATGTACTAGAAGTCTCAAGGCACTATATGACCAATCTGACTGCAAAAGTACAGTCCAACTTTAAAATTACTGACATTCCCCTAACTGAGAGGCAGAGGCTCAAGGATGACCATTTATCAATGTCCTTGAGGTTCTTTAACCTGCCACTGGGCATAGGACCCAATGACAGAAGACTGCTACTTTAAGTTGTCATCCGAGCCACTATGTAACTGCATGTACCTGGAATTGAACCCTTGTCCTCTGTGTTCCTAGGCGAATGTGTTACCCACTAGTCCACAGTGGCAGAGCAGTGCGAGATTGTAATCACGTTTGTCCAGATGCTCCTCCGAGATATTAATGTTTATATTAATATATTTATATTAATATGTTCCTAAACATTTGCTATGCTTGTCACAAAGGAAAATTAGTTGTTCAACTAGCTGTATAACTGCATGGGAGTGCTTGGGGCTTGATGTTACGACTATTATTTGTGAATCAAAGAAGTCGGGAACAAGATGTACAGAAGATGTTTTCATTCAGACATAACAAATGGTTTGGCAGTTTTCTATACGTTTTCAACAGGACCAGTTGTATAACCCTTCCAATTTTACACTAGGCTAGCTCTTGTGATAAGTAGCAAAGTGTAATATGCCTATATCCCCCCACCTGGAAATTGTAATTATGATAAGTTACAAACTTCAACACAATGAGGGACCCAGCATTTTATAGTGAGGAAATAAGTTAATAACACAAAAACATTCAATTAATTATCCACGCCTGACTAAAATAGATAGATAGATTTTTTTTATTATGCTGACAGTGTTTTTTATTTATATTGTTCATTTTATTTACATTATAACGTATTAATAAAACACAAAGAAACATTCAGCCTGGATAGGCTTGCAAGTCTGTTTCATTCTTTAAGCGTTATGATATACACTATATGTAATGAACAGTATATTAATATAATACTGCAATTAATACATCAGTAATTTATACAGAAAGTACAGAATTGGAAACATATACACATAGATTTATTAGGCAAGAAGTATACTTTTGAGTTCCCAGATCAGGGGGGATCCATCCTTTAAGTAAGGTGGGGGTTCACATCGAGTAAGGTGGGGGTTCACATTGAGTAAGGTGGGGATTCACATCAGACATATTATAACTAACGGGGTTGGGGGGCATGCCCCCGGGAAAAAATTATTTTTTGGTAAAAACATAGTGCATTTCCTGTAAATTTAACACCACTCTCAAGAAATAATTTTGTACTTTGGGTTGAACCCCTTTACATTATTTTTCAAGGGGGGGGGGGGGGGGGGGGGGGGGGGGGTCGAACTCCCTGAACCTCCCCCTCCTGGATCCGCTAGTGCAGATATCAACCAAATACTTTACAAATCTTTTTAAGCTGGCATTTTCTAGAGTCATCTGTTGAATATTATTTTTTTCTGGATCCAAATTCATAAAAATATGAGACACATAGTTACAAATATAAGAGAAAATATAAGTTATTTTTGCAGTATAACCGTTGCAGTAAATGCATTTCCTCTTCAACCTCATTAGTTTCAGAAATGGGACAAGTCTTGCTTTCAATTTTTTTTAGTTCAATTCGACCCTTTTCTATGTATAATGGCAGAGTTCACGATCTTAATTGAGCAAGCATTTAGCGTTCATATTTAATATATTTAATTATATACAATATCTTTATAGACAATCAAGAATATAAATTTAGGAAAGTTTGTTATTTAAATTAATAATCTGAAAGACAAAAATTACTATACCAGATTCCACTAAGTGTGTTTACACCATCTTGACAGACATACCATATGTGGACTGATTCCTATACAGGTTTGTTTAATTGTGACAAGCCCTTCCCCTTTCACACTCTAGATTTCTTTTCTTTCAACTTTTTGTGTACACATGAGATAAGTAGATGTTCATATTACCACAATACATTTCCTTATGCTGATGATAAACTTAGTTGGCCCACATTATATATAGTTGACTTGTCCAGTTAAACTTCAGGAACAGACATCGCTATTGGATTTTACAATAAAGGTAGTATCAAAGTTTACTTGAAATTAAAAAAATCATAGTATTTTAACAGAAGGTACATGCAGGTATAAAAGTTCGTGTAAATATAATCATCATGATACAATAGCTCTCTGCAAAACAGCAGTATTAGTATTTTTAATTATTGATCAGAATAAAGGACACAATACATCTACAGAAAAGAGAGGGTTCAGTGTTTTAGCTTATGATCAGAATAAAGGATACATTAGCTGCAGAAAACTGGGAGTATTAGTATTCTAATTATTGATTAAAATAAAAGATGAAATAGCTATGTATAAAATAAGGCGTATTGGTATTTTAGTTGTTGATCAGAATAAAGGATACAGAAGCTCTGCAGAAAACAGAGGTATTAGAATTTATATGTTGATCTGAATAAAGGATACATTATAGTATGTGGAAATATATGTGATCTAACGTATATAACAGAAAGAAATTTGACAAGATTTTGTTTCAATGAAATAAACGAAATGTTTGAATACTTATGCATTTCTTAACCTCTTGTATATATTTAAACTATTCTAACTGTATATATGTTCAAAGTATACCTTTGTGTTTGAATAAATAAATAAATAAATAGCTCTGCGAAAAGGGAGCATTCGAATTTCAGTAGTTGATCAGAACAAAGGATAGAATAACTCTGTCGAAAAGAAGCAGTGCTATTGTTGTATGTGTTGATCGCAATAAAAGATAGAATAGTTGTGCAGAATATAGGATGCATTTGTATTTTAGTAATTGATTTGAATAAAGGATAAATAGTTCTGTATAAAACAGGGAGTATTAGTATTTCAGTTGTTGATCTGATTGGGACACAATAGGACACAATAGCTCTGTAGAAAACAATTTAGTTAGTATTTTTATTTCTCGACTGGTTTTTAAGTTTATTTTATTAGTGTCTTTAGATTTAAAATTGCTTGAATCTAATAATTAGATCACACTATTCAGTGCTGGCATCATGAGCTATACACGAGCAAAAATATGTGATTCTAGTTTGTGGTTTGATGTGTTTTGTGTTTCAGCAGCATCAGTTCATACCAATAAGTGTGAACAAGTAAGAAAATTGTATCCTGCCACGAGCTCTCACATGCTAAATTAAGTTCATACTTGAGGGATGGAGCGGGTGTAGGTATTGCTTTATAGGGTGGCTTGTTTTTCATCATCCACCAGCCACACACAATGCCAATGAATAGGTCATTTTCAGCTGGTTCCATGAGGTTACTTAGAAAACTTAAACTGCAAAACTGAAAGATTGCCACTTATTTTAATCTGCTGTTTCCTTGAGTTGAGGTATGGCTTTGCCCACTTAAGCACAAACCACCAATGCCATATCAATGGTGAAGGCAGTCAAATAGGATAGAGTGGTCCATTGTGTCAAATGCAGTGGATAAGCCCAGAAGGCCTATTCCAACAGCAGTACCATTTTCCATTGAAGTGGCAATGTCATTTTGCAATTTTAGCAATGTCATTTCAGTAGAGTGAAAAATTCTATATGCACACTTATTTATGTTTCTGTGCTCATTTATTTGTCTAGTTACAGATTTCTTTATAACTTTACAGATGTAGATGAGGTTGGATACTGGTTGATAATTTTTGAGAGTGTTTCTGTCAAGACCAACACTTTAAGAAGGAGTGTGATATGTGTAGCCTTAAAACAGGATGGGAAACTTCCCTCCTGGAGGGAGTAGTTCACAATATCTGTAATGGGGGTGAAGAGTTCGCTACTCTACGCTGATGCAATCGAGGACCAATGATGTTGAAATTGGGTCCAAGTCACATGATTTATTTTGTGTGGATTTGATGATTTTGAGAATTTCGTCCTCTGACATGGACCAGAAAGTAACAAACTTATTCTTGTAGGGGCAGGGGATCAGCATAAGTCGACAATAATCCAGACCTTAGTTTGACAATTTTGTTTGCAAAGACAAAAGTGTTGGTTAAACTGGAAATAATTGTATGATCTGGGAATACTATTTTTGGTGATTAATGGAGAATTTTTTTATGGAATTCCATAAGGCCTTGGGGTTAGCCTCAGAAGAAATCAGTAGACTGATAAAAACAGTTCCAACAAACAATGCATCTTAGATCATATCCCAACTAGACTGGTGAAAGAATGTAATTCTGAACTTTCCCTGGTTATAATCATAATAATCAACCTGTTCTTTGAAACTTTAACAGTGCCAACAGAGTTCAAGCAACAAGCAAGCTGTGGTCACACCTCTTGTCAAGAAGCCCAATGCAAAATTTGAGTACAAAAATTATAAACCAGTGTCAAACCTCCCATATATTTCAAAATTATTAGAGAAGGTTATGTCTTGCAAACTGGAGGACTACAGGCAGGAAAACAGACTTGATGAACCTTTATAGTCTGCTTATAAACATTCCCATTCCACCCAGACAGCCCTTTTGAAAATCTTCAATGATATTCTTACCAAAATGGATGATAAAAAACTAGTATTTCTAACACTTTTGGACTTATCAGCTGAATGTGATACAGTAGATCACCATATCCTTGTAAACCATTTGAGAAGCTGTTTTGGAATCACAGAAGGATCAATCAAGTGGATTCAGTCATACTTGCATGATAAAACTCAGAAAGTTATTGTAAATGTAAGAGAAAGTTCTCCACAGTTGCTAGAATGTTGTATACCTCAAGGCTCATTACTGGGGCCTTTGTTTTATTCACACTATACCAGGCCACTGGGTCAACTTTTGCACTAACTAGGTTTCCAGTTTCACTTGTATGCAGATGACTCCCAGCTGATTACATCAATAACTGGTGGCACCCCAACTGATCAGTCAATAGTCATAAACTTAGTCCAAAATGGAGTAAAACGAATAGGTGAAGAGATGAAACAAAACATACTAAAATTAAATGAAGAAAAGACTGAATTCATTGTATTTGGCACTTGACTAGACACTGAACCTCAAAATAAACTCTTTTCTGCTAGGTGGGGATACTATCTTGAGTTCAAATACAGCAAGAAATCTGGGAGTGATTATGGACCAATACTTGGATATGAGTTCTCATGTGGCTTCACTTTGTAAAGTCTGCTACCACCGCTTAAGATCTATATGAAAAATTTGCCAGTTACTCACCAAAGAGGCTATGAAAACATTGGTTCATGCAACGGTTATTTCAAAGTTGGGTTACTGCATCTCATTACTTTATGAAATAAATCAGTACCCCATAGCAAAGCTTCAAAGAGTTCAAAATGCAGCTGCTAGATTGATTATGCAATGTCATAGAACAATACACACTTCCCCTATTCCGAAAGAACTGCACTGGTTACCAATAAAGGACATGATCATTTTAGTGTGGAAGTCAATGTTTTTAAAGCTGTTCATGGCCAATTGCCTCAATATATTAGAAACTTACTTTGTTATGAAGAAAAAATAAGATTCACTCTTTCCAAAATGGAACAACAAAACATGTGGCAGAAGAAGTTTTTCAGTTGCAGGACCATATGAATGGAGCAGACTCCCACTTTACTTTAGGCAAAAAGACACTAAAAGATTTAAAAAAGGACCTTAAAACCTACCTATTCAGAAAATCTTATCAATGATGTAAATACCAATTCATATGTGTATATATTATCAGCCTAATATTCATACTCTTAAATTGTAAGCGCATAGGGCACATTGTTTATGGTTTTGCGCTATAGAAGTATTCTAACATAACATAACATGTTCCCTAACCATGTCTCTGTAGAATCTGGTTTATGAGAGTTCTAAGAGACAGGTAAAGTGGTTCATTGTGGCGATCTAAGGCAGATTTGTCCCTCACTGAAACAAAGCTGTACATATTTTATTTATTTAAAATTTTTTTTGCAGGCCAGAAAACAATGAAGAGTATCATCATATTTCTATTGTGGTGCTGGTCCACTGACAGAGTTGGTGGTTTCAATCTTACGATAATGCACACCAATGACATCCATGCAAAATTTGAAGAATTCAACAAGAATCTGGCAGTATGCAGCGAAGAGGAGTCTATCAAAGGGCAGTGTTTTGGAGGTATGGCTAGACATGTGACAATAGTCAGAGACATCAGGGACTCTGCAGATAACGTGCTCTACCTGAATGCCGGAGATTTCTTTCAAGGCACTCTGTGGTATACATACTACAAAGGTCTGGCCACTGCCTACTTTGCCAACAAACTTGGGATAGATGCTGCTGTAAGTGCATTATTTATATAATTACCACTACCAAGAAGGTACTACTTTCATGACCATTTGTCTGTTTGTTATGATTATGCAAATGCTATTGATGGGATCTTCCTGAAAAAATCAGAAGATGGATTTTGGTCCAACTTAGATATCATTTACTAATTACTATGATCCTCGGAGGAGGTATGCACTCTCAGAGTACTCTTGTTTTTATTATTACCTCCCTTCAGAGAGGTAATGTTATTGGCAGGGGACACTTGTTTGTTAATTCAAAAAGTTTTGGACTTATTTTGATGAAATATGAATGAATTGATGAAAAAAATAAATAGCATTTTGTAAAGCAAAAGAAAAATTTAGCTTACCATTTTTTATTTTAAAGGCAACTGGGGAAAAATAGCCATTTTAGGGATGAACTATACCTATGGGATTTTTGGTTTGAATCCCAGTCTTTTTGCTCAAAACCTTTTATTTTTCGAATTAGTGAATGTGTACATGTACGTGGATGTCACATGTTGCTTGCAAATGTTGCTTGTGGTAAAACATTCAAATGGTGTAATTACAGGAGTGTATTCATGTATACAGCTTAAGGATGCAATGTCCACCTGCGTTTTTCAAGCAGGGATCAAATTTTGCAACAAGCCATTAGCTACCGCAAAGAAGATAGGGCACAAGTTCTGGAGATATTTATGGCTATCGCTCTGTCTCTTTGTTTTATGATGTGATGCATATGTAATAGTTTCACCTCAAATTCAAAGCAACACCAACTCTAGGAATTGACTGTCATTTATGGTTAGAGCAACATCATCATCAGATATGTTACTCAGGTAGTTTAAGTTTAAGTGGGACAGCATATTTTAGTTTTTCCTCTCGAATAATTTTAGTAACTAAGCTTATGTACTTATCATCCTTCAACAGGCTACAGTTGAATATCCAAATTTCTTGAAATTCTAAATTTCCTTAAACTTGTTAAGAAGTATTTTAATTGCTACAATGGAGTGATCACTCCTGTACCTCGGATTGATATTACAACTGGTTATAATATCATGCATTGGATGAGATATCAGGTTTGTAGGTTTGTATGGTTTGAAGGTATTGTAGTTCACTTACCCTTACAATCTTTTGGCAATGGAAATGATATAGAGAATGGAAGCTCGTAGCCACTCCATTTCATTATGTTATCAAAATATGAAGTTAAAATCTTATTATCTATGTTCATTTAAATGCCACGAAAATATAAAAAGTGCAAGACATTTGCCAAAAAAGGCAGGGAAAGTCAATTGCACCCAAACATGTAAGGACATTTTACTCAAACTTGTATGGTTTGTAGTTTTTGTATGGTTTGTAGGTATTGTAGTTCACTTACACTCACAATCTTTAGGCAATGGAAATGATAGGAGAATGCAAGCTGGTAGTCACTCCATTTCATCCTTTTGGCCAAAATCAGATTGATTCTTTTCCCTGCGACCCTCAAGACAGTGACAGATGAAAAATGGGTTTAAACTATTTTATTAATTCTTCAAACATATTTCACAACACATAAGATACATAAAAAGCATGGCATTTAATAATAAAACCCTGTCACCCAAAGTATAACAACCAAAACGATTAACCACACAAAATCAACCACCGCCCAGATTCAGGTTGACAAATAAGAATTTGTGAAAAAAGTGAGAAATATCAAAAGGTATAAAATATAGCAGAAAAATAGCCAGTAACCAGTAAAAGGTGATAGAGCACGCCATCTACAACACTCTTAGCTTCAATTCATAATGTCCTAATACAGAATTTCACTGTAAAGTTGTATGGCTTTATGCATAGTTGAATATATTGTACAGATCTTGATAACAACAGATAAATTGCAAAAATATGCAAAATCAATGCCTGCCTAACCCCAAACCAAAGGTAAAGAAAATGTTGAAAAGTACGGGAAAATGAGATCAACTCTTGTATCACACTGATGGTGATAGTTCTTTGGGTCTTAATAGACAAAGGAGCCTTAATTTTAAGGCCTTGACAAAGGCAATCCTTTGTCTCTAAAAGGGGTGGTATTCAATCCATACATAATGAAAGAAGCTTTAGTACCCGCCAAATTATTAAAATATTCATATGTGAAATCCCTTCTGATGCACAAATTCCATGTTTGACAAAATAATGACTATGTTCACCTGATAAGGGGAGATTTTTTCAGTTTTTATGAAACCCAAGAATTCACTGTACATTCTTGTATATTGGACTAATGTGGTTGGTCTGAAGTTAGAATGCAACCTAAGCAAAGCAGATTGTGCCAGTTGGGCTCTATGTACCTGTATAACTAAAATATATGAAAACATTCAAATATTCTCATTTAACGAAGTTAGATCTATATACACTTGAAGCCATTGATAACCAGGCAACAGTCAATCCAATTTCTCAATATCTATGGCCATACCTTGCCACCCATATAACAGATCTGCCACCACATTCCTTAAACCTGGAATGTGGTTAACCACTAACTCAACATTATACATTGATGTTAGGCGCCATATGTTGCGTGCACATGTGGCCAGTGTAGCATCCTGAGCAAGACCAGTATTTAAAATCTTAACAACAGCCATATTAAGAGCAACTACCAAGCATATACCATATTTTTGAAAACACCGCTGAATCCATTCAAACAGGCATCTGGGAAGACAGTGTCCTATATAGGGTCATTGTCATTAAATGTAATTCAATTATACTGAACAGGAAGGTATTAAACCAGTTAAGATCTCTATGAAATCTGCATCTAAGGAAATGTGATATATATTTGTGTTTTGTCTTAACAAATGCAACATACGATTGAAGAAGTACCTAGCCTGTTTAACACATTTAGTGATGTAGAAAAGTGAGCCTAAGAGGGACAGGAATTGATTTTTAGTAACTTTGTTTTTTTGCAATATCACAAGTTTCAGCCTGCATGCACCCCAATTTAGGCCCTTTTCGTTTTAGTTGCCACCAAGTGTTTAATTTGCATGCTTGTGGTCATGTGATTGTTCTATAACTTTCATATTTTTATTAGGACATTACTGCACTTCCTTTAGATTGGACTAACCCAATAATTGCCAACTTTTGTTTTTATTGGCTCTGAAATAAGCTTCCAAAGAGTCCATAAAACGTCATTTTGTTGACTATGCTAAATTGCTACTCCCAATGTTTGTCCAATTCCGTTTTTATTGCCCTTGAATATGCAATTTGTGGCATTGCTAGTTATACAAGGAACATTTGTCGCCTCATGTTCAATCTCATGTATATTTGATTTGTCTTGCAAGACTTGAAAACGGTTAGTCAAGTTTATAGGAATGGTTTGTTTCCGATAAGAATGCCCTCTTGTGAGCATTTTCTCAAACCTAAGTAACTTTTTTCTTAAAAGAAACGTGTGAGGTCTTATTCGGAAAAGTTTTTGGATTCTGCTTAGAAATCCTTGCTGTCTGGACTACTACCTTCCCCTATTTAACTACAGTAGTGTAAGAACGAGTATCAAGCACTTTTTGATATGAATTCGCCTCTGCCAACCAACGTCTCCATTTCTGACAACTGGCAGTAGTTTGTTGCGAAAGCTCATGTCTCGATAAGTGTTACAAACTACTCTGGATTTGTGGATAGGCTGTAGCCTATCCATCACTAATCGCTTTTTTGAGGATGCCTATTCTTACTTTCACAATTCACTTCTGCATATGAAAATGTTTTACCATTGTTTGCAAAACATGCCAAACAAATATGTTTATACAGGACCCCCTTGTCTCATGGGATTTGGTTTGCATAAGATAACCATGATTGTAATATGTACAAGGCATTGATTTTATAACTTTTGAAAATTTATTGTTTGCAGTTGGCATTCCCAAATTGAAAGAATGATGATTTGACAAATGTTTGTGAGCATTTGCTCGCCTAATTCTGTGAATGGTAAAAATATCTGAAAAATCTTTGACTTCCCCTTGCTCCTTCTGTAAAAAACAATGCAGCATGTTACAAACTACTCTAGGTTTGTGGATAGACTGAAGCCTATCCATCACTATTTTTTTCAAGGATGCCTATTCTTACTTTTACAATCCACTTCTGCATGTGGAAATGTTTAACCATTGTTTGCTATGACAGAGTTAAGGGTTGGAATCAGAGAGGTAACAAGCTTGACTGCATGACCCATACACAGATGTATGCAAATAAGGTGTCATACTTGTTGCAAAAATTAGGGTCGCCAGAAATGACTGAGATGGCACTCCAAATGTCATGCCGCAGTGTCTGTGACATATACGATTTCAGTGCAATGAGATGCAACAATGACATGATTAAATGTATTGGTGATAGGATGCCAAATGTTAAAAATATCAAACATATTTTGATTTTCTGTCAACCTTCCTCATTGCGCTTCCAGAGACATACAATTTTAAAAATTTTGGTCCAAACTTCACAATTGGCAAGAGTTGTCAGATCAAAGTCATGAATATATGGAACCACCATTGAAATACTACTCTGCACGTGATTTAGATGCATGACATGGTTTAATGCGAATAAAAATTGCAAAAATTATGATGATATACACTATGATATACACTATTCTTATGAAACCATTCTAGCTGTTCTAAACTTTCCTCTGGGATTTTTTCACAGAACTGATGCTTGAAAAGATTTAGCAAAAGGAAACACACACAAGGAAGTGGGCACTTATGACACTTGAGTTATAGTTGTTCCATGCTGAGTGAAGTCTTTCATAAGGCTCATATTTTTCTGTGCTTTTTCATGTTTTTTCCTTTTTCTTTAGTATTATAAAGGTTCTCATTGTGTATCCAGCTAAGACTGTTTATTATGGTGAGTTAATGTGGGGTACACCTTTTGAGCTGTTATAAACCCATAACTGTAATTTTTCGTCAAATAAAAATGACAGAAAACTACAATATCTGCCTTTATATGCCGGCTCTGATGTTACAAGAGAGTGTCCTGACCATTTTGATTGTCTAGTGGGAATCCAATTGAACCCATTTATACAATATAAGATTGCATTATGACAACCAAACACTTGTGTACATTTTGAAAAGGTTTTCTCGATAAAAACTTGAGCCTCAGAAAGGCTATCTCTGGTGATATGTTGAGCTGCATAGAGTGTAATGAGTTCTATTTATGCCTTGTTCATACTTTCCTTTCTTGGCATGATGATGTACAACCGAAAGTCTACTTTTATTTCTGGTTCCATCTACTTTGCTTATAGGTGGGGGCGGCATCTTCCCTGTAATTTAACATTTAAATGGAACACCTGCAGTTGAATTCAACACAACTAGGAAAATATTTGGCATTTAGTACCACTTTTTAGAAAATTATTAAAATACCTTGCACAAGCTTTACAAACTGCATATAAGGACTAGACCCCAATGATAGTATACCACAACTTTAAGTGGTCATCCAAGCCACTATGTATCTGCCTTTACCTTGGTTTGCACCCACGTCCTCTGTGTTCCTAGACGAGTGTATTATCTACTGGGCCACTGTGGCAGAGATATTCAGGGCGGCTCCTTCTTCAATGTTTACTAACCTAGATACAAGTATCTTTTTTGGTTGCATAAGGTTGCATAAGGACAAGGTCGTAAAGGAAAAGCAAATACATTCAGAGATGAACCTAAGAGAGGGTTTGAACAGGCCATGAGGAGCTACTCAACATTACCAAATAATTTAAAAAATCACTCTGAACAACCATTTTTTCCAAAACTTGGTCATTCCAGAGCAAAAGTACATGTACTGGAATTTTTTAGCAAATTCCTCTCTACATGTTAACCCCTCCTAATCCCCCGCCCTGCAGACTGCTGAAGGTTTCACAAAGAATGTAGTACTTATTGATCTGTAATTGTTAAGAATGGCATGAAAAGTGCTTCTAAAGTGATCTTTAGTAAAAATCTTTAGTGATATTTTTAGTCAAAATAGGGATTAAGTATTTTTTCTGGACTGAAAATCTGGTTGAAAGACAAAATAATTAATAAAAACACCAAGGAAAAACTTATAATGGCAAAGATTGGTCCGGATCAGAATTATGAACATACTACGAACTAACTGAACATCACTGAGTGTTATGGGAATTGAAAAGAAATAAAACTGCTAACAATAATTATGAATAATCACAGTTCAGAAACTATCAACAGTTAAAACGTACCTACGTACCTACTTACTTGTTCATTTGTTTGGCAGTGTTACACATTCAACTCCGATCTTTGAGGACTGTGGTTCAAACCCAGAACCTTATGTGGGAAGTTGGCAGTTGCCAGTTTACAGTACAGAAACCTTGACCAACCTTATGTACTGATTTACTGCATCCATAAAAATACCAGTCTTGATATGACCTACACAGTGTTGAAAGTGATATTAAAGCCCCCCCCCCCCCCCCCCCCCCCCCCCCCAAAAAAAAAAAAAAAAAAAAACAACTAATTTTTGAAAGTCCCAAAATCTATAAAATTGTTCTCAACGCTGCATGACTTTTTTGTCTTTCTTTGAACCATGTTCCAGCCAAGTAGACCTATTCTACTACCATAAATTTGCACCCTGACAGCTCTGACAATATGTAATCTGCCTTTTTATTTATAAAGGTTGGCAGTGCAATTTAGGGCAATTGTGCATTTTTCAAACATGCTTCAAAACCTGTATGGCTAACTGTCCAGACTACTCGTGTATGATATTTACAGTCATAGAGTTCATAAATCAATTAAACACTTGTCTAATTCTTTTAGTCACTACACCCCAGTTCTTTGTAAATCTTGCCCCTTCCAAATAAGAAACAGTCCCTCTGCCGCATCTTTCAGGAAACACCTCAAAACCCAAATAAGTCAATGTGTAAGTGAATAAATTGACTCCTGGGCCTAAAAACACCCCAAAGCCCACCTCTTCAATTCTAGTTTCCAAACTTAGTCCCCTTCCCTCTCGGTCTCACCCACAACTCTGCAACACTGACCTTGAGCTCCCCTCAACTCTAATTATTAGAAATGATTTTTGTTAACTAGGGCACTGAGTTCCTGTCTTCTGACTTTTTGTTAAAATTAAGCGTAGAATTTTATTGAGCCATAAATATTAGAAAAATTACCCAAGTGGTGCACATTTTTGAAACTTTCATAACAGAATATAACTCAACACAAGCCGAATCAACAGTGATTGATGGTTTCATCAAAGTGATAAACTTTAAACTATATGCACTAAGAGGGATTGTTTTCTTTAATTATCCACCAATTTATTTCATTAATAAGCAACCTAAGGCCATATTTGCTGAGAAATAGCTGTGAAACTCAACCATAGTTACCAACATGAGTCAATTTTAAAACTCAATTTGGAAACTTAGATTTTTACCACCTTTTCTACATCCTGTTAAAACGTTGTGTGGTGGATAACAAAAAGGTTTACTGCTCTCCAAGACTTAGTGTAATATTATATCTTCTTGAAATTGTAACAGGAGCAGTTTTGCAAATGTATGAATTTTCTTCAGTCCTATTTGACTAAAAGTTTAATTTGTTATTCACATTTGCCCTGCATTTTTTTTGTCTTCTCTTGCCTCCATTTTAAAATCGACTAGATCATATGTTAACTCGTGAATGTGACAGTGGTATAAATCATTCAGAAAAAAACCCAATTAAATGAAGTTCAAAAGCTCCAAATCAGAAGCAAAAACATCTTCTGCCCACAGAAGTGGTGTTTTGATAGACCAAAAGACTAACAAATTTTGGAAATGTGTAGGTAGGTGAGTGGGTAGGTAGGTAGATAAGTAGGCATACTAGAAAAACTATCATGGTCTTTATTACTAGGATTACCATGCATTTGTAGTTTAAACCAATTGCTCTGATTCTTCAACAGGATGTAGGGAATTTGACATTAAATCCAATACGTTCTAATTTAGTCCTTTGAGAACCCTATGTGTGATGGTGGTTTAGAACTCGCGGTTGATTACCTTTTTACTGCAAGCTTTTCCACTGTAGGTTTTTCACTTATATTCTTATGGTTGATCTGAATGTATAATTTAGTCAATCAACCTTTACAATTTCAGTCCTTTGGAAACCATGAGTTTGATGATGGTGTTGAAGTCCTTACAGATTACCTATCTAATGTCACTTTCCCCATCATATCCTGCAATCTGGACTCAATTAGAGAACCTGACTTGGAAGAGCTGTACCAGGCCTCTATCCTACTGACTGTGGGTGGAGAAAGAATAGGAGTGGTTGGATACATTACCACAGAAACAACTCAATTGGTGCCCACAGGTAAGATTTTCCAGTGAATATGTGTTTCATTGTTCTGGCAAAAGAGTTGACAGAGAGTGTTGGAGCCTTTACAGACAATATGAAAATATATATATATATTTCTAATTCAGATGAAAATTAATACTGTATTAGTATTAAAATAGTCATGTTGAATGTGATATCAATTAGTATTCCTGCAAATATAGAAAAAAAGTTTGACGTTGTGAACTTGTTTGTTTAAGCTGGTTAGATTCCCAAAAAAGAGAGTTAGTCAGGAAGGCTGCTTAACTGAGGCATTTATAATCATGGTGAAAGTGCAGATACACTGTAAGTATTGCCTCAACAGGCCATTATGGCTAAACATAGATGAATTTAGAACTCTCTTTGTTAAGCTGTTTGCCAGTTGAAAAGTAAAACTGACACTACTCCTGTTTCATTGCACATTCATGAGACTATACCTTTCAAGTAAAAAAAAAATGTCCAATATAAGGTGAATAATTTCCCCTTCCTCATCCTCTTTATTTCAGTACATTTTTAAATCCCAGCACACTCAGTTGAGGCAACGGAGGAAGATGCTCTTTTTATTGTTGACCTATAGCCAAATTAACGTTTGACTATTCAGTCATACAGAATCATAGTTCTGCATTTACCACTGTCACCCAGTGGGTAACACACTTGCCCAGGAACACAGAGGGCTTGAGTTCAATCCCAAATATAGATAGATTCACAGTAGTTGAAATGACCACTTTATAATAGTGGTCGTCCATCATTGGGTCCTATCTCAAGAACCTCAGGTATGATGGAAAATGGTCATCCCAGAGTCTCTTCATTGCAGCTGGGGGAAAGCTAGTCACTATATATTGGCCAGAACTTATGTATTAGGAATAAGTCAAATAGTGCCGCAAGCCTTGTAAAATAAGCAGCTCAAAGTTTGGTGTTTTATCTCACACGGTTAAATTTGGACATGTCAGCATTGTCAGTTGTAGGAGCACACAGTGAGGTGGCAGGTTATGATTAGATGCCAATCATGTTAACGCACAAAGCCACTGAGGATCTTTCTGAAGCAAACTATACAATGCACTTTATAATAGATTTGTAGTTAGAGTGATTTGACTGTCATTGACTGTTCTCTGTAAAATCCTGACCAACTTTTTTCAGATAAAGTAGAAACACTGGTCTTTGAAGATGAGATTACATCCATCAGAACTGAGGTAAACAGCTTTCTGTCAGCTGGAATAAACAAGATTATTGTGGTCGGTCATGGTGGTTTCTTGCTGGATCAGAAGATTGCAAAAGAAGTAAATGGAGTTGATTTAATTGTTGGTGGCCATTCTAATACATTTCTTTACACAGGTGAGATTTTATCTAGATACTGTATACACCTTTTACTGGTGGACAGATGACACTTAACTTGAGGGATTTGTTACATCTGGTATTACCTTGCTTTGGTTGAAGAGTCAGTAAAGGCTATTGGAAATGTGAAAGGTCTGGGTGTACTTGGATTTATTAGCAACTGTAAAACAATGATCTTTTCATGTACTTTAACCTTGAGTGTTCTTACCTCTCACTGCTTCCTAAAAACCCTGATTCCACTGCCCGATTATCAAAAGACCAGATCGGTGTTTCAAACTCAGGAGGGTGCTATAACTGACCCTATCATAAAAAAGGAACTAAAAGCTGATGAAATATGAAATTTATACCAAATGAAAATAATACTTGTATAAACAAGATCCTCCTTAGGAGCTGGTTTCTACTGCTATGATTGGTATAGGCAAGTCAGAGCACAATGCCCCAATTGCTCTTGGAAAATATCAATCATTAAGATTAATTAGTAGAATTGCACAACAAATCGTTTGATTCAACAAGATTACTTGTCTCAATTTAGATAAGAAAGGTTCTTGCACTATAAACAAAATCATAACTGCTTTATAACCTAAAGTATTGGTCTTAAGTACTTAAGTGACAGAAATAGGTACTTACATTATAGTAAGTTTTTAAACAGGTTTAATATGTTTTTAAAATCACAAGCAATTGCTATAACAGAATTGATATCTTCACATCTGTAAAAGATAAGATTGCATTCTGGACTACGTAATATGTGTAATTGGGCAGCAAATTTGAGTCTTAGAAAAGGTGTACAAAGGAGTCCACTTGATTTCTATTCAAAATATAGAAAAACCACATAAAACATGTATACCTTTTTATATTCCTTTTGCCGAGGGTGCCTCTTCCCCCTCCAGCAAATTTACAAAAAACACAAATGGGTTTTGTAATTTTATTTGTTAAAATACTAAAAATGGCTTAAAAATCCTATCCAATCAATGATTAGCAAGTTATTGCTAATGTTAATGACATAAGGTTTACAGAGGAAGATGGGGTTAATCCAGCACAATCCACATATGAAGCTACTTAATAACACACAGGCCACACCTTTGCATACTTGGGTTACGAGCTACAACCAAATGGGCTCCTCCACATTTGGTTGTAATTTGACCATGTTCAATCGGATTTGTACTATGTTAGGACACATACAGTGGGACTTTCGTTTATGTAGGACACTCTCAGTGCAAATCAACACCACACAAAATGCATTTGGGATCATTTTGGACATTTTTTGCCTATTACTACATGATATTACAGCAGGCTCCAATCAAGAGTTTCATTAGCAGGCATGAGATAGCATGACTACACAAAAGCAATGGGTAAGTTACATAAATATTATTGATCCTTTGGGGTTTAGCATTACTTTTAAGATGTTTTTGTTGAAAGCACATCTCAAAATGATTGATGCATTACCGGTTTTAGGTGAACCTCCTTCCACTGATGTTCCGGCTGGTGACTATCCTTTCATAGTAGACCAGGATAATGGGGCCAAAGTTCTTATAGTCCAGGACTATGCCTATGGCAAATACATGGGACATCTGCAGCTATCATTCAATGATGAGGGAGTGGTTACTTCATATTCAGGAAACCCCATCTTGTTGGACAGCTCTGTGGAACAAGGTAATTGAAGTTCTGATTCAGGGATCTGAGTTACTGAAATACTTGAATCTGATTTTAGTCTTAAGTCTAAGATTTTTGTCTCAGCTTCAGACTTCTGTTTTATCCAGACTCTCCAAAGTTTGTTTATAGATTCACAAAAGGTGAGGCCCTTTTTCGTTCAATTTAGTTTTGATGTATAACATAAATGGGCTTTAGGTATCCCATAATTGTTCTAATATTTAGATATTTATATCAGTAACATAATTCATATTTAGTTTAATCATTATTAAGAAAAAATGTGGCACATAATCAATGTTTAATAAACACTGTGAAAAAATTTAACAATGGAATAAAACAATAAAAATGTAACATCTTCGTCCCATAAAATAAAATTCGAATTCTGTTATTGTTTATCTTTGCTCGTGTTATTTTTTTAGAATGTATATGTCATTGTTATTTGCATGACATAAATGTCTGAAATATCTCATACCTAAAGTTCTATACAAGAATGTAAAGTACTGAAAATCAACACAATGTAATCAAGTAAATTGCTTTTCAAGATTCAAACTGTAATCTTCCAAACTTTAAGTTGAAATTTCCCTAAGCATCAATTTTACCTATTTTAGCTAATGAGCTTGGATACTGGAAATAAATTCTTATCTTTGATTCTGGTGAATTTCTTTAAAATAAAGAATGAGTGAAATTTGCTTTTAGTTCTATACTGTGTATAATTCTGAGTTTAAGATTAAGTTACTTATGTTTCATGAATATCATCTCTAATAATTAACAATTGTTTTCACTATCAATTAAGTAATAACGCCATCCAAACAAATACTAATACCAAATAACTCATATTTACATATCAAAGTTAAAATTTAAAACCTACATGGGTTTCGCTCCAGTTTGTCTGCCACACTTGCTTGACTTTGTGGTTACTTAAGTTTGCATGCTTTGCCCTTACTTTGACATGGAGGTCAAACCTTGAGCTGTGGAAATCGCATATTGATTTGAGATGGTTCATGAATATATAACCCTGGGTCTGATTAATAGAATTTGGGATTGACAAGGAAAGATATTTACATATTTTTTAATTCTGGTTATGAAAAGTGCCCTGTGTCTGTTTTCAAAAGCACAAAGCTAACTTGTGGCAACGAAGTTCCCCAACACACTAGTGAAATGCATGCCTGTCATATAGTAAAATTCATTGAAAAGTCAAAATTAGTGTGTTACTCCCAATTCAACAGCATGGGTCATATTAGGACAGGCCCTCAGCATTGCAACTTGTGGGTTCTGAAACCACACCAGGGGCGGATCCAGCCTTTAAGTAAGGTGGGGGTTCACATCGAGTAAGGTGGGGGTTCACATTGAGTAAGGTGGGGGTTCACATCAGACATATTATAACTAAGGGGGTCGGGGGGCATGCCCCCGGGAAAAAAATTAATTTTTGTAAAAATATAGTGCATTTCCTGTAAATTTAACACCACTCTCAAGAAATAATTTTGTACTTTGGGTTGAACCCCTTTACATTATTTTTTCAAGGGGGGTTTCGAACCCCCTGAACCCCCCTCCCCCCCCCGGATCCGCTAGTGCACACATATGTGACAGCCTGTGGCTAACTCCCAAACTTGCAAACTGCTAAGCCACTGGGGGCCTATACTTGGTACAATACAATGCTTATATATGAAAGTATATCAGCCATCATGTATATTTTATTTCTTAGCGGTTTTACATCGCTTTCAACACTGTACAGGTCATATCACGATGGGTAGTTGGAAGGGCAGAGGAAACCAGTACATGCAGTTCGTTAGGGTTCTGTGCTGTAAACTGCCGACCAACGGCAAGCAACTACCAGCTTTCCCACTTGAGGCCATGCCAGGGATCAAACCCCGGCCTCAGAGGTGGGAGGCGAGAGTGTTACCACTCTGCTACCGTGGCCCTGCCATCATGTATAAGATGTGAATGTAATTGTTTATTCTTTCCACAGACCCTGAAACTTTATCTGAGATCATAGAATGGCGTGACCCACTTGATGCGTGGACAACCAATACAATTGCCAAAACCCATGTGTTCCTGGATGGTTCAAGAGAAAATTGCAGAGCCAGGGAGTGCAGCTTTGGTGATAGCATTCGTTAAAAAACATAATCCTTGACCCACCATAAATAAATCAGTATTTCAGTAAATTGTTTCAGGGTGAAGCTGTCGTTTTATAAATACCAATTGTAATATTATATGACCAATTTCCATCATTGATATTGGTTCCTTGGTTATCACCCTTTAACATATAGTCTCGTGTGTACTGAGGTTCTTTAAAACGTTCTGAAATGGAATAAGATAGACAATAGTAATTTAGGAATGCTTTACTAGCATGCTAAATACACTTTACAGGATAGAAAAAATATTGTTGTATGATGAGGAATATTTAAAGGAGCCTTTTTCTATATGAAATCTTTTATATATTGAGTTTATGACTCATTAGTGATGATCATTCCAGAGAGTCACTTATACCAACTTCAAATTTTCTCCCAGCCTCCCTATTTGTCATCTGTAGCTATGTGTAATGGTCTGACTCATGAAATAGACTATCAGTTTTCTCAGTTCATCCCAGAGGCCATAGGCAGGCTGCACCAGTGGAAAGGAACAGGCTGAAAAATGTCAGATCTCAACAAACCATTTTAAGCTCTAGAAGCAAACCCATGACTTGCCTGTTTAGACTAGCAGACCCCCAACCAGTTATCCTCAATGAAGTTGGTTATGACTTTGCTCAGTTTTAGGATTGTCCCTTTTTGGATACAAGCACATTAGATGAAACTCACTAATTATGTGCTGTACAAATGTTTCTATTATTATTGTTTTTATTATTATTATTTATTAACTTGTAAAAAGATGCCGCACCTTATAGCTGATAATGTGTGACATTACAGAAATTGCATTAGGGTCTTATAGTATCAGAACAAATATGATTGATACCTGCTGTCCTTAAGACATAACGCTCTTTCAGTGCTATGTTTATGTTACAGGAAATCTGCTGACTGATGCAATATTGTACTCCCATATTGTAACACTTGAACCAAATGGAGCCTGGACTGACATTTCCATAGTTGTATGGAATGGAGGATCTATACGGGGCAGCATTCCACAAGGTACAATGAAAATTGCATTAACTCATAAAGTTTTCCTATGAGAATAAAGTTTCTAAAGTGTCTTTAACATATGTAAAAATCAACTACGAATGAAGATGACAACATCATACAAGTGCATGGCAGGAATATTTTATTGTTTATCGTCATAATTGTTGAAGGATGTTTTATTATTTACCATTTTGTATGTATTATATACAAAGAAGTCCACATTTAATGAAAGAATATCAAAATACCATCACAAAAAGGTAGCACTGATGAATATCAAATTAGTTTTTAACTTGATATTTTCCTTTCATTTTCCCATAGATTTTGATGCAATGATATTCACAAGAAGATCTTTGAAGTACCGTTTTAAAGATCCATATGCCCCATTTGAAGCTTGCATAGTTTCAGAAATATTAATGAAATATTGACAAATTTGTACCTATAATAAATCATAGACAATTCAACCCTTCACCAAATCGCCCCCCTTGGAAATAACACCCTAGTCAAATCGGCCCCTGGAAATATTAACCTGGTCACATCGGCCCCTAGAGACGTAACTAATTTCTAATAATTCCTAATAACAAAAGTTTTCAACTGGGGGCTGATTTGCCCAAGGCCGAAATTTTAGGGGGGCCGATTTGCCGAGGGCTGATTTGGCAAATGGCCGATTCGTCCAGCTCTGACCATAATTATCCACAGTAAGTGGTCCGGAATAATACAAATACCCCGGTATATCCCAGTTTGTATGTCCCTATATGTAGGTCATACATGGCTCGTGATACGAAATATAAATACTTTTAATGAAATTCTACTTTAATTGCTCATCTTTTGGATTACCTTTGATCAATTTTTTATGAAACGGACGAAATGGTGATGATACATTGACTAGATTGCTTTACCTTTGCATTATTTTAAGTTGTCGCATGACTTGGGACCTGGCTCAATTTGGCTTAAACCAGAACAAAGAATATTTACCGGCAGTAGGTTGCTTTTGGCAGCACTCGTGCATTTCCCCACACCAAAAAAGTGGCCAAAGTAATGACGGACATAAAATTAAACAATATGGCTTTTATGATCAAGTTATGGGGAGAGCAGTACCTTCTTGACGATTTTTCCAGAAGACAAAAGTAGCTAGAGTAAATATTTTAAGATATTGTTTCTAGTTAGACATATTTTCTGGTTCTCAATATTTAGTGGGATGGATAAATTAAGAAAAAATAATATATACCTGTTAATTGATATTATCACAGTTGGTACAATCATATCAGTTACAATCACAATCTTGAAGACTGAAAGGCCAAGTTGACCTACCAATAAGGGACAATATTATTGGGATAGTCGGGTAGCCAACCAACTGACAATGGAACGGGGGTATTAGTTTTATATATATGTCTCCATATATATAATGAATTTTAGCCACGAGTCTAAAATAATTCATTGGTTTTCATTTCAAATTCATTCAAGTTTTGTGGTAAATTGCAACATCGATAGCTGATAGCTTGTGTTATGTTTTGTCAACAGGGGACATCACTGTTGGAGACATCTTTTCAGCATTGCCATTCAGAAATGAGATTATAGCTTTTCGCCTGCAGGGAGTGTTCATAAAACAGATGTTGGAGCACTCAGTCTTCAACATTGACCCAGCAGATCTGTCAGGAGGGTATCTACAAATGAATGGTAGGTGCCTTCATAACTCCTAGTAAGTACCTGTAGAAAAGTATGCAAATTATGCAAATGAGGTAAACATGTATGGATATTTCTACGAATGAGGGGCAAGTGTTATGGAGATTTCCACAAATCACTGGTAGTGTGATTGATGAGATTGGAAAGTGCTTCATAAAATTTATTCAAATGACTGTAAGGGCTTAATAATGTCTATACAAATGATTGCTTAGTGCTTAATAATAATTTTAAAAGGTAATGGGAGGTTAGTTGGTATGGTGACTATCATCATTTGATGGAATCACAATAAATATTCAAAACATTTTTACATCTGATGAATCCTAATCTCACGTGTATGTGTAAATAAACCCAAAAGTACTGTAAAATTGCTAATTGTTTTTGGCAAATTTTAATACCATTTTCAATGGTCTTCCGAATGTTGAGAGTTTCAGTTTTTTTACATTTTTTTTCAAAACTCAAAAGATTTGTTTGTTTCTAGGGCTGTATTCACAAAAGATGAAAAAAAAAGAACTTAAATTTAGTATAAACAAGAACACTTACAGAGCGGTGACCTCCAATAAGGAATGTAATATCAGTAGTCAGCGAAATCCAGACTCATTTTTGTGATCCAGATAAGTCTCAAAATTTAATGGAATAAAGTCCAATCTTCTGATTTTTATTATGTTTTTCATTAAGTAGCAACCAGTAGTATTTGTATAATCCTGCTAACAAACACACAGACAAACAGAGAAACAAACAAAAGATAATGCAACTTATTCCTTGTTTGCAGTGGCAATGAGAGTGCACTTAATGTCACTTGTCTGTGATCTTTGCTTTTTTTCTGAACACTGGCCCAATAAGTTACTCATATAATTCTGTGTCTACTAGGTCTGAAAGTTGTGTATAACCTGGGCAGGCCATCAGGCCAAAGAGTGATAAGCATCCAGGCACTGTGTGTCAATTGCACAGTGCCAAAGTATGAAGACCTGGATGTCAACAAGATGTATGGCATGTTGACAAGTGCTTTCATCTTTGATGGTGGCAATGGATACACCATGGTTATGGGGAATGCTCAGGAAGTCTTGCCAATAGGTAATATGATAGTGTGTAATTGACTTTTAAGAATTGTTGTTTTTTAAATGTCATATCTCTAAGGCTTGTGGTTCTAGAGATTACATTTTTTTTCTTTTTTTTTCATTTTTGTTTGTCTCTGGACTTTCCTGAGTATAGGTGTAGGTTAACCAGTTCCCCTCTGATCACTGGGCTTGGCTTGACTAGTACTTGCATGGGGGGGAGGGGGGCATCTGAGTTCTGGGCCAAGTATGGGTAGATATATAGTTACCTGGACGATCACTTAAATGGAGATTCCGTTGCAGTATAACTGAAACAAGGTACTACACACCATAATACATGTCAGTCAATTCATGAATTCCGCACAACTCTAGTGCATTACTCTTGTTTTATTTTGCATTGCAACTCAAGCATGTAGACTGAATGAAATTTTTGCCTTGTTTTGTATTAAGTTTGTGTTTAGTTTCATGAAAAAAATTGTCTTTGGTTGATCGCCAACATGCGTCCTCTGATTTTACAGTTTATGTGCATAAGATTTTATTGGCTGACAATGTATGTATAAAAGCATGGAACAAAATAGACAACTTCAAATATTCCTGGATATCAGAAAAGCTCTTGGTGTGCATTTGGTTAACTACATATGTTTTTGTATGTTTCATCTGCATATTTTTGTCTGTTTTATCAGGTTATGTGGCTGAGTTGTAGTTTAAGACTGTGTGATGAAACAGTCTTCAGTAATTACTAGGATTCAAGATGTGTTTCATCTGCATAATTTTTTATCTGATTTATCAGGTTTGGTGGCAGCAGATGTTGTGGTAGACTATGTGATCAAACAGTCGCCAGTGATAACAGGTCTAGAAGACAGGATCACTTACAGTGAAGACAAATTTCAACCACTTCCATCACGAGCAAACAGCTTGCAAAATAGTATGGTCATACAAACCTATGTTATTTTTTACTATATTTACTGACAGATTTACTCTTAAAACCACTCTTATGTATGTAGGTTTCTAGAAAATACAAATTCTCTTCAAATACAAAGATTTTTACACTGAAAAACTCAAATGTATACAATAGTAGAAACTCTATGTCACATGTAACTACAATGGCAAAATTACCAGAATGGTGCATAATTTTAAACTTTCGTTTGACAGAATACAAAATAAACCAATCCCAGGCTAAAGGATATGTGTTTATTCTTCATTTGTATTGTAGGAAGAAATTAAATCACAAAATATCCTCAAACAAAGGAAGAAGGCCAAAGGCCTGAGTCCTTTATTTAGAGGATATTTTTGTGAGTGAATCGCTGATAATGTCCAAGCATAAGTAACGTATTTCCTTTTAAACGTTGATTATGTTTTTTTTTCAAAAAGTGTTTTGTTTACTGGATATTTTATCCCTTTTAAAATTTGTTTTTGAGATTATATTCTACAACCATGTTCATATATTGTAACTTTAGACATCTTTGTCTGTATTAAATACTCTTACAAAATGTGCAGAGACGTATATTCATCGACTGTACAGGTCTCCGTTTTAAAAAGTCCACCAGTGTCCTTTGACTAATTTGTAAAATATTTACCAAAAGAATGCAAAAAGATATAGCTATGAAAAAAGTACAAAGACATTAAACTTATTGGGGCTTGGTTTTTTGTTCAATGAATATCTTTTTTGGTAGTATCCATAAGGTTTAATAAGTCAGGATTTGCATTGTGATAGGATACATTCAAACAAAACAAGGACAACATTTTTAGGAATAGGTGGCTTTTTCATATTGTTTGAAAAGCTTCCAAGATGACTCATATTCTAAATTAAAATGTATGCTGAAGAGATGAAGGGAGAGGGGTGGTTCTACTTTAAAGAGGGGTCATTTTTAAACAGGCATCCTCATATTTATGTAACATGAAATATCAGGGGCCATATTCTACAATAATGCTTAAGATCATTCAACTTAGATTTCAAGTATTTCTTAGATTTTAAGTAAAAATGATAAATCTGAACGTTCCTCATTTGGTTTTGTGAATACAAAGTGCAAGAAAAACCGTCAATTACTTAGATCTAATGTCACCTTATCTAAGTATTGTTGTAGAATATGGCCAATGGTCGTTAAGGAAAATACAAAATTTGTGTTGATATCATTACTTGGAACAGTATGATTGAACCATAGGGAATAAAACAACAAGTAATTTTGCTTAACTAAGATTTACATTTAACAGGATCAATTGTTTTTGGGAAAATTCTGCAAGGACTTGATATGTAAAAGTAAAATTAACTGAGTGACATATATTTAATTCTCTTTTTTGTATAATTTAATTCTCCACCAAGGTTATTTTACATTTTTACCGACCACTTTGAATAATACAAAGTCCATATTTATTAATATTTGGATGGTGTCACTCAATATTTTCAAGGACAAAGTATATTTTGCTCAAACCAGGCCTGGGGCGAATACTTTCAAAAGCGTGTTAGAATACTCATTAATATGAATATGAATACCCCAGGCCTGGCTCAAATCATTGCTATTGATCTAATGTTTAATCACTTTAACAACCTGAGTTTTAGGAGTGTATTGTTGGTTGCTATTGATCTAATGTTTAATCACTTTAACAACCTGAGTTTTAGGAGTGTATTGTTGGTTGCTATTGATCTAATGTTTAATCACTTTAACAACCTGAGTTTTAGGAGTGTATTGTTGGTTGCTATTGATCTAATGTTTAATCACTTTAACAACCTGAGTTTTAGGAGTGTATTGTTGGTTGGCAAATTATAAAACTGGCAAATTATAAAGTTTCTCATACAAAGTAGAGATTATTAAGATATAAAATTTAACAAAAAATGATAATTATATATTGTGAGATGTGTAAAATGTAATCTCAAAACATATGGACATCCATTCATTGTTTCACCACCACCACTGCCATATTCGTCTGCAATCAGGATTGCATATTCATTATAACTTTTGTAGCTTTTATAGTTTATGTCCAGAAAAACTATTTATTATATGTTTGATGAGCATTGCTTAAGGCTCACGTTTCTTTGTAAGTAGGCAAAATTTATATAAAAAGTGTGAGTCTATATAATATACTCTCACAGGTACTGTGTACTATTTGAGAAAGATACAAAAAAATTAAATCTTAAGTAAGGTCAATGTCAAGGCTATTATAAAAATGTAAGCTGTTTTACAGTTCTTCATGTGTCTTTTTTATGAAAGTAGCTGTTTACATATATAGATATAAATATACAATTAATCATAAGATCTAATTGATACTTAAACATAGGGGCTGCTCCAAGTAATCCTGATGAAAAAGTTCTTGACCAATAAGATTATCTTTATGGTGTTGATGTAAGGAATGATTCATCAAGATTACTCATAACACCAAGCCCCGACTACTCTTGTGTAGTAATGGTTGGGCTCCTTCGACCAATTTTCTCTTAAGACAAGATTGCGTTGTTTCAGTTTACCAGGAAGATAAATTGTACCATAAGAAGATTGGGCAAGATAACTTTAAGCATCATAAAATTGTTTGAAGCAGGTAAATGATAGCTTTAAGGTTAAAAATGCTCAAACGGTTGAATATTGCATTAGCCATTTGCTCCTGGTTTTTATGCTTGTAAAGCTTGGCCATAGAACCAATAAGGTTATACTAGGGACTGCATTATCAGGACTAAACAATGGAACTGGGGTAAAGTAAGCTGTGAGAAAATGTAAGGTGTGATGAGAAAATTATGTAGAATAGGGCGATTAGGGGTTAATTGATAGATTTTGGTTAAACATTGCTTTTAATATATAATATTGGGGTCACATAATGATAGATAGTATACAGTGTAGGAGGAAAACAGTGCATTCTAATTGGTCAAGATTCTGTGTTACTTCAGACTGAATCAGGAATTGAACCCAGAACCTTAGGCGTTGGTTAATATTTTTTTCTATTTATCCATTTTAATAATTTTATTAATTACAACATTTGTATTTATTTTTCTATTCAAGTATAAGTAAAACTTGTAATGGCTATTTTATATGGATTGTATTATGATGTGGGTTACATATTAGCAGAGGGATTTCGTAGTGGGGTAGTCAGAGCTGTGTAAAAATTAATAATATAACATATGTTTGGGTAATGTGTTGCCAGATTCAATTACAGCTATGGAGGATAATTTCTAAAAAAGGCCCGTTTTAGAAATCAACACATTTCATGCTTAGCCATTATGTTACACAATAATCTCTATTACCAGGGCCTGAATTAGAAAATTTCTTGTAGTGATGTAAAAAGTCTAAATATATCAACTAAAATACATATTTTTCTTTGCTTTTGACTTCACACCAGGTTACACGCACATATAAAATTTAAGTCTCTTTTGATTTATGTATACAGAGTTTACATGTAAATATATGTCTATACGTTTGTCTATCAGCAAAATTATTGTATATCATGCTAATATTATTTAGGTGTGTCACTGTGATATTTTGGCCTTGAGTTGACCTTCACATTGATGCTTTTAATCCTGCCCAGCTGTGAATTGGTGATATCTGCAATGCCATAATTTTCCTTTTTCCTGTTGTTGTGCAATGTAACTTGTTGTCTTTGATATGACATACATGTATGCCTTGTTCTTATGCATATTAAATATTTAAATTACATATATTGTTTTATTTTGTCAGTTGAATAATCATTTATTGTCCATTCATAAGTTAGTAAAAAATCAGTTTCAATTTTTATTTGGTTCACAGACAGTGTGGACTGCAACTTTTGCTGTTGCCTCCCCCCGATAGAAACTTAAGCCCCTTTGTTTAAGCCCACCCATCATCGTTTTTTCATTAATCCTGAAACTTAGTGATGTTGTTGCTTCCCCCGGATAGAAACTTAAGCCTCTTTGTTTAAGTCCACCCATCATCTCTGTTTTCATTAACCTTAGCAGAAGAGAAGGTCAGGCAGGCTAAAAGTCAAGGACAAGGAGGGCTGAAAATATGTCAGGAATTTTGACTAAGGATTCTTAAAACCTCTTGAAACCTTACAAAATAAAAGTTCAAAGAAGTGGGGAAATTTAATACACAAGCATATAACTGACCCCATGGAGAAAGTGACATATAGCTGACCCATAATTGACCTGTATGCGACCCTGCCCAATGATGTCAGGCTGAATGAGATGAAGTCATATAAATGCAGTCAGGGAGGGAGGAAGGGAAAGTTTTTCATGTTCTCCTTGCAAAGTCAAAATTCAATGTGACTCAGACTTCTGGGGAAATCTAAGACATTTGAGGCCAAGAGAAAGACCAATGAAATGATCACTGGGGAAACTAAGATAGGGGGCCAGAACACCAAAGTTATGTTACATTATGCTGATGTCACAGTTTTGTAACAGGATCAAACTAGACTGGTAGCCTGGCCTCTGACAAGACACTCAACCACTAATACCTGACCTGGGAGGACTGACACCTGGTCGCCTAAACAACCCAAGTGACAGTCAAAGTCCCTGTATGCATTTTGAACAAATTTTCAGGATGTATTTTATGAAGAACAACTGCAGCCTAGTTGGTAAAACATTTTTCTATGTTTGGACTTGTAGTTTTGTCAGTGTTCTACAGTCCAAAGCCCAGCAGACTGCGTTGTTAGTGACTAGGATTGTATCCAGTCAATTTGTGTTCTTGTCTGCACATGGGAATAAACATGCATATTATAAATGTATTAGTAAACAGCCACAAATGTGTTGCTGAAATGATAAAGTAGTCACTTGTCCTTGTTACCCAGTTGAATAATGTTATTTAATTTATTTTTGTCTAGAAAATGGTAAGGGGAGTACAAAAAGTTATAAATTACAATCATTTGCAAGTATAAGATCATCATGAATAAGGCCATAATAAAATTTACAACAAAAACACTGAATAACTTTAATGTTTTTTTCAACTAAGCAAAAAAAAAAAAAAAAAAAAAATTATGTGCACAAGATCAATACAAGAAAGGTTTTCATGATGAGTGTACATCACTTCATGTACAATGGAGGTTAAAATTATGGTTTATTATTAATAATAATTAAGAAAGGCTACAATAGACTTTATGCCCAATCATTTTAATTCATACAAATAGCTGCTTTTGAAATGTAATGGTAAAATGTAATATACACATGTATAGGTTCAGCAACTGAAGCAGCAAATGATTGAACACTCTTATTTCCAACTTCTGTAAAACCATGAACAGGAGGCTGGCCGAACTCCCTTGCTTTATTTCAAGAAAAACATTGCCACTCAATGATCAATCTTTTATCTGGAATGATACAGATGAGAGTGTAACATTGTACACTAAATTGTAACAGTTTTGATATCAATGTTACCTTACTTATGAGGTCAAAGTAGAATTGTAATTCTTTTTGGATGTTAATAGTGCTTAATCTTCCATACAAGGGAACTTTAGGGTGCAACATCACCAAAACAGTTAATATCAGTATCCAGGGACTTCTTTCTGAAAGAAGCATTAGGGGGCAGCCACAAATCTCATTAGAAAGAACATATCATATATCTGGGACATCAAAATCAAAACTATAGCCAAATTGTTTGACAGACTTGGGAGAGGATGGATGACACTTGGTACAACATGGAAATTACCAACATTATGTAAAACTCTATTAAATGCAAGGGTGGCTGGCCCAAGGTAACGGGGATTAAAAAGCACAGTGTCAAATATATTGCAGAAAAGGTAACATAGCAACACAGACATGACAAGAGCCAGTTTATTTATCAAAAGTGGTAGTTATGAAAGCGCATTAGACAAGATTGGACATTTTTTCTGGATTTTAAGAAGGATATATAGCTTAAAACTTGATATACTGATGTTTACTCAAGTCTTATGTCCACAATGCTGGCGCCTTTAAAGTTAAGGCCTGAAAGGAATTTTTTCGGGACCTACAAACACAGGTCAATGGTCAGACAATAGAGAAATTAATGGAGAGAATACCAAGAATGTTATTAATCCCTCAGGTGCCTAGTGGGTAGCAAGTTGTGTATATAATCACAGGCTATTGCCACTGCATGAGTCAAAGTATCTCAAATGACAGGGCTCATCATAGTCCTTTGTGGGAATTAAACCCACACAGAGATAAGAACCTGTGATTAGATGCCAAACCTGCTAATCCACTAAGGTATCTAACATCAGTAAGAAAGCTGCCACAAAACATGACCTTAAAAAGGGATATCATAGATCGTTGAATCTTTAGCTTTTGCGTTTTTATTAGTGATTTTCGTATGGACTTAAATGCAACAGAAGCTGTTTTAATGTTATAATATTTCCTAGTGCTACAATTATTTTAATATACATAGCTGTTTATATACTTGTGGGCTTTGCCCTTATGTATATTTTAGGTCATACAGTTTTAAAATCCATTATAAAACACTTGTTTAGGTAGGCAAATACAGAAACAAATTAATCTTTATTAGGGGGTGCAAGATATAAAATAGTGGTATGAGTTGATATTAATTTTATGCTTGTTTAGTATTAAATTAATTGTGGAACACTGTAAATAACTGGATTTTTGTTGAAGACTTTTTTTTGAAGTACTGAAAATCATTTAACTTCTCAGGTAGCAGTAATGATAATACTCCTTTAATCAAGGAATATTACCGAGGTTTTCTTACATTGAAACTATTAAGAAGCCTTAATAAAATGACATTTTAAGGTCACCTAACCAAGGGTTATGCTTTACATTCTTCATGAAATGGACCATAAAGATGAGTGAGGTTTAGAGAATATAGGCTAAGGTTTATGGCCTTGTCAGAATCACGAGAAAAAGCAAATGTATACAAAACTGAATTGGTTGGAGTTTATCCTAAAAAGTAAACAAATGTATCATTATTTACCCGAAGAATGTAAACATTTCAGCTGTGAATCATTTTGATGGTAAAGGGACGCTATTGAACATAAAACTTCAATATTTAAAAATATAGATTTCGCTGAACATTCTTACATTTATATTAATGCAATTATCCCAGTCAAATTAGCTTTTGGCCTAACCTCAAACAAATTGTAATATTTCTGGAAAGTTTTTTTGAAGTCAAAATTCTTCAAGTTCACTTTTGAAGTTTTTTAAAACTTCAGATTTTCACTCACTCACTCACCCACTCACCCACTCACCCACTCACTCACTCACTCACTCACTCACTCACTCACTCACTCACTCACTCACTCATTTTGTTTAGTGTGGGAAGGTGTATTGTTTTTTTTTTGTTTTGGGGATTTTTTAAACTTAGCTGAATAATTGTTTTGGGAAGATTCAGGTGGTTCTGAGAAAGACCTATAAATCAGCAATTGTCCTGAAAAGGACATTTTATAGCAGTAGCCCTGAAAAGGTGCAGTAAGTGTACTGCTGCTGCAGCTTGGGCTTGGATGACTGCTGGAGGTATTGGGGCTTGGCTGGCTGCCGAGGAGACTGTTGCTGATGGGTGATTGGAAGAGATGTTATATGTTGATATGGATCACTTGGTGATAACTGTTTAGGGGTATCCATCTGCGGGTAGCTCATGACTTATTGTATATTCCCCAAAATACTAGAGTCCTGAGATGTTGCGTGCAATTTCTTCGCCTGTGACAGAGGCTACTGAATGTAGGTTGATGACCTTACTCGGGCTAATGGTGACATGTAGCTGTCTTGAAGTCCTGGGTTGTTGGTCATCAACAACTACAAAGGAAGTCTGTGGCCTTCTGGGTTGTTCCTCTCCTCTGGGCACCACTTGAGCATGTTGAGCTTGTTGTATGAACTGGCTTGCTAGCATCTGGTATTAAGTCATTCGCACATGTCTGGAAGTGGTACTGGAGCTCCTAGGAAGTGAGGTTGCTGTGGCTGACAAGTCCTCTCCTGTTTCCCTGCTCTGTACCCACTTAAAAGCTTAACAGCCTCTTTTTAAAATGTTTGAAAGTCTCTTTAGTCTATGTTTTCAACTTCAAATACTAGGTAGTTGAAGAAGGCTATTCTGGTGGTCTCCTACCTGTTGCGAAGGAAAGATGTAAGCATAGTTTTCATCTGGGCAAATGGATGCATGAGAAGTCACCAGTCAGGTCAGGGCTGTTTACAACAGGCTGGTTTTCTTTCAAGTTCAGTTGGTATTGTTCTGCAAAGTGTTGTGGAGTGATGTCCAAATACTGGACCACAACAGACCAGCAAATGCTTCCAGACAAGACAGTAACAAGACAGGTTAGGATAAGACAAGAAGTGTCTTAAAGAAATAGAGAGACACAGGACAGTTTTCAGGTGGAAGGAGCTAGTCTGGACCGAGAGTCATGGAGTGTTGATGAAATATCAAACATGTTAGATATTTTTGCCGAACTTCCTCTGGAGGTGGGGAAACTACAACCTATCCTAATCAACTCCTAACCAAAAAAATTCTCCTGACTTTCGAAAAATCCTTAGTTACCGACAAGATGGCCCCAGTGGAACACCCCCATTTATTGGTAATAAAGCTACTTTTCACATGACAACTTTTCTTGCTATAACAATCCTTCAATCACTATTTGATGAAACTTGCAAGCAAAGAAAACATCTCTGCATGTTTCATGTGCTCCATTGCTTTCAGAACAAGTTTATGTTCAAAGTCCAACAGCCACTCATCATATAAAATTACATATCATGCATAAGTTAACAGTCTTAGAGATCTGGTACAGGTCATTATATATATTATAGAAGTTACATAAATTACACACAGATTGGTACTCTTTATTTTGCTCCACCTATTTATGATAGCAATAAAAATATTAGTTTTAGCACATGAATAAAACATACTGAATCAAGTGAAGTCTGAAAATAGTTCAATTGTTGTTGCTGCCTGAACAGCTTTTCAAGACATAGTATAAAAATTTTGATAGCAATGTCAAGGAATGTGGTTCTTTGCGAAGATTATTTAGAGATAATTTAGTAATTTATGACTCTTATATTGGGTCGGTTGAGCAGGAATGTTTGGCTGAATATTGTTATGATGTAGTTCAGACAATTGTAAGTCATTTGTATTATTACTGTATATGTGGCAATGTAGTCGTTGACAAGTGTGAAAATTGTTTAACTTCAAGTTGCATGAATGATACTACACATATTATTGAGGCTGGTCATCACATTATGCAAGGTGATGATGTATGTAGAAGTATGTCCCTTCTTTCATTTATACTAGAGTGGATTTTACTGCTTATGAATTTAGTTGTCCGGTTAATAGGACAACTGTTTCCATTGCCCTACTCCATAGGGTGTTTTACACAGATTCTCTTATTTAGTAAAGGTTTGGGATACTTTGGATATTGCATTATTTGCTTGTGGTTACCTGTCTCCTGATGTCAGGTTTTGTGAGGTTTTACTCATACAGAATATATTAGGATTGACTGGTCTAATGCTGCTACAAATGCAAACTGGTCAAAGTATATCAATACAGATTATTATGATGCTAAAATGGTTTGGAAAGATTACCAGAAAAGATTGCTTTGTAAATGAAATTTTTGGTATGTCGTAAAAGCAGTACATAGAACATATCATTGATGAAATGATTGATACCAGAGATGGTGTTGAGCTCATTAATGACATGGATGGTTTGGTGACATCCAATCGAATTGAGAGAACTGACGTCACTAAATTCCAGAAATGTTTCACTGGCAAGTTAAATAACGATACTGAACCTGTACAAAGAGGTCCAGTTTCTGATAAAAAAATTCCATATAGGAAATACTAATACAGAATACTAATTTTCCGTTTATTGGCCTGGAAAGACAGAAAATTGAAATTACAAATGTTCAACAGTGTGTGAATTTAGCAATTAGAATTCAACAAATCCGGTTCACTGGAAGACCAAATTATCTGGAAGCCAGGTATCAAATAAAACCTGGCCTCAATGTTTACATTTATTGATGATTATATCATTGTTTCCTTTAAAAAGGAAGCCAGCAAATCTTTTGACCAGTTATCCGAATTGCTGGATGAACTTAGTCTCCCTATGAATCCTGATAAGAGGACCCCCCTTGTAAAGCTTGGAACTGCCCGGAAATTAATATTGATATTGCTCAGAATATTTTGAGTGTAGATCCCCAGAAGCATCAAACTATTCATGACGAATGCTGTTTCCTTATACACAAAACTAAATTGAATAAAGGAGGTATGCAATTTTTGTCTGGGAAGTTAATTTATATACATAAATGTGTTTGACCAGCGAGAATCTTCTTTAACATTTTCAGAATATTTTAGAAGTAGTAATAGTAGAACAATGTCTTTAACTGATGAATTTTATAAGACTGTTGACTAGTTTATAAAATTCATCCAAAGTTTTAATGGGGTTACATAAAGAGATCTGCATTTCTGACTGGACTTTGTGTCCTGTAGTATATGGAGAGCTACACATTACACATAAATACACATTACAATACAATACCTCTCATGTACTGATAACCAGATTTTTGTCTTTCCTTAAAATTCTGTTTTTACTCCCACTCCTAGATGAATCTTTGACATCCATACCTTATATAGAATTTCAATGGCATGTTACATATTGCCTGATCCTGTTTTATTTAGAGCCATTTTCTTGACTGCCTTTTATAGATTTTTACGGATGTCAAATGTAGCACCTCATAAATCTAGGAATTTTGATCCAGACAGACATTTCTTTAGACATGATGTGACATTTACTGAGGCTGGAGCTCTTTGTTATTAATTGAATGGACAAAGATCTTGCCAACAATTTACATGAAAATTCCGATCAGCCCTCCACTCACCATAGGTCCAGTTAGTTCAAGGAGTTATAATGTAAAATAAAAAATATGTATCCAAAATTTGTGCCTAGTATTGTTGGCTACCATAGACTCTTCAGACTATTAGTAATGCAGAGTGATCCTGATGCAGGTGTATAACTATAATATTTATAATGTTATTCCATGATTTGTGGCGGGTATCATTGTCCAAAGAGTCTTCAGATTATTGGTCTGCTGCAGTGGGCTGGGCATAGGCATCTGTCTGTAGTTCTTTGTAACCTGTATGGTAATTTACTGCACTGTCGATCCTGTGTATGGGCACATATAAATGTTCTCATGATGACCCTATGTTTTATTGTGATTTTAATACCGTTACATGCCTGCTATTCCATATATGCATGTTTGTATGGGGTTTTAAAATTCATTCTATGAATTTCAGATCTGAGCAATTTTATTAATTCGAATGATAATGATGATATATAGATATATATATATATTTTACTAACATGTTAATAAAATGGCTCAAACCATAATTCCTGTTTACTTGTTTCCATGTCGCTTTTTGTCAACATACAACTAAAGCCATTAACTATTATCAAACTATTATGAAATTTGAATCTGGATATTTAAATTTCTGAAAAATAAATAATTCATGATTTCTGTCACATTGGTTACCATAACCACCACATTTATAGGTATAATCCATTCCCACAAATGGACAATGAATACAAATGACAACCAAGCTTTAATTTGTATTTCATATTAATTTTATGCCAATTGATGTGTGTGCAAAAGTTAAAATGGGATGTATAAAATGTTATATAGATTACCTTAAGAAAAGAAGATAGTACTGAAAATATATCAGGTTGTGTAAGGAGTTAAGGATAATGCCCTCCTGTCATCTTTTTTAGTGAAATTGTGTCAAAGTTGGGGTTTTACGTCCCGTTCAACAGCCAGGGTCATATTGGGACAGGTCCTCAGAATTGCCACTTGTGGGACTCGAACCCACAGAGGTGACAGCCTATGATTAGATGCCAAACTTGCTAACCACTAGGCCACTGAGGACCTCTAGTGAAATTGTGCAACAAATATATACTTTTTATACCCAGCACAATATCCCTTTGTACTAAAGGACTCAAAACACTATTTCACACACCCTAGTAGCACAAGTACAGCCCAATCTCTGTAGTGAAGACAGAGACTAAGGGATGACCATTTATCAACCATTTATGACACAGATGTTTTTAGTCTGGCACTAGGTTCAACAGCTAATGAAAGAGGTCCACCATTTAAGTGACCATCCAAGCCACTATGTATCTGCCTGTACCTAGGTTTGAATCTACCTCTGTATTCCAAGACAAGTGCCTTGCTCAGTAGGCTACATTGACAGATAGAAGAAACACATTCTTACATAACTTTGTGCCTTTGGCAGTCTACAAGTCAATTCTTCCAAACAAAGACCTGGGGCAGCAAGAATAACCTCAATATGCTTAGAGTAGGTCCAAGATTTTCCTTCAACTAAAGAAGCAATATGTACAGTGTATGATTGCATCTTGATCAATGAGAATGGAAGTTAGAAGTTAGTAATTTGCACTAGTTATAATTTATACTAAATTTGCTATCGATTAAAGGTTAAACAACTAAGATGTATTCAAGTTTAAAATGATTGAAATAATCCCGCGCCCTTAGCTTGAACCATATAAACCAAGCCCTGATGTTTGCCTGTACAACACTATCAGCGGACGTTCACTAGAACAGTGTTAGGAATGTCCTTGGCCAAGGGAAATCTCCCTGTCAATACAGATATGAAGCATTATTAATGGTTGATTCAACTATTCAATTAAATGCCAATAACTTCCTGATATTATATTACATATGACTTATCAGGGAAGTGATGTTTTGGGATATATTCTTTGTAATTGTCCAAATTTCCAAAAACATCAACAAGTCTTTTTGTGCCTTTGTAAAACCATGAAAATCGTAAAATTAAATATAGATCCTAACTAACATAAGCAGTGGGAACAACTGGACTATCAGGAATCAACCTTTAGCTCAGCTGGTCAAAGAAATAAGTCGAAATTTATTTTTGTGTGCAATCCAAGGGCAGAAGAATCTACCCCAAAGCAGAAACAAAACAATAGATTGGAGATATACCAGTTTACATGGTAGAGAGCCTTAAAGCAATCACACCACCACCAGTCACAGTCATGAGAGTTGAATGTATCATTAAAGACCTAAGGAAGGGTCTTTCTTGACAGGAGATACATTATATCCCTATGTTTATCAGCTTTCTTGGGGAGTATGGCCTTAGTCAAACATATCTAATTGCTTCTGGTGGATTTATAAAGAGTTATTTTTGTCAACTAACCCCATTTTGCATTGGCTGACCGTTGACACAGTCTCAAATATTCCCGCCTAACTCTTGAAAGTGAAGCCAATCTGAATAGAGGCAATTGTAGCTTTTACAAAGGTTTATTTCTCCTTTGCCTCTCCAACCCCTCCTAAAGAACCATGAACATTTTTTAGTCTATAGTTTAATTTAGGTCGCTATATCACTTGAGAAGGAAGGCTGGATCTGGCTCAACCAGTCTACTCCATGGTCATCAGGAGCTTACTGACTGGTAGCAGTCTCCGTTAGAGACAGGGTTGGCATTTTTTGTTGGCTTTATTTCATAAACCAGATGTTGATTTTTAAGATACATAATTTTATTACATGATTGCATACTTGGGCCAATACAAACGACAAGTAAACTTTTAAACAATTTATTTTCTAACCTAAGCATTTAACCAACCAACATTTTAGAGAAAAAAAATGGGTTAAAAAGTGCACTAGGCACAAGTTGAGAACTAACCTACGACCAATAACCTGATTCTTACATTGTTTGTGTATTAGCCCATATGATACCAATATTACTTTGCAGATGAATTTATTATAGTGCACCATTATACATGACCATTGAATAAAGAATAGGTTTAACAAGAAATAAAGTAGACCATATATAACAATGAAACTATACACCCCAACTGCTGTTACACTGACGTTGGTGATAATCAATACTGAATGCTGAGCCAGGGAGCAGTGGTTGATGCTATCAGCTGACAAGGGAAGCCTAACGATGGCTTCCTTTAACATCCTGTGCATTTGATTATATGATCATAGGCCTTGCACAAGCCCATCCACTAGCTCTAGGCCCGGACAGGTGGCGAGAAAGCCACTGACCAACTACACTCTATACAGTAATCATAAAGCCAACAAAAAATGCCAACCCTGTCTCTAACGGAGACTGCTACCAGTCAGTAAGCTCCTGATGACCATGGAGTAGACTGGTTGAGCCAGATCCAGCCTTCCTTCTCAAGTGATATAGCGACCTAAATCTGAATAATTCTTAATCTACAGCTTGACATGCCTTTGATATTCAAGAATTGCTTATAATGTAACATGTAAATACAGCATTTTAGTATTGCACACCAATTCTCGGTTTAATTGGAAAATTATGAAAATAAGGTGTCTCAGATACATATTTAGCTGTTCAGTTAACTTATTCTAATTTTTGTGCATCTATTTACATGGTTTAAGCAAAGACAAATCTGGTTATATATGGCTTGTTATGGTTTTGATGTAATTTTATTTTTGAAATTTACCATTAAATTCTAAAAGTCTAGCTTTTTAGTGCAAATGATCCCTGAATAAAATGATTATCAGAATGTGAAAATAATATTTCAGCAGAAGATTACAAATACAAGTAATTATTAAGGAAGTACCAAAAAGTAGAATTCTGTATATTCTCATGTGAATTACGTTACAGGTCATTTTTAATTTCCTCAAGATGTAAGGATGACAAGAAGACTATATATGACAAGCATATATTGGCCCTTGTTGCGTATTAGAATAATAGCAATATCAACACAAAGCTTGAATTTTATATTTTGTTTAGTTTAAATCAGTGAATTATGTTACTGTTAATTGCGTTACCCTGAACTGACAAAATACGGGTAATTTTTCCACAAGCAGTTGACTGCAGCCCAATCTGATGTTAAGAAGTTCTAATATGTAATTTTCTAGAATTGATGAGTCAATGATTCAGTATTTTATTATTGACAACAATTTACTCTTTAGTGTGACATTTATGCTGTCATTGACTACAGTCAATTGTTGCAGTATGGAATTAAATTGTGGAAGGGTGAGAGAGATGGAGATTATTTACTTCAATAATTTGTAGTTAATCTGTAATTTTGCTTAAACCTTATGAATGCATTTTTCCTGTAAACATAAAATAGGGGATATCAGAGTAAAAATTCAAAGGGCTTATGAAGAATGGAATTAGCTCAAATAGATGCACAGACAAAAACAGTGCCGGAGTGTGGGAGAAAAGAAGCAGAGTAGGCCAAAAAATACTGTATACTTACAAAAGACTAGGAATGGGGTGCTTCACTTAAAAGGCTAAAAGTTCACTGAAGTATGTTTTGCATTGAAACCAAAATGTAAAGACGGCTCCGCTTTGTTGTCTGATTGCCTATAGAACCAGTAAATGCTGAAATTTTATCCTGTTATTCCAACAGAACTAGGCTATGATGGTGTCAAAAATACATCCACCATTTGTAGTCAGTGTTTTGATGGTGGACATTTTAAGACCACTTGTGATACCTTAGAGAATACATAACTTACAAGGTAAAGGTAAGTACAATAAAGACTAGTCAAAATTGATTGCATCTACCATTCTCAGAAATTGATTTTGTAGCAGCTCAAAACAACGGCTCGTAAATCATTGATTTATCAAATTTATCAAAGTTTGAAATTTCACCAAAGTTAGTACTTTGCTAAATGTCAGTTCAAAGAGTGGATGCTAATTCAAATGAACAGGAAGCTGGGATGCATTGTGGGAAGAGGGTAAGGCCATATTATGCAAAGTTAGTCAGCCCACACCTTGTAAACTATGCACATTAACTTTTCAAGTTTAATCATGAATATACAGATATTGGTATTAGCTTTTTAATGTATACATGTATACTGCTTGTGTTCCACACCATCTGAGAATAATAAGACACTGTTCTTAATATCTAAGAACAGAATTTGACAAAAAGCTCTGACATTTGCAAACAAAGTAAGTGAATTACATTACCATTTCATGGACATTTCCTTGTTGTTATAACAACTTCAGATTAAATGTAATCTGAACAAAAGTTAAAAAATGTCATTTGTGACATTATGTTATGAAAAATAACCCGCTTAAACAAAGTAAAATTAACAAACACTTTTGTAATTTCTGCAAAAGTCTTATAAATAAGCATTCTTATTTGGTATTCATGTTCATTTTATCCCGTTAAGATGCCAATTCTTGAACATAATACATCAAAAGATGCATTTATAGCTTTAAAAGTGTTTACACACAGTTCATCGACACTTTGACAATGGAGTGATAGCTTCAGAATTTTATATTTAACAGTCTTTACCTTGATCTACTTGCTTCCTTACTCCATGTGAATTATATTACCCAACATATAAATCATAAACAATTAAAATAAAAGGTATTAGCACTGTTGGTTTCAGTTGAAGGGGAACACACTAAGTAAGATAAGCCAGTTCAAGGAACACTTTGGAGTTTTATTAAAACTGTTAATAAAATTAACTTGTTAAAACATTAACAATATTACCCTTTTTTAGTACTATACAAGCTGCATATTCATCATAATTCAACCTGTCATAATCTGGTGTTTCTGAATCACAATCAATGAATATTAGCATTATTAATGACATCAAGAACTAAAGTACTCTTTGGTATCACTACAACTATCTGTAAGACCTTTTTACGACATAAGTCTGGTAACCAAAAGTACTATGAACTACTATATTACATTTTACAACAGTGAGAGCTGGTAATAAAGCGTAAGGACACTGCTAACTGTACTCAGTATGTACTTTGTAAAATTCTGTACAATTTTAAATGACAAGCCGGGTAAGCTTATGAAGTACTTGTGTTGATAGTTAAAGAAAGTATCACAGTATTCACTACCATTACAGTTATCTTAAAGTTATACAACCTCTAGACATCAGTCTAGTAAATATGTAACTATGAAACTTGTATTAACCATATATAACCATTATAGATGACACTAACGCTTGTGACAACTGTTATTAAAGAAGAAGGGTAGAAATTGTAATGTCAAATAACTAAAAAATAGTAAAATACCCAAACCCAATCAGGTAGGTTTGTTAAGAAGTTGTTGAAATGTTGTGGGAACAGTGCTAGCAGCTTTAGGTGTACACTTAAGATAGTGCCAGATTGCCTCACTTTGCCAGTTGCCATAGTGTTTGATATTCTCAAATTGAATATTATTATCAAAAGCCATGGATGCTCCACTTCTACGGAACATGTGAAAGGTATATTGAGATGGGTTCAAGCCCATGTTAGCCATGACTAACTTCAAAAAAATCTAACTTTGAAGGCCACAGTTGTTTCAATTGCAGCTTTATTCTGAATTAAGAATAATGGTGTCTCTTTAGTATAATTAAACTTAGCAATCATGGCTTTCAAGGCAGTAACTGGACAAATGTGATAATTATCTAATTTAGGCAACTGCACTACTTGATAATCACCATCAAATGATGCACCAGGGGAACCCCAAACAATATCCCTAAATACTGGATATCTTGTCTTGTCAAAACTCTTCATGGAATTTGGAACTAGTGAAGCCAATCTGAAAAACCCAAAGTAGGCCACCAGAAATAGGGCCCTATATGTAATACCATTTTGAAATTTTGTTAATTTTTTTGACAATTTCTCCAAGAGCGAAATGGATAATACACTCTTGACTGTTACCCTAAGTTTAGCGTTCATTTGAACTGATTTAATCAGAACATGATTTTTCTACTTGTCAAGGCAACAATGGGCCAATTAAATAAGCCAAAATAATGCTTCAAGACTGACAAATGATTTCTCATAGAGCAAGCACGTATATTGTTCTGAGCCAAATATTCAAAATAAATCACCACAGTTTGTAAACTGGCTGGCTGGTTCAAGCCCATGTAGACCATCACAGACAGAAATAACTTGAACGAAGCCGCATAGGAAGCCAAAGTCCTTGGTCGAAGGCCACCAGCAATACGTTGATCAGCCAATTGAAGCATATGGTTGGTAGTAGACGTCCCTACAAGTCAAACAAGACACAGCAGCACCTGGACACAGTAAATACAGGGGGCTACAAGTCCCAGCAGCCAGCTCAAAGTCAAAGTTTTTTTGTTTTTTTTAAATAGAAAAATCTGGTAATAAAGAATTTGGTTCCACAATCTACCAGTTACATTGCTTTAATACTCTAACTGGAGAAAGTTCTGATGCCTCATATGTATGCCATCTTGATAATATATCCGCATATGTATTTTGAACACCTTTAATATGTTTGACTTGTAAATCAATGTTAAATGCTGCTGTATATAACAATACTGTCCTAACTTCTGCCATTAACCAAATATCTTTAATTCGATTCGACTGGAAGGCATTAACCACTGCCCAATTGTCACACCAAATTATAATACCTTGGTTGGCCCAACACTGGTGCCAAGTTCTAATTGCTAACACAATATTAATGGCCTCAAAATGAATTATTGAACATAAATTCTGAATTAGACTAGGAATTGGACAAGTATATACTCTAGTACCATATATCCCGCCTACTCTTTGTAAGGAAGCATCCACATACACTTGTTGTGGAGTTGCAGTTCTAGGAAAAATCTCTATTGAACTGTTAAAATACTTGAGAAATTTCTGAAACCACATAATATCTTTGAAAAAGGATTGAGGTAGTTGAATCGTACCTCTAACTGGAGTGTTACGAAGTACTCCAAGTACACGATTTACAAATAGACATGCTGGACGAACACAGCGATGTATATATAATAATTTGCCTGTAAGTTTTTGTAATTGGTGTCTAGATGCATGAGTACGGTTCATCCATTTAGAACACATTTCCTTAACTTCGAGCATTTTATTTTCTGGGATTTTTAAGATATTAGTCCTGGCATTAATTTCAATCCCTAAACAAGTTACTTGTTCACCTGGTTTCTCTATTTTCTTTTGATGTATGGGTAAACCCACTGCTTGCAATATATTGGTTAAGGTTTGAAAGGCATTGGATGCGTTCGGTGGGGACGTCACTCCAATGTAATCATCCAAATAGTTTATAACCCATACGTTACGCAAACGCAAGTGATGCGTAATGACGTCAGTGCACATCTGGCACGCTGCGGCCCCTGTACAAAATCCGAACGGAAGTCCTACGTCAATGTAACGTCTACCTTGCTATTGTAAACCTAATAATGGGTAATCAAAGGGATCAATTCGTAAATTCCGAAAAGCCCTTTCTAAATCAATTTTAAAAAGTAAGGTACGAGGACCAAGAGTTCTGATCTGCTGGACTACATCGTCTACAGTAGGATATTTTAAAGTAAATGGTATTCCATCATATACATCAGCAGCAACACAGCATAACACTTTGCCCCAGGGGCCAGGACAGATCTACGATTACTCTCACACCTCCGTCTGGCTTGTCACGAGCCATAAGTGGGGATACATGCAATTTTTTGAATGGTATTTCCTCTATGGGTCCCACCATTGCTTGTTTTTCAACTTCGACATTAAAGTATTTATCAACACCCTCTGGTCTCTGAAGAGCAGAGGCGTGATTTTTGATTTCCTCTTTGAATTGAAAGACATCATAATCCAAATTAAGTGGAAATCCAAACTGAAGATATTCCCCCAAGATCTTAAGGTCATAATTTTCAAGTAAGTAACGCCATTCTGGTATGTTCAAGCCTGAAGGGACCTGTATTCTGGCCCCTTTATAATTAGGTACCGAGAACGCAGCTACTCTGCTGTGTATACTATATAACCATTTACTAGAATTTTGAAATATACAAGTTGTTACTTGGTTTCTAATTTTGATACGTGGTATACTAAATGGAATAAAGCCAAAAGTTCTACCTTTGTAAGTTTCAATGCCTGACCTGCTGACATTATGCTGGGGAGTTACCTCCCCCATGATATTGTTTTCTAGTTTACTCTTTGTCATTTCGACAATACTGGTTTCTATTAATTCTTCTGAATTATTACACCATTTCTGAGAGGATGCGTTCTTTAACATAGCATTTGCAGTTATATTGTCGAATTGAATTACATCACTCGTGTCCTTCTTAATTACCTGACAATTATGCATTTGCTCATTAAATTGCAGACAACCCATACTATCTGATATATTTTCAATACAATTTACCATGTATGGGCCTCTATAACACATTATATCATCTTCAAGGTCATGACATATTTTTACTTGGTCATTGAACTGGCTATTATCAATTTGTAAGCCCGTACCCACTTCATCTGGTGAATTAACCTGTGAGCTATGACTTGATTCAAGAGTGTTGATACTCTTGAATTCGACAACAACTATTCTCAGTCTTTTAACTTTCCTTCAATAAACGTTTTACATAAATAGTTGTATTGAAACGACTGATTAGTTAATACATTTTGGTTGTTACTACTACCATTCAACCATTCACTATCATTTAGTTTATCTGACATAGCAGGCCCGTACATAGGACTGCCAACATATTTTGACATAGCAGAACTGCGACTGGCTGCATTCTCCAGCCAAGTCACAGGATATGGATTGTCGTCTATCTTGACATAAAATACCTTATCTAGACTAACGGCCACTTGGCAACTATTGTTGACATAATTAATAGGGTAAAAAGTTTCAGCAAATGGATTGAGCTTATGTTGTGGTTTACTCTTATAATAACTCATGAATGTATCATTATTTTGTATCTCAACAATCTGTACCTTATCAAAATTATATAAGCAACCATAATTACCGTCTTTCTTTTGATTACAGGTATGTGAGTTGCAAACATTTCAAGCTTTCTGTTCTTTGTTTTTAACTTGATCATTTTTAACATTTCTTCCACCATTTTTCATTCTCAAACACTTTTGCATGGTATGTTCAAACTTCCTACCCGTTTCTCGAAAACAGTATGAACAGATGTGTTGAAAAATAGTGTTGTTCAACACATGATCACTTTCAAACTTACAGTTACCTTTATTGAAATGAATGCAAGGTTGGATTATATCTTGGGTATTAGTGCTACTTCTATGACCCTGGACCAGTCTTTGAGTATTTCTACCTTTAATTTTCTCGACTAGGTCCAGCTGTTCCCAACTAAGTTTGCCCCTCTCCATATCTTGGAGTACTGCAGCATGTGCCTTCCTAGCTGTATTCATAGACAATTCTATCGCGTCTTGCATCAGATATGTTAAATATTGTAACATATTCTCCCTAATTTTTGAATTCCCTTCCTCCAAGATACAGAAAAGAAAGCATTGCATCCATTGTTCATTAGTCAGTTCATCGTATGTTGGTTGCTTACTACCCGAGGCAACAGAACAGAAATCTTGTGGCCAATTTATATGTTTGTGAATTTTTGCAACCCCTGCCCTATATCTCCCAGGTTTTAAACTTTGAACTGGCTTACCTGCTGTTTCTGTTCTCGAGGTTTGCTGGTAGTCTTGCAGACGACGTTCTACTTCGGCTTGTATGCGTGAGTCAGATTTAAGATCTTCAAAAGAAGGCAACTTTGCAGGTCGTGACAACTCGCCTGGAAGTTTGGGAGTTTTCAACTTGGATTGCTTGTCCGACTTCGGTGAACTCTGAGCTGAGGGTGCGACTACAGACAGTTCATTTAAGCTCACTCTTTCCTCTTGTTTACGCAAACGTAGTTCTTGCTGTTGTAACTGTTCATTCATAGTCTGTACAGAGTTTAATAATAAATCTAATTTCTGAGCTATTACCCCATCAGCTTGAGCACCAGTCGACTCGTCCATCGTAGCTCCCACTTCCTCTGTAGGCGAAACTTCTGACTCCGCTGGCCCTTTACTTGCCTTAGGTTTGTCTGGTTTATTTTTGTGTACACCGTGTTTTGTCATTCTGAAAAATTTGCAAAATAAATGAGAGGTTGACCACAGCACGAGAAATCAACGAAACTAGCTCCAAATCGATAATATAAATTTCAAAGCAAAAGTCAAGATTTCTCGTAATGTAGTAAACACTCCCTGCTGAATTTCATGTGTGACTAGCAGCATGAAACCCACAACTAAAGAATTCGACAGCGTGGTGCCCTATTTAAAAGCAAATTGGCGGGAGTTTATGCAGACAGTGTAGTTTCTCATGGACTCCAAATATAACTTGTCCTTGAACACGGTGTACGTGACTGGCAAAGAACTAGTACTAGGAGATACTGTAAACTGTGTTCTTTTGTATCATAGAAACTTCTGCCCCCCAACTGAAGTGGTGTGCTACATACCTCGCATCACCTACCACTTGTCCAATATGTTTTAAAAAATCTGTTGATTTCTAGATTTAATTGAACAAAACTTTTAAGACAACAATTGAAACAGTCACATTGTAAATAGACATTGACCTGAAGTTACTTTCTAACTTCCATTGTGTTTTACAGATTTTTTTTCAGACATATATACATATCTTTTCAAGAAAAATATATTTGAATCAGATCAGTGGTATTTTATTTGCTTCACTGTGTCTTATTATTAAGTTTACTATGGTTCAGAATTAAATGCATATTATTATTTCATTTATATAATTATTTAACTGCAATAATCACAAAGCTAGTATGAGTTAATGTCATTCACAATGCAATTTTTTTTAAAGATTTGGCAACATGTACACAAAATGGCACAAAAAAATCTGTAATAGTCAGCAATGAAAAATTTTGTGGCAAGATGCTCTACATGTTTTGTAACCAAATAGATATAATAGGAATATCTCATTTAACTGAGAATGAGTGTACAGTACTTGCATGTCAATTTTGGCAACAAAACTTGTACAGTAGTGTGATTAGTAACCTTGCAGACATTATTAAAAGGTGTTACTATAGTATGGGAATTATGTCTTAACACAGTAATAAATGCCCTATCTATATATATCATTTTGTACAGTTTGTACATATCAGTCCTGATTGACTGCAGCATTTATATCATCATCAAATGAATCTAACAGTGTAAAACTTTACATGTGACTGATCACAGTATTTGTATGACCATAAAAAGATGTATGTAATAGTATCTCTGTAGTATTCAAATCATTCATGATATGGTTCATATGAAATTTTTCTTAGACACAACTTCTTATACATATGTTGTATATGTGGTCTTAAATTGATGTGATAATTATCAGTATTAGCACATTTTGTGGATATGTTGTGTTACATCATAATGTACTCATGCGTCTAGTCCTTCAAGTTAATGAACATTGTTTTGTTTTTATTCAGAGTAACTTTTAGTAATCATCTTTTCAATAGGCAATATTTACTAACTTTCATCATGAAGATAACATTAAACCTTATAGTCATGTACTACCATTATGTTCATGTATGTGAATTTCATTTAATTTTAAGTCTTTCTCTTTTTTGACCTTACTTACAATATTATTTAACCTTAGCCCTCCATTGACAGGGACTTTCTTCAAATAACAACCACAACCCCCTTTTATATTTATTTATCTCCTCTTAAAACCCTTTTCAAGTAAGAAAACAAAAGATCAAAATTATAAAAGTAAAAACGTTATTTTTCTCACCTCACCTAAATTTGCTAATTTAAGGAAACCTTAACTTAATTTAGGCAAAATTTCATCAAACCACTTTAGGATGACCTTAACTGCTCACCATATAAAGGTCACCCTTAACTTAAGGCCCTATTTGTCTCAGCAATGCTTAATTCATTTAAGGTAGCCTGAACTCACTAATCAACATACAGTATGTTTACATATATAAATAATTTTAGATGTTTCTATGTATATTTAAATAAAATATATAATCTCCCAAATTGGGGCTTTTATTTAATTTCACCCTAACCTGAGGCAGTATGAAGTCCAAGACATGCTGGGATTCCCCTTTTATCTTTTAAATCGTATAAATCAATTAATCAAATAAATTAATTTGCGTACAACAATACAAACACAGTGTTTGTATTACCATCTGGTTACTCAAAGTTTGGATGGTTAGCTCTGTACATTAAGTAGCATGTTAGTTACCGTCACCAGGAAGTTATGTTCTGGGGTGAGTTCATTTTTTGTGGCGTGTGTAGAGCACGGCCATGAAGGGGCCTGCTGTGCCAGTTGACACTAGTGGTTTCTACTTGATGCTATTCTAATACTGGGGACTATCCTCACAATCCTCACTGAATTGTTTAAAAACTTGTTTACTACCTACAGCCAATGGCTTTCATGTGGCATATTCTTTAATTAATATTGTCTGGGGTTTGTCACTTTGAAATTTGCAAGCAAACAGTGCATGGGGGATTTGTTTTACATGCAAGGAATATTTACATTTTATATTTTGATTTTGGTTAGGTTTTTAGTTTTTTACATTGAATTAGGTTATATATATTTGAACTTTGTGTATTTGAACAATATGGAAAAGAAAACTCCAGCCAGTAATGTACATAAGAAGGTTACAGCATCAGCCAGGGCCAAGATTTCTACTAGGAAAGTGAGGAAAGTTGCGTCACAAGTCGACGGTTCATATATACAGGACAGTAATGGTGTGAGTACTGTTGGGAATTTTTCTGAACCTGTGGTTTCCTCATCTTCATATGCCAGCAATGCTGATATTTTATAGTATTTGCAGATGATTGATACTTCAACTCAAGCCTTGGCATGTCGTGTTGAACACATTGAACACGCTGCAAATTCTACCCCTATTCAGAATAGGCAGCGTTCACACTTCCCTGAAGCTTCTGCTGAGGGTTTCCTGCAAGCTGTGGGTCAGGGTTCTAACCCAAGTCACACTTTCCATTTCCAAGAGGGAGTATCTACCCGTCATTCATTACAAGGTGGTGTTTAAGGGCTGATGTCCAGATGTGGTGACAGATCGGATCTACTTTCTGCTCAGATTTCTTCAGGCTTGTCAGCCAATCCATGGTTATTTCCTGAGATGGGTGCTTCTGATGATAGGGATGCAATATTACCTGACATTAATGTGATCAGAAATAATCCTAATATTTCTGATGCTGTTTCAAGAGTGTTGGCTTCATATGGCCTCATACAGCAGTCAAGGCTTCAGGCTTCTCAAGGTAAGCCACATTCTGGCAAGAAATCTGGTCGTTTCAATTTAACGGATCTGTGTATTGCTCCACCTGAAGCTAGATATCCAAATGAAGGATTTCAAGTTTCCTCAGGTAACAGGCATATTGGTTATGATAATTTGACCCTTCCCCAGTGGGCTGCTGGTCAGCTGACGAATGTGTTGCAGATCAAAGATACAACACTTATGAAACAAGCTTTGCTACAGGCAGTTCTTTCGTTATATGATGCATCATCACTTACATGGCCTGTGGTGAGGGGAGCCTGGACAATGTCGATGCATGAAGTTGAGGATGGTCATTTAGGATGGAATGACGCAACACAGTGGTCCTTAAATCATTTAAGTGCATCACAGATCTCCATGGTAAACCAACAGACAGCTCCAGAAAGAGAAAGGTTTGTCATTATTACAACGAAGGTTCATGCAGTCATGATGGTCATCATGGTCAGTTTTGTTATAACTGTTCTTTCTGTGCTAAACATGGCCATTATGTTTCTCATCCAGAGGTCAAGTGTTTTGCAAAGAATAAAAGTCAAGACAAGGTAGTAGCTGGTAAATAGGATCTACAGTAGCTGCCTGAGTAGCTTTCCACAGGACATAATAGTGTTCATGATATTTTTGATGGTAATGTAAGTGGGAGTGGGGATTCTAGTGACTGTTTTATTGTTACTGCAGTTGATAATGACGTAAATGTTCAGTCAAGTAACTATGTAAATTATGTTTGTATTGTTTATCTGTTGATAATCATGTGGTTAAATCTGCTGCTGTAGATTCATGTTGTATGTCAAGGTCGTATAATGTGGAAGGTCACATGCATAATGTTTCAGTAACACAACATGTTACCAATTTTTCATATTGTGATATTTGTGGAAACATGGTTGTGGAAAAGTGCGAACATTGCTTTAACAATTGTATTGTGATAGTTTCATAGCTCCTAATCAGCTGGCAGAACAGCAGCAGGAATCTGGATCCACGTCAGCAAGCAGTCAATGACAGGTACCACCCCAGGGGCTGCCACTAAGGTAGAAGCCAAGCTGGACCTCATACTCAAACGTATGGACCAGTTAGAAAGCAAAAACCATGAGCTGGATGCAACAGGTTGCTGTCAAGAAGAAAACCAAAAATCACCACATTTCACACAGTTCTCCGAAACGATCACACACGTGTTCCAGAATATGTTCATCTCACCGGTCATCTAGGTCGCAGGCAGTCAAAAAGGATGTCTCTGACGCTCAGGATTCATCTGATGACGACGTCACCACAGACACCTCATATTCTCGTATTTCTCACTCAGGCCATGACAGTCAGGTATCAGATCAAGTGTCAATGGACTTTCTGAAAACAGATGAAAGAGTCCAGAGGAAAGTCCAGCGTCAACTGGAGAGGCTACAAGGCAAACAGCGTCACTCAGCAGGTAATAAAACCATTAAATCCGGGTTACATAGGGCTGGGGACTCTGCAGTTAAGCAAGAAATCAGCTGGCCCCATCACCACTGTTTTGCTGGCCCCGGGGGGCAGCTTCCTGACTACAAGGAACTGTGCCCACTCCAATTTATGGTTGGGTTCCTGGGATGTCTACAAGAAGAGAATAGCTCCACTATTAAGGCGAATATGGTCGAGTATGGCAGACATTTGTTTCAAGATGCCATAGAAACGAACTGGGCCACAGCCAAACACGCACATATGGTCCTCCTCCAAGACATTGAGAGGGGAAAATGCACCTGGAGAAAGACGGATAAAATTGAAAAAATTCGGATCCGAAACACGGCGCGAGTTATCAACACTAAACAGCCCCCTTCCCAGACAAAATCTTTGAAATCCAGCAACCATGAGAAAGTGTGTCAAGACTATAATGTCAACAACTGTCAGCAAAGTGCAGATCATATTCAAAATGGTCAGATCCTGAAACATGCGTGCTCATACTGTTTCCAGGAGGCAGGAAAATTTTGTCAACATAAAGTTCAAGATTGTATTCGAAGGCGAAACAATGAGCAGAAAAATTCGAAAAATTCCAGCTGATGGCTAGGAGTACGACAGGTCAACACCAACAGACTGTATAATACAAACAAGTATAGGCAGGACAGTACGGTTAATGATTCAACATGCAATTCGAACACATGGGACAGTAGTTTTAGTGAAGCATTTTCAGGCCTGGACGTATCAGGTATATCTTTGTATCAATAGTCATATTTCGCATCTTCTATTAGTATCATAGACGGTTTAAGTGATTTTAGCCAAGGTTCAGTGAACCAAAATGTCACAAAAGATTTTAATAAGGCTTGTAATGAGAGCAATATCATAGTGCATCTGTGTAATTGCAACAATAATGACTTTGACTGGTGTTTTATTCATCAAAAAGTGAAGGTCATTGACTTAAATCCTAAACAAACACAATTTGGCTTCGTGCCACTTAACATTATAGGTAAGTGCCTCTATTCATGCCTACAGTGTCATTGAATATTAAACAATTGGATCAATGGGCTTTCAAAGCACATCAATTAGTAAAAGCCAGTGGCACGTACAATTATAAAGCATGCAGGATCAAGGTCCCCACTGAACTTAATATAAAAAATTGGAGGGCCCTATGTTCAAATTACCATGACCAAAAGTTACTTGATTATCTGGAATACGGTTTTCCTTTGTGTATTAATAGGGAACAATTTCAGTTCAACACAGAATGTGCCAACCACCCCTCAGCAGTTAATTTCCCTAGTGATGTAGATACTTACTTCAAGAAGGAGACCAAACATAAGGCCATCGTGGGGCCTTGTGATAATATCCCTTTCCCCGTGCATTACTCTCCACTTCTATCAAGGCCCAAGGAAGGTGACACCAGAAGAATTATTGTGAACATGAGTTTCCCATATGGTGCCTCAGTCAATGATAACATCAATAACAATGAATACGACGGCATCGACTTTGAGTTACGGTATCCCACTGTGGATGATATAGTAAAATCAGTACCAGAACTAGGCAATGAAGTTCTCTTATTGAAAATTGACGTCAGCCGCGCCTTCAGGAACTTGAGGGTCGACCCCTTCGAATATGACGCCCTGGGGCTGTCTTGGGATGGCAAGTCTTATATTGATATAAGCATACCCATGGGGATGAAGACAGGAAGTGCTCTGTGTCAGAGGACCACGGACGTCATACGTCACGTCATGCAGTCAAGAAATGTGCGCGTCTACAACTATATTGACGACGTCATTTGCGTGCATCAGCATCACAACGCCCGTCAGGAATTTGACGCTCTTTACTCACTCTTTGAGTTTCTGGGATTGCCCATCAACCCTAAGAAGGTAGTGCCACCCTCTGCTGCTCTCACATGCATGGGCATCAACGTGGACATTGCATCAGGCGTCATATCCATCCCTCAAGAAAAATGTCTTCAAATACTTGACGCATGTCAACTGTATATCACAAGGAAACATATTACTCGCAAGCAGCTCCAGTCCTTGCTGGGTAAGTTACTATACCTTCACAGATGCGTCCCTGCGTCACGTTCCTTTGTGAATAGGCTACTCAACACCCTACGTACTAGCACTCACAAAGTGATCATAACTGAAGAAATGAAGAAAGATCTGAGCTGGTTCATACAGTTTCTAGTCAGATTCAATGGCAAGTTGCTGTTCCCAGACAAGCGTCAAGAAATTGACGTATACGTTGACGCATCTCTCTCAGGGCTAGGAGCTTACTGGAACAACAATGTGTATGCAGTGTCACGCCCCATCTTGTCCACAGCTGGCTTTAACATAACACACCTGGAGATGATGATGTTATGTTAACCCTAAGAGTGTTTGCGCATGTGTGGGAAGGCAAGAAGATAAGGTTCCACATTGACAATCAAGCAGTTGTATATTCATTAAAATTTGGCAAAGTTAAAGATAATATTCTACAGTCAATAGCTAGGACCATTTGGTTGCTTGCAGCTTCTCATGACATTCAGTTACAATACTCACACATACCTGGCATCCTGAACAAGGAAGCTGACGCCTTATCAAGGGTTTTTGAGCAACCAAATGATTACTGTCTGTTGTTATTGCATAATTGTGTCTGCTGGCCAGTAAATGGTGGATGGTGTCAACCAAATATGTTTCTATAATTGCAGGATCAGCATCATCCCTGGTGCGTCAAGCTTACGTCAGATTGGGTCAGGCGTTACGGCCACGTACGGCGTCAGCTTACGCCTCCAAGTTCAAGCTATACTTGGCTTTCACCTCCTGGCATCAGCTCCCTACTCATGATGTTGACGCCATCCTGGCATTCCTGGAGTTCCTAACCCCGAACGGCAGCAGGGCCCAGTCCTTAGCAAGCTATGTATCAGTCCTGAAGCATTATTTTAAACTTTGTGACATTGACGCTCTGGGCCTGTCCCACAGGAAAGTTCAATTATTTAACAGATCAGTATCCATTAACTCTGTATTTATGCCAAAGTTCAAAGCTAACATCACTATTGCATTGTTGATCAAGATTGTTTCAAAATGTGATGCTCTTAAACATGGTCAAGTGTACAAAGCTGTGTTCCTACTTGCTTATTTTGCATTTTTAAGGTTGTCAAATGTTGTACCTTCCTCAGGAAAAAATTTTGATGTCACTAGGAATCTACTGAGAAGTGACGTCATCTTTGGTCCCCCTGGAGCCCATATCATCCTTAAGTGGGGTAAAGCCATGCAGGCTGCTAATTCTCACCAAGTGATCCAAATCCCCATCCTCCCCTCCTCCCCCATCTGTCCTGTGACTGCCATCAAGTTCATTTTGAGTTCCGTCCCAGCCTCCTCCTCTTCTCCCCTGTTTCTCCTCCCCCTCCCCTTGGGCCTCTCCATCCTCACTGCCCCTATGTTTCCGCCACCTTCTCAAAAATCATCTCCTTCCTTCGCCTAAACCCTGCTCACTATGGGTTTCATGCCTTTAGGCGTTCTGCAGTATCCTGGGCTGCTGACCACAATGTTCCCCTTCAGAACCTCAAAGCTCATGGGGGCTGGTCATCCTCAGCAATCAACTGCTACTTCAAACATACACCTAAAGCCTCATCTACAGTAGCTAGTACTTTCAAAAAAATACTACTACATTAATGGTTTGGGCCTTTTAAAGTCTTATAGTTTTTAACATTATAGTAATAATTGTTTGTCTGTGTGTCAATATATTTAAATATATAACATGTCGTGATTTGTTTATCATGTAAAATAAAGGCTCTTATCCCAATAAATGTACATGTATTTATCACTATCTTCAACTGTCAACTGTAACCTCAACATATCTTGGACCTTGACCTTGACTGTGTTAGTTGTGCTTGACACAACATTTCAGTTAAGGGCTTGGTCGGTGTACTACTACTAATTCATAATCACCTCTCAACACTAGTGTCATGTTAACTCCTGTAATAACCAAGCTTATGGCCCAGGTCAAGTCAGTAGCCAGCAGAAGTGTCAACATGTGGCAGAGCAGTAGTCAACCCCACATTTTCCCGCCACTTTAGTTTACCTTCTGGCTTTCTGTGCCTTACTTGGCATTATTGTTTCAAACATTCAAGGGTCAAGACGCACCCTCCCACCTCCCCTGCATTACACCTTTGTCTGGTTATATGCAAGTCATATGCACAACACTGCTCCACCAGTCATGTTGCTAATCAATGCATCTCGTAAGCTCACAAGCTTACCCATTATGTTCTGTGTTGGGCCTTTTAAAGTCTTATAGTTTTTAACATTATAGTAATAATTTTTTGTCTGTGTGTCAATATATTTAAATATATAACATGTCGTGATTTGTTTATCATGTAAAATAAAGGCTCTTATCCCAATAAATGTACATGTATTTATCACTATCTTCAACTGTCAACTGTAACCTCAACTTATCTTGGACCTTGACCTTGACTGAGGCATAGTTTTTCTTATAAAATATCATAGGAACACAACAGCGTTACACTCTTAGAGAGAATTTAAGCAAAAAAAAAAAAGAAAACAGAAAAAAACCAAACTCCTGACTTCTCAGTAAAATAACTCCCAACTTCTTAGTAATACAGACATGCTTAAAATATGTGTGTTTGTGTATGCAGTATGTAGTGATAACACTAACTGCTCTGACTGTTTTCATTGTTCTTGAATCTCATACAAACTACCCCTCCCCACTCCTTTTCCCTGAATACCTTTTGCTAGCCTTGTCACAAGGCAATTTACCAAAAAATATGATATTTTTCATTAATCATAAAGTGTAATACATGTAATCCTAAAAACAAAATTTATTTTTACTTTATTTTATTTTTTTTTACATGTCAACATACCAGTGTTTTTATTTACTAGTACATCTTTTATGAGTTTATGATTGGTCATTATGTGCATGTCTCCTTTTTTATTCATCCAAAACATTACATAAAAATGATGTTCCTTTAGTTCTAGTTCTGATATTCCATAATTTACATTGGTAATGATTTACACAGAGTTGCCAGAATCTCTGGATACAGTGAATTGTTCCTGAATATTAAGTTATATGTAGGATCTTAGTAAAATTTTTTCAGTAAGCAAAGGCTAGCTTAAGTTCTGTAGACCAATCTACTTTAAACTGGTATAAATAGATTCTCTGTCCGTGTCTTTTTACAAGGCTAACTTTATATGTTACAAAGAGTTGGGATCCATATATTTGGAAAAAAATGCTATAAAGTCAAGTCAAAACAATTTCTTTAGCAGTATATATAAGATGAGACTAGAAAGGTCTGTTGATACACAGTTTTAAAATGTGTTGGTGTTACTGAAGTTGAGGTGAATGTAGGCTATAGTTTTTTTCATAATAGCGTACAAGAGCAGCAAGTCGTTAAAATGCCTTGATCTGTCAACATAGTAATCCTTTTTATCTTGTGGTTTCTTCTTTTCTTTTGAAAATAAAGATATCACCCATAAGCCAGAGCTTTTCCAATGAACTTCACCTGTCAATCAAAATGAATCATGACTTCTGTCGTGTTTTGTTTTGAAAAAAAAAATACAAAACATCACAAGCGCCATCATAATAATAACTGCTGTATTTGATATAGAGTTGGATGTTGCTCATACAGCAGGTGCCAAAAATGAGGTGGCGGATCTGTTTTATCTAGGTTACATGCGGATAATAACATTAATCATGAACTACTAAGGAAATTGCAACAGAAATTTATATGGGACTATGTTCCTCCTCAATATTTTGAATTAAATTTTTCTCTGTAATTGTAGGTGCTTCTGGTAATTCATCTGTACTTCTGTCAGCTGTTTGGAGGAGAACTGACTCGGCTTACAGACCTTCCACAGTTTCGGCTCATAGATTACATTTTAGAACATTTCTTTCTTATCTTATCTTTGCTGGTTTGCCTTTGCAGATCAGTCTCCACAATGTGCTCACATTTTTGGAATTTTTAGCTCAACGAAATTTTTCTGCAAAGGTAATTATGAACTATATGTCCTCTGTTGTCACAATGGCAAAGGTTTATCACTTGCAGCATGTGGATACCTCTCATGTGCAGATAGATTTCATAGTCTTTCCATGAATTCAACATTTGCTCTCACACCTAGAGGGATTTTTAATATCCCCACCTTGTACAAAATATTTTTGGCATGTGATATTTTGAATGATCCAGTCCTTTTTAGGGCTATCTTTTTGACTGCCTTCTACGGTTTCTTGCGCATGTCAAACATTGCTCCACATAGGGCTAAGGATTTGGATTACCATAGGCATTTCTTGAGGAAAGATTTAACATTTACAGATGATGGGGCTTTGTTGTTGATTAAATGGACCAAAACTTTGCAGGATCATAAGTCTTATCATATTCTCCAGTTGCCTAAGATCAAAAACCTTTTCTTGTGCCCTGTTAAGGCTCTGAGGGCTTTACTGGACTCCAAGCCAGTTGACACTAGTGGTTTTTCACTTGACGCTATTCTAATACTGAGGACTATTCTCACTGAGTAAAAATTGTTTACTACCTACAGACAATGGCTTTCATGCGTCATATTCTTTAATTAATATTGTCTGGGGTCTGTCACTTTGAAATTTGCAAGCAAACAGTGCACATGGGATTTGTTTTCCCTCCATCCCACCACTAACCAAAATTTTATGGTAGGAATAGTTTAAAATGCTTTGGCTTGTGGGTGAATGGGGTTAAAAAATTGTTTTTTTTTTCAGTTTTCATGCCTGGTATCTGGTATCGTTGGCCAGAGTGTCTTCAGGCTACATGCCTGATGCCTGCGCAGCGGGCTGGGCATGGGCATCCATGTGCATGTAGATGATATCTTGTATTACTTTATGGACAGATGTATGTCATGTTGTATGATGCACTGGTATAGGTGTATATTGTATTTCCACTGAGCTGTGCCTGGTATCACTGGCCAGAGAGTCTTCAGACTTTAGTCTGATGCCTGCGCAGTGGGCTGGGCATAGGCAGCTGTCCGAGTTATATTTTTATGTTTTATTGTAACCTATATGGTATTTTAAATTGGTCTTTATGGACATAATACTATTATTGTTATGAGTGTTATCCTGCTACTATATGCTTGCTATTTCATGCTGTATGTATGGGGCTTTTAAATTCACTATGTGAATTTCAACTCTGTGTAATTTTTAATAATTTAATGATTCAACAGACATACATGTATTTATATTTTACTAACATATAAATAAATGGGCTCAAACCATGATCCTTCCTTTTCATGTGTCACTGCTTGCTTTATCTTACAGCTAAGATCATATGACTTATCTATACCTGGCAACTGGACTTTTGGAATAAATTGGTAACATATTACAAAACCAGGATATTTGTCAGTGTGTTTTTTTCAATAGAGAATGCCTAACACTGCTTGGCAGGAGTATGTTAGTTCAGTTTTCTGTCTTAAGTTTTTGTTTACCTATGTTTATATACAGAGGGGGTTACTCGCCTCCTACCTCTGAGGTTGGCGGTTCAAACCCAGGACCTTGTGTGGGAAAGCTGGATTTTGCTTTCGTATGGTCAGCAGTTTACAGTACTGAATCTTGACCAATTGTATGTACTGGTTTCTTCTGCCCATAAAACCAACCTTCACGATATGACCTGTACAGTGTAGAAAGTGACATAAAACCTCAAATGAATAAATAATTAACCTGTGTTTATACATATTAGTTAATGCCATTGTTTACTGAGCAGCATCAATCGGTGATTACTGAACATCCCACCTTTACGTTTACTTCTTATTAATGTGTTACTTTGAAGGAACAACTACTGAAATTTAACCCAGCAATCCCACTCTTAACACTACTCAAGCCTTGCAAGGTCACTCATACCTGTTTTTACGATTGAATAAAATTAGTCTTGTACATCATCTTTAGGCCACCTACTTGAAATTAAAGTTACTTTGAAGGTTTGGACATAAGATGCTTATTGTTGTTCCACACAAAATTACATCATATCAGCGGTCATGTAAAAAATCTTGCAAAAGCCCAAATAGCAAATTGCTACTGCAATATAAATGTGATAATTTCTAATGTCACTGTATATTTAATTGTGAAAAAAGGCATAATTGTATTGTTAATTGCATTATCAATTGCTCCCCAAAATGTAAAATCATAAAATTGATGCAATCAAAAATCTAGGTGAAGAACTCTTTACAAAATCGAATTTAGCTTACTATGCTTTAAATAGACAGATAAAACCTTACTCATGTCTTTGCCCATTTGGCCATCTATCAGGAAGTATGGCGGAGGCTAGACTAATTTGTTTCCATATATTATGGCCAAGTAAGGCTAAACAATGTTTACATTACACTGGTATCTTAATCTGAAGCCTTAAGTATCTGAATATTATGGAATTCGTAGAAGATGAGCAAATGGGTTTTCAAAAAGACAAATCTTGTGAATATCAAGTAGATAATTTGACTTCAATTGTTCAACACTGGCTAAGAAAAAATTAATATACTTACACTGCATTTATTGACATGACAGATGCTTTTGATTGTATCAATCGAGAATTGCTACTGAAAAAAATATTACAATATAATATTGATGGGAATAAGAATATAATCTTCAATCAATGCTTTACTGTTTATCTGTCTTGTGCATTAAATGGAGACTTTCAGTAAATGATGCAAAAAGTGAAATTGTCCATTTTCGAGGGGTAAAATAGGCTATTACAGAATTCACATTTGGTACAAAATCATTGAAGGTTTTCTCTAAATATATATATTTGGGAGTAATATTAGATGAATATTTTAAATTTGAACAATGTGCTGAAACGATAGCTTCCTCGGTTGGTCAAGCTTTTGCAAAAATGATATCTAGATTTAAAAATTACAAATGCACAACTTTCCAAACTTTCACAAAATTTTATGACTCATGTGTCTGACCTATATTAGACTACTTCTCAACTATCTGCAGCATTAAAATTTTTTAAATACACAGTTAAACTTCAAAAACAGGGCCAAATGTTTTTGGATATACTACTGCACAAAAAAAAACCCTTACTAGACACTTGTTTGAATTAAATCTGCAAAATGATTCTAATAACTTTTGGGAATCTCATGTAAATGAAATCTGCAATTACCTAAATTAAGGATATCACTATGAAAATGGTCTGGAGGTAAATTTAATTCAAATTACTGAAAAAGCGACTTTAATGTATCAAGAATGGCAATCTAAAATACCTTATAAAGCAATAGATCGAGCATTGCATCAAAATGCATTTATTCAATATATTATGGTTGAGAAAATGTTGTTGATTTCCTTTTGGGGTGTTAATATATTGATTAAAATCTCCAGCATATCTTCCATTTAATTCAGCCCGTGTATTACCTTATAAATGATGTGTACTGCATATTGCACCATTTCAAGCTTATGCTTCAGTTAATAGCACTGTAATAACTAGAACCTTTGCTCTTGGCAAGGCTTCATATTTATTTGGACACTGTATTTCAGTTAGATTGTTTTCAGTTATTTAGTACTTTAACTTATCAGATATAACTTACTCTTGATGTTATACATATAAATTGTACTATATTTATGAACATGGACAATGAACTCTACATATGCATAAAAGACTCTGGACTGTACATAATTGTAGTAACTATGCATTTATACCCTTAAAGTATCTAGTCTCATATTATTATTACTTGTTTTGTATTAATAAAGTCTTAAGGCTCCGCACTATGGTGTTTGACTTACCCTGGGGTGGAGGGGACTGCATATTTATTTGGACTCTGTATTTCAGTTAGATTGTTTTCAGTTATTTAGTAAGATTAGCTATTGACAACTTTTCCGGCCAACTTCATTAAATTCCGTCTGCAAAGGTTCTAGCTATTTTAAGGAAAAAACAACAATCATAGCTGATTACATATGTCTCCTTCCAGGAGGTTAAAGTCGGTATTATCCCTCCTTTTATTGAAACATTCTACAAATATTGTTTATGGTAATGTTTGACTTACAAAAACAAACAATGTTTGATCTGAATCAAATACATTTCAATACAGAATTGTTGGTAATTTTTTAACACAGATAAATATTTGTGGTGAAATTTGACGTGTAACAAAAAAAAAATTATCTGAGTGTTATGCCTGTCAATATGTAGTTGTATTTGTTAAACGTCAAACACACCTTTTCGCAGTTCAGGTCAAATCAAGTGAGGTAAGTTGTGAAGCAAAGAGGTCAGGTGAAGGTCAAAATATTGAGGTGAGTGCCCGGATTTAAAGTTCATAGATGTTGGTAAAGTATTCAACACAGTAAAACACAAGGTTGAGGTTTCTATTATACATGTTAGTATCAGAGCATAGACTTTTGAAATGTTTTTAGAGATAAAATATTTTTAAAATGCCACCACATAATACACTAAAACGTGGCAAAGACAATAAACAGTAATAATACAGTAATAGTGTTCATAACTGTTAGTATCAGTGAGTCAGCTAGTCAATTTCAAGTCATAATCAATAGATGAAAGTTTGAGAGGGTGAACCAGTGTACTTTCTGATCCAGCCTGTCCCTAGGACAGCTGAGCCTATATCTAAAATAAAACTCCTTAAAGGTGGGACTAGCCAGAAGGAGTCTGAGCTCAAGAGGGCAGAAAATCTACCAACAGGGGTCAAACCCTGTATCCGAAAACGAAAGTTCCAAGATCTAAGAGCCTATATCAATCCAGTAGGAGAACTCCCCTTGGGTGGAACAGGTCCAAAGGGGTCAGGGCCCCCAGAGGTAATATGATTGCAATGAACAGGAAAAAAGATAACCTGGCTGGCCGAGTCAGGAAGCAACCTGTAGTCGAAAATCAAAAAGTTCCAAGATCCAAAGGCCTATATCAATCCAGCAGGACAACTCCCCTTGGGTGGAATAGTCCCAAGGGGGGTCAGGGCCAGAGGAGGTCACAGCTTGAAAGTCAAGCTGAGAGGGGGAGTTGCATGAAGAATAGAAATGCGAAAAAGTGTCTGGTTTGAGCTGATGAAGTCAAGGTCTGAAAGCTATGGCTAACCTGTAATATGCTGAGTCAAATGGTGATGCAGATCTGGAGTTCGAACCTGAAATTAGATATGAAGATCCAGATTAATATGATCCTGTAACACCCTATCCCAAGTGTAGTTTCTCTTAAGTTTGTTTAACAAAACGGTATCAACTGGTTTATCAGAATAAAGCCTTGGTAAAAGGTCAGCTCTTGAGTTATTAATACCCATTATGTGGCTAACTTGGATGGATATATCATAATGGGCTCTTTTACCCCTCTAAAATGGACAATTTCACTTTTTGCATCATTTACTGAAAGTCTCCATTTAATGCAGCCACAGGTTCCTAATACAGGCAGCTAAAATAGGTCTCTAGTTTTGTGGCTTGCTACCATCTGGACAATGACTGCATTATCACAGTATATGTGAACAGTGGCATGACTCAAAAATTTTGCCCAAAGTCTGATTGCTACAACAAGAGTTATCATCTCAAGGTGAACAATAGTGAGCTCAAACCCAGGGATTGTGGGTGCAGGTGCAGAAAATACTATGTTATTCCATCACCCCCTATGCTTGAAAGGCAAGCATCCAATTATATTGCACCTGTATGGTTGAAAATGAGCTTGTTATACAGAGTGACGCCATTAAAGGCAGGAAGAAAAGCCTGAAACCGGGCTAGGTCCTGAAATAATTCGCTTGTTAACTTTATTTTCTTCTTGTGAGTGTTTTTCCTGAATAGTCCTAGCATTCGGTTTGCAGGGACCACACATTTGTGTATGTATATGAGCTTACCAAGTAGGGATTGGAAGTTTTTCTTGCTAATAAACTTCTTGGAAGCTATGTGGATGCACTCTTGGTGTATAGCCTTCAGTTTGGTAGGTTCAATGATAAGAGTGGAATTATCTATATTGATTTGTATGCCCAAACATGTGAGGACCTTACACAGGGGGTTAATTTTGCTTTTGTTCATAGGTAGGTCTAGATTCGCAAGTAGTGCATATAATTGATGAAATTGATGTCCTGCGTCAGCCGACGATGCCACCCCAATGTAATCATCAATGTATGCAAATAGTTGTGCCTGCATCATTTTCTGTGTTACATATGTGACAGCGTCACTGAACATTTGAAACGCAGTGCTCCCCAGCATCCACACGAATGTAACACTAGGATCTAAGTAATATGCGTCACCCCACTTAACTCCAAATTTTACAGAATCAACCGGATCAGTTCTAAGATTCCGGAAAGCTCTGGAGACGTCAATTTTGAACAATAAAGGATAATTTTCAGCTAGAATTGCTTCTACAGTATCATCAATACTTGACACCCTTCAAATTTATTTTTGGATACTTGATCATTACCTGAAGCACCATAGGGGTGCGAGAGATTCAAGATTACATGACACCTGTTTGTGTCCTTTGGCCTGGTCAACAAAGGTGAGCAGTGAAAATGTTTGGAATCTACCCTACTTACTGGACCCAACATGGCCTCAAGTGAACCTTCAGTATCTAGGTATTGCTGAATGTCTATGGAAAATTAGATTGCAGAATGATTGTTTTGAATATCAGTAACACACAGAGAGTTAGGGTTGATATGAGAGAGGGGGAACCCAAATTTTAAATATTGTATCAACATTTGATCAGGATAACCCTCAAGGGCCTTCTCCTAGGCTGAGATATTAAGGCCAGAAGCAATTGGTATTCTGGCCTCCATGTAATTGGGTTTACCAGTAGATCTTATTATGTTTGTTATGTTAACCTGCTGTTCCACTGACTCGACCTGGAGAGGTTCTCTATCTGGGCCTATGAGAGAATTTTTTTGGACCATGGTTAAGGAAGCCCCTATACTTGTTCCTAATATTGAAGTCCTGAGTGTCTGCAAAATTCTTGGAACCAAGTGAACCAATAATGGCCTCAATGCTGGGAGGAACAATGATCTGAGTGTCAGTATTATTACTATCTAGTGTAACATCATTTGTATCAATGGCTGGCAATTCCAATGGGTCAACATTATGTTCAAGCACTTTTAACAGTTTGTCTATGAGATTTGCAATGTAGTGCTCATAAGAGCACCCAAAATGTTCATAAAAAGTACAATCTTGTATGTAATTATCATAAGCAATACTCCCATCAACTTTCTCATTATCTGTCAACAACCTGATAAGTTTATGTTGTGGAGTATAGGAGCACCAAAGTGATATTACTGAAGTTACTTCTAAAATACCTATGATAGGTTCAGGGTGAGGTACAAACAGCACATCACCATTATGAATGTATATGTGATGAAAACCACTTATGGAATCATTTTGAATTGGGTGTATGAACACAAGTTGTACCCCACGATGTCCATAGTTTTGAAAAAGCGAAAAAAATGCCTACATGGTGTAAGGTAAAATTATAGTGGTCTGTAATCCCACTCGTATCATTCAAAGATTCGTTATACACAATTGCCTCATTGCCAACAGTGCCGTAAATGTTAGTCGTGTTAGTATGTATGTACCCAATTTTTTTGCTAGACAAATAAGGGGCCTTGTGTATTCTGCCCCATGCATTAGGCTGGACCGTCTCATCTGCATAATAAAAAGTATCAAATTCAAGAGAAGATTGATCACACATTGTAAAGGGTGGCAGAGAGCATGTTGTATAATTACTGAAACAACTACAGAAATCAGTAAAACAAGCGTCAACGACACCTGATGGAAAGTTTACATTATTTGTTTCAAGGTGACACCAATGTGACTATAATGAAGTTTAAAAAGTACCCTCTGCCCTGACATTAACTGGATCACAAACACTATTTTAAACACAATACTGATGTTTTAACTATTTATATTCGTTTGTACCCCCTGAACTTTGTCCCCACAAACTTGTTCATACATGGAGCTATTTTTAAAACACCCTCCCTGATCATATGCCCTGGACACACTGTGACAAATTTGTCCAGATGGTAGCTGTGGATCCTATTTGTTGTTTACCTCTCGCTGTCCTCTCTGTTTTGCATAGCATTTCGTCTCTGGATGACTAAAAGATTTTCCTGATTTTATACAAAATGAACACATGTGCCTAAATTGCCCATGGTTACCCTCATGATGACACGAATTTTCAGTAAAATATCTGCATACTTTCATTTTCTGCTCACTTATGACTGTACTGCTGTTGGCCATGGCAACTTTCGAGGTAGATAATCTATTTATTGCCCACTGCATTTAATTGTCCCATGTCAACGTACCTTGTTCAAGCTCATGCATAAGCTACCTGCACTGCCTGCCAGGGATGAGATGTTGCATCCTTGAGAACCAATATTGTTTGTAAAAGTACTTTTCTGACTAGTGAAGGATCTTGAGTGTAGTAAATGCCACTTAACTGACCCTCTGCCCATTCAAGAAGGGTCAGGGCGTCATAAGGACTTCTTTTCTTATCCTGTGTTCCATAGTAACCTTCATTTGGCCATCTTATGTCAGGTGCACTTATACCTATCTCAGTGGTGTTGTACCGACCAGATTTTCGAGTTGAAGGCTTACCTCGTGTCACATCTTGCTTGACTTGTGCCTCAAAGGATGCCAGAACTTGTGCCACTGACTGTGAAATGGTAGAATTTTGTTAATGCCAGGGATAATATCATCAGCACTGCTGTGATGCCCCTGGGTATGGTGCTGAATACCAGGTGGAAGTGGTTGGTTAGGAGGTGGCAGAATGCCCGGGGTGATGCCTGATGGGCGCTGGTTATGATCTGGCCATCTTCCCTCGCTCCAGCACCTCCAACAGGGGGAACTGGCCCTGATGGTTGACAGTAAGTATTTGCTTCCCACAGTGCTTGGCTGGGGTCGATGGTGGGCCAAGGTCTTTGAAATTTGCAGCCCTACGTTCTGGTGGATGCTGGGTAAAGGAATTACAAGATTCTGTTGTGAGTTGCCCTCCCCTGGTGCTGTTACTTGACTTTGTGCTTCCAATTCATTAACTCTCAGCACTAATGCTTTGTTGGGTTCACCTATGCATTGCTAATATGACAGGATACTTGCCTCTGTGTCTTTGCTTTCTTCTTATTCCGTGTCATTATGCAATCCCACTCTTATAACAATATAAAAACAATATAACTTCTTCTGTCTACACACTAACATAAAATAAAGTACAAAGCTAAAAACAAAGTTCATTCATAAAATATATGGCCATGTGTAGACGATAATGCATATTTTCCTTTAAAACTTCTTGATGTTTCCTTGTTGGTCTGAAAATTCAAAGTGACCCTTCAAGTTGTTTCTAGAAAGGGAGAAATAGTAGCTATGATATGATTGGTCCAGTTAAAATTGGCATTGGAAACCAATGCTTAATGTAACTACAGTTTTAAGATAGACCCAAACTGCCTAGCCATGCCCCTAAAGCTCCCATACCTACCATTTTGTCTGCACATTATTCCTGTCCATATGTTGTTGTTTTTTTCTTATTATAGAGGATTAGTGTGGGGACTGTGTCGCAAATGGAATGATAATCCTTATGATGTAAACATGTTTAAGGGTATTGCACATTTAGATGGTATGGTGCAAATTTTTATACCTGCTGAGAATATGAAGTTCCTTCCATTGCACATTTACCCAGATTTTACATATAATTTTTAGAAGTATTCAAAAATAAGGTCAATTGGTCATCACAGTTAACAACATACAATTAAAAGTATTATTTCCCACACCATATTTTCATTTTCCATCTCCCCTTAAATGTATTTAATATCTAAATATATCCCAAACCCTTGCAAAAGCCAGAGTCTTTTAGCATTTGTACTAAGCTAATCTGATGCTTCAAACTGATCTGTATACTAAGGCATACATGCCTTAGTATTACTCACCTCCTGACATTCTCTGTGATGCTTGGTCTTTCTTTCTGTCCCTGAATACTGAAATTGGTTGACTGTTTTGGTTTGTTGTGCCTTAGGGTCCCCTTTGAATAGGGCAGATTAAGCGATCAGCGAACGGCAATCAACTACCAGCTTTCCCACTTGACCTCGGGCTATGAACTCTGATCTCAGAGGTGGGAGGCGAGAGTGTAACCACTCTGCCACCGTGGTCGCCTTTGTTCCGGAGTAATGAGTTCCACTCAAATTATAAGCCACAGTACTTTCCTTAGCCATGGAGCTCTATGATTTCACAATTCAATGAATACTTTACATTTGTGAAGGTTGAGATTGTAATCACATTAGTCTAAATGCTACTCCAAACTGTTAATATTTATATTAATCATTGAAACTAATATGTTTATAAACCTTTGATATGGCTTTACTTTATGGTGAACCTAATCTATTCTGTAAATAAGGAACAGAGTGATCTCATCCCAAGGGAAGATTAATTGATCAAATTAATTAATAACTGTGTAATTGGTGTTGCAACAAATATTTGAGGATCAACGAAGTTGGGAGCAAGTCGTATGGGTAATGTTTTCAATCAGGAGAAAACAAATGGCTTACCATTTGTCAGTTTTCTGTGCTTTTCCAATAGGATCAGTTATATAATCCTCCCAAAATTTAAACTCAGGTAGCTTTTATGTTAAGTAGCCAAGGTGGAATAGGCTATACTCCCCCACCTAGGAACTGTAATTATCGTAAGTTACAAACTTCAACACAATGCGCAACTCAGCATTTTATAGCGAGGAACTAAGTTAATAACAGAAAAACTTTCAATAAATTTCAACGGCTGACTAAAATAAATAATATAAATTAAGGCAAGTTTGTGGTTAAAATCAACAATCTTAAAAACAAAAAAATACTTTTTGTAATTCTGCTAAGTGTGTTTACACTTTCTTGACAGACATACCATATGGGGACTGACTGATATTTTAGTTTGTTGGCTTAAGGCAAGCCCTTCCCCTTTCACACTCTAGATTTCTTTTCTTTTCAGTTTTTGTGTACACATATAATAAGGATATGTTCAACACATATCCTTATGTTGATCAGTTGCACAGTCAAACTTCAGGAATAAACACCTCTGAAGTGAAGGTAGCATCAAAGTTTATTTGAAATTAAAAAAAATCATAGTACTGTAACTGGAGATATATGCAGGACTAAAAGTTCTTTAAAATATAATCATCGTGATGAGCTCTCCACAAAACAGGGAACATTAGTATTTTACTAGTTGATCAGAATAAAGAATCCACTAGCTCTGTAGAAAACAGGGAACATTAGTAGTTCAGATGTTTATCAGAATAAAGGACACGATAGCTCTGCAGAAAAGAATGAGTATAGTATTTTAGCTGTAGATCAGAAAAATGATACATTAGTTTTGTAGAAAACACGGAGTATTAGTATTTAGTTGTTGATAAGAATAAAGGATACAATATCTCTAGAAAACAGGGGGAATTAGTACTCAAATTATTGATCAAAATAAAGGATGAAACAGCTTTGTACAAAACAAGGATTATTATATTAGTTGTTGATAGGAATAAAGAATATACTGGCTCAGCAGAAAAGAAAGAGTATTAGTATTTTAGTTGGTGATCAAAATATAGCTCTGCGGAAAACAGGGAGTATTAGTATTTATCTGTTCATATGAATACAGTCGAACAAGGGCCTAACTGAGAGCCAGGTGATTAACTTACAGTTCTATCATCACCACAACCATCAGGTAGGTATGGCTTAAGAGTAAGCATGTAACTGCTAGGTGTAGCATTGTTGTGTTAAGCATTGAAGTTGAAGAGGAGTAATACACACAGGTTGGGCCAGAGCCTTTTATTTTACAGACAATACAACAATGACAGTAAATGCTAAATGTTATGGGTTAAACTACACATGTATGACGTAAAAGAATAAAGAATTTGTCACTTAAGCAATAAGAGAGATTTACCACATGACTGGAATGGCAGTGTAGCAGCGAGTGCAAACACATTACCTGTAAACAGATGTAGTGTGTTAGAAATACAGTGGTGTGTGGTAGTTGGGAGCGATCTTAACTCATCAAATTCAATCTTCATAATGTAGAAATTAGCTAGAAAAAAAGATGAGGGGGTGGGGGTGGGGGGGTAGCTACTGTATTTGGCGGGAATAACACTCATTGACATGCCACACTGTTAAGTATTCACACAATGTTAACACATAGTACACCTAGGATTGTTGACATTATTAAACAAACTAGGGCCATGGTTTCAACTCAGAAAATTTGCCAAGCAACGACACAGTCGAACGCAGGCCCTAACTGAGAGCCATATGAGTAGTTGTGCCAAGTAACAACAAACAAAAGATACAATAACTCTGCATAAATTAGGAAGTATTAGTATCCTAGTTGTTGATAAGGACACAGTCCCCCAAGAGAGTGAACACACACAGGTGAAGATACTGGTTTTATTTAGATACAACATATATATATAAATTTGTTTTAAATACTAATACTAATGCTGTGTACAATTCGTTAAAATTGAAGTTATAATGTATAGAAGTTACTCATTAATAAATACTGCTAATCGTTAGAGTCCAGCAAACTAAGCAGCATACTAATCATCATATGTAAATATGTAAATGCAAAATATGAAAATTACTAATACAAAACGCTGCAACACTTTGGAGTCCAGTCCACTAAGCAGCGTTAAATATTTCATAAAACAGTTACATTAAAAAATGCCTAAAGTGACCTTAAAGAGAAGTACCCCAAATTCTACGTTAAATGCTTAAAAACCCAACCTTAAGTTAAGGTCAAGAATTTCTTACTTACTATGGTGGTGAGGGTAACTTGCCATATAAGATGACCTTAGGTTGACAATTGATGCATACATAGATAAACCCTACAATATATCCACCCTCTACCTTGGGCTAATCTTTTAATTAAATGTATAGAGAAAGGGGAGGGAGGGAAATCAAATGTCATCATGTCTTCCAACAGTTCTGATTTCAAACTAGCTTTCTTGGTTACAGAACACCCCATTTATAAACATCTTAACCAATGTATTCCAATTGTTATTAGTATAATCCTAGCAACCCCTGAGGTTTGTATTAGCATGTGAGAGTACACACCAGGAAACCCCTGACCCCTTTATTTCTGATCAATACAAATCCTAGTAACACTAGTCACTACAGCAACTGGAATTTCTAATTCCTGTCATTTCATGGGCACTGAACTATGACCCCATAGCTTCAACTCTGAACCCAAGTTCAGCCAATCCAAAGGTTGAAATTTATGGAAACCACTGTGATGTTAACCATTACTGAATCTAGCTTGGTATCCTAACCCTACAATAACCTCTTGGGGGCAGGACTGACCCCCGGGATGCCTGAACACCCCAATTGAAAAGATATAATAGCTGTGCAGAGAATGGGGTGTATTGGTATTTTTGCCATTGATGTTAATAAAAGGTACAATAATTCTGTATAAAATCCGGTAGTATAAATATTTCATTTGTTGATTAGAATGTAGAAATAAAGTCCGAGGTTTTGTGATTTATAACCCCAGATAATTCACAAATTTCCGGCGAATAACGGACGAGCGCGCAGCGCGAGTCTGTTATTCACCGGAAATTTGTGAATTATCTGGGGTTATAAATCACTAAACTGAGGATTTCATTTCTATTATAAAGACCGGTTTCATTTATTAATCCATAAATATTACTGTAAATTTGTTTCTAATAACACCTAATTGTCGCTCTATATTTTGTCTGTATCGTTTGGTTCTCTATTATCGGCGATCGTCCAATTATTGCCTCATATAATTGTACGCAAAAATATGCGCAGTGCATGGTTTTTGGTTGTCTGCGCACTTCCGGTCTTTATAATAAAGGATACAATGGCTATGTTAAAAAGGAAGTATTTTATTTTAGTTGTTGATCAGAATAAACGATACAATAGTTCTATGTAAACAAGCACTCTTAGTATTCATCAGAATACGGATACAATCACTCTGTGGAAACTATATAAAAAAGGATTTTTTCGCCAGTGTCTTCATGTTTAAGAAGGCTTGAATGAAATACCTTTGTTGGAGCCCAACTTAGGAATCAGCCCATCTTAAGATGGGTTATAGCCCAACTTAGGATCGTAAGTTGGGTAGCATATCGGCCCAACTTAAGATAATAAAATTCAAGAATAAACTATTTACAAGAAATTTTTTTTATGAAAAAGATGACATTAACATTGATAAACTTAACTGATCCTTGTGCAGAAGTACTTCTTTTTTATTTTATATCTTACTTCGACAAAAAGTGTTTAATTGCAGAAATTAATATGTATCATGTTTTCTGAGGCTTAAGAGGCATTAAAATATTTCTTTGATGTCAATTTAATTTCTTTCATTGGAATGATTTTCTTGGAGTTGTGCCTATTGTTTAAATATTCAATTGATGTTAATATGTTTCACTTGGAGTGGTGAAGTACACAGGAAGGAATACCCAAATCATAAAGTGAAACAAATCAATGTCAAAGTGATCTGCAAACATAATGATGCTTAATTCTATCAAACCTTTAAGGGCGACAGCCAAATATAGTGTGTCAGTTTATGGGTGAGCCTGATTATATATTTTTAGTTAAACAAAAATTATGAAATTACCTTTTAAATTACACTAATTAATTAGAAATGCAATAAAATAAATCAAACAAGTTAATTTGATGAATTTAGTCAAACAATACATTGATGCATAAAATTGAAAAACTAAACATGATGCACATTGAACATAAAATTGACATCTTCTATTAGGTTGTGTGTGTAAATGTCAATTCAAGAACTTGAAATTAAAACATTTTAAAATTATGATTAAATTAATCAGTTTCTTTACAAACATGTAACCATGTAAAAAGTCACTCCCACAAGTGAACCAAGTGAAAGTGAAAGCAGTGGTTGATCAATAGACACCTTATGACCTAATAACCCTCCAATTGTCAAATTAACTAAGACAGAGTTTAGGAACAATAAATGAATTAAGACTAATCCTATCAATGCATAATGAGGTAAAGAAAATAAGTAATATTTAGGTAAAGAAACAGTAAATAATACCATTTAAATTTTAAAAATAAAAACGTGTGCAAATTATAAATTGGGCTAATATGTGTTATCCAAATCTTTATATAAGATAAACACAACCAATCTAAAATTAGTGTTTAAATAAACTAGCATGGTTATATTCAAGTTCATGATTGCCATCATTTTACGGACCCATCACGGAGACGCCGAAAATTTAAATAGCGATTTTTATTTGCTTCTGATCGTCACTATACACATATTACTGATGGTATTCTGTCTTATACTGGTTTTTATTTCATATGGTTGTTGTTGGGAGTTTATCTCTGTTGATGTACAATAATATTCCCATGTCCTGATATTTGCGGGTATTATCGCCCACTACCGGGAATTATTGTTCAATAACCAAGTTCTTTTACATTGTGTTTTTACATTCCTTTCACAACATATTAATTGCACAACACCATACTCCAGAATTTATAGCTCTGGAGTATGAAAAATCTAACTTATATGCTGCCTGGTATTGATCAGTCTTTTCCTTATCAGTACGTCCGACCATAAAGTACAGGTCAAGGGTTGTTTTGTGGGCTCCGTACTACCTTGATCTTTCAGACTGGCTAGTTTTGGTACAAATGCAAGATGCTTTCCCTCATCAGTGAAGTCACGATCCCTCTGTGTTCTCTTGCTTTTATGTGGGGATATATCCCTAAATCCTGGACCTATTGTGATGGGGGTAGCTAACTGTCGGTCTGTAAGAAACAAGGGTCCAATGATTTCTGACGCTGTGTTCAATCACTCACTGGACATATTATCACTCGTCGAAACTCATATTCGCCCGACTGATACCGATTGTCTGCTTCAATCCATCACACCACCATTTTATAAACTGTGTCAAAGACCTTGTGCACATGGCTCGGGTGGCGGAATTGGCTTTCTCATAAACGGCAGCCTGTCTCATAGAATTGTGGATCATCCCACTTTCACCAACTTTGAATGTCTGGTAGTCAGCATTGGATCGAATGCTCATTCTACATTGGTTGCTTGTGTTTATTGTCCTCCAGGTTCATGTTCCAATCCTTTTTATGATGAGTTTTATACGCTGATTGAGTTCCTCTCATCTACGAATTCCTCCTTCATCATTTGTGGCGACTTTAATATTCATATTGACATCAAGGGAGAGTGTTAATTTCCTTAATATTCTTGACTCCTGCAATATTACTCAACATGTTCATTCTGCTACCCATCTTCATGGCCATACCCTAGATCTCATCCTTACTTCGGATAGTTCTTTGGTTTCAAATGTGGTTGTAAGTGACTACATCTCCGACCATGCAATGATCAAATGCCAAGTTGAAACTTCAATAACTCCTAACTCACAAGCTAACAGAGTGACTTACAGGAGATACCATAAAATAAACATGGACACTCTACGCAATGACTTGAGCAATTGTTCCTTTGTTGCTTGTCTGGGTGACACTGCGGAAAAACTGTATGATCAATACACTAATGATCTTTCCAACCTACTGGACAAACATGCTCCAGAGGTTACTTGCTGTCTTGCCAAGGAGCCAGCAAAGTGGCTATCAGATACCTACAAAAATGCCAAATCCATCCGACGACAGTTTGAACGCATCTGGCGTAAAAAGAAAACTCCTCTCAACTGTGCAAGGCTGCGCAAACAAATTGCCAGGTGTAATTCACTTGCCAATAAAGACAAAGCCACATATTGCAGAGCTCTTGTAAATGAAAATGGTGACGACCCTAAAAAACTGTGGACAAGGTTCTTCCATCAAATAGTTCACACAAAAAATTGGCTGATCAGTTTGCCGCTTTTTTCACCAACAAGATTGCTAAAATCCGAGTCTTTTTCCAGTTCTTCATCCTTTTCCTTGCCATCTCCTGTGAATCCGCCAGGACTCATCAAATTTGATGATGTCTCACCTGATGGTATTGCGAAGGTAATCAAAAATTCACCTACAAAATCCTGTCTCCTGGATCCTTGGCCTACTTCCCTAGTTAAGGATTGCCTTGATATACTGCTTTCTTCTATCACAAAACTTGTGAATTGTTCTTTGCCGGAAGGTGCTGTCCCAGATGGCTTCAAAAGTGCTGTTGTCACTCCACTGATAAAGAAATCTTCTTTATCAAAAGACGATCTAAAGAACTATCGCCCTGTGTCTGGGCTGAGCTTCATCTCAAAACTCGTGGAACGTGTAGTTGCCTCACAACTGAGTAGACATGTCTCTCTCCATCGGTTGGAAAATGAGAATCAATCTGCCTATAGATGTGGCCATTCAACTGAAACAGCTTTTTTGTCTATAAAGAATCAGATTCACCTATCTCTAGCCAGAGGTGGGGCAAGCTTAAGTTTGGGGTTCCTCAAGGTTCAGTTCTTGGTCCTTTTCTTTTTTCGTTGTATACCACACCTTTGAGCAAAGTAATCTCTAAACATACAGATGTCAAATTTCATTTCTATGCTGATGACACCCAGCTGTTTATTCACCTGACATACAAAAATGCAAAAATTGCCTTCGATCGGCTAGGAAAGTGTCTCGAAGATGTCAAACTGTGGTTGTGTGCAAATAAACTAAAGCTGAATGCCGATAAGACCGACTTCATTATATTTGGCTCCAAGTCTTAACAAGATAAGTTAAACCCATTCTTTCCAGTAAACATATTGGGTGAATCACTGATACCTTCAGATGCCGTTAAGAATTTGGGTGTCTGGTTTGACTTTTCCTTCACCAAACATGTTAAAAGTGTATGTAAACTTTGTTTCATCCAGATGAGGGATCTTAGACAAATTCGACAGTACTTGACTCGTGATGCTGCTCTTATGGCTGCAAATGCACTTGTGGGGAGTAGACTTGACTACTGTAACTCCTTGTTTAGGGGTCTATCTGTTTCTAACCTATGCAAGCTACAATGCATTCAAAAGAGTCTGGCCAGAATTGTATGTAGAGCCACTTGTCTTTCTCATACCACTCCACTAAGAAAAGCCCTTCATTGGCTATCCATTAGGCACCGTTGCATCTTCAAGACTGCCTTGCTGGTGTACAAATACCTACATACTAACTGTCCAAAATATTTCAGCCCATTCCTCAAAGTTAGACAATGTGCCTATAATACTCGGTTCAGTCAATCTGATGGTATAATTCTACATGTTTCTCAATACCAACCATCTATTTAAAAATCCACAAAGCAGTTTGGTCTAAGCATTGCATATGATGCTTCCAAAATATGGAATGAACTCCCGGATGATATACGATCTGCCACTTCTATTGCTTCCTTCAGAAAAAAACTTAAGGCATACCTATTCTGCCAAGCTTATCCTCCTTAGTATTTTCCACCCCATATGGCGTTCTCCGTGATGTCGACCATTGCTATGGATAAGGACAATGATTTTTTGTGACTATGCTTATGATGTTGCGCCTTAGAGTCTGTCACTTTTGCAGAGATTAAGCGCTATAAAAGTTGAATTGGAATTGGAATGATTAACATAACCAAATGAGTGTGGCTTAAATTAACATTAAACTGGCTAGTTAATATTAAATTTTAGCTTTAAAACATACTTGAGTTTACTTTTCCTAAGTTGGTCTAATATGTTCTAGCCCATCTTAAGATAGGCTACCCAACTTAGGATCCTAAGTTTGGCTATGACCCATCTTAAGATGGGCTGACTCCGAAGTTGGGCTCCGACATGTATATCAAACTGTTAAGTGCTGGCTTCATGAGCTACATACAAGCACAAATGTTTAACTCATTTGGGCTTGTTTTATGTATCAGTAGTATTCACTCATTGCAATAAGTTAAAAAATAGGGATCTGTAAACTGTCAACGAGCTCTCACATGCTAAACTAAAATGTTTACACTTGGGGGTTTGAAAAGGATGCAGTATGGCTTTATATGGTGGCTTGTTTTTAAACATTCACTACCTACACACAAGGCCCATGAATGGGTCACGTACCTATATCATGTCAGACTTTGCTATCCACCCGTGCTGTATGGACTGTTCCACAGTGTCAATCAAAATACCGAAAAATAGAAAAAAATCCTGTTTACAAGTCATTTACTATAATAGAAACCACCAATCAAGTAACAGTACTCCTCAGGTCAAGAACAGGCGCCATTTTTGGTTGAATATTTTAAAATAATATTGTCTTGATACTAGAACATAACTAATAGAAAAGTTATTATTGGGTATAAAAACTGTTTTGTTGAATTAAAAACCATGCAGAAAGGACAGAGCAATCTCCATTTATAAATTGAGGTTTTTATATTCTCTTGTACCCCTTTATATAAGATCATCTTTTTGCATCGTTTCCTAAATTATTTACTAATTTTACTTATTATTCGTACAAACTTGAGACTATTAATTGACTCCTGGGTTAGCAAGTTTGGGATCTTGTCACAGACTGTCACCTTTATGTGGGTTTGACTCCCACAATTGACAATATTGAGGACCTGTCCCAATATGGCCCTGGCTGTTGAACGGGAAACCCCAACTTTGATTTGACATACAAGCTCTTGGAGTAAACCATCCCTCATTTGACCATTCATGACAATTAACAATATAATACTTGTACTAAGCACTAGTATATTATCGTCACCTTAATTCATAATATGATTTTTTTCATGTTATGCAGCAAATTTTCATATTGTGTCAGTGTGCCTTGCTTGCAGAACTAAACGGTAGTCTGATAAAAATAGTATGTTAGTGAATAATGAACCCTGGACTCCAACCATTCACCACTGAAGCAGAGCTTTACATAGTTTTTCATATTTAAACTGTTTTGCAGGCCAGCAAACAATGAAGAGTGTCATCATATTTCTACTGTGGTGCTTGTCCACTGACAGAGTTGGTGGCTTCAGTCTTACCATAATGCACACCAATGACGTGCATGCCAAATTTGAAGAATTCAACAAGAACCTGGCAGTTTGCAGTGAAGAGGAGTCAGATCAAGGGCAATGTTTTGGAGGTATGGCTAGACATGTGACCATAGTCAGAGACATCAGGGATTCTGCAGATAACGTGCTGTACCTGAATGCCGGAGACTTCTTTCAAGGCACTCTGTGGTATACATACTACAAAGGGCTAGCTACCGCCTACTTTGCCAACAAACTTGGGATAGATGCTGCTGTAAGTGTGATTTTTATATAATTACCTCCACTAAAAAGGTATTACTTTCATGACTATTTGTCTGTTTGTTTGCAGGATTATGCAAATACTATTGATTGGATCTACCCGGAAAAAACTAGAAGATGGCTCTTGGCCTAACGTAGGTCCCTTTTATTTATTAATAAGGGCCTCGGAAGAGGTATGCACTCTTGGAGTGCTCTTGATTTTATTTATACATTCATCAGGGAGCTTATGTAATTGGTAACGACCATTTGTTTGTTCCTTTGTATGTTTGTAGCTTTATAAATATTGTTCCTTTGTAGAGGGTGTAGGTGTGCAACGTCATGGTCTGACCTTGATTTGGCCTTTGACCTTGCTGTAGTGACCTTGACCTACAAAATCTTGTCTGGGCTATATCTCGAAAACCGTAAGGTGTAGGAAGTTGATACTTGGTAGGGACATTGGTTAGGGATTATAGGTGTGCATTATCATGGTGTGACCTTAATTTTACCTTTGACCTATTGTAGAGACCTTGACCTTTAAAATTTTGTTGCACCTTTAGTTCTGTCTTTCAAATCTATGTCTAACCAGTGAGTATCTTGTAGGCAAATTATTCCTGCTCCTAAATTTCCTACATAGTGCAAGACATCATTCCTTTTCTCCTTTCCTCTTAGACCTTGACAATTCACTTACAACACCTTAATACTGTCACTTGACATGTTTGAGTGTGTCTACTTTCCCCATTGGCAGCCCGACAATACAACGAGCAACACATGTAGCTTTAAAGTTGCCCATATTTGTTAAACAGTTGAAATTCTCATCTATAAAGTGATAATTTATACACATAATGAGAGCACAGAAATAAAACAAAGAAAGAAAAACTATATACAATATTGAACAAAGTAAATGAAAAAGAAAACAAAGCATGTAGATATTGTAAATGTTTTCTGAGCAAAAGAAATCTAAAAAGCAAAGACAGGAACAAGTAGGTGTTGTTAATGTTTTCCTAAATAATATAGTCTGAGGAAAGCATGATAAATATCAATTTGGTAACTGCTCTGTGTCATTAGAATCCTAGATAAAAATTAATTTCATCACTGCCTTATATTTTATGTATGTAAAATATATGCAACATTGGTATTAGTCTTAATAGGAAGGTTTGTACCAGTTTTTTATCCATAGAAAGAATAAAGATACCCAAATAATCGTAATGACTGAAAACTTCACCAAATTACAATGGTATAGATTGATAGTGTACTGCCATTTCTTAATATATACACTAATTACAAAGCTACTGATTCAGTATTTTGTCACATGAAGGATACTAATAAACATTAAACTAGTATGAAGCCATAAATAGTTCAACTAAATTGAGCTACAGTATGAAATGTTGTTAAGACAAGCTTATTATTCACAATGTGCTTGCACAGCAGTTAGATGTTTTTATAATGTGCTCATTCACTTGCTTTAACCTGACTAAACAGAAAAAAATTACATCTTAAGTGTAAAAATTTATACTCAGAGAGCATTCGATAATTGTTTTTTTTTTACATTTATTCTAAATTATTATGAGAAGGCCATACTACAGTCACAAGATGTAGCTGTCTTTAAACTGAGTAATTCACAATACCTTCTTAGAAATTGGTATAGTTTTAATGAAATATCAATTAGAATCCAAAGTTCAAAGTTATTGATGCTGAAATCTATTTATATGCACCATATCTTGATTGCACAGTTTTTCCTACTGTATGCACTAACAGCTACAAACTTTTTAATAATGTAATAAATTAAAGTATGTATTACTAGCTACAGAATTATTCCTACTGTGCTTAATTATTACAATTTATTTCATAATCGATTTATATGCATCACATGTGCTCATTCACTTGTATTCACCTGACTCAGCAGATATATCTCTAAGTGTTTTGAGTGCCATGTTATTTCATTAGTTAAAGAAACTCACATCTTGGGGGAAATACGCTCACATGGATAAGTGGAAAAAATTCCTACACAGACAGCATTCTATAATAAATTGTTTACATTCTTTCCAAAATTATACAAAGTCTATAATGCAAACAGTTACAGGATGTAGCTGTCCTAAAACTGGGTGATTCACAGTACCTCGTTTGACATTGGAATAGTTCTAGTGAAATATCAATTAATCTTGTTTACATGGTTATTCATACTGTATGCACTAACAGATACAGAATTATTCATGATATAATAAATTAAAGTATGTATTACCAACTTTGGAGCTATTTCTACTGAAATTAATTTCTATAGTTTATACTGTAATTAATTTATATGTACTATACCATTTACATACTTATTCACCGTACAAGAACAACTACCAGTTGTTTATACTGTAATTAATTATTAAAAATGAATTACTAAATATTAATAACTACTAATAATTAAAGATATTCATACTGTAATCAATTAATATACCCAATGACGAATGCAGAACTATTACAGATACTGTAACCAATTTACATGTTCCCTCTCAGTTACAAAGCTGTTTACTGTAGTCAGTTTTTATAATCCAATAATATTACTTTAGTCCATTTGTATGCTCAATAACAACAACAGTGTTTTTCATAATGTAATTAATTTACATAATTTATATTACACATTCACAACTATAAACCCAGCAATTACAAAGCTATTTAATATCTTCAGTTTTTATATACAACTACAAAGCTATTCACGGTGTAGTTAATTTATATGCACAATAGCAACTATAAAGTTCTTCACTATGTAATTAATTTACATGCATTTATGACTTCAGAGTTATTCATATCGTCCTTTTGTTATTACACGGCTGTATATTTGTAATTGGTTAAAATATCTAACTCGTTTACTGTCACTTTGTCCAAAATGTTTGAATTATGTACTCTATCAGATTGATACATATGGTACCTATGGTGTTTTTGATAAAAAAATTCAAATGGTAAAATAATGGAAGATAGTGGTGAGATAATATGGGGTATACCCATAGATATGCTATAAACCCATAACTGCTTATTTTTTCAAATAAAAATGACAGAAAACTAGAAAATATTTGCCTGTATACGATGGCTCTTACTTTGCAAGAGAGTCTCCTGATCAGTCAGTCTAGTAAGGAATCCAATTATACCCCATTTATATCATACAAGCTTGCTTTATGACAACCAAAAATTTATATACATATTTGCAAAAAGTGTAAGTCTATCTCTGCTGTAATGTTGAGCTGCAAAGATTGTAATAAGTGCTATTTGTGCCTTGTTCATACTTCCTGGAGTGATGATCAACAACAAGTTTACTTCCATTTCTAAGACGCATTATGCCATAAATCAGATATCCTATTCATTAAACCAGAAAACAATGCAGGGGTAGGATATCTTCATTAGCATTAAGCACAAGTAATATTGCACTCAGGACCACTTTTTGAAATATTAAAATAACTCTCACAGGCCTTACAATCTGTGCATGTATGTGATGGAAGGGGTGGCGGGATTGATATCGAATGGGCCTCGTTCTTCAATGTTTACTACCCAGACACGAGGGTCTCTTTTCTAATGCATGAGGGCAAGTGATCTGTAAATTGAAGCATTCATAAATTAGTAAACTAACCAATACTGAAGGGAAATTTAATGACACATTCACTAAATAATTCCGAGAGTGAATAGAAAGCACTCTGTGTTGGCATTACATTATACTTTCATTTGGTAACTATAGAATGTCTGTATGGCTGTGTTTGGTTACTTGCATGCTTGTGTGTAACAGTGCTCGAAGCTATTGTACATTATTAAGTAGATACACAAATTTTATTCAACAACACTGACACTGATCTAAAATGCTATTTACATACTCGGGCGCTTTTTAGATGTCGACCCATGCCTGTCCCTGGACTCTTCCCTTCTTGGACTGAAGCGCATTAGAGGATTTGTATCAATTTTGCGCTATATAAATCCTACTATTATTATTATTATTATAAAAGACTAAAGCCACCTTAACAAAGGTATATAGTTTAACTTTTTACATGCTCTATACCAAACAGACTGAGATATATTTGCAAAATGCTAACATAGCAATGTAGATTAGATTAAGGTGGCCACACCATAGCTTGGCCCCTTTAGTTGCTAAAAAATTTGTAACTAGTGGAGAGAATGACATAAAGGTTGGAACTTAAAGTTAATTATGAGGAATTTTACTTTAACAACATAGATGTTGGGCCAAGCTAAGGTTATGTTAAGTTTAAGCATTTCCTTATGATAATAATAATTTAGATTTTCTGGTTGAGTGGAGTGGACTAAGGCGTAAATGGTGTTGAGAAAGAATAAGTACCCCTTTTGCTATGTTGTTTACAAAAGGGCAGATTAAAAGTGACGAGTATTTATAAATATGCATAAACATAAATGAAAGAGTAAAAGTTGTAAACATAAAAGATGAGTAAAATTGTAAGGTCTGCAATTAAAACCAAGATAGTCTAAACTTACAAAAATAATTTGATAACCATTAAAAAAAAGTTTTAGTATCTCAAATGTTTGAAAGTTCCCCTGGATTGAGACGGCACGGGTGGTAAGTGTACACTAGTGGACTACTTTATGCCCCATTTACACTAACAGGTGGTGTACCCCACGGTTAGAAGTTTTACTCAGTGATGGAACCACGTTACAGGACACCTTATATCTTCCGAGATTTGTTTGGTGTAGGCATAAGGTAAGAAATGCATGGCCACTGATAGGACACAATGTGTAAGGACCAATAACAGAAGAATGACAGTAGTACAGTATCATCTTTACTCACAAGAAACATGTAGTACAAGTGTTGGTCAATGAAAGACAACCTCCATAAACTTTCTGTGGCTGTCAGATGAACATGCACAACTGAAATGAGATCGAGTCACAACCTTTTCTTAACCGCTGACCACACCTTCAGTTACTATATGAAAAATTTATCTGCGGAAGGTCACTGAAATGGATGCATCAAGATGAAGACACATATAAGGGAAAGGTGATCGAGCCAAAAGACACTGTAGTGACAACACCCCTTTTGGGTTGCGTTTCAGTCGTAGTAAACTGTGCCAAGCAATGAACCCACCCGTCTGCCTCTTTTTGCCAATCAGAGTTCTTCTTTCTTCTTGACCAATCAAGAATTTGTTTCTGTTCAACATCTTGCTGGTACCTGTCCTATAGGCATTTGTGATCTAGAGTTTGATGAATTTTATTTATTTGGGGTTTTACGTCGCTTTCAACACTGTACAGGTCATATCACGACGGGTAGTTGGAAGAGCAGAGGAAACCAGGACATACAGTTGGTCAAGGTTCTGTACTGTAAACTGTCGACCAACAGCAAGCAACTACCAGCTTTCCCACTTGAGCTAGAGCCGTGAACTGAACCCTGGCCTCAGAGGTGGGAGGCAAGCGTGTTACCACTCTGCCACCGTGGCCCCTAGAGTTTGATGAAACATGACATTTTAAATATTTTTAACTGCAAGTGTTATTGCAAGTTATTTCACCTGGATATTTTATAATGGCCAATCATGCGGCCTCAAAGACATTACTAAAGCCCGTGTTGGATTTTTGGAAAATGTGTGTTGCCGACCATGAGAAACAGGTGGGTAATAAGTGTGAAAAGATTAAAAATGTTAGCAAAATATAAGATTTGAGTCGTGAGACTCCCACACCCCCAAAAAGCCCAAGGGAAAAACAGTTGAAGTTCAGGATAAAATTTGGATCTTATGGATAATGTAACCAAATGTAATCCTATGAATAATGTAACCAAAAAACTTGCTACGATGGATGAATGCATCTCAGGGCTGGCATCCCATATGGAAGCAACGCCTGCAAGGAAATATCGTTCATGAGAGCAAACAAAGAGGCATGGTACATCAGACGGAGATGAAGCATTATTTGGTTTACCTGTGACTATTCTTGCTTTAATTCAGGAAGGGGGAACTTCATACTTACAAGTTTTTTCAGACAGACACTGCTCTTGCCCTTAAACCTACACAGAACCCCGCGAGAGCTAAAAAGCAGAAGTCTACTGTTGAGCTGGGATGCACGCCTTTAACATAGAGTGGGAGTACACATGTTACATCAACTGTGACTTTACATTCCATTTGTCCCACCTCTGAGGCCGGGGTTCGGTTCCCAGCACGGCCTCAAGTGGGAAAGCTGGTAGTTGCTTGCCGTTGGTCGGCAGTTTACAGTACAGAACCCTGATGAACTGTATGTACTGGTTTCCTCTGCTCTTCCAACTACCCATCGTGATATGACCTGTACAGTGTTGAAAGCGACATAAAACCCCAAATAAATAAATTTACATTCCATTTCCCAACCTTTAGCCAATGATGTATCACAAATACACGGGACTACTACTCAGACTTGGACAATACCTAAAGAAATTCCACAGCAACATTCAGTGGATTTGGGAACTGTGTCTCAAGACAGAATTAAAACAGAATTAAAACTGTATACATTAGCATATATAAACAATCAAACATGTCCCCTATTGTGTCACTTTCAAGTATAATATAAAAAAGAGGGGTTTATACTTGTCCCTTTCATAATTGCAATTAAACTATTTAGCCCACTATTCTAGGGCTATCATCAGGCAGTATAAACTCTGGCTTGTCAGCTTAACTCTGGCTTGTCAGTAATAAGGTTTGAGACACTGCATTAACAGTATGGCTTCACTGGCAGTGAGTGGATAGAAATAAGTAGAAGCTATTCTAATCCTCAAATGACCCTAATGCCTAAGTTGTTATGTACAATTGTATTTATGTGCTCATTCAGTGCTGATATATTTCATTCCATTTAAATATTATATTCATGTACTGTCATTTATATGCTATATACTTATAATAAAACCTTGCACACATTTAGCTGAATAAAGAGTTTTATGAAGCTTAAATAAAGTGCATCATTGGTTTTTCCCCAAATTTGGGTTAAAAAATAATATTGCCCAGTATTGCCCACTTTTCAAAGTGCTATGTGATTTTAATGTGATTTTAAAGGTGTGTATGACTTAATAAAATTCTTCTTTGTTATACATGATTTTCTATGTGTAAATGAATGAATATTCCAAATTTCCAAAATGAGGGCTTTTTATAAAGTTGAGGGGTTTTCTCCACAAGCCTGAAAATAACACGAGGGGTTTTCTCCACAAGCCCCAAAATAGGGTGAGGGGTTTTCTCCACAGGAGACTTTTGAGGGGTCTTCTCCTGTGGGGTTTTCTCCTGAGAGCTCATTTTGTGAGGGGTTTTTTCCTGGATTCGTTTAAGCATGAGATACACACTTTACAAAACTGGAATCACTCACCCCAATTAATAATTTATTACTGCACTTCTATATTTCAGTTCTAATTTACTTCAGTAGCTATGATAAGATTAAATTGCAAAAAAGGTTAAATTCCAAAAATGTTTCATCAAATTTAATCAATTGGTTTACATGTTTTTAAAGAAAAACAATGAAAGAATAAGTTATTTTAAAATAAAAAGTTGAAGAAACATTGTGGCAAATAAATTGAGATTCAAGTATGTTTTCCTCCATCTTTTCTGCAGTTATACTATGGTTTATTATGGGAAGGGGAAACCCCTTTGAAGTTTATTTTAGGTAAACTGCTGTAAGTGTCTGACAATTGAGTGTAGAAAAAGCCAATAGAAAAATAAAACTACAGAAACAGTAGAAAACTAGTGTATAAACAAATAACCCCAGTAGAAAATACCCAAACCTTTGTTACATGATGTACACTACTTGGCAAGACTTGTGTGCTATGTACCATTTAGTTAGTGGGCTTTTATACTGAGGTTTTTTCTACTGTAGGTTTTTACAGAGGCTTTTTTCTGCTAGAAGTTTTTTCAGTTTGCTTGACCATCAGTATCAAATATAAAGTGTTTTGTTAAGATAGGCATTTTGCCCTCCCTGTCCCATAAAATGGACAGCATTTTGTCCCCCCCCCCCTTGCAATTTTGACTGGCGTTTGGTCCCCCAGTATTTTGTCCACCGACATTTTGTCCGTGCACCACGTGATATGTTCCACTACAGAAAGTCCAAGTATGAAATATCCATACCCGCGACAACCCACGCCCCCCCTTTCAGGAAATCCTGTATCTGCCTCTGTATAATACAGAACTGTAATCAGAATGCTCTTCAGTCTACCCATGCTCAATTTAAGGGGACCTAAACTTACCTTAAGTTTTACTTGTATTAACTGTCGTGTTACATTACCTTATATACTCTAGACTGTGTAATGTATGTTATACATATTGGATGAGACATTATCTGGAATTAGTGCTGATGTAATCATTACTGCGTGAGATGTGTAATACTGTTTAAAAAATATGTATTTGCTGTAGATGAATTTTGTGTTGTGCATAAACGAGTAAAGGTGACATTACAACATTAACTAAATCTAAATTTTATAACGAAAATAGATAAATATAAGAAATTATTAGATTACCGTTCAAAGATAAGACAAACATTGAACGACCAACATAAAAGAAAACAAATATCACATTTTGGCACACAAAAACACATCACATAAGAAATGAACAATATAATATATGAACAAAATAAAAATATCACAAAAATGCAAGACTAAAGCACAATCAGCGATAAGTTAAACAGTACAAGCCCCTAAAATCAAGCCAACTTCTTTGTAGACTTTTACCAAGTCCTTTTGCAAAATTATTACTCACTCTGTTTGTTGGTTTATTTACGGCATAACTACAAAACTACTGCACAAGTTTTGAATTTGTTATGGAGCATCACACCCGTTATAAGGAAGAACAGATTTAATTTTGGGCATGATCAGGTCAATATCCTTGATTCTGGATCCTCTTTACCAAAATGGGCCCTAATGCGAGCATGGGCAAAATTCAGTTAATTCAATTCATTCAGTTAATTCCTTGCACAAAACTTTTGCAAAGTCTGCACTCGGCTCTTCACTTCCAGTGCTCTTTTTTGTTTGTTTACAGCATAACTCCAAAAGTACTTCACAGATAGTAATAGAATTTGGGGGGAGAAGATGTCTAAAACTGTTTCCGTTTCATTGTCAATCCATGGACTATATACCAAGGTCTTGTTGTCCTATTTCCACATTAAAGTTAAATAAATTAATTTAGGTATTAAATTGTGGCATAATATAACAGTGTATGTAAGGATGTGACTTGGTCATCTTATGGTGTAATACGGTGACATAATACGGTGAGTGGAGGTGCATGAACATTTCGCCACTGTGTCACAAGGAACCTCGAATGTTCGTTGAAGGACAGGGGCGTGTCACCCAATGTCTATAACTGTGAATTACACCATCTGCAGTGTGAATGATACACCAAATCTTGGAAAGCATGCGGTGCCTGCAGAGGGGGGTTCCTCTGTTGAGTAAAACCTCCAAGTATAGCTTGTAGTGTGAATGGGGCATTTGTTACATTACTTGTATACTCAGCACAATTCATATTATAGTTTATATACATATATAATGTAACCCAGTGAATTTCCAATTTCAGTCCTTTGGAAACCATGAGTTAGATGATGGAGTTGATGTCCTTATAGATTACCTATCTAATGTCACTTTTCCCCTCATATCCTGCAATCTAGACTCCAGCAGGGAACCTGAGTTGGAGGAGCTGTACCAGCCTTCTATCCTACTGACTGTGGGTAGGGAAAGGATAGGAGTGGTTGGCTACATCACCACAGAAACAACTCAACTGGTGCCCACAGGTAAGACTGTCCAGTGAATATGTGTTTCATTGTTCCATGTATAAAGTTGACCGAGCGGCTTGTAGGCATGGCAGACAATACAAAAAGGAATATTTCTAAGTGAGATTAAAATTGATACAGGAAATAGTGGAAATCCTGGTTATTTATATGGGATATCAAAATCTTATTCCTGCAACATTTAGTACAGTTTGACATTGTGTACTTGAACATTTAACTTGGTTAGATTCTCAAAAAAAGATAGGGTTAGGATGGCTGCTTACTGATGCATTTACAGTCATGGTAGAAGTGCACATACACTATATGTATTGACTCAGCAAGGCCAACATGGCTAACATATGATTGATTCAGAACTATTTTGATAAATTGTTTGCCAGTTGAAAAGAGAAACAGACACTACTCCTGTTCTAGAAAATTTGCATATTCACAAAACTATGCCTCTCAAGAAAAAACTTATCTTATATAAGGTGAATAGTTTCCATTTCCTCATCCTCTTTATCTCTGTACATTCTTCAGTCTCAGCACACTCAGCCGAGGCAACAGAGGAAGATGCTATTTTAATGTTGACCTTATTGCTATTTGGCTATTTTTCTGAATCAGTGCCTCAAAGTAGTTCCACATCCCCATTACTGTCACCCAGTGGGTAACACACTTGCCTAGGAACAGAGAGGACTCGGGTTCAATCCCATGTACCCATCATTGAGTCCTATCCTAATTGGCGGGCTAAAGAACCTCAGTTATGTTGATAAATCATCATCTCTGCCTTTTATTTGGGGGAATGCTAGTCACTAAAACATGAGCTGAACTTGTGCATCCCGGTCAGTCAAATAGTGCCCCAAACCCTGTCAAATAAAAAATAAGCACAACTGGTGATTCACATTTCATTTCACCGCTTGGGATAAATTAGGACATGCCATCAGCATTGTCGTTTATGGGAGTCAAACCCACACAGAAGGTGACAGTCTGATTAAATGCCAATTGTGCTTACCCACAAGGCCACTGAAGACCTTTCTGAAGCCATTTAAAAGAAGAAGCATTATTGTGCTGAGTATAAGTACATGTACTACAAATACGATACACTTCATGATACATTTGTAGTTAAAGTGATTTGACTGTCATTGCTTTGTTCTCTGTTAAATAGTAAGGTGCTCTTTTCAGAAAATGTTAAGACCCTCGTCTTTGAGGATGAGATTACATCCATCAGAAGAGAAGTAAACGGCTTTCTGTCGGCTGGTGTAAACAAGATTATTGTAGTAGGTCATGGAGGTTTCCTGCTTGACCAGAAGATTGCAAAAGAAGTTCAAGGAGTTGATGTGATTGTTGGTGGCCATTCTAACACATTCCTTTACACAGGTGAGAGTGTATATGAATTCCATTTATTCTTCGTGGACAGATAATACCGAAGGTGAAGAGTCTGTTACATTGCCTTGTCTTAAGTAAGGAGTCAGTAAAGGTTATTTGAAATGTCAAAGGTGTGGGTGTACTTGGATTTATTAGCAACTGTAAAACAATGCTTTTTAATGTACTGTATGGTAAAGTATTCTTACTTGTTACCACTTCCTAGAAACCCCAATTCCACTGCCTGAGTTATCAAAAGACCTGGTCCAATTTTGAACTCAGGAAGCTGATTTAACCGACCCTGTCATAATATGGGCTAAAATCTTATGAAACATGTGATTTCTCCCAAATAAAAACATTTGTTGTACAACCACAATCCTCCTTCCAAAGTTCTTGCGCTTGTTATGATTACAAAAGGCAAGTGAGAGCACAAAACCTTGATGCCCTTGATAAGTCATAACTAACTTACAACAAAATCAATTTGGTCAACAGGACAGAGACAGAAGTATGTGCTTGCATAGGTTTTAAACGGTGAGTTGTATGAACAATAAGATTACTGGTGCTGTCAGGCAACAAATTTTTGACATTTTAAACCACACTTTTGGTAACAGACAATAGAAAAAGTGTGAATTCTTTTTCACGAATCCCCACTTTTCAGCTTCAGAATCCACACTTTTAAGTTTGAGAATTACACTTTTAGCTTAAGAACCAATACTTTTTAGAATAAAAATTTACACTTTTTAAATTGTTTAATTAAATGGCCTGATTATAATGTAACCAGGTGAACATAGTCTGACAATTTTAATGTTGAATTTTTTAAAGAAATGTGTTTTATCAGACGTCATTTTAAGGATTTAACACATATAAACCAGTCATACAAAATATATATGAAAATTATCTACAAAATGTTTGAAACTTGACACTGACTTTGAAACAATCTTAAAATATTTGGAACAAAAATTTCTTTTAACATTTATGAATAATTTTACAATCCCTGAGCATATTTAGTGATGTGCTGCAAGTGATTAAGTTGTACAACTATCCTGTGAGAGAAATATCTAAATGCAAGATGGAGTGTCACAAAGTTTGACTGGTGAACAAACTTCTTTGGGTGTCATGTATGACTGAAGCACAATTTTTCTTTATCCAACAATCTAAAAAAATTTGTAAATAAGCAGCATGTGACCCACATTCATTTTAAATCATTACCATATTGCTGTATCTGAATTGAGATATCATGAAAATCCTCAGCAGGAAATCCTCCATCCAAAGTAAAGCAGTGAATGAAATTGTTTTTCTTTTAAGCAGTAGCCTCAGACTTAGTACATAGACTTAAATTGAGATCCTGATCTTTCATTACTCTCTGGCTTGTTGTACCCCCGAGTTCTCAAACAGCTTTGCTACTCCTAAATCAATTTTGGGAACAATATTTAATGATGGTATATTTTCTAAGAAATTAGTACAGAATTATGTTCTGTCATTTAAAAGTGCAGTCAGTAATTTATATGTAAACATTTATATTAACATTTTGACATATAATTTAAAATTTTATAAAATGTACATAGAACACAGTAAAAGACTATGAAAAATAGCAAAAAGTGAAATACCTTACCTTTTCACGTCACTGTGCACAATCCATTTTAGTTATGTATGTTTTTTCCAAATGCTTTCAACCTATAATCACTGATATTTTTAGATTTATTTTGAATAATAAATAGGCTTTGTCATATACTCTCACTGAACATGGTTGCAAAGCTGCAAATTTGACATCATAAATGCTAAAGACCAATGCACCAGCAGAATACAAGAGATTTAATTAAATCAGTTGAACATGTTCAGAATCAACACTTTTTTTTCAATGTTCAGGTCACCACATTCAATGTAGAGATTTTAGGCCATGTACATGTAAACATAGATTTATATGGCCTGTTTTGTGGTTTAAGCCAGAGGAACCACTCAAAAGTGTGAATTTGGCCTCATATTTTCTAATTCACGAATCCACACTTTCTCGTTATTTCTCCTACACAGAAACTTTTATAAATGGTTCCTCTTGATTTTTATTCAAAAGACAAATATATAATAAAATCATGTTCCAGTATAATCATGTCCTACCACTCAGCAAGAAACTACAAACGGGTTTCATAATTTGTCAGTTAATACATTAAAATGACATTCTTTCTAAAATCCACACATATCAGTGATTAACAAGTTTATGCTCATATTAGTGGCATAATTTTTACCAAACAAGAAGGGCTAATCCAAGAAACACATATCAAACTATATACTAACACACAAGTCTCACCTTTGCATGCTGGGGTCACAAGCTACAGCTGAATGAGCTCATCTACCTTTGCTTATTGTTTGACCCATGCTCATTCTTCTTTGTAGTTTGATCGGGCACATTCGCTTGGATTTTCATTTGGGTAGGTTACTGTTGTTGTAATTCAAAACAACTCAGAATACTTTTTTGGTTTGAGACCAATGTTTTGATCCCTATTGCCAACTCTCACGAGTTGTATTACGATAAACATGCTGCAGGGGTAAAAGAGGCTGGGGTGTCATGGTGGTGCAGTGGTAACACACTCGCCTCCCACCTCTGATGTCAGTGGTTCAAACCTCGAATCCTACATGGGAAAGATGGTAGTTTATATACGGTCGGCATTTAACAGTGTAGAACCTTGACCAACTGTATGTATTGATCTTAAAAGCATTAAATAATAGTTTTGGAAAGGGGACTTTGTCAACATCTTTACGACAATGTTTAATAGTATGCCTTCCAAAGAAAGGAAAACAAAGACAATTTATAAAAAACTGGCGCCCTTTATCAATGCTTTCAGTCTTGTATAAGATAGCTGCAGCTGCTATTGCAAATAGGATTAAACCATATTTGACTAAACTGATAAGTGAAACACAAACTGGCTTTGTATCAGGGAGATATATTGGGGAGAGTACAAGATTAGTCTATGACATCATGGACTTTGCAGAAAGCCATGATATCTCAGGACAACTCATGTTAATTGACTTTGAGAAAGCTTTTGATTTGATTTCTTGGAACTTCATCTACAAAACCCTAAAATTTTTTGGATTCGGAAACAATCTGGTGAGGTGGGTTCAACTATTTAATCAGGACATAACAGCCAGAGTACTCCAATGTGGTTTCATGTCTCATGCAATTAACATAGAACGAGGTTGTAGACAGGGTGACCCCATTTCTCCTTATTTGTATATTCTCACAGGTCAGGTACAATCTATCTTAATTTCACAATGTGATGAGATAAAAGGAATCAATATGAAAGGACAAGAATTTAAAATTATCCAATACGCTGATGACACCACACTATTCTTAGATGGTTCATATTCTTCCTTTGACGCTGCACTTAATATATTGGAAATTTTCGGCTCTATTTCTGGTTTAAATGTCAATAAAGATAAAACTAAGTTGGTGTGGATAGGGAAGAAGAAACATTGTAAAGATAAATTGAAGAAAAGTGGGTTCCAGTGGGGCTGTACACAATTTGATCTTTTAGGATTAACCTTTTCAGTGAACCTTTCCAAAATGATAGATTTAAACTTCAAAGCAAAAATACTTGAAATCAAAGAGCTTATAAAAATATGGAATAAGAGATATCTGACACCATTGGGGAAAATAACTGTTATCAAAACCTTTTTATTGGCTAAATTGAACCATCTGTTCCTCACTTTACCAAACCCAGGTAAAGCATTCATTGGTAAACTGAATGACCTTTTTCATAAGTTTATCTGGTCTAATAAGCCAGACAAGATAAATGGGAAAACTATAACTCTGAGGAATGGTTCAGGAGGGCTGAATATGATTAATCTGGAACTATTTCAAAGGTCCCTTAAAACAAACTGGCTTCGAAAAATAGTCCAAGAAGAAAACACTCCTTGGAGAACATTATTTCAGTTTACAATAAATTTTGAAATTGAAAAAATTTGTAGTCTTGGACCTGAATATATCCTATCCTTAAAGCGAAAGACTGGCAATAAATTTTGGTTACATAGTGTTCAAAAAATTGTAACTTCTGAACACTTGCACAGAACACCATTATGGTATAATAGCAAAATTTCAAGTGAAGTACTATATCTTCCAAGTTGGTATGCGAAAGCAATCACTATAATTTCTGACTTATTAGATGACACTGGCTCCTTTATGAGCCGTGAACAGCTTCGAATTAAGTATAATTTTGACAATATAGACTTTCTGTCTTATCTAAGAGTCAAACAGAAATTTCTCAAGGAATGTAAAATAGATGATACTGAAACTCTAGCTCGCCCTTTTATCCCTCATCATATTAATGTAATCTTTAAATCCAAGAAAGGGGCTCATGACTTTTATGAATCACTACAAGCTGACCAGAAAAATAATCATATTATGAAGCAAAGCTGGAATAAAGATATTAATACATTTATAAATGAAGAACAATGGAATCTTATTTTCGGGGTGTGTTTGAAAACACTGCAAAACAATTCTTTGATATGGTTTCAGCTAAAAATCCTTTGTAGAATCTTGGGCACTAATCAATATTTGCATAAAATAGGGTTGTCAGATAGCCCACTTTGTTCTAGATGTAATACTACATCCGAAAGTATTTTACATCTATTGTCTCAGTGTAATGAATCAAGGAATTTTTGGATTTCGTTGGAAAACCTTATTTATGAAAAGATAAAACTTAGAATTAAATTCAATGATTCCAACATAATACATGGCTATCTATCTATAGATCATAATAATATTCCGTTGAATAAATTAATAATTACTGCAAAAAAGTATATATCTGATTCTGTTACATCTAAAAGTCGATTGCATATAATGGCTTTCAGGCACAAATTCTCAAATATATACACTGAACAATCATTTGTTTCAAAATTTAGCGAACAAGAGGCAAAATTTAAGAAACCTTGGCCAAAATGGCTTCCTCTGGTTGAAATATAATTCCCTCTATCCAAGCAGTATCACCAGATACTTTTTCAACACTTTTTCATAATGTTAAAAAGTGCAACATGTGAAAACTGAAAAAGCAAAATTTCAAGTGAAGTACTATATCTTCCAAGTTGGTATGCGAAAGCAATCACTATAATTTCTGACTTATTAGATGACACTGGCTCCTTTATGAGCCGTGAACAGCTTCGAATTAAGTATAATTTTGACAATATAGACTTTCTGTCTTATCTAAGAGTCAAACAGAAATTTCTCAAGGAATGTAAAATAGATGATACTGAAACTCTAGCTCGCCCTTTTATCCCTCATCATATTAATGTAATCTTTAAATCCAAGAAAGGGGCTCATGACTTTTATGAATCACTACAAGCTGACCAGAAAAATAATCATATTATGAAGCAAAGCTGGAATAAAGATATTAATACATTTATAAATGAAGAACAATGGAATCTTATTTTCGGGGTGTGTTTGAAAACACTGCAAAACAATTCTTTGATATGGTTTCAGCTAAAAATCCTTTGTAGAATCTTGGGCACTAATCAATATTTGCATAAAATAGGGTTGTCAGATAGCCCACTTTGTTCTAGATGTAATACTACATCCGAAAGTATTTTACATCTATTGTCTCAGTGTAATGAATCAAGGAATTTTTGGATTTCGTTGGAAAACCTTATTTATGAAAAGATAAAACTTAGAATTAAATTCAATGATTCCAACATAATACATGGCTATCTATCTATAGATCATAATAATATTCCGTTGAATACATTAATAATTACTGCAAAAAAGTATATATCTGATTCTGTTACATCTAAAAGTCGATTGCATATAATGGCTTTCAGGCACAAATTCTCAAATATATACACTGAAGAATCAGTTGTTTCAAAATTTAGCGAACAAGAGGCAAAATTTAAGAAACCTTGGCCAAAATGGCTTCCTCTGGTTGAAACATAATTCCCTCTATCCAAGCACTATCACCAGATACTTTTTCAACACTTTTTCATAATGTTAAAAAGTGCAACATGTGAAAACTGAAAGAATGTCATAAGTGCTAGGAGTTTAATGAATTATCTCAATTTTTTCATGTATATAATGTCTAATTTTAAATACTTCTGTTAAGATTATCGTTTTTGTATATACACTGTTGTTATGGGAAACAATAAAAAAAACAAAAAAAGAACAACTGTATGTATTGGTTTCCTCTGCCCATAAAACTACCTGTCATGATATGTCTTGTACAGAATTGAAAGCGATGTTAAAACCCAAGTAAAAGAAAGAGGAGGAGGGGATAAGGATGAATATACTGGGTGGTTTATTCTCTAAGCTTATTCTGCCTCTTTTCACAGCCATCGAGCTAAAGCAAATGCCTGCAGATAAAACCGCCATGAAAGGTGTGACCTAGCCATTGAAGGTAGTTTTACATGAGGGCATTGTTGCCTATTAGTACCTGTGATATTACAGAAAGCTCAAACCAAGAGTTCATATTAGCCCTCGAGTTACACTGGGCTACAACCAATGGGGAAGTTACACAAATTATTGATCGTATGGGGTTTAACTTTACCTTTTAAACATGTTTGTGTTAATTTATTTTATTTATTTGGGGTTTTATGTCGCTTTCAACACTGTACAGGTCATAACACGACAGGTAGTTGGAAGGGCAGAGGAAACCAGTACATACAGTTGCTCAAGGTTCTGTACTGTAAACTGCTGACCAACGGCAAGCAACTACCAACTTTCCCAATTGAGCTAGAGCCATGAATCAAACCCCGGCCTCAGAGGTGGGAGGCCAGAGTGTTACCACTCTCTCACCGTGGCCCCTATGTTTGTGTGAAAAGCACATCTCTAAACCAGAGCTTTTCCATACCTGTTTCAGGTAAACCCCCTTCCACTGATGTTCCGACTGGTGACTATCCATTCATAGTAGAGCAGGATAATGGGGCCAAAGCTCTTATAGTCCAGGCCTATGCCTATGGCAAATACATGGGACATCTGCAGCTCACATTCAATGATGAGGGAGTGGTGACGTCATATACAGGCAATCCAATCTTACTGGACAACTCTGTGGAACAAGGTAACTTAAATTCGGAGTTAGTCAGATACAAATAAAATGTAAGCCTCCCAAAATAGCTCAAACATTTAGATATTTTTATTTGTAAAATAACATATATTCATTTTAATTATTACTCAAAAATGTGGTACCTAACCAATGTAAAATAACCATTGTGAAGAGAATTTATCACTGGAATAAAAAATAACAAACATTTTGTATCCTGGTTCCATAAAAGTATAACCAGATCCCTGATATTTTTCATTTTTAGTTGTGGTAAATTTTTGAAATCTACATGTCATTATGGCAGTTTTTCTATGATACTAACCTTTCCATTAACCTATAAGAAAATGCATTCATGCAAAATCTTGATTTGTATGACATACATTTTTGACCTATCTTAAGGCCTGTACAAGAGCTTAATGTCCTGAGAATCAAGACAAAAATGTCACTAAATAAATTGCTTGTGAAGATTCAAGCTGTGATCTTCCCAAGTACTTTTAAAATTTTTAGTAGAAATTAATTTCAACTATATTAGCTACTGAGCTTGTATAGTAAAAATTAATCCCTACTGAAATTTTAAATCTGTATTAATATGTCAAATATATACTAGCCATTAATGAAAATGATTCTGATAAATTTGTTGAAAATCAAGAAAGATTGAAATTTGATTGTAGTTCTACACTGTGTATGATTCTGAGTTTAGGAGTGGGTGATATATGTTTCATGAAAACCAACTCAAATAATTACAGATTTAAACAATCAAGTGATAATTCCCATCGAAACAAGTGCTAAAATGAAAGAAAATATTATTATACATAAAATTTTAAATTTAAAACCCATTTGGGTGCAACTCCAGTTTGTCTCCTTAATTTGATCGACTTTGTGACTGCTTAAGTTTGCTTTGTTTGTCCTTACTTTCATTTTGAGGTAAAACCTTGGAGTGCGGGAATGATATGTTCATTTGTGCCGTGTCATGAATAAACAAGACCAGGACTGGTTTATAGAATTTAGAACCGACAATGAAGCATATTAAAAAAATTTAATATAGTACAAATTCTGGTTATGAAAATTGCATATTTTTCAGTATAGTCTGATTTTAAATATTTATTTTAATTATTACTCAAAAATGTGGTACCTAACCAATGTAACTTAACCATTGTGAAGGGAATTTATCACTGGAATAAAAAATAACAAACATTTTGTATCCTGGTTCCATAAAAGTATAACCAGATCCCTGATATTTTTCATTTTTAGTGGTGATAAATTTTTAAAATCTACATGTCATTATGGCAGTTTTTCTATTAGACTAACCTTTTCATTAACCTATAAGAAAACGCATTCATGCAAAATCTTGATTTGTATGACATACATTTCTGATCTATCTTAAGGCCTGTACAAGAGCTTAATGTCCTGAGAATCAAGACAAAAATGTCACTAAATAAATTGCTTGTGAAGATTCAAGCTGTGATCTTCCCAAGTACTTTTAAAATTTTCAGCAGAAATTAATTTCAACTATATTAGCTACTGAGCTTGTATAGTGAAAATTAATCCTTGAAATTTTAAATCTGTATTAATATGTCAAATATATACTAACCATTAATGAAAATGATTCTGGTAAATTTGTTGAAAATCAAGAAAGATTGAAATTTGATTCTAGTTCTACACTGTATGATTCTGAGTTTAGGAGTGAGTGATATATGTTTCATGAAAAGCAACTCAAATAATTACAGATTTAAACTATCCAATGATACTCCCCATCGAAACAAGTGCTAAAATGAAAGAAAATATTATTATACATAAAATTTTAAATTTAAAACCCATTTGGGTGCCACTCCAGTTTGTCTCCTTAATTTGATCGACTTTATGACTGCTTAAGTTTGCTTTGTTTGTCCTTACTTTCATTTTGAGGTAAAACCTTGGAGTGCGGGAATGATATGTTCACTTGTGCCGTGTCATGAATAAACAAGACCAGGACTGGTTTATAGAATTTAGAACCGACAATGAAGCATATTAAAAAATTTTAATATAGTACAAATTCTGGTTATGAAAAATGCATATTTTTCAGTACAGTCTGATTTTAAATATTTAAAGCTAAATTGTGACAATTGAGGGTATTGCACATTAGTAAAATACATATAGGAATGTTCATAATAAAGTCACAGGGTTTTTATGCCCCGTTAAACTGTAAAATTCATATTAGGACAGGCCCTCAGCACTTGCCTGTGTTGAACTCACACATAGGCGACAGCCTCTGGCTAGATCCAAAACTTGCTAACTTCTAGGCCAATGAGGGACTATACTCAATACAACACAGTACTTCGAGGAATATCAGACAAACTACATAACCCATCATTGGATAAGATGAGAATGTTATTTCTTATTTTGTCCACAGACCCTGATACTTTAGCTGAGATCATAGAATGGCGTGAGCCACTTGATGCGTGGACGACCAATACCATTGGCAAGACACATGTGCTCCTGGATGGTTCAAGAGAAAATTGCAGAGCAAGGGAATGCAGTTTTGGTAATAAAAACAGCTGAGTCAGCATTCCTCAAGAAACATAGTCTTTAACACAACATAAAATAATCAAAAGTTAAGTAAATTGTTTCAAGGTCGAGTTGTTGTTTTCTAAATACCATTTGTATGTGACTAATTGCTACCATTCATTTTTGTTGTGCTAGCACAAATTAATCAATATTGAAGTAAATTGTTTCAAAGTTTTTTATGATTGTCCCTTTTCGGATTCCAGGATATTAGTGGACAGGACATGAATTTTGAGCTCTACAAATATTTCTATTATTATTGTTATTATTATTATTTATTATTTGCCCCGCCTGCAAGCCGTGTGATATAATGTGTGATATAACAGGTATTACATTAGGGTCTTATCATGTAAAGATGAATCTGATTGTTATCTACTGTTCTAAGACATAATGAAGTTCCAGTGCTGTGTTTATGTTTCAGGGAATCTGCTGACTGATGCCATATTGTACTCCCATATTGTAACATTTGAACCAAATGAAGCTTGGACTAACATTGCCATAGTTGTATGGAATGCAGGATCTATAAGGTCAAGCATTCCACAAGGTACAGTAAAATTACTTTAACCCCACAATAGTTTCCTATAAAAGAAAAACTTCGTAAATGACATATAAGGAAAATCTATATCACAAATGATAATTAAAATGTAATATGTGTTTATGGCAAGAGTATTTTTATTGTTTGTCGTCATAGGTGGTGAGGGATGGTTTTTATTTTTCACCATTTATGTGAATATCAATATAAATAAGTCCATATTTAAAAAAAGAAAAGGGGGCCACGGTGGCAGAGTGGTAACACTCTCGCCTTCCACCTCTGAGGCCAGGGTTCAGTTCCCGGCACGGTAACTCAATTGGGAAAGCTGGTAGTTGCTTGCCATTGGTCGGCAGTTTAAAGTACAGAACCTTGACCAACTGTATGTACTGGTTTCCTCTGCCCTTCCAACTACCCGTCGTGATATGACCTGTACAGTGTTGAAAGTGACGTAAAAACCCCAAATAAATAAATTAAAGAAAGAAAGCCAAAATACCGTCATAAAAAGGGGGTACCAGTGAATAGAAAAACTTTAAAGCAATAAAAACAAGCGAGGTTCTATAGAATACCTTTGTTAAATAGTGTATATGTTACAAGCAATCTGTGTAGCCTGGCATTATGCATAATGACAGGTCATTTCAGTCATTCCGAGAAATACCTAAAACAGTTCAAGGATTTCAAGGATTATGCATAATGGCAGGTCATTTCAGTCATTCCGAGAAATACCTAAAACAGTTCAAGGATTTCATGAAATGCCTAGGCATTTCACGAAATGACTGAAAAAGAACTCTGAACATTACGCATCATGGCCGAACATAGGTTTTTATCATGTTTGATGACTATGATTTATTATTTCGATATTATATAGTTTTATCCTTCCTTTTTTGTATACTTGGAGAATATATTATCTACCGCACGCCGTTTTTGGCCCATGTTTAGAGGGATATACGGAGCAGGATATACTTTATTTGTATACAACAATGCCTCCGTACCATGGATAACTAGTGTCAATAATATATGATATATCATTAGAAAGGTCACTTTATAGTGCTTCTGCTCATTGTGTCTGTTTCATAAAAATCCAAAAATAAAGGAGCTATTGTAAGTAAAGATTGAAGTTTTTATATTAACTGTTGCCTTTTCACATTCTCTCATTAAATATTCATGTTATTTAACCCATAAGCGGCACAAAATGGTAAAACATCCCTTATTAGACATATACAGAAAAAATATATCACTCATGAAGATTTACAATATAATACTCGTGCTATGTACTCATATAATATTGTTATCTTTATTCGTGATATTTTTTTCTGTATATGTCATTCGGGAAGTTTTCCTACTTTATGTCCATTCATGAACAATGATATAACAGTGGCAGCACTTATAGGGAGAATTAAAACAACAATTTTATTAATTTTCAGTTGTCCTTTTATTGTTGACTTTTCTTGTGTTGATCTCCTTTCAGCAACTTGTATTTACTATTTAAACCTTGACATATATATATTGGTTTTCTAAAACTTCCACTATTCAAGTACTTCGCGTTGTGTTTAAAATGATGTTCCCCAAAATTTAATAATATTTTCCAAGTTCAATAATATTTCTAATTGTTTTCCCAACTTCAGGTTCCTTGGTCTGAAGGATTCAAATAGCAGGTAGCTCTGTAGGTAATCTGACAATTTGGGCTCAAGCATGAGCTTATATACTAATTATGACATCAAAATGACACTCAAATTTCTAGAAAATCCCTAACTTCTTAATTTTGATTGGCTGAACTTGGAATACCGGCTTACATCAGCACAGGGTATTTCACAATTTCCCTTAATTTACATATAATTTCAAAACAACTTCTAATATAGCTTTAACATGCAATTTCTTTGTTTTCAGAGTCCTCTAAAACTTCCAATTTTATTGCCTTGCACTGGTCAACACTTTATTTTCAAAAGACTGTGTCCTCGCTTAATGTCAAAACATGGCTGTAAAACTTATCCTACATTTTAATTGAAAAACATATTGTAATCTACCCCAATTTAGCCTAAATCAATTTTGGAACCTTCATTTGATAATTAATTACAATATCCACCTTTTCATATCCGCCCCTTACAGTTGAAGTAATAATAATAATAACAATTATACAATAATAATTCAATAATAAATGTAACCGTGTTACACTCCTCCCCTTCTCAAGTCTACACCTTGGTGTAGCATGACTGGTCCTTGTACCCGTTGAATGTACACAGTCAATTATCCAACACCTGCTATAACAAAATATATACATAACATTATAATAATATACAATCAAAATAATTCAATTCTGCTATTAAACACTCAACAGAACAGTACATTAATTTAAAATCATTACATCAATAGTCCAATGTAAACATTTTATACATAACTCATTTGATTGTAAGTCCCATTTTGCTCACTGCTTTCTCAGCTGAAGGGGCAGACTCCTGAGGTTTATCAGCAGAGTCCCCCAAATCTATCGGAGTTAGCTCTATCTGTGGTGTTTGCAAATATTTCAATTTACTCTTCCGTCTATATAGTTTCCAACTTAGATACGTAACAACAGCTATTATGGCCACACTTCCCAAGGCGATTCCGAGTGGGTGATGCCATTCTAATATAGGAACACGCGTTTGCAATTGGTTATTAGACAATCTGGCTTGTACAGCCATGAGCTGGGCTTGAAGTGCACTAATTGGTATTTCACTTGATTACTTTGTGAGATGTTTTCTTGTTTCAATAACTGATTGACTACTTGGTTGCTGGCTTTCAATATTGGGTCCTCCTTCCAAATATTCTGGGACAAGTTTTGAAATATAATTTCTGAAACAGAGTCTGAATTTCCACCTGTAATGTCCCAGAAATGAATTTAGGTATTTCGAAAAATTCTGTGTATCCGGCACACCTAGGTCGCAGAGAGATTACATTTACACCAGCTGTAAGTTCCCTTCTGGTTACTCATTTAGACGGTCTCTCGCAAGTAATCATTAATATAAGTGGCTTTGCATTAGATAGTAACCAATTTCCTGGAAACAATGGTTTGATTAAAGGCCTTTGGGATAGTGACACAATGATAGGGTGACAGTCCTCAGATATGAGGGCATGGTCTTTCTTGAATAGGGCAATTAAACATGAAGGGTACTGGGAAGCTTTAAAAATAGGAGTTTTCATATGACAGACTAAACCTTGTCTACATTGTGTTACCTCCATTTTATTTAGATAAGTGTAACTCATCTCATCTTTGGATATTGCTAAGAAATCTGCTTCTAGGTTATAATGTGCTGCATATGATAAATTGAAATGGGGTACAGGTAAGGTTATTGCTTCATAATTATCATATTTTGCTTTTTCTGAAATAATGAGGTAATGCAACAACAATATGGAACTTATTCTTAGTGGGATAAATTAATGAATGAAGATGCTTATAGTACAGAAGCATAGATCTCTCCCCAGTATCATATGGTAAGTAGTTATCAGATGGAAGTTTGTTTTCAATTCTTTTAAAAGCTGTAACTAATTCTGTCAGTCTCAAAAGACTCATGGACAACATCCCATAAGCTGACTGACTTAACTGTTCCTGTAACCTTAGTAGCGACTGTTCAGTATTACTCAGAGCACGAGAGACTACATGAAACATGTCATGTAATTTGGCCACAACCTGTAAGGCTGTTAGTTCCGGAATTACCTTAGTCCGGAGGACACTATTTAACCGACCCAACTCATTGGTCACAATATTTGTAGCATTGGTTAAGCGCTGAATGGTTATTTGGTTCTCTGCCACCTGTACCTCAGTTTTGTTGATGATTGACAGACTCTCAGAAACAACATGAGCAATTTGCTCTTCTGATGATTTCAAACTGGTAAGAGCCCTTTGCAATCTTCTAAAATCTGACTCAGATGGGGTACCAAACTGATTGGACATTAAATCACCTATAAATGGCAATAATGCTCTCTTACCCCTTCTTGAACCCTTAACTGCCAATAGCTCAATTCCTGACATCAGTCCTTGTAACTTCTGATAGTCATGCCTAAACTGAAGCAATTCTTGAGAAATCATTAGCTCAATATCTTTAATAACTGGGTTGCTCAAATCAGTACTATTTCTCCCAGATGGTTTCAACTGAATTCCCTGCTGGAACTTTTGAAAAACCGTTTGAAACCCATTCATTTCCTGTGCAATATTGTCTAGTTCTTGTTTATATGGCTCAATGTTAACTGTAAATGTCAGAATCCAACTGTTGTAACTAACATACGCCTCTGTCCTCTTGACAAAGTAAGTGCCCGTCTGCATGTGTGCAGGCGTCACACACCACAGTACAATGAACATCAGGTAGATCATCATCTACCTGAAAAGACAAATGAAACCTAATTACAATCAAACCAACATAAAACTCTACTTTTATCTATATACAAAAAATGTAAGCTTACTTGTTTTTGATCCAGGAGTCTTCCCTCCTAAGAATCTCTCTTTGATGTCGCAACACCATCTGTAAATCTACATCTTGTACTTCAACTATGTAACATGCTCTAACATGTCCATCTGTGAAACTTCATCTTGCATTTGAACTATGTAACATGCTCTAGCATGTTCATTGTCTTACTACCCCATCACAAGCTCTCAAGCTTCTACAAACGACAGGGACTAGAAGGCTGAAGTCATATCTATCAGCCTAATCATGGCTTGTAACATCTCAACTACAGAGGAGCGACGACTACGCTTCATTTCCCTCATGTCATGCCACGTAGGGTTCTTCCGCTTGGTTGGGCCAAAATGCCTAGATTCCATATCCATTGGTTCTTGGTTGACAGCTTCCCTTGGTTCTTGGCCTCTAGACACCTCTGTCTCTTGTGTTGGAATGTCCAATCGCTTCCTTTTTCTTGGTAGATGAGGCAAATCTTCTGTATTGTTTATTGTCTCATCCTGTCTGGACAATCCTTCACTATTACTTGCTACACGACCAGCTACTCCAGGTTGATCAGGCCTAAGTACTGGCTGTGCCAATTTTGCTGCTCTCATTGGTTGGCGGCGGACAGGTAGTGTAGTCTCCTCTGGTGTAACATACTCTGGTTGATCTCTTGGTATGTCTCATACATGATCAGGTTTAGAATGTTGAAGGTTTTCAGCATGTACCACCTTACTGCGCCCAGTGATTTCTTATCAAGTAGTTGACAGGCGACGTTTGCTCAACCATCCTGTAGTGAGGTACCCAGGAGAGTTTGAGTTTTGTCGCTTCCCCAGTGGTAGTAGTCTTGTCATAATAAAAGACTGAATCCCCGGGTTCGAAACTGGAAGCAACAGCTTTCTTGCTAATTCTTTCTTTATTCCTATTTCTGGCTTCCTGCATATTTTTCTTTGTCTGCATAAATGCCACATGAAGCCTTTGCAGCATAGTTGGTACATAGTCATCCCCCATGTACCTCAGTTTTGGTCACAGTAGTGTATCCATTGGAAGGACAGGATCTCTCCCGTACACCAGAAAGTATGGGGTGTACAACATAGTGTCATTTACTGTTGTTCTATATGCCAACAGCATACATGGCACAAACTTATCCCACCCATGTGGGTCTTGATAAGTGTATTTTGCCAACACATCATTCATGAACCGATGAAACCTTTCAGTTTTCCCATTGCTTTGTGGATGATAAGGGCTGGTCTTGATGTGACACACTTTCAACTTTGCCAATAGCAGTGTTATTACTGCTAACTCAGTGCCCCTGCCCAAAATGATCCACTGAGGACAAGCGTGTGTTGGGATAAACTTTTCTAACAAGAGACCAGCTATGGTCTCAGCTGACTTGTTTGGCACTGTATAAGCCTCAGGCCATGAACTGAAATGGTCCACTATGGTCACCACATACTTGTTTCCCTCCTCTGTCACGGGAAATGGTCCGCAGGTATCGATTCCTACAATTTCAAAAGGGAAACTTGGCTCTGGCATGTCCTGCATAGGTCAAATAATGCGTTTCATTTTTCTGGCTCGACAGACACCACATGCATCCAGGTACTTTACAGTGTCCCGGTACATTTTATCCCAGAAGTATCTGACCCTCAACTTGTCATATGTCCTATCTATGCCAGCATGTCCTCCATTATATGGGGAATCATGAAATTCTTGGAGCACCCCTTGTCTTAGAGATTCTGGAATGACCAGTTGCAACCGTGGGCTGGCATCACATTTTACGGGAGTGGATATGTGATACAGTACTCCATCGTGCAACAGCAAGTTAGGCCAGTCTGTCATATCTGGATCTTCCAGACTTTGTATGATGTTCTCTATCTCTGGGTCCTCTCTTTGTAGGGCCTTGATATTCTGGTCCAATATGGTGACTAAGTTTTCTTGGTCTTCAACCTCAGTTGAATCATGCTCTTCTTTATCCTTCTGTTTTCTCCACTGTGAGCTATCTACCACTGCAACATCCCCGTCTTTTGTTGGTGGAACTCTGGATAGCATAGCTGCTGGGACATTGGCACTCCCTTTTCTGTACTCTATGCTGCACCCATATTCATCCAGGATTATTGCCCATCTCTGGACTCTAGCATTTTTCATTTCAGCTGAGAAGAGGGAGTGAAGAGGCTTGTGGTCTGTGTATACAGTAAATCTGTGGCCTAACAGGAAATGCCTCATTTTATTTACTGCATGAATGATTGCATATGCCTCTCTCTCAATGGTGGGGCACTTTTGTTGTCCCACTGTTAGCTGTTTGGACAAATACTGAATCACTCGCTCTCTTCAGGAAAATTTTGGGTGAGCACTGCTCCAACAGCATACAAACTAGCGTCTGTATACAGTCGGAATGGTCTGGAGAAATCAGGATGTGCCAATACTGGTGCAGAGGCCAGAGCTTGTTTAATTCTATCGAATGCAGTCTGTCTCTTCTCATTCCACATGAACTTAGCATTCTTCTTGGTTAACTCAGTGAGGGGTTTCACCACATCACTAAAATTGGGAATGAATTTCCGATAGTAAGAAGCCATTCCAACTACGGAACGGATCTCTCTCACGGTGTTAGGAACCCTTAATTGCTTTATCACAGAGGCTTTGTCTGGGTCTGGTTTGATGCCATCTGCAGACAGCACATGCCGTAAATATCTGACTTCTTTCTTGAAGAAGTCACACTTTGAGGGTTTCAGTTTCAATCCTGCGTCCTCTAATCTCTGGAATATCTGCTGTATGTGTTGAACATGCTCCTCCTCCGTTTTAGAGTAAATCAAAATATCATCAAGATAAGCTTTTGCAAACTGATTCTTGATGGGTCCTAGAACTTTGTCCATAAGTTCTTGAAAAATAGGAGGGGCAGACGAAAGACCAAAGGGCATAACATTGAATTCAAATAGCCCCTTGTGATGAAAGCGGTTTTCCCTTTATCTTCTTCGGCCATAGAAATCTGATAGTAGCCAGATTTCAAATCCAGGCACGAAATACCCTACATCCTTGCATTGACGAAAGAATTTCATCTATGTTAGGAGGTGGGTATGAGTTTGGTATCAGAGCCTTGTTAGCGGTTGCCCTATAGTCAATGGCCATACACAAGGTGCCATCCTTTTTCGGCACAACCACTATTGGGCTTGCCCATGGACTGTTTGATGATCGAATGATTCCAGAATTGAGTAGGTCTTCTAGATGTTTCTCTAATAGTGGTCTTTGTGAGAACGGCATTTGATAGGGTCTTTTCCTGATGGGAGGATGATCACCTGTCTCTAATCTCATTTCCACTAAATTTGTTTGACCTAACTCAGTGTCATGTAAAGCAAACATACGTCGGTACTGCTTTCGTACCTTTTTCAGCTGTTCCGGATACTTGGGACTAAGATGATCTAACCTCAAGGATTCCCATAGCTGTTGTTTTCTGAGGTCATCTGTCCCTTCTATTGTCATTGCCTCAGCTTCTAGGGTCTCTTCTTCAAATGCATTACTCTCTTTCATTTCAGTGACATCCTGCTGGCAGATCGCCTCTACTATGCCCAGAGGTTCTCTTCTTTTCAGATGAATTGTGGTACTTGTCTGGTTGATGATTGGCAGCAACAGGGTGCTTGTTTTCTTCATGAGTACTGATGGGATATACACACCTGGCTGGTCTCTCAGAACAGGACAATTGTCCAGGGGAGATATTAATAATGGCTTGTCATCTTTGTTTGACATGTTAGTACTAACTTCTACAAAATTTACACTACCAGGCATCAAAGCCTGTCTACTGCGTACATGTACCAAAGCACAGTCAGGGTCTACATGTTTGTCTTTCAACAAGATAATTTGACTTCCAATAGCTAGTGATCTTTTCCAAAGTCAACAGTCGCCTTATTAGTGATCAGAAAATCAATTCCCAGTAAAACAGATCTTTTGAAATTTTCTACTACATGAAAGTCCTGTACCAAAATCATTGTACCCAGTTTGAATTTTAACTGCACTTTTTCCACTACTTTTAGTTTGTGTCCAGTTGCACCTTTTACATTGACATCAGGGGGATACAATTTTTGTTTTCCAAACACGACTGAACACACTTTAGCCTTTTACATTGACATCAGGGGGATACAATTTTTGTTTTCCAAACACGACTGAACACACTTTAGCCCTAAATTCTCCTGCTTGTGTAATGGTAACAGTTTTTGTTGGACCTTGTAACTCCGACTTCAGTTCCGTGGTCCTGTCGAAACTGAGCTCGAATGAGTTGGTTGACCCTGTTGGCGACGCTTGGCGTAGCATTTTGCTTGGGTGTGACCTACCTTCTTGCAAAAACTACAGATGGGTTTGCCATCTGTTGTCCACTGGTGTTGAGAAGCACCATCAGTCTTTTGAGGTCTGGTACCTGTTCTTTGCCTATTGACACCTGAATCTTGTCCTACAGGCCGTCCAATGGCCAATATCTCACTGAACTTCTCACTTAGACCTGCCAGTTGTTCTTTTATCTCTTTTATTTCTAGATTTGAACTCCTCAACTCATCAATTTCCATTGGTTCATCGCGTCTCCGTAAACTAAAGGCACGATTTGTCTGTTGTTCTTCATTTGCAATAGCCTGGGCCATTGCAAATGTTGGAGGCCTATTTCGGATTAATTTTCTGGCCATGGAGTCATCTAGGACTCCCTCAGTCAATGTGTCAATCAGGGCTGCCTGCACAAGGGGATTGCCAAGATTTTGTGCAGGGTAGGCATCCTCTGCAAGTGCCAATATACGCTCACAGAAACTTTGTATAGTTTCTCCTTTATGCTGACTTAACCTCCTCAATTTTTGCTTTGCTAGATGTTCATCAGACCTATCACTAAACTGAGTCATAAGGTGGTGATGTAGCGCAGGCCAGGAAATGTTTGGATTTTCTCTCAGTATATGGCTTAAGAAATCTACCGCTGTCCCTTTTAAGGTCATAAAAGCTAGCGCCTTAAACTTCTCTGGGGTGGCCTCTAAAGCCGCACCAACCCGCTCCACATCTCTTAGCCAATCATGAAAGTGCCTACTACCATCTCCCTTGAATTCCCTTATTTGTCTAGCTAAATTCTGAGCCCTAAGCTCCATTTGCACTTCCTTAAATCCCTGTTGTATGACTTGAGCTGGAACTCTGTCATCATCATCATCTGGCAAGGGGGCATTATTTGGGTTTCCGGGGTCCATTTTCTTACACTTTTAAATAATTATAAACTTTCCTTGATTTTTAATCTAATTTTAAAGCGAGCGCTGGGGTATTAGCGTTTTAAACCTCTTAGAACCACTGTTATCCACTATAAAGTTTTATAATTCACTCGAGATAGCCACTAATATGTTCAGACGCTTTTACAATTTGCAAATAAAACAAAATAAAACCCTTTCCGTATAAACTCAAATTCCCTATATTGTTTAATATATTTTCTTACAAAGTACTATTATTATTTTAACAATACATGTACTGCACCACAGATAGTTATAGAGCAAACTAGTACTCACGTTTTCCTTAGGTACATAAATGTCACTTTCATTCGTTGGTCCTCTCCTCGTCTGTCCTTGTCCAAGAATAAATGTCCTTCTGAAATCAGCGGCAGCACTTTCCTATCACATACACCTTTAGAGAGATAGCCACTAATATGTTCAGACGCTTTTACAATTTGCAAATAAAACAAAATAAAACCCTTTCCGTATAAACTCAAATTCCCTATATTGTTTAATATATTTTCTTACAAAGTACTATTATTATTTTAACAATACATGTACTGCACCACAGGTAGTTATAGAGCAAACTAGTACTCACGTTTTCCTTAGGTACATAAATGTCACTTTCATTCGTTGGTCCTCTCCTCGTCTGTCCTTGTCCAAGAATAAATGTCCTTCTGAAATCAGCGGCAGCACTTTCCTATCACATACACCTTTATTTTCACAATGTCCACGGCACAACAAGAATGTCTTTTGTAGAACTGGCTCTTCACTTCCTTCAAATGTTTTCTGCAACCATCACACTGTACTACTAGACTGGTCTTCACAGCAACACAGCAACAAGGTTGTGTCCTCTGTCGTCGAAACCTCTCTTCACAGCCACAACACGGTCATCTGGAATCTTCCTCTTGCACCAACATCAATTATCGACTTGCACAACTATGTTGTTTATAATTATGCCCTCTACCACTGGAGACACTACAGAGCTACTTTCATCCTTCAATCCTGGTCACAGCACCAGTATAACAGTGGCAGCACTTATAGGCAGAATTAAAACAACAATTTCATTAATTTTCAGTTGTCCTTTTATTGTTGACTTTTCTTGTGTTGATCTCCTTTCAGCAACTTGTATTTACTATTTAAACCTTGACATATATATATTGGTTTTCTAAAACTTCCACTATTCAAGTACTTCGCGTTGTGTTTAAAATGATGTTCCCCAAAATTGTTTTCATAAAGTGTTTTCCCAACTTCAGGTTCCTTGGTCTGAAGGATTCAAATAGCAGGTAGCTCTGTAGGTAATCTGACAATTTGGGCTCAAGCATGAGCTTATATACTAATTATGACATCAAAATGACACTCAAATTTCTAGAAAATCCCTAACTTCTTAATTTTGATTGGCTGAACTTGGAATACCGGCTTACATCAGCACAGGGTATTTCACAATTTCCCTTAATTTACATATAATTTCAAAACAACTTCTAATATAGCTTTAACATGCAATTTCTTTGTTTTCAGAGTCCTCTAAAACTTCCAATTTTATTGCCTTACACTGGTCAACACTTTATTTTCAAAAGACTGTGTCCTCGCTTAATGTCAAAACATGGCTGTAAAACTTATCCTACCTTTTAATTGAAAACATATTGTAATCTACCCCAATTTAGCCTAAATCAATTTTGGAACCTTTATTTGTTAATTAATTACAATATCCACCTTTAATTTTCATATCCGCCCCTTACAGTTGAAGTAATAATAATAATAACAATTACACAATAATAATTCAATAATAAATGTAACCGTGTTACAATGATAATGAAAATTGTATTATGATAAAAAACTGCTTTGTTATCATAATACATATAAAGTATACAGAACACATAATAACACATACAAATACAAACAAATGTCAACAATAATGTTTCAACAAAGTGACATACTTGACCAAGACATGTACAGTATATTGTGTTCTGATCAACAGAGTTAATGTCATTACATATAAATTGTTCTGTGAACAAACTCAGGAATGAAACTTAGCATGACTGTACTAAAATATCAAAACAGAGAATCTGTCTTCACTTTTACACATTATACTTCTTTAGAACTGGCAACTAATTGCAGATCCTCAATCATCATAGTTTTACTCCCTTTATATTTATATCAGAATCTTCTTATAAGCTTCATATTTCTTGAAGAGCTTATTTTAAATTTCCCTTCAAAAGTTTTACTGAGTCGTGTATCAGTAATCTGCCCTGGACAGAAATGATGCCTAATCTAATCTAATCTACTACTTTGCAGGTGCAATATCTTCCCCACAAAGGGGAACTCAATGCGCTAACTTAATAAAAATCATTATCATAGGGAGAGTCGAGGGGTGTTCAAGGTCAGTAATCTGGAGTTGTGGGTGTGACCAAGAGTGAAGGAAACTAAGTTGAGAAACTGAAATTAAAGAAGTGGGTTTTGATGTCAGTTATTTAAAGCTAAAATAATGCTCACAAGTGAGTTGTAACTCATTAATTTCAACTCATTCCAGCTTTGATGTTTTGACATGACATATTATGGCATTGCCATCTACAAAACTACAAAAGCTGCTAGTACATTTCATTGGGGGAACATTTGTGCAGAATATTCACTAAAGTCAAACAAACTCAGGCTAAGTGATTGGATGCTGTAAAAGGTTGAGGAGTTCTAATTGCAGTTAAGCTTGTTTCATCAAACAGGATTAAAATAAACTTTTTTCAGTATTAGTCTTATATAATTAAAAAAGCCCCTCACCAGACCAGAAAACATACTCTTTTTGAAAAAATAAAACAAATTCGACATTCTACCCTTCTAACAGCTAAATGAAAAGAGATGTGACTATTGTTGATCACATTACTAAACTGCTCATTCATTTATTCAATTATGCAAAAAAAAGTATGTGAGATAGCAAATGTACCTTAATTGAAAGTCATACACTGTCAGTTAAAAGTACAACTTGAATCGATTCTATGAGTAAGAAATAACACATCATATCAATTTTTTTTTTAAAAAGATGGTCACACAAACTGCCTCAAATCTCAAATCAAAGTTTAATAAGCCACGCCCAACGGAACAACATCAGAGGATGTACCAAAAACTAAAAATGATTTGAACATATTACTGCCTCGATTTAGCACAAATAGAACACAGAATGTTTTATGATAGTTGATTGTCTTCAGCAGAATTCGTGCATTTCCGCATACCATATAAGGTAGCTGAAATAATGTCAGATCAATAATGAAGAAAATTCTGGAATTTTTATGCTAATTCGTAAATTGGTGCCAACCTGGGGTGACATTTTGCAATGAATATTTTATTTATTTGGGTTTTAATGTCGCTTTCAACACATTGTGTAGGCCATATTAGGACGGGTAGGTTTATGGGCAGAGGAAACCAGTACATACAGTTGGTCAAGGTTCTGTACCGTAAACTGCCAACCAACAGCAAGCAACTAACAGCTTTCCCACTTATGGTTGGGCCAGGAATCAAATTCCAATCTCAGAGGTGGGAGGCGAGAGTGTTACCATTCTGCCACCATGGCCCCAATAGATATTGTAGTATCGCCCTTTAAAAGAAAGTCTAATAACTTGTGTTTGTGTCAAGGAATTTAAAAAGAAATCTACATTATTATAGATAAAATAGGTACATATAAAGCTTTTGTAGTGAACTTGTGCCAAGCTATAGTGGGTAGCAGCTATTTTTTTATATTTCTTTTGAAGACATTAGTGGCCTGTTTAAAGATTTTAAGATATTGTCTCTAGTTAAACATATTGTTTTAGTTCTCCATTTTGTAGTAGGATAAATAAATAAAGAAGAAAATCAGTATACAACCCTTTCATGAATAAACAATAATTTAAGTTTTAATTGTGTTAACTTCACTGAACAAGATGGTTCAACCATAAAAAATCTCCTAATCTCTTTCACTTTGAGTTCATTTAAGTTTTGTGGGCAATTGTAACATTGACCACTTAAAGCTTGTGTTATATTTTGTTGATAGGGGACATCACTGTGGGAGACATCTTTTCAGCATTGCCATTCAGAAATGAGATAATAGCTTTTTACCTGCCGGGAGTGTTCATAAAACAGATGTTGGAGCACTCAGTCTTAAACATTGACCCAGCAGATCTGTCAGGAGGGTATCTACAAATGAGTGGTAGGTTCTTCTGAAAATTTCATACAAGTGAGTGGTATTTATACAACGGTGTCATAGATGCTGGGTACATCTGCAAAAATAGTGTCATAAATATCAACTAACAGGATTTGACACAGGAACAGTAAAACATTGCACAAAAATTTAATGGACAAATATAGATATTCAATGAGGTACAGAGATAGAAAATTAGAAGAAGAAAGGCAACAAGATACCAACAACTCCCCTGATAACAATGAAGAAACAAGATATTCATTATTCAAGACATCTACAGCCACCACACAACTCAAGTAAGACCACAGCAACCTAGGGTGCGTCCAGAACAAAATAAAAATGTAGAATCAAGATCAGTAATCTGTGTTTTTTAATAAAAGGGGTCAAGTAAAAATGAGTATAGTATTAGATTAAGTAAATCAGAGTAAAAATACAATGTTGCTGTGAACAATAATGTTAGGTATAATGAATCAATTTGTATATTTTGTGGAAAGAAATGCCATTATTCTGCATTATGCAAAAGCAGATTGAACTTCTTGTCACCAAGTCTAAACCACGGTTATCCTGTAAATCTGAGTTATCCAAGTAACCCAAGAACATCAGATAGTTACCAAAAGCCCAAAACTTTTGCTCAAGGATCAAACCAGAATTTAAGATCTGATCAAAATAGGTTTGCACCCAAGTACAATCAATAAAAGCCTAAATAAAATAAACAAAAAAGACAAACAGCTTTTTTACAAGGTTGGCCCCAAAGATATCATAATAGCATAGACATGCTTGGGAACCAATATCTGAAGAATCCAGGTTATGGAATAATAATAATGAATAATGTAGCTTATTGAATAATAATAATGTTTGTCATACTTCCGATAGACCTAAAAGTATGGACTGAATACATTCCAACAGAAATATCAAAATGAATGATCACTTGAAAATGTTACTATAACAAAAGGCTTGAAAAGAATCATAGTGCAAACAGATTGAGAAAGTGTAGTGAGTATGTAACAGTTCGAGAAAACAAAAATGGCAACACAAATTGAAACAATTGTGTGAAAAGAAATATGGTAATTTCCAACCAAATAGTTATGAAGTGCCAGATAGTATGATTCCAGTGGAAGGTTTGTCTTTAAATATATTGTTAGATACAATGCAACAATAAATGCTATAAGTTCTCAGTTATTAGTGGAACATTCAAAACTAATAAAATATAAAAGTCCAAGGGAAGTAATTATACTAGCATAACAGCAGCAAATGTTTTGGTAATGAGTGTTAAATTATATACAGTAGTGGCAGTTTATGTAAACATTTTAGAAAGAAATTTTCAAGTGTTATTCAGTGTGGTACCACAATTGCAAACTAATCTTATATTGGGTATCCCAATTTTTCAACAAGCTGAAATGCAAATTCACTATGATAGAGAGGCAATCTATGTGACATTTAATACTACTTCGAGATTAGAGGAGTCAGTGTTAATACCTACACATTCAGGATGTGTTGTAAATGGTGTACTGAGAAACAAAGTAAATGATGTGAAAATATGATGGTAAGTGGTAAATGACATATTAATTTTAACAACAAATGATAACATAGCTATGCCCCTAATTTCCAGGGTAGTATATCAAGAAAGAAGACCAAAAACTAAAAATAATTGGCCCACTTTAAATTTTGTGTTACTCAAAAACAATCTGCATTTATTAAAATTTCTTACAAGTGTTTTTCAGCAAGTTATGTTCTTTGAATAAATAAATTTACAAACTTCTTTAATCAAATCAATCTGGATAATTAAATAATTAAGCAATTGAGTATTTAAAATATTACAAATTTCCATAAACTTATTCAAGCATAAAAATAACTTAATGAAACTTTCAAAATGGCAATGATTGTTGAAATATTGTTAGTTATTCTGTGGATTCAATCAACAGAAACATTTACAAAATATTCTCAAGTAATCAACAGACTTAACTTTGGACTTAGGTTCGAATCAGAACCAGGCCTGGATGTACTTCTAGGATATCGGTTACACTTATATACAATCTCAATTCCAGAGACTTTATCTAAAAATTGTCATTTTAATCACATGCATGTATGCCCAATGAACAATTACATTGCATTATTGCAATCACTCAATCACTATCTTCACAAACACGTCACGCACCCCAACCAAATATCGTTATGCTCAGCAATAAACATCTGAAATTGCCAAACATAGACAACATTGACAATTGTGTGAGTAATTATGTTGAAAAGGGAAGACTTCCACAGAGATGCAACTTACTACAGCAGAACCAATTGTGAGCAGCATCAACTAAGCTTCAACCTTATGCATGAAAGCAAAACAAATCTCTCGTGTTTACAAGGGGATGCATCAACAATACCAGTACTTACAAAAGATCTAACAAATTATTCAGGTAGGTTCTGAAGTATCAAGACCATGACATCGATCCATTAACATTTGTTAACTGCTTAGTAGTGTCTTCTAAATAGCAAGGCAAACTGACATTTTATTGTACTCTTACAAGGAAAAACTACATTCATAGATGTATTTGTACCCATTTCACACACCAATAACAGATACCTACTTTACTAAATTAAACAACATTCATACACATTAGTCTTCAAAAAAAATGTCGCAATTGGAAAACTATCACTCAATGATTGCAACAACAATTGATAGCCAGTATTATTTCTATATAATCAAAAATGTCTGTTACCTCATTGTTTAAGACAAGGCAGATATACATACTTTTACACTTCAACAATCATTCAGGCAAGTCAACCTACATGCAAATATACAATTATGACAAAGGAAGTATAGCATGTAACCAGTGTATGCATTTACCATATACACATACCATTAAAACCTCATGTGTATAGATTTGATGATAACTTGTCAAATGTTTTACAATATCAAATTAATTGTGGCAACAAATTCGAAACAAAAATGGTTGTTTCTATTGTTTATTTAAACTATAATGTGATTGCACAGTAGTCATAGGAACAAAGGAAATACAGTCATTGTTTGATGCATGTCATCTCCCAAACACAAGTAGTACTGTGACCTAATCAGTTAAGGTTATGGTAGTGACATATTTGAAACTTGCAACAGATTCAAAATTATTAGGTTACCAATTGTTAGGGTAAGAAGATGCATCAATAACTCCCCAATTGCAAGTACATGAAAATGCCTATGCAGTATATTTAGCTGAAACTGAAATTACACAAAGTCAAACAAAACATGACAAAACATAAAATATATAATTTTATTTAATAATGCATTTGATAAAGTTATGAATTCACACCCAAAATTTCAACCGGATTTATCAAAACCATTCTTTCAAAGCTTGTCAGATAAGGCTGTGCACATTAGTCAATTTGTATGGTTAGCTGTTATCAGAGCAGCCATTATTTACATCTTGTGCAGGCTACACTTGATGACAACATCACTCATGGTCGCTTGTGCTGCAACTGGTCATACAACTTCCACACTTACCTCAATACCAAACATGCAGAAAGATCATCATTCTACAGCTATTGTTATTTTGATTATATTTTGGTTTATACCTAGAATACTCGAAAAAGCAAGTTTCAATGTCCTGATGTTGTCAGTTTCTGCCCCTTCAAACCACCCACCACCACCTTCTGTGTACATTCACCATCAAACCCCCAATATCAATTCCACCAGCTCTGTCGACTTCTCGCCTTTTAATCCTACTCCTGCTTGCTGGTGATATCAACCCAAACCCAGGACCACCCAAGTGTCTAAAGGTCACCTATGCAAATATCAGATCAATACACATCAAATACCCTGCCATTGCAAAATTTATTTCAGACAATGACACTGATCTCTTCACCATGTTGGAGACTTGGATCAGACCTGACACCAAGAGTTCTTTTCTGTGTGACATAACCCCACCAGTTTATGACATTTACCACAGCCATGGGAGGTTCACTGTGGTTTGGGCCTTGGTGTTTTGTTTTTTGATCCTATTGTTGTTTCTACAAAGACCTGCACCACCTTTTCATTTCACAATCTTTTCATTTTCTGAATATATATAGACCACCATCCTCCAGTACTCCAATCTTTTTCAAACAATTTCAGTCAATTTTTGGAGGATATTCGTCACACCACTGAAAATCTGGTGATCATCGGAGACTTCAATTTTCCCTTTGAAACAACATGTTCGAATTCAAAATTCCTTCATTCTCTGTTTGACTCATTTGATCTAAATCAGAAAGTTAACTTCCTGACTCATATTCATGGACATACTCTCGAATTGACTTTAACCAAATCCAATAATGACAATGTTTCTATTGTCCATACCACTGCCTTTTCCGACCATTTTTCAATTAGTTTCACCGTAAATCTCTCAACCCTACTGTTACCTTCCACAAATGCCATAAAATTGATAAACAGAAATGAAAACAATTTTTCCAAGGAAGCTGACACTCGGTACAAGCAATATCACTCTACCTTGTTGACCCTTAGCGACAAACATGCACCACCTCATACCAAACACGCCAAGGCAAAGTAGATTCCAGGATGGGTCAACGAAACTGTAATCACAGCAAAAGAGACCTAGAGTATGTTCAAATCTGGTCAACTTTCCCTGGTTCCCTGAGCTCTCAACACATCACCCCGGACTCTCCTCCCCCATGTTTTCCACTTTCTCTACTTTAACCGAGGATCAAGTTATCAGAATCATTAAGAACTCTCCAAGTAAATCATGTTTCCTTGACCCTTGGCCCACTTTTTTGTCCTTGATTATCCCGGCATCCTCATCACTCCCAGCACTTCAATAATTAATGCCTCTCTTGAACAAGTTAAGTGCCCTAACTTCTTCAAACAGGCCCATGTTACCCGAATCCTCAAAAAACAATCCTTAGACAAATAGACAAAGAAGTTTAAAGATACTTGAAAGGGTAGTAGCAGTCCAGCTACAAACTCACCTTGATGAAACCGGCCTCATGAGTGCTTTCCAATCTGCTTATAGAAAACATCACTCTACTGAAAGTGACCTCCTTAATATTCAGAATGGTCTTATTGGATCTCTCCCCTCGCCTTCGATACCATTGACCACACCATTCTCCTTGACAGACTTAATGTTTACTATGGAATCAGTGCACTAGCCCTTAGGTGGTTCATATCATACCTGTCAAGAAGGACACACTCGGTCAAGGTAGGTAGCACACTCTCACATCCTGCTGCACTCCAGTTTGGGGTGTCCCAGGGTTCTGTCCTTGGTCCAATTCTTTTTTCTCTCTATTATATCAATAAATCCATCAATTGTCCAGTCACACCAGTTCTTGAAACCTGTTTGTCATGGGTTTTCCCTGAGATGGACTCACAATATATTTTATGTCCAGATTTTATATAAGAACCAACTATTATTATTATTATTATACATATCCTTCCAGACATCACATGAGTAATTTATCAATCACAGAATACACGCTCATCAGCTTAATTTTCTTTTTGGCGAGTTACAGATTACCTCTGGTGCAGATTAGGATTAACATCAGAACTAGCAACATCAAAATTTAATTTGGCTATATCTAAATTCAATTTTAAATTCCTATTCTCATATTAACAAACTTTTACACTTGGAAACATATACAAATTCAACCTCCATAATTATGAAAGTTTATTCATAATTGAAATTCAAGCATATATATTTCAAACGTATATTTAATTATTCAATATCAAATTCACATTTACAATTATAAAATGTATTTATATTTGGCTGTTCAAGGGTTTCAGATATAAATCAAAGAAGTATTAACTAAAATATAAGTAAATGAGTTGTCCAAGAAACAGTTATTTTACTATCCGATCCTGTTGTCCAATGTCCATGTTATTGTTGGACAAGGCAATTAAATACCACACCTCTTGTATATCCACCAGGAACAATAATTAGCCAAGTGAACATTTACGACTCTACATAAACTAACTTCGCCAGGTACACCTTAAATCTTGGAACTTTAATTAAATTAATTGAGGTATTACATGGTTGCATAATACATTGGTTAGTGCTAATAAGATTCAAGAAGAAGTACTTGTAAAAATCAGAGAAACATCCTTATGAAAATTCATATAATTTAGTTTTAAATTCTTGGGGAAAATTCAAAAGAGGAGTATCAAGTGATTTTGGAAATATCTAGAGGTGAGCAGCAAATCGATAGTCAGTGATTATGGAACTTTGTACAAATGGGTGACAAGTACCTAATATGACTTTTCTAATGAGTTGCAAGCATGAACTGGTAGCAAGTATTGTTTTTTTCAGCTAGTCAAAAGAAAATTTTAATTTTTAAATTTCATGTGAGGTTAATTAGTACGATGGTCATCATGATATGGTGGAATTAGAGTAAGTATTCAAAAGTCTAGACATTTTACATCTAATGATTCTAAATACTCAAGGTATTCTTTTCCCATTTAGGGACTGTATTAAGGCCATTTTGTACATCCGAAAGGTAGGTATTATTTTTATGAGTGTTTGTCGATTTTTAGCAGAATTAAGCAAATACTACTGCTTGGAACTTCATGAACAAAAATTAGAAGATGGGTCTTGGTCCAACTTAGATCGCTTTAAATTTTTTGGATTGGTCTTGATCACCATCTGGATAAAAAGTCCAGATTTTCCCATTTACTTATTATTACGTGTTTTGGTGGAAGAGCTATTTTCTTTCTCTCCCATCAATTATTTTAGCCACACCAATTTAAGCAAATGTTTAAAGTGGTAGACATTTTTATTTGCATGGCTTAATAATCTTTATATCAGATATTTGTATGTGTTCTATCTACCTCGACTGCCCATGCAAATTAGAAAAATAATATTTTATTTATTTTATTTTAAATTTTATCCTGTGCAAAAATAGAAGTAATACATGATTAAACTGAGGTAAGAGGTGGGATTTTATTTTCCCAGTTGGTGTGATGTTTTTTTCTTCCCCAGTGGTTTATGATAGCAATTACTTTTTCAATAGCAGTTACATAATATATATTGGGTATAGTTTCAAGAGAAAAGTTTCAAAAGAATTGCAAACCTAGTACTCTTAAATTTGTTTCTCCCCAGTTTAGTTTTACAGATACCTATTTTTTCTTTTGAGTTCTTTCGCTTGCCTATCCGTATCACTTTGGCCTTAACACCGTATATTTAATATAATTCACAGTACATTGACCTTCCTTTTCTGTGAATCTTTTATCCTTTTTTTGAATACCGGGCCAATAAATTGCTCATATAATTCTGTGTCCACTAGGTCTGAAAGTTGTATACGATCTGAACAAGCCATCAGGCCAGAGAGTGGTAAGCGTCCAGGCACTATGTGCCAACTGTGCAGTGCCAAAGTATGAAGACCTGGATGTCAACAAGATGTATGGCATACTGACCAGTGCTTTCATCTTTGGTGGCGGTGATGGATACACCATGATTAAGGAAAACGCTCAGGAAGTCCTGCCCATAGGTAATACGAAAGTGATACTTTTCAAAATTGTTGCTTTTTAAGTGTCAACTATCTGAGGCTTGCACTTCTAGAGATGACATTTTTTTTCTTTTTTTCCAGTTTTGTTTGTCTCTGGTCTTTCATGAGTTGAGATGTAGCTTGAGCAGTTCTCATATGATCGCTGATGTTAAGTAGCATTTGGCTTGGTTAGTACTTGCATGGGAGACAATCTGAGTTCTAGGCCAAGTATGGGTCGATAATAGTTAATGGGTGGTCACTTAAGTGGCAATTCCGTTGCAAAGTGTACACTATTCTAGTACTCTAGTGCTTGAATTGTTAATCAAATGAAATTTCGGCCTTGTTTTGTGTTGAGTTTGTATTTGATTTCATGAACAAAACTGCATGTTGCTGATCGCCAATAAGCAGCCTCCGATTTTACAGTTTCTGTGCATAAGATTTTATTGGATGACAAAGTAGGTACAAAATATGGAACAAATTAGATAACTTCAAATATTTTTGAAGTTCTGGATATCAAAAAAGCTGTTGTCCATTTGCTTAAATACACATTTTTTGTGTGTTTCATCTGTAGTTGAGTGGTAGTTTACGACTAAGTTATGAAACAGTCTTCAGTAATTACAAGGATTCAAGATTTATAATCCATGGATTAAAGCCACAGTAGTGCAATGATTTAGCTTTATATGTTTTTGAGTGCTTTATCTGCATAATTTTTGTCTGATTTATCAGGTTTGGTGGCAGCAGATGTCGTGGTAGACTATGTGATCAAACAGTCACCAGTAATAACAGGGCTAGAAAACAGGATCACCTACATTGGAGACAGAGTTCCACCACTCCCATCCCGAGCAAACAGCCTACAAAAGAGTATGACCATACACACCTATGTTACCTTTTTACTAACATATTTACTCTTAGAATCACTCTTATGTTAGTAGATTCCTGGAAAACAGTCAGTTGCTAAGACAAGATTTTGAGAATAACAAAAGAGTGTAAGAATTTATAAACAATCCCATAAAATGAATGCTTAGTGAATGTGTGCAAACAAAAAAAAATCTATGTTAGTAAAAGACAATAACTATTTAAATATATTCATTTGTGAGAGTTAAAGTTTCTAGAACATTTCTGTCTAAACCCATTGTGCACCTACTCACAACTTGCCTAGATTATTACTCTGAAGCTTAAATATGTATAGCAGTGGAAACTCTACGTCATATGTCAATATAATAGTAAAAATACCAGAATGGTGCACATTGTTAAACTTTACCATGACAGAAAACAATCTAATACTGGATGATGATTATGTGCTTCATCTTCTCAATAATAAAAGTTAAAATTATGCACCATGATGACTATTCTATGTTTATTATCCTTAACTTTTCTTTCCAAAATTAGTAAATTATGTCCATATTTACCAAAAATGCAAACCAATAGCTGTGAAATTTGAATTTAGAAGCAACTTTATAACCTAAGATTGCTCTGCCATTTCTGCATAGAATTTTAATGCAACAAATGCGAACAAAATCTCAATGAAATGCCTTTCTTATGATGTGTGTCACATATTTGTAGATACATAATTATGTATGTTCAACAAAAAAGGTACTTGTTTTTGTAATTGTAATGCAAATTGGTCATAGTATGGGGACAACAGGAAACACAAACAAACACTACCCTATCTGCGTGTCCCAGTTTTTAGGTTCAATATATTGTGAGGTGCAAAACAATTACTTATTCTAAGTAACAATTATGAAAAGTAGTATGTGGTTTCTGTCAGGTTTTCCTTGCAGATTCTGTGAGGGTTGTTTTTTGATAAAACATATCAGTTGGCTGTTGTTGTTGAGGACAGCAATTAAAATGAATATAAATAGCTGAATGATAATGTTCCATGTTGGCCTCACAAGCTCAAAATATTTATTTATTTATTTTTTTTTTTTGGGGGGGGGCCTTGTTTAATGGTTTAATAAGTCCGAATTTGTATTTTTCCCAGAATGCATTTGCCTCAACAAGGACAACATTTTCAGGACTAGGTGAATTGTTCAAAATATTTTAAAAGCTGCCAAGATGGCTCATATTCTAAATTAAGATGTACATGCTGAAGAGATGAAAGTGGAGGTTGGTTTTGCTTTGAAGTGCAGCTCATTATTAAACAAGCATTATTATACCATATTTCGTCTCTGCTGAAGGAAAAATAACAGAAGATATACTATTCGCATGGAAAATTAATTGGGAAAAGGGGGTTAGTAAAGAAAATTTATATATTACTATTAATGACGTAATATACATACAATATATTTCTTTGGAAATCTGATGTCCTCCTGAACGATATCTATTACAGCAAAATCCTCATGCACATGCTCCTCATCGAAAGTACTATCAGAAGAATGAACAATTTTCATCTGCACTCAGGATTGCATACTCATTATAACTTTTTTTGTTTTACAGTTTATGTCGAAAAAATATATATATTTATCACATGTATAATGAGCCTGGCTTAAGGCTCAAGTCTCTTTGTAATTGGGAAAAATATACATAATAAAGTTTGATTTTATATAATGTACTCTTACATGTACTGGTTTTTTACTCTGGTGAGACTATATGTCCTAACATTTTCTGACATGCACAACTTTATTTGCACACATGTTTGACAAAGATATGATAAAAAGTTTACCTTAAAGTAGGGCCATTATAAAAATATAAGTTTTTGTACAGTTCTTAATTGCTGGTACTATGAAAATAGCTATTTCATATATATAAATATACTTTAGTTTCCCATTCACAATTAATCCTAAGATCTATTTGATACTTCAACGAAGGAGCTGCTCCAAGTCATCCTACCGAAAAAAAGAATTAGTTTGTGATCAGGGGGGAGATCAGGGATTAATTAATGCATTTGGTTTTAATGTTGTTTTGAAGATATTATGGGGTCATGTTATGACAGGTTTATGACATATTATAGTCATATTATGGCAGACTTGTAATCCTTCCCAACTGTGAATCGGTGACATCTCCCTTGCCATAATTTTCCTTTTTCCCATTGTTTCTGCAATGTGACTAATCACCTTTTACATGACATACATGCATGATTTGTTCTTGTGTATAATAAATATTTAGATAACATACATTGTTTCATTTTGTCAGTTGAATAATAATTTATTTCCCATTCATATAAATCAGTGAAATATCGGTTACAATTTTGCATTTGGTTCAGCCCCATTATACCATTGATCTGTGACTCCCTGGTTAGTTCGTTGGCAAGGGCAACAAAAAGCAAGTTACCCAGTCCACTTTGACATTAGAAATCTGTTGACCAGGACATAGGAGTTTCAATTACCCACACAGCTCTACCCATTTATTGTAAATTTGTCAAACTTTAGTTGTATCCTGTGTAAGATGTTAGTCACTGTATATTTAAACCCAGCTTTTATAGGGTGGGGTTATAGTCATCCCCTGCACCATCTGAGCAGCAGTGGCCATAAAGTTTCTGTGTGTATCTCTTCAGTCAAGCCCTTGGATTTAAAACAAATTTTCAGGATGTATTTCATCAAGAATGAATGGAGTCTAGCTGGCAATGACAACAGGTTTCTATGTTTGGATTTGTACTTTAGCTGGTGGTGTACAGTCCAAAGCCCAGTACACTGTAGTGTTAGTAACTAGGTTTGAATACACTCAATCTGTGTTCTTATCTTCAGAACATGCACATATTATAAGTATATATTAATAAACAGCCCCAAATGTATTGCTGAAACAATTAAGTAGTCACTTGTCATTGTCAGTTTGTCCAATGGCAAAGTTATGAGGAGCCACATATCTGACCCGGACAAGGTTGAACAAGATTTGAACCAAAAGGTGAGACACCAAAGGTCATATATTTAACTGAGGTCATACACGGCTGAAGGGTCATACCTGACCCTAGCCCATTCACCAAGATTCAAAACCCAATATTGGGCATACATGCACATAAAGACAGTAAAACACAGTTTCAGGAATTTTTATTTACATGTTAAACATAACTTGGTGAAACCCCCTAAAGGCTGACTAATGTTTTTTTTCTAGACAATGGTAAATGGAGTACAAAAATTGTTATACATCACAATCATATGCAAATATTAGGCCATCATGAATAACTGAACAGAATAACTGAATATCTTTAATGTTAGTTTCAATTTACCAAACATAAAATAAATTTCAATAAAAATTATGTTGAAAGGGTCATTAAAAAGCTTTTAATGATGCGTGGTGGTCACTTCATGCACAACGGAGCCTTAAATTATGGCCTATTATTATCAACAATTTAAAAATGTGACAATAGACTTTATGCTCAAATGTTTTATATCATAGAAATAACTGCTTTTGGAATGTAATGGTAAAATGTAATATAACCATGCGTAGGTTCACCAACTGAAGCAGCAAATGACTGAACACTCTTATTTCCAACTTCTGTATAACCATGAACATGAGGTTGGCCGAACTCCCTTGCTTTTTTCAAGAAAAACATTGCCACTCTGTTGATCAATCTTTTACCTGGAATGATATAGATGAAAGTGTAGCATTGTGCATTAAAATGCAACGTATTGTTAATTTATCAGAAAAGCTAATCAATCTGACCTTACTTATCAAGCCAAACTAAAATTCTAATTTTAATTGGACTTTAATAGCATTTAATCTCCCGCATACATTGGAACATCGAAGTGGTTAACCAGTATCAGTATCCAGGGACAAAAAGGGGCCAAGCACCACAGAGAACAACCAGGGGGTATTAAAACTAAGTTGGGTATGCTTTAGAAGTAGGAATTAAGCTTCTTTCTGAAAAAAAACAATAGAGTGGAAGACATAAATCTCATTGGGAATCATATTGCAACGTAATAAAATGAAATATAACCATAACCATATTTGGGGCATCAAAATCAAAGCTATAACCAAATTGTTTGACAGACTAGTTAGACAATGGATGACACCTGTTACAACATTATGTAGGACTATTAAATGCAAAGGTGGCTGCAACAAGGTGACCTATTAAGAGGGGCATTAAAAGCGCAGGGTGAAGTATATTGCTAAAGGTAACATAGTAACACAGATATGACAAGAGTCACTTTATTAAGCACAAACTCTAGCAAGGTTTCACACTTCTTGGAATCACTTTTGTGTCTCTGAACTTTCATGAAATGAAGCATATTGTGATGAGTATCTCTTGCTAAAGTTAAGCAGAAATGGCTACATTAGTACCTGGATGGATGACCACATCACTGCACTACTGCTTTCTCTGATGACTTTGCGGCTTGAACTAATAGACAGAAACCCCTTTCAGACTTGTTTTTTCTTTTTTTATCTGTCTCGTGACTTTCATGAATTGTGGCCTAGTGTGATGAGTATCATTCTCTTCACTGAAGTTAGTTACTGTTAGTACTGGGACGGGTGACTACTTCAATGCACTACTAGGCTCACGCTAGTAAACCAAAACCCTTTTCAGCCTTGTTTTATAAATATATCAAAGGGGTAATTAAGGAAGCGTATTAGAGCAAGATTGGACATTTTTTTGTAAAACTTTAGACTTTTAAAACGATTAATAGATTTTTAAAATCAAATAAATGGATTTTAAACTTGATATATTGGTGTTTACAATGCTGACACCTTCAGTTTATAAGTTAAGACTGGAAAAGATTTTTTCGGGGCCTTCAGAAACATATAAATGGTCCGACAATAGAGAAATTAGTGGCTACAATCCAAAGAATGCTATTAATCCCTCAGTCACCTAGTGATTAGTAAGTTGTGTATATAATCACAGGCTATTGTCTCTGCATGAGACAATGCATCCCAAATGGCAATGCTCTTCACAGTTATTTGTGAGAATGAAAACCACACAAAGACAAGAACCTGTGATTAGATGCCAAACCTGCCAATCCACTAAGCCACCTAACATCGGTATGAAAGCTACCACAAAACATGACCTTGAAAAGTGGAATCAAAGATTATTGAATCTTCAGCTTTAACATTTTTATTAGTCACTTCTGCAAATGCAACAAAAGCAGTTACAACATTTTTGGTGCTACAATTGCTTTCATATACATAGTTGTTTCTAGACTTGTGGGCTTTGCCCTTATGTATATATAACATATTTTTAAGTTACACAGTTTTAAAATCCATTATAAAACACTTGTTTATGCAAATATAGAAAAACTAATCTGTAGTAAGGGCTGCCAGATATAAAAATATTGGTATGAGTTTATATTAATTCAATGTTTGTTTAGTATTAACAATGAAACAGTTGCAATGGCACGCTGTCAATAACAAATTTTAGTGAACAGAGTTTTGAAAATCATCTGACTACTCAGGTAGCAGTAAATGATAACACTCCTTTAATCACAAAAATGTTACCAGGGTTTTCTTACATTAAAACCATTAAGAAGCCTTAATAAAATGGCATTTTAAGGTCACCTTACCAAGGGATATGCTTTACATTCTTTATAAAATGGACTATAAAGATGAGTGAGGTTCAGAGACTATAGGCTAAGGCTTATGGCCTAGTCAGAAAAAATGTGATAAGGCAAATGTATAGAAAATTGAATCAGTAGGAGGTAGGTACAACACATTTTTCATTGTTTACCCACGTATACTCTTGGGTCAATTAAATCCTCCATTTTTATGTATTTTTAAAGTCATTTCAGTATTAAAGACGAACATTTTCCCATTGTGTTGCAAAAAGGAGACAGATATTTTATTTTCTGATTTTGATTGTTCCATTGTACCTACAAAATTATGACCTGTTTAAAAGGAAAATACTTTATTTTAAAATCTTAGTGCTATGCCGGACCACAAATGTTATTAGAAAACCTTTCTTTCACAGGTATCTTGTTGAATATTTTATAAAAATTTCATTTGTACACATTTTCCTTATATAAATCATCCAAATAACACATTGTTAAAAATCTAAATGATTTAATATTTATCATATAAACTAGTTTCTTTGGCATTTCATTGCTAGTCACTGGTACTCAACATCAGCATCCATGAAAACTCAAGAGATGTGACTGATTCGGTCAAAGTGATCTCTTGTTCAGAACTATTACTTATTATAATTCTGGTGATCATTCTGTGATCATTATGTATTACAGCTACCATTGATTAATACCCCCTTTTATTTTTATGCCTGAGCTTGGTAAAACTTGCAATTTGGTGTGTTGCTGCTACTTCTGTTATTTCTTTGTATCTAAGTATGCTAAAATTCAAGATACAACTATTAAGTTACACCATATCGATTTTTGATTTAAGCAAGCTTTCCTTGCTCACTTCATTGTTGCAAAACTTTCTTGACCCATCAATTTAACTGATGGTAACTAGTCCTGATGGCAACTGTCTTTACATTTTCGATTGTGTGGAACACAAATTTTCAACATGTTGAAGGCATGAGCCAGAGAAAGATGGACATCCTTCTCAATCAATAGCAGTGACCTGCCTGTTTACTGAGCTAACTTATAAGTCGGCTGTTTTACATTCTCAAGTGCATTAGCAATGACATAGACATTTAACTGGGGGGCAAACATACACTCAACAAGTTTGGAGATGAAGCCACAGGTCAGTAGTTCTTGAAATCCGGCAGCAGTGGTAAGTGAAATAACAACAGCTTTGTTTAACCTAGTGGTAACAAAACCTTCAGATAGGGAATGATTAACAAACTTAGTGACTGAGGGTATAAGAATGTCTAAACACATCTTAACGAAAAATGTAGGTTACGGATCCAAAAAACATTTCATAGTTGCCATATTAATTTCTTCATCAGAAACTGAAAAAAGTCAAATTTAGGTAGGACCAGGTAATGTGAAAGAGTCAGTGCTGGAAAATGAGTCCAAAATCTTGGTAAATGTGTCTGAGGAAATAGCCACAAAGCTGTTAGCAAAACATTCCTGTGTCTCGTGGGTACACTTTCGAGATCAGAATGCAATGCAGAGCATAAGACCTGCCCAATTTCTTTTAATCTTGCATATTTTCACTGACAACTAATGAATTCGAATGGGCAATCTGCTAGCACAGTCTACGTTGATCTTGTGGTGGCTTCCTTGAGTCATATGTGTTCGAACTGATGCCTGACAAGTTTAGTGTTAGGAGATAGGAATCTGAAGGCAATTTGTCAGGAACTTTGATGAAAGTGCAAGACACATTAGGAATGTGTTTATCAAGCAAATCATTTAGTTAACTTGTATTTCTGTCATAGAGGACACTAGCAGTATTGCCAGGACATTTGAAAATGAAAAAGATTGGCAAGATCGCTCAGAAAACTGTCCATTTTTTGATACCTCTAAAAGGTTCTATTTTTTATCCTGGGTACACAAGGGTTGATCCTTCGAGGTGATCGAGCAACAAAGCACAGTCTGAGATGAATTCACTGACCCCGACATTTGAAACAACACTGGACTCACAAGGAATGAGCATGAGATCAAGAATGTGTCCATGTAAGTGGGTTGGTTTTTGAACATGTTGACAGATATCCATGTTGAAATCCCCACAGATCAAGAAAACACGGCTCACTGAGGACAGGTAAACATAGAGGTATTGAAAAATTTATCACAGAACGTATCAGAACAAGAAAGAGGTGGCTGGTAAACACAAGCTATCACAAAAGGACACCCTGGTGAACCAATGGCAATTGTAATACTTTTAAAGGACATATGGAAAGGACTTTGAACTATTTTGAACTTGATGTTATGATTGACAAAAACACACAAAACCTGCATCAAGACCATGAGCAGGAGGTCTAAGACACAATTTATACCATTTATGGAGCTATTGAGTGAAGTAAACTGTCGGTGTCAGTGGGTCATCTATGTGTACTAGTAGTCAGGGTGTATCCCCTAAATTTCAATATTTTTTCCATGACTTCTCTATGATCAAAGCTTTAAAATCAATGAACTTTTACATGCTTTGTGGCATGAAAGAGACATGTACCACGAGGCCACAAACTCTTGCAAAGGTCACAAACTCCTGTCAGTTTTGACTTGAAAACACACGAGGTTCCAGTCACAAAACAGGAAGATGTGGAAGACACTAACATTTTATCTGATTACATAAACGTATCCTTGTATTGAAATGCTGGATGAAAGAAAGGAACAAAGCCATTTCGGGATGCCTTTTAATTTCCATGAATTTTCCAAAACCTGGAGTCAATTTCCATGACTTTTCCAGGCCTGGAAAAAAACAGAATTCCATTACTTTTCCAGGTTTTATATGAGCTGGATACACCCTGTCTCAGTAACTACTGGCAAACCCAATGAGCAATAGGACATTATGTCGGTAATAATGGGACCTTTATTTCTGACAGATCAACAGTAAAACACAGATGCTTCTGAATCTGGCAGCAGTGGAGATAGAGCAGTGAGACTTCAGTAATCACTGAAAGAACGAGGGAGCAGCAGAACCTTAAGTATTCTTAGAGACATAGAGCTCCGTACCTTTGCATGACATGCTTACAGAGAAAAGGCACAAAATTAAGCCAATATAATTTCAGTACATTTCAGAGCAAGGAAAGCAAGCATAAACAAAAAAATGGACCAAAGGCAGTCACATCAGTTTAAGCCTTAAACTTCTTCTCAATGTCTGACAGTCAGCCTTAAATTTCATTTCAAAGGCATGCTACATTACCCCACTTAGCCTGCTGGAAACAACTGACCCCTTAGCAAAAAAGACCAAATTAAAAAGGGGCCTTGAATAAAAAGAACCACGGATTAAGGGTAAATTCGAAAGAAACACAGGTACACTGAGAGAACTTATTCATTTTCAATCTGTACTTTCATACTTTAGTGAATAGTTATTATATATATAAATTCCCTACTTTAATACATTTTTGAATAGTTTATAATTTTCATGCATTTTGATTTGTGTTTTTACCTAAGTATTCTGTATCTTTCTATTTTTTGATTAGTAGTTTACCTCTATACTCTGGTATAGTATATGCACATTGCCCTGCACCAGAATGATGAAGAAGAATCCATGAGATAGGTTTACCATCTGGATTGTACATACAGGTGGTCACACTCTTCTGTATTAAATGTTGTATGGTCTCCAATGAATCAGTTTGCTGTCGGTCTTCTGACGGATCCCAATGCTGTTGAACAACTAAAGCATCTTTTACTGACATTTCATGTACCACAAAACCTTCATCTTCAAAGGATGTCTTTCTGCAAAAATAGATATAATAGAAGGCTATAAATTGTTTCAGTGTATATTCATAAGCTGCAAAGCCATCTGAGACAAGAGTATTATACCAGAATAATTCACAATTGATTAAAGCGACAAAGACAAAAAGTGAGTGTTTAAGTCATAGAGAGAGCTCACGCTTAAAAAAGTATATATGAGGGCCAATCGTTACAAAGTGGTAAGGCACTCAACTCCCAACTCTGAGATCTGAGTTTGAATCTGGACCTGACTTGAAGTGGTAAAGCTACTTTTTGCTTGCTTAAAGTCAACAGTTTATGGAACAGAATCTTGATCAAATGTATGCCCTCTGCCCTTCTCACTTGGGGTGTTTAGGCACCCCAAATGTCAGTCCTGCCCCAAAGGCATTTTTCGTCTGTGTAACCTTAAAGTCATACTTTAAGGTACCAGTCTAATGTTGCTATTAACCAAGTGACCTAAGGTTACCAAGTAATGCTATAAACAAGCAATCTTATTGGGGCCCTGATTTACAGTTTTTATTCCTGACCCCTAGAATTCCAGGCTTCGGTGTCACATTGAAGTTTGACTTTGGAGGGAAGACATGTTGAAAAACTTTTACTTTCAAGCTTTTAGTTTTTTATTTTGTTATTTTTTAGGCTTTTAATCTGTACAAAGTGTAAATACTGGACGGTCCTGTGGTTTAAGCCTATGCTATTATATGCAGGAATATTGTGTGTGTGACAATAGAAATGCTGAACTGAACTTTGTGACACGTCAAGTTTCTGATGCCAGGAGATCTGATTCTTAGTCATCTTGTCAACCTCAGGCTTTTGTGCTCTGCACATGAGGGACGGTCTACCCTATATTCATTTTTGCGCATTTTTATGCTATTTTTGGCCGAGTTTTGTGCTAATTTGTCCCTGATTAAGCCTGAATTTGCCAAGATTGCTGGTGAATCGTGCTTGTGTATGCATTTTTCAGTAACTGAGACTTTAGTATAATATAGGCAGTATGCCAGATAAAAAGCAAAGTTGCAAGAATTGTAAGACTAGACATTTACCACCTACAGGGAAAAAATGCAAATTTAAGAACAGTGTTGAAAGTGATAAATCTATGCCCAATGGACTGCGAGATGCTGCTGCTTCAAGCAAGTTGCTTGACACAGATCAGGCGGATCTGGCCGGACAGCGGCTACAGCTGGAGATTCTGTCACAATTGAAGAAGGTATCTCAACGACTTGACATGGTGGATGACCAGGTTATGGGTGGTGTGCAGCAGGCGACGCAAGTCTCAGCGGGATCACCGGAAACAGGAAAGTTAAGTACATGTTAGTACAATGTTATTGTTAGTTCTCAAAAATCCAAAAAAAGTAAAAAGTTCAAACCCTCTGTAACATCTAGCAGTTCATCTTCGGATGACAGTGATAGTGATGTTCCCTCCTTAGAAAAACTTAGGTCTCATGTATTACAGAAGAAAGTTGATCGAAGGATCAGAGATTTGGATCAGAGTTCCCACCTCTCAGGTAACGACAGTAAATTAAAACATAAATCTAAGAGAGGTGTAAATGTTGATGTGTCTGTCAAAAAAAGGTGTCATGGCCCCATGAGCCCATTTCGGGTGGGGTCAGTAGACAGAGGGTAACGTATGATCGGTTATCCCTCACCCAGTGAGTGCAGGGCTTTTGTAAGAACATACTTGAGCAGAAATCTTCTGATAGAAGGGAGATAATGATTTCTTATTTTGGTGATCTAATGGAAGATGCCACATACTTTTCCTGGCAAGGGGCAAAGGCAGCACATGCTGTGCTGCTATGTGAGATGGAGCGGGGTTCCCTCCAGTGGGTAGATTTGGATTGCATTGATCGAATCCGTAGGGCCCATGCTCAGAAACATGTGTCAGGTAGGTCAGGGTGGAGCAAACCATTGGATCACTGAAGTAGGAAACCATGGTATTGTAAAAGTTATCAATTTGGAACCTGTGTTCAATCACGTGACCATGAATCAAATGGCAAAATTCATGAACATATTTGCTCATTTTGTTTGGCTGGGTGCAGGCAGGTGGGGCATCCTGAAAAAGAATGTCCACACAAGAAAAATTCAAAAAACGAACAGGCAGCTGTCCATCATTAGGATGCAGCAGCTGCAGCACAGCTGATTCTAATGGCAATAAAATGCCTGTTACTGAGACTGTAGGTGTCACTGGTGTTTTTCCTAGTGATGGTGTTGTGTCACATGTCATAGGCAATGTAAAAGATGAAAGAAAGTACAAAACAAGATTTTTCTATAACAAACTAGCTGTTCCTAATCAGGTTGACGCCTTATTGGCTGCAAGGCGTCAGAAATTTTAGGTGTCGAACACAAATACCATCAGGTCACATTTTTTTAGTAGAACAGTACAGCAAACACATGATGCCAGCTTTGATGCTGCCTGTGTGGTATCTAAGGTCGCACACAATGATCTAGGCCACCCCAGTGTCCACTCCAACAAAGGTGTCGACGTCGGTACCATGTGTTATGACATTCATGTAGTAAAAAATTCACCTCAAAATCCAGCAACAAACAAAGCTCCTGGGTTCGAATCTGAGGGTCTTGGGTTTGAACCTCCCATGGCTGGGTATGAATCTAGTGAGTGTGAAATCAATCACAGTGTTTCTGGTTGCGTATCTGGAGATTTGGTGTTTACAGAACCCAGTGGTCAGGGGTTTGAATCTTCTCAGGTAACTGATATTGTTGTCCCCATGAACTGTATAGGTCAAGAATCTGGCAAGCGAGACAGTGTGTATGCTGGTAAATCTGACTTGACCTCTTCAAAAAGTTTCGGTCCTGGGTTTGAATGTAATGTAAACAATGTGGGCATGGATGAGAAGTTTGTAAACACAATTATTTTTGCAAATAAGGGTAACAGAGACTTGGCTCAAGGTGTGAACACTCCCATTTTCAATCAATGTCAAAGACAGGTTGATTTTCAGTTTGGCTTTGTTCCTCTAGGTTGCCAATTAATGCCAAGTAGTGTCACATCTTGGAATTCCCATGATTATTCACCCATTGAATTGCACAAAATTATCAGAAAGACTGGTAAACCCAATTTTCTACAAGCTTGTTTACCTGTGGCGTCACAACTGCATGTTGATAAATGGCAAAGTCTTTTGACAGATTTGGGTTGCAATTTGGGTTTCCACTTGATTTTAACAGGTGTTGCCCTTTGCAACATGAGGTTGGTAACCATAGCTCGGCTGATGAGTTCCCGCAGATGTTGACGCATATATAGAGGAGTGCAAGTTTGGTGCTCTACTAGGTCTGTTTGACGTCAACCCTATCGAAAATGCCCACATTTCACCATTTATGACCAGACATAAGGCCAATTCAGATAGACGTAGGGTCATTATTGACTTGAGTTGGCCCTTGGGGGCTTCAGTGAACTCTGGCATTGATAAGAATACGTACCTTGTCGCCCCGTTCACGTTGATGTTCCCCACCGTGGATGACATTACGTCAGAGCTTAAACGCCTTGGGCGTGGCACCCTTCTGTACAAGATTGACTTAAGTCATGCATTCCGTCATGTTAAGGTAGACCCTGGTGACTATGACCTTTTGGGGTTGCATTGGCATCACGCGTACGTCAATACATGTGTTCCGTTCGGGACACGGCACGTAAGCCAGATTTTTCAACGTCTAAGTGACGCAGTGCGTTACATAATGCATCAGAGGGGCTTCCGTGTCATTGACTACATTGACGACTACATCGAGTTCGACATTCCGTGTGTCGCGTGTGCGTCGATTGCATCATTGTTTGATTTGATGAAACAACTGGGTCTCACTGTGAGTGACAAGAAGTTGGTACATCCAAGCACCCAAGTCGTGTGTCTGGGAGGTTTTAATTGATACTGAGAAAGGCACAGTTTCCATCACACCAGAAAAATTGCGTCAGATAAACGACGTGGTCAAGGAATGGCTCACCAAGAAAACCTGCACTAAGCATCAGCTTCAAGCCTTGCTTGGTTTACTTCTGTACGTACACAAGTATGTCAAACCAGCTCGTGCCTTCTTGAACTGTATGCTAGCACTTCTTAGGTCTGGGCATGCCAATCAAAAAATTGATTTGACCTCTGACTTCAGGCGTGACCTTACGTGGTTTGGAAAATTTAATGGGTTTTCCTTGTATGATCACAGGCCTATTGATTTCACACTGGAATTGGACGCCTGCTTGACTGGTCTGGGAGGAAGGTGGAGCAAGTTTGTGTATCACCTCCCCATAGCTCGTGGTTTCATGAATTTTTCCATTGTTGACCTTGAAATGTTGAATATCTTGCTTGCAGTAAGATTATTTCAAGTTCAATGGTCCGGTCGCAAGGTGCTTGTCAGGTGTGACAATGAAGCTGTAGTGTCAGTACTTAGGTCGGGCAGGACTCATGACCCCTACCTTGGGGCTTGTGCTAGGAATATCTGGTATGTTTCGGCCCTGGCCGACATAGACCTTCAATATGTCCATATCAGGGGAGTGGACAATGGGGTGGCTGACCTGCGATCTCGTTGGACTGGTAGTCCTAGTGATTTCAGTAAACTGTTGTCCCAAGTACAGGACCCAGTGTGGGTCCCAGTGAATGATAACTTGTTGGATATAGATCCTGAATTGTAAAATTTCATTGTTATTAAAGTCATATCCCCAGCAGGGGCCTAATGCTTACATGTATATATGCTAACAGTTACTATACTTTGTTGTAGATAATGTGGCTTTGAGGTCTTTGTCTCAAAGAGCAGCCTCTAGAACTCAGGAGGCCTTCAGACCCAAGACAAAGCAAGCTTATACAAAGATGTTCAGGGTCTTCTTAGCCTTCTGTGTCTACATGCAAGTCGCCATGGTGGAAATTGATGTCAATGTCATATTGTCATTTTGTGAAAGTCTGGTTTGTAATTGTTGCTCTGTTAGCATGATTGCCAACTATTTGTGGGCCATAAAGGCCAATTTTGTATTATATAACATGTCTTATTCTTTGCTTGATCACCCTAGGATTAAATATTTTCAGAAGGAAATGCGTATCAACAGGCCCATGGCTGTGACCTCTCATAATGTTATTGACCTTTCCATGTTGGAACGAATCTCAAAATCTTGTGATCACCTTAATTTCCCAGAGGTTTTCAGGGCCATTTTACTCACCGGTTTCTTTGGTTTTTTCAAGTTGTCAAACTTGGCTCCTCATTCCATCTTGACCTTTGACCCCTCTCGTCATCTTACAGGTCATGACCTTTTCTTCACTAAAAATCTGGTGAAGATTATGATTAAGTGGTCTAAAACTATGCAAAATAGAGATGCTGTTCAGGTTATATCATTGCCTAAAGTTTTCAACTGGGCCATATGCTATTTTAGGGCCCTTAAGGCCCTCAAGAAATATTACCCAATGACTGCCACACATTCTGCATTTCAGATCAACATATCTGGTGGTTGGCAACCCCTTACAGATTCTAGAGTCAGAAAGGCCCTAAAATCTATTAATATGACCTTGGGTTTGGATCCTGCCTTTTTCACATACCATTCCTTTCGCAGGTCTGGGGCAACATTTGCTCATAATGTCCATGTCCCCATTCAGCAGATAAAACGCCATGGCACATGGTCCTCTGAATGTGTCTGGAGGTACATTCAGTCGGACCATGTGTCAGGAGAAGCTCTAGCTTATTTACTAGCTGCTGTTATAAATGCTTAATGTGAATACTCCCTACTGTTGGGGTTGAGGGATTACATATTACATATTACTATCTTCAACTTGTAGTTTTAGTAACTTTGTAAACCTTTAGGCCTCTTGACCTTCAGCTCTCAAGGTGACCTTTAGTTGACATTATGTGAATCAACACCTCGGATGAAGAGGTCCTTTTGGACAGTAATCACCTTTGACCTCTAAGGTCAGTCCTGTAACCTCTCAAGGTCACCCTCTCTGCTTGGGCCAGGTTGGCTTTTAGGTATTTCTTTGTAACTATTCTCGAATTTTGTCAGCATGATCATGTTCTATGGACAATGACTCTAACTTGTATTCTATCATGTTGAACATTGTTTTAAAGATGCCTATTTTACCACGACCTGTAAATAATTCTTAGATTTAGATATATATTTATAACTTTTATACATAATTTTTACTTTGCTAAATGTATTAAACTAAAGTACCCCCAATCCAGTGTTTTTAATGTCTTGGGGTGGGGACTGCAACTTAATATCACAATATAACTGATACAGTACTAGATGTGACATAAAACACAAAATAAATATTTTTAAAACTTATTATGTAATGTCATTTTTTTGAAATGGAAAATTGAGGTTGAACAGCCAGGGTCATATCAAGGTAGGTCCTCAAGGTATCCTGCAAGTTCTGATCAATCAGACTCTACCCTAACCATCCCTGTGACAGTCAAGTGATAAAATGACAATCGGTCATATGTCTACTTGGTCTGTCAACTTCTTTAAGATATTTTTCAAAATTCTGCCAGAATTTGTTTGACTTTAACTTATGGATTAGATGCTCCTAGAGAACAAAACATTATGCTCTTTATTACAAGCCACAATATGTATTTGACTGAAATAATAGGACAAATAGACAAAGTATTAATTTTTAGTTTCTTTTGGCCATTATTCTATGCTCAATTTGTACACTGTCATCCAGTGCCAATATTTATTAATATTTCCTAAGCCGATTAAGCTACACATTATTATGTATTAAAATCTATGTAGAAATAGGAAAAATAATTTCAAGTTAAAAATGTTTATGATTTTATTGGTGATTTTATTTTTCCGTGTGTGTCATTCCTAAAGATTTCCTTTTGTCTGTACACTTGATAATGTTAGAAAGTAGACGTCTGTTAGAAAATTTTCCTATTGTACTCTGCATCTTGTAGTAGAGTTAGAAGGGTAATATATGCAAAATTCAAAATTATTTCAATGAGTAATATGACTTTGTGGTAAATAATAATAATACATACATACAAGTCACCTTCAGTTAAGTCATCCTGAATGATATTATGCTGAATGAATTCATCCCCAAAATTCAACACAACACCAGCATGATGCTTTGCAGCACAATCCAAAACAGATCTATACCTTGGCCGACAAGCTAAAAGAAAATTAAATACATATTTGATTTGAAAATATTAATATCAGTTGCACTATTTTTTTGTTTTTTATTATTGTCATTTAAAAATACCTCAAAAGTAATTTAAAAAGAGAATCCACATAAATATATTCCTTACCTGAGAAATCACAATTATTTTTGGAATGATATACCATCCTTTGAGCAATAAACATTCAGCTCACCTCGAAATGTGATACATTCATGCCAAGGAAGACATTCTTTATGGAGGAGCAACTTCTTCAATGATTCAGTTTCACCAAATACATGCACCTCCTGGTACTAAAACAGGTAATTAACTTCCAGATATAGTTTTCACGAGCAAATTAAATATTGTAGATTGACTGTTTTTATACTAAAATCTCTTAATGACTTTCAAGGGTCTGTCACTGACATAGACTATCTGTAGGATAGCTATTTGTAGTGTTAAATTTACTTTAACAAGTAGATAACATAAGAACTTCTTATTTATTTCTGTTGACTTGCTCCAAGTCTTTGTATTTGTATCCATCAGCAACCTGAACAGTTAAATTTTAATGGGAAAGTTACAGGAGTTTATTATACCATAAGCATTGTGGAGTAAGGGGATAGTCTATGAAAAAAACAATGACTTGTGCCACCCATTTATCCTCAACTGTAATAAGGGATGTATTTATGCAGATTTTATGCATAATTATGGAGAAATCCCCAACATATTTACATACTGATATTTTTATGGCAGGCTTTTCCCCTCTTGAAAGCATGCTGCCATAGCTATCATGTTGTGGATGTCTGTTATTGTAGAACACATATACAGGTTTATACAGCCACACTTGGAAACCTTTCATTTATATACATAGTTGAGGGTTTACTTTGAGAATATCAGAGTGAAACGTATCTAATAAATGAAATAGGTGTAATAATTTCCAAGAGTGTTTTAAGATTATAAATTCCCATCGTTTTGTCAAATAAATTAACTGGTTAGTGTAGAATTTTGTAAAATTCCTTAAGAGGGCTGTTCCATATTGATTATCCTATTGTATATCTTGTCCAGAATTGAAAAAAAAATAAATTTGTCATGACCCATGGATAAGGATGTGTAGATTCTACATTTGCTTTCCAAGTACCATTGTGATTGTAACTACAAACCACTCAATTGATTCCGAACTACCAGCTAAGAATTGAAAAAAAATGGTCTGCAAACTTTAGAAAACTAGCTTTAGAATGTTAATTCTGATAAGGATTGTAGAGGATCACTGAGCATTTTTGACATATTTAAACAGGATGAATTTAACAGGGACACCCACAATTCAGCTGGGCCATTCCTGAAGTTTAACTATCAGTTCCATGATAATCCTGAATGTTCTCTTGGTTTGTTTGGGCGACCTAGGTGTCAGTCCTTCCTCCCAAGCCAGGCATTTTGGTTGGCTACCTTTAAATGAGTCAGGCACCCAATCTGGGTCATGGGTTGGTAACCAGTCTTGGTGGTTACATAAGCATTGCATCAGCTTTACATAACTGACCTTGGGGTTTAAGCCCCCCTTTTAGGTTGCCCCAGTGACCATTCAAACCACTGGAATCTATTGGTCAAGCGCATAATACTCTGGGCTTGTTTTGGTAGATTCTAAGAACAAGGGGTCACTTTGAAACTTGACTTTCAAGACTTAACATGAAAACTTTTGAACTTATGATTATATGTTTTTTATCGTTTTTTATGGATTTTAGTTAATGTTTTAGAAGTTTTGTTTTTACACTTATGTTATTGAATTATATGTGATGAAGTGCTTTTTAATGAACACTGAAACCGACATGAATAGCTGGACATTTGCCGAATGCCATTGACACTTCTTGAGATTCTGTAGTCTATGTGACAGCTTCAGGCTTTTAAACTGGGACCACAAAGGGATGGTCTACCCTAATGTTTTTGGGAGCAAGCCTTTTTGGTCAATTTTTGGTCGAGCTTGAAAGCCTGAATCTGTACCTGAGTGCAGAATTTCAGCCCAATTGTGGGCCGGCCCATTGTGCTTTATTCCAGATAAGGAACATTGGACTTAAATTAATACATGTAATATGCCTGATAACAAGCAAAAGTGCAAAGCATGCAAACAAAGACACCTACCACCAACAGGGAAGAAATGTAAATTTGTGCAAGTTACAGTGCCAGAAGATGAACAGTCAAGAGATGCTGCCATATCCAGTGGTGAGACTATGTTGCAGATGATGCCAGGTGAGTCCACTGATGGACAACTGCTGTAAGTAAAGATTCTAGAGCAACTGCAGAGTCACAGAGTGACTGGAGCAGGTGGAAGATAGGATGGCAGCATCAACATCACACTCAACTCCAACACACAAGTTAAGTACAGATAGTTTCTTAGAAAGTGTCAAACCCAGTAAAAAATTAACTAAAAATTGATTCATCCCCTGACGAGAGTGTCAAAATTAGTAAAAACAGTAATCCAAAAACACATTGTAACAAGTGATTCTTCATCTGATGAAAGTGACACTCCAAGTTTAGAAGTGTTACGATCTAAAGAATTACAGAAACAGGTTGACAAATGTATCAGAGAATTGAATCAGTGTTCAAATCCCCACGTAGAGAATCCCAAACTTTGAAAGCAAAAAGGGAGGGGGAGATGATGTTGTTGTGAAACAAAAAAGTTCATTGGACCCATGAGGCATTGACCCAATGGGTCCAAGGTTTTTTGGACCAAAAATCTACTTCCCGTCAAAAATCCATGGTAGCATATCTGGACGACCTCATGGAGGACGCCACAGATTTTTTTGAAAGACCATGAAATGAATGGGCGATTACAGAGACATATCTGTGCCTTCTGTTTGTCACAAGGAAGGCAATTAGGGCATTCAGAAAAAAATTGTCAAAACAAGAATCATCAAAAAATGAGACACCAGCTGCACATCACTAGGGTGGGGCAGCTGGGCAAGAATTAAAAATGACAAAGTGTCAGATAAAAATATTTCTGTGAATGATAAATGTGCTGATATCAAGGATGAGTTGTTTAACAGTAAATGTGTCACCAGTGGAGGTACTTTCTCCCTCATTTGCAACAAGAATTATTTACAACTCACATGTAAATCCAGCTATGGTTGAAGCCGCCTTTGCACGCACAAAAAAATCAAGTCAAAAAATGTCTGAAAAAAATACAAGTCGAATTTTTTGGGCAGGTAACTCTAGTGGTGTTAAAAAATAATGGAAGTCAGAATGTTAGTATCCCAAATACATGTTCTGAGGTTAAACAAGTTGGTACTTAGAATTCTGGCCATGATGGCCTCAAGTTGACCGGGGATCATACTGGTGATTCAGGTGGTGTCGTTTGTACCGTCAAGCATCGTTAGGATGAAAATACTTCTGATTCACTCCAAAAAAGTCAATGCATAACAACAGACATGGTGTCGTGCACACACAGACATGGTCACAGTGGTTCACAGAATGCTCATGACAAGGTTCGAATCAGTGTGAATGCAGATACTGATGCTCTTAGTATTGAAAACTGTACAAAACCAATATATGATGTCAATTATTGTGAGTTTGAAGACAAATTCGCCACTGAAATCATATGTGCAAATGGCAAGAATAAGAATAAGGACTGGGGACAGATTCAACCCCCCATTTTCAATCTGTGGTATGACCAAGTTGACTTCATATTTGGTTTTGTCCCTTTGCAAGAGCAAGTTATGCACACAGAAAATATTCCTGATGTGGCTTATCTGGGTCATTGTTACAGATACATGAAGTAGTCAAGGGAACAGGAAAACGCATTTTTTTGCAAGGTAGGATTCCCATTCAGTTCCAACTTAATGTTAAACAGTGGGAAAAAGCACTAGTTGGTTATTGGGATGGAAAACTCTTGGAGTTAATCAGGTATGGTTTCCCTATGAATTTAATTCGTGCTTGTGACCTTGGCCAGTATACTGGTAATAATAGCTCTGCAAATGACTTTCCAAAAGATGTAGAAGCTTATTTAGATGAGGAATGGCCGTATGGTATTGATAAGACTTCATATTTGAACAGTGCTTTTGACCTGACCTTTCCAACTGTGAATGATATTACCTTTGAACTAAAGTGTTTGGGTCGTGGTGCCTTGTTATACCAGGTTGATGTCAGTAGGGCATTTTGCCATGTGAAGGTGGACCCCAGGGACTATGACCTGCTGGGCTTACACTGGAAGGGCTATTACGTAGACTCCTGCGTTCCGTCATGGGAGTCAGATTTTTCAATACCTCAGAGACTCCATCAGGTTCATGATGCGTCAAAAAGGTTACGCTGTAATCGACTACATTGATGATTACATTGGCATCGGCATTCCGAGCATTGCGTCTGCGTCATATTCCACTCTGTTGAACCTGATGTCTGACCTGAGTCTGACAGTTAGTGAGAAAAAATTTGTGGCCCCCTCGATGCAAGTGACGTGATAAACACTGATGAAGGTACCATTGCCATTCCTCCAGAAAAATTAAAGCATATCAATGACACCATATGTCTATGCTCCAATCAATAATTGGCCTGTTATTATATGTCCACAAGTGTGTCAAGCCTGCTAGGATTTTTCTAAACTGGATGTTGGAACTGCTAAGGTCATCTCATGTCGCACAAAGGATCACTCTCACCTCTGAGTTTAAGAGAGTTTTAAACTGGTTTGCCACCTTTCTTCCTAAATATAATGGCATCTCTTTGTATGATCGTAGACCAATTGACATGAAGTTGCATCTTGACGCCTGCTTGACAGGTTTTGGAGGCAGGTGTGGTCATTTTGTATACCACCTTCCTATTGCTCGTGGTTTCAGAAACTGGACAATTGTCCACCTCAAAATGATAAACATACTCTTGGCAATGAGATTATTTGCAAACATCTGGTCTTCAAAGAAAATACTAATCAATTGTGATAACCAGGCAGTGGTAATGGTATTGATGACGGGTAAAACGTGTGACGCTTTCCTAGCAGCTAGTGCTGGAAATATTTGGTATGTTACAGCTATTCATGATATGGAGTTCCAGTATAAACATGTTAGTGGGGCAAGCAATCAGGTGGCTGATTAGTTGTCTGGATGGCAGGGTTCTCAAGCCAAGAATAATTTTTGGATGCTCAGGTTTCAAACCCACAGTGGTTGAATGTATCTGTCGATCTGTTGGAATTGGTCCGTATTTATAATTGTATATTATGTGACAGTGAGTGGATAGAACTATGTTGTAACAATATTATTGGTGTCATTCTTGTCAAAGGCCTTGCTATAAGATTAATTAGAAGTCTTATTATGGTGGGGGCCTGCCATGTTAATTTGAGATATTAAAGGTGCTACACTTTGTAGAAAATGCTGTACTGACACCTCTGGCTAGAAAGGCTGCTCTCAGAACACATCAAGCCTTTCGTCTAAAAACGCATCAAGCATGTGACGCCATGTTGCCTTCTGCATAGTGAGTGGCGTCCTCCTACCAGATGTCAATGTGAAAGTTGTCAAGTCATTTCTAGAATGTATGGTGCAAAATCATTACTCATGTGCTATGTTAGAAAATTATATGTCAGCCATAAAGGCTAATTTTGTTTTACATGATTTACCATTCGTTGTGTTTGATCACCCAAATATTAAATATTTCATCAAATCTGTCAAAATTAACAGACCTTTGACCTTACGACCTTACAACATCATTGATCTATCTATCCTCAGGCGTATACCCAGGGCTTGTCTGGATCTCCCACATGGAGTGGCCTACAGGGCTGTATTTTTGACTGGATTTTTTTTCTTCCTTTAGGCTCTCGAACTTGGCCCCTCACTCTCTGTCATCTTTTGATTCCTCCAGGCATCTTATTGGTCATGATGTGTTTTTCACCAAAAAATTGTTAAATTGTTGATCAAATGGTCGAAGACAATACAGTCTAGAGACACAATGCAGTGTATCACACTTACGAAATTACAGGATTGTAATATTTGCCCTTTTGCAGCTTTAAAGGCTTTGTTTCAATTATACCTAATGTCGCCACACACGTCCTTATTTCAGGTCCCATCCCCCTCTAGCCTTACCCCCTCATTGACTCTAGGGTCCGAAAAATCCTAAAAACCATAAATCAAAAATTGGGTTTCCATCCAGCTCACTTCACGTTTCATGACTTTAGAAGAGGGGGTGCCACATTTGCTTTCAAAGCTCAAATTCCTATACAAGCAATCAAAAGGCATGGGACATGGTCTTCCAACTGTGTGTGGAAATATATTCACTCTGACCATTCTTCTGGGGATTCCATTGCCATTGCCCTTGCCTCTGTTATTGATAATGTTTAGATATTGTTAATTCTTACCTATACTTGGGGTATTGAGGACCAGTTATATGCTTGATTATGTTAACTTCCCCACTATGTTAAATGTTCTTAGTCATGTTCTTATTGTAAACCCCTCTGGTCTCCTCTCTCTTCGACAGTTTAGGGAGGCTGGGCCTCCTTAGTCAAACATTGCAGTATATTAGTAGCTTCATTTGTCCTCCAACATGACCTTGCCCTGACTTCTGCCGGGGTCAAAGGCCACCATTGGGGTTAATCTTGTATTTATCAACTTAGTAACAGTAAATAAATGTTAATAGTTAACTTTAAAGTCAATGTTTAATAGTAAAATTTCTTGAGCAATGAAGTCATGGAGATGGACAATAGACTCTGATGGCAAAGCTAGTACATTGCTCCACATACAGTTTTATACTTACATTTACTTTACAGAGATTTTATATATTTTACTATGATTTGTACATAATTTAGTAGTAACCATATATATTTTGTAATAAACCTGGTACACGCATTGTTGTGTTTCACTGACTAAGGGGGTAGTGACTGTTATGGCCATGGCTCATGGACGCCCAAACGAAAGTTTGATTTACCATACCCCAATAAAAGGATCATTTTCAGGATATGAAAGCTGTCAGGGAGGGGTATCAGTACAGTGGAACTGCCCTATTAGATTGTAAATTCCATTTTAAGGATTATCAACCAAATACAAAGTTAAGGCTGCTTGATAAAAATATTTTTTTTGTGGTGTGTGATAAAATGACTCCTGAAAAAGTATTTGTTTGAAAGAATGCCTAACTGCATACTTTGTATCCCTGAAAAAAATGTCTTCTAAAATAAAACCAAGCAATTTAATAAACACTTGCAAATTATGCAAGTTAAAATTAGGTTACTTTTCATCCTATCCATCATTGCACATATAGCATGTTTATCAATTCTAAAGATGGGTTTTATTTGCCTTTTACCACTGTGATATATATGCATGGAAAACTTTAATTTCGTTTTTAATATTGCTGATTTATTATAGAACTTTTTCTCTGTAATACAAAATATACAGGCGATATTCTTTCAAGGAGGTATTGTTTCCAGGAGGTATTCTTTCTTGGAGACATTTTTCTGGTAGGCGTTTTTCCTTTAATTTTCATTTTTCCTTACCAACTAGATCTGGAATGTTTATAATATTTCTGAAGAAACCAATTGAAATAAAATATGCTAAAACAAATTCCTTTGTCAAAAACGCTTCAAAATTGTGACAATTATTGTTTAACCTTCAACAGAATTAATTGAAAAAGTTTTGTGAAGATTTGTAAAAAGAGTTGAGCGGTTTATTTTGGAGACAGTAGAGAAAATGTGAAACAAAATTAGTGAAAGAAACTGCAGCTATAATTTTGGACTACAACAAATGAAAATATTGGACAACTAAATTCCTTTTTTGAGATGCATGATACTGACAAGCAATGCATTATTTTGGAAATATAAAACAGCATTTAACTACATGGAAATTGGAAGTCCCACAGTGTTCAAGGGGTTTATATTTTACACATATCATTATTCTGACTTAAACTTTGGTTGGGTTAAATTTTTAACTATCCTGGGGATATGACAGAGGGTTTTCATTGGCTGTAAAATGTAAACGAATTCCCGAGTTCTTTAGTTATTCATGTAACACTAGGAGGACCACACATGTTACACAAAAGACAAAAAAACTTTGTGAAAGTCGAAATTGTCATGTTCCCAGTATGCTTGTAGAATTAAAGTTGGTGTTTTACACCCCTTTCATTAGCCAGGGCAATATTGCCAGGGACATGCCCTCAACATTTGTCACCTGGGGGACAATATCGTTGCAATAGTTACAGAAGATGATCAAAAGGTAGTAAATGGTTAAGAATGATTATATGCATATTCTTGTTGCTTATAATTGCCAATTTCGGGATAAGAAAACGGTATTTCACAAATGGTGTGTAAACTAGATCTGAACCCCAAACTACTGAGCGAAGAACAAAGTAACCATTCTCTAAACTCGATGCACATTAAGATATTTAGGGATCCCCCATGCATGTCCTTTCTATATATTTTGTTATATCCATAAAGGTTATACTTTTAATTAATGATTGTTTACCTTAATAAACTCAAAGTTTACATCATTTACAATGGTTATGTTGATATCCGACCGACATTCAGCACATACCTTATGTTGCAATGGTGTAGATTCGATCAAAGGCACCATCAGAGGTGGGAACCAAGTGCTAGGTCATTTTAAAGGCTTAAAAGCCTAACCACAGTCCTTGTTTTTGAAGAACTTATGTACAGAACATACATACAGATACTTACTCTCCTATTTTTTTTTAGTTTTTGATTTTTTGCAAAGTTGTTAATTAGTCAACAATGGATGTATTGTATGTTGTCATGGTGTAGATTTTGAACCCTCAGCATGAACCATCCAGCCACTGATATCTCTGTGACTTTGCCCACTAACCAACACTTCAAATATCTGGTAAACAAGGTCATTTTGCCTTCCTAACAGCTTAATCACAGTCTTTATTTTGAGGAATATATGTAAAGAACATACACACATGACACATTTAAGTGAATTCAACATTGTTTTGTAGAAATACTGAAATCAACAGTCCATATTTCTTGTTTTTGCAAAGTCACTGATAGTTGTTAGTAGACGTAGTAGTGAAAACAGAAGTTCATATTGACTCACCCTAGATTGTCTTGGTACAAGCTGCAATGGCCTTAAGACAAGGGCAGTAAAACCAGGCCACTTGTCCACAACAGCTTCATATCTCCAGAGACCTCTTATTGCACTGTGGAGTGTTCCCAACATGTCCTCTTCATTCTGATTTATAAGAATGTTACACACATTGCCAATATGGCTCAACAAAATTAATTTGGTTTTCAGTATTGGCCCATAGATATTTAATCCATGTTAATGTTAGAGGCCTGTGTATAGATACGGAGAGAGTGCTAATACTTATAATTTATTTCTTCTGCACATGATATACAATATAAAATAATATTACAAAACATTCACAATAAGTGTTTCATTGAAGGGGACACTCTGAAATTAGAGACTATTATAATTTCACATACCCAACTTGCCTAATTCATAAACTTTATTTTTCAAAAGCTGACTTCAACTATCTGCTGAAATATTGACAATATAAAATTGTTATTCGCGTTTTAAAGGTATTATTGAAAATTTCTATACCAGTTATTATCCAAACAAGACAATTAAGACATTAAATTGCTATTATTCACTTTGATGTCCCAGTCCCCACCCCAAGACATTAGACAGTTTAAAATACCCGTACACGTGATGACCTGTACGCCAAGACTACAAGTACAGGTACACGTTCCAGTTGAAGGGATTTTCAGTTAAAATACACGTTTGGTGTTGATGAGAGTGAAGGGACTAACTATTCACTTTTTTATATTTATAAATTTGTTAATTCACAAATGACCAAAATACTGCACTTTCACATACATCACCTTAATAAGTAAAACACATATGGTAAGAAAACCAACAGCAAAAATGCTAACACTAACTTATAGTTTCATCAAACATGCAAAACACATGAAAACTCTTCCATGTCCACACCCATACCAATATTAAATAGTTCGCACCTTCATAGGCCATAATTTTATACAGAAATACCAAGGTTTTACAAAATTTTTTAAATAGAACTTTTTACCAGGAAATGTTGTCCCGATTTAATTTTTTATATAAATAAGGTTTAAATGCATATGAAACTCCTTCAATATTCATGTATATAGTCTGTTTTAAAAGCTAGAAAACCAGTTTTACTTTATCAGTTTTGATGAACTTCAGGACACCTCCTCCACGTTGTAAAACTTCAAGCTAGAAGTTTTACCTGTGAGCTCATGACATCATAATGACACTTTCCAGTACCAGTCATAACGGGAACGGGTATTTTAAACTCTCTAGTAAAGACACAACTGCGGGTACTCTATATTATTATACAAAACATAAGTAATACAGTATATCTAATTAGTACAAATCAGTAAAAGTTACATATAAAAGTTTCAAGTTAAGATATATAAAAATTAATCTTTAACAAGGCTGCACAGTGATCATTACTATTTATGTCAGCCAATGAATAAATGAAATGAAATAAATCAAAAAGTGACTAGCATCATTTAACGTAAAGTTCAGAGTCCATACATGTGACAATCAAGGTCACAGTTCAAGTGTAAAAGAGTTATACAAAGTTACGACCTATTGACCCCTGGGGTGACCTTGAACCCCAGCAGAAGGGGAGGCTTGAAGTTGCTAAACAGCAGGGAGACATATTTTACAAAATGTCAAAAATTTAGAGCAAAGGTGAATCAAGCCCCCTAAACTGCCAGGGAGGAAGGGACTCCCAGAGTTTACAGGAATTAACCTAAAACTTTAAAAATGGAACATAAAACAATATCAAGAAGACAAGAAACCCTCATATTTGCGAAGTGAATGGCCCTGACGGTCAAAGTGAAGGTCACACCTGTTAACCACTAGGGAGGGAGGGAGGGAAACTTTTCATGTTTGCCCTTCAAGTGTCCAATATAAAGTGACCATCAGTTAAGTTGCAAGACAGGGGTCAAGTTTCTAACCACTCAGCTTACTTTGTTATGTTCTTGACAAGGGAACTGAGCACAAGCCCCACAAACCCCACACTGGGTTTTAATTGTGTAAACCAAAGAGTTCTGGTCTGGTATCCATGACCCAAATTAAAGTGCCACCAATTACAGCTGCCTTGAGGGCTGGACTGACACCTGGGTCGCCTAGACGGCCCAAGCGAAAGGAGGAGAATAAATCGGCCCTTTGCCAAATCGGCCCTCAGCAAATTGGCCCCCTAAAAAAGTTGGTCCTGGGCACATCGGCCCCCAATTGAAAACTTCAATAGAACTTATTTATAGACCTGCAGACAGCATTTAACTGGGTTCATAAAGATATTTTTTGGAATTATTAAGAAGAAAGATAAGGGGTCCTTTTTAACAGAAACTGGATGACTTAATTGAAATGGTGTCATATTTATTTTTACAGTAAACACACATCACATCACCTGCTACACAATCATCCAAGGCTTTGAGTATTTTCCATCTTCAGTTTTTTGGCTGAAATGAGTGTTACTTATTTGTATTGTTTATTGTTGCATAACTGGCACTGCAAAGTGGACCGATTTGACCAGCTAATTTTATTTTGGGGGCCGATTTGACGGGGGCCAATTTGGCAAAGGGCCGATTTGTCTATGATTCTATTAAATACATCAAAGATCACGGAAGTTATAATCCCCTCAAAAGTTAAAATATTCGCACCTTTTACCTTTCTACATTGTCAAAAGAACATTTAGTAAAATGAATTGATTATGTCACCAAATAACTTTGATATTTGTTACTTGCAAGCAGTTGTCACTCCAATCACAACATGATAATTAGGATTATTTCCACACTAGTTGTCATTAAGTAGGACCAGATTTCAAAAAAAAAAGAAAATTAAAATCGGATGCAGTTTCTCCCGTATTTCTCTGAAGAACCATGGGCAGCTACCAGTGGTTAAAATATTATTTTAAAATTATTATAGCCCCTGAATTAAGGTGAAATATCTTAATTCTTAAGTACCATCCTTTTGTGCATTATGTAAAATAGGATAGAATAATTTATAAATACATTTAATAATTATTGGTACCTAAAACATATGTATTTTTAAAAAGGGACGAGTTTCAAAGGTCAGTTGCTAGTGCTGCTTTTGGTTACCAGGGCTTCCTGGCATTCTTTATGGCTGAGGGGTTAGTGTATGGCTGGGAAGTCAGAAGGAATTTCAGTTCAAAATCTGGATATAGTCGACACAAAAGTCAAGGCCATTATGAGGCCTCCCCCCTGCTGTAACTTGAAAGAGATCTTTATTGTAAGATCCCCCAAAAGTGCAGGCTGCTGTAAAAAAATTTGTGTTGGAGCTGTGCTTCTTTAATCAATCTTAAGAAGGCTGAGCAGACATTTTCTCAAAATTGTGCTATTGAGTTACTAAGCAACCTATTATTTCCACAGTTCAATCAGGAGCGGAGTCTTGACAACAGCTCTGGGTTTTTCTGTTTGGAAAACAACAAATTTCATAATTCTCAGCGGTATTTGTAGACTTTGCTCATGTTGTTATTCCTGAACATTTGAATCAATGTTTCTAGAAGCAGACGACAACATCTCCCAGATTGCCCTCTTTGTAAGCCCCTTTAATAGACTCAGACCTATGAGGTGAAGAGCTGGTACTTTCACAACCAAATTCTACAAGCAAAATGACAGATTTCAGGAAGACAGAAGGATAAATTAACCAGGTCGAAACGCATTGCGGTCTACTTGCAAGAGCCAGAATACCATCAGAGAAATGAGAGTGTACTGAAGCGGTCCCCCATCCCAGTACTAACATAACCCATTGCCTCTCAACTTCATTGAGGAGGCAGGCACTCATCACGCTATGCTACAGTTCATGAAAGTCCTGAGACAAAAAAGTGATTTCCAGAAGAGAGTGCCTCGCTAATTCTAATTCTAATTGGACTTTTATAGCGCTTAATCTCCCCAAACAAGAGGACTCTAAGGCAATAGAGTACTACTGTAACGAAAGTCATTTTCAGTAAAATTCGGCAATTTTCGGCGATTTCAGGGGTCGGCGATCATTGGGAAATCTCAGATTTCCAGGGTTTAGTATGGGCCGGAAATGCACATCCGGTTTTACATATGGTGTTTGTAAACAACATCGATTTGAAGGTAGGAAGTTGTGGCCAAAAATGATCCAATGAGGGATGTATTGACCACACAAATGGATGAGTAAGCCAGGGATGCAGGATGTGGGTGAGCACATGTAAGGCTTTCTCTTTTTATCTGAACTTTGAGGGAGAAGGACTAATTTTAGTGCTAGGTATGAAATCTGAAAATATGATTTGAGCAATCATGTCAAGGATAATTTATAAATTATAAGGATTCATCTCATCAATTGTATGAATTTATTGTAATAGTTTCCATGTTTGGTAAGTATTTTTAAGTTTATAGTTTGAGCCAATTGGTGTGGGGCCATGTGTCACATGGATTGGCCAGTCTGTGTGATGTTTTGACCCTCTTTGGAAATTTACTATCATTTTGACCAGCATGTCAGAAAAAGGCTTTTGATTTCATTCATTATAATCTTTCACTAAAAAATACCATGGGACAAGTTTTGTCTGTTTGTTCTGTGTTTTCCTTATTTTTGACTTGAGGAGGGACTTTTGTCCATGTGCAGATGGACAAACATATGGTATTTAATTATCATTGTTATCAGGTCGCTGTTGGGTATTCTGACTCCCAGGGGATGGGTGCACTGGGACTTGGACTGTGGCATAGATGCCTTTAACAGTCACAGGAACCCATGGAGAGTCCAGACTTTTAAAGTCCTGGTTTGTCCACTGACTGAGTCAGTTGAAATTTCCCCACCTTAGCTGATTGGGTTTTTAATACTTGGTAGGTTTTTGGAAGGTTCAGGTACGCTTTGGGTATAGTTACATGGACTTTTATTAGTTGTTCCACATATTAATATTGAAATTCAGTGACAGGTCCCGGATTTATGTTTTTGTAGTAATAGTTTTTGAATAATTTTATAACCATGTCAGGTCAGTTTGATAAAATATTTAATTAATTTTAACTTCTGTTTTGACCTGCATTTTGCTATATATTTTATAGATTATTACTTTTGGTAAAGTGGCATTATTACTGCTCATGAATGAGACTTCTGTTTGACCTGAATTTTGCTGCATATTTTTTTTCTATTACATTATATTACTGCTTATAAAATGTAAGTTAAGTATTCAGTAATGAAAATACTATTAAAATGATTAAATAATCTCTGAATGAAAAATATTAAAATAATGGATTAATTAATTAATTGACTTGATAAAATCATTATTTCTTGAAGAAGTTTCTGTGCACTATTGCTGTCGAAATTTCAGTTCAGATGAAGTTCAGACTTGACTTTAATTCATTCTGCTTTAACTTCTTTCTATTTTTTTTATAATTATGAACCCCCTAACTTTTTCAAGTTGTAATAATAATTAATAATGTGATCTATTTCCTAATATTTGTGTTGGTGTCTTTATTTTCTTATTAATTAATTTATACACACACTCTTAATTACTTTTTGTTTCCAATTTAACATGCCTTAATTCATACTGTGGTTTTGGGTTTTACTCATACATTACCCATTCTTAAAGGAGATAGGCAAAGAAATTTACTTAAATATATTTGAAAGTATACAGCAAGTTGTGATGAATGCACATAATAACACCACCCAGCAGGCTCTGTTATGTGAAATACGCAGCTTTTTATCTCCACTCTGATAAACAATCCCTCTATCCACACACAACTGGTAAGAAGGGGGAAATGACGTCACTATTGTCAGAGTTTCCCAACGAGCAGTGAATGGATACACTGTTTCTTAGATTCTGAGGCAATAGTTTCACAGTTTTATTTCTTTCACATAAAAGGTTACATGTCTCTTTTGAAAACCTGTAATGTTTTAAATCAGATTTTAAACTGTTTCCACATTCTGTCTATAAAATTAGTTTATAAACGTATGTTTAAAATGGCTTTGACTTCATACAGTAATAGGTACTGTTTTGAGAAAATAAACTGATAGCAAGTTCAATGTAAGAGGAAAAAGGACATTGAAGATACAGTCTATTCACTTTGTTATGACTATTGTAGTTCTGATACTTTCAATAAAATTCCAGAACTAGTAAGTTATAGGTCTCTTAGAGGATTGCAGCCATTAATAAGAAACAAATTATTATGTGAAAGATATGCAAATTATCACATTCAGATCAGACATCTTCATTTTAGACTTGTCACATTTGTCACATTTGGCATTAAAATTGGACAAAAATTCTACCACTTCAATTTCAATAAATTTACACAGGTGAGAGTTTGTTTCTGAGTAATAGTTTATATCTCTATTACAAAATCATAAAACAAGCACACTATGGTTTAGTTCAGCTCATTGAAGTGAACACAGTGGTGAACAGTTGATAAAAAGTTTTGCTCATGTAAAGTAAGTTAAAATGAATGAAAACAAAGTGAAAAATGTGATTGCTAAACTTCTTTATTATCATTCATTTAAACCCTATTCATTTACCTCTGATGGCTTCAGATACAAACTGCATCGGAACTGGTTACTGGATACATAGCCACCTCGAGTTTTATACTTTTATACATATTTGGTACTACCGGTATATATAATAATTATTGAACTAGAAATGATAAGACCAGTCAAGAATAAAATAGTTAACCTTGTACCTATGTGGTTCTACTTGTACAAAAAGTAATTTAAGTTTACAACACTGAAGTAAGAATTTTGCTAAAGTTTAGTTCATATTTCTTTCTCTTTCACCAATGTACCATAAATAAATCAGCTCGGGCCTATTTTCTTGACTACTGTCTGAATATTTTTCATGAAATGTATCAGAAGATTTTTGTGGTTCAAAGCAAGAGAGTTTTAAAAGTTAATGAAAATTCTTTTAACTAAGTGCCACATCAGAACTCCTACTTTTATCCATAGATCATTAAACTAACTTTTAAATCCATAGAAATAATGAGCTTTATTGGTCACCCAATTTTTTTTTCATTTTTTTGATAAATATTTTAAACATAAAACTTGCATATAAGCTTTAATGCTTGTTAAAACACAAGGAGGACTTGTTTAAAGGTAGAGTAGTTGTGGACTTAGATAAACAGGATCACTGTGCATTATCTACAGTGACGTAGTTCAACTGAGGAGGGATTTCACACAGAAACATACACACCTCCTCTGCAGTGGAGATAGAAAGCCAATTATGTGCTATATTGTATACTCTCTTCAAGAAAGAACTTTATACATGTGTTTCTGTACACAAACCAAGCTGTCGTGGTATATTAGTTGAGTTTCATAATTTTTTAATTTTTATTTTATCTCCTTTAATAATTTTCTGGTTCCTATAATTTGATTGTCTAACTATCTCATCCTATTTGCTATTTCTGTGTATTATTCTATTATGTTATGAATTTTATGTTGATATTTGTTGAGTGTGTGTTTTTCTCTATTTAATTGCTATATGCATGTTATTTTGAATAAATGCCAATAATTTTATGATTTTACATAATGTGTTTCATTACATGTGTTATGAGTCATACCTATTTAAGTTTCAGGTTAGGGTCAGATCTCAGCATTTGGGCTGCAAAGGTTCCATTTTGTTCATGTTCTCCTATTCTACAGTATTAGTGTCATGCTATTTATGTTGAAATTCACATTCATTTGATCTATGAATTGAATCTCGGGTAAAATCCAGTGTACTGACAATAGTTTGACATTTACATTGTCAGGGTTAAGTTGTTTTTATGGTTTGGTTGAGCCATAATTCGACCTGGTGGCAGCCTATCTTGTGATAAATGGTCTGAGCCTTCTGGTCAAATTATTTAAAATATGGAAGTGTGAGGGAATCAGTTTTGATTCGGGGAGGGATCCACTCCGACGGGAGCCCTGTGGAATGACAAACCCTGTGGGGTTTCCCGCTTTGTAGAGTGCGGGTGTGCTACTGGATGTTTCTGCAACCGGGGCCAAAATTCCCGTCTGCCAAAAACCTGAGCCCTCCCCAAGCCGAAGCGGCGGAGATGGACTGAGGCCTGGGGTCCTGTCTCGCCACACCACAGCTCACGCTTAAAAAATACGTAACAGCTAAATATCACAGGTAAACTTAAAAGCCAAACAATGTGCAAGATGATTTACCTGTTTAATGCAAAAGACCATTGCTGCAGAATTTTGTCCTAAGTGCAGCCACCAGCTCAAGGCCATTCTATGATGGACTGAGTCTATTTCAATGGTTGACCAGTTTGTCTTATATAATTCAGGATGTAACAGACGCTTTCTTCCAAAATAACAGGAATATCTTGTCGAATTTTGTAGAAGATGCTTTGGATTTTTCCAGGACATCAGCTAAAGCAAGTCACATAATTACAATATTTTGGCTCGAAGAGGGCCATTTAACTTCAGAGGACATATATAAATTACCAGCAGCTACTACTTCTAGATTTTACTAAACAGACAGTTATTTTACTGAAAAAGGTATTCACTTTTAAATTCGTCTGAACAGTTTTTGTTAACATATCAGGGTACATGTAGGGTGGCAAGCACTGTTCACATGGCCGTAATATATGCTATGGCAATCATCCTATTATGGATTGCAAGAACAGCCTCCTCACAAAAATTAATAAATCACGTCAGTAATGCAGCGGAATCCATAGTAAGGGATGATGTTAGTAAGAATTGCTATTATAAGCATTGCTAATAATTGACACTCACTATAAAGAGATAAGGTCAAATCGGATCATAAGCCACCCTCTGATGTTATTTGCCCTAATGATAAACTTCATTGTTTCACTCTTGTTTGTATATTTGTCATTAATAGTTTTATACAACATATAAAAACTTTGCCAAAGATATTTTAGTAGACAGTTACATGAGATAAAATCAAACACCTTATCATAGTCTACAAACATTCAAATATATAGTTAAATTATTCACTGGAACTTCCTTTATCTGGAAAACATGTGATTATATATTTCCTCAATGTAAAGGAATGGGTTCTCTTATCCAAACACTCATTAAGTGCTCTTATAACCCGCAATATGAGTTCATTTTAAAATGTCTTTAATATTCTCTGGGAATCAATAAATTCCTGCTATTTAATTTTTTTCGTTTTAGTGATATGATGATTTTTTCTGTAAGAGATCCTCCTTTTTTATACCGTAAGGACTAAGCTTGTTGAGCTGATTATCCTCTAAAGTTTATTTAAATATGCATCATCAAGATTATTGTCTGATGACTTAAATAACTCTGAGCTGAATTTTATAACTGCACATAATATAGTGAATAATGTTCCTACTTTGTTCAACACACTACAACTTTAATTTCCCAAACAATCAATGACAATGCACTTTCTTATAAAAAAACTATATAAAAAGTCGAAGTAGGTTCAACAGCCAGTGTCATATTGGGGCAAATACTCAACACTATCACTTGCGTGAGTGGAAACCACACAGATATTACAGCCTGGAAATACTGAAAATAAGATACTGCAATTTAACTGCTACAAAGTATTTAATTATAGAGACATACCTTTGCACTCTGTCTTTTCCGCAGGTCCTGATATAGTTCTTGCAAATCCGAGATTTTTGTAAGTATTTTCATTGTAAATAGCAATCTATTCCACTCCTGAAACTATATAAATCTTAATGCAGAGATGTAGAATGGATGATTATCGTGTATGATACTGTGATAGAGCCTTCATTAAAAATTATCATATTTTTATCCACTTTGTACCTATCGAGTTTAAGCATCCAGATACAACAACAGTGATAAAGTATTGACAGAAGTGCACCCAATTATACACTTCATTATATCAGCCACATTTTATTTTGACAGATTTGAGTACCAACCAGATATATATTGGACAAAACAAGGACAGAAGGAATATGTGGATAAAAATGCTGAATATTCAAATGAAAACATTAATCACTATTAATTTAACATTATTAATAAGTTTATACATTATATTGATATAGTGTTAGTAAATGTATGCATTTATTTTACTTTTACACAGAGAAAAGGTGAGACAAAATTGACAGCGTTACAAAATTTTAGACAATTAACAAGTTACAGCTGAGATGGGTCACTGGAAAGATAAGTCTGTATTTAACTTAATAAATTATCTTTTCAGGATGGCTTGATCCTCCTAAAAGATAATCAAGATCCGGGCCCAGATTTATCTCTGATAATCCACAGTCCCCAGAATGTTTCGCAAAAAGTTTGTACTTATTTCAGGCTATGGGACCTACACAGAAGACTATATATACACAAAACAAGGATGATATGTAGATGGGTCATTCAGTGTAAAACAATTAAAGGGAAGAAATGGGAAGAAAAGATGATGGTTGTCCAGTTCCCGTACAGTTTTTTTCTGAAAAAAGGAATTGGTCTCCATGTTTGACAGTTAGCATTGTTATTGCACATAGTAACAGCTATGAAAAATGAGATGTAATATATATATTTTAGTAAATTTATTTGTAGCACTCTGTATAATGTTTTTAATCATTGTATACTTCTAATTTTTTCTGACTGAAGAGCATGGCCTGACAGGGGCCTGCTGTGACAGTTTTGTCTCCTACCTTAAGTTTAAATATTTGACCACTACCTTTAGGATAGGGACCACTCACTATGCCTACAATGACAAATATCATACAACCGACAGGGAATCAGCACTCATCTTCAAACAGTCTAAGTTCTTCTCATGTGGTCCCTCTCAAGCTGTCACCAACAGTACAGGTCTACCTGGCCCTGAAGCTCACTTAACCCACAACAGTCATTTACATGATGCCGTCATACTTGATGTCAGAGCTATTCGGGCTAACGCCACTATTTCACCATCAGTGTCTCACATCCTCTCATCATTGGAGGCTGGTTCCAGGGCTGAAGCAACACAAGGTAAGGCCACACACAAAAAATCTGGAAGATTCAATGCAACGGATACTGTTAAGATGGCCCAATGGGGGGTTTAATGGGATTGGCAGTCGTAAGGGTACCTTGTATGATGAATGGGCTGTGGGGCAGTTATCTAATATCTGCTACATCCAAGACCCGTTCCTGGTCAAACAAGTGTTGCTACAAATAATTCTGTCTCTTAGGGATGCCAAATCCCTACCCTGGTAGGCGGTACAAAGTGCATGGGGTAACTCCCTGCATGTGTTTGAACAGGTATCATTACAGTTGGCAGATGCAACGCAATGGGCATTAAACAGGCTTTCCACTTATCAAATCGCCATGATTAATGCTTCAAAAATTTCATCTCAGACTACTGCTCAAAAGAAAGTATGTAGGTATTATAACTAGGGAGTGTGCTTATATCAAGGCAATCATGGGCCAGTTTAGGCATGTTGTGCATTTTGTGCCAGGCAGGGGAAAAATTATGTCCATCCAGAAACTAAATGTCAAGTCGCCATCATACAGATCCTGTATTGTACATGCAATGGCCTGGGAGATGGACTGGTTAAAAAGTCACCAGATACTCCAACTCATCTACAGCATGCTGCATTCTTTCTGAGGCCTTGCCATTGAAGTTATCCAGATGCAAGGTTTTAAGCTGTGCTACCACTGAGTCCTGAACTTTACTTAGACATCTTGATAACCCAGCCGCCTGGTTACATATAACAGTCTGTTCTCTGGCTGACTTCTCCCAATGCCTTAAAATGTCCTGGGTGATTGCCCAGGAGGCTGGGGCAGAAGGCAAGCTGTGGCTGGCAACCCTGCTGAAGGCGCTGTTGAGCTTTGCCGGTCCAGGTGACCAAGAGCACACAGTAGATCTACCAGAGTCCTTCTTGACAGTGTGCATATCATACTATCTAGAAGATCTGGGCGTCTTTACAAACTGGTCTCTCAAAAGTCCAGCAGTTTCGGCATTCCTGGATGGATAGCCTTCAGAGATGGTGAGATTTAACTTTTCCAGTTTTCTGCACAGCCAGTCATCAACCGGTAGTTTGATGGAGACCTTCCAGGTTGGCTGGGCTCTAGAACCGGCAAACGGGTTGTCATCTAAGAAAGATGAAGCACTGTCGAAGTCAGGGATCTGGTGCCAGCCCATAAATGACTTCACTCCTCTGATAGTTTCTCTATAACTACCTTCTTCAGAGAGTTCTTGATCTTGAGTCATCCCTTGCAAAGTCTTTGTCTGGTGACTCGCCCTGGACATTGCCATCAACAGGGCAGCCCAGTTCACTCTGTAGGTCAGCTTCACTATCAGATCCACCGGCAACAGTAACAGTCTTTCCTCCGGTGAGGGCCTGGTCCAAAGGTACAGCAGCACTACCAGTACTGGTTAGCAGAACATTCAGGATATGCACCGAGAGCCTCAACAGGCTGGATGGCTAACATACAACATACAAGGACCCTCAGCAGGGTGGGTAGCAGTCTTGCTGGCAGCATCAAACCCTCTCGTACTGGGAGCCTCAACAGGCCGGGAAGCAGTCATGCTGGCAACTTCCCTCGTGGTCTAGACAGATCTGGAACTGGTCACTTCAGTGGCAACACTGACAGACATCTGGCTGGTACTGGCTCCTGGATCAAAAAGGGTTGATCACTTGCCATCACTACTGCAGGCTTCTTAACTGGCTCCACCAACACAGCAAAGGACTTAGGAAGTAACTTTGCTTCGAGCTGCGCAAACCTCTGGGACCACCTCTCGTCCAGACTCTTGAGGTCATCAGATGTGGGTTTGCTACTGGGTTTTTTCTTGCTGGGCTTGGGGGACTTGTCAGGTCTCTTCTTTTTCTCTCTAGCAGGTGTAGATTTAGCAGAAGTAGCTCTTTCTTCCTCTACTCGTCTAAACAGTGTCACTTCTGAAGGATCCATGAGAATGGGGGTAGTTGAAGCAGGACAGCAGGAATCGTCTGCTCTCTTTCCTTCCTTGTTCTGTATGTGGGGGTGACCAATTGCTGGATCTACTTTGTAGAGAAAGCTCTGCAAATAGGGCAGTTTTGGCACTTCACACAAGGGTCGTCTCCCACCCCTTCTCTCTGCAAAGATGGCCATCAAACATAGACATAACATGGCCACAAGTAGTGCTGTGAAATCGCTTCGAATATCGGGTTCAATGTTTGGTACCTGTACAAGCTAGTGAACTTTGGTCTAACTTGATCTTCGAAGCAATGTTTCAAAACCATTTAAAACGCAATGATGTCAGCATGTCTAGACAGAAAGGAAGTATGATGTGCCACCTAGTAAATGCACACCCAGTGACCCGTCCTGCCAGTAGTATATACAGGACAGCTTTTTCTGTCGTTTGGCAGGACTGGTCGAGCTGACTGGTATAGCAATTGTCCATTGGATAGGATGTATTAACGCAAAAAAATATGTTTTTGAAACATCATAAATACAAGCTACAGTAAATCTGAAATATATTTTTCAATATTAATTTTGAATTGATAAAGATTTCTTGCATAAAAATATTTTAAGAACATACTGGCAATATAAAGTCAATTTTTTTTCTAAAACTATGAACATTTTTATGCTTTGTGTAAATAAAAATATGAATATTTTTATTTTTTTTTGCTTTTGAGGAAAAGCTAGAGCTATAAATCTGTTGAATTGGAATTCCTTGGTGTCAAAAACATATACTTTGACACCCAAAACAAGTCTCTATGTCAAATATTGGAGGAGATATGCCACTTTAAGAACTGGATAATGTATCATGGCGGCCATACTGGATTTTCCATTTTTATAAAATATGCTCAAGGGTGGCAATGTGCCATCCATCTGGATTTCATTATGCGGGTCCTAACCTTGAATAATCAGCAGAGAAAAGATGGTGGCTGATGCCATATCTTACATCATGGCATCATCTGGATGCGCCATAAACGCCTACATTGATGATTTCATTGTAGTGGCCCCCAGGGCTCAGGCAAGAGAGCAATATTACCAGTTATCCAACTTATTGGACATTCTGGGCTTACCAATGAACCCTTCCAAAAAGACCCCTCCCTGTAAGGTTGTCACTTGTTTGGGTATAGTGGTGAACATCGTTGATGGTACTCTAAGCATAGCACCAGATAAATTAGAAAGTATTTACCAAGTATGTTGTCAAGTTGCTACCAAAAAATCCTTATCTAAAAAGTCTTTCCAGTCCTTGATTGGTAAGCTCATCTGCATCTACAAATATGTTACCCCTGCCAGGAATTTCATTAACAGGATTCTTTCTCTTTTCAGGTGTAACTCCCTCAAATTCAGAATACAGTTGACTCAGGACTTTTTCAGGGACACACAATGGTTTCTGAAGTTCCTTCCTGCTTTCAATGGTGTCACCGTTTTCAGGAAGTCACCTATCCCAAGATTGGATTCCTTACACCTTGACCCCTGACTATCTGGACTGGGAGCCATCTCGAACCACAATATCTACTCAACTCCCATCATTCCCATACCTAACTTTGCTCTCACCATTGTTCACCTAGAAATGTAGAATATATGATTATCCTGCGAATGTGGGGTCATTTCTGGCGTCATTCCAGAATACAAATATTCTGTAATAACCTTGTTGATGTCCAGTTGATGAATACTCACAAGACAAAGGATCCTTTTCTATCCATTTGTGACAGGAATGTCTGCACATGTTCAATTTTGACCCCCATTCCTTATCAAAATTTCACCCAGACAAAAATTTTCTGTGGAGAGATCCCATGCCCCCCCCCCCCCCCCCCCCCGGTGCTCATTTATTAATTAAGTGGACTAAGACACAGGATCACAAATCTCACCATGTTATACAACTACCAGAATTAGTTGTGAATTATTTTTAGTCCTTCTTTCTTCAAGACCCTTATCTCAATCAGACCCATTATTTCCTAACAGGTACCCCCCTTACAACCAAGCTATTGACTCACATGTCAGATATGCTTTGAATCAAGTCCTAATCCTTAGGAATATAGCCCCCATTGGTCAAGGGTTTCATACGTTTAATGGAGGAGTTCCTCAATTTGAACTTACCTACAGAATGCTATCTCAGGCTGCTTCTATTATCCCTCTGACCTTCCTTTCTACCATTCCCCCCACTTTTTGATTGGGTTTGGTGCTTTAATTTGTTTTACCAACATGTAAATAAAAACCTCCAACTTGTCTTTTATGGTCTTTTGTGTGTTTGTTCTAGCTTCTGGTGCAATTGGTTTTACTTTGCTCTGGGGTTCGAACCCAGTATCATCTGCAGTTATAAATGTTATTGTGCCAATCGCTTCTTGATCTTACAGTTTACCTCTTGTCTCTCTATATGGGAGACGGAAAACTGGCTAATTTAACCAGATTTGTCTTAGCTTAAGGTGTGCACCAGTTTGTGTTGTAAATCTATTATCAATCGAAAATATGTTTTTGCTTTTACATAAACTATAAAATCAAATATTATGTTATTGTATTATTGATTGTTGATGTTATAATTCCTAATATATTGAATAATACTCAATACTCAATTGACCACACCATTCTTTTTAACTGCCTCAAGGACTGGTTCGCCGTGGATGGCACTGTGCTGATGTGGATCAAATCACATCTCACAAATTGCAGACAGAAATTTAAATTGGGCAATAGCTTCTCGGATGCCTTCTCACTCTGTTATGGGGTCCCTCAAGGTTCTGTTCTGGGTCCACTGCTTTTCACTCTTTACACTACCCCCCTCAGCCATATAATATCCAGTTTCAATTTTACCCATCATTTTTATGCCAATAACACCGAAATATACTCAGCACTCGATTCCAGGAACTTAGATTCCAGCATTACTGAGCTCATGGAGTGTCTTACTTGTGTTCCAAAATAGAAGACAGAATTAACTGTCATTGGCCAGAGACATGTCAGGGAGTCAATTATGCAAAAAATTTCCCACCCCGTTTCTTGGAAACTCAATCTCCCCCATGAATGAAGTTAGAATTTAGGTGTTACTTTTGATTCTGGAAACACCTTTGCCAATCATATAACCAAGGTTTGTCATGCCTGCTACTACCATCTCAAAGATCTCAGACACATTCATAAATTCCCCAGTGTGGAGACTGCAGCCCTGCTGGCCAACTCAATGATCAGTAGTCGAATTCAGTTCCCTGCTTTATGGTATGAATAAATATAAAGTGGCTAAACTCCAAAAGATTCAAAAATGCCCTTTGCAAAATTGCTTTTAGACTTGATAAAAGAAGTTATGTTATGCCCTATCTGCAAAAACTACACTGGCTCCCCATTTCATGCCGTATCCTGTTCCAATGTAATCTTATTACATTCAAGGCTACCAAATTCTCCCAACCCACATACTTATCGTCCTTAATCAAATCCAGTAGTCTTACTCGTGGAAATCGGCTTTCTCTTTCTTTGGTTCATCCCAAGAAGGCCATTGGTAGACGAGATTTTGCAATGGCTTCTCCCAGGGAATGGAACAGACTCACACAATCGTTCCGATCACAGAACAAAATAGTAGTGTTTCAAAGCCAGTTTAAAGACCTACTTGTTTAGACTTGCATACCCTCCACCATAGTATATCTACCCTTGCAGCCCTAAATTTGGATTTTGACCTGGTATGTCCCTTGACTTTCCCTTTTTTGCCTTAAGCGCATTACAGGATGTTGTGTCAATTTTGTGCTATATAAATGTTTCTATTCTATTATTTTTTATAAGACTAAATATTATATACTTCAGTATTTAAATTAAATGACAGAAGTTCCTGATTCAAAGGGAAGAGCTGTAAGAGAATCAGACTGGATAAAGGTCACCATAAGTAATGCCAGTGTCTGTTCTGTTAAAGTTGACTGGTCACGGCCAGTGAGAGCCTCTTTTTAAATTTCAAGCATCAAACTACATCTATGGCCAAAGATGTATCTCCAAGATTAGTTTCATTGTTAATTGTTACTGACATATTACACCATAAACAAAGGTCAAAAAGGTAAGTTCCAATGACATGAAAAAATTATCTGCACCATATACGGATCAAAGATAAAATATGAAAACATATAATTACTCCACACACATGAATTTCTCCAAAAACACTCATCTTCATTTTCAAAGTCAAATTAACAGCACTCATCCAACCCAGTACAGCAAGGCTTGCTTGCCTCGTGCAATTTGAATGATATCTTTCACTTGTAGTTATTTTAGCTCCATACCTGTGTTAATAGTAACGTACAGTATTTGTTGTATTTTCTAATGCAGTCCAGTAGGTTTGACCTCCACAGATTCATGTAAACTGTATTTACAACGGTGGTGATGTCACATTGTATGTACAGCAGTAATGATAAAACTGGAGTACAAGTAGTTGATACTTTATAATGCTTGATCTAGTTTAGTTATTAGAAAAAGTTGTGATAATAATAATCATAATAATAACAATAATTATTATTATTGGGTTTTAATAGGGTAAATAATTAATTATGTAACACTACTTCAACTTACTAAATCAACCAGTCATCCATATGACCTTTTGAGTTCCAGTGTTGAAGATCATTAGGTCAGTGGCAAAGAGAAAAAATATAATTAGCACTCTTACTATAACCATAGGACAAAAAGTAAGTAAAACAGTAAGATAAAATGGAAAAGAAATTGTAAGAAGAGCACGCAGAGAGGCATGTAATAATAGGTAAATGGAAAAATCCGAATTTTTTCTTAGAATCCAGAGGGTGATCTATATCTAGGGTTGATCTATGCATATTCTTGATAACAAACCGACAGCACTCAGCTGAGTGGTAACTTATATTGCTGCAATCTAGCAGCGTATATTAAAAAAATAGTATCATCACAAAGTCAAAATCAAACTGATTAGGCCCAAGTTTGGCCCTTGCTCTATCCTGGTAAATGATAATGTTATTTGTTAATGAATGAGGTTCACTCAGTCTAGTTAGCTTACCTAGATATAGAGTTCAGTGAGTGCCCAAGTACCATTGCCCATTTATAGGACACATGTAATCAAATTCAATAATGCCTAATACCATGGACTGACATGTGTTTCCTTTTGTGTGTCAGCCACATAGTTCATCCAGAGGTTCACACGGAAGTTTTCTAAATCTTAGATATAATTGTTTTCGGAATGTAATGATAAAAAACAATGTCATCCGCGACAGGTGCACCAAATAATGCAGCAAATGGCTCAATTTTCTTATTTCCAATTACTGTATATCCATGCAGATGTGGTTGGCCAGAATCCCTTGCCTTTTTGAAGAAAAAGCTTCCCACTCTGTTTACCAATCTGTTACCTGAAATGATATAAATATTTGACATTATATTATTGTATTCTTACATGCATGTTGTACTACCTGTTTACTTGCAAGTTTTAAATGAAGCTTGTATTCTTGTCAAAACATATTTCAAATATGATATTGCAGGATGTCATACACACAATTGATGTTCTGACTCAAGAAACTCCGCTTTGCTCGAAAAAAAAGGTATTTAGGGCTTGATTCCTAAATCAGATACAAAAATGTTTGTGTGATATTATTTTTATGGATAACATCTCGAGAAGTCAGGCCTACAAAAATTCAGAAGGTATATTTTGTAAATTATAAATAGGAGATTGTCAATAGTAAAAGATAGTAAAATTCATGTCAAAATCGCCGAACATTAATATGAGTATCAACAGGGTGGTTAAAAGGGGACAGTCCAGTTACATCAAGAGTATTCAGAAAGTACTACCCGGTATCAAGACCTAACACCTCCAATATTTCTCAGGAATGCAATGATAAGAAATCCTGTAGAAATTCCTGGATCAAGACAGTGATCCAGATCACCAGAAATCAAAGCATCTGCTTCGTATGTCAATTTTTAACATTTCCAGAAAATTTCATGCAAATCCGTCTGTAACTGTTCAAATTATTCAATAACATAACCTCCCGGCAGTGATAAAATATTTAGAAATAACATTGAAATATCCCATTTCTAAGAATTAACATTGCATGCTTTACCTCTATATTCTGGTATCGTGTATGCACAGATCCCTGCACCAGAATGGTGCAGGACCATCCATGATATAGGTTTACCATCAGGACTGTACATACAACTGGTAACACTCTTCTGTATTAAGTGTTCTATGGTCTCTACTGATTCAGTGCACTGGTAGTCTTCTAAGGCAGACTGATTCAAATAACGTTGAATAATTGGAGCATCTTTCTCTGAGATTTCACGCACCACAAAACCATCAGGCAGTGGTAGCTATCTACAATATGTAACAAAGAGAACAAGTATTATACATGTTGAAGGTGCATGTCTGAGTTTTATATCTCTTTCTTAATTCTAATTCTTACAGCCCCCAGGGATCCCCAAAGACAGTGAAACACCAGTGGGTTTTAAAATTCTATTCTACTGCTTTTTTGTTTATGCACATAATACATTTACAACCATTTAATATTAAACTTTTTCACTTCTGACCATGACAAGGAATCAAAGCTTGCACCAGCTCCGAATATAAGAAGAATGTTACTAATGAAATTAAGGATTGGAAATTGACCTTGAACGGCAGAGAGAAGGTCAATGAATATACAGAGGTCAAAGTAAAAGGTCAAGCAATTTGCTATGACCTTGAGAATAAGTTAGGATTGAAGTGACCTTGAAAGCCAAAATAGGTCACAAGAAGGTTAAAGGTGAAATATGAAGGTCAAGGGATTCGCTCTGACCTTGGAAGAAAAGACTGAGGTCAAAATGTTATGAGATGAGGATTGAACCCTGAGCAATGGCAGGGAAAAGGAAGTGGTGCAAGCTGAGAAATATCACTGTGTGTCTAAATGTAAATAAAGGTGGAGGAAGAGAAATATGTATGATGTAAACCATTGATATTTGAAATATGGACAATTTACAATGTGATACAAATGTTGTGGTGTAATTTTTTAGATTTAGAGGGTATGTAAGCACCCAAACCCCAAGTAGGGTCATAGACGTAGGGCAGACTGAAAGGCAAGGGAGACAGGAGACGAGAGAGATGGGGAAGAAGAAAGGTAAGACCAGATGGCATCTGACCTCCATGTACCATGTTTCATGATATGTTCTAAAGGTACTCCTCGCTTGAAGGCCCAAGAGGCACCTGCGCGCCTGAATGCATGGAAAGTAAGGGGAGGGGAGATATTGAGTGCAATAGAAATTTTCTTGAGGTGTTTGCGAGCAACTGAATCCGTCAGAGGTACCTGTTTTGAGGGAGTTGGTAGTATGAACAATGGGTCGTTTGGGTTGGCCACAATCATTTGGGTCATATGAAGGAGAGCTGAAATGGGACACAAGGGGGAAGACCCCAAGTGGGGCAAGGGAATGGTATGTGTGGTCTTACGGTCCTGTATGGTTTTAGACCATTTTAGTAATAGTACTGCACCAGCTTTAGAAGGTATGAAATCTCCTCGAGCTAACTGACGTGTGTGATCAAAAGTGCGAATAGAATGTGGCAAGATGTTGGACAGTCTTAGAAATGAAAAGAAACATGTTAGGTAAAGGGGTTTGAAAACCATGGGATAGGGATGGAGATTGCATTGTGTTACAATTGTTTCTAAAATTTGTATATCCAGGGAAGGCTTCTGAGCCGGTGTTAGGGGGGCAGTAATTGTAAGGGACTTGAGGAACAACTGGATTCTTTGATCCTGAAAGGATTGTGTGTCCAAGCCATGAATAATGTGAAAGGCTCTGATTGCAGCTAAATAATTAGTTATACTGGACCTAGAATGACGGTTTCGAACCAGAAACTCCATGAAGGCTAACAAAGTGAGTATATTTACCTGACAGGGGGGCAGCCCAGCCACCACCTGAAATAACAGGAAGTCGGTCCACATTCTGGTGTACTGCCTAAGAGTAGCGGGCCGAAAGCCCTGCAAGATTCTGGAAGATGCAGAGGTGGCCAGCTGGGCTGCCGAACCCTGGAGGTCTGAAAAACACAAAGGAAAAGGTGTGCTATATCTGGTAGTTCAATGCTGTAAGGGTTGGATGGGTGGGGATCCAGGTATAATCTTGAAGAATATTATTCAGTTTTTCCACAGGATTACTGGTTGTTTGCCATCTGGATAGTAAATCGGCCAAAATATTGGTTCTTCCCGGAAGATGAGAGAATTGAAAATCAATATTGAACATGGCAGCAATGAGCCAAATATTACGTGCGCATGTGGCCAACATTTGGTCTCTGGCTTTACCTGTTGTTAAAACTTGGACAACAGCCATGTTATCACAGAAAATCTGTATTTTCTTGTCTGACCAGTGAGAGGACCAGATTTTTGAGGCGACTACAATATTCAACATCTCTAATTGAGTAATATCATATGAGTTATAACCCCGGGGTAAGGGAAGATGGTATATCATAGTGCCAAAATGGCCTCCCAGACCTGTTAAGCAGGCATCTAGGTGCACTGGAATGCGTGAAAATTGATAGTGATAAAATGTAACACCATTATAGCTTTGCAAAAAGGTATTAAACCAGGCCAGATCATGGAAAAATTCTGTGGTAAGCAAAATCTTATTGTTATTGTGATTCAGGCGAAGAAGAAGGAGCATTCTGTTTAAAAAATACCTGGCTGGCTTTATGCATTTAGTAATGTAAAGTAAGCTTCCTAAGAGGGACTGGAGGTCCTTTTTGCTGGCATAGGTCTTGGAGGCCCACTGTTTGCACAAATTAGCAATTTCCTGTAATTTATCTTGAGGGATTGATATGGTTCTGCTAACTGTGTCAATTAGTATACCAAGACACACGACTGAAGTACTAGGGGCCACCAGCTTCTTAGCCGATATTTGCAGACCAAGATCCTGCAATAGTTGTTGAAGAAAAGCAAATGACTTATGAATTTGTGACGGTAAACCGGTGTATATTAGATCGTCAATATAGTTCCATAGGGTAGGGAAACCGTGGTCAGCCATGATATACCGTATGGCGTCGGTGCACCTCTGAAAAATTTGGCTTCCGTGCCTGAATCCAAAGGCGACCGATCGGTCCAGGAAGTACTGATTTTCAATTTTGAAGCCCAATAAATCAATATCTGAGGGATCGATTTTTATCTGGCGAAAGGCCCTGCTGATATCTATCTTGTAAATTTTAGCAGCAGGACCCAGGTCTACCAAGGACTGGGTGATGTGATCTATTGAAGGATATGTAAGGGTATAATCTGTACCCAAATAAGTGTCCTTAAGGATTCCGTCATTGACCGAGGCCCCCTTTGGCCAGCTGAGGTCCATAATAGTTCTTTTCTTACTAGAATCTTGCTTATCTCTGACCATAAGAGGGGAAACATGCATATCTATTGGTTTTTCTGAGAATGGACCTAGTATAGCCTCAAACTGTAATTCTTCTCTAATATATTCCAAAACATGTGTATTATTGTGAAGTGCCGAGGCATGGTTGGTTTCTGTTGCGATTAAAGGGCAATTTCGATCAAAATCTAGAGGAAAGCCATACTGTAGCAAATCTATGATTTGATGATCCCAATAATTAGCAAGATAGCGTTTCCAATTTGGAATATTAAGGTGAGATTGTACTGGTATTCTACAGCCTAGGTAATTAGGGAGGCCTGAGTCTCGAATGAGTAAGTGAGATCTGATAACATTGGGTACATATTCCCAAGACACTGGGTCCCCAACATACAATTTTAACGGGCCTTGTGGGATAAAGCCAAACTGCAGTTTTCTTACTTCCGTATCATGGGAGGTGGCTGATTGAACTACAGAGGATGCACTATGAAGGCTAGAGTTTCCATTTGACACTGTGTCCGAATCTGCAGTGGAAATAACTCCAGTGAAATCTGAAGGCTCACTTATTACAGCACTTGATACGTAATCAGATCTCCTGGTACCATTATGTGACCCATAAGAAAGCCCATTTCCGTTTTTATTGCCCTTAGAAAGCAAATTTTCCTGGCAAGTCAACTGGGACTTGGAATTGGTACCAAGAGTCTGGGAAACATGCTTGCACTCGTGGTAGTGCTCATTCTAAAAAGTATTCTCAGACGTTAGTGTGTGCAATGGTTGACTGGAGGGTGACCTTATGTCCTGACAATTGGTTGTGTCATCTGCATAAGACCATGTTAAAACATCATTATTTGTGAAATTTCCTTTCTTGGTACGTGAATTTTTTCCTTGTGAAAGCCCATTTTCGTTTTTATTCCCTTCTGAAACACAATTTTGCTTAACAGCCAACTGGGACTGTGTATCTGTACCAAGAAAGGGAGGACGTTTGCACTCCTGTGAGTGCTGCCCTGTGTCATAATAGTGACAGGTATTCTCATCACAATCAGAAGTGAATGCGCCAGTGACACACGTATTATCAGTACTAGTACATTGATCCTGCAATAGCGAGAACCTATTGTGCAACGACAAAGGTGTGACTTTGTGAACTGTTGAAGTTTTGCAAGTATTCACTGCCGATACAGACTGGTTTTTAACCTTGGTCACAGCTTTGTGATATAATTCTGCTGTGTGAGGGTCTGGGCAACGTGGATTACAATTTGTAACAGTCTTTTCTTGTATATTGGGAATGTTGTTGAATGAAACTTGTTTGGAATTTTTACACTTTACTGCATCAGCATATGTTTTTGAAGGTGAAACTTTTTCATAGGCCGAAAAACGACGAAACCATGCAAAAGCTTGGTGTTTTGTAACTACAAGTTCTTTCTCTTGATTACGAGATTCTTTGTTGAAAATCAGTCTAGTGGGATATGTACGAGTACTCCATGTTGAAGCACTCGGGTTTACTCGTTTTTTGACTGTTTTTTGGCTTTATTTTTACATTCATTTTCCGGATGTGGGAAGGACTTGCCATTGCTGAAACATGCTGAACAAATGTGTCGATAAACCACACCCCTAGTTTCATGGGTTTTGGATTGGTGACAAGTGCCCTGATTGTAATATTGGCATGGGGTTGACTTTGAATTCTTCTGGCCAAATTTCTTACTCTGCCCAGAAAAACTGGTAAACTGATGCCTTTGTGCATTAGCACGCCTAACTCTGTCAATTTTTTCAACCTCACTATATGATTTAATCTCCCCCTGCTCCATTCTGCAGAGCAACACGGCATGGCTGGCCTTGGCCGCATCCCAAGAAAAATCGTTAGCATCATCGAAAAGGGCCACAAGATAGTCTAACATATGTTCCTTAATTTCGTGATTTTTTTCTTCTTTCATGATGCGGCCAAAGCCAGCCACCCACTGAGTTACAGACAACTGATCATAGGTCACACGTTCTTTCGATACACCAGAGAGTACATATTCGTGGGGCCATTTGACCCGATTGGCTACCATAACTTCCACGGGACCCCCCCTTAAAGATTTTAATTTTGTACCTGACTTCTCACTATCTGTGAGTTCCTTCAAACGTTTTGCAGAAAATTTCATGCAAATCCGTCTGTAACTGTTCAAATTATTCAATAACATAACCTCCCGGCAGTGATAAAATATTTAGAAATAACATTGAAATATCCCATTTCTAAGAATTAACAGTGCATGCTTTACCTCTATATTCTGGTATCGTGTATGCACAGATCCCTGCACCAGAATGGTGCAGGACCATCCATGATATAGGTTTACCATCAGGACTGTACATACAACTGGTAACAAGGGGCCACGGTGGCAGAGTGGTAACACTCTCGCCTCCCACCTCTGCGGCCGGGGTTCGATCCCCGTCATGGCCGTAAGTGGGAAAGCTGGTAGTTGCTTGCCGTTGGTCGGCAGTTTACAGTACAGAACCCTAGCGAACTATATGTACTGGTTTCCTCTGCCCTTTCAACTACCCGTCGTGATATGACCTGTACAGTGTTGAAAGCGACGTAAAACCCCAAATAAACAAACAAATAAACAAACAACTGGTAACACTCTTCTGTATTAAGTGTTCTATGGTCTCTACTGATTCAGTGCACTGGTAGTCTTCTAAGGCAGACTGATTCAAATAACGTTGAATAATTGGAGCATCTTTCTCTGAGATTTCACGCACCACAAAACCATCAGGCAGTGGTAGCTATCTACAATATGTAACAAAGAGAACAAGTATTATACATGTTGAAGGTGCATGTCTGAGTTTTATATCTCTTTCTTAATTCTAATTCTTATCAATTATAAAAGCATTTAATTAGCAGCAAATACAGACCCCTATACCAAGCATATACCTTTTTGTGCTGGGATCATGAGCAAAACACAAATGTGGTCAACTACCCTTGGTTGTTGTTTGGTGTGCCTCATTTTTAGGTAAGAAATTTTCATTGAGAATTCATATGTATGATGTGTTTGACATGATTCAATAAAGCTGGACAAATGATTTGCATTCTGGACCACGCTTTAAAAATGTTTGGAATAACTGTAATGTCCTATCACACATGGTGGAGGGTTAAGAGATGGGGTGGCATGGATGTATGGGACGGCTTTCTCTCCAATTTTGCACTAGCAAGATGCATTGCCTGGTCTGGGGCCAAAAGGATGAATACTTGAAGCAGAAATTAAAAAAAACCTAGAGAAATTGGTGTGACCTGAGCCATGTTTTTACAGCCTAGGGCATATTAGGAAAAATCCTCATTGCCTCCTGCATATTGCAATTACTTAGGTTCCAACACAGAAGTGAGACAAAGTTGTGGTGGGATACGCATGTGACTTGGTTCACACTTTTTATAGCTGGTGGCAGAACTCAACCATATGGAACTCTAGATAACATGTATTAATAATTGCCGATTTAATAAATGTAATCATATATATTTGTATGTTCTTGAATAGGAAAAATCTCAGATTTTGTTGCTACAACTCATATCTTTAGTCATGCCTTCCCAAAACTGTCCCCATGAATTGGGTTCAAACACAGACGAGTGAAAGCCAAGTGATTTTATAACAAATATTGACCTACAACAGTTTAGAATCCAGTTTACATAGAAAATAGATTAAATATGATATGTGTACTGTCTAGTGTAAACGCTCTATCAACATTATTACTTTGGCCAATGTGGTTTTGGAGTTGAAGAGGTGTGCTTGCCTGTTTGCAAAATAGCTGGGCAAGCTATTCATAAATTTGGATGAAATTTTGAGGAAATTTAGGCAATAGCACAAGGACTACGTTATTGGATTATGGTGGTGAGCTGGATCGCCATCTGGATCCAGGTTTTGATTGAAGGATCTTTATCCCTGCACTCACAAGCAATATTAGAGGTGTTTGACCTCGAATGAGGTATACACTCTCTGAGTTATGTTATATCACTGATAATACATACAAATCACTTTGATGCATGTGATGGTCCTGTATAATATATTGGTTGTTTCTATAACCAAAATGCAGTATGACGCCAGCGTGTTGCTTTGCAATGTCAGCCAGAATAGGTCCATACTTTGGTCTACAAGCTACAAAAATGTTTTTATTTCAATAACAGTGAGTAATATATAGTGAATGACAGTGCAAGTAATTTTATTGATAAAACAAAACAAACATAAAAAAGTGATTACATATCCCGGAAAATATCAAGCTATGTTTATTAAATCAGATACTGTTTCAATTTATTAGCTTGTCATAAAAAGTATTTGCTAAATGTTCAAAAGTCTGAATAGATAAGTAATACACTATATAATACAAAGAAATACAATGGTTTACCTTTGTTTGAAATATGTTGTACCAAAGATATACTCTGTGCTATGCAAAATAAAATTAGGTGACTAAACTTTTGTGGCCTATGTTGACAACTGAACAAATGTGTGTTTTGCTTGGCGTGTTTGGGCCCCGGGATCTCGGTCATACCTTAAGACAGAATTTTTCTTTATTTTTTTATGGATCTGTTGCGAAGAAGGTATTGAATTCCTTATTACAAAATAATAAAACAACTACTGACTTCAGTACTTATATAACTACATCTTTACAGCAAGAGAGATGCATTTATTTTAATACAAATATGTTTCAACGGCGATATCGAATTAACTATGACCACATAATATGGCAATAAATTATTTTAGTGCAGTACAAATACAATTACATCTCCTACAGCACGAGGTTTAAACAACATTAAAATAGTTTTAATCTGACTCACTGCAGTGGCCAAACATTTACCACCCAACAGATTTATTTATCACGAACAAGTAATTAAATTTAGATTTTTTCTACTATAATACCACATTTATCATTTAAACCTTGTCCTAACTTTGACTGATATAAGAAATTTGTGAATAGATAAAAAGATTTCAAGTTTTTAAAAAATAATCCCATGAAAGACTTTATTTAGTTTACATTTATTTATAAAATATTTTCCATACAATAATATAAAACTTATCGGCCCTGGTGTCCAGGCACTGGGGGTGGGGATTAGTCCCCCAGTTCCCTATAAAAGGTTAGGATACCAGTCTGATTGTTTATGCTCAGGTGAGGGTACCCATGCCCCTAGCACCTGGGTGTTTAGATATAAAATCATTGGGCCACCATTCTGGTTCGCATTATGTAAGGGGCTTTCAGTTGAGAATCACACCAGGAAATCCCTGTAAGTAAGTAAGTAAGTAAGAAACACTTATATAGCGCCAAATTTGATGTAAACATCCTCTAAGGCGCTGATGTGCAAAAAGGGATAGTCCAGTTCCAGAAAGATGTCCGTTTCCATATTAGCGTCCGGTAGGGGAGAGAGGCTATGGTGGAGGATAAGCCAATCTAAAAAGGTATGTTTTCAACTGTTTCCTGAAACCAGAAATGCTTTCTATGGTTCTGATGGCTTGAGGAAGCTTGTTCCACTCTGTGGGAGCCCCTGCTATGAAACTGCGTAGCCCTGAGCGTTTATTTGGTTTAGATGAGGAAATTGATAGGCGATTGCCCCGTGTGAGATCACTCCGCCTAATTAGAGCGGAGAGATATGGAGGTTGGCTCAAATGTATTGCTTTATAAATGAGGAGATTATATTTGAACAGTATACGGTAATGAATGGGGAGCCAGTGTAGTTTGTGCAGGAAGGGTGTAACATGACAGTATTTATTTAGCTTGCACACCGTCCGACATAAGGCATTTTGAACTCTCTGTAGTCTGCTAGTATATGCCTTTTTTGTATTGTAAAGCAGTGAGTTACAGTAATCCAGACGACTGCTTACCAAGGCATTTGCCACCTTTACAGCTGTTTCATGATTTAAGTACCTGCGGATCCTTCGTAGTTCCCGGAGATGGTAGTAACTTATGCGACATAGATTAGCCACGTGTCTTTGCATTGAATTTTCAGCATCCAGGATGACACCAAGGTTTTTTACCGATTCAGCTGGTTCCATGGTGTTGCCAAGCAAACTCACTGGGAAAGTTGACTTCAGGGAACTTCTAATTTGATCATCACCAATCACTATGAATTCTGTCTTGTCAGGATTTAATTTAAGCTTATTATTTCCCATCCAAGCCTGGACCGCCTCAAGGCAATTTGTTAATTCAGTGATACTGGAATCGAAGTTCCTAGAGTCGAGTTCCAAGTAAATTTGTGTGTCATCTGCATATAAGTGGTGGGTGACATTGAATTTAGATATGACTGAACTGAGAGGGGTTGTGTATAGGGTAAAAAGGAGTGGCCCTAGAACTGAGCCCTGGGGAACCCTGTAAGGGAGTTGAAAAGCATTTGAAAGATGTCCATCTATTTTCATGCGCTGCTTGCGTGAGTTGAGGTATGACTGGACCCACTTAAGCACTACCCCATCAATGCCATACCAGTGCTGAAGGCAGTTGAATAGGATTGAGTGGTCTATTGTATCGAAAGCTGCAGATAAGTCCAAAAGGACTAATCCAACAGCTGCACCCTTGTCCATTGATGTGGCAATGTCATTTTGTATTTTGAGCAACGCCGTTTCAGTTGAGTGAAAAGCTCTATATGCGGACTGGTTTTCATTAGATATACCCTCGTGAGCAATATGCTCATTTATCTGCTTAGCCACAGCTTTCTCTATGAGTTTGGAGATGTAGCTGAGGTTGGACACTGGTCGATAATTCTTGAGAATATTCTTGTCAAGACCAGCTTTTTTCAACAAGGGTGTAACATGTGCAGTCTTAAAGCAGGATGGGAAACTGCCCTCCTGTAGAGAGTAGTTCACAATATTTGTAATAGGAGTCAGGAGCACACTGATACATTCAAGGACCAATGATGTTGGGATGGGATCCAAGTCACATGATTTATTTGGTGCGGACTTTATGATTTTAAGGACTTCTTCCTCTGCCATGGTCCGGAAAGAAACAAACTTGTTTTTGTAGGAACCTGAGACAGGGGGATCAGCATCAGTAGACAGTAATCCAGATCTTAATTTAGCAATTTTGTCTGCAAAATATCTGCCAAAAGTGTTGACTAGACTGTTCATGGTGGTATAATCTGGAAGTACCATTTTTGGTGATCTATGGAGGACTTTCTTTATGGAATTCCACAAGGCCTTGGGGTTATCCTCATTTTCCCTAACCATATCACTGTAGTGTTTGGTTTTTGCACATTCCACGAGACGGTTGAAATGGTTCACAGCAGCTCTATACCTACTGCGGTTTATGGCAGGGTTGTCCTTTCGCCACTCCCTTTCGAGTTTGCGCTTATGTCTCTTTGCTGCCAAAATCTCACTGTTGATGAACCCTTTGTTGACATGTTGTGGGGTTTTACATTCATGTTCAGGTGCATGCTTGTCAAGTATGTTCCTAAGGGTATGAAAGTATTGGTGTGAAAGTAAGCTAGCTGTTTTGTAAAGAGCCTGGATAAGCTCAGAATTTTCAATGTCAGACATAAATTCAGTTTTATTTATCTTGCGAAGTTTCCTGATTTTCAACCGTTTTACTCTGCAGGAATTTTTGACAGGGAATGTTGTAATGAAAAAGACAGCTAGGTGGTCTGATATGCCATCCTTTACATGATGGTGAACTGAGGAAGTTAGGGATTTACTAGTGCAGAGTACATCAAGGATATATCCTTGTATGTGTGTAGGTGTTGACACATGTTGAATAAAATCAAAATCCAATAGAACTGTGTATCTGTGTAATCATGTGAACATGTTGTATTATTGGCTCCACACAATGGAAGCCAGGAAATATATATATATTAAACTTCCACAATTTTTACTTGGTTTCTTGAACCAGCAACATGGTAAAAAAACTGAAAGCTTTTGCTCGGCAAGAAACCAAGTAGTATCTTTAAAACAATTATAAACTTTTTGCTATTTTATGTTTTTAATGATATCAAGATTTCAGTTTGTTTTTACCTATCAATTTTGCATAAACTGAACTTCATATGGAGTAATTCGTGTCAGTGTGAAAACTAGACTTTAAGAGTGGACTTAGATTGCTGCAATGTGTCACTTTGTCAGACTGTGGTGAATTATCTATCTAGACATCAGAGTGTGTCTACCCAAAGTGTCACCTTGATTAGGAGCTGTCACACAACTTTATGCTTGACTTTCTGCCTATGAGGGACTCTCTAACCTATATTTTTGGCATTCTTTTTTCTGATAAAAAATTCGAATTTCATGGGCATTCGGAATTTTCGATTTACAACTTCCCCTCCTGTTAAGTCAAGTCTAATTTTGTAGTAGCAGCGTACTTTAAAAGTTTCTGTGTTTCTATCTACAGGACATAGGCTTAAAAAATTTTAAAAATAAAATTGGAACAAAGAATTAATAAAAATGCCAAATAAAAAGTTCTGCAGAAAATGTGACTTTAGACATGTGCTGCTAACTAGCAGAAATTGAAAAAAAAACCCTCCAGACTCAGAAGTGCTAGCGTCAACTTACTCAACCACCCAAGTGTCAAATGACATGTCCTTGGTATCCCCTGACGTGGAGGATGTGCAGTATCAAGCTACCCCAGACAGTATTCAAGTCAAGATACTAGAAGAACTGCGCAGAGAATAAACAGATTTCAGTGGAAGAAGATGTAGCTACAATTAACAAGACCACGCATCAAAAAGACTGGGCAGTTAAGTAACTTTTCACAAAGTAAAGTTAAGCAATGTAAAAATAGTAATGTATCAGAATCTGAGTCGTCCCCTGATGAGTCAATTGTCCCTAGCTTTGAAAACTGTTTTAAACCTTCTGACATTCAAAAGCAAGTAGATAAGAGATTGCGTCAATTACAGGAAGCATGCAGTGCTTCCAGATCAGGTAAAAATGATTTTAAGTCCAAGAGAGGTGGTAACATTGATTGTGTAGTAAAACACAAGGTGGCCTGGCCACAAGATACTATACTGGGAGGTCTCAATCATCAGAGAGTGTCCTGTGATCAGCTGAATTTGACCCAATGGGTTCAGGGGTTCACCCAAAACATGCTTGATGATTATTGTAAAAAACAAAGATCAAATGTTACAATATTTGGCAGATATCATGGCAAATGCCACTGATTTTTCTTGTCAAAATGCATGCAAAGGTCACTCATGCGGTCCTGTTATGTGACATGGAGAGGGGGGTTATAACTTGGGATAATTCTGAAAAAAATGATTGGATTAGAAGGGCACATGACCAAAGACATTCACAAAATTCAAAATCCTGGGCAAAACCTCTGAACAAGGAAATATGAAAAAAACCTTGAATTTGTAAATCATTTCAAAATGGGTCCTGCACTTTTCAGTAAGACCATGAGAGCATTGGTAAGGGCATATGTGTGCTACATGTTTGAAAAGGGGAATGATTTTGAATCATTCTGAAAAAGAAAACACTTGGGTTAAGCGCTAAAAAACGAGTAACTAGCTGTCCTGATTCAAAAATTCTTCAGGGCAGCAGTCATGGCTCTCATGTTTCCTCTGAAGTTACTGTTGTTGATAAATGTTCCAGTAAACATTATAAACGTTTATAAACGTTTTTAAACCAAACATAAACCTAAATAATGACAATTATTCAATATTATGGGTTTACAAACGTTTCAGCAACATTTGTTTGGTTTATAAACTTTTATAAACGTTTTTAAACCTTTACAAAGAGTGAAGAATATCTTAACCTCATTTTCATTTGGGATGATGACATCAGCACAGCCATTTTGAGAGAAACTGGAGAAATATTTCTGTTACAATATCTTGCTGTATCACTGTTGTTTGAGCCATCATTAAATTATAAGTGGAGATATAAAAATACATTTTATCATAGAATACACTGTACAAGGATAAATTGATATAAACAGGGTAGTTATTCATTAATTACTTTATAACTTTAATTTCGTGCACTGTGGATAATGTACAAAATGCTGTACAAACGTTTGTAAATGTTTATGTATTAACATTTATAAACGTTTATACTTAAATGTTTATAAACGTTTATGCTTAAACGTTTATAGGCAAATGTTTAGGGACCCATCATTTTAAACCTAAACTAAACCGTTCATAGTTCTGTTGAGAAAACATTTATAAACGTTTGTAATGTTTACTGGGGTATGGCTGAAGTTAAAGAAAATATGAAAAAAAAATGTTGTAAGCAGTCAAAGGTTCAGAACTAGGTTCTTTTATGCAAGTAACCATAAAGTAGCGCATATTAAAGCCTTGCAGGCCATGTCAAAGCAGAAAGCTGCAGAGGTAGATGTGTGTGCTCTCAAAAGAATGCCACTTGAGAAAGTGCAGACAAAAAGAGTGTCCCTTGGGGCAGTAAAGTTTATTCAGGTGAGATGATGCACAGATCCTACGCTGAAGTTGTAAAATCAGCCAAAAATCGGTATAAAACAAAGTTCAAATCCCAAATGTAAATACTACTGTCACTGACACAAAGCATAAGGGTAATGTTAGTGATGTAGTTTACAATGATGTCTATAATTTGGTAGATGACAAAAGAAATGAAACACACTACAGAGACAAAGGTAAGGGTAATGCTAAGTATGCTCATTCTCAGGAATGTAAGATTTTTGACATGAATAGCATTGATGACAAATATTTTCATTCCATCTTGACTGTGTCTCGTGACAAGAAATCATGGAAAAATGTTAACAAGGAAGTCACTAGGGCTTAGAGAAGCAAAACTGATTTTGAATTCTGATTTATTCCTCTCAGTGAGTTACAGGAAGCCACATCTAGGATGGTAAATGAATTGTCTGATTACTGTCCAATAAAAGCTTACAACATTGTTGCAAAATCTGGTAAACCAAATTCTCATCAGGCAAGAATTAAGGTTGATACGCAATTGCATTTAGGTGAATGGCAAAAACAATTGCAGGGCTATTGTGATACCCAGCTGATGGACCTCTTTAGGTTTGGCTTCCCTTTAGACTTCAACAGATTGTTCCCCCTTCAATGGGAAGGCTAAAAATCATAAAGCTGCCACTGACTATCCTAGTTACATAGAAGCATACCTGACAGAAGACGAAAAAGTTTTAATGCCATTGTAGGACCATTTAAAAATCACCCATGCCCCAATGGTCATATATCTCCATTTATGTCAAGAGAGAAGCCAGATTCTAGTACCAGGCATGTCATAATTGACTTCAGCAGGCATTTGGGTCAGTCTGTGAACTCAGGCATTGACAAAACTTCTTATCTGGGCACAGATTTTAATTTGGTTCTCCCAACAGTAGATCATGTCACTAATAGGCTAAAATCTTTAGGCAGGGGAGCCCATATATACAAGCTAGATATCAGCTGAGTGTTTAGGCATATCAAGTTTGACCCTCTGGACTATAATTTGTTAGGTCTACAGTGGTGTCACGTCTACGTTGACAACAGGGTTCCACTTGGGAGTATCATTTACTCTGTCAACGATTATATTGGATTTGGTGTTACATCTAACGCAAAATGCTCATATGACCACTACTTGAGCCCTTAGGTCTCACCAGCCAGAAAAAGCTGGAACCTCCCAGCACGTCTGCAGTATGTCTGGGTGTTAAAGTCAACACAGAAAAGGGTTCAATCTCAATTCCTGCCTCAAAACTGCGTCAAATTTGTGACACTGTCAGTGAATGGAAAAATAGAAAATACTCAGCTTCGGTCACTTTTAGGCCATTTACTGTATATTCACAAATAACCACCAAAAAACTGATCATCAAGTACATTTAGATGCATGTCTTCAAGGACTTAGGGGTGTATGGCAGAATATGGTTAACATATGCTCATACTTCTTGGATTCAAAGGTGTGAACATAGTACATCTTGAGATGCTAAATATACTGGTAGCAGTGAAACCAGTACCCACTGGAAGGGAATGAATATTCTCATTCATTGTGATAGTTTTTCAGTAGTTAATGTTCTTAGGTCAGGCAGAGCCCGAGATCCTTACCTGGCTCATTGTGCCCAAAATATCTGTCTGTGGGCTGCCATCCATGATATGCACTTTACTTATACTCATGTTTCAGGCACAAACAACAGAACTGCTGATTTACTATCTAGGTGGACCAATAGTCCTTCAAATGTAGCTGAGCTCGATATTTTAGTCCCAAGCCCAATATGGGTTATGGTGGGCCTAGAAACCCTAGAAAATGATGCTGAAATTTAACATTTACAATAACCAAAAACTGAAGAGGATCTCCACAAAAGCAAATGCAAGACTTAAAGATGTATTCAGGCCTTTGACAGAAAAAGCTTATGGTGTGTATAAAGTTTCTGTGTGTATATGAGTATTGCTGTTGAAAGTATTGATGTAAATGGTCTTTTAGCCTTCTTGAAATGTTTAAAACACAACGAAACATAAATAAATATGTTGGCAAACTGTTTGGCTGCCATAAAAGCCAATTTTAATGTACTAGGTCTCAATGCTGCCATGCTAGATGAAAAAGGCTAAAGTACTATCTGAGGTCCAATAAATTGAACAGACCAATCTGTTTATCATCTAACTAGAAGCCCTGCATAAAGTAGTACGTTGTGATATATTGTATATGGGGGCTAATTTTAAAGCTGTGTTTTTGTTGGCATTTTTAGGATTTTTGATCTAATCTAACCCCTCACTCATTTTCCTACTTTGATATATCTAGGCACCTTGCTGCAGGTGGCATCTTCTTTTCTAAAAAATCAGTGAAATGGACAAAGACTCTCCAAACTCATGATGAAATCAAAGTTATCTCACTACCTAAGTTGGACAAGAGTCCACTCAATCCCTACCGTGCTTTGTGAAAAGTTCTAGCTATGTATAATCCTTCAAAAATTCAACCTCTTTCTCTTTATAAGTATGATGTAGGATGGAAGGTTCTGATTGACTCAACAATTTGAAAGACCATATCATTGATCAATTCAAAACGCCATTTTCCACCTCATTTCTTTACCTTCCATGCTTTCGAGCGTTCAGCTGGGCGTCGGGTTGAATCTGGCGGTACATACAGGAAGATAAGACTAGACATTCTCTGATTGCCTCCACTTTTCAAAATATGCTGGCTACCTAATAAATGCTCATAAATGTGTGGTTTGGGTTTGACGCATTTTTTCATATTCTGTAAATTTTCAAATGGGCAAATTTCCTAGGTCCATCTAAGCCCTACATACTCTCACCAAGCCATCATACATGTCTCAAAATATATAGAAGAAATTCATAATATAGGTTTATTCACTCTGATATCAAATGTGAATTAAAATTTCATTTAAAGTAAATCTGTCCCTCTGATCAGTGTGACCTTGGACTGACCTTTTACAAAATATGACCTTGGGTCAGACTGACTATCATATTTACTCTATTGACAAAATGTCCATGTGAATTAACATTAACATTGTGTAATCTTGTGGGAGCTGTACAAATTATATATTATTAGAATGTGTAACCTTATGTACATGTTTTAACTAAACACTTGTTACTGTAATAAGCATGAGTACCCTCATCTCTTGTCACTGTGTTGGGGAACTTTTGTGGGGATTGTTGCAGAGAAATACATTTTTTCTACTTTTTGGCAGTCTAAAAGAACAGCTAAGGTTGCAAAATTAACTGCAATTGGAAACATGGTATTCACCCAGATTCAAATTTCGTCCCAGAATTTTTTAAATGTATCGCAGTAGTAGAAAAATGTTCCAAATTGTCTGTCATATAACACTCTATACATGCTGAAGAATCTTTTACTTGCTTTTACTTTTAATTGCAGTTGAAACCCCTATGCAATATTTTGTATTGTAAACTAATGACATTCGTAGCCTTGACAATTTTAGTTGGAAGTAATTAACTATTTTTCCAGCTAAGCTGTTCTAAAAAAGGGTAATACTCAATCCATTTATTCTGGCTGGTTTTAATCTGATATAATTTTTAATGAGTTGTCCATGCATCTGTTGACTTGTTACTTTTTGTACATTCCTTAAACACAGATTTTGAATTTTATTGTCTTTTTCTATTGACATCGATATAATTTTTGGAGTTTTTGTTAAGACTGATTTCATGGAACTAAAAATTTGGTAATATTTTAAATATAGAATTCTTATCCTGAATTTATTTTTAAATTTCAGTTCCGGAAAAAAATTCCTTCACAGTTCATGATATCATTAACTAACTCTATAGCTACTTGTTTCCAATCAAGGTATTCATTACAAATAAGTGATTCTCCAATTTGAAAAGTGTCATTATTAAACAATGGCTCCTGAAGTAGTTCCTTGGTTCCAGGCTCACTTGTTTGACTTGGGTGATATCAACCAAACTTGCAATAAACCTTTATAAAAATTGCTTTGGGTGTAAGATTCTGAGGTAGAAAAAAACATTTTTATCAAATAACAGCTTCTTTTTTATACCCAATGGTATGATAAGGTTTTCCATTTGGCATTTATGCTATTTGTCAGCCTTTTTAACCACAAAATCTTTGTCGTTTTAAAAATGTCAAGTATTGACACCATTTTAAGCCACCCAGATGCATTGATTGAATTAAAGAATCTTGAACTATATATTAATGTCCTTTTTTCGAAGAAAATCAAGCATCAGTTTATCAATATGGTCAACCCATTTTTATCAATATGCAAAAATGAAGTAAATATATTAAGTTGAAGTTAATATATTAATATAAATAAGTCTTAAGGGTAGTTATTTTCCCTTTAAAGTTAATGTTCTGGGCTGCAAGGCATTTTTCCTTTATATATTTAAATGTTTGATTTCATCACTGTCGAGTGAGAAGTGGGCCCCCAAAGTTTGAAGGTATTCTGGGTCCAGCTGATACCAATATGATCATCTTCATATATGTTACCATCATTTTTTACAATAATACCTATTGTTTTTTATTTATCAAGCTTTTTAAACTTATCAAATTTGACAGGTACTTGTTACATCACTACTTTTAATTTTTGGTCTAACTACCAGTCTGAATTTATGTGATATGACACATTCCTGTAAAACCCCCGTAGTTGCTGGGCAACTCAGTAAGCAACTACCTCATTGCCCCCCCCCCCTTGGTTTGCAGTTGCTGTCAACAGCATTCAAAGTCACTGTGTGATTTGACTTTGAGGGAAGGACATGCTTGGAAAAAGAATGTTTTACTTTTTGAATTGTTTTAGCTTTTTTTATAAGATTTTGTTTAAAGAGCTAGACTTGTATTTATTTCTGTGTGTAATCCAAAGTCTGTGGGACCGAGACACAGCAGAACCAATCGATAATCTCTCTTCCCACTACATGGTGAAATGCCCAAAAATCCTTCCCTCTCACAGCCAAGCGAGTTAACTAATAATGCGGTCATGGAAGACCCAAGGACAGGTCTTTTTGGAGGGGTGGTATGTAATATCCTCATGTATATCAGTTCTGTTAATACCTGAGCTTCTGGGTATTCCCCTTTAGCTCAGCTGGTTAAAGCTCTAGACTTGTATTTATTTCTGTGTGTAATCCAAAGTCTGTGGGATCGAGACATAGCAGAACCAATCAATAATCTCTCTTCCCACTACATGGTGAGATGCCTAAAATCCTTCCCTCTCACAGCCAAGCGAGTTAACTAATAATGTGGTCATGGAAGACCCAAGGACAGGTCTTTTTGGGTGGGTGGTATGTAATATCCTCATGTATATCAGTTCTGTCTGGCTTCTGGGGATTCCCCTTTAGCTCAGCTAGATATAGAGCTAGAGTTGTGTTTATTTGTGTGTGTAATCAGAAGGCTGTGAGATCAAATCACAGCAGAACCAATCAATAATCTCTCTTCCCACTACATAGTGAGATGCCCAAAGATCCTTCCCTCTCACAGCCAAGCCAGTTAAGTGTAACAATGTAGTCATATAAGATCTGAGGACAGGTCTCTCCTTTGAGGGGTGGTATGTAATATCCTCATGTATACCAGTTCCGTTAATACCTGAGCTTCTGGGGATTCCACTTTAGCTCAGCTGGTTAAAGAGCTAGACTTGTATGTACTTCTGTGTGTACTCCAAAGTATGTTGGATCAAATCACAGCAGAATCAATCATTAAAATCTTTTTTCCCACTACATAGTGTACATTCAAAAGACAATCATTTATCCATTAAACCTATTGGCACTATGATTTAACTCAGGATTGTGTGACTCGTGAACTTTATGACACTGAGATTCTAGTCTTCTTTACAATGACAGGCTTTATGCCCAAGTGCACAAAGGGACACTCTAACCTATATTTTATTCTTGTGCTAATGTTTACAAATTAGTCGTATTTTTGATACAATTCCGGACCAGAAAAGTTGAGCAGAGACACTATTTTATCACATTGTGGTAAATGTATTCTCAGTAAAAAAGTAGGAAAAGTAAAAAGTTCGCACCCCACCAGTGTCAAGTGAATTGTCTTTAGATGATAGTGATAGCCCTTCTTTGTAAATCCTAAGATCCCATTCGACACAGGGAAACGTGGACAACTCGTCTGTAGTTTCCATTTATCAGGTAATGAAAGTTTGGATAAATGCAAGTCTAAACAAGGGGGATGTTGATATGTCTGTAAACAACAAAGTCTGTTGGCTACATGAGACTATTTTGGGCAGTATTAATAGACAAAGGCAAACAATTGGAGCAGGCCGAAAAAGACTGTATTGTCAAAAAAATTCAAGAAACAACAATGCAGCTGCCCATCACAAGGAGGGGACAGCTGCAGTTGTAGATTTGGCGCTAAATCCCAAGAAAATAGTAAAAGTGGTACAGTACATTAAAGTATTACAGTACATAAAAGTGTTTTCTAGACTGGATAATCAGCTAAGTATCGACTGTAAGAGTGAGAATGTTGCTCAGTATAAAACCATATTTTTCTATAATTCTAGTGTCAAACCAAAGATCACTGAAGCCTCTTTGACTAGAAAGAAAAGAAATTGGCGTTACTTGTCATCAAAACTCGTATTTTTGGCAAGGGTTTTAGTACCAGCCTATCTGATAAACAGAGCTGCAGTGGTAAAAATGTTGTCAATAGTGTGAAAAAACTGGGCAGCACAATCTCAGCCTCCCTGTTGCCCATTCTCTGGTGTCAGGTTTGTGTAAACTCCATAATGTGAGAGATGGTAAATCTATGATGGTGGAGCAAGTTTATGCTGAGGTGAGTAATAGTTTTTTCAACAACAACTCTGCGTGTCAAATTTTTCAAAAGTGACGTGAACAGTCGGATTTTGAATTTGGATTTATACCATTAGGTGAACAGCAGGTGCCAACTAATCTTAAAATTAGTGCTATTAAAAAATTTGCTTATTGAAATTCATGAGATTGAAAAACCATATTTTCTCCAATCTCAAATACCTGTGATGTCACAGCTGAATGTGGAGGTCTGGCAAGAATTACTGAAAGACTACTGGGACCAGAGGGATGTTCCAGAATTTGTGCATGTGTCGTTTGCATCACTTTTCAAACTTTTGAATGGCTTAGGTCTCACAATCAGTGATATCAAGTTGGTAACTCCAAATACTAAAGTTGTGTGCCTCGGTGTTCTTATCAATACACTGGATGGAACTGTTTCTATTCCACCAGAAAAGTTCTGTCCCATAAACGACACCGTACATCAGTGGTTGAAGAAAGAAACATTTACAAATCACTAACTACAGTCAAGTAATTACTACACCTTCAAGTGGGAAAGCTGGTAGTTGCTTGACGTTGGTTTGTTTATTTGGGGTTTTATGTCGCTTTCAACACTGTACAGGTCATATCACGACGGGTAGTTTGAAGGGCAGAGGAAACCATTACATACAGTTCGTTAGGGTTGTGTACTGTAAACTGCCGACCAACGGCAAGTAACTACCAGTTTTCCCACTTAAGACCGTCACGGGGATCGACCCCGGCCTCAGAGGTGAGAGGCGAGAGTGTTACCACTCTGCCACCGTGACCCCTTGCTTGCCGTTGGTGAGCAGTTTACAGTACATTCAATTTTCTTGAATGCCTTGTCAATAATAAATATACATACAGTATGCTTTCAAATAACTTGTCGGCCATAAAGGCCTCGTTTGTGTTGTATAACCTTGCCAGTAAAGACAGTGAAGAAGTGGTTTGACACTCAACGTACCAGATATGGCAAGCTCACTCAGACGAAGTCAGGATAAGCAGCTGAGAAGAGTACAGAATGTCAGACTTGGCTGAAGGACAGTTTCAGTTTTCTACAGCTATAGATCCCGACCCATAAAAACAATGAGTCCTGTCGTGAAGGATCGGGAACATGCTCTCGGCTTGTCTGTTTGTCTTTATGGCTTGTCTGTTTGTGATCTGGCTTGTCTGTGAGGGGTTTGGGGCTTGTCATAAAAGTTCTACGACTGGCCTTGCAAAAAAGGTTCCCGACCCTATGGCTTGTCAGGATGGCCATTACGACCTGTCTGTAACTTCACTGTCCTGTCGGGGATTTCATAATCAACTCACCATTTTCCCACCATTTTTTCTACGATCCTACGACTTTTGCAACCAACCCTAGAGTCGTAGGGTTGGTGACAGGGCCAGTTCCAGTGGAAGCACTGCATAACTCACCTCGAAATGTGATACATTCATGCCAGGGAAGACATTCTTTATGTTTGAGTAAACTCCTCAAAGATTCATTATCGCCAAATATGTGCACCTCCTGGTACTGAAACATGACATTGATGATCATATATAACTTTCACCAATGTTACATATATTGGACACTATATTAGTACATTGTATATTACATATATTAGGCACTATATTAGTGCATTGTTTAATTTAAGCTTTATGTTTATACATTGTCATAAAAGATAATTGTGTTGTTTGTTCTTTTTGTGTGTTAACATTTAAAGTAAGGGAGTTATTGATTTTTGTGTTTTAGTGTTTATTGATTTGTTCACAGACTGGGGGAAATCCCCCCCTCAGTGGTTATGATAGATTTGGGGAAACCCAATTGCCAGTAGTTTCTAGAACTTCCTCATTTGGCCTAGATGGCTCAATCTTCTTTTGAGTTGGTTCTGCACAATTCCAGAGGAATCTGTGAATGTATATAAGGAATGTACATCTGACCACAAGTGAACTTTGTATTCGCTTGCTATAAGGAGAGCTATTGTGTTTTGGAGTATAATATATGCTTATATCACTGTGAACTTTTACTGGAGTGAACTGGATACATCATCTGGACAGATTTATTGTACTTTGGATATTTTGGATATTGTACATTCATATAACAGAGAGTGAATTTACTGCATTTTGGACATTGTCCACATCTTGGAGCAGACAGTACAGTTGTGTTAACTCTCTAAAAATCTCCAGACAGACATTCTGTGTGACTGGATATATAAAGAATAGCAGGACAAGAACCTTTTGTGTTGTTGAGTGTGAGACAGGTCACAAGATATAGATATCCGTGTGTGAGTGAACATTGGACAGATCACAGGACAGACCACAGGACATTGGATAGACAACAGAATATACTACAGGACGGATTACGGAACAGATTGCTGGATACGGCGGATAAACTTAACTCATAATCTCTGTGGTCAGGTCAGCTAGATCTTATTATTGTATTAGTGTGTTTGGTTAAGAGCATACCAGTTGACTGTAATCATTATTGTTGACTATTAAATAAATTTGTTAAGTTTAACTTTTTGCTTTTTCTGTTACAACTTAAAGACAACCGGTAATTGCTACCGTGCTTGCCCGTGACCGTAACAACCAACAACATATGGTTATATACGGCTGAACGGCTTATTGCTTAAACAGCATTAGAGGCTGAGTTGTTTGAATTTATGTTCGACATTGGTGATGACCCTAAAAAAGTTATTCATGTAGTTTATGTATATCAATGACAATTATAGAAAATTAGAAAATTAGAAAGGTATTCTGTATAACACAGTGTTTAGGCATGGCTAGTTTCAGTCCTGGGGCCTTCCCTCCCCTTCAATTTGAGGTTTTGTAGCAATAATTGGTTACCAGTCTAATTGTTTACACAGGGAAGAGGCAGATACAGAATTTCCCGAAAGGGGAGAAGGGGCGTGGGTTAAGGGAGCTTCAAAGGTCAAAACAAACTCCCTAAAATATAAAGGGTCCTTGTATTACCCAAAGGACTCAAAATTGTTTGTTTTAATGGTTTTCGAGATAAACCACAGTTTTTATTTCCTCCATAATTCAAGGTGGCTGGTGAAATGGAGAAAGTTTGTCTCAATATGTGCATTCCTTATTTTTTTTGCACACCAGAGCATCTTACTGACATATAGGCCTAAAGAGGTCATTGCTGTCTAATTTTTGCATAATTGCAATTCAGCATAAAGCATTTATTGATGTAATAATTTAACATACAGATATATATTTAACCAATTGCTATTGACACAATGCTAAAAGTATTTTTGTTTGATTCATTATAATAATTTAATAAGCTGTTTAACTTTATAATATGTAACATATGGTTAGCATCTTTCATAATATGAAAATAATTGTCACTTAAATAATTTTTACATGTGTAACATTAATCTAAATTTGGAGGTATTACAATTGTTAGTTTTTGACACATTTCAGTCCAGATTAAGCTCTTCCGTGTGGACACTCGGCTCAGACTGAGATAAATCTGTCTCAGTGTGCTTCAGCCCTAAATCCTTGTCGAATCTTATTTTAGTGTACACAGAGTATTAGTGTATTAAAAACATACAGTTCGCATTTTATCACCATCAATTTTTTATCAAGACAATATAAATCTAAATTTTATGTTTTTGTTTTTCTTTTACATTTATTGGCAAAATGCGATTTTATTCAAATTTTAATAAGTTTGAATATTTTTTTAATAAATTTTGAATAAATAAAGTGATAAACACTCACCCTAGCACGTCTTGGTACAAGCTGCAATGGCCTTAAGACAAGGGCAGTAAAGTTAGGCCAGCAGTCAACAACAGCTTCATATTTCCACAGACCTCTTATTGCACTGTGGAGTGTTCCCAACATGTCCAATTCATTCTGATTGGTAAGAATTGCAAATACAGTTACATTGAGCAGAGGAGATTAAAATCATGCCATTACATTTTAATTCATCAAAAACACAATACTTCACAAGGATTTACTTTCATTATCGACATAAAACTTATGCTTTTTGTGCAACACAGAATGAACATTAGTTTAACACATACATGTAAAGGTCAAAACAGTTAACATACAAGGAGTTACACAGCAGGTAGTTCTACCAGCTAAAGGCAGTGTAATGTATACATGCCAACCCTTAAGTCTCTTCATTGCCATCTGTTTATCAGTGAATCATCTTTAAAACCTGGGTACCTGCTTACAAGAACCTCATTACTGGTAAGCCAAAATATTTTACCTCGTATCTGACTCTGTATACTGCTGTCAAAACAAGACCTATCAATCCAGAAGAAGTTTCTGAAGGTTCCTTGTTAGTGTTTCTCCATTCATAGATTAAAAGTTTACTTCAATAAGTGTGTCTCATATGATGCTCCAAAACTTTGGAATGATTTGCCACTGGAAATTCAAACTACGTCTACTCATTCATGATTCAAAATGTGACTAAAATCCATTGTGTTTCAAAAGTTTTTCCCTCCCTAGTATTTGTCTTAGGAATACCATTGGTCTCCCTAATTACGACTATGATTATGTTCTACGATTTTGATTTATGCATGATGTTTTGAATGGTGTGTAATACATAAATTCTGAGTTATATACATAATAATGCACAGTCCATAAAATCTCTGTACATAAACGTTACAGTCGAGTTGAAAATTCATAAATGTGGTAAAGAAATTTAAATGTTAATATAGGAATAACGCCTGAATTTTACCATGGTTTGAGATTATAAACCCTAAAGGCGAAGCCTGAGGGGTTTATTGTCTCAAACCATGGTAAAATTCTGCATATACCATGGTTTGGAGGGTGTTATTCCTATTCTAACATGACAAAAACACTTGTAATTTCCTTATATCTTGCAAAAAACCATGTCCATTTCACAAATATTCAAAAAATGTCAGGCTGTTCCACTAATTGTACATTGTGGCAGTAGCATTTTCTTACTAAATATGCCGAAAATGAAGAGTTTTTTTAAAAAATTTTTATGTTCTATATATTTTCTTTTCATTATCAGAATTATATTCAATAAAAAGTGCTTTTATCAATAATAATAAGTTGTGATCCTTAATTGCCAAAAAAACCGGAAGCATGTACTTGGGTATTGTTATTTGCGATGGGATGACAATGAAACAGCCAACAGGTATATCGAGGTTTTACCATAGCTCTCGACCAATCAGAATCGCGGACACAGCCGTGTCAGAATAATAAGTAAAATTAAGTTGATTGCCGTGTAGGTTAATGGACCGTTCCATAGGCCACGCCCACTTCCTGGTTTACGGTATTTTAGTTGTCTCCATGTCAGGCCTTGTCTGACAAACAAATGTCGAAAATGACGGGAAATCAAAGGTAAACATTGAGTATTTCAAGATATACTAGAAATAACACGTATTATAAATGATTGTATTGAGCATAGAATGAGAAATTATGTAATAAAGTATATGTGTTTTATTGTGACAAAAATTATAAAATAAATAAATAAACAATTTAATGATCAAAACAAATCCTCGTGCATTGCAGTAAAATGTAAACAATGGCAGCTTGGGGACATATATATACATTTCAGACATATTAAAGTAGGTAAGATTGATGATATAAATTTTTTATCAAATTATACTTTGGTTTTATTTTGTTCCATTATCAGAAAGCAATAATATTTACAAATATGTCCCTAAAAATGCCCACGTTTTTGTTATTCAAAATGGCGCCTATGAAAATCGGAGGAAATGATTGGTTGTTGCAATTATAGTAAACAGGATATTTGCCGATTTGCGGTATTTTGATTGACACCGTGTTAAGGTCCATTGTGCTAGTTTACGAAAAACACAGTGTACAGTTTTTTTGCGAGTGTTCTTGTTAACTTCAGATCTCCCCTTTCTGTATACAATATCTGCTGATGTAACGTGCCAAGGGTCTTGAGTTGAACTAATGTCAAGAGAAAGCCTTATGTCACATAAGAGAACATTTATTTACAAAATATAACAAGTATTTTACCAGCAATTGCTGGGGCTGAATTGGTACAAGCACTAACGTCACAAAAGTATTAAAAATAATCAGAAATCACATTTATATTATATACATTCAAATAATTCCCCAGAATCAACTAAAAGAATTGAAAACAAGTCATAACACTGGAAACCTACTGTCTACTAACACTTAGACCTTGGATCATACTCTATGTCAAAAACACTGGTTCCATCCTTTATCAAGTACCATAGTAGATTCAGTACCTAATGAAATGAATTGAAATGAATTCAATTAGTCATGAGTTTTACCCCATGAAACATTAATCAAATCACCGGCATTCAGCCTGAAACTATAATCATATGACTGAAATCAACACATCATGCACAATCAACCACATGCATCTATAACATCTCAGTCCATTCAATTCTTGCCAGGTTTTACCCTGCCACTAGAAATAAATACAAACTACTTCATCATTAATTCATTCAAACATAGTTAAATACAAACAAGCAGCAAAGTATTAAATGAAAACCCAAGTTCCCCTGAAATAAACAGTTAAAATATCATGATACTTTAAAGTAAATTCCCAAACAGGTTTTACCCTGAAATCAAACAGAAATTATGTACAGAACATTCTCCTTTCCCTGCCTGCTTTAAAATGTCATCTTGCAACTTTCCCTGCAACCTATGAAAATAATACCATGCAGGTTTTACCCTGACATTTCTAAAATCTAACAGAAGAAAATACCAGGTTTTACCCTGACATGTCTGTCCTCTGTTACCTATACCAATTCAGCAAAGAATGACACAATTCACCCTGCTTTTATAGAGAAATCCCAGACATGGGAGAATAACTCAAAGCCTGCACCTGTAAAATTGAAACAAGGAATCCTATTGGTCTAAAATTTAGTATTCTCCCAAACTTTGAAGTGATAACATCCTCTCTGCACATTGACATGAGGATACAATACAAACCACTTACAGCAATCATATACAACAAGGATAACAGTATATGACACCAAAAAGGTAAATAAATACAAGTTACAATCATAATACATCAATTTAAAACTGTTTCATAACGAAATGGTAAAAACGTAATATCGCCGATTTCGCCGATATCACCGCATGCTTCATTACCCCCCTACTGATAAAAACTAACTCGTCCCGAGTTAGGCATCCCAATTTTTACAACTGCAGCATCAGTAGGTTACAGACAATATATCTACCATAACCTAACTCATCATATGCCACACACACAAATAATAATAATAATCACATGAAGTACAATATCACACTTGAACCAAGCAAAATATAAAATTTAATTTACTATATACTCCATGTTAAAAAAAACATGCACACAAAAAAAACAGTTCATAAAGTCCATAATGTTCATTAAAAAACACAAAAACAGTTCATCATTTATAAATGTCCATATTGTCCACAAAAACACCGTTCATAACTGTCCATAAAGTTCATTGTCCTTGGGTCCCAGCAAATGCTGTTCATTATGGAATCCTGTGAAGTTCAATGTTGTTCATCAGAGTCCTGTGAAGTCCAACGCTGCAAAAATACGGGAACATCCACACCGTGCAACTGCCAAGCCATGTCAGCCACTTGTCCATCAATGACTTCCTCAGACTCTTCCTCACGTAAAATTGGGAAAAAGGTTTTACCCTTTTCATCAATTACAATTGGCAAATAAATTCCACCACTGCCACCAAATTTTGTAACGTGCCAAGGGTCTTGAGTTGAACTAATTTCAAGAGAAAGCCTTATGTCACATAAGAGAACATTTATTTACAAAATATAACAAGTATTTTACCAGCAATTGCTGGGGCTGAATTGGTACAAGCACTAACGTCACAAAAGTATTAAAAATAATCAGAAATCACATTTATATTATATACATTCAAATAATTCCCCAGAATCAACTAAAAGAATTGAAAACAAGTCATAACACTGGAAACCTACTGTCGACTAACACTTAGACCTTGGATCATACTCTATGTCAAAAATACTGGTTCCATCCTTTATCAAGTACCATAGTAGATTCAGTACCTAATGAAATGAATTGAAATGAATTCAATTAGTCATGAGTTTTACCCCATGAAACATTAATCAAATCACCGGCATTCAGCCTGAAACTATAATCATATGACTGAAATCAACACATCATGCACAATCAACCACATGCATCTATAACATCTCAGTCCATTCAATTCTTGCCAGGTTTTACCCTGCCACTAGAAATAAATACAAACTACTTCATCATTAATTCATTCAAACATAGTTAAATACAAACAAGCAGCAAAGTATTAAATGAAAACCCAAGTTCCCCTGAAATAAACAGTTAAAATATCATGATACTTTAAAGTAAATTCCCAAACAGGTTTTACCCTGAAATCAAACAGAAATTATGTACAGAACATTCTCCTTTCCCTGCCTGCTTTAAAATGTCATCTTGCAACTTTCCCTGCAACCTATGAAAATAATACCATGCAGGTTTTACCCTGACATTTCTAAAATCTAACAGAAGAAAATACCAGGTTTTACCCTGACATGTCTGTCCTCTGTTACCTATACCAATTCAGCAAAGAATGACACAATTCACCCTGCTTTTATAGAGAAATCCCAGACATGGGAGAATAACTCAAAGCCTGCACCTGTAAAATTGAAACAAGGAATCCTATTGGTCTAAAATTTAGTATTCTCCCAAACTTTGAAGTGATAACATCCTCTCTGCACATTGACATGAGGATACAATACAAACCACTTACAGCAATCATATACAACAAGGATAACAGTATATGACACCAAAAAGGTAAATAAATACAAGTTACAATCATAATACATCAATTTAAAACTGTTTCATAACGAAATGTTAAAAACGTAATATCGCCGATTTCGCCGATATCACCGCATGCTTCACTGATACATATAAAATATATGTCGGTAAGACTACATGATTTTACAAAGGTGCTTGAAAGTCGGTCCTTTCTATGGAAAATCAGCACACACGTATAGACAGAAGTGCTAGAGAATGAAAGAAAAAGAAAATAAATTAAAAAAAATAACTAACTGATATTTATTTCCTTATATGTTAGCAATAAACCTACATCATAAACTTTCTTGATAATAACTCTTTGTTATTGAAAAAGTAAAAGCATCGAAAACATCTCTCTAAGCTACTGTGCACTGTTTCATCGTATGCATAATTTTATGTTCAAAGTCCAGCAGCCATTCATCATATTATATATCATACGAGTTAACTGTGGCATATCTATACAGTACTTTACTAGAGCAGTATTATAAACATAACAGTATAACAGTAAATGCTCCAAACATTTATTGATAACAATATAAAAAATATTAGTAGAGGAACCTTAGTCAAGCACAATCAATAAAGTGCAATCTAAAAATACCTTATTGATTGGCCAAAAGTAGGCCATCTTTTTTAAGTGTAAATTTTAATATGGAAACTTTCCTCGTAGAATATAAACTTGTTATAAATAAACCGTCTGTGTTATACTATGTGAAACTAGGTTTTTTTTTAGTTTAGACTCTTTGTTTCGCGTATTTATTTTGTAATCATAGAAACATCTCAGCATGTAAAACTACAAGTACCTTAGAGTTTAACATAACCATATATCCAATATAAGATACTGCCACTTAGCTACTTATGAATACATCACTGTATCTACATACCTTTGCACTTGTTCTTTTTAATAGTTCCTGGTATAGTTGTTGCAAATCTGGGGTTTTCGTAAGTAAGTAGTTTTTGCAAATAATACTTGATTTCACTGCTGATAATATTTCAATTTTAATACAGAGATGTCAAATACAAGTGCACCTCTTGACTGCAGGAGAGCATTCATTAAGGAGATGACATGTATATTTTATCAACTCAAGACTATCAGGTGACATCTCAGTACAGTATTCAGATACAACAGCGCTGTATCGAAATGAATGCACACAGCTGTCAGTCCCCACTACCCCAGCAAGCCAGACAATGCATGACGGAGTAGATTTTTATTATGATACATTGTTAGAATACATTAACAAGTGATATGAGATGAACATCTACTACTGAAAATAAAGTAAAATACACAGATTATACAAATAGCCCCAAATATACAAATGGTTCAAGGTTTACACATGTATTCATCATAGCCATATTACTCAACATCTATACAACTCAACAACTATACACTGCTGGTTAACATAATTTGTTAGTAATGATGATTAGATCAACTTTAATACAGCTTATACAAGAAGGCACAAAATTAGATATACTATAATTTGGCATTTATAGTTAATATTAGACCGAGTATCTGTCCCGTCGCCAATTGTTATTGAAATACTGACGGACACAATGGCGAGGGACAGAGTTCCCATGTACTTGTTTTCTGTGTAAATCTTGAACGGCAGGCAAGAATTGCATTTACTTACATAAAGATCCTGCTTGTCACTCTAAAGAAGTATCCTGTTTATAGTTCATAGGTTGTTACACTAAACTGCTATAAAAAGCAAGCAATATCCTTTGTATGTAACACTGTAAACTTGTTTTCATATATTTTTCTCACGACTGTATGTGTTTGTTTCAAGATGGCTGTCCTTGACCTTGTCAATTACCGTAAAGAGAGAATTTGTGCCCTGGTGAGAATAAGCTTTCTGTAGATATAGCTGTGTTTAAGCTAGCAGTGCTAAATTCCTGTTGTGTAGCAATTAAAGTGAAATATGGCAGATTTAGTGTGTAAACATTATCAAAGCTTGAAATCTGAATGTCTGTTTGATTTTTCACTGAAAGAAGAACAGATTTTTATACTCAACAGAGTTTGTAATGGGAATGATGTTTTTGTATGTCTCACCACTGGCTTTGGTAAAACAATATGTATGGTGTTGCCACCCCTTTTATTGGATAAGGTAAATTACTAAATTTTTATTTGAACTTCTGAAATTTTTTTTTTTCACAATTATTGTTCAAGTTTGCAAACAACTACCTATTTTTGTACTGTTTTAACAAATGTAATTTTTTAATCATTTCAGTGTTTTTCAAAGTGTCTTTATGTTTCATCTTTTGCATTATACTTTTAAGAAGTTATTTAACAAACTTTCATTAAATATGCACTTGATTTAGTTAGTTTTCTTTAAATGGCACATCACCCATGAAACATATTTGCAAAGATACAACTATGGAGATGAGAAATATAACACTTGCATCCTATGCTGTTAAACAACCTTCTCCACGTCATTCATGATACATGTTTAGGCTATTTTTGGTCTGTTCTTGGTTTATTTTCCACAATTACAATGTGTTAATTGAATAATGAATCATATTTATTAGTGCTCTTTATTTGACATGAAGTATATTTATTTTTGTTTGGTGTAGGAGTATCCCAATGCAAAGCATTGTGTGCTTATAATCTCACCTTTGACAGCACTTGTTAAGGACCAGCAGCAATATCTTAGCAGTCATAATATAAGCAGTTGTGTCCTTTGTGAAGAAGCAAATTCAGAATTTGGCAGTTTTGGTCACACTTCAGTTATTTTTGCATCACCTGAGGCTTTGAATTTGCCACGAACAAGACATATTGTTCAACACAAAGTGACCAACCTGTGTTTAGTTGTTTATGATGAATGCCATTGTGTGTCAAAATGGTAGGTACCACATTTTGTCTTGCATATACCATTAACATAAAACACCAATGAAATGGCAATTACTCCTATGTAACAGGTTATTATGTTTTACATTTACAACTGATATACCTGAAATATAATTATATTGTAAACCTCTGATAAATATTAACTCATCATTTATCTGTCAAAATGGTCCCTAAAACAACAAACTTCCTAATTGACAAATTTAAACTTGTCATTTTCTGGTTGGACTAATTACCTGACCAACTTATGACAATAAAATAACCCTAATCGTCTAAGTAATTTGTCGTTTTAGGCATCTGTTATTGGTGAAATTCTTATGAATTAGACTTCATGTGCAGTAATTTTTTAATTAATTTGACCTATAACTTATCAACTTTTGACTATCATTCAACAAGAAAATGTCATTGGATTTGGTTATTTAAGAAAGTTGTTGTTTCAGGAACCATTTGGCCAAATTAATAATTTTTACTGTCTGACATTGATTCTTTGAAATTATTTCTCCTGCATTCTTAAGATTTTAGTGCATGAAGTTGTATTTTATTGAGAAAGACTAAAATGATATACTTTTCAAAACTTCAGGGGCTCATCATTCAGACCTGATTATCTACAAGTTGGCCAAATCCAAGCTTGGACGGAATGCCCTGTTTTGGCATTGTCTGCAACTATAACTAAGGAAATCCAAAGGGATATCTACAAAGTGTTAGGCCTCCAGGAAGATTGTATAACAGTTTCAATGCTACCCAATAGGTTTGCATTTTATGTCATTAATCCAAAACTATAAAGGTGGCAAGAACTTAGTTTTGAAGTATACTCGAAAATGTGCCTATTGCTAATTTATCTGCCTTTGTCTAATGAGTGTTTATTATAACACTCTCACCTCCCACCTCTGACATCAGAGGTTTCATTCCCAGCCCGACCTCAAGTGGAAAAGCTGGTAGATGCTTGCCGTTGATTCTCAGTTTACAGTACAGAACCTTGGCCAACTGTATGTACTGGTTTCCTCTGCCCTCCAAACTACCTGTTATGATATGACCTGTACAGTGTTGAAAGTGACGTAATACCATAAAGAAATGAATAAATGTAATGAAATATTGATTACAAACAGTGGCTGACACTAACATTACTTTACTTGTATTGCATGCTAGGCCAAATATCAGAATACAGACGCTAAACAGCTCTGAAAATTTTGAGGAAGAGTTGGCTTGGGTGATGAAAAAGTGCAAAGAAGAGCAAGCATCAATGGGAAAGGTCCTGTTATTTTGTTCCACGATTGACACATGTCAAAAAATATATAACTGGCTAATGCTGAAACTGAAGTTACATGCATATAAAGATTCTTGTGTGGACATTGGAAATAGACTTATAGAAATGTTTCATAGGGGAACAGATGTAAAAACCAAGGACAGAATAATACAAAATTATAAGCAAGCAGACAGTTGTTTGCGAGTTGTTGTGTGCACAGTGGCTTTTGGTCTAGGAATAGATATTCCAAATGTAAGACATGTTGTTATTTGGGGATGTCCAGATACATTGCTTGATATGTGGCAACTGTTTGGTAGAGCTGGAAGGGATGGTGGGCATTCAGTGGGAACAGTTTATGCATTTCCAAGAAGTTTTTTTTGTTGTAACTGCAGATCCAAGGAATGTAAATGCAAATACTCTGACAAGAAATATTTGACCGGTATTGTTAAAGGACCTGATTGCATTCGTGTGTCTATACTGTGTAAATTTGTTTTGGATGAGAAAACAAGAGAGGAGTTGGATTCCTTAAAAACAAAGTCAGGCTGTGTCAACAAGAACTGTGAAGAATGTAAATGTAACTTCTGTAAATGCTGTTCTGAATGCGCAAAGAAATGCCTTTGTGTAAACAAAGCCAAAAACGTTTTTTAGGTCAATTTTACCTCTATGTTGTATCTTGTATAAGGATAGAAGAATAAACATATTCATATACTCCAAAAATGTAAGCAGTTTACCACATTCAAACAATTGGAAACTGATAAATCAAAGAAAATATAGTATTAACAGTAGTTGATGTCTTAATATATTAATGTCTGATGGCCTTTGATTGTTATTCAGTTCCCATATGGAAATTCCCTGTGATCTGCTATTTCATTTAGTACCTTCATCATCTTTTCCTTAAACTGCCGTGGATTTTTAATCTGTGTGCTGTGCTGCAAAGTGTTAAATCCTGGAATTTTTCTTCCTGGAATCTGCTCAAAACTATTGTTTTTCAATAACTTATCACACAAGTGGTTTATATCCGCACCTCGGTCACAAGTACCCCTTTTCCTAACTGGTTTACTCTTGCTTAATAAGAAGTCTTCCTCATAAAACTGAAAGAAGTTTTCTTGCAGAGCCACCAGTTGGCTATGTCGTTGAATTGTGGCCTCAGTAAGTTGTCCACTAGATGCTTTACAACTTTCTGTAAATGATGACACAAAGAATTAGACATTTATCACATTTCTGTATGTACTATATTCAGTTGTGTGTTCAAAATACATATTGATCTGAAGGGAGTGTCTGGAATTTTGGTGGCACAATGTTAGGCCACATTAATCAAAGGTTTCACATCTCCCACAAGAACACCTGGCAATCTAAAGTGGAACAATTGTGATAGTTATACAGGCAGGTTTACAGGTTTACAGGGCAGAGAAGTTGACCTATGCCCTTGCACTGGTTTACCTCACCATTTAAGCAATTTGATGTGGCCTGTAATGGGTTCCAACTGGTGCGAATTACCAAATACACATCCTCAATAAATCACTTTAAAAAAAAATTGCTTTAAATAAAATTGAACACATTCGAATAACATTTTGCCTGCTAACTTAGAAGGATCTGTAGCCTACTAGATTACATACTGCAGTTTTAAACATTGCTTACAGTCAAACTTGAGGTTATACATGCAGTCAGCAGCAAGGTTCCGAATGGGACAGGCCTTTGGGATTATCACTTCTGAGAGTTGAACCGACACCAATGGGACAGCCTGTTATTACATGCTTACCACCACTAAGTATCTTACATATAATTTGCAATGTATACGTATTTGTGGATGGCCCCTCAGCATTAACTCCTTCTGCAAATGAAACCCACAAAAAGGCGAAACCTTGGTACTGGTGGCAAACTTAGTAACCCACGGAGCCACTGTGAACTTTACATTGGACAATATACCACTGTGTAACTTAGCATGACCATACCTTTGTATTTCCTGTTCAAATGCTCCATGTGTAAATCTTTCGAAATATTTTTGCCACTTCCACCATGAACATTAATTGTTCTGTTCCACATGAGTTGGTTAGAAAGTCTTTGTGATCCACCATCAAATACATTCACCAAGAGTTTCATTGCAAATATAACATATTTAGGATGACAATGTTGCTGTAAGTCGCAAAGGTCAAACTTCCAGTGTCTCAGTATTCGCTGTCCATCATTTTCTTTTATAGCATCATTTCGAATAAGATCATTAAGACCCCTCCACATCAATCTGCGAGCATATTCCGACTGTCTATCTACTAGCTGGTCTGCTATGGTCTCATCACCATTACTTTCAATAATTCTTGCATGCTGCTGTTTGCATTCATTTGAGCAGTAAAAATCATCATCAGGAATGTCATCTTCTCTAAGTCCAATACATTCAATGTGGAACCATTTGTCTTTGCATTTTGGATTTTCGCAGAACACCATCGTACTGTCATCCCTTTCCATATGACATACACAGTATTCGTAAAATTTCTTTGGGCCTTCAGTTTTCAAATGTAATATGTGATTAACATTAATGTCTGTGTAAATAAACTGCACAATATTTTCAGCTATATCATCCAGAAGTTGTGACCTTTCTTCCAATGACTTGGTGTTGAGATTTATTGATTGTTTGCTCAGAGAATCTAAAAAAAAAGCCTTTACATATGAAGTTGTTGAGAAATTCATGAGATCAAGTGCATAACTGAAACAGTTGCTCACATCACCACTGACCATTTTGAAGCCATATTTCTGCTTGATGTTATAGAGTGTTCCAATACTTCTCTGGGATGAAATCCGAAATAATTCACTGTAGGTGTCTTGTAACTGTAGCAGGCGCAGGTGCCAATCCTGTATACTGGGCTCTAATCCAGACAACCTTGCCCAACCGTCCTCCCCATTTGTCCTTGCTTTTTTAGAACTCTCGCCTCTCTCACAACTCAAGCCATCACAAAATAATGGAACTGTCACAGGCTCCCCATTTACAGATGTTGGGATGTACTTGTGATAAAATTCCATGATATCTATCATATCTGCTGTTCGGGTTTCATCTTTGGCCAAAACACCTAATGGGACCTACAGTGGATTCCATAATGACTATTACTAAACAAAACCAACACAAGAGCACTCACATGGTGCATGCCTCCACCTAGGCCCAACACTCAGATTAATACAGATCACTTCAATGACAAAAATTCTTTCAAAAAAATCTCCAGAATTTGTTATATCTTTTTAGAACTCGGCAGTTACTTTCAAAATATACAAGAGAAATGTGTAGACAGCCGAAAACATAGCCTCCTTGGCAAAGGTAATAGTAGTGAGCTTGAGCATTTGCTTAATAATGACAATTGGGCTATGGTGGCAGAGTGGTAACACTCTCGCCTCCCACCTCTGAGGGTGGGGTTCAATTCCCGGCCCGGCCTCAAGTGGGAAAGCTGGTAGTTGCTTGCTGTTGCTCAGCAGTTGACAGTACAGAACCTGAACGAACTGTATGTACTGGTTTCCTCTGCCCTTCCAAGTTCAAACTGCCCATTGTGATATGACCTGGACAGTGTTGAAAGTGACATAAAACCACAAATAATTAAATAATAATAATTACCACTTAAGAGGTCCAAAAACTTGTGTATCAATCAGTATTCCTGCTCATACAGATGAAACATAATGTCGTAAACAAAAACGAGAAAGTTTTGTACAAGAAAGAAACTTACAATGCTTGATTTCTGTCTGCTCTGAGCTGAAAAGGGGTGCTGTATATGCCAACACACATCAACATCACATAGTTCTGGAATTTCATTTACTAATATACGCTTAATAACTGTTTGGAGTTCAGTTTTCAGTAGAATCTTGTCTGCTTCTGAAGGCAAAAAATTTTGCAAGGGCAAAGACCTTATGACATGTGCAGGTGGTGATTCAGCTGACAAATGACCAGTAGGAATCCTTTCTCTGGTGGCATAACCTTGAACCATATTAAGTAACTGTCCATGTTTACCCCGTTTATAATGCCTTGCATTGGTTCTTTGATTGATATTGTCAAAGGTTATATCAAATAATGGCCGGCCTTTTCCATTATGGGGATGACATACAGAATCATTTGTACTCTCTGTGGTAAGACTGTTGCCACCTGTGTACATCAAAACAGTTCATGTCAAGCAAAAGGATCAATTATAACTGTTAAACACAATTTAAGGTCAAACCTTAACTAATGAAATATGTAGGTGTATGGCATATACTTTGGGATTGGAAATGGTGGACTTTCTCCACGCCAAGTTTCTGTTGATGATCATTACTTCAAATAGTTTGCATATGACACTAAAATATTTATTATGTACATGTAATTGAACTCATAAAGAAACATGTATTTAAGTTTTGGTAATACCTGTGTTATTAAGTGGTAAATTTTGTAAAATACCCGAATCAGATTGCTGGGATGAAGAATCGTCAATAGCTATGTCCAGATCAACATCGGTCACAGATGTTTTTTCACTGGATTGGTTGGATGTGTCACTATCTAGTGAGACTGTACCACTAACACTCAGATCAGATTCCTTTTCAACTTCACAATGAACATCTTCCCACTCACAGGCTAAAAGGACCGTGATAAATCAATTACATTCTGACATGAAGGCCAATAAAGCTTTGGTTTTTATCAAAGATTTCAGTAAACTTTGAACTAAGGATGCTGTAAGCAGTAAGCAATAGCCAGCTTCATCATATATCAGTGTATACATAGGGATCATTCTAAAAGGGGGTATCACTTTCTCATTAAATTACAAAATACCTTATTACAATTTTGGACATGCTTCGTTATACACATAATTCAATTTAATGGAAACCTTACACACCTAAACAGTGGCCGGGGATCGATCCCCGTCATGGCCGTAAGTGGGAAAGCTGGTAGTTGCTTGCCGTTGGTCGGCAGTTTACAGTACACAACCCTAGCGAACTCTATGTACTGGTTTCCTCTGCCCTTCCAACTACCCGTCGTGATATGACCTGTACAGTGTTGAAAGCGACGTTAAACCCCAAATAAACAAATACACACCTAAACACATGTAAATCAGTCTTATTTTTTAAATGAAATAAACACTTAATAGACACCAGTTATACCTAAATCTTTAGCATAGAAGTCATTAGCTTCTTCTTTCCAGGAGTGGACAAGTTCATCATAGTTTGCCCTCAACCTGTCTATGCACACCACTGTAGCTTTTTTGCTTAAACATAAGCCGAGTTTGTTGAAATGTGAAAATAGCTGAAACAGGAACATATATTATTGAGCTAATGGCATTTCAATTAATGAATGCATGGGAAAATATATAAAGTTACAATGTATAGAAATAGGCATCTTAGCAATTCCACAAAATTCATCAAAACAGATGCAGCCAAACAGTAATTAATCTTAATTAACATGATAATGTGCAGATCACATTAAATGCAAATATTCATAAGTCTAAATAATTATTTTCACCATTTGTAAGGTCGTCATATTTCAGTCGTTTACTGAAGGTACATTAAGTAAGTTCATTTATGTACCTTACGGTGACATCCTGCATACCACAATGATGTTGCATTCGCTGCTTGGAAGATATTACATTTCTTATTCCGGATGAAGGCAATTTGTGAAATTAGAGATGCAACCACTGGCTTCAAAGAAATTGTCTTTCGTCTTCTTTTCTGTATCACATCTGAACTACTTTTTTTAGATGTTATTGAAGCCACCACCACTTCATACAACAAGGGGCACACTGTTCTGATTTTTTGAATGACACGTTCAAGAGAAAACATCTGCAAGTCTTGCATTGATTCAAATGTATCAAAAATATTACTTTGGGATAATTTCACTGATTCTTCACGAATGAGATCTGCAGCAACAGACATGAATCCTCTTTTCATTGATTTGGAAGAATTAATAAGCTGTTTGAGCCCACTTTTATAGCTCCTTCTCAGAAGTAAGCTAATAGCTTTTCCAGTTTTGCTATTGGGTAAATCTAATTTAGGTTCAAATGACAGTCTACTAGAACAGTGGGATGTGGATGGTCTGCTTTGAATTTTTGGTTTCTTTGACAGAGGGGAAGCAGTGGGAGATCTGGAAGGTGATTTCAGCTTAGAACTAACATAGCTTCCCCTTTTCCTTAAACTGTGGAATTTTTGGAGGGCTGAACTGTCATTTTCACTAACTGCAAATAGGACCTTTTCACAATCTGTACAGATGAAGGACTTTCTGTTTGGTGTAACTGAAAGCATAAATTTGTCTTGCAGAATATCAGCAGGTGTACTCTGACATTTTCTATTTCGAATCTTGGAAAATAAACCAGTTCTGTTGTAGTTTTTCCCTTTTTTAGAGAAGGTTTTGCAACAGTTTACACATAACTGGTCTTCATTGTCCATGTTTACAATGAGTCAAACCTACAATTACATCCTATATTACATATATTAATGTTATATTTGGAATGTTATTAAATTCACCAATTAAGCAATTCAATTGGCCTCCAAATTAATTATGACATACATTGTGGCTCTAGAAAAGTCTGAACCAAAGATTTGTGCCTCTTAATTTGTTTAAGATCACAGTTCCATGATATAGTTTTTCTGTGCACCTCACCAGCCTTTTACTTCAACATTAGCTAATTTTGTGTAAGCAGTAGAAATAAAATGTTACAACAGATGGAAGAGTTATGACTATTATTAACCTTAACTTTGTTTTTGACAAAGAAGTATGAAGATATGTGGTTGATAAATATTTAACTTCTATGTTACATTGCCAGTTCATTTCACTTTAGCCTGATCAAATGCAGCAAAACATTTAGCAATTTATAAATGAATTAAAAAAGGGTAACCAATATTAATGAAGATCCATTTAGATTTAAAACATTGTTGACACCTGCAAAGTTGGTGTTATTTAGGAAAAGATGAGACTTAACTGAAAGTGTCCAGGTGTCACACCTTCTGATCAAGATCCAGATTATTCTTTGCAACTTCACACACAAAACATATGTAACTTCAGTTATTGCTCCTTACAGTTTTGTAAAGAAGTATTTCAGCAACCATTAAAATAGACAAACTTAGCACACAGAATCCAAATTTAACTGAAGCAAGTCACTTAAGCTTACCTAAAAAAACTTTATCCATACACTGTTCCAAATATCCTTGTGAATACTGTGAATACTGAGTTTCCAATCTTGATAAAACAGCAACAAAAATTTTTTGCAGATCGTCTAGTAAATTAGTAAACACTCAAGTGGGAGGTTGTTGGTGTGTTTCATCCAGCAATTAAATGAGACTTAAGTCCAGAACTGTCATCATACACTCTGAATTAGCAAAATTCCTTGCCATAACTATTCACTTATTAAGTGTTTCATTCAACTTGTTGGGATAAAATCACTTGAACAATTTTTGTGCCACAGTATTACGTATGTGTAGAATACATAACCTTGTAACATAACATAATTTTCTATATTTGTGTTACTTCCATCGACAGCTAAACTCCAATTAGTAAAGTTTATGGCTTCATTCCAAAAATGGAGGGGTCAAACAGCATTTAAGAACCTTCATTCCTCTGTCAATTGTGATGCTAACATAAACAAACTAATGTTACATGGCAAGTGCATTGTAATATATACCTATCTCAGATAATTAACAACTGCCATGTACAGAAAGACTTATGTGAGAATCTAATGTTGTACACTGTAATAAAGTTTTTGGACTTTAAAACTGTAAGAAAATTGCATCAAGTAACAAAATTCCTTGAGAAATTATGCCCTTTTAGTGTGGAAGAATGAGCTTAAGAGTGCTGTCAATGGTGATATGTTATAGCCCAGTAAGCTGTGGTGTTTGCTGATATTTGTATATAAAGACTTCAAATGTATGATCTTTGTAATTTGAGGAGATTTTGTCCCAGGACGAAAACTTCCCCCTTTAAGCATTACCTGAAATCCAATTAAATTGCTGGAAAAGTCATTGAAAACTCTGAACCTTAATCTGATATATTTCTTTAACTTTTACTGTAAGGATGTTTTGGTTTGAAATTTTTTATAATTTAACAAGTAGTATTTTTATCTTCAATATGGATGAAAACTCTCAATCAGACTCCATCTGAAGCTGTCAATGATAAAGAGTGTAACAGTGAGGATTGTGTATAGATAAGATTTCAAATATTAACCACAAATAGTGTGATTCTAAGAGCTTGTTGGGTTACAGTGGATCATTAATTTATTGATGTGTATCAATCATTTTAAATTGCCATTTTTAATGGTTTTGGTTTGGGTTAAAAAGCGTTCAATGAAACCTTCAAGAAGAGTATTGACCTCCCTTATTTATTACATACAAAACATCCAAAGTACATTATATAATAAGTGTTGTACACACACTGATCTGAGGTGCAAATATCCTTTGTGACATAGCACAATTTCAGGGAGGGTTGTGTGTGTTTCCCAAGTGTAAGATTTCACTGCCTTTTAATGTGCTTTTTAGTGGGAGTTTAAACATAGCAGGTGTGTTCATATCCAAGAAATCTGTACAGGGATGCAAATAAAAACTTCATGCACTGTGGTGAAAAGGAATCTGATATGAATGTCAGTGGTATAGTCTCACTAGATAGTGACACATGCAAACAATCTGTAGAGGGGAGGTGACAAGATTCCAGTAGTTGATATTACAGAGAACTTGCATAGCCTTGTTCAACATAGCATATTTGGATGGTTTCTTCACAGATAAAATTGGATGAAACTTCCCGTGCAAAAATTGTCCAAAGGCAATTGTCTGTAAGTTAAATTGAAATATATTGAATGCCAACTGCACTGCCAATCATTATATCAATGAGAAATATTAATTTCCATTTTGTGTTTACAATGTCACAAAAATTCAGAGCCACACTGAAAGGCTGTATACTTTCATTGTAATATATTTACCATGCGTGCATCTCTTCTTGTCAGTCTATTTATAAAGTCATTTGTCAAAACAGTGTTTTCAGTATCTTTATTTAAAGCCCAAAGTCGAGGGGTCAAAGAGCATTTGGGAACCTCCATTCCTCTGTCAATTGTGATGCTAAAATCAACAAACTAATGTTGCATGGCAAGTGAATAGTAATGTATACCTATCTCAGATAATTAACAACTGCTGTGTACAGAAGAACTTATGTTGGAATGTGCTGTTGAAAATTTAAATAAAGTTTGTGTACTTTAAAACAGTTAAAAAACTGCATCAAGTAATAAAATTCCTTGAGAACTTATGCCCTTTTAGTCTGGAATGAAGAGTTTATCAGTGCTGTGAAAAGGTGATATGTTATATCCCAGTAAGCTGTGGTGTTTGTTGATATTTGTATATAAAGACTTCAAATGTATGATCTTTGTGATTTGAGGAGAATTTCGTCCCGGGGGTCGAAAACTTTCCCCTTTAAAGAACAGACCGAAGAGACAAGATGTAGGCCTAACTGTGGTAGTTGTACTGGGTTATTTTTTCCTTTTATTAATCATCAACTGTATTCTACTGCTTCGGATACATGTGTAATGAACCCAATCATGGAAAGAAAACTGTAATTATTTCCAGCTAAAAGAATTTGTTACCTTGTTTACAGTACAAATAGTAGTGGAAATGTTGTATTTAAGTAAGAATTCTTCCTTAACAATCTTGATGAATCCCGGCCCTGCATTAGACCAATAAGGATTGGCATGGTAATATTTCAATAACCAGTGTCTGTACTGCATGGCATTTTTGCTTAACTTAGTGTGTCAGCAAATTTTAAAAAGTTTGTAGTTTACACTCTTCAAGAAATAGCAATGACCTGATTAGTTTTAACCTTATAAGTATATCTCATAATTGAATCACATAGATAATATGGTATTTGCATGCTAGGCCAAACATTTATATCATTTGGTCTGTAAAAGACAAATTATCCTTTAACTACAAAAGTTACACTTTTTCCTTGAACAGACATTGGAGTGATGAAAGTTCAAGTAATGGTGTGAACATCTACTTGATGCAACTACTTTGTGGGGCTATATTGATTAACATACACACAAAAAGGATAATTACAATTGGCACTTTCCAATAGTGGTGTGTGACCCACAGAACAGCCAAAATTGAAAGCATTACGGTAATATACTTTATGGCGGCAGGAAAGGAGCCTTATGTTTTGTTTACATTTCAAAAAGTGATTCATATATGTGTATGAGAGCTGGATAGGCATAAAATTGAAGTGAACGGCACATATACATACATTAAGGAATGTAAGTATGCCTTTATTAATGTACTTTACAGTGTAGAAATATGCCGTTCAAGATTTACACAGAAAACAAGTACATGTGAGCTCTGTCCCTCGCCATTGTGTCCGTCAGTATTTCAATAACAATTGGCGACGGGACAGATACTCGGTCTAAGTTAATATGAGTACTTAGATTACTAAATATTACATTTAAAATATTATCGTATATTTATCATAATAAGACAATAAGTTACAATGCTGTGTTTAATACTGATAAAATACATCCTGAAGTTATAAACATATCATTTAAAACAATTTGTGTACCTGACTACACTAGCAGAGGGCGTTATGGTGATACCTTACAAATGTGTCCTCTATACTTGTTTGCAAACTTATATTATCGTTCACAGTTTTCAACAAATTGAAAAGATATAGAAAATATTATTAATGCAAAGCTTTGAAAAATATGCTAATTCATCTTGTGATATATAAATCACAACACATCGGGAAAATATATTTTAATTCTACCAAATTTGGCTTTCTCAAAGGGTATTGAATTCTTGACCATTACAATATCTGGTGGGATCAAAGGAGGATAAAACATAGATGGTAATACCAATGAAATCTATGAAAGAAAACAGCTTTAAAATTTTTTCCCACATAAATAGAATTGCATTAGGCAATTAGCTTCGAGAGGGCTTTAACATCCATAACATTTCAATTGGAAATTTCATAAGTCTACTTAGTTTTATTGGTTTAAAAAATACTTGACATTTCTATCAGACAAAACTAAAAGGTTCAAGCCAATCATAACAAAAGGTGCCTAAGCTGCTGAGATCTGGTTTGCTATCATATTACAAGTGACCCCATTTCTAGCCATATTACCCAAGTAATATATCACACGACTTACTGCAATATGATACAAAGATAAATGCATAACTACACAAAATCCAACAAAGGACCTAACCAACATGTTATAACATGACAAACTCTTCGGTCTAAATTCCTACCCTGAGAAGTAAGACTCTTTAAATTATTTTTCCTACACCACAAAGTGAAGTATATCTCTGGACCCAATTGTAACCAAAGTGGATTTTCTACATGTTGCTTAAGGGTGTCAAGATAATGAGTACTGCTTGTCCATCTGGACCGCAAATCCGCCTCTGGGTTATTCTTACCTTATATGTGAACATACATCAGTTTGACATCATACCATTCTGCTATCTCACAGGCATAATGTATGGATGTCCCAAAAAGGCATCCTTCGTTCTACTGGGAGTCATTAACCGCATAACTGTCTCAGTTCCAAACCCCCAAGACCGAAAAAAACAAATGCGGGGACCATTTATTAATATATATATACATGATATATATGATAAATACAATATCAATACTAATACATATGTTTAAGTCAGTTTAAGATATATGTAAAAAGTTTCTGGTGTAAAAGTTCATTGTATACAGTCACTAGCGGATCCAGGGGGGGGGGGGGGGGGGGGGGTTCAGGGGTTCGAACCCACCCTTGAAAAATAATGTAAAGGGGTTCAACCCAAAGTACAAAATTATTCCTTGAGAGTGGTGTTAAATTTACTAAAAGTGCTCTATATTTTTACCAAAAAATAATTTTTCCCATACCCCCTTAGTTATGGTATGTCTGATGTGAACCCCCACCTTACTCTGATGTGATCCCCCCCCCCCTTTACTTAAAAGCTGGATCCGCCCCTGACAGTTCTGAATAAAATGACATTAGGGCTGCCTACAGATGTTGCTTGAAGGCAGCCAAATTAGAAAGAGATAGTATTTTATATATTTGACACACTTGATTAATGACATAAATTTATACAACACACAGTGAGAATGGTCTTAACATGACTTCAGAGGTGACCTAGAACCGAGCAGAAGGGCAGGCCACAAAAACTGCTAATAGCAAGGGACAAAGCCTGGACAACTATAAAGAAACATATAGAATTTTGACTAGGGTTCGAACCAAAGCCCCCTAGTATGCAGGAAAGGAAGGGACTGCTTGAGTTTACATCAGACACGAGATGATATGCAATCCCATAATCCTTAAATCTTGGGGTGAGAGATCCAACCCAGGAAGGGTGGGAGGGAAAGTTTTTGGTCATGTTCATCCCTCAAGTATCAAATTTAAACGGAAGTTAAGATGTGCAGAAAGACAACAAGGTCAACTTGAAGACCAATGAAATTGAATTTTTGTCTGTGGCCCTAGAAACTGAGCAAAAGATTATAGGAACCAGGAATTGTATCACCTTGAGTAAACTGAAGCCATCAGACTGGTACCCATACTACCATATAGGTTTCATAGAACATTTGAACTCAACACTGGCTTGGGAGGAGGACTAAACCTGGGTTGACCTAACAACCCAAGCGATCATCACACTTGATTAAGACCTTCTTATGAGGCCAATGTGCCACAAACTCAGGTATAGCCGCTTAGATGTTCACCATTTCCAAGTGGACAATGGTCCACTAAATAAGGCCACGCACAATGGGGATATAGTATACATAATTCTTCCAAACTTCCCTAAGTCCAACCATGCATGCGTCAAACTTGACTACAGGATCTGCATGTCTGTGGTTGTTGTACACAGACGTTCCCGTGAATTGCACCAGGAAATGGTCAAACCGTCCCAAGTCATTCTTGAAACATTGGGTAAGGTTGCCGACACCTTTGTGACAATGTTTGTTGTTGCTTGTTACAATTTTTCAGTTGAGACCAGGGTGTTAGAATTATGTCGATATACTATGTAAACAGTATCAACGTGGCATTGTGTTCTAGTTGTGTACTTAGCCAAGTGTTTCAATTATGTAAATAGTATCAACAAGGTGTTAATTGCGGGGTCATGACAGTAAGTGAATTCTACATTCTGACATAAACATGAAACATCCAAAATACCTCCATTATAAACGTTGCATTTGTTGGGTGCTAATCACCCCCTCCCCCCTGTCAAGGGTTCTTAGTCTTAGTCACTACACATTCTCACAGGTTATGTGTCTCCTAAACATTACACTGTTACACCAGTTATGTGTTTCTTTTGTTTTCAATATGGATACAAATACACAAATCTTTGTACTCCTATTCTTATTTTACTTTTTAGCTGTTGTATTTCATTGTATGTACTATGTTGGGCCTTTTACCTCATATTTGTGCAGTTTAACAAATTATAACTATTAGTTTTTAATATCACTTTTTGTTTTGTTTGTCAAATAAAAGGCTCTGTTGCCCAAAGTATGTGTATTACTTTTGATATGCATCATCATGTTATCACACATTATTATGTATATTATGTGATTCAATGGCAAAACCAAATTGCAAATCTGCTTTTCAAACATATAACTGTGGACTGATGACTTTGCTGTAGTGTCCAAAAACACTTTGCTCTGCATGTTTTACCCTGGTCTCGACTGTTGTTGTGCTAGAGCTTGTGGTTAAGAAACGCCCACGTGGGAGGAATAGCGATTGCAACTCACATTTGGTGCATTTATCTTTTACCTGCTTTTCTGCCACTGCCCTTGTGATATGCGTCCATTTATCATGAGGTATAGACATGGTGTCTGTAACAGTTTAAATCAGAATACCTAAGCTAAGTGGTAGGTGGGATTAGTTTGTTCTTGGTTGTAGCAAGCCCAAGATGTTCTAGGAGGTCAAGAAGGAAGGTAAATGACTTGTGCACAATGTCAGGAATGGCGACCCCAATGAAATTGTCAATATAGTTGATAACACAAATTTGACGTAAATGTATGATGTAATGTATAATGTTGCTTATTCATTGGTAATTTTGACTCTCATGCCTGCTCTGAAATGGCATGCAAGTGTTGAAGAAGGCCTTAATGCCACTGTAACAGAGGTTAAGATAAATTTTTAGGCACTTGAAAACACCAGAAATGTTAATTTTATATGTGTAGGTGCCCCTGTCGATAAAAACTAGTTGATGCATAACATCATCAATGGTGGGGAATTTCAGCACCATCTCGAGGTGCATTAACGGACGCATCCTTTGGCCAGGATAAGTCAGTGAAAACACATCTATTACAAGAAAGTTGGGAATTTCTGTTTGTTTGACTAAGTCATGTTGAACAATGGGGTCATCAATACCAGTTGTGAAATTATCCAAGTCATTTTAACCACTAGGTTGCAGAGGGTAATAAAACCAAATATAAACTCACTCTGATCTTTCCAAGCCCTGAAGTCACTACAGGTGGCTTGTAATAATGCAACGTTCCTTTATTCCAACCATTCTTGACAGCAATATTCCTGCATGCTGACAAATAGTTAGAAGCAAGATTTATGTCAAAAAGTAAAGAATAATAATCCATATCATCTTTATTCAACATATTGTCATCACATGGGTTTCTATCACATTCACTGCTGCCACTAACATGACAAAGGAGACTGCCAATGGCTAGGTTAAACCCAACAGATTCATGGTCCCTGTTAAATGTACAGTCCTGCTGGTATGTGACCGATGTGATGATTGTCTTGCCAATCTACCACGCTCCTCTTTAAGAGCATGGCAAATGCAGCTTTTGCACTCCCCAATGTCAAGTCGGATTCATCCGCTATTAGCTCATTCAAACACACGAGCATACACTCCATAATTCTCTTTTTCAACTCATCCAACATGTTGTGAGTGAAGCATTGTACAAATTAAACCAGTGTGAGTTGGTCATATGAGATCATTTGTTTTGTCATACCTGCTAAGATAGAATCTTTGGGCCATGACACCAATTTTGTGACTACCATATCCACACCCCCTCTCTTTTTTATTTTACTGTTACTATTACTTTCTAACTAATATGAACTTGGAATCTCAGCCAACCTCACATCAATTTTCTTCTGCTCCTGTTTTGATGATCTTAAGAGTGACAATCATGGTAAATCACTATCATCTGAGGATGAATCACTACATACTGTACTAACGACACTTTTGTACTTTGATTTTTTTTTGCAACAATGTCAGTTGTACTTAACTTGGTACTGTCTTTTCTTGGCTTTGTGATCATCTTGCTGCATTCATCGTCCTACATCATCCCACCTAGAGTTTAGTTTACTTTCAACAGATTTACTCAAGTGAGTGTAGCTTGCACTTGGTTGTTGTTTGACTTTAGTGTGAGCCTGTTTCACAAGTTTTGAGAGTTTTCACAAGTCTTTACTACTGTTCTCCTGAGGTGTCGATTCCTTAGCATGTTTAACAATATTTATACTTTTCTTTCCTGTTTGTGCTTCATACCTTATTTTATACTGTGTGCAATAAATATTGTTTTTACTTTAGTCATCGTCAGAAATCTGAAAAATAATATTATATTCCAACGTGCTGGGTATGTCTTTTATTTTGGCAAACTTAACCTTGTAATGAAAAATGCACAAAATATGATAAAACTAGGGTAAGCCGTCTCTTGTCAGAACAGGCATGAGGTTGTCAGGATAGTCAGTGGATCAGTTGAGATCTGGTGCACAAACTTTAAATTCAGTTTATAGCAACTCTAGTAACACAAATAACAAAAATAAATTAAAACGTCCACTTCAGTAAAATTAATTAAAACATAAATAAAAGTTTAATCATTACACAATCAAACATAACCAATAAATGAAAAGGAAATTCAAAATGTCCATTCTTGTCAACAACTAGTTTAAAACTGACTGCTGCGTATTAATTGGTGTAGTTCAGTGAATGCATTAGCCAAGCCACCTAAACAGGTCACACCCCTGGCAACAAGCATAGTATATGTTGGATTTCCCCAGCATATACTGTGTGCACTGTGACAATCAAAATATTTGACCATTACAAAGTTATGTCTAGTTCTTGTCCTCAACCCTGAATTGGAGGGATGAGATTTGGTAATTGGCTCTGTTTAACTCTTTCTCCTTCAATGTAACTCACTGCTGTTGCAGAGTTGTATGACACATTTTTAAACACAGCAAATAGGATCAATTTATTATTTATTATTATCATTCTACTTTTATGTACAATACTAAAAGGCATCTATATTTAATGTCACCTTAAGGATTTGAAAAAAAACACTGAGTTTAAGGCCCCCTCAAATGAGTTTAAGTTATCATCAAGTTAAGATTAAATTAAATTACTAACTTTACTGTCCATTAAGAGTCCATGGTATCATAACCTTAGGGTGGCCTTAAGTAAAGAATTAAATTAAGCTTACTTGGTGCCAATGTAAGGTGACCTTTAGCATTACATCATTAAAAATAATTAAAAGTAGCATATTTGAGGTAGCTGCCAACCTCCACCATTAAAAGAAAAATTTAAGACATGTTCCTGACTAAAATACCCTATACTCAAGCCATTAGAGTCCTGTAATGCAACGTCCAGTGCAGCCTAACTCATGCCTAATTGGCCGAATAATACGGTCCCTAGTGCTAACATCACACAGTGTGAACGTGCCTTATTTTGAAGAGCCCTTACTGTACATGAGCCATATAAATTGAAACAAATCGAATATTAAACATATATATATGTAATTCTTTGGATGCATGAGTAGTTGTTATGGCAGCCATCTTGTGAGGCGGTTGTTTCATTGGACCACTCAGCGTCTTCAACTGCAAACACTGCATTATCAAACTGTGACAAATGATACAAATTAGATAAGCACAAAATTATTACTGACAACTGCATACATATGTTCATATTGAAATACTTGATAAATGATTTCATGTGTGTTTCAGTTCACATTGGTTTTCACGATATAGTTTTATGTTGTTATTATCATATATATAAAATATTTTGGGGATTTAGTTAAAAAGTATTCATAGATGTATTCGAATACTTTCAAAAAGTATTTGTATTTGAATACTTTTGAAAATATTCGACCCAGGCCTGATCCAGGCTCATCTTCATTAAAGATGATTTAGGTATGTTTCCAGATAAGGTCTCTGGAATTTTTCTCTTTGTTCTTAACAACAACACAAATATTCCTTACTTATTGCTCAGAACAAGAAACTGATAACAACAAAAAAACTTTAAGGTTGCAGTTTTACCTGAATTTCAGGGTCATATTGAGACAGGATCTTGGTATTTTAACCTGTGGTGGTCCAACCCAAACAGAGGTAACAGCCTACGATTAGATACCAAACATACTGTTACCGCACCAAGCACCTGACCACCAAGCACAGGACGCTATGTGGAAAAGTCAAGGAAGCAAACAACTCAATCAGCGATGTTTATAGCATACCCACGGTTCTGATTTAATGCATTCTAAGGCAATGTTTATTAATGTTTTATACACAACAGACAGTGCAATCGGATCACAAATTACTTTATGTGTTGTTTTAAATCTATAAATATGTTCATCTGATTTATCTATGAAAGTCCAGATACATTGCTTCTCTATCGACTTTGAAGTGAATAGTTAAAAACAAACATTGATGCAGTGATAACACTGAAAGGTCATGTGTACTTTAACATACAGCTTTGTGTGGGTTTGATATAACCATACTTCGGAAACTGCACTGAGTAAAATCTAGCATCAAACAATTGATTTGCTTAAAATGAAGCTTCAAATTTTCCCCAGCAATACGTAGATCCTATCATGAGATCAAATAAAAATATAACATCAAAATAATACAAAGCACATCTAGATTTAGATAAGTTAATATTATTATGCCAGTATTGACAAAAATTTCACTGAAGTATTTAAATATTTTCTACACTATAGAAAACGAAAATGAACTCTTCTGTGAAAATATTTGTTCTAAAATTATAGATATATATGTAATAGAATTGTTTATCAGGTGAATTACTTTATTTCATTGAACTCTACAAGTTTTATTAGAATTAATACCCCATTCTTTGCATTAATGAACTTGATCACACTACTGGGTCTTGGGAATTAAGGTATTGTATTTGTACTACACTGTTAATTGCATCTCATATGTTAGAAATAAAAAATATATATATATAATTCTAAGAATGTAATAAACAGAACTGCACATAATTGTTTACTTGTGATGCATGGTTAACCTTCCTGATGTTTCTTTTGCATTCACAATCAACTTCTAATCATGCACCTGGTGATACTCTGTTACTTCCACAAGAATTGATTGTGAAAATAACTGGACACGCTACAATGGTAGAACTAATGAAATTTTGAAACAATGTTGATTGTTTCAATCCAATATGGACTATTACTATTTCAGAAGATATTATGCAAAGCACCTTTATGATAAATTATTAAATAATGTGTCCTCCGGAGGCCACAAGTCATTATGTGCTGTATGAAAATATTATGGTCAAAACATAACGTCCCTCGGGAAGACCTAAAAGAATGAAAACTGGGTTCCTTCAGTGCAACGTCCAAATGTGAAAGCAGAGTCTTAAGTGGATCTCTTTGTATAAAAAATGGCAGATTTTATAGAAGCCAAGAAGATGCCTGAGGGGAAAGATTCCTGGTTTCAAGAAAAGCATGTAATGCTTTATCTGGTCATGGACTTGAGTTTGGTAGCTCCCGACAATGTGATGAGCTAAGCTTTTGCACGGTCATTGTCCAATATACGAACCCCTAGAGAGGCAAGCAAAATTTCTTGTCTGAGAAGGTGTTTATGGTAGATGAAATGCCTTGGGGAATTGAGAGTTACTTTGGACATGTGCAAGAAAGCCAAAAAAAGGCAACAAGGAAAGTGGCCATGTACAAATGTGAATCTTGCAATATGACACATGCTTGCGAGATCATTGTGAAAGTAGGGATATAAAAAATGTCCCTAATTATTGAAAGAAAGGGAAATTTATTGATATACTTCTTCTGAGATATGAAGTAATGGGGTGATGATAAATCCATGAGATATGCCATTGTAAATTTCTTGGCCCAGGACTTGTAGATATGGATCATCTTGGGAGAACTGTTAACTTATTAGTATTCTAGAAAGGCCAGTAGAGGTCCATGAATATCACATATGATATTCTGAGGTGAGTGAGCTGGGCTGTAAAAGTGGAAGGTCTGTATGCTGACTTAACTCTCTACAGTGCTTTGGAGACCAGTTGGATAGATGGGAAGAACATACATAAATCACAAATGCAATTCTAAATTAAAATCTGAGGTAGGTATAGTCTCCTTCATGTGTTTAATTTGGAGGTAAATATTTGAACTGGTCAAAAGCTATGATACATTTCTCGCACATAATGCCAGCGATTTATGCTTGGCTATACTAGTCTGCACAACTTGCACTACTCCCAAATTGTTGCTGTAAATGGTGACCTGAGAGTGCGTCTAATAGCAAGCTCATGCCCTAAAGGCAAGTGCAACATTCAGCATTGCCAAATGAAGTTTGAGATAATGGAATATGAGGATGGCATGCACCGTTTGTCTCAATATGCCACCCACACCTGTCAAACATGTGTTCTAGTACAATGTCTGTCCCTCATCAATGTCTACCTTTGCAAAATATGTAATTTTCTTGCACAATGGACGAAAGGTCAAAACCCATTTTATGTCTTTTTGGATTTATTATACAGATAAATCTTTCACTTATGGGAATTCTCTATGAAAAGTGTCAAGATGTGGTTGATGAATATTCGTAAATTCTTGATAAGTCTCTGCAAGTAAAGCAATTTGTCCATCAGCAACTGGAAAGATTCCTTACTGGGGTAAATTTTATTGCTAACTTTTTTGCGCTTGGCATATACTGCATACATCTTCTGTTTTGCATTTATGCATGTATTAACGTTAGACAATTCTAGAGTGGGCTTCTAAACTCAGCAAGTGACACAACTGTTGAAATGCAATACTAGCCACACCATGTGACAACACTATAATTATCTATATAGAAATAGAGATTACAGCCCCTTTGACTCATTATTACATTACTATTATTATTATTACTACTACTATTACATCCGACAAAACTTGAAAGCCATTGTTCCATATGTCCAGCCCAATGAAATTCGAAGATTAATGAAAACATGAGCAGGCCATCTGATGCCAAATGTTAAACCATTTACAGGATCTACCCTGAGATTTCGGAACTCACCTCCCGCATCCAACTTAAAATGACTAAGTATTTCCAACAAGCATTACTGTCTTCAGCAATGATGTCAATGGTCAGAAATTTGAGCAGAAACTTAAAATTTGATGAATGTAAGTTCCGATAAGTTTTAAGTTTCAATGGTCCCTATCCACCTGGTTATTGACAGAAGTGCCCAAAGGGTAATATACAATCAGTATAACCCACCTGTCAGAGACATATGTAGGAAGCACGAGCAATGGCGAGAAAGAAGTCAGAACACAATACTCTGCTTACAGGGCCAATAATGGCACTATGTTGTATGTCCTTGTCAAGATATCTTTGTATGGCAGTCAGATATTGCCTGGCTTGTGATGTATTCTGGTTTGTGATATTTCAATTACACAATGCTCCTGTGCTCTTGAGACATTGAGAGAAGGTGAATTTAATATATTCGAGGACTCTCTTATCGAGATAGGGACTGGGGTACTTCTCCCAAGCTTCCACATTTAAAGTTGACTTGATAGGAATTCGTGTCATAACACCTGCTACTTACAAACACTTTTAAATTGTATGAATATGAACTGGTTCCCTATCATGTCCTATAAATTCAAAAGCTGTTTCCTATTTACTATGTCCCCTATTTTACAAAGGTAAATTGGGGGGCCACGGTGGCAGAGTGGTAACACTCTCTCCTCCCACCTCTGTGGCCGGGGTTCGATCCCCGTCATGGCAGTAAGTGGGAAAGCTGGTAGTTGCTTGCCGTTGGTCGGCAGTTTAAAGTACAGAACCCTAGCGAACTATATGTACTGGTTTCCTCTGCCCTTCCAACTACCCGTCGTGATATGACCTGTACAGTGTTGAAAGCGACGTAAAACCCCAAATAAATAAAAAATAAATAAACAAAGGTAAATTGAAATAAATGTGACTACCAATCTACTTTATTGCATTTGATTTGGAGAGAGATCAGCCGACCTATTGTAAAACCCCTTGCGGCTTAATACTAATGAGACTGCCCCCATGTGGAGTTTCTGTTTTAGCAGTCATTACAACCCGTGAGTGTGGTATATTTGAGTGTGATCACTTTCAAGTTGAGCCCTGCATATCAGGTAATCAATAACCCCTGTCATGTAATCGATGTAACTCTGACCTTAATAATCATGGGCTCTTGGACCTTTCTGGTAGCCCTCAAAACAAATTTAGGTTGAGCCTTTAATTGAACAATGTTAACACAGGCTGATATAACTAGAATATACTGATTTGCTGGATCAAAAGGAATCTGAAACATCACTATTATAGCAAATTTAAAATGCCATAATATATCATGCTTATATGTTTCTTTTATGTTCACATAAATATACAATGACATCAACTTCACCTTGCAAAATTGTATGCCAATTGGTAACACTTACTTTCACAAAAGTTAAACTTAATATATCCTCTTCAGATGATACTTCACCATTATACCCCAATTTTGCATACCTTGTATGCAATTAGTAACTGACCTACCCCTGTCCTTCTCAAATTGTTACTATCTGTTGTATGACCAAACTGAGATCAACACTCTTTATTCAGCACTGATACCTCTGAGCAACGACTGCAAGTTTATCATTGTCGAGCATGTGGATTATGCACTGGAGTGCTTCATTACCACAAAAAGAGTGCTTCATCATTCTTTAAATTGGCCAACGTACCAAGAACTACTGAAATTACAAAATTTTGCCTGCTTTGGAAATATCAACACTGCGAACCTGCTCATTACAAATATCTAAAAAAACATTATTATTCTCTGTTTGCTGTCCCTTATGCAAATACAACAAATCATTATTGTCAAGCAATATGATACACTTTGACATGATTAACATGTCTATTGTTCTTAAATGCTCGACACCATTTCTTACTCCCACTGCCTATGAAAAAGCGAGTGATACCTTGTTTGACCCAATGCCTTCCTTGTTGTTACTTGTCTGGCCACCATAGCTTTGGCTTTCTGTTTGAACTGACATTTGATCTCAGGGTGTCCGAGCATTTTGACTAATTGTCTATAATATTCAGAACATATGTTGTGATATTCTCACATATTTAAGTTCTGTTAATACCTGGGCTTCCGGTATGGCTCTGGCTCTTCTTTAGCTCAGGTGGTTAAAGAGCTAGTCTTGTGTTTATTTCTGTATTTAATCCAGAGTCTGTGGGATCGACTCCCAGCAGAAACAATCAATAATCTCTCTTGCCACTACATGGTGGAATGTGTAAAGATTTCCACCTCTCATGGCCAAGTGAGATGAATTGTAATAATGTGGCCATCTAAGACATGAGAACAGGTCTTTCCCTGAAGGGGTGTTATGTAATATTCTCGAGTTCTGACACCTGAGATGTATACCCAATATCATGTTCTGGCTAAATCAATTCTGATGCTCTTCTGAGTGGACATGGATCTGGTAAGTTAAAAGTTACTACATTGGAGCTGTGGACTTGGGCAACATTACAGGTGTGGAATTGATGGTCCCATTATTGTTCCAATTTGTCCATACATCTGAAAAAACTTGTTGGATTATTCCGATATGTCACCAAGTTTGTTGAGCATCTATAAAATTGTCAGACTGTTTATCTGAGTGTGAAGCATCACTATCAGATAGCATTGCTTGAACTGGTAGCCGTTGATGTGCCTAGCTGAATAAGAACCAACAGAAATTTACCAACGCTAAATTTGTTTCTTCATTGGTTTGTGAAACCCTTTGGCTGATGATAAATTATTAATTATTATAAATTATTAAATAATCATACACATAAACTACCTGAAACTAAACACACCCCAATATGCAGGTCAATATTTGCATTCATTTGCATTGGTGCCATGCAGATGTCATTTTTATCTGTTTGTGTACAGATAAAAAGTTGCTGTAAATTGCTGATCGAGTCCAAAAGACAATATTCATTCTTAATCCAAGCCAAATGAGACCCAAAATTGTAGTATCATAATTCTTCTCTTGTTTTTCTTTTTCTTGTTATTTCAAATTATAGTTGTAAGACCCTAGTTGCTGTGTTTATTTTTTGTCACGTCATTGTTCCCTTGAAGACCATTTACCTGAATGCATGACCATTCATTGGTGCTTGTGCATTAAATAAATAGAATCAAAGAGGTCTTTGGGATTTTCTTTATTTTATTAATCATAAGCAGACAATCCCGACATATGACACGCTTGACATCAACAAATGAAAGTACATCACAGATGCGCTCAGGTGCATTCATACCCAAATCACTGCGCATGTAGGGCATCTGGAACAACCCGGGTAACCTGATCAAAACACTTGTGATAATGCCAAAGGGTATCAGAGCGCCCAAGCCCCATGGGCCCTGATATAGTGAGGCAGTTATGGCAAAATGCCTCAAAGCATGAAATGACAAGCCTGTTGTTTTCAAACCCATCAAACTTATCGCTCTGTCAATCTCTGTCTCACTGCTCGCTTCATTAAAACTTGAGACATCTATACGATTGATGGCGAACTCGGGAGGACTGGTTGGTAACAGATAATATTGACCAAAGCTCTGGTCGGGCAAAGATGGGGGTTTGAATCAATTTTAGGACACATACTTCAAGCGTTTGATCTACCTGTTGCAGATTCTTAGCCAATTTTATATATATGTGCTAGCCCCTGCTGTATCAAATTTGACATCTGTTCTAGTCAGTTGTGTTCGCCCATCAAAAGCTAAGCATGTGGGGGAAAACTAAATTTGACATGCGTAAACAGGAATAAAACCCTACGCCGCATAAGGTTGATAATTGGGGAATGATTGATTGACTCTAAACAGGGTACCAGTCTGATTGGCTGAAATAATACCTTTAGGCTTAGGACGTAAGTGGGACCTAAATAGGTACCTACAAAAAGTTTTATCATATTATGCTGAAACACTTCTGTGCTGTACCCAAACCTCTCCAGTTAGGATTTTAGAGCAGATATATAATTAACAACTGTCCATGGTTGCTGTAAAAACACTAAGATAGCTCCCATTGACATTATGCCTGTTATTCCATATTGATAAGTGAAACCTAAATAGTCCCTGAGAATGCTACTGCGTGCTTTGATGGTAGCTAGCGACAGGGAAGTCTTGGTAGCTGACTCCATCGCTCATTCCACACCTATAAATGCAAATCCAACTCATATGCTTCCCTTTCCACAACATCAAAATGTACGCACTCTCACACACACTGAAACTGTTGACATCCGCATCTTAATAGAGATAAAGCATCAGTCATATTATTTTCAGTACTAGGCATGTGAACCACACTCAAATGCATATTATATCTTGTTGCTAACAACAACATGCTACGAATGCACACTGCCAAAACTTGAACGCATGGTATTAAGAACCTGTTATACTGTTATCAGAGTATATTTTTACATTCATATTGGTCCACCGGTTTCCCCAATGGGACTGCAATGCAGGTGTTATGCATTTCAAAATGTACTATTGAACAGCCAGTCTAAATTTGGTCCAGAATCACTTCTGCATATCCCACACCCTGGTATACTGCCAAGTCCTTGTAATGATGTGTCGATATAAGCATGAATACTTACATCATCATCAATCATCTTAAAACTGGGAGGGTTATGATAACCTTTTAGCAATATCTGAAACCTCTGCAAATCCTGACGGACACTATCCCCTAAGTTTATACAGGAGCCTTGCTGAATTCTAAGATACCACAACATACAATTCAAGAACGCCCTTGCTGAAGTGAGAATCTTTGCACATATAATAATTTACCTGAAAGTGACTGTAACTGACATCTCGTCAATCTTTTTTATTGTCAAAGCTGTAACATAAATACCTTATTCGTTCTAATTTCACCATGATCAAACTTAATACCTTATGACTGGCATCCACTTCTATTCCCATACAAGTCATAACGTTCTTTGGCTCCCCACTACTTTATCCTCATTAATCAGTAATCCTAGCTATTGGCCAAATTAGTACAAATGCAAAAATACTTTATTAGCCCAAGCCTTCTCAGCACAAGCAAATATATCGTCAATATAATTTAAAACAGTTATATGTTCAGCTTTTAACTAACTTTCATTGCATCTGAAATTCTTGAAATAGCGCTATCCCATAAACCACTCCAACTGCAAAGGATTTGTCAATATAATAATTGTCATCGTGGTATATTCCAACTTTGAGCGCATCCACAGGGTCAATACGGACGTTTCTAAAGGTGCAGGCAATGTCAATTTTCATCATGTTTGAGTCCCCTTCAGAATGCATAATGTCCTGTATGAGATTGGGGAGAGTAAGGGTGAAAGGACCCCTGCCATTACATGCCTTAGTTGTTAGACCATTCACTGATTCTCCATCTCCAAAAGAAATGTCTGCTATTATTCGCCTCTTATCATTTTTTTCAGGCCTTGACATCAAGGGAGACACATGGCATCCTTCTACTGGCCAAGACTCAAGTTGTATCTCTTTTTCCAGATACTGATCTATATCTTCCGGATAATCCCTGGTTGACTTACAGTTCTCCACCGTTTTGCGATTTGGCCCCTTAGAGGATCTATCAAGCAGAAAGTGAAAGACTAGGAATTGTAACAGGTGTTGATCATTATATAGTTCTGCATATAGTGCCCAGTTAATCAAGTTCATATGCAATGCTATTGGAATTTGTGCACCGTCACAATTTAGCACCCCACGATTGCTAATTTGTACTCTTGCCTGCAAATACTTTTGCACATCTCTTACGGCCTCATAAACCCTCTAAGTGTACGAGGGGGAAACCCTGTCTTTATTTTTATTATCTTGAACAAAACTCACTTGGTTAGCCATCATAGATGACATATATGTACATTTACAGATAGTTACAACACCATCATGCAAAGTCAGACTATGCTGTAAATTACTATTATCATCAAGTATCTGTTGAATGTTACACTGTTCATAATTCATGTCCCACCCCTGATATCCTTTATTCCCTATCCATCACCCAATTATCATCAATTTTCCCCTATCTTGCTCAGCACACACTAGAGGTTGAAGTTTAACTAAATTATTGTCTGCATTAAGCAAGTTATTGTTCTCTTGTGAACAACCAACCTTGTCAGCACTCCTATGATGATGAACCAAAGGTGAAGTGTGTGACCACATAAAATGCTTAGTACTACTAACTTTACAGTCATATATACTACTAGCATGTTCAATAAAAGAAAAAAAATTAAGCTCTGTCCCTGTGCAAAAACCTTTAACTAAATTAATGTCACAAGCACTGACATCACACTGCTCACTTAGGAAACAAAGACCCCACCCTTGGGGCCACCACATAGTTCACTCTTGTGACAAGCCTGCAGACATAACAAAGTTTGCCGGTATGCCATTACACACATTTCTGCTTCAATAACATTCTGTAAGAATCCACTTGCTTCTCCACACCATTTTCACACTGAACATTATTAGCACTTGATGTGAAGATGGGAGCATTAACGTTTCAAACTACACTGTTCTTCCGGGGGACAAATTGTGTGAACATTCCACTTGTGCCATGTCATCCGCCTTATTGGTATGAATTCATGTGCATCAACATTAAGCGTGTGAGTGCTATGCCTAGAATCAAATGGTGAAACATAATGTGTAGTCCACTTGGTTGTATAACAACAAGCATCACTGATGGTGAGGCAGTAGTCCATTTTGTAATCATCCTGTTGTATCAGTTGGTGGCCATAAAAATCTTCATATCGTGCCCTATAACCGTTGCATATTCATTGTCTAACTTGGCAGTCATCCGGGTAATCCTACTTTTTCCAAGCCACCTGATGATGGGTATAAGTTAGCCCAGTCATGGGGTCTACGTGATACTCTCCTGTTCCTCTACAATTCCTAGACTGGAAAAATGTACACACCAAATTCCTATCAGTTTCTAAGGCTTTAATGACTGCCTGACATTTTCTGCGACTGGGGTGGAAAACATAGCAGCATTGCTTTGAGTCATCCTTCTTTGTAACAAGGCATTATGGTCAGACATGCGATCTCACCATTCTATTCTATTCTATTCTGTACTTTTATAGTGCTTAATCTCTGCAAGGCAGACTCTAAGGCGCAACACCATCTTCAATAGAGTGCATTTACAAAGTAAAGACTCCTCTGGCTACAGGCCATAAGGTGGAATCGGCGAGCTTTATTAGGTCAAACAATTCTGCCAACATTTATTGCCTTGTGAGTGAATCTAATGTGTCATTTACATTTTTAGTAAACCCCATCACAAATTGGGTCAGATTTAGCTCATTAAATGGTAGCCACCGCCTTGCGGGTCCCACCAGGATAGCTTTGTTTGGTCACCTCCTATACAATACTAAAGTAGGATTATCTGTAGTGCTATAGCAGCCTGAGCGTTTTCACTTCCCCTATGGACTCTCAGCTCTTGTTTCAGCATCCAACTGCTGGACTCTCTCCACAACAAATGCTTGAATTGTTCGGTCAAATTTCCAACTTTTATTGTGTGTCATAAACAATTTGTGGTGGTAATGGTTCAAGCGGAGTTGGGTTAGACCAAACTGGCTTCTGCTAACTCACTGTATTGTCTTCACCTTTATTACGGAGGAAGTCCATGGGATCTCTTTGACCTTTTACTGTGTTCAAGTGTGCTGCAGGATTCTGTGTCTCGACCATTTAGAACTGGATGGCTTGTGCATGTTCTGTGTCCAATCCGATGTTACCTAATTCTTCCAATTCAGCTGGACTCATCGTCTCTATCTGTTTTTGCCTCTTTTCAATGAGTATGAGATTAAATATATGCTCTTTTAAAACTTTTTGTATGGATTTGTTTGGATGTATTTCCTGGAATTTAGTTATTAGGTTTACTCTACAAAACCCACAGTAAATACCTCCACATATTGGTTAATGATATTTCCATAGGTGTTCAGGTACACAAAAGGTTTTTAAAGTTTTATGAATCTGTATTAAAAATAGTAATACAGTTGTTAAACTCTGTGGCCACCTTGTGCTCTCTTTAAGTAGGTCAATGGTTTGTAAAAACCTGGAGTAGATATAATGTGATTGCATCCAAATCTGATAAAGATTCATATAGCACTGTGACCAATTTGCTACACACTGCTACAGAAAGAATAATAAGAAACTTATGACATTAATGATCAATTCATAGCATCAAAGAATTGTTATTTGTCAGGGAAAACAATGATTTCCTGAGTGTTGCAGAATGTAACAGCCACTTGGTCACTTACACCAACTGCACATTCACAGTAACCCGTTATGACATGGAGGTTTCAACACTTATACTGCAAATGTTGCATTGTTATGCTTGCCAAACTCTCAAGTTTGTAAAGAATAACATATAAATCAATTTTGTGTGTTTGCTTGATATGAGTCTAGTTATATTGTAATTAAAAATCAAAGTTTAGAGCTAAAGGTATAGAGAAAATTGGGGTTGTATACCCTTGAAAATGGAGTATAAATCTTTATTATAATCCTTGGTTGCATTGGTATTAGCTTCAATGGCCTTAAGAAAAGTTGCAGTAAGATGAGACCATTTGTCTACATCAGCCTTATGTCTCCACAGGCCTGTGGTTTTACTGTTGAGTGTCCCCAATACCTCTAATTATCTCAGCCAGCAGAGGTTATGTTATCATTAGGGTTTGTCATTCTCTATATCTATCTGTTTGTTTGTTAGTGAACAGCGTAACTCAAAAAGTCATAAATGGATTTTCTTCAAATTTTCAGAGTGTCCATATACAGCCACCTTAAAGTCGAAAAGTGAGGTTTTTATCCCATAACCCACACTGTGGCTCATTGTTGTGGTTTATCATACTTGGTGCTATGTCACAGTATGAGAAATATGTAATTTGACTTTATGGTCACCTTAAACATTTCATCAAATATTCCAATATTTTTATCAAGTTATGGCCCCCTTAAGGTCACATAATTTGTTGTTTTCATGATTTGTCTAGCAAACATGGTGTATTTGTATGCAGGTCAGCCTAGGGGGACATTTCTATTACTTTGTGACATATAATTTTCAACATTTGACATGTTAAGGTCACCTTAAATTCACAAAATAGGGTATTCCTTAGAAACTTATGGATGAATTTTGTTGAAATTTTCAGAAAATGCATAAGTAGCAAGTGCGTAAGTAACAAGTGATTACATTTTGGAGGTGCCAATGCCACTGCCGCCCATCTTAAGGCCACCTTCAAGTCGAAAAAAGGGGTTTTTCTATCATTGACCCTCTGGCATGGCGGAAGTCTGCCCTCTTTGAGTGTTTGTGCTAATTCATACTGTATTATTACCCACGATAGCGATACAATTAATCAAATCTTCTGTAAATGTTTAGTTTTTCTGGGAACTACCCATATGGCATTAATAAATTATAACTGCCAAACTCATGACATTGCATGGATTGATGTGACTATTTTGCTTCCAGATATTTGATACATCATTATCATATGCATCACTTTAACTACTATAACAAAAGCCTATTTGTAACTTGTCATAGGTGTCATTTTGGCAGGCTAAACTAAGATGCCTAAAATGATTAGTTTGACTACAAAATTTGTGGTGCTTGTGGGACCTTTACTGAGCATTTGTAGGATATTTCTATCCTGTGTGCCACTTAAGGTTTTACTGTCATTAAATGTATAATATGTTGCATAATTATGATGGTATTTGTATTTGCTCTGTGATATGGCATGTTGTTAGCAGTGAGTGTTCGACATGTTAGCATGATTACATCTTGTTAGGGATGATAAATGTATTATTGGCTGCCATTAGATCCAGTCCTACCTAGTTACACGTTTAAATACATTATAAACACTTAGATTACTTATATTCGTAAAAGTGTAAACTATGCTACTCTCAGCACAGTCAATATTAGGTTTTGACCCCCTTAAAGTCAGCAAGATTTCAACAAGCCATTTCCAATGTGAAGACAAAACCCTTGACCCAATATAAATAGCTAGAATGCCCATTTAGGACTAATGCTCTGAATACATTTAGGACTAATGCCCATTTAGGACTAATGCTCTGTGATATTAACCTATGCATGGGTTCAAGTGACATACATAACTTTCGTTACCATGACTCAAGTTGTTAACATATGTTTTATTAAAGAATGCTGAAAAAGCACCATTTCTAGGACATATTTGATCATACAAATTGAATGTTACATTGAAACTGGGAGTAAACTTAAATAATCGTAAGAATGGTTTTCAAATTGAAATATTACTAATATGAAATCTTACGTATCATGAGTAGGTGTGTACATTTGGTGGAAAAGGAATATGCTAAACCAGCTACTATATGCGATGCTATATTTTATTCCCATTGTAATGTACTAAGCATACTAATGCGGTATATATCCTCAAAAACATTGAATTACCATAAAGAAACGAAACATAGGAATGTAGAACAAGACGAAACAAAGAAATAAAAATGTCAAAAACTTTGCTAAGATAGGAAGGAACTCTATCCCCATAGGTTCTATCAACAAGGAGGTTATGATAATTTTCAGGAAATGCTTGCTTATATCAGAAAAAATAGAAACCCGCAATTATTGGAGGTGTATAATTACTCACAGACACTGCACTGCGGCTAAATATGTATTTAATGATATTATGATCGAACACCTACCAATACGTATGTATGAATATGTGAACAATAAAAATATTTTTGTCGAAATTCCCTCTCTAGCCAATCCTCACTTATGTCCACTCGCTGCACCTACAGCTTCCTCATTTGCTTGAATTCTTCCGCCTCCAACCATACACCCATCATTGACTCCAAGATAAGAGATACTTTGGAAATTTTACTCAACCACACTGTGGTCCCTCTGAATTGACATAGGTTTTATGCCATCTGTTGTTCTGGGGTGACATTTGACTTTGATAAAAATACACATCTCGGAAACATCATGGCCGACGACATGTGACACAATTATTCTTGGAAGGCAGTTTTACTATCCTCGCCACTCTGGCCAACAACACCAGGAAAATCTATAACCACATCCTCATCATACAAACTGTCATTATTAGGATCTGGCATCACTTTGGTGCTACTGTTTATATAGTTTATATTTTATTCACACTTTTAACTGAGTCAAGTTCTTGAAATGTACTATATAATTGTAACTCTTCAGTATAATATCCCCTCGAATGGCCTTGTTGCTAATGTCCCATTTTATATTAAGACTGGGATCAAGTGGTTCTGCAGACTGTTAATTATTATACTGCGGTTGCCTTTAATCCTGCCATTGTTTCATATTGCACCTAGGATTACTCAGGATGAGTAATATTTTCCCCTTGCTTAATACCGATATACAGAAATGTGAGTAGTTCCCATGATGCCCTTCGTTTATACATGGACCTCCATTAAAAATTTGCAGGGCCTCTTGGTTTAAGATGCCTGAACAGGGGCTTGTGTGTGGCCCCAAGCTTTCTGGGATGTACTTAACCTGTTAATTGGTTCAGGTGAGATTTCCTTTGTCTACCTTGCTTATACCTTGTACTGTAAACCACCAGATCTTTGCACAAGCATGTTTATGGGACACATAATTATTTTAAATAACAAACTGGGGTTGTTTATGATATTGACATATATATTTTTTGTTTCTTCCTTCTTGTTGTTGTAAGTTTTCTCTTCTTATTTTGGAAATGATTAATTCGACAGAAAACTGTCTCTGCTTTTCAATCTTCAAGTGTAACCAAACCAGTATCACCTTTAGATATTGGCTTTGACATTTGGTGTATAATGGTAAAATGTCACAAGTTCAGGTGTAGCCTTCCCATAGGCGATGTTCAATGAATAAACTTTCTTATTTCCAACTGCTGAGATTCCATGTAAATGTGGTTGACCGAATTGCTTTGCCATCTTCAGATAAATCCCACTCACAATGTGACTGAATCTCTTGCCTGAAAAGTACAACACTCTTTGGGGAAATATTTGTACTATCATTGGGCAAAACTAAATATTGACTAGGAGTAGCAATGAGCACCAGCAAATGTGGGGCATCTTCAACCTGTTTTAAGACAATCAATTTGAATTTCGATAAGTAACAATTTAGAATAAATCTCATAATAATAATTATAAGAATGTAGACTAAGTCTCATTTACTTTTCAGTTGTGATATAAAGAAACATAAAGGGCTCTTGGAGGTTCTTAATTCTACTCATCGATTCTGAATAAGAAGCACTTGATCATAGCTTTCATATTGGTGTACTTACAGTTGAGAAAGATCTATGTGATGTTGTTTGTTCTGCCCCACTGTTTGAGGGAAAAACAGTGGCTTTGTGGCAAGGAAAATCTTATCTCTTCAAAAAGACTTTACCCCTTTTGGATATATACCACCTGGCATCTGCCTGGTATCAAACTGGCTATGTATATGGAATAATAATTATTGAACTTTCGTTTAGTGTTGCACCTTAGAGTCTGCCTTAGGCAGAGATAAAACACTCTAAAAATCTAGAATAGAATAGAATTTTGTTTGGCCCTACATCTGTGCTTGTAAAATAAAAGTGGTTGCACTGGCTACTTCATCAACTAAAAAAAATACAGAAGGCATTCCATGTGTTTGGAACACTGACATATATCTGTTTTTAATTCCTATGTGCTTAAATATAGCAGGGCACATGTCAAATGAAATATCTAATTCAACCATACTAAGGTTATATACATGTACTCGTACCTATGTTTGAATTGCTGAGTTTGTAAAGGTCAAATGAGTTTCTCTAATTTGAAACCATATTAATAATTATATTTAATTCGAACAATTTTTAATGTCAGAATCTATTGCTGATACCTTTCATTGTGTGCCTAAGTAATACTTTACCTCTGTATTCTGGCACTGTGTATCCACATAACCCTGCACCAGAATGATGAAGAATTATCCAAGAAATAGGTTTACCATCTGGGCTGTACATGCAGCAGGTTACACTCTTCTGTATTAGATGCTCTATGGTCTCCAATGATGAAACACAATGATTTTCTTCTACTGCAAACTTATTCCAGTGTTTTTGAACCACTGGAGCATCTTCATCTGACATTTGCTTAACCACAAACCCTTCAGGAAGAGTTCTATAACAAAAGCAAATGAGATACTCATTATTGGAATGATGCAATATTAAGTCTGAGGCATGATTGACATTAATTTTCCATTTAGTTTGTATATATGGTGGTTATATTAAGTAATAACATCACAGTATTTGCTTTGTATATCCGCATCTTGACAGCCCAATTACAAACAGTAAATTCAGTTTGAAATAGTTTGGCAAGATGCTATCACATCAATATTGAACATCAGCAAGCACATTTTCTGCCAGATTTGTTTACATAGAAAATAGAAGAAGCCTAGAAAGGTAAAATTGCGTTACTTACTCTGAAATTCTATTGCAAAGACGAAAAATAGGATATGTAAATTAGGATAAAACATGTTGCTACATACAAGTCAATTGCTGGGGCTTCATCCTTTTCAACAAATCGCCTGTAATCACGGTCAACATCTAACAAGGTACCTTTATGATATTTTGCTGCTTCCAAAAGCACTGGTTTATGTATTAGTGGACAGGCTATTAAATTTACACAAATATTTTATTAAGTAATAATGCTAATTAAAAAAGATATTGTATATAGTCTGAAATGTTGTATATTTGATCAATCATAGCATTTATTTTAAAGATCTGGTGACAAAAGGATAAAAGTTGGAGTTTTGTTGGTGTTGAATATAAAAACTTTCTGTCCAATGATATTTAAATATTCTGAAATTATTTAAACAGCTTTATTCCCATGAGTCAATCAAGTTTCAAACTTCATGATTAATATTAACTAGATCTATTTTGATTAAAATAACTGACCTCGAAAACTGATACACTCATGCCAAGGAAGACATTTTTCATACAGCAAACCCTTTAATGATTCAGTTTCACCTAATACATACACTTCCTGGTACTGAAAGACAATCAATGATTCCCATGTATATATGCAGGACCTCAGTGGCTAAGTAATTAGCAAGTTTGTCATCTAATCCCAGACTGTTACCTTTGTCTGGATTTCACTTAAACACGTAGTAAAGCAATTTGTATGCATGTATCACATGCCAACGTCAAAGTATGGGGTTTACAACCAATGGATGGACCCACAACCTTATTACTTATGGAACATACACACACATGACACCCAGTGATTAGATGTCAAACTTTATAAACATTAGACCACTGAGGATAAACCATTTGAACTTTTAGACATAACATTGTTGTACAGGTCAACTGGCACAATATTCAAAGTGTCAAACTTTTAGCCTGTACATGGGTTATAATCCATAATCCAAACAATGTTTTACACTGACAAATACATTCTAAAAATGTGTAATGAAAATACCAATTTAATATCAATTATATGTCTACTGAATGTAAATTACATTTCCTAATTTATATATTATTAGTTGTTTAAAAATAATTCTGTATTTTTATATTATTTGAAATTTCAGTCCCATAGCCATTAAACCCAAAGGACTACTGATGTCATATTTTATTATTGAAAAAGGTTATGTCAATAGGGCCAATATTATTAGCTTGAATCTTAAAATGTTTTGTTTAAATTACTACTGATTTATACAATGCAGTACTGTAAAATTGTGTTTATTTAATGGTAAAAGGGGTAGCTTGTACGGCTTGTTTTGAACATGTTGCAGAGGTATTTATTAATTCAAAATGGGTCAATATCCAGATATACATTATTTCTTTAATATAATTTTACCATCTAAGTTATTTTTGTCCTCATTAACAAACAAAAACGTAAACATATCCTTGCCTTAGATTGTCTTGGTACAAGCTGCAATGGCCTTAACACAAGCGCCCCAAAATCCGGCCAATTGTCCACAACAGCTTCATATCTCCACAGACCCCTTATTGTACTGTGTAGAGTTCCCAAAACATCTACTTCATTCTGTTATTAAAAATTCCTTATATTTATTATCATAATGCCAAACACACAAACAACCATGATGTATCTAATAAATAGGACCCATTGGAAATGCCTATCTCTGCCAAGGCCCAAACTTCGACTATTGCTACTTTGAAAAGCACGGCCTGATAGGGGCCTGCTGTGGCAGTTTTTGCCTCCCACCTTAAATCACAATCTTCACTGCTACCTTAAATAGCAATACATCCAACCCCTATTGGAATAACCTCCACCCCAATCGCTGTTTACTAGCATTTGGCGCCAATATCCATTGTTATCACTTTGACTTTAGAATTTGAAGAAGCAACAACTGGATTTTAAAAAAATTTATTTTATTGTGTTTTACTGTTATACTGGTTACTGTCACCATGCCTAAGAGGAATAAGAAGGTTACTGATACTGGATATAAGAAAACCACTACTGGTAAAGCAAAGGACAGAAACTCAGCTACTGCATCCGCTGCCATGGACCTCAATGGCTCATTCTTGACACCATCGGGTGGAACTATAGTGAGTACAGTATCATCTCCTCCACCCCATCCACCCAATAGTGTCCCGACGGTAGGGAATGATGCAGTTCTGGCATATTTACAAAGAATCGACGCCACGAACCAAGCTTTGTTGAAAAGAGTGAATGACCTAGAGAGTCAGCGTGTCAATCCTACGACGGTACCGGCTACTAGGGCTACTCCAGAACAGGGGCCATCTACTGGACCAACAGTGCCACATCTTACACAGCCAGGTCAGCAGCCATCATCTGTCAACAGCCTCACTGCACCCCAGGCTGCTTACTCTCAAGCTGCTTCCCACAGTACTGGCCTGCCCGACCCTGCAGTTCAGATAACACAAAACAGTCACTTACATGACGCCGTCATACCCGACGTCAATGCCATTTGTGCTAATCCTACCATATCACAGTCAGTGTCGCAAATCTTGTCATCATTAGAAGCTGGTTCCAGGGCTGAGGCGATTCAAGGTAAGCCCACACAGAAAAAGTCTGGCAGATTTAATGCTACTGACCAAGTCACTGCAGTACCTGAATTAAGGTGGCCCAACGAGGGTTTCCATGGGATTGGTGGTCGCAAACGTACTTTATATGACGATTTAACCATTCAAGAATGGGCTGTGGGCCAGTTATCGAATGTATATCAGATCCAAAATCCACTTCTGGTCAAACAAGTACTATTACAAGTGATTTTATCCCTCAGGGATGCTACATCCATACCCTGGCAGGCGGTGAGGAGTGCATGGGCCAATTCCATGCAGGAGGTCGAGCAAGGGTCACTGCAGTGGTCGGACGCGACCCAATGGGCAATAAACAGACTCTCAACTTCTCAAATTGCAATGGCCAATGCCTCACAGGTCTCATCCCAGCCTACTGCCCAACATAAAAAAGTATGTAGGTTCTATAATGAAGGTGTGTGTTCCCATGAAGGCAATCACGGTTTATTTAAGCACATCTGTGCATTTTGTGCAAAGCAAGGGAGAAGTTATGTCCACCCAGAGACTAAGTGCCAAATAAAGCTCAGAGGTGGGAATAAGAGCCAAGATAACAGCAAATAGGATCACGTTTCATCACCTGGAACAGTAGGGACTCTGTTGGGAAATTACACAGGGGAGGGGGGTGGGAACACTGATAATGCAAATACTAAAGTTGATGAGAATATAGCTGTAAAAAGCATGTTGTACATAATCCTATGTTATTCTGTGCAGAATACAACTCTCATGATGACCCCTCTCTTACTGACCAGTACCTTTTTGCACTGAATCAGCTGTTTGTAGACTATGATACATTTCATAACTTTGTCGCAGGTAATACTAATTCATACTACACACACTGTGGGTTCAATACAGGGGAAGCCTTGAATCGTTGTCAATATTGGGGTCATCATGCTGGCTGTTTACCACAAAGTAACTCAACCATGAATGTTTATATTCCTAAATGTCACAAATTTTGTATTGATACTAACATTCACCGTCAGTCAAATACAAGTTATACTGAGGTGCCAATGACCCCAGATGTGGGTGATATTATATTTATGGCTTGTAAATGTCATTTGCCGTGTAATCAGGTTGATATGTCACTGGTTCATAATACTTCAGTACTATGTACTTTGGATATCATTGTGCCTTTGGATCATATCCACACTTATCAGGTGGTATTTATCCACGACCCCAGGGGTGTCAGCTCTGGGTTTTATTACGTGTACCAAAAAAGTGTTGATATTCCTTATTTTGGCAAATGTTATGACGAGGACCTGGGTCCTTTTCAGGTTATGGACAGTAAGGTAGCCAAAGTCATGTTTTGTAATCATAATGAGCAGGTTAAAGCAAATGTAGCTCTTGACGCCAAGTCAAGTTTTCAGGATTATAAGAAAGACTTATGGTCACATGTTAACCATGATATGGGTTATACCCAGTACATAGAGAGTATTATTGATGAGTTATGTCATTTCACGGACTTACAGGATCACATGCATGATCCCCAGATAGTTGACGCACCATTTGACGCCACAGACATACCACCGGTCCCTCACTGTATTACTGCCTTCTTAGGTAATGATACGCCCAGACCTTTTCAAGTTGATCATGATGCCTATATCCCTTCTAAAGTAGTGGGGTTTCTTAGTCATGATAACAAAAATTTTGAATTTATTGGTCCTGATAAACCTCCAGTGTGCATCGACTCGGTAGATAAGTGCATTGAGATTGCCAGTATAATTCGCGAGACTGGTGTTCCCAACTATAAGATTGCTCGCATCCCTATTGTATCAAATCTGAATGTAGATGCTTGGGAAAACCTACTTACTGCTTATCCAGATAAGCACTTACTCCAGTACATTAAATTCGGATTCCCTCTTTCCATAACTCACCCCAACCATCTCACAAACAGCAAGGTAGTTAATCACTATTCTGCCATACAGTACCCCGATGCCGTTGCCAAATATATTGCCAAAGAACAGAATTTTGGTACCATCTTGGGTCTTGTCTCGCATATTAACAGCCCTCATTATCACTGCTCCCCCCTACTCACCAGGCCCAAAGATACTAATGATAGAAGAGTCATTTTGAACCTGTCTTACCCTAAGGGTCAGTCATTAAATGACCAGGTTGACAAGCTCTATTTTGACGGTAGACAATTCACATTGAAGTTTCCATCTGTGGATAACATAGTTGAACGTATCTTACAGATCACAGATCCATTAATCTTCAAGATAGATGTAGCTCGAGCCTTCAGGAACCTCAGGGTTGACCCTGTCGATGCCCTCAAGTTTGGCTTATCTTGGCATGACGCCCTGTACGTCGATGCAGGCGTCGCGTTCGGCTGGACGCACGGGTCCGCGGCGTTTCAGATGGTGGCCGACGCCATATCTTACATAATGGCGTCATCCGGATGCGTCATAAACGCCTACATCGACGATTTCATAGTAGTGGCCCCTAGGTCTCAGGCTAAAGACCAATTTCATCGCTTATCAGGACTTTTGGACACCCTAGGTCTTCCAATGAACCCCTCCAAGAAAACCCCACCCTGTAAGACTCTCACTTGTCTGGGTATTGTGGTCAACATCACTGATGGCACCCTAAGCATTGCCCCAGATAAATTACAAAGCATTCACCAAATGTGTTGTCAGGTAGCCACCAAAAAATTCTTATCTAAGAAATCATACCAATCCCTTATAGGCAAACTTATATACATTCACAAGTGTGTAGCCCCTGCCAGAAGCTTCATAAACAGGATCCTTTCACTTTTCAGGAGCAATACCCACAAATCAAGGATACACCTGACCTCAGATTTCTTTAGAGACATACAATGGTTCCTGAAATTCCTCCCTGCCTTCAATGGCGTCACCTTTTTCCGGAAATCCCCTATCCCAAAGCTGGAATCTTTACACCTTGACGCATGTCTTTCGGGATTGGGAGCTATCTGGAACCATAGGGTCTACTCAACACCCATCATCCCCATCCCAGACTTCACTCTGACCATTGTCCACTTGGAGATGTGGAATATTGTGATTGCCCTGCGAATGTGGGGTCATTTATGGCGTCATTCCAGTATAGAAATACTCTGTGATAACCTTGCTGTTGTCCAGGTGATGAATACTCACAAAACCAGAGATCCTTTTCTTTCCATTTGTGACAGGAACGTTTGGCTGCAGGTTGCTGCCAATGATATTTCCTTGCAGGTTCATCATGTAAGAGGTAAAGACAATGCTGAAGCTGACCTTCTTTCCAGGTTACATTCAGGTGCCACTGTCGATCCTGTACTCCTGGCACACCTTAGCAGGTCGTGTATATGGGATAAAGTGCCTATTGACATGTTTCACCTGGATTTTAATATATGATTTCAGGTGCCACAGGCGAGTCCACACCCCTGCTGCAAACTGCACTCGGGAGGTTAGAGCAGGCTTACAGACCGTCAACCACAGCGTCACGCCTACTGCACTTCAGAACCTTCCTAGCTTTCCTAGTTTTCATGAACCTGCCTGTGGCAATGTCTGTACATAAAATCCTGACCTTCTTGGAATACTTATATATGAACTCATTCTCACCCAAAGTTATTAGAAACTACCTGTCATCTATCACAACCATGGCCAGGCAATTAAACTTTGATACAAAAAATTTTTATCATCACATGATACAAAGGTACTTGAGAAGCATTTCTATTAACTCCAGGTTTGCTCCTACCCCTAGAGGTCTCTTTGATATCAAAACCATGTATTTTATTTCCATATCCTGTGAAACCCTTTCTGACCCCATTCTTTTCAGGGCTATATTCTTAACTGCATACTTTGGCTTTCTGCGTATGTCCAACTTTGCCCCACATTCTTTAGCAAAATTTCACCCAGATAGGCATTTTCTGCGCAGAGATCTCAATTTTGCCCCCCCCCCTGGTGCCCATTTATTGATTAAGTGGACCAAAACACTCCAAGATCACAAAGCCCATCATATTATACAACTACCCGAACTAGATAATATCTATTTGTGTCCAGTCAGAGCCTTGAGGGCTCTTCTTTCCTCCAGGAAACTACCACCATTCCACCCTCTTTTTGCTAACAGCCAATCACCTTACCATCAAGTTATTGATTCACACATTAGATATGCTTTAAAACAGATCCTCACCCTCAGGAACATCTCCCCTGTTGGCCATGGGTTCCATACCTTTCGTCGATCGGGGGCCACATATGCTTTTGATCACAATGTGGCCATTCAAAACATTATGGCCCATGGTCTTTGGAGAAGCTCTTCTGTCTGGACTTATCTCCAAAATGCCTCTCAGGCAGCATCCATCATTCCTCACACCTTTTCCTCCACCATTCCTCCCACTTTCTGATTGGGTTTGGTGCTTTAAAAATCTTCTCCATTTACTTTGAACATTTTTAAGTACTTTTTACTAACATGTAAATAAAAAACCTCAAACTTGTCTTTCATTGTCTTTCATATGTGTATTCTAACTACTGGCAGATGATTCCATGCTATTCTGGGGTTTGAACCCAGTACCATACCATTAAAACTACTTATAGTACAAATCTCAGCTTGACCTGATAATTGACCTCATGCCACTCTGGGGTTTGAACCAGTGCTACACTGGTTAAACTGTTATAGTACGAATCTCAGCTTGACCTTGTCATTGACCTTTGTGGGAGGGCAGGGAACTGAGTGCAATGACAAAAATATTTAAAACGTTCATGGATCTAGATGGGCATATTTGGCACACATCTATGTCATTTTAGTGCTTTTTGATCTCATTACCAATAGCTTGTCTAGTCTTGCTGCCATAAGATAAATGTTGCTAGTTTAGATTATTTGTTTGCAAAACGGTACTGACAGTAAACTTAAGTCCCAATGGGAAGGGTTTAGCCTTGATCAGAAATAGGGTCATATGGCACTATGACTTTGAGCTTACTGGGAGTACCAAAGAGCGAATTATGTATGACCAGTTACAGTGGATAGCTTGTTTTTACTGAACCATGAAAGAAACACACTTAACAATGAGGAATCACATGCTTGATTATGTTATAGCCTTACCGGAAGATGCTAGTGACTTTCATGGGGGAAGCAAAGGCCAGCCATGCTGTCCAATTGTGTTGAAAGGAGTAGAATGAGATTTCTCATCTTATGTAAGTTGAAAAAATTGATCGGATCCGACAAACCAATGCTCACAAATCTGTCCTACATGGTCAAATTGCCAGTGGTAATGGAAATAATAACAAAAAGTCAATTCATAGAGTCACCAGGCCCATGATATTTTTACAATCAGAATCCTGTGTACAGGATAAAAGTCATGAAACACTTAAAGTAGTCTATAGATTTGTCTAGTCATCATGTTTTTGCCATACTTTGCAACACAGTAGAGCCACACTCAAGCTAAAATATTTAGTCATTCTGTAAAAATATTGCATGCTTCTCATATAAGGGCTTGGAACTTTTTTCAGGAAAGATATGTCACTAGGGATACTTGTGATGCGATACTTGCAATATAATAGATTTCTGTTTCAAACAGCTTACATAATTATGTAGATAGAAGATCATATTCACATGTTGTAATATCCAACCAATCCACCTCTCCTACAAAAAGGGGAAAGAAAAGGGGCGTTTCAAAATCTCTTGGTGGGGTTGTTCCAACAAAAACTTGGTTACCCACAGTGAATCGCATTCCATGCTTGATGAAGCTACTCTAGATATGGATGGTAATGACTCCTTGACTGTGTCCTACAATGATGATATTTAGTCAGTTCCAACAGTCCCTTCAAAACTTGGTTGTGCAAATCACACGTCCCATGAGCACATTGATCACATTGCCTTTAATTCATTGCAAAATTCATGGGGTATCTTGCAAGGGCTGTACTGCAAGTAATTGTAGGGAAGGAAATACCCTTATAAATCAGTTAGCTACTATTACCCTCTCGCATATTTTAACTTCTTAAGGTCTGAATAAAAGAATAATTATTCTGTGACAGTCTGACAATGGGTCCGGTTCGTCAAATGGGAAAAGTAAGGGATGTAAATTGGCCATTTTTTCCCAAAATGACTCACTGCTTACTTTAATTTTTAATATTCACTTACCTGTCATCCATATCCCAGGCAAACTAATACATAGGCAGATTTATTAGCTAGAGGGAGTGCCACAAATGATAATTCTACAAATTTAAATAAAATTATACCTAGTTATGTATGGATGCCAATTCATTTCAGCCTTCAATCCATGTATTGCTGATGATGCATTCAGTTGGACCAGCAGTGTAAACCAGATATTAACTATGAGCTTTAGTCATGCTACTCAGAAGATTTATACAAGAATGTTTCTGGTCATGCAAGATTCTCTCCTGGAGTCATCAATGCATTAAATATTCACATGATATCTTGAATACTGACAGCATGTGATAAATACAAATTTAATACTGTATTTCAGGATTCATACCTATTTTGCTTCTCTATACTTCCGGTTATGTAATATCTTTCCACAAATCATCAGGTTTTTGACCCTACAAGGTAAACATTTAGGAATATATTGTATTTCCTCCAATATGCTACAATAAATAAAAATTGGTTTTACTCTGCCAGATGTTTGTAAACTCCTATTTGGCGTCCTCAAAGGTTTGTCCTGGGGCCTCTGTTGTTCTCATTGTACACCCCCAGTTTGATTATCGGTAAAAAATAAACTTATAAAGTTTAATTTTTATGCAGATAACAGCCAAGTTTATGTGCATTTATTCCAGAAGAATGCCTTTGAACAGTGAACAGGTGCCTAGATTATGTTAATGGGTGGATGTCAACTATTAAGCTCATATTGAATCCTGACAAGACTGAGTTTATCTTATTATGGTTCGAAGTGATAGAGGAACAAGTGAAAGCATGTTTTCCAATTCATATCTTGGGAAGTCCACTCTGCCCTGTTGGCCCAGATAAGAATTTGGGTGTTTGGTTCGATTCAGATTTTTCCTTGTCTAAGCATGTTCAGAATGTCTGTAACAGTTGTATATGATTTTAGACATGTAGGGGGTTTCTTACTCATGATGCTTTTGTACTTGTGGCAAATGGTCTTGTTAATAGTTGGTTGGATTATTGCAACTCACCTTTCAAGGACTCTGTCCAAGTTCAATGTACACAAATTACAGTGCATCCAAAATAGTGCAGCCAGAATTGTATCAACCACCAGCAGATACACCAGTATAACTGTTGTGCTTAAGAAATTGCATTGGCTTCCCCTTGAAAAGTGCACAGTGTTTAAGACAGCCACACTTGTTTACAAGTTTCTTTACACAGATTTTCCTCGTTACTTTGCTCCATATTTTCTTCCTACAGTAGTTTTTATAGTACTAGGCGCAGTCAAAGTGGTGGTAATTTCCTTGTCATTCCAAAGTTCTACCCTTCTCTTCATAAAATTGTCAAACAGTTTGGTAATAGTTTGGCTTTTGATGCTCCCACTGTTTGGAATGCTCTTCCAGATGAGCTTCGTGCCTCTCCCTGCCTAGACTCTTTCAAAAGCCAGCTTAAAGCTTACCTGTACATGAAAGCACACCCAACTTAGCCTTTATCGTCCGCTGATGTTCTTTGTGGTGCTTGACCCCTCTTCTGTCTCTGGATACTGAAATTGGTTGACTGTTTTCTAGTTTTGTTGCACCTTAGATTCCTCTTTGTATGGGGAGATTTAGCACTATAAAAGTCCAGTTAGAATTACCTAGCAATACAAGATCATCAAAAAGTGCTACAACAGCCATTCCATTCCTTGAGGATTCAGAATTGTGCCTGTGAATGTGCTTCAAATTTCCCATCCACCTCAAATGACCCTCTATTTTAGGAGGTTGTTGCTGACAGGGAAATTCCATTTACAGTCAGAAAGTATTTAAAGAAATATTCCCCCACACCATGAATTCCTCGCCTTTATGTTTCTTTGGGTTTGAGATTCCTCTTCACTTCTTTTGGCCATCGAGGTCGCTCCCATTTTCAACAGGCATTCTGTGCTTGACTCACAAATTCCTGATGCTGCTGATTGATTTGTTCTTAGAAACAATGTTCAAATTTCTGGCTGCCAGATGGTTGGTTTTGGTAGCCTTTGGGACCCCAGGACAACCCCCATGCCTTAATCGTTTGAGACATACCTTCTGTGCCATATTTCATACAATGTTAGTATCAGTATTGCTCAGTGAGTAGTCACAATGCACTCACGTGAGCCAATTGTAATAACAGAAAGGTTTTTAGAATATATTAGTAAAAGATGTACACAAAACAATGAATATGCCGTACTGACAAACCAACAAAACTGGACCAGTATCCTGAGCCACCCTGACCGGACTGATTAATTCCTGGAGTCAGGACCAAACCAACACGAAATAAAAACCTTCTGGCTGCTGTAACTCACTGCAACTCATTTATCACTGCAAAGATGGCAGCTACACATCAGAGAAATCTTCTACAGAAGCTTAGGACTCTGTTGTTTTATTGAGTTATTTTTTTTATTTTCATTCTTATTTGCAGATAAAAACACGACTCATCTGATCCCAGGACCAGCACCTGCCATACAGCCAGCAACTTCACCACAGTCCCCCACCACCACCCAGGAGAAGAAGAATGCCACCAGACCTCTAGGTCATGCCCTGGATCCTTCGAAAACAAAATGCTATAGGAACCTCATGGCCCACTTAATACAGACTGATATCCGTGGTTACCAATTTTTAACCTCATTCAAAAACGTATCCACCACCACATCAAAAAAGTAGACACTAATTTCAGGATGCCTAAAGAATTTTGATTAAAACTTACCATAACACTGAGACACTTGGCAATGGGTGAAACATATACATCCTTACAGCATCACTGGCTGGTTGGCAACACTACAATATGTGAAATCATCCCTAAGGTCTGCCGGGTCATCCTTGGGGCACTCAACGGAAAACATATAGCCATGAAGTAGCCAAAGAGATCTGGGAATGAATATTACAACTTCAAGGGTTTCTTTTCCCTAGTACTGCTAGCCCTGGTCAATGTAGACAACAGATTCCTCCGGGTAGAGATTGGGTCAAGTGGATCTTTATCAGAGGCCCATATATTTATCTGGTACTTGAACCCCTGAGGGAGGGAAAACAAAGTTTTACACTTCCTTTTGCTGGGTGATGACGCCTTTGACTTAATGCCATGGCTCATTAAACCCTAAAGCAGAAGACAACCATCAAGGGAAGAGAGAATACAAACTACAGAATATCCAAAGGCAGGAAGGTAGAGGAGAGTGTCTTTGGAGTCCCAGCAAGCAGATTCAGGGTACTACTGGGAACGACGGAGCAAAGACCAAAGGTTGTCAGAGATATTGTATTCAATTGTGTTGTGGTGCACAACATACTGAGAACACACCAACCCAATCACAGGCAGTCACCTATGCTGGGGTTCGACCTCCACAAGTGGCAATGCTAAAAACCTCTCCAAATATGACCCTGGCTGTTGAATGGGAAGTAAAACCCCAACTTTGACTTTGAGAACACACCAGGGCACACTACATAGGGCACCCATCCCAGCAGATGACATAGCAGCCATAGCAATTGAAGCGGCAGTATATGTGTCTGATGAAAACTTCAGGAATCGTTTGATCCCAGCATTGGTTCGGCAGACGGATGAGATCTGAGATGTGAACAGGATCTACCCTGGGGACAGACAAAGTTAGCATCTTTCAGTCCTTTTCATGACTATCCAATTATCAGAACTTTTATTTTAGCTAGTGTTACACCAGTCTCCTACAAAATTTCCAACAAATTTCCCCCAAATCTCCAACAAATTCCCAACAATTCTCTTAACAATTTCCAAATAAATCACAAATCCTATAATAATGTTAAATAACTTCGACAACCAATTATATTTTAAATGTCTTACAGTCAGTTCCTCCAGAAGTCCCCCTCCCCCAAAAGCAGTCAAGCACCAGACAGAGGGTAATGGTAATTTTATTATACAATAACAATAGTAAGAGATAAGTATGATTACATAACTAAAACTACCAGTACTTTACAGATCCAATATATATGTATACACAATCAGAATCATGGTCATACACAATTGATCTACATGAGTACATATTAACTTAATACATAAGACTACATTATAGATATATGTTTAACCATGTAAATACACACAGAGTAATGAGATTCACCATGACATAAGTTGAAGTTAACACTTATAAGCCAAAAACGGAGTTAACACTTATAAGCGAAAAACAGGTGACTCAAAAGACTTTAAGTTAAGACATAAAATTTTCAAACTTAAAGGTTACAATTAAGTAAGTAATTAAATACAATCTAAGGTCACCATAAACTGATTAAATTTTAGAAAGCCAAAGTTACATGGAAGCCAAAGAAAGGTGACCTTAAAAATTTTAAACTACAATTTAATATGATTATAAAGAAAGGGGAGGGCCGAGCCCCCCAAATTAGATAAACTTAAGATGTACCAAAATTTTAGATTGAGTGAAATGACAATATGTAGAACAATTAACATTCATGTAAATTCCTCTAAACATAAATATTGACGCTATGTAAATGTATACAAATTCCTGTCAAGTAAAATTAACATAAAATAACTTGAAAAAAATATAGGTAGAATACATAAAATATGGCATGCACAATAAAAATAAAACTGTCATTTAACTGGTCACACTATGAAAGGATGCCAAAGCTACATAATTGTGGTAACATAGTGATAACAGTTAACCGGGACCTGAGTTAACAGGGAGTTGATTGGCTATAATTAACATGCAAAAATGCCTTATGATAATAGGGAGGGAGGGAGGGCAACAAATTTTCATTTATACAGTTCTGGCTCCAAAACTAAACTGAGGAGCCAAAATTCAATTTTTCATGAGGGCAAACAGCCCCACCAATAAGGGGCTAGAGTGATTGCATTCCTAGAAATGACCTTATGCATATTGGGAAGGTAACACTTTAAGTGTTACCTTAGTCAGTGGCTAGCATTGTTTGTTAGCTACCTTATAACATGTTTATTTAACCTTTGACCTTTGTTACATTAATTTTCCCACTGTTTTACATAATTTTCCCTCCTGCCTCACTTCAAAACCAGTTTTCAGTGAGGCAAGTCGCCATTTTTACTTATAAAAACTTTTAATAACTTGTGAAACTGGTGCTATAGTCATGTTATACGAAGTGTTATGTGCTTTTAAATTTTTTATATGTGGTTTTTAACTGGACTTGATTGTAAATAAGTACCTGTTGGACATTTTGCCTCAGGGCGAATGCTGTGGAAGAGGAATTTTATGACTTTGAGTCGTGCTTGACTTTGCTCTGTTTTGTGGAGCTTCCATTGAGGGCTGTATCCATTTCATTTCGAAAAGTTGGCAGTTTTAGCCTTATTTGTCATCCAAATTTGACAAGCTCAAGCACAATTCAAAGCAGTGTTCCTGCTTATATATTTTCCAGAATGGTCAAAACTTTTGACTGTGTAAAATGTGGGGGTCACCATGCTAGACCCATAAATAGAAATTGTAAAGTTGAGAAAGACAAGGACACACCAATGGACACCAATATGCAGATATTAAAAGAATTGCAAAGTCTTAGTGGTCGTATGACCCAGATGGAGGACCGGATGGAAACCCTGGGCTTCACATCATCGTCGCCAGCTAGAAGCCACGTTTCCAGTGTATCTTCCCAGAAGTCACCGACAGCCAGCGAAAGATCCAGACCAGCCATAGACTCCCCAGAACAAGACCTCTTGTTGCCCACACTAGCCAGTCTACGACAGTCCAGATCCATACAAGAACAAATGGACTCACGGATCAAGGAACTGCAAGGTGTTGAAAAAAGTTCAAATCTCAAAGGGGTGGTTCAGAAACTGTCTGGGTTAAGAAAGAAGTAGCTTGGCCGCATAACCATGTATTGGGGGGTAGCTCTAAAAATAGGGTTAGCTATGATACATTAACCGTAAGCCAATGGGTGTCAGGATTTGCCACTATCATAAGGGACGAAAAAGATTTGAATACAAAGAACAAAATGTTAGAATACCTCTCAGAAATCATGGAGGATTCCCACGACTTTGGCTGGGCAGCTGCAAAAGGCTCACATGCGGTGTTGTTGTGTAAGATGGACTAGGGTAGAATTACATGGGATGAAACCCACAAAATCGATAGAGTTAGGCGAGCTTATGCTCATAGGTCCACATCTTCACATCCAAACACTCAAAATAACAAAAAAATCAGGAAATAAAGAACATTCCATGCCCTGTAGATATTTTCAGAAGAACTCTTGTTCACACAAAGGGGACCATGAAACTGGGGGAAGATTATATTTACATATCTGTTCCTATTGTCACTCTCAGGGGAAAAATGTGGCACATCCACTTAAGGAATGTAGAAAAACAAAAAACGAGTAAGGCACTGCAGAAATGCAGTGCCAAAACAAAGTAAATGTAGTTCTAAATGTACATATGCTTCAAGAGTTGTTGTCAATACTAACAATGATCATATTGGCAGTGAAAATTGGCGTTTAGATTGGGCTAAACTCAACAACAAGTCGTATGCTTGGGTGGCTAGTCAAAAAGTTGGTCAGTTAGCTGTAACTGTCAGAAACAGAAATGTCAAAAGACTCATACTCGTGTCAAAGGTCATGTACACGACAGTTCTGTCAAATGTCATGTCAACACTGTTGATCGAAACAGTGAAAGCCAAGCATCACATCGTGTCCCTAAAACAACACATGTCAATAAGTGTTTGTCAAAGGTGTCAACACCTAAGGTTATTTCAACACGCAATAGGTTTGATGTATTAAATAGTATTGATAACAATACTGATTGTGTGTTGCATTACACGAGAAATGTCAAATGTGTTCAATTTCCAGATGTTACAAGTGAATGTAAACAAAGTAACGTGAATGTGAATAATGATAATGTGGCAGTTTTACATAAAGATGCGTCATTTGACAGTTTGGTTTTAGATAACCAGTCAAATAAACAGCAAGGAAACACTTGCACAGTTCAAAACTTGACAAAGTTAAGTAAATCTGCAGCGAGCAGCAGTTGTGCAGGTGAGTCAAATGTCTTGCAAACGTTTTCACCAAATGATAAACGCCGGTCAGGCGTTTAGATTGGGCTAAACTCAACAACAAGTCGTATGCTTGGGTGGCTAGTCAAAAAGTTGGTCAGTTAGCTGTAACTGTCAGAAACAGAAATGTCAAAAGACTCATACTCGTGTCAAAGGTCATATACACGACAGTTCTGTCAAATGTCATGTCAACACTGTTGATCGAAACAGTGAAAGCCAAGCATCACATCGTGTCCCTAAAACAACACATGTCAATAAGTGTTTGTCAAAGGTGTCAACACCTAAGGTTATTTCAACACGCAATAGGTTTGATGTATTAAATAGTATTGATAACAATACTGATTGTGTGTTGCATTACACGAGAAATGTCAAATGTGTTCAATTTCCAGATGTTACAAGTGAATGTAAACAAAGTAACGTGAATGTGAATAATGATAATGTGGCAGTTTTACATAAAGATGCGTCATTTGACAGTTTGGTTTTAGATAACCAGTCAAATAAACAGCAAGGAAACACTTGCACAGTTCAAAACTTGACAAAGTTAAGTAAATCTGCAGCGAGCAGCAGTTGTGCAGGTGAGTCAAATGTCTTGCAAACGTTTTCACCAAATGATAAACGCCGGCGTCATCTAAGCGTCAGTGGTGGTACCGATAAGTACGACTTGGAATTACGCTTTAGGTGTCGTCATAGGAATCGGATTGCTTCTGCTAAGAAAAATTATACATTTACAAGGTGGAATAACCAAACACAAGAAAAATTTGGTTTTATGCCTTTAGGTGATCTTACTTTGCCACCAATTGACCTCCAAAAACACAGCAAAGAGCATATTTTTGATATACACAGACGGGTTAAAGTCTCAGGTACTCACAATTATATGAAAACTCAAGTTCAAATCCAATCACAGTTAAAGCCAGACGTTTGGCAGAAATATCTTACTAATTACTGGGACTCCCAGTTAGTATTATTACTAAGATATGGATTTTGACTATAGTACTCCTTTGAATAGTGTTGAAAGCAACCATAGCTCGGCTAACCAATACTGGCAAGATGTACAGGCTTATCTAGATGAAGAGAAAAAGTTTGGTGCAATGTTAGGCCCCTTTCAACAAACCCCAATAGATAACTTGCATGTCTCACCATTTTTAACTCGAGATAAGCCTGGAGGCGCACACAGACGAGTAATTGTAGACCTCAGCTTCCCTCATGGCTATTCAGTTAATACAGGTGTCCAATCTGAAACATACCTAGGCACTCCCTTTCTACTAACATTACCCACAATAGATAATATCACCAACAAAGTTAAAGAATTGGGCAAGGGTTGCCACTTATACAAAATCGACCTCAGCAGAGCTTTTAGGCATGTCAAACTAGATCCAAAAGATTATAATCTCTTAGGTTTAAGACTAAATGGCCTATATATTGACAGTTGTTTACCTTTCGGATTCAGGCATGGTTCGGCTCTGTTTCAGCGCCTCAGTGATGCAGTACGCTTTATTATGGCCCAGAAAGGCTTTTCTGTAACAAATTATATAGATGATATCATTGGGCACTCAGTAATCAGTAAATCAAATGAGTCTTTTGAAACCTTAAGAGCTCTCCTCCTAGAACTAGGTTTTGACATTAGTGAAAACAAAGTAGTCCAACCTGCAACAAAGATCACATGCCTAGGGGTTGACACTGAACAATTCACAGTGTCCATACCTCCAGAAAAAGTAACTGAAATTCTAAAAGAATGTAGTTCATGGGCTGACAGGGAAGAGTGTACTAAAAGATAATTGCAGTCTTTGCTAGGCAAACTATTATATATTACGAAATGTGTTAGAATTTCAAGACCTTTTCTCAATAGAATGCTTGATTTGCTTAGAAGTGCAGATAAAATGTCAAAAATCTCACTTACAGTCGACTTTAAAAGAGACTTAAACTGGTTTTTGGAATTCATTCCTAAATTTAATGGCAAAACTTTCATCTCCCATTACCCTATCAATGAAGAAATTGAATTAGACGCCTCACTACAAGGACTGGGGGCCAGATGGGGCACCCAGGTATATAGCATTTCAATTCCCCTGGGGTATGAGAATCTCTCCATAGTCCATCTCAAAATGTTAAACATTTTGGTAGCAATTCGGGTATGGGGTGCTAGTTGGAGTGGAAAGGCGGTTAGAATTGCATGTGACAACCAGGCTGTAGTCATGGTTCTCAACTCTGGCAACACTCGAGGTCTCACACTGGCAGCCATTGCTCGCAATATATTCATGACTGCTGCCCAGTTCGACATTTGTCTAAAAACAGTACACATAATGGGGGTTAAAAATGAAATTGCTGATAGCTTATCAAGGTGGACCTTTTTCAATTTGATGCCTCACCATACTTGGGCTAAACCATCCAATGATGTACTAACTATAAATTGGTCTATTTAATCCTTACAGATCCATCCCCAACTGCAGTGTTAAAACACAGAGCCACCAACAGACTCAAACTGGCCTTGGCAGACTCCACTTCCAGAAGCTATGATTCCAAATTTAGGATTTTCCTCTCATTCTGTTCCTTTGCTGCCATTGACATAAACCATATTTCTCCACTGCAAATACTTACTTTCTTAGAGTTTCTCACCTTTAATAATGTCAATTTTTCAGGCCTGGCAAATCACCTGTCGGCAGTCAAAACCTCCCTATCTTTGCATGGCCTAGATGTCTCCAGCTTCATGGATCCCAGGATTAAGCTCTATAATAAAGCAATCATGAGGCATACACCTTTTAATCCCTCTATTAAACCCATCATTGATATTGATACCCTTCAAGCAATAGCCCTTCAATGTGACAGAATGCATATGGGTCACATATGCAAAACAGCCATATTGCTTGCCTTTTTAGCTTCCTGCACATATCCAACCTGGTCCCCCACTCCATTGCCGGATATAACCATTTCAAACACCTATCTAGAGCAGACCTCCTGGTATGCACATTATAGTAAAGTGGTCGAAAACCCTCCAGAACAGAGACAAGGTTAAGATCATCAAAGTTCCTTCACTGGGTAAATCCCCCTTGTTCCCAGTATCAGCCGTCAAAAAGTTATTGTCAACATCCCCGGGTTCGAACAACTCACCTCTGTTTCAGATTAAATGCTTACAGACACCAGATTGAGAAAATTTTTAACTAAGGTGCTTAAAGCCCTGCACCTTACTGCTCATGGCTTCATCTTTCACTCCCTCCGCCGTTCAGGTGCCACCCTGGTGTTCAACCTCAATGTACCTATGCAGGATATTCAAAGTCATGGCACCTGGACGTCGGAGGCAGTTTGGGCCTACATCACCCAAGATCATAATGCTGCTGATACAGTGGCCCGTTCATTTCACTCCCTACTGAAGACCTAACTACAAATCCTGGGGTTTGGGGCAGTTTATATTTGTAATCTTAAATTTAAATCATCAAGAGTCTGATAATATTCATATCTACAAACATTTCATATTAAAGAGTAAAATATGCGGTGGCTAGGCCACCTTAGTTGTAATTAGCAAATTGACTTCAGTTTAATTCTTTTCAGGTTTTAATCACAAATCTAAGCTTTAACTTAATCTAAATGTAAGGTGACCTTGGCACCTTCCAAGTTCTAGTCTTTAATTTAAGGCCACCTTTTGATAATCTTTAATTCAGTTTGTGGTGACCTTAGGGTCAGCTTAAAGTTCATGTGTACTTCTTTTGTTAAGGTGGCCTTATCTGTGTTTGTGTCTCTTTTTATATATCCATGTTGAAGTATGTAAATATCTTATAGTATACTAATACATAGAATAAAATTAATTATCCCCACTTGTCTTATTTATGTGTATAATAGCAAGGCCAGGGCACTGTCATGAAGTAATTCCCACCAAGCCTTCTGGCCTATATTCCCCCAATTAATTTGAATCTCACAGTAAGTGTCCAAATTTGTAAACCTTCAGGTTTTGTTGAGGTTTCAAAAGAGATTAAAGTTTTCCAAAAATTCTCTTTTAATGTTTAAAATTTTAAAAATATTTCTAACTGTGAAACTTTGTGAAGGATCAAAATCTTAAACTTCCAAAGTTTCTCAAAGTTCTACAATGAACGGTCAATCCAAAAGTCAAAACATTTTGAAAATGATCATTTTTTTTTCAAAAGTTAAAGTCTTTTTCCAATTTTATACAAATACAAATCTGAGAAATTTTTCAAAGGTTAAAATCTTAAGTTTCTTAAGATTAAGATTTTTCAGAAAGTTTCCAAGTTTGTGTGAAGGTCAAAATTCTTTAAGTTCACTTTTGAAGTTTTCTTAAACTTCAAATTTTCAGTCACTCACTAATTCACACACTTTGTTTGTGTTTGGGGTCATGTGTTTGGTGTGGGGAGGTGATTTTTTGTTTTGGGAAGTTTTTTTAACTCAACTGAATTACTGTTGTGTGCAGTTTCAGGTGGTTCTGAGAAAGACCTATGAATCAGCAATTGTCCTGACATGCACATTTTACAGTAGTGGTCCAGAAAAGGACCTTTTGTAGGTAAGTCTACTGCTGCTGCTTGGGTTCGGATGACTGCTGAAGGGGTTGGGGTTTAGCTGGCTTCTGAGGAGGCTCTTGCTGCTGGGCGGTTGGAGGAGAGGGGACATGTTGATATGAGTCACTTGGTGTCTAGTTTTATCCATTTGCAGGTAGCTCATGACTAACTTTATATTCCTAAAAATTCTAGATAGTCTTAAGATGTTGTGTGCAGTTTCTTCGCCTTTGCTCTTGACCATTGACAACATTTGCAGTAGCCTCTTTATGTGAGTCTTTTAAATAAATGCTAGGTATATCATTTTTTGCACTTGTATTGTGATTTAGATGTGCCGGCCTCTCATCCACCCTCTATGTCTATTTCACTTTCACCCCTCTCAGTTCTTGTTTTGTTGGCGCTGCCTCCTCTCTGGACTCTGTGATCAAAGACTTGGAGACTTCCTGTCTTGATGGGAAGTCAGGTTTGGGTTATTTAGGACAGGACAGTTTCCTTTCAAGTATGGTTGGCATTGTTCTAAGGACTGTCGTGGAGTCATGTCAAAATACTGGATCACAATATGCCAGCAAGTGCTTCCAGACAAGATGGTAACAGTATAGGACAAGACGGGGAAGTGTCTTCAAGTCACAGAGCCTGTATTCCATGTAAAATATTCCTACACGTATTGCTATGATGCTTGTTTGGGTTTGAGGTACTTTTATAATGTCCCCTTCAATAATTTTTATGTCCTATAATGTACTCCTCTTCAAAAAATTTTCGATACATTCATATCATTTGTCATCAATCTACCTGGGTCACCCTGAGTGGTTAGTGTTTTTTGGGTACTTTTTTCAGTTCAGTCTACTTGGGTGATCTGGGTTACTCTTAGGTGTAAATTCATTTCTCTCGGATGTAACATAAACTTTAGTGATTCTATTGATTCAGATTATATTTGGTAATTTATTCCAACATATGTAATTCCAGAAATGTTCATGTATTCATTTTGGATCACGTATTTATCAAATGTGGATTATGTATCTGTCTGATGTATTTATATTTATGGTTAGATATTTTCACATATGTAATTCAAAATTATCATGTATTTTTGGATCATTTCTGTATTGATCTTATATATTCATATTTTTCTGGAAAGATGTTGTGTATGAAATTATGGTTCTTATAGTAAAACTTAATCCAACGTGAATGTTTAACACTTGTGTATTTTCATGGGCATGTATAAAGACTGTAGTTTTAGTAATTGTATATCATATTACTTGTTATTGTATATTAAATATTATTACCCTCTGTCTGTTGCCTGGCTGTCTTTGGGGGGGTCACTGGGGGGACTGTGACAAGACAGTTTCCAGGTTGCGGAGCCACAGTCTGGATCAAGAGCCATGAAGTATGGGTGAAATATCAAACATGTTTGATATTTTGCCGACCACCCAGGCAACTACAACCGATCCTATCCGACTCTATAAACATTCTTCCTGACCCTCTAAAATCCTTAGTGACTGACAAGATGTCCCCAGTGGAACACCCCCATTACTGCTAATAAAGCTACTTTTCACATTGCAACCTTTCTTGCTACAACAATCATTCAATCACTATTTGCTAATAAAAAATGCGAGCTGATGTGTTCCATTACATTGCTTTTAGTACAAGTTTATGTTTAAAGTACAACAGCCAATCATCATATAAAATACATACCATACACAAGTAAACAGTATCATAAATCTGGTATAGGTCATTATATTAATTGTAGAAGTTATGTATATAACACACAGATTAGTACTCTTTATTTTGTTCAAAGTATTTGTGATAACAATAAAATATTAGTTTCAGCACACGAGTACAATATAATGAATCAATTAAAGTCTGAAAAATAATGGATTAATTATCCAATAGAATGTAATATTTCTGCAATGTAAATGACAAGTACAAAGTGCTATAAACTCAGAACGTAATATAATAATAATAATAGTAGGATTTATATAGCGCAAAATTGATACAAATCCTCTAATGCGCTTGAGTCCAAGAAGGGAGAGTCCAGGGACAGGCATGGGTTGATATCTAAAAAGCGCCCGCCAGGGTATAACTAAGGTGGGGGGTATGCCAGAATAAACAAGTAGGTCTTTAGCTGGCTTCTGAAACCATCTATTGTTTGCTGAGATCTGACAGTCTGTGGCAGCTTGTACGTACACATTACACAGAAAAATGAACTATCTGTGTGATACTATATGAAATTCGGTATTTTTTTATTTTAAATTTTTAGACTTTAAACTCTTTCAACTTGCAGAAACATTTCAACATGTAATACTGAAAGTACTGCAGTTTTACATAATCATACAATCAAAATAAATTACTGTAACTTAGCTTCTACAAATTACATTATTATGTACACATACCTTTACACTTGTTTTTTTTAGCAGTTCCTGGTATAGTTGTTTTAAATCACTGGCCTTTGTAAGTATTTTCATTGTAAATATTCAAATCCTAATGTTAATTAAATCTTACTACAGAGATGTAAAATGTATGTACACCTCTTGACTGTGATAGAGCATTCATTAAAAATGACATATATTTTATCGTCTTTCAAACTGTCAATTTACGTTTCATTAGAATATTCAGATACAAAAACGATGATAAATTATTGACATACTGCACACAGCAGTAAACACGATAATATCATCCCTAGCTTATATCAACAGACACTAGCAGTAACAGAAACTATTGTCCATTTGCTTAACAGTTGCAATAAAGTACTGAAATTCTGGCAAGATATAAATTCATGGTTATCTCGGGTATCTAACTTTCAGATTCCTTCTTGATTCTTCTAAGAGTAACAGATAAAGAATCATATGTGTTCCAAAAATTTTTGCTTACCACTAAAAAGTATATTTTCTTTACTAACCACAAACAGCTAAAACAGTTAAACTTTTTAATTTTTTTAAATTTCAATCCTTTTTAACAGAGTTTACTCAGAGCAGAAATATCTGGCAAAAGATAATTTTAGACCAAAGTGGTGTGACTTCATCTTGGGTTCAGTGTATGGCTTGTATACTCTGTGCATTATTGTTTGTGCTTTGTATTTGTATGTTAGAAAACACCCCAATAAAACAAGACTCTTGCAGTAACAAGATAGGCTCTATATTGGACACACAAAATGAAAAAATAAATTGGTACTGCCTGGGGCCACGTAATGGCACAAACCTCGGCACAAAGCGGAAGTAAGCAATTGGCTGTAATTTAAATACAAAAATCGAAGGAAAACATACCGTAAAAGTCACTTAGTGATTTCATTGGTCCATTCAAATCGGCCGTTATTGTTGTGCGGTAAAAATATGTGCTGTGAGGAGATCATTATTTTAAAACACTACTAACATGGGAGACACAAAAGGCAGTAAACGAAAAAAGGTGAAGTACCAGACAGTTTTTCATGCATGCATGCTTTACTGTATACTATATTTAAGAAAAGTAATGTAATGATACATGGTTGTCAATATCCTGTGATTGTCAAAATTCGATGCATTTCTTTATAGGAACCTATCCAGCAATATATTGGCATCAACATTTAATTTTTCATTAAAAAATATTTTATGCATTGTTACTTACACTACAGTTATTTATTTCCATATGTATTCTGTTAAATATTGACACACCCAATACTCCAACTGAATGAGGTACAAAGTATTTGTTCATATATTTATTTATTTGGGGTTTTATGTGGCTTTCAACGCTGTAAAGGTCATATCATGATGGGTAGTTGGAAGAGCAGAGGAAACCAGTACATACAGTTGGTCAAGGTTCTGCACTGTAAACTGCCGACCAAAGGCAAGCAACTACCAGCTTTCCCACTTGAGGTAGAGACGTGAACTGAACCCCAGTCTCAGAGGTGGGAGGCGAGAGTGCTACCACTCTGCCACCACGGCCCCTATAAGTATTTGTTCAGTGAATCAATAAGCCACGGTTCTTTTATGTGTGTACATTATGGTCGAGTCATTTTTTGTGTTTGTGTGTTGTAGAAGTTTATTCTCTCATGAAGTAAAGAAGACTTCTCCCCCTCCCTCAAGTAATATTATCACGATCTGACGAATCACATTATTATCCGAAAGACCATAGACATGACCTGACAAACCATGATTTACCCTTTAATATTTTAATATCAGAATATTAAACATATATACATATATTTGCAAATGTTTTACTTAAATTTACTTCGCAGCTTAAATTGTCCTCATTATATATTTGAATTGTTCTACATGTGCTGTCTGGAACTTGCCATATTGGTATGCAAAACTCGAAATGTGTTTTCTGGGGGGTTTATTGGTGTCAGATATTTGGGGCAAGTTTTGGCCAATGAGGGGGAATTTATCATGCAGACATTTAAAGGTCAAGATTTTGACCCAGCTTTTTGGTATAAAAGGCCCTGCAGATTGACATTCTGCCTGGTTTGACAGCATTCCCCAAGGAATTCACCAGTGTCTAATCACTGAGGAAACTCCATTGGAGAATGGTTTCAAGATACCTGCCCAGAAACAGGTGAGATCTTTTTACCTTTATTTTCTGAAATTAAGGATGAAGATTAGCGTTTGTTAAACCAACGCCAAGTTTTATTGGGTTTGTAAATTTGCAGATATTCTGGCGTGGGAAATGTTAGAAATGTTAGAATGGATGGACATTTTGATACAAATTTAACATTGCTTCAACTTTATACCAGTTCAGGTAAATGACAAAGGATTTGAAATGTAAATGCTAAACTTTTCCAGTATTTATTTTGCTAATCTAAATAAATGTTTTCCCTGTTTAACTAGATCTTTATTTCCAACTGAACCCTTTGGCACGTTACAGAATTGGCGGCAGTGGTTACTTGGGAATAAGTTAGTTCATATTTAAATAGGGAAGTATTAAATATTACAGAACAGATTTGATGCATCAGGAAGGACTGGATGTCTTTATGATAGATGTAAGTCATGCGTTCTGCCACATTATGGTTGACCCAAAGGATTATAATTTGTTGGGTTTACACTGGCAGAAAACATTCTTTGACACATGCATTCCATTGGGCAGCAGGCACAGATGTTCAATCTTCCACAGTCTAAGCAACGTGGTACATTTCAAAATGAAACACAATCGGTTTGACATTGTGAATTACACTATGAAATACACAGTTGTGATGACTTCAGTTTTGGGGGAAAAACAACCAAGAAAATCTCATTATTTAATTAACAATCTTCGGGTTTATTCTTGTTAAAACAATGTTAAAACATTAATACACCAATGTTAAACATCCAGTATTAGTCTACATTTAGGTTGGTCCCAACAAAGTAGTGTGAAGTGATACTATTTAGTCTAAGTATACACAATACAGAAGTTTTATAAAATTATGACTTCCAGCATTACAGCTGACTGCATTACAGTAATTCTGTCTACTTGCAAGTACCCTTCCTAGTGTTATTACTCACTACTAACACGTACACTATGTACCTATATACACTAACTCCAATCTGTGATATTTATCATAAAGCATTACATTAATTAACATTACTTCATAATTCATGTTAACTTCAAAGTTCAGATTGGTTAAGATGAATAATAATGATATATAAATTGTTGCATACAGCATACAATTGTGTTTTGTTCATATAATGAAACTTATGGATTTAATTCGTTTAATAGAATGTTACCACAAGTATTAATTAAAATGCAGTAAAAAACAGTTAGTATAACGCCAACATAACAGGCATGGATATGCATAACTAATAAGAAAGAAAGAAAATCTTTAAAAAAAAATTAATTAAGGGCCAAGGGTGGGACGGAAAAGTTCCTTACAGGTCACACGCCAACCCCACAACAATTTCCTCGTGGCTCAGACCCCTGCTTTTATAATCAAAAATATTTGGCGGCAAAGGACCTTGACATTAATAACCCTCACGCCACGTCTGGTTTCTAAATTAGTTCACCATGAGTAACTCGTCATTCACCCAGATTTCAAAACTCGACCAGTTCAAAGACATTACATAGGCCAGACTTTAATAATTCTGTTTTTCCCAAAACTGAAATAGTGTGCTAGTCCATTATATTACCTAAGCATCACCCCAACAGTTTTGGGGGAAAACAACCAAGAAAATCTCATTATTTAATTAACAATCTTTGGGTTTATTCTTGTTAAAACAATGTTAAAACATTAATACACCAATGTTAAACATCCAGTATTAGTCTACATTTAGGTTGGTCCCAACAAAGTAGTGTGAAGTGATACTATTTAGTCTAAGTATACACAATACAGAAGTTTTATAAAATTATGACTTCCAGCATTACAGCTGACTGCATTACAGTAATTCTGTCTACTTGCAAGTACCCTTCCTAGTGTTATTACTCACTGCTAACTACTAACACATACACTGTGTACCTATATACACTAACTCCAATCTGTGATATTTATCATAAAGCATTACATTAATTAACATTACTTCATAATTCATGTTAACTTCAAAGTTCAGATTGGTTAAGATGAATAATAATGATATATAAATTGTTGCATACAGCATACAATTGTGTTTTGTTCATATAATGAAACTTATGGATTTAATTCGTTTAATAGAATGTTACCACAAGTATTAATTAAAATGCAGTAAAAAACAGTTAGTATAACGCCAATATAACAGGCATTGATATGCATAACTAATAAGAAAGAAAGAAAATCTTTAAAAAAAATTAATTAAGGGCCGAGGGTGGGACGGAAAAGTTCCTTACAGGTCACACACCAACCCCACAACAATTTCCTCGTGGCTCAGACCCCTGCTTTTATAATCAAAAATATTTGGCGGCAAAGGACCTTGACATTCATAACCCTCACGCCACGTCTGGTTTCTAAATTAGTTCACCATGAGTAACTCGTCATTCACCCAGATTTCAAAACTCGACCAGTTCAAAGACATTACATAGGCCAGACTTTAATAATTCTGTTTTTCCCAAAACTGAAATAGTGTGCTAGTCCATTATATTACCTAAGCATCACCCCAACAGTTTTGGGGGAAAACAACCAAGAAAATCTCATTATTTAATTAACAATCTTTGGGTTTATTCTTGTTAAAACAATGTTAAAACATTAATACACCAATGTTAAACATCCAGTATTAGTCTACATTTAGGTTGGTCCCAACAAAGTAGTGTGAAGTGATACTATTTAGTCTAAGTATACACAATACAGAAGTTTTATAAAATTATGACTTCCAGCATTACAGCTGACTGCATTACAGTAATTCTGTCTACTTGCAAGTACCCTTCCTAGTGTTATTACTCACTACTAACACGTACACTATGTACCTATATACACTAACTCCAATCTGTGATATTTATCATAAAGCATTACATTAATTAACATTACTTCATAATTCATGTTAACTTCAAAGTTCAGATTGGTTAAGATGAATAATAATGATATATAAATTGTTGCATACAGCATACAATTGTGTTTTGTTCATATAATGAAACTTATGGATTTAATTCGTTTAATAGAATGTTACCACAAGTATTAATTAAAATGCAGTAAAAAACAGTTAGTATAACGCCAACATAACAGGCATGGATATGCATAACTAATAAGAAAGAAAGAAAATCTTTAAAAAAAAATTAATTAAGGGCCAAGGGTGGGACGGAAAAGTTCCTTACAGGTCACACGCCAACCCCACAACAATTTCCTCGTGGCTCAGACCCCTGCTTTTATAATCAAAAATATTTGGCGGCAAAGGACCTTGACATTAATAACCCTCACGCCACGTCTGGTTTCTAAATTAGTTCACCATGAGTAACTCGTCATTCACCCAGATTTCAAAACTCAACCAGTTCAAAGACATTACATAGGCCAGACTTTAATAATTCTGTTTTTCCCAAAACTGAAATAGTGTGCTAGTCCATTATATTACCTAAGCATCACCCCAACAGTTTTGGGGGAAAACAACCAAGAAAATCTCATTATTTAATTAACAATCTTTGGGTTTATTCTTGTTAAAACAATGTTAAAACATTAATACACCAATGTTAAACATCCAGTATTAGTCTACATTTAGGTTGGTCCCAACAAAGTAGTGTGAAGTGATACTATTTAGTCTAAGTATACACAATACAGAAGTTTTATAAAATTATGACTTCCAGCATTACAGCTGACTGCATTACAGTAATTCTGTCTACTTGCAAGTACCCTTCCTAGTGTTATTACTCACTACTAACATGTACACTATGTACCTATATACACTAACTCCAATCTGTGATATTTATCATAAAGCATTACATTAATTAACATTACTTCATAATTCATGTTAACTTCAAAGTTCAGATTGGTTAAGATGAATAATAATGATATATAAATTGTTGCATACAGCATACAATTGTGTTTTGTTCATATAATGAAACTTATGGATTTAATTCGTTTAATAGAATGTTACCACAAGTATTAATTAAAATGCAGTAAAAAACAGTTAGTATAACGCCAACATAACAGGTATGGATATGCATAACTAATAAGAAAGAAAGAAAATCTTTAAAAAAAAATTAATTAAGTGCCAAGGGTGGGACGGAAAAGTTCCTTACAGGTCACACGCCAACCCCACAACAATTTCCTCGTGGCTCAGACCCCTGCTTTTATAATCAAAAATATTTGGCGGCAAAGGACCTTGACATTAATAACCCTCACGCCACGTCTGGTTTCTAAATTAGTTCACCATGAGTAACTCGTCATTCACCCAGATTTCAAAACTCGACCAGTTCAAAGACATTACATAGGCCAGACTTTAATAATTCTGTTTTTCCCAAAACTGAAATAGTGTGCTAGTCCATTATATTACCTAAGCATCACCCCAACAGTTTTGGGGGAAAACAACCAAGAAAATCTCATTATTTAATTAACAATCTTTGGGTTTATTCTTGTTAAAACAATGTTAAAACATTAATACACCAATGTTAAACATCCAGTATTAGTCTACATTTAGGTTGGTCCCAACAAAGTAGTGTGAAGTGATACTATTTAGTCTAAGTATACACAATAAAGAAGTTTTATAAAATTATGACTTCCAGCATTACAGCTGACTGCATTACAGTAATTCTGTCTACTTGCAAGTACCCTTCCTAGTGTTATTACTCACTACTAACTACTAACACATACACTGTGTACCTATATACACTAACTCCAATCTGTGATATTTATCATAAAGCATTACATTAATTAACATTACTTCATAATTCATGTTAACTTCAAAGTTCAGATTGGTTAAGATGAATAATAATGATATATAAATTGTTGCATACAGCATACAATTGTGTTTTGTTCATATAATGAAACTTATGGATTTAATTCGTTTAATAGAATGTTACCACAAGTATTAATTAAAATGCAGTAAAAAACAGTTAGTATAACGCCAACATAACAGGTATGGATATGCATAACTAATAAGAAAGAAAGAAAATCTTTAAAAAAAAATTAATTAAGGGCCAAGGGTGGGACGGAAAAGTTCCTTACAGGTCACACGCCAACCCCACAACAATTTCCTCGTGGCTCAGACCCCTGCTTTTATAATCAAAAATATTTGGCGGCAAAGGACCTTGACATTCATAACCCTCACGCCACGTCTGGTTTCTAAATTAGTTCACCATGAGTAACTCGTCATTCACCCAGATTTCAAAACTCGACCAGTTCAAAGACATTACATAGGCCAGACTTTAATAATTATGTTTTTCCCAAAACTGAAATAGTGTGCTAGTCCATTATATTACCTAAGCATCACCCCAACAGTTTTGGGGGAAAACAACCAAGAAAATCTCATTATTTAATTAACAATCTTTGGGTTTATTCTTGTTAAAACAATGTTAAAACATTAATACACCAATGTTAAACATCCAGTATTAGTCTACATTTAGGTTGGTCCCAACAAAGTAGTGTGAAGTGATACTATTTAGTCTAAGTATACACAATACAGAAGTTTTATAAAATTATGACTTCCAGCATTACAGCTGACTGCATTACAGTAATTCTGTCTACTTGCAAGTACCCTTCCTAGTGTTATTACTCACTACTAACTACTAACACATACACTGTGTACCTATATACACTAACTCCAATCTGTGATATTTATCATAAAGCATTACATTAATTAACATTACTTCATAATTCATGTTAACTTCAAAGTTCAGATTGGTTAAGATGAATAATAATGATATATAAATTGTTGCATACAGCATACAATTGTGTTTTGTTCATATAATGAAACTTATGGATTTAATTCGTTTAATAGAATGTTACCACAAGTATTAATTAAAATGCAGTAAAAAACAGTTAGTATAATGCCAACATAACAGGTATGGATATGCATAACTAATAAGAAAGAAAGAAAATCTTTAAAAAAAAATTAATTAAGGGCCAAGGGTAGGACGGAAAAGTTCCTTACAGGTCACACGCCAACCCCACAACAATTTCCTCGTGGCTCAGACCCCTGCTTTTATAATCAAAAATATTTGGCGGCAAAGGACCTTGACATTCATAACCCTCACGCCACGTCTGGTTTCTAAATTAGTTCACCATGAGTAACTCGTCATTCACCCAGATTTCAAAACTCGACCAGTTCAAAGACATTACATAGGCCAGACTTTAATAATTATGTTTTTCCCAAAACTGAAATAGTGTGCTAGTCCATTATATTACCTAAGCATCACCCCAACAGTTTTGGGGGAAAACAACCAAGAAAATCTCATTATTTAATTAACAATCTTTGGGTTTATTCTTGTTAAAACAATGTTAAAACATTAATACACCAATGTTAAACATCCAGTATTAGTCTACATTTAGGTTGGTCCCAACAAAGTAGTGTGAAGTGATACTATTTAGTCTAAGTATACACAATAAAGAAGTTTTATAAAATTATGACTTCCAGCATTACAGCTGACTGCATTACAGTAATTCTGTCTACTTGCAAGTACCCTTCCTAGTGTTATTACTCACTACTAACTACTAACACATACACTGTGTACCTATATACACTAACTCCAATCTGTGATATTTATCATAAAGCATTACATTAATTAACATTACTTCATAATTCATGTTAACTTCAAAGTTCAGATTGGTTAAGATGAATAATAATGATATATAAATTGTTGCATACAGCATACAATTGTGTTTTGTTCATATAATGAAACTTATGGATTTAATTCGTTTAATAGAATGTTACCACAAGTATTAATTAAAATGCAGTAAAAAACAGTTAGTATAATGCCAACATAACAGGTATGGATATGCATAACTAATAAGAAAGAAAGAAAATCTTTAAAAAAAAATTAATTAAGGGCCAAGGGTAGGACGGAAAAGTTCCTTACAGGTCACACGCCAACCCCACAACAATTTCCTCGTGGCTCAGACCCCTGCTTTTATAATCAAAAATATTTGGCGGCAAAGGACCTTGACATTCATAACCCTCACGCCACGTCTGGTTTCTAAATTAGTTCACCATGAGTAACTCGTCATTCACCCAGATTTCAAAACTCGACCAGTTCAAAGACATTACATAGGCCAGACTTTAATAATTATGTTTTTCCCAAAACTGAAATAGTGTGCTAGTCCATTATATTACCTAAGCATCACCCCAACAGTTTTGGGGGAAAACAACCAAGAAAATCTCATTATTTAATTAACAATCTTTGGGTTTATTCTTGTTAAAACAATGTTAAAACATTAATACACCAATGTTAAACATCCAGTATTAGTCTACATTTAGGTTGGTCCCAACAAAGTAGTGTGAAGTGATACTATTTAGTCTAAGTATACACAATACAGAAGTTTTATAAAATTATGACTTCCAGCATTACAGCTGACTGCATTACAGTAATTCTGTCTACTTGCAAGTACCCTTCCTAGTGTTATTACTCACTACTAACTACTAACACATACACTGTGTACCTATATACACTAACTCCAATCTGTGATATTTATCATAAAGCATTACATTAATTAACATTACTTCATAATTCATGTTAACTTCAAAGTTCAGATTGGTTAAGATGAATAATAATGATATATAAATTGTTGCATACAGCATACAATTGTGTTTTGTTCATATAATGAAACTTATGGATTTAATTCGTTTAATAGAATGTTACCACAAGTATTAATTAAAATGCAGTAAAAAACAGTTAGTATAACGCCAACATAACAGGTATGGATATGCATAACTAATAAGAAAGAAAGAAAATCTTTAAAAAAAAATTAATTAAGGGCCAAGGGTGGGACGGAAAAGTTCCTTACAGGTCACACGCCAACCCCACAACAATTTCCTCGTGGCTCAGACCCCTGCTTTTATAATCAAAAATATTTGGCGGCAAAGGACCTTGACATTCATAACCCTCACGCCACGTCTGGTTTCTAAATTAGTTCACCATGAGTAACTCGTCATTCACCCAGATTTCAAAACTCGACCAGTTCAAAGACATTACATAGGCCAGACTTTAATAATTCTGTTTTTCCCAAAACTGAAATAGTGTGCTAGTCCATTATATTACCTAAGCATCACCCCAACAGTTTTGGGGGAAAACAACCAAGAAAATCTCATTATTTAATTAACAATCTTTGGGTTTATTCTTGTTAAAACAATGTTAAAACATTAATACACCAATGTTAAACATCCAGTATTAGTCTACATTTAGGTTGGTCCCAACAAAGTAGTGTGAAGTGATACTATTTAGTCTAAGTATACACAATACAGAAGTTTTATAAAATTATGACTTCCAGCATTACAGCTGACTGCATTACAGTAATTCTGTCTACTTGCAAGTACCCTTCCTAGTGTTATTACTCACTACTAACTACTAACACATACACTGTGTACCTATATACACTAACTCCAATCTGTGATATTTATCATAAAGCATTACATTAATTAACATTACTTCATAATTCATGTTAACTTCAAAGTTCAGATTGGTTAAGATGAATAATAATGATATATAAATTGTTGCATACAGCATACAATTGTGTTTTGTTCATATAATGAAACTTATGGATTTAATTCGTTTAATAGAATGTTACCACAAGTATTAATTAAAATGCAGTAAAAAACAGTTAGTATAACGCCCAAACCCAAAGTGTTGAATCTTAGTTGGTAGGTATAATGGCTTGGAAAGTTATGGGTATAGTAGCAGCCGCCTTGGGGGTAGAATTAAGGTACGTCCATCCAGATTCGCTTGGCCAATGGCCATGTTGCTTAATATGGTCGAGCTTAACATCATGATTGAATGCAAGGGAAGCACAACTACGCCTGAAGCCGTGGAAAGTAAAATGTCTTGGGTTCAGGCCTAGGGAAACTATCACCATTTTAAGGAAAGACCTGGCTTTACTAGCAGTAAGTACAGTAACACCTGACTTAGTTTTAATAAGAAATAAGGGGGAAACCTTATCTCTTGGAATAGCTTTGATCATAACCTTAAGTGCTTTGACAGGACATAGTACTGAATTAAGTAATTGTGGCAATTGGACAACATGCATAGCTCCAGCTTGTTGCATAGTTTTGGAACACATCATTACAATATGGGCCCCTGGGGCGCCCCAAATTACATCTCCCAACACTGGAAACCTAGTTATGTCAATTTCAGCACTTGAGTTAGGCACCAAAGATGCCAACCTGAAGAAACCAAAGAAAGACACCAAAAATAATGCTCTATATACCTCAGCATTTGTAAACCTCATGACAGATGTAACTAACCTTTGCAATAGTTCCACTGTAAAAACACCCTTCACTTTAACTTGTAATTTTGCATTAATTTGTACTGATTTAACAAAGAGTTGTACTTTCCTCTCATTAAACACACTAGTAGACCAACCAAACAATGAAAAATAATATTTTAAAATTGACAGATGATTGCGTAGTGACACAGCTTTAAGATTGTTCTGTACTAAAAATTCCAATTACACCAGTACTGTCTGTAGTGAGCTGGCCACAGATATATTCATATGGATAATGAAAGCCAGGAAGAGTCGAAATCCAGCCAAGTAAGAGCATCTTGTCCGAGGGCGCAAGGCGACCGCTATTCTCTTTTCTGCTGCACTGGCAAGAACGTCAAATTGCGGGTTACCTGGAACAATAGTAAGTACGGCAGTCACAAGTTCAATGACTACATGCCCCTTTGGGGCCATGGGCAGGCTCACTAAGGTCGTGAATAGGCACAAATTAAATGTTAAAGTCAGGATATAACATGTTTGCATTTGCATTATGCCAGTAACAAGATTGCAGATATTTAACTTCTACACAAGAGACATTTACATATTTATCCCATCTAGATAAAATATCAGCATACGTATTTTCTTGGCCTGCTATATGGCTGACAATTAGTTCAATATTATAAGTTGCAGTAAATTGCCATATATTTCTAACACAGACCATTAACCAAGCATCTTTAATTTTACAAGACGTAAATGCATGTACAACAGCTATATTGTCACACCATATAGTTACTTTACTATTCTTCCAATGATGGGCCCATAATTTAAAAGCTATCAGTAAATTAGCTGCCTCCAAATGAACTATTGAGGCAATATTTAATATTGGCTCAGGGATGGTGGTAGAATATATGTTATTGTCAAAAATGCCTCCCACTCTAGTTAGTGAGGCATCGGCATAAACCTCATGACATTTGGATTCTTTATTATGGATTTCAACCACACCATTAAACTTTTCCAAGAATTTGTTAAACCATTCAATATCTTTAAAGAAACCTAATGGCAAAGTCACCTTGCCCTTGACAGGGGCTGATCTCAACACCCCAAGTATACGATTAACGAACATACGGGCCGGTTGTACACATCTATGTATATATAAAAGTTTGCCTATTAGTTTCTGCAATTGATTCCTAGTGGCAGTTGTACGCTTTGCCCAATAACCACATAATTGTTTGATCTCAAACAATTTATCTTTAGGAATGGACAGGAGGCCCGTATGGGCATTAATGTTAATACCCAAGCAGGTAACTTCTTCTGCTGGTTCTTCAATTTTCTTGGCATTTAGGGGGAGTCCTAAAGATTCTAGTAAATTTTTTAATGATAAAAACTCAGACCTAGCTTTATGGGGCTGTCCCACTCCCAAAAAATCGTCCAAGTAGCTAATGACCCACATCTTACGTTGGCGTAACGACCACATAACGAGATCTGTACAAGACTGGCAAGAAGCTGCACCCGTGGCGAATCCAAATGGTAAACTTACATCAACGTACGTACGCTGCTTCCAACGTAAACCCAATACAGGGTAATCATAAGGGTCAATTTTTAAGTTACGAAATGCTCGTTCTAAATCAATCTTATAAAGAAGGGCAGTAGGGCCAATTTCACTAATTTTTTGGACCAATAGATCAATAGATGGGTATTTTAGCTGAAATTGAACATTATCAAAAACTCAGGGTGTGATACAACTATTGACACTCTGGCCTATAGGCCAAGATAAATCTACTATAACTCTGACCTTTCCATCAGGCTTATCACGAGCCATTAGGGGTGAAAAATGCATTTCCTGAAAAGGATTTTCATTAAATGGACCTAAAATGGCATTTTTGGAAGTTTCTACTTCAAAATATCCATCTACACCTTTCTCTCGGCACCTAGCCGAGAAATGGTTGAGTACATTGTCATTATAACTAAATTTGGCATAATCTATGGCTAATGGAAACCCAAACTGAATATATTCAGCCAATACTTTATAATCGTAATTTTTCATTAAATATCTCCAGTTATGTACCTTCAGATCGGAAACTAGTGGTATTCTGGCTCCTTTGTAATTAGGAACTTGGTATGATCGTACTTTATTGGTTATTTTGTTAAGCCAGGTGGCAGTGGCTTCGAATGGAATAGTTTGGCCCACCTCAAGGTTGTCCAATATTGGGATAGTATAAGGCATGAAGCCATACTGGCGTTCTATTCTTGTCCCACCCACGACCTTATGATCGCAACGTGAATGAAGCAACCGACATTCGCGTTGGTGTGCTACGGTATCTGATAGCCATGTTGATTCATTCACCAATGTTTCAGAAAACAATGCTTGGTCAAGTGTATTATCATTGTTAACTATAGAGTTATCTAAACTTTCATTACAAATAAAATTATCTAATAAAATTTGACTAAAAGACTGTAACTTATCTATTTGTACATCTATTGAGTTGTGAGATTGACCTGTGTCCGTATTTCCACTCTGGGATAATTGGTCAAGATTATAGACATCACTTTCATTGAGTAATTCATTCATTAAATACACGTTTTCCATATCATTAGGTTTTTGAAGCCATGCATTTATAGTTGCATTATTGTTAGTACAGAACACTTGGTCATTTCTATAACCAGAAGAATTGACGGTGTGTAAATCAAGTGTAGCAGTACCTACCTGGCTTTTAAGTGCAATATGTCTATTATGACATATATCTTTGTTAGTATTACAACTTAAAGAACTACTTTCAGCTTCAACATCATATGTAACACTAGATTTTAACATATTTACTTGACCATTGTTTATATCTATCACATTTTGTATACTATCACATTGTGAAACAGGTTCAAACCCATTACCTTCACTGGTGGTTTGATGTATTATGCAGCTATCATGACAAATCATATTTGAATCATCTATTTGCCATTTATTGATATTTACAATAGAATCCTTATGTCTAAAACACCACTGGGCCTCTGATTCATTTGCAGTCATGATTGCATTAACCCAGAAACTGTAACTCTGGTGAAAAACTAAATGAGCATATTCATTAGGATCACAATAACCGTTTTCCATCTGATAACAAATTATTTCAGATTCCATAGGCAGTTGTGACCAAACATGGTTAAACTTTCTGTTTATCAACCTTGGAAATCACATTGTCATTTTTGGTACTAGCATTGCGCATGCGCATACATTGACTAACTGGGTGGTCATAACGTTTTTTGGTTTCCTTAAAACAATATGAGCATGCGTGTTGGTACATTACTCCTGCACTGACATGGTCATTCTCATGTTTACATTTGCCTTTATTGAAAAAGACACAAGTTTGACTACTTTGATTCTGGTTTGGACTACTTTTGACAGATTGTAGTAGTCGTTGGGTATACCTCACCCTACATTTTTCTATATTTTCCGTATCTTCCCATGAAATTAACCCTCTTTTTATCTCTTGCAGAACAGCTGCATGTGTTCTTCTAACCATACCTAATGAAAGTTCAACAGCATCTTGCATAAGACGTGAGAAATGAGTTAACATTTGGTTTCTAGTTGTATTATCACTTTCTTCTAGAATACATAATAACATACCCTGTACCCACTGCTCATTGCTCATATCATCGTAAACCGGCTGTTTAGTACCAACAGGTACAGTGCAAAAGACATGTGGCCAATTCGTCTGGACTTTAACTTTTGTGACCCCTACTCTGTAACGACCAGATTGGCGAGAAGTGAGCCTACCTGCGAATTCTGTTCTAGAGATGTCTTGATATTCCTGCAAACCCTCTCCACTTCAGCCTGTACCCAGGCGTCTTCTTTAAGGGTTTGGATGGATGGCAGCTTCTGTGACTTGGGTGAACTCTGAGCAGATGGTACTACAGAAATATCTGCTATACTGCTTCTTTCTTCTTGCTTTTGTAATCTCATGTCCTGTTCTTTCACTTGTTTACCCATATTAGCCACCACATCAATTAAAATGTCTAATTTTTGCGAGATAGCCATCTCCGGTTCATTAGAATCAATATTATCTTCCACCACTGACATTGAAGCTGCGTTTTTGTCAGTTGTGGCAATATCTTTCTTAGTTTTCTTTCTACCCATTATGCCGAGCAAAGGAAATCAACTGTGAACTATCAAGCAAATGCGATACATTCTACAGATCATATAACCTTTATTGGCAAGCAAAATAAAAGTTCCTTACAGGTCACACGCCAACCCCACAACAATTTCCTCGTGGCTCAGACCCCTGCTTTTATAATCAAAAATATTTGGCGGCAAAGGACCTTGACATTCATAACCCTCACGCCATGTCTGGTTTCTAAATTAGTTCACCATGAGTAGCTCGTCATTCACCCAGATTTCAGAACTCGACCAGTTCAAAGACATTACATAGGCCAGACTTTAATAATTCTGTTTTTCCCAAAACTGAAATAGTGTGCTAGTCCATTATATTACCTACGCATCACCCCAATATTGACAAGCCAGACTTTGCCCATAAACAGATCTGTTAATCCAGTGGTTAGAAACATAATGACCTCTGAGGTTCTAAAGTAACTGTCTCCCGACTGCAATCACGTTTATATTGGGAAATTGTACACATCAGTGTTTTTGGTTGCTTAGTTTACCTTTCGGCATGTGTCAAATGCAGCCCTCATTCTGTAGGTCAGTTTGACAGTTTTTGACACCTGACATTAGCGGTGTGACAAGGCACCACGATGGTCACTCCTCTCCTTGAGGATTTTGTCTGAGGTGCCTCAAAACAATTATTGTAAGATTTACTGGTTAATGACCTTATTATGGTTGACTGGACACACCCATTCATTGTGCAGATTTCCAGGAATTTTCCTCAGTTTGAATTTGAAGGAAGAGGACAATGTTTTGGCTCCCTGCTGTTATCATGATTTCTTTTACCAATTTTAATGATAATGATTTAATTTTTTTAGTGATTTTAAGTTTATTGGGGCCACAGTGGCAGAGTGGTAACACTCTCACCTCCCACCTCTGAGGCAGGGATTCGGTTCATGGCTCTACCTCAAGTGGGAAAGCTGGTAGTTGCTTGCCATTGGTCGGCAGTTTACAGTGCAGAACCTTGACCAACTGTATGTACTGGTTTCCTCTGCCCTTCCAACTACCCGTCGTGATGCGACATAAAACCCCAATTAAATAATTTAATTAATTAAGTTTATTGAATTGAATGTTATAATGACTATAATATTGATTGGATGGACTTGGATGAAAGTGTTCTTCCTGCTGACGAGACGCCTTCTTTAACAACACACTGTTTGATTTGGGCTTCTAGCCTGAAACTGAGGGGCAGTCTACTCTAGTTTCCTTGCTCCTTGAAAGCCGAATTGAGTAGTGTATCTTGTCGAATGAGGCGTGTGAGCAGGTTTTTGACGACCCGTGTGCTTGTTCTTTTCAGAGACAGGAGACAAAATGGGTAAAGGAAAAAATGATTGCAGTAAATGTGAAGGAAGACATTTTCCTCCAACGGGAAAAAATGTACAATGAATGTGAACCAGGACTTGACTAAAGGACAGAACAGTAAACATGGAAAAATTTCACATGTTGTTAGTGACAAGAAACTGCATAAACTAAATTCCAAGTTCCATCAGGACGTTTGTTCGATTCAAATTCATCTAGTGATGACGAGGTACCTTTGGTGCAGAACATGAGCGGGGCAAATAAAAAGAAGGCAGTTAAGAAGCTGGTGGTGACATCTACAAATGTGTCATCTGAGGATGAGATGTAAGAGAAAATGGAGCAACAGATCTTGCTTCAACTACAGCAAATGAATAAGAGGCTGGAAGAACTGGAGCAACACAAGGAGAGCAAGGTCAATTTGAAGTTAAGTAAACCTCAGTGTTCTGGAAAATTATATGGTAGGGGCACTGTGTGTCATAAAAGTAAAGAGTCATCATCTTCAGATGAATCTGATGTACTTGTCATATTTAAGAACTTCAAAGAGTATTCAAAGACAAATTGATCGTAGGTTAGCCCAGCTTGACCAGAGTTCTCATGTGCAAGGTAAATGTTGTTCTCAAAATATTAAATCAAAACAATCAATAGAAGTATTGGTTGAAAGAAGAGTGTCATGGGCTCATGAAGTCATTCTTGGAGGTAGTACTTGGCAGAGGGTCACATATGACCAGTTATCGCTTACACAGTTCATGCAAGGGTTCATAAAAATATACTGGATGAAAATGACAATGTGATTCAGGAAAGCATGTTTATGCATCTGGCTGACCTTATGTTTGGTTTTGTTAGGCATTTCAGCAAAACAGTTGTCAATGTGAAAAAGACCATGAGTACAAGGGTAAAATGCAGAAGCACATTTGTGCTTTCTGTCTTTCTCAAGGCCTGTGCCCGTATTTCCACTCTGGGATAATTGGTCAAGATTATAGACATCACTTTCATTGAGTAATTCATTCATTAAATACATGTTTTCCATATCATTAGGTTTTTGAAGCCATGCATTTATAGTTGCATTATTGTTAGTACAGAACACTTGGTCATTTCTATAACCAGAAGAATTGACCGTGTGTAAATCAAGTGTAGCAGTACCTACCTGACTTTTAAGTGCAATATGTCTATTATGACATATATCTTTGTTAGTATTACAACTTAAAGAACTACTTTCAGCTTCAACATCATATGTAACACTAGATTTTAACATATTTACTTGACCATTGTTTATATCTATCACATTTTGTATACTATCACATTGTGAAACAGGTTCAAACCCATTACCTTCACTGGTGGTTTGATGTATTATGCAGCTATCATGACAAATCATATTTGAATCATCTATTTGCCATTTATTGATATTTACAATAGAATCCTTATGTCTAAAACACCACTGGGCCTCTGATTCATTTGCAGTCATGATTTCATTAACCCAGAAACTGTAACTCTGCTGAAAAACTAAATGAGCGTATTCATTAGGATCACAATAACCGTTTTCCATCTGATAACAAATTATTTCAGATTCCATAGGCAGTTGTGACCAAACATGGTTAAACTTTCTGTTTATCAACCTTGGAAATCACATTGTCATTTTTGGTACTAGCATTGCGCATGCGCATACATTGACTAACTGGGTGGTCATAACGTTTTTTGGTTTCCTTAAAACAATATGAGCATGCGTGTTGGTACATTACTCCTGCACTGACATGGTCATTCTCATGTTTACATTTGCCTTTATTGAAAAAGACACAAGTTTGACTACTTTGATTCTGGTTTGGACTACTTTTGACAGATTGTAGTAGTCGTTGGGTATACCTCACCCTACATTTTTCTATATTTTCCGTATCTTCCCATGAAATTAACCCTCTTTCTATCTCTTGCAGAACAGCTGCATGTGTTCTTCTAACCATACCTAATGAAAGTTCAACAGCATCTTGCATAAGACGTGAGAAATGAATTAACATTGGTTTCTAGTTGTATTATCACTTTCTTCTAGAATACATAACAACATACCCTGTACCCACTGCTCATTGCTCATATCATCGTAAACCGGCTGTTTAGTACCAACAGGTACAGTGCAAAAGACATGTGGCCAATTCGTCTGGACTTTAACTTTTGTGACCCCTACTCTGTAACGACCAGATTTGCGAGAAGTGAGCCTACCTGCGAATTCTGTTCTAGAGATGTCTTGATATTCCTGCAAACGCCTCTCCACTTCAGCCTGTACCCAGGCGTCTTCTTTAAGGGTTTGGATGGATGGCAGCTTCTGTGACTTGGGTGAACTCTGAGCAGATGGTACTACAGAAATATCTGCTATACTGCTTCTTTCTTCTTGCTTTTGTAATCTCATGTCCTGTTCTTTCACTTGTTTACCCATATTAGCCACCACATCAATTAAAATGTCTAATTTTTGCGAGATAGCCATCTCCGGTTCATTAGAATCAATATTATCTTCCACCACTGACATTGAAGCTGCGTTTTTGTCAGTTGTGGCAATATCTTTCTTAGTTTTCTTTCTACCCATTATGCCGAGCAAAGGAAATCAACTGTGAACTATCAAGCAAATGCGATACGTTCTACAGATCATATAACCTTTATTGGCAAGCAAAATAAAAGTTCCTTACAGGTCACACGCCAACCCCACAACAATTTCCTCGTGGCTCAGACCCCTGCTTTTATAATCAAAGATATTTGGCAGCAAAGGACCTTGACATTCATAACCCTCACGCCATGTCTGGTTTCTAAATTAGTTCACCATGAGTAACTCGTCATTCACCCAGATTTCAGAACTCGACCAGTTCAAAGACATTACATAGGCCAGACTTTAATAATTCTGTTTTTCCCAAAACTGAAATAGTGTGCTAGTCCATTATATTACCTACGCATCACCCCAATATTGGCAAGCCAGACTTTGCCCATAAACAGATCTGTTAATCCAGTGGTTAGAAACATAATGACCTCTGAGGTTCTAAAGTAACTGTCTCCCGACTGCAATCACGTTTATATTGGGAAATTGTACACATCAGTGTTTTTGGTTGCTTAGTTTACCTTTCGGCGTGTGTCAAATGCGGCCCTCATTCTGTAGGTCAGCTTGACAGTTTTTGACACCTGACATTAGCGGTGTGACAAGGCACCACGATGGTCACTCCTCTCCTTGAGGATTTTGTCTGAGGTGCCTCAAAACAATTATTGTAAGATTTACTGGTTAATGACCTTATTATGGTTGACTGGACACACCCATTCATTGTGCAGATTTCCAGGAATTTTCCTCAGTTTGAATTTGAAGGAAGAGGACAATGTTTTGGCTCCCTGCTGTTATCATGATTTCTTTTACCAATTTTAATGATAATGATTTAATTTTTTTAGTGATTTTAAGTTTATTGGGGCCACAGTGGCAGAGTGGTAACACTCTCACCTCCCACCTCTGAGGCAGGGATTCGGTTCATGGCTCTACCTCAAATGGGAAAGCTGGTAGTTGCTTGCCATTGGTCGGCAGTTTACAGTGCAGAACCTTGACCAACTGTATGTACTGGTTTCCTCTGCCCTTCCAACTACCCGTCGTGATGCGACATAAAACCCCAAATAAATAAATTAATTAATTAAGTTTATTGAATTGAATGTTATAATGACTATAATATTGATTGGATGGACTTGGATGAAAGTGTTCTTCCTGCTGACGAGACGCCTTCTTTAACAACACACTGTTTGATTTGGGCTTCTAGCCTGAAACTGAGGGGCAGTCTACTCTAGTTTCCTTGCTCTTTGAAAGCCGAATTGAGTAGTGTATCTTGTCGAATGAGGCGTGTGAGCAGGTTTTTGACGACCAGTGTGCTTGTTCTTTTCAGAGACAGGAGACAAAATGGGTAAAGGAAAAAATGATTGTAGTAAATGTGAAGGAAGACATTTTCCTCCAACGGGAAAAAATGTACAATGAATGTGAACCAGGACTTGACTAAAGGACAGAACAGTAAACATGGAAAAATTTCACATGTTGTGACAAGAAACTGCATAAACTAAATTCCAAGTTCCATCAGGACGTTTGTTCGATTCAAATTCATCTAGTGATGACGAGGTACCTTTGGTGCAGAACATGAGCGGGGCAAATAAAAAGAAGGCAGTTAAGAAGCTGGTGGTGACATCTACAAATGTGTCATCTGAGGATGAGATGTAAGAGAAAATGCAGCAACAGATCTTGCTTCAACTACAGCAAATGAATAAGAGGCTGGAAGAACTGGAGCAACACAAGGAGAGCAAGGTCAATTTGAAGTTAAGTAAACCTCAGTGTTCTGTAAAATTATATGGTAGGGGCACTGTGTGTCATAAAAGTAAAGAGTCATCATCTTCAGATGAATCTGATGTACTTGTCATATTTAAGAACTTCAAAGAGTATTCAAAGACAAATTGATCGTAGGTTAGCCCAGCTTGACCAGAGTTCTCATGTGCGAGGTAAATGTTGTTCTCAAAATATTAAATCAAAACAATCAATAGAAGTATTGGTTGAAAGAAGAGTGTCATGGGCTCATGAAGTCATTCTTGGAGGTAGTACTTGGCAGAGGGTCACATATGACCAGTTATCGCTTACACAGTTCATGCAAGGGTTCATAAAAATATACTGGATGAAAATGACAATGTGATTCAGGAAAGCATGTTTATGCATCTGGCTGACCTTATGTTTGGTTTTGTTAGGCATTTCAGCAAAACAGTTGTCAATGTGAAAAAGACCATGAGTACAAGGGTAAAATGCAGAAGCACATTTGTGCTTTCTGTCTTTCTCAAGGGAGGCAATTTCCTCATTCTGAAAAAGATTGCCAAATAAAAAAGAAAAGTACAAAAAACGAAGCAAGTGCTTCCATCAATAAAGTTCAAGGTGGGCAGCAATTTAGCTCAGAAAGTTGGTAGTTTTGCTGAAAAAACATGATAGATTGCGGGTTCAAATCTATTCTGGTAATAGTGAAATCCAGTCTGTCAAACCAAAATGTAAGATGATCTCTCCTGTCACACAGGACACAGACACAGTAGTACACACTAGAATTGTATATAAATAAGCAGTTAGTGAAGCAGTGTCCGGATTCTTATTGCAAAAGCAAACAGAGATGTTAAAAAAGTGTTAAAAAGTTAAGTGTTGACAAGGATGCTGCAAAGGCTGATAATGTTTATATGAATGGGGCTTTAGACAATTGTGTGATTACACAACCCATTGAAGCAAATATTTGTGGGGAAGACAATAGTCATGTTGAAACGAGTGTTGAGAAAATTCCTCGCACCTCTTTAGTTGACAAGGAGGTTCTATAACTCCAGTAAAAAGTGTTCAATCAAAGGTGGCAAGTTGTGAAATATCTGGTGTTGCACATGGTTCAGTTGTGTATAATAAAAGCAACATTCTCAATGGCAATCCTATTTCAGTGGAGAATGTTTTGAAACACATTATTAAAAGGGTATTGTAAAAATATTCCACAAAAGAAGGAAATAAATAATACTTATGGCACTGATGACAGTTCTGACAACAACAACGTGTAAGTTGAACAAAATGTAATGGTTTCAAACATGGATAACAAGGAAACTTATGTAAAGTTGTTTGATATAAGGGGTCTCAGCAATGATAAGTATCTAACAAACTTGTTATCTTTCCGTGAAACCAAACGTTTTACCAAATTACCAGTAAATGGTTGTGCAAATTATGAACTCTGGAAATCACAAATTATTATGACTTTGGTTTTTGTACCCTTGGCTGCATTTGTTTTGTAAAACGATGACAGGGAGGGCGTTTGTTTTGATTCACCAATTGATCAGCACAAATGCGTTAGAGCTAGTTGCATTCCAAACTTCATGGGGGTTAGAACTCCAGTTTCTTCCCAATTAAATGTTGAAGCCTGGGAAAAAATTTGGCAACATAATGGGATCAGCAGCTTATAAACTTGATAAAATATGGATTCCCTCTTGATTTCAATAGGGCTTGTAAACAAGTGTGACAAGAAAAACCATGCTTCTGCTTCCATTATCCGGATGATATACAGGCATATCTGTCAGAGGAACATTGTCATGGTGCCATATTAGACCCCTTTCAATAGAATCCTATAGTAACACTATTCTCCTTTTATGTCCAGGGCAAGCCAGGTGCCAAAAATCGTAGAGTTATAATCGATTTGTCATGGCCAAAGGGCAACTCGGTGAATGATGGTATACACAAAGATTCTTATTTGAATACAGACTCATGTTTGACCTTTCCAACTGTGCACAACATCACAGATGCCTTAAGAGACTTTGGTAAAGGTGCACACATCTTTAAGATCTATGTAAGTCATGCCTTTTGCCATGTGAGGTAGATACTGGTGTAAATGATGTTCATTCTCAATGCTCCATAAGGCAAAATCTTGCATGAAGACAGTTTGATTTCTGTTAAAGATAAAAATTCTGTATGAGTGCTTTGTGTTACCACTACAGTCTTCTGCATAGCTGTATGAGTTGGTGAGATACTCTTGACATGTTTATGTGTGTAGTTTGGACTTTAAACCTGAAGTTTGTTTTGTTCACTGAAAACAAGTACAATTTTTATTTGAAAAGTTGGTGTTTTGTGTATTTTCTTCTAGTATGCTTTTGAGATATTTAGAGGATCCAAGATAGGTTTAGACAAATGTTTGAAGATAATTGAAGATTATTTGGATTTTAATTGTGCATTTAAGTGACTGCCAAAGCAAAGTCGGTAAGAATACTATTTTCCTTTTATTATTAATTTTACAATTTAAAGATAAGATGCTTTTAGATTTGTGTATTTTAAGTTCTATTTTGCAGAAGTAGATTTCACAGTAAAATGAAATGGGATTTAGGTAATAAGGCATAGATTTAGCTTGTACATGTAGTTTGGTAAATAGGTCTAAGAAGTAATTAGTTTGGTTTTAGATGCTCTATTATTTCAGATAATTAGTTTTACTCTTTATTACTAATGTTTTATTGAGTAATTATTTTACAATGAAATTGAAATATGATATTTGTCACAGAAAGTACATCTGTTGAATATTATTGAATATCTCATTTGCATGTGGTATGTGTTGTAACAAGAAAATGTATGTATACATGTTTGTTTGTTCATTTGTTTGTTTGTTAGCATGTCCAGGTTATTGTATTTACAGTTGACGGTCAGAATGAACCCTGATCAGTGAATGACAAGTTTTAATGCGCAGTTACAGTCAACGACTATTGGCCTTCATAAGAAAAGAAAATGTTTTCCCCAAGTGATGATAATGGCCAATACTTTGAAGATGACACTACAGAGATGACAATCAGAAGAAGCTCAAGAGAAAGGAATCCATCAGTCAAGGCCTTAGAAAATTTAGAGCAAATATTATTAGATAAATTCTGGCGAAAAATAACTGAGATAAAGGGATTATTGAAGACAGCAAGACAAAGTTTGATGAAAAACAAATTTGAATCAGTGGCACTGGAACAGATGTCGTGGCAAATAAGAAAATCAAAGGCTGACCTCTCCTCTAGTTATGATGAGATACGCGAGAGATTCAGCATTCCCCAGGAAGTTAGATTAGCCTATGACAGATGCCATGAAGAGACTGATGGGATTTTGTCACAAATTATCAAGGCAATGACACCAAGCAACAAAGATTCTTCTGACTTGCAGAGTAGAACCTCCTCAGTGTCATCCAAAAGGCTTGAGCTCACAGCAAAAGCAGCTGCGTTACAAGCTGAGCAAAATGCTAAATCTGAAGAAGCAAGGTTACAAGCTGAACTCAATCGCTTGGAGGCAGAAGAGGCCATTCGACAAGCACAGCTTGAAGCAGATAGGATTGTAAATCAAGTAAAGCAAGAAGCAGAAGAGAAGACAAGGAAGATCAAAATTAAATTGGAAATGGATCATAGACGCCAAGAGTTTGAAAATAGAAGACTCAAAACTGAAATGCAGAAAACAAATGCAGAACTCAAAGAATGGACAAGGTTTGAAGAATTAGACGAAGATAGATATTTTTATGGCCGACAAGACCAAATCCACTACAAGCCCCTTCACCCATCAGAAAAATTTGTTGACTATTTTGGAGCACTGCCCCATTCTTCACCTATTCAACCACAGGACAAAAAGATGGAAGATCCTACAAGCCAAAGACTGCACCAGCACGATGAGGATACCCAAGTACAACTTGGCCCAGCTGCCACTTCGATGAATGCAAACAAAGCTCTTCAAAACAATTCAGGAGATATTGTTACTGATTTGGTTCAGTCCATAAGTTTGAGCCGTTTACCCTTACCTGAACCATGGGTATTTACTGGAGACCCATTAAATTACCCAAGCTGGAAAGCCTCTTTCGACACACTGATAAACACAAAGGGTGTCATGGGAAGTGAAAGAATACATTACTTGAGAAAGTATTTAGGAGGTGAAGCAAAGTCAGTGGTTGAAGGAACTTTCTATCTGAAATCAGAGGAAGCATATGAACGAGCTGTGGCTCTTCTAGAAAAAAGATATGGAAACAGTTTTGTAGTTGCAGAGGCATTTCGAGATAAACTACAAGCATTTCCCAAAATACCATCCAGAGACAATAAAGCATTAAGAAGGTTTTCAGATCTGCTGCAACAAACTCTAGTGGTAATGGACCAGATAAAAGGATTGGAGATTCTTAACGATTGTAGAGAAAACAAGCGACTGCTTGAGAAGCTACCTGATTGGTTTCTACAAAGATGGACAAGGATTGTTGCTGACCATCACACTGCATATCCTTCATTTGAGAGGTTTGCTGACTTCATCACTAGAGAGGCAGATATAGCCTGCCACCCAGTAACATCCACTCTGACAAGTAATCAACGAAGACAAGATAACCCGGAAAGACGAAACATGGGCAACAGAACTCTTGCAAACATCAGTCAAGCAAATGACAAACCCTTTTGTTTGCTTTGCAAGAAGTCAAATCATGACCTTCATAACTGTTTTGTCTTCAAGAAGAGTACTCCAGAGGAAAGAAAAATATTTTTGATGAAAAGTGGAATTTGCTTTGGATGTCTTTCACATGGACACAAAGCTAAAGACTGCAAGAAAAGAAGTACATGTGAAAGGTGCAACAAAAAACATCCAACCTGTCTCCATGGTGACTACGAAGCACTGAAGATGAACAATGCAGAGAAGAACAACCAAGCATCCAGCATAACAAACCAAGACTCTAGGCATAATTCAGCTCAAGTAGACATTGAGGGTGTATCCCACAAAACTTCACAAAATACGAAGAGTCTTAAGACTTCAATGATTGTCCCTGTCTATTTGTCAACTACAGACAAGCCTTATGAAGAGCATCTCACTTATGCAATGCTCGACACCCAGAGTGACACAACGTTTGTACTTGAAGAAACAAGTTTGAAGTTAAACACAAAGTCTGAGCCAAGCAGACTGAAACTTTCAACAATGACTTCTACTGAAACCATTGAGTGCAGGCGATTCCACAATCTTCAAATAAGAGGCTTGAAGTCCCTTACAAGGATTCCTCTTCCTGTAACATACTCCCGAGAGTTCATACCTGCCTATAGGTCACACATACCAACTTGTGAGACAGCAAAACAATGGGCTCACCTTCAAGGACTAGAGTCAGAAATTCCACCGGACTTGCAATGTGAAGTAGGGCTGCTTATTGGCTACAACTGTCCACAAGCATTGGCCCCTAAAGACCACATACTTGGAAGAGGAAATGAACCGTTTGCACAGCAGACCGAGCTAGGGTGGAGTATAGTAGGACGCATAAGTGCTGAAGATGATGGTGAAAATGTAGACAGTATTGGGCTTTCTCACAAGATAATCACAAGACAAGTTCCAGAAAGTATCCAAATCTCTGGTGAATCACCTGAGGAAGTACACTTCATGTGTAAAGCCAGAATAAAAGAAGAAATGGTTACCCCTCAAGTTGTGAAACATTTAGAAGCAGATTTCCCGGAGAGAAGAAATGAAGAGAAGACAATGTCACAAGAGGACAAACAGTTCATGAAGATAGTAGAAAACGGGATTCACAAAGATGAAGAAGGTTACTATGAGATTCCCTTGCCATTCAAAAGGGAAATGCCAGCTCTACCCAACAACAAAGCAATGGCAGAGAAACGGTTAACCCATTTAAAGAGAAGACTGATATGTGACCCAAAACTCTATCAAGACTACAAGGCCTTTATGGAACAGATCATTCAGAATGGTGATGCAGAAGAGATAAACAATGAAAAAGAACCCACAAATGCTTGGTATATACATCATCATGGTGTGTATCATTCAAAGAAGCCAAACAAAATCAGAATTGTGTTTGACTGCAGTGCAAGATACAAAGGCGTTGCATTGAATGATTACCTTCTCCAGGGTCCAGATCTCTTAAACTCTATGGTTGGAGTCCTCATAAGATTCAGAGAAGATCCTATTGCCATCATGGGGGATATAGAGAAAATGTTTCACAAATTCAAGGTGAATGAAGAGCACAGAGACTATTTGAGATTCCTGTGGTGGGAAAGTGGAAACTTAGAATCACAGCCAAGGTCATACAGGATGAAAGTTCATCTTTTTGGTGCAACCTCTTCACCTGGTTGTGCCAATTATGGCTTGAAGAAACTGGCCATCGATAATCAGAATGAATTTGGAAAAGAAGCAACACATTTTCTTCTAAATGACTTTTATGTGGATGATGGGCTGACAAGTTGCAAAAATGTTGCTGAAGCCATACAGCTGATAGAAACAACAAGACAGATTTGTGCAAAGGCAAATATAAGACTACACAAACTGGTTAGCAATCATCCAGAAGTTCTTCAGTCAATTCCAGAAAGTGAACGGTCTGAAACAGAGACGCTAAACATCAATCTGGAAGAAGTGACAATTGAAAGAGCCTTAGGAATTCAATGGTGCATTGTGTCAGATGAATTTCATTTCCGTGTCACCCTCGCTGTTAAGCCAAAGACAAGAAGAGGTATCCTGTCTACAGTTGCTTCCATATTTGATCCAATGGGATATATTGCTCCATTCACTCTAATTGGGAAGCAAATTCTACAGGATATGTGCAGAGAAAATGTGGGATGGGATGATCCACTTTCAGAAGATTTAGCCACACGATGGAACCGATGGTTAGATGAGTTACCAGCACTTGCAGACATCAAAATACAGAGACATGTAGCACCCAAGGAATTTGGAGACATAGTTTCAAGAGAACTACACCATTTTTCAGATGCTAGCTTTTCTGGATATGGGCAATGCTCATATTTGCGTATAGTCAATGCACGAGGTGAAGTGTTTTGTACATTGATAATGGGAAAATCCAGAGTAACTCCAATGAAAACTATCACGATTCCCAGACTAGAACTCACAGCTGCACTGGTCTCTGTGAAGATAAGAAATCTGTTGATCAGTGAGTTGAAGCATACAGTTACAAGGGAAGTCTTCTGGACAGACTCAAAGATAACTCTGGGTTACATAAACAATGACGCAAAGAGGTTTCATGTGTTTGTTGCGAACAGAGTGCAACAAATCAAAGAAAGCACTGAAGCAAATCAATGGAGATATGTGCCCTCAAGCAGAAACCCAGCAGACTCTGCTTCCAGAGGACTACTTGCATCTGAGCTGGAAAGGTCGACATGGCTTTCAGGACCAAAGTTTCTTTGGGATATAGAACTGCCCTCAAATGATTCCACAGACATATCATTGTCATCAGATGACCCCGAAGTGAAAAAGGCAATTGTGAATGCCACAAAAACCTCAGAAGCTACAGATGTTGTACTGAAGAAACTTGAAAAATTTTCCAGGTGGTCATCAGCCATTTCAGCCATAAACCTTTTGCGAAGAACTTGTTACAAAGGAAGGGACAGTTATGATCCTGTGAAACACAGGCATGAAAGTGAAATGCTAATAATCAAGAAACTACAAAAGGTTGCATTTTCAGAGGAAATACAAAGACTGGACAATCTTCCAAAGGGGAGCAAACTGTTCAAACTGGACCCCTTTATTGATGAAAATGGTGTACTTCGAGTTGGTGGTAGACTGAAGCTCTCAAGCATGCCATTTGAAGTGAAACATCCAGCAATACTGCCCAAATCAGGACATATTAGTGAACTGATTATACGACACTACCATGAAAGAGTTCAACATCAGGGACGAGGATTCACTACAAGTGAAATTAGATCACACGGTTACTGGATAGTAGGAACGAATAGGGCTGTGTCATCAGTTATCCACAAGTGTGTTCAATGCAGGCGACTTAGGGGAAGGCTGAATTGTCAGAAAATGGCAAATTTAAGTGAGGATCGAACTGAAGCAGCACCACCATTTACTTACTGTGGCATGGATTGTTTTGGGCCCTTCATTGTGAAAGATGGGAGAAGGGAGGTAAAACGCTATGGACTTTTATTAACATGTTTCTCATCAAGAGCAGTGCACATAGAGATGTTGGATGACATGTCCACAGATGCATTGATTAATGGCCTCCACTGTTTTGTCTCTCTCAGGGGCCCTGCAAGATCTATCAGATGTGATAGAGGAACAAACTTTGTAGGAGCATCGCATGAATTAAAGCAAAGATTCAATGAACTTTCTGATGACAGAGTTAAACAGTTCCTGATGAAACACAGATGTGATTTTCTCATGAATGTGCCTCATGCAAGTCACATGGGAGGTGTATGGGAACGGCAAATAAGGACAGTGAGAAGCATCTTGTCTTCTCTAATGTTGCAACATGCATCACGTTTAGACTCGGCATCTTTGAGAACATTCTTTTATGAAGCAATGGCTATTGTGAACAGTCGTCCACTCACCACAGACAATCTAAATGTACCTGATGGGCCTGAGCCATTGACACCAAACCACTTAATCACAATGAAGTCAAGTGTGATTCTACCTCCTCCAGGAAACTTTGAAAAGGAAGATCTGTATTCAAGAAAGCGATGGAAAAGAGTTCAGTTCCTGGCAAACCAGTTCTGGAATAGGTTTAAAAGGGAATATCTTCAAGCACAACAACAAAGACAGAAATGGAACAAAACACACAGAAATGTGAAGCTCGGAGACATAGTTGTACTACATGATGATGGTTTGTTCCGTGGCCATTGGAGAATGGGGAAAGTCATTGAAACTGTTGTTGATGAAGACAAACTAGTTAGAAAGGTAAAAGTGTTGATAGGAGACAAACATCTGTCTGGAGATGGGAAGCGACTCTCTGAGCCTTCAGTTCTTGAAAGACCCATACACAAACTGACTGTTCTGGTGGAAAGTTTACAAACTCATTGATTGTTTTATGTTTTATAATGTCAAATTCCCTTTGGAAAATCAAAATGATTTTGGGAGGGACTGTAAATGATGTTCATTCTCAATGCTCCATAAGGCAAAATCTTGCATGAAGACAGTTTGATTTCTGTTAAAGATAAAAATTCTGTATGAGTGCTTTGTGTTACCACTACAGTCTTCTGCATAGCTGTATGAGTTGGTGAGATACTCTTGACATGTTTATGTGTGTAGTTTGGACTTTAAACCTGAAGTTTGTTTTGTTCACTGAAAACAAGCACAATTTTTATTTGAAAAGTTGGTGTTTTGTGTATTTTCTTCTAGTATGCTTTTGAGATATTTAGAGGATCCAAGATAGGTTTAGACAAATGTTTGAAGATAATTGAAGATTATTTGGATTTTAATTGTGCATTTAAGTGACTGCCAAAGCAAAGTCGGTAAGAATACTATTTTCCTTTTATTATTAATTTTACAATTTAAAGATAAGATGCTTTTAGATTTGTGTATTTTAAGTTCTATTTTGCAGAAGTAGATTTCACAGTAAAATGAAATGGGATTTAGGTAATAAGGCATAGATTTAGCTTGTACATGTAGTTTGGTAAATAGGTCTAAGAAGTAATTAGTTTGGTTTTAGATGCTCTATTATTTCAGATAATTAGTTTTACTCTTTATTACTAATGTTTTATTGAGTAATTATTTTACACTGAAATTGAAATATGATATTTGTCACAGAAAGTACATCTGTTGAATATTATTGAATATCTCATTTGCATGTGGTATGTGTTGTAACAAGAAAATGTATGTATACATGTTTGTTCATTTGTTTGTTTGTTAGCATGTCCAGGTTATTGTATTTACAGTTGACGGTCAGAATAAACCCTGATCAGTGAATGACAAGTTTTAATGCGCAGTTACAACTGGTGATCATGATCTGTTGGGGTTACATTGGGATGCGTTTGACTACACAGACATTTGCAATCCCTACTTGACAAGACATGGGACACAAATCTTTCAGAGACTCGCTGATACTGTAGGCTATATCCAGAGAACTCAATGATTCAAAATTATAAACTATGTCGACAATCTTGTCGGAGTGGTCATTCTCAGTGTTGCTCTAAAGTTGTTTGTTTGTCTTCAGGCCCTTCTCCAGGAGTTATGTTTTGCCATTAGCCCGAAAAAGTTGGTTGAACCTACCACCAAAGTGTCTTGTTTAAGGATTCTAATAGATGCTGCAGCAGGAACTATTTCAGTTCCTGATGAAAATCTAAAACAGATCTCTGACTTAGTGGAGAGTTGGGGTAATATGCAGGCAATACGCAGGTAACTCCAGTCACTTTTAGGACACTTAATCCACATACACAAGTGTGTAAAACCAACCAGATTTTTTGTCAATCGTATGCTTGATCTTTTACAAGCCAACTATGACACAGAATGCATCACTCTTACCAGTGACTTCCACAGAGACCTAAGATGGTTCAGTAAATTTCTGTCCAGGTTTAATGGAACTGTGTTCTATGACCACAGACCAGTTAATGCAATACTAGACTTATATGCTTGATGTTGCTTGTATGCTTGCATTTCTAGAATATCTGGCCACTCAAGGTGTTTCAATTCATATGTTGAGTAATTACGTGTCAGACATAAAAGCTAAATTTATTATGGATGATCTAGATCATGCTGTAGCAGAGCAAGAATTACTTTGATATATGTAAATGTTACTGATTTACAATTTTGTCCTATCTAGCACTTAGTAATCAGTATTTGAATATAAAGTTAATATTAATTAGTGATTTAACATTATCTAGCTTATTGCAAATTGGTTGTATACACTGGTTGTATGCATTATTCTTGTTGTGGGCCTTCATATATCATTATTAATATATGGACTGTACATACAAGTAGCAGTCACATTTAGTAATTGTATGTATTAATAAGGTAATTATCTGCAGACTGTTTTCTCCTGTCTTGGGGTGGTGAAGGCCTGTTATTATTGATGTGAGGGCATGTCATGCTTTCACCCAAAGAAGAATTAGTGAATCAGCCACCTTTACCCCTGGAAAACAGAGGTCAGCCAATGAGATTGGGGATTCTGGGGGTTTCCTGTTTTAGTAGCAAATAACTGTAAGTTTGAAATAACAGTTTGAATAAGATGGATGAAAATTTGAGTTCCCTTCACCCCAACATATTTTAGTTTTTAGTGTTTTCTTATTTTGCGCATTATGTTTGTGTCTATTACATAGAATCATCTAAAATCTTTAAACTGTTAGAATCATCTAAAATCTTTAAACTGCTTTAGTTATAGTACATTTAAGTTATTACCTTTACTTTTATGGCTTTCTAGCTTTATTGTCCTATTGTAATTAGTAATTTTTGACTGCAAATAGTGTTATTAGTAATTTTAGATTGCGAATTACTTTTACTTACATGAATATTATTGAATTATAACTTTGTCCTACTTAACACTTAGTAATCAGTATTTGGTTTTTAAGGTAGTAATAATAAGTGATTTAACATTATCAAGCTTATTGCAAAATTTAAACACTGCTTGTTTACTACTTGGGCCTTCATATATCATTATTAATGTATGGACTGTCATTAGTGGTGTCCAGGCATCACGCCTGTCAGTCCCTCCCCCTGGGGGTTTGAATGGTTTGGTCGGACCTTAAGGTGTGCAGGTCTACTGTTATAGAGGTCAATGTTGTTTTTATATTACTGTTCTTAAACCCCTTTGGGGTCCTTGCTGAATTACTGGGTTGTTGTTATCTTGGCTGTGATTGGTTGGCTTATAGTGAAACCATATTTTGGGGTTTGCATTATAAACTTGAAAGTCAAACTGGGTGGACATGGAAAAGAAAATTTCCCTCCCTCCCTCCCTAGTTTCAAACCTGGGTATGATTACATTTCTTAGATTTGTATTTTTAGTAAGGGGTTTTTATGAAAGTTGGTTGCTTCAATTGTAACATCATGTTTAGCTTATGGTCGTCCGGCTGCGCTGCAGCCGTGGGGGGTCCCAGTAACATCTCCTTATACCCTTTGGTCTTGGGTTTGAATCTTTACTGACAGGGGTAGTCTTATATGATTCAATTTAGTAACTGCACTTGTGGTGCTTTTGTGTTTAATATTGGGGCATGGGGGAGACATGTACTCCTGCCTCGGTGAGTAATTTTTGAAATAACTGGTAATTTCATGCTTGGCATGAGTACTATTAGTAAAGGTTTAACTTCATGTTTAGCATGAGTAGTGTTGTTACTTGTGCTGTGTTAGTAATATGATTTAATCAGTTCATCATTAGCATGGATTGTGTGGTTCACCATGCTGTGTTGGTAATGTTTCAGTATTGGTAATTGGACTCAATTGAGAGTCTGAAGTGTTGAGATGGTTCTGAATAGTTTTAGTCACTTGTGTAATCGATTGAGTCTGTAATATACTAATAGTATAGTTTTATATATCTTAGTATTTTACTGTAACTGTATATCTTATACTATTGTTGTATTATAATAAACTATATCCTGCACACTTGTTGTTTGTACCCCGGGGGGGACTGTATATACAAGTAGTATTCACATTTAGTCATTGTGTGTATGAATAAAGTAATTATCTGCAGACTGTTTTTCCTGTCTTGGGGTGGTAGGGCCTGTCATTTTTTCCGGCAAGAAGGTACCAATGAAATCAATAAAATAATAAGACCAATAAGAGAAAGTAACGATAATATAGCATCAAAAAGACTAGAGCATTGAGAAGTATGTAACTTTATGTGTTTAACTTTATATTTTTTATTTACATGAACATTTTCAACAGGATAAAAGGGGGCCATGGAGGTAGAGTGGTAACACTCTCGCCTCCTAGCTCTGAGGTCGGGGTTCGGTTCTTGGCCCTACCTCAATTGGGAAAGCTAGTAGTTGCTTGCTGTTGGTCAGCAGTTTACAGTACAGAACCTTGACAAACTGTATGTACTGGTTCCTTCTGCCCTTCCAACTACCCATCATGATATAACCTGTACAGTGTTGAAAGCAATGTAAAACCACAAATAAATAAATAAACAGGATAAAAAGCTTATAAGCAGTTCCTTTTCTTTCCTTCTGGGAAATCTCTGATTGTGTTGACCCTTTTATCCAGTAGATTCTGATGCCTCGCATAAAAATATGGCTTTGAAACTAATGAGGCGTAAATAGACTTGATGGGGTTTAGATAAATTTGTCTACTCCTTTTTAGTCGAATCTTGGATTCGAGTATTGTACTGGGTTCTGATTGTTGTTTAAAAATGCCATTTTATCCTCTAAAAGCTAAAGATATATGTAATATCTATACACATATATTAAATATAAGAGGTACAGTATTTACTCTGTCATTTTGTTTTTTGTTTAATATTTTCTTTATTGTGAATTTAATGAAATGAATACACTGTCTAGCCTTTGTCTCCCTTCTTGCAAAGTACCAGGATGGAGAAAATCTTTTGTGTTTTTCTTTGTTTTCTGGTGCTCAGTGGAGTAATTTTCCCCAATATAAATGTCTGGTTCTTCAACACATGTCTTCTAGACATGTCTTCCAGACATACTGATAGGTTCAATAGACATTATTCAATAAACAGTCTTTTATGCTTGTGTTGGTGGTTATTCAAAACACTGGTAGAAACACCATTTACATATTTGTAAGTGGCAATTTTAATTATGTGGGTGCAAGTTTTTGCACAAATAAAAGTTCAGAAAAGTGGCCTTTGTCATGAACACAGAGTCAGAAAATTAATTGAAAATGGTTTACATGGGAATGGTATCAATGTGTATGTGTCACACATGTACTCTTAATTGGTATTTCATCAGTTTTACAAGTCACATATAGTACATCACATGAACTTTTTCATACCTGTTGTGTGTTTAAAATTTGCATTTTAGGGAATGTCTTTTGTCCTTGACAGCCTGTGTCTGTCTCCTGGTAAAATTATTTCAAAGGGAAAACCAAAGTCTGTACTTAATGTTGTGTGCAATATTGAGGGTCATATTTGGACAGATCTACTGTAGTGTGCAGTTGTGTAGCCACATTAGAGATGTGTATAAACCATGTAAGCCTCTTTAACTATAATGTAGAGTACCAATATTTAGGATCTCTGGTGCTTGCACCTGAAAGTCAAGGGGTGTGTTATGTATGAAGTTGTACATATATACAGAATTAGTTCAAATTATTTCTAGTTGTTATAGATCACACCTTGTCTTTTAAACTTGTAATTGATGAAATACCATAATTCAGTCAATTGACACCCAGGGAATTTCACTTAATTATGGGGAGGCCATAGATAACTTTCTACCATCTGCTAAACACTAGAGAATAGTAATAAAACATTAACATGATGTTTTTACTCTGGGTGAATACTAACATAACAGTGACTACATTAGGCAACATATTTTCTGTAATTAGATTTTGTTTAATATAAAGTAAAGTTTCCATCATATATGTCAACCATGGTAATATTAAGCAGATGTCATTTGTCTGAGTTGTACCAGTAGAACCAACATAGTGACACTAGTATTTGCCCTAACTCTAGTACAAATGACAAGGCAATAAAACAGACAAGGCAATAAATCAATCTTTGTTATGTCGCAACATATAAATTTTGTCGGGGTATTGTTTTCACCCATGGTGTCCGGATGGGAGGTGGATGGGCGGCGGGAAAAGTCTCTCTGGGCTGTATCTCAGAAACCGTAAGGTGCAGGAAGTTGATACTTGGTAGGGACATTGGTTAGGATGTGTAGGTGTGCAACGTCATGGCCTGACCTTGAATTGACCTTTGACCTTGACGTAGTGACCTTGAGTTTGAAAATCTTGTCCGGGCTATATCTCGGAAACCATAAGATGTAGGAAGTTGACACTTGATAGGGACACTGGTTAGGGGGTGTAGGTGTGCTACGTCATGGTGTGACCTTGATTTGACCTTTGACCTTGCCGTAGTCACCTTGAACTATAAAATCTTGTCCGGGCTATATCTCGGAAACCGTAAGGTGTAGGAAGTTGATACTTGGTAGGGACACTGGCTAGAGTGTGTATGTTTGCAATGTCATGGTCTGACCTTGATTGGACCTTTGACCTTGTCATAGTGACCTTGACCTATAAAATCTTGTCCGGGCTATATCTCGGAAAGAGTGAGGTGTAGGAAGTTGATACTTACTAGGGACATTGGTTAGGGGATGTAGGTGTGCAACATCATGGTCTGATCTTGGTTTGACATTTGACCTTGCTGTAGTGACCTTGAACTATAAAATCTTGTCCGGGCTATATCTCGGAAACCGTAAGGTGTAGGAAGTTGATACTTGGTAGGGACATTGGCTAGAGTGTGTATGTGTGCAATGTCATGGTCTGACCTTGATTTGACCTTTGACCTTGTCATAGTGACCTTGACCTATAAAATCTTGTCCGGGCTATATCTCGGAAAGAGTGAGGTGAAGGAAGTTGATACTTACTAGGGACATTGGTTAGGGGATGTAGGTGTGCAACATCATGGTCTAATCTTGGTTTGACATTTGACCTTGCTGTGGTGACCTTGACCTCTAAAATCTTGTCTGGCCTATATCTCGGAAACTGTAAGGTGTAGGAAGTTGATGCTTGGTAGAGACATAGGTTAGGGGTTGTCGGTATGTAGCATCATAGTGTGACCTTGATTTGACCTTTGACCTTGTCGTAGTGACCTTGACCTTTAAAATCTTGTTGCACCTTTGGGTCTGTCTTTTGATGCAGATTAAGCACTGTTAAAGTCATATTAGTCATATTGAAGAATTTTACTTTTACAACTTCCCATTGTAACAGATGGAATTTCATCAAGTGAGCCACAGATTTTGCTCCAACACCACACATAAGCATTCATTGAATGTATTACCACTTGTGTATGCATGGTAATATTCAAAACATCTAGACCATAAGTCGGCCATGCCAGATGTAGATAAAGTACATGCATTATCTTTCTCTTAGACATTATTTTCTCTAATTAAAAATTGTTTGGACCTTTATATTACTGACAGTGCTCTGAAAGTATCCTAAACTTTGTACTGATACAGTACTTCTATGTCTCATGGTGTTATAAGTATTTCTCTAGGCTGTGGGGTACGGGCATCTCTGAAAATATAAATTGTCTTCTGTTTTGTGCAAATTTAAGACATTTTTCAAGTTACGGTTTGAAGCATTAGACAGTCCCAAAATCTGACTTTCATCAGCACTGTTAAAACAACTTAAGTACAATTTAAGTACTAATTTAAATGGTGTTGGTCTAAAATACACTTGCACCATTGTATAGGTAGATTTTTAATGTGGAAAGGGAAGTAGAACATATGCCCATGAATGCCAAAGCAAGCAAGTACCAACCTTATAACAATACATGATGAAATAGGAAAACTAACATTTGACTTATGATGTAATCTTGGAACAAGACCTTACCAGGCCTCTTAATGGAATATTAGTGACTTAAATCTGCTATTCTTACTGGTTAACATGCTTAACATGCCAAAGCATATAATTATGAAGCAGTACCAAACCCAACAAGTAGAAAGCATCATGCAGCAATATTACCTGCAACCAAAGTCAACAATATCTTAAATGCACTGGATACATGCAAACCATTTTGACATCAAGTGAGAAGTATCTCCAGATGCAGTCAGACGTCCAGGTGCCATGCTGCTGGATGTCATCAATAGGCACCCTATTTTTGTATGCCAGTGTGGCACCTGAATGTCAGAAAGTGTGAAACGTGTAATAGCCTTTAGGAAGACCCCTAGTTTCATTCAACCTAGCCAAGGTTTTTCTTACCTTAGAATCTGTCATAGCCTGAAACTTACCCCCTGCCTTGGACTGAAACAGTGGTTCATGCTACCTGGGTTATACAATTGAAACACCTCCTTCAGAGCCCCATAAAGGGCAAATTATAGAATCCAACTTAACCTAATGACTTACACCTGATCCCTGGACTGGGTGGTTTTGGTCCATTTTACCAGCAGTTAATGTCTGATTTTCCAAAGAAAACGTCATTCCCTGCAAAGTGCATGAAGGATAAAATTCCTGAATGGCATGTGGTACCAGATTTGAAAGCTTAAAGAAAGTAAAGTATCTGACCAAGAACATGGCTCTGAGTGCTACTCCATCCCTAAATTTTACCACCAATTGTATTAAGGACTTCGAAGTGGTGATGTCCATAACATTTTTAGAGGCTACTGATACAGGTCTGGTGATCTTAATCGCCTTGATATAATATTTCACCCATGGGTGATCAAATATGGAAGACTGAATGCTAAACACTATTGCCATGACATCCCATGAACTACTAAGTATTCAAGAAATGACAAGACAACTTACAATTGAATTTGCTCTATTGGTGCCTTCACACAAACACAAAAACCAACAAAAGTTCTGAACATGCTAGTGTAGCTCTGCTTTGGTATTTAGAAGGCTGCTGTAAATCTACTCTCTGCCTTCTAAGGCCAATATTTCCACGCTTCAGGACCTGCAACACAAGGCATAGCATCCAGCAGAAAAATTTGTTGACATCTATGTCCAGGTGAGAGATATCAGTTTGAACCCACACTGGGTTCAACTCATTTATGTTTCCACGTGAACCTGACCAACGTGATAATAAATCAGCACACCTATTATGTTTTTCAGGAACATGGACATACTGAAGGCCGACACATTTAAAGCAGCAACATACCAAATATTATGTGCACATGCACCCAGCACTGTGTCTATGAGCAAACCTAATAGACAGCTCCGGTGATTGGGTATACAAGTATTTTTGGCGAGACCTAGCCATTGCATAGTGCCAAGTAAAATGTCAAATGCAGCCCTTGCAATGGTAGGCGTGCTAAAAACTAAGAAATCATCTATATAGTTTTTATGACATCACGGCCACGTTGATGCATGACATAGGAGACAGCGTTGCTTGTGCCCTGGAAAAAATGACTTCCATGCCTGCAGACAGGTATCAACGTAGTAACTGTCCCACTACAAGACTAAGAGAGCAAACCCAGCAGGCACAGCTCCAATTCTTGACATCATGTTTTAGTCATGTTAGTGTATGACATCAACTAACTATCACTCAGACATGATTTAAGGTGGTCATGTCATCTGACACAAATCTGACATCCACTTTTTGTGACATGACATGACTTAATGTCAATAACATACATATAATATCAACTAGATGTCAAAATGATTACCAGACCTAACATGATCTACTCGGGCATTGTTTCTGACCTCTTAATGATATTAATTTGATGTCACTTTGTTAAGACATTTAAAGTGGAGGATCATATCATTTGAGATCAGATTGACATCCGCATTCTATAAAATTATGATGTCATTTTTTATGAATATTACCAGGAATAATTTATCTAGTCTGTGCTAACTCAAAGTTGGGTTTTACATCTTGTACAACAGACAGGGTCATATTAGGACAGGCCCTCAGTTTTTTCACACGAGTAGGGGCAAATCCAGGCAGAGGTGACAACCTGTGATTAGATACATGAACCTGCTGACCAACTTGGCCTCTAGTCTGTGTGATGTTGCTTTGGCAGAGATAACTAATTTTTAGTACAGACAAAACAATTATATTTAAAACTGTAACTAATATGCTGTGTGACAGCAAAAAATCTACAAGAAATGTGTTGATATCAAAATAAATGTACACTTTAGTGTTTGCAACTAAGCCAAAGATTGAGTAAATAAAGAAAAAAGTTTAGAAAAAAGGTCATTCTAATATTCAAATTTTTGTACATAATTTGTACCTTTACAAGTGGTATAAATTTTCCCAATTTGATCCCAGGTGACATTCATTATTTCCACCCATGGAATAATCTGTATAGTACAGGGAAATGCATTTAAGCTGTGTCAGGTAAGTGTACACAAATTGCAGTTGTATATCTATTGGGGATTTAAGCAAGTAACACAACATTAGCTATAAGAAAAGCAAAATTCTTATAACTAAACTTGTATTACTAAACATTGGTCCAAGGACTTGCAAAATGATGTCAGTTTCTGATGTCATATAGACATGATGTCAATCCAATTTTCAAAATAGGTCATCATATTGATATCTTATGCTGATAGCAAATTTATAATCGACTACTACATGTCATTTTTATGGATTCTGGAGACGTCAAATAGACTAGGTCAATTTGACATTTAAAATATGATGTCATTTTGAACTTCAAATAAGAATGAGCTTTGGATGTCTTACCCAGTGTTCTTTTGATTTCTTTTTGATATCCTATTGCCTACTGGGAAGTCTAAGTGGTCCATCTTTAAATGACAGAATGCCCTACCAACGTTCACTTGTTTAGAATTGCTGGAAAGGTAAGAGTGAAATCAGAACCCAAATAGCCGTCATTGTCCACCCCATCATTTATAGAAACATCCTTGGGCCAACTAAGGTCCATAATGATGTGCCTGGCATCAGAGTTTGGTTTAAGGCGTGACATCAATGGAGAAACATGCATATTGTCTAGGGGGCTATTCTCAAAAGGTTCTACCAATGCTCCAAGTTGGAGTTCTTAATTTGTATACACTTGAACTTGTTCTAGGTATTCTATAGCCGACCTATGATTTAGCAAAGTACAACATAATGAACAATTCCTGTTGAAACCCGCCGGGAATCCGAACTTAAGCAGCTGGATTAGATGTTGATCCCAATAATCCCGTAACAATTCTTCCCATTTCTGTATATTAAGCTGTGAAGAAATGGGTATGCATGCAACCCAAAAATATGGAATTCCAACTGTTTTAACACTGTGAGGCAACTCCACAGTGGACAGGTTGCTATTGTTTGTAATGTCCCAAACTTCCGGCATGACTTGATCTGTCAAGGAAATGTAACAAAAATCATATTTTGAAACTTACAAAATTTGGGTCTGCGACCTGAGTTCTGGATTTTCTTTGAAGTAATCAACAGAGAAGCTTGTCTTGATTTGAATGGTTGATATCAAATAGCTTCACACTTTGTAATGTCTCTGAGTTACTACAATCTACTACGTCATTTGAATGCAGTTTTTTTGTCAACCTGAGAAACAGAAGGATGATCAAGTTAGCTATTACTTTCGCTAGAGATAGCAGCATCTGCACTTGGATCATTACTACAGTATTTGTGACCAATTTGTTACTGTGTCTGGATTTTGTTGTACAATCCGGAACCTGAGACAGCCTATTAGTGCTGTATGGTTCAAAGGATGAAGCATTTGACTCTCAATGTCTCTGGGTTTGTATTTGCAATTATACACAAGTTTACATACAAACTGCTTGTTTTTAGTTTGCATTTTCTGATTGTCACATTCTTTTGCTATATCAACAAACCCTTGGAGGAATGAGCCAGGGGGAGAAATAACAAGCAGAAGTGGAGTCAAAATTTTCTGTTTATTCATTTTATTTTACATTTATTATTGTTTGTGGTTTAAAATGTCAATTACATAGTTACATCAAGTCAATTACATAGTTTAGCATGGAAAACAGATATGCCAGATCACAAAATCCACCAGGGTGGAGGCGGTCATACAAGAGATTGTAAAATACTTGTGAAATTTTGAAATTTAGAAACCAATATGGTGTCAAAGAGGAAAGAAGCAATGTGTTCATTTTTCAAAGAAGAAGCTGCTCTCACAGTATTTTGAGATATTGGGGGTTGATCATCTTTCTGTCTTTTACTTTTGCTCTTGCTCGTGGTAGATGTAATCTTTGTACGATCCTTAGTTTTCTTACAATCCCCTTTTTCCAAAGCATCCAATCTATTACCCAATTTTGTCAGTTGGTTAAAAATTTCTTGATTTACCAATGCTTGTGCATTGAAATCTACTGTACCCAATGTTGACTCTTGGTCGACGCTGGTAGATTTGTTTATTTGGAGTTTTACGTCGCTTTCAACACTGTACAGGTCATATCACGACGGGTAGTTGGAAGGGCAGAGGAAACCAGTACATATAGTTCGCTAGGGTTCTGTACTGTAAACTGCCGACCAACGGCAAGCAACTACCAGCTTTCCCACTTACGGCCATGACGGGGATCGAACCCCGGCCGCAGAGGTGGGAGACGAGAGTGTTACCACTCTGCCACCGTGGCCCCTCGACGCTGGTAGAAGGCTGTGGGTTTGTATGATATGACCTTTTGGCATCATTATCAAAATCTGCCACGAGTCCAGAACAATCTAATTCGCTTTCCGAATTCGAATCCTCACTAAAGGTCACTTGCTGTTTACTATTTGAAACCCCCCCCCACTTTTTGATGAAAATTCAGAGTCACTACACAGTACCTGTACAGGTATTTGAATACTGTCACGCTTAGTTGACCTGAGATTGTACTGTTTGTCCATCGTGTGTATGCACAAAGAAAATAATATAAACTATCACATTAATATTAATGAACACACGTCTTGTAGGTAAAATACTAAAATATACGTAAAAGTAATACTGTAAAACAAAATATAATAAAATAAAGTAAAGTGATACTAATCAACCGCATGTGATGCAAAGTCCACCATCAACTGTGAGGTGAAGCTTGAACTTGAAGTTCTGAAGTTTTGAAGTTGTCCCTCTGACCACTGAAGTTGGAATGGCAGATCCCATGTGCAAGCAAAGTGACCCAAAAGAGGCCAGCCAATCAAAAACTGCCAGGTGGTCAGTTTCTGATTAGCCCTAAACTACAATAACCACTTCTTAAGGTACCCCCCCCCCCCCCCTCTTGGAGGAATGAGCCTGGTGGCACCCTAATGCCACCAAGCAAATTCCCTGGTTTCGGTACACTGTTGCACAACACTCATATAATGCATTACATGATGTCATGAATGAATTAAGACTTACCTTTTGTAAAATCAAACTAATACCCCATAATACCCAGGCAGTTTGCCTTTGCATCCTTGTTAATACAGTTTAAGTTATGTTGTGAATACCTGAAGAAAAATTAGACAGTTAAAATGCAGTCAATGAATGGCCTGACAAGTCTCATTGTATAATGTACCAACTTCAATCTCTCGTTCAACTTCTGCTTAATATAACATGCATCAAACCAGTCAGATGCTTTTTAATAGACTGTTGGAGAGTTGCAAACAAGATCTGGCTCGGTTTCAAGCACAATGGTATTTCTATGTATGACCACAGAAGTATCAAGGCTACTGTTGTAAGATGCCTGTCTTACTGGTCTAGGTGACTGCATACAAAAACTTTGTCTACCACATATCAATTCACTGATAACTGAACATTGTTCACCTTGAGATGCTGAACATTTTGTCAGCGCTGAGTTCATTTCAACATTACTGAAAAATCAAAAGAGTGTTGGTCAAATGTGATATTGAAACAGTGGTTTCGGTGCCTAAATCTGGACGTACAACAGACCCATTTTTGGGAGCGTGCACACATAAATGTCCGGGTAAAAACAACAAAACTGCAGATTTGCTATCCAGATGGGTTGGATCTAATTATAATTTCCAAGAATTGCACACATTTTGCACAATTTCATTTGTTGGACCTAAACTAGCCATTAGTAATAATAATAAGCGAGTACTGCATTTTATTAGCTGTTTAGCTGCTAGTTGACAGTATCCTAACGTCAAAGCAATGTCAAGGTTGAAAGCTGCTTTCAGGCCCATGACCAGGCAATGCTACATACTATACATACCACCAGAAAGTGTAGGCATTGAGCTTTTATGCTAGTCAGACAGTAATATTTCATATGAAAGTGCAATGCACTTTCTGGTGGTTTGTTTAGTGTTTCTATGGTTTATATTTAAGATTGGTACAGGAGCAGATAATGCTTGGTGCCCATGCATCCTTTTGGTTCCAGAAATTGACCCTTTTCGCTATGAGAGGTACCTCACTTTGAAGTAAAATTTCATGTCTTAGGTCTATCTGTATGATCATAAGATATGAATTTTCAGATTCCTGAGTAAATTTCACATAAGCATCAACCCTCAAACCACTGGGCGCTTTGGACAAAAATATATCTTACCTAGTTCCTTGACTACTGACCGCTTTCCGGGGTTCAGGTGCCGTCTTAGCTTTCAAGGTGCATGTTCCTATCCAAAGTATTAATCGTCGTGGCACCTGGACGCCTGATTGTGTCTGGAGGTATATTCAGTGTGATCAGGTAGCTCAGGTATTTAGAAATCTATTGCTTTTATATCACTACGTTATATATAATGCTCCTAACACATGGATTGAGCTTCAGGTCAATATGTTATTTCTATAATGTATTTGTCTTATTTTATGTATAATTTGTTGTGTATGATTTAAATATTTTATGTTTCAAATCTCATAATAAAATGGTAAAGTTAGTAGAAATTTCATTGGTTATGAATTTATGTTAAGTCATGGCTTTAAGATGACCTCAAAGTACATCACGTGATGAGAGTCAGGGCATTGTCAGGCATGGCCGTATGTAACATAACCTTCAAGTAGTATGTGGTTAGCTGACCTTCATACTTTCAACCTTTCTTGTCTCCCAGCAGCTGCTCCTATAGTACCAGGCGTAGTCACCCAGATCGTCAATACCTTACTGTTCCTCCTTTTCGCTCGTCAGTCTTCAAGTCTGTCAAACATTTTGATCACAGCTTTGCCTTTGATGCTCCTAAGATCTGGAATGAACTCCCTCATGATGTGCGCAGAGGAGTATCAGTTGCCTCCTTCAGAAGGAAGCTTAAAACTTACCTGTTTGCAAAAGCCTATCCGCCATAGCCTCCCTTGCCACCCTGTGATTCCTTGGTATGACCTGGCTATGTCCTCGGATTAATGTTTACTGCCTTGCTTTATGTTCAGTTGCGCCTTGGAGTCCATCAGTGATGGAGATTAAGCGCTATAAAAGTCCACATTAGATTAGATTAGAAAACTTTCATATTTCCTCCACAGGCTGAATATATGTCAAAAGTGTCTGAAACATTAATAGTGCAATATTTATGCATTTAAAACATCAAGCACATCACTTCCAGCTTAAATTGATAATTATTGAAATATAGCAAGATTTACTTCTCAATCTTGTAACATATATTTAAAATAATAATATTCATACCTGTGCACAGTTGCACATGAAGTAAATCGTACAAAAAGCTGATATACCCCAATACAAGCCTTAGTGGAAGTGGCAAAAGTGTGGAATTCAACTCAGAGAAGGTGAATGAACAAAACTAGAACTGTGTTTTGACTCAACTAAATCTAAAAATTAAATTCATCTATCTGCCTGTCATTATTACTTGCACAAAGATAATAGCATAAAGTCTAATTGAAAGTGGTCTGAACAGCAAAGTAATTCCATTACAGTGTCAAAATATAATTAATGCCCAATTTCAAACAAACAGGATTTTACCAGCAGTACCTGCCTCTACATACTGCTATTAAGCATTATAAATGTGTCATTAAACTGTGTTCCTAAAATTACCAAAAGAAAAAAAATAAACAAATAAGGTAAACTTAAGGGTATGAGTGATGTTTTGAAATGGAGAAGGTAACAGAATATTAACATTTAAATTGCAATAAATGAAGAGTATTAAATGAGAAAAAGCAAGAAAAAAATGAATTGTGTATGAAAGGACTAAGAACAGGGCACAGTGACACTGGTCACACCAGAAAATTCCCTTTGTCAAACTATATCTACCAGACACCATCTTAAAGCCCGAAAAACTCTAAGTGATCTACTGTAGTTTAAGTACAATTAGAACGTAAAATTCTAAACTGTGGCCTGGTTGGTAACACACTTGTCTTGGAACACAGAGAACATGACTCCAAACACAGGTACTGGCAGATACATAGTAACTCGGGTGACCACTTAAAATGGCGGTCCTCCTTCTTTGGGTCCTGTTCTCATTGGCAAAGAACTTCAAGGACATTGATAAATGGTCATTCTTAAGCCTCTGTCTTTCAGTTAGGGGAGTGTCAGTCACTTGATAGCTTGCCCTGTACTTGTGCAGTCAGATGGGTTTTATAGCCCTTTGAGTCCTGTAATACATAACAATGTTGCACTGAAAATACAGTACGGTACAGCAGAAATACTGTAAAAGAGAACAAGCAACTCTCCGACCTAGCAACATTCAAAATTTAAATTAATTTGTTCATTATATTTTGAGTCCAAATGGTGCTTCTGAAGCAATATTTACAATTTATTTTTTTCTTTTATATGACAATGGCGATTTTCATTTACCTTGAAATAACAATATTTATCTTTGTTTTGGCTATGATGTAACAGTACAAGCTATTTATTAGAATTGTCTCCTGGAATAAAATGGTAATATGTCACACTACCAGGAAGAATGTCATAATAGTTTTCAACAAATGATAATATTTTCTTGTTTCCCAATGCTATAATGCTGTGAAGATGAGGCTGTCCAGATTCTCTTTCTTTTGTCAACCTGTATTCCTCCATGGCATGTACTAGTCTAAGGCCTGAAAGTAATTATGTTTAAACATTTGAAAGCTGTCTAAGTTTCAATGTTTTAAAACGGTGTGCCAATGTACATTTTTGTTTGTGTACATATATATATATATGTATTCATTTATTACAGTGACATGCAATATACAATATACAAATGAGATAACCAGCAGAAATACAACATTGCCCAGCCCTGAAGGGCTTATAAATAGAGTATCTGTTGACTGTATACACACATCTAACAGTGGTGCCCATTAGTTCCCGACATTTGCTTCAACTTATAGATTTACAAGCTTCATAACATTACATGCTCTTTTCCACTTATGTGATCAATAAGATATATTAAAATGTAAAGCACACTAGTTTTTTCAAACCCCTCAAGAAATGTCTCTTAGCTTTGGATATTGCCTTTGGTATTTTATTTTTCATTATTCGTAAGTTCCAGTACCATCATAGCTTTAAAATATGTACTGGCAAATTCATAAAACAAAACAATGCATGTCTGAAAATGCACAAATCCTCACCTTTAAGAAGTGTTTAAAAACACAAAAATTCCACTTCAGGATAGTCATCGCAGACCCAGACAACTTGTATTAAGAGTTTTTTTTCAGTTATACATGTGGACATTGCCACAGAAATAGAAGCACCATGAATAAGAAACCACCTGGCACATCAGAAACCTCTAAGTTGCCCGAACAACTTTTGCAGAAATTCTGAACATATTTAGACAAAGAAACGGTCAGTTTCTTGACTGACTCAGCCGGGCAGAGAGGACTACCCAAGATGTCAATTAGGAAACATATTTTTATAGTTATTTTTTTATAGTTACGGAAAATACTTTGTGATCAATTTGTAACTCAAATTATCCATAGTATATCCTGTCTGTATGTCCCCATATTTAGACCAAATACAGCTTGTAGTGGATAATGAAATATATTTATTTTAATATTTGTGAACATTTACCTCTGTATTCTGGTAATGTGTATGCACATATTCCTGCACCGGAATGATGAAGAATGTTCCATGAAACAGGGTGGCCATCAGTGTTGTACACACAGCTGGTAGTACTTTTCTTTATGAGATGCTTTATGGTCTCCAATGAAGTTATGTTGTGGTTTTCTTCCACAGCGAATTTATTCCAGTGGTGATGGACAATTGAAGCATCTTTTTCTGATAAATGTTTTAATATAAATCCCTCTGGGAGAGATACACTGCAAAAAAATGTGTTAAATGTGAAGATCAAGTTATAGCAGTAATTTTTTTTCTGTTAAAAATAAAAACGATAAAAGCATTGACCCACCCAGTCCTGCTAGGATCGGTGACCAGTCTAATTCACAAGCATAACATTAACTTAGGGATATTTGATGCAAACTTGAGGGTTGCTAGGTATATCTATGAACAGGTTTAAAAATTGGTCAAGCTTGGGTATCCCCTATGATACTGGCATTTTAGGTCACATTTTGAATTTTAGTTTAAGAGTTAACAAGAACTTTTGAAGTTTTATGGATAGTTTATGGAATTAACATGATTTTATTATCTCATATACTTTTTGACCATTCTATCTAGCTTTTCTTAAAGGTTTTGCTCGGCAGTGGAACCACCTCCAAGGACACCACATACCTTCCAAGATATGGTGTATCATTTACACTACAGGAGGTGCAATTCATGATTAGAGGCATTGGATGAAACGGCCTTGTCTTTCAACCACCATCAAAGGTTCATATGCAACCTTGCTTTTATTTATTTATTTGGGGTTTTACATCGCTTTCAACACTGTACAGGTCATATCACGATGGGTAGTTCGAAGAGCAGAGGAGACCAGTACATACAGTTGGTCAAGGTTCTGTACTGTAAACTGCCAACCAACGGCAAGCAACTACCAGCTTTCCCACTTGAGGTAGAGGAGTGAACCGAACCCCAGCCTCAGAGGTGGGTTTATTTTATTTATTTATTTGGGGTTTTACATCGCTTTCAACACTGTACAGGTCATATCACAACCGATAGTTGGAAGGGCAGAGGAAACTAGTACATACAGTTCGTTAGGGTTCTGTACTGTAAACTGCCGACCAACGGCAAGTAACTACCAGCTTTCCCACTTACGGCCATGACGGGGATCGAACCCTGGCCGCAGAGGTGGGAGGCGAGAGTGTTACCACTCTGCCACCGTGGCCCCCCTATGACGTATGAGAATATATATTGTTTGGCTTTCCCACTTGAGGCCATGCCAGGAACCAAACCCCGAGCTCAGAGTTGGGAGGCCAGAGTATTACAACTCTGTCACTGTGCCCCACCCCCCTCAGAGGTGGCCAATTTCACATGCAACCTTGTGGTACTCTAGCAAAATGTCTGTGGACCTCCATTCTCCTTATATCGCCATATCAAACCAAAAGATGACCAAGTCACAACTTTATACACTGCATATCCCACACTCAGTTAATGTATCAAGATACACTGTACATGCTTGCATTCATTTACGCATGCTCATGGTGGGGTTGTCAGATGCGGAAATTAAAAAAAAAAATTTTTTTAATTTCTACGGGGCACTGGGACAGTGGGCCACTGACTTGAAAATTTGCAAACAGATAACAGGCAGTGATCCAAGGACAGGGACATTTTACCAAATGTGGCCTTCCATAGGGGGATACCGCCTGTAGTGTGAATGGGTTGTTACTGACTTATATTTTTCAACGGGAACACCTATGAATTATAATTATGTCACTGTAAACTTTGATTCAGGACATTGTTAACTGTCACATAAACAATTCTAGTTTGACAACCTCATGCTTGGTTTGGCCTTTGCGCATACTAAAAGGGATAAAATAACCTGTAGTTTATCTTCACTTTTTAATTTGTCCATTTTGCAGAGGCTTTTTCACATTGTTCATGACTGGAGGACTGGGCTGATCTTGATCATAGCTTTCGCAGATCTGATCTTGTAACTGCGGATCAGGGGCCTGTAAATCGCAGCATTCGTAAAATAGTTAATCAACCATATCAACTAAAGAATTCAGTGGGTAAATAGAAAGCACTCTTTATGTTTTCATTTGGTAACTATAGAGTTAATGTGTGGCTGTATTTGGTTACTTTTGTGTTTGTGTGCAGCAGTGTCCTTTGCCACAGTACCTTACTTGGTCGACACACAAGAGTTGGCCAGGCCAGAGTATTACCACTCTGTCACTGTGCCATTCATGTAGAACCATTCAGCCAGCATGAATTGTTGTGACAATTCCTAATTAATCTAAAGTAATTGTTTGAAAGTGCTGTCCTAGCTACCAATGACACTCACCAAAAGAGTAAAATCTCTCACTTGATGAGATTGAGAAATAACTTGTTATTCACCATTCAAAGAGAAGAGAATTACTTAAAGGCCCAATATGTACATGTTAATGATATGATACAGGTCTTAAAAGTGTTAACAGAGGCATCTAAAAATTGCCCTAGCAGAGCATATCTGCCATTTGTGGGCACTACATTGTCCTACCTATTTGAACAGCTACAGGGGAAAATTTCAAACAGCTGAGGTTGGCACTGTCATCACTTAGGTACTCTCAGGCCAAAACTATTCATGTTGTGTCAGAGAGTATATTACTGGTGAATAAAACCCACTCTCAGTAAAAAGAAATAGGGAGGCAATTAATTGTCAATGTCACAAATAATGGGCTTTTGTCCACTTCTGTTCCTTTTAATATAGTGACCACTTGTCAGGACAGAGTTACCAAAATAAAACAGGGAGTCTAAATTTTAAAACAGCCACAGGGATGTCATATTTCATCAAAATATTTTGTAATTGCCACTCACTTGTCCCAAGAAGGTGAGACAAGTTTTTCTGCTAAGGCACATTTTGAGAGTGAAATTGAAATGAGTAAGTTTCTTTTCAAACCTAAACAGTTCCTTTATCTAATCCTGAGCCTCAGATGTACAATGAGAGTTTTAAACCAGCTATATACTTGGATAAGATAAAAGCTCTCCCACTTGCTAATCTACATGTTGTATTGCAAGCAGCCTCTCAACAAGCCCACCCTGTTAATTTAGAGGCCAATTATACCAGTAAGACACATTGGAATGTATCCCTTGGTACAGTCCCCCCAAAGTTCCCCAACACAGTGACAAGAGATGAGGGTACTCATGTTTATTACATAACAAATGTATAGTTATAGAATATCCGTACTGTAATACACTCTAATACTAAATAATATTTACAGGTCCCATAAGTTACACATATTACTTTTTATACATGTAAAATTTTGTATGCATGAGGTACAAAGTACAATAACATATGTATGCTTTTGACAATAATACAGTATAATGAACATTTACTTATAAACACAACCTAAGTGACCCTTGGAAGGTCAAAAGGTCATTTGTAAATAGAACCTAAGTGTGACCCTTGGAAGGTCAAAAGGTCATATGAGGTGAAAGGTGAGACTGCTGTCAGTCTGACCCCTGGTCATATTTTGAAAAGGTCACAACAAGGTCACACTGATAAAACTGGGAGATTTTTACCGAAATGAGATTCCTTCACATGTTATATGAAAGTGTATAAAGTGGTTTATTTTTTATATATATTCCTAGGCAATGAGTCCCTATGAGACTTTACATATTATGACAAAATCCCTCAAACCCAAAAAGGGCATTTATAAGCAACTATGCAACAGCCAGTATATCTTGAAAAGTAGAGGAAACCAAGGATTGTGTAGTCTTATCTTCCTGTAATATAACGCCAGACGCAATCCGACGTCCAGGTGCCCTGCACCTTGATATCTTGCAAGGGGACATTGGCATTGAAAGCCAGGGAGGCATCTGAATGCCGGAAGGCATGAAAAGTAAAGAAATGAGGTGGGAATTGAAGCTTTACATTAATCGGGGACAGGGCTTTCCTGATTTTTGAGTTAATGAGGGGTTTCCAGCCACAAGCATATTTGTACTGAAAAAGGGGTTGATTTTCTGAGGGATTGTACATGGCTAGTGCTGCCTTTAAGGCACGATAAGGACACAGGGGGCTTTTTCCCAATTTAGGTAAGGAGATAATTTTGATTTGGTCATGAGTCGGAAGAGTCTTTGTCCATTTGACCAGTATTTTTACAATTTTTTTAGAAAAGAAAATATCACCAGCAGCCAGGTGCCTGGATACATCAAAAGAAGAAAATGAATGAGGAGCCAGATTTGATAATCGGAAAAAGCCAAAAAAGGCCACAAGAAATACAGCTTTGAAAATGGGGCCCATGTACAAAGTATCACAGCAATGCACTATTTTATGGAGAATTTCTAGCGAAATGACATTTTTTGTGGATACACATACTGGTCTGTTCAGCTTTATGGACTTTAGGTTATATTTTAACCTTTTATCCTCCAATATATCAGCATTGAGGCCTAGTACATTGAATTTGGCTCTAATTGCAGCCAGTTAATTTGCTACCATATTTACAGATGTTTTATTATATTTCAAACACTCCAAAAAGGCCAACAGGCCATTAACATCAACACTTTCCACAGCAATACTCTTGTATACACAGAAACTGATAGGCTTCTATGTCTGCAGGGTACTCTATGGCAGATTTATGATTTTCACCTTCCCATCTCAGGGGGGACGCCCTGTTGAAATCTAGGGGGAAGCCAAACATGAGGAGATCTATTAACTGGGTATCCCAGTAACCCTGTAATTGTTTTTGCCATTCATCTAAGTGCAATTGGGTATCAACTTTTATTCTTGCCTGTTGGAAGTTTGGTTTACCCGAGTTTGCAACAATGTTGTGAGCTGTGATTGGGGAATAATTGGGCAATTCATTAATAACCCCAGAACTGGCTTCCTGGAACTCACCCAGAGGGATGAAACCGAATTCAAAATCAGTTTGGCTTCTCCAGGCCTTAGTGACTTCACTGTTTGCATTTCTCCATGATTTCTTATCAGATGTTATGTTTAGAATGGAATGCTAAAATTTATCATCAAGGCCATTTATATCAAAGATTTTGCATTCCTGAGATTTCACTTTTTGGGTATTGTCAATATCATTGGCTCTACCGTACTGATCTGTGGTTTCATTGTCTATTTGATTTTTGACCTCCTTATTGTGGCCAAGGCCAGTATGAGCATTACAATTTTTTGCAGTACCAGTAGTATTCGCGTTTTGCAATTTTCTGACACTAGCCATGTGAACACGCTCTGGAGGTTTCGACTTTGTGTTTTTGTATTTACGTGGACTTGGACCACTTCAGCATAAGATCTGCTATTTACCTCAGGTGAGCTAACAATATTTTCAAGAGGGACACTCTTTTTTGCCTTCATTGGAGATGGCGTTCTTTTCAGAGCATTAAGACCTACCTGAATGGCTTTATACTTTGAGGTAGCCAGCAGGGCTTCAATGTGTGTGACCTTTTGTTTACAAGCATAGATGTACCTAGTTCTGAACTGTTTTTTACTGGCATCATTTTTTACAAGTTTTTTACTCATTTTAATATTACTTTCTTGACACACAGTGACTGTAGATGGACCATGAGAGCCATGACTGCTGCCCTGATGAATTTTTGCCTCAGGACAGCCAACTACTCGTTTTTTGGACGTTTTGCCCAGGTCCATTCTTTTTCAGAATGGTTCAGGATTTTCCCCCTCGCCAAAGTGGCACACTTATCATTACTCTCATGGTCCTTCTGAAAGGTACAAGACCCATTCTGAAATGGTTTACAAAACCAAGGGTTTTTCGTATTTCCCTGTTCAGAGGTTTTTACCCAGGATTTTGAGGTTTGTGAATGTCTTTGGGCATGAGCCCTTCTGATCCTATCAATTTTGTCAGAGTTATCCCAGGTTACAGCCCCCCTTTCCATATCACATAAGAGGACCGCATGGGTGGCCTTTGCATTTAGCCATGAGAAATCTGTTGCTTCAGCCATAATGTCTACCAAATATTGCAACATTTGATCTTTAGTTTTTGGGGATTTCTCATCTAACATATTTTGGACAAACCCCATTGGGTCAGATTCAACTGGTCATAGGTCACTCTTTGACGATTGTGACCACCTAATATGGTGTCTTGTGGCCAAGCCACCTTGTGTTTTACCACACAGTTGATATTACCACCTCTTTTTGATTTTAAATCATTTTTACCTGAAGTGGAAGCGTTGGCTTCCTGTAACTGACGCAACCTCTTGTCAACTTGTTTTTGAATATCAGAGGAAGTTTTCAACACATTTAAGCTAGGGACAATTGATTCATCAGATAAGGACTCAGATTCTGACACTAAATTACTTTTACAATGCTTTAATTTACTTTTGAAAAGTTACTTAACTTCCCAGTCTTTTGATGCGTCGTCTTCTTGACGGTAGCCATGTCTTCTTCCACTGAATCCAGTCTTCTGTTGACTTTCTGTAGTTCCTCCAGTATCTTTACTTGAATACTGTCTGGGGTAGCTTGGTACTGGCCATTCTCCGCGTCAGAGGACACCAAAGACATATCAGAGGATGAATCATTCGACACATGGGTGGTAGTTGAAGTTGACGCCTGCACTTCGAAATCTTGGCTTCTTCTGCAATTTCTGCCAGTTGGTGGCACATGTTTAGAGTCACACTTCCTACAGAACTTTTTATTCGGCATTATGACAAATTCTTCACTTTTATTGGTATTTATTTTTGGTAATTTTTAGTCTATGTCTTATGCATCTGAAACATAAAATTTTCTGAAGTACGCTGTCACTACAAGATTAGACTTGACTTAACAAGAGGGCAGTTTTGTATCAAAAGAATTCCAAAATACATAAGAATTCGAAATTTTTTAGTGCACAAAGTTGGAAATAAGGATGACAAAAAATATAGGTTAGACCGTCCCTCAAAGGCAGGAAGTCCCATATAGGATGGATCCTTGTCCACAAGGCACCCATTTAAGGGGAATCTCTGAGTTTCATGAGGATCCCTGTACATAAAGCATTCTTGCATGGAGGTCCATTTGTGGGTCCATGGGAATATAGTGATGGGACTGGGGGCTCACATCCCACCACAGTCCCCACCCCAAGACAGTAAAAACACAGGTTGAGGGCTCTTTATTTTAATATATATAATTAATCATGTAAAGTCATGTATATATATGGTTACTACTAAAATTTATAAACAAGTCAGATAGTATACACAGTAAATAAAATATATAAATAAAACATCAGAATTTACTTGTTACACTCATGATCAAATCATCTAAAGTCATTGTCCATACAGATCATGAGAGAAATTGTGATATAAAATGACACATTACAAATGACTCCATTACAGAGCAAGATAAACCTAAAGGTCTACAAAGGCCCCAGCAGAAGGGTTGACCTTGGAAGGTCACAGTCCAAACTGACCTGTCAAAGGTCAAACTTTGACATGACAAATGACCTCTGTAAACGAGGCTGGATTTGAAGATGAGTAATTTTAGGATTAATTTAAGGTCAGCCTAACAGCTGGAGGGATGAGACCTAAAGGTGTACAATAAAGTGTATTAAGTAGTGACATATGAAGGCCCTCAACCCCAACAGTAGGGATATTATGCATTTATAGCAGCAGCCAGTGTGGTAGCTAATTCTTCACCTGCAGAGTGATCAGCTTGGATGTAGCGCCAAACACAATCAGAAGACCAGGTGCCATGGCGCTTAATCTGTTGTAAGGGGACGTGGGAATTATAGGCAAAGGTGGCACCAGATCTTCTGAAGGAGTGAAAGGTGAAAAAATGTGGATTCAAACCCAGGGCTAAATTTACTGTCTTTAGGCATTTCCTGACCTTTGTATCAGTCAGGGGTTGCCAACCTGTGTTGCCATACACTTGAAACACAGAGGTGACTGCAGACGAGGGGTATAATTTGGAAAGGGCCTTAAGGGCCCTAAATGGACAAATGACAGGATTTTTTAGCTTTGGAAGACAAATGAGTTGTACAGTGTCCCTGTTTTGAATTGTCTTGGTCCACTTGAGCAGAATTTTTACCCATTTTTTACTGAAGAATAGGTCCTGACCGGTGAGGTGACGTGAGGGGTCAAACGTGGTTAAAGAGTGAGGAGCCAGGTTGGACAACCTCAGAAATCCAAAAAAGCCAGTTAAAAAAGCAGCTCTAAAGACTTGTGGAAATTCCAAGTCATCACAGGCCAGAGATATTTTTGATAACATGTTGGGGGCTCACATCCAACCACAGTCTGTTTGTTTCTGTTAGATGTTTAAGTTCAAATGATGAGATGTCTTTCTCAAAACCTTCAATATCAATATTTCTGTATTTTTGTATGATACCAGTTTTTTTTTTAAATAAAATATTTGAAATATTTTTGAGGTCATACAAAAGAAAATAAGGAGATGGCCTGACAGCAACGGATTTTCTCCATTGATGTTGCACCTAACATTTTATGTGGATCTTTTAATCAGCTAGAGTAACTTACATTGAACTGAAATAATCTTTAAAACATCTTCAATTTTACTATATATAACACTTTGAAATTATGCAACCCAGGTTGTAATATGTAGCGTGGACACTCAACCTAAGCCTAGTTTTGTCTGTTTTAGCATATAATTCTTGTCAACACAGATTGTGTGCAAATAAGGTCTGTGTATGTGCTGTAAAATCATGAATTAAAACACTTACAACATACAGTTATACACTTTAAAATAATTTATTGTACTTTTGATGATCAGGTGAGTCGTTTCAATTCAAAAATGCCTGCAAAATTAGTGTTAAAAGTGTTAATATATAGTTTTTAAATATATCATTTTAGGGACATGTGTAGACAGAATTGAATTGTTGAATCTTGCAAGAATTATACAACTAACTAATCATAAATGCTTCAAAATATATGGGTGTATTGTGTAAAAATCAAGCGCAAAAGTATAGAAAATTATTGTTACTGACCTATCAGTCCACACTCGGTGGTACTTATTTATCAGTTTCCAATGTAATAAAACAATCACATAAAACCATTTAATCCCATATTTAGCTAACAATGCAACAAAAACATTAAGACATTATTAGTGCCTTGCCTGGCTAGAAGATCAAATTTTCAGGTATTTTTGCTATGGTAGGGCTAGGCGTTGTTTAAGTTTGTGCTCTTTTCAGACTTTAATAAATAACTGCATGTTAAATAAATGTCACATAAGATATACAGTTTTGATTTACAACAGTGTTAAGTTAATGTCTATATTGAAAGGAATACATAGACGATATCGCAAAATATGCCTTCTAAACTTGTGGTAATATTTGGCCAAATTTTGTTGTATTTTCAGGAAAATATTAGTTGTGATGTTCCATTCAAGCTTTATAAATATCAATTCATCCTTATTACATACTTTAGGGGCCATGGTGGCAGAGTGGTAACACTCTCGCCTCCCACCTCTGAGGCCGGGGTTCGATTCCCGGCATGGCCTCAAGTGGGAAAGCTGGTAGTTGCTTGCCGTTGATCGGCAGTTTACAGTACAGAACCCCGATGAACTGTATGTACTAGTTTCCTCTGCCCTTCCAACTACCCATCGTGATATGACCTGTACAGTGTTGAAAGTGACGTAAAACCCCAAATAAGTAAAAAAATATTACATACTTTAGAGGTTACACATTATATAGATATAAGTTGTAGGTTCTCTCCAATAATTCACTGCATGATATGATCACTTTTACATTTTGGCTCCAAATTTTGACTGGGACTACCATCACAAAATGATATCTTAAGCTAAACTGTATAAATTGCTGCAAATTTCAACAAACATCTTGAGACTAAGATTGGTGGATAAAGATGGGGGGTCCTCTAAAAGTGACTTCTAGATCCCTTTGAGATTTCAGAGCAAGGACTTATAAAAGTGAACATATAACTCTACTGCAGTATAATAGTTTTACATACTTGCTGACTGGTGGTGCAAGAACATCCTTTTTGATGACTCTTTGATATTCACGGTCAACATCTAATAAGGTGCCTTTGTGATGCTCTGCCACTTCAACAAGACATGATTTAAGGATGATTGGACAAGCTACAATAATTCACCTTATATAGTTTTGCAACATTTTGCAATGAGTTTATCATTGTCAATATTGTGCAATATCTTACAGACAAAAATGTATTATATAGATGGTAGGTTGATTGGACACCTTCAATTGTTCTATTTTTTTCATTCTGTGAAATAGTTTTGAGTAAAAAGGAAATAAGGTTTCTTGATCTGGAGCTGATGCCAGTAGAATAAGCTATCAAACTATGAAAAGTGATAAAACTTTCTCAACACAAACTGTTAAACTATAGCACTATAATACATTAACTCACCGCGGTATGTAAAACATTCGTTCCAGGGAAGACATTCTTTATGCATGAGCAGATTCTTCAATGACACAGCCGGACCATGCAGATAGACTTCCTGAAACTGAATATACTCCAACTTGTTAGGGAAGTACCTATTTTGTAATGTCCTTGTCTTAATTTTGTTTTCATTAGGTGATGTATCTTCTGTTTGATGCAATGCACTAAATAGATTATATTTGTAGGTGGTTGATAGCATGTTGAATAATTCACACATCGGCGTTGAATAATTCACACATCTTTATCACGCATTAAGTTTTAATGTCCCAAAATAACCCAAATCAGGAGGCTACAGGGCCAATGTTAAGCAGATTAATATTCAATCATATCTTTGCAACATTTTGAAAATGATAATCGGCTTATCTTAGATTGCTAAACATCTTTGGGTTAGAACCTTTTTTGACTAAACTTTTTTCCTTGTTACATTCTCTTTTCCATACTTATTTACAATACTTTTGCATTGCTAGGATCACTTTGCTCTGTATGTTGAAGTCACCCCTCTCTTTTCTATAATGTATTCTTTCCTTCAGGTGATCCTCTCTATATTTTGGCTTCAACTGACCTGATCAGGTTTCGGTAACTTTGTTGTAACTTATGTTATTTAATTTCCTTGGTGTGAATAAATGCAACACAGAAATGATTATGTAGTGAGTGTAGAGTGTATTACACCTTTTACTATAAATGTATAAAGAAAAAGTTTTGTATTTATTTGTAAAATGCAGAGTAATGTTACTGAACTGTATGAATGTACTTGTAACTGCATGAATGTAATTGTGCAAAAAAATCCAGTGGAGTATTTGTATTCTTCTGGGACATATATATTACCAGTAGTTTATAGATTCTGTATATCAACTTACCTTACAGTTATTGTATGTTAATATAGAGTATAACCCTTTATCTGTTGTCTGAATTTCTTTAGGGGTCCTAGGGGGAACTGAAGGGATTACGTTAAGGTGTAACGTAACATAAGAATGTGGCTCATGCATTTGATAGATTGAAAAGTTGCTTGGATGATGTCAAAATGTGGTTATCGGCTAAACCCAGATAAAACTGAATTTATCATTTCCGTTCTAAATTATGATGTGAAAAACTCAACAAATCTTTTCCAGTTAATATTCTTGGTCATTTCCTCTCTCCTGTAGGGACAGTCAGGAACCATGGCGTATGGTTTGATAGTGATTTTTTTCCTTTTAAAGGCATGTCCAGAATATTTACAAGTGTTGTTTTGCTCAGTTCAGGGCTCTTAAGCGTCTCAGAGGCTCAATTCAGGGCTCTTAAGCGTCTCAGAGACTGTCATGCTACTCTTATGGCTGAAAATGCTTTAGTTGGGAGTCGACTTGGCTACTGCAATTCCTTGTTTAGGAGTCTCTCAGCTCTTGATCTTCGTAAGCTGCAATGTGTTCAAACTAGTCTGGCTAGAATTCTAAGACACCACTAAGTATTCACACATCACTCCTGTTCGGAAGATTCCATTGATTGCCTATTGAACACCATTCCATTTTCAGGACTGCCTTACTGGTGTGCAAGTTCCTACATAGTGGTTATCCAAAATACTTTGTACCTTTCCTTAAACCTAGACATAGTGTCTATAATACACATTAAAGCCAAGCTGATGGTGTGTTCCTTGAGGTCCCACACTATGCCCCTGCAGTATATAAGTCCTCTAAGCATTTTGGCCTCAGCTTTGCCTTTGATGCTCCAGAGCTTTGAAATGATTTGTCTGCTGATGTACATATGGCCACTTCTCTCCACTCATTCAGAAAAAACTCCAAATCTAAAGCTCAAAAAAGTTCAAATCTTTGCACAGGCATATATACCTTGATTCATCCTGTTTCCCAGTTTCTCTCCATGGTGCTGATCCTTGCTATGTCTCAGGTTAATAATTACGGTTTTCTGCTTTTTCTGTTTTGTATGCCTAGAGTCTATCTTTAGATGGAGATTAAGTGCCATAAAATACTATTAAAATTAGGATTTACCACATATATGAATAGTGTATTTGTACCATTTTGAATGTAAACGAAGATAGACCTACCCTTGATTGCCTTGGTATAAGCTGCAATGGCCTTAAGACAAGTGCAGTAAAATGAGGCCATTTGTCTACAACAGCTTCGTACCTCCACAGACCTTTAATTGTACTGTGGAGTGTTCCCAAAACATCTGCTTCATTCTGTCAAAACAGCCACAAAGCAAGCTGCAATTGTATTTTCCAATCAACATACTGGGTACTATTTTGTTTCCCGCAAACACTGTCAGATATGTTTGGATTTTATTCAATGTAGGGTTCTTACTTAGTAACCATTGTAAGGTTTGTGGAGATTGCAGATTCGTGACCCAAAACAGATTACAAAAGATCTGTGTGTGAAGCTGCACTACTAGATTGGGACATCCATTTTAACAGTCGCCTTGACTACTGTAATTCACTGTGCAGATGTCTTTGCAAGTTCAATATAAAAAAGCGATAGTGTGTCAAACTAACATGGCTAGACTTATAATAAATGTCCACGAATATTCAAGAATCCCATCTAATTTTACACGTCTAAACTGGTTGCCTATTGAACTATGATCCATTTTCAAAACAACTATAATGGTGTCCAAGTATTGGGCTGCCAATATATTTCAGTTTCTACCTTATTCAAGCATTGTGTATCTTCAGCACCAGGCACAGCAATATTCATAGAAATTACAAGGAGGTTCCATATTTCTTGTCTTCACTGCACAAATTACAAAAAAGGGGTTTAGCCACAATTTTCTGTTAGGGTGTTTAGGCACCTCAGTCCTGCCTCGGTCAGGAACCCAGGTGAGTGGCTTTTATAGTGGTACCACTTGAGGAAACTAGACCAGGGTTTAATTTAGTGATGTGGTTTTCGGGGGGGGGGGGGTCCTGGTAGTCATTGGCAATGCTAAAACAAATTAAATAAGATTGTGTATAATTAGTCAAGAAAAGGTGTCAGGGGTCAGGATCGACCATTTTCTTTGTGTATATTTTGGGGGACCCCATTTGTTGTCGTATCAAAATCTTATTGGATTAAGAATTGTTAAGCCAAATCCCACATCAGAATGAACTTTGAAATCTAACGGAACACATGATAAAGTCTGAATTTGAATTTATCTCACATGATTTTACATTTTAGTTTTTATAAAGTTTGTGAGGCTTTTAAGTTGTTAATATATACATAAAAGACAGTCATTTAGGCAACTGATGTTAAATTGTGATATAACATGGAATGGAACTTATGAACAGGATAACTTATGAAACAATAGTGACTGTTGAATTTTGCTGTTGACTTCTGTTGCACACATACATTGACTCCTGTCTAGTTGTCAACCACAGGCTAATCAACCCACCGGAAAAAGTGAAAATATTTTGATCAAAATCAGAGTGAGTCTGAAGATAATAAATTCTTAAGAGATGCTGCCGTCGTAGGAGCAGGGGCTTCCAAAGAAAAGGATGCAAGGCTACAAGGCTGTAGGGCAGCTGCAATGGGTGACACAACAATTGGAACAAATAGAGGAACACATGGCTGAAGGAGCATCCATAAGCCAGGACAGCAGAGAGTTAAGTACAGGTGTCATTTCTAAAGACTTAAATATGTTCTTCAAGAGTCATCTGACTCGTTTGCAGATGAAACACCCACACCCACAATGCAACAGCTAATGTCTGATGACCACCAAGTAGATATGTGTTGACACCACAAGTATTTCAGGTAAAGACAAATATACACTTTAAGTTGCAGAGGGGGGTAACGTAGAAATACAAGTGAAAAACAAAGTTTCTTGGCCACAAGTGGCAATATTAGGTGATGCTAGTAGACAGAAACTGAAGTATGACCAATTGTCAATTACACAATAGGTACAAGATTTCAGAAGAACTGTGCTAGAGGAAAGATCTGAAAAACGTAAAAATGTCATGATTGATTATTTGAGTGACAAGTTGTTAAAGCTGCACATGATGTATTATTGTGTGATATGTAGTGGTGTGCATTATTTTGGGAAGGTCAAGAAAGAGTTGACAGGATAAGAAGGACCTTTGCCCAGAAACATACAGTCAGTAATATTAAATACATTGGCAAAATAATGAGTCAAAACAAAGACCTTGGTTTTGCAAATATTACCAAACTGGGACATGTCGTTACAATAAAAGCTGTCACATATAAATTAAAAGTATTAGGCAAGGGAGGGTTACAAAGTTGGCATCAGTCGAGCATTTCATCAGATTAAAGTGGACCCCCGATATTACAACCATTTCAGCGTCTAGTGGGACAGCATTTACCTGGATATGCGTCTTCCATTTTGGATGCGTCATGGATTTATTTTTCCGGAGTCTCAGTGACGTGGTGCGTTATGTAATGCGTTCCAAGGGCTTTAAGATTATTCATTATTTTGATGACTATATTGGCGTTGCATGCAAATCCTTTGACTGCTTGCGTCAATTAATGCAGGACTTAGGTCTTACTATTAGTGCGAAAAGCTGGGCTATCCAAGTACACAGGTTATCTGCTTTGGTGTCTTGATAAATACCCAAAATGAAATAGTAACTATTCCTTATGAAAAAATGAAACAAATACTGAAAACCATTAATGAATTGCATCACACAAAGACTTTCAAAAACATCACCTACAGTCCTTGTTGGGCCTTCTGCTTCCAGTCCCCAAGGTCCCCCTCCCAACAACAGTGAGACACACTGGAGGGTTAACTGTTTATTACACATTTCACTGTATGATCATCAATAATTATAATACAACTAATCTATAATCTATATACACTTACGTGTTATATAAAATTATGTAAATAAACCATGGTTATTATAAATCACAGTTAGATTGCAACATCACATTTAACTTTGTACGTTAAAGTTACGTATAACATATAGTGAAATTTATATGAAAATAAAATACACAACATTTGAAAAACATAATAAATTAGTTTGCTCATAACCTAAAATACTAAAACATAATTGTGGTATATACTGTATGTTCCCATTTAACCACACTGACTGTGCATGATGACTGGTAACATTGAACATTAGTGCGCCCATTGTGCAAATTACTGAGGGCACTATAGACAGCCAATCAAAAAGTCAGAACCTGAATGATTATATTTGAACTTAACGTTGACTAATATAGAATAAAATAAGTAATGCATCTTATTAAAAATCTCCCACACTTTATTAAGAATATCCCCATGCATACTAGGATAGGGGAGGGTGGGAGGGAAAACACTGTTTCCTCTCCTGGTTTCAATTTCAAAGTGATCTTTGTAAACAACCCATGTCCCTCCAATTATGTATCCACCAATGAATCTAAGTGTAACTCTTGTAATTATGGCGACATGCACAATGTTTACAAACAAGACGTAACCTTAAAATAGACTGGTGCCCCAAAAATTATTTGGGGATCTAACCCACGAAGGGAAGAGGCCCCCAGGACTGACCCCTGCAGTGCCCTGACACTGCAAAAGACGGTCCCCAAGGTCCCCCTCCGAACAACAGTGAGACACACTGGAGGGTTAACTGTTTATTACACATTTCACTGTATGATCATCAATAATTATAATACAACTAATCTATAATCTATATACACTTACGTGTTATATAAAATTATGTAAATAAACCATGGTTATTATAAATCACAGTTAGATTGCAACATCACATTTAACTTTGTACATTAAAGTTATGTATAACATATAGTGAAATTTATATGAAAATAAAATACACAACATTTGAAAAACATAATAAATTAGTTTGCTCATAACCTAAAATACTAAAACATAATTGTGGTATATACTGTTTGTTCCCATTTAACCACACTGACTGTGTGCATGATGACTGGTAACATTGAACATTAGTGCGCCCATTATGCAAATTACTGAGGGCACTATAGACAGCCAATCAAAAAGTCAGAACCTGAATGATTATATTTGAACTTAACTTTGACTAATATAGAATAAAATAAGTAATGCATCTTATTAAAAATCTCCCAAGCCCAACATTACAGTCCTTGTTGGGCCTTCTGCTTCATGTGCATAATTGTGTAAACCATGCGCATGTTTTTCCTGCATCCCAGGCTAGACCTGCTTAGATTTACTCATGGTCATACACAAATTTTACTTACTTCTGACGTCCATTGTGATCTGAGATGATTTAGAAAATCCCTACCTCTTTATAATGGGATCTGGTTATTTTTACCCAAACCAATAGGTTTCAATGTCAAATTAGATGCTTGTCTTTTACTATATGTACTTGGATGCCCCAGCTTCTTTCAGAAATTTTGCAATCATCCTGCTTGAAATAGTGAACATTTTATGGGCTGTTAGAATATTTTCCCTACACTGGCAGGGACGAAAAGTAATTTATAATTTGCCTGTCGAATCTTTGACCATTCAAATATCAAATACTTTATCCAGTCATAAAACATCTATTGATCTATGACCTTGACGCAGCACAATATCATTGATACAACTAATGTTGTCTTATTGTTATCTTTGGGGGTTTGGACTGTGCATTTGATGCTCCAACTTGGTGGGATGAGTGCCGTGAAAACATTGTGCACTGCAGTTTTTTTGCCAGCTTACAGGCAAAAATTTAAGACATGCGTCTTCAATAAAGCTCACCCTCCATAGCCCACCTGTTTCCTTAGGGTCTCTGGTGTTGATCTGCTATTTCTCTGGATTCTGAATTTTTCTTTTCTCCTCACTCTATGGCTCTAGCACATCAGAGTCATATGATGGAGATGTGAAGTGCTATAACAGTACTCAATGAATTACATTACACTACTGGCAGTATGGGTTATTCCAATTCCAATTCAACTTTTATAGCACTTAATCTCTGCCAGAGTGACAGACTCTAAGGCGCAACATCATAGGTATAGTCACAAAAATCATCGTCCTTATCCATAGCAATGGTCGACATGACGGAGAATATTTTGCATAACACCTAAATCTTCCATGTACTGTCAAACTTTTGAGGGAAGATGTTGCATACTGTGACACTGCGGAAGAACCACGGAAGATCCTTAGAAATATTGACTAGTTGAAAGCTGCCATATACACAACTATGAACGGAATTTGGAAATAATACATGGCTAAACGTGGCTCTACAAGCACCATCATCCCTTTGAGGTCTGGCAGTACAAGGCGGAATTAGTGGTTATATCAATTCCTATAAATATAGCCCATTCTGTCTGCATTGTAATTGGAGGATTAAAATAAACATGTATGGTATAAACTAAAAGGTTTATAAATTATTATCTTTCTTGACCTTGAGATAGAGAAGTAGTCATGACCACTCATCCGGTAATCTATTCACCTGTTTTGATTCATCTGTCTTGAACTTGGATTTGAATTTGATAGCTGGAATGAGGTTACTATTTGAACAAATGTTTATGCAAAATGAATGGTTGTATACTAACCTTATATCTTGTCAGGATCTGTTGATATAGATGCTTCAAATCTGACGTTCTTTTCAGAACTTTCATTATATTTGGTGACATGTACCTTCTGGTGGAGTTTACGAAATGCATCTTTTTCTTCTTGATATAATTTTTTTCTTTTTAATTTATGCAAGTTCAAACTACAATTTTCATTAATCATTCATCACAAATGTAGGATCCCATGAAACTTAAATCTGTCATTTTTTTATTTTATGTAAATTAATGGTAATGTAATGTTGATATTCTTAAATCAAAGTTATTTTTATCATCCAATTTAAAATACGTGGAAAGGCCATAATAAAGATAGTTTTTTCCCAACTCTCACAAAAGATAACTTTTCACTAGGGTTAATAGGCGCAGATTATGGGTTATATATCCAATAATAAAATATTATTTTTGATTCATTTGGTATTGTATTTATGAAAGTTTTCTTTGACCTGCGATCAACTTTGCCCCTTTAGAATAGAGCTAACAGTTGAAGGTGAGAGACAAGGTCAGACGAAGGTCAAGTTAGAAGTAGCAAGTGGGAAGCCATCATTCAGTTTCTGGGCTTTTATTTAGATGTTAGTGTAATATGAATGACTAGATACAGGGTACTTAAAACATTTTGTGTTTGAACATAAAACATTTTTAAAACCACCATACAGGGGTCAAGCACCCCAATGAAATAATAAGTACAGCAGCAAACACTGAAAACATATAATAATAAAGTACACCACACATCACAATCAGAAAACAAAAAGATAAAGTTGCTAACCTCAATAATAAAGTTACTAATCACAGTACATTTTTAGTCATTTTTGTGTAAGGCCTAATGAGAAAGCTTCTCTATAAGGTGGCTGGCCCAGGCACGAAAGATCAAAATCTTGTCAAAAGGTCAAGTTACAGAGGGGCTACCAGGCTCTTTCTGGACAAACCTATCCCGAATACACCAAAGTCTATATCCATCCAGGAGGAGAACTCCCTTATGCTGGGACAAGTATAAGGTGTCAGGGCAAAGGTGCGTACTGTGAAACGGATTACGTACATGGGTAACCTTAGTTTACCAAGCTAAGGAGAATATCAGAAACACAGGAACCAAGATCATCCCTCTAAGTGGATCAAGTTTACAGGTTGAAAAGTCATAATCTTGTCAAAATTTTCCAATCTAGAGGGTCACCCTGGTCCAGCCTGTTATCCCAGAAAACTCTGGGGCCTATGTCAATCCCAGTGGAGAACTCCCTCGACTGTGGGAGCAGGAGGGGTCAGGGCCATAAAGGAAAGCAAATTGCAACAATTCCCTACCCTTACCATCAATAAAAAGTGGGGAGGGGTTCGTCTCAGAGTTCACAGGCACAGAGTTTGTAGGCAAATTAAAGTGTGCTAGGGATGTGTTGGTGGGTAAAAAGTATTTGTTTCCACTTCGAATGATAAAGTTAAAGTGATGGAGGGGAATTCGATTATGGTCATTGAAGTGTAACACCGGAGGTGATTGGACAATATCAGTAAACAATAATTGCCATAATTGATGCAGAAATAAATAGGAGATTAAATTTAAGGCAGCCTCCCAACTGAAGGCCCCTTTACAGGCCGTGCTACCAACAGTTGAAGATGAGAGGCAAGGTCAGACAAAGTCATGTTAGAAGTAGCAAGTGGAAAGACATAATTCTTTTTCTGGGCTTTCACGGAAATGTTAGTATAATATGACTAGATACAGGGTTTTTAAAACATTTTGTTTGTGAACGTAGAACATTTTTGCCTCTTTAGGATAGGGCTAATATTCAAATCCTAGATAGGATAAAATAGAATCCAATGTCATGACAGCTTCTGACAGTTTTGATTGATACTCTTAAAAGCTGAAAGGTTAAGGAAGCCATGGCTTCCCAACTATATTTCACATTTTGAGTATAACTCTTCATGAATGCTTTGAATGTTGAAAATTTAAATCAATCACTAATTTAACGAACTTGGCATAGTGACATGTATTCCAAAAGGTGGGACACTAAAAGAATTCTGAGAAAAGTAAGGTTCAGTTACACTTTTGGATATGGATTATAAAACATTGCCAGGAAATTTGGGTATGAGAATGTGTTACAGTTTATGGGAATGGAGTTCAGTTGGAAGAGTGACCCCTCTGACACTTGCTTATGTAAAGTACCTCCCCTAATATTCCTGGTAGCATTTCCTTGAAATATCTTTTAACATTACTATGCACTCTAGGGCCTTATAAATTCAAGCCCCAAGTTTGCCAATTTTGTGGGCTCACTTTTCAACAAAGAAAGTCCTTTGGATTGTTAAATAAGAAAATAGATTAAGAAAGAGATGCATCAAACAAAAGCTTTTAGCTTTCTACCAATTTCTAATTTGCAACGATGATGCATGGGACACAGTCTGACACCATCTAAAATCCTGACATAAAAACTTGGATCCAGCGGAAGTTCATAAAGAAGTCAAATCTACTTAGTTGTACCACTTTCAGAAAGCAAGATTCAATTGACTGCCAGTATTAACGTTTAACTGTTTGAAGATTATGTCAAGGCTTTTGGAAGTACCAACGCCTTTACTTAATAAAAGTCACCTTTCCGCTGGATTTGCCTCATAATTATGAACATAACTTGCAGTCCTTTGGAGAGAGCCATAACTCCGACACCAAATTACCATCTCAAGTACAGAATATTTTAGACAGTGAAATCAACCATGTGGGTATCTATGGCCCTTATGAACACGCTCAGTAAGGCTTTTCCACTCAGATATCCCCATTCATGTCCAGGGAGAAATCTAATAGCCAGAACAGGTGTACTAAAATTGATTTAAGCTCCATAATACTTTCACTTCAGGTAACGTCTATTTAAACACATTGTACACTCTATAATATCTTACTATTGATAATATCACTGATCATCTGAATAGCCTGAACAAAGACTCTCATATTTTTTAAATTGATTTATCCAGGGCATCTTGCCAACTGAGAATAGATCATAGGCACTACAACTTTCTCTGCTTAAAAAGGGAGGGCAAGTATTGCTCATAATTCTATTGCCCGTTTGGGCACACATCAGGCAGTATGGCCTGTACTAGACTTTCCAAATTCTTTAGTCATATTATGAGACGGCAGAGACACATAATAAGTAATTATGTGGACTACCATGTAGGGATTAATCCACTTTGAACAGTTAAGAATGCAAAACAATTTATCAAAGATCTACTTAAACATTTAGGTTTGCCCATCAGTGAATCAAAATTAGAGCCTCCTAGTAGCAGTTGTAACTAATGAGGGTACCTATCGTTAATTTCTTTATTTAATACTATTTTCTGAAATTTAAAAGGGAAAAGTACCCATTACCATTGTATGCTTGTAATTTGATGAATTGATAATGAGTAGAATACAATTTTCACAAATTTTCACTTGTAACTGAAAACTACGAAAATTACAGTTTAACCTTTTGATCTTTCAACTTTGAAAAACAGTTACAGTGTAAATTGATATAAAGGTAAACTGGTCGACTTTTTTCAGTGGTACTTCCTGTTAATCTAGAAATCTTTTGCTTAAAAGAGACAGATTCAATGTGGTAGATAATAATCAAAGTACACACTGTTCATTACTTTATATACAGAGAAACAGTAAAAGGTAAAGCATCTACTTCTGTTTTACTGTTTTACTGTTTTATGGTTTTGGAATACTATATTATCTCTCTTTAAAAGAGAAAACAGCCTTTTTCCTTTAAAGCGTTTGTGGTATATTTTAGCAATTTATACTTTTTTCACAGCCAATTAAGTGAAGGTCATTTCCTAAGTAACCACTGTAGTCTTGGTTGTGACGTCACAATACAAAATGTTAACATATAATTGGGTTTTAAAGCTTTTATACTGGCATATAATGAACTATTCCCAAACTGGTTGCTAGAATTTATTAATGTTTGATAAGTGGATGAAACAAAATAAGGACTTTAAGGTCACCACTGCTTTATGGTGACCTTAAACTCTCAACAATAACTCTATTACAGCAACTTTAAAGTTGCCACTTATAGGGCCAATAATAAAAAAATTACTTTGAGAATTTCAGTTATAATTGGTATCTGAGTGTTACTTGGACCTTAAAAGCTGTATACTATAGGGTGGTCTTAAACTCTGAACAATTATGACTTTAAGGTTATCCATTCAAAGCCCAATTAAATATAATTGACATGACAGATTCTACTTTTTTTTGGTAATGCAGGTGTTCCACTGGAGCCGACCTTACAACTCTATGGTCAGCTTCAAAAATCTTTAAGGCCACCCTAAAGTATACAGTTTTCAAGGTCCAAAGAAAATATGAAAGTACCAATTATAGCTGAAATTCGCCAAGTATTTTTTTCAATTTTTTTTTGCAGTGCAAGTGGTAACCTTAAAGTTGCTAAAATAGACTTATTGCCAAGAGTTTAAGGTCACCAGAAAGTGGAAGTACGCTCCATACTTTGTGTCATCCACATACCAAATATCAATTAAATTCACTTGGCAATTTCAACTCTTTTAAGCCCATTCACATGTTAAAATTTGCACTGTGACGTCACAACTGGCCTACTGTGATTGCCAGGGACAAATTTGCACTGTGACGTCACAACTGGCCTACTGTGATTGCCAGGGACATGACCTTCACCTAATAAGCTGTGGGATACTTGGAAGGCCAAAATATACCATAAACAGTCAAAGGAAAAAAGCCTTTTTCTGTTTCAAATCCTGACTCTGATACAGTTTTAATAATTATAACCAGTCATTAGATAAAGGCCAAGAATATAGTATTTCAAAACCATAAAACAGTAAAACAGTAAAACGGAAGTAGATGCTTAACCGTTTTGTGCTTCTCTGTTAATATATATAGGTAAAGTAGTGAATGGTATGTACCTTGATTGATCAGCCCTCTATTTACTGGCATAAAACAATTTAAATGTGTGTTACTATTTCTTAAAACAATCAAACAGTAAACAGAAAAGGAGTATTAACTCTTTGTAAAAAGTTCTGAATATGGAATGGTTTTCAGATTAACAGTAGGTACCTTGTGACATTCACATAACGGACAGTTCCAATGCTGCTTGGTGTATTAACATTTGGTAAGTGGATGACACAAAGTATGGGGAGTATTTCTGCTTTATGGTGACCTTAAACTCCTGGCAATAAGTCTGTCATAGCAACTTCAAGGTTACCACTTGCAGGGCCAAAAATAATAAAAAGGCTTGGTGAATTTCAGTTATAATTGGTATATGGGTGATATTTGCACCCTGAAGCTGTATAATGTAAGGTGGCCTTAAATCTGAACAATAGCAACTTATAAATGACTTTAAGGTTATCCAAATCAAGGGTCATTCAAGCAAAAGGGACTTGACAGATTCAATTCATTCATGGCCGTGAATAGTCCCAGAGAGAGACCCCCATACTATTTTTTGTAGAAATTAATTAATTTAAGGTAAAAAATACTACTTAAAGTAATGTTTTGCATGCCACTAAATATTTTGAAATAAATGTTTTCATAAAATAATTTATTCTGGTACCTTTTAAAGAATAGTGTTCTGTACAAATTGTGGATCAGTAGCTCTTGTACCAATTGAGTACTGGAAAATTTTAATTAATAATAGGCGTATAACTTGCAAAGTATAAGGAAACTAAAACACATCAATGAAACAATAAATAAAAGTCTCAAAATGTAGATATCTATACATAGACATTTGTAAGTCCTATGAATTATATGTTAAGGACAAGCTCCTGTTTGTGTAGGTTTTTTCATCTGGTGTTAATAAGGGAACATGTACCAGTGAAATTCACTGGGTTTTTTATTTTAGGCCCTGTAAATGATTAGCCTTAAAGTTGCTATAATAACTTTTTGGCTGGAGTTTAAGGTCACCATAAAGTAGATGTACTCATCATAGTTTGTTTCATCCACTTACCAAATTTTAATCAATTCCTTCAAAATTATATGCCAATATAAAATCTTTAAAACCCAATAATACTTTTAAATTTAGCATTGTGACTTCACAATCAACACCACGGTGGTTACCAAGGAAATGACTTTTATTTGATCGGCTTTAAAAAAGTATAAATATCTAAAATATACCATAAACAGTCTAAAGAAAAAAGCCTGTTTTCTGTTTTGAATCTTTACACTTATACAGTTTTCCTAGCTAGATCAAGTCAAAATGTAAATAGGAAGAACTCTGTATTCCAAAAACCATAAAGCAGTAAAATGGAAGTGGGTGCTTTACTGTTTTGTGTTTCTTTATATATAAATAGTTAAAGTAGTAAACTGTATTTACCTTGATTGACTGGTTCACTACACATTAAATCATTTTAAAGACACTAGATTAACAGATGGTACCACTGAAAAATTTCAACTGTTTTGCTTTTTTATCAATTACACGTTAACTGTTTTTTCAAAGTTGAAAGTTTAAAGGGTAAACTGTAGTTTTCAAAGTTTTCAGTTGCAAGTTAAAATTCATGAAAATTGTATTCTACTTATTATTAATTCATCGAATTGCAAGCATACAATGGTTTTAGGTAGTTTTCCCTTTAAATTTTAGAAAATAGTATTAGGTAAAGAAATTAACGGTAGGTACCCTCATTAAGGTGATCCAGTAGTGCCATACATTTTTATTTTAGTTGCAGAAATACTTACTCTGTTGATAGAATACAACCCAGATATCACAGGAATCAATGTGGGACAAACACAAATAAAACTCTCACAATTCGCGGATGACACCACCATTTTATTAGATGGAAGTGAAAAATCCTTGCAGGCTACCCTAAATACTCTTGAAATATATGGTCATTTATCAAGTTTAAAAATAAATACAGAGAAAACAAAACTTATTTGCATTGGAAGTATGAAAAAATCACCGAGTAAGGTGAATGTAAACCAGGAAATGTGCTGGGGGGAAAGCAAATTTAGTCTTTTAGGGATACAATTTTCAGTAATTCTAAATGACATTCCACACATAAACTTTGACATAGCTATGACAAAAGTTAAAACGGAATTAAAATCTTGGAAATTTAGATTACTCTCACCCCTTGGAAGAATAACACTTCTTAGAACATTAATTCTACCAAAATTTATTCACTTGTTTTCTTCATTACCTGTACCTCTGTCAATTCTTGTTGAAATTAATATAATATTTTACAAATATCTGTGGAATGGTAAACCAGACAAGGTAAAACGAGATACAATATGTAAAGATTATTGTGAGGGTGGTCTAAAAATGATAAATGCAACATTTTACAAAGAGAACAAGTTGGGTGCAATATACTACATAAAGAGGTAAAGGATCTAGAAAATATCACAACTTTTGGTGGAGAATGGTGTGCAAACTACTATAAAATATTAAATCCTTTTTGGAAAGCTGTTTTTAGCTACTGGGCAGATTTTTGTGCATCACAACAAATTGTATCCAATAATGATATCTGCAGTAGTGCTATTTGGTTTAATAAACATCTGAATTCCAAATATATTCATTTCCCAAATTGGTCAAAGAAAGGAATGAATTTTGTAAATGATATAATTGATAATAAAGGCAACATATGGCCCTTACAGATCCAGAAAGAAAAATATGATTTAAATATCAATTTTCTGCACTATTATACTGTGCAAAGTTTAGTAAAAAAATTGTTGTTAAAAATAAAAAGGGAAATAATTTTGAAATTAAGACACCATATATACCTTTTCACTTGAAAGCTGTTTTAAAGCCACAACAAAATAAAAAAGCAATCTATCCGTCGTTGTGTAAAAGTAATGACACAACAGCATGGAATGATATGAAATGGAATGTTGACTTAGAATCAGATATTGATAGAACAAAATGGAAAAATAGTTATACGGCATGTTTCTTTACCATAAAAGATAACACATATATATGGCTTCAATACAGAATCATAAAAAGAATACTAGGAAAAAACTATTATTTGAAAAAAAAAATCTCCAACAGCGATATTTGTCGAATTTGTCATGAACATACTGAAACGCTTGTACATCTTTTTTTTCAATGTAACAAAGTTTCTGACCTATGAACAAATATAAAACATTGGGTAGAATGTAAGACCAAGATTCATTTAAACTGGAATAAGATAACTTGTATACTTGGATACAGTTTCTGTGATGCCAATTTCTACCCACTGAATTTTATACTTATGATTGTAAGACAATATATTTTTAAATGTGCATTAAAAATAGAGACCTAAATGTATACCAGATTCAGATAATCGCCAAAGAAAAATATCTCGAACAGGAACTATTATCTAAATTGAATAATGATAAAGAAATCTTTGAAAAACGATGGTCAGTTTTGAAAGGAATTTTTTTTAGAAATTTAACAAAATGTAAAATGTGTCAGGGATCTTATGCGACTCCAAGGACATCTGACAGAGGAAGCTGCCTCCTTCAGGTCACAGCTGAAGTCATACCTCTTTGGAAAAGCATATCCACCCTAATTTTCCATTCTTCTCCTGCTCTCTCCACGGTGCTGACCCCTGTAATGTCTCTGGTTTATGAATATTGAACAATGTTTTTGGTGTCTGTCTTTTGACAGAGATCAAGCACTATAAAAATTATTTTTCAAAATATAATAATTTCAACTTGACTCAAGTAATTACAGCTCCCTCCACTGTTCTTGGTATCCTTGGGGGAGAATTAATCGAAAGCTGGTGGAAGCTTATAGGACAAAAAACCTAGGCTGTGTAGAAAGGGATGCTGTCTCTTTCACAGTCTCTTGTGAGTCTATGAATGTGGATTTTCAACTTCCAGACGTAACAATCTGATCCACTTTTATAGAATGGCCCAAAATATCCATGGGTAAGCAACTATATTCCGGCCATTAAGGCCTTGTTTAAGTGATTTGATGTACAATCTTCAGTGTTTGAGCACCCAAAGGTTAGATCCATGTTAAGAGCAGTGGAGGTGCAAGTTCACACTACAACAACTCAGAATGGCATTGCAAGTTTTACCACTTCCTTCTATATTTTATACCATCTATTTGTTTGCATTTGTCAGGTTCTTCAGAAGTGAAATTTGGCCCTTCTTCCAGAAATATTTTTGATATCAAAATTTTACGCCAATTTTTTTTATAGTCTTAGTTAAGTAGTCTAAAACTCTTCAGATTGGGGCCAAGGGCACGTATATTATCTCACCATCTGTGCCTAACTCCCCATTTTGTCTATTGGCTGCCTTCAGGGCCTGGTTCCCGCCTCTTCCATTGCTCCTCTGTTTTAGACATCCTTGGATCCCATTACATAATCCCAAATTGGATTACATCTTCACAAACTCCTCCTTCTTCTGGATCCAAATCCAAAACATTTTCCATTTCACATCTTTCGTAGATTATGACCGATTCTTGCTTCAAAAGTAATACAGAATTACAACCAATCAAGAAGCATGGGGCCTGGAACAACGATGCAAGCAATGCTACTAAAGTGCCTTATCCATTCACCACTTCTTCAGTAGCCACCCCTTTCCAACGCATTTTAACCTAGTGGTTATTCTACACTGCAGGTTTGGTGCTAAATGGTTAATGTTTCATTGAATTAAGATTTTTTTCAGCGTAGTTTACATGTTTTCTGCACAGTATTAATTGTATTTTAGTATATATTGTGTATTCTGTACCAGCCTGACCTCAATATGGAAAGCAGGTAGTTGCTTGCCATTGGGGAATACAGAACCTTGACTAACTGTATACACTGGTTTCTTTTGCCCTCCCAAATACCTATCATAATATCATTGATGCAAAGGTACTAGGTGTGACGTAAAACAATAAATACGTAAATATGACTTCATTCAACGTAATCCATGGAGTGACAAAAGTGCTCCACAAATCAGATTTAAAAGTGCCTTTATCCCACTAAAAATTATTGGTCCAACAGGTCGGCAATATGTAAGGGAAATCCTTCCTTTTGTGTGGTCAGATTTGACCGGCTGTCACTCCTTAAAGGTCAAAGGACGGTACCCAGAGACAAGTGCTTATGAAATGACTGGCACTCCTCTGATGTGGTGATTTTTGACTTGGACCTCTCCTTCATGGTCCATCGAAGGTAGACGAACTTGAAGGTATTTATAACTAGCTGATTATTAGTCTTAACATGTATTTCCAGTGGATACAAATATGTATCAGAACTCTGATGCTCTTGACTAAGTTTTATTAGCATTTGATTGCATGCTGTTTGTTCATAAGCGATAAGTTCAAGTGTGTCTGGATTCGGATGAACAAGGATGCTGGTCTTACTTGCCATGCATCATTTAGGTTTCTGGCCTATCCATTGTTATGTTAATCATTGTTTCTGCCTTGTTTCTGGGGAAAGCTAGACTAACCTCATTTGCCAGTGAGGTCAGGACAAGAAGATACATAGAATAGGTACAATAAATTTATAAGTTACGTTTCTTTTCATACATCACAGGTTACATGTTCCATTTATACTTAATATACAACAGTCATTTTTCAATTCTCATAATTTTTACCAAGCAAAATGCATTGACACAACATGAATTCTGGTAATTTAAATTAAATATAAGCCAAAGTTTGAGGTGAAAAGAGTGAAACTGTAACCGTGGATGTACAGCAAGGCCAAGCCAACTAATGGTAGGGATAAGCAAAGTGAAAATATATTACACATATATTTTGGACCAAAATATGCTTTCAAGAAGTTCAGGAAAAGGAAGAAATTGGAATATTATTTAGCCATTTCAAAATATATCAAAATCTACGAAATCCCAAGTAGGATCTCTGAAACAAGGCTAATCCCGAGGACTAGGTAGCGTTCAGAAATCAGAAGACAAACAAAATAAATATAAATATGGACAAATGGGAATAGATAATAAGGGATCAATTTTATTTATTAAAATGGTTGGATTTTAAAGCATGAATTGTCTTTTTGAGGTAGATAGACTTGATCATGTTAATATTTGAAACCACATGAAATGGTTTTTCAAAAAAGACTTATCAGGCTGGGTCCTGAGAGACAAAGCAAACAAATACTAATACACTGTCACAGAGTTCTGATGAGCAGTGTTGAAAGATTGCAGACTTATGTTTATTCATATAATTCCTGCAAAACATGTAAGTCTGTTTACTCAAAAGAAATATAAAAAACTAGAAAACACAAAACATAACACATATAACACCACAAAGACATCTAACAATACACAAATTTACTACATTCACATAAAAAGTTTATACCAATAAATGATAATCATAATAATAGTAAAAATAACAGATATGAAATTCAACACATTCACAATCTTCATCAATGTCCATATAAAACATATGTTATCATCATCCAAGAGCACTTGAAGCAAGACAATGTCCATCAATATCCAATGTGGATTCAGCAGGGTCAATATAAAACACAATCATCCATGAGTTAAACATCTAATAGTTAAGCGTGAAACCATGCCACATCACGGAACAGCAATAGGTAATAACAGGTAGACCAAAATGACTTTCAACAACTGTCACAAAGAACCAGCACTGTTTCACGACACATACAAAGTGACACCTATTTCTACCAAAGACGACTGTGTAACTGACCAAATAAAACTCTGAAGACCATGTTCCAACCTTTCACTACTTGTCAATATACTTAAAAGGCTTTCAACACCTTGTATAGGTGATATCACGACAGGTAGTTTTATGGGCAGAGGGAACCAGTATATACAGTTGGTCAAGGTTCTGTACTGTAAACTGCAAGCAACTACCAGCTTTCACACTTGAGGTCGGGTCAGGATTCAGAGCCTTTAATATAGTCTGAAATAATGTAGAAATATAATCGAATGGTGAGTGCTTTATGCTTGGTATAAAGGATGACACTTCCCGTTGAATAATGGACTACTACAGTAGCGCAAGTCCATTATTCTGGAAGTTCCATACTTTGTAGTAAATATAAGAGATTTCTCAGGAGATCTAAAGATCACATTCACTTAGATGCCTCTTCAGCTGACATGAGGAAGTGCATCCACATATGGTGTATGCTATGCATATTCCTGAAAATTTTATTAATTATTCGACTGTGTATGTAGACATTCATACATTATGATAGCTCCCAAAAATTGAGGAAAATATTGGCGTGATCAATATATTGAGGTATTTTATGACAATTTAGCAGTAGTAAAGATATTACATACTGGTAAGCTCAGAGATAGAAAATTAGCTATCTTTGTCAGGGAAATTTTAACGTTTCACCTCAATTTTAATATTCATTTGATTATATCAGAAATACCTGAAAGAAATAATGTAATAGCAGACCTGCTCTCTAGATGGAGTAACAGTGATGATAATCATGTCAAGCGGCTTATGCAGCCGACCCACAACCATTGGAAACCATGTTTACATTTTACATTACTAAATTACAATATAAAAACTTACTTTTTTATACTAACCAGGAAGGGGTCACGGATCCAGATTGGTAACACTCTCGCCTCTGAGATTAGAGTTCAGTTCCCGACCTCAAGTGGGAAAGCTGGTAGTTGCTTGCTGTTGGTCGGTAGTTTACAGTACAGAACCTTGACCAACTGCACTTACTGGTTCCCTCTGCCCATAAAACTACCCGTCGTGATATTACCTATACAGTGTGTTGAAAACGATGTTAAACCCTAACTAATAAAATAATCTTTTTAATCTACCCCCTTTTAACATAGTTAATTGATATTTACACATGCAAACTGCCCACTTTATCGTTTGATCCCCTTTTATCGCTCACATTCCCCGTTATCGGGGATCATCAAACTCAAAACTCAAACCCACCAAACCATTCTAATCCACTCTAAAGACCTCAAACATGATTTTCCTTTATTTTTTTACTGGCAATCCAACCAGTTATTGCTTCATATCAGCACTATAGCAATTCAAGCATTAAGTGCCCTGATGTCGTCAGTTTCTGCCCCTTCAAACCCCCCACCACCACCTTCTGTCTACATTTTATCATCAAATCTACAATTTCAATTCCACCTGCCCTACCATCTTTCCGTCTTTTCATCCTACTCCTGCTTGTTGGTGACATAAACCCCAAACCAGGACCACCCAGGTGTCCAAAGGTCACCTATGCAAACATTAGATCAATACACAACAAATATCCTGCCATTGCAAAATTTATTTCTGATAATGAAACCAATCTCTTCGCCATGTCTGAGACCTGGATAAGACCTGACACCACAAGTGCAAATCTGTCCGAAATTACCCCACCAGGCTACAACTCCATCAACAGCCACGAGCAGCCCGTCGCGGTGGAGGATTGGGCTTTTTTGTCAAAGACGGATTGGATCCTTCCGTAGTTCCAACAAAGACCTGATCCACTTTCGAAAATTTCCTCCTCAAGATAACCCTTCACAAAGAATCCTTTTACCTTCTGAATATATATAGACCTCCGTCCTCCAGTGCTACATCCTTTTTTGACCAGTTTCAGTCACTTTTGCAGGATATTCACCATACCACGGAGAATCTGGTGATCATCAGCGACTTCAATTTTCACCTCGAAACAACATGTTCAAATTCAAAAACCTTTCATTCTTTGATTGATTTATTTGATTTAACTCAGAAAGTTAACTTTTCAACTCACATTCATGGACATACACTTGACCAGGTATTAACCAAATCTAACAATGACTATATTTCCAATGTCCATACCACTGATGCCTTTTCCGACCATTTTTCAATTAGTTTTACCCTTAATCTCTCAACCCCTACAACCCAAACCAAGGCTACTGTCACCTTTCGTAAATACCATAAAATTGATAAGACAAATTGAAAACAGATCTCCTCGCTTCTGAACTACTTAATAATCCTTCCAAGGAAGCCGACACTCTTTATGAACAATATCATACTACTTTGTCCACCGTTATTGACAAATATGCACCACCACACACCAAAAATACCAAGGCGAAGTACATCCCAGGATGGGTTAATGAAACGATAATTGCGGCAAAGGAGACCAAGCGTTTGTTTGAACGTATTTGGCGTCGAAATAAATCTACCTTCAATAGATCCCAATACATGCAGAAAGTCCACCAGTACAATAAAATCTGCATGCAGGCCAAATCTGAATTCCTCAAAGAAAAAATTCGAGACAATCACCAAGTCCTGGGTGATGTGTTACACAGAATCCCAGCAAAGATTCTCCCATCTATAAACCCCCCAAAGCTTTTGGCTGACAGATTTGTCGAGTTCTTTACAGAAAAAATTTAAAAAATACACTCAATTTTCTCTACCTCACTCAATTTCCAACACATCACCCCAGACTCTCCTCCACCCACATTCGCCTCTTTCTCTGCTGTAACTGAAGAGCAGGTCACCAAAATCATTCAAGACTCTCCCACTAAATCATGTTCCCTTGACCCTTGGCCCACTTTTCTTGTTCTTGAATTTCTGGATATTCTTATTACCCCCATCACCTCAATAATCAACGCCTCTCTAGCACAAGGTAGGTGTCCTAATTTCTTTAAGCAGGCCCATGTAACCCCAATTCTCAAAAAATCATTTTTAGACAAGGAAGTTTTCAAAAATTACAGGCCTGTTTCCAATCTAAACTTTATTTCAAAGATAATTAAAATATAATTGAACTAGACAATATTTACCACACCACTGTCTAAACTGCCTTATATTATCCAATTATGCTTGGTAATATTTCGAAAATATATTGAATTTTCTCATCAGAGGCTGAAAACACATCCCACTTTTGCCCTAAGGTGCAAAAAGCTTATCCTCTCTGAGCCGCTTTTTTGAGCCTCTCAGCCGCCAGTGAGCCTCTTTTTTGGAGGATCAGGGGAAAAAAACATCAATAAAATAAATGTTTGATTTCATTGGTGATTATCAGGATTTTAAAAATCAATAAAATAATCAAATACTGACTATTGAACAGTATCCACTTAAAGGTGTAAGGGAGTGTAATAAGTGGTAATAATAGTAACAAAAAGCAATAGAGTATATCTATAAGCTTTTATGTTCAGTCTCTTTATGTAGGACGGAAATAGGACCAATTATGTTTGTAATGGTTTGAATATTGGTAATACTCTATAATTTGCATATTAATGTATATGCGTTTTTTATGCACAATTATGGGTTCTCAGCCTGACATATGGTGTCATATCAGTATATACACTAACATATAAATTGTTTTTTTATATGTATGGCATATCTGATTGAGGTATTGTTTGTTTGATTATCAAAAAACAAATCCAATCAGACATGAAGAAGGGTCACTATAGGACATGAATCTCCATGCAATAGTGGCCCAATATAAGACAAGAGAAAGATAAGGTGCACTACAGGCATCAGAAAGTGCAATAAGAGTGCCATAATCTATTGCATATTTGTGTTCACTGTCAAACATGTATGTTGGGAAGTCTAAGAAGTATATAAGAAACATTGTGCATGTTTAGCAAAAAAACTTCCTTTCTAACATACTGTAAAACACGAATTCTACACTAATTTCATTATAAAATTATAATGATTTAGCATTGATAAACAATATATTTTGTAATTTATCAATGAAAATCCTGATTGTTTTCAAGATTTCTTGTTTGTAGGATAATAATTACAAGAATGGCCATGATTCAAATTTCTTTTAGCCAATGCCTTGGTCAGCAGCAGATTGGACTACTGCAATCCCCTGTTTCTATCACTCACAGACTTTGAGCTAAGAAGATTGCAACTAGTGCAAAACTCACTCTGCAGGGTTGTCACCTGTTCCACAAAATTTTCTCACATCACCCCTCAACTGAAAAAACTCCATTGGCTTCCAGTTAGGTATAGGGTATAATTCAAAATAGGCCTCATTACATACAAAATCCTCAACCAAGGTCAGCCTGTTTACCTAAGAGAACTAATCTACCCCTACACCTCCTTTAGAAATACTAGACGAAGTACCCCTAAACTCAAGTTCCTTCATACCCCCACTTTTGACCGTAGAGTTCATAAATCAATTAAATACTTCTCAAATTCTTTTAGTCACTATGCCCCAGTTCTTTGGAACTCTCTCCCCTTCCAAATAAGAAACAGTCCCTCTGTCGCATCTTTCAGGAAACACCTCAAAACCCACTTTTTCAACTCTAGCTTCCCAACTTAGTCTCCTTCCCTCTCGGTCCCACCCACAAACCTGGTACACTGACCTTGAACGCCCCTCAACTCTCCTTATAAGAAATGATTTTTGTTAAACTAGCGCACTGAGTTCCCCTTAGTGGGGAAGATATTGCGCCTGCAAAGTAGTAGATTAGATTAGATTAGATAAACCCAAATAAATAAATAAATATGCTACATACTATATGCTTTCTGGTGCTATGCCAGCTCGCCACTATTGCAAATCTAAGTTTAGCTACATATTTCATACTTATAAATTAAAGAAACTACCCACAAACGCATTTTCTAGTGTTGATTGGCCTTGTCACTTCCCAAATAACTGCCACTACATCATTTTTCTTTGTAACACAAAACCATCTTCATTGAACAAATTGTTTCGTACATATTGTCATCATGTCTTGACAAAAGTCATCCTTGGCTAAATTATAGTTTCCAGGTGTGCCTGCATTTTCTGCAGTCAGTATCATCTGCATACAGTGGCACATCTGACTTCATTCATTACAACATTACTTGAACTACCTTTTGGCTGTTTTTGCAGATTCACTGGATGAAACCTCACTGGAGTGATAGCAGGCTCAAGCCTAATGGCTGCGCCAATATATAGTATCAATTCAGTTCTTAGGTTCATTCTTAAATGTTTTGTAATTTATTTCATAACGAATTTCATTTATGGATTAAATATTGAATATTTATTCACTCTTTTGTTGGTTTTTAACACTTAGCTTGTGATAATGCAAACAAAATTATCGACTGATACAGAATAAATTTATAGCAGTTTAACCTCAGAGGGCTGATTTGACCAGGTTAATATTTCCAGAGGTAGCCATTTCATATCAGAGGGTCGATTTGACCAGGATGTTATTTCCAACGGGACCGATTTGACTATGATTCTTTTTTCTTGGGGCCGATTTGATGAGGGCCAATCTGGTAAAGGGTCGAATTGACTATGATTCGGCGAGAGTGTTACCACTCTGCCATGGTGCGCCCCCCTGTACCTTACTGATGGTCAGCAGTTTAGCGTACAGAATCTTAACCAACTGTGCTACCGGTTTCCTCTGCCCATATAACTACCCATTGTGATATGACCTGTACATTGTTGAAAGCGATGTTAAAACCCAAATAAGTAAATACACTTTAAAAGCATGAACAGAACAATAGTAAAGAAAAAATGAAAAAACCTATACTGAAAGAAACAAAGATAAAATAAAACTCTAAAATTAAAAATTATGTCATAAACAAGTTAGTAATTACATAAGATTAGCATTTTCATAACTGTAATTTGTCCAATAGGTGTTGACTCTCTATATTTCCAGGAATTTATGATTTTCATGGCCTTTCCTAGGGCACTTTGATAGTTTATACTTGGTAACGTAATCCAGTCACTTGAGAAATGCATTTCTAATAGATTAAAATGAGTTGTCTTCTGATTTTAGTTTATGTATTATTTTTAGGAGTCTTTTTGAAGTTACCTCACTTATGATTCAAATTAGCTTTTTTTAAAGAACAATACAAAGTTGTGTGATTTATATTTGATGTCTGAGCTGCATTTTAGGGATTCGTTTTAAGTCTGCACTGGAAATTTGCAGTTTTCAACATTGCATTTTCTTGGTTAGAGTAAATTATCGTAAAAATTTTGAATTTCTTTAAAATACCTTTTGGTCAATTATTACAGCACCAGAATATGTTTGAACAGTTTTTCAATGTATTCTTTACTTTCCAATTTACAACTCCATTTTTATCAGCTTTATCCATATTGTTGTTTCAGTGTGTACAATGCAGTGTTCTGCAAGTAACTGACCAAGTCTCTGAATTATAATTTTTTGAATTTTTATCTTTTGTTGATGTGCCCTAGAGCATGTCCTTTGATGGAGATTAAGCTATATAAAAGTCAAATTAGAATCATAAGTCAGGGCTTTTTTATACATATTTTATTACCTTTGCCAAGGAAGTTATGTTTTGATGGTGCGTCTGTTTGTTTGCCTGTTTGCAAACTAACCCATAAGCCATAACCCATAACCCATTGAGAAATTTTGATTATTTTTAGGAAACGTTGATACTGTCATGAGGAACAGCTGATTTTATTTTCGTGGTGACCCAGATCTGCATCCGTGATGGGTAGTTAGTAAGGTGTTAGAAACCAGTATGTTCGCTTGGTCAAAGTTTTAGACTGTAAACCACCAGACAACGTTAAACTAATAGGCATTTCAAATACATAGTTTAAGTTCATGGAATAAGTATATGTATTTTCACATAATTCTTTGAATATATAAACTAGGATAACATTTTATATTTACATGTAGATTTTGGCTATATTATTTAGTTAGTTAAACTTTGTATACATAGAAAGGTTAAATACACGTAAATAATTAAAACATAAGAAAATAGGATTATTCCCCTGTTATCTTGATCCAAATATATCACCATAGCCTACATTATCTATTTTATAAAAACTATTGGTCTGAAAATATAAATTAAAGGTTCAGATTGTTTCCACTTTTTAGGCTTCAGGTGTAACCAGAAGAGTAGCAGTTCAGCTTTAGATATTGGCTTTCATATCTGGTATATAATGGTAAAATGTCACAAGTTCAGGAGCAGTCTTCCCGAAGGTGTTGGCCACTGAATAGATTTTCTCATTCCCAACCGCTGAGATGCCATGTAAATGTGGTTGACCAAATTGCTTTGCCATCTTCAGATAAAACCTTGTGACAATATGGATGAATCTCTTCTCTGAAAAATATATGCCTGTTTAAGGAAATGTTTGTATTGTCATTGTGCAAAGCCAAAGTCAATGTTAGGGCTTTACGTCCCTTTCAACATTATCGTTGGGTGAAACTTAATATTGATAAGGAGAAGCAGTCAGCCCCAGCAAACATGTAGGATCTTCAAAATGCATTCAAGGCACAATATATTTGGATTCTGGAATATAACAGCTCAGGCCCATACATTTATGTAACTGTAGAATATTTGTTATCACATTAGAACATGTAATTGGGCTTAATGCTTTACTTAAGAATCAACCTAAAAGTTGCTCGGCTTACTTCCATTGCAGAAAATTATTTTTATTACATTCACCAAGCTATGTTTTTCTGGTGTGTCAGATTGCAAAATTATTCAAAAAGTTTCTGGATGGATTTTGACGTAATTTCTTGGAAATATTGGTAGTGAAACAAAGAACAGATCACTTGATTTTGATTGTTATCTGGATTATGGTCTGGACTCAGGAATTTTAAATGACTTTTTCATCATTGAACTTTTAAGCAGGCCAGTGTTTGGCCTTGACAGAGGTATGCCTTCTCTGAGTGATCCTGTTACAGAAAATATTGTATGTGTTAGAAACATTGACAAGTATCCATTGTTTTAGATTCTTTAGCTGATCAAATATATCAGGTGACAATTAAATGAAATCTTAAACTCATCAATCATTCTAAACTCACAAATGCCTGATCATACCCATACCAGCATTACTGAGCTTGTAATATTATAGCTTCTTGTAGTTTAAGATTAAAAACTATTATTGATACATTTTAATTGATGCATAAGTAATACTTTACTTCTATGCTCTGGTATTGTGTATCCACATAGTCCTGCACCAGAATGATGAAGAATAACCCAGGAAATAGGTTTATTGTCTGAGCTGTACATACAGCTGGTAACACTCTCCTGTATTAGATGCTTGATGGTCTCCAAAGATGATAAACAATGATTTTCTTCTATTGCAAACTTATTCCAATGTTGTTGAACCACTGGTGCATCTTCATCTGACATTTGCTTTACTACAAACCCTTTAGGAATAGTTCTATCATAAATAAAAGTAGATGTACATCACTGAAACATTAAATCTGTGGTTGGTGAACATTACATTACATTCGGTTTGGCTAGGATATATAAGGTAAAAAACATCATAGTATTTGGTCAATGTAGTATTTTCTTGACAGCCCCATAGCAAACAGCAAACTCGATTTTAAAAAGTTAGGTAAGATTTAAGTACATAATCACTGATCATAATCAAACACAATGATAACATTTACATGGAACAGATTCCTTATAACAGAAATCTATTAGACAGAAAAACAGTAACATCTGTAAGTTTATGCAAAATCTGATGATACATACAAATCAGTTGCTCCTGTCGGAGAGAGCTCTGAGAGGTCATCTCTTTCAACAAATCGATAATAATCACGGTCAACATCTAATAAGGTACCTTTATGATGTTTGGCTGCTTCCCACAGTATATGTTTATATATCAGTGGACAAGCTATTAAATGTACAGACTGGTCAATCATAACTTATAACATATACTCCGAAATAACGGATATTTGACAAACCACAACATGTATTGTGAAATTCAGATGAATATTAACATTTTAATTATTTTTAAATTTTGTTTAAAGGGGAAAGTTTTCATTCCAGGAAGCAAATCTCATTAAAGTTCACTCTTGGCATAACTATAGGTGTAATCTAGAGAAATTAACAAACCCAACTGGCTTATTAGGTATAACATATCATCTGTTTGACAGTGTAAGCTTTATATTCAAAGCAGTGTTAAAGATTTGATATGTGTATTTATTATCTGGCACTTGCCATGGATAAGGTAACTTTAGCATCACATTTAACTAAGGAATGAGAGATTTTAAATGCTCTTTGACCTCTCGAGTTTGTCTCTAACTTGAAAATCATCATATTTTTTTGCTAATTTATTATAATTATTGAAGGTCAGCCACTGCATACTGGCTACTAATTTTACTTTAGGGAAAAGGTAATTAAATTATACTTGTACCTTCACCAATCAATGACACTCATTGATCTATGTAATATGTTGTACAATATAATAGTTTATGACTAATGGTGTATGAAATAGTCTGAAATGGATTAAACCAACAATTCTATACCCCTAAGTCATACAAATTTTAGCTTGGTAAGTCTTGTTGAAAATAATGATAAAACTTTGAAAATCAATTGTTGATAATTAACTCACCTCGAAAAGTAATGCATTCATGCCATGGAAGACATTTTTCATGCAACAAACCCTTCAATGATTCAGTTTCCCCCAACAAGTACACCTCCTGGTACTGAAAATCATCAATAATTACAATTGCAGCTCCACAGTGGCCTAGTGGTGATCAAGTTCGACACCTAATCACAGGCGTAAGTTAAGGAAAAAGTCAGATTAAGTTTACAGCTGTTTATACTAAACTTTAGCTGATTTTTCGCTCAACTTGAGCTTGATCCCTTTTGTGAATACAGGCCCAGGATCTAAATTTCATTTCCTTATCTGTGCATTATCAGTTTTATGACATACTTCCGTATTTTCATATTATTTGAAAGAAAGCTCAAATGACTACTACTGATGTCAGATTATATTCTTGAAAAGGGCTATGTTACATTGGTCAATATTATTAGCTTAAACCTTAATACTTACATGTTTTGTTTAATTACTGTTGACTAATACAACCTAGTGCTGTACACTCTGTGTTTATTCTATCGTACAAATTGTAACTTGTACAGCTTATATTGTACAAGTTGCAGAGGGACCCATAATAGGTCAACATCGACAAACACATAATTTCTTTAATAACATTTTACCGCCCAAATTGCTTTATTTTTTGTTTAAAAATGCAAATTGAAATCTTAGCTTAGATTGTCTTGGTACAAGCTGCAATGGCCTTAAGACAAGTGCAGTAAAAACGGGCCACTTGTCCACAACAGCTTCATATCTCCACAGACCTCTTATTGTACTATGTAGAGTTACCAACACATCCACTTCCTTCTGTTATTGTAAATTCCTAATGTTTCTTATTATGAGGTAATATGATACATAAAACATACTATTTTATCTAATAAAAAGAAGATCTCAAAGAGTGTCTACCTCTGCCAAGGCCTAGCACCTCGAATGTTGCGTATGAGTGCAATGATAAAAAACCTTTAAAATTTATGGATCCAGACAATGATCCAGATCACCACCAAAATCAAATCACCTGTTCTTTGTGCCAATATCAACGTTTTCATCAAAAGCTATCTCTAATTTTTAAGCTATTTTGCACACAATCAGGCAAACAAATAGATAAAAACTGCCAGAAAAATGACCTTCTTGGCAGTGGTAAATATGTTGTAACTAGCTGTTGTACATTTTATGCTTAAAACATGACAAAATAAAGCTGAAAGTTTAACATGCAAAAATTCAATTTATTATCATTTTGTTTTAGGCAACATTCAAGCGATTGCATTTATCATGCAATCTGGGAGAGTTGAGGAAATGAATGAAAAAATTAGTAAAGATTCTGCACTATAATCTGTTGATCACTGATGAGAGAACTGTTTTTACTATATCCTCATTTTTTATAAAACAAATTATATAAAACCTTTGTGTTATATGCTGTTATATCATTAATATAGTTTAAGATACAAACAATGTTGTTTTGTAACATATTGGCAAGATCCTAACCAGTATGAAATTATTCAATAAATAAACATGATTTATGAAAAAAGAATTGTTTCCACTTACAGTATACCTTTCCAGAAGCTGTTGGTATAATTGTTTCAAATCTGAAGCCTTTTTCAGAACTTTCATTGTACCTTCCGATAATGATTTCAGAAAAGGACTACACAACAAACTCCTTTGATTTGTTGATGTGGTTTAGAATTTATGCAAGTTCACTCTACAGTTTTGATTAATTATTCATCACAAATATCATCTCCCATAAAATTGTATCTATGAATTGTATTTTTTATGTAAAATAATGGTAATATATGTTAATATTCTAGAGCAAAATAACGTTTTAGCACCTATTATACCACTTGAGGACAAGTTTTTGCCACATGTTATCACATTGATTTCAACACACGGTCACAAAGACGAAAAAGACAAGTTAACTTTTTGACTAAGCTCGAAAACCACTAATCCACCGAGACTAGCTGGTGGATATAAATGTAATGAAAGGAACATCAGTTCAGGCAATATTGTCTTGATTATGGAAACTCTTTGGTTGCACAGGCCGACAATACAACCACTACCAATTTTGCTATTTTTAGGATGGGACGAATACTCAAATGTATCTACTCAGGAACAAGAGACATGAACAAATGGAGACCAATGTCATTGCAACTTCTGATAAAAATTTCTGATTAATACTAAGTATGTTCTCGAAAGAGCTGGAGCTTTGAGATATGAATTATTTGTAATGAGAAAAATGTTGCAACCTTTGTAAAACTTAGTCAAAGCTACGGGTAAAAAATGCGTCAGTCCCCACTCCCCAAGACAGTGAGACACTCAGTTGCGGGTACTAGGTATTTTATTTAATAATATACATAGTAATACTAAAATTATTTACAAGTCGATAAGAGTTACACATAAGATCATTTAAAGCAATGCTAATATATCTAGTTATAATATTACAGTTCTGTACAGTTCATAAGCAATGACTAGAATAAGAAATGAATATATATACAGTACAACTCCAGTCTCAAGTTAGAGTCCATTAGAGTCCAAAAATATGCAAATACTGGAGTTACAATGATTACTGTGAATAATAAAATACAATAAAATAAAGTGTAAAATTATACCCTGGAGGAAAGCTAAGGTGAGGCAGCGTAGACCAAAGACCCCCCACAGAATTTTAGCTGGTAACCCCCCAATGGGTTTGAACCCCAGGCCTGTCGGGCTTAAGTTGATGAGCCAAAAGGTGGAGGAGGGAACTGCCACACAAGAGGAAACCCCCAGGGTTTACAATAGAGGAAAAATGGGTGTACAATTGGTGTTATGAAGCATATGAAAGCTGCCTGTAGAACAGGAGAATCTATGAAAAACCAGGGAGGGATGGGAGGGAAAGTAAAAATTTTTTCCCATGTCTCTCGCTCAAAGTCAAATTTGAAAGTGAGGAACAATAGCCAAGGACCCAACAACTGAAAGGTGAAGACCAATTATATAACTTGTTTACAGGTTGCCCCAGAAACTAGGCATAAATACACAGGTAACCATGTCAGGTACACAGGAATTCCTTATGATGTCATAAACTGACCATTAGACTGGTCACTGCATGACATACTAGGGTAGGCAAGTAATTTTTAAGTGACTGCCTTGGGGCAGGACTGACACCTGGGGCGCCTGTACGCCCCAGAAGACAGTCCCCACTCCCCAAGACAGTGAGACACTCAGTTGCGGGTACTAGGTATTTTATTTAATAATATACATAGTAATACTAAAATTATTTACAAGTCGATAAGAGTTACACATAAGATCATTTAAAGCAATGCTAATATATCTAGTCATAATATTACAGTTCTGTACAGTTCATAAGCAATGACTAGAATAAGAAATGAATATATATACAGTACAACTCCAGTCTCAAGTTAGAGTCCATTAGAGTCCAAAAATATGCAAATACTGGAGTTACAATGATTACTGTGAATAATAAAATACAATAAAATAAAGTGTAAAATTATACCCTGGAGGAAAGCTAAGGTGAGGCAGCGTAGACCAAAGACCCCCCACAGAATTTTAGCTGGTAACCCCCCAAGGGGTTTGAACCCCAGGCCTGTCGGGCTTAAGTTGATGAGCCAAAAGGTGGAGGAGGGAACTGCCACACAAGAGGAAACCCCCAGGGTTTACAATAGAGGAAAAATGGGTGTACAATTGGTGTTATGAAGCATATGAAAGCCGCCAAGCCCAACACTTAGGAAACATAGGCATTAAGGGCATTTATTGAGCAATGGTGGAAGCTAAGGACTTAGCAAGCTTCTCCCCAGAAGCATGATCACTCTGAATATAGGACCAGACACATTCAGAACTCCAAGTTCCATGTCTCTTAATGTCCTGGATGGGAACATGGGCTTTGAATGCAAAGGTTGCACCCGACCTACGTAAACTGTGGAAAGTAAAGTGGTGAGGGTTCAAACCCATGGCTACATTCAAAGCTGATAGAGATTTTCGCACTATAGAATCAATCAAGGGGGCCCAACCCGAGGAAGTGTGAATTTGGAAAAGGGAAGTGGTAGATGACATTTGATACGATTGAAACAGGCATTTCAAGGCTGCCCAGGGACAAATAGATCTGTCTTTTAGTTTAGGTAGAGTTATGACATGGGCCTTGTCCCTAGTTTGCAATGTTTTGGACCACTTGAGTAGTATTTTTACATAATCCTCAGTAAAAAACACATCAGAACCAGTTAGGTGACGAGAAGGGTCAAATGAAGTTTTTGAATGTGGGGCCAGATTTGACAGTCGAAGGAAGCCAAAGAAGCCAACCAGTATAATGGCTTTGATGACCTTCCCAAGCTTGAGATTAGCTGTTTTTGAAATCAATGCTCGCAGCATTTTAAGATCCATGACATTGTGTGGTTTCAGACACAAAGGTCTGGAAATTTTTACAGATTTTATGAAGTACTTTATTTTAACGCTATTGCAGATATTATATTTTAAATCATACATGATACATTGAGCTTTTATTGCTGACACATAATTACACAGCACCAGGACTGACACATCATTGGCTATAAGACACTCCAGGAAAGCCAGCAGGATCTCCAGAGACAGATGATGAAGGGAGACCCCCATGAAGACACAGAAGGCCACAAACACTTTAAACATGGCACAGTAAGCTCTGCTTGTCTTGGGCCTGAAGGCCTTGTGAAGCCTTGATGAAGCCTTTCCAGCCAATGAACTATATTTCTGTGTGCCTACAACAAAGTATAGTACCTTTTAAGCTTTTTAACCATAATTATTACAGCCCCTGCCCCGGGGTTATGTGAAATTACAAGATACAGTTACATATGTAGAATCATTACAATTTGGCCCTGTAGGGGCACCATACTACTTGGTTAACTAATTATAATTACTACCAGCCCCTTTAATAATGGATGACACGCAAATTCACAAAAGCATTCTGAAGGACTGGGGGGGAAGAGAGTCAAACCTATAAATCAGGATGGAAGGACAACATATCCGCGTTCACACTTACCCACCAAGGGTGAGGGACCCACTGTAAGAGGTTTTCCCAATCCTGAGTATTTCCCTTCCATCTAGATAGCAAATCTGCTATTTTGTTTTCTGAACCTTTTATATGTGTGAAAGCGACATCAATATCATAGGTGGCAGCACAGTACCAGATGTTCCTAGCACAAGCAGCCAGGAAGGGATCTCTGGTCTTTCCGGATCTGAGTACAGTGACCACAGCATAATTATCACATCTAACCAAGATCTTTTTGGTAGACCAGAGGCGCCAAAATAGCCTCATGGCCAACAAAATGTTAACCATTTCCAGTTGAACTATACCACAGTTCTCATAACCATGTGCCAAGGGGAGATGATACACAAATCTTTCCACACAACCACCTAGGCCAGTAAGACAGGCATCCAACTCAATGGTGTGGTCAATACCTCTATGATCATAGTAGTTGACGCCATTGTAAGATGGCAAGAACTTTGCAAACCATTGCAGGTCGCGTCGAAATTCTGACGTAAGGGAGATGAAATTGCTGCCATGGGCAGCTCTGAGGAGTTCCAACATTCGGTTTAAGAAAACGCGAGCAGGCTTGACGCATTTGTGGATGTATAGCAGCAATCCCAGCAGGGATTGGAGTTGACGCCTAGTACAAGAACGCTTTGCAAGCCATTGCTGGACTGTTTCATTAATCTGAGTTAATTTTTCAGGAGGTATTGAAATGGTACCTGCGTCAGTGTCTATGAGTACCCCCAAACAAGTGACACGAGTACTAGGGGAAACCAGCTTCTTTTGGCTGACGGATAGACCTAGACATTCCATAAGATCTAGCAGAAAGTGATATGACGCATGCGCGACGCTCGGGACGCCCACGCCAACGTAATCATCGATGTAGTCGATGACGCAAAAGCCTTGCTGACGCATCATGTAACGCACTGCGTCGCTTATACGTTGAAAAATCTGGCTTCCGTGACGCGTCCCAAACGGAAGACACGTATCCACGTACGTTCCGTACCATTGAAGGCCTAACAGGTCATAATCACCAGGATCCACCTTGACGTGGCGGAACGCGCGGCTGACGTCCACCTTATAGAGCAACGCCCCCTGCCAATGCGTTTGGTTTCCTCAGTGATGTGATCAATCGAGGGGAAGTTCAAATCAAACTGGCTTCCCAGATAGGTGTTTTTGTCAATACCTGCATTAACGGATTCGCCTATTGGCCAACTCAAGTCGACGATTACTCGACGTCTGTCAGAATTTGGCTTGCTTCTGGTCATAAAAGGTGACTGATGACCCCCAGGGATGGGATTTTTAGAAAAAGGACCCAATATTGCCTGGTGTTCAGTTTCTTCCTTGATGTAGGCTTCCACATCATTTGGGTACTCAGTAGCTGAGCTGTGGTTTTTATTGTCACATCTTAAAGGACAATTTCTATTGAAATCCAGAGGGAAGCCAAATTCCAAAAGCTGAAGTAACTGCTGGTCCCAATAATCGGTTAGTAGTGACTTCCAGGTATCTACATTTAACTGAGAGGGGACAGGGAGCCTAGCTTCCATGTAGTTGGGTTTTCCAGTGGCTTTCACGAGAGCATGGGCAGTAAAAGGACAAAAGCCATCAGGACAATTCACTACATTATTGTTGGGCATGACCTGTTCATCAATAGGTATGTAGCCAAAGGGGAAGTCAGACTGGGCTTGCCACTTTCTGAAAAGGGCTGACTGATGGTCAATGGGGACATTAGTTTTCTTGTTGCTTTCATTCAGTATAGAACTAATGAACTTGTCTTCAATACCACTATGGTTTGCATCATAGTCAGATTTGTTTGTGATTTTTGCTAATGCTGAGGTATCAGGCGGTGACGCAACCACGTTCTCAGTGACGCGAGACGACGCCATGTGTACTTGACTCTCACCCCCCCCCTGTGGCGGGCATGGAGTTGCTACACTCATGTTCACAATTTGCTATACTACTTGTGTTTTTAAGGTCAGAATCAGTGTTTTGACTGTTTTTACAATCATTTTCCAGACTATCTTTACCTTCTAGTGGTGTAACCACATCAGGCCTAGCAGAATTGCCCCCCGTGAAAATCATTGATTTTACCACTTTTTTGGCAACGAGTTTTTTATTCTTTTTGCCCCTATTTGCCAAACTAGCTTCAATGTCACCTGGTTTAACATTTGAATTATAGAACAACCTAGTTTTATAACCAGAGGCACTGGGGGCCATTCTGTCAGGGTCACCAACTGCGTTGACAGTAGTACAACTGTGTGACTGCACACAACTTTGTGTAGTACCATGTCCAACAACATGTTTACACTTAACATCTTTAATTTTATTGACACTTACACCACATTTTTTTACACTCTGATCCAACAATTTTTCCTGGCTGACCAGCCCTAGTGACTGGCAGCCCCTGCGTCGTTTTTTGACGCATTTTTCTTGTGGGCACAGTCCTTTTCAGCATGACCTAGTTGCTTACCTGTTGACAAGCAATATGCACAAATGTGCCTATGTAGCCTACCATTTGATTCGTGATCTTTTTGAAAACCACAGATGCCAGACTGAAAACTTTTACAAAACCATGGTTTCTTACTGGTCTCGTTTGGTTTTACCCAATTTTGCTTACCCGGAACCACATGTTTCTGTGCATAAGCTCTGCGTATACGGTCAATACGGTCCTGATCACCCCAATCAACCTTCCCCCTCTCCATCTCACAGAGTAAGACGGCATGAGCCGCCTTCGCCCCCTGCCAGCTAAAATCCGAAGCGTCCTCCATGAGGTCCCCCATGTAGGACACCATAGCATCTCTGCGACTGACAGAAGGTTCATCTAAAATATTTTTGCAGAAACCATTGACCCATTGGGTCAGGGACAGTTGATCATAGTTAATACGCTGCCTACTCGCCCCCCCCAAAATCGTTTCATGTGGCCAGGCTACCTTCTTTTTAACCGTAACATCTACGTTTCCACCCCTTTTTGACTTGAATTTGTCACATGAATCCATACCTGTACAGTGTGAACTATGTGTTAGTTCCCTAATTCGCCTGTCAACACGTTTCTGAAGTTGGGGAGATCTCAACACATCAAGACTAGGAGTGTCACTATCAGAGGACGAATCAGTATATACACATGACTTTCTTTTACTTTTAACTTTTTTAACAGAAGACATGACACTAGAAGTACTTAACTTTGATGTACTTAACTTCTGTGGCGTGGTTGGGGATACTGTAGTCATCCTGTCTTCCACCTTTTCTAACCGCTTGGTCACCTTCTCCAGTTGCTGCAGGATCTGTAGCTGGACTCGCTGTCCGTCAAAGGCCATCCCACTAGCCTCACTGGATACGGCAGCATCTCTATACAGTTCATTTCCATTGACATTGTCCTCATCCACTGTTTCCACTGCAATTTTACAGTTCCTCCCCACAGGTGGCACGTGTTTAGCATCACATTTTTTACAGTGCTTTTTGTCAGGCATTATGCCAATTTATAAGTCAAAGTTCACTGGAAATACACAAGGAACTCAGAATTTTTAGTGGTCGGCAAGTCAGGAAATAGGCTTCAATTTCAGCTTAATGGGTGACACTAGCACAAAATGCTATGAAAATATAGGTTAGACCGTCCCTCTTAGTCTGAAACACAAAGCCTGTTTGAAGACTCGATGACCACAAAATTCTGACAGATATGTTCAGCCTCAAACTCAGTCCCGTGCAAATTAAAGTCTTTAACACCATCCAGTCCACATTCCTCCAATAATAAAACTTAAATACACAGGTAACCATGTCAGGTACACAGGAATTCCTTATGGTGTCATAAACTGATCATTAGACTGGTCACTGCATGACATACTAGGGTAGGCAAGTAATTTTTAAGTGACTGCCTTGGGGCAGGACTGACACCTGGGGCGCCAGTACGCCCCAGAAGAAACTCACAGAATGTTAGTGCAGAAGGCCGCAGCATGTCAAAATATACTCTGCATGGTTGTCAATCTATCCTCTATATCTTGTCACATTATTCCACAGCTAAAAACTCCTTTGGTTCCAAGATAAATACAGAATACAGTTTAAATTATATCTGATCATATACATAATTCTAAAACATGATCAACAGTAATTATAATGTCAAGTGACTGTTATTTCAGTGAACTATATTAATACATGAAAGTGAATATCTGTTGATTGAAATTCTATTTGATTATTTATTTAGTACACAGCAACAAGTATTCATTTATGTAAAATTATGTATATTCACAGTAACAAATGTGATTAATTGCCATGGTTATTCATGATGCAATGCAGTTACAGTATAATAGACAATAATAATGCAGTAGATAACTATGATGAAAAACATTCACAGGGTTTTATTAGAGTCAAACAGGTTCTTGTAACCAGTTTGTCATTTTTTGTCCCTGATATGAACTTACAGCATTATGTCCGGATTTGCTCACTTTTTCCTAAACTTCTGGAACATTCATGTTTTTTGATGGCAAATCATTACACATTATATGCGTTGCTTGCTTAATAAAACTGCTCCTTGGACTATCTCATTCAGTGTAGTCAGACTTGCAGCTATCTACAAATGCAAAGTGGGTATCTACTCTCATAATATGCAGTGAATTTGTGCATGTTTCTGTGCAAAATCCCTCCTCAGTTGAACTACGTCACTATAGTCAGTTTCTAGTGTAGTGGATGCTGCACAGTGATCCTGTTTATCTCAGTACACAGCTCTAAGTTACACAAGTCCCCTGTCTTGTGTTGTAACAAACATTAAAGCTAATATGCAAGTTTTATGTTTAATAGGTTAAAAGAATTGAAAAAAAAACAATATAACTTATCATTACTATGGATTTAAAAGTAAGTCTAATGATTTATAGCTAAAAGCATGAGTTCTGATGAGGCATATAGTGAAAGTAACTTTAATGGAGTTTTAAAACTCTGTTGTTTTAAACCACAGAAATGTTCTGATAAATTTGATGAAATATGTTTGGAAAGTAGCCTAGATGATAATCTCCAGCTGATTAATTTGTTGTAAGTTTGTACAAAGACAAGAATATATTAACTAAAATTTAGCAAAATCACATTTCAGTGTTGTAAACTTGGACTTGCAGTGTCAAGGCACTGCAGAATTCAGTCCTGGAGCTCCTTCTCCTTGTTAGATGTAGTCAGGGTACCAGTCTACACAGGTGACCATGTAAACATAAACACAGGTAATTTTTGGGTCGACTGGGTGATATGTTAGAACACATCCATTTGGCTAATGAGAAAAGGAGGGAAATGTAACTACATAAACATTCATTCCATAATAAGATTTTGACAGTAAACAACGAATATTTTCTTATGGAACAATTTTATGATTTTATTTTAGTGGATTTTACACCACTTTACTAAGGAACAATATATGAACATTATGTATGTATAGATCATTAACTTCGATATGACATTTGTTATCTACAACACATTTCTGATGAGCATTTAATATGAATTTTATTTATGTATAGATAGTGAATTTTATGTGAGATTTGTAATTTACACCACATTACTGATGAACATTAAATATGAACTTTACATATGTGCAGATTGTGGATTTTGTGTGTGACATTTGTACTTTACATCACAGTATTGATGAATATTAAATAGGAACTTCATATATGTATAAATCGTGAAGTTTTGATGTGACATGTGTACTTTACACCACAGCACTGATGGTTTATTTATTTGGGGTTTTACGTCGCTTTCAACACTGTACAGGTCATATCACGACGGGTAGTTGGAAGGGGAGAGGAAACCAGTACATACAGTTCGTCAGGGTTCTGTACTGTAAACTGCCGACCAAAGGCAAGCAACTACCAGCTTTCCCACTTGAGGCCGTGCTGGGAATCGAATCCCGGCCTCAGAGGTGGGAGGCGAGAGTGTTACCACTCTGCCACCGTGGCCCCACACTGCACTGATGGACATTAAATAGGAACTTTATATATATATAAAGGGGGCCATGGTGGCAGAGTGGTAACACTCTCACCTCCCACCTCTGAGGCCGGGCTTCTGTTCCCGGCACGACCTCAAGTGGGAAAGCTGGTAGTTGCTTGCCGTTGGTGGGCAGTTTACAGTACCTGACCTGACATGCAGTCGTGTGTTGTGAGGTGGAAAGACGTACAGTAACTTGGAATGATTCACACAGAATTGACAAAATTTGCCCACGCACAGAAGCATGTGACAAACTGTATGTACTGGTTTCCTCTGCCCTTCCAACTACCCGTCGTGTTATGACCTGTAATTGTTGAAAGCGATGTAAAACCCCAAATAAATAAATATATATGTATAAAACGTAAATGTTTGATGTGACATTTACAGTACTGATGAACATTATACATGCATAGATCGTGAATTTTGAAGTGATATTTGTACTTTACACCACCTTACTGATGAACATTATATTTGCAAATAATATCTGCATAGATCATGAATTTCTGATATGACATTTGTGTGTGTGCACCCACAGTAGCAGCTCTGTATTAACGACCTCATGCTTGATTTCTTTTGGTGACTAAGGGACAGTCTAACCTATATTCTTGTGGGGGGGCCTGTAAAGGCGACATTTCTTCTAATTTAATCAGAGTGCTGTGTGTGTGGTTTATTTTCTTATATTTGTAGAGCCGTGAACAATACCAAATAAAAATAAATGCACTAAATGTGGTCAAAGACAGGTATTGCCTACAGGACAAAAATGCAAAAGAACAGTGCCATTACATGATATGAGTGAAGACAGTGAAGTTAGACTGACATTGGACTATGGTAATAAATTTGGATAAAGTCATGATTCCCCCTAGGGGAAGAAAATGTAAGAAAGCAGTGCAACTGGACAATCTGGCTAGCTAGAAAATTAAGATAGGTAAATTTGTTAAGGAACAAAGTAATCACAAGTCAAAAATTAGTGAGCAGGTGAGGTCTCCGGAAGAGGACAAAGAAGAGGAGGTGGACATACAGAAGGTGATACTCATGGAACTGCAGAAGATCAACCAGCGCTTGGATGTGGTAGAAAGTCAAGTCACACGACTGAGCAGAGAACACAGGAAGGAGCCAACAGATGTATACAAACAGTCAAAGTTAAGTAGACACCAATGTTAAAAAGTCAGTATATATACAAATGTCTCTAGTTCTGACTTTGATAGTGACAGTAATAGAAATGTACTGTCATTGTCAAAGTTGCGTGATTCAGTTAGAATACAAAAGCAAGTAGATGACATCCAAACGAGGTGGTCCTGTTGAAGTTTTAGTTAAAGACCAAATTGTGTGGCCCCATTAGGCCATTTTGGGGGAGCTACTAGGTCCAGACTCACATACAATCAGCTCTCCATGTCCTAATGGGTGCGGGGATTTTGTAGAAATATACTCGACGAGAATGATACAACCAAATGTGAGCAAATGATATCATATATGTTAGACCTGATGGAGGATGCCATAAAATTCCCCACGCACAGAAGCATGTGAGTGATAGTGCAAAAACTTGGGGTAAGTCTGAGCAAAGGCGTAAGCCATGGTATTGCAAATTCTATCAAAAGGGTACCTACACTTACAACAAGGACCACAAAGTTGGTGGCCGACTCCACAGGCATGTATGTGCTACCTGCCTTCAGCAAGGTAAGGTGTTCTCATCCAGAAAAGGATTGTAGTAGGCTGAAAAAACAGACAAAAACAGGTAGTTGGCTGTTTACAAGAAATACTGGACAGCTCAAAAAGAGATGCATGGGTTTCTTCAGTGAATGACGAAAAAGTATATGTAAAACGCAAAAAGTAGGCGACTGCCATAATGCTAAACTTGTAGCACAATATGTGGTCAACATAATTCCAAACAATGAAAATGGTCGATACAAAACTCGAGTGGTTTACAACACAAAATATAATGTGGCTGAAACAATGGGTGTTAACAGGGTTCAAGGGAACAGAAATGTTGAAACATCCATCCCTCTTAGTCAAACCAGTCCATTGCATGGTAGAGATCTTGACACGCACACAGATATGAAACATTTGGTCCTCATTCATATCTCGGAAAAAGGTAAAGATAGTTCAAGCAATTTCCCGAGTCAATGATAAGGCCAGGGAGAATGAGGACAGAACTGTTTTGTTCAATACTGAAATGTTTCCAGTACTTGACATAAACAATGACATCTGGGAATGTCAAAATATTGATGCACCCACTGAAAATAATGTAAATCTGCCTCATAACTGTGTACAAACAGTTATGTATTACAGACAGCCAACTGTGACAGAAATTTGGATATGATTAAAATATTTGATATAAATGCACAAGATTTTTGCATTCTTTGATGTTTTCCGGTAAACACAGGGAAGTTGATGATAATTGTCAAGTTTACAAACTGTGTAGAGAATAATCGGAAATGGATTGCGGCTTTGTTCCGTTAACTGACCCTATACTGATTGAATTGAATGTACCACTTTGGAAACACTTACTGTCAGATTATTGGGATCAACAATTACTATAGTTCCTGGAATTCAGGTTTCAATAGAAATTGTCCCTTATATCATGATGGTAGCAATCACACATCGGCATTGCAATATTCTGGAGACATAGACAAATACTTGGAAGAAGAAATTCAATTTGAAGCTATTGTGGGTCATTTTTAAGTAAATCCTATTCACAATTGTAACGTATCACCAATGATGACCCGGGCTCACACAGATTTTAAAAATCATCGTGTGATCATAGACTTAAGCTGGCCTAGAAACGCTTCAGTAAATGATGGAGGCTTACATGCTTTCAGAATTCTGTCTCACATTCCAGTCACTGGATGACCTCACAGAGGAATTAAGGAAAATTGGGAAAGGAGCTCATATATTTAAAAGTGAATATAGATCCTTTTGATATCGATCTTCTAGGTCTTCAGTGGCATGGGGCATATATTGATACTAGACTCCCATTTGAGACCAGACATGGATGTCAGTTCTTTCAAAGGACCAATGATGCCTTTAGATACATCATGAATTGTAGGGGTTACACTATCATTAACTATATTGAAGATTTCTTTGGGTGTGGCTTGGGCCTTACTATAAGTGAGAGAAAGTTGGTCCACCCAAGCACTAGAGCCATCTGCTTGGGTATCATGGTGGACACAGTCACGGGTATGCTCTCAATCCCTGATGAGAAACTAGCTCAAATCAAACACCAGGTAGAACAATGGTCTAATAAAACACACTGCTCAGAGACCCAATTGCAATCTTTACCAGGTCTTTTACTGTACATACACAAGTGTGTTAAACCCGCAAGGCTATTTCTGAACAGAATGTTGCAGGTTTTGAGAACTGCCAGCAAACCACAAAAAATTGTGCTAGACGATGAATTTAAGAGAGATTTGTATTGGTTTCAGGGATTCCTCCAATAGTACAATGGCATCTCACTTTTTACCCTTAGACCTTTTGACAGCTTTATTGAGTTAGATGCCTGTTTAACTGGTATAGTGGTGCTTGGAGGAACTTTGTATATCAACTGAGCATTCCTCTAGGGTACAGACAAATGGGAATAGTACACCTTGAAATGATCAACATTGTAGTGGCACTCAAATTGCTTAAAAATATATGGTCAGGACAACAATTACTCATTAGATGGAACAATGAGGTGGTGGTCACAGTGCTAAAAACAGGCTGCACAAAAGAACCCTTTTTGGGGGCCTGTGCAAGAAATGTATGGTTCTTGGCAGCATGTTCCAACATTAATTTGCAATATGAGCATGTCAGAGGCATACATAATAGGACGGCTGACCTTTTGTCTCATTGACAAGGTTCCATGACAGATTTCGAGAAACTCAGCACCTTTGTACCTAACCCAACATGGTTACCAGTGTTCTTAGATCACTTAGACATTGACAACAGGCTTTGGTGTGGGTTCATATAGATACTATGCTTCGTTTTGTAGAAGCTGTACAGTGTGGCACTTGGCAGGTTGAAGCTAGAAAAAGATTGCAGTCGGCATTTAGACCCAAAACTAGGCAGGCTTATCAGTGCTTTCTCAGAGTCTTCATAGCTTCCTGTGTTTGTATCAAAGTGTCCATATATCATTTTTCAGTTATAAAAGTGTTAGCTTTCTTAGAGTACTTAGTACATAATGATGTTTCAGTTCCTATGCTAGTCAGTTACCTCTCGGCCTTGAAATCTTTGGCCATAATGTTTTATCTCCCACATAGACCTTTTGTCCACCCTCAGGTGAACTATTACATCAAAACACTTAAATCTGACAGGTCACTAGTGGTTAGTGCTAAGAATGTTATTGACATCAACACATTAATCGGGATAATTAGACTATGTGACAGTTTGGCCAATGCTGACACCCTGAAGCCCATCTTTCTCACAGGGATATTCAGGTTCTTCAGGTTGTCGAATCTCACCCCCGATGTAGTGGGGGATTTTGACCCCACTCGTCATTTTACAGGCGAGATGTCTTTTTTACCCATGGGACTGTTAAACTACTTTTAAAATGGTCTAAAACTATCCAAATGACAGACCAAGTTAAGCTCATCACTCTCCCCAAGCTCAAGATGCGTGAGATATGTCCATATAGAGCACTTAAAGTAATATTCAGATTGTAAAGTCCCGGTGGCATGCAACCATTATTTCAGTGTAACACAGCTCATGGCTGGCAAATTATCACAGATAGCCCTGTCAGAAAATCAGTCTCAACCATTAATAGAATGATGGGATTATGTAAAGGTTTCTATACTTTTCACACCTTCCTGCGTTCAGGTGCCACCCTGATATATTGTTTCAGATCAAGAAGCTGGTACTCACATTGCATATACATTTAAGCAGGTATTGCTATGATGCGACTATGCTCCTACATTGTTTGGGCTTGAGGTGGTTTTCAGTTAGACGCTCACATGTTATTTCACAATATGTGCATTTGATAGGCAGAGTTTACAGTAATTTAGTTAAAAAATGCCAAGACCCTGGGTAACAATTTAATTCATGACTGGTCTGATCATTTCTAGTTTATACATAATACCGAATATACAAAAAAAAATTGGGGGTGGATGCACATCCAGTAAATAGTTCCCATGCAGGTTATATCTGAAGCCATCATGGGTAGATAAATAGGGTTTAAATAGAAAAAAATAATTAGGAATCTTTTTTCATTTAACCTCACTTTAAACAACCATAACTTCCTATTTCTGGTCCAATTTTAAAATCTGTTTACCTCTGTTTTCATTTTTACGAGCTGAACTCAATCATAATGTTGTTATTTCATGATCTTTTACCACAAATATAAACTTGGCCTCAAAAATAAACTCTTACCTATGTAAATATATTGCAATTGAAGTGGCTGAAATTTTGTCCAATTTTAACAAATATGACATTTTCGATGTAATAACATTTCACCAACATACAATTTCAGTATCATAGCAAATAAACTGATATTGTGTTGAATTATAATTTGGTCCATGTTAATGGAGACTAAAGGGTGGGTGGATGGTAATTCTGTATAATTATGTATTATGTACTTTATGTGATTCTTCTTGCATTTACGTCACAACAAAGAAGCTTTGTCCTTTTGCTATTGATTTTGAGCCCCAAAATGTCAGCAATTATCTGTAAAATGTTCAGTGTTGCTTGCAAATAATTTCGATTACCATCTAAAATTATAGTAGTGACATATTAAAATTGTGTATACTTAAATATTGTGTTACCACTTCATGTTATTGGGGGAATTGTTGGTAAGACAACATAAAACTTCTGCTACTAGTAAAATAATGTATGGAGCAATTGGATCATCCTGTCTGTAACCACAACAAAGTAAAAAAAGGTCAGCAAAAAACAATATTGGGTTACATATGCCTTAATATCTTTATTGAGTAATCTTATCCATTTCAGTTTCCACAGTGCCCTGTGCTATAAACAATTGTGCGAGGCTCTGGATTATGAATTTTTGGAGTTATTTTATCTTTTGGTTGATCTGCCCATAGAGTGTCAAATAATCTAATCTAATCTACTACTTTGCAAGTGCAATATCTTCCCCACAATGAGGAACTCAGTGCGCTAATCAAACGAAATCATTATCATATGGAAGTCGAGGGGCATTCAAGGTCTGTAATGGAGGATTGTGGGTGTGAATGGGAGGGAAGGAAGACGAAGTTGGGAAGCTAGAGCTGAAGAGGTGAGTTTTGAGGTGCTTCCTAAAAGATGCAACAGAGGGACTATTTCTTACATGGAGAGGGAAAGAGTTCCAAAGGGCAGGGGCATAGTGACTGAAGGAATTAGAAAAATGTTTAATTGATTTGTGAACTCTACGATCAAAAGTGGGGCTTTGAAGGAAATAAGAAGTGAAAATATAAAAAATATAAAAATAAGAATTAGAATGGTACACTCTCTTATTACCTCTTTTATATCCTCTTCTTCAAGGATGTTACATTTCGGAGCTATATGCTTATTTGACAGTTTGCAAAATAACACAAATGTTAATGAGGAATTTTGATGAATTTTATGGAATGTGTTGACAACACAACAATGAACAATGGATTATATATGTCTGATGATCTGGGTAACCATCCATGATGGGTAGTTAATGCTGGAAGAAACCAGGATGTCCAGTGTCCAGTTGATCAAAGTTCTGAATGCTGATCACCAGATAAGTGTACGCTAAATACATTTTAAATACATACTTCGCGTACATCACGTAGAATAAAAAAATCATATGTACTAACACATAATTCTTTAAAAGTAAAATTCGTAATATGTGTTATATTGCCATGCAACGTTTTAGTATATTGTTTGGTGTATTTAATTGTTGTACATTTAGGAAGGTTCAATACACCAATATGATTTAAACACAAGAAAATAGGATATATTTGCCTGTAATCTTGATCCAAATATATCAGTACAGCCTACATTAAATATTTTACAAAACATTAATGGTCTGATATATATATATATATAAAATAAATGTCCAAGTTGTTGATCTGACTCAAAATTTGGTGTGGTTTTTTTAGGTTCAGGTGTAAGGAGAATAGTAGCAGCTTTAGATATTTGCTTTGACATCTGGTATATAATGGTAAAATGTTACATGTTCAGGATGGGCTTTCCCGAAGGTGTTATTCAATGAATAGATTTTTTCATTGTCAACTGCAGAGATGCCATGTGTATGTGGTTGACCGAATTGATTTGCTACCTTCTTTAAAAACATTGCCACATTGCGGATGAATCTGTTGCCTGAAACATACAAAACTCTTTAAAGACATATTTGTACTGTCTTTATACAAAAAAATTAATATTAATAAGAAGCAGCAGTACACATCAGCAAACATGCTCCAAATTCAAAAGTTCTGAAATCACAATATTTTGCGATTCTCGTAAGTAACAAGTTAGAATCACATGCGTTAATTTAACTGTAGCCATGTTTTTACATTAGAAATCAAATGTATTTCTGTCCAGCATTAGAAGCTTTGAAACTGGTCTCATTTGCTTTTTTCTTTGTGGTAGCTATGGCACAAAATATAGTCACCCACTGTGCCCTAGTGGGTAGCACACTCACCTAGGAATACAGAGGATGTGGTTTCAATCCCAGATATAGGAAGATACATGCTCGGATGACCACTTAAAATGGCAATCCTCTGTAATTGGGTCCTATCCAGAGTGGCAGGTTAAAGAACCTCAAGGACATTGATAAATGGTCATCCTTGAGCCTCTGTGTTTCAGTTAGGGGAATGTCAGTTTTACGAGAGCTGGACTGTACTTGTACAGTCGGATGGGTCAAATGGGGCTTTGAGTCCTGTAGTACATGGACATATTGCGCTGAGAATAAATACAAGTACACTCAGATAAAAGTTTCTTTGTGGTTCCTCAATTCTACCCAGCTGTACATAAACACTTTGTGTTTGATTCTTACACCTTTTGCAATGATTTACCTGACGTTGTTCTTTCTGCCCCACTCGTGTTTGTCTTAGAAAAAAAGCATAAATATGCTCTATTTAAAAAGAGTTTTCCACCTTTCTGAGTAGCCACAGTATCCAGCTGGCTATGTTTATGGAATAATGATTATTGAATATGTTTGTTGTGTTCCACGAAATTAAGAATAGAATAAAAATATTTTGTCATAGAGTGCATTCCATGTGCAAGGTACAATGGCATATATCTGTAATTTTAATTCCTAGCTGTTCAAAATATAGCAGTGCACAGTTAAGATGAAATCCTAAATTCTATTATTCTGAAGATATGTACATTGGCTCAAATCTATATTTGGAAAGCTGAGTTTGCAGTGTACATTATGCGTCACTCCTTTGATTCCATGTCAACAATAATATATTAACTTGATAATTTTTAATATCAAATATATTACTGATATCTTAAAATCGCTGCTTAAGTCATACTTTACCTCGGTATTCTGGTATTGTATATGCACATATTCCTGCACCAGAATGATGAAGAATAATCCAAGAGACAGGTTTACCATCTGGGCTGTACATACAGCTGGTGACACTCTTCTGTATAAGATGCTGTATGGTCTCCAAAGATGATATGCAATGATTTTCTTCTGCTGCAAACCTATTCCAGTATTGTTGAACCACTTGTGCATCTTCATCTGATATTTGCTTCACCACAAACCCTTCCGGGAGGGTTCTATAATGATGGAAAACGAGATATACAATATTGGAATGATACAACATTAAATATATACCATGGTGGATATTTACTTTCTGTTTGATATAAATGATGGTTTCTTAAGTAATACCATCACTGTATTTGGTTTATGTACTGGTAATTTGACAATAGGAAAGTCATTTTTAAATAGTTTGGCAAAATGTAATTCCAATTACTGCTAGATGTAGAACATTGAATAAGCGTGGACAAGTAAAATTATTTTACCTACTTAAAAGCTTCTGTTAGTAAGAAGAATGGTAAGACCACTAAATTTATATTTAATATGATGGTACATACAAATCAATTGCTGGTGTCTGAAGGAGTACTGAGGGTTCATCCTTTTCTACAGTTCGCTGGTAAACACGGTCAACATTTAATAAGGTACCTTTATGATGTTTGGCTGCTTGCCAAAGCACTTGTTTATGTATTACTGGACAGTCTATTAAATTTAAACAAATATTATATAAAGTAATTATGCACATTAAAAATGTTTTTACATATAGTTTGAAATATGCCACAAAAACCATAGCTATTTTCTGAAGATCTAGTGAATAAAAATCAAAGTTGGGGTTTTATGTCCAGTTTACAGCCGGGCCATACTTTGACAGGTCCACAGCATTTCCGTTTATGGGAGTAGAACCCATTCTAAGGTGACAGCCTGTGTGTTAAAACCTAGCTGCTAACCCACTTGGCTACTAAAGACCTATCTGGTGGATAAAGGAGTTAATAAACAGTTATTGACTTAACAGTTATTCACTTACACAAAGTGGAAGGGTCATTTAAATTGCAGCAAAATGTAATTACCAAATCACCGATCACTGACATATGTAATATATTTGGTGAAAGTAAGCGTATCTTTAATATTAATTTTAACTGTGGGTGAGTTAAGGTTGCAGTTTAAGTTTACCTGAAGGAATTGTGATTTAACAATCCTCATGCCACCTTGTATATCAAACTGAGTTTTAGTACCCAACATAAGTATAACAAATTACAGACCTTAAACCCAACACATAAAGGATAACTAAAACATTTGACGGAAATATCATCATCAGTAACTTTGACAAAACATTTAAATTAAAGGTTCAAACTAATGTTACTGAATACTGATCCAGTTCAATACAATCTTTCATAACATGGTTCTACAAGTCGACTTGCACAATATACTAAATTTGGACCTGTAAAAGGTCAGTATTCTGTCATCTGGATTATGTATTTCAATGTTTTTATATTTACAAATAATAGAATATAAACACACAAAAAATAAATGAATGTCATAAAAAGGCCAATTTAATATAAATTATATGTCATATGGGTAGAAATCTCCTTTCTTGATCGGTATAATTTCAGTTTTATGGAATAATTCTATACTTTTTCAAATGTCAGTCTCACTGTCCAGAAAACTACTGATGCCAGATTATATTCTTTAAAAATATAAATTTAATTGATCAAAATTATCAGCTTTAACTTTAGTACTTACATGATTTGTTTAAACTACAGGTGACTTGAATAATTCAGTGTTGTACAAGTTGTATTTAATTGATGATACAAGTTGTAACTTGTACTGACTGTAAAAAGTGCAAGATGCAGATTTATCTATTTTTTCCATAATGGGTCAATGACCATATAAACATAATTTCTTTAATATAATTTTACCATGAATTTTTTTTTATTTGTATAAATGTAACTTTAAGAATATCCACACCTTAGATTGTCTTGGCACAAACTGCAATGGCCTTAAAACAAGTGCACTAAAATCTGGCCACGTGTCCACAACAGCTTCATATCTCCAGAGGCCTCTTATTGTACTGTGTAGAGTTCCCAACACATCCACTTCATTCTGTTATTTGAGAATTACTTGTTACTATTAGCTTATGCAACACATAAATCACTATTTTGCATTTAGTAAACTTAGAGAGTGTATACATTTGCGAAGGCCCAAAACCTTGCATACTATTTATGAATGCAATGATAAAAATAATTAAAAGCATCCTGGATTCAAACGGTGATCTTGATCAAGTCCAAAATAAGATCATCTGTTCCTTGTAGCATTGTTGATACTTTTAATACCAAAATTCATCTCTAACTACTATTTGGCGTGTACAACCAGACAAATAAACAAACACATGCTACCACAAAAGTAATCACTTTGGCCTTAATAAATATGCTGCAACTAGCAGTTGTACATTTTATGATTTATTTATAACAAAAAACATTGAAGCTGAAATTTTATTATGTAAAAATAAAATTTGTTATAATTTAGGACCTATTTGATTTGAAAATTTTGAAAGATTAGGCTTGATGCTCTCCACTGTAGGAGTCCTTTATAAGGTGTTATATGTCTTTCCATCAACGATGGTTTAGGGAATATTTTATTGGCCAGCAACTGTTTACTTTTCCACTAATTATCAGGGATTGATAGCTGGGATGGCAATGTATGACCTCAGAGGTGTGAGGTACTTGTGTGGAAATACTATGCCCTCATTTAGGTAAAAATATAAATTACTTTCATCATGTGTTGTTTGTGTGTAAGCCCCAATACTTTCTTGCACTGGTAATCCTTGCGAGTCGGTGATAAAATACATGAAAAATGAGCGGGGAAATGGAAACTTTATCAAGATCTGGGATCAAACCCAGATCGTCCCCTGGAAGCCTCAAACAGCCTCAGATAATTCACGACTGTTCCCTGATTATGAAATGATATAGCCACATTTGTGATCACTTTCAATACCGATTCTGTTGGGGATATACCACCTGGGACCTCGACTGGTCTGTGGTGTGACTTAAACCGATTCCAAAACACCTTAATCGGGAGTCTTAGTTGTGTTGTGGAACAGGGGCATAATTTTTTACTTGATAAAGTTTAAAGATAAAACAATACTGTGTCATAACAAATTAACAGTATAAATTTATTTAATAAATAATTATTTATCAATTATGAATAAAATAAATGTGTCTATACTAACCCTATATCTTATAAGAAGTTGTTGATAGAGTTCTTCCAATTCTGATATACTTTTCAGAACTTGCATTATTTTAAGTGTCTTAAAACTTGTGGCTTCATCAGAGGAATGTCACTAACTGCATTTGCTTGTTGATGTTATTTTTTCGAATTGATGCAAGTTCAAGCTACAGTTTTAATCAATTATTCATTACAAACATCATCTCCCATAAAGATTAAATCCATTTATTGTAATTATATGTAAAATAATGGTTATTTATGTTAATTTTCTGAATCAAAATCAGTTTTTGCGCCTAGTATACGACTTGTGGACAGGCCATCAGTGTTTTCCACATGTTATAACATAAACTGGATTTCAACCTGTGGTGACGGAGATGATAGCAAGTTCATTTTTTACTTATTTCTATCTCACTTGGATCTCTCAGTTGACCTCACAATTGACCTTGAGGTTTATGGATGATCCTCTTTTGAGTTCAAATAATGTTTTGTGATGCACTGGTGGACTGAATATCATTTTATTAAAAGTCAAACAAATTGTTAGACATAAATGAAACTTTGAAAGTCTGGACATGGTCAGTATGGTGTCCAAATGTTATTTTTCGGGGAGATTTAAGGTGGACTCCAGCAGTGCCTTGGGGCAGCTGTGGATTACCAGATCTCCACTATGTCCAGTTCTGTCTGTACTCACTTGGCTGCAATTATTGAGAGGTCTAGGATCGCCACAAAGACAGAAGTGAAACACTTGATAACTCTTTCACAATTTACTCTAGTTCAATAAACACAAGTCCCAATTACAAATCAACACATTCTCACGAGTGAGAGAACAAACCAAGCTCTCCCCCTCTGCATACTATTTCATGTTCTTTCACTTGTTATTGTCCTGATGTCTCTCTCCTCAGCTCAAGGCTGAAGTTCTTATACTAGTGACTGTACACTAACACATATTATCTGTCCCCAATTACTGGGTTATTTGTAACAGGTCTATCTCACAGAAGCAGGGATTGGCTGAGGCTATTATTAGAGGTGGTGTGCTATGTGACTATTGATTTCTACTGTTAATTTACTGAGGCACGTTGCCTGTGTTTTATGGAATTTAAAGATTATTAATAATTAAACATTTTCATTGAAATTCTTCACCATTACATATGGACACTTAAAATATCATTTCCAGGTTTTTCTCCTTCGCAGAGGAGATTATGATATCGGTTGATTTTGTTTGTTAGCAAGATCAGAAATATTTTTTATGTATTTCCATCAAATTTTCACATTACGCGATTTAATATAGAATTTATTTAATTTTTGGGAATGATCTCCAACCATATTTGAATCCAGGAATTTTATTGGGCCTCAGCAGAGTTGGTGCTGTCTGAGTTATCCTATTAGCCACTTTTATTATGACAACATCTAACCCTGTAAAAACTAATGATTAGAGTCACACTTTTGGAATGTTCAGTTACTCCTGATATTTTCTCTGGACCAAAACCCTTTTATACTTTCAAAAGGGGCACAGAATCATGCAAGTCATGAGTTTGATTTAAACACCTGGGTATGGATATAGGAACATCTGACTTTATGCATGCAAAGTTTGTTTCCTGTATACCATTATATCCAGATGCTCATGGTGGCATCACATTATATAATTGTTTAAGCGCGAGCCTCGGTAGAGTTTGTGCTTCTAGAGATCACTCTTTTTTTGTCTCCAGACTTTCATGGACTGTGGTGCAGGGTAATGAATATTTGTCTGCTCACTGAAGTTACGCAGCAATGGGCTACGTTAGTACTTGGATGGTTTATTTATTTATTTGGGATTTTACATCGCTTTCAACACTGTACAGGTCATATCACGACGGGTAGTTGGAAGAGCAGAGGAAACCAGTACATATAGTTCGCTAGGGTTGTGTACTGTAAACTGCCGACCAACGGCAAGCAACTACCAGCTTTCCCACTTAAGGCCGTCACAGGGATCGAACCCTGGCCTCAGAGGTGGGAGGCGAGAGTGTTCCCACTCTGCCACCGTGGCCCCTAGTAGTAGTACTTGGATGGGTGACCGTCTGAGTTCTAGACCAGCTGTGGGATGTATCTGAGTTGGAATTTCTTTGTGTCACCAGACTTTTGTAAATTCTAGTGCACTACTCGTGTCTCTGATGGTTTTGTGCTCGTACCAAAATACTTTTTGGCCTTGTTTTTCATTTTGACACTTTTTTTCCTGCCAAACACTGATGTTTCAAGCAAAATTTTTATCAAAACTGGCAAAATTCTTATGTAGATCTTTGGCATAATAAAAAGTTCTAACAAATGTACAAGTTGCAATCCAGGTCTATTTGCTTTCTATCAGTCTTTGTTGCTTGTTTCTGCAGTCATTTTCACTGCGTAGGTTTGATCTGCCATACAAGGGGTCAAAGTTAGGGTTGTATGTTCTGTTTATCAGCCAGATATGTCAGGCGCTTAGATTTGCAACTAGTTATGGTAAAAAAGTGATGATAACCTGTGAATAGATACCAAAGACGGCTGTAAGGTAATATAACAAGATATCTCTGATGTCCTTTGATATTTCTGCAATCAGTATACCACCATTAAATTATGTTTAACGGATTGTTAAACCTCTGCATCCTAACGTATGTTGGTTTATAGTCAAACTAGCAGTACCCTCAAGTTTTCTATTGGATTGTTTACATTGTAATGAGAGTAGTCCAGGATTTGCTTTCTTCATTTTTTTTCAAAGCATTATATAGTAAGGAAATTGAAGGCCATAAAATCTGGATTTTTTTTTCTGCTCGACCAATGTTTCATTGTTTCAATTTGGGAGTCAGAATCACTAGGAAAATTATAAATTAAAGAGGAAAGGCAATCAAATTTCACTTTACTACTTTACCACTTTATCAAATTTTGTAGAAATACACTCATACTGACAAATAGAAGCACACCCATAAGTTATTAGACTGATAATACACATTACTGACCTACTTATCAGCATTTTATTAAACCTCTCTCATTAATTTGTTTACATTCTCCTGGAGAATGTGTGACGTCATTCTTTAAAAACAGAGAAGCAATAGTAAGGGCTACGACTGGATTAACAGCCATTAAAATGTTTTATTTGATCTTAATCATTGTTTGGCATACTAAAAATATATTAAACAAAGTTATTGACACTATTAAGGATCACACTCCATTCTCAAAAAGAATTTAAAAATATATTTTAATTTTATTAACTAATTAAAATTATATTTTTATATTTTATATTTTACAATGGCTTTATCCAATAGTGTCCAAATCATAAAAATATTTTTGAAAGTCCTATTAAAATATTCTCAGATTAAAATGGTCCATCATCAATTCATTATCTTAAAACTTTGTGTGGTAACAATTCTGTTTGGTTTCAATGTTATATTCTTTATCGTATACACCCGACAGGGTCAGCCCTCCGTCAGTTAAACATAAGTTCTAAGTAAAAACCTTAAACCTCACTAACATTTTTGTAAATACTTACTGATACACTAATGTACAGTATGACATTATAATACTGTTCCTTCTATGCATAAATGTCCATGAATTCAAAGTATTACTTCTTGTCTTGCTCAGTACCTATCCTCAAACCCAGGAAGCATCTGTGGAGCCAAACAGACAAATTCAATTTGAGCCTATGTTTGTGAAGAAATTACTTGCCGGCTAAGCTACAATTCTGTACATCAGATTCTTAAATGGGTAATTGTAATCAGCTAAGATACATACATTTACACACATAGAATGAGTCACTGAATCAAATCAATATTATTATGTTTTCTGCAAGTTCTGAAAAGTGTGGCTCACTGTATAGCCTTGTTATAGGCATAAGTTTATACCATATAAAAATAATTGTTATTTTAAAACCCAAATAAATAAATAGAGACAACTTTTTTATTTGACTCTGGCACCAGACCCAGACCTTTCGTCAAATATGCCCCTATTTTGGCCTGCTGCAACTTTTATTGAGAATAATAAGCCAATGCTTGCTCAAATTGACATATTAGTACTTTCCAATCCAACTTATGAATATTCATGAGCAACATTGTTTTATAAAATGCTGGTTTCACTGTCCACTTTCGTCTAAATTTCTCAGAATAGGTACATGTGTAGTTCAATATAAAAGTACACAAATGAAGAAGCAAGTGAAACTGTAAATAGTATGAATATTTTAACAGAATGTGTATCTCCACATTGCATGAAAATGGTTGAGTGATAGTTTAAGTTTAGTACTGAAATAAATCAAAAATATGTAAATACTGCTAGATCCACCATCCCCAGATATATATACATATAAAATTATTTTCCAAGAACTGCTCATGGTGGACATTTGGGTGTCCACGGGCACACTCCTGTTGACCCCACCTTATATGACTGGACATCAAGGTGTCCAGGAGTTCATTCCTTTGGTCCACCTTATGTCCAGCATATATATGCAGGTATTCATTGCTAACAAGCTTTTATGTAATGACCAATTTGATTTGTTAACGGTTCACTGACCTTGTACAATCAAATTTTTGGTGTCACTTTGACTTTGGTTGTCGAGTAGGACACAGTAATTTTAATTTTATCGCCACCAATACACATGTTACATTTATGAACTTTAGTTTTAGGTTTTTAGTTTTTTACTTATTTTATCTTACATCATGGGAACATGGGCAGATATAACCTGCGTTCTACTAGAACTGAAGAGATTCGTCTACCTGTGGAACTACAGATGGCAGGTAATGGTGAATTTCTCTCACAGGCGTTAGGAAACAGCCATCCATATCCCGGGCAAGTTACATTTCAGTCGAATAGTACTAGTGCTTCTGATTTGAATTTGAGTGCAATTTTCAGAAATTCGGACAGTCATTGTAGTCCCATTGCAAAAAATCCGGAATCCGAAAGTTTTGATCAACCTGGTCAGTCAGCCGGTGACATTTCAAAAAGGGTTGGGAGTGACCAGGACAAAATTGATATGGAAATTTTAAAGCAGTTGACAAAATTGGGCCACAGATTGGACAATTTGGAGCAGAATATTACCAAATGTAAAAAAATCTGCCGACAAAACAAAAATTAAAAATGTTGCAAAAACAAAAACTCAAAAAACAGTTGACCATGGCAGGCTGGTTCCCCTGGGTTTGGGTGGTGTTGCTAGCCCCACACATCCTACCATTCCCGCACCCGGGCAAACCAGAAACGATGAATATATTCAAAGACAAGTTTAAGAAAGATTAAAGCAACTATCTGAGAATTTGTGTCAAGGTAATGAAAAGACTAAATCACAGAGGGGCGGTGGGGTTGATGTATATGTCAACAATAGAGTCAAATGGCCCCATGAGTTTGTCTTGACGGGTACCAATAAAGAATGAATTACCTATGACCAGCTGTCCCCAGTGCAATGGATGGCTGGCTTTTGCTGGACCATGAGAGATCAGCCTGACAGTAAAATTTGTGATCATATGTTGGATGATGTAATCCACGTATTGGATGATGCTCAGGCTTTCTCATGGTCTGCTGCCAAGGCCAGCCATGCAGTGCTTCTTTGTCAGATGGAGCAAGGGGAAGTTATTGGGTGGTCGGATTGCAAAAAAATTGATCGAATTTGACGTGCTCATGCGCAGAGACATGTTGCTTCAAATACAAATCAAGGTGATAAAGGTCAAGATAAAAACCAAACTGCTGGTAAAGTGTTGCCTTGTATATACTTCAACAAAAATACATGTCTTCAGAAAAATTCCCACGAAACAAGAGGGGTCCTATATAGGCACATATGCTCAACTTGTTTTTCGGCTGAGGGAAAAGCTCATCCTCACTCACAGGCAGATTGTAGAAAATCCAAACCAAAAAACGAGTAACCATGGGCATGCCATTCAGATGGTATGTCCATAATTCTAGGACAATTTATGGTAAGAATTATGATCATAAGTCCTTTCAAAAATTAAAATGTCAAAGCAAAAGTGATAGTAAAAAGATATTTGATACAGCTTTGGCCTTTGCTGGTAAACGAGATCACAGATCTTATGCACAGGTCTTGAATGGCATAATTGGTACAAGAACTGCAAGTCACAGGGCCAGGGTTCAAATCTCAGATAATAGAATGGTTAAACGTGACGTAAATGTCCCTCTGCACAACAAAGTCTTGGGTTTGAACAAAGGGGTTACCAAAGAAGGCCATATTGCCATCTTGCATTGATTCTTGGTCACGAGAAGTCACAGCTATTCATAACCCTTCTCAAAGTCCAATGTCTGTGTTTTCTAACAATTTGAATTCTCCAAATATTCACAGTCATAATGACTGTGAAAGGTTACAAAAGGTACCTTTTCACAAAGGTTCTGACTTTCATACTGCTGCAGCAGAATACCTTACATGCAGTTATAGATTTCAGGTGTTACAAGATGAAACGTTGTCAGAAGAAGGTCCAGAAAAGTTGGACAGTGTTAATGATATACACTGTCGCACTGAGCAAGAGGGGCTTGCTTTGTTTGTGGATGAACGCAATCGCGAACCCAATGTCGAACGCAATGCTGGTTCTGTGTGTGAGGGGGATGTAGACAGTGCCGTGCACCCAAATTGTGCTGAATATGAGGCTTGTAAAGCACAAAATGGGGTCGCATTCGGATGCGTTCCATTGTCTCCCATCAAATTGTTAAACTGGGGATCCTAAATATTGGGAAACTTTTCCGGATATTGTAACAGCACACAAACTCATAAGACAAAGTGGCCTTCCCAATTTTTTGCCCATTCCAGTGGCCACACAACTCAATGTTAGGGCCTGGAGACACTATTTGAGTAACTACTGGGATCAGCAATTACTGGATTTGATCCAGTACAGATTCCCATTAGATTTTGTTCGGATTTTTTTATTGGGTCAGACTGTAGAAAATCATTCATCTGCATTGTCTTATGCTACACATGTTGATACATATATTCAGGAAGAGTTAAAATTTTGAAAAATTTTGGGTAACAGAAATGCAGCTCAGTCTTAAGGGTGACCCCTCGTCTCCTATTGACAGTGTCCCCCCCTGTACCTTCTGTCCATCATGTTACATTTCCTGGCACTATTTCTAAAGATTCCTTCGCCTTCCTGGCTTCCACTATAAATTCAAACCCAAGGTTGGCGGGCTCTCACTTGTAACAAAGCTGCCATGAAGGAACTTTTTAAAAAATGAAGAATTGACTTTATTTTTGTCGATTTTATCTTCAATTTATCACATGTCTTAACTTGTTTTAACCTATTTTATTTGTACATCTCACTGGATATCTTATTGTGCATTTTAACCAATATTACAGTACCATGGGGAGCGCACGACATTGCAGCCACTGCCAAACATCCCATGAAGGGCCTGTAGGCAAGAGATGCACATTTGCTCAACAAGAAGAGGACACTGACGAAACTGTGACGAAGGAATTAGAAGCTCAGGCGAGTACATCTTCTCTCTCCACAACCACCATTAACGAGGATCAGGCCCGTATTGCAGCAAGTCAGGTACAGACACCCAACCATATTTCTTCAAAAGTCACCAGTACAGGTGCATCAATGGATGGACAAATTTTAATTCTAGCAGAGCTGCAAAAAATTTCTCAGCGATTTGGACAGCTGGAAGAACAGACAAGTAAAGATAGACAAGTATTATCTGGCTTAGTAAAACAGTTTAATACTCAGACAAGTAACATGTCAGCCAGTAACGAAAGTTCAGAAACAGATCAGGAACTATCAAACAGGTCAGTGAAGCCTACATCTCCAAACATCAGTGCCTTAAGCTCAGTCAGTTTGGTTAAAAAAGACAGTGTTGCGATTAATCAGGGAGGTCAACAACAAGGAAGCGTATTAACCGACCCAAATGAAGGTCCTGTATCAGGAGTTAGAAGTAAAATCACTGGCATGCCCATACCACATATCACATCAGTCCAACCTGTAAACGAAATGTACCCAATGACACATTGTAACAATACAGGAATGTATGTTTCAAATTCACAGGGTACCATAGAGGCTGTCAACAATCATCAGATGTAAGGTCAACATGGTGTCAGAACAGAAACTAATAACACACTACTTTCTCAAGCTTTGCAGATGCCGCAGTTTCAACCCTAGGCAGAAGGTGTCAACACACATCAAAGTTTACTTAAACAAGGTGTCACACGTCCCCGTTTACCTAATCAGGGGGCTGCAGGTCAGCTCACCGGTACTGCAGATCATATTTCTTTTCCAGTATCCCAGGCAGTCGCAGTCCAAGGGGGTCAGCTGGGAGGCACAGGTAAAGGTCACAGCATGGGATCAGGAAGTCAAGGTCAAACTCAAGGAACTGTGTCTCAAGGATCAGCAGAGGGAATCATCCCTTCCCTACAGGCGTTGCAGAATTCATCAGAGATCAACAGGAAAGTCAATCAGAGGTATCAAGAACTGGAGGACTATGTTATTGCATAGTTTGAGTCAAAGAGTTCAAAAAATTAAAAAACCTAAAGTAAAATGTCCACAAGATTTGGCTTTTGTTGGCACATTGAGGCGCCGTCCCACGTATGAACAATTGAGTATAACTCAATGGCTTTTGGGTTTTCTGAGAATAAGGCAAGAGGAAACAGATCCTCAAATCAAAGAACATATGATTGAATATCTAATGGAGCTAGCTCAGGACGCCTGTGACTACTCCTAGGAGGTGGCTAAAGGGGCCCACTCAGTTCTTTTGCACAGAATGGGGGATGGGTTGGTGCATTGGTCCAACATTAAGGACGTCCAAAAAATTAGGAAAAGATATGCCCAAACCACATCAGCTTACAGTGTGCCCGACAAAAGCAAAAGCTTGAAAATGGTCCCTTGTATACAGTTCAACAAGGGTACATGTAGCAGGAGTACTGAACATGAGTATAAAAATATGCTGTTGAAGCACATGTGTCAGCATTGTTACAATCAAAACAGTAAAATTGAAAATCATGCTAAAAAGACTGCTGGAGAGCTAGCAAAGAAAATTAAAAAAACATGTAAGTGCTGTCAAACAACACAAATGCAGTTCACGTATTTTTTATAACTCAAAATTTCAAAAATCTCTAAAATTGGACAAAGGAAAACTTTGTCAGTTTTCACACACGCGCGAGGAACACAGACGTGACTCTGTCGTTTTCAAAAATCACAACAATCTTGGTAAAAATGTAGTGGTTCGAACTCGGGTGTTTCATAGAAGGAAAATCTCCAACCCGGCTAACCCAGCGATTAACATAGACAAACCAGATAAACGGGTCAGTATGAACACCAACTATAGTGTGGTGGAATCAGATGTACTGTTGCTAAACAACAGATTTGCCCCTCTAGGTGATCTAGAAGAAGACAATGATCCCACTAATAACACGAATTCAGGTATAAATATAAAACAACCATCACAAGGTGACCCAGACGAAAATAAACAAAATAGCCTGGTCGCAGGCTCGAACCCCAGCAAAGACTATGGCAATAAGTCCAACAGTAGTACTAACACAAGAGACACAGTCGATGTAGTTAATACAGTGCTACAAGGTCGAGGGAAAGCCATAATGCATAAAGTCAATGTACATGAGTTGGGAGACAAGTGCTCAGATTTAAAACAATGTATGAACCAACAGACCAATGCTTTTGGTTTTCTACCAATAACCAACTTAAAACGCCTCAGAATTGGTCAAAGCCTCAAACCAAACAAGATACTATCTTATGAAGAGTTTGATCCAGTAGCTGTTCATAAAAGTGTCCCAGCTACAGGACAATATAATTTCGAAAAAGCAAAGATACAGCTTCCCTCTGCCATCAATTTTAAACTTTTTGAAGAACTCTGTGAGGGATATTGGGACTACCAATTACCTTATTTCATAAAATTCGGGTTTCCTCTCGATTTTCCACACACTTTAGAACATAAACTCCACCACACAGGAGAAAATCACAATTCGGCTGTTAATTTCCCGGATCATGTGGATAACTACTTAAAAACTGAACAAACACATCAAGCTATATATGGTCCATATACAGAACCTCCCTATGGCGAATACACTCAGGTTTCACCCTTTATGTCTAGGGAGAAGACAGATAGTGACAACAGAAGTAAAATTAAGTCATTAGCAACTTTTGTACTAAAATTTTAGTCATAGTAACTTTTAACATGTAAAACACACAGTCTGTTTGACAGCATAGTCATGTAGTTATCGTCAATTTATTGTGAATTTTTAAATGTCATATTCGTATCACCCTATTAAATTCTGAAAGTGTGCATTTGTACAGTAAATATCATATAATTATGCACTCTCTAAACATTGCCATTATGTACTCATGTAAAATTTTTATGGCAATCAGTGGTGTCCAATGGCTAGATGTTTTATATCAAGGTTTTTAGTTGTATGTACAAGTATTTTTAAAGATAAAATCTCAACATCATAGCCTGCCACACTCAGTTATGTAGGTGTAGAGGTAGATGTATTATATTAACCATATTAACAAACTAATGTAAAATTTTAAAAAAATAAAATTTTTATTCCGCATTGCGGATTTTTCAATTCATGCCTCATCACAGATTGGCCTCTCTTCTTTCAACTTGGTCACTCTTGGGACTGTGGAGCTATGATTGGTCCTTTTGATCATAAGCCTTGTACTCTCCATAAATCCCCATTCATGACCAGAGAAAAGGCCAATTCTGATACACGTCGGACTATCATGGACTTGAGTTGGCCTAAGGGTCAGGGAGTCAAAGATGGTGTTAGTAAAGATAGGTATTTGGGGACTCATTTCGAAATGCACTACCCTACTGTAGACAAGACAGTTAAATAATTTAATGACATTGGTCCTGCTACACACATTTTTAAGGTCGATATCAGCAGGGCTTTTCGCCATATCAGAATCGATCCTCGGGACATTGATTTATTAGGCCTACAACATCATGGCAAGTTTTATATTGATTTATCCGTACCATTCGGATATAGATTGGGATCTTTTATCTTTATGAAATCAACGACGCTGTATGTTATATCATGAAAATCAATGGTTATAATGCTCTCTTAAACTGCATAGATGATCTAGTGTACTGTGCAGTGCGATCCACCATTCAAAAATCATATACATTCTTGTTACAATTGCTCCAAGATCTGGGTTTGGACATTAGTGCTAAAAAGTTACACCCACGATCTACCCAGATGGTCTGCTTAGGTATTATGCTGGACACTGTCACTAGAACACTATCTATACCCGCTGAAAAATTGCAAGAGATTGTGGAAATTTGCCAAAATTGGTCTGATAAAGTTACGTGTACTAAAATAAGTTACAATCCCTCTTGGGTTCTCTCCTGTATGTGAGTAAATGCGTTAAACCTTCCAGGTATTTTTTGAACCATATATTGCAAGTACTAAGAAAACAATCCCACAAGTCTGTCATATCACTTCCTCCACCATTTTTCAGTGATTTACGTTGGTTTCAGGTCTTTCTCAAACAATTTAATGGAGTTACCATGTATGATGTTAGGCCTTTTGCAGCAGATATATTCCTGGATGCATCCTTAACAGGTCTAGGGGGGGGGGGGGGGGGGGGGGGGCTTCAATAATTTTGTTTATACACTTACATTGCCTAGGAACTATAATGGTTACAATATTGCACAGCTGGAAATCCTGAATATTGTTGTGGCACTTAAAGTCTGGGGACAGGCCTGGAGAGATAAAAGAATTAGAATATACTGTGATAATAGAGCAGTGGTTGATGCTCTTACCTCGGGTAGAGCTCGGGATACTGTTCTAGCTACTTGTGTTAGGGACATATGGCTTCTAGCTGCTATGTTTAATATAACCATTGTTACATCCCATGTTTATGGTATCAATAATACTGTCGCTGATTTGTTATCTAGGTGGCATAGAACTGCTGATAAAATGAGAAAATTACATCAATATATACCTAACCCTATCTGGGTGGATACTCATCTGGATCTGACACTCCTGAACTACAGTATTTAATGTTTATGTCATAGAACCTAGGGTCGCCACATCCACCCTGGCCAGTGCCGCCAGTGAATGTGTCTTTTCGGGCTTAAGACCTGCTACTCTTGCTGCGTATAGAAGGCATTTTACAGATTTCCTGGAGTTCTTGGCCCAGGCTGGCTCGTCATTGCCCCAGGTTCCAACTCTCAATATACTGGCCTTTATGGAGCATCTCCTACAAGATGGTATATCTGCTTCTAATATAACTAAATTATATTACTGGCATCAGGTCCATAGTTTAGTTTATGGCCTAGATACTGCTGCGTTTAGAGATAGAAGAATTCCTTTATTCTTGAAAGCGGTTAAAATTACTAGGCCCCTAAAACCAGTACTGTTGGATGTTCATTTGCTAGAAAATAATTTGCAAATTTGCCAAATTTTGCAACATCCATCAGTTTCTCAGGCCTTATATACCTTTTACTTTTTTACATTTTTAAGGATTTCCAACATACTCCCTCACACAATGGCCTCGTTTGATCCATCTAGGCAGTTGTGTAGGGCTGATGTGGTTTTTGTCCATTCCAAAGTGGTGGTAATCATCAAATTGTCAAAGACCATCCAGGACCGATGTAAGACCACCAGTATTACTATCCTTGTGTTTGGGGCTTCCCCCCTGTGTCCAGTTGCTGCTCTCACAGCTATGTTTAACAGGTTTCCTGCAGTAAATGATTCACCTTTGTTTCAGGTTCCTTCACACGTGGGTCTGGACAGGAAGCACTTGAAGAACATTTCCATTGCTTTATCACTTAATAAATCTCTTACGTTTCATGATTTCGGAAGGGCTGGGGCCTCTTGGGCGTTTCAACATAGGGTGCCTTTGAAAGACATCCAAGCACAGGGCACTTGGTCCTCACAGTGTGTTTGGCGATATGTACACCTTCCCACTGCAGGGGGTTCCACAGTTGCTGCCACCTTTCGTGCCCATCTTGCCTCTTAGTCCTACTTTCCTTCTGGGTGTTTATTTAGTTTGTATCGTCATATATATCACCTTTGACCTTGCGTTTCAACTTGAATTTCATCTTGTTAGTGATTATGAGGAGGTCACAACGTAACTACAATTCATGTTCTGATGTTAACTCGGAATGGGGACCAGCCTGCCGTGTTACATTATACTTTTGTTTGTGTTACCATTTCAACTTTTGGCCCAGGGCCATATTCATCTTATGGAACTGTGATTCGAGATTCATGTGCCATAATGTCATCATGTAGGACTCTAGGACTTGTATATAAGACTGTTTTTAGTTGGGACCTCATGTTCCATTGTGTTACATCGACTTGTGTATATAACTTTGTTACAATACAACTCAGGATCATGGGAACGGGACTGAAGTTTTAGGATCACCATTAGGAACTTTTAGCATTATCATTAGGATTCATTTGGAACTGTAATTGCATCATGATTGGCAGTGACTTATATATATGTATACATAACTGCCTGAATGTACTTCCATGAACTGAACTGATTAACATATTAACTATTGCTGTGATATATATGTCATAATTACAACTATTACAAATTATTTTAGTGCAATAATAATAAAATATATATTTAATCCCATTGCTGGCCTTGTTATTGTTTTGGTGGGACTGGGGGAATGAGTTTTATTTTAGGTATCACCTGTGACCCCTCCCGTCTGACCTCCTCTCCCATTGGCCACTGGCTTCCCACCCTTGGCCTCCAGTCTCCATTCTGTCACTTTGACATTGGACACATACCAGAGAGCATCACAAATTTATTTTACATGTTTTTATGTCAGTTTGTATTTGTACCAGAGATTACTATTGTGATGGATGCATGGTAGGTCCAACAAATGCGAGTGCCACATTCCTGTGCAACTCCAATTGGCAAGTTTTTGATTCTGAACTATCCGATGCTAGCACTTCTGACATTGATATTTCCTCTCTTTTGAATCCTTCGGATCAAAAATTATCACCCTCTCAATTGGTTTATGGTAATTTTTCTTAGGCTGGCGGCCATGGCCGGGTTTCTAGTGCCTCTTGGGCTTGGGGTTCGACTGATTAGGTGTCCCAGAGTGACATCAGCCAGACAGATGTTCTTGGAGCCTATAGTCCTCATAGCGTTTGAGTTTTTTCAGATTGTCTTCAGATTTGAGAGGGGCTGAATCTACTACTTCGATCACCCTGTTTAGTGCTGACCTCATGGTCTACACACAATTACAAATATTTAACTCATTTGGGCTAGTTTGTAGTTTTAGGTGTTACGTGTTTCAGTAGCATCCATTAGAATAAGTGAAAACAAGTAGGGGAATGTGTAACCTGCCACGAGTTCTCATATGCTACATTAAAATGTTCATTCTTCATGGGTGAAGAAAATTTAGTATTGTTTTATAGGTTGGCTTGTATTTAACAATTCGCTATCTATACACGAGGCCCATGGATGGGTGACATTCAGCTGGTTCCATGATGTTACCTAGAAAACTTACATGGAATTAAAGATGTCTGTCTATGTTAATCTGCTGTTTCCTTAAGACCAGGTATAACTGTACCCAATTAACCCCAACCCCACCAATGCCATACCAGTGTTGAAAACAGTCAAATAGGATAGACTGGTCTATTGTTACAAATGCTGTGGTTAAGTCCAGAAGGGCTAGTCCAACAGCAGTACCCTTGTCCATTGAAGTGGCAATGTCATTTTGCATTTTTAGCAAAGTCATTTCAGTAGAGTGAAAACTCTTTATTATCCACCATGCGACGTATTTGCCCTGAATACGGGGAACTGTATTTTTGTATACACCAGCGCCCCTGTACTATGGATAATGAGTGTGAATAACTTTTGTTTTTCAAAAATATCTCGGAAAGTATGTAACTTACATATATGTATAATATATGATTAGAAAGGTATTCTTACAGTGCTTCTGCTCATGTTTGTTGCATAAAAATGCAGAAATGACTGAGATATTAGGAGTTAAAGAATGAACTGATTATATCCACTGTTGCCACTTCTTGACAGCCTTTTTCATGTTCTCTTATTAAATGTTCATATTATATAAAACACAAATCATACAAAATGGTGGATAATAAAAGTAAAACACCCTCATTATCTTCATTCGTGATATTTTTTTTCTGTATATGCCATTCAGGAAATTTTCCTATTATATGCAGACTGATTTATGCTCGATATACCCTCATGAGCAATGTTCTCATTTATTTGCCTAGCCACAGCTTTCTATGTATGTTAAAGTGGTTCACTGCGGCTCTATACCTCCTGTGCAGAAATTACTGAAGTAAAGCTGCACATATTTTAAATATTTAAAATTGTTTTGCAGGCTAGAAAACAATGAGGAACATCATCATATTTATTCTGTGGTGCTTGTCCACTGACAGTGTCAGAGGTTTCAATCTTACTATAATGCACACCAACGATGTGCATGCCAAATTTGAAGAATTCAACAAGAACCTGGCAGTTTGCAGTGAAGAGGAGTCAAACCAAGGAGAGTGTTTTGGAGGTATGGCTAGACATGTAACCATAGTCAGAGATATCAGGGACTCTGCGGATAACGTGGTCTACCTGAATGCTGGAGACTTCTTCCAAGGCACTCTGTGGTATACTTACTACAAAGGGTTGGCCACTGCTTACTTTGCCAACAAACTTGGGATAGATGCGGCTGTAAGTATTATTACTTACTTACTTACTTGATTATGTGTTTATATAATTACCATGGTCAAGAAGGTGTTACTTTCATGACCATTTGTCTGTTTCTTAGCAGGATTACGCAAATACTACTGATTGAATCTTCTTGAAAAAATCAGCAGATGGGCCTTGGTCCAACTGAGATCTCATTTACTAATAACTACGAGCTTTTGAGGAGGTATGCACTCTTGCAGTGCTCTTTTCTTTATAATTACCTCCACCAGGCAGGTTATGCAATTGGCAGTGTCTATTTGCTTGTTTGCTTATTTTGATGAAATGTGAACAATAAAACAAGGACAATAATTAAATTTTGTTGATGATCAGGATCACTGTCTGGATCCAGGAATGTTGTAATGGATTTTTATCATTGCACTCATAAACAATAATAGAAGCTGTTGAGCCTTTGCGAGGAGGTCTGCTGTCTGGAAATGCCCGTGTTCCTGTTTGTTACAAAACCAAAGAAAAATTTAGCATTTTATTATTTTAAAGACAACTGGGGACTCGTACCTATGAGATTCTTAGTTCGAATCCCAGTCTTTTTGTTCAATACTCATCAGCTTTTTTTATTTTTCTTTTAAATGAATGTACGTAGATGGGGCTTGTGTATGGTACTTGTGGTAAAATTCAAATGGCATCATTTTAAAAGGAGTGCATTCCTGTGCACAGCTTGCAGATACGATGTGCAGGTTTGGAATGTGGCTTGTGTTTTCCAAGCAGGGATCATATTTTGCAGCTAACCATTAGCTATCACAAAGAAATAACTTCTAGAGATATTTAAGCCTAAACTGACGAGAATGGTGAAGAAATTATCAAAAGCCAATCACAAATAAGGAAGTTACAACATTTAAAAAATCTTATCTATGTTAATTTAAATGACTAGAAAATAGACAAAGTGCAAAACATGTGCCAAAAAGGCAGAAAAGGTCTAATATATCCTAACTTGTATCATTCCGATACCATTTGTGAAAGGGTATGATTCGATACCATTTGTGATAGTTCAGTTCTCTGACCCTCACGATCTTTTGGAAACAGAAATGATGGTCGGGAATATACATGCTTCTAGCCATCCCTTTTATTATTTTGAACAAAATCAGATGGATTAAGTCCCCAACTTATACAGGTTCAGTACAAATAAGATATAACGGTGATATGATTCAATGTATTAGTGATCCCAAATGTTTAAATAATATCAAAAATATTTGATAATCTGCCAACCTTCCCCATTTCGCTTCCAAACTTATACAATGTTAAAAATTTTGGTCCCAACTTTAAAATTGGCAAGAGTTGTCGGATCAAAGTGGCAAACATGGAACCACCACTTGAATACTACTCTGCACGTGTTTTAGATGTATGACGTAGTTTAATATGAGTAAAATTGCAAGAAATAAGATGATATACACTAGGTTGAAATCATTCTAGATGTTCTTAGATGTTCCCTCAGGGATCTTTAGACATAACTGATACTTGAAAAGATTAGTGAAAAGAAACACACACAAGGAACTGAATGAAGTAGGCACTTGATGACACTTGTGTTATATTTGTTAGATGTTGAGTGTAGCCTTTCCTATGGCCCACGTTTTTCCTGTTGCTTAGCATTATAAAGTTTCTTATTGTATATTCAGCTAAAACAGTCTAGTGTGGTGAGTTAATATGGGGTATACCTACAGAGATGTTATCAACCCAGAACTGCTCATTTTCGTCACATATGAATGACAGAAAATATATGCCTTAAAACGCAGGCTCTGATGTTGAAAGACTCTCCTGACCATTCCAATTGTCTAGTGGGAATCTAGATCAGGGATGAGAAAAGAAAATTTACAATAACAACTAATCTACATGTTATATACATTTGTAAAGTGGTTACATAATTTTATTATTTCTGAACAACAACAGTCTGAGGCCACCTTAAGGACAATAAGACAAGTTAAAACAAACTTAGGATGATAAAAGCAACTAGCTGTGCCACATAAGGTAACCCTATATTAACAGAACACGTTAAATTTAGGGTTAGCATTGGGTGTCCACTTATCTGATGTACACTTACTGTGTTTGCAATTTTTGTGCAGTTTTATGCGAGTGGGGGAGTGAGGGAGGAATTGTGTTCTCAGCATCCAACATCTCTAAAGAAAATAAAATGAATAATGCATTAATTGTTCATTGAGAAATATTATAAGGCTGTTCTCATTATCAAGTAAATTAAATAGACCTTAACCTCCTTTGAGTGAAAATTAATTTGTCCTTCATCTAGGGTGACCCTATAGGTCATTCCTATTAGTTTGCTAAATTTGTTTTGGTTGTTTTATTGCTTTTAGGTTAAGGTCCCCTCACACTAGCTTTTATAGTGTTAAGTATTGACATGAATTATGTAACTATTGTACAAATCTGTATAACAATTAGTTTAGCTATTTTTGTAAATAAATTAAATGTTTCAGTGTTTACTGACCCAGATACAAAGGGTTTCATGAGGACAAGGGTGTCAGGGAAAAAAATACATTCAGGGATGAACCTATGGAAAGGTGTGAACAGACCATACGGGGTTTCTCAAGGTTACCAAATCATGTTAAAATCACTCCAAAGAGTGTCACAGCAAAAATACAGGAATTTGGAGCAACTTCCTCTCTACATGTTAACCCCAACTTATCTCCCCACCCTGCAGACTGCTCAATATTTTCCAAAGAATGCTGTATTGATTGATTGTTAGGAATCGCATTAAAAACTGCTCCCAAAGTGATGTTTAGTTAAAAAATATCCAGTGATATTTATAGAAAAATAGGGAATAATTCACTATTAGTTTCTGGGCTCAAAGTCTGTTTGAAAGACAAAATAATTGATAGAAAACACCAACTAAAACCTTATAATGACAAAGATTGGTCAGGACCAGAATCATGAATACACTTTGAACTAACTGAACATCCCGGGATGATATGGAATTAAAAAGAAATAAAACTGCTAACAATAATTATGAGTATCCACAATTCAGAATCTACCTACAGTTAAATCTTAAATACATACCTATTACTTATTCATTTGTTTGGCAGGGTTACGCACTCCACTCCCACCTTTAAGGTCTGCTGTTTTAATCCTGGATCGTATGTGGGAAAGATGGTACTTACTTAGGGATGGTCTTCAATTTACAGTACAGAACCTTGACCAACTATATGTACTAGTTTCTTATGTCCATATGAAAATACCAGTGTTGATATAGGGTTGAAAGTGACGTTAAAACCAAATAAAATACAAAAAAAAAACCAAAATACATACAATTGCTCTGAACACTGAATGTTTTTCTTTTGTCTTTGAACCTTCTTTCAGACAAGTAGACCTTTTTTACCGCCATAAATTTGCATCTGACAGCCCTTATAATTTTGTCTGCCTTTTTCATTTGTGAAGATTGGCAGTGTAATTGAGGGCAATTGGGGACGTCTGTCCCATTTATCAAACTATTTTCAAAATGTGTGTGGCTATATTTGTCCGGATACTAGTGTATGATCTGTACAGTCATAACTGTCTGCCGAGTTATTTGTTGGATATATATGACATATTGTTTTGGTTATATGACTTATATTGCCTACCATTTTATAATTTAACTAATCTTTGCATTAAAATTAAGCAGAGTAATTTTATCTGGCAATAAATTATAGAAAAATTACTCTAGTGGTGCACATTTTTGAAGCTTATCACACCGATTTACTTCATTGATAAATAACAAAAGGTTATACTTGCTATAGTAATGTAACAGTGAATATAAAAGTTAATTTGAGACTTGGATTTTTCTGCCTTTCCTGCAAAAAACGTTTTAATGCACCCCCCCCCCCCCCTGTCCCAAAGAAAGTAGTTTTGGTAGAACCGTTGTAAGATATCTTATTCGTGAAGTAAGTTATATATTTGTTTCCAGAATAATTAATGAAATATTTATGGCTCAAGGTTATACTCGATAAGGCCAATTATCTATGATAAGGGTTAATGAGGAATACAAATATGTAGGTGTGTATGTTCAGTCCCCCCCCCCCCCCCTGCCCAGGGAAGTAGAGTCAGGCTTGCGGATAATTATTATTGGTTAAATATACATAAATATATATATCTAAAAGATGAATATAATTGGTTAATAATGTATATAAATAAATATTTCTAAACTACTAGTATTTACAGTCCAAGAGAGAATTATGCAGTTTAGAGTTCGTTTATAATTTATATTTGCATGAATTTAACAAGTTTTACAAGACATGTACGAGTATCATGACGTCACCTAAAACTCTGGTGTGGGTAAGGCTGGATAAGTTAAGGCTGTCATAAATTAAGGTGAGCTTGAGGTAGCCCTTAATTTAAAATTACAGCATCCTAGGCCTGCATTTGGGTTAGGATACGACAAAGTGGGAGTATACAGGCGTGAACCCCAACCTGTTGAGTCTGAGGTGACCAAAGGTTTACAATAGCATGGAAGATATAGTTATAAAAAATATATATATATATAGATATAAAATTACCCCCAAGCCCAAGAAAAGTAGGTTAAACATTATCAATAGCATCAGCCAAGGAGAAATCACTAGTTTCACCCATAGACTGATCCTGCTGAATATACATCCAAACACAGTCCCACACCCAGGAGCCATGGGACTTAATCTGCTGCAGAGGAACATGAGAGTAATAAGTGAGAGTTGCCCCTGAGCATCGGAAAGTGTGAAAGGTGAACAAATTTAATTGGTAGTCCATTTTTTTTGCTTTATTGTTGAGAAACTTATACGAGAGTCAATGAGAATTTGCCAACCACTAGATGTTTTGATCTGAAAGGGGGGGTGTAACGTATACATTAACAGATCTAGGTGTATTTTGTGTTTGCTTTTATTGTTCTCTTCGGTTTTTACTCATATAATACAACTGGTGTGAACATTGGGGTATATTGATGTGTACATCCATATGTCTGTATGTCTGTATGTATGGTTTAACTAAAATACACAAAACAAAGAACTTCTGAAGAGACACTATAATAATTTGGAATTACAGATATTATGACATATTAGAATATTCATGGTCTATAAAATGATTATATCAACTACCACAAACAGTTAAAATATTAAAAAACATATTTACTGAAATATATTGAACCTATTCTGAAATTAATTATCTATAAAACTGAGAACTGTATATAGAAATAACATATGTCAGATAAACATCATAACATAGCCCTTAAAACTAGCAGACTTTGATGATTTACTGAATATAGCTTGATAGTTGCTAAGTAACTAAACAAATAAGTGTCTAAAATGTACAGGTTTAGAAAAAACATCTTCATTAAATATACCTTTTAGCTTTAATGCTGATTTTGCAAAGTAGCACATATTTCAAACTTTACTGAAGACATTATAATCAAATAACAATGTAAATAGTTACAAGTACAATAAAGCTTGACATATTTGCAAATGTATTTATAATAAAATATATTTACCATGGGAACTCTATCCAGAGGTGTATTTTTTCAATTTCACAACAGTTATTTCCACATTTTAACAAAGAGACACTGCAACAAAAAAGTGTGCTTCCATGAAGCTTCCAAAACTAGATTTCTCCGGGTAAAAGCAAATAAATTTTAATTTGTAGTTGTTTTGTGGGCAATGAACTGTGCAGTTAACTGACATAAGAACAGTCAATGTTGTCCTGCATGTAACATAATTTCCAATGCAGGAGATTTAAATTTTCCTTGCTACTAGCCTTGTACTTATCAGTACCTACCAAAAATGCAATAAACTTACACATTTACATGTTTAAACATACTCATATTTCGCAGAATTAGTATGCATTTTACATCACACAATTAAAGAAATAACATAAGACATAATTAACAGTGACCATACCATTTACTTACTATTTTGCCTTAACTAAACATAAGCCAAAGAACAGGCTACTATGAACCCACATGTGTATAATTGCTTCCTATGCTCATAAATCTTAACAAGCAATGCAGGTTTTTTGTTTCAGTGGAAGGCATTTGGTACACTTGTGTGAGTCATTCTTCTGAAATAATCTCTTTGTCCTTTTAATAGTTTAAAATACAGAAAAGCAAAAAAAATAGCAAAAAAGAAAGATTACATACAATATTTACAAACATTATAAAACTGGTCCTAACATCTCGGCCCCTATGATGTTGCCAGGGCAGCATCATAACTAAACCTTACTAACAACCATTACAGCACTTTAAAGCATCAAAAAGGTGTATTGTCACTCTGAACACCTTCCAACAAACATATTTTGGTTACGGGTCTTTGAAATGTACCATTTCTGGTTTTTATTTGGACAGTTCGCACTCTGTCGTCACGTTCAGGATATGTTTCAGTTATAAGTCCAAGGGGCCACTGATATCTTGAGGTGTGGTCTTGTTTAACCAGGACTAGGTCTCCAACATTGAGGTTTGGTGAGGTATTAGTCCATTTGTAACGTTTTTGAAGTGTGGGTAAATATTCCTTCAGCCATCTGCTCCAAAACAAATCTGCCAAATACTGTACTTGACGCCAACGACGACGGTATTGGTCTTGTGGGACAAAGACCCCAGGTGGTTCAGATCTTCCAGGTCTCAGAAGGAGCAGATGATTCGGCGTTAATGGTGCAGGGTCATTTGGATCATCTGAGAGCTTTGTAAGTTGTCTACCATTAATGATACCTTCAACAAGACACATCAAGGTTGAAAGGCATTCATCATCTAGTGGTTGCTGTGTCAACAGACCTTGCAGCACTGAACGAATACTGCGAATCTGTCTCTCCCAAACTTCACCCATGTGTGAAGCAGCAGGTGGATTAAATATCCATTGAATATTCTTCTCGGCAAGTGTTTTGTTGATCTTGTCTTCCTTCAGCTCTTGTACAGCTTTCCTTAGTTCTTTGTTTGCCCCAACAAGGTTAGTGCCATTGTCAGAGTGAATTATCTTTGGCTGTCCATGACGAGCAACAAATCTTTGTAATGCATTTATGAAGCTATCTGTGTCAAGTGTAAAGGACACCTCAATGTGGACAGCTCTAGTTGTGAGACATGTGAAGATGCAACCATATCGTTTTACTTCCATTCTTCCTCGCTTGACCACAAATGGGCCAAAGTAGTCTACTCCAACATGAGAGAAAGATGGTTGATTTGGGACAACTCTGTCTTCTGGGAGATCAGCCATCACTTGTTCTTGCAGTCTAGATCTAAGTCTTTTGCAGGGAATGCACCTTGACAACACTCTCTTGACAGCAGCTCTTCCTCTTATGGTCCAATAACTCTGTCTTGTTTCAGCAAGAGTACGTTCTACACCAACATGACCTGCATTTATGTGGTAATGTCTGATTATCAGGTCAGATACATGATGATGAGGTAGCAGAATTGGATGCTTTGTTTCTTCTGGAACTAGGGCATTTTTTAATCTTCCACCAATGCAGAGTAGGCCTTTAGAGTTATTCATGGGGGAAAGCTTTGAATGTCCTTTAATTTAGCTGGATTCTCAAGAGTTTTACATTGTACATATCGAATAACTGATGATGCTGCTTCTTGTAGTTCCTTGACAGACAGATAAGGTTCAAATTGTGATTCTCTTTTCAGCAACATTGACTTAAACCGCATCAACCATGCCACAGCTCTGGTCAATTTGCTCCATGATGAATATCTTTGCAGAAGCTTATCGGTTGCATAACTTTCCACAGAGCTGTTTGAGTAGATCTTGATTTCCTGTTTGGTTTCAGCTTGTCCCTCTAACACTGAATCTGACAATACTGGTTGTACAAGCCATTCAGAGCGATCTTTCCACAAAAAATCTGAACCATTGATCCATCTTGTGTTACTCAACAGCTCTGTTGCTGTCTGCCCTCTGGACACATCATCAGCAGGGTTATTTCTAGTATCTACATATCTCCATTGGCTGGGAGATGATGCTTGTTGTATAGCTGATACACGGTTGGCTACAAATGTTTGAAACCTTTTTGTTGTGTTATTGAGATACCACAAAACAATGGTACTATCAGTCCAAAACACTGACTCACAGAGGGGAATTTGTAATTCAATTGTCAGCATCTTGTCGAGTTTCACAGCTTCAACAGCAGCTGCTAGTTCTAGCCTTGGTATAGTGGATGTCTTCAGGGGTGCCAAGCGTGACTTTGCAGTTAACAGGCTGACATGGCGATGAGTACCATTTGTGACCTGTAGATATGACACAGCTCCATAAGCATCCTGAGATGCATCAGCAAAGTGATGCAATTGTGCTTCTTCAAAGGTAAAGGATGGGGTTATACATCTTGGTACTTTCAGATGGTGAATATGATGCAAGTCTTCCATCCACCGACCCCACTGATCAGCAATATCATCAGGCATAGTCTGATCCCAACTGCATTGCAGACGGCAGAGTTTTTGAAATAGCATCTTTGCTTTCAAAATGAATGGACCAACAAGGCCTAAGGGATCATAAACAGAACTCATAACACTGAGTAATCCTCGTTTAGTCATTGGTTTTTCTTTTAGAGAGGTGTTGTATGTCAAAGTATCATCCTCTACAGACCATAGCACACCAAGGGCATGATCTGATGGCAAGTCTTCTAGGTCTAAGTTGAGTTTTGCCACTGCTTTAGATCTCTCAGACTCTGGTATAGCCTTCATAACTTCTCTGGAATTTGACAGAAACTTAGTAAGGTGAAATCCACCTGTTGACAACAGCTTGCACAATTCATCAATTAATTTGACAGCACTTCAGTTGTGGGAACTGATTTAAGACAGTCATCAACATAGAAGTTTTTTTCAATTGTGGTTATAGTTTCTTCATTGAAATGGTGAACTTGATCAGCTGCACATTTTCTCAATGCAAAATTTGCACAGCTGGGGGACCAAACACCACCAAACAGATGTGATGTCATTCTGTACACAACTGAAGGGTTGCAAGTATCGTCATCAGCAAACCACAGAAACCTGAGAACATCTCTGTCTGGAGAATGCACACGGACCTGATGATACATTCCTTCAATGTCTGCCATGAAAGCCACTTTATCTTGTCTAAACCTCGTCAGGACACCAATCAGCTTGTTTGATAGGTCTGGGCCTTGCAAGACTCTGTCATTCAGGGACACACCTTGATATCGGGCTGAACAATCATATACAATGCGTGTCTTTTCAGGTTTTCGTGGGTGAATAACTGGATGATGAGGGAGGTACCATACACATCCAGGTTTTCCTGTGTCTCCTGGCCTAACCTTCTCTGCATAGCCTTTGTCTAACAGCTCATTTATTCCTTTGGTGTATTTTTCTTTCAAATCTCCATTCTTGTCTAATCTCTTGGCCAAGAGTCTTAATCTATGTTCTGCCACATCTCGATTGTCAGGCAGATTTGGTGGTTTTGTGTTGAATGGTATATCCAAGGTGTAGTGGTTGTCTATCTTCACAGCTGATGCATTCCAAACTGACATTGCCTGTTTGTCTTCTGTGGACATATGTAAGTCTGTTGTGTGCCCATCTTCCAAGTGCCAAAATCTTTCTACTTGTGCTGAGAGCTCTTGATCCTTTCTGACAAAATAGCTGGCTGGGCTGGGTCTTGTCCTTGGCATCTGGTTACTTACAATGCCATTTATTGACCATACAAATGCAGTTCTAACAGCATAAGGTTCCCCTGCTCTTTCTGCCTTCATCTCCAATGGCTTTAACAAGTCAGCACAGTCTTGCCCTATCAGTATGTGCACATCATCCGCTTGTACATCAGGAACATTAATATCCTTCAAATGTTGCCAGTTAGATAGCTCCTCTTGTGACACACGACTCGTTAATCCGATATTTAAACTTGGTTTGATAATGACATCACTTGCTTCAAAGGTGCAGCTATCTTCTGTGTTTGACAATAAAATGTCTGACAATTGCACTTCAATTGTCTGTGTACCACTGATGGTTGCTTCATCAATCACCATTGCCTTTCTTGATAAGCTAAGTGAATCAGCCCAGTGCCTTGATACATAAGTCTGATTTGACCCACTGTCACATAATGCATATGTATCTATGTAGTTTCTTCTACCTTTTTCTCTGACTCGAACTGCCATAATGGGCAGGGCAATTTTACCTGAATTCAACTTGCTATAATTGCAGTTTACCGATGTTGTGGTCTTAACTTGAGTGTTTCCATCATTCAAAGCAGCAGAAGGTTCTTGTGAATCATCTCCACTTCTTGGAAGGTGCAGGAAGCGATTGTGTTTCTTGCCACAGCCATTTATGTCACAAACAAAAGTCCTGGTACATTCTCGGCTATTATGGCTTTAAGCACAAGAAACATAAATGCTTTGACTGTACAAAAGACACTCTGTCTTTCACTTTCATAGCCCTGAACCTCTCGCACCTAGTAATAAAGTGGTTTTCTTTACAGCAAGGACAGCTGTAAACCATGTTAGGAGGATGGGTGTTGACTGATTTTGCAGATTTGGACTTACTGGTTGTGGTAGCTCTTTCACTGTCTAGCGCTGATGTCTGGGAAGCATATGCCTTTTTACCACGTCTACTCATGTTCTCAGAATTTTGATTCCTTTTTCCTTGAGCTAGTTTACCAAATACTGGATCTGCTGCTTCTTCTGCTTCATCAGTGATAAACTGTACAAGATCTTCAATAGTTGCAGCTCGTTCTTTCTTTATTTTATGCACTTTCTTTAGCCAGCGTCGAGCCAGGTAGTCAGGTAGCTTTTCAGCAATAACATACAGTTTATCTTGACTGCTTATCTCAGCTAAAGCCTTTGTAGTTGATAAAGTTTCCATGGCACACCTTAGATCATCTGCATATTCCAGCAACTGGCTACTCCCAAACACTTTAGGTCGATTCAGAATTTTGTCTATCCAAGCACGTGTAATATGATCTGGATAGCCAAATCTTTCCCTGAGGAGCTTTCTTGCCAATATATATCCTTCTGTTGGTGTTTTTGAGAGACAGCACTGCAGTAACTTCTTAACTCTTCCTGTGGTATACTGAATTAGCCAATCAAGCTTTGCACCATCCGGTACAGATTCATGGTGAACCGAGTTTTCAAAAGATGTTATAAAGGAAGTGTATTCCAGAGGATTTCCATCATATATCATCAGCTCAGTTTTTGGAAGTTGGATAGCCTGCACTAATGTATCTGTGAATCATTAAGCATCCGGCACAAAACTTCACCTACATCCATATTTGACTGTGGATCTAATGATGGTCGAGGTTTGATTGATGAAAGTTGAGGGGATTTTCCAGCTTCTGATTCTACCTGGCGACCATGTGGTGTTGACTGCTTTGGTGTTGAAGTGTGCATGCTAGGATCACTTGCTGCATCCAAGCCTTTGACTGCTCTACCTTGTTCTACCTGAATCTCATTTTGTTGTCTTTCCAAATACAATCGCTGCCTTTCAAGCTCAATTTCCTTTAACCTGAAGTGGTATTCATGCTGTCTTTCTTCTTCAGCTGCCTTCATTTCAATTTTTTCCTATGCAGTTCTATTTCATCTCTCTGATGTTCAAGTTCACCTTTAATTTTTAGAGCTTCAAATTTCTGTTCATATGCTTCTCGTTGTAGCTGTAGGATTGATGAACTGACCGACCCAGCATCTGATACTGAATGATGTTCAATATTTTGTGAAAGAGTTTGATTTGACTCCACCTGATTTGCTTTGCTATCAAGCCACCCAGAAACTTTCTCCTTAAACAACTGTACTCCAGCTGTAAATTTCCTGAAGTACTCAGATGAGTCTTCCTGTTCTGCTGGACTTGTAAGCTTGATGTGGTATTCTGTTTGCTTTGTCTCAAATACATCCAGGGCTTGGTTGAAACCTGTCATCAGTTTGGTAACCTCGGGTACATCGGATCCCTCCAACAAGGTTTCCACCTGGTTCATGACTCTTGTAACATTTGCCTTTGCATGGCCTCTATCCTTTTTCAACACATCTGTTGAAACAGACCCACAACTCTCTTTGGTTGACATTTTTGTTGACAGTGTGGTAATTCTGTTCTTTCAAAGGTGATAGAATAACTTTGGCTTATATGCGTGTTAAACTTTTAATGTAACGTATACATTAACAGATCTAGGTGTATTTTGTGTTTGCTTTTATTGTTCCCTTCGGTTTTTCTCATACAATACAACTGGTGTGAACATTGGGGTATATTGATGTGTACATCCATATGTCTGTATGTCTGTATGTATGGTTTAACTAAAATACACAAAACAAAGAACTTCTGAAGAGACACTATAATAATTTGGAATTACAGATATTATGACATATTAGAATATTCATGGTCTATAAAATGATTATATCAACTACCACAAACAGTTAAAATATTAAAAAACATATTTACTGAAATATAGTGAACCTATTCTGAAATTAATTATCTATAAAACTGAGAACTGTATATAGAAATAACATATGTCAGATAAACGTCATAACATAGCCCTTAAAACTAGCAGACTTTGATGATTTACTGAATATAGCTTGATAGTTGCTAAGTAACTAAACAAATAAGTGTCTAAAATGTACAGGTTTAGAAAAAACATCTTCATTAAATATACCTTTTAGCTTTAATGCTGATTTTGCAAAGTAGCACATATTTCAAACTTTACTGAAGACATTATAATCAAATAACAATGTAAATAGTTACAAGTACAATAAAGCTTGACATATTTGCAAATGTATTTATAATAAAATATATTTACCATGTTGGGAACTCTATCCAGAGGTGTATTTTTTCAATTTCACAACAGTTATTTCCACATTTTAACAAAGAGACACTGCAACAAAAAAGTGTGCTTCCATGAAGCTTCCAAAACTAGATTTCTCCGGGTAAAAGCAAATAAATTTTAATTTGTAGTTGTTTTGTGGGCAATGAACTGTGCAGTTAACTGACATAAGAACAGCCAATGTTGTCCTGCATGTAACATAATTTCCAATGCAGGAGATTTAAATTTTCCTTGCTACTAGCCTTGTACTTATCAGTACCTTCCAAAAATGCAATAAAGTTACACATTTACATGTTTAAACATACTCATATTTCACAGAATTAGTATGCATTTTACATCACACAATTAAAGAAATAACATAAGACATAATTAACAGTGAACATACCATTTACTTACTATTTTGCCTTAACAGGCTACTATGAACCCACATGTGTATAATTGCTTCCTATGCTCATAAATCTTAAAAAGCAATGCAGGTTTTTTTGTTTCAGTGGAAGGCATTTGGTACACTTGTGTGAGTCATTCTTCTGAAATAATCTCTTTGTCCTTTTAATAGTTTAAAATACAGAAAAGCAAAAAAAATAGCAAAAAAGAAAGATTACATACAATATTTACAAACATTATAAAACTGGTCCTAACAGGGGGCATGTGGTTGTTGAGCATATAGTTTGAAGAAATGCCCTGTGAGGGCATAAAGTCGAATGTTTTAGTCTTGGGAGAGATAAGACATGAGCATTGTTTCAGTTTTGATTGGTTTTCGACCATTTTACAACTAATTTAATGAATTTCTTGGCAAAGATAATGTCGCCAGGGGTCAAAGATGCGACATGAATGAGGTGCTAGGTTCAAGAGTCACAGAAATCCATAAAAGGCAGTGAGAACTAAAAACTGCATTACAGACTATGCCCACATTAGACTGATCACACATTTAAACAAGGTTTCTTAAAGTGTGGAGGTTCATGATTTTTCTACAAATAAAGTTGAGTGGTCTGTTTATTCTGATAGATTTTCTAAAATACTTTATTTTAGGGTCTTCCAGAATATGGTGATCTAAATTAAACAAAATGAACATGGCCTTTATGGCTGAAACATAATTGGCTAGAATATGTACAGATGTGTTTTGCCTAGCCAGATATTCAAGAAGAGACAACACATATTTACAATCTACTGAATGCATTTTTACTTTCATCAAAACACAAAAGGCAATGAAAGTTCTAAACAATAACTTGTAGTGCTGTTCAGTTTTGGGACGGAAGGCAACCTGAAGTCTTTGGGAGGCACCTTCAGACAGTTTATTGAGAGCCCCTCAACCTACAACACATGGGCAAATGAGGCAGCGTGACCCAATATGTACCACAGATTCCGGGCACACACAGCCAAGAAAGGATCTCTGGCGTGGCCATGGGAAAGAACCTTGACAATGGCATTATTGTCACATTTGACAATTTTTTTACCCGACTATCATGGGACGAAAATCTCTCAAAGCCACATTGCCATTTACCATCTCTAGGTGTAAAATAGTCATGTTTTGGTACCCCCTAGGTATTGGAAGACAAATTTCTCCCATCTCCCCCCAGGCCCGTTAAGCAGGCGTCAAGTTCAATGGTGGTGTTAACAGGGGATTTGTCATAAATAGAGACACCATTGTCGGCCCTGAGAAAGGACTGCAACAACCTAAGGTCATGCTTAAACTGATGAGTGATTTTGTCTCAACCAGTCTAACATTCTATCAACAAAGTATCTGGAGGGTTTGATGAGATGGCCAAGAAGAGATTGAAGCTGGCGACGAGTGCAATGTGTTTTTGAGGCCCATGTGTCAATGTTGTTCACAGTTTGCATCATTTTTTCTTCTGGAATTGAAATCTCACCTGTAACTGTGTTAAACATGATGCCTAGAAATATTGCCCTGGTGCCAGGCGTGAACAACTATTTGGCACTTATGGTGAGACCTAGCTGTTCAAATGCGGGGTACAAAGAGTCAAAAGCGACGTGTGTTCCTTGTGGTGTCCTGACTCCAAAGAAATCATCCACATAATTCAGGATTCTGTGACCACGTTGACGCATGATGTATCTGTTGGAAAATTTTGCATCCCATGACAGCTTCTGAATGGGAGTCACATATCAATGAGCGTACCAGAAGAGGCCTAGCAGATCTAGATCAACAAGGTAAAAACTTTAAGGTGATGGAAAGCACGACTTACAGCAATCTTGAAGAGGTGTGCACCTCTGCCCACATGCTTGAGTTCACTAATAATATGATCATCTGTGGGAAACTGTAATGCAAATTCTGGGTTGAGATAAGAACTTAATAAGATTAAAGATGCTTTTTCATACTTTTTATCCATATTTAGTCTTTTTATGTGTCCTCCGGAGGCTCATTGCAATTACTGCATCAAAGACACCTTTAAATGTGCCCTTGATTAGGGGGGTTATGTCCTAATGGAAGGAGGGGCTTGTGTCGGGGGGGGGGGGGGGGGCTTTAGTCACCCCCTGTTAGAGCAGGGGGGGGGGGGCTTGTGTCAGGGGGGCTTATGTCCTGGAATCTATATGGGTTCATAGGGCAATGCTACCCTTTTCTCGACACCATCAATATTTCCCCCCTTTTGACTTGATTTTTGAGTTTGGACATGAGTTACCTGGTGATATACAGACTTCTGTTCTAGCTGAGCAAATCTCTGGTCAACTTTAGTTTGTATAACTCTTGAGAACCTCAGGCTAACTAAATCTGGGATATCTGACTCATCAGAAGAGGAGTCTGAACTGACATTATATTTTGCTGGACTTAACAGAACATTTTTTGTGATAACCAGAAGAAGAGTCTGGACTGACATTTGACATTTTACTGGACCTAACAGAACATTTTTTGTGATAACCAGAAGTGCAACTTAACTTCAAGCTTTTGTTATGCTCTGGGCTATGTTGTACAGATGATGAAGCTATCTGGTCTTCGACGGTGTCGAGAGGGGTCGTGACTCGCTGCAGCTCTTTCAGGATGAATTGTTGCACTGGTTCAGCAGGCTGGTCAACATCTGACATGTCATCTGTCTGATGAGCACTCCCAGCACTACTTGAAGCCATAGATGAAGCAGCCGGGTCATCACTGCCATAAGAATAACCAGAACTGTTCAGTCCTCCTGCTTCAGACACATGGCTTTGCTTACTATGCTTTTTATGACTTGTTTTACTACTTTATGAATGTTCATCAGTGTCTGTTTGCAGAACGAAGGAGGGAAATGTTTTTGCCCACATTTACAACATTGATATTTTGTTTTTCCCATGGTAAATCATATACACATATATGTCATTTAAATGAAACTTTAAATCAAAGTAACTGATCTGAAATATACAAGAGGCCAACAGCCCTCTGCCTTCTTGACAGTCTTGTGCCTAATTTGAACAATGACGCCAGAATGACGGTTATAGGTGAAGCATAGGTTAGACCGTCGCTCTTAGCATGGGCCAGGGCCCAAATCAAGACTGAGGTTGTCAAGCAAGCAGATCAGAAGGTTGACAGAAGTCCAGATGATGCTGTGTCAAGTTAATATCTGCAATCACAACTTGATGACTGTACGGTTTGTATAATATGTATGATCTTAAATAGTGCATGTATGTAAAATCAATCTTAAAGAGGTGTGCACCTCTGCCCACATGCTTGAGTTCACTAATGATATGATCAACTGTGGGAAACTGTCATGCAAATTCTGAGTTGAGATAAGAAATTTTGTTTAAACCAGCATTCACTGACTGAGCCTTGGGCCAGGAGAAATCTATGATCACTCTTCTACAATTGGATCCAGTTTTCTCCCTGGTCATAAAGAGAGAATGGTGACACTGGTTTATTGGATTTATGACAAAAGGTCCCAAAATGGCACCATATGAGCGTTCTTCTGCTATGTAAGCTCCAGTATCGTTTGGGAAGTTGTTGACTGAAGAATGATTTTTCAAGTCATGACTCAGATCTGATTTCCTGTTAAAATCAAGGGGAAAGCTATGACACAATAGCTCTATTAGTTGCTTATCCCAGTAATCTTGTAGCCAGTCTTCCCATACATGTATATTTGGTTGTGATTTTACTGGCAAACGCGCACCTAAGAAATTGGGAATACCAAAGTCTTGGGCTACATAGCATTGATCAATAGGGGATTCAAACCCAGGACAAACCACTTTTGACTCAGGAAGGACAAGGTCTGTGAGAGGGATGAACCCAAAATCAAAGTCTGTCTGACACTTCCATTGTTTAAAGTCATGACACTGCAAGTGAATATTGGAAGTGACATGCTTTGTCGTTAACTTTGATTACAGGTAAACAATAAATTTGTCATATGAGTGGGAGTTAATATCAAATAATCTGATACCCTTGTCACAACTCTCATCAGACTGGCTGCCACCATTGAAGCTTCAATTCTACCTGTAAATGCATTTTGATTGTGGGCAGGGTTTTCAACGTCACTAACAATAGCATAACCATTGTATTTCATATCATTGCTTCTTTGTAACACAATAGACTCGGGTTCACACTTTTGGTGACCATTGGCAATATTAAGAACATTGTTTTCAACACATTTCTTTTCAATAGATTCTTGTACCGAATGTTCAACACCTTTGACATTAGACCTAAATAGCCACCTATTCGTATTTTGCATTCTCTTTTCTCTTGACCAAAGTGCAGTCTTTTTGAGGGTGAGCTACTTGTTTGCCTTTATTTAATTGATTTCATGGTGAAAACAAGTACCCAGCTGATATGATTTGCAGTATCAGGGTTTCGTTTGGAAATCATTTTTACCTCAATTTTGTCTTTGATTGGTATGTTTTTGGGCATGAACCCTTCTATTTTAAAAACACTTAAAAATAATAATCCTTGTCCAAACAAGAGGATGACAGAATAAATAATCAACATTCAAAGTTCAGTAAAAATATTGCAAATAAAACTGTTCATGTCGTCTTGTTGACTACAAATTTTAAACTGACGCATTTCTCTGCAAAGAGAGGGAGTTGGAAAGCGGCACCCAATCCGATGTTAGTAGGTCATGTTTCTATGGCGACATGACCTCAAGGAAACATTGTCACAACTTATGGTGCTAGTACACTTAACTGGGGAGAGGCCTCACAGACGTGATGCCTTATACATCACTACTGACCAGTATTTACGTTAAATACGTTGTGTGATATATAATGAGAGTCTTACTACTTTCCAAGATTACACAAGACTTAGTGAAAAATTATATCTTCTTGAATCGTGACAGTTAAGAGCAGTTAGTAACACTTTTTCAGCTGTATGAATTTTTACAGTCATAATTGAACAAAAGTTTAATTGGTTATCCACATTTGCAACGCCATATTTTTGTCCTCCATTTTAAATTCGACTACATCATACTACATGAGGTTCAACAGCTTCAGAAGCAGAAGCAAAAACATTTGTGCCCACAGAATTGTTTTATTGATATAGACTCCTCCATCAATTTTAAAGTGGATAGGCTGGTAAGTGGGTAAGTAGGTTGATAAGTAGGCATACTAGAAAAACAATTATGGTTTTTACCACTAGGATGGATATGTATTTGTAGTTTTATTTATTTATTTATTCTCAAAATCGTACACTAGGTACACTACATTTAAATACAAAATAATTCTACAAATAACACCAATGTACATACATGTTCAATACCATTTTGCAAGCAACACACACAGAGGGAAAAAACATGAAGAACAAACACAAACTGCCTGTACTTATGTACAAATAAGTTACACAGAGATAACATAATAATAATTGCCATCAGCTACCAAGTGCTGAAAAATTCTAGCAAGTCATTAATTTCATTAAACAAAGTAAATCTGGTATCTCTAATGAAAAGAAGATCTTTAATATTTCCAATGTTTAGTAAATCATCCAACATATAAATTTTGTCAACATAATTATCTACAACACTTTTAAAGACACTTGGCATAGCCCATACTGTATTTTTGTTACATTGAAAAAATTCAGTTACAACATTTATATTATTAGAAACAGACGAACCACTGCCATTAATGGCTAGGTTACAGCACATTTTCACTGGTACATTATTGCTACTACATGCTTTGAATAAAAACTTATTGAATCTCCTATACAATTGTGCGTTTATGGGTATGTCATTACAAATCAGCGGAAGATATTTACTATGAGTTAAAAGAGGTAACTTTAGTAATTTTCTGATACCTTTTCGCCAAGTAACATAGAATCTAGAAATGAAGTTTGATTCAAAGTCCCACAGCACACAGCCATACAAAGACATACAGTATGATTTGAATAACTTATACTTAACATCTGTGAAAGCATCATGAAAGGATGCAATAATGCCATTTAAAGCAGTAGTGAACCTATCAATACCATTTTGAATTACATTAGTTTTGGCACAAGGTCCTACCGTGTGCCCCAAATGTGTTGCAAGAGCTTTACACTCAATCACTTGATTGTTATGAACAATGTTTTCAATTACTTTTCTACTTGTGGAATAGTGTAACAGTTGGTATTTATTGGAATTAAACAAAACTTGATAGTCTCTTCCAAAGTCATCACATATGTTTAACATTGACTTCAAGGCATTAACTGTTGGTGCAAGTATAACTACATCATCTGCATATGCTAAAGTACCCACGAATGTATTACAAATATGACAGCCAAGGCCTGCCTGTTTTAATCTTAATAGTAATACATCTACATAAACAGTAAACAGTAAAGGTGAAAGTATACCGCCTTGCTTGACGCCATTATGAACACAAAATTCTCTTGAAACTTGTGATCCCCATTTCACACAAAGACGCTGATTAGTATACATATACAATAGTAATCGACAAACAACAGGACATAGTTTTCTATTGACAAGAAGTGAAAACAACTTTGTATATTCAACATGGTCAAATGGCATCCAGCATCATAACATAAACATCGGTGTTGTTATTTTTATAATATTGTAAAACTTCCTCTAAAACAAAGGTACATTGAGTGGTTGAGGATTCAGATTTAAAACCAAATTGAAATTCAGAGGTATTTAATAACATTCTATACCTGTTTAAAATAATGTTATCCAGTAATTTTCCAACAATACTACTCAGAGTAATACCCCAGTAATTACCAGAATCATTGAATTAATGAACAATAGTTAAATGAACAATCATTTAACCAATCACTCTGATTCTTACAGGGGATGTAAAGCTCTAATTTTTACCATTTATCCAATGTTTTTCCTAATTCAGTCCTTTGAGAGCCATATGTTTAATGATGGATTAAAATTGGCTGTCACTGTGGATTACCTTTCCACTGCAAGCTTTTCCACTTTTTGGTTTTTCACTTCTATTTTTGGGTTAATATTGATGTCATACTTTAGTCAATCAACCTTTCTCATTTCAGTCCCTTGGAAACCATGAGTTTGATGATGGGGTTGAAGTCCTTTCTGATTACTTGTCTAATGTCACTTTCCCTATAATATCCTGCAATCTGGACTCAAGCAGAGAACCTAAATTAGAGAAGCTGTACCAGCCTTCTATCCTACTGACTGTGGGTGGGGAAAGGATAGGAGTGGTTGGCTACATCACCACACAAACAACTCAACTGGTGCCCTCAGGTAAGATTATCCAGTGATTATGTGTTGCATTGTTCCAGCAATAAAGTTTACACACAGTGTTTGTAGGCTTGACAGACAATACCTAGAGAAATATATTTTTAACTCAGATGAAAATTGATACTCTAGAAGTAGGAAAATGAATCCTGCAACACTTTGAAAAGGTTGATGATGTTTACTTGGATGTTTAACCAGGTTAAACTAATTAAAAATAGATTAAGTGAAGTTGGCTGCTTACTAAGACATTTGTATTGCACATACACTAAATGGATTGACTGAGCAAGGTCATAATGGCTAAATTATGATGGATTCAGAAATTTCTTTGTTAAATTGTATGCCAGTTGAAAAGTGAAACTGACTTTACTCTTGTTCTAGAAAGGTTCTATATTCATGAGACTATTCCTCTGAAGCAAAAACTTTTCCTCATCCTCATTATCTCTGCACATTATTAAATCCCAGGACATTCAGCCTAGGCAACAGAGAAAGATGCTATTTTTATTGTTGGTCTATTATCAAATTGCCGTTTGACTATTCAGTCTTACGGACGCAGTGCCTCAAAGTAGTTCTACATCTACCACTATCATCTAGTGGGTAACTGTAATATCCTCACGTATATCAGTTCTGTTAATACCTGGGCTTCTGGGGATTCCCCTTTAGCTCAGCTGGTTAAAGAGATAGACTTGTGTTTATATCTGTGTGTAATCAGAAGGCTGTAAGTTCGAGACACAGCAGAACTAATCAATAATTTCTCCCTTCCCACTACATGGTGAGATGCCTAAAGATCCTTCCCTCTCAAAGCCAAGCCAGTAAAGTGTAATAATGTAGTCATGTAAGACCTGAGGACAGGTCTTTCCTTGAAGGGTGGTATGTAATATCCTCACGTATATCAGTTCTATTAATACCTGGGCTTCTGGGGATTCCCCTTTAGCTCAGCTGGTTAAAGAGCTAGACTTATGTTTATATCTGTGTGTAATCAGAAGGCTGTAACTTCGAGACGCAGCAGAACCAATCAATAATTTATCCCTTCCCACTACAGTAACACATTTGTCTAGGAACACAGATAACTTCAGTTCAGTCGCAGGTACTGACAGATCCACAGTATATCATATGACCACTTTAAATGGTGGTCGTCCATCATTGGGTTAAATCTAAAGAACCTCATGTATGATTATAAAGGGTCTCTGCCTTTCAGCTAGGTTGGAATGTTAATCACTATAGATTGGACTGAACTGATATATTCAGAATAATACAAATTGTTCCTTTAGCCTTGTAAAAAAACTGATGTTGTTGGTGTTTTACGCCTCAGGGTTAAATTGGTACATGACAGCATGGTGACTTGTAGGAACCCACAGGGAGATGGCAGTCTATAATTAGATGCCAATCATGCTAACCCACAAGGCCATGAAGATCTTCTCGAGCCATTAAAAAGAAAAGAAGATATTATGCGGAGTATAAATACCAACAATACAATACACTTTATAATAGCTTTGTAGTCAAAGTAATTTGACTGCCGTTGCTTTGTTCTCTGTAAAATTCTGACCAACTTTTTCAGATAAAGTAGAAACACTCGTCTTTGAAGATGAGATTACATCCATCAGAAGAGAGGTAAACAGCTTTTTGTCAGCTGGAGTGAACAAGATTATTGTGGTCGGTCATGGTGGTTTCTTGCTGGATCAGGAGATTGCAAAAGAAGTAGATGGAGTTGATGTGATTGTTGGTGGCCATTCTAATACATTTCTTTACACAGGTGAGGTCTTTATCTGGATATCATATACACACTGTCCTTGTTGGCAGATAAAGATTAATTACTAGATTTGCACAACAAATCGTTAGATACATGTTTACTTGTCTCCATTTACATAAGTTCTAGCACCATAATCAAAAGTCATAAGTGACTAAGTCATAAGTGTCATAAGTTTTACAACCCAAAATATTGGCCTTAAGTACTTATGACCAGAAATACATACTTGCATAATAGTAGGTGTTTTAACATAATTAAGGAATTGCTATAATCACAATTGATAACTTCACATCTGTAAAAGATTCTCGCATGATAAGTAAATTACTTTCTTGACTACATCATTGGTGTAGTTCGGCAGCAAATTTGAGCCTCAGCAAAGGTGTAGAAATGAGTTCCTGGATTTTTATTCAAAATACAAATAACACAGAAAAGTCACATTCAGGTTGTATACCTTCTCATATCCCATAAGCTAAAGAGGTCATCAACCTGAAAGCATGTGCATACAGATACAACCGTAAGGGAAGGTGTACCCTAGCCATGGAAGGTATTTTACATCAGGGCATTGTTGCAGTCATATTACAGACTGCTGCTATGTACCAAGAGTTCCTATTAGTATACTAGAGTTAGCATGACAACAAAAAAACAGGAAGTTATATAAAATATTGATCGTTTGGCGGGGTTAGCATTACTTTTTAACATGTTTGTGTGAAAAGCAGTTATCAAAACTAGAATTGATCCATAACTGTTTTAGGTAAACCCCCTTCCACTGATGTTCCAGCTAACGACTATCCATCCATAGTAGACCAGGATAATGGGGCCAAAGTTCTTATAGTCCAGGACTATGCTTATGGTAAATACATGGGGCATCTTCAGCTCACATTCAATGATGAGGGAGTGGTGACGTCATATGTAGGCAATCCCATCTTACTAGACAGCTCTGTGGAACAAGGTAACTGAAGTTCGAGATCAGAGGTCTATGTCACTGAAAGACTGAAATCTGATTTTGGGCTTAAGTCTAAGACTTTTGTCTCACCTTGATAGTTTTGTTTTTATTCAGACTCTTCAAATTTTGTCTTTTTTACCGGATCTAACTTTGATGTATGACACAAAAGAGATATAGATCTTCCAAAATAGTTCAGGTATTTGGATATATATTTATATTAGTGAACGTAATATATTTTTAATTTAATTATTATTCAAAAATGTGGTACATACTCAATGTACAATAACCAATGTGAAGAAATTTATACTGGAATAAAACAACAAAAATGTAACATCTTGGTCTCTTAAAGATAAAATCGAATTCTCTTATTTTCTATCTTTGCTTGTGATAATTATTAAAACCTGCATGTCATTAAGATATGTTTTTCTATTGTACTAGCTTTTTCATTAACCTCTCATAGAAGGCATTAACACAAAATCTTGATTTGCAGGACATAAATTTCTAACCTATCTACTATCTAAACAAGGACCTAATGTAATGAAATTAACACATTAAATTTAGAAAACTGTTTGTCAATTTTTAAACTGTAATCTAACCAAGTGCTGTATAAGTTGAAATTTTCACTAGGCATTAGTTTCAACTATTGTATGTAGTGAACTTGGATAGTGAAAATTAATTTCTAGTAAAATTTTTAATCCGTATTATCATATCAGATAGAAACTAGCCATTAGTGAAAGGTGATTCAAGTGAATTTCTGAAAATTGGAGCACGAATGAAAATTGCTCCTACTTCTGGACTGTGTACGATTGATGATTTTAAGATTGATTTACTTTTGTTTCACCGGCTCAAATAATTAACGATTTGCACTATCAAGTGATAAATCCATCCAAAGAAATAGTTAAATGAAATAACTTGTATTATATATCAAAGTTGAAATATTAAACAAATTTGGGTTTCACATCAGTTTGTCTGCCACACTTGCTCGACTTTATGGTTACTTAGGTTTGCACCCTTCATCCTTACTTGACATTGAGGTCAAACCTTAGGGTGGGGAGATAAGATGTTGAGGTAATTCATACATATATAAGCCCCGGCCTGATTAATAGAATTCATGATTGACAGGGATATATAATTAAGTACTTTAACATAGTACTAATTCTGGTAATGAAAAGTTCCCTTATTTACCCAGAATCTGTTTGCAAATACACAAAGTTAATTAGTGGCAATAGATTTCCCCTACACAGTACACACTAGTGAAAAGCACCATTGTAAAACTCATTGCAAAGTCGACATTAGTGTGTTACTCCCCATCCAGCAAGAGTCATATTGAGACAGGCCCTCAGCATTGCCACTTGTGTGTGTCGAAACCACACATAGGTGACAGCCAGTAGCTAGATCCCAGACTTGCTAACTGCTAGACCATTTAGGGCCCATACTCAGTACAATACAATGCTATAATAATAAAGTACATAGCCCATCATAGAATGAGATGTGAATGTAATTGTCTATTCTGTTGACAGACCCTGCAACTTTAACTGAGATCACAGAATGGCGTGAGCCACTTGATGCGTGGACGACCAATACAATTGCCAAGACATATGTGTTCCTAGATGGTTCAAGAGAAAATTGCAGAGCCAGGGAATGCAGTTTGGGTAATAAAACAGCTGAGTCAGCATTCTTAAAGACATATAGCCCTAACCCACTATAAATAAATCATAAATGAAGTAAATTATTTTAGAGTGAAGTTGTCGTTTTTAAATACCACTAAAATATAATAAACCTAATTTCTACCATTGATACTGGTCCCTGGCTTATGATCCTTGAATATATTGTGGTTCATTAAAGCGTTCTAACGTGGCTAAACATAGACAATAGTAATTTAGAAAAGTTTTACTGACATGCTAAATACACTTTATAGGATAGAAAAAAAATATTGTACGAGGAGCCCAATTTAATGAAGCCATTATATAAGAAATTTTTTATACATTAAGTTATGACTCAATGGTGATGAACATCCCAGAAAGTCACGTATACCAACTCGCCAATTTTCTCCAAGCCTCCCTGTTTGTTATCTTTAATTTTTTTGTAGTAGTCTGACTCATGGAATAGACTATCTGTTTTCTCACTTCATCCCAGAGGCCATAGGCAAGTGTGGTTTTGCACCACTGGGAAGGAACAGGCTGAAAATTTAATATCTGATTTCCCCTAGATAATTTCATGACTTACCTGTTTAGACTAGCACAGTCCCCACCCCCAAGACATTGAAAACACAGGGTTGAGGGTACTTAAGTTTAATACATTAATAGAGTAAAGTTACGTATAAAATACTGAGTATATAAATGCATATCTAAGAAATATTTACAGGTCATGGTAAAATATAGATTTAAAGACTTCATGATCTTCAGCATGTAAGTTAGAGTCATTGTCCATAAAAATGATCATGCTGAGAGAACTTCACAAGGTAGTTTACAACAATTACAAGGCCTGAAAGCCGACCTGGCCCGAGCAGAGAGGGTGACCTTGAGAGGTTACAGAGATGACCTCAAGGGTTAAAGGTGATTACTGTGAAAAAGACCTCTAAGGCAGAGGTATTGATTAACATGGGGTCAACTAAAGGTCACCCTGAAAGCTGGAGGTCAAGAGGGCCTAAAGGTTTTCAAGTTACTAAAATACAAGTTAGATAATAATATATAATCCCTCAACCCCAACAGTAGTGAGTATAAGCATCAAGCATCTACGACAGCAGCAAGTGACAAGGCAAGGGCCTCACCCGACACATGGTCTGACTGAATGTATCTCCATACACATTCAGAGGACCATGTGCCATGGCGTTTTATCTGCTGTATAGGGACATGGGCATTGTAGGCAAATGTTGCCCCAGACCTGCAAAAAGAATGAAATTGAAAGAAGTGAGGGTTCAAACCCAAAGTCATGTTAATGGATTTCAGAGCCTTTCTGACTCTAGAATCCGTGAGAGGTTGCCAACCACTAGCTGTGTTGATTTGGAAAGCAGAATTTGAGGCAGTCATTGGGTAGAATTTCTTGAGAGCCTTAAGGGCTCTAAAGGGGCATATGGCCCGATTTGACACCTTAGGCAATGATATGACTTACACAACATCTCTATTCTGGATTGTTTTTGACCACTTGATCAAAATCTTGACCAATTTCCTAGTGAAGAATAGGTCATGACCAGTAAGGTGACGAGACGGGTCAAAGGTCAAGATAGAGTGAGGAGCCAAATTTGACAGTCGAAAAAATCCAAAGAAACCGGTGAGAAAAATAGCCCTGAAAACCTCTGGGAAATTCAACTGATCACATGACTGTAAAATTCGTTGTAACATGGATAGGTCAATAATATTCTGAGAGGCCACCGCCAGAGGCCTGTTATTGCGCATTGACTTCTGAAAATATTTGATTCTAGGATGATCAAGCAAAGAATAAGACATATTATATAACACAAAACTGGCCGACAAGTAGTTAGCAATCATGCTAACAGAACAATTATTAATCACTAAACATTCACAAAAAGACAAGATAACATTGACATCCATATCTGGCAGAGCGACTTTCATGTAGACACAGGAAGACCCTGAACATCTTAGTGTAGGCTTGCCTTGTCTTTGGTCTGAAAGCCTCCTGAGTTCTGGAGGCTGCTTTTTGAGACAATGACCTCAAAGCAACATTACCTACAACAAAGTATAGTAACTGTTAGTATATACACATATAACCATTAGGCCCCTGCTGGGGATATGACCTTATAATAAAAACACTTCACATTTCAGGATCTATGTCCAACAAAGATGCACTCACTGGGACCCACACTGGGTCCTGAACCTGGGACAACAATTTACTAAAATCAGTAGGACTACCAGTCCAACGGGAGAGCAGGTCAGCCACCCCATTGTCCAATCCTCTGATGTGGGCATACTGAAGATCCATGTCGGCCAGGGCCGAAGCATACCAGATATTTCTGGCACAGGCCCCCAGGTAGGGATTCCTGGCCCTGCCAGATCTAAGTACTGAAACCACCGCTTCATTATCACATCTGATGAGTACCCTGCGACCAGACCATTGGGCTTGAAATAACCTGACTGCTAACAAAATGTTAACCATTTCAAGGTGAACAATGGACCAGTTCATGAAGCCACGAGGTATGGGGAGGTGATACACAAACTTGCTCCACCTGTGATCATACAGGGAAACCCCATTGTAGAGTGGCAAAAATTTTCCAAACCACCTAAGGTCGCGCCTAAAGTCAGAAGTCAAGTCAATTTTTTGTGTGCTATGGCCAGATCTGAGAAGTGCTAACATGCGGTTCAAGAAGGCACGTGCCGGTTTCACACACTTGTGAATGTACAAAAGGAAGCCAAGTAAGGACTGAAGCTGACGCTTTGTACACGTTTTCTTGGTTAGCCATTCCTTGACCATGTCATTTATCTGACGCAATTTTTCAGATGGGATGGAAACTGTGGCTTTTACAGTGTCAATTAACACACCAAGACACACAACGTGGGTGCTAGGGGGTACAAGTTTCTTTTCACTGACGGCTAGACCTAGGTCCCTCATTAGTTTAGCCAATGGCGTAAACGACGCATGCACGATGCTCAGAATGCCGAAACCGACGTAGTCGTCAATGTAGTCAATGACGCGAAAGCCTTTTTGACGCATTATGTGACGCACTGTGTCACTGAGGCGTTGAAAGATCTGGCTTCCTTGCCGTGTCCCGAACGGAACACACGTATCGACGTACGCGTGACGCCAATGGAGCCCTAGGAGGTCATAGTCGCCAGGATCCACCTTGACGTGACGAAACGCGCGACTAACGTCTATCTTGTACAGAAGGGCGCCACGCCCAATGCGTTTAAGCTCTGACGTAATGTCATCCACAGTGGGGAACGTCAACGTCAAGGGAGCATCAAGGTAGGTATTTTTATCAATCCCAGAGTTTACTGAAGCCCCCAGGGGCCAACTCAAGTCAATGATGACCCTACGTCTATCCGAGTTGGGATTGTTTCTGGTCATGAATGGCGAATTATGAGCGTTTTCTATGGGATTTACGTCAAAAGGCCCCAATAGGGCACCAAACTTGCATTCCTCCTCTATATATGCGTCAACGTCAGCTGGGAACTCATTAGCAGAACTGTAGTTACCAGATTCATGCTGCAAGGGGCAACACCTGTTAAAATCAAGTGGGAACCCAAACTGCAGCAACTGCAAGAGTTGCTGGTCCCAATAATCTTTCAAAAGGCTTTTCCATTTATCAACATGCAATTGTGAGGCAACAGGTAAGCGAGCTTTGAGGAAATTCGGTTTTCCAGTCTTTTTAACAATTTGGTGCATTTGAATGGGTGAATAGTCATGAAGATTGCAAAGTTTGGCATTACTTGGCATTAATTGACTGCCCAGAGGAACAAAGCCGAATTGAAAATCCACCTGTTGTTTCCATTGATTGAAAATGGGGGTGTTCACACCTTGTGCCAAGGCTTTGTTACCTTGATTTGCAAAAATGATAGTGTTGACAAATTTGTCTTCCATGCCCACATTGTTCACATCATAAATTGGACACAGCTGATTAGCTTTGTCTACGACAACGTTCTCACTGGTGAGACAAGAGGTGTTTATGTCATTGTTAACAGACGAATCAACCCCAGGGCCACTGATCTTTGGTAAGGTCATATCTGGGTTATCTACAAAGTAACTGTCTTGCTCACATAAGCTTTTTCCCTCCTGGTTCATGGAAGAGTCACAGTGACCCACCTGGAAAGATTTGAACCCATGACCAGTGGGATTTGCTATGACTGGCTCCCGGGACATATGCCCAGAAGTGCTCTGTTTAGTTTTATGTTCAGTAACTTTATGCCCAGCCATACCAGATTCAAACCCATGACTACTAGATTCAAACCCAGGACCTTCAAGTGCTGATGGATTGTGGGCTGAGTTTTCAGCTGTTTTAAGGTCGCCGACGCCTATGCTGGAGTGGACATTGGGGTGGCTGAAATCATTGTGTGTAACATGGTACATAAAACTGCCAGCCTTCAAGCTGGTGTTGTCAGCTGGTTGTGCTGTCTTACTAAACACACGTGATCTGACAATATTTGAACTCAACACGTCATACTTGTGACGCTTTCTAGCCAATGAGGTGTCCACATTTGAAGGGACCACTCTTGAATTATAGAAAAATCTAGTTTTATTAATTTTTTGATCTCTGACATTACCTAGGTCACTTGACACCACACCAGTACTAGGTGCTACACTAGTCACAACTTTGGTATGAATGACAGGTGTTTTCCTGTCGTGAGACCCACCTTCACTGCAGCTGCTGCACCCTAGTGATGGGCAGCTGCTTGATCGTTTTTTAAGTTATGTTTTTTTGTGTGGACACTCCCTTTCTGGATGTCCCACCTGCCTGCCCCCAGCCAAACAATTAGAACAAATATGTTTTTGAATTCTGCCATTAAATTCATGGTCACTTGAGTGACTACAATTCCCAGTTTGATAATTTTTGCAGTACCATGGTTTCCTTCCTGAGTGATCCGAGGGCTTCCCCCACCCTGACCTACCTGACACATGTTTCTGAGCATGGGCCCTACGGATGCGATCAATGTGATCCAGATCTTCCCACTGGAAGGAACCACGCTCCATCTCACATAGCAGCACAGTGTGTGCTGCCTTTGCCCCTTGCCAGGAAAAGTCTGTGGCGTCTTCCATCAGATCACCCAGGTAAGAAACCATTATAGGAGGGAGAACTGATCATATGACACTCTCTGTCTGCTGACCCCACCCAAAATGGGTTCATGGGGCCAGGAAACCTTTCTTTTAACAGATACTTCGACATTTCCACCTCTCTTAGATTTGTGTTTTGCTTTACTATCAGTACCTGACAAGTGTGAACTATGATCCAGATCTCTGATCCTCTGATCAACTTTCTTTTGTAGTGCATGGGACCTAAGTCTCTCTAGGGAGGGCGTTTCACTGTCACTACCATCTGAGGAGGAACTACTAGTTACAATGGGGGGGGGGTTAAACCTTTTACTTCTTCTACTAGATTTTTGTGTACTAACAATAACACTGTCTGTACTTAACTTTCCAATGTGTGGTCACGCCGCCGGATCCTGGACTGCCTGCTGGGAAGTGCCTGCCACTTGATCCTCCACCATCTCCAGTCGCTGGGATACCTTCTGTAGCTGTGCCAGGATCTCCATCGAAAGTCGCTGTCCGCCTAGATCCGCTTGGTCTGTGTTGGGTTGGTTGCTTGAGGCAGCAGCATCTCGCAGTCCATTGAAAACAGATTTGTCACTCTCCATGATATTTTTAAATTGACATTTTTTTCCTGTGGGTGGCACATGTCTACTTTGGCAAGTTTTACAGCTTTGCTTTTTATCAGGCATCCTGCCTGTCAGTATGTCTCAGTTACTGAAAAATGAATTCTGCATCCTGCATTATAGCACCTAAGCATAAAAAGCTTGTTTCAGATAAATGACCGTTCAGTATATACACTATTAACAGTTTAAAAGACTAAAATGAAAAAACATAAAAATCCTTAAAGTAAAAACTTTTCCAAAACGTCCAAACTTTTTTAGCATGTCTTTCCTCTATCCATTATTCAGAAGATTTTCACCTATTTTCTGCTGTACAAAATTTTCTATTATAATTGCTATTATTATCAATATTTATTGCCTTAAAAAGATGCTGCACCTTAAAGCTGATGATGTGTGAGATTACAGAATCATATCAAAACGAATCTGATTTGATACCTACTGTCCTTAAGACATAATAATTTTTGAGTGCCATGTTTATGTTACAGGAAATCTGCTGACTGATGCCATATTGTACTCCCATATTGCTACAATTGAACCAAATGGAGCTTGGACAGACATTTCCATAGTTGTATGGAATGGAGGATCTATACGCAGCAGCATTCCACAAGGTATAATAAAAATGGCATTAGCTCATAAAATTTTCCTATGATAGAAAAGCTTGTCAATCCTTAAGCTTAAGGTTTTTCCATACTTTCTCCATAGATTTTAATGAAATAATATTCCAAAGAAGCTCTATACAGTACCTTTTTAATGATAAGAAATAAAAGAGTAAGAATAAGAATACCACTGCCTCTCACAATAGAATGATGCATTGGTGTGTAGAGATTGTGGGTGCAATCACCCCAATGAGTGATTGCGGGTCAGTCTCTTTGGGCTTAACTGCATGAATAGCCTCTCCGAAACACCACTTCCCCAATCAGATCAAGGTTTACAAAATCCTCCAATTATATTCCATCATACATTTTAGTTTCCATATATAAGAGCGGCCTCATCCACTTGTCAGACGGAGGGTTTTTAGTTCTTGACCCAACAAGACTATTTTATTTTTTGTGTTATTGGATATTCTTACTTGCATGGTGGGCAGCATGGCGACTGTCAGCACAGTAGAAAAGACTCTTCCTCATAGAAATGCGGTGATCCCCACAACAAACCTATTGACAACAAATGTGAGAGAATTAAAAACAACAAAGAAGAGAAACAGGGTTGTGAGTCATAAAAGTTCCATGAAGAAAACACCTCGGAATAAATATGTAGACAAGATCTCACAGGGGGATATGGATCTTGGTGTTAGGCTGTTGGACAATCCAGTACTAGTTTGCCTCGAGTAACGTCTACTCTCACTCAGCAACCGTCTGATGCTTCAATGGCTTGGGAATCTGTTGGCGTAGGGCAGTTTGGTAGGAATACAGATCAAACCTATGGACAAGTTAGGCCGGGACATTAATTTTAATCTGCCTCCACATACTGATCAATATGGCAATACAGTCCACATTCATGCGGCTTTGGGACAGAATACTGAGAAACAAGATGTAACACATCAGGGACATGAGCCACATCAGGGACATGAGCCAATGTTTTGTCAGCCTACAAGCACCAACCATGGATTTACTCAAAGTGAATCCCTTTATTCAAAGATTGGTGGAAGAGAAAGTCTCCATTCTGGAAGTCTGAATGAAGACAGAGCTTAGGCAAGGTAATAACTCAAAGAGTGGATGTTATAATACTACTAACATGTCTTGTTCTCCCGTTTTCATGAGATTGCCCAACGAGTCTTGCCCAGCAGGAGCTACATACAGTGTACGATGATCTCACCCTTGGCCAAGTTGTGGTTTTCTCAGCAATGTTCTTAACACACAGAACAAGGAGATGAGTCGCCACTTTGCTTGTGCAGTTATTGGAGACTGAAAAGTTAAGGGAGAACTTATCGTGGCCGAGTGGTGTCTTCGCAGTAGCTATGCATCGAGTGGAAGACAAGAGCATCACATGGGCAGGACTTATTCACGGACTGCGGTATTCAATGGATCTATGGCATTGTCTCCCAAGCCTCTGCAGATCAACCATTTACCCACCCCTAAACATATAGTCTGTAAATGGTTTGATGAGGGGACATGTCCCCACGTGCAGGATTATACTGACTCTAGTGGAACATCTACCTTCAGACATGTCTGTCTGTACTGCTTTAAAGCCGTGAAGCGTAATAACAACTACATGGAGGCAGAGTGCCTGGCTAAAAAGACAGTGGTGGAATGGGATCAATGTGACCACAACTCTGTTTGTACAGAGGACAATGACTGTACTTTTATAAAGGGTGGTAATGGGTTATTTTTTAAGGGTTCTGCCCATTCTTATCAAGGCAAGGCTCATCGCCTTTTGTTACAGAACACTTGTGTTAACATTGTAAAGATGCCTAGTTTTGGCCCTTATGGCAATGTGAAAGACAGAAATATTCAACAATTTATTGGTGTACCATTATTTTAGCTATCAGTTAATATCAACACTTTGTGGGGAGGAAAAGGGCGAGAATAAAGGAAAAGCACCTGATCAGTGGTCCCACCAGGAGAGCAGGTCTGCCTCCTTTAGTATTGTTACAAATGAGGTATATACAGTGTATAATAGAAATGTGGGTTTTATTGCTACAATGTTTCATGTTCTAACTTACCGGTATCTGAATAAGCTAATACTGATGAGACACAAGAATATTTTTTTGCATTGTAGATGTCAGGTCTTCCCAATTACAAGGTTGTCCATATTCCTCTGCGTTCTTCCTTTGATTGGTACTACCTGAAAGAAAATAGTGTAGAGTATCATGACAAGGCTTTAGCGGATTACGTAATGTTTGGCTTTTCTCTAGGCCTGAAGTCTGATCATGTTATTATATCAAATGCTAAAGATAACCATTCTTCTGCCCGAGAGTACCATCAGGCAGTAACTGATTACATCCACAGTGGCCTATTCCCAATTTACCAAGACAGTGAGAAGACACACTTTGGGGAATTATTAGTTTATTCTATATTAGTTGTTTCTAAATGATATTTACACATTGGATTTAAGGCCACCTTATCTTAAATTACACAATACAACAACAAAGGTGGCCTTAACATAAAACTATACGTTGCAGCCCTTTAATTAGACATACGTGTGTGCATTGTGTAATACAATGCCCACATACACTACTGCTGTGTAAAATTTTAAACTTTATCTGCATGCCATGCCCAAAAGTTACAGTTATTATTACTACTATTTATATGAGATTACTGAATGTCATAAAAGTTTTTGCGACCTGTGCGAATCTTAATATGATGGGTGTCATTGTGGACAAAGAATCTCATACTTTTAGTATAATGAGAAATTACTTGAGATCTCACAAGAATGCGTTAAACTATTTCTCAGAGACAGCCTCATGAAACGAAAGTTATAATGACTTTTAGGGAAGCTATTATACACCTCACATTGTGTTTCAGGTTTTCGTTGTTTCCTAAATCACATGTTACAGACCCTCAGAGAGAATCATGCCTCAAATGAGATTAACTCGGTTGAGGTCTTTCACATGGACTCCTTTAATAACATTGTTGCATGAAGGCATATTCCAGTCCATCATCACGTTTTTGTGGACACAACATTCACAGGGATTGGGGGGTCTGGGCCAGACGTGTTTATTCAGCACGAATACGCTCTTCAACATATTTATTTTATCACACAGTACTAGATGTATAATATAGTCGTTGCTGTTAATGTATGTGGTCATTTATGGCAAGATAAGGTCGTGTTCATCAGCTGTGACAATCAGAGTGTGGTCAGTGTTTGTCAGTCGGGTAGGAGGAAGGATCAATTTCCAAATGTGTGTGTTCATTCATTATGGTTAGAGACTTACGAGACTTAGGAGTTATCCATATTCTGGGTAAACAGAACGATATTGCAGATCCGTTGTCTCATGGTATTTTCAAGGGAATTGGTTATGATTACTGGGAGGTTATATCTGCCGAGATTTTACATGTGTCTTTGTAGGTCTTCCTCTTCAATGTGCATCAACTTTTCAGGCTGCATTAGACAGGGTTCAGATATTGTTGAGACCTCATACCAGGAAACAGTATCAGAGACAATTCAAACTATTTTTAGCATTCTCTATATCTAGACAGTTTGAAGTTCTCGACTGTCATTGTTCTGGACAGTATGTGTCTGTCATTTTAGTATTGTTTGCAATTTTTACTTGCCAACACATTGTCATATCGTATCATTCTTAATTATATGTCAGCCTTGAAATACATGTTTGCACAGTATGGGTGGTATAGTGTTACATTGGAAGCACCATTGGTAAAGAGAATGTTGGATGGGATCAAGCTGTCCACTCACCAGGTACCTTTGGCCAACTAGTTTTTCCCTGGCTTAGGTCGCATACCCTGGTGTCCAGGTACACATTAAGTGGGCTAAGAACATACAGGCACTTGAGAAGAGGCACGTCGTGAAGCTACCTCAAGTTGAGGTTAATGTGTCCAGTGGCCATATTACATGCATTAGTACACACTCACCCATCACAACCTACTGCTCCATTATTTCGAACGGAATCTGGTTCCCTCATTACACAGGCAATGCTAAGGAAGAGTCTGGCCTCGATACTTAATCTCATGCACATTCCATTGCAAGGGGTGGGATTTCATACATCCCATCGTTCTGCAGCCACCATAGCTTTTGAGGCAGGGGCTTAGGAAGCAATTTTTGGTTGGGGGGGCAAGGACCGAAGGAAGTAGATTGTGCCAACTCGACGCCAACATATTCCCAGACAGGCCATCTCTAATGCCACAGGCATTCACTAGCACCCATTCTGTGTTATTTACAATTATTATAATTATTTTTCATTTAGTTTTATTTATTTGGTTTTGGTCATACCATATTTTTATATTTTAGTCAATTTAAAAAAGTCCTCTGGGTAGATTGTTAATGGGCCTCACATACAGGTTAAATGTCTACTTAAAGCCTTGGTTTTTGGCAAATGTAAAAAGAACATAAAAGCACGTATTAATATATATTGCCACATGAGTTTCCAGCTCTATCAATCATACTGTATAACAACTATAGGGCTTAAAAGTGGCAGAAAGTTAATAAATTGTGTCTCTGTGGGCATTATAGAGATCTTAAGGTGACCTTAAAATAAAAGCTACAGACTTTAAATGTTGCCCAGAAAAATATAACATATTAACATTATATCTACTAAAGTTTGAGATATATCAGACTTACCATTTTCAAGTCGCAGGGCAAAATAGATGAAAAATATTGAAAAAAATGTCTAAGTAGGGTCTTTATGGGTCTCAAACAAAATTTTAAACTTAACATAAAGTCTTGACTTTTGGCATATGTAAAAAGAATATATTAATGTGTTTCCAAGTAAAATTTGAACCAGATGAGCCACAGAGATTTTAACCTAGAGGGCATTGAGTGGTGAAAAGTCAAAGGTCTTACCTTAAGGTGGCAATAAATTCTTTATAATTATGAGTTTAATGTTACCTTAAAATAGGGTTCCTCTCCTGACCCAAGTGGGGGACCACGGTGACAGAGTGGTAACACTCCTCGCCTCCCACCTCTGAGTCCAGGGTTCAGTTCATGGCTCTACCTCAAATGGGAAAGCTGGCAGTGTCTTGCCATTGGTCGGCAGTTTATGGTACAGAACCTTGACCAACTATATGTACTGGTTTCCTCTGCCCTTCCAACTACCCATCGTGATATGACCTGTACTGTGTTGAAAGCAATGTAAAACCGCAAATAAAAAATAAATCCTGACCCAAATACATGTGTGTGCCTAGTTTGAATGATATCCATGAAAGCTTTTAAGTTATTGGGCACACAGGACAAAACGTTTTGCAGTGGTGCAATGGAGGTGAAACCAATATATCCCAGACTTTTGTCAGGGGATATAATAAAATATATACAGAGCCTTTGGGGTTTTTTATGTGCTCATATGTATTATAAACCTCTATAGCTATACTTTACAAAAAAAATGATAAAATGCCAAAGCTTTATATGGTTCAAAATTCATTATTCTTGTTTCATGTCTTTACCTGTGACTTATAACGTCCAAATAAAAAAAAACATTATTAAATAATTAGCCAAAGGAGTACAATTGGTTAATGAGCTTTTGAATTTTTTCTTACAATATATAATTTTACCCTGGAATGTCATAAGGTTGTCACATGGCAATATATTTTTTAAATGTCAAAACTAAAGTCTTATGTTAGGATGTTTTGTTATTATGTGTAACAATTTCCGTTAATTTTACAGAATGTATTGCATGTAGTTAATAAACAAATTCAAAATGTCTAATTAAAAATTATTAAGTTATCATGTACTGAGGTAAATCTCTGTGACTGTGGTGTGACTGACATTAATCCGAAGTATCTCCAACCTTATCTCAGTATGGAAATATACATACATGTGGTGACCTCAGCATTTGAAAGATACTTCTAATATCTTGACCATGTGACATTCTTTTCTTGGCTTAGGACATGATAATGAAAATCTTATAATTTTGACCTTTCCTCCAAATGAGAGGGTGATGCAAAATCTATTTTAGTAAGGTTAATCCCCAAATTGAGGGGATGTATATTCATTGGCCTTGCTAGATGAAATAAACCCACAGTAAAGAAAGAAGAGTTTTCTGGGAAATATCTCATCAGCTGACAAATTGCTGTTCTAAACTGTTGCAGTGTATGAATTTGAAACCGCATATCTAAGTTCTAAATAATTAGCAACAGGTAAATTAAATGTAGAATATTAGTATATGTATAATTTTGGTCTGCACAAAACGTTTCACACAATTTTGCGATTCCCATGGTGGGCTTACTGAAATTGTTCCTTTTACAAATAATAAAAATAAACGTTTTATAATTCAAATGGTAGCATACACAATGGTAGATGTGAACAGTGATTAGGGTCAAAGTGTGATTTGATCACATATTATTGAGTTACCTGTAAACGTTTGCATAAACTTCAAAATTGAAGCTTAGTTCCATTGCAAAAGGTTGGGGGGGGGGTGAAAAGATACCCGACCGCCCCCGCTGACCCCCAGTTCCTACGCCTATGTGAGGCTAACATTCCCCTTCCAATTTTACAACTGCACGGGGCTTGGTATAGCGATGCCATATGGTCATACATTTCAAATAATACATCTCATTCATTACAGTCCCCCCCCGGCCTTCCAAACTTTGATCAACTCACTACCATAAATGCGTTTGGGGGTTGTTGCATTTTCCCGTTTTACAATATTTTGTTGTATTATGTATCAGCATACTTATTGTAAAACTAATCTGTTAGATTTTAACAATAAAGTAGTTGCTCCAACCCGCATTCTCATTGCAATCTTGTCAGGATAATATGGTTTTTCATCTACACGCGAGTTGACATCCCCTCGCCTACTTACTCTCACAAGAATGGGTCTTGCACTTTAGATCTCAGGTGTGCACAATAGAAACTGCAGTCTGAATTGCATAACTACACTTAGTTTCTGCCTAGCCTAGTTGGAATTTTTATGCCCTGCTCTGACACTAGAGATCCCAAGAGTTTGTGTGACTGTCAGCCCGTTAAGAGATGTCTAGATACTGTTGTGCTAAACCACTCATAATTGTAGCCCTATGCTTATTACATCACAAATTAACCCCCAAAATGATGTAATAAGGCCCAAATAAAGTCGTAAAGATGTGACATTACAAATCTGGTCCCTTAGCAAACTAAGATTAGCCTCAGTATTTAAGCAAGGGATGACAGTAAATATCCCATTTGCAATATATACTGTAAATAAAGATTATTTTGTAGCCCTCAAAAATAAAATTATATTGAAAAGTAACATGACTCAAATAATGAAAAATACTGTAATAGGAATATTATTTATATCATTTATTCATAAAAACTAATTCAGTATGGTGAAAAAGATAACTAGTTTATTAAATACAAACTGAACTTTAACTGAAAAAGGCAATATAAGGATACCCGTATCTCTGTATAAGACAAATAAACTACAAACATATCTTAAATCACCATTTACACACAAACTGATACATGTATACAGCATTGGTTTGAACCTGTACAACCTATTTTTACACGATCAAAACAACAGGTTCACCCGCTTCTCTCAAAAAGTACTTCAGAGAGCCAAAAACCTGTATTTGACATGAACCTCTGATGAGACTGGTCCATTTTATCTGTGATAGTTGAAATACAATTGCTGCTAGTAACAGCACACATACTCTGACTCACAAGAAGTAGTCTTATAATCTTTTAAAAGATGAATATAACCCATTTGTAGGTTACATAGTTTCATAATTATTATTAAAATATTGACGGCTTTGTAACAAAAAAATCCAGAGAATGAGGTGCGGAATAATACAAACAAATATATTCCAGCTTTTATGTCCTGATATATGTGGCTGTGATGGAAAATAAAAACACTTTTTATAAAATCCTGATTTAATTTCTCATCTTTTGGATTACATTTGATTAAAATGTTTATTAGACCGATGAAACAGTAAATATACATTGACTATATTGCTTTGTAATTGCATCATTTTAAATTGCTGCATAACTAAGCACCTGCCTCAATTTGGATTAGAGCAGGACAGAGAATATTTATTGACAATAAGTTGTTTTTGGTAGCACTCGTGCATTTCTGCATATAATTTCGGTGGCCCAAGTAACGTCAGACATAAATTTTAAAAATATGGCTTTTATGATCAAGCTATGGGGAGTGCAGTAAGTTCTTAATAATTTTCCACATACCATATAAGGTATCTGAAGTAACGACACGCACAAGTTTTAATAACATATTTTTATGATCAAGTTATTGAGAGAGAGGTAAGATAACTTTTCCAGAAGACAAAAGTGGCTAGAGTCAACATTTTAAGATATTGTTTTTAGTAAAACAAATTTTCTGGTTCTCAATATTTAGTGGGATGCAAAGATTAATACACAGCATAACTGATATCATCACAGTTGGGTCATCTACAATCACTGCAATTACACTCACAATCTTCAAGACTCAAAAGCCAAGTTGCACAACGGACAATATTATTGGGATCATCAGGAGGCAAACAAGATGACAATGGAACCAGGGTTTTAATTTTACATATATGATATCTCCATATATATCATAAATTATTGGTCATGAGTCCAAGAAATTTCGTTTGTTTTTACTTCAAATTCATTTAAGTTTTGTGGCAAATTGCAACATCGACTGCTAATTGCTTGCATTATGTTTTGTCAATAGGGGACATCACTGTTGGAGACATCTTTTCAGCATTGCCATTCAGAAATGAGATTATAGCTTTTCGTCTGCAAGGAGTGTTCATAAAACAGATGTTGGAGCACTCAGTCTTCAACATTGACCCTGCAGATCTGTCAGGAGGGTATCTACAAATGAGTGGTAGGTGCTTGTGAAGAGTTCAGACAAATTAGTGGTTGGTGCTTGTGGGAAATTATGTAAACTATGCAAATAAGGTGAAAATGGATATTTCTATCTAGTGGGAAGTATTTGTAGAGATTTCTACAAATGATTGGTAAGTGGTTAATGAGATTTATACAAACGAGTGGTAAATGCTTAATGATATTTATAAAACTGATTGGTAAGTCCTTAATGAGATTTATGCAAAAGATTGGAATGTGCTAAATGACATCTATACCAATGATTGAAAAGTGTTTAATGAGATTTATATAAATTATTTTAAGCGGTTTATGATATTTATAAAGCCGATTGGTAAGATTGGTTAGTGCTTGATGAGAGTTCCGCAAATGACTGGAAAGTCCTTAAAGAAATTTTTATAAAAAGTAGGAAGTGCTTATGAAGAGTTGTACAAATAATTGATAAGTACTTAGTATGATTTATATGAACATGTGGGAAGTGCTTTTGTAAATACATAAAATGAGTGTGTAGTGTTGTTGAAATTTGTGAAAATAAGTGTTAAATTGTTTGTTTGTTAGCAGAATTAAGCAAATACTACTGGCTGAACTTCATGAAAAATATAGATTGGTCTTGATCCAACTTAGGTCCCATTAAATTTTGAGACTAATCTGGATCACCAGCCGGATAAAAAACAAAATCCAAATATTTCTATGGCCATATTTAGAAGAATGGATCAAAAAATTAAAACAAACTGAGCTTACATTTAGTATAAATAACTGCACCATTGATTTCAATTTTCTGTGATCTCTCATTGTTATGAATACCGGCCAAATAAACTACTCACCTAACCCTGTATCCATTAGGTCTGAAAGTTGAATACAATCTGAACAAGCCACCAGGCCAGAGACTGATGTGCATCCAGGCACTATGCGCCAACTGCACAGTGCCAGAATATGAAGACCTGGATGTCAACAAGATGTATGGCATGTTGACCAGTGCTTTCATCTTTGATGGTGGCAATGGATACACCATGATTAAGGGGAATGCTCAGGAAGTCCTGCCAATAGGTAATTTGGTAGTGTATGATTGACTTCTCAGAATTGTTGTCATTTAAACGTCAACTCGCTTAGGCTTGTGCTTCTACAGATTACATTTGTTTTCTATTTTCTTTTCATTTTTGTTTGTCTCTGGTGTGTCATGAGTTGAAGTGAAGCTTGACCAGTTACCATCTGATCACTAAAATTAAGCAGCACTTGGCTTGGTTAGTACTTACATGGGACAAGAATGGGTCGATATATACTTATCTGCATGATCAATTAAATAGCAATTCTGTCGAAGTGTAACTAAAACAAGTCACTAGACATGATGTTACATTAATCAAACAATCGATTCATGGGATGCAAACTGCTCTAGTGCACTACTCATGCTCTAATTGAATTACAGCTCAAGCATGTAGACCGAATTATTCAACCTTGTTTTGTATTAAGTTTATGTTTGGTTTCATGAATACACAGCTTTCAGGATGTCAGAAAACTCTTGTTGCACATTGGTTTAACAACATATGTTTTCGTGTGTTTTATCTGCATATTTCTGTCTGTTTTATCAGGTTACATGGCTGAGTTGTAGTTTAAGACTGTGTTTCGGGGCGACGGTGGTACAGTGGTAACACACTCACCTCCCACATTTGAGGTGGGTGGTTCAAACCCCAGATCCTATGTGGGGAAGTTGGTAGTTTCTTACTGATGGTAGGCAGTTTACAGTACAGAACCTTCGCAAACTGTATGTACTGGTTTCCTTTGCCCATAAAACTACCCCTTGTGATATGACCTATGCAGAAAGCAACGTTAAAACCTAAATAAACAAATAAATGAAAGATTGTCCAGTAATTACAAGGATTCAATATTTGTAATCCAGGGTTTAAAGCCATAGTTTTTCAATGATTTAGCTTCATATGGTTTTGTGTGTTTCAACTGGTATTTTTTTTCTGTTTTATCAGGTTTGGTGGCAGCAGATGTTGTGGTAGACTATGTGATCAAACAGTCACCAGTAATAACAGGGCTGGAAGACAGGATAACTTACATTGAAGACTAAGTTCAACCATTCCTATCAAGAGCAAACAGCTTGCACAAAAGTATGGTCATACAAACCTATGTCACCATTTTACTTTTTTTACTGACATATTTACTCTTTGACCCACTTCAATGCGTGCAATTTTCTAGAAAATACTCAACTGATTAGAGAAAATTTTCAGATTAACAAAAGACTATAAAAATTTGTAAACAATGGCATAAAATTAACTCTTAGTCAATGTTTGCAAACAAAGAAGATCCATGCCAGTACAAGACAAAACTTTTTTGACTGTATTCACATGTGAGTGTGAAGTCTCTGGAAAATTATCTCTCTGAGAAACCACAGTGTCTAAAACCTATTGTGCACCTAATCAGAACTTAAAACTCTTACTTGCTCAGATTTTTACAGCTACCTGAGTGACATAAATTTAATTCCTTTTTCGTGTAATTTGAAAAAATTCTCCACCAAGGTTATTTTGCATTTCAATCCACGACTTTGAATAATACTTAAATCCATATATAATAATATTTGAATGGAGTCACTGAATTATTTCAAGGACAAAGTACATTTTGCTTAAACCAAAATTTGTTCCACCCCGCCTGAAGACAATAAAATTTATAGTGAGAAATTGAAAATGGCTACTATTGATCTAATGTGTAATCTTTTAATAATCTGGGTTTTAGGAATAGAATGTTATTTCAAACTTGCAAATTATAAAGTTTGTCATAGAAAGTAGAGATCATTATGGACATCCGTTCATTGTTCCATGGGCCACCATTGCCATTTCCATCTGCATTCAAGACAACATATTCATTAATACTTTTATTGTTTCTATAGTTTATGTTCCATATGAATTATTTATCTTATACATTATGAGCCTTGCATAAGGCTCAAGTTTCTTTGTCATTAGGGAAATTATACATAATAATGTTTGCGCTTATATTTATTTGTTGTTTTTTTAAGTGGCGTTCAACAGCCAGGGTCATATTGCAAGGGGTAGTTTTACAGGTGGAGGAAACCAGTGCATACTGCACTGTAAACCACCGGGCATCGGCAAGTAACTACCAACTTTCCAACATGAAGCGCCTGGCCCGAGATTTGAACCGGCGGCCTCAGAGGTTGGAGACCAGAACTCTAACCACTACACTACCGAGCCCCCATTTGCGCTTATATAATGTACTCCTACATGTACCATTTTGTACTCTGGTGAGACATTTTTTGACATGCACGAGTACTTTATTTGCATACATGTTTGACACAGATATCATTTAAATTTATACCTTAAGTAAGGCCAATGTCAAGGCTATTATAAAAATGTAAGCTGCTGCAAAGTTCTTACATGGTCTTGCAACAAAGAAAGTAAATAGTGATCACCTACAGCATCTCCAAAATTCTGGGTAGGTTTATTTTCGACATTCCTCAATATGAAAGCACCAAATCATGTTTACAACAGCTTCAGTAGCTACCTGTTGAAGAAAGAATTCATTTTAGAATTCTCACTCGTGTCTTCAAATGCCCAAACTTCCAGGCACCCAACTATCTCTCAAAATTGCACCAGATCCATCACTCATCTAGAGATACTAGATCCAGCAAGGAATATAGACTGAAACAACAAGTCATCCCCAACAGATTCACTGATAAATCCTTCTCATACATGGGTCCAGAGCTCTGGAACAATCTTGATAATTCTATAACAACTGCTACCTCAGTTGACAAATTTAAAAAGGAATTGAAAACATTTATTTTTAAAAAAGTTTACAACTGTAATTTTAATTACAAAATGGTTTGAGGTTCTTTTGAGTAATTTGTTATAGAAATAGTAATAATAATAATATCTAGTTGATATTTAAACTCAGGGGGTTGCTCCAAGTAATCCTGTGGAAAAAGGTGCTGAACCTAAAAGAACATATAGTTTGTGACTCAAGTGAAAAGATTATTTCTTGACCAATAATATAAGCTTTATGTTTTTGATGTAAACAGTATGATTTATAAATAACATAACATACTCATAACACTAAGCCCTGATTACTCATGTGTAGCAACCTTTGGGCTTCGACAAGGTTGTTTCGCTTCAATTTAACAGGAAGATAAATTTCACCATAAGAAGACTGGGCAAGATAAATTGAAGCAACCTAAAAATAGTATGTAGTAGGCAAATTATAGCTTAAAAGAAAGAAATGCTCAATCGGTTGAATATTTCATTGGCCATTGGGTCCTGACCTTTATCAGTGTAAAGCTTGGCTAGAGAAGCATTAATGTTATATGAACTGCAGGACTAAATTATCAGGACTAAACAATGTAACTGGGGTACAGTAAGCTGTGTAGAATATATAGGGTTTTATAAGAAAGTAATGTAGAATATGGAGACCAGGAATTAACTGATTTATTTGGTTTTAATGTTCATTTGAAGATATTATGGGGGTCATACTATGACAGGTAGTATGTTGGATTGGAGGAAAACAGTGTAATTTATTGGTTAAGATTCTGCACTAATTCAGCTTGAATCAGGAATTGAACCCAGGATCTTAAACGTTGGTTAATATTTTTTTATTCATTTATCCATTTGAATAATTTAATTCATTACAACATTTATATTTATTTTTTGACTTTAGTATAAGTAACTTTCATAATGTAATGTTGTAAAGCCTATTTTTCTGGATAAGAATGATATGGGCTAAATTTTAACAGGGGAGGAGGCAGTGATGTTTAGCAAATTAATTATATAACATGTGTTTGGTAGACAAGTTGCAAAGAGCAATTTTACAGTTAACGAGGGAAATTCCTAAAAAAATCTGCCTATTTTAGAAATCAACACAATTCATGCTTAGCTGTGTACTATGTTACACCATACTCTCTATTACCAGGGCCTCAAATAGTGCCTTTCTTGTTATGATGTAAAAGTCCAGCTATATCAACTAAAATACATATTTTCTTTGGGTTTGACTTCACACCAGATTACCCTTACACATACAATTTAAGTCCCTCTTGTTCTATGTATACAGAGTTTATATATAAATATATTTTTTGGCTATCAGTAAGCTTACTTCATATCATGCTACTTTATTATTCAGGTGTGTCACTCTGATATTTTGGCCTTAAGTTGACCTTCACATTGATGCTTGTAATCCAGCCCAGCTGTGAATCTGTGACATCTCCAATGCCATAATTTTCTCTTATTTCCACTTTTTGTGCAGCGTAACACGTCTTTTACATGACATACATGTATGCTTTGTTATTGTGTATAATAAATATTAAAATTACATATGTTGTTTCATTTTGACAGTAGAAAAAATCACTTATTGTCCGTTCATAAATCAGTCAAACATATGTCACAATTTTGGTTTGGTTGCACACAGTGTGGACTGTAACTTCTGCTATTGCCTCTCCCAGAGATAAACTTAAACCTTTTATGCCAACCCATCATCGATTTTCACTAATCCTGAAACTTTATAATGTTTACCTTTTTATGTCATTCCTGAACTTTTGAAATTCAAATGTGTTCTTTTTGTTGCAACTGTTGTCTTTATGTCCAGAGATTTTGGAGGTCATTCCTCTTTCCCATCTTTTAGTAGGAGGCCTGTCTACTTGTGTACCGGGGAAGAATCCTGTAAATCCCAATAACCAAGTTGTATGTATTTAATTTAGTTGGCCAGACAAAGGGTTACCAAGTTACTGGTGAGTAAATCTCCTAATGCCATTCATCTGTGGCTCTCTGGCTGGTCCATTGGCATGGGCAGTAAAAAGCAAGTTACTCAATGCACTGTGGCATTAGAAATTTGTTGATCAGGTCACAGAAAGTTCCATTACCCACACAGCTCTACCCACATGTTGTAAATTTGTGACAATGCCATAATATGTTGGTGGTCCTTGTATTTTTAACCCCAGCCCATAAAAGCTGGAGTTATAGTTGTCCCCTACACCATCTAAGTAGTGGTGGCCATAAAATTTGCATGTGTGTCTCTTCAGTCAAAAGCCCTGTATGGATTTTAAACAAATTAAGCTGTATTTTATCAAGTAATGGAGCCTAGTTGGTAATGGCAAGAGTTTCCTATGTTCGTAATTTTAGTTTTGTTAGTGGTCTACAGTCCAAAGGATTGTATACACTCAATCTGTGTTCTTATCTGCACACGGAAATAAACATGTATATTATAAATATATTAATAAAAAACTGCAAACGTATTACTGAAATAATAAATTACTCACTTGTCGCTGTCACCCAGTTGACTACGGCTATTTAGTTTATTTGTCTAGTCATTTGTAAATGGATTACAATATATGTTACAAATCACAATCATATGCAAGTATAAATTCATCATGAATAAAATCACACTGGAATTTTAAAAATGTGAATAACTTTTATGGTATTTTCAATTTACTAAAAACAACATAATTTCTGTAAAAATCATGTGCACAAGGTCATGACAAGAAAGCCTTCCTTGATGAGTATAGATCGCCAAATACAATGCAGTTTAAATTATGGCTAATTATTATTGACAATTAAGGAAGGCTACAATAAACTTAATGCTCAATTATTTTAAAACTTAGAAATAACTGCTTTTATAATGTAATGGTAAACTGTAATATAACCATACACAGGTTCACCAACTCATGCAGCAAATGATTGGACACTCTTATTTCCAACTTCTGTATAACCATGAACATGAGGCTGGCCGAATTCCCTTGCTTTTTTCAAGAAAAACATTGCCACTCTGTTGATCAGTCTTTTACCTGGAATGATACAGATGAAAGTATAACATTGTGGACTGGTAAATATGTGTTTTGCTATTTTTTTGGAAAAGCTATCAATCTTAGGTTACTTATGAGGCCAAAGTAGTATTCTAATTCTAAATGGACTTTAATAACACTTAATTTCCCCTATACAACGGAACTCTAAGGTGCAACACCACAAAACAGAACCCAGGGACAGAAGGGGGTCAAGCGCCATGGGGAACAACCGGGCAGGGGGTGATATTAAAACTAAGGTTCTTATGCCCTGGAGGTAAGATTTAAGTTTTTTACTGAAAGAGGCAATGGGGGGGGGGGGGGGAAGACACAAATCTCATCAGGAACAGCATATCATATAGTGGGGGCTTCAAAATCAAAGCTGTAACCAAATTGCTGGACAGACTTGTGAGAGGGTGGATGAAGACTTATGAACTGCAAAGGTGGCAGAAACAAGGTGATGGGTAAAAAAGGATAAATAAAAAGCTTATTGTCAAATATATTGCTAAAGGTAACATTGCAAGATACACATCACAAGAGCCACTTTATTTAAAAAGATAACAAGTGGTAATTAAGGAGGCGTGTTAGAGCAAGATTTGACATTTCTCTGGAATTTCGGGTTTGAAAAGTGATAGACTATTAAAGTCAAATAAATGGCCGTTAAACTTGATTCATTGACGTTTATTCAAGTCTTAAGTCTACAATGCTGGCACCATTAGTTTATAAGCTAGTGTCCGAAAGGAATATTTTTGGGACCTATACAAACAGGTCGGTGGCCAGACAATAGACAAATTAATGGCTATAATACAAAGGATGCTATTTAACTCTCAGCTGCCTAGTTGTTAGCAAGTTGTATATCTAATAACAGACTATAGCCTCTTCATGAGTTTAAGTGCATCAAATGGCATGAGCTTCATTATAATATGTGGCAATTCAACCCGCATAGAGACAAGAACCTGTGATTAGATGCCAAACCCGCTAATGCACTAAACCACCTAACACGGGTAAGAAAGCTGCCACAAGACAAACCCTTAAAAAAGTTTCCTTGATCATTAGATCTTCAGGTTTAGCATTATATTTATTAGTCATTTCTGTATGGATTTAAATGCAACAAAAGTCATTTTAATGTTATAATATTTTCAAGTGCTATATTTGTTTTCATATATGATATTGTCTCTAGACTTGTGGATGTTACCCTTGCGGGTGTTATCTATATATTAAATTATTGGAATTATGCTGTTTTAAAAGCAATTACAAAAACTCTCCTTCACAGAAACAAAACTAATCTATAGTAAGGGGTGTCAGATATAAAAATAGAGGTATGTCTCTATTAATTTAATGTTTGTTTAGTATTAAATTAACATTGATGCAGTTTTGTGGAACACTGTCAATTATTGGATTTCATTGAAAGAGTATTGAAAATCATCTGAAGAGTATTGAAAATCATCTGAAGAGTATTGAAAATCATCTGACTACTCAGGTAACAAACAAGAAATTTTTAACAAAGGTGTTCTTACACTAAAACCATTAAAAAGCCTTAGTAAAATGACATTTTAAGGTCACCTAACCAAGGGATATTCTTCACATTCTTTAAAAATGGACCTTAAAGGTGAGTCAGGTTTTTAGAATATAGACCAAGGCAAATACTGCAAATGTATATAAAACTGAATCAGTAGGAGTCTATTCTAAAATTAAACAAATTGCCATTATTTACCAAAGGAATGTAAATATTTCAACTGTGAATCATTTTGATTGTTAAGGGGCGCTAGTGAACATAAGAACTTCAGTATTTTTAATGTAGATTTCTACCATTTGTACATTTATATTAACACATGATCAGAAGCGATGTAAAATGCCTCTCTAATTGTTTCATGCAACATATTTAATAGGTCATATTGTTTTATGCAATTTACTAAATGTTCTACTCATTTACTCAATATTAACACAGTCAGTAAGGTGTTAAAAGGAATTGGTGCTTTTGAGAATGGTGCAATTTGATACTATTTTATTTATCCAAAATCAAATCATATCAATGTATACATTTTGCATGTTGTAATATCCTCATGTATATCAGTTCTGTTAATACCTGTAAATACACTGAGTATTTAGAGATTTTGCATTCATGTGTTGTACCACTGTATGCTAGTGACGTTCCTGTTATTTTTGATTATGAAATACATTCAGAAGATGTGTTGCGGGAATCGAGAGTAGCTTATGATGATTTTATGAAAGAATGTCATTTTCAGCACTATTATGGTTTATCATAAACTGAATATTTGCAAAATGTGATTGATGAGTTAATTACAATACAAGAAAAAGTTATGGACGCAGCTCCCAAAGGGGTTCTGCAAAGCAATAGTTATTTACCTCCTGATGAAAAGCTGCATATTGTCACTGGTCTTGCTGAAAAACAGCATGCTGACGTCATTCCTTTAATCTGCATCATTTGTGATAAGTTGCGTCATTCGGGTGATGGGGTAGATTTCAACTTTAAATGCAAGACTAGGGGCCATTTGGTTCATCAATTTACATGTTTTGAATTCATAGGACCAGATAGGGAGCCTGTGGCCCTACCTAATGTTCATGAAATTTTGGAAATTGCCCATGCTGTGAATGAAACTGGTACCTCTAACTATAAGCAGGCCAGAATCCTGATTAAAAGTTGTCTTAATATTGAAGCTTGGGAAGAAAACCTAAGCAACTATCCTGATACCAGGCTCATACAGTACTTAAAGTTTGGTTTCCCCTTGTCCATCACAAAGGGTACAAAGTTAGGGGGGGGGCGAGGTTACAAACCATTACTCAGCTTTACAGTACCCGGAAGAAGTCACTCAGTACCTGGATAAGGAAAGGGTTCTTGGGGCCATTTTGGGTCCAGTCAGGGACAAAGATAAGCATCTAGTTCACTGCTCCCCCTTCTGACCCGGCTCAAAGACAATAACACTAAAGGTAGGGTTACTCTTGACTTATCCTTCCCTCTAAATTCCCCTCTATGGACGATATTGTGGGAGAGGTGAAGAAATACAGTTCCTGAGCTTTACTTGCAAAGATTCATGTGGACAGAGCGTTTCATAATCTCAGGGTTGATCCTGGAGACGCTCTCAACTTCGGCATTTGCTAGCAGGGCGACATATTCATTGATACGACGGCCGCGTTCGGGTGGATGCATGGGGCAGCTGTGCTCCAGCTTGTTTCTGACGCAATTGCACATTTCATGCAATCCATGGGCTACAAGATGTTCCCATGTATCAATGACTACATACTGATCACTTCAGAAGAGGCAGCTGACATTGCTTTTCAGCACCTGTCGAACTTGCTTGTTAGACTCGGTCTCCCCATGAATTCAAATAAAAGAACGCCTCCTGCTAAAGCTATTACTTGTTTGGGAATCAACATTGATAATGAATCAAATATCTTGAGTATTGACCAGGATAAGTTGGTAGCCATACACATGGAATGTAGGCAAATTTAAGATAAGAAATACATGTACCTCACCAAGAGGGGCTTTCAATCACTATAAGGTAAACTCCTCTATCTTCATAAGTGTGTCAGGCCTTCCCGGATCTTTATCAATAGAATGTTAAAGTTATTTAGAGACAATCATGGTACAAAGAGAATCCCCCTCACTGAAGAGTTTCACAGAGATTTGCAGTGGTTTTTGATTTTTTACCAAAGTTCAATGGGGTCGCGTACATAGATAAGCCTGAAATCCTAGATAACAGAACACTATACATTGACGCCTGTATGACTGGCCTAGGTGGAGTATGGGGCTAACAAGTGTATGTTACACCAGTCTCACCCATTATTAGCAAGACTCTCAAGATTGTGCACCTTGAAATGTTGAAAAACTGGAGAAACTAAGGACTCTTTCTTGGCAGCTTGCATACACAACATATGGCTTCTGATGGCTATGTATGATCTCGACCTTCAGGTGCAGTATATAGCTGGTAGCAAAAATGACATAGCTGACCTTCTCTCTAGAATTTATTCGGATAAACCAGCTACCAATTCTCTCTTTCAGCATTTGCAGATTAATTACCAATGGAGGCGGATACCCGAGCAGTATCTTAACCTTCTCCTTCATATATAATTTCAGGGTCAACCTCTGCTTCAAGGAGACTCCTGAAGGCGGCATGGTCTCAGATAGAGGTGGCTTACAGACCCTCCACCAGATCAGCTCACTCCACCCACTTGAGAACATTCATATCATTCCTAGTGTATATGGCACTCCATACTGAGATATCTTTGCATAACATTTTGACATTTTTGCAATATTTACATGAAAATGTGATTTCCCCCAAGGTTATCAGAAATTACATATCATCTGTCCATGCTCAGGCCCAGTTTTATATTTTGAACTGTGAAATCATGGCACATGAGGCCATTGCTAGATTCCTGCACAGCATTTCAATCAATTCCAAATTCTCCCCCACCCCTAGGGGTGTTTTTGATGTCCATACATTGTATAAAATTTCACTGGCATGCGATAGTTTAACTGACCCAATTTTATACAGGACCATTTTCCTTACAGCATTTTGTGGATTCTTCCGCATGTCCAACATTGCCCCTCACAGTGCCTCTAAATTTGATCCCAACTATCATTGACATTATCAAGACATTATATTTGGGCCCCCAGGGGTCCATATGGCCATTAAGTGACCAAAACTCTTCAGCATCACAGATCCCACCACATAGTACAACTCCTAACCATTCAAAATCACTGTTTATGTCCAGTCAAGGTCCTTAAGGCCGTGTTGGCTTCCAGAACTCTCCAGTCCTCAGCTCCCTTTTTCGCCAATAATTTTTCACCCTATGGGCAGGTTATTGACACACATATGCACTCAAGAAAGTACTATCCCAGATCAACATCCCACTGAGACCCCATGGTTTTCACACTTTTAGAAGGTCTGGGGCCACCCTAGCATTTGATAACAACATAGCACTACAAAATATCATGGCACATGAGATATGGAGAAGTTCTGCCATATGGACATATCTGCAAAATGCATCTCAGGCCCCCTCCATCATCCCCTCTACATTTGCCCATATCATTCCTACTACTTCTAGTTGGGCTTGGGGCTTTTAAAATTTCCTAAATGTAAATTTTAAAGGCTCCCAGCCTTCTTGTGTACTAACATGTATAATCAAATCTCCCAATATGTGTATTTCTGTGTCTTGGCATCGCAAACCTCAGATATGACCTTTGACCCTGACACATGGCCAAATCAGATTTGACCTTGAGATTGACCTATTGCATATGACCTGTGAACTTGTGACTGGGTTAGAATCTACAAACTGTTGGCAGCACGGCCATGTTAGGGGCCTGCTGGGGCAGTTTGTTGTGGACCTTAATGTGTGGGGTATCTTGAACTAGCCTCGCTATGAGGCATTGACCTTTGACCTCTGCATAATGGGGTTCGTAGTTCAGTGATTTCCCTCCAAATGTTGGGACACAATGATATTTGCCGCTAATGTATATGGACCAAACAGAAAAATTTTTGCCCATCAACCCTCCTCTGTTACACAGGAGTTAGCCTGTATGGGCTCCTCAGGTTAGCTGGACCTATTGTGCTTGACCACCACTTGAGAGTTCACCTAGGGTGATATGGCTAACTTGTTACTAGGTCTTGTGAGATTTTCTCATCAGCATCTAGACCCCAACGGTTTTCCCTCCCCTTGGGAGGTCTACTGCAGGATTGATGCGGATTAATGTAGGCTGGACCCGGCTGACCAGGGCTTCCCCTCTCAAATTGGACTTTTGTTTCGGATAATTGAGCTGGACCTCTAGCGTCTTGACCCACCACTAGAGAGCTCCCTTTGGGTGACATGGCTCAATTTGGTATCAAGGGTACCTCATTATTTTGGAGCATGAATACGGTTCCGTAATAGGCTGGACCCGGCTGACCCGGGCTCCCCCTACCAAACTAGACAACCAATACTTTATAATCTGCTATAAATGTTATGTTATATTGAAGTTTGCATGTTGTAACTTGCTGGTATAAATTATGTTTCAACTGGCGTGTATATTGAAGTTTGTATATTGTAACCTGCTGGTATAAATTATATTCAACTGTGGTATGTCTATAAGACTTTTAACCCTTTTGGGTTCTACCATGCTGGTATTCACTACCCCCGCTTAGGGGGCTATTAGAATTTCCTAAATGTAAATTTTAAAGGCTCTCAGCCTTCTTGTGTACTAACATATATGATAAAATCTCCCAATATGTGTATTTCTGTGTCTTGGCATCGCAAACCTCAGATATGACCTTTGACCCTGACACAGGGCCACATCAGATTTGACCTTGAAATTGACCTATTGCATATGACCTGTGAACTTGTGACTGGGTTAGAATCTACAAACTGTTTTCACTTCTTACATGAATTCTACAAGCACGCATGCAATAAATACATTAACACGCCATACATTAACTTATGCTTAATTATTAGTTCATGCATAATTACATGACACCTGCAGTAATATGACATATATCACAGTTGTTAATACTTGACTTAGACATTACTTGATTACATAATATTAAAATACAAAGACACAAAGATTATATAAACTAAAACAATTTACTGTACACTTATAATCCGTTGCATGTTAAAATTTCTAATAGACATATAATATGTTACATTAAAAATTAGCCTTGCATAAAGGCACTGTTAATGACACTGATCACACTCTAATATTGTAATATTATGTGATGAACAACCAAAATGTGCAACCACCTATAAATTTTCAAAAACAAAAATTAAAATCAAACTTCAACAGTAAGGGTGGGGGGATGGGCAAATAATTTTGCTGTTTACAGTTCGAAATCATTTCTCATACTTACTATGTACACTTTTGGATTTCCCTCCTTTCTCAGCCAACCAATGACAAGCCTGTTTACATTAAAAACCCAGCAACCAACAACCACTGTTATTTCCTACTGTTTACCTCTGTAGACTGGAACCCAAGATGAACCATAAACTAGGGGTCCCACAGGACTGAATCCTGCAGTGCCTTGACACTGCAAAACCGTAATCCCAACGTGTACTAATTTGTTTTAATAAATTAGCTGTAAAAAGTGGGTTCTAAGACATAGCAAAATTCATGTTTGGATACACTAGGTTTACTTACAGTTGGTCAATACTTATTCATTGTATATTGCTTTAAATTATTAAATTATAGAACATTGTCAATTACAATGTGTAAATATTAAACGTAAAACTCTCATAGCATGGGTTTGTTGAATCAGCCGAAAAATGCAAAAGTACATTTACTTTTCTTTTACCTCAACATATGGCATTCATAAAATTATCTGTGAATTTAAGACCTTGTGGTTTAAAATATAAGAACTTGATACTGGCTTAGCTTTTATTCACAGAATACAGCTATTTGTAACATGAGTTTAACTCATGTTTATCGAGTGATCAGAAATATGTGGAAGTTAATCACTAATTTATCTATTGATTTCTATCAGAAGTCACCTGTCCCATGCACAAGTTGCTTTCCAAACCCTAGATCAGACCTGCATAATAAGAACTTCACAGCCTATCAAAAGCCTCAGGTGAAAAGTAAGATAAACATATCAGTTCAAATATGTTTACTGTCTTTCAGTTTTTAGAAATGCAAAAAAATGGAATGACACCTCTGGCTGTTGATTAGTGGGAGGTGCACAGTGTCCTGATGGATTGACAAGTTTTGCATCTCATCACCGGCTGCAACTTCTCTGGGCGTTTGACTCGCCTCAGTTACAACACTGGGGACCTGCCCCAATGTGGCCCTGACTGTTGAATGGTATGTAAACCCCATCTTTGAACTTAGTTCTAGTGCATTGTGAAAGCCCCACCATTCCAAAATTTATGCCACATTCCAATTGTGGTGAGTATGTGGAAGAGGCTTAAAACCTGTATTCTGGAAAAAAATATTAGTTCCATTCTGATACGTCAGTGAAAATTACCTAGGTTCAAATTACTTTTGTGTTAGCTTTCAAACATTTGTGCTCTTGGAGAATTTTTTGGCTAGAAAATACTAACTTTCAAGTAGGAAACTTGAACTAGGCTACTCTTTCAAAAAATTTAATACAATAATTATTCTGGATGAAACGGTTATGCATCTATTCTGTTGTAGTTAAAATACTCATCGCATTTCTAGTTCAGCCTAATCAACTGAACAGTGGTATTATATTTCTGAAATCCAGTGCAAGTATAAAGAAGTTACTAATATTCGTCAATATTACAGGAATATTGCTGAAAGCAACAGGTAATAAAGATTACCTATCATATTATTTATCAGTTTCTGGATTTACTTTTGGTGAATTTTGAATTTTCTTTTGGTTACTGCCCACCTCTGATAGTACCACACACAGTGAGGTACATTAATTTAAGGTATTTTCCGTCATTGGTTCACAAAAATAAACCCATGAACTGATCCTCAAGAATTCAGCAATGATAAACAGAAAAAATTAACTTTCTCCAAATACTAGGGAAATCATATCACACAATATCAATAGGGATAACACACGCTACTGCTCAGCCAGTGAGTTTCGTCATCCCAGTGAAGTTCGTCACCTGCCGTAAAAACGCTCAAGGACAGGCAATGTTCACATTTAAAGAAATGGAATATTTTCTTTCAACGGCAAGGTATACATATATGCCGTAACTGGACAGTTAAAACTGTTTAATATTGCCATAAAATGCGGGTGACGAACTTCACTGGGGTGACGAACTTCACTGGCTGAGCAGTATAATCTGAGGTATTAACATCAAAGGTGTGTTTTATTGAGGTTCTACATATCAGCGAATTAGACCCATAAAGGGATGAAGGCTTCTAGTAGAGATAATTTATATTTAACGTTTATCTTGTGATTTTAATATGCTGTGGTTTTCTAACAAAAACAATCAGGACGGGAAATGTATTGCAAAAAAAATCACACAATATTTGTGTAATACAGAACACATGAAAGACTTCCACATTTACCATATTTATATGTCACCTTATGACTTTGATTAAAAGGAACAATTAATGCAACCTTGTGTTCTCTTTCATTTCTTTGTGTACCCTTTCTCAGGATTATTCAAGAGGAATTCACTTTCAGGGGAATTGGTAATTTCACTAATGCATTTTACTAGAATAATTCTGTTGTGGCAATAGTTTTAAAAAGCTATATTTTATAAGCAAATGTAATCTTACATTGAAGGTCCGTTGACATGAAAGTGTTACACAGCATCTCAAACTTGTCCAAACTCTACTCTGAGCTCTCAAAAAGGCCTCATGGAAAGGTAAGTTAAAGTTATTTATTCCATGGCCTTTAAAGATATTGTTTTTGTGATATTGTTTTCACCCATGGTGTCTGGCTGGGTGGGATGGCTGGCCGGTGGTCTAGGCCATATTTCCATAATGTAAGATGTAGAAAGTTGGTAATTGGTAGGACATTGATTAGCAATATTGGTGTGCAAAATGATGGTGTGACCTTGTGTCTACCTTTTACTTTTAGTAACCTTGACGTTAAAAATTTCTTAGGGGTCACAGTGGTAGAGTGGTAACACTCTAGCCTCCCACCTCTCAGGCCGGGGTTTGGTTCTCGGCACGCCCTCAAGTTGGAAAGCTGGTAGTTGCTTGCCATTGGTCGGCAGTTTACAGAACAGAACCCTGACGACTGTATGTACTGGTTTCCTCTGCCCTCCAACTACCCATCGTGATACAACCTGTACAGTATTGAAAGTGACGTAAAACCCCAAATAAATAAATAAATCTTCTGGATGGTATCCATATAATGTAAGAAGGTGACATTTGGTAGGTACTCTAGTTTTGGAGTGTATGTACAGTATTCATCCTGTCATAAATATGAATGGATTGCTGTAACTGATTTCTATATATACTTTTATTATGTGATTGTGCTATCTCCATTGTCAGTTATATTTCACTTCATAAATTTTACAAGTTTCTTGCCGTTGGTCGGCAGTTTACAGTATAGAACCCTAGCGAACTCTATGTACTGGTTTCCTCTGCCCTTCCAACTACCTGTCGTGATATGACCTGTACAGTGTTGAAAGCGACGTTAAACCTCAAATAAACAATAAATTTTACAAATTAATAAATTGTAATTTACAAATTAATGCTGTCATGTTGCTATTAAATTGTTTTGTTTCGATGCTTAGTCTTGATATACATTTTCGTTTTATTAATTGTTAGTTCTAAAGCAGGATTCCACCCACCATTCTAAAATAATCCTTCTCTTTACACTTTCACGCTTCTATATCTTATGTTGTCCAATACTATTTCTTCAAGCTGTGGGGTACAGGAATCACTGACGGTATTTGTATAAAACAGTTTTAAAGCTATCAATAATGGATGCAATATAAATATATAGACAGTACATATGACATTCCATATGTATGTTTAAAATATTCGTACAGATATGGTTTGAAATTAACTTGAGGGTTATACATCTCCCTCAACTTCAAAGGTCATATTAGGACAGGTCCTCCACATTGGTACTTGTGGTAGTCAAGGTAAGTAAGAAGCATGTATAAAGCTCTGTAATTGATGTAAGCATCCTCTAAGGCGCTGATGTCCAAACAAGATAGTCCAGATCCAAAAAAAAGAGGTCAATATCCATATTAGCGTCCAATAGGGGAGATAGGCCGTGGCAGAGTATAGGCTAATCTGAAAAGATATGTTTTCAACTGTTTTCTGAATCCAGAGATACTTTACACAGTTCTAATGGCTTGAGGGAGCTTGTTCCACCCTGTTGGAGCAGCTACTGTGAAACTGTGCAAGCCTGAGTATTTTTTCGGTTTACATAAGGAAATTGATATGCAATAGCCCAGTGTGAGATCACTCTGCTTAATTAGAAAGGAGAGATATGGAAGTTGTATTTGAACAATATACGGTAATGAATGGAGGACCAGTGTAGTTTGTCCAGGAAACTTGACAAAGAGAAGACAGCCCGTAATTGTATGTGCAACCACGAGACCACTGAGAATCTCTGATTATTATTGGCGTGTTCACACAGTTCTGTGTGGTCACAATAACTCGAATTTAGGTAGCCAACTCACTTGTTAATTAATGTGTTTAAAATCTGTTTATCAACATTTCGAAATTGGTGCCAGTTGCGTTGTCTGTTTGTGTGTTGTCCATCCATCTGTCTTGATTTTGATTTTTGTAATGCAAAATTTAACTGGGTGGAGGACAACACACATGCTAGGTTTAGTCATCGTGGCCGTTATCTTGAATATTCATTTTTGTACTCAAAGACATTTCTGTCTATCAATTTCAGACTTCAGAGTGAAAGGACAGCACCCGGGCAAGGTTTCTTTCGAAATTAATACCGTTTTGAAGTACATTATGGCCACCATCTTGAACTTCTCTGTCCGAGTACGCTATTCCTGATATCCATTCACAACCAACCTTTTTGGGATCTGTAACGCAACATGTTTTTGTTGAATTTTGTTTCAAGACCTTTTCCATGGAACTCTGAAGACAGACCTTTTACATTAGTATTACACATTTACTACCAAACCACAAAGCTAATCAGGCCACAAATAAACCTGGAAAAGCTTGTGAGGCCATCATGGAGTGGTTTGACCTAGATGTATAAGAGAGTCGGATTCTAGGAATACTCTTCAAATCATAGAGCCTTCTTGGAATCCCTAATGTTGAAAAATTTTCACCATGCTACTGACAGGATACTGTTTCAATTCTTTTAATACAGTAAAATATTACCTATATTTGTATAAATATTTTACAACTTTGTTATCCATATGTTTTATGCACCCAGCAATCATCATAATAGTAAAAAGTATTCCCCCCTTTACTTATGTAAACAATATTGTCTTATGCAATAGAATGAAGTAGATGTGTTGGGTACTCTCTACAGTACAATAAAAGGTCTCTGGAGATATGAAGCTGTTGTAGACAAGTGGCCAGACTTTACTGCCCTCGTCTTAAGGCCATTGTAGCTTGTACCAAGACAATCTAAAGTAAGTCTTATATTACAAAACCTTTTTTTCACTTTTAACATTAGTTGTTTGAGTGTCTTGAGTTACTAAGTTTACTGACTAATATATTATAATAAATATTGTGTTTCCTTTTTGCTAAGTGTATTTAAAAAGTCAAACTGCTCCAGCATAGTGTTTCATTTTTGTTTTATTTTTTACTATAGTTACACTGCAGTATGCAACCATCTAAATAAAATAAGTATAAGTACTTGAGATGCAACTGATACAAAAATAGAAACCCACAAGAATTGAATATACAATTTTATTATCCAACCAAGGATGCACTGCAATAGGATGAACTCAATAAAAAATATTTTGTGTATGTGCGTCATATGTAACAAAGTCAATGTTTTCATGTGCTGGTGAAATGGGCCCTGTTGGGAACCGAACTCCCTCCTTAGAGGTGGGAGGCGAGAGTGTTGCCACTCTGCCACTGTGGTTCCCTATTGTCCAGTAATTCTATGGATTTAGGCAGTCAACAAAATGGAATTGTGTTGTGCAAAAGTCAGAAACTGGATGAGTAGAAATCAACTAAAGTTAAATGAAGGGAAAACAGAAGTTATGATCTTTGGACCAAAGGTCAAAGTTGGGGTTTTAGGTCCCGTTTAACAGCCAGGGTCATATTGAGACAGGTACTCAGTATTGTCACTTGTGGGACTCGAACCACACAGAGGTGTATGATCTTTGGAAAACCCTCTGATCTGAAAAAGCTGAACATAGTGTCCATCTGTATTGGAGACTCTAGGATTATTCCTTCACTTGTGGCCACAAATATTGGTGTGGATCTAGATTCGGGACTGAAACTGGAGAAACAAGTCACAAAATGGTGTCCAGTGGTTGGTATCATCTCTAATATCTTTGAGAGTAAGAAAATATTTCACACAGGAGGCCACAGAAGCACTTGCCCATGTCTAAATTGGATGCATACAAAAGTATAGAACAAAGTCCTCAAAATATGGAGACCATGTCTTTGCAGTTACTGCCCCTGTATACTGGAACAAGCTTCCAGGATATATTAGAAATATCCAGAATTTAGAAAATTTTAAGAAACATTTAAAAACATACTTGTTTTCAGAGGCCTATATGGGCACAAAAGAGTGACATTTGCACTTTGCCACATATATAATGCAGTCTTGCGTATAATACAGGTAAAACATTTCTCATTAGACATTTACAAAAGGAATACTTCACTCCTAAAAAATATCAACATAATACTCATGAACAAAATTACATAAACTACTTGTTTCCTTTTTGAAGAAAACCACCAGATTAGAATGTGGATTACCATGTTTCACAGTAGTTATAAAGCTAGACAAATTGTCACAAGCATAAGAAATGCAGGAGTCCTGAGAGCGTAAATACCTCTGTAAAGGCCCAGCTCCTCCAATATATTTTATGAGTGCAAAGTTTTGAATTCTTTAAAATTTTGTGGATTCACATATTTGCCTTGTGTAACTATCAAGATTCCCTACAACTTCCATCAATATATGTCCAAAGCATTTCTAGCTATTTTGCAACAAAAAAGTGACAATAAAAGAAAAATGCAAGCATATGTTCTCACAATATTCATTGGCATTTGTGTATTCTGAACAGTATCAAGAAGTCTACGCCTGCGGAGATAATGACTCAATGAGAGAATTGCTGAGTTTTAAAGAAACCCTGCCATGGAATGAACATATGACATTTCGCTGTAAGTTAAACTTAATATCTACCACCAATTTTATGAATGGATATCAAATTTATGAATCTGTTATCATGACACACAGACGATGACCTCTACAAGGTGAATTAGAATTAAAAACTCCCTTGCTTGGCACAACTTGTTCGGAATTTTTTTTGTGATTATTTTATGAGTCACTGTGTAAATGTCTGTTGATTAAAACATGCTTTGGAATTAGAGTAAGCTCTCAGTAGATTTGGACCACAAAAATTATATCAGTTACATTTTTGCAGAGATTTTAGTGAACAATAATATGTCTACCTGCACACCATCCTGGCACAAAACTCGTACAGACATTCCTAGGAAAAATATGCCCTTTGTTTCTTCAGTTTTCATTGTTTTTGTCTTATATGGTATGGTATACTTTAAGAAATGACAACAAGTGTCGTTGATGACAATTGGATTAATGTACTCAAAAGTCAAATTTAGAGTTTTATATCCTCAATTTCAGGGTATCATTTCTGCCCAAAAAATTTCACTAAACTTGTAAAAGGGAGACATTTTGCCCCCCCCCCCCCCATTCCTTTTATCTGAAATTTAGCAAATACTTTACCAAAAAAAATTAAGTAAACATTTCTACATTTACAACTTATGAAACTGACAATAAGACTATACTTGCATAAAGTCTGGTGATATTTCACATACTGTTTAATTAAAAAGACAAGTTGATTGTGCATTTAATTACTGAGGTTCTTTTACAACAGGTAAAAATTAACTCTTAACTTAAATTACAACATCTATGAACTCAAAAACACAATATATAAGATACAAAATTATGTCCAATAAGTCAGTTATAATTGTCAGTAGATCAGCATACTATAATATTAGTCCAAGAGCTAGGCAAGATTTATTTTTGTCGGAAGCGCCAAAAGGTCTGAGGGTTGTTTCTAATGTGAAATTTACTCAGGAATCTAAAAATCTATTTCTTATGATCATACAGGTTGACCTAAGACATGAAATTTTACTTCAAAGTTAGGTAGCCCCATATCCAAAAGGGGTCAATTTCTGGGACAAAAGTGTGCATGGGTACCGAGCGTTATCAGCTTCTGTACCAATCTTATATATAATATAGATAAATACTATACACTCCACCAGACAGTACAGGCATTAAGCTTTACATTCATAAAAAATCATTGTCTGAGTATCATATAAGCTGAATAAACTATAATTCCATACTGGTTTCAATACCAGAATCATTAGTATTTCACATACAAATATTTCAATTTCTCATTCGAAACTTTATATCAAGGAGTAACATCTTCATAAATACTGGATGTAAAACTTGTCTTTAAAAAGAGGGAGCTGTGTGCTTTAATTTGATATGTTTGGGGTGTTTGTACCTCAAACAGAAAATAGGTGAAATGTTTCTTTTCATGAGTATACCCTTAACACTTCGACTCTATGAGACCAACATTTTGCACATTGCAAGAATATATTAAACATAATACTCTTAGATGGCCAAACAATTAGAGATTTACAAATAACTAGAAAATTTAGATATAGTTAAATAAATTTTTTTTATTTATATCTGACCTAACAGACTACTGCAATTGGTCCAACTTGAGCTCGTCCCGTCAAAAGTCAGAAAAGATACCCTGAGTCTCCTCCACAAGGACTGACAATGCCATCATCACTTTCTGGAGGGCTAATGCTTTCTATACTCACTAGGTGGCTGTGCTGTCACATCCTCTTTTTAGGTTTTAAAAATTCTAGCAGAATGTCCAATGTAAGGTAAGAAAGCGGGAATGTTAGGGTGGGAATCCCCCATCCCTTAGATAAGAAATAAACAAATCAAAATTTAATTCACCTATAATTCCAGTGGAAGGAGGGTAGTCGACTGAAAACAACTGCAAGAGGAAGTTAATCCCATTTTAGGGTCCCAAGGTTTTCCTGGTTTTAACAGTTACAAGACTGGGTACCCCACCCCTTATTTTTCTCCCCTGATATGGAAGAGGGGGATAACGAGTTATATCACTGAGAATTGCAAGGGGAAGGAGCCAGGAAGGCTAAAGAACCCATCATCTGACGCCCTATGTGCCAGGATAAGGGATTCAGTCAAGATTAAGCCCTTCCTTAGAAGAGGACATCAGCTTGGTTCCAGGTAAAAATGAGGTTGGAAACAATGAAGACATATCCAATTACCCAAATATAACCCGATTACAAGTAAATGTCCTAGATTGGTCCAAGATGATAGAGCTCAGAATCAGCCCAAGGCACATCCTTAAATAATATTGAGTGAAAGTGTTCTGGGACTTATAAGCAAAGACTGAAAGAATCTGATCCAAGGAAACTCCTTGAACAGCCTTTGAAGTGGCAAAGGCTCTAACATTAAGGACTTTGATGAAGTGGTTCTTGGTCAGACAGCTGGTAACACATAATCTTTTTTTGCTGAATCAAAGAAGTGATACTGTCAAGAGAGATATCCCTGTTGGAATTCTTCTTGAATGAGGCGAAAAACCAGCTACATGTTAACCCTGAGATCTTAAGTTTTGTCCAGGTAACAGCATAAAGCCTGAAGTGACCTATCCTCAAGAAATCTCGAAAGATTGGGGGCTAAGGCTGGGATCACCACAGGGGTTACACTCTCCCAGGCCATGCGTTCCCAGCTGTTTCTTAGAAAACACGGGAAAGAATAGAAGGAGAACCTCAACCAGTCCGATTGGTTTCATATGTTCCTGTTCAGACAGGTATTTCACTGCTGCACTTGCCTGAACCCTACCTGAATCCTACCTAAGAGGTTCAAAAGGAAGCTTAATAAGTTGATCTAGCACTAAAGATTTCAAGAGGAAACATCTCAGCATCTTTGGATCTGTCCCTCTGCATGGTGAGATTCTCATCTTTGCTGATATCAAGGAAAGAGTTTCCAACCTTATCAACAATAGCAGTCTTAAAGTCATCTATGGTGCAGGGCTGCAAATTCCTCTCCTCGAAAAGAAACATAAGAAAGTCTGCTATCTGTTTTATAGATAATGAATTGAAGTCCAACTTATTCGTTTGAGTCCACTTGGCTTTATAGAGAGCTCTGGTTGAGCATCTCTGTGGAGTTTCAAGTCTCCCTACCACCTGGACAGAGATGTCCTGTCGCCTCATAACTGAGGGTTCAGGGGCCAGGCATGAAAATTCAAATTCAGCTGTTCCCTGTGAAGATTGTCATTATGGGCAGAGACAACAAGTTGAGCAGGTTGGGTAAGCACAATGATATCTGGAATGACCGATGTACCAGGTCCCAGAACCAAGGCACATTGGGCCACTCGGGGGCTATAATAAAGTATCACTCTCTGAGAACAGTGACTGAGAATCTTGCTTATCACGCTGGTCAGTAGAGGAATGGGAGGGAAGGATAAGGGGTCCAGACCATACCAGGACAGGCTCAGAGTATTAAATGGCCAGGCTTTGGCATCTGGGACTGGGGATACTCAAGTAACATGTTGCAACTGGTGGTGAATAAGTCTTTCTGGGGATGGAGGTAAATGTTCGAAGTCTCTAAGCATGGACTATTCCAATTGAATGGCTTGCTGGTGAAGGGAGAGCTGGTTGGCAATCATGTTTAAATGGTCTGATATGTGTGGCAAGCCTTCAGACAAATATGCCTGAGGTTGCACCAGGACAAGAGTCTCCAAAAAAGGGCACATAGAGACCCCTATCTCACACCCCTTCTTTGTTTATGTAAGCCACCACTGTAGTGTTGTCGTTGACCACAAGGATTATTTGTGCTTTGCACAAAGGCTCAAATTCCTTCAGGGCCAAAAAGATCACTTTTAGTTCAGAAACTTTATGTGCATTCTGTAATAAACCAGCTTTTTTGACATGAAGTACATTTTCCTCCTATAATCACCAAGAAAGATGTGGATGGAGAAATTTCGGAATGGGACTATGCTTTTTAGGGCTTCTGGATATGCCAATTGTTCTTTAGATGTCATTGTATGGGCCTCTTGTGAAGGTGGCTTGATGGCACCTGGTTATCTGTTGCAGTCAGCAGACCTATCAACGGCATGCCTGACTGAGCAACTGGGCAACTGGGTTTTACTGAAAGGGAATTGATTTTGGAACCCAGGGCCTGTCACCTCTCTGTGGTTGGTTTGGCCATTCCCTGAGCTCAGCCATACTGGTGTCTTACAAAGTTTAAAACTTGTTCTATGTCCTGACACAAGGCAAGGAGGGCCTGGGTGGTCCAAGTAACTCTGATTTGGTGGATCCTTAAATTTATTTTTCTGAGCCATGAGTTTGACCTCCTTGGGCACAATGGTGAATTCCATTGGAACTATGAATAAATCAAAGGGAAGAGCCCAAAAGTGGAAACTTTAAAAAGTAGGCATCACTGAAATCTAACCTGATTGATTCTGGGGTTGCCAATTTGAAAGTTGTAATGCTTAAGAACCAATTTAAGGTATTGAGTTCTAAAATAGGTCACCACTTTTGGTTGGGTTTGGGATAAGAAACAGTTGGTTATAGAACGCCAGAGAGGACTGGATTTTGACCTTTTCCATGGTTTGTTTTTGGAGGAGGGAATGCAATGCTTCCTTCAAATAGCTGTTTCTGATGGGATTGGCATGTCCACTCTTTATTAGAGGTTTGGTTCCCTAGAAAGAGGAGGTTCGATTCTGAATTTAAGGCTGTATCCCTCCTTCAATATCAAAGCAACCATTGGACTTGAACCCTTTGCTGCCAAGACCTGCCCAAATTTTTGCAGCAAGGCCCCAACAGAAATACCTTCTAAATCACCGAGGACATCTGTCACAGGAGGGGCAGCAGGAGCCATCTACAAAAGAGGCATCTTTGACAGGCTTTATTTGGATTTTCTTTGTACCTTTCTTTTGACACCTTTCTTTTGTGGCTGCCCTGTTAAAAACACAGAAAAGTGCAGTCACAACAAACATGAAATTTGCGTCTCTCAGATCATGAACATTTAAGGCAAGAAGCATATTTAGAATCTACCTTTCAAAAACACATTTCGAAGGAAGCCATAAAATGGAATGCCAGAATTTACTTTTCGCTTGGGGCGTATAGGCGACCCAGGTGTCAGTCCTGCCTCAGGGCAGTTGTCAGTTGTTGGGTACCTTAGTCTGGGTTGTGGATACCAGACCACAGCTCTGTGTTTTACACTCTAAAAACCCAATCTGGGTTTTTTTGGGTTTGTGCTGGGTTTCCCCGTCAACACCATAACAAATTGAAATCATTGGTTGGTAACTTTACCCCTGTCCTGTAATTCTACTGAGGGTCACTTTATATTTGACACTTGAAGGGCAAACATGGAAAAAAGTTTTATTGAGATGACATTTCATTTTATTTTTATTTTAGTTTTATCTTAGGCTTTTAAAGTTGTACATATGTGAATAATGAACGGTCATTTATCCTGCAACAAGTTTTTTATTTAACTCTATGATATGCTGTATGCATTTAACGTTGTGAATGGACCATACTGTGTTATGCTGATTGAACTATTGTTGAATTGTGTGGACTGATTAATCTGCCAGCGTTGAGTTCTAGATTTGTGTCATCTTGTCAACATCAGGCTCTATATAGTCCCATCAAAGGGACGGTCTAACCTATATTATATTTCTTTTGCATGGCATTCCATGCATAATGTCATTTGGTCGAATATATGTAGCCTGAATTTGACAACTGGACACCAGATCTTAGCGCCAGGGGTGCCTGTATTGTGTGTTTCAGTGACATTGACAATTAAATTTATTCAATATATGAAAGTAACATAAAATCAACATGCCAGACAATAAACAAATGGGCAAGAGTTGCAAGACGAGGCATCTACCGCCTACTGGTAAAAAGTGCCAAAGAAAGAAGCAAGAAAGTACTGTGAATGAACATTTACGAGATGCTGCCGTTGCAGGAAGTATTCCTGCTTCCCAGTCCACATCAGGGGCTTAGGGAGACAGACAGCTGTTACAGCTGGAAATTCTACAGCAACTCCAGAAGGTGTCGCAGCGACTGGATCAAGCTGAGGAGAGGATTTCAACAACAGACAGCCACTCCACACCACAGAAAGGAGAGTTAAGTACAGACAGTTTTCTTGAAAGTATTAAGGCTTGTAAAACTAAGAAAACAGTTCCTGTATTAAATAGTTCATCCTCGGACGACAGTGATGAACCCTCCCTTGAGTTATTAAAGTCTAGACACCTACAGCGTAAAGTTGACAAGAGATTGAGGGACCTTAGTCAAAGTTCACACTCTGCAGGTAAACTAAAGTACAAATCGCAGAGAGGTGGTGATATTGATGTAAAAGTCAGACATAAGGTACACTGGCCCCATGAGTCGATTTTGGGTGGCATCAATCGTCAAAGAATAGGGTATGACCAATTATCTTTAACCCAGTGGGTTCAGGAATTCTGTCGTAATGTACTTGAAGAAAAATCTGAATCCCAAAAAGACATAATGATCTCGTACTTAGGCGATTTAATGGAAGATGCCACGGATTTCTCTTGGCAGGGGGCAAAGGCCGCTCATGCGGTCCTGTTGTGTGAGATGGAGAGGGGGTCTCTTAACTGGGAGGATACTGAAAGGATAGACCGGGTTCGCAGAGCTCATGCTCAAAAACATGTCCCTTCAAGTAAGCAAAATTGGGCAAGGGCAGAAAAGAAGCCATGGTTCTGTAAAAGCTTTCAGTCGAATTCTTGCTCTCATCACAAAGATCACGAGGTCAATGGTCGCTTGAATAGGCACATATGTGCGTTCTGTCTGACATTAGGTAAACAACTCAGTCACTCTGAGAAAAACTGTCTCACCAAGAGTAACAAAAACGAGCAGGCAGCTGCTCATCGTTAGGATGGGGCAGCTGTACAGAGAGGGGCAGTAGTACAACTGTCACTAGTATGTCAAATGTTGCAAATGTGTCAAACAATGCTGCTTGTAAGATCAGTGTCACCTGTGGTTCAAATCCAAATTTAGTGGTTGGTAAAACTTGTAAGCGTACAAGATTCATATATAATTCTAGTGTGAATGTAGCCCACATTGAGGCTTTGATGGCTAGAAAACGCAAAGGGTATCACTCACAAGCAAATGTGAAGCCAGTGGTTTATAGTAGTACATATCGGGCTAATGTGAATCCTACACGTGACACTGGTTGCAATGTGAAGCCTCCAGTTACTGCTCCAGTCAATATGAGGCAAAAGGTTAGATGTGAAGTTTATCATGGTAATGCTGCGTGTCATACACAAGATCATGTGAAGCATATGCTATGTGAATCAGGCAATGGGAAGCAAGCATGTGAAGCACTTCGTAATGTGAAACCTGTATCCTCTAACAATGGTGTTGATCATGGTTTAAAGCAAAGCGTGTATAGTTCATTGGATGCTTATCAGGTCTTACCTAAAGTAGCCCATGGTGAGTCAGATCCGACAGCTAAGTCCATATCTTCCCAGGAGGTAAGTGTGGACATGAATACATCAAATTTCAGGTTTGAACACCAGCCCATTAGTGCAGCTAAGGTCATATCCACCCCTGGGTTTGAAGGTAGGTGTCCTGTTGCTGTAATTGGTAATTCTGCAGTTAGCACCAATGAAAACCTGGGCAAAAGTAATGCAAGCAATGGAAATAGTACAATGGGTGAAGTTCACTCAATTTATGATATCAACCATGCAGGGGTTGTAGATAAGTTTGTCAATTCTATCCTGCATGCAAATCAGTTTAATTTGTCTGAAAACACTCACAAAGTCGACACAGAGATTTACAACGCATGGCGTCGTCAGTCTGACTTCAAGTTTGGCTTTGTTCCAATTGATGAGCAATTGTTGCCAGATACATTGCATACAAGTAATGTCAGCCACAGTTCCCCCTTCAGAATACATGAAATTGTAAGATCCACCAACAAACCAAATTTTATGCAAGCCAGGTTTCCAGTTGATTCACAACTCAATGTCCATGCATGGGAAAACATTTACAAGGTTACTGGGACCGTCATTTGATTCACCTCATTTGATTCGGGTTCCCCCTGGACTACAATAGATCTTGTGAATTGATTCATGAACAGGGCAATCATAAATCTGCCACAGAGTTCCCCACTGATGTAAATGCCTATATTGAGGAGGTGAAGAAATACAATGCCCTCCTAGGTCCTTTTGACAAACATCCCATATCTTCAGGCCACTGCTCACCTTTCATGACTAGGGCTAAGCCCAATTCTGATCGACGTCGCGTCATTATTGATCTCAGTTGGCCCATTGGGGCGTCAGTTAACGCTGAAATAGACAAAACATCTTACCTTGGTAATACGTTTTCCCTCAACTTCCCTACGGTGGATGACATCACCAGACAGCTGAAAAGCATAGGTCGTGGGGCGCTTCTATACAAGGTGGACGTTAGTCGTTCGTTCAGGCACGTCAAGATTGACCCTGGCGACTATGATCTATTGGGTCTAGAGTGGCAGGCCGTGTACGTGGACACCTGCGTTCCATTCGGGACATGGCACGGCAGCCAAATCTTTCAACGTTTAAGCGACGCCATCAGGTACATGATGCGTCAGAAAGGTTACGTCATGGTCGACTATATTGATGATTACGTCGGCATGGGCATCCCAAGCGTCGCATGGGTGTCATATAATGCTATTACTGAACTCATGGGTGAGCTGGGACTCGCCATCAGCGAGAAGAAGCTGGTACCTCCCTCGACGCAAGTGACGTGTCTAGGCGTTCTTATAGATACCGTCAAGGGCACCCTCTCAATACCCCTGAAAAGTTGCAAGATATCACACAGGCGGTGCGTCACTAGTTGGGCAAGGACGTCACGTCAAAACGTCAGTTGCAATCCATCTTGGGTCTCTTGCTTTACGTCCACAAATGTGTGAAGCCTGCTCACATCTTTCTCAATCGAATGTTGGACCTGCTTAGATCTTGTCATGGGCGCCAGAAAATTAGATTGACTTCTGACTTTAAGAGAGACCTGAGATGGTTTGCAAAGTTCTTGCCAACTTATAATGGAATCTCGCTGTATGACCACAAGCAAGTGGATGTTACTCTCGAATTGGATGCCTGTCTCACAGGTTTTGGGGGCAGATCTGGCAATTTTGTTTATCATCTCCCCATCGAAAGAGGTTTTCGAAACTGGACCATAGTACACTTAGAGATGGTCAACATTCTCATAGCCATAAGACTGTTTAAGTTCCAGTGGGCCTCAAAAAAGGTCCTCATACGTTGTGACAATGAGGCTGTGGTGACTGTGCTAAAAAGTGGTAAGACCAGAGATCCATATCTGGCAGCCTGATATTGATTTGCAATATGCCCATATCAGGGGGGTTGATAACAAAGTGGCTGATGTGCTATCTAGATGGCAAGGTTCAATAGAGCAGACACAATGGTTACATTCACAAGTTGGCATACCCATATGGTTGAGTGTGTCTTATCAATTTTTGGAGCTAGATCCTGAATTGTAAAATGTATTATTATGTTTTCTGGAACCTGATCCAGAGTTAGTAAATGTTCATTTGTCACTATGTGATGGTGATGTATATTTTAAATTGAAGTGTGTTATGCCTTGTATGACAGGGGCCTGTGTATGGGTCATTGTCAGTTAATAATGTTACATATTTAGCCCTGTTGTAGGCAGGGGCTTCTGCTATTATTATAATGTTCTAAGGTACTGCACTTTATGTTGTAGGAGATGTGGTGTTGAATTCATTATCATCAAGAGCAGCTCACAGATTGCACTTGGCCTTTTGACCCAAGACACGTGCTGCATATGCCTCCATGTTCAGGACCTTTGTGGCATTCTGCATCTTCACAAAAGCTTGTATTTTCAATGTAAATGTGAAAGTGGTGTTAGCATTTCTTGAATGCCTAGTTGTCAATTCTTGTTCATATTGTATGGTGGCAAATTATGTGTCGGCCATAAAGGCCAATTGTGTGTTGTATGATTTACCTTTTCAGGTTTTAGATCATCCCCAGGTCAAGTACTTTCTCAAAGCCCTTAAAATCAACAGACCTTTAAAGGTCAAGTCAAATAACGTCATTACCATTCCATGGTTAATAGAGATTTCCAAGGCGTGTGAGGGCTTCACCTCTGGACTGATCTATAGAGCTGCTTTACTCTTAGGATTTTTTGCCTTTCTATGACTTTCAAACTTGGCACCTCATTCACTTGCTGGTTTCGATCCCACCAGACATCTTACTGGTCAGGATGTCTTCTTCACCAAAAAAACATGCTAAGGTCTTAATAAAGTGGTCCAAGACAATTCAGACCAGGGACAAGGTCCAATGCCTTACACTGCCTAAACTCAAGAATAAGATTATCTGCCCTTACAGGGCCCTAAAAGCCATTTTTAAGGCTTATTCCATGTCCCCTGATTCGTCTTTACTGCAATTATCCTCACAACAGGGTTTGAATCCTATGACTGATTCTCGTGTCAGAAAATTCTTTAAACGAATCAACATAGCACTGGACCTTCCATCCAACTATTTTACTTTTCATGACCTTAGGAGGTCGGGGGCAACTTTTGCCTTCCATTCACATGTTCCTATTCAGGATATCAAGAGACACGGTACATGGTCCTCAGACTGTGTGTGGCGATATATACAGTTAGATCACTCATTAGGGGAAACCTTAGCTAATGCTCTAGCATTGTCAATAGATGCTTTATAAATGTTGTTTCTAGGTTGGGCTTGAGGGTTTCTTGTGTCTTGATATTGTTTTATCTTTGGTTAAATTATATAAAGTTTTAGGTTAATTTCTGTAAACTCTGGGGGTCCCTTCCTCCTTGGGCAGTTTAGGGGGCTTGATTCACCTTTGCTCTAAAAATTTCACAATTTTTAAAATACATGTCTCCCTGCTGTTTAGCAACTTCAAGCCTCCCTTCTGCTGGGGTTCAAGGTCACCCCAGGGGTCAATAGGTCGTAACTTCTGTATAACCTTTTCAAACTTGAACTGTGACCTTGATTGTAACATGTATGAACTATGAACTCTGAACTTTACTTTAAATGATGCTAGTCACAGTTCGTAAACTACTATTTTAATTATTCACTGGCTGTCATCCATTATTGTGCAGCCTTGTTAAAAGTTTAATTTTATGTATCTTAACTTGACTTTTATGTGTAACTTTTACTGACTTGTATATAATACTTAGATATATTGTATTTACTCATGTTATGTATAATAATAAAGAGTACCCGCACTTGTGTCTTTCTGTCTTGGGGTAGGGACTGTTGTCACAGTAGGATAATCAGACATGTGTAGGCTGTACAAGCATCTGGGGGGTCTATGTAATGGATTTAATGCCACTTCAGTAATGGACTATAATATAAACGTTTTAGATATTAGTTTTGATGGTATTATTTCAGTGTTATTAAAGCACAAATTTAACAAACTTTCTATTATTTGATGATTTTGTTTTGAAAGTATTATTGCAAACTTTTTTCCAAAACCGTCTACATGAGAAGAGCTCGATGTTTGTACAAATACAATTTGTTCTATGGGAATATTTATAAAAGACTAAAATGCTTTAACATCAACAGGCAAACAAAAATAAATGGTTTAAAAAAGAAAACTAAAACCTTTCTAGAACATAGAACTGGATGGTTTTTGGCCAAAATGAATGCTTGAACTCCCCCAGAACTCCCACTTCATAAAAATCAAATTGATGTGTTAAAATTGTAATAAATGTGATAAGGTTTGCAGGTTATAGAAAGAAAGTGCAGTAGAAACAAACAGAAAGAAGTCTCTTGGTCCACAACAAAAATTATGAAATTCCTGTAGAAGTATGCTGCCTGGATAATCAAGAAAATTAAGTAAAACTGGATGATTTCAACAAAGGAAAAAAACATCGAATGATGAATTTGATTTTTTTTTGTCAATAGCACTATTCAAGTGAAAAATAATTCCAATAGAAATATTGTTGTCCGAGGTTATGCCTTTCAAGAAAGACTGTTAATTGCTCCAACTTTGTTTTCTTTCCAGGAGATATTTTTCCTGGAGGCAGTTTTCCATGCATCACAAAACCATCCTTTCCATCAAGCAAACTTAACATTGTATTTTGTTTCTCCAACTTTGTTTTTAAGTTTGGTAAAATAATCTTAGAACACTAAATTAATGTAACTCTTTGGTGATTATATTTAACGAACATATAGGCATTGGTAAAACAACACTTGTTTGGCTGAAAGAGGGCTTTAAGTGCTTTTATAACCTAGGGGGCTCCAGCAGCATACAAAAAGTTATTTGCATATGTGTAGCACCTTATAGTTGATGACAGTGCTGGAGTTTATCAGTGGAGTGTACATATATCAGTCAAATGGAAATTATTCAGAACAGAGCCTTGAAATTTTTCTTAGGAGTTTAATCTGTAAACAAGTTTATTTTGCTCTTTTCTGGCCGTTATACACTGAAGAAAGAGGATTATTGAACAGAGTTTTTGTTTCAAAATACAGTGATTTGTATGGCCTTGATGTACAGGACAAACCCAAGATACCAATGAAAAGTGAAAAAAAGTTTTTATTTTCTAAAATTTCTTCTTAAAATTCATCATAAAAGAAATACTTTCCTCGAATTACAGTAAATTATCTTCTGATTTTAGTATTCCACCAACATAATCTACTTTACAAGTTCTATTATATTTCTTAAAATGAAGTCTGTTGCATTTATGCTAATTTTTTATACTTTTTGAACAGTATAAGTGCATGTTACTAACACTTTTATTTAATGTGTGGCATTCCAATTTCTGGCTTACAGTTTCTCATAATTCCTAGTAATAAGAGATAGCTGTTTATTGTTTCGTTTCATTTTATTAACACCAGTTCATGCTACAGCAGGTGGTACTTAAATTAAAAATCTTTCTCTTTACAAATATTTCATTTTGTTGTATTGTATAAATAAACGATAATTGTCTCAGTGTGACTTTTCACTGGCTTTGGGTTCTTAGGGATTTTACAAAGGAGTGTTACAGCCTATGTTGACCATCGGCTAATGTGTATGAACTGCCATGCATTGTGGTTAGGATTCAAGAAGTAAAGTACTTTTGTAAAATAAACTTGTAAACTGTACTTTGCATGGGATTAAAATAGTTTTATAAGAAATAATCAGAATTATTACATCAAAGTTTGGTAATGAAATGAATTAGTATTTCATTTGGAAATATATTTAGAAGAGAAAAAAATATGTGAGCGAATGAGTATTTTTAATCTTAAATTATTATCCATCATCACCATTATAAAATGGAACAAATATCAAAGTGTTCACAATATGAGCAGGGCACTGAAGTATATGCCACTATTTTGGAAGATTTGCATTAGAAGCTGCTAAGTGCAACTTCTAATGCTAATCTTCGAAAATGTTGGCAGATATTATAGTTCCCTGTTCTGTGGAGAAAAGAGGTTTTGGAACTAGTCTTACCTCTGGAACAGGCAGTACTTTACCTTCCTTTTAAATTAGGAGGGTAATTTTATAAAATAATGTAATGATTTTAAAAGTACGATTAAAATGCTATTTGCCACAATATTGCATGCAAAATAAAAGTATTGCATGTCATTCTGTAGCTTGCCCTGTGCCACTTAAGTCAGCATTGGAAGCAGCAGCAAAGCATCACAGGGGAATTTTGATAGATAATGACAGCCAATATCAGCGATATATCATTAAAGAAGATTTCCAAACAAAGGCGAATGTGTAAGTTTACATAAAGTACTGATGGTAAAAGTACATATTCAGGTATTTATGCTTTAGATAACATTGACTGTAGACTTTCACCATATCCTTTCGTCTTTTGTGTAATACATGGGTACTGTTAGACCTTTGGAGAAACAGACAGCCTTGACAAAAGGACTTTTCTCACTCATAGCAGGCGGCTCTAGCCCGGATACTGGTAAGTGTAAAAAATGTAACCCTCATGAACTCTGTGTGGGTTCTCATTTTCATGTAGTTAAATGCTCGTTTTACTTCCAGGAGAATGTGCTGCTTGTCTGTGTGTGTCGAAAATGGAATAAACAGCTTGTAGCCCTTTTTACAAATTTTCTTCAATTAATGTCTTTAAGGTTAAGCGCTAATTCTCTCAATCTTGAAGTCTTTTGATAAATGAATTTGTTTCAGTATATATTATAAACTTTCCGGATCTAGTTGGTGAAGAAAAAAGACAAATCAAGGAAAAATGCCCACTGGATAAAATACTTCCCAGATAGAAAATTTCCTGGAAACAATACCTCCTTGAAAGAATACCTCCTGTATATTCTGGAAAAAAATGCCACCTGAGAATAACTGAGTCAGCAATATTTAAAACTAAATTTATTATCTCCACAAATATTTATTAAAATGCATTTATATCACAGTGGGATAAGGCAAATAAAAACCATCTTTGAAACTGCAAAACAAACCAAACATCTAACAACATCAACATCATTCAGTTTAGAAATTGTAATGGGTATATATAAAATGGTAGCTGTTCTTGAAACTATAGTGTTTTTTGCTTGGATAGTTTGGGCGACACAGGTGTCAGTCTTCTCCCCCAGGGCAGGCTGGGTGTAAGGATTCTCTACAAGTCATTTAGTGGTGTGGGTACCAGTCTGCCAGTGCTATGGGTTGACCTCTTGTGACACATTTCTGGGTCCTAGAAACTTTACTCAGTTTTTAGGCGCCTAGACAAAAAATTCAATCTCATTGGCCACACTTGTGACCCTTCCTGTTCTTCGGTTTCTTAACCTCAGCTTAAACTTGATATTTGAAGGATGGACATGGAAAAAACTATTTCCCCGTCACACCCACCCTGGGTTCAAACCTTCAGTTCTGTGAACTTCTTATGGGGATTATTGGGTTGCATATTATCTCTCCTTTATTTTTATTTTCATAAACTTTACTCATCATTTTTAGTTGAGTTTAATGTAAACTGGGGGGTTACGTCCCCTCCTGCAGCCTAGCGGGGGTGGGGGAGGGGGCTTTGCTTTGACCTTAGTAAGGAATGGGCATGTTTTCATTAAAATTGTCCCTCTTTGGTCCTCTACTTTAACAGTTGCATTACCTCCCCTTCTGCTGGGTTCAAGTTCACCCCTGAGGTCATAGTAAGGTCATTTGTTTTCACTACTTGTAAACTAACATGAACTGATCTAAATGTTAATTTAAATTTGGCTGCCTCAAGTAACTCATGCAGCCCCGATTGTATTAATTATATATGTATCTATACATGACCTGAACTTTACATCAAGAACTTTTTATGCATATTTTAATTGATCTGTACATATAATTTAGTATTAGTATTGTATTATTACTGTTAAATATACATATACATTATATGAAAATAAATGGTACCCGCAGTTGTTGTGTTCCTGCCTTGGGGGTTGGGTACTGTTCCATGCATCAACACTAAACGTCTTTCATATGGCAAAATCTTGATGGTAATTTATTTAAAAAACACTCTTAACCACTAAGACCACCTCTTTTCATCACTACTCACCATAACAAAAAATTCAGAACTTGTGCTGAGTATATTTGTAAGGTTATGTGTTCTTGCAATTAAATACAAGGAGGGATATTGTAAAAAAGTTAATCTAATTTTACTTTGTATAGTTTGCAAGTGTTAAGTTTTTTATTTTTTTAGGTGGGTTGTGTTTAACCGACCCGCCTATTAGATTGATGTGCCCGACATCTATTTGTCTGTCCATCTGTCCGTCAGCATTTTTGTTTCAGGACTCTAACTCAAAAACGCTTTTTCCAATTGAATTCAAAGTTGACATGGAGATAGATCACCATAATAGCTAAGTTGCTTTTGAAATTGGTGTAATTCCGTCTGTTTGTTTGTCCTTTTTTGTCCATTTTTCTGTCTGACAGCATTTCCGTTTCAGGACTCTAACACGAAAATGCTTTGACCAGTCAAATTCAAACTTGACAAAAAGATAGACCACCATCATAGCTAAGTTGCTTTTGAAATTGGTGTAATTCTGTCTGTTTGTTTGTCTGTGTTTTGTTCTTTTATCTGTATGTCAACACTTCCGTTTCAGGACTCTAACTCAAAATGCTCTGACCAATCAAATTCCAACTTGACAGGGAGATAGATTGCCATCATAGATAAGTTGCTTTCGAAATTGGTGTAATTATGTCTGTTTGTCTGTTTTTTGTCTGCTTTAAAATGATTCTTGATAACCAGATTATTTGGTTGCAATATAGAATACTTCATAATATATTAGGAACAAAGGCTCTACTGTATAAAATGAAAAAGGCTGGGAACAATCTCTCTTGCTTCTGTAATGATAAGCCTGAAACAGTAACTCATGTCTTTGCAGACTGCCTATATTCTGCCGAAATATGGGACTTACTTAAAAACTGGATTTATCATGAAATGGGTTCAAAATTTGACATTGACAAAAAATCAATATTACTTGGATTTTAGGGTCTCAGTGTCATCACCTTCTCCAAAAATCCCATAACCTTTATAGCAAAATCCTATTTATTTAAATGTCTTAAAGAGAGTCATAAACCAAGTTTTAATCCATTACAGTTAAACATCAAATGAGTCTTTGATGAACAATCGTACCTGTATGCCATAACAGATGCTTCCGCTCGGTTTACAAGAAAATGGATGCTTGTTTCAAGCCTAATCCAGACTATAACTTAAATTGCAGTACAAAGGCATAATGCCAGTTGTATCAAAAATGAGTATTATTCAATGGTTATGTACTATTATTTGGTCATATCAAAAAAAATATATATATCATGCTAGTGTAATGATGTGATAAATACTGTAGCCATGTGTTCTCTGTCGTAATATGTTTTTGTTATCATCATTGTATATCCTTATGTTTGAAAAAGAAAATAAATAAAAAAGGGTCCATGATATTCCTCCTAGTGAAGGTCAATTGCCTGTTTATGTGTACAGATTTCAGAAAATATTTTTGGGGGTCCTCCAGAACATAATAATTCAAATGATACATAATGAACATAGGTTTTATCGCTGACACATAGTTAGATAACATGTGAACTGATGTGTCCTGTCTAGCAAGACATTCAAGGAAAGACAAGACAAATTTACAATTAATAGAGCACACATTTACTTTCATGAACACACAGAAGGCAATGAAAGTTCTAAATAGAAGTGTATAACATCTATGACTCTTGGGACGGAAGGCAGTTTGCAACCTTTGTGAAACACCTTCAGACAGTTGGTGAAGAGCCCCTCGACCTACAACAAAGCATAGCATCCAGATTAGTGACAAATGATTCAAATGATACATAATGAACATAGGTTTTGCCATAACAGATGCTTCCGCTCGGTTTACAAGAAAATGGATGCTTGTTTCAAGCCTAATCCAGACTATAACTTAAATTGCAGTACAAAGGCATAATGTCAGTTGTATCAAAAATGAGTATTATTCAATGGTTATGTACTATTATTTGGTCATATCAAAAAATATATATATATCATGCTAGTGTAATGATGTGATAAATACTGTAGCCATGTGTTCTCTGTCGTAATATGTTTTTGTTATCATCATTGTATGTCCTTATGTTTGAAAAAGAAAATAAATAAAAAAGGGTCCATGATATTCCTCCTAGTGAAGGTCAATTGCCTGTTTATGTGTACAGATTTCAGAAAATATTTTTGGGGGTCCTCCAGAACATAATAATTCAAATGATACATAATGAACATAGGTTTTATCGCTGACACATAGTTAGATAACATGTGAACTGATGTGTCCTGTCTAGCAAGACATTCAAGGAAAGACAAGACAAATTTACAATTAATAGAGCACACATTTACTTTCATGAACACACAGAAGGCAATGAAAGTTCTAAATAGAAGTGTATAACATCTATGACTCTTGGGACGGAAGGCAGTTTGCAACCTTTGTGAAACACCTTCAGACAGTTGGTGAAGAGCCCCTCGACCTACAACAAAGCATAGCATCCAGATTAGTGACATATATATATACATTATAGATAATACCACAATAATATGCATCATATGTTATAATCAATATGCATCAATTTCATACTTACTGGTAGCCATACAGAGTTTTTGATATAATGACACAGGTTTTTATGGGCAGTTAGCCCAATGAGATAGCAGGTCTGCAACCTGGTTGTTCTTGCCAAGAAAGCTGGACGAACATGGGATGAAAAACTAGGTGGACAATGGTCATATTAATGAAGCCCTTGGGTATGGAGAGATGATACACAAAGCTCTGCCACCCAGCCCTATAAGACAGGCATCAAGTTCAATGGTGTGATTCACAGGTGGTTTGTCCTATACAGAAACATCATTATAAGCCCCCAGAAAAGTCTGAAACCATCTAAGGTCATGTCACCTAATTGATGATTGAGAACTATCTTGTCCTGATCATAATTTTGCCTCAGAAGGTCCAACATCCTATTCACAAAATATCTGAAAGGTTTGACGCATTTGTGAATGTAAAGCAAATGGCCAAGGAGAGATTGAAGCTGACGTTTAGTACAGTGCGTCTTGGTGGCCCATGTGTTAATGTTTTGTATAATTTGTGTCATTTTTTCTTCCGGTATGGAGATTTGAGCCGTCACTGTGTCAGACATGATGACCAGACAAATAGCTCTGGTACCAAGGGTAACCAGCTTCTTGGCACTTATGGTGACACCTAGCTATACGAGAGCTGCGTACAAAGTGATGTGTGCATCACAGGGTATCCCAACTCCAAAGAAATCATCTATGTAGTTCAGAGTCCTATAGTCATGTCGACACATGACGTATCTGATGGTGTCACTGACACATTGAAAATTTTGCATCCCATGATGACACGTGTCTACAGAATGAACATCCCAGTAGAGGCCTAAGAGGTCTAGATACACAGGATGAACTTTAAGGTGACAAAAAGCATGACTTACATCAATATTAAAGAGGTGTGCACCCCTATCAACACACTTGAGCTCACTGATGATATAATCAATTGTGGGAAACTGGAGTGCAAAATCAGAACTGATATAGGAGCTCTTATCAATGTCAGAATTGACTGAGTTTGACCTTGGCCAGGATAAGTCAATAATGACGCCTCTGTGATCAGATCCGGATTTTCCCTAGTCATGAAAGGGTAATAGTGACAGTGGTAAATGGGGTTATTGTCAAAAAGGACCTAAAATTCATGAAAGGTTTCCTCAGCAAGATAAGCCTCAACATCATTCAGGAATTGAATAGCTGAAGTGTGATTCTTGAGATCATGGTTCAAACCCGAGTTCCTGTTGAACTCAAGGGGAAAACCATGATGCAAGAGTTCAACTAATTGATTATCTCAATAATCTTTTAACCAGTCTTCCCAGACAGCTGTGTTCAACTGAAATTTGATTCGTATGCGAGCACCCAAAAATTGGGCCTACCAAAGTCTTTAGCCTACTCTAAAGGAAAGCATAATAACCTGTCTACCAAAAGGGAACAAAGATAGAAAATTTCTAAAGAAGTGGAGACCAATTTCATTGCTGTGCTCTACATATAAATTAGCATCATTGTCCATAGCAACGCGTATTAAACCACAATTAGATATAATAATTTCGAAAAATTAAACAGGTTTCCTGAAAAGAAGATCTATAAGTGACTGTACTAGACTAATTTATGATCTGTTATTCGAAACACAAAAACAAAACATCCCTGGTCTTTTGGTTAGTATAGACTTCGAGAAAGCATTCGATTCAACATCATGGGAATTCATATATAAATCAATGATGCTCTTTGGCTTTGATGATTCTATTATCAAATGGATTAAGCTGTTTAATAATGACATACAAGCAAGGGTACAACAATGTGGGTTCCTTTCCGACCCGATACTGATAGAGAAGGGCTGTAGACAAGGAGATCCAATTGCACCATATCTATTCCTAATTGCAGGAGAAATATTAAACATAATGATAGTATCAAACACCGGTTTGAAAGGGATAATAATAGGTAAAACAGAACATAAGATTGTAGAGTTTGCAGATGACACAACTATAATTTTGGATGGAAGCTTGGGCTCCCTTCAAGCAACCCTGAACATCCTGGAAATATATGGCTCCCTTTCTGGATTAAAAATGAACTCAGACAAAACAAAGCTAATATGGATAGGATGCAAGAGTAAATGTAAAGAACAATTAAATGTAAAAGCAAAGTTAGATTTGGACACCACAGAGTTTGACCTCTTAGGAATCTCCTTTACAATGGATCTAAATAAGATACCAAATTTAAATTATGATAGAGCAATTATTAAAGCAAGAAAAATAATTAAAAATTGGAATACTTGACCGCTTTAGGGAAGATAACAGTAATAAAAACCCTCATAGCTTCTAAATTCACACACTTATTTTTAACCATCCCTACTCCAGAAAACTTCTTGAAAGCATTAAGTAAGGAAATATTTGGGTTTCTTTGGAATAATAAACCAGAAAAAATAAATAGACAGGATCTATGTGCTGAAAAAATAAATGGTGGTCTAAAAATGGTGGATATTATCCTCTTCGAGAAATCACTGAAATTGACATGGATAAGGAAAATAATTTCAAATACAAATGCACCCTGGTTAAACCTACTGCTGGATACAGTGGGCAATCTTTCAAGAATTAAATCATTAGGTCCGGGGTGGTGCCAAAAAATATTGAAGAAGTGTAATCCCTTTTGGAATAATGTTTTTAATTATTACATGGAATTCTGTACTCAACAGGAGATAAAATCAAACAGTGACGTTCTGCATTTAAATGTATGGCTCAATGAAAGGATACAGAAAGATATGTTCCTCCCACATTGGGAAAAACAAGGCATAAGAATTATTGGTGATTTGGTTGACTCTGCTGGTGTTCTTTGTATATATCGTAAATAAATTCAAAAGAAAATAGTTTTGAAGAGTCATGGAGTTTATAGAAACCACTCTTTCAATAAAAAGGTAAAGATGTCTGAGAAAACGATAATACAAAGGCCATAATATATTGAGGTTATTGTTTTTTTGTATGTTTTTGGTATGTATATAAACGTTAGTTTATATAGCTATGAATAGTATGTGTACCGATTGTGCAATGTATACTGTCATTGATGATGTAAATCTGATATTGATGGATCAATAAAGTGGAAAAAAAAAAGTATTTAGCCACATTAATCAGGTTGATTAATCAGGGATTCAAACCCAGGACCAACGTCAGTGGATTCAGCAAGTATGAGGTCAGAGAGAGGAATGAAGCGAAAGTCAAACTCTGTTTGAGATTTCCAGTGTTTAAAATCCTGACACTACAAGTTTATGTTAGATGTGACATGCTTTGCCACTGTTTTTGACAACAAACTAGTGACAAATTTGTCATAAGAGTTGTCATTGATGTCAAATATTTCGATCTCTTTGTGACACGTTTCTTGGACTGACTGCCTGAATTCAAACTGTTTGCATTTGTAAATGCATTGTCATTGTGTGTAACCTTTTCAGGATTGTTGTCAACATTGGTAGTATTGTTTCTAACACCATTGTTTCTTGATGACATAATAGAGGTGTGTACAATTTAATCAATACCACTGCCGTAACTGGGGCTATTGTACCCACCATCAGTTTTCATTACTGGAACAATGGATTCGTGCACACAACCCTTGACATTATTGTTAACACTGAGACCATCACAAATATCACCTTTATTGTCCTGGGTGCCACTAATATTGCTCCCAGCAACGTCACAGGACAAGGTTACCTTTTGTTCATTAGGGTGGTCAACTGCCACACAATTGGTGATACTATTCAAATGCTTTGATACTTTATAATGTGTGATACTATTCAAATGCTTTGATACTTTATAATGTAATTGACATGCGGGGTGTGGCCAGCAACAATGGGAGAGGGACAAGGAACAAAACTTCTTGGACGAATTCTGGCACTTCTATTGTGGAGTTGCAGAGCTTTTGCTTTGTTACCCCTTGCAAATAAACCCTCAATTGATTTCTTATCAAGGTTTGAACAATAGAAACATTTGGTGGGATGTTTGACAGAAATACTAGTACTACCCCCATTGTTGAGAGTGGGCTGCAGTCATGGCCATAAACATTGTTCTCACTTGCCACATTTACGCATAGTTCACTGATATAAACACATTGTTAAAATCATTTGACATATGTATAATGTCATCTGGCACACTCTTATGGATTTGACTGCTATTTACATTAAAGCTGTTCAGGTTCGAACCCAGACCTGAACAACAACCTATTCGTTTTTTGCACTTTTCTTGGCCAAGGTACAATCCTTCTCAGGGTAAGCAACCTGCTTGCTGTAAGCTAAACAGCGAGCACAAATCTGCTTGTACATTTTCCCATTGTAGCCATGGTCCTTAGATTGAGAACAGGTACCTAACTGGTACAGTTTGCAGTACCAGGGTTTCTTCTGAGCATCATTTCTGCCCCAATTTTGCCTAAGAGATGTGTGTTTTTGGGCATGTGCCCTTCTAATACAATCGATTCTTTCAGTATGAGACCAATCAACGACCCCCCTCTCCATTTCACAAAGAAGAACCGCGTGTGCAGCCTTGGCATTAGCTCAAGAAAAATCGGTCGTACCTTCCATCAGGACTCAAAGATAATGGAGCATTTGCCTCCTCAAAGATTTTTTTGCAGAAACTTTGTACGAATTGTGTAATGGATAACTGGTCATATGTGAGACACTTATGACTGACACCCCCAATATGGCCTCATGGGGCCATGCAACTATCTTTTCAACCAAAACCTGCACATTGTCACCCCTTTTTGATTTTATTTTTGAGTTGGAAGAGGAATTACCTGAGATGTGTGACTGCTACTCTAGCTGAGCCAGTCTTTGGTCTACTTTCCTTTGAATAGCCCTTGAAGAATTTAGGTTAACTAAATCTCGAATGTTTGACTTGTCAGAAGAGGAGTCAGAACTGACAACTGGCAATTGACTATATTTGACAGAACATTTTTACAACAACCAGAAGAACTACTTAGCTTCGAGTCTCTGTCAGGATCTGGGCTGTGTTTGGAAGATGATGAGGCCACGACACGGGTGTTGACATGCTGCAGTTCTGTTAGGATCATGTGCTGGAATGTTGTGTCTGCCTGGTCCTCTTCTGAGGTGTTCTCTGTATGTTGATAGCTACCAGCACTGACTGATGCCCCAATTGATGCATTCATGTTGACATTGCTATGTGAAAAACTAAAAATGTTCAGTTCTCCCATCTCAGACTCATGGCCACGTTTACTCTGCATTTTTGTGGTAGCTTTACTGCTTTTAGAATGTTCATTAGTGTCCAGCTGCATATGACATCTCTTGTCTTTTTGGAGGGGGTAATGTTTTTCTCCACATTTTGAGCACAGATATTTTGACTTTCCCATGGTTGTTTATACACACAAATAACACTTGTGATTGACAGTTGTATGAGTCAAAGTAACTGATATTAAATAAGCATGAAGGGGAACAGCATTCTGCCAGCTTGACAGTCTCATGCCAAAGTTGAACTCTGATGCATGTAAAATGACAAATATATATATGTAAAGCATAGGTTAGACCATCCCTCTTAGCATGGGCCAGGGCCCAAATCAAGCATAAGGTTGTCAAGCAAGGAGATCAGAAGCCACGGAATCAAGATGATGCTGTGTGTGAGTTAATAGCAGTCGACAAAGTGACTTGTACAGGTTGTATAACATGTAAAAGACTAAATAATTGCCCTTAAAATCAAGTTAAAAACACATAAAATAAATTCATTTCTCAGCCTAACAACAGTGGACAAATATCAACAAACAATGTTAACAAATAAAACTGTCCACTGTCCCTGGGAACTATTTTTGAAGTTTCAAGCACACTTCCCTGGGGAGAGGCCTGACAGGCGTGATGCCCTGGACATCACTACTGAAAAACCAAAATCATCAGTATTAAGGCCATAGATAATTTGCTTGAATGTACTAGGCTGTGCTTAATCAAGACATTTAAGTATTGTCCATACCTCTTATTGGACAGAATGTATTTTCAGTTTTCCCAGTGGCGGGCAGTTCTCGACAAGGATTGATAAAGCCAAAGTTAAAATTGGGGCTTTATATTCCATTCAACAGTCAGGGTTACATTTGAATAGATTGTCCATTTTCTTATGGGAGTATTACTGACAAAGAGGCAACAGGCTGTGATGAGTTATTCTATTATTGATTTTTACCTTTGATACAATTGGGATAAATAAGGCCAAGCTAAATTTGGTAACCACCGCATGATCTCAATCGCCAGAACAATTGGACAACTATAGCTTCAAAGTTATTATAACATTATTGCTGTACTCTGAAATATTGTTTACCAATTAATTTTCCCTGTCCACTGTTTGTTATATTTTAATCCCACACATCTATCAAACACATGCACTAATCTACTCCTTCCTAACCTACCATCTTTTGATTTTGGTACTGTGATGCTGTAATTAGAAAGGTTTGTACGTAGGAAAGGTAGGGGCACCTTTTTCTAAATTTTAATTTTTGACTTTTATTGGTCATGCATTGCACTTTTTGGTTCTGTTTTTCCATCCTCTTGACTGTTCGGTCAACAACCCCCACCAAGGAAAATAGTTTGCCATCACCAAAAATTATTCACCCAAGTTTACTCTCCTCTTTGGACAGTTGCAACATTGCTTTTGTCGCCCTGCAGGCCCACTGTCGTCAGGTGACGCACTGTTTCAGAAATGTCAACCCTTGGTGGTCCATCATCCTGATTCTTTCTGGCGACATTAGTTTGAACCCAGGTCCATCAGCCAGAAATATCAAAGCCTGTCATCTGAATGTCCGTTCATTGCGTAACAAAACATCAGCATTTAGTGATTTTGTTCTGTCAAATAATCTCGACATCGTTGGTGTCACTGAGACATGGCTAATACCGTCAGACACACAAGGCCTAATGGATGAGATAACCCCTGCAGATTTCCAGCTTCACCAGGTCCCACGCGAGAACAAGAAAGGAGGTTGAGTTGCTGTCCTTGTTAGGAATGACATTGATAGCATGCGTTGTCAAATTGATCGGCGGGAAACGTTTGAACACATTACCGTCAAACTGTCAGATCGACAGTCAAGCCAGCTCCTGGTACATGTAATTTACCGACCTCCAAGTACCAGCAAAAGCAGATTTATCGAGGAATTCAACAGTTTCATGGAAGCAGCTGCTTTGACACCACATGAAAATATTATCCTGGGAGATGTCAATATCCAGCTTGACAGTCCAAATTGCTGGACAGATAATTTCAACACAGTTCTATTGGATTTTGATTTCATTCAACATGTGTCAACACCTACACACATACAAGGACATATCCTTGATGTACTCTGCACTAGTAAATCCCTAACTACCTCAGTTCACCATTATGTAAAGGACGGCACATCAGACCACCTAGCTGTCTTTTTCACTACAACATTCCCTGTCAAAAATTCCTGCAGAGTAAAACATTTGAAAATCAGGAAACTTTGCAAGATAAATAAAACTGAATTTATGTCTGACATTGTAAATTCTGAGCTTATCCAGGCTCCTTACAAAACAGCTAGCTTACTTTCACACCAGTACTTTCATACCCTTAGGAACATACTTGACAAGCATGCACCTGTACATGAATGTAAAACCCCACAACATGTCAACAAAGGGTTCATCAACAGTGAGATTTTGGCAGCAAAGAGACGTAAGCGCAAACTCGAAAGGGAGTGGCGAAGGGACAACTCTGCCATAAACCACAGTAGGTTATAGAGCCGCTGTGAACCATTTCAACCGTCTCGTGGAATGTGCAAAAACCAAATACTACAGTGATATGGTTAGGGAAAATGAGGATAACCCCAAGGCCTTGTGGAATTCCATAAAGAAAGTCCTCCATAGATCACCAAAAATGGTACTTCCAGATTATACCACCATGAACAGTCTAGTCAACACTTTTGGCAGATATTTTGCAGACAAAATTGCTAAATTAAGATCTGGATTACTGTCTACTGATGTCGATCCCCCTGTCCCAGGTTCCTACAAAAACAAGTTTGTTTCTTTCCGGACCATGTCAGAGGAAGAAGTCCTTAAAATCAGAAAGTCCACACCAAATAAATCATGTGACTTGGATCCCATCCCAACATCATTGGTCCTTGAATGTATCAGTGTGCTCCTGACTCCTATTACAAATATTGTGAACTACTCTCTACAGGGGGGCAGTTTCCCTTCCTGTTTTAAGACTGCACATGTTACACCCTTGTTGAAAAAAACTGGTCTTGACAAGAATATTCTCAAGAATTATCGACCAGTGTCCAACCTCAGCTACATCTCCAAACTCATAGAGAAAGCTGTGGCTAAGCAGATAAATGAGCATATTGCTCATGAGGGTATATCCAACGAAAACCAGTCCGCATATAGAGTTTTTCACTCAACTAAAACGGCGTTGCTCAAAATACAAAATGACATTGCCACATCAATGGACAAGGGTGCAGCTGTTGGATTAGTCCTTTTGGACTTATCTGCAGCTTTCGATACAATAGACCACTCAATCCTATTCAACTGCCTTCAGCACTGGTATGGCATTGATGGGGTAGTGCTTAAGTGGGTCCAGTCTCATGCAAGCAGCGCATCAAAATAGATGGACATCTTTCAGATGCTTTTCAACTCCCTTACGGGGTTCCCCAGGGCTCAGTTCTAGGGCCACTCCTTTTTACCCTATGCACAACCCCTCTCAGTTCAGTCATATCTAAATTCAATGTCACCCACCACTTATATGCAGATGACACACAAATTTACTTGGAACTCGACTCTAGGAACTTCGATTCCAGTATCACTGAATTAACAAATTGCCTTGAGGCGGTCCAGGCTTGGATGGGAAATAATAAGCTTAAATTAAATCCTGACAAGACAGAATTCATAGTGGTTGGTGATGATCAAATTAGAAGTTCCCTGAAGTCATCTTTCCCAGTGAGTTTGCTTGGCAACGCCATGGAACCAGCTGAATCGGTAAAAAACCTTGGTGTCATCCTGGATGCTGAAAATTCAATGCAAAGACACGTGGCTAATCTATGTCGCATAAGTTACTACCATCTCCGGGAACTACGAAGGGTCCGCAGGTACTTAAATCATGAAACAGCTGTAAAGGTGGCAAATGCCTTGGTAAGCAGTCGTCTGGATTACTGTAACTCACTGCTTTACAACACAAAAAAGGCATATAGTAGCAGACTACAGAGAGTTCAAAATGCCTTATGTCGTACGGTGTGCAAGCTAAATAAATACTGTCATGTTACACCCTTCCTGCACAAACTACACTGGCTCCCCATTCATTACGTATATTGTTCAAATATAATCTCCCCATTTATAAAGCAATACATTTCAGCCAACCTCCATATCTCTCCGCTCTAATTAGGCAGAGTGATCTCACACGGGGCAATCGCCTATCAATTTCCTCATCTAACCCAAATAAACGCTCAGGGCTACGCAGTTTCAGAGCAGGGGTTCCCACAGAGTGGAACAAGCTTCCTCAAGCCATCAGAACCATAGAAAGCATTTCTGGTTTCAGGAAACAGTTGAAAACATACCTTTTTAGATTGGCTTATCCTCCACCATAGCCTATCTCCCCTACCGGACGCTAATATGGAAACGGACGTCTTTCTGGAACTGGACTATCCCTTTTTGCACATCAGTGCCTTAGAGGATGTTTACATCAATTTCGGCGCTATATAAGTGTTTCTTACTTACTTACTTACTCTTCTGCATTAAGAATGCTTAAGCAGTTTCTTTAGAATGTTGTTTTTCTCATTGATATTTGCGCACAAAAAGGTGTTTTGTATTATTATCTTGTTACTAATACTAAGGTAAAAATTGTTTCAAACCTTGTCCCAGTGCTAGTCCCTAACTAGTTGGAAATGAACTATAGGTTTGATTTTAACGTCCCAAAATCAAATCTCTGCTGGCCATTACCCTACAGTTCACCAAACCATGAAAATACTCCTTCATCATGAAGCCTGAATCATTTTGGTGTGTTATGTAAGATCAAAATTAAATAGCATTGATAGTGATATTGACTTTACATTTACAAGGGAGTGGGCGGCACTACACAATGTGTGCACCTATTACACATTACACATTTCAAGAGATATCAACAGAATACTGTTTTAAGTGCATAATACTTGCTCAATAAAGGAGCTTTTCTGTATTTATTTTTTACCTTTCAGTAATAAGGCTTTACCTGACGGATTTGTGACATCGCCAATTCTCCTGAAAGATGCACCTACTGTTCAAATCTGCTGGAATACATTTGCTGCAGAGCATAGGCACTGCATTTCAACACTGGAAAGCATAGAGTGCTTGATACAAAACAGTCTTACCAGTTGTGTCTACACATCTGATGGTATACCGGCCTCTTGGATACTCCTTCACCTTTCAGGAGCTGAAATGGCAGGATGCACACAACCAAAATACAGGGGGATGGGATTGTTGCCTCATGTTGGCATATATCTGCATGAAAAATCTAGAGAGATTGGACTGCCACACGTCCATGCCATAGTTGCTGTTGGAAATACTAGTATGCAAACATTCATGGAGGTATCTTTTAAAACTATTCCAGGTCATGTTACCTTCTACCATTATATTCCAAATTAATGTGCTCCTGGTACTGCTTTTAATTGTAATGTTTCTTTGTTGGTATGTTTACACATATGTTGTTACCTTAAAACCTTATCCCAGTAAACATTAGACGTTTTTAAATGGTTAAACGTTTACAAAACATTTTTAAAACCTAATTAAACCCTATTTTTGGTTTTCTAAACGTTTTAAAGTAAATGTTCATGCTGTAATGTTTAAAAAACATTTTCTGTTTAAACGATTTTACTGAAAACGTTTATTAAATGTTTATAAAATGACTCAAAAAGTAAGGTTTGGCTGGAAACATTTTTAAAACATTCATAAAATAGCTGAAGAAATTAAGGTTTTGCTGGAAATATTTTTCATCATGAAATGTTTCATAAACAGTACACCTAAAATGTCTAAACAACATTAACTGTCAAATGTTTTAAAAACATTCTATCAAAAACGTTTTTTAAACCTATAATTTTAAACCTTCAAACATGTCCAAACAAAGATGGTGGTGAGCAATAATAGGAAAAAAATTGCCCCACACGCAATCCCTAAAAGTAAGAATTAAAGGGGGGGGGGCACAGTTTCTAAGCCATTATCTTGCAATCTCTTTGTAAGAGTCGTATTAAATAAAAAAATGAAGAATTGATATTGATCTTTACATTCCAACTGATTTACAAGGAGCCAAAACTGAATATTATAAGAATAATGGTCACACATCAAGGTAAAATTATTGGTAACAACAATAATAATGGCCAAAATCTGTTAAACTGCTGGCACTGTAAAACAGGCCTTTAAATCCCTACGACCACAATTTTTTGAAGTTATGGACTGTAAAGGCAATGAATTCATATAAAATGTATTAAACATTTACTGTGTTATTTATTTCTTACCATGTAACATACATTGCCTAAATACTGGGTACCTAAGTGATAAACTCAAGCTTGTCGGGATTATTGCTTTCATTATTAGTAGCCATCAATGTTAGGTGCTTGCATTATTTGCTCAATAAATACCTTTGTATGTTTCAGTTTGATATTTGCATTTTCATTCATTAAAACATGTTCATTAAAATGCCAATTAAAGGTAAAATCCATAGAGTATCTAAAAATGTTGTGACACCAGCCTACAGAATCCTTATTTTCAATCATTTTTCACTTTCACTCTTTATGTTCATTTCCTTGGCATTGACACAATGCCCACTGCACATGACTGTAATAAGAAAGGCCTATGACATTTGAGGATCAACACACCAGGTGAAGTTGCAAAATATTGCACAAAGCACAAATTTCAACACATTAGGAACATTTGACAAACACCAAGACATTGTATTCATAAAACTTCCTGAGACCTAATTGATGTGTGTTTTATTTAATTTTGTAAATGATAATACACAAATGCTTTTTTAAAATGTTGGTTCTATGAGTATGTTTACAACTTGTTTACTTTGGATAAATTTAACACTGGTCTCAGCTTGATGTCAGATGAGAATATTTTGGTGAATACTATGGTGTGGTTCGGTCTTGTAATATTGGACCTTGGGCGTAATCAATGGAAATGTTATAAAAGTTTACCTGTAATCTCAGTAGTCCCATAGGTCCAACATATGCAAAAATATCTTACTTTTTCTCATGCTTTCAAATGAGATATCGCACAGGAGTGTATATTGTCTCCTTCGCAAGATGGGAAAAAATCACCATTGATAGGTAAGAGTTATACAATCCATCATTGGAATTAAACACAGTTACCAAAAACACTACCATCTACCAAAACGTTTGGAAATACAAACAAATAAGATATCACAGCAGTCCCAGATTTGGATGCAGCAAATGGCAGCAGAATTATGCACATCATATTTATCTTTAATAACCTTTCCTAAGCATTTAGCAAAAAGCCACATATAATTGTCTTTGATTGGTGAAAGTTAAAAACTTGAAACCTTTTTCTACATGTATCTTTATTGCCCCATTAAACATGATTCATGGCCTGGATCTTAGTGAATGGTGTTTGAACAGCTCTCGCAAATATTTTTGCAAAGAAATAACATCACAACACACACTTTGAAAATGAAAAAGAAAAAAAATACCCTTTAAAGGTTGAGTCTGCAAAGGTGAATATATATATTTAAAAGGGATAAAAGACTACTGTTTACTTTGCCTTTCGTACCAGATAATGGTTGCACAAGATGCATTTATACTGGAATGTAATTTAATTTTCTGACTTGGTTCAGCCATGGAACTCAGTCCTGTTTTACATCATCACTAAATTCTTATTTTTTTCATGAAAAAAATATCATAGTTTATAATTATAAGCCAATGTTTTAGATAGTTAGGTGACACTTCAAAAATATTTTGTCAACTACTGCCTGTGGTCACAGTCCCCAACTCCCAACACAGAAATATAATGAAAAAGAAAAAAAATACCCTTTAAAGGTTGAGTCTGTGAATGTATATATTTAAAAGGGATAAAAACTACTGTTAGTTTGCCTTTCGTACTCGAACATGGTTACACAATATGCATTTTATACTGGAATATATATGTAACATGAGATAAATACAATAACAATACAAAAGTATTATACAAGTCTTACAATATATATACAAATACAATACTAATACTAAAGTAATATACAAGTCATACAATACATATACAAGTCAGTCAAAAGATATGTAAAAGTTCTTGGTGTAAAGTCCAGTTCATCTATAATACGATTTAACATTGATATAGCATTAAATGCTGCAGAAAAATTACTTGATGCAGCCAAATTGAAAAGAAGTAGCAGTTTGATAATTTAAACACAATTACTTAATGCCACTTTTAAAATATACAGAATAGTGAAAATGACCTTTATGACCTCGGAGATGGACTTGCACCCAAACAGAAGGAAAGGCAATGTCAACTACAAAAAGCAAAGGATCAAAGACGGACAAGATTTAATGAAAAACATGCACATTTCCACTAGGGTCACACCAAAGCCCCCCTAAACTGCAGGACAGAAAGGGACCCCCCGAGATTACATTAAAATAACTAAGAACGTTTTTGAAGTTTCATGGAACAAAGTAAAGTATGACATGATATGCAACCCAATAATCCCTCAAACTCGATCACAGGGGGGATACATTTATATGGTGGAGGCAAGGGTAGAGGCTAAAGTCTCACCAGAGGTGTGGTCTGAGTAAATATACCGCCACACACAATCAGAAGACCAGGTCCCATGGCGCTTAATGTCTTGAATTGGAACATAAGAGGTGTACACAAACGTTGGCCCACGAGTCAGAAAATCATGAAATGTGGTGGGTAGGATTCAAACCCAATGCCAAATTGATGGATTTCAGAGCCTTTCTAACCCTGGAATCGGTAAGCGAATCAACCCATGAGAAGTTTATATTTGAAACAGTGAAGTAGTGGCTGACGTAGTTTATGATTTAAAAATTGCTTTCAAAGCCCTGTATGGACAAATTAAGGACTGTTTAGGAAGTTTAGGCAGAGTGAGACATTGGACCTGGTCTCTGTTAGTGCCCATTAGTGCTCTATAAACAAGGCCTGGAGTCATATTTTCACAGGCAGCAGATATCTCACACATTCTGGGAATATTAATGATGTTTTTGGCCATAGAGACTATGGACAATTAATTTTCAAAGCTCTGATGAAGTATTTCACTTTTGGATGCTCCAAGAGTGTGTAAGTTATACAATACAAAGTAATAATTTTTACATAATTTTCAATCATACATTGTTATGAATTAAACATTCAAGAAATGATAAGATAACTTAAGATAACACACATTTGCAATATATACAAAATGCCAAAAAGATCTTGAATATAGAACTGTAAGCATCACGTGTCTTGGAGTGAAAAGCTTGATGAAGTCTGGAGACAGCTTGAGCCAACAGTGACATCAGAGCTTCAGTTTCTACAAAACAAAGTGTAGCATCCCTCAGTATCTTAATATAAAACCTATTTGGCTCCTGTGATACACATACTAAAACAAAAAATGAACATAATGCAATTAATATATAATACTACAATTCTGGAATCATATCCAGCAATTCATGTGAAACTTCAAGCCATAGTGGCTTTGCAATGTGGGTCTGTAACAATCACCATTGATGGAATCTGCCCTGCCATTTAGACAGGACATCAGCTAATTGATTAGTGGCCCCTCTAATGTGAACGTAACTCAAATCCATGTCAGACACAACCTACACATGCCAGATATTATGCGCGCACACCCCTATGGTAGGAGTCACGAGTTTTCCCAGTTCTTAGCACAGTCACCACTGACTCTTTATCACAATGAATGAGGACTTTGCTAGAGGACCAGTGATGCTTTAACAACCTAAGAGCCAGAAGGATATCAACCATCTTTAGGTGAACTATGGTACAATTTGACTATAGGGAGGTGGTACACCAAGTTACCTGAAAGTCCACAAAAACCTGTCAGACAAGCGTCAAGTTCAAGTGTGATGTTGACTGGCCTATGGTCATACAGTGATGTTCCGTTGCACTGGGGCATAAACTTAGCAAACCATCTTAGGTTCCTCTTGAAGTCTAGAGTTATAGCAATTTTTGACGCATATGAGCAGACCTCACCAAATCCAACATGCTATTGGGGAAAACAAGTGCAGGTTTGACACATTTATGTATGCATGAGAGGAGACCTAACATGTACTGCAGTTGACACATTGACACAACGTCCTTATTTTGCAAAAACTGCACATTTTCTGTGACATTATGTAACTTTACTGTAAGTATGGCATAGTCATCTTTTAACTGGCATAGATACTGTCAATGATGGTAAAACCTTTTTGACATATGGTCTATCTGATGCCATTGCTCAAATGCAGAAACATTGGGCTGCCATGACGTGTCTCAAATGGGATGCATGTATTGACATAATGACCCTTCCGTTCAAGGCACAAGAGGTCAAAGTCACCTGGGTCAACCTTGACATGACAGAACACACACAAAACAATAACTTTGTAGAGTAAGGCACCATGTCCTAGCTTTTTCAGCTCAGTAGTGATATCATCGACTGCTGGAAAAGTCAGAGAAATTGATATCTAGGTAAGAATTTTAATTTATGCTACCGTAGACTGATGCTCCTAAAGGTCAACTAAAGTCAATAATTACTTGACACCTGTCTGAATTCGGTTTTGCCCTAGTCATGAAAGGGGAGCAGTGTCCCAAGGAAAGTTAATTGCCAACTTATGTTTGCCAATTTTACAATTGAGGGGACAGTATTTTGGGGATCTGTTTTCTAAAAATGTGGAGTCCCAGACAGTCTGCTTGAGTCTGTTTGGATCTGTTGGGGTCTGTTTAAAAATCAAACATGTTTGATATTTTTCACGACTGTACCGATCCTCATTTGCCCCTACCCACAAATATTCCAGTCTTAGACTTCCTGAGATCTCCTCAGACCCAAATTTACACTTGGGTTGTCTGAGACTTCCTGGGACTCTTGATGCCAGGTCGGCTTTGTATTAGTCCCAGGAGTTCTGTATGTAATCCCAGATCTATCCCCGACCCCCTATGCAAAACAAAAAATAAAAATCGGCCATAGCTGTCTGAGGAAATCTGTTATTGTCAGACCCTGGGGGTATGTCCCAGACAGGATCAGTGTTGAATCCTATCACAATCCTGGTTTAATCCCCTCTTAGTCGAGGAATGATCGTGAGTTGTCTGAGGAGGTCTGAGGCTTCCTGGGGACGATCTGGATTTGATCCCAGATCTGGATCATGATTCCATTGCTCCACCCATTATTTGTGTTTTTTTCACCGACTCTCAAGGAATAAGGGTCCCAGGAAGAGTCGGGGCTTAATACTTTGGTGGAACAGGGGCATAAGGGAAATCCATTTGTAACAACTTTGGGTCCCAATACTGGGCCAAATTTTCTTCCCATGCCTTTATGTTTAGTTGTGACTTGATGGGTGTTTTGACACTCGTATAATTTGGCAAACCTGTTTCCCTGACCTGGCTGTGTTAATCAAAGTGGGGAATATCAGTACATCTATTCACAGCCAAACTCTGGCATTTTTCGTTCATCAATGGGTACAAAACCAAATACAAACTGGGACTGTTACCACCATTGTGGATGTATATATGTGTCAATATCACACAAGCATGCAGGTTTGAATTGACAAATTTTTCTTCAATGCCACTATAATTGATATCAAAAATAGGTGTGAAATTTTGTTGTTTAACAAAAGTAATGTTCACACAGTCCTGATCTCAGGTATCACTTTGGATGTTGTTATTTGAATTGGATGCTTTGTTTCATATGGATATGACCTTAGCTGTTATTTGGAATTCCATTTTGCTCACGTTGGGAGGTTTTTTTATCCTCAACCTTTTCATTGTCTTTATTGACATCTGACTGTCAACCTCTGTATTTTTGACACATTACTGACATCATTGTCAGAGGCAGTGTTCATACCACCCTTGACACTTTGACAGGCAACACTGATGACACATTTTTTAGTGTCACAAACAGGTGTATGCTTACAAGTTTCACGGGAATCCATGTCATTAACAGTGTTCACCTTACCCCACACAGTTCTACTTTTGACTGTGTTCACACTATTCTGACTAGTGTAATACTCTTTTGGTTTTCTAGCCAATAAAGCATCAAATTCCCTGTGGGTGACTTTAGATTTGTAAATGAATCTAACTTGAAACACATTGTGAATAGAATTAAAACCATTAGTTTCAGATCTGTCCATAGAACAAATTCAGGATTACTGAAAACATTCTGAGCTCCAGACTCAGCCAAGTCTATGTTCAATGAATTTACATCATCCACTTCCAGACAGGTGCCCAATCCTAGTAGTGAGCAGCTGTCTGCTCGATTTTTGCCTGATAGGTGCCTACCATTGGCCAATCAGAAAGCACATATGTGTTTGTGTAACCGTCATTGTCCCTCTGATGGGGACAGGAATTTGTCTGGAAATTTTTACAAAACAAAGGTTTTTTATTGTCATTTTGACCTCAATTTTGTTTGGCACATGTTTCTGGGGATTAATCATATGTATGCAATCAATTCGATCATCATCTTTCCATTGCAATGAGCCCCACTTCATCGTTTTCCTGCCAGGAAAAAAATTGTTGTCACTGTGCTCTCTATCGCCTTCTTTGAAAACATTCCTACAAAACCCCTGGACCCATTGGGTCAACAACAGCTGATTGTGACTCCCCCTAGTTGTGATTCCCCCTAAAATGGCTTAATGTTGGCCAGTTTACTTTGTGCTTGACCTGCACATCAATACTACCACCTCTTTGAGATTTTTAACTTTACACTACCTTTACCAGTTGATTGTGAACTCTGATCTAATCTTTTAACCGTTTATCTCCTTTTTTCTGCAATGAATGAGGCAATAGAATTTCCAGACAAAGACTATCATTTTCATCTGAAAAAGAATCAGTTAATACTTTTGATTTTGTTTTTTGGTTTTTACAAGGCTTGATACTTTGAAAGAAAATGTACTTAACTCAGATCTAGGTGTAGATCTCCTAGAAGTTGCCGCCATCTGATCTTCTACATGGTCCAGATGCAGTAACTTTCTTCGACTTTTAAAGAATCTCCATTTGTAGCAACTATCCGCCCTCAAGCACCGACCTGGGCTGGTTGAGAGGCAGAACTAGGTCATGAGATGGCAACATATCATAACAGTTCATTATCAGAGTGAAGCTAGATCTTCTGCTGGCGCTTCTTACCTGTTGGTGGCAAGTGTCTTGTTTAACATGTCTTGCACAACTGTTTATGGTGTGGTATTGTCACAATTTCACTAATTTTTCAGTGCTTCTGGAGATTGTTTTTTTCTTTTTTTTTTTGTCTCTGGACTTTTCATGAATTGTGGTAAATAGCAATGAGTAATTCTCTGCTCACTGAAGTTAAGCAGCAATGGGCTATGTTAGTACTTGGATGGGTGACCGTCTGAGTTCTGGAACATCTGTGGGATGTTTCCGAGTCGGAATTTCTTTGTGTCACCAGACTTTCATAAATTCTAGTGCACTACTCGTGTCTCTGATGGCTCTTGCACTCACACTAGGGGACCAAAACACCTCTTGGCCTTGTCATTCAATAACTGTCTCTGTAAAAATCAAATACAAAGCCACACAGGCCTAAGATTCCACACTCAGCACCATCAAACACAGAATTTAATTGACCAGATGACTATACATGGCAAACCATGCACAACAGTATAGGTTAGACTGTGTTCTGATTGAAAAAGCCTCAGGTTGCCATGATGAACATGCAATCTTATATAAGTCCAGCAACGACTTTTAGTTCACAATATTCACTCCATGAAAGTGTAAAAATGCTCTTTGCAGGGTAAACAACTGTCCTGTGTTTCCATATGTACAAGTTAAAATCGCTAAAATCAAAACAAAAGCTTAAAACAGCAACAAAATTTCTGTTCATGTTCATCCTTAAAGCATCAAATTTAATAAAATAGCAGTGTCACACTGAGAACCAATGAAATTAAATTTTTTATCTGTTGTCACTAGAAACTGAGCAAAATTTCTTGGAACCAGGAATTGTGTCACAAGGAGTCTAATAAAAGCCATACCCAACCCCCCCCCCAAAAAAAAAAGCTGAAGTGTGAAATATTTTCTGAAATAAATTCTTTACGGGGAGTAGATCAATCATCTGATGGGTGCCATTCTGGCATTGCTGAACAATTTTTTTGATTTAGCGTAATTGAAGATCACTGCCACACCAGTTTTGTTGTATCAAAAGTTTCTGTTAAACTGTTGCTTCTTTATTAATTTCAAGTGTAATATATCATTTTTGCAGACTTTTATGCTATGTTACATGGTCAAAACAGTTGTTAGTTTTCCCCAAAGTTAAAAATGGCCATAATAAAAGGCCTTTACAAAATATACAATTATAGTTTTTTTGCTATGTACAAAATAATAAACTGAAGTGCACTATAAGTCACCAAGTAGAGTTCACAATGGTTAATGTGGTTATATGCCTTACACAATATTTACAAGGTTGTAGATTGTATTTCAAAAGTCATGGGTGAACTTTATCATCAGAGGCTGGATTTTTAAGGAGCAACTCCTCCCTGACGTACTCTAGACAGGTCCAATTGCACCGGTGGTATTGCACCGGTGCATGTGTAGTTTTAGACAAAAATGGTATTTTGATACATAAGGGTCAGTTTGAGTACCTGGGTCAGGCTATATATTATTTTTAGATTTTTAAGGACTTAAGAAGGTTAGGTACTGAGTGCCTGATAGTGGGTCCTCTACTCGAATAATCATGTTCTTGTATTGAGAGCATGAGCGTGAGTATAAAAGCTAATATTAATTTAATAATATTAATAATCTATGTGTCAATTATACTAAAATGTGTATAATTGCAAATTATAATGTTTATAAATATAATTATATTATGTTATTTATAATACTAATGAATAGTAAATATGTTTATATTTAATAATCAGTGTATATCCACACTAAAAGTTATAAAAAATGGAATCCAGCCTTCACAAAGGTGCATTGTGAACTGGGTAACCTGGTTTGTGATGTCATTAACTATGCTGTTGCGTTGTCATGACGTCAAATTATTATGACATCACAATGCCACATACTGTGAAGGACCAATTTTGGGGCCTTTTTCAACACAGATGTGTGGTGGAATATGTGTAAAATGGTTTGTAACCATTATTACTCATAATAACTACTTTGGATCTGGGTATCCATAATAGAACAACCTTATATCAAATAAATGTTTGGTTTTGCAGGTGTTACTATTATCCTTGATCCTATGAACATAGACTCTTTACAATAAATAAAGGATAATAGTAACACCTGCAAAACCAAACATTTATTTGATATAAGGTTGTTCTATTATGGATACCCAGATCCCTATTTAGTGTAGGTTCCCTGAAATAAGCAACTCCCAAACTAGGATCACACAAGTAATGTGTACAGTGGTGGATGTTAAAATATGGTTGCAACCCGCACAACTGGCAATAAGCTAATTTATCTTACTAGGTGTATTTTGGTCTTACTTCACACTCATAAGACCCCTTTGTTTCTTGTTTTTTTTTTGGTATGTGACAATAAAGTGTATATGCAGTCTGCTATTGGAAAAGTCTACTTGGACAGAAAAAGCAAATGCACAGAGATTTAATATAGTTTTAATATAGACATTTTATTAGCATAAATTACTGGACATAATACAATATTTGTGTCACATATAAAGTTTAAATCATCACACATAAAAGAATGAAAATCATCAAACACTGAACTGATACTTGGATAGCTTCATAGACATCAAAATAAAAATTGTATCCATCATGTGAGTGACCAGTAAAAGACAGTGTTTTTGTATCCAAAGTTGACTTCTGCCTCACAGTGGTGGTAGGAAGATAGTCCAACTTTATGGCAGTGATAAATATTACACAGAGTTTGAGATGAACATGAGCAAGCTACAACTTGTAGAATACTTGCTGGTGCAACTGCTGCAGGCCAATAAATGGGCAATAACTCTACTTTATCCTTAATTTCCCAGCCAAACTTTATTATTTCTATATTTGGGGCATCACTGGAATCTGCTGCACACCAAAGCAGAGTTTTTAAGTGTGCTCTCTTGATGTCAAAAGTAAGCTTCATTAGTTGATGGCAGGATTATAACTTTGGGGGTTCCCTTTTTGTTGAAGAGTTGGTATCTGTAACTATTGAGGTCAGTTTCTCTAGATGGCAGCCGGTATGGCAGTACTGTTGATCCAAGTTCTGAAATGGTATCATCTGGTGTGTCAGTGTTGCACATAACATCCAAATTTACATCTGATTTAAGTAGAAGCTGAAGCAACACTGATTTTTCCCTTTCCAAAGGGGTATGATGAGGTATAACATCCTGTTAAGGCATGTAATGTAATAATGCTCCCAGACATATTAGACTGTTAAGACATCTAAGGGTAATAATGCTTTCAGATAGTAGACTAAAAAGACAAATACATCCCTTTAATTTGCTTTCACCTGACCATACTGATGTTTTCCTTGAGCAACAGGAGATAGTTGATGATGTTAATGTCTGCTTTTTCATGATTAAAACGTCATTGATCTTCCCCTACAAGATGGTATTCATTGTTGGTATCACATAGAACACTGATTAACTGCTTCTAGCTGTAAACACTTTTCATTATGATGTCTTGAGGTGATGGTGGAAAATCTAGAGTGAGTCTGTTTTCCTGACACATACTTGTCAAACACAACATATCTAAAATGTGGTTTTGGCAATGCCCAGCAAAAAGACTGACTGAAGTGCTGTACAGTACCAATTTTTGGCCAATTTCTGTCAGATAGTGTTCCTTTGCCATCAACTATTTCAAGGTCCACTGGAACTACGGAATTTGATGCTGCATATGCTAGCTCTTTCAACAGAATATTCTTTGGTATTTTTCTCATGTCACCGTACTCACCAAATAAAAATAGAGAAACTAGCATCAATGTAGCATCAAACCAGATACCAAGGTTCTTTACAAGACCTGCTGGATGCATGAAATTCCTAACAACAAAGGAGGTAGTGATCTAAATTTTTGAGTTGAGCATGATATCTAAAGGTGATAAACTCTGTTCTGTGAGGGTTTATTTTAAGAATACTTGACAACATCCATTATTAGACATCTAGAAGACATGAATTCAGTTTGCCAAAAGCCAGGGCTGCATTTTTATAAGACATATGCATAAACAACTGGGAGCCATCTGCATAAAAGTGGCATTTGATGAGAACAGCAGAGGATTGAGCCTTATGGAACTCCAAACAGCAGCTCATGTAATTCAAAGAGGGTTGACCCAATTTTAATTGCTTGGAATTGATGGCTGAGATAGAATGTGAACCCACTTCAAGGCTGTGATGCACACTCCAAACCGTGACTAAATACAATTAAGAAGAGTAGTGGTCAATTGTGTCAAATGCAGCCAACAGATCAGATGGGACAAGTGCAGTACACTTGCTATGTGCTACACGAACCAGTTTTGTTGATTACTGAGGATTGTCAAGATTGCTACTGTTGATATGTTGCAAATTCTGTTTGACAATTACATGCCCCACCAAGCCTGACATAAAACATAGTCCTGATTCCAGTCAATAGTTTTTCAAGTCTTTGCTAGGAAGTGATGCTTTCTGTATGAGTGGAGTAACAACAGACTTCTTTTATTTTTGAGGAAAGACACCCTCAGCTAAAAACAAATTGACAATTTTGTAGCTGACGAAAATAAAATATTCACAAATCTTTCAAAAGGAAAGTAGGCACTGAATCTGAAAGACATGAAATCTTTTGTAGGGGAATTTTCATGATTTTGAGTATATCACTCTCCGAGACTTCATTGAGGTGAGACAGGGTGGGAAGTAGACACATGGGTGGTTTTTCCTGTTGAGGAAGAAGCTGTGACTATACCCCAAATTCTTTTGATTTTTTATTACAGAAGGAAGCAAATTGATTTGCTAAGGATTTTTCTGACTGATGAGTAGGGAGAATCATCTCTTGGCCCTTATCAGGGACATGTGAAAGTGCTTTCCATAGCTGCTATGGCTATGGCTCTGTTGACAGTGCTATAGTGATGTCAGTGCTATGGTATTCAGCCTGGTCTCTGTTTGTGATTGCATTGCACCAGGCAGCCTATCTGCGCAATCTACTTCTGCCCAACTCAGACCTATACCCACATGTGGTCAAATTGATGCCTAAACAATGGTGCATGCCTGTCTAAAACACCACCAAGGTGATGAATATATTGATCAAACAGGTCAGCAGCCATGCTAAAAGGAGAAATGACAAAGAAAAAAATTGCAAGATTCTTGCAAAAGTTCTGCAAGTTGATTTTATGATACCTGTGGTATGAGATACTGTTGATTTTGGTATTGCAGGACATTCAAAATCTAGATGACATTTTACCAATGTGTGATCCAAGACCAACTGTCACATTTCTGATGAAAGAGGAATCACTTGGGCTGAGTATCAGATTCAGTATACAACCATGCAAGTGGGTAGATTTGTTTACATTTTGAGCAAAGTTGAAAGTATCTAGTAGATTCAGAAATTAATATTATCAACTATCTCTTGTGGCTCAAGGAAAACTTCAATATGTTCAGGTAAAAGCAGACGATACAGATGTTTTTGTCCTTTCAGTCTATTATGTCTGGAAGCATGATATCATAACCCAGGTTTTTATGACGTATGATGGAACAGTCATTGACATCAGTGAAATGGCATCATGACTTGGTAGCAAGTGTAACACTCAATTACCCTTAAAAGCCTTAACTGGGATACTGTGTCATACCGTTTTGGAAAGGGAAAAATCAGTGCTGCTAACCATGTATTGTGAATCCTTTTTTTCGTTTTGATGAAAAATAAGTTACACTAAAACAACACAATGTAAAACAAGGCACACTTTTGGAGAGAGGATGGAAATAAATTCTTAATTTAAGCAAGATACTTGTAATTTTCAAATGTTTGTGAAAACCAGAAGTAATAAATATGAATATATGATGCTATATTGTGTTACAATAGCAGTCATACATAAAATAGCAATTGGGGCAATTTAGACCAGAGAAAGTATCAGTTGCAACCAATGTAGTCTGGAACCTTAAAATCCAAGCTTACCTTATAGGCGAGCTTCAGCACAGGCCTCTTTCATTGCACGTATTATCATTCACGACTACAACAAAAAGCAGATTAATAGGTGAATCAATGTTGTCTTTAGTTTACCACAAGGTTAATCAGTAAATTTCGGAATATTGAAATATACTCATGAGGATTTTATTTGGCTGTCCTATGGGAGTCAAACCCACACAGTGGTAGTTTTTTGTGTTTCATTATCAAACTGATTTACTGTCCTATTAGCATGCTTTGTAAACATGCTTGTAAAGTATCCTTTTATCTCATGACATTTTTGTTAAAACACATGCTTTATTGTGATAGTCAAAGCGTATGGATTCTGATTTCACATGGAAATAGTTTGTCTTGGGTTTTTTTTCTTGGCTAATTGTCTGCATTGTGAGAAGCCACTACCTCAACTGAATGACCCCAGTTGCTCCCAACCAGGTACAGGGTACAGTTAAAATTAGCCCTCATTACATACAAAATTCTCAACCAAGGCCAACCAGTTTATCTAAGAGAATTTTTTCACCTGTACACCTCTTCCAGAAATACAAGGCAAAACCCCTACTTTCAACTGTATAGTTCATAAATCAATCACACTTTTCTAATTCTTTTAGTCACTATGCCCCAGTTCTTTGGAACTCTTTCCCCGTCTAAATAAGAAATAGCCCCTCGGTCGCATCTTTCAGGAAACACCTCAAAACCCACCTTTTCAGTTCCAGTTTCCCTTGGTCTCCTTCCCTCTTGGTCACACCCACAACTCCAGATCACTGACTTTGAATGCCCCTCGACACTCCTTATGATAAAGAATTTTTGTTAACTAGCGAGTGAGAATCCACTTGCAAAAACAGATACTCTCTGTTTCTGCATCTTTCCAATAACTAACTTCTCTGTTTTATTCTATAAGAAGAACAGCATAACTAGATAATTAGAATCGCCAAGGAAGAGTATCAAAGGTTTGTGTATTGCTCTCATACCATAGCCAGTCATACTAGGATCTGCCATCAGCCTATGACTTATCAGGACCAAACCCATACAGAGGTGACAACCTATGATAAAATAACAAAAAAGGGCTCTCAGATAATCTTACAAGTAGTTTTTGATAGTTTTGGACATTTCTTTCCTTTTCCTGAAGCTGTATTGGATTATTATTATGGAGATAATATGAATATGTCCAATCCATTGTACGTCTCTGTTGAGCTTCCAGATGGAGGAGTTTCAGGATGTGTGGATGAAAGATTAATTAGGTTGGCAATAGCAAATTGAAAACTGTCACATGATATTGCACAGTTGAAAGAAAGATGGTGTGGCCAATTGAAGTCCACTATGACCCGCCTTGGAGAATTAGGCTTACAAAATAGTTCCTTCTTAGAATACTGTTCAAGCTGTAATTGAAAACATTCTTCCTAACAAGTGAGTTTTTACATTAGTATTATAAACAAATAGTATTTATTAATTTGCAAGATGAAGCCGAATTATTACTATTGCACTGTAATACTAAGAGGGTATTTTTACGTTTTTGCAAGATGAACTCATATTCTTTAACATTGCCCTGAATTGCTATCTGGATGTTTTAGATTTTAACAAAATGAACCCAAATTCTAAAATATTGCACTGAAATACTATCTGGTTGCATTAGGATTCCAGTTGTTCACGTTAAATTTGGAGGAAATGATAAAATATTTCTATTAATATGCGTCAGTACCTGTTTGCTTCACTGACATAAATACTTTTGCCACCATTATGTAATTTGCCACCATTTTAAGTCCAAAAAGAACAATTGGTAAAATTCTCTGGTGGGTTGCACTGCAGAACAGCCACAATATTACAAGTGAAAAACCAGAAAGTGTTGCTATGACAATTGTTTTTGCCAAACACATTCTGCAAAAACTGAATTATTGAAAATCTGTGCAGCAGTTTGAATTATAGATTATCAACACACTTTATACCCACTGCTACCAAGACAATGTAATAGAAGATTGTACCTCTATTAAAACAGATGCAAATGTAACTGACAAAACATTGCCTAGTATGTTCATGCTATGGTGGACTACTGAAACCAGTTATACTGTCACATGTAAGAGCTTATATAGAGGCTGGTCTGTATGCAGGGATAAGAATCCGAAATTCAGGTCAGAGCTACATAAAAGACATTTGGATATCTGCAAATGAATTTGTTTGACAGGAGTTCCATGCTTTTCAGCATACAGTGTCAACTGCCTGACAGATTAACAGCCATTTATGACTAGTGAAATTTAATCTAATATAATTTATCTGAGATGGCAGGACTGTCTTTACAGTTTCTCATTAGTACTACATTAGGCTACATTAGTACCTGGATGAATGACCGCCTCAGTGCACTACTCGTGTCTCTGATGGCTTTGCATCTCGCACTAGTAGAGCGAAACTCGTCTCGACCTTGTTCCATCTGTTTGGCAGTTTATTTGTGAAATGTACATAATACCTGTAAAAATAATGATCGAAGATTTTTGTAGGTAGGGCCTACCTAAGGAAGACGTGGTTAAACTTTAGTGAAAGATTTGGAACATATGCTGAATACAATAAAATATACCGAATTTTCAAAGATCACATTTTCAAGGAATGTGGTTTTCTAGTTGAATACACTAGCAATAATGACCATATCTTCATATTTTGTCAAATATCCAGATAACAATATGGATTAAAAAACTCGACTTTTCAGGAATTTGTTTGATTTGCGTAGGGCCTGAGCAAAAGAAAAAGTTTTTGGATGAGCCAGATCACACTATGGATAGACAAAAATATGCATGTACAAAAGTGATATTAAGTTTTTACATTGTAAAACAACATTTTTGAAAAAGGAAATATGTCACCAGCAATATAATTTGAGTAGAATAAAGCAAACATACAGGTCACATAACACAGAAAGCAGCTGTAGTTATTTGATAAGTCAGCTGAAGCTAAGTTTCCCCATGGGAAAATCCAGAGTTCCAGACTTGAGTTAGACAAAAGAATAGGATATAATCCCATGACTGGCTAAGAAAAAAGCCCTGTACAAAATAGCCCTGTCTCAAAACAGATCTGGGAGGGATCTTCACAACTCTGAGGGCTTATTCTCTAGTGTTTTGTTAACCCTGGTTGACATTGCACACTAATTCATTAGGGTAAAAATTTTTAAAACGTTTCAAAGAAAAATGTGAAAAAAGAAAAAATGCAAGAAAACTCACTGGCTTCTTTACTCACTCATTTGCTCACTCACTAGTATCTGTGTTTGTGTGTATGAGGGGGATATATTTGACAAGGGAGGGTGTCCTGTTTTGTTTTGTTTTTAAGCATACTGCTTATTAGTTGTTTTATTTGGATTATTTGGGAGGACCAGTGGGTAATGCAGTGGAAGTCTACCGTGGCTGCTGTGAGGGCTTTGATGACTGCTGTGATACTTCATGCTGCTTGGTGATGGGAGGAGGAAATGTGGTCTGTTGATGCTGCTGGCTTGCTGGTGTGCATGGCTCTGGTGTGTTGATCTGCTGGTAACTGATAACCTACTGTATGTCTCCAAAATGAGTCAACTCCCATGGCTGATGTGACAGATGGTGGGTTGAAATTATTGGTTGGATTGATCATGAAATATAACTATATTGATATACTTGCCTGGGCAAGTAATGATTGGAGAACCTGGCTGGCTTGTTTAATAATCTATGTTTAGGGAAAGTCAGTATGTACTCCCTTGAGTGGCTGCTGGCTGCAGTGGATGTTGGGTGAAAAGAGTCTGTGAAAAAATCTTAACGTTGCACTACTTGGTCTAGTAAATGTGTTCTGCTGTGGCTAGTGTGCCCTCTCTTTAGCCTCTTTCTGTATCACACTTAACGTTTAAGAGTCTCATTTCTGAAAGTCTCAAAGTCTCCTTCTTCCAAGTCATCCACCACTGCGGCCAGGAAGGTACACAATGTCGTTTTCTGCCTGTTGGTTTATATTTATGTCTCATTGAGTTGCGTTCACTGCTTATTGTGCTGTGATGAAACATACTTTATGGACAATAGCTGGGTGATTTTGACTGGGTCAAGTCTGGTCTTGGGTGATTATGACTGGCCTTCAAGTATGGTCAGTATTGTTCTACTGCTTTTTGTGGAGTGAGGCTGAGGTACTTCAAACCAACAGGCTGGCAAGTGTTTCCCGGGAAGGCTGTAACAATACATAATTGGACTGAAAGCGATCATGATAAGACATAAAGGTACAAGCTGGTTTCATGGTGGGCGGAGCTGGGATGGTACAGTGAAGTTGTTTAGGGTCAGTGAAATATGAAATATGTTTGATATTTTTGCAGACCCATCAAGTAAAGCCAAGAACCATTAACCGACTCTAACCAACATTGCAAACCAACCTTTAATTTGGGAAGGTTAAGCTCCAATGGAACACTTCCATTAAACTTAATTTTAACCTTACCTTTGTCATAACAATATTTCCAAAATAATGTAGACCATCTCAAGAATTCTACAATAATATCAATCATATTAATGATGATTATGTTGACTGGATTTGGGATGCCCTCTACATTTATTGCTCCAGTATTAATTTTGATAACTTTTAATATTGCTATTTTCACATTACATGATAGTGTTTCAAACATAATAACATGGAAAATGTAGAATTCTAAAGACATAAAAATGTAAATAATCCTGGTATATGTTTGCATAATTGACATGCTTTTCATCACAATGTATGACTTTATGGTGAAATTTCAGTGTGATGAAGTGGTAATATTTCCAAAAGAAAAAAACAACAAATAAAGAGCTTCACTGGTTGATAAATTTTACTGGCAGGACATATGTCAGAAATATGTGAACAGCGAGTTTTAGAAGTTTATTAGGCCTTCAATGGCGTAGTGGTTAGAAATTGTGGCATCTAACTACAAAGTTGGGGTTTTACGTCCCATTTAACAGCAAGGGTTACATTGGGAGAGGTCCGCAGCAATTGCAATTATTTCTATACAATTATCAGTGCTTCTGTCACATTAATGCTACAATTTTAACCTAATTTAATCGCATTACATTACATATGCAACACAGAAAGATTAAACTCCATGAAGGTTATTGTGCAAACAACTACCAAGCTGAGTGTCAGTAACTGATGAAGAATGTAATAAGACAATTGACAAACACTAACAACCAACAAATATGAATTCACAGTTATTCTGCTTCTTGAAGACAGAACTTGGACATCCATGGGACAAATGAGGATGCATCATAAAATTAAAGCACAAAGAAAATATTTCAAATTTGACATTAACTTTGTTACAAACATTCTTAATCTTTGGAACAAAAATCGCTTTTAGCATTTATAAGTTATTTTACAATCCCTGGTGTACTTGTTAATGTGCCAGAAGTGACAGTTGTACAAATATCCTGTGATAAAAATATCCAGATGTCAGATGAAGCATTACAAACTTCATTGGTGTGCAAGCTTCTCAGGGTATCATATCTGACTGAAGCAAAACTTTTCTTTACCCAACAATCCCATGGATTTTGTAAATAAACACAATGTGTGACGCACATTCATTGTAAATCATTTCCGTTTTGCTGTAGATCTATCTGAATTGAAATGATATCATGCAAATCCTCAGCAGAAAAATCCTCCATCGAAAATGAAGCAGTGACAGAAATCAATTTTCTTTAAAGCAATAACCTTAGACTTGGTGCATAGACTTAAATTGAGATCCTGACCTTTCATCACTCTCTTATTGTATTTACCTCCCTAGTTCTCATATAGCTTTGCTACCCAGTCTTTTGCTGCAGTTATGCTCTACATGTATTGCTTTCTATAATGTTGGGCTTGGGAAATTTTTAATAAGATGCATTACTTATTTTATTCTATATTAGTCAAAGTTAAGTTCAAATATAATCATTCAGGTTCTGACTTTTTGATTGGCTGTCTATAGTGCCCTCAGTAATTTGCATAATGGGCGCACTGATGTTCAATGTTACCAGTCATCATGCACACAGTCAGTGTGGTTTAATGGGAACATACAGTATATACCACAATTATATTTTAGTATTTTAGGTTATGAGCAAACTAATTTATTATGTTTTTCAAATGTTGGTATAATTCTACATGTTCCTCAATACCAACCATCTATCTACAAATCCACAAAGCAGTTTGGTCTAAGCTTTGCATATGATGCTCCCAAAATATGGAATGAACTCCCTGATAATGTACGATCTGCCACTTCCATTGCCTCCTTCAGAAAAAAACTTAAGGCATATCTATTCTGCCAAGCTTATCCTCCTTAGTATTTTCCACCTCATATGGCGTTCTCCGTGATGTCAACCATAGCTATGGACAAGGACAATGATTTTGTAACTATGCTTATGATGTTGCGCCTTAGAGTCTGTCACTTCGGCAGAGATTAAGCGCTATAAAAGTTGAATTGGAATTGGAATGTTGTGTATTTTATTTTCATATAAATTTCAGTATATGTTATACGTAACTTTAACGTACAAAGTTAAATGTGATGTTGCAATCTAACTGTGATTTATAATAACCATGGTTTATTTACATAATTTTGTATAACACGTAAGTGTATATAGATTATAGATTAGTTGTATTATAATTATTGATGATCGTGCAATGAAATGTGTAATAAACAGTTAACGCTCCAGTGTGTCTCACTGTTGTTGGGAGGGGGACCTTGGGGACTGAAAACAATTGTAAACAAAAATATAATAAAATATTATTTGATGCTAAATGGATTTAGGAACACATTTGATGATGGTGATTTTCTGAGTAATTAGTAGACTTATGTTTTGTTATGTGATAGTGCAGTTAATAATTTGTATGTCAACATTTATGTTAACATTTTTGACATTTAATTTAAAATTTGATAAACAGAACTTTACATCGCTGTGCATGGTCCATTTCTGTAATGTATGATTTTTTTCAAAACCCTCTCCACCTATAATCACTGATGTTTACCTCCACCAAGGAGGTTATGTTTTTGTCTGGGTTTGTTTGTTTGTGAACAAGATAACTCATAAACTTATGAACAGATTTTTTTAATGAAATTTTCAGCATATGTCTGAAAAGGTAAAAGAAAGAAATGAGTCAATTTTGAGAGTGATCTGGATCACTATTTGTATCTTCTGGATCCATTAAACGTAATTTTTAAAGACAGGTAACTCAAAAAGTTATGGATGGATTTTGATGAAATTTTCAGGATATGTGCTCCCTTGGCGGATGTCTACGCTCTCCGAGTGCTCTTGTTATGCATGTATTTTTAATAATAAATAGACTTTGTCATTTACTATTTTTCTGGACATGGTTGCAAAGATGCAAATTTGACATCATCAATGCTAACAACATATGTACCAGCAGAATACAAAAGCTTTACTTAAATCAATCGAATACTTTCAGAACCAACACCAAATAAAGGAGTCGCACCAACTCAAAAAAAAGATAAACAAAAATTAAGTACCTATGGGATTTTCCATATGCAATTTTGTCAAGGCGCTGATTTCTAGGCTCTGAATCTAGACAAAATTATAATGTTTCCCCTTACAAAGTACTGTAAAAATTATTGATTTTATTTGATATTGGTAAAGGATGTGTATTACTGGCTGATTTGCATATAATCGAAAGACATACACGTTACTACACTCAAAATAACCAGAAATGTAGTAGCTTCTTTATACACAGAGAATATATTATTTAGTCCCAACTTCTCTTTGTTGCCACCTGACAACACTGTCAGTCATTCCCAATGTGACCCTGAATCTTGAACAGGTCGCAAAACACCAAGTTTGGGACATAAAATCCAACTCTGACATTTGCCACAAATATCAAATATGGTTGCTCATAAGCAGATTCCATGAAATGTGGTTTTTTCGGGCGCTAAATCTAAATCTTTTGTGGTGCTAAATATCCATCAACAGACTCTAAGGCTCAACTGAATACAAACAAAGTAAATATCGTTAGTCCAATGTCATACCAAAGAAGACACAGGTACATTTTGAGCTTTTGTCATCTCTTTTGCCATTTCCATTGTGGGATACTAATTCTAGTGCAGTGTGGAAGCCTCACTATTCTAAAATTTATGTTACATTTCAGTGTCGCAAGTGTGGGAAAGAGGCTTAAAACCTGCATTCTGAAGAAAAAAAATTAGTTCCATTCTAATATGTCAGTGAAAATTTACCTAGGCTCAAATCGCTTTAATGTTTATTTTCAAACAGCTGTGGTATTGGCAAATAACTGCTAGGAAATATTACATTTCAAGTAGGAAACTGGACCTAATCTACTTTTTCAATAAAATTTAATACAAGAAGTATTTAGGAACAGTTGATTAGGTATCTCTTTGCTGTTGAACAGCTCATTATGCATATTTTTGCTGTTGCAGAATAACGTATTCTCTTTGCCTTTGCAGTTCACCTACTTTACCAACTAAACTGAAGCATTACACTTCTTAGTACAAGCATAAAGAAACTTCTTAAGTGGGAAAATTTACAATCAACATTACAGGAATATTATTGAAAATAACAGGTAGTGAAAATAGCAGCTTTATCTGTTTATGGGTCTACTTTTTCTGAATACTGCTCAGTGCCCACAGTATAAACATTCGTGGAATAAAATTTCTTTCCAACCATTTGACTGACATTTCTGTGATACACATCAAGGACTGTATGCATCCACCATATTTACTGCCCAGTCAGTCAAGTTCCTCACCTAAAACTGTTGACGATAAGTGATTTTCATTGATGAATAACTGAAACAGGTATTTATAACGTGAATGTATAAATATGTAAGAAATATACTGTGAAAAGTTTTAATACTGTCATAAAATGCATGTGACAAACTTCGCTGGGTGACCAAATGCACTGGATGAGGAAGTAGACATCACCTGACTTTGATTAAAAGGAACAATTATTATACATTTTGTACTTGTTTGTTTCAGTATTGGTATCTTTCAGGAGTATTCAATAGGAATTTACATTCAGTAGAACTTGTGATTTCTCTATGGGAAAATATGATAGGAATTGTCCCTGGGGAAGACTCTGATCAAATTTTAAGTGTTTATTATCACAGTTTTCTCTAAATCAGAGTTTTCCTTGTCACATATATATATATTGATAGTGGTGGTGGACCAATTCAGACCTGGGTACCATTTCAGGCCCACCCCCAATTTTCTTAAAGTTTTATAATTTTTCATAGAGAAGATGTTTACCACATCATAGATAATAATCAAATTGATCATATACATTTGTCATATATTGTTTAACTGTGATTGTTTTGGATAAATCCAGGGATGTGAATTCCTATTCTCTATTCTCTTGTGGCAACAAAACAAAAACAAATTATTTTTAAAGTAAATGCAATCTTACATTGAAGGTAACATCAGTTGACATGAAAGTGCTACACAGCATCTCAAACTTGTCCAAACTCTATGCTGAACTCTCAAGACAATCTCACTTTAAGGTAAGTTGAAATGGTTCACTTCACAGCCTTTAAAGGCTGTGCAATACTGTTTTCACCCATGGCATCTGGCTGTGTGGGTCGACAGATAGATAATTGGTGAGACATTGATTGGCGGTGCAGAGGTACAATGTCTTGGTGTTACCTTGATTTGACAAATATGTTTGGCACTATTTTGAAGACTGTAAGAAGCTGTAGGAAGTCGATACTTTGCAGGGATATTGATTTGGAGGTGTTTGGGTACCACATGAAACTGTAGCCTTGCTCATAGAAACCATAAGGTGTAGAAAATTGTTACTTGGTAGGTATGTTGGTATGCAACTTCATATCATGTCCTCGATGTGACCTTTGACCCTAGTCATTTGTCAAATGCTTCCACTTCCATATTTCAGACATACTAAGATTTCTTTTACAAAGATAAATGGACGACTGTAACTGATTATTACATGCACTTTTATCTAACTGTGCTAGTTTCATTGCCAGCTGAAACTGAACTCATAAATAGAGCAATTAATACATTTTATAAATTCATTTTACAAGTTAATGTTATCATTTTGCTATTAAATTCTGTTTTTTCAAACTTTCAGTCGTTAGACTCATTTACACTTATTTTATTATTTCTGTTGTGCCTTTACATAACTTACGCTGGGAGATGGCACCTCTGATGGTATTTTTCAATAATACTTGTTTAAAGGTATCAATCATGGATGCAAAATAGATATCATATCCAGACTCAACCACTCAATTGACAATATGTTATTGGTATTTTGTCTATGTTGTAAGTAAATATATGACGTTCTCTATGCATGTTCAGGATTATTTCCACAAATATGATTTGAATTGAACTTGAGGGTTGTATCTTCCCTTGAACAGCTAGGGTAATCTAATCACTGAGGACCTATGACTACTATGACTACTACATCATATTTTAGAATTTTAATAAAACTGTTTCATATATTTGACACATGTAATAGTGGTAATAATAAGATGATAATTTATACAAAACAAAATAGAAAATTTTATAAAAAAGCGTAAAACCATTTTGTTTCTGACATTGTTCCTTTTCATTTTTATATTTACATACCACTACAAATTAATGCATTGTGTAATACAGTAATTAGTATGATATGAAGCAGCGAATTGTGTGCACATTTCTGACCAACAATCCTAATATTAACGTTGCTATTTAAACTTGTAGATCAAGCTATACTCATGGACAAAAAATACTCAAAATCTTTTAATATCATATGTATGTTTTGCCATTTTTGACTTAATTGTTTATATATTGTAGATTTTCGTTCACACATATTGTGTGATATTTTTGTTTGACCACTGGTCATTGCCTCTGTTAGTGCACCATTCTTTGTAACGAAAAACAAAAAAACAAAACTTTCAGTACAAGATTAATATTAAGAAATTCAGATATTTTTACCAAGGCAGAATTAGATATAATGCTTTAAAGTTCAATTCTGCAATCATGAGTATGTTTTGTTTTCATTTTTTTATAAATTGAACCATCTTATACAAAAATTTTCTTGAAAAGGTGATACAATTTTGTGATTTACCAAGTGTTTGCTGTCCATCTTTTCTATTGCCATTTCATGATGATTGTGGTCTCCAATATGATCTGTGTCTCTGATCAGTGCAGTATGAAGCATTTCATTAAGCATCATTTAGGAGTTGACTATAAGGTTTTAGGTCGCTTTTAGACCTGAAATCACATAATAAATATTTTTATCCTTTATTTTAACATCATCTTCACTATTTTTAAATTTCATTTTGTAAAGCAATTTATACATAAATTACCTCTTCATCTATCCAATTTTTGAAATACAGAACTTCATAATTTTTAGATTTTATTGACTAATATGTAAAATTCAAGTTATCCCATATAATACCATTGAGGAGCATTGTATTATTGACAGGCTTATACAATCTTTTGTGCACTGTTTAAAGAAGTATAAATGTTTAATAGATTACTGAGATTCTGCTTACTGGTTGAAACTGATTTACATCTGCCAAATTAAAGTTAGCCATAATACTATTCACCACAAATATATTTATTGTTCATATAAGCTGCAATCACCTTCACTAGTGATTATATTTTGTATCCATGCACATCTAATGGCAACCATTTTAGCCACCATTATCTATATCTGCTATTAAAGTGTACCTTTTTATTTTATCAGTAGAATTCAAGATAAAAGGGTACATCTGATTTCAAGTTTTTTGATAAAGCCTTCTGGGAGTACAATAAAGTGGACTGGATGCAGAAGCTTTGGCTCAATCAGTGACTTAATAATTGTATTTCTGTAGTTCTTTCAGTTTTGATCACCAATTAAGATTACCACATACATCTTTGTTTCCCCAATGTATAAGCCAAGGTATCTTACAGGATTGTTTGGCCATTTTATAGTTTCAGATTTATATTGATTTTCCTCTGCTTTACATTTTTCTAACCAAATTCCTTCAGGTTTATCTATATTGAGCATGGACCAGCTAATATACCAAATGAATTAACTATGTAGATAACTTCAGCTAAATGCTTATCATCTCTCAAAAATACAGATTTTCTATGTTTTTCTAAATAATCAATTGCATCAAGAGGTTCCTTATACTAGAGCCAATAATCTACCTTTGAGGTAACCAGTAGCACTAACTCACTGATGCTTCCTCTGATTAATTTTAAACTTGTTACTCCCTGGTAACGACTCGGAACATGTCTAATGTCTCATGATTTATGCCTTACGGATTGGATGGTGTGCCTTAGAATCCGTTGATACGGAGATTAAGCACCTGGACAACTGATTGATTGATTGATTGATTGTTAGATGGGCAGGACAGCAGCCAGGCAGGGTGTCGTTCTATACAGGTGCCTTTTTGAAAAGCAATATGGCCACCATGGCAGTCATCTTGAAAATCTCTTTCCGGGGACCTTAGAGCTGATAGCAAAACAAGTTAAATATTTTCAGCTCGCATGTAGCTTGTGAGGCTACCTTGGAACTGTGTGACCTAAGTTTATCAGAGGGAAAAGTTCTAGATATACCTATTAAGTCATAGAGCCTTCTTGGGAACAAATTGATATTTTATTATTAGTAGTAGTATTTCACCATGCTTTATCTTTATGTCCAAATTAAAATTAAGGTCAAAGTGGTGACTGTAGCATATTGGCATGTCGGTCATTAATAAATTTTCAAATTTTCAAGTTCCAGCATTGGGCTATAAATGTGACATTGAAGTCAACCTAGATTGTATAATCAATGTCGTGCAATACTAATCTCTTCATTGACTTGAAACTACTTCAATGCATTAAAAACTATTAAAAATTGAGCATATTGTATACACATGTGTGAAATTTGGTTGGTTTAAAATTTATCATCATCACAGTAAAACAAATTACAAGTAATTTTCCCATTTAATTTATGTAAAGAACATTGTATTATGTAATAGAATGAAGTAGATGTTTTGGGTACTCTCCATAGTACAATAAAAGGTCTCTGGAGATATGAAGCTGTTGTAGACAAGTGGCCACATTTTACCGCCCTTGTTTTAAGGCCATTGCAGCTTATACCAAGACAATCTAAGGTAAGTTTAATTTATAAAAGACTATATTTTCATGCTTAAAATTATTTGCCTGTGTATATTGAGTCACCATTTTCTATATTTGAAAAGCAAACAGCTTTACTATAGTGTTCCATTTCATATTCTTATTCTTATAATAGTCACATTGCAGGCTGCACCCATCCTCACAAAATAGGATAATTTGAAAGGACAGAACACATAACCCTTGTGATTTCAGACTTGGAATGTGCTGATTTTTCTTCTCTTGTGACCATATTTAAAATATGCACAAGGGGATCCCCTTACTTTTATTATCCATCAATTTCCTTCAACAATAAATACGAATAGTCCATATTTACTAAACAAATACACAGAAAATGTATAGAATAGTATCCATATTTACAGGAACCAGTCAATACAGAAACTTTAACTTTTTTTGCTGGCGATACCTGCCATTTTCAGAGCTCTGCAAAGTACTTTTCTGGTAAAGAATATATCATATCTGTAGGTTACAATATTTAAAATAAATTTTTTAAAAATTTGCAACTGTTGACGAATCTGCCATGCTAAATATCCATAGTAAGTAAAGTCTGGGCATTGTACTGCACATATGTATATGAACTTTTTCCATTTCTAATTTTTGCTGTTTTTATAGTAAACATTTACATGCCATTGCTAAAGCAGAAAATAATGATTCATTATTTTTTTGGAAGTTAATATCTTATCTAAGGGACATATGCCCTATTCCAGTACAAGCTGGACCAACCTTAAATAAAAAAAAATGTCTTGAGCTATACTCCTGATGGGCCCTAATGTGATACGTTCCAGGGGCAGATCTAGGGGGCATCGCAGGCGCACCCCCCTTTCAGAATTTGAAAGTTTTCAAATGGAAATCTTTGTCATGGTGCTTTTTGTCCCTGACCACAACCCCCTGCAATCCCCATCTCTAGATCTGCCTCTACTAGGGTAATATACCTGTTTAAAACAACAGTTATTAAACCTGCGTCATCTTTAAACTATCCTAATATCAAAGGGGATTACACTCTTTTGTGTGTGTATTAACTTAGGTCTCATCCTCAAACAAATTGGGGATTACATCTATTGTGGACAACTTTCTTTGTAAACCTTGTTTGTTTACCAGTGTATGTTTAACATGAGATATGCAATTCAGAAAACTGGAATCGCTTACCCCAATTAAAAATTTATTACTTCACTTCTATGTTTTGATTAGAATTTGCTAAAGTAGCTATAATACGGTTAAATTTTAACAAGTTAAATTCTGTAAAAATTTTATCAAGTTTGATCAATTGAGTTATTATTTTTTATAGAAAAATGAGGAAAGAATTTCTTATTTTAAAATGAAAAAAGTTGACAACAAGAAACATTGTGGCATACCAATTATGATTAAAGCATGTTCCTCTCCAAAATGTTTACAGTTGCACATTTTTTGTATAACGGGGAGCCCCTTTAAAGTTCATTTTATGGTTTCATGTTATTTTGTTCTTGACATTAAACTGTGGTATATGTTTGACTATTAAGTATAGAAAAAAACCCTAGTAGAAAAATTGCAGAAAAAGCCACAATAGAAAATTAGGGAATCAACAAATAATCCTACTTGAAAAACCCTAGGGGTGTTGGAAAAATACCCAACCCAATGTTACAATGTGTACACTACTTGTGTAAATGTGTTAATGTACCATTTAGTGAGAGGGCTTTTATAAAGCATATACATTTAGTTAGAGGACTATTACATGAGGAACCTAAAAAAATACCACAAAAACCCACTCGTAATAACACTTTTAATTTTTACTTGTATACATTTCTAGACTAAGATTGTCTTCTGTTGAAAGAGTATGTATCATTTCACATCTTCTCACATAAATTAAAAAAGAAGTTTATACAAATCATTATGCAATATTTATGAAGTTTAAAAATTTTACCATGGCCAGGAAATCACTATCACTTGAAAGATGTGATCAAGGAAGGTAAATATTTTATTCATTTGTTGCATTAATTGAAATTTAAGAAACTCCATTTGCATTTGGATTGAAGTATTTATTTAGAAGCCACATACACTGACCATACAATTCTTTATCTTTGTAATCCACTATTTCTAGTTATTCTTTTGAATGAGCTGGTTAATTGTTCTCTCATGGAGGAATGCATCCCTGATGCTTTCAAATCTGCTGTGGTCACTCCTCTTATTAAAAAAGCCAAATCTTCCTTAGGTTGACCTGAAAACTTATCGCCCTGTATCTGGCCTCAGTTTTATATCAGAACTGGGAGAACATGTGGTTGCTAAGCAGCTGTTAGAACATATTCATGTCCTTAGACAACCAATACCAGTTGGCATGTAAGGCTCACTCAACTGAGACAGCTCTTCTCTCCATAAAAAATGAAGTTCACTTATCATTTTCACGAGGTGAACCCACTGCCTTAGTATTTGCTCAACTTGTCTGCCGCCTTTGATGCCATAGATCATTCCACTCTTCTCATTTGCCTCCGAATTTGGTTTGGAGTTGGTGGCTTTGCTCTGAAATGACTCACGTCCTACCTAACAGACCGCTATTAGGCAATAAAAATAGAAAAAGTGGAAATAGTGGATTATAAAGATAAACAAGTGAGTCTTGGTATGGGGGCAGTATATGTTTTTTTTTCTTGTGAAAATAACAACGTTCATAATATAATGCTTAATCCCTCAATAGAATAACTGGAAATAATGGATTATAAAGATAAACAATTGAATCTGAGTGTAGGGGCACTGCATGTGGCTCTGGTCAAACAACCATTGCTAACACTGTATAATTCTTCAAACGAATAAGTGAAAGAAATAGTGGATTACAAAGATAAACAATTGAGTCTTTGTATGTGGCCAGTGTCTATGACTTCTTGTGAACACTTCCACCAATTTTTGCTTGCAGTGTCACGGCACTGTAGATGTCAGTCCTTTGTTCCCCTCTTACAATAGTTTATGACTTTGTATATACTTAAGTTTTATTTTAAGTGAACGTTTTATATGATATTTTAATTCTGTCAACCAGTGGACTATAATGAATACTAGAATGTTATATATGTGACTTGAAAAGCCTATCGAAGACCTTGTGTGTATCTGCAACTGCAGATAGAATTGCTCTGTGACAAAACTTCATACTTGATTATCCAATTTAACAGGGATGGTCTAACCTTGTTTCTTGTGGGTTTTTCAAAGAGCCGGGGAGCGAATATCTCAAATAATTCACACTTAGACTCAGGCCGTGAATCTGTTGTAGCAGAGCATTGAGATTCTTGATTTTTATTTTGCAGTATATGTAGAGGCAAGTGACAATGCCAGATAATAAAAATAAATGTGCAAAATGCAGAAAGAGACACACTCCTCCTGTAGGAAAAAAAGTATAAACTATTTCTTGATACGGATGAAGACTTTGACAATATTGATACTAGCTGACAATCTGTCGGTGTGAGTAGTATCAAGGGCAGTAAAAACTTGCTTTTAAATGATAGCCAGCAGCAGCTGCAGCAGCGTCAACAAATGAAGAAGACACAGTGCAGTTGCAGATGTAGATGTAGAGGTGGCGCTGTAGGCCCCATGAGGACACACAGGGTGGTGGGGGTAACAAGGGCTCGCTTCACCTATGATCAACTTTCTGTGAGTCAATGGGTTCAAGGATTTGGTCAAAAGATTTTAGACGAGCAGGGTGTAGGTAGGCATGAGCAAATGATTAATTATATGGCAGACCTCATGGAGGATGGCAAGGGACCAAGGCTGTCCATGCAGTTCTTTGTTGTGAGTTAAACAGGGGCACTGTAACATGGGATGATTCTGCGCAAATCAACAGAAAAAGGAGGGCTCATGCTAAGAAACAGTCAAATCAGACCAGTATTTAGGGTTAGAATGACATGGAGCAGGGCCTGTAGTGTTGTAATTTTTTCATACTGGCAGTTGTGCTCACAGCAAAGATCTTGACGTCAATGGTAGGCTTCATAGGCAGATATGTCTTGTTTGTTGACAGCAGGGTAAAATATTGAATCATGCTCAGAGAGATTGTAGTATGGTGAAAAATCAGTCAAAAACAACAAAAAAAACAGTGATTCATTCAAGTCAAGTCAACAGCTGAGGCGTGATGACACAAAAACTTCAGGTCAGTAACAAACCAATAATTAAAACTTTAAAAGTAGTGATATTGAAGGTTTGTTGGTTAGTTCCTTGGCACAGGCACTGATGGTTTACAGAACCGCTTCTGTGCAAAAACACAGGTTATTTGCAAATGTAGTTAAAACTTTTCATATTGAGACCCCTGCGGATAGAAAACAGTCGGTCCCTAAGGTAAGTGTCATGAAATGTTGTACAATATGTCAAGAAGTTGCCCTAATAATATTAGGGGCAAAGAGACGTTTACACAAGCAAAAGAAAAACACTAAGTTTTACCAGCAGTGACATACAAATCAATAATGTTAAAATTGGAGTCAAATAGTATGAATAGTATTGAGGAAACAAATAAATTAACAGGTTTCACTGGTCGTGACATGGCAAGCAATACTGTTACAACTTCTATATCGAATGGTTTGGACAGTATTGGTGACAAACAAAGTTGTTATGCTGTTTGCTGGAAAACCCAGTAAAACATGCTGAAGTCAATAGTGTCAAATACTTGAATCAGGATAAAAAACAAAGCTTGTTATGTGACACTACTTCTTTATCAAATGGTATGGACAGTATTGGTGTAAAACAAAGTTGTCATGCAGTTGTTGAAAACCCAATAGAAAATACTGAAGTTGATAGTGTCAAATACCTAAAGCATGTTAACACTCAAAAATTGTACAATGTTGTACAAGATTGTACAATGTTTCACTTATGTAAACACCGGTAAGATATGAAATTTGGTTTTACACCTTTGTCGGATCTGATTCTTCCTGCTAATAATGAATATCAGCCTAATTTGAATTATTCTGTTAATGACTTGTATTCAAAAGTCCAGGAACACAATGCTCCAAATTTTATTGGTGTTCGGATACCAGTGTCTTCACAATTAAATATACCAATTTGGAAAGATTGGTTATCGATCTCAGCAGCTCTTACATTTTCTAAAATTTGGTTTCCAGTAGGTTTTAATCACAATTGCCTACTAAATCATGATGGTGTCAATCATAAGTCAACTGTTGGCGTCCCTACTGATGTTGATGCTTATATACAAGAAAAGGGGCCACAGTGGTAGAGTGGTAACACTCTCGCCTCCCACCTCTGAGGCCGGGGTTCGATCCCCGTGATGGCCTTAAGTGGGAAAGCTGGTAGTTGCTTGCCATTGGTCGGCAGTTTACAGTACACAACCCTAGCGAACTATATGTACTGGTTTCCTCTGCCCTTCCAACTACCCGTCGTGATATGACCTGTACAGTGTTGAAAGCAACTTAAAACCCCAAATAAATAAATAAATATATACAAGAAAAAATACAACATGCGGCAATTGTTGGTCCATAGGATAAAAACCCTGTAGTATGACATCATATTTCTCCCATTATGACTAGGCCAAAACTGAATTCTGACACGTATCATTGACTTGAGCTGGCCAAAGGGGCATCAGTAAATTACAGTGTCGACAAACTACCTTATATAGGAAGTAACTTCACGCAAACATTCCCCAGTATTGATGACCTTATTGCAGAGTTAAAAAAATGGGTAAGGGGCCATATTTATAAGATAGATGTCAGCAGAGCCTTTAGGCACTTAAATATGGGCCCATAAGATTATAATTTATTAGAACTTTAGTGGCACCAAGCCTATATTGATACTAGGCTTCCATTTGGCTGTCGTCATGGAAGCCAAATGTTTCAGAGTATCAGTAACACTACGCTACATTATGATGCATCAGAATTATGACATCATCTACTATATTGATGATTTTCTTCGATTTGGCACTCGGATGATTGCAAAAGGCTCTTTTGATACCTTATATGACACAATGCAAAAATTAGGGCTATTGTCTGACACTGACACTGTTTTTATTTCCCCTGAAAAATTAGGTCATGTTAAAGACATGGTAAGTACCAGGTCCACAAAAAGTACTGCATAAAACGACAGCTTCAATCCCTGTTTGGATTGTTGTTATGGTATGGTATTAACGGTGACATTAAGTATAATAAGACATTAATTTACTTGTTATATCAACAAATGTGTGAAATCAACCAGGTAATTTATCAACCAAATGCTGGAGGTTTTAAGAATTGCTCAAAATATTTTTGATGATTTCATGCAGGACCTAAATTGGTTTCAATTTTTTTTTTGGACGAATACAATGTGTGATTGAGCTGGACGCTTGCCAAACTGGCCTTGGTGGTTGCTGGAAGAATTTTGTATATCACCTTACTATACCTCTGGGTTACAAGCAGATGGGGATTGTGCATTTAGAGATGATTAATATCTTTGTTGCCTTGAAATTATTTCAAATTATGTGGTCGAGTAAAGAAGTGCTTGTCAATTGTGATAACTAAGCTGTGGTTACAGTGTTGAGGTCTGGTCGCACAAAGGACCCCTGTTTAGGGGGGGCGTTTGCCCGAAATGTGTGGTTTACAGCTGCTCTGGCAGGTGTTGAGTTACAGTATACACATGTGCTTGGCAAAATAATAGAACTGCAGATCTGCTCTCTAGGTGGGAGAACTCAGCTAGAAATGTCAATGAACTCAGTAGTCTGGTCCAGAACCCAGTATGGTTAAATGTAAACATACAAGATCTAGAGTTTGATGTAAGTTTGAAGCAGTTGTTCAGCAGAAGCTATATATTGTTTTGTAGAAGTGGCTTGCTGTCAAGATCTAAATGTCAGAGCAAGATCCAGGCTTCTCTCTGCATTTTGACCAAAACCAGGCAATGCTACAGCCGTTTGTTCAGAGTATTTTTTGCCTTTTGTCTTTGTATTCAGGTGTCTGTAAACCAATCTTCTTTGGTTACTGTATTTGCATTTCTGGAATATTTGTGGCAAAGTAAAGTTTCAGTGCATATGATTGCAAATTATATTTCTGCACTGAATGCAATGTCAATAATATATAGCCTCCCATATGAACCATTTGACCACCCACATGTGAAGTATTCAATGGACCACTGATTGTTTCAAAGAAAAATGTGATGGACATTCCCTTTTTAGTCTACGGTATTGAATGTTGTTTGGGGTAAGCAATTCTAAGACTTTTTAAAGCCATATTTCCCACAGCATTTTTTGGCTTCTTTCGCTTCTCTAACTTGGCTCCCCTAAAAAAAGAATATGACCCTACAAGGCATTTTACAGGGGGACGTTTTCTTTGGCAAGCAGAGTGTCCGGTTATTACTGAAGTGGTCAAAGACCATTCAGCACAGGGAGAGTGTAAAAGTTATCACTCTTCCTAGGTTAAAGTCACTGTCAATCTACCCTTATACTGCCATGAAAAAATCTGATGAAGTTATATGCCCCTTCTAGTATGGACCCCTTATTCCAATAATACACTAATTAGGTTATTACAGAAATAAGATTTAGAAATATGTTGTCACATATCAATGCAATAATGCAATTGCCAGAAAATTACTACACCTTCCACACCTTCGTACATTCAGGTGCCATCGTAGCATATAGGGCCCATGTTCCTATTCAGGGGATTAATGACCATGGCACCTGGACGTCGGAATGCGTGTGGAGGTACATCCAAACACATTGTGATTATTCAAAGAGTATTGTTATGTTGAATAATTGTCTATAATGCTCTAAATTTTTCTACAGGCTGGGCTTGAGGTGTCCTGTCTGGTTCATGTATTTATGGTAACTTGCATGTTAACTTTGTGAAATTGTTTTATGGTAACTTTTATATGTATTTATGTGGTATGTGATATAAGTTAATAGTAACTTGATAAGTTTTAAGTTGATGGTAATGATATTTTATAGTAATTTCATGATACCAGTTAAGACTTAACTCTGATATTTAGTATTATAAGATATTAATTTACCTGTATTTTATTAGTAATGTTAGTCAAGAGTCTATTAACATATGGTATTAACGGTGACATTAAGTATAATAAGACATTAATTTACTTGTATTTTAGTAACACATTAACGTGTATTGTTTTACATATTCATATTCTGTGTATATAATAAAAAGGTAACCCTCCTGCGTGGTTTACTGTTGCTTGAGGGGACCTTGGGGACTGTCATTTTTAATGGAGTTTCTCAAATTTCAAAGATGCAACCAAAATAAAATATTTGCCTACCTTGATCACATCCTCCAAGTTGCAATGATTTTCCAAGCCATTGTGAAATCTCTAAAACTGTACTATTACTACATAATACATTTTCATAAAGTATTAAAAAAAATGTGAAACAATGATGAAATGACACATATCTTTTGTAGGAAAAAGGAAGTTATTCTAGAAAAGCAGACATTAAAGGTGTTGTCATGAAGGGTGGGTTTTTGTGGTTTTGCCATAAACAGTTAGGTTTTATGGTGTTTTTAGTAGATCTTTTACACTGATGTATTTTTTAAAGTAAGTCTTTTGGTAAGATCGGTATTTTGTCCTCGAAATTTTGACCAGCGTTGTGTCAACCAGCATTTTGTCCTCAGGCATTTTGTTAGTGCACCATATGATATGTCTCGCTACAAAATTCCCTACAAAATAAAAAAAAGTATGAAATGTCAATACCTGCAACAACCCTTGCCCCCCTTTTGGAAAATTTTGTATCTGCCCCGGCTGAATCACCATTATCTATATAAAGGTAAAAGTTGGGATTTTATGTCCTGTTCAACAGCCAGGGGTCATTAAAATTACATTGCCTTTTGAGAGTAATCTGAATCACTGGATATAAAAATGGAGAAATCTGTATTTTCCCATTGATTTATTATTACGTACCTTTGCAGGGTCTGCACTGTCTGAATGTCATGTTTGTGTATGTCATGTGAATAGTTACTTACATAGTTTATTCTGAACAAAATTATAATGATTACTTGATCAGTTCTTGAAAAAAAAATCAGATTCGCGTGTGGGGTTACCATGTTTCCCATTGGTTGCAAAGTTGAGCAATTAATCAAATGATAAATGAATGTGAGCAAAACACTGATAGCTATTTCTGTATTCTTAACAGTATCAAGAGATGTATGCCTGTGGAGATAAAGACTCAATGGCCGAAATACTGAGTTTTAAAGACACCCTGCCATGGAATGAACCAATGACATTTCGATGTAAGTTAAACTCAATATCTACTGGGCTCTGATTATATTCCTGGATATTCATTTTATGTATTTTTCTTTTCATTGTGTGCCTTAGAGTCTGCCATCATGGCAGAAACTAAGCCCTATAAAACTGATTTGGAATTAGAACTCCTGCCATAATTAAGCACAACTTCAGAATAAAAGTGTAACAGTGCCCCTTCAGATAAACCAGGACAACATGTAAGCCTGTAGTAGTACATTATGAAATGAAATACACACTTGGGGTATATTTTTTTAATATCTAAATTCATATACAATACTAAAAGGCATCTTTGTTAAAATTTTTAGGTCATCTTAAGTTTGGAAGAAACTACATAAGGCCTCCTTAACTTGAGATTTCAAGTTAAGTACAGTTACATATGCATGGTTTAATTACTGTCCATCAGTTTTACGATTAGGTGACCCTAAAAGACTTGAGGTTGAGTGCCAGAGAAATCTTACTTAATGCCAAAGAAAGGTGACATCAATCAATTAAATGGTTACTGCTAAGTTGCATATGCATTGTCTTACTCCATTATATTAATTAATGTAGGCCTGGAGGGGCGAAAAATATGTTCCCTCTGGTTAGCTGGTCAAGTGGAGAAAAAGTTTGGATGGAATGTCCTTAAAAATGAGAAGAACGCTATCAAATTTAAAGACTTGTAAATTTGACCAATCCAGGTGGTATCACAGAGGGCAATGATTTGGTGGAGAATAGAATATCAATTATCTTTTTTAATGTTTATTGAAATGTGACGCTGAACAGGCCAAGACCTTTGCATTGTAAGCCGTATGGCTTCCATTCCGATAACCGAACAGTACCAATTTATCGATAAAGTACTGATTATTAAATTTTAAGTCTAAAAGGTAAATATCTCTGGGATCTCTTTTGATTTGCCTAAAGGCACGACTAATATCTATTTTGTAGATTACAGCAGCAGGGCATAACTTAACCATAGAACTAATTCTTAAATCTATGGAAGAATAATTTAAAACATACTGGGTACCTAGATACACGTCTTTCTGAACAGTAGCATTAACTGAGGCGCCCTTTGGCCAGCTGAGATCCATAATGGTCCTTTTTTCAATGAACTTTGCCTATCTCTAACCATAAGGGGTGATGCATGCAATGAAATAGGCTTGGCCTGAAAAGGGCCTAACATTGCCTTAAAGGATAGTTCTTCTTTAATTTAAGATTATATGAATATGAACGCCAGTTATTTATGTTAAGCTGTGAAGCAACCAGTATTCTGGAGGCCAAAAAAATTGGCTTTCAGTATGACCAAACAATGAGCTTTCAAATCAGTATAACTAATGTCCCTGTGAACTGGTTCACCTTTGTACAACTCAAGTGGGGTAAGAGGACAGAAACCAAACTTATGAGGTTTATTATTCATAGCATTAACAAGATTTCTTTAAAGTTGGCCATCTACAGTCTGGCTGTCACATTCAGTGGCAAGATTGTTATTGTGGTTATAGTTTTGGTTTGATAACAGATCCAAATGGACTGTGGTTACCTGATCAAAGCTAGCGGCTGTTGTGTGAGAATCTACAGCATTAATTTTTTAAAACTGATCTCTGACATGACATTTTGACCCATCCAAAGCCCCAATTCCATTTTTATTGCCCTCCAAAGTATAAATTACATATGTATCCAAACATGACTCTTTTATACAGGTCAGTGAGTACAGGAACAGCATTGTCTGAACCACATTACTTAAGGTCTGATTACCATCAACCTCTTTACATAGGGTTGACAAATTATCCGTTTCCTGTTCCTCCATGTTAGCAGATCCCTCATCAAAAAACCCAGTTTTGTTTTTATTACCCTGTAATAAAAGTTTTGCCTGACCAGCCAACAAGGACTGTAACATTTCATAGGAACAAGAACAAGCAGGTTTGTAATCCTCCAATTGCTGATTCACATGATTCTGTTTGGCACACACATCATTTGGTACTGAAATCATTAACAACTTATCATCCTTGTTCCTACATGTTAAAAGATCCCTGATAAAAAACCCAGTTTTGTTTATATTAAAAACACATCTTATTTCAAAAGAGGACTTGAAGAGCTATCGACCGGTGTCTGGTCTCAGCTTTTTGTCAAAATTGGTTGAGCGAATTGTGGCTGCCCAAATTAGATCTCACATGGATTCTCATGATCTTGGTAACACTTTCCAGTCAGCCTATAAGTTGGGGCACTCAACAGAAACTGCCTTGTTGTGCATCAAAAATGAGATTCACTTATCTCTGTCCAAGGGCATGCCTACAGCACTAGTGCTACTCGACCTGTCTGCGGCTTTTGACACTATCGATCATGACACACTCCTATCCTGTTTGTCGTCTAGATTTGGTTTTGCTGGATCGGCACTAAAATGGTTTAGATCCTACCTCCAGGATCGCTTTCAGTCAGTCAAGATTGGTTCCCGTCTTTCAAATTTGTTCAAATTGAAGTTTGGAGTCCCCCAAGGTTCTGTCTTAGGTCCTCTTCTGTTTTCCCTCTACACAACACCTCTTGGTCAAGTCATCAGAAAATATACCGGAGTCTGTTACCACTTCTATGCGGATGACACTCAGCTGTTCATTCACTTATCCCCTGATGATAGTCTCAAGTCTTTTGACCGTCTTAAATCATGTTTGAATGATATTCAGGTCTGGATGTCTGAAAACAAACTCAAGCTAAATCCTGATGAAACAGAATTCATAGTCTTCGGTGCCAAAGACAGACACAAATAGCTCAGTGACTGATTTCCTGTCAATATCCTGGGTAATTGCCTCTCTCCCGCAGATGTTGTACGCAATCTGGGTGTTCTGTTTGATGCAAAGTTTTGTTTCACCAATCACGTAAATTCTGTTATCAAATCCTGTTTTATTAGCCTCAGGGACCTTCATCGCATCAGGAGGTTTCTTTCTGTGGATACATCAGTGGTGATTGCAAATGCTCTGGTCAGTAGTTGTTTGGATTATTGCAATTCTCTTTTTCGCAGTTTGTCATCCCGAAATGCTACAAGGCTCCAATATGTTCAAAATGCTCTTGCACGGTTTGTCACTGGTGCTTCAAAGTACACTCACATTACATCCACCCTTAGGATACTTCATTGGCTACCCATTAGACAACGTATTATCTTCAAAACCCTAGTTTTGGTTTATAAGTACCTCACCACTGGCCAGCCTAAGTACTTTGCACAATATCTCCCCTTGTACAAATCTGCCATGAATACAAGACGTTCCAATCCCAAAAATTTGTTCCTTCAGGTTCCCTCTTACTGTGCTTCCATCCATAAATCAAAGGTCCATTTTAACAATAGTTTTTCATATGATGCCCCTAAGTTATGGAATGATCTTCCATATGATATACGCAGTGCTCCAAATCTCTCCAGTTTCAAAAGTCGACTCAAAACCTACCTATTTCAGAAATCATTCCCACCATAGCTTCTTACTACCGAACACCGGACGACCTCTCTGGGAACGACCCGGAACATGTCTAATGTCTTATGACTTATGCCTTATGAATTGGATGGTGTGCCTTAGAATCCGTTGATACGGAGATTAAGCACGTGGACAACTGATTGATTGATTGATATTACCCTGAAATGAAAGTTTTGCCTGATCAGCCAATAAGGGCTGTAACATTTCATCAGAACAAGAAGGGGGAGGTTTGCACTCCTCTAAGTGCTGATTCGCATGACTTTGTTTTCCATGGGCAGCATTTGATACTGAATTTGTGTGCTGTTTATGTACATTTCTATGTGTGTGATTTATGTCAAGAATTACAACATTTTGTGAATCACACAGATCCTGCAAACATTGAAACCTATTGTGCAATGACACAGTAATTGTGGGTACTTGCACAGAGTACTTGGCAGGAACACATTTTCCATATTTTACAGGGACCCCGGCCACAGTGTGAGATTTGCAACACAGCTACACATAGTGGATTACTTCAAATGAAAAGGTTAGAAGAATCTTTATTCACAACATTTTTTGCAACTCGAGTTTTTGAATTTTTGATAGTGGGAACTGTGACATTAAATTTATGAATATCAGTCTTTACAGCCACAGCATAAGATTTTGTCGGGGCAGTCGTATCAAAACTCTTGTGCCTGCAAAACCATGCCAAAGCAAGATTTTTAGTGGCCTGTGCCTCTTGCTGGGCATTCTTAACATTTTTGGAATATACAATTCTTTGAAAATGAAGTGGATATCTTGCCCAACTGGTACCCACTCTTATTCGTTTTTGATCCGGATGCTTTTTTTAACTTGTTTTTACAATCAACCTGACCCCTTTTGTATCATGACTATTATTATGTGAACAGGTACCTTGGTTTAAGTAGTGACATGACATTGCTTTCTGGGTTTTTGACAAGGATTTTTTATATTACTAGGATATATATGCCTCTGTGCCTTGGAAGGATTTTTGTTCAGTCATAAACCTAGGCAAAATAAGTCTGGTGGTGGTACTGGCCTAATTTTTAATTCTAACATCAAGTATAAAGACATAGCCACACATTCATATATGTCCTTTGAAGTCCAAGAACATGTGTTATTTTTTTGATAATATCTCCCTGAAATTCTGCATCATTTATAGACCACCTAGATGGGAAAATGCATCTCTGGGAGATTTCTTCAAAGAAATTGAAGAATATTTCACAGTTTGTTCTTCATGCACTGAATCTCTACTGATAGTTGGTGACTTCAATATTCACTTTGATTCACCTGACTCTCATGGTGTCAAAAGATTTTATGCTTTATTAGGTGCATTGGGGCTTCAACAGAAAGTTGACTTTCCAACTCACAGCAGTGGGCATTGCTTAGATCTTATGATTGTAAAAGAAGATGACATGATGTTTAGCAAACCAGTGGGAAAAGAACCAGCTTTGTCAGACCATTTGGCAATTTGTAGTAAATTTCTGTCTAAAAACCTGATCCATCCAAAGTAGTGAAGTAAGTCAGAAATATTAAGGACATTGATATAGCAGTTTTTAGGAAAGATCTGTCTGAAATAAAGCTGGATACCCAAACAGCTTTGTCTGCTTCAGAAACATACTACAGCTCCCTTAAACATGTTCTTGATACTCATGCACCCTTAAAAGAAAAGTGTGTAACAATTAGACCCAATACATCATGGTACAACTGTCAACTTAGATAAGCAAAGGTCATAAGAAGGAGGCTAGAACATAAGTGGAAGAAATCTGGAAAAGAAAGTGACTTTTTGGCATACAGAAAACAGTTCAAGTTGGTGAATAGCTGTATCTACAAATCCAAATCAGATTTCCTGTCAAACAGGGTACTTGAAACAGAAGGAGATTCGAAGAAACTATTTCAAACTTGTAAGGATATAATGGGTGCTTCTCAAAAGTGTGTTTTGCCTGAGTATGAAAATGAACTCACTCTTTCTAACACCTTCAATTAATTTTTCGTGGACAAAATTTTAAAAATCTGCGATGATATTTTTCAGTCCCCCACACCAGTTGCTATAAAAATAGTACAAGAAAAACTGTTGAACAAAGATGCCAGTCAACTCACACATTTTGAAATGGCTACTGAGGAAGAAATTTGTAACATAGTGCCCAGAGCATCTTTGGCAACTTGTGATTTGGATCCCATTCCTTCTTCATTTATAAAGGACAACATTGATGTTTTAGCTCCAGCAATTAGAGACATAGTAAACTTGTCACTTAAGTCAGGTGACTGTCCAGCTCCTTTGAAAAAGGCAGTAGTTCTGCCCCTCTTAAAGAAAAATGGTCTTGACCTTGAAACACTAAAAAATTATCGTCCTGTGTCAAACCTGAGTTTTATTTCAAAAATAGTAGTGGCGAAATGGCTTAGAGATCATCTTTCCTCAAATGAATTATGGGGAAAGACTCAATCAGCTTACCGGGCCTTCCACAGCACTGAAACTGCTTTGCTCAGAGTTCAAAATAACATTTTCTCATGTATGGACAAGAAAAATTAATAGCACTTGTAATGCTAGACCTCAGTGCAGCATTTGACACCATTGACCATAACATACTTCTAAGAAGATTAGAGTCACAGTTTGGAATTAAAGGTGTTGCCCTGCATTGGATTAAATCATATCTCTCTCAAAGAAAGCAGTCAGTTAAAATTGGTAACAGCAATTCAGATCCCATTGAATTGTTTTTTGGAGTACCTCAAGGCTCCTTTTAGAATCATGCATCAACAACATCAAGGACTGGATGCAAGTCAACTTTTTAAAGTTAAATGACTCAAAAACTGAGTTTATTATGTTTGGTTCTAAGCATAATTTGTCTCATTCGTAAAACAGAAAGATAACATTGGGAAATCATCAATTAGCAACTGTGGAGACTGTTCACAATCTAGGTGCTGAAATGGATAAACATCTCTCTATGGACAGCTTTATTCAAGCAAAATCAAAGAGCATCACTTTCCAGCTTAGAACTCTTAGGAGAATCAGGAAGTTTCTTACAGACCGTGCATGCAGGATATTAGTGCAAGCCACAATACAGTCCCGACTTGATTACTGTAACAGCCTCCTCTATGGAATCAATGAGCAGAACTTAAATATTTTACAGATACTGCAAAACTCTGCTGCCCAATTGATTTTGAATCTTCCATATTATGCCCAGGCAACACATCCAAGGAGACAGCTGTACTGGCTTCCAGTTAGACAAAGAATCATTTTTAAGATACTGACCTTTATATTTAAATGTATCCACAGTGAAGCTCCAGTATACTTATGTGAACTGATTCAGTCATACAATCCAAGTAGACTTCTCAGATCGAGTAGTGGAAATAGTCTAGTTGTGCCTCGTACTAGTTCCTAATTGGCAGACAGAGGTTTCTGAGTGTGTGGCCCAACTTTATGGAATAGTCTACCTAAACAAATAAGGCTAGCTACCAGCTGCACCAAGTTTAGGAAACTCCTAAAAACCCATCTGTTCAAGATTGCATATTTAGTATAATTTTATTTTGAAACATTTAAATTGTAAAGCGCTTTGAGCTTACAGAAAAAGCGCCATATAAGAACTATGTAATAATAATAATAATAATAATTGGCACACCAGATCCAATCTATTTTTTCTACTTGTGAATAACTTTCAATCTCCCCCTGTTCCATCCAACACAGTAAAACTGCGTGGCTGGCTTTTGCCATCTCCCAAGAAAATCCTGGGCATCATCCAAAAGGGATACTAAATAATCTAACATGAATTCTTTAGAATCAGCAAGTTTTCCTCTTTCTTTATGATGCAAAAGCCAACCACCCATTGGACAACCGGCAGTTGGTCATAGGACACCTGCTCTTTATTCAAACCCGAGAGTATATACTCATGAGGCCATTAGACCTTGTGTTTCACCATGACCTCTGCTGAACCGCCTCGCAAAGATTTCACTTTACCTTTTTTCATTATCTTGTAATTCTTTGAGCCTTTGATCCACCTTAAGTTGAATCAGAGCATCTTGCCTCAAGGTGTTAAGATCCGGAACAGCAACGGAAGTGTTGGGGACCACTGTGACCGGGGTTTCAGTACCTTTGACCTTCTTCTTCGCCATATTTGACATAATCTTTGTCTGATCACCTTTTTTACAATTTTTTGCCTCCATGCCGCCCAACCTTCTGCCCAACGACTTTAATTGACTGAATATTTGCATATTTATGACCTGTTTGCTGACAGCATCACTGTCTGACAAATTCGGATCCGGCTCAAATTTTTTGTTAGCAACGGTGTGACCTGAACTACCAGCTTTAGAAATGGGACTGTTTACTTACGCATCACAATCACTGTCATGAATTGACAAATCAGAACCCGAAACTTGCCAGTATGTGTCCTGTCGCTGGCCAGAAGATTTGACATGAATCTCTTGTCATCTGACAGATATAAAGGACTGGAAACTCCATAACTTCTTCTCTTGATCGCAAATTATATGGATGAGTGGCTGCTTCTTCATATCGCCCTGTCACAGTGTAAACAATAAAAAATTAAAACCCTAAAAATTTAAGTTGTAAAATGACTTGTAAAATAAGCTTATAAATAAATTCTAAATTTCTGAAATTGCAGTGTGACCCCGTTCACCTCCAAAATTGAAATGGTAGAACATCAAGGTCTGCTACAAGGTGATCACTTGGCCACCAATGAAAAATGAGATTACAAACTAATTAATGATCATTACTAGCTTTCAATTGTCCGGAAATAGGACACCCCCATGGATGAACTTGCCGACACCGTGAGAAAAGCCCGAACAAAGTATAATCTTAAACATGGCTGGAAAGTATGCATAGGAAATGCCTGTAGGGTCTCCTATTATACAAATTCTTTGTATTTTAGTATCAGGGTCAGCTGAGTTATATTGTCCTAATTAATACTGGTCCTCCTTGAGCAATATTGGTTACCTCCTCAATATTGTGAAAGCATGGTTTCTGATCCTTTTACTTCAAGACTTCAAAGGTACAACATTAAAAATTACCAGCACTGGAGGAACTACTTATGTCATTGGAATATTTTGCTTTTAATTATTAGCGTTTTTAGTTTCTTAATTTATTTTACATTGTAATGAATGTGTGTTGTTGACAGGCCTGAAAATCAAAAATATAACTTAATATCTGGCAAGACTGATGCTGTCCATTTCCCTGTCAAACTTCACATTTGTGAGGATGAGAAATATTTGTCAAAGGTACTTGGGAGGCTCGGAGGTGTATCGGTTAGGGTGCTCGCCTTCAACCAAGGTTGCAGGTTCAAATCTCGGCCAAGGTGTTTCATGTTGGCAAACAGACTTACATCAATGTGACCTAAAACAAAGCAAAAAAATAAATCAAAGGTGCTCTGATCTGGTAAACCGTGTCTTTCCAAACAAGTAAATCAGACTTATTCAGAAAATAGTGAAAGTGATGTTGACTGTAGTGCATTCAAAATTCTGAATCAAATGATGATAGTAGGTAATTGAAGTCCGGAACTGTTGGCAAGTTCTATTTGATAAAATATCTGGGATATGACAAGTTAAGGTTTCTTGTCAGAAGAAAAAGATTTTTACACAGGAAAGCAGCAACCTCTGACATTTCCCAGCCTTGCTGTCCTGGTGGGTCGACTATAGCCAGTACTTCACTTCCCACCAATTGGGTGGCAATGTTGAAGTTTTAATTAAAACAATATTAAATGGTCCGAAAAGTATATTTTATTGGAACAAGTAAGGAAATATGACCAGCTGACTGTTGTGCAGTGGGAGGCTGGCTTTGGTCGAGTCACGAGAGATGAGCCTGACACTGAGGTCAGGGCCCATTTGCTAGATTACATGATAGCAGTTTTTAAAGATGCTCAGGATGTCCCATGGATTGCTGCCAAGGCCAGCCATATGTTGCTCCTCAGGGTGCAGGGTGAGGTACTTACCCACAAAGGTTCGGACAAAATAGACAGGATCAGAAGACCTAATGCTCAGGGCCACGTCCCCAGCACTCAGGCCACTGTTAATGCTCATTCAAATAAAAGGTCAAACACAAAGGTCGCCAAATCCATGATTTGCACTTATTTTAACCAGGGTTCATGTGTCCACAATAAAAACCCACGAGGCAAAGGGGAGGCTTTTGGTAATCTAGATTATTGGGCCTTAAACATGCTGGTCAGTGCCATATTGATAGATCTTTAGTGTTTGGATTTCAACTTGGATCGAGTTTTCCAGAGATGCTCAGATGCAATTCATTATATTATGAAAATTAAAGTTTTTCCGGGGCTCCACAATTATATTGAGCATTTAATATATACTGAATCCTAACAATGCCTCTTAGATTTTGTTCATGTGGAGATCCTCAACCTGGTTGTGACACTTGAAGTGTGGGACCATTGTTGTTCTAACAAATGCATTGCCATACGTTGTGGCAATATGGCAGTGGTCCAGGTTCTGACTTCTGGTAAAACCAGAGACCCTATTTGAGCACTATGTGCCAGAAATTTATGGTTTCTAACTATCATATATAACATACACTTATGTCATATCGTTGGTAAGGAGAATCACACCGCAGACCTCTTATTAAGGTGGAATCACACTTATGATAGAGAAAGAAAATTAAGGATCTTGTTTCCAAACCATATTTGGATTCCAGTACTACCTACATACTACATATACTACTTAAGCCCGAAACTTAAGGGATTTCTTCATTTTTCTTCTATTGGCTGGGATACATGTTCATCACGTGACAACTATTACACTACTAGGATTCATGGAATTTTTGGTTGCAAGCCAGATGTCACAATCTAATATTGCCAAATAAATGGCTGTCACTCGAGTCATGTGTATTGTTTATGGCCTGGACATTTTCCCCTTTCAAGACCATGGATATGCTTGTTTTTGAAGTCATTTAGAATTAATGCCCCTCTTAAACCAAAAACATCCTTTATCATTAGAATTCCTGTTTTGACCAATATCATGGAATCTTGCACTCATCTTGATCATCACGTAACATTCATAGCTATATCTTTATCTTCTTTTTTACGTCTTTCCAACATTCTTCCCTATACAGCAAGAAGCTTTGATCCTACAAGGCAACTGTGTATAGGAGATGTTATTTTTTCACACTAATTTGCAACAATTCTAGTAAAATGGTCAAAAACACTACAGAATCGTCAGGAAGTTCAATGAGCAGTGTCAAAATCAAACAGAGTTGGTTGCTACGGGCAACTCAACAGTAGTAGACTACATAAACAAACAAAATCATGACCTGGTGTCATCATTACCAGATAACCTTAAGAGCCAGGCACATTCCAGGGAGCCTGAATGTGATGGGCGACCCACTGTCCCAGTTGAACCAAGTCAATCAACAGAATAGTCACTGTATCCACAGGTGTTCAAACATATCTGCCAAAAGTGGTTCAATCCTCATATAGATCTATTTCCCACAAATCTGAACCACAAAGTTCCGTTGTATGTATCACCAATCTAAGATCAAAATGCTTGGGACAAAGATGCTCTAAACTTAAACAGGCAAAGCAATGGCCTCATCATTCTAATTGCCCAGGCTGGCCAGGGATGCCCTGCTTTGGGGACCTAGAGCAGCTGTCAGCAGCGAACCCACTCCAGGTACCAGTGTCTGCAAAACTTCTCCACAACTAAGGGTTTCATAACAATCCACATTATCTGAAACTCAACGCCTGGTGTCTAGGAGTGGGCAACTCCCACAACAAGGCTTTTCTGTGAAAGTGGCAAAGAGAATTGCTGACCCTCATAGGTCATTAGCAAGGAACATCTACAAGTCAAACTGGGCCCTATTTGAGAAAGGGTGCACAGAAAATTTTGTGGACTTCTCTACTCCTTCTGTGAAACAAGTCTCACATTTTTTATGTACCTGTACCAAGATTTAAACAGGCGTCTTTCAACCATTGATGGTTACAGGACGGCCATTGTTGACACCTTGGGCCCAGTGGGGCTCCATATTTTTCAAAGCTTCGACCTTCACAGATTACTTTCTAGCTTTCGCAGGGATCGTCCCAAAAGTTCCAGGAATCTCCAAAAGTGTAAGCTTTCTCTTGTACTTAATGAGCTCACAAAAACACCCTTAGAACCTATGAAAGACACAGACCTCAAACATCTTACCCTTAAAATTGCTTTCTTGCTAGCTTTGGCCTCCGGCAAATGCTGCAGCCAAATTCAAGCCTGGGTTGCAAACAAGTTATCTTATTTAGGCCTATGGAAAAAAAAAGCTTTGATCCCCTCTTCAGATTTCATACCCCCAAAAAAAACAACTAGCAAGACAAGGTTCTCAAAGTGTGTCTCCAGTGACAATCCCTGCTTTGACTACCATCTTGGATAGACAATTCAAAAAAGACAGGACCCTGTGTCCAGTAAGGGCCCTGAGGTACTACCTGGATCGAACCAAAGACCTGAGATGGTCTTAATCCCGACTCTCTATAAGTTTTGTTCAAAGGACATATGTCAGACATCAGACCCTCTACTTTCTCTTCTTGGTTAAAACAAACTAACCTACTATGTCACAAACAAGCAGATCAACAGTCCTTGGACTTGGTCCAAGTTAGAGTTCATGACAAAGGGCTTTCATGGCACCCTTAGAACACCCTTAGAAGCTATGAAAGACACAGACCTCAAACATCTTACCCTTAAAATTGCTTTCTTGCTAGCTTTGGCCTCCGGCAAATGCTGCAGCCAAATTCATGCCTGGGTTGCAAACAAGTTATCTTATTCAGGCCTATGGAAAAAAAAGCTTTGATCCCCTCTTCAGATTTCATACCCCAAAAAAACAACTAGCAAGACAAGGTTCTCAAAGTGTGTCTCCAGTGACAATCCCTGCTTTGACTACCATCTTGGATAAACAAATCAAAGAAGACAGGACCCTGTGTCCAGTAAGGGCCCTGAGGTACTACCTGGATCGAACCAAAGACCTGAGATGGTCTTGATCCCGACTCTCTATAAGTTTTGTTCAAAGGACATATGTCAGACATCAGACAATCTACTTTCTCTTCTTGGTTAAAACAAACTAACCTACTATGTCACAAACAAGCAGATCAACAGTCCTTGGACTTGGTCCAAGTTAGAGTTCATGACAAAGGCCTTTCGTGGCCTCTATGGCCTTTTTGGTGGGGTTTCGGAAATCATCCAAGCTTGTCACTGGAAAGCTCACAAAACATTTACAAATGTTTTGCCTAAAAGACCTTATTTGGTCAGATAATGACAACAATATGTATCTGGGTCCAGTAGTAGCGGCTCAACAAGTCCCAGACCCTTCCAATCAGACTAGTCATCCCTAGAAAGAAATGAGAAAAGATGATCAGCTTAGGACATTAGTCACCTGACAAGTGAAAAGACACTACCAGTCCCAACCAGAGCCTAACTTAGGAAGTTTTTTCTAATGTTTCGTGAGACCAGCAGAGACATGCAATTTCTCCACTAGGAAAGATTATATTTATTAACGAAATAAAATCTCTTCATGTATCAATGAAATGAATGATAATGGCAGAATGGGGTAGTTTTAAGTAAATGTAACTGGTAAATTTAATATTGTAATTCATAGACATCATGATAGAATCCATCTGTATAATCTGAGTCCAAATAACGAGATTTGTGTGTGTCGTCTTGTGTGATTAAATTTGAAAACAAGCACAAGGATGGATGATTTACTTTTCTTCCCACCAATTTACTTTAATAATAATTATGATAAATTTACTTTTATCAAAAAATAGCTGAAGCTTAAACATTTTAATGCATAAATCGGAGAGTAACTTTAGATGTGAATGGGTGCTTATAGTTTATTTTGTAAATGCCATTTAAATCCCATATACAGCAAACTTAAAGTTTAAAAGCTGGGTTGTACCCTTTATCCATTTCTATGGTGCTTTGAGATAGGGTTTAAACAATGGTAACCTTACTTGAGTTCGCATTGTAGTCAATCATTACTATAAATAAACCTTAAAATAGTTGTATGCAGTGAATAGGTAACGTCATTAACATTGTATGATGTATTTAACTCAACATTAACTTTAATTAGGTTTGTTACTTTACATTTTGTCGGGTTGACACCAGCCCTCTCATTGCAGCCCTATGTAACGAATATTCTTGTTTAAGACTTTTGATTTGTTGACCTCTGTCCCATTCGTATTATTTATTATTGGAACTATATAAGTAGAGCACAAACATATTGAGGCTTTCTGTACTATTGCTAAGTGTAACAATTTACTGCAGAGAAAAGTGTTTTGGGAACCAAACTTAATTCTGGAACTGGCACTACTTCCCCTGCCTGTTAAACTAGGCAAGTAATTTCACTTTAGGCAAGTAAAATGTTTCAAAGTAAAATTACGATTTTAGAAGTATGATTGAAATGCTATTTGTCACAATTTAACTTTTAAAATAAAAGTAATCAATGTGACTCTGTAGCTTGCCCAGTGACCCTTAAACGAGCATTAGAAGCAGCAGCAAAGCATCACAGGGGAGTGTTGGTGGACAATGACAGACAATATCAGCGGTATATCCTGAAAGAAGATTTCCAAAACAAGACAAATGTGTAAGTACTTACTGAAGGTACTGATAATAAAGGTGAATGTGTAGGCAGTGTTACTAGAGATAACATTGACTTGTATCAGATTTACTTGAGTGCATAGCAAATGAGTACCATCTTGCAGGTTTTTGATGAGTACATGTTACAGGCACTTTGGTGAGTAACTAATTTAACTAATTTTCTGCCCAAAATAATTCATATCTGATGTGCTTTATTGTAACATCAATATCACTGACAAATGAACATTGTATTGTGTATTTTCTTTTTGTAAGATGTACATTATATGTGGTCGTTACATCAAGTCCAAGATCATTGAAAATACCAATTAGGAATATTATATTCTTTGCTAACACTTTTGTACAATGATACATGACAATATACTAAAACATAAAAGATTAAGGTCACTATAAAAGAGGTCACCTGCGATTAGGTGACTTTATGTCAATTATTGAGGATTTCAGGTGAACTTAAAAGCTTTAAGGTTAGTTAAGACATTTATTTTGACACATTTGTTTTTGAATTATTACTAAGCTTATTGGCAAGTTTAAAGGTATGGTTAAGTTTACACAGATTCCAACGCCCAGGTGTCATGGCTTTGGATGTCTTGTAAGGTCACATGACAGTTGAAAATTAAGGTGGCGACTAAACATCAGAAGGTGTGAAAGTTAAGCCAGCAGAGGATAAACTAAGTTTAGGGAGTACAATTTTTAGATTTCTTCTTGCTGATCAATAAGCGGGTGCCACTGGCCAGCCTGATTGACTTGCAAAAGTGGTAATTTGTTATGGCCAAGATAGGATTTAAACATTGATCTTAAGGCACCTAAAGATCAAAGCTTACATGATGGAATATGTGGCAAGTTTACTGTTTTTATTGAGTTGTTACTCTGAAGGGTTGCTCCGTTTTATGAGAACATACCCCTGGGGGTGTGAACGTATGTCACCCCAAGTTAACTGCTTCGGGGGAAAAGATATTTTTGAGTGCGGTACCAAGTTTGAAATCCTTAAAAATGATATAAGCCCCTTGAGGTTGAGGGCATTATGAGCTTGGTCCATAAACAGCAAGTAACATTGTTAAACTAATCTGTTCAGGGTTGGTATATCTACTTTTGTTGAAGGAGGCCTTGTAAGGCCTGTTAAGAGTGATGTTTTTTTTGTAATGTTTGAATCTTTTGTCCAGAAAAAAACATGTTGTATTTAAATTGTATAATATAAATTTGGCTTTGAAATCTGATATATGATTGGCTTTATTTATTACAATGGAACTGTTAGTTACAAGAAATTCAAGATACGCCAGGATATGGAGGGGCATATTTGCTGAAGGTTGAAATGCATGAAAATGAAAAAACCCACAATAAATTTAATTATGGAGGTGTAGGATTTTTCTGATGCTAATCTGAAAGCAGAATGTATTTTCTCAAACTGTAGCAGTGGTCAGGTGGACTATCTTGGAGATGATACCTATTAAATAGACCAATTACTTATCAAATAGTCTTCAGGGACCACAATCCAATTGTATGATGTCATGAGTAGAATCAACTTGTTTGAATGGTTATTGGTTAAGTGTCATCTTGACAGTAAATGAGCTGTTTGGTCATTTTACCCATTATGTGATGAACTCTAAAGTCAATATTATTTAAGGCCACACTTTTTGTGGATATTTCTTGTTATACGCTGCTAATCTGTAATGTCTAGTTTCGCCCAGTGTTAAAATAGCAACAACTGCTTGATTGTCAGATATTATACTAACTTTTGATTTTTGCAATTATTTTTCCAGACTCTGTTGTAATCTAAAACTTTTTTCGCGGCTAAAAGCATAGATTTGGCAGCCTATCTGGCCTATTGGCTTGTTAAGAGACATATCATTCTAATGAAATTTTGCATGGTCTTAAGTAAAAAATAGTACCATTGAATTGTTTTATAAATTCAAGAAAGCAATTTAGATCTTAAAAACTTGATTGTTCCATATCTCTTTGTTCCATACCTCTCAGGACATTAAGCATCTATATCGATATTTTAACACTTTTAAAACATAAAGTAACTGTCTCTTATTGATTACAGTACATGGATGGTTAATTGAACTATTTTGTTTTGGCTCAGTTCTGTGCCTAATTGTATTAATATTGCTTGCAGAAAGGCAAACTACTGCTACATTTTGTTGGAGAGATCTCTTCCAGTAACGTCAGTGATATAGTTTATGATGTCATAAATATTATCTGATTATACAATGCACTCTTTAAGCATTAAAACAGAGTACTACTGTGCCTGAACCCAAATGACAGACACATGTTTTTGTATTAGGCATCATAATATGAGCCAAAGAAGTCATAACCAAGAGAGTGCAGATTGACATGCCAGAATGCCAAGGAAATATGGACGTTATAGTTATAACAGCCTCTGCCCAGGGTCAACTGATAAGGTGTATTTAAACAAATATCTTTACTGATGTTTGAGTTGGTTGGAGTTGGCCTGAGGAAAGCTTCAGCCAAAATACGACCCTTCTATGGGGGCCTAGGAATTTTTGTGGGTCATATGATTGGAAAGGTATTCAATCCCTTTTTAGGGAATCCTTGTTAAGGACCTAACGTTGCTTGCCATTTCGTTCTTCTTTCTGGCTGACTAAATATCATAAGGAATTTTTTGCCGAATAATGATTTTCTTCATGACATTTTAGAGAAAAAGTCCTGTCAAAATCAAATGGAAACCCATATATCAATAACGGTATTGATACCTAATAAGGAAGGCCGTTTGTCCTAATAACCTTTCAAAAGTTTGCCACACTGCAGATTAAGCTGTGATTTGTGCCTTATTTGATCAAAAATTTTGATAAGTTTATGCAAAGCAATGGGTTGTACATTTGAAATATTTTGTTTTGAAATCTTGAGTATCTTTAGCTCCTCTAAGCGTATGACTCGAAACTTTTGGTTTTGTTAAGTCCCCATTTGTTTAGGCAGTTACAAGTGGAGAGGTCTGTCTTATCATTTTTGCCTTGATGTACATTTTTGTCATTTGTGTTGGGCACTATATGTTGCTTTGAGTTGGGCTTGGAGCCAGTATTAATTTTGCCAATTTCCTGACTAAATGAGTTTTGACTTTCAAGAAGTATGTCATTTTTCAACCCATGTCATGGGGCAAATTTAAGTTGGTTTACTGTTAATGGAGTTTTGGACTAGGTTCCTTTCCTGTATGTTACTGCCATTTTCATTGTTCATTACCTGCATATTACTGGCGTCTTCATTTTGATGATTGATCCATGTGACAGGTGACTACTTATTAGTCAATGGCTTGTTGGCTCCTGTATTTCCCCAGTATTTGACTATTTAAATCGCTTTTTGGTTTAGTAGGTTTTCTTACATTGTTTTATTTTGTTAGTTGGTGCACCTTCAAGATTTGTTAAAGGCAACAACCAGTACTTTTGTGAACATATAGGACTATTTTTCTTGCTTATAGTTACCTTTGCCACTTTTAAGCCCCTCAAAATTGAACTTTTGTGCCAATCCATCTTCCAGTGTGCACTCTCACCATGAAATAGAGGTATGACACAAATTTAAACCGAGACATTTTTTTTTTATTTTCACATTTTTATTTTTTTATTTTTATTTTCTGCTTGGTCAACAGTCCGCACCAACTAAAATAGATTGCCATCACTAAAAATTATACACTCAAGTTTACTATCATCTTTGGACAATTGCAAATTGCTTTTGTTGCGCTGCTGGCCCACTGTTGTCAAGTGATGCACTGTTTCAGAAATGTCAACCCTTGCTGATCAGTCATCTTGATTCTTTCTGGTGACATTAGCTTGAATTCAGGTCCATCGGTCAGAAATATCAAAGCCTGCCTGCTGAATGCTTGGTCATTGCGTAACAAAATATCATCCTTTAGCGATTTTGTTTCGTCAAATGACCTTGATATCATGGGTGCAACTGAAACCTGACTAAGGCTGTCAGACACACAGGACCTAATGGATGAGATAACCCCTGCAGGTTTCCAGCTTCACAATGTCCCACACAGGAACAAGAAAGGAGGAGGAGTTGCTGTCTTTCTCATGAATGACATTGATAACATGCTTTGGCAAACTGATCAGCGGGACACTTTTGACACATAACTGTCAAACTGTCAGAGCGTCAGCCAAGCCAGCTCTTAGTACATGTCATGTACCAACCTCCAAGCACCAGTAAAAGCAAATTTATTGAGGAATTTAATTGTTTCATGGAAGCGGCTGCTTTGTCACAACATGAAAACATCATCCTGATAATTTCAACACAGTCCTGTCAGATTTTGATTTTATTAAATATGTGTCAACACCTTGTGACATATCCTTGATGTACTCTGCACTAGTAAATCCATTACTTCCTCAGTTCATTATTATGTTAAGGACGGCATATCAGACCACCTGGCTATCTTTTTCACCACAACATTTCCAGTCAAAAATTCCTATAGAGTAAAACTCTTAGAAATCAGAAAACAAAGCAAAACTAAACAAAACTGAATTCTAGTCTGATAGTGCAAATTCTGAGCTTTTCCATGTCCTTACAAAACAGCTACTTTATTATCACTCCAAAATTTTCATACCCTTAGGAACTTCCTTGACAAACACGCACCTATACATGAGCACAAAACTCCACAACATGTCAACAAAGGGTTCATAAGCAGCCAGATTTTGGCAACAAAGACACACCAACTCGAAAGGGGGTGGCAAAGGGACAACTCTGCCAAAAATCGCAGTAGGTATGGATCCGCAGTTAACCATTTCAACCACCTTTGGAATGTACGGAAACCATGGTTATGAAAAGGAGGATAACCCCAAGGCCTTGTGGAATTCCATAAAGAAAGTCCTCCATCACCAAAAATTGTAGTTCTAGATCATACTACCATCAACAGTTTAACCAACACTTTTGGCAAGTATTTTACAGACAAAATTGCAAAACTAAGATCTGGATTATTGTCTACTGGTACCAATCCCCCTGTCTCAGGTTCCTACAAAAGCAAGTTTGTTTCTTTCCAGATAAGTCATGTAAATTTGATCCAATCCCAACATCATTGATCCTTGATTGCATCAGTGTACTCTTAACTTGTATTACAAATATTGTAAACTACACCCTAGAGGAGGGCAGTTTCCCATCCTGTTTCAAGACTGCACATGCCACACCCTTGTTGAAAAAAAGCTGGTCAGTCTCAAGAATTATCAACCAGTATCCAACCTCAGCTACATCTCCAAACTTATACAGAAAGCTGTGGCTAGACAGATAAATGAGCACTTTGCTCATAAGGGTATATCCTAAAACTACAAAATGACATTGACACCACAATGGACAAGGGTACAGCTGTTGAATTAGTCCTTCTGGACTTATCTGCAGTCTTCGATACAATAGACCACTCAATCCTATTCAGCTGCATTCAGTACTGGCATGGTCTTGATGGGGTTGTGCCCAAATGGGTTCAGTCATATCTCAACTGAAGGAAACAGCAGATCAAAATATGTGGACATATTTTCGATGCTTTTCAACTCCCTTACGGGGTTCCCCAGGGCTTAGGTCTGGGGCCACTCCTTTTTACCCTGTTTACAACCCCTCTCAGTTCAGTCACATCTAAATTCAATGTGACCCATCACTTATATGCAGATGACAAGACGGAATTCATAGTGATTGGTGGTGATTAAATTAGAAGCTCCTTGAAGTCATCTTTTCCCAGTGAGTTTGCTTGGCAACATCATGGAACGAGCTGAATCGGTCAAAAACCTTGGGGTCATCCTGGATGCTGAAAATTCAATGCAAAGACACATGGCTAATTTATGTCGCATAAGGTACTACCATCTCTGGGATCTATGAAGGGTCCGTAGGTACCTAAATCATGAAACAGCTGTAAAGGTGGCAAATGCCTTGGTTAGCAGTAGCCTGGATTACTGTAACTCACTGCTTTAAAACACAAAAGGCATATACTGGCAGACTACAGAGAGTTCAAAATGCCTTAAGTCCGACTGTGTGCAAACTAAATAAATTTAGTCATATCACACCCTTCCTGCACAAACTACACTGGCTACCGATTCATTACTGTATATTGTTCAAATATAATCTCCTTATTTATAAAGTAATACATTTCAGCCAACCTCTATATCTGTCCTCTCTGCTTAGGCGGAGCAATCTTGAATGGAGCAATCACGTATCAATTTCCTCGTCTAAACCAAATTAATGCTCAGGGTTGTGGAGCTTCAAAGTAGCTGCTCCCACAGAGTGGAACAAGATTCCTCAACCCATTATAACCATGGGAAGCATTTCTGGTTTCAAAAAACAGTTGAAACCATATTGTTTCTGATTAGCCTATTCTCCACCATAGCCTATCTCTCCTATCGGACACTAATATGGAAACGGACCTCCTTTTGGAACTGGAATATCCCTTTTAAGACATCAGTGTCTTAGAGGATGTTTACATCAATTTCGGCGCTTTATAAGGGTTTCTTACTTACTTATTTTTACATTTATGTGTATATGAACTATACACTGGTTAGTTCTGTTGATAAGTTGATTATAACATTCAATTCACACATTGTTTGTAGAATGTAGAATGAAATAGTTAATATGGTACAAATAATAGAAAACAGTTTTAAGTAAACAGTTCCTGATTTTCGTCAAGTTTTCCGCAACTAATCAAACCATGGTTTTAGTAACCCTTAGCATGTTCAAAATTAATAGCTTTAAAAACATCTAAACTTCAGACAACTTCCAGGTTGGCTGATAAGCTTTCTTTAAGAAGAATGTTTTTTTTTCAAAAATGAGGTTTTAAGTATGAATTTCACAATTGAGAAGTCAAAGGTAAGAAATCTGTTGTGTTCACAAACAACAAGAATAACTGTTAGCAAGAAACTAGGACTGAAGTAATGACCAAGGTGGCGTCTAAAGTGGTCACTTTAAGAATGTTTAATCAATTTGTTGGAACATTGTTTCTCTTTTGACATTTGCAAAGATATGGTGTTTCATAGCCTAATTGCGTTTAAATACTTACAAGTGTAAAAGTAAAAAGACTCAAAGTATCTCAAACCTTGTCTCGGTGATATTCTCTAACTTTCTCTATATGAACTCAAGGTTTGAATCTAACCTCACATATTGGATTCAAATCTCTGTTGGCTACTACTCAATGCATCACCAAACAATGAAAAATCATTCTGAAGCTGCATGACTGTGTTGAAGATAAAAATAAAACATTGATAACGATATTGACTTGACAAGGGAATTTACTTAGTCATGTAGTCTGTTTACTCTTTTAATTGTAAACACTAACTAGTTACGAACAAATTCAATTTTATATATTCTTTATTTACCTTTCAGTAATAAGGCTTTGCCTGATGGATTTGTGATATCGCCAATTCTCCTGAAAGATGCACCCACAGTACAAAGCTGTTGGAATAAGTTTGCTGGAGAGCATAATCATTGCATTTCAACACTGGAAAGTATAGAGTACTTGATACAAAAAAGTCTAACCAGCTGTGTGTACGATTCTGATGGTACACCAGCATCATGGTTCCTTCTTCATCTTTCAGGAGTTGGAATAGCAGTATACACACAACCAGAATACAGGAGGATGGGATTGCTGTCTCATGTTGGTATATATTTGCATGAGAAAGCCAGAGAGTGTGGACTGCCTCATTTGCATGGCTTAGTCGCTGTTGGTAATACTAGAATGCAGGCATTCATGGAAGCAGATTTTAAAACTATTCCAGGTCATGTGACCTTCTATCATTACATTCCAAAGTAATGTGCTCCAAGTATTATTTTCATTGGATTTCTTAATTGTCCTTGTGGGTGTGTTAACATACACCTTATTACCTTAATAATCTTTTAAGCATTTGAGTTTCCTCTGGATATTTAACCTGTTATTTATTATCCGCCAAACATTATACTTGATCTAAACACAGGTTGATATTTTTTCCTCATTCTCAATATAGTTATTGTGTATAATAAAATTACAAATTTGGAACAATCATAGACAAATCGGCCCTTTGCCAAATCGGCGACTGTCAAATCAGCCCCCCAAAATAAAATGGTCAAATCGGTCCCCTAAAAAATAATTTAAGGTCAAATCGGCCTCTTATAAAATAATATAAGGTCAAATCGGCCCCCTAGATATACATAGATAAGTGTACATATGAGTTATGTTTTTTCACAACAATATTGGGGTTACCTGTGACAAAGTTTAGTCAAAGTTGGGGTTTTACGTCCCGTTCAACAGCCAGGGTCATATTGGGACAGGTCCTCAGAATTGCCACTTGTGGGACTCGAACCCACAGAGGTGACAGCCTATGATTAGATGCCAAACTTGCTAACCACTAGGCCACTGAGGAGGGGTTACCTGTGAGCTAAATTATAAAATTAATGATAATTGTAATAATAGCAATTATTTGTATTAAATTGTGGAGATATGAACTTAATGCTGTGTGTTCTCTTTGATGCCCACAAGGAGGGATGACATAATCATCTGCATGGACATCAAAGGGAACAATCACCTTTTGATGTCTAATACTGTCTGTTTAACACTTTATCTAGTAATCCATATACTAAACAGATACCAATGATCACTAAAGTTATAATCCCATCAACAGAGTCTGTGCAGACAATGTAATTGCACTTTTATAATTCTAACATAAACAGACTTTATTGCACATCAGCTACAAGTGATTAATGACATCTTTCATATGTGTTAATTACACTCCAAGACCCTCAGAAAATTATGATTAAAATTACTTCTTTTGTTAATAAATGGGGTACTTGTTTTCTTGTTTCCAGCTTAGTGTTTGTTAGTGTGTTCACTGTAAGAAAAGAGATGTGATACATCTTTTTCCAGCTTTGTGTTTGTTACTGTTTTTACTGTAAGTAAATATATGTGATATTTGTTTTTTTCCTGCTTGTTTTCAACTTGAGGGTCGATTTTCCGAGGTCGGACTTTTTTAGGGGGCCGATTTGCCGAGGGCCGATTTGGCAAAGGGCCGATTCGTTCAGCTCCCATTTGTAAACCAGTTTCAGTTGTTTTGTAAATATTCTCTAATTCTGTAAGTTACAAATATGTTGCATACACCACCAAAAAGACATGTTGACAGATGATCTGTTTGTGTTTGTAGTGACTTGGCATTTAAGCGACATTCTTTGACCCTGTTTGCAGATCATCCATCTTATGTGTTGGTTATTAACCACATGCTTCAACCCTTGCTAATGTTGATAATGCTCGGATTTGGACTTTCAGACAACAAGACAAGTCTTTAATTTCTAATTATATTTTCATTGATATATTTTTCTGATTTATTTATTTATTTATTTCAATTACATTATTGTTTCATGAAGCTCAAAATCTGAGTCTGATATTGAAAGTAATATTGGTGATCTTGTGGCGCATGAAAGTAATGATTTTGATTAAGGTTCCCTGGTTGTGCATCACAGGCCAAAATCGAAAAGAAATTCCCATGCTATCAATAAAAAACAACTTCAGATCTAAAAAAAAAAAAAAGGCGCGTCAACCAGATCAGGTTCTGAGTAATGAATGGATTTTATCTCAACTTGACACAATAGGTAGGTGTTTTGCTACCATTGAAATTAATCCCGTTTGGCTGCCTGGTCTTAGTGCAAAACTCAGATTGTATTTATGATACTTTGACTTCAAATCTCTCTGAGTCCTCGATGGAGGAATGCTTGCACAAAATATGCTCGATTCTACATGCTTAGACATGGTGAATCTACTCAGAAAGAGGCTGAAGACTGACTTTAATCTGGTATTGACAAAAAAGGTACAGATCTGAATTATAAGTTCACGACAGGGGGCTCGGTAAACATCTTTGTGAAAGAAACTGCTAAATAGTCATATGAGTCTGTAATAATAGGACTAATATACAAAAGATAGGGCCACACGTAGCCAACTCAACACCACACAGTGGATGATTTGTTTCTGTAGGATTATGCAGGGAGAAATTGCCAAATTAATAGGGATCATATTCTATTCCATTCTGTACTTTTATAGCAATTATCTTTGCCAAAGACTGTAAGGCACAACACCAGGTCCAATTCAGTTTTCATAATTCCATAGACATAGCCAGGGTGATACCTCAGACACACCAGATAGTTTATATGCTAAGGTGAGTAAATCTTTTCAAACAGAAAAGATTTTAGCCCTTTTCTGAAAGAGGAGAGTGTTGGGGCAGAATGAACATTACCAGGTAAATCATTTGAAACTGTGGGGTCATCAAAAGCAAAACTGTGGTCAGAGTCTGAGCATGTTGAAATAGGATAAACTTCTGAAAAGTGAGTTGCAGTAGTCCTGGCAACTACTCAACAAGACATTTAATACCAGAAGAGCAGCGTGAGATACTGTCTGACCTGCTTAGTTTGTTAGTCTGTCAAGAGTCAGATTTAGACAATTCAAAAAAATGAGTAAATGAAAGACAAAAACTGTTCCTTGTACTGAAGGGGCTACTGGGGACCACATGACTTTTGGCTCTCAGGCGGACGCAAAACTGTTCACAGCAGAAGGTAGACAAGCTGGTGAGCATTATGGGCAGTGTGAATGAGAAGATCCAGAACCAGAGTCAACAGGATCCATAGGTATCTGCCCCTGCAGCTAATAGCTCCATGTATCTGGGTAAGAGTGGTAGTAGGCACCAGCTACAATGTGTTGAAGTCAGATGGTCTGATGCAAGTAGAGGTGGCCAGATGGATGAAGCAGTTTAACTACTTAGCTAGAGTTGATTCAGGCCATAAAGGTAAATCTGATTTAAAATTGGGTAGATACAGGGAAGGCATTAATAAAAATCGCAAGTGTATAAGTTGGCTCCAGGACTATTGTGCAGTTTTGAATGGCAACCAGCCTGCTTATGATGAATTATCTGCCCTACAGTGGGCACAGGGACCTGCGTGTTGTGCCCTTGAGGAACATGATAATAAAATTAGACGAAATATGTTCAGCTATTCCAAAAGTAATTTACAGAATGCTATTGAACTTTCCTTTGTAACTGCAATAAGGGCTCATTGGGTGATTTTGCAAGAGACAGAGAAGGGAATAGTAAACTATAGTAATCCAGATGCTATTGTTATAAAAAGTGATGATGTTATAAGAAAACCAGCAAGTTTATTACTTTGGATAATTCAATTTTCGTGTTGCACATTTAAGCCTTGATGTCAGTCTTCTATTTACCTTACATTTTCATGTTGAATTGTTTCATGACTGTGTTTTTCACTGTGGTGACATTGGGAGTTTTGTTGTATGGTATATTATTAACTGTATAGTAAATAATTCTACTTTACACGAAAGTAGTTACCCTTCCATCATAGGTGTCATTGGTTGTCATTTACTGTAAATACCTTGGTCTGACAGTGCTTATCATGAATCCCTTTTGTATGTTAGTATTCAACAAGCTAACCGTCACAGTCTTTCCTTTGCTAATCTGTAATGCACACACAGTACTTCAATTATGCCAGTACTGACCTATCTGGATTCTTTTAGTTGTGGGAACACAACCGATAAGTACATGTTCAGCAGACGACAATGACAATGGTCATTCTCAAATAAAGTTTGATCCCTTTGTAGTTCTTAGTGAGATTTTGGCGGTGTCCAGTATTGCATCCAATAATCCTAAAGATTATGTAACTTTCTGTATTAGTGATTTATGTGACTCTTTTAAATGTTATACCAATGTGCAACTCATCAATAGTTTATCACATTGGTCAAGTTATAGTTATTTTCTTGATTATTTATTGGTTATGACCTTTTGTGATGATGAACTTAAAAATTGGTCCAGAAAGGTGATAATCTGATCAGTGTCAGCAATTATTATTCTTACTCTGGGCAATTTGGGGGTGTGCCCCCCTGTACGTGCTTGAGTGAGTTTGACTTGGGATGTGAAGAGCTAGACTAATGATAAGACTCAATGGCTACCACAGGCAAATAAATTATTTAAGATACTGGAGTGTTTCATTATAGGCAGGCGCAAATTGCAGGACCATCTTGGCTGAATATTTATAACTGGAGAGGTGGTTCGTAGAACATGATATTTCAGTTTTACACGAGTACCTTCAAATTGGTTCTTCTTTAAATGTAGATTATGACAAATTTGTAATGGTCATGCATTACTGATATGTATTATTCAAGTCAAATGGGGCATTCATATCATAGTACATACCATTTTTGATTTCCTGACGAAGGTTTGAAACTGCTTTGTCTCTGATGGTATTTTTGATTTTGTGCAATTTAACTTTTTATCCAACAATTGATTATATTGTTAAACATATTAAGTTACTTGGTCTGCATTACTTCATAAAGTTGATCTTCGTTTTGCAATCTTCAAGTGGATCATTTGGATTATAATTCAATGGTGTTAAATGGTGTCACAAGACATGAATTGATGTCTGGGTTCCGTTTGGTTTTAATCAAGGTATGCAGAGTGCCAAGTAACAACTAATGCTATCTTGTCATAATGGTGATTCAATGCTACTCGGTAGCGAATTATTCAGATGATATTCATGGTTCTCTCAAATTATTTAATGAGATTTTAAAAGATATCAATTGGTTTTGTGTATCTATGAATCACTTTAATGGCTCAGTAGAAATGTATCAAATTACCAGTAATCCAAATATCATTTTTGTTGATAGTTCCTGGGGGAACGTTTTCAAGACAAAATATGTGCAACTTCTATGTTTGTTATATATTTGACAATAGTTTGTTGGAAACATTTCCAAACAAAGATGGCAGTGAGCAATGATATGAGTTTTTGGGGAAGACTTTCTCAAAAATTCTCCATTGCTGACATGCGACTGCTTAAACTTTTAAGTTCTTGTAAAATGAAAACATTTGATTCCTGAGCATTTGTTTATTTTTTTTTCGTTTATAGAGGCAGTGTCGGTATCTGTAACGACTTTTCACTTTGAGTTAATGGGCCTGTCATGTGCCCCACCACATTTCACACAGTCAAATATTTTCTCCGGAATTTTCACACCTCAGTAGTTTAATTCACAAGTTTCAAATACAATTAACATGAAAGATATTTTTTAAAATAGCGTGTTGCCAGCTTGAATGCAAAATTATCATGAATACTGTCACCCTTTGGTGGGAATCCTTATCATTACTTAGACCAATGGTCACGCAGGTTATTTCACAACTAGAATAGTTTTCCAGAGACAGCACTAAAGTGGGTGGCACCTCACTTGCATTCACACTAATAAATACCCATTCTTCCAAACTTCCCAGATTATTAAACTACAGCTACCTGTTTGATGAGTGTTTGGATGAGCTTTCTCTTTTTAATTTGTCAGTTATGATTGTATTGAGCTTTCTCTTTTTAATTTGTCAGTTATGAATGTATTGGCTTGTAAATTACTCATAGTAAAGTATGAACATTCTAATATGGGGACTTTCTCAACACTTTGTTTGGTGTCTGCAGTTTATAATTTTAAAATGTAAATTACCTGTATGGCAATGATATTGAGATTCAATTTATTGATTATTATCCTTTGTTTAGGACTTTACCCCCTTATGATTTGCTTTAGCTTGCCACACCTTAGTATTGCGTTATCAGGTAGTTATCAATTTCATGTGTAAATTACCTATGTGGTACTAATATAGGAATACAATTTATTTGATTATATTCTGTATTGATATTGTCCTCTTTAGTACTGTCTCGTTTTGCCACATTCTAGTACATTTTCTTTAGTACATTATTCATGGAAATTGCCATCTTGCTAGATATTCCTTTCTGTTATGATAACATGCTGAATTTATCCAAAATGTCTGTATAAGTATTGCATTGCATATAAAGTTAAAAAATACTGGCTTGGCTTGTGGGAGTCATGAAAATGTAAAACTGCTGGATTAAATGGACCCATGGGTTTCTAACTTGGTAAATTGTACCTTCATCCGACCTTGGTCATTATGGCCTGACCTTAATGATCAGAGCAGGGAGAACTGGTTCACGGTTGAATCGTAAGATTTAAAATTTCTCATTTACCTTACAATGCCAGCTATTGGCATTTGGCTCTTTTGAACTTACCTCACCCCATAGCGTTTAACAGATTATACTATTGGCTTTTAATGCATTAGAGTAGCATATAAAGGGTTTATCTGAGTTTAACAATGGTAAGTACTTCTATTGTTTGACTTCACTTTAAATTGACCTTTGGGTGAGTTCATTTAAATATGTACAGAAATACATCTCCAGTTAAAATTGTTAAAGATTATATATTTACTGATGCCCTTAACTGTGAATATGTTTTTGAAATCTCCAATTAAAACTGCTGAAGTTTTTATTTATTTACTGATACCCCCGACTGTGAAAATGATTCACAGCTAATTTTCCAGTGAAACCTCCAGATGTAATTGTTAAAGTTTTTTTTATATTTGCTGATGCCCCTAACCAAAAATTTTGCTGTGTAGTTTCACAGCAAAATTTTTAGAGAAATCTCCAGTTGAATTTTTTATATATATTTACTGATGTCCCTTACTATGAATATGGTTCGCAGGTAATTTTCTTAAGAAATCTCTAGTCACAATTGTTAACGTTTTTATATATTTAATGTCTCTAATTACCTCTGCCAAGGAGATTATGTTTTCGCCTGGGTTGGTTTGTCCGTTTGTTTGTTTTGATATAATTTTCAGAATATGCCCAAAATGGTAAAAGGAAGCAGTGATTAGATTTTGGGAGTGATCCGAATCACTGTCTGGATCTTCTGGATCCCGTTATTTTTTAACTAAGATAACTCAAAAAGTCATGGATGGATTTGAATGAAATTTTCATTAAATGTTTGAAATGGGACAAGGAACAAGTGAGTAGATTTTAAAAGTGATCCGGATCACCATCTGGATAAAGGCATTTTTTAAAAGTAGTTATAACTAGATTCTGATGAAATTTTCAGGAAATGTCCAAAAATGGGACAAGGAACAAGTGATTAAATTTTGGGTGTAATCTGGATCACTGTCTGGATCATCTTTATACTGGATTTTTTTCAAGGATTCTTTATCATTGGGAGATGGTGATATTTTTCCCATATGTGTGTGGGAGAAGCTGCCTTAATGGAGGTACTCTGCCTTGGCAGAGGTCTGCGCTCTCTGAGTGCTCTTGTTATGAATATGTGTTACAGCTAAGTTTCTGTATTGATAAATATGGTGGTAGTTTGGTGGCTAATAAAAATGAAAAAAAATTCTCTTGATGCATTTTTTTAAAATTTCATCACTTAAGACAAAACACACACAGATTGTCCTTCTAACTTACATTGTATCTGTTATGGTAAAATTTCACAATATGCACCACTTGGGTACTTTTTTGTTACATGTCTGGTATAGCCTTAATAATATTTTCAATTCTATCACAGATATAGATTTTCCACCTTAATCCCGGGTGACAACCCACAAGTTAACATCATTTATGTTTTTTTTAGTTTTTGTTAATATTTTATTTATGTACAAGTTGACAAAGACAAAAAACATTGCAAACAATACATAAACACAAGACACAAACATGATGCATGAAAAGACAAGATAAGAAAAATCCTTTATGGCCTACACTTAACATTTGTATCAATGATTTTTATTACCTTAACCAATGAGGTTATGTTTTGGCAGTGTGTGTTTGTTTGCAAAGTGATTCAAAAAGATATGGACAGGTATGGACACTGTGAAGGATATTACACTAATAGGACTCTTCCACTATTGCGATTGTCTCCCCGATTGGGATATAAACCCTGCTATGAGAATATTGACCATCTCTAGATGCACTATGGTCCAGTTTCTGAAACCTCTCTGGATTGTTAGATGGTACACAAAATCCACACAATACCCAACAAAACCTGTCAAGCAAGCATCCAACTCGAGGGTTGCATCAACTTTCTTATGATCACACAGTGAAGTCCCATTATACATAGGTAGGAACTTAGCAAACCATCTTAGGTCCCTCGTAAAGTGAGGCATCAGCAAAATTTTTCAATGCCCCTGACCAGATCTGAGCAGTTCCAACATTCTATTCCAGAAGACATGTCTGGAATCAGAGACTCATGTCCAAGTACGAGCCCTGCCACTAGAAGCCTAACAGATCATAGTCGCCTGGATCTATCTTGACATGGCAGAACACCTGGCTGATGTCAATCTTATAAAGACATTCGAGTTGGCTAGTAATACCATCTACCATCAGGAATTTCAAGGGAAAAAATGCCATTAAAACAGGAAGTCCTGTCAATACCTGCGTTGACTAACGCACCAAGGGGCCAGCTTAGGTAAATTATAACACAATGCCTATCTGACTTTGGCTTTGCCCTAGTCATAAAAGGTGAACAATGACCTGACAAAATTGGATGTTTGTCAAATGGGCCCAGCAGGGCACCATACTTCAATTCTTCTTGTATATATAGCTCTATATATGCACAAAACTTTTCATCAGATTTATGATTGACTTGTTCATGAATCAGTGTAGAAGATCGGTTAAAATACAAAGGGAAACTAAAATGAATTAGTTGTACTAATTCATGGTCCCAGTAACCTTCCAAATGATTCTTCCAAGCATTAATATTGAGATTAGACTGGACCAGAAGTCTGGCTTGCATAAAGTTACGTTTTATTGGTTGATCTGACTATATGATGAATTTCTAAAGGAGATTTTCCCCTGGAACAAAACCAAAGTCAAAGTCTGACTCACGAGACCATGTGTTGCATATCTCATTATCTCCAGTTACAGAGAAATAATGAACATGCAAAATTGAATTGACAAATTTGTCCTCAACCACAGTATAATTCACATCATAAAGTGGGAGGAAATCACAGTTTAGAACTATATCAGGTTTCACATTGGTGGAAGCCACGGATTTTTATATATATCACTGTGAGGGGACTTACCTCGCACTCCAGGGGGGGATATGACCTTAGCTGCATTAGATTGTTTGGCTTGTACCTTGTAATCAATGTTCACACTTACCCCTGGAAAGGACATGAAATCAGTTGTTGGATTCGACACATCAGGGGCTGATTTTATCCGGACCCTATCCTAACAAGTAGGATTCACATTAGAATGTGAAACTTTACTAGACAGGAGCGGCATCACATCGGCGTCACTGCCAGCCACTACCTTCACATTTGTATGTGAAGCATTAACCCCACTAACTGGATTCACTTTAGCTTTCACATAATATTTGCTTGAATCACTGACATGCACAGTGTTGCCGCTTACCCAAATAACATGACTATTAACCATGTTTTTGTTAACCTTTACAGCCCGATCTCTAGGGCTCTGCCTGGCCATTAAGGCCTCAATGCAAGTTGGATTTACCTTTACATTGTATATGAACCTAGTTCTTTTAACATTGTTGTGACGATGACCACCATTCTACTTAAAAAAACTAGTGCTTTTGGCATTATGGAGGAATCACAATCTGAACCACCATTTACGCAGCTGTCCTATCCTAACGATGACCAGCTGTCTGTTTGTTTTTGGTGGTTGTTACTATTTGCACAATTTTTCCCTGATTGATCAAGCTGCTTGCCCAAAGTCAGGCAAAAAGCACAAATGTGCCTGTTGAGTCGGCCATTAACCTCATGGTGTTTCTGATGTTCTTACAAAACCAGGGCTTTCTATCTGCCCTTACCAAATTTTGCTTGCCTGAAAGGATGTGTTTCTGGTCGTGGGCCCTCCTGACCCTATCATTCTTATCACTGTCCTTCCATTTAAGGGACCCCCTCTCCATTTTGCAAAATACGATGGCATGATCCACCTTAGACCCTTGCAGGGAGATGTCTGTCGCATCCTTCATTAAATCCCAGAGGCAGATCTAGGGGGGCGTGGAGGGTGCACGCCCCCCCTTTCAGAGTTTCAACCTTTAGTCATGGGGCTTTTTGCTACTGTCCACGCCCCCCTCCAATCCCCCACCCCAAGATCTGTCTTTACTAGGGTAATATACTAGTACCTGTTTAAAGTGACAGTCATTATACCTGTGTCACTGTCCAGTATCAAAGGGGATTAGGTTATTTTGTGTGTGTACTATGTTAGGTCTCATCCTCAAACAGAGGATTACATCTTTTGTGGATGACTTTATTTATAAACTTTTGTTTACCAGTATATGTTTAAGCATGAGATACACACTTTACAAAACTGAAATCACTCACCCCAATTAATAATTTATTACTGCACTTCTATATTTCAGTTCTAATTTACTTCAGTATCTATGATAAGATTAAATTGCAAAAAAGGTTAAATTCCAAAATGTTTCATCCAATTTAATCAATTGGGTTACATGTTTTTAAAGAAAAACAATGAAAGTATAAGTTATTTTAAAACAAGCATTCTGACGCATGCATTTATCTCCCGCCATATAAATTAGATGTACTAAAGATAACATATTTTAACAAGGTGCTCTAAATGTAATACTTTTCAAGTTATAATTGATTTAGTGCATGATTTCATGAATTTTAATGCATTAAAAATTATTTAAAAAATTCATTAAAAAAATTTAGCATGTGAAAGCTCTCCAAAACTAGTGTATAAACAAATAACCCCAGTAGAAAATACCCAAACCTTTGTTACATGATGTACACTACTTGGCAGGACTTGTGTGCTATGTACCATTTAGTTAGTGGGCTTTTATACTGAGGTATTTTCTACTGTAGGTTTTTACAGAGGCTTTTTTCTGCTAGAAGTTTTTTCAGTTCGCTTGACCATCAGTATCAAATATAAAGTGTTTTGTTAAGATAGGCATTTTGCCCTCCCTGTCCCATAAAATGGACAGCATTTTGTCCCCTCCCCCTCCTTGCAATTTTGATTGGCGTTTGGTCCCCCAGTATTTTGTCCACCGACATTTTGTCCGTGCACCGTGTGATATGTCCCACTACAGAAAGTGCAAGTATGAAATATCCATACCCGCGACAACCCACGCCCCCCCTTTCGGGATATCCTGTATCTGCCTCTGAAATCCCCCAAATAAGAAATCATGATGTCTTTTAGAGATTTGGACTTTTCTTCCAAAACATTTCTAGAAAAAGCCATGAACCCATTGGGTTAGGATCAACAGAGTATACACAATTCTCTGACGTTCAGCACCACTTAGCAATAAGTTAGTATTGACTCATGGGGCCCATGCACTGTATGCACTGACTTGTACATTAATACCCCCTCCCCTCAAAGATTTGTACTTTATTTACCTGTACTGCGTGAACTCTGATTACAATCTTCGATTCTTTTGTCAACCTTTCCCTGAACATGACTTGGGCTCATCACTTTCGGCCGAGGATGATCTACTTGAAGCATGTTTTGATTTTTTACTCTTGCTTGATACTTTTACTTTACTTGATACTTTTTACTCTTGATACTTTCAATAAAACTGTCTGCATTTAACTCAGGCTTGTCGGGTGTGGAAGTTCTTGCTGTAGTCGATATCCACTCCTCAACTTGGTCCAGTTTCTGTGTCACCCTCTGTAATTGCTGCAAAATCTCTAGCTGCAACCGTTGTCTCCCTAAAAGACATGGGAAGCAGGTGAACTAACTGCAATGGCAGAATCTCGTAAATGTTCATTATTTGACTCCAGCTCAGCATTCCTTTTCTGACACTTCTTCCCAGTGGGAGGTAAATGTGTAGTTTTACAGTTCTTGCACATTTATTTGTGATCAGGCATCATTTATTTGTCATCAGGCATCATTTATTTGTCATCAGGCATCAATGTCAATGTCTCTGGAAAACAGTACACAGATGCTCAAGTCGCTAAGATTGGGTGCTCAGATTATCAGTTTGAGGCAGTATTCACCCAATTTGACATGTCATGACAAGCCATGTAAGAATCAAAATACATGTATAGGGTAGACCGTCCCTCTAAGGTTGATCAAATAAAGCCTGACACTGACAAGATGACCACAAAATCTTAGAAACACTTCAGAACACTGTCCGCTCTGAAAGATTAATCAATCTAATCAGTCACACTTCACTAGTCTCTCTAATATCACAGTAAAAACTTGTTGCAAGATTAACGATCATGTCATTGTACATATTTACACTATAAACTTTAAAAACATAAAATCATGAAAAAATAAAAATCCTTGTAAAAGTTCAAAATTCATGTTTGCCCTTCAAGCAATAGTTTCAAAGTGATGATGGCTGGGATCACAAACAAAGGGGTCAGATGCTTGACCAATGAATTCAAATTACTGTGTGGTTGCCATTGATAAGTACAGGGAATTCTGCAAACCTGATTATGTCAGGAAATGATTGTGTAAAAACAAGGAGCCCAGCATGGTACCCAGAACAATTGGATGACCAATTAATTTCTTTTCAGCAGCATTTGTTTGTCACACAAGTACTTTAGCAGTGATCTATGACCCCAATATTTATTGATTGCTTTTTAAGGGGTTACTCTTGCTGATTAACAGAACCTATGATCCTGAGTAGTTTCGCTTTTGTCTTTTCAATTTTCATTAAAGTTGCAATTATGTAGTTTACCTTAAAGTGAAAACAAGATTGTAAACCCTTAAGGTACACAGGCAACTGATTGCAGTGGGGCATGGAAAGATGTTGTGCCGGAGTTATACCAAATAATCAAGATAGTTTCTTAATAAATTGTTTTTGATATCTTTATTTAATGACTTCTTAAATTTAAGTCTAAACTACCAATTACAAACAAACTGGGTCTATTTCTCGTTTATAATAAGCATTGTCATTTATGGGAGTCTAACCCACACAGAAGTAACAGCATGTGATTTGATCCCTAACCAAGAAAAATGATTTATATAATGGGGGTGTCCCACTGGAGCCGACCCTATAACCTACTCTACGACTCTAGGGCAGTTGCAAAAGTCTAGAGTAAGCCCTTAACAGTTTGACTGAAACTAGCAATAACACTGAGACACCTGGCAACAACTACGAGGGCTTCTTTTCCCTGGTGCTGCTAGCCATGGTGGAATCTGACTCAATTACGGGTTAAGTGATTTTCAACAGCAACGATTTGAGGTAGAAATTGGAGGATGATACCTTGGGGCTTCTGAAGCATTGGGGGGCAAGGGCCAGAGTTAAACTAATTCTTTCTGAGTGATAGCGTTTTTGCCTTAATGCCATGGATGGTGAAACCCCACAGCAGAAGACAACTCACAAGGGAAGAAAGAATAGCCAGCTACAGAATATCTAGAGGCAGGAGCACATTTGGGATATTAGTGAACAGATTCAGGGTGCTATTTGGTACCATGGAGTAAAGGACAAATGTTGTGAGAGACATGATAAAAACACTAGGGTGGTGCAGACAGGACACCAACCCAGCACATGATATAGCAGCCTTACAAAATGAACAGGTGGTGTATGTACTAAATGAAAACTACAGGAATCCTTTGATGGAGGCCAAACATCAGTTAGACCTACTGAAAGACTACTTCAATCATGTTGGGGCATTGGCTGGACAGGATCTAAGATGTGTCAGCAAACAACCCTGGGGACAGAAGAAGCTGGCTTCAGTCCTTTTCCTGACTACCCAATTATTCCAAGAAATTTTATTCAAACTGATGTTGTTCAAAATTCAAACAAATTTCCAAACAAAGTCCAATCTATTTTCAACAAGTTTCCAAATTATTTTAAACGCCAAATCACAAGTCCCCTGTTTGAAAACTTCAACCAAAAATATCCCCCATTACAAGTCTCAATTTAAGAACCTTTGAAAGAAAAAACAAAACCTTTTTTCTAAGTGCAAGCTATTTTCAAGTCACAAATCATCAAAATCTTTGGGCAACCTCAAACGTTTCTCAAAGGTTAAAAGTCAAAAGGTCAGATCCTAAAGGTCAGAGTACTTCCCCCAATGGAGCAGGCCAAGTTTCATTGGCTTTGCCGCATTTCTTTTTTGGCCAGAGTTTTGGTTTTGGTTTTTAAACAAATTTTTTTCCTAAATTTAAAATTATTTAAGTCCAGTTTTGAAAGATTTGAAGTATTTTTAACTTCCAATTTTGTGTATGTTTGAGACCAAAGTGTTTTGTGTGGGGCGTTTTAATGATCCTTTTTTTAAACCAGCAGCTATTAATTGTCTTGGAAGATTTGGGTGGTCCTGAAAAGGGCCCATTGGAGGCAAGTGCAGTGGCTCTACTGCTGCTTCTGTTTGGCATTGGCTGACTGTGGAGGAAGCTGAGGCTGGGCTGGTGGCTGAGGTTCTTGCTGTTCTGTGATGGTTGGAGGAGAGGTGGCTTGTTGTTGCGGGTCAGGTGGTGAAAGTGGCTGTAGTGAGTCACTCTGTTGGTAGCTCATCACAGATTGAAGATTCTCATAGAAGCTTGATAGTCCTGATATGTTGTGTTGACTTTTTTCGTCTGTGGCAGAGACAACTGATGGTGGGTTGAAGTGCTTCACTGGGTCAATGTGAAGGTAAGTGGTCTTGAATGTCTGGCCTGTTGCTCGTTAACTACTTGAAAGGAAGTCAGCTACCTTCTGGGATGCTGCTTTCCTATAGTTGCCACTTGGCTCTGCTGAGTCTCGATACAGACTTGTGGAGGATCAGTGAAATATCAAACAAATATCAACCCTCCAAAAATACCTAGTTACCGACAAGTCAGTTAAAGTGGAAAATCCCCCAAACATTTTATTTAAGAAAAACCTGACTTTACAATTTATTGAAAACCATGCCAGTAAAATATTATCACTTGAAACAATTGACAAACATGCAGCAGATGGACATCAATATGATACAGGTCATATTTCATACAAGTTCAGTTAGATTATCAGAGATTTTATAACATTTTCAGGTAAACCTTTGCAAATAAAATTTCTTTAAACATATGCACTGTTGATGCACATTTTGCACAAACAAAAATATGCATATAAATGTACATTTGATACTAATTTTATCATATAATACTGTGGACATACTTTTGTTGAATTTCGTTTAGCAGATTTTATCAAATCCGTCTTCTCATCTACTTGCTATATTAGGACTTCTGCAAGGCTTCATTTTGCATTGTAAACCCAAATATACTTATCAATTAGTATATTTCAATAATTGACTGTAATATTTGTTCGGTATGTTAAGGTTTAAAACCTGTTATTGCCTGTTTCCATTATTGACATTTTATTTAAATAACAGAAACAGTTTCGAATAAGAAGATTTATCATGAATCAGGGGTTGGTTACACAAAATGTTTTAGCCTCAACTTTGAAGTTAATGCGCCTGGTGCACTGGAGGTTTTTTTCAGTCTCTAAGTTTTTTTTTGTTTTTTTTTCCTGGAGGATAGGTTGTATTGTATACAGATTACGTTAAGGAAGGAATTGATTTCTCAGTCACCTCCTGTCTTGTCCTAATCACTTCCAGTCTTGTCCTATTCACTTCCAATCCTATCCTATCATGAAACCTGCTTGTCCTCGTCACTTACGTCTTATACTGCCCATTTGCAATCCATTTCCAGCATGATGTGAGGTAAAATATGTAAATACATTATGTTAAGAATGAAACATAACAGTGTCAGTAATCAGTCAATTCTGAAATTAGTAAAAAAAGTTTTGCTGAAGAAAGAGGGTTGTCATGCGATAGGCTTATAATTAAAACTGATAACCATAATTAAAAAGATAAAATATCAGTGTTGTAGTTTGGTCATGTAATGTGATCCATATAATAAGTATTGACCTAGTTTTCTAATTGTTGATTGGCCAACACCCGATCCTTCTGTTTTCTAGAAAAATGTGTCAAAACTAGACTGGAAATACCGACTGCAAGTTTGGTCATCGTGAGTCGATAAACTTCTGCAGTCTTGTCAGTTTGTCACTATGGCTTGTGGCTGTGATTTGTCTGTCCTAACCCTACAGCTATGACTCCAAGTCATGTCAGGATCTAGATCCAGACAAACTGGATGTACTAAAGTCAGTACCCATATTTTTCGCATGTTTTTTTATGGATTTCTATCCCCATATCTGACTGAGCTAAACGACACTAGAGTCTGTAAGCAGCTCCAGTGGAAAAGCCCATAAGATTTTGCTCTTGGACTCTTTGCCCATTAATTTTTATCCACTTCAGAATTGTAAAGGGCTGAAACATTAAGCTTGAGCATATAGAAAACCTCCCTTGACTATTTGTTTCAATTTTTTATGTAGTTACAATGTTTACCTATTGAAAAACAGTATTTTTGGCTAAGATAAAATGCATCAAAGAAAAGATATATATCACTAATTATATGTTTTGAGTTCAAAATGAATGTTGCACGGCACAAATAACCACTGAGTTATTTAATTTGCTTGGTGTTAGTCTGACCTCTTTTGTCTAAGTCCAAATCTTAGCAAATTGAGAAGTCTTTCACCTAAGTCTCAGTCTTAGCCATGGACTTCTATAAGTCTGTGACCCTTTGTGAAATCTGCCCTCTGTTAAACATACCAATAATACACAATAAAGTATGCTTACCATGTATGATATTTATGCAATTAATTTTGCACAAAAATTGATTCATTGTAAAGTAGTCATCTGTAGTTTTCTACAAGTTGAGTTTTGTACAATTACAACTTATTGCAGCATGTACAAATCTAGGAACTGTACAAGTTGCAACTTGTACAGGCCCCATATTTTACCAGTTGAACAGTGCCTGCAAAATTAATCAAAGTAGGAATGATATAAAAAAGCTGTATGATTTGTCTAAAACATTACTAGGTGAAGTTAAGCAACCCAAACTTCCTGAAAGTGACTCAGATCAACTATTGGCCGAGACATTCAATAAATTCTTCGTTGACAAAATTCTTAAAGTTAGATCAACCATCAAGAACTCTTTATCTCAGCAAAATGTTGACATCAAAGAGTACATTCACCCAAACTTAGAAGTCGCTCTAAAGTCTTTTAAACCTGCGGATGAAGATGAAGTCAGAAAGATAATAAGAGCTAGTTCTAATGCTTCTGCAATCCATGACCCTTGCCCCAGCAGATTGATTAAGGATAACTTAGACATCCTGGCTCCAGTCATTATCCGTATTGTCAACAAATCCTTGGAAGAGGGAGTATTTCCATCCAACTTGAAGCATGCCAATATAACACCTCTGCTAAAAAGGAAAACTTGGATAAAGACATTTTGAAAAACTATAGACCTGTATCAAACTTGCCTTTCCTATCAAAGGTCATTGAAAAAATTGTTGCAGCTCGTCTCAGAACACATTTAGAGGTGAATAAATTATGGTGCAAAATGCAGTCTGCATATAGACATTTCCATTCCACAAAGTCTGCACTTCTTTGTATCCAAAATGACATCTTGTCTTCCTTGAACAATAAAAAAATAGTCGCCCTGGTCCTTCTTGACTTAAGTGCTGCCTTTGATACTATTGACCATGAAAAACTTCTTCATCGTCTAGAAACTAGATTTGGCATTAATGGAACAGCACTAGACTGGTTTAGATCCTACCTCTCCAACAGAAGTCAAGCAGTGAGAATAAATAACAGCTCATCTGAAAAGATGCATCTTAATTTTGGTGTTCCTCAGGGGTCTGTCCTTGGACCAATACTCTTCACTTTATATTATTGCTCCTGTGGCGGACATTGCAAATAAACATGGAGTGAGTCACATGCTATATGCAGATGATACTCAGCTATATGTTGAATTCAACAAAAGCTCAATGGCTGCATCCTTACAACATCTGGAACTTTGCATTGATGGTATAAAATCTTGGATGTCACAAAACATCTTGAAATTGAATGAAGAGAAAACTGAAGTTATTGTTTTTGGATCTAGAAAATGTTTGGAAGGAATGCCTTCTATTTCTATCAGGCTAGGAGACTGTACAATCACCCCGACAAGGTCTGTTCACAACCTAGGTGCCTATTTTGATTCACGGATGAACATGGAAGAGTTTATCATCAAAAAGTGCAGAGCCTGTCAATTACAACTTCATAAAATTGCTAGAATTCGTATATATTTGTCAAATGATACATGTTCCTGCATAATTCAAGGCCTGGTAACATCAAAACTAGACTATGCCAACTGCCTGCTTTATGGAGTAAATAAAGTGTTTTTGCACAGACTACAAATTGTACAAAATTCAGCAGCCCGAGTCATCCTCAAAATGAGAAAGTATGACCACATTAGTAGTGCAAGACAAGAACTTCACTGGCTTCCAATACAACAGCGGATTGCTTTCAGTATTCTCACTGATGTGTACAAAGCGTTACATGGCTTAGCACCAACATACATCACTGACCTAATTTTGTTAGCACAACCAGCAAGATTAACAAGGTCATCCAAAAATTTCAATATAGCATTTCCAGTCAAGGTTCCTAGATACAATTATGGAAAACGGGCTTTTGTTCATGCTGCTCCAGCTCTGTGGAACAATCTACCTGTTAGCATTAGACCTTCAAATTCACTGTTAGATTTCAGAAGACAGCTCAAAACATACTTTTTCAGACTTGCATACAATGTCTAGATCCTACAGCGCTTAGAGACATACTAAGTGATAAGCGCTATATAAAAATTATGTGTTATGTTATGTTATGTTATTTTAATGAATTTGTACTTTAGAATTCATAAAATCAGCAAAGCAAAGTGATGTTACAGTCACACTGGCGTAACTGATGCTTTTTTTTCTGATTTCACGCTTTGTTGGTGCAAACTTTGAAAACAGATGTGTAACTGTGAAATATCCTTAGAATTTCTAACCATATTTTCTGACAAGATTTATTCTTAATTTATGTATTCCACAACAAAGGGACTAATAAAGTATATTTCTTTTTCACATGATAAAACCAGTATCTTGGACAAAACCTTGGACAGTACACATAAAATGTACCTTATAAAATGTTGATCAAATATTTTAAAATCATTCTGTCAAAAACGTTTCTAACCCATATTTTCAGAATGCTTATCAAACCTTCACATTTAAACATGTCCAAACAAAGATGGCAGTGAGCAGGGGATGTTAAAGGACTTTGTCCAAATTGACCCACATGCAATCCCAAATAGTAAGAATTGGATGAGGGCACAATTTTTAAGCCACTATCTTACAATTTTAGACACAAAAATAATATTTGCATTGGTGAGCAACCTTAAAAAGGTATTGAATTTGACCTCTTACCCCATTATTATTCATATATTAATATGTTCATTTCAAATGTTTTTAACATCATTAAACATATAACATATGGTATACATAAAATGTTTATAAAACATTTGTATTATAAATGGTTTTTGTACCCATCATTTTTTTTTTTTTTTTGCAAACAATAAAAATTTATTTACCCCTTTGTAACAATATTGGTGCAAGACAACCTTGGGAGGGCGAGAGTAGCAAACCCTCCATCAAGGTGTACTTCCAGTGTCATTTCATACACAGTATGAAAAATGAAGTTTAGTATACTAACAAAAATATTTGATACTTTGTAGGGTGTTTGTTAAATTGATTTAATAAATGAAAACCCTGTTCACATGGTCTTAATAACTGTTACCAAATATACCATGTATATCAAGACAGATTGTTTTCTAAAATTAAGATAATTGAAAAGATTTACGAAAAGATAAACAATTACGAGAATGTTTTTAAATTAGCACATAAACTGTTTTTGTAAAACTTGTAATACAGTGTACATTCTAATTCACACAGAAGTGAAGCACAGCAGGATAGTCCCACCCCCAGTTAAGCCTTTTACTGCTGAAGTAGGGAAAACTATTCCGACTGTTTCACTTCAAAAAACCAATACATCCAATTAATATTTGCAAGAGCCTTTTCTAAAGTCATTTGAGAACAGTCTGACAGTTAAAATGAATACGAAGTACCAAAAATAAGCAGTTTTATAGCTATCATAAGTGAAACAGCATACATTTAATCATATTTTTCATGCTTTTTCTTTGGTTACTATCAAGCAATGAAGAATCAAAAACCTCTCCATAAAAAGATAACTGTTCTTTTATTGTGTTTGCAATATTCACTGATTTATAGTCTAAATTGTTCCAACTACATTTAGACCATGTACTGAAAATGGCATAACTCACAATAACTATACATATGTTTCTATTTTCACTTAAATAATTCTGACAAGGTATACCTAATATTATATGCTTAAGGGTAATATTTGGCTTGAGACAATTGCTCAGTAAACACCAAATATGTTTAATCCTTGGACAACTGTACAACAGATGACTAATATCTTCTGATTCACCACAGAAAGTACATTTTGTTGAGGAACTTTTCCCCCATTTTCCTAGCTTTTCCCCACAGGGCAGTATATTTAGCAATATCTTGTACTTAAACTCTGACAATTTTTTGTATCTGAGTGTCTTAAAATTGGTGAGATAAATATTATCCCAATCATTTTTATTTAAATTTCCTTTGCCACATGTATTCTGTGTATGGTCTTTCAGTTTTTTTGCCCAAAAGTACCACATACATTTCTTTGGAATTAATTTCATTCGGATTGAAAATTTTTGTCTTTGTGCATAATGTTAATTTTTGGTAAAGTGAAACTTGGGTAAACCTACATACAGTAGTGTCACAATGCCTTCGGGCATTTTTGCTGATAATGTTTTTCAATATAAAGACTTCACTCATCCAGTTAGTTTTAACTATTAGTTTCTGTAATATATTATGTTCTGATATAAAAGAGCCGTCATGTTCAACAAGATCTTTTACACATAGAAACCCACTTTCTAACCAGTTTTTGTAATAAAGACATTTGCCTTTTGATTTGAAATATTCATTACCCCACAATGGCTGTGACAGAATTTCTACAGTATTCAACTTGTTAATTGGTCTTATAGTTTTACACAAGTTATAAGATATTATAATTTGCTGATAGAAAGGTGGTACCTTTAAGAATACCCCAAACTCATCAATTTTGCGAAAGTTCATTTTTAGAAGTAGGTTTGTGGTAATAGACATTTTTGCAAGATACATGTTAAGTATTTCAGCTATTGAACTTTCTTCATTCAAAAGGTTAAAAAAAGGTTAAAAAATGATGGTTACAAAAACCATTTATAATACAAATGTTTTATAAACTTTTTTTATGTATACCATATATTATATGTTTAATGATGTTAAAACACCTTTTAACCTTTGTAAAATGTTACCTTTCAAACATTTGCAAAACCAGAAAATGTTAACTGGGTATGTACACGTGAATACTCGTTATTTTGAAACTGGGACTAGCTGTCTCATATTTATTCTTCACATGTTTGGACATGTTTGACAAAAACCATTTATAATACAAATGTTTTATAAACGTTTTATGTATACCATATATTATATGTTTATTGATGTTAAAAACCGTTTAACCTTTGCAAAACGTTACCTATTCAAACATTTGCAAAACCATAAAATGTTAACTGGGTATGTACACGTGAATACTCATTATTTTGAAACTGGGACTAGCTGTCTCATATTTATTCTTCACACCATAATTTATACTCCTTCTGGTTTTCACTTAACAGACCTGATTTATAATTGTAAAAACCAAAATCATCAGTATTAAGGCCATAGATAATTTGTTTGAATTTACTAGGCTTTGCTTAAGACATTTAAGCATTGTCCATACTTCGTATTGGATAGGATGTATTTTCAGTTTTCCCAGTGGCGGGGAGTTTTCAACAAGGATGGATAAAGTGAAAGTTAAAATTGGGGCTTTATTATCCATTCAGCAGTCAGGGTTATATTTGAATAAGTTGTCCATTTTCTTATTTGTGGGAGTATTACCGACAAAGAGGCAACAGGCTGTGATGAGTTCATCTAATATTGATTTTTACCTTCGATACAATTGGAATAAGTAAAGCCAAGCTAAATTTGGTAACCACTCCATGATCTCAATCGCCAGAAACAATTGGACAACTATGGCTTCAAAGTTATTATAACATTATTGCTGTACTCATTTGCATTAAGAATGCTTAAGCCGTTTTTTAGAATATTGTTTTTCTCGTTGACATTTGTGCTCAAAAGGTGTTTATATTATTATATGGTTACTAATACTAAGATACAAAATTGTTTCAAACCTTGTCTCAGTGCTATTCTGTAACTTGTTGGAAATGAATTATAGGTTTGAATTTAACGTCCCAAAACCTGGGTTCAAATCTCTTCTGGTCATTACCCTACAATTCACCAAACCATGAAAATACTCCTTCATCATAAAGTCTGAATCATTCTGCTTTGTTGTGTTAGATCAAAATTAAATAGTAGCATTGACAGTGATATTGACTTTACATTTACAATGGAGTGTGCTACACTACACAATGTGTGCACCTATCATACCTTTCAAGAGATATCAACAGAATACTGTTTTAAGTGCATAACACTTGCTCAATAAAGGAGCTTTTCTGTATTTCCTTTTTACCTTTCAGTAATAAGGCTTTACCTGATGGATTTGTGACATCGCCAATTCTCCTGAAAGATGCACCCACTGTTCAAAACTGTTGGAATATATTTGCTGCAGAGCATAGGCACTGCATTTCAACACTGAAAAGCATAGAGTACTTGATACAAAGCAATCTGATCAGATGTGTGTGCACTTCTGATGGTGTACCAGCCTCTTGGATATGCCTTCACTTTTCAGGAGCTGAAATGAGCTGGATACACACACCCAAAATACAGGGGGATGGGATTGTTGCCTAATGTTGGCATATATCTGCATGAGAAATCTAGAGAGATTGGACTGCCACTAGTACATGCCATAGTTCCTGTTGGAAATACTAGTGAAAACATGCATGGAGGTAACCATTCCAGGTCATGTTACTTCTACCATTATATTCCAAATTAATGTGCTCCCTGTACTGCTCTTAATTGTTTCTTTGTTAGTATGTTTACTTATATGTTGTTACCCTAAAACCTTATCAGGGGCCACGGTAACAGAGTGGTAACACTCTCACCTCCCACCTCTGAGGCCAGGGTTCGGTTCCCTCCACAGCCCCAAGTGTGAAAGCTGGTAATTGCTTGCTGTTGGTCGTCAGTTTACAGTACAGAACCCTGATGAACTGTATGTACTGGTTTCCTATGCCCTTCCAACTACCCATCATGATATGACCTGTACAGTCATTTAGAATGAGTTGGTTTTATACATTTTCTGTGTTATTTATTTCTTACCATGTAACATATATTAAAGTTGCAAAATATTTCTCTGACACAGCACAAATTTTAACCGGACAAACTGTATGTACTGGTTTCCTCTGCCCTTCCAACTACTCGTTGTGATATGACCTGTACAGTGTTGAAAGCAACGTAAAACGCCAAATAAAAAAAATTAAACCTTATCATTTAGAATGAGTTGGAATTTAACATTTACTGTGTTATTTATTTTTTACCATGTAACATATATTGAAGTTGCAAAATATTGCACAAATTTCAACACATTAAAAACATTTAACAAAGCCTAAGACCTTGTATTCATAAAACTTGCTGAGACCTAATCGATGTGTGTTTTATCAAATTTTGTGAATGATAGCACATAAATATATAAAGTGTTGGATCTATGGGCATGTTTACAACTTGTTTACTTTGGATAAATTTCAGACTGGTCTCAGCTTGATGTCAGATGAGAATATTTCAGTGAATAGTAAGGTGAGCTATCATACAGGAGTGTATATTATGTATTTCAAGCAATATGGGGAAAAAATCACCATTTATAGGTAATGGTGATATAATCCATCATTGGAATTAAACACAGTTACAAAAACACTACCATCTACCAAAACGTTTTTGCAGGATTTCGTAGCAGTGGAAACAAAAACAAATAAGATATCACAGCAGTTCCAGATTTGGATGTAACAAATGGCAGCAGAATTATGCATATCATATTTCTCTTTTTATAGGGGCCACGGTGGCAGAGTGATAACACTCTCGCCTCCCACCTCTGAGGCTGGGGTTCGATCCCCATCAAGGCCTTATGTGGGAAAGCTGGTAGTTGCTTGCCGTTGGTCGGCAGTTTACAGTACAGAAACCTAGCGAACTCTATGTACTGGTTTCCTCTGCCCTTCCAACTACCCGTCGTGATATGACCTGTACAGTGTTGAAGCGACGTACAACCCGAAATAAATAAATTATCTTTTTATAACCTTTCCATTTAGCAAAAAGGCACATATAATTGTCTTAGATTGGTGAAAGTTAAAAACTTGAAACCTTTTCTACACATATCTTTATTGCCCCATTAAACACGTTTCAAGGTGTTTGAACAGCTCTTGCATATCTTTGCAAAGAAATGACATCACAACACACACTTTGAAAATGAAAAAGAAAAAAAATACCCTTCAAAGGTTAAGTCTGCACAGGTGAATATATATATTTAAAAGGGATAAAAAACTACTGTTACTTTGCCTTTTGTGCTAGATAATGGTTGCACAAGATGCATTTATACTGGAATGTAATTTTTTTCCATGGTTCAGCAATGGAACTCAGTCCTGTTTTACCTCAATACTAAATTCTTATTTTTCATGAAAATATCTTAATTTATAATTATAAGCCAATGTTTTAGATAGCCAGGTGACACTTCAAAAATATTTTGTAAACTACTGCCTGTGGTCACAGTCCCCAAATCAAAAAAAATACCCTTTAAAGGTTGAATCTGTAAATGTGTGTATTTAAAAGGGATGAAAACTAATGTTATTTTGCCTTTCATACTCGATAATGGTTGCACAAGATGCATTTTATACTGGAATATATGTATAACATGAGATAAATACAATACTGATACTAAAGTAAAAAGAATTGCCTTGCGTTAGTTAGAGGTGAATGCCTGATATATTGCTGATATTTGTCAGCATATATTTCGACCCTCTCGGGTTAGAGCATGGTCTCATCAGAGGCCTAGGTAATGTTAAATCTGACCCCCTAAAGTACAAATTATAGCTCTGACAAGCTCCATCAGTATGGAGCCCTGCACAATACTATTATTGATTTTTTGGAACAATCAATACCCATGTATCAATTTTATGGATCATTTTGTGATTTTATTGATCATGGGAAGATTGACATAGTTTGTGTTCTATGTAATAAGTGTACCTTAAAGTGGTTGCCATAGTAACCTTAAACTCGAATTCACTCTGTCCCATTGCCTCCTTAGCGCCTTAAGGAGGTTAGGAGATGGTCAGGCTAACCAATTTAATTGTAATTATCAGATTTCATTTAATATACTTTTTCCATGTTCTGGCATATTGTAATAAAATTATACAATATTATACAAGTCATACAATATATATACAAATACCATACTAATATTAAAATATTATACAATTCATACTATATATATATATATATATATATAAGATAGTCCAAAAATATGTAAAAGTTCTTGGTATGAAGATATACTAAGATATAACATTGATATAGCATTAAAGGGTGCAGAATTACTTCCGGCAGAAGATAATTTAAACACAAGTACTTAATGCCACTTTTAAAATACAAAGAATATTGAAAATGACCTTATATGACCTCGGAGGTGAACTTGCACCCGAGCAGAAGTGGAGGCAATGCAAACTGCAAAAAGCAAAGGATAAAACAGTGACACAATTTAATGAAAAACATGCACATTTTGACTAGGGTCACACCAAAGCCCCTCTAAACTGCCAGAGAAAAAGGGACCCCCCTAGTTTACATTAAAATAACTGAGAATGTTTTTGAAGTTTCATGGAACAAAGTAAAGTATGACATGATATGCAACCCAATAATCCCTCAAACTCAACCACAGGAATAGGATACATTTACATAACATCTATGGTAGAGACAAGTGTAGAGGCTAAACTCTCACCAGAGACGTGGTCAGAGTGAATATACTGTCACCCACAAACAGAAAACCAGGTCCCATGGCACTTAAAGTCATGAATTGGAACACGAGAGGCGTACGCAAAAGTTGCCCCACACCCAAAATCATGAAAGGTGTGGTAGGTAGGATTCAAACCCAAGGCCAAATTGATGGATTTCAGAGCCTTTTTAACCCTGGAATCGGTAAGGGTATCAACCCATGAGAAGTTTAAATTTGAAACAATGAATTGGTGGCTGATATGGGGTATGATTTAAAATTGCTTTCAAAGCCCTGTAAGGACAAATTAAGGACTGTTTAGGCAGAGTGAGACATTGGACCTGGTCTCTGCTCTGCATAGTACTGCTCCACTTGTTTAACACTTTTTCAAATTTTTTGGCAAAGAATTTACCTATCAAATACCTGGTATAATCAAAACCATAGCATGGGGTGCAAGATAAGACAATCTAAAAATGCAAAAAGAGCCCACTACTGCTCTAGCAGTTGACTCCAGGAATTTTGACTCTAGCATGGAAGAGCTGACCGAGTGTCTCAAGTCTGTACAGGAGTGGATGGATGGTGACAAACTAAAACTAAACCCAGAAAAAACTGAATTTATCATAATAGGTCAAAAAGCCATCAGAGAGTCGCTTGCACCAAATTTCCCTGTTCCACTCCTCCAAAACAATATCTCTCCGTCGGTGGAAGTAAAAAATCTGGGTGTTATTTTCGACTCAGACAACTCCTTTGACAATCATGTTGCCAAGGTTTGCAGAGCATGTTACTATCATCTTCGTGATTTGCGACAAATTCGCAAATTCCTTGCAGTTGAGACAGCAATACTTCTGGCAAATGCTATGGTGAGTAGTCGTCTAGACTACTGTAACTCTTTACTCTATCGGGTAAGCAAGTTCAACATAGCCAAACTACAGAGTCCAGAATGCTCTTTCCCGCATCATCTTCAGACTTGACAAAATGAGTCATGTTACACCCTTTTTGAAAAAACTTCACTGGCTCCCAATTCAACATCGCATCCTCTTTAAGTATAATCTTTTGGTATTCAAGGCTATTAATCTTTCACAGGCCCCGTATCTCTCAGCTTTAATAAGATCCAGCAGTCTCACTCGCGGCAACAGGCTATCTATCTCCTCAACCCGCCCTAAGAAGCACATAGGCAGGCGTGGCTTTGCAGTAGCTGCACCAGCTGAATGGAACAAGCTGCCACAGACTGTCAGATCTCAGCAAACAATAGATGGTTTCAGAAGCCAGCTAAAGACCTACTTGTTTAGACTAGCTTACCCCCCACCTTAGTCATACCCTGGCGGGCGCTTTTTAGATGTCGACCCATGCCTGTCCCTGGACTCTCCCTTCTTGGTCTCAAGCGCATTAGAGGATTTGTATCAATTTTGCGCTATATAAATCCTACTCTTATTATTATATTATAAACAAGGGCTGTAATCAGGCAGCAGATATCTCAGACATTCTGGAAATAGTAATGATGTATTTTGACCATAGGGACACTGGATGATTAATTTGCAAAGCTCTGATGAAGTATTTCACTTTTGGATGCTCCAAGAGTGTGTAAGGTAATTTATACAATACAAAGTTGGCCTTTATTGCCCATGCATAATCATACAAACTGAGCCATTGTTATGAATTATACATTGTAGAAATGACAAGATAACTTAAGATAACACACAGTTGTAATATACACAAAATGCCTGAAAGATATTGAATATGGAACTGTGGGCATTACATATCTTGGGGCAAAAAGCTTGATGAAGTCTGGAGTCGGCTTGAGCCGACAGTGACATCAGGGCTTCAGTTTCTACAAAACAAAGTGTAGCATCCCTCAGTATCTTAATATGAAACCTATTTGGCTCCTGCCATACACATACTAAAACAAATGATGGACATAATGCAATTAATACAACACTACAATTCTGGATCTATATCCAGCAATTCGTGTGAAACTTCAAGCCATAGTGACTTTGTGTCCAAATAATACTTTTTGGGGTACGGTGTGTGGTGGTTTCTAGTGGACTCCAGCAGTGTTTTATATTCTGTTTGTGGGTCTTTTACCACAGTTGATGTTGACTCTTTCAAAGCATCTTTATTTCTATGTCACATACATAATACCTCTAAGTTTTATACAATAAATGGCACACACAAAATATGGGAATGCTGACGGCAGCTGTGGATTCCCAGATCTCCACTATGTCCACTTCTGCTTTGACTCACTTGGCTGCTTTTTATGAGAGGTCCAGGTCGCCACAATGACAGAAGTGAAATGCATGATTATTCCTTCATAGTTTATTCATGCATCTTGTAACAATTCACAAGTACAATCCATGTTATGTTTTTATAACTAAAACTCAGTCATTCTGGGGAAGTGTGAACTCAACTACTTAGTCCCCAGAATGTTAGTTGTTGAAATGTCAGACGGTACATCTCCCTCCCCCCAGCAGCAAGCTGGGTTATCTTGTCGGTTACTTTACAAAGACTGCGTCACCTAAGAGAGCAGGGATTGGCTAAGACTTTAATTAGGAGTGGCCCGCCATGAGTATTGATTTGTGTCTATGTTGCAGCCAACAAAAGCTATTTCTGTGGGATTGTTTGCCTGTTATTAAAGGATTTTGAGGTTTGTTTCCCTTTCGCAGTTTTACTTAAATTCTTGACCATTACACTGTGCAATGAGAGTCTGTAACAATTGTCATTGATCTGGTCTGCCCTGCCATCTAGACAGGACATCAGCTACTTGATTATTGGCCCCTCTAATGTGAACATAACTCAAATCCATTTCAGACACAGCCGCCACATCCCAGATATTGTGCCCCTGGGTAGGAGTCACAAGTTCACTCCTAAGCCCAGTCACCACTGCCTCATTATCACAATGAATGAGGACTTTACAAGAGTACCAGTGATGCTTTAATAACCTAGCAGCCAGAAGGATATTAACCATTTCTAGGTGAACTATGGTCCGATTTGACTATAGAGAGATGGTACACTAAGTTACCTGAAAGTCCACCAAAACCCGTTTGACAAGCATTAAGTTCAGGTGTGACCTTGACTGGCCTATGATCATGCAACGATGTTCCATTGTACTGGGGTAGAAATTTAGCAAACCATCTTAGGTCCCTATTGAAGTCTAGAGTTAAAGCAATAATTGATGCATATGAGCAGACCTCACTAAATCCAACATGTAAGTATGCATAAGAGGAGACCTAAGATGGATTGCAGTTGACACTTTGACACAACGTCCTTATTTAAGCCAAAACTGAACAGTTTTTGTGACATCATGTAACTTTACTGTAGGTATGGCGTAGTCAACTTTTAGCAGGCATAGTTGTCTGTGCTGTCAATGATGGTAAAACCTTTTTGGCATATGATGTATGTGATGCCATTGCTCAAATGCAGAAAAATTTGGCTGCCAGGACGTGTCCCAAATGGGATGCATATATTAACATAATGACCCTGCCATTCAAGGCACAAGAGGTCAAAGTCACCTGGATCAACCTTGATATGACGGAATGCACACAAAATATTAACTTTGTAGAGTAAGGCACCATGTCCTAACTTTTTCAGTTCAGTAGTGATATCATCGACTGTGGGAAAAGTCAGAGAAATTGACATCTAGGTAAGCATTTGTATCTATACCACCATTGACTGAGGCTCCTAAAGGCCAACTCAAGTCAATAATTACTTGAGACCTGTCTGAATTCGGTTTTGCCATAGTCATGAAAGGGAAGCAATCAGCTTATCTTTGAATGGACCCAGTATTGGTTTTTTCCTCAATATAAACTTTAATATCAGCCGACAAGTTAATTGCCAACTTATGGTTGCCAATTTAGCAATTGATGGGACAGTTCCTAAAAATCTAAGGGAAATCCAGTTGTAACAACTGTTGGTCCCAATACTGGGCCAAATTTTCTTTCTATGCCTATATGTTTAGTTGTGACTTGATGGGTGTTCTGACAATCGTATAATTTGGCAATCATGTTTCCCTGACCCAGCCATGTTATTCAAAGTGGGAAACGGCCAAACTCTAGCAATTTTTGTTCATCAATGGGTACAAAACCAAATTCAAACTGGGACTGTTACCACCATTTGTCTTTAATGCCACTGTAATTGATATCAAAAATAGGTGTACAATTTTGTTGTTTAACAAAAGTAATGTCCACACAGTCCTGATCACAGGTATCACTTTGGATGTTGTTATTTAAATTGGATGCTTTATGTGCTATGGATATGACCTTAGCTGTGAATGAATCACTAATATGACGCCCGATGTTATTTGGAATTCCATTTTGCTCACGTTGGGAGATTTTTTAACCTCAACCTTTTCATTGTCTTTCAACAGTCATCTGACTGTCAACCTCTGTATCTTTGACACATTACTGAAATCATTGTCAGTGGCAGTGTTCACACCACCCTTGATACTTTGACAGGCAACATTGATAACACATTTTTTAGTGTCACAAACAGATGTATGCTTACAAGTTTCACGAGAATCCATGTCATTGAAAGTGTTTACCTTACCCCACACAGTTCTACTTTTCACTGTGTTCACACTATTCTGACTACTGTAATACTTCTTTTGTTTTTCTAGCAAATAAGGCATCATATTGCCTGTTGGTGACTCTAGATTTGTAAATGAGTCTAACTTGAAACACATTGTCACTTTGGTTTCAAATCTGTCCATAGCACAAAATTCACCATTACTGGAAACATTCTGAGCTCCAGACTCAGCCAAGAATTCACTTCCAGACTCAGAATTTACATGATTCACTTCTAGATAGGTGTCCAATCCTAGTAGTGAGTAGCTGTCTGCTCGTTTTTTTTTTGCCTGATAGCTGCTTACCATTGGCCAATCAGAAAGCACAGATGTGTTTGTGTAATCGTCATGGTCCCTCTCATGTCTGGAAATTGTTACAAAACCAAGGTTTTTATCGTCATTTTGAGCCCAATTTTGCTTATTTGGCACATGTTTCTAAGCATTAGTCCTATGTATGCGATCAATTTGATCATCAACTTCCCATTGTCATGAGCCCGACTCCATCGCCCCCCTGCCAGGCAAAAATCTTCTATCAAATCTGAAAGATATGCCATCGTGATATCGCTATGCCCTCTATCACCTTCTTCAAAGACATTCCTACAAAACCCCTGGATCTATTGGGTCAGCAACAGCTGATTGTTACTCATAAGTTGCCTTGTGACTCCCCATAGAATGGCTTCATGTTGGCCAGTTTACTTTGTGCTTGACCTGCACATCAATACTACCACCTCTTTGAGATTTAAACTTTACACTATCTTTACCTGTTCATTGTGACATCTGATCTAGATTTCTAAACTTGTATCTACTTTTTCTGCAATGAATGAGACAAGAGAATTTTAAGATGATGACTATCACATTCATCTGAAGAAGAAGCAGTTAATACTTTTGATTTTTTTCTTGTTTTTTACTAGGCTTGATACTTTGAAGGAAACTGTACTTAATACAGATTTAGGTGTAGATCTCCTAGATGTTGCCGCCACCTGATCTTCTACTTGGTCCAGATGCTCTGTATTTTTTTGACTTTTGGACAATCTCCATTTGTAGCAACTATCCTCCCTCAAACACCCCCTGGACTAGCTGAGAAGCAGAACTAGGTCCTGCGATGGCAACATCTCGTAACAGTTCATTATCAGAGTGAAGCTGGATCTTTTTCTGCTGGCACTTCTTACCTGTTGGAGGCAAGTGTCTTGTTTTACATGTCTTGCACATCTGTTTATGATCTTGTATTGTCACAATTTTTACTTGTATTACGCTTCTAGAGATTACTTTTTATTTTTTTTGTCTCTGGACTGTTCATGAATTGTGGCCCATAGTGATGAGTATTTGAGGTGAACCACTTCAAGGCTGTGATGCGCACACCAAACCATGACTTAAGACAATTAAAAAGAGTAGTGTGGTCAATTGTGTCAAATGCAGCCAACAGATCAGATGAGACAAGTGCAGTAGGATTGCTACGTGAACCAGTTCTAGATTGCTGAGGATTGTCAAGATTGCTACTGTTGATATGTTGCAAATTCTGTTTGACAACTACATGCTCCACCAATCCTGACATGAAATATAGTCCTGATACCCGTCGATACTTTTTCAAGTCTTTGCTAGGAAATGATGCGTTCTTTATGAGGAGAGTAATAACAGCCTTCTTTAATTTCTGAGGAAGGACACCCTCAGCTAAAAACAAATTGACAATTTTTGTAACTGATGGAAGTAAAATATCCACACAATTTTTCAGAAGGCAAGTCGGCACTGGATATAAAAAGAGATGATTTTGTAGGGGAATTTCGATGATTTTGAGTATCTCATTCTCTGAGACCTCATTAAAGTGAGACAGCGTGGGAGGTGGACATGTTCCATTAAAACAACACAATTTAAAACAAGGCACACTCCCAGAGATAGGATGGACACAAATTCTTAATTTAAGCAAGATGCTTGTAACTTGCAAATGTTTGTGAAAAGCAGAAGTAATAAATATGAACATATGACGCTATATTATGAAACCAGATGGAGGAACTAGGGTCATTGTGGATTTGTCCTGGCCTATAGGTGCTAGTGTAAATAATGCTGTACCAGATAATTATTTTGATTTTTTTAAATTTCAACTAAAATATCCAACTGTTGATAATATTGTTCATAAAATTCGACAATTAGGTCCTGATACCTTACTTTATAAGATAGATCTACAGCGAGCATTTCGCAACCTCAGGGTTGACCCTTTAGATTATAAAGCATTAGGTTTACGTTGGCGTGACGTCACATACGTCGACGTTGGGATTCCCTTCGGCCTGAAACAAGGTGCGGCTTCTTGCCAGTTTTCCACCGACGCAATTACGTACCTAATGTGGACGCAACGTCATTTTTGCGTCAACTATTTGGATGACATCATTGGGGTTTCCCCTCCCCCCAGGCTAACAGTGCCTTTTCTACACTTATGAATTTATTAGAGGCGTTAGGTCTCCCTATAAACTTTAAGAAAGTTGAAAAACCACAAAGTAAAATTACGTGTCTTGGTATTGATATTGATGCAAGCAATGGGATATTAACAATCCCAGACAGGAAAATGGAAAAAATTCGTTTATTATGTACACATTGGAGACAAAAAACATGTGCTACAAGAAAGCAATTACAAAAATTATTGGGAAATTTACTGCACATACATAGATGTGTTAAACCCGCAAGACTGTTTACCAACAGAATGCTCCAAACTTTACGTACCTGTCCAAAAAAGGGTTCCATACCTTTCAATAATGAATTCTTGAAGGATTTAAACTGGTTTTCTAAATTCTTGAAGAGTTTTAATGGTTCAGTAGAAATCCATACAACTCAGGAAACTGAAAATATTGTATACGTGGACAGTAGTTTACAAGAAATGGGAGCTTACTATAATGGTCAGGTTTACAGTGTTCCTATTCTGCAGACGTTACGTGATAATATGTCAATAGTACATTTTGAAGCAGCAAATATTGTGTTGACACTAAAATGTTGGGGTAAAGTTGTAAAAAATTTTACCATGATCATATGGTGTGATAATTTTGCAGTAGTGAACGCCTTTACCCATCATAAGATCAGAGATGTATTTCTCATGGCATGTGTATGCACTGTATGGTTAATTTGTGCTGAGAATAATATAAAAATTCAAGTGAAACATATTAGAGGCATACAAAATACCTATGCTGATATCTTGTCTCGTTGGTCATGCTATAAAAATAAAAATTTGGTACATGTAGAATATTTGAAAACATGTAAATGGATGTTTCCTAACCCCTGTGATATGTTACCAGACTTTGACATTTAGGGGGGTATGCCCCCCTGTCATATACATCAATACTGCTGTTGCCTTTACCTTATAGGATGTACTCAACTACGATGGCTCCACTCCCAAGCTATACTCAGATGTACAAGTGGTTTGCGACCAAGGACCCAGAGGACCTACCAGGCGGCCTTCCAGCTGTTTTTGGCGTTTGCAGTGTATATGAATGTCGTGGATCCTTGGACTGATCATGTGATACTGGCATATATGGAACTTTTAGCACAGAACAATTTTAGCTCTGTAACTGTTAAAAACCACTTATCAGTACTGAGTCATTATTTTCAATTATACAGCTGGCCTATTCAAGGTCTGCAAAGTCGTCAGGTGTTGATGTTTGTCAGGTCTTTGAAATATAATGGTCTGGTTAAACCAAAAGTTAAAGGTGTATTGAATATGGTTATGTTACAGCAACTAGTGGATTTGACCCTTCAGAGGTTACATGCAGATACCCTGGTGCCTTTATATTTATTGTCATTTTTTGGATTCTTTTGGTTGGCATCTCTTGTACCCCCCTCAATAGGGGCTTTTGATGATTCACGTTTTCCATTAGTACAAGATTTAGTATGGGCTAAATCAGGCCTTCACTTTATTTTAAAATGTTCAAAAACTATGCAGGCTTCGGGTCAATTTAAAGTTGTCCAAATTCCAAAACTCCCTGGAAGTTCTTTATGTCCAGTAACTGCTCTGCAAAAACTTATAAAAGTCATGAAGCTGCAACCACAAGACCCACTGTTTGTGATTCACCATAATTCTGAAGTACAACTACTTACTACTTTTAAAGTTAGGAACCTTCTTGCAAAGTCCATTACTGATATGAATTTAGATCCCAGGGACTATGGCTTCCATATGTTTCGAAGAAGTGGGGCAACGTTGGCTCATAATTTGCAAGTACCTTTGCCAAATATTAAACAACATGGGCAGTGGAAAAGTGAGGCCATTTACACATATCTGAAGTCCACTACTACTGCTGATGCAGTTGTTCCATTAGCATTTCAACAACATATAGTAACCTAAACCCTACCCCTACACTTTGGGCTTGGTACATTTCATTTATTATTTTATATTTTATCAATATTAATTCAGATGCTCACAGATTCATATGAGTAGTAATCTTAGTTGTATCATGCTAATTCTTACAGAATCACAGATTTCTTATTGAGGTCTTACTTATTCTTACTTGACTTAGCTGTATAGTGTAAATGGTGTATAGTTGATTAATACTCCTTGACAAGTTTACATATTACCTTGGTAGTGTGCAAGTAATATCTTAGTAACTTTAGAGGAATTTGTAAATATTCTAACTATATGTAACTAATGAAGTAGAAGTTTTAACTAGCACTAGGTGCTGTGATACAGTTATGTAAATGCAGATAGAGCTGTTCATCAAAGACAATGTGATTACAGTGCTAGATGATGGTTAAGACGTGTAGAAACTAACAGGTGTTTTATTGTTAAATTTTAAATGTAACTAATTTGTACTAAAAAGAATAAAGCCCAAATGTGTTGAAAAAAGTACTTAGTTCTCTATGAGTTCCCTCCAAAAACACTGTATAGGTGGCGCGTATAAAGTAGCGCACAGTTTCAGTGTTGGGAGGTGACCTAATAAATTGTGTACAGGGTTAAAAGATAGGTACTTTATGGTAAAGCCAGGAATGAGGTTACAATTTGATTTACTCAATACCTGCACTCTACACAAGGTGTGGTAGTGCTTTGTAAAATTGGATTAAATATCTCAAGGGACACATGGTTGGTCAAGGTTGTCTAGCTTTTAGTTCACCTGGTTTCTGACCAGTACTTTCTGTCTATCAGTGGTCTATATAAACTGTGACATTTAGTAAACTAGTGTATTGTGAGGGTTGTCAAACTACTGTTAGTGCTTGATGAAAGTCCCTCCTCCTCCCCTTGTCACCTCCAGGTCCTGGCCTCAGGCCTCCCTTGTTTATTGTTAGGGTAATAATATTACAATTTATTATCAGGTACATTTCATTTATTATTTTATATTTTATCAATATTAATTCAGATGCTCACAGATTCATATGAGTAGTAATCTTAGTTGCATCATGCTAATTCTTACAGAATCACAGATTTCTTATTGAGGTCTTACTTATTCTTACTTGACTTAGCTGTATAGTGTAAATGGTGTATAGTTGATTAATACTCCTTGACAAGTTTACAGATTACCTTGGTAGTGTGCAAGTAATATCTTAGTAACTTTAGAGGAATTTGTAAATATTCTAACTATATGTAACTAATGAAGTAGAAGTTTTAACTAGCACTAGGTGCTGTGATACAGTTATGTAAATGCAGATAGAGCTGTTCATCAAAGACAATGTGATTACAGTGCTGGATGATGGTTAAGACGTGTAGAAACTAACAGGTGTTTTATTGTTAAATTTTAAATGTAACTAATTTGTACTAAAAAGTAAAGCCCAAATGTGTTGAAAAAAGTACTTAGTTCTCTATGAGTTCCTTCCAAAAACACTGATGATACCCAGCAGTCATACATAAAATATCAATTGGGGTAATTGAGACCAGTGAAAGTATCAGGTGCAACCACGGTAATCTGGTAATCTGAAACACCCAAGCTTACCTTATAGGAGAGCTTCAGCACAGGCCTCTTTCATTGTATGTATTATCATTCACGACTACAAGTAAAGGCATATTAACAAGTGAATCACTGTTGTCTTTAGGTGACCATAAGGTCAATCAGTAAATTTTGGAGTATCGAACTATACTCATGAGGATTTTATCTGACTGTCCTATGGGAGTCAAACCCACACAGTGATCAATTTTTATGCTTCATTATCAAAACTGGCTACCTACTAAGACCTCTGATTTATTGTCTTAATAGTATGCTTTGTAAACATGATTGTAAAAGTCTCCTTTTTATCTCAGGACATTTTTGTTAAAACACATGCTTTATTGTGATAGTCAAAGTGTGTGGATTCTGATTTCACATGGAAATAGTTTGTCTTGGGGTTTCGTTCTAGGCTGATTGTCTGCATTGTGAGAGTTAAACCCACTACCTCAACTGAAAAAAACCCATTGACTCCCAGTCAGGTACAGGGTACAATTTAAATTAGGCCTCATTACATACCAAATTCTCAACCCAGGCCAACCAGTTTACCTAAGAGAATTTATGCACCCCTACACCTCTTCCAGAAATACAAGGTGAAACCCCCACTTTCGACTGTAGAATTCCAAAATCAATCAAACACTTTTCTAATTCTTTCAGTCACTATGCCGCAGTTCTATGGAACTCTTTCCCCTTCCAAATAAGAAATAACCCCTCTGTCGCATCTTTCAGGAAACATGTCAAAACCCACCTTTTCATTTCCATTTTCCCAACTTAGTCTCCTTTGCTCTTGGTCCCCACAACTCCATATCACTGACCATATATGGAAAGAGGGGCCACAGTGGCAGAGTGGTAACACTCTCGCCTCCCACCTCTGAGGCCGGGGTTCTATTCCCGGCATGGCCTCAAGTGGGAAAGCTGGTAGTTGCTTGCCTTTGGTTGGCAGTTTACAGTACAGAACCCTAACGAACTGTATGTACTGGTTTCCTCTGCCCTTCCAACTACCCGTCGTGATATGACCTGTACAGTGTTGAAAGCGACGTAAAACCTCAAATAAATAAACTGACCTTAAGTGCCTCTAGACACATTTATGATAAAGGATTTTTGTTAACTAGCGAACTGAGTTCCCCTTTGTGGGGAAGATAGTGCGCCTGCAAAACAGTAGATTGGATTAGATACAGGTAATGGCTTCTGGTGAGATTCAAAAATGGCTAACCATAAAGACCTCTGACTTGCCGTTCAAATGCCATTGTAAACATGCTTGTGAAAGAATCCTTTTATCACATTACATATTTGTTGAAACAAATGTCTTATTATAAAAGTCAATGTTCATTGATTCTAATTTCACATGGAAATGGTTTGTCTTTTTTGTGTTTGCAATATGAGTATCAGAGTAGGTTTTTATCCACTTGCAAAAACAGATATGCTCTATTTCTTCTTTCTCTATTTCCAATAACTAACTTCTCTGTTTTATTCTATAAGAAGAAGAGCATAACTGGCCTCTATAGACTACAAGAGAAATAATTAGAATCGCCAGGGAAGTGTATCAAAGATTTGTGTATTGCTTCTCATTACATAGCCAGTCATACTAGAGCCTGCCCTCAGCTTATGTGACTTATCACGGCCAAACCCATACAGGTGACAGCCTGTGATAAAATAACAAAAAGGCGTTCACATAATCTTACAAGTAGTCTTTGATATTTTTAGACTTTTCTTTCCTTTTCCCGAAGCTGAAAAACAAATTGAAAACTATATCACATGATATTGCACTGTTGAAAGACAGATGGTGTGGCCAATTGATGTCCATTATGACCCGCCTTAGAGATTGGGCTTACAGAATAGTTAATCAAATATGCTAAAGTAAACATTCTCTTTATATGGCAGTTCCTTCTTTAAATACAATTCAAGCTGTAATTGAAAACATTCTTCCTAACGGGTGAGTTTTTACATCAGTATTATTAACAAGTAGTATTTATTAATTTGCAAGATGAATTAATACTATTGCACTGTAATACTATCAGTATTATAAACAAGTAGTACTAATTAATTTGCAAGATGGATTATTACAAGGAAGAAGTGGTTAAACTTTAGTAAAAGATTTGGATCATATGCTGGATACAATAAAATCTACCGAATTTTCAAAGATCACATTTTCAAAGTATTTTCAATGAATGTGGTTTCTAGTTGAATATACTAGCACTAATGACCATACCTTCATATTTTGTCAAATATCCAGATAAGAATGTGGATAAAAACTCAACTTTTCAGGATTTGTTTGATTTGGTTAGGGACTGAGCAAAAGAAAAAATAGTTAAATATTTGGATGAGCCAGATCACAGTGTCTCTACTTGTGATTATGACCAGATGTGACCATGACAATATGTAACTGACAATATCTATATACAAATGATAACACCCATATGGGATTATTATAGTTTATTTCTAATTTTTTTCTACCATTATGTACAATACTACAGTCATCTTTATAAATTAGGGTCACCTTAAGAGAGTTAGAAGAAGCTGAGTATGAGGCCACCTCAAAGTAAAGATTACTTGTTAAACTACTTTACTGTCACCATAAAGTCAATATATCAGGAGAAATTACTCAGTATAAGATGAGCATTCAAGCTAAGGTGGCCTAAAACGACTAAAATGAAGTTTACCTCCTACTTATAGCCAAGATAAGGTGACCCTAATGAAAAGAATTACTAATACTGTTAATAATAAAATGTATATCTATATGTATCTATATATGTCAATAAACGAGGTAGATGCCAACCTCCACTAATGCCCAAGTAGGAGGTAGTAGAAGACAACAGGGCCTGGATTGCATCAGCCACCTGTTGGGAAGCATTGTGATCTTGAACAATATAACTCCACACACAATCAGACGTCCAGGTGCCATGACTCTGGATATTTTGTAGTGATACATTTGAATTGAATGCTAGAGAGGTACCTGAACCCCTGAAGGTGTGGAGAGACATTCCAAAGTCCTGCAAACCTAAGTCTAATTAAGACTTGAGCAAAATTACGTCTAGTTTGAGTATCTGTCAATGGTACAAATTGGGCTTTTGCATTTTTGATTTGGAATAATGGAGTATCCTGATCACCTGGAGTTAACATTAACAGATTTTTAACTGCTGAGACTGGATAGAGGAGAGAATGTGAGAGAAGTGGTAACTTTACAAGAAGCACGTTACTCCCAGTGAATTGTTGATTTGAAATACGTAAAAACAAAAAGAAAAAACCCAGATATATGGCTTTATAGATTTGGTCCATCCACATGCTATCACACATAGCTACAATATCCTTTAACATGTCAATATCAATGTCTTTTTTATTTTCACCATGAATCAATTTGTCATTCTAAGAGATTTTTGAAACAATCTGATTCTTTGATCATAAAAGGAATTGGTGGATACACCATACATAGCCAGGGTTGTTTTAACGGCAGAGATGTAGTTGGAATATTTGAAGGGGATAATGTAAATTTTTTGGTATAGGAAGCCATGGTGGCTGGCCTGAATGCTTGCTGAACTCTGCCTGCAGCCCTGGAAGCTAGATATGTCGGTGTTTGGTTCAAACCTGTTATATGGACCAGTCTAAATTAGCAAAATGTTCTAAGACATGCAGCCAGGCAGGATTCTGTAAATATTTTTCAAGACATTACCTGGATTTTTAGTGATATACCCGCTTGATAGTAAATCAGCAATTTTGTTGTGTATACCCAAAATATGCATAACCTGTAAGTCAATGTCATTTTCAAAGATATTCATCATGATATTCCTAGCAATTGCAGCTAATGTTAAGTCTTGTGTTTTACCCAAATTTAAAAATGAAACCACTGCTTGGTTGTCACATTTTATTAAAACTTATTTCCCCAAGTTTTATTTCCAATTTTTTCCCCAAACTCTAACAGCTACCAATATATTTAGCATTTCGAGATGAACTATTGAAAAATGTTGACAATATTGTGGAATATGTATCACATATACTTGATTCATATATACCACTCCTAAACCTTGCAGACAGGCATCTAATTCAATGGCAGCCAATGGTAACAAAGGCTGTACCATTAAATTTGGGCAAAATTTTGTTCTTTATGAAAATGGCTCTCAATGTATCAAGCATACGATTTAAGAAGGTTCTGGATGTTTAACACATTTTGAAATATATAATAAGCAACCTAGCAAAGATTGGAGTTCTTTTGTACATTGTGATTTATCTGACCAGTTGTTACACATACACATTATATTGTTAAATTTTTGATCAGGGACTGAAATGGTAAATTCTTTGGTATTTACTTCAACCCCTAGACAAGTGACTTTAGTGGTAGGTTCAACTAATTTTTTTTAAACTGATATCAAAACCGATTTTTCGAAGTAGGTCTTGTAGAGTGTCAAAAGATGGTTTTGTTGTGGACACATAGCCTTTTCACTTCATAACGAAGCAGATGGCGTCACTGAGGCACTGAAAAATTACGGATCTGTGCCTGAATCTGAATGGCAGACAGGTGTCCAGAAAGTAGTCCTGGTGCCTTAAACCGAGAAGGAAATAATCCCTGGGATCCATTTTTACATATCAAAAGGCTCTACTGATATCTATTTTATATAAAAGTGATCCTTTGCCTAGTTTACTTACTTTATCTGTGATCAGATTAATGGAAGGTAAAGTCAAGATGAAATCAGTACCTAAATATTGGTCCTTACTGATATTTGAGTTAACTGCTTCATCATGAGAAAAACTTAAGTCTATTATTACTCTTCAATGTGGTGCCCCTGGTTTGTCCCTTGTTATGAATGGGGAAGTGTGAAGGTTCTCTAATGGGGGATTTTGAAAGGGCCATGGATTGCACCATGCTGAATTTCTTCGGCCAAATATGCTTCAATATACTTTGGAAAGGCTACTGCTGAGGCGTGATTTTTGGTATTTTTGCCTAATTTAGAATGTCTATCAAAATCCAACTGAAAACCGTATCTGATTCAAAAGGGCAACTGTTGATCCCAATAATCTTGTAGAAATTCCTGCCAAATATCCGGATTCAGTTGGGAAGGTATCTGTATCTGGGTTGACAAAACAATTAAATGTCTCTTGATCTCTTGTGATGTCATATAACTTTATCGAATCCGAGACCATGTTGATTTTGTTATCGATTTTGGAAGGACAAGAGGACTTAATGGTATGAAACCAAATTTACCCTCATTCTATTGATCCCATAGCTGGAAAGTATCTCCACTAGCTTGTTTTAATTTTATTTTATTTTTACTTTTAGTCTGCAATGCTAAATCATATTTGTCATCTAGCATGTTATTTTCAGAGTACATTTTTGAATGTTTTTGACAGTTTTTGCCAATATGTTCACTATGGTTTTGACGAGTTTTTTAACAAGCTTGTGAAGCATGACCTATAATCAGTTTACTGGGTACTCTGGCCACTATGTGCTGTGTTTGTGTATCCTTCATACTCTTTAGTGAACTTTCAGGCTGACTGTCTGTGACAGTGTCAACACTATTTTTTCGGCCCTCAACAGAAGGGGCAAGTAGTGCGAATCTACTTTTGGTTTGACAATGGAAGGTGTCATACGTTTGACTGACTTTTGGCAATGTTTTCAAACCTGTGATATTTTTAACTCTTTTGCACATGTTTGGCACTTTGATCATTTTTCATCACTGAAGAGCTGACTGGGACAACAGTATGTTTTTGCACCAAAACTGTGGGTTTGAACTGTCTTTTGACTACAACTTGGTTTGACTGACTTTGACTTTGACCTTCAGGGTCATTCTTCACTTTAACTACTTGAGTCAGCCATCCAGTTTGAACTACAACCATTTTTCAAATCCTTAGAATGCACTTTTCTTGTATTACAAAACTTTTGAACATTATGACAATTATTAACAAACATCTGCACTGCCTTTTGGCAGTGCCCTAATAATTTTTTGCTGGTTTCACTGAAACTCGATAATCCTTATCCATATGCTTGTATTCTTTACCCATTGTAAAGCAGGTGGCACATGTTTATAAAAAATACCCCCAGTTTAATAGTCTTTAATAGCTGTCTTTGTTTCAAATTTTGACTTGCTATGAGTGGTACTATTTTGAGGAGTGAATCTTTGCACATGAGCACGGCTAATTGTATCAATTTTGGTGGTCTCAGACCATTCAACCTTTTCCTCTTCCATCCTACATAGCAAGACAGCATGTGATGCTTTTGCAGACTGCCAACTGAAATCATTGGCATCTTCCATAATTTCACTTAGGTAGTCAATTCAAGCATACTATTTTTTTGTATCAACATTACTTTCCTCCCTAGCTATCATCGTGCAACCTGACACCCATTGACACCAGCTCAGATTTTCATATGAAATTTTGCTTTTGTTATTTCCCACCAATACAAAATTTTGTGGCCATGGTACCTGACTTTTGACAAAAACTGTATCATTTCCACCTCTTTGTGATTTTAACTTACCTGATTTCTTCAAGTCTGTTAAATGTTTTATGAATCGATCCACTTCAGCTTGTAACGCCCCCTGCAACACTACCACTGACAGTACCACCATTTGATCCATCTGGACTGGGGAAGCCACTGCAGGTGTCACGGCTGTTGCTGGTGACCTCTGGTTGACCTCTGCAGTATCTGACTCTGACATCCTCTTTTCCATGGCAGTCATTCTTCCTCTCAGGCTTGTCAACTCTGCTAAATTCTGCATATTCAAGTCATTATCATATGACTGCCCAGGCCCCCCACTAGCTGTGGGTAACATATCACTCTGACTATCACTGTCCATATGGGCATCAACAAACGGGCATTTACTGTTTATAGGTCTCTTGTGCATGTCTCCACATTTTTTACACAAAAATTCCTTTGATGGCATTGTGATTTACTTTTTATGTGATATAATATGTTTCTGTGTCTGAAACTTAATGTAGATAGCAACGTGTTTTGATTAATGAGAGATCACACAAGTGAATGAGTTTCTAGTGAAGGTTGAGCCAAAAAAATTATCTGTCAGACCGAATGCATGGCCCCATAAGACGGCACATTCATGTTAATACAAATTAATTTATGAATAAAATGATTTGTTAATCAAATATATTGGTTCACAGGCCAGAAATTAATTTAAATATGTGCTAAAAACCCGATTAAAAACTTCAACAATACTAAAATAAATGTAAAATGCAGATTTAGATAAAATAAAATTAAAATAAACTCATTCTTTCAATGTGCCTCCAGCATCCCAGAGCAGGTATCGCATTAAGCAGAGCACTGAATCCAGAATTTATGCTCAGCAACAACAGCAACTCCTCCTTTAGTAAGAACAACACGTGTAGCCAGATAAAAATTCAACACTGAGGGCAATTGAAACTTAAAAGTTTAAAAGTCCTGGTTAAAAATTTGTTGTAAAAATACATGCTGCCCCTTTGACTTTGCAGTGTTGAATGAAGGTTGCCAGGAATTTGGCGCCAGAATAAATCACCAATACATCAATACCTAATCGAAGGAATTGCAGAAACAAGAAACTTCTTTAGTGCAGTGCACTGAATAAGGTGGGGCCTGTTGCTCCACCTCCCCAAACTATTTATAGACAAAAATCTGCATGTACAAAAGTGATATTAAGGTTTGAAATTGTAAAATAACATTTTTGAAAAGGAAATATGTCACCAGCAATATAATTTGAGTAGAATAAAGCAAACATACTGGTCACATTACACAGAAAGCAACTGTTGATATTTGATAAACCAGTCGAAGCTTTTCTTCAACTAAGTTTCCCCATGTAAAATCCAGAGTTTCAGACTTGAATTAGACAAAAAGGATAGGGTATAATCCCATGACTGGCTAAGACAAAAGACATGTATAAAACAGATCTGGGACGGATCTTCACAGCTCTGAGGGCTTCTTTTCTAATGTTAGCCCTGGTTGACATTGAACACTGATTCCTTTGGGTAGATGTTGGCTCCAGTGAATCTTTATCCGATGGACAAATTTGTAACCACTGCATGCTGAGGAAAAAGATAGAGGATGGCACCTTGGGGTTTCTGGGGGAGGAGGGCCGCCTTTGAATTGTTTCTTGCTGCTTAACTACCCTTTTAACTAAAAGCCATGGCTAGTAAAACCATACAGCAAAAGGCAACTGAATAGGGGAGAGAAAATCGGAAACTACAGGATCTACAGACACGGGGCTTAATGGAGAATGCATTTGATATCTCACAATGGAGCCATGGCCAAAGGTTGTTAGAGACATAGTATTAACATGTATTATGTTGCACGACATCAAAGTATAAGGACACATCAAGGAGGAAGGAACCCACAAAAGTCACAGGATGACCTGGAAGCTGAAAATGAACAGTTCATATAACAGATATTTACAGGAATCCCACAAGAAGGGATTTTTTGCCTGTGCAAAATAAGAGAATATGTGACATGAGAAGGATGGAAGTAGCTGGTATCTATCAGCCCTTTTCATGACCATCCAAAAGTTCTGATTTAAAAAAAAAACATTCTCCTACGTATTTCCAATAAATTTCAAACATGTTTTCCAAAAATTTCTGCCAAAAAATATTTCAAGAACTCTTTGTATTAACGCAACACATTTGAAAAGTTAGAAGGTTTTCATTTGAATTCTTTCAAATCTTTCTTTAATAAAGTTTCACTATCCTTTTTGGCAACATCTTAAGAAAAAAAAAGAAAAAAAGTTTCAAAGTAAAATGTGAAAAAAGAAAAATGCAAGAAAACTCAGTTCTGTCCTCACGCTTTCGCTCACTCACTAATATCTGTATTTGTGTGTATGAAGGGGATATATTTGACAAGAGAGGGTGTCCTGTTTTGTATTGTTTTTAAGCATACAGCTTATTAGTTGCCTTTTTGGATTATTTGGGAGGACCAGTGGATAATGCAGTGGAAGTCCACCGCGGCTGCTGTGGGGACTTTGATGACTGCTGTGATACTTCTTGCTACTGGGTGACGGGAGGAGGATATGTGGTCTGTTGATGCTGCTGTCTTGTTGGTGGGTATAGTTCTGGTATGTTGATCTGCTGTTAGAACAGAAAAATGGCATTCTGTACCTTCCTGGCCATGTTAGATTTGACTCTTTCTTTCTCTTGCCATCTGGGATATCTATAAGACATGTTTTGTTCATATCACAGATCTTAAGCGGCTCAGAGAGTACCTTACACATGATGCTGCTCTTTTGGCTGCAAATGCTTTGGTTGGAAGTCGACTTGACTACTGACTAAGACTCTCTCTGCCCTTGATAATTACAAGATCTGCTGTTGTGTGCAGCTGTGTAGCCACATCAGAGATGTGTATAAACCATGTAAGTCTCTTTAAATATAATGTAGAGTACCAATATTGAGGATCTCTGGTGCTTGCATCTGAAAGTCATGGGGTGTGTTATGTATAAAGTTATACATATATACAGAATTAGTTTAATTTGTTTCTAGTTGTTATAGATCACACCTTGTCCTTTAAACTTGTAATTGATGAAATACCATAATTCATTCAATTGACACCCAGGGAAATTCACTTAATTATGGGGAGGCCCCAGATAACATTCTACCATCTGCAAAACACTAGAGAATACTCATAAAACATTAACATGATGTTTTTACTTTGGGTGAATACTAATGTAACAGTGGCTACAGTAGGCAAGATATTTTCTATGATTAGATTCTGTTTGATATCAAGTAAAGTTTCCATCATATATGTCAACCATGGTAATAATTAGCAGAACCTTTGGCGGAGTTGAACCAATAGAACCAAAATAGCAACACTATTATTGGCCCTAGCTCTAGTACAAATGTAACATTTACAACAGACAAGGCAATAATCAATCTTTGTTATGTCGCAACATATAAATTTTTACAGTGGCAAGTGAATATGAAGATATAAATTGTCTTCTGTTTTGTGCAAAGTTAAGGCATTTTCCAAGTTACAGTTTGAAGCATTAGACTGCCCCAAAATCTGTCTTTTATCAGCCATGTTAAGACAATTTAAGTACAATTTAAGTACTAATTTAAATGGTGTTGGTTTACAATTCACTTGCACCATTGTATAATAGGTAATCTTTGAATGTGGAAAGGGAAGTAGAACATATGAACATGAACGCCAAGACAAGCAAGTACTAACCTTATGACAATACATGATGAAATGGGGAAAACTAACATTTGGCTTATGATGAAATCCTGGAACAAGGCCTTCTCATTATTGGCTTACTGATCATACAATATTTATAAATTCTGTTTTATTGAATAATTTAAAGTCAATTATATTATTCATGCAAGTTAACCATGTAGAAATAAAAAATGTACCTTTAACTCTTGTATCAGAACTCTACTTATATTTTTGATACTGGGAACTATGATTTATAGCTCACCCACCATGTCTCCTATAATCTTATTTTACGAATTTGAAGCTTACTTCACAACCTTCAGCTTTTAACCTGCAATGTCTCATTCTTAATAATTGTTGATCTCTGATTTTTTTTTTGATGTTCCTTAGAATATGTTTAATTTGTCTTGGAATCTGGTGTCCAGTCCATCCATACTTTAACCCAGTAACTGTCTTTAGATAAAGATTAAATGCTATTGAAATTATTATTAACTATTAGAGTTAGAATTACCTAGTGTTGATTACTCTGCAAATAGACGTAACAGAAACTGAGCCAACTATATGTCTTGAAAGTGTCATGTATACATAGAAATCTTAACTAACTGTATGTAACATGTGTCAATGAAATCCCATGCATTCAGCATCAATTTCTATTATAAATGAGGCAGAAATTTAAACACATGATTCAAATATTTTTGGCTCATAATGAATCAAAAGCTAGCATGGAACAGCGTTGTCTGGTGTATTAATCACAGACACTCTCATTATAAATTTGGTATTAAAGTGGCATTAATTAGAAAATATATGCTATATGTAATGATCAGTATTTATATTCATTTATAGGTCACTGTTTCAAATGTATAATGAAAAAGCCATGCATGGGGATTATATGTTTTTATGATGAGATACAGTTTATTTTGGATCACAAAAAGTATTCATCTAGTGGCTCTACCCATGAAAGCATGTGGACAGTAACAGTTTCATAGATGGCAGACACCACATGACTAATTTAAAAAAGTAATTTGGGTTCTGCAAATCTATTTTGAATTTCTCCCTCCGAAAAGGTTATTGCCTTCTCTGTTAGGCTTTTCCTTTGTAAATCTATCATAAAAGCACATTTTAACAATCTTGGTAAATGACATTATTGTATTCAAAAACACTGTTAAACATCTTGAAAGTTATTGGGTACTAATGAGCTCTTTCCTTGTTACCCTTGTGGTATATGCATATTGTTATTTAAACACAATAAATTGATATCTCTTATTCTGGCTTTAACTCAACTTTAATCTAAAGATTCGACTTTGTGGTTGTCTGAAAGACAGCCACTGTTCCCTTGTTCTAACATTTCATTATATATTTACTTAACAAGGCATAGGGTCACCTTTTATTATTCACTCTTATACTTTATCTTCCAAATTCAGCCATTTATTTCCTTATATCAAGGTCACCTAAATCTTTGCTAGTTATGGTGACCCTATGCCTTTCATTAAATATTCTGTTTTGCTTGTACATAATCATAGTATAGTACGTGATGTCAAAATAAATACATATTATCCGCAATGCTTCTTTCAACTTGACCTTCAAGGTCACTGTATTCATATTGACCTCTGGACCTCTAGGAACTGGACACAGGTAAGTTTTCAGCTTTTGTCATCTCTTTTGCCATTTCCATTGTGGGATACTAATTCTAGTGCAGTGTGAAAGCCTCACTATTCTAACATTTATGTTACATTTCAGTGCCTCAAGTGTGGGAAAAGGGCTTAAAACCTGCATTCTGAAGACAAAAAGATCAGGTCCATTCTAATATGTCAGTGGAAATTTGCCTAGGCTCAAATTACTTTAATGTTTATTTTCAAACAGCTGTGCTTTTAGAGAAGAACTGCTAGAAATTATCAAATTTCAAGTAGGAATACCTAATCTACTCTTTCAATAAAATTTAATGAAAGAACTATTTAGGTTCAGTTGGCTAGGAATCGTTTTGTTGTTGAACAACGCATTATATATATTTTTGCTGTTGTAGAATAATACATTCTCTTTGCCTTTGCAGTTCAGCTTTACAAACTTAACTGAAGCATAATACTTCATAGCACAAGCATAAAGAAACTTCCTAAGTGGGAAAATTTGAAATCAGTATTACAGGAATATTGTTGAAAATAACAGGTAGTAAAAAAAGCAGGCTTTATCTGTTTATGGGTCTACTTTTGGTGATTTTTTTCTGAATACTGCTCACAGAATAAACAATCATGTAATAATCTGTCTTTCAAACCATCTGACTGACATTTCTGTGATACACATCAAGGACTGTATGTATCCACCATATTTACTGCCCAGTCAGTGAAGTTTCTCACCTAAAACTGTTGACGACAAGTGATATTTATTGATGAATAACTGAAACAAGTATTCATAATATGAATGTATGAATCTTCAGAAAAATATATTGTGAAAACGTTTTAATACTGTCATACAATGCATGTGACAAACTTCACTGGGTAACAAAGTGCGCTGGCTGAGGCAGTAGACATCACCTGACTGAGTAAAATGAACAATTATTATACGTTTTGTACTTGTTTGTTTTAATATTAGTGCAACGTCTTTCAGGATCATTCAATAGGAATTCACATTCAGTAGAATTTGTGATTTCTCTATGGGGAACTTTGATGGGAACTGTCACTGGGGAAGACTCTGATCAAATTTTAAGGGTTTATTATTACAGTTTTCTCTAAATCAGAGTTCCCTTGTTACATATATATGTTGATAGAGAAACAAATTCCTATTCTCTATTCCCTTGTGGCAACAAAACAAAAACAAATTATTTTTAAAGTAAATGCAATCTTACATTGAAGGTGACATCAGTTGACATGAAAGTGCTACGAAGCATCTCAAACTTGTTCAAAATCTATGCTGAGCTCTCAAGACAACCTCACTTTAAGGTAAGTTGAAATGGTTCACTTTACAGCCTTTAAAGGCTGTGCAATATTGTTTTCACCCTTGGCATCTGGCTGTGTGGGTCGACAGATAGATAATTGATGAGACATTGATTGGCGGTGTAGATGTACAATGCCTTGGTGTTCCCTAGATTTGACAAATATGTTTGGCGCTATCTTGAAGACTGTAAGAAGCTGTAGGAAGTCGATACTTTGCAGGGATATTGATCTGGAGGTATTTGGGTGCCACATTAAACTGTACCATTGTTCATAAAAACCATAAGGTGTAGAAAATTGTTACTTGGTAGGTATGTTTGCATGCAGCTTCACATCATGTCCTCGATATGACCTTTGACCCTAGTCATTTGTCAGTATTTGAGACATACTAAGATTTATTTTACAAAGATAAATGGACGACTGTAACTGATTATTACATGTACTTTTATCTAATTGTGGTAGTTTCATTGCCAGCTGAAATTGAACTTATAAATAGAGCAATTAAAAAATTTTATGAATTCATAAATTTAGTTTACGAATGAATGCTATCATTTTGCAATTGAATTCTGTTTTTAATACTTTTAGTCTTTATACACATTTACACTTACTTATTTTATTATTTCTGCTTTGCCTTTACATAACTTATGCTGTGGGGTGGGCACCTCTGATGTCATTTTTCAATAATAATTGTTTAAAGGTATCAATCATTGATGCAAAATAGATATCACATCCAGACTTAACCACTCAATTGACAATATATGTTGGTATTTTGTCTATGTTGTATCATTTAAGCAGTAAAATAATGTTCTCTATGCATGTTTCGGATTATTTCCACAAATATGATTTGAAATGAACTTGAGAGTTTTACATTCCCGTGAACAGCTGGTATCATATTAGGCCAGGTCCTTAGCATTGGCACCTATAATTGTGAAACCCCAAAAGAGGATACAGCCTGTGCTTATATGTCAAACATGTTAACCACTAGTTTACTGAGGACCTATGATTACTATTGGTCTGTTCATGCTATTCAGTGTTGTAGTAACAACTCATTTGGGGGTAACCAACCCACCTTTCAAGGGCCAGTTACACTTTCACAGATCTCCCACGGATATAGCCCATGGTTCCATATATGGAAGGAGGGGCCACCGTGGCAGAGTGGTAACACTCTTGCCTCCCACCTCTCAGGCCGGGGTTCGACTCCCGCCATGGCCTCAAGTGGGAAAGCTGGTAGTTGCTTGCCGTTGGTCAGCAATTTGCAGTACAGAACCCTAACGAACTGTATGTACTGGTTTCCTCTGCCCTTCTAACTACCCGTCGTGATATGACCTGTACAGTGTTGAAAGCGATGTAAAACCCCAAATAAATAAATAAATATGGAAAGTGCCAAGGATCCTATGCAGATTGTGGGTTTGGAGGGGGAATGTTGAAAAAGTGAGTGATTTAAGGATGCACACGGATCTCTCTCCAGATGATAGGAATCTCACAAGGACAACAGGGATGACTTCCGTTGCTTGTGGATGATCTCCAGATACTCATTCATGGCCACCTACTGTGGGGCGGAAACACCCAGGATATACCAGGGCAATGTAGGGATGCATCAGGATCTCGCAAAGGCACCCTGGATGGCTATACGGATCTTGTGGAGACTCACGTATGGGGTTCACGGATCTTTATTTCTCTTGAGGATGTCAAGTTATCAATTAGGGGTATTTATGATAACAGTAATGTGTCCTGGTGGCAGGCAGTGACCACTGGATACCTGGATCCCAATCTCAATAAAACGGTGAGGGTAAGGCTTCTAGTGAGATAGAATTAAGACGTCAGAATGTACAGATGTAACAGAGATCTTATGCAGCTCTTAATATTACAAATGGAGAGGCAGTTAGTCATCATTACAGCTATGATAGACAGGCTTAGAAGGAGATGGGATCTACGACGAGGACAGTGAAGACAAAGAAGATATTGGGTCAGGCCTTGGCTAAGTCAGGCAGAGGATGAAGAAGAGAGACAGACTGATGCTGACGCCTGAGTTAGATGACCCTATCAAAACTTCATCTGGATGCCACCAGAGCTTCCTCAAGAGCTGGAGCAGAGACTCACCCCTGAGATCCAGAGGGAAAGGACCTAAATGAGAGACCCCCTGAGTCCAAGACTGAAGTTGGTGGTCACCCTGAGACACTTGGCCAGTGAAGACAGCTACCCAAAACTGCAGTTTGCTTTCAGGGTGGCGAGGTCAACCATAAATAAGTTTGTGTCTGAGGTTTGTGATGCTATCATCAGGACCTATCGAGATGAGATGATGCCGTGCCCCACAAGTCCTGAAGACTGGTTTGAGGTCGAGTCCCTTTTCCATCAGAGGTGGAACATCCCACATGCCCTGGGTGCCCTGGATAGAAGGCACATTCCCATCAGATTTCCACGACTGGGTCTCAGCCTGTACCACAACTACAAGGGCTTCCATTTGATTGTACTCCTGGCCTTGGTGGATGGGAGATTACAAGTTCCTGTGGTCGAACTTGGAGAGCAGCTTGGTCAAGCTCTGATTTTCAGATTTGAGGCAGAAAAAATAGAGGACGGCACCATTGTCTGAATCCTTTTTTGATGATGGGCCAAAGGTGAACTATTTTATCCTCGTGGATGGTGCTTTCCCCCTCAAGCTTTGGCTTATGGAGCAATACTCAAGATGTGATATGGACTTAAACCAGAGGGTGCTTAACTACAGACTCAGCCGGGGAAGAAGGGTGATGGAGAATATTAACGTCCCGCTTTTGGATATTCCAGAGGCCAATGCAGCAAGAGCCTCCCGTCGTGGCCAGGGTGGTTATGGCCTACCTAGTACTCCACAACCTGCAGAGGATGCAATACCCCACAGGTCAACAGGACAACTTTGCGGCAGATGGCCAGCCACCAATAGTGCTGGAGGCAATGACTTTCCACATGAGGGCCGAAACCCACTGAAGGCAGCCAAGACACAGAGGAATATTCTGAGGAACTATTTCATGACCGATTGACAGGTCCCTTGGCACATGTTGCAATTGCAATTTAGATGTTTTCAGTTTGTTCATACAAAGATAATTAATCTTGTGTCTAATTTTTTTTTTATGTTTGCTCCCTAGTTTGCATTATTAAGCTAAATACTTAAAAGTATAACGGGTAGGCAAAGCTGAGTCCTATATGTTGCTACTTGGGTACAATCGGACACATGTTTTCACCTTGTTGATAATATATGCTAATTAGTTTGTATCATAAACTATGAATAGTATAAATAGTATGAATAGTATAACCAGTAGTTAAAGTTGCTTCCTATGTTTTTACTTGAATGCAACTATAAAGTAAAGACGTTATTTGGAACCAGACATACTATGTACACTTTATTGTTTACAATAATATATGCACTCTTAACACAGATGTTTCATTGAGATTGAAGCAATGTTACTGTGTTATTTTTGAATATCCATTTCTGTCACAGATATTTCTTTGGGATCCAGGTAATATAATTGAGTCTACTGGTTTGTGTCTTGGTAAAACAAATGCATTCACAGTAAACATGAATCAGTATGTGAATTTATTCTTTGATTTGTATTCTGTGCATAACAGCTTCTGTATTTTATCAGTTTATTGCTGGAGTTTAACGTTAAAAACTTAATTAGTTTAATTGGTTATATTATAAAACGTGAAGTAAAAATGTCCCATTAAGTACTGAATATAAACATATTGAGGAAAATATTAAGATTAAGGCAATGTAATTAAAGTTACTGTTGGTCTTTTGGTAGAATAAATGTATATATAAATAAGTATGGAGTTTGTGCCTTGATTTGATTTTTATGTTTATTACTTTCTATTCCATTTTAAATATAGAGACAGCATTTAATGTTAAATACTTTGTTTATGGTAATAATACCGATAGCTCATAATAGACTATATATTGCTATTATTGAAATGAGACTGCTGTTTATGTTTTGGTGAAATAAATGCATTTATAGTCAACATAAATCAGAATATCCATTAGTTTTTTTGTTTTTTTTAGTTGTATTTTGTGCATATATTGTACTTTTTCAGTATATTGCCAGAGTTTAACATTACACATTTAATTAGTTCAATTGATGAACTAAGTAAAAATGTCTAATTAAGTACTGAATATAAACATGTTGAGGAAAAATATTAAGATTAAGGAATTGTAATTGAAACTACGGTTGTCTTTTGGGTAGAATAAATGTGTATAAATTAATATGGGAGTTTATGCCTTGATTTGACCTTTATGTTTATTATTTTCTGTTCCATTTTAAGTATAGAGACAGCATTTAATATTAAAAACTTGATTTATGGTAATAATACCAGTAATTCATAATATATTATATATTGCTATTATTGAAATGAGATGAAAGCTAATGTGATTCAATCAGAAAGTTTCTTTTATTCCTTTTTTTTCCAAATCATTATGTCCTATATTGTTTCTTCATTTCCTTTTGTTCTTTTCTTTTCTGTTTTTTCTCTCTCTTTTGTTTTAAGTGTTAAAAAGTCCTGCTTGGGAAAAACTAAATATTACTTTTCCATTAAAATCTATTTTGTTAAAGAGAAAAGGTGGTTAAAGATAATAAAATACATATACAATTGAAACTTAACACTTTATGTGCATGGAGCTCTTGTGAACCTGATGTTAATGGCAAAGTTATTAGGTAATCAAGTGAGAGTGTTATCGGCAAATTGTCAAGGCCTAAGAGACAAAGCCAAAAGGCAAGATGTCATAAGTTATTTTAAAGATTTAAAACCAAGCATATTATGTTTACAGGACACTCATTTAACTATTAAAGAGGAAAACAATTTGAGAATGTTTTTGATTTTGAATGCATCATTAGTGGGAAATATACAAATTCAAGAGGAGTTGCCAAACTTTTTAATAATAATTTCAAATGTAAAATTATCCATAAAGAAATTGATAATGATGCAAATTATGTAATGGTGGACTTGGATGTCTCTTCAGTTTCTCTTAGGTTAATAAATATATATGCCCCAAACATGGATTTTCCAGGCTTTTTTCAAAGTATACTAAAACTTATTGAAGGAAGCCAACAGGTTCATCTCATAGTTTGTGGAGACTTTAATCTGGTTCTTAACCCAGAACTAGATAGCTTTAATTATGTGAACATCAATAACCCTAGATCAAGGCAATGTGTTTTAGAGATGTTACAACTTCACAACATGAAGGATGCCTTTAGGTATCTCCACCCAACCCTGAAAAGATATAGCTGGCGGTGCAAAAATCCGATAAAATAAGCCCAATTGGATTATTTCATTGTTTCAGAATCCTTGACTGATTTGATTGCAGATTGTAATATTAAGCCTGGATACAGATCGGACCATTCAATATTAGAACTTAATTTAGTTGTAAACCCAATTCAGCGTGGAAGAGGCCTTTGGAAATTAAACTGCAGTTTGTTGAAAAACTCAAAATATTTGAACATGGTAAATCACACAATTCAAGATGTATTACTTTCGTATGTAGTTCCAGTTTATAACATTGAATTCATTACAGAAAGTAATTTTGAAAGACTACAGTTTGTTATCACAGATGACGTACTTCTAGAAATGATCATGTTTGAAATTAGAGAGATCACTATAAAATTTTCTGGTACCCTTAAAAGAAAAGAATGTCAAGTAGAAAAAATCTAATTCAAGATATAGAAAAGTTAGAGAGTAATGAAAATACATGTGATTTTGTAGCCATAGAAACTAAGAAAGAAAAGCTGTTATAGCAACGGAAGTATAGAATGAGAGGGGAAGCAGTAAGATCTCGAACCAGATGGTTGCATTCTGGTGAAAAGCCTTCAAAGTATTTCTGCAGTTTAGAACAAAAAAATTATAAACAAAACGATAAAAAATAGTTCTGGATAATGGAGATATAATAGACGATCAAGTGAAAATATTGGATCATATTAAGCAAGATTATGCTAATCTATTCAAATCAAGGGATGAAGTTATTCCAGATGTAAACCTTCATGAAATTTTTAGGGGTGATAACATTTGTAAACTAACAGAGTCTGAGGCACTTTCACTTGAAGGCTTAGTGACAATAGAAGAAATTGGAAATGCTTTGAAAAAATGAAGCACAATAAAACCCCTGGTATTGATGGATTTCCATCTGAATTTTTCAAAATTTTGGGGGGAAAGTTGAAGGTATTTGTATTGTTATGGTCACGGGCAAGCGCAGTAGCAATTACCGGTTGTCTTTAAGTTGTAACAGAAAAAAAAGCAAAAAGCTTAACCTAACAAATTTATTTAACAATTAACAATAATGATTACAGTCAACTGATATGCTCTTAACCATACACTGATACAATAATGAAACCTAGCTGACTTGACCACTGTGACTAACAGTTAAGTTTATCCGCCATATACAGAAGTCTGTCCTGCAATCTGTCCTGTGGTCTGTCCAGTGTTCACTCACGCACAGATATCTGTATCCTGTGATCTGTCCAACACTCAGTAACACAAATGTCTTTGCTCCGCTATCCTTTTTATATGCAATCACACAGAATGTCTGTCTGGAGATATTCAGAGAATTCGCACAACTGTACTGTCTGCTCCAAGATATGGACAATGTCCAAAATGCAGTAAATCCATTCTGTTATATGAATGTACAATATCCAAACATATCCAAAGTACAGTAAGTCTATCCGGACAATGTATCCACTTCACTCCAGCAAAAGTTCACAGCAGCTCAAGCACTTTATATATTATATTCCAAAACACAATAGTTTTCCTTATAGCCAGCAAATACTAAGTTCACTTGTGGCCAGGTGAACAATCTTTATATACACTTATAGAACCTCTACAATTGTACAGAACTAACTTGAAGTAAACAAAAGTAACTAGATCAAGTGAGGAAGTTCTAGAGAATACTGGCAATTGGGTTTCCCCAAATCTAACATAACCACTGAGGGGGGATTTCCCCCAGTCTGTAAACAGATCAATAAACACTATAACACATAACACAAAAATCAATAACTCCCCTACTTTAAATGTTAACACATACATATAAAGCTTAGATTAAATAATGCACAGACATAATGCCCATATATGTAACCGTATTACGAGCAATAAATTATTGCTATCGGCAGGGAACTCTTTCAATATCTATGAGACAGTCAGTCATCACGTGTATCCGAAAAGAAAATAAACCTCGAGAATATTTGAAAAATTGGCGTCCTATTCGCTTTTAGCTGTTTTCTATAAGATTATATAACTAACCATAGCAGAAAGAGTGAAAAAAGTTTTAAACAAATTGATTGCCAGGTCTCAGACAGGTTTTATTAAAGACCGTTTCATTGGAGAATCTACAAGGCTAATCTATGATATCATGGCATATACAGATACTGAAAACATAGTTGGGTTATTGATGCTCATAGATTTTGAAAAAGCTGTTGACTCTATATCATGGAAATTTATGTACAATACTTTAGAATTTTTAGGTTTTGTTGAAAATTTTATCCACTGGATTCAGTTGTTAACTAGAAACTTTATGGCATCAATACTACAAGTGGGAGTGAAATCAGATTTTTTCATAATTGAACGTGGTTGTAAACAAGGGGACTCAATTGCACCATACCTATTTATAATTTGTGCTCAAATCTTGTATTACCTTATTAATAAAAATCCAGATACAAAAGACATAAATACTGGAAATAAAGAATTTTACCTTACACAATTTGCTGATGACACTACATTGATTTTAGACGGTTCACAGAGCTCTCTTCAAGCAGCATTTAACACCATTGACGTTTTTAGTAGGTACTCAGGATTAAAGATAAACAAAAGTAAAACCAAACTTGTGTGAATCTGAAGGAAAAAACATTCCAAGTGGAAATTAAACATAAATTCAAATTTTGAGTGGGGTGTTTCAGAATTTAAACTACTTGGGATGATGCTGAAAAGCTGATTTTAAATTGGAAAAAGAGGAATCTGACACCATTTGGAAAGATAACAATACTTAAAACCTTTCTCTTGTCCAGGTTTAACCATCTTTTTGGTTCCATCCCATCCCCTACAAAATATTTTTTGTCAAAATTAAATACTCTATTATACAACTTTATTTGGGATAATAAACCAGACAAAATAAAACGAGTACATCTGTGTCAGGATTACAAAATAGGAGGCCTCAAAATGATTAATCTAGAATGTTTCATTCAATCCCTCAAATTAACTTGGATTAATAGACTCTTGAAATGTGGAACATCTCCATGGGGTATTCTTTTTGAAGAAACAGTTTCTTGTGTGATCATGCTTTGGGATTCAATGGTTTAGGAACCTAGTCAGTAAATCTCAAAATCAATTCTAGAAAGATGTGTTTTTAGCATGGATCAAAATATCCAGACCCGTTAAAAGTAATATTGATTTTATATAGAGTGTTCTGTGGTACAACCTGGATATATCTGATACACCCCTATGCTATCCAACATGGTTCAGAAATGGTATAACCTTTGTCGGAGATATTATATATAACCAAGGTCAAATAATGAGTAAAGCAGAAATTGAGAATCTGTATGGATTTAAAATTACAAATTTCCTCAAGTACTACAGATTAAAAATTTTGCTGACTAAGTTTTTGAACAAACTGAAAATCACAGATGGAAAATTTGAGGGGCCTTGTATCCCTCATCGTATTTCAATAATAATCCACTCTAAAAATGTAACAAAAACCTTTTATAGTATTTTATACGGCAACCATTGATGCTAAGTTTAAATATAGATAGAATAAGGAATTAGGAATAAATATACAGGAAAAAAATTGGGAACTTACATTCCAGATATCTTTTAAAACTGTTCAAGATAATGATATAATATGGCTCCAATATAGGGTTTTGCATAGAATACTGGGTACGCAATACATACTTAAAAAAATAGGCAAAGCTAAATCATCTTTGTGTCTGCAATGCAATATCTCTCCTGAAACTCTCCTACATTTATTTTACTCTTGTAATAAATCTTAAATAATTTGGAATGAACTTAAATCATGGATTCAAAATGAAATTAACTTGAATATACAACCAAGGGATATAATGTTAGGATATTTTAATAAGGATCAGTATTTCCTTCCAATCAACACAATCATTATGGTTACAAAGAAATTTCTATTTAAAAATTCTAGAAAAGGTATTCCACATATATTCAAAATTCAAAAACTTACAGGAGGATGTTAAAAATGTATATGTAGAACAAAAGTTAGTTGCTATGTATAATTTTAAAGAAGATGTGTTTAATGAAGACTGGAAACATTTTGTAAAACTGTTTGATTAAAAATTATAAAAAAAAAACAAATGTTAATTTAATACTGTTTCACCTTCTTGCCAGGGTGTTTGTTACCCCAGTGTTTGTAATGGCAATATATGAAAAATTGTGAAATAAAAGATTTGCAGGAAAAAAATGGACCAAATTTAGAGTTAATGTAAATGAAATAAATAATTGTGTGAAGTTACACTTGTTGATAAACTGAGGTATTAATTGTGTATTGTTGTCAAACATTATTGTCCTTTTTGCTATGTTATAATGCGTGTACTTCACACTTCTTGCACTCAAATCCTTGATTTTCTTACACTTCTTATTGTGTTTTTAATATTGCAACTGAAATAGTCATCTATTTGGTAAATATTGATATTGTTTAATAGCTTAACATACAAACTTTGATCTGCAGTCATTTGAAACTTTACAATGGTGATGCAATGGAAAGCATTGAAAGCAAACACCTATTGTTGAAATGGCCAACAATGCATTTCTTTTCCTCTGCTTATGTACACCAATATGTGTCACCCTATATCTGTGGTGACAAAATGGAAGGGTTCAAAGAAGGACATACTTTGACTTGGAATAATAGACAATCAAGCAATTAAGCATACAAGCCCTCCTCAAAGGTACCAGTACTGAGGGCAAATGTACCTTCTCCCACCTGAAAATAGCAAGTGACAGGATCATAGTTTAAAGTACCCCTTCATCTCCTGTTTCTGGGATATTGGGGGGCTTTGGGGTCTCTTACATAAAAGAATTAAGTCATTTAGTATTTTTTTATTTATTTATTTTTGGGGGTGTTTACTTTTATCTCCTCTGACTTAACCTGGAGAGGGTTCTGGCTGAAAACAAATTTCATTAACTGTCTTGCTGGATAGTACACTTAGGGTTATATTAGATTCACTTGATCATTGTCTACTGATATTTGCTTTTTCAATTTTTATAATGGGGTTTTTGGTATGTTGTGCAGGGATTTTTTATGTCATTTTTAGGGTTTCTTTGATTTTACATATAACAACAAATAATAGCTGTCAGAAAATTTGGCGGCCCTTAAAAGAGTCTTTTAATAGTAGCAGCTTTCACTGCAATATCAGGTGGTTTGGGCTGGCTACTGGTCCCCTGCGGCTGTGTGGTGTCTTGGGGTGGTACGTGTTTCGTCAAGTGGCTGGAACAGAGGTGTGTTGATGGCCCCAAAGCTGGCATCTTGTGATGTGTTTGGTATGTTGTTGAAGTACTGGCTGTCAACTCTGGGTGGATGTGGTGCTGTTGAGAAACCGATTGTATCTGGTGTGCTGGTAATAAGTAGTATTGGGCTGCTCTCCCTCCTATTGTCTGTGAGTGATGGCAACATGACCTGCTGCTTGGATGAATTTGCGGTATGTGATTCTTGATCTTGTGCAGTTTGTTGGCTGCCTTGGTGTGTGTGCTACTGCTCTGAACATGGGACAGTTTGCTGTATGGGCTGCTGCTGCTGTTGTATGGGCTGCACTGACAGCATGGTTAGGAACTGGTGTTGCGCCGGTGCATGTGGCTGTGTAAATGTCTATTGGAAGTGCTGCTGTAAATGATGTAAATGCTGCTGCTGTGGCTGTCCTTGTGGAACTTGTGTAAATGTCTACGGCATCCGCTGCTGTGGGGCCTGCATCTGAGTGTGAGACAATGGGTAGTGGTTTGAGTCCTGGCTGTACGCGGTGGTACTTGTGCCCATTCCGTGGTGGTACCTTTGCTGCTTGTCACTCCATTTCAGTCTCATCAACAAGTTAAATGTCTCTTGTTGAAACTCTTCATAGGAGTCAATGGCTAGTTGTACCACCTCCACCTTTAGAAAGTCACAGAAGCCCAGTCGTGGATTATCAGCCTTGTCATCAGTCAGTTTCTTGGACACAATGTCTTTCAACTCAATTATCCCCCTCTGGGATTCCACAAGAGCTGATTGGAAGTCTGAATCTGCTAAGTTTGAAGTTACGCTGATGCCAAGTGATCTAGGAGTAGGCGTATGTGTTTGGAGGTGTGACATGTGTGCTGGGTCATTTGTGAATTCTGGACGAGAATTATCCTGGAACGATTCCATGTACACAGTCTCTCTTGTGGATCCTGAGCCCACTGTTGCACTGGCTTGGAAAGCTGACCCCTTTGGAGCCCTGAAGTCACTTTTTCCTTTAAGATGGCACACAATGTGGTCCATCAGGAAGAAAAAGTGGTCTCTGGTCCATTTCTGCTGCTCTGTCAGCTGTGGTCCCCCAGGACCCACTTCATATTAGTGACCTTTCCGAAGAGTATGTCTGGCCCTGGAACCACTTTTTGCAGGCATCTTTTTTACAAGTTGTTCTTTTCACAAAACTTGTCACACACAGCCTCCCTCTTGGACTTATCCTTGTAGTCCTTTAAACACTTGTTGTAGAGAATTTCATTGTCACGGAAAAAGTCCACTAATTTCTGCTCATTCTCATCACTGAACACATCAGCTGTTATCTTTCCCCTTTTGTCAGCCTTAACTTCTGATACAAATTGTCCCTCCCTTGTGGTTGACTTGCCCTTGCCCTTGCCTTTGCCCTTGCCCTTCTGTGTCCCCCCAGCAACCTGTGTCTATTCTGTGTCAGCAATGTCCTCATCAGTTGAATCTGAATCCTGCTGTGTCTCAACTCCCACCACCATCTCCTCCACCCTAGCTGCCTGCTGGCTCTACTGAGTCTCTGGAACACAAGTCAATTCATCCACCTCTGGACACCATGTGGGACCTGTGTGGACATCCTCTCCATTTCCTGACTACGTTTTCTCTTGATTATATTCTTTGGTGGCATTTTACAGCAATATTCACCAAACTCCCTATTTAAAAAAATAAAGTCTGAAATCTTTTTGGGTATATATGCCAGCAAAATATATCCTCAAAAATATACAGCATAAGCTGTAAAGTTCCAAAAAAATGTATCCACATCAAGTTGCAGAAAGTGTATGAAGAAAAAGCCAAGCCTAGTGGCCCTTATATAGGCTTTCGTGCATGACAAAACGCCATTTCGTAACTTCCCGAGTGTTGTGTGAAACTGAAATTGTATTCGTAAACCCCATCCTTATTGTCCTTATTATCCATAAACGACCATCCCTATTGTCCTTTTTCACCTCTGGGAATATCCATGTATATCCATGGACAAGTTTTATATCTGTGACCTTTTCCAAGGACCATCCCTATTGATCCCCATGGTTTCCGGCAATGTGCGGGAATATCCATGTCAAGTTTCTGACTGATAATTGACATGGATGAGTCAAGGATGTCGCAGATGCCACAAGGAAATGTATGGGTGCCATAAGAACGTTACGGGCGACATACAGATTCCACATGATCTGATACCAATATTAATTATATCTTGGATCCACAAACCTTTTACGGAAAATTCAAGCAGTGTGATTTTTCTGTGGCATCCCCACGGATACTTCACATTGATGGCGGATGCCACAAGGATATTATTAATGGTACAGCCATGTTAATGGATGAAAAATGTCTTCCGTAAACCACTCACAATTTTTCATATTTGGTACCCTGCCGTGATCCAGCAGTACATCCGGCCATGTGTAACTGGGGTCTTTGGTTGATGAGTCCAATGTCTGTCCTTCCACCGTTCCATTGATATTTTGAAATTGGTCCACGGGGTCTGTTTGTTAATATTTTGGTTTCTTCACCCTAAATTGAAGATTTTTTTTCAACTGAGGTCATTTCGTCCACTCTGTTTCACAATAAGAGACTGGGTCGTTACACAGTATGAATAAAACATGCATTCACATTAAATATAATAATTCATATTTTACATCAAATATTAGAATTTTAATGAAACTATTTCATATATTCGACACATGTAATAGTGGTAATGATAAGATAAGATGACAAGGTATACAAAACAAAATAGAAAATTTCATAAAATAGAGTAAAACCATTTTGTTTCTAGCGTTCCTTTTCATTTTTATATTTTCATTTTTCTTATATAACAGTGTAATACAGTAATTAATATAATATGAAGCGGCAAATTGTGCGAACATTTCCAATATTAACTTTGTTATTTAAAATTCTAAATCAACCTATATTTACGGACATATAATGCTCAAAATCTTTTAATATCATTTGTATGTTTTGCTATTTTTGATCTAATTGTTTATATATTGTAGATTTCTTTCACACATATTGTGTGATATTTTTGTTTGACTATTGGTCATTGCCTCTGTTAATGCACCATTCTTTGTAAATGAAATATGTAACAAAAAAGCACTTTGATTGTATCATGATTGACATAATTATATCTTTCAATGCAAGATTAATATTCAAAAATTCAGGGCCTGGATTCACAAAAGGTCTTAAGCAAAAATTGTCATAAATTTAAGAGACAAGTCTTAACTGTGCAAGAATTTTGTCATGAAGTTAAGATTTTTTTTGCTAAGACAAAATGAGATTCACAAAAAGTCTTAGACAAAAATTTGTCTTAGATTTTGTCATAACTTTAAGACCACTGCAGGCCAGACTAAAGTCATTTTTAAAATATTCCATTGCATGTATTTACATTTTACCCTTTGTTATACCAGCAAAAATATGCTATAAAGATCTATACTTCCTATAAAAGTAATTTCTGTGGATCGTAATAGAAATTTACATAATTTAATTACCTATACATTTCCACATTTTACCTTCTTGTGATAAAAATATTGTCATAAAAATGGCTGACTCACAATAAAACACAAGGACTACTTTTTTACATAATTTGGTACATGCTTGATGTATTTATTGATGAAAAATGTTTTTGTTTTACTAAGACTTGTTAATTTGAAATCAAAGTAGTTAAGACTTTTTGCATAAATTTTGTCTCAGATACGATTTTGCTAAGCACTTTTTGTGAATCCCAATTTAAGAGAAATCTTAGCTAAGACAAAAGTCATAACTTTAAGACTGGTCTAAGCAAAAAAAAATTGCCTAAGACTTAAAACTTTTTTTGAATCCCCAGCCCAGATACTTTTACCAAGGCAGATTGGGATATGATGCTTTAATGTTCAATTCCGCAATCTGTTTGTCATGAGTATGTTTTATTATCATTTTTTAAAAATAATTTTGTAGTTAATTGTTGGATCATTGATCCATCTTATACAAAAATGTTCTTGAAAAGGTGATATAATTTTGTGATTATCAAATGCTTACTGCCCATCTTTTCTATTGCCATTTCACAATGATTGTGGTCTCCAATATAATCTGTGTCTCTGATCAGTGCAGTGTGAAGCATTTAAGCATCATTTCAAAGGTGACTATAAGGTGTTAAGGTCACTTTTAGACGTGAAATCACAGAATAAATATTTATTTTATCCTTTATTTTACTAAAGATATAGTTAACATCATCTTGGTCATTTTTGAATTTCATTTCATGAAACAATTTATATAAGTTACCCCTTCCTCTATCCAATTTTTGAGAAATATAGAACTTCAAAATGTTTAGATTTTATTGACTAATATAGAAAAGTTAAGTTTTCCATATAATACCATTGAGGAGTACTGTTTTATTGACAGGTTTATACATTCTTTTGTGCACTGTTTAAAGAAGTATAAATCTTTAATAGATTAATTGGATTCTGCTTACTGGTTAAAAGTGATTTACATCTGTCAAGTTACAGTTAGCCATAATATTTTTCGACCCAAATATATTTATTGTCCAAATAAGCTGCAATCACCTTTACTCGTGATTATATTTTGTATCCATTCACCTCTAATCCACCATCATCTATATCTGCTATTAAAGTCTTCTTTTTTATTTTATCAGTAGAATTCAAGATAAAATAGTACATCTGATTTTCAATTTTTTTGATAAAGCCTTCTGGGAGTACATAAAGTGGCCTGGATGCAGAAGCTTTGGCACAATCAGTGACTTAATAATTGCATTTTTGTAGTTTTCAATTTTGACCACCAATTAAGATTATCACATGCATCTTTGTTTCCTCAATGTATTAGCCAAGGTGTCTTACAGGATTCTTTGGCCATTTTGTAGTTTCACATTTATATTGATTTTGCTCTGCTTAACATTTTTCTAACCAAATTCCTTCAAGTTTGTCTATTGAGCATGGACCAGCTAATATACCAAATGAATTAACTATATAGATAACTTCAGCTAACTGCTTATCATCTCTCAAAAATATTGATTTTTTATGTTTTTTCTAAATAATCAATTGCACCAAGAGGTTTCCTTATACTAGAGCCAATAAATCTACCTTTGATGTAACCAGTAACCCTAACTCAAAGATGCTTCCTCTGACCAATTTTAAACTTTTCAGATGGGCAGGACAGCAGCCAGGCAGGGTTTCTTTCAATACAGCTGGGTGCCTTTTTGAAAAGCAATATGGCTACCATGGCAGTCATCTTGAAAATCTCTTTCCGGGTACTTATCTCTGATAGCAATTATGCAATGCACCATTTGGGGTCTATAGACCCACTTTTCTTATTGAGTTTTGGTTCATGACCTTGTTCTTATGACTCATACAAGAGGAACTTGTATGTTGGTATGGCATATTTTCCAAAGCACGAAACACAATGATCCACAAAAACCCAAAACAAGTTTAGGTGACCCAGCCATGTTAGGGGCCTGTCCAGTCAGTTGGACATACGTTAACCAAACTTATATATTCTATTCCTCTGTTTATTCTGTTTATTTTCAATCAAGCCAATCACCACTATTCGGGCTTCATTGGAGCCCACACTGGTCAACATGTGGTCAATATGTGATCATTCTTGACTATGTTATTAAGGTCAACACATGCATTTTTGTGTAACGGATTTATACAAGATTTTACAACAATATTTTAGTATTTTAACAAGACTTTTATATTTTATTGTGATTTTAACTGAAGCATAATGACGGGGAATAAAAGGAAAACACCAGTAATGACTTCCAGAAAGCGTGTGACAACATCGGTGAGGGCTAGAACTTTAGTGAGAAAGGTAAAGAGAGACAATCAAGATCTTAGTGGTTCATAAATTAAAGCTGCCAAAAAGCCAATAACTAGATCCCTAGCAGATGCTGTAATTTCAACTGATATTTAAAGCATATTTAAAGAAAATTGAAAGTGCGAATCAAGAACTCATGAAGTGTGTGGATAGCTTAGAGAGCCGTTCCATTAGTTTGACTCCCAGAAATTCGAAATTGCATACCATTGAGGCGTCAGTTCCACAGGGGCATCATATTTCTGCCAGGGGTGACACCGTGGCAGCCCTTAACCAACCAACAACTGATATGGGGCTAGCAAGCAGAGGGATGCACATCACCCACCCAATTGCAGGGACATCTGGAACTTCTCTAGATGATCCAGTGGGTGATGTCAGAGGGATGCTGTTCTTCCTGGGCTTGACGCATTGAGACACAATCCAACCATTTGACAAGCAGTGTGATTCTAGCGTCATATGAAGAAAGATCACAAGATGAAGCCACTAACTTCATTTAAGAACACCTCACAAAAATCTGGTCGATGTAACACAACTGACATCGTCACTGCTATTCCTGAATGTAGATTGGGTAATGAGGGATATTATGGTAGAAGGAAGGTGGCTTTTGATGATTTGACGCTTCCAGAATGGGCTACTGGGCAGTTGTCAAACAAATTACAAATTCAAGATCAATCCACTGCGAAAATGCATTTTGTCTCTTAAGGGACGCAGCGTCACTTCCATCGACAACTGTCAGATCAGCATGGGCCATTTCAATGCATGAAATTAAGCAGGGCACACTCGATGCAATGGTCCATAAACAGATTGTTTTCATCCCAAATTTCATTGGTCAATTCATAAATACTTCCTCAATATCAACAACAGAAAAGAATCTGCAAATATTACAATGACAGTCAGTGTTCTCATGACGTCAATCATGGTAACTAGTAACATGTTTGCTTATACTGTGCTCGTCAGGGGAGGAATTTGAACCACCAGAATATTAAATGCAATTTTAAACAAAGAGGACAGGACAAATCTGCTAGTAGATATGGATATGGGTTTCCACCTGAAACCAATGTTGATGGAGTTATTAGCTATATTAGCTATAACTTTTATAGACAGAAATAAGACATTTGATGATGTAAATAAAATAAAATTTTCCTGTAATGATATCAATGAATGTGATATTTCTAATATGTTTTATGAACATATAAATACATCTATTGCATTGCCATGTAACCACGATTCTGGATTTGATTTTGTATGTCCTCCCAATCTTTTGCATATTAATAACACTTTTGTTGATTTATCAGAAATGTACTCTTCACCTGCAGACAATGATCTTCTGAATCGTGGTTTTGTGAATACATATCATGATTATCAGAACGTTTGTAGTCATACTGAATGTGAACTAATCGCTATGCCATGTCACATTGATACAGATATTATGTTTCAAAACTGCTATAATCTTGATAATTTCAGTGAAAGCAGCAATTATATTGCTGATTGGTCGCAAGACGCCAATAAGCAATTAACATGGGGAATTATGGCAGCCCTACTTGGGACCCTTTGGGTTGTCTTGCTCATGTATCAATACAATGGGGACACAAACATAGGGTAGATGTTTTTACTGCAACAAACTAATGTGAGAGTAATACATTGGCCCTTATTTTTGTTCACGCATCAGCCAAAGATGATTTATGGGGTTGGTATTGCTTGTCAGTGGGAACAGGAAGTAATAACCTGCTGTTTAGTTGTGATTCTGTTCCTCAAGAGTCCTTGCATGTCTCCCACTCCATCAATATGTATTTAGTTGGCTTTCCAAACACTTTGCAACTCTCTCCAGAAATTGCATACCAAGACTATTTGAAAGATTATCAGATAAGAACTTACTGTAACATATCTTATACAACATGTATGGAGAACATTGTGGACACGCTTATTGGTCAAGCCAACTGCATCAAACTGTCGTATTCTGAGGTCGTCAATACAATTTCACTGAATGACCCAGTAGTCAACCCTCCTGATATGATATTAGAAATGCAAAAAATAGTTTCCAATACTTATCAGTCTGAGGTTACTAGGGTGAACATTGACAATAATTGTCCTGACAAGTCGAGGGTTTTTAAAAATCATTCTGAAGCAACGTTTACATTTATCGGACCTGACAGGGAGCTGGTGTTCATTTCAGACATAAATCAATGTGTGGCTATTGCTAAATTGGTACAAGAAACAGGTAAACCTAATTATGCGGCAGCCAGAATACCTTTAGTGTCGGATCTTAATCTTGAAGCTTGGCAAATGCATCTGGCTGATTATCATGATGAATACTTATTTCAGTACCTAAAATTTGAGTTTCCCCTCTCATTATCGGGTCCAAATGACCTTAATGATATCTGTGTGGTAAATCATGCATCAGCTCTCCAACACCCTTAAGCGATCAAGTAGTATCTGGATAAAGAGTGTAAGGCTGGAGCCATGATTGGTCCGTTTAAAAAAATTCCGGATCTGGGTTTTCACTGTTCACCATTCCAAAAGACAATGATAAAAGAAGGGCCATAATGAATCATTAGTTCCCTTAATGACCATGTTGATAAAAAAGCATTTCATAATAGGCTATTTACCCTTCGGTTTTCAACCATTGATGACATTGTAACAGCCATTGTAGCTACTGAAGATCCAGTCATATTTAAGACAGATATTTCAAGGGCATTTCGAAATCTGAGGGTAGACCCCAGAGATGCTTTGAAATTTGGCCTTAAATGGGGAAATGGCTACTATCTAGATCTAGGGATCGCATTTGGCTGGATCCATGGATCCAAATCTTTTCAACTGGTTGCCGATGCCATTGTCCATATCATTTCTAAGCTAGGCTATAAAGTTTTTGCCTACATTGATGATTTTGTAAGGGTTTGTACTAGATCAAAAGGCCAACACTATTTTAAGACCCTTGATGATATTATCACGGATCTAGGACTATCAGTAAATACAGATAAGGTAGATCCAACAATTGCTGAGCTTACTTGCTTGGGCATCTCCATTAACATTGGTAACTCCACCCTAGCCATATATCAGAAGAAGCTAAATACAATTTACCAGGAATGCTGTGTTACTCTTGAATTTAAATACCTTAGTCCCTATTAAGCAAGCTTCTACACATTCATAAGTGTGTTCACCCAGCCAGGATATTCATAAACAGGATCCTTCATTTATGCCCCCGTTCCACCAAGCGATTAAGGCCCACGATTGATGAAATTTGCAAGTCGTGAGTGAATCTTGGGTAAGTCGCAGACCGTCTCGTGCAGTCGCTAGCTGTCGTGAGCAATATCAAACATGTTTGATTTTATTCGCGACTCATAACGACTGGCTTAATCGTGAACCTTAATCTTGTTGAATCTGTGACTGCCTCAGGCTGTCCCAGATGGCCTCAGACAGAATTTTGGTCAGGCTGCGACAGTCTTATGCATTCTTTAACTGCTAGTCTCTGACCAACATAATGTTGTCCCAGGCAGTCTGTGACTGGTGGCCGACTAACGCCTGAGGGCGCCTGGTCTGAGGACGCCTGGGCTAACAGTCGCCGACAATTCTCACACTCACACAAGATTCTTGCACGTGCAAACATCAAGGCAGTAGCCGACTGCCCCAGACAAACGCAGACAAAGAGAAGACAGCCTGGGAACGTCGGGGATTGTCTGTGGCGGCCTGAGATCAAAGGCAAGATTGGGTGACAGAATGTGTGGCGGATTTGTCTGCGCATCTTGGATGCGCACTAGTTTTCCTCATGGTCGGTGACTATATAAGGAGACCCCCAGCTTGCTTTCACTTTAACTGGTACTGGCTGGCTACTGAGAATGTCGATTGTGTCACAGGGATTTTACTTAGGGGATTTCAGTTTTTATGAGGACAACTTTTGGCAAGGTGTCGAAGAACAAGTCTGGTCAGGCTCCAGCCAGTTTCACACCAAGACAGAAGTGGGTTTATGACCGCATGTCCTTTATGCGTTGCCACATCCGCAGGAAAGGGGAAAACATAACAGCAGGGCTAGAAGACAGTAGTTCCAGGGTGCACAACGACAGTACTCGCTCCAGTACGGACGTTGAATCACTAGACGCAAGTGGCAGATCACCTGTTAACTTGGGGCCGTTATCTACAGACCACAAGTTATTGGAACATTTTGATACCATGAAGACTATGGTGTCCAAGTTTGTTGAGAAGCCAGTGGATGAAAGAACACTTTGTTTTGACTTTGTGGCATCTGAAGTGAGCAAGTTGAGCGAAGAGCAGTACCACACTGAAGGGGCAGGTCTTCAACGCACTGCAGAATGTCACTGCCAGCAATTTGAAACCCGCAACTCCAAGTAAAGCTCCAGCCCCAGCTCAACCACCGACTCCAAGGCAAGCAGCACCACTGCCAAGAAGAACAGCTACCGTAACTTCAGATACACAGGTAATGGGGATTTTACCACCACAGGGACCCACGAGACAAGCTGCAGCATCAGCTTCCAGCAGCAGCCTGCTGTATTACACACTGTCACAAGTAGGATTTGGAAAGGACGAGAGCAGTCGTCACAACCTGTCTGGATTTTTAAGTTTATCGGACATCACAGGAGTTACAGATATCAACACTCCACAAGTCTTCATTGCATCACCAGCAACACCTTTAACTTCCCAGCAACCTCTGCAACAGCAACAGCAGCCTCAGTAGCCAGCCAGGATCCCAGCCTGCTTTCGGCCCTTTTAAGGGCCCCCAAATCTTCCAAGAACTTTTATTAAGCTGTGTTGCTATACTCATCCCTCTCCAAACACATACAAAGCTCAGTACAAATACTTACAAAAAAAACAAAAATAAAAACTAAAAGTCCAACACTCACACTGACCCCTCAAAACACAGAAATAACAGTACTGATTTTCAACAAAGGCCACATACATAACTTGAAGTAATTTCCCCTATCAAATATGGCCATAGAAATGCTAGTTTAATTGCCCCTAGATAAATAAAACAAGTTTCAAAGAGGAATAATTCTTTAAAGCTTTAACAAAACAAAAACCTTTAAAAAATATAAGAAAATGGGCCTGTTGAGGTCTCCATTTATAAAGATATGTTGAAAAGTTGAATAAATATTTGGGCTTTTGATTTCGGCTATTCTAAATTTTCTGTCATTCTTCCAAATTAATAGTGTTGAAGAAATAGATATTTGGCTATTTCAAAATTCTATACGTTACAAAAACAACCTTTAAAACCTTTGAGGTCTACATTTATAAAGAATCAAAGATGATATATATTATAACTATATTACATTATATTATAATTATTCAAAATAATATAGTTATATTTTTTCTATTATTTATAAAGTCTTTTGGATTACTAAAGGCATTATTTTTGGGTGACTTTAAAGTTGCTTTTTTAATGATATTATGTGTAAACAACGAGAGCTATTAATTGTTTTTGGAATAGCTGGTGGTGGTTGAGGTGGTAGTGCTGGTGCTGCTTGCTGATGGGGTCGAAACCTGATTAGATGCAAGAGAAACAAGATCTGTATCTGAATAAAAACTTAAAAAGCCCTAACTTGCATCTGAAAGTGATGTGGTGGCATCTTGATTTGAGTCCAGACTGTGTAAAGCTGTTACAGCTTCAACTGCAGTTTTTATATAAAAAATTTAGGTCTAAAATGGTCAAAATGTCAAAACAAAAATCGCAATTGCTGTCTGGGGAGCCCTGGGGTGATCTTGCGACTAGTCCCAGGCTTCCTCAGACGGCCTCAGACGTTCTACGGGAGTCTTACACCTGTCTTGGGACAATCGCCGATTATTCTTTGGTCTGGTCGCAGGCAGCCTGGGGTTGCCTGAGGTTGCCTGCTACAAATCTTGGGCAGTCGTGGATGGTTACAGGCTTAATCTTGGCCCAGTCTGGGACTGGTCGTGAGATAGTCGGGGACAATCTGAGGCTACTGCAGGCAGCCTGGGATTAATCTTGAGGTCTGCTCAAGACGACCACAAGACTGGTTACTCCACCCATTTTTGTCAAGACTGTACAAGATTCTACAGGAATAAGGGTCGCAGACTGAGTCGGCGGCCGATCGCTCGGTGGAACGGGGGCATTATTTAGGACTGGTTCTGGCAAGAAAAGAATAAAACTTACCCCTGAAATTCCTGTACATTAAACAGTTTCAAAAATTTCTGCCAGACTTCAGTGGCATCACATTTTTTGACAAACCAAGTTTGCTTCACCAAGACACCCTCCATTTGGATGCTAGTCTTACGGGTCTGGTCCAATAGGGTTTACAGCTCCCCCATTGTGGCCATACCTGGATTTAACTTTAAGATTGTTCATCTTAAAATGATAAACATTTTGATTGCTTTAAGGTTATAGGAAAAATTTTGGAAACATTCCACAGTAAAAACCTTCTGTGACTATCAGGTGGTTGTTCAGATGGTTGCAACCAGCAAAATCAAAGATCCTTGTTTGGCTGCATGTATTTGAAATATATGGCTTGTAAGTGTCCATCATGACATAAAAATCCAAATTGAGCATATTCAAGGTAGCAAAAAGTTTGAGGCTGATCTTTGATCTAGGATGTATTCAAATAAACAGGTAGACACCCAATTATTAAACAATCTGAAGCAAAATTACATTTGGGACACAGTTCCTCTGCAATACTTTAGCCTAGATCTACAATTCTGATTTGCAGGTCCGAACCCACAGTCTCAACCCTTATTGGAATCAGCCTGGTCCAGAATACAGAAAGCATATCGACCCTCGACCACAGAAACACATTACAGACATTTTAGAAGTTTTCTAGCGTTTATGATATTCATGGGTCTTCTGGTTGCATTGACTGTACACAACATTTTAGTGTTTCTGGAATATTTATATAAAAATGATCTTTCGCCCAAAGTGATCAAAAATTATCTGTCATCAATCACACCAATGGCCAGATATTATCGATTATCTGATTCCTCATTGTCGGACAGCTCTGTTTCTAGGTACATTCGAAGTATCTCTATTAACTCAAGATTTCTTCCAACCCAAAGGGGTGTGTTTGGCATCAAAACTTTGTACCTTATCTCAATCAGCTACGACATGCTAACTCTTGACAGCATTTTGGGGTTTTCTTAGGATGTCAAACATTGCCCCCATAGTGTCAAAAAGTTTGATCCTAGAAGGCATTTCCTAAGGCAAGATTTGATTTTCAATGATGAATCTGCTCATCTTATCATTAAATGGACTAAAACTCTGCAGGACTCTAATTCCCACCATGTTATTCAGCTTCCATCCATCAAAAATAAATATTTTGTCCTGTCCGAGCACCTAGGAATCTACTTTCATACAGACCACTTCCTCCTACAGCTCCTTTGTTTGCCAACAACTTTCATCCTTTTGCACAAATAATCGATACACATATCAGGGATGCATTGAAGACCATTCTAATTTCTAGGAACATACATCTTCAAAGTCATGGGTTCCACACATTCAGAAGATCTGGGGCTACATATGTCTTTAACCATAATGTCCCTTTACAGAACATCATGGCTCATGGGCTCTGACGAAATTCTGTTATTTGGACCTACCTCCAAAACGCTTCCATGGCAACCTCAGTCATTCCACAAACTTTTGCCTCGACTATCCCTCCTCACTTTTAGCTTGGGTTTGGGCTTTAAAATTTCTCACATTTTATTTCTGAAATTTTAAACATTGTATAATCTTGTACTGATATGTAAATAATAATTCCAAAACAGTATTTTCATCTACTGACCTTGCCTCCCTAACCTTTGACCTGGGACCTGTAGTTCACCAACTGTAGGTGACACAGCCATGTTAGGGGCCTGTCCAGTTTAATGCGACTTTAACCAAACTTAGGTATTCTATTCCTCTGTTTATTCTGTTTATTTTCAATCAAACAAATCACCATTATTCACACTTCATTGGAGCCCACACTGGTCAACATGTAGTCAATATGTGATCATTCTTGACTATGTTATTGAGGTCCACACATGCACTTTTACTCACCATCCCTCCTCTACTCAGAATTAGTTACCTGACACAGTCTGACCACCTGTGGACAGTGTGACTTGGTCAAGTTTGCAGCAACCCTGACCTCTACTCTACTTCTCCACTGGGATTGATGTAGGTTGTTGTTTTTCAGGGATATTCCTAGTAAGTGGTGCAACTAGGTATTATTAGCCCGCCCTGTAGGGCACCCTCAGCAGTCTTGACCCCTATCCACATCCCATGGATAGGGAGTTCTCAATGGATTGATTTGGCCTGTTGAGTTTTCGGGGACACATGCTTGGTAGGTCCCCACACCAGGCATTATTAAGGGGTCCCTCTATGTTGTTTTTATTTGCTCCACTCAGAGGGGTATATAGAGCATATTTCTTGTCCTTTCTTATCCCGGGTTGGGGCTTTCTAACCAGAATGTTGTCGTATCAGAGATAGGCGAATCTAGCTGGTTCCCCTCCATGAATTGACTCAATTTGAACCTTCAACTGTAAGACGCTCATTGCTATGTTGTTACTATGTTTACTGTCATGTTGTTTACTAAAAATATTTACCCCTGTTACGGTATTTGTCTTTTTTATACCTGTTTAGGTAGTGGGCTTTAAAATTTCCCACATTTTATTTCTGAAATTTTAAACATTGTATAATCTTGTACTGATATGTAAATAATAATCCCAAAACAGTATTTTCATCTACTGACCTTGCCTTCCTAACCTTTGACCTGGGACCTATGACCTGTAGTTCACCAACTGAAATATTTTCAGCTCGCATGTAGCTTGTGAGGCTAGCTTGGCACTGTATGACCTAAGTGTATAAGAGGGAAAAGTTCTAGACATGCCTATTAAATCATACAGCCTTCTTGTGAACAAATTGATGTTTTATTATTAATAGTAGTATTTCACCATGCTTTATCTTAATGGTTTTATGAATGTCCAAATTAAAGTTAAGGTCAAAGTGGTCACCATACCATATTGGCATGTTGGTAATTAATAAATTTTCAAAAGTTCAGCATTTGGGCTATAAATGTGACATTTGATGCCAACCTAGATCGTATCATCAATGTCGAGCAATACTAATCTCTTCACTGACTTGAAACTACTACAATACATTAAAAACTATTACAAATTGAGCATATTGTTTTCTCACATGAGAAATTTGGTTGTCATATGTTTTATTTAAAATTTATCATCAAAACAGTAAAACAAATTACAAGTAATTTTCCCGTTTATTTATGTAAAGAACATTGTGTTATGCAATAGAACGAAGTGGATGTGTTGGGTACTCTCCATAGTACAATAAAAGGTCTCTGGAGATATGAAGCTGTTGTAGACAAGTGGCCACATTTTACCTCCCTTGTCTTAAGGCCATTGCAGCTTATACCAAGACAATCTAAGGTAAGTCTAATTTATAAAGTCTTTTTTTATAATTATTTGCCTGTACAAATTGAGTCATTATTTTCTGTATTTGCAAAAACAAACAGCTTTACTACAGTGTTCCATTTCATATTCATATTCTTATAATAGTCACATTGTAGGCTGAAGCCATTCTCACAAAATAGGATATTATTTATGAGGACAAAACACACAACCCTTGTGATTTCAGACTTAGAATGTGTTGATTTGTCTTCTCTTGTGACCATATTTATAATATGCACAAAGAGGGTCCCCCCTTCCTTTTATTATATTCCAATTTTCTTCAACAATAAATAAGAATAGTCCATATTTACCAAACGAATACACACAAATTGTTGGGAATTGTATCCATACTTACGGGAACCAGTGAATATAGAAACTGTAATTTTTTTCTGGCGATATTTGCCAATTTCAGAGTTCTGCGAAGTACTTTTCTGCTAATGAATATATCATATCTGTAGGTTACAAGATTGAAAAAAACATAAATACAAATTGGCAAATTGTTGACGCAGTTTCCAGAAATTGATGAAAAGGTCAGGGGTGAGTGAAGGTCAGGAAAGGAGAAAAGGTTAAGTTTGAGGATTTTATTTACATGTTAGAAGTGAAGAACTAAAAGTTTTTAAAATTTTTTTACAAAGTTGAAAATTTTTAAGACACCAACCAATACAATAAAGACAACTCGCGTCATACATAAGCATATAATACACATATAAGTAAAAACAACTCGTGTTAATAAACAATATTCTGATAAAACAGTAAAACAACTCGTGTAAAATGACATAAAACTACTTTCATAATATAAATATCATAGAGAGGGGGAACTAGGGTCGTGCCTAGCCCTACCTAGTGAATACTCGGGTGAACGTTGATAGGGGGCCACCAGGGAATTGCCTGGTCCTGCCTTGGACTACAAAATCTGCATTTTTGTTAATTGTCACAATCGAGAGGGGGACACCCAGGGTCAGCCTGGGGCCGCCTAAATCCTGTTACAAGCCATGTAACAGGGTGGGGGGTGGGTGAAAATTTTTTGAAACACTCCTTGTCCCGCTGATAACTGAACACAATATGGCTACTATTGCCACCAAAAACGAAAATTGAACCCCTAACAATGTCTGATTGGTCGGGATTGAATAAAATAACTAATTAACAAGACCTAAAAGTTTAAGGTGTGAAACTGAAATAGCAGGCCCCTATCAGGCCGTGCTATCCAAACTTGCCATGTTAATTATCCATAGTAAGTAAACTCAGGGCTTTGTAGTGCACATATGTATTTTTTTGCTGTTTTAACAGGAAACATTGCTTGTCGTTTCTAAAGCAGAAAATTAGTGTAATCAATATTTAAGTGTGATGCAAAACACAAAAACATTGAATAAAAAACATTGAATAAAAAACTTTTACTGTAAATTATGTTTTGAATTAATATTTTATCTAAGAGAGGTATGCCCTAGTCCAGTGCAATTTGATCCAGATATATCTTACAGCTATACTACAGTTGGATCCATAGTGTCCAAACCACTCACTAGGTGGCCACCTACACTCACTAGGTGGTCACAGATCACATGATTTCCGCTTTTGTCTGTAGCCTACCAATAGGAGACCCAAGTAAGGGGAACTGCAAAAATGGTGGGAGAGGAATCCCATGTCTGTTATACCCATTTCGTGATGAAGTACCAGTCTACTTTAACAATAAAGATTCTGCTATCGCCTATGATATCCTTTCCTTAATGATGCTTTTCATGATGTGGGTTGGTGGTAAATACCCTTGAAACAGTTCTTTGCATATTTAACTGCATTTTCATGTGAACTAGTAAGTACCAGTGTTGAAAAGCAAAAAGAATTCATTGCTATTATCTCTCATGTATCGGGAAACCCCAATCATCATTTTAATGATTTATATTAATTTTGTACATAATCATACTCATCATTTGACTCGTAATCAGAGAAACAAGGGTCATTACCTACTGTCATATTTTAGCATCTTCATCAACAGAAAAAAGAAGAAATAAAGGAACAAGAAAAAATTCTTCATCAATGGCCGGGTCATTGATCAATCACATTTTCCCTTTATTTTTATACAATTTATTTATTTATTTGGGGTTTTACATCGCTTTCAACACTGTACAGGTCATGTCAGGACCGGTAGTTGGAAGGGCAGAGGAAACCAGTACATACAGTTCCAGTGTTCGCGTTAGGGTTATGAAATGTAGGGTACTTTGTACCCCATGGGACATCAAAAACGGGGTACCACAGTGTGAAAATGGGGCACAAGTAATATTATGGCACATATTGCTTGATTAAAACGCTTAAATGCCTCCAGTAACAGCCAAGAAAATTCTTTAAACCACCCATCCTGGAATTTTTAAATTTTGGGGGTTTGAGGTGGACAGTCACTTTCAGCCATTGTCTCACATTAAGTGACAACACACTTGACAAAATAATGTTTCTAAATTAGGTAGCAACACGTAATGAACACCAACAATTCTAGTCAAAATTTGTTTATGTTGTGCCAGTGAGGAATGCTTTCTTTGACATAATTATTTCGCGACGTCCGCAAAAAGTCTGTGAAAAGCTATTTGTCACACGCTTGCCTTGGTGTTTTGATTTGTTTTCTCGATGAGGTCACGTTTTCCTTCAATGTAACGTTTCGAATACCATTTACTAGTAGGGTACATCTAGAACTGGAGGTTTCGGAAGGATCTCGTCACGCCTAGCTGTCGTCTACTTCTCGTCTCGCATGAGATCTCGTGTAACAATGGTGGATGTAAACAACTTGCAAGGAAATTGCTCGAAACCATTTAATTTTAAAATATAAAGGTTATCTTCAGTGTTATATATATTGCGTGCATATCTACGCATTCAGTAATAAATCTTGGGTCTGTTGGTAGATTTTATTTCAAATAATGCGGAAATACGGCGTTAACGCGAACTCTGCAGTTCCTTAAGGTTCTGTACTGTAAACTGCCGACCAACGGCAAGCAACTACCAGCTTTCCTACTTGAGGCCGTGATGGGGATCAAACCCCGGCCTGAGAGGTGAGAGGCAAGAGTGTTACCACTCTGCCTCCGTGGCCCCTTTATTTTTATACATTAACCAACCAAATATCTCTGCTACTTCATCTAATAGTTTACCCCAAGAAACAAAAACGTATCAGGCAGGATGTTAAATTGTACTAATGGCATAGGTTTTTAGAAATCGCAAGGTTTTGGCCATTTTCTTTAAAATTAAGGAAAATTCTGCATATTGCTGGACACAGCTGGACTCCCGGTCGGAGTGGAGACAAATTTTCCCGACCCCACAGTATTTTGGCCGGCCTGAATCTGACAGTCTGGCGTGAATTTCCCACACTGTTTTATGTCTGTTTTATGAGTGTGAAGGTTTGTATGTGTCATTTGAAATGTTTTCCTGCTGTACTTACATAGTTCGTTCTGAACAAAATTATATTGATTACTTGTTCAGTTCTTGAAATATTATCATATTTTCGTGTGGGTTTCTGTGTTTCCCAGGAGTTATAAAGTGGGGCAAATTATCACATGATAAATGAATGTGAGCAAAATATTGATTTTTGTATTTTGAATAGTATCAAGAAGTATATGCCTGTGGAGACAAAGACTCAATGGCAGAAATACTGAGTTTTAAAGACACCCTACCATGGAATGAACCGATGACATTTCGATGTAAGTTAAACTCAACATCTTCTGGGCTCTGCTTATATTTCTGGTTATGCGATTAATGTATTTTGCTTTTGATTTTGTGCTTCACAGTCTGCCTTCATGACACAGACTAACCCCTATAAAGTTAACATAGAACTAGAACTTCTGCCATAATTTAGCCCAACTTGTTCACAAAAGCCTCCTGTGTGATTGTTTTGTACAAACATCTATTCATTAGAATATTGAGTAAGCTTTCTTTAACCACTGAAAGTCTCACCAAAGAGCTTTTTGCAGTGTTTTAAGTGTATGGTTTGTACTTGTTGTCTACGTACCCTCTTGCCATAAAACTCAGAATTTATGCTCACTTTGGCTAAGTTTTTTAAATTTCCAAAATTATGTTCCGTGTGCTAGTCTAGATTCCCCAGCCACCCCACACCTCGGCACCAATCTTCAATGTTACTGACTTTTGGTTTGCTGTATAGACAGAATTGTATGTGAGAAAAGTAGGTGCCCATTTTTCTAATTTTACTCTGGCTTCTATTGTTGGACATGCATATCACTTTCTGGTTATGCTTTTGCTTTCTACTGGTTGCCCAAGCAACCTATATCAACACTGGCAATCCTTCACATTAACAAATACTATTGATTCAAGCTTTAATCCCTCTTTGGATAGTTGCAATTCTGCTTTTATTGCCCTGAAAACCCACTGTTGTCGAGTGTCACACACTTAAAGAAGTGGTGGTTTATTAATCCTGTCATGTGACATCAGCTTAAACCAGGCTTTTTCAGTTAGCTACATAATCTCTATCAACCCCAATGCACCTCCAAGAACAAGTTCATAGGGGAATTCAGTATATACATGGAAACTGCTGCACTTTCACCAAATGAAAACACCATTTATGGAGATGCCATGATTCCTATAGGGCAAAATTTTACATCAATTCTGTCAGACTTTTTTCAACATGTTTCTTAACCAACACAGAAACATGAACATGGACACATCGATGTCCATTGTGCTAGCAAATTCCATTGCTCCTCAATTTTCCACACTGTAAACAATGGCATATCTGACCATTTGGCTGTCTTCTTCACAACAGCTTTTCCTGTCAAAATTTCTTGCAGTGTTAAATGTTTGAAAATTTTCAAGCCCCAAACAAAACAGTTAGCTTATTAACTCGCCAGTACTTTCATACAAAACTTGCCAAATTAAGGTCAGGATTAGTGTCAACTGTTGTAGACCCTCTGGACCAAGTCCCCTACAAGAAAAGTTTGAATACTTTTCGACTGTGTCAGAGGACAAAATCCATAAAACCATCAAGACGACACGAAATAAATGCCTTGAGACTATGTCACACCCTTGCCCAAAAAGTTGGTCTTTACAGAAATAGCCTGAAATTTAATGTCACACATCATCTATATGTAGATGATACCCAAATTTACTTGGAACTTGCCTTGAGGAATTTTAACTCAAATATCACTGAATTGGCAAATTGCCATGAGACCATCCAGGTGAATATTGAATAAATAATGGCAAACTGAATTCATTTTCATCAGCGATGATGGAACCAGAATTTCTCTGAAGTGAACACTCCCTGTAAGTCTCCTTGGAAATATCATTGAAGCAACTGAATCAGTTAAAAGAGTAAAAAATCTTTGTGTCACCCTGAACACTGACAACTCAATGCAAAGACATGTGGCTAATTTATGTCTTGTAGATCGCCAGAACTATGAAGCAGCTGTTAAGGTGGCAAATGACACGGTCAGCGGCCGTCTGGGCTACTGCAACTCTGCTCTACCACACAAAATAGAAATATTAGTAGACTTCAAAGAATTTAAAACATCCTATGTCACATTGTGAAAAATTTTAGTAAATTCAGCCATGTTTCCTCAACCAAGCCAAATAAATTCATGGTGATGTGTAGTTTTGCAATTGCTGCTCCCACAAAATGGCACAAACTCCCTCAGGCAGTCAGAACGGATAGCATAATGGATTCAGGCAACAGTTGAAGACCTACCTGTTTAGGCTAACATGCACATACACTATTTTTCAGAAATTGGACTGTCTCTTCTCAGACATCAGTACCTTAGAGGATGTCTTCATTATAGGAGGGGAGGGAGAAAAACTCAGTAAAATTTTAACAACAATGATGCCTTTCCTCATCTGTCCCTGCTGTTCATGGCAACATGGAGAGGATTAAAATGGCCTTAAGTTGTTGTAAATTTACTTGTCTGCCCCTTTTCTCATGGCAGCATGTAGGGGACAGAAACTTAAAAAGTAAAAGAGAACTGTCTTCTCTATGTAAAGCACTTGATGTCCTTGTTCATGTCCACATATTAAGCTAAAACCCCAACTAGGCCGAGAGTTCTGTCCTCCTTCAGAGATCTGTTAAGCTTAGGTACCACAACAAAAATACTACTGAGGGCTGCACATTCTGGTCCATCCCTAGCCAGTTGAATCTTATATAAAATACTGAGTGAGGGAAACAGGAAGACTTTGTCTTTTAACATCTAATGTTTTTATTGAGCCAAGCATAAATTTCACTTCTGTGTTTGCCTGAGGCTAGTGCCAGAAGGAAAATGATCTTGAACATTAAGTGTTTAAGTGAAGCCGTCTTCAGTGGTTCAAAATGTGACTTTGTTAATTGGTGCATGACAAGTGATAGGTTATAAGAAGGGATACGTAATTATGAGAGTTTTAGCGAGAGGAATGTAAAATTCAATATGGTTTACAGGTTAGATATTTTAGCAATAAAGGTTCGCAGGTAAAGATCTTACAAGTAACAAGCATATGACTAGTCATACATCAATGCAGTTTTGCAGATCTGGTCTAGAGACTAGAAAGTCTAGAAAAAAGTCCAGTCTATGATCTATATGTAGGACATTTATGTGTACAAATAAAATCTTCTTCCATATTTATGTACACGTCTTAATCTACAGCTTCCATATGTAAGTGATTGCTGGTCGCCAATGGTCATGAAGATATCGGTCATGGATCAAATTGCCAATCGAAGCCTATTATTAACAGTGTAACCTCCGTCAGCCTCAAAACATATTGCTGAAAATACTAACCTTATTACTAATTAGAGTAGCTTGTACAAAATAGTATATATGAGTTCTATAACCTTCTGGTCTGACCGCAGCTTGCTTTTGGAATGCACTTTTTATTATGAAAGTTAATTATGATTTGAAGCTGCTATAACTCCTGATTTTATTTTTCCTCACAGGTCTCGTCCCTCAGGTATTGGTGGTGGTGTTGGTTTTTTCATCAGATCCTCCTACAGACCCTATAAAATTGAATCTCCTCCCAGTAAACATAGCAAAGGTTTATAAACGTTTATAAACGTTTAGTAAACCTATAAACGTTTTTTAAACCAAATATAAACCTAAATATTGACAATTATTCAACATTATGGGTTTATAAACGTTTCAGCAACATTAGTTTGGTTTATAAACGTTTATAAACGTTTATATACAAACGTTTATAAACGTTTATATATAAACGTTTATGCATAAACGTTTATAAACGTTTTTAAACGTTTACAAAGAGTGAAGAATATCTTACCCTCGCTTTCATTTGGGATAATGACATCAGCACAGCCATTTTGAGAGAAACTTGAGAAATATTTCTGTAAGTATATCTTGCTGTATCACTGTTGTTTGAATCCATCATTACATTCTAAGTAGATATATAGAAGTATCATTACATTCTAAGTAGATATATAGAAGTATGTCAAATTACATACTTCTATATATCTACTTAGAATGTAATGATGGATTCAAACAACAGTGATACAGCAAGATATACTTACAGAAATATTTCTCCAGATTTTCAACACGTGTATAAACGTTTATAAACGTTTACGTATAAATGTTTATAAACGTTTATAGGCAAACGTTTATAAATGTTTATGTATAAACGTTTATAAACGTTTATAGGCAAACGTTTAGGGACCCATCATTTTAAACCTAATCTAAACCGTTGCTACTTAGGTTTATAAACGTTTATAAACGTTTGTAATGTTTACTGGGCTTTGTACCAGTCATCTGAGAATATGGTAGTATCGATCGGGCTTCATGGCCATTCAATGTTGCTTACCTGCATCTACCAGTCTCCAGGATCATGTACTTTCTAGATAAATTCATGTCATTTGTTGGTTTCCTGTCATCTATTAACTCTTTATATTATATCTGTGGTGATTTCAATATTCATGTTGATTTTCCAGTTGGTGATGGCTGTAAATTTAACAGTGCACAGTGCACGGTCACATATTGGCCTCATTCTATCTCCCAGTCAGGATACTATTGTTGATGTCAAAATTTGCGATTTTGTATCTGATCATGCATTAGTCAAATGCTCAGTGGCCTTCCCTCATCAAGTGGCTCACATTCCAAGTCAAGTTCATTATAGAACGTACCACCGTATCAACATATCTGACTTCCACTCAGATCTCAAAAATATTCCCTTCGTCAAGTCCCCTGCTGATGCGGTAGTTGATCTTTATGAAAAAAATGTACATGATTTAGGCAATACTCTTGATAGGCATACACCTCTCATATCTTGACTGACAAAGAATGATTCTGCACATTACATGTCTGATGATTATTGATGTGCAAAGTCCCTTAGGAGCCAATTTGAGAGAACTTGGCACAGGGCCAAAAATCCACTGAACAGAAGTCGTTGTCATCATCAGATTGCTCGGTGCAATGTAAACAAGGATAAGTCATGACTCTAGAAAACTATGGCGTGAGCTGCATAAAACCTTTAACAGGGTATCTGATGCGACACTTCCATTTCATGAATCTAAAAAGTCATTTGCTGACCAGTTTGCCTTCTTTTTTGAATAAAATCAAGAAAATTACAGATACTTTTGCTCCCTCTGGCACTGAAAATGAGGTTCACCCTCCATCAGATCCTCCAAAAATTACTGTCTTTAGGCAAGTTTCCGAAGATTCTGTTGGTAAAATAATTGACACCTCGCCATCAAAATCCTGCCTGTTAGATCCTTGGCCGACATTTCTTATCAAGAAATGCATTGATACATTTCTAACATCGCTTACTAAGCTGGTGAACTGCTTGCTGATGGAGGGATATGTCCCTGATGCTTTCAAAACTGCTGCAGTCACTCCTCTTATTAAAAAGGGAAATCTTCCTTCAGACAACCTCAAGAATTATCGCATGTATCTGGCCTTACTTTCATATCAAAATTGGGGTGTGTGGTTCAGTTAAGATTTTTCCTTGTCTAAGCATGTTCAGAATGTCTGCAGAAGTTATGTTAGACTTGTGATTTCAGGCAGGTCAGACTGTTTCTTACTCCTGATGTTTCTGTACTTGTGTGTAATGCTCTTGTCAGTAGTCAGTTGGATTACTGCAACTCACTTTTCAGGAGCCTCTCCAAGTTCAATCTACATAAATTACAGTGCATCCAAATGAGTGCAGCCAGAATTGTATCTAATACCAATTGATACACCAGTATAACTCCTGTGCTTAAGAAATTGCATCGGCTTCCTGTTGAACAGTGCATGGTGTTTAAGACATCCACACTTGTTTTCAAGTTTCTTCACACATTTTTTCCAAGGTATTGGGCTGCATATTTTTCTTCCTACAGCAGTTCTTGTAGTACCAGGTGCAGCCAAAGTTGGGGCAATTTACTTATCATTCCAAATTCTTCCTTTCTTTTCATAAATCTGTCAAACAGTTTGGTAATAGTTTTGCTCCAACTGTTTGAAATGCTCTTCCAGATGAGATTCGTGCCTCTCCATCCTTGGCCTCTTGCAGAAAGCAGCTTAAACCTACCTGTACACCAAATCATACCCACCTTCCCTTGACCCCTCTTCTGTCTCCGGATACTGAAATTTGATCGACTGCTTTTTCTGTTTTGTTGCACATTAGAGTTCTCTTGTATAGGGAGATTAAGTGCTATAAAAGTCCAATTAGAATTAGAATTATACCACAGTTGTCTGTGTTATTGTGTTTTAATTTCAAGTGAAAAAGAACTGCTGGATATATATTTTTTGTGGTGAACTCTTATTGGTGTGAACTGGATATTGCGTGTGGATCTAAATTTGCTCTATTTTGAATATTGTTCACATTTTGTGGTATAGCTGTGCTGACACTCTAAACAACTGGATATAGATATTTTGTATTAGTGGACACAGGATACAAACATTATGTTAGTATACTGTTAGTTTACTGTTAGTAAACATAACTGTTAATTATGTAGATTGGACTGTAGACATGTCAGATTGGTTTCATTATCGTTTTATTGTTTGAACGATTAAGAGTATCTCAGTTGACTATCTCAGATTTTAATTAAGTAAATTTGTCTTTCTGTCTTTTCCTGTTGCAACTTGAAAGCAACGGGTAATTACTACTGTGCTGTCTTGTGACTGTAACAATTTATTTGGGTTTGAATTACTTTTAATGAAGGATCAGAATTGCAACATCAAATATTGATAAATAAATTAAATATTTCATTTTTAAAAGGCAACAAAAATATGAGCGAAGACCCAAGTAAGAAGGATTATACAGGCTAACATTTATGATACCTTCTGGTTGTCTGGGATAAGCACAAAAGATCCAAAAATCCAGGACATCAAAAGTTCACCAGCAAAAAATATCCTAGGTGAACTACTAATGGAACTATGTCCTAAAGTTTAAATCTTTCTTCTATCAAAAGGTCAACTTCAAGAACTTTAAACATTGTTCTACAATAATCTGACTTTCTTTTCACAGTGTACTGATATATGCAACCTTCCTTTTGAATAGCCATAGAAAAACTTCTTTTTAGAATACAGTGTAATACATGATTTTACTTTAACTTACATATGGACATTCAGATAACCATAAACAATAAAATTGGTGTATTCATCACAGGGTGTTAAGATATACATTCAAGTAATTAAATTCTAGAGAAACATAAAACTCTTATCTTGGTTAAGTCAATTGTAACAAGAAAATCAGTGTCTGAATTGTAATTTGGTAAGGTTTACCTTTTGAAATAGATTTACAAGTGCATCGCAAGATGAAATTTACGAAAAGCTTTGACTTGGTACTAAAATATGTACAGTATATTAGTGGAATGTTCTTTATGTCAAATACTAAATTCTCACCTTCCTTTTATCATCTGAAGTGGCCTAAAAGAATATTCAGTCTTTGTGCTAATAAAGAGCATCTTACAATATAATCTTAGGCTAGAGTGAGGACTAGCAAGGGAAAATAATTAAATGATTAATTTTTGTTTACCATATTCTGAATTGGGATGTTACGTGAACTGAGTGGAAAAACAGTTTTTCTACATGTCTTTTATTATAAGACTTATGAATTGTTAAGTTACATAAAATATTTAAATGTCATTGCTCCTTAAAAGTAAATTTTGTTTTTTTTGTCATTATTTGTTTTTGTTTATTCTGATGCTATGTTGTCTTTTTTGTGTTAAGAAGCATTGTGGGGTAAATCCTTTAAACTATGATTAATAAGGAGTAAATGTTTTTTTTCTGCATTTACTGCATTTTGGATATTGTCCATATCTTGGAGCAGACTGTACAAACTCTGCAGTCATTCTGTTTGATTGGATACAGAAGGATAGCAGGAAAAGGACATTTCTTGTTATTGAACATTGAACAGATCAAAGGATACAGATATCTGTGTGCAAGTGAACATTGGACATATCACAGGACACACCACAGAACGGATTACAGGACAGATTGCTGGATATGGTGGATGAACTTAACTGTTAGTCACTGTGGTCAAGTCAGATAGGTTTCATTATTGTATCAATGTGTGTATAGTTAAGAGCATACCAGTTGACAATATTCATTATTGTTAATTGTTAAATAAATTTGTTAAGTTAAGCTTTTTGTCTTTTCCTGTTGCAACTAAAAGGCAACCGATAATTGCTACCGCGCTTGCCCGTGACCATAACAGAAAAATTGGGGGCTCGTTCAGGATCCAACCATTTGATACAACAGTTTGATCAACCACTCAATTAATATTTTGAAAATTCATCTGATTTAGCAATTTGTTAAGGTCAACAGTGCACAAAATGGCTAGTGCTAAAGAGTTTGTACAGTCACCATCTATGGAAGTTCTAGAAACTTTTTAAAAGTACATGTTAATGCAAATAGCACAAGAATTACAGTTAGAGGTGAAAAGAACAACACGTAAACATGAACTTAAAAGACTTATTGTTGAACAGTTAGTTGATGAAGATGTTTTACCAATGGAACCTTATGGGCAATTTGAAATCAGGCAATTAGAAATTAAAAGAGAGTTAAAACTTAGAGAATTTGAAGCTAGAGAAAGCAAGCTTGAAGCTCAAAAATATGAAAAAGAACTTAAACATGAGAGAGAAATGAGAGCTTTAGAACTCAATGCCAACAGAATTGCCAATGAAGAGTCCATTGCTACCAAATTTGAGTTGGTACCAGAAGCATATTGTCAAAAATTCAGAAATTATCGTAAACAAGAAAGTCCAACTCATGTTGAATTTGCCCATGAGAAAGAAATGTACTTTGACAGGTGGTGTAATTGTAGGGAAGTAGGTACAGACTTTGAAAAACTTAGGCAAGTCATTTTGATTGAAGAGTTCAAAAGGTTTGTTTGTGATGACATTAAAACCTATTTAGACAAAGAAAAAGTTGAAAATTTGGCAACAGCAGCAGCTGATGATTATGTGCTAACTCACAAGTCCACTTTCAACAAGAATACATCCTTTGGTCCTGCTAAAAAGTCTTATCCTGAAGTAGGTAGAAAATGTAGCTCCAGAAAAGAGTTCAGATAAGGGTCAAACCTCAAATCAGATAATGAGTAAGGATAGGAAACCCAGATCCTTTGCTCCTGTGTGCCATTATTGTAAGAAACCTGGGCATGTTATGTCTGACTGTTAACTCTTAAAGAAAAGAAGAGAAAAGGAAGCAACACCCAACGCCTTTGTGTCTAGCAAGTCTAACTGGCATTTAGTCCCCAATAGAGCTGCATCTAGTATTAGTTTAGACAAGTCTGAGATTATTAGGGAGGAGTTCAAACCTTTTGTGTCTGAGGGTTTTGTATCCTTAGAAAGTAGTTCCAGTCAGGTTCCCATTAAGATATTGAGAGACACTGGGGCTACTCAGCCCTTGCTTTTAGAAGGTGTATTGCCATTGGGTGTAAGCACTTCTACTGGTGACAGTGTTATTGCTCAAGGTATTGAAAGAGGCTGTGTAAATGTTCCCTTACAGAAGCTCAACTTAGTATCAGACTTAGTTACTGGTTCTGTTGTGGTGGGTACCAGGCCCACTTTACCCATTAAAGGGGTATCTTTGTTATTGGGAAGTGATCTGGCAGGTGGAAAGGTGATTGCTGATCCTAAGGTTACTTCTAAGCCAATCACTTTGATTAGCACTGAGAAATTACAAGAGGTTATTCCTGCTAATTTTCCCTCCTGTGCTGTGACTCGAGCTATGGCTAAAAAAGCCCAAGAAGAACAAAAGATTGTAAACAATCTACATATGTCTTAGTTTAGTTGTCAGATACATTCTTGAACAACTATGACCATGATATGCAGAATTCTAGTGATACTTATCCTAAGAGTAGGGTAAATTCTGAGAGTCAAGACACAATAGATGATTCAGATGTATCACTTACAAAATCAAAATTGATCTCACAGCAGGAAAATGACCCTGAATTAGCTCCTCTATTCAAGTTGGTCTTGCCACCAGTAGAGCTAGATAAAGTCCCTGTAGGCTATTATGTCAGAAATGGTGTGCTCATGCGAAACTGAAGGCCACCAACTATCCCTACATCTGAAGAATGGTCAGTAGTACACCAGATTGTTGTACCAAAAGTGTACCAAAGCGAGATATTAAAATTGGCCCATGAGTCTTCAATGGGTGGCCATTTAGGCATCAATAAAACTTGCAAAACTTGTCAAATGGTAGGGAAGCTAAATCAAAAAATCCTGTAGCTCCTCTTAAACCCATTCCAGCATTTGAGGAAAAATTTAGCAAAATTAACTGTGTAGACCCCTTACCAAAAACTAAATCCAGAAACCAATACATTTTGACCATTATGTGCACTTCAACCAGATTTCCAGAAGCCATACCTTTGACCAACATAACGGCTCCCAAAATCTCAAAAGCTCTGGCCAACTTCTTTACTTTAGTTGGCTTACCAAAAGAGATCCAGTCAGGTCAAGGGTCAAATTTTATGTCGGGATTATTTCAACAGGTCGTGTTTCAGTTAGGTACCAAAAAGATCAAATCTAGTGCATATCACCCCGAGTCACAAGGTGCACTTGAAAGGTTCCATTCTACTTTGAAAAATATGATTATGACATATTGTTTAGATAGTGAAAAAGACTGGGATGAAGGCATCAGCTTATTGTTGTTCGCAGTCAGAGAGTCAGTTCATGAGTATATAGGCTTTAGTCCCTTTGAGTTGGTCTTTGGCCATTCAGTCCATGGTCCTCTCAAGCTGTTGAAGGAAAATTGGTTATCTGAGAACACTGAGAGCCTAAATCTGTTAGATTATGTCTCAAAGTTCAGGGATAAGTTGAAAAAGGCTTGTGAGCTGGCGCAACAAAATTTGAAAAATTCGCAGTCAAAACTGAAGATGCTTTATGAAAGGAAATCACAAAACAGTACTTTCAAACCAGGTGACAAGGTTTTAGTGTTACTGCCTGTCCAGGGAAATATGTTACAGGCCAGATATCATAGGCCGTACAGAGTGCTAAAGAGAGTAGATGACCTGGACTATGTCACTGAAACCCCGGACAGGAGAAAGTCAACTCAGCTATGTCATGTGAATATGGTAAAACTATATTTTGAAAGGGGTGTGAAAAAACCTGTCATGGTAACAGACTGTAACATAGAAAATAACAGTAATCAGGAGCATGAGACATGGGGTGACATTCCTGATTGCAATGTTGAATGTAAAATCAGGTTGATTAATTCTGAGATCCTTGATGATTTGGAAACCAAATGAATCTGAACTGAATCATGTCCCCCACGATAAGAGGATCCCTCTTATCAAGTTACTCTTGAAGTACAAGTCAGTGTTTCCAGATATCCCTAACAGGACCAGTATACTCATGCATGATGTTGATGTTGGCAATGCCCATCCAATCAAACAGCATCCATATCGGGTAAATCCTATCAAACTCGAAAAATTAAGGCAGGAAGTGCAATACATGTTAGACAAAGATATAATTGAACCAAGTCAAAGTAGTTGGGCATTTCCTTGCGTTTTGGTCGTGAAACCAGATGGTTCAATCAGATATTGCACCGACTACAGGAAAGTCAATGTTTTGAGTAAAACAGATTCATTCCCTATCGCAAGAATGGATTACTGTGTTGATCAGATTGGTAATGCCAAATACATCACAAAATGTGATTTACTGAAAGGATACTAGTGTGTACCTTTTACAGAGTGGGCCAAAGAAATATCAGCCTTTGTGACTCCAGATGGGCTGTACCAATATAAGGTAATGCCATTTGGCATGAAATCTTCCCAAGACACTTTTCAAAAAATGATGAACATGTGCTTAAAGGATTTAGAAGGTGTTGAGGTGTATGCGTTTGATATTGTCATCTTTAGTAACATTTGAAAAGGCTTGAGAAAGTTTTGTTTTCGCTTGAACAAGCAAACCTCACTGTAAATTTGTCAAAGAGTGACTTTGTAAAGCCAAAGTTATTTACTTAGGGCATGTAGTAGGTCATGGGGTTGTGACACCAATCAAAGCAAAAGTCAAAAGCATCATTGACTACTCCATTCCTGAAAATAAGAAAAGTTTAATGAGGTTCCTTGGAATGGCGGGATATTATAGAAAATTTTGCAAAAATTTTTCAGAGGTCATTGCTCCACTGACTAAGCTACTGAAAAAGAGTGTAAAATATCACTGGTCAGAGACTTGTCAAAAATCATTTGACAAAGTAAAACACCTTCTCTGTTTAGAGCCCGTACTAACTGCTACAGACTTCAGTAAACCTTTCCGGCTGGCTGTAGACGCCAGTGATGTGGGTGCAGGTGCAGTTTTACTGCAATGTGATGATGAAGATATTGAATATCACATATGCAATTTTTCCAAAAAAGTTAATGTTGATCAATATATCTACTCTACAATAGAAAAAGAATGTTTATAACATATTCACCAAAAAACCAGCTAACAGATATTATACAGTGGTTACAGTACCTTGCATAAATTGAGATGAATGTTGCAAGTAAAAAGAGTTCAAATTGTATATTCTACACAAACACATTCAGTTCTACTGCTTAGTAATCTTCTGAACTTAAAAATAAACTGAAATTACCTAATTTATGCCTTTAGTAAATATGTTGGCAATATTTTCATAACAAAGACAATGACTAAATAGTTATAAATACCAGGGACATCATAGTTATGTCGTGTATTATTAAGCATTCATAGGTAAACTAAATAAACTAAGTATTGTGTTCAGACCAAATATAAGGTTAGGTCAGTGTACGAAGCAAATCTGTGCTATCTAAAATACCCTGAAACTACTCTTTCATACTTACTTTGAACAGTGTTATTTGTTATTACATAAAGTATATGTGGGATATAAAACTCACAAATTGATTTTGAGGTCTATTTGTACATTTGCTAAAAATTAAAAAAAAGTTTTGTAGATTATTAGAAAGATATGTGGAACAATATAAATAAATGTGTCTTGAAATTGTTACTCAAGATTAGCCCAACATCTATGATATAATTGGTTATTGATGGATATATTCTAACAATGTTTTAGCTGAGTAATAGCAAACATTAAACTGTATACTATATAGAAACTGCAAAAAACAGACTGAAGCAATATCGAGATCTAAATATTATTGATTTAAGGCTGATGCAGCAAAACGTATTTCATAAGGTAGTTGTCATTTAATTAGAGATTGTCTAACCTCATTCAGGATTTGTCCTAAATTGTTCTCTCCTAGCCATTTGGTTCTATCCAATATGTTAGGATCTGAGAGGGCTAATCCACAAGAGAAGAACTTGTCATTACGGTTTGCTTCTACCAAAATACCTCTGCTCTGTAGTAATTTCTGTTGTAAGTGTGGATTTTGGCTGAACTTCAACTGACACGCTTTTTCCATGGTTGACTTAGCATGAGGCTTCCATTTTGCTTCATCTAGTCCTTTGATGCGGTTGGACAATGATTTCATTCTACTTGGATCTGTGGTCTTTTTGATGGTGGCTGCAGTGTATTCATCATTAAAGAACAAACTCTTCTTGCAAAGATAGTACTGCTCTGAGCAAGAATAGACAGATGACTCTTCTTTAAAATGAGCCGGATCAAAGTTGCTCAGAAATGAGTCAATCCCAAAAAAGAAGGTCGAGTCACATATTGGAATATATTTTTCACCCTTGATGGTCCATCTAAGATGTAGTGGCAGTTTGTCAACCTCATTCGCTGTGTAGGCTGCACCATCTAGGAATAGTTTATCTCCTTTCAAGAAACACCTCTTGATGCTGACATCTTTCTGGGCTTCTTTAAGACAAGGCACTAACATTTTTCTGTTTTGCTTAACTGCATCCGGGTAGTCTTCAGAAATGTAGATGCCTTTGTCTTTTAGGTTAAATCTTGCTTTCCACACTGTTTCTCTATCTGGGTAGTAGTGGAATCGAATGATGATTGTCCGTGGTCTCTTGGAACTGTAGGATGACAGGTGATTTGGAATGCCCAATCTGTGGACCCTGGACAGCTGGATTCTTTTAGCATTTGGTATTTTAAGCATATCATCAAAAAGGGATAGCACTTTCCTCCTGAGGTCTTCATTTGGAGTCTCCGTGATTCCATCTAATAAAAGGTTGTCTTTGCGGGTATAGCTTTCTAGGTCAGTTAAGTCAGACTGGAGCTTTTTTAATGATCTGTCCTGTGCCTCCTTCTCTCTTTCTAGGGAAACAATTCTGTCTTCCAGTTTCTTTACTTCAGCTTCTGTCCTTCTTGACTTCTCCGATGTTATCATTTAGCTTATTTTTAATGTCGCTTAGCTCCCCTGTGAGATATGTGAAGGCTTTCACAAACCATGCTGGGGCTGAATTCTTGATCTGATTCATTGCATCTTTGTCCCATTCGGACATACCTTCATCTTTTGTTGGTGTAGATTTTTTATTCATTTTTTTCGATATATCCTGAGTACAAGTTGGTGAAACTAATAAATCATCTGCATTTCTTTTAGTCATTATATCATAAGTCATTTTAGATAACACTGAGCATAATGTTTCTCCTATTTCCTTTCACAATAATGTTACTATATTACAATTTATCCAATTATTCCAGGTCTTGTTGATAGTTTTCTACCAAATCAAACAATCCATTTGTGTCTTAATTTCTTAGTGCTGTCAATGCCTAGAATAAAATGATCCAATTAACCTTTGGTCATGTTCCTTATCAAAGTGTCACAAGCCTAGTTTAGTTCATTTTGCCAATATTGTAGTATTTTGTTTCCAATGGGCTATTTTCTGGTAAACACAAACAAGTCTGTATTAATTAATTACTGAGGTTGAAATTGTTTCACATGACTGAACAAGCCCCAAATTTTATGTTTGGATTCTTCAAAATTTCAAACTTTTGACTCCTTATTAATCACATATGTTTTAATGAATCAGCTTTATATCCTAATCACTGTTATCCTTGTAGTTTATCCTACATTATGACATAAAATTGTTGACCTTTAGTCCAAGGATTTTTTATTAAAATGTATTTCTTGAGAGTTTTCTAGAACCCCTGCTTTTTCCCTGTTATTCCCTGTGAAAAAAAAGAATGTTTAGCACTCATTTTGGCCATCCAGCATTTTGACATCTACATATCTTCATTGTCAAAACCCACCGTTGTATACACAGATCACAATCCTTTAGTCTTCTTGCACAAAATGAAAAACAAAAATAGAAGATTATTGAACTGGAGTTTAATGTTGCAAGAATACAATCCTCAAATAGAACATGTTAAAGGAAAAGATAATATCTGTGTGGACGCCCTGTCTAGGAGCTGTATATAAAGTGTAATTTGTATATTTATAATTAGTAAGTTTATAAAGATTATACATGGTACCAACTTTACTATTGTATGTGTATATTTGTTGGAAAAAAAAATTCTTGTAAAATTTTGTAACCAAAATTTTTCTTTAAGGGGTGGGTGTTTTATATATGGGTACTGTGTCTGTACATTATTTGATCTTAGCTTTATATGTATGTGTTAACATTTAAGTAGGGAGTCATTGATTTTTCTGTTATGTGTTATGGTGTTTATTGATCCATTTATGGACTGAGGGGAACCGCTCTAGGCTTTCCTCAGTGATGCTATTATAGATTTGGGGACACCCTGTAAAATACCTGTAGGTTCTAGAACTTCCTCACTTAATCTAGTTACTGATATTAAGTTCAGGTTAGTTCTCTACGATTCTAGAGGCTTCTATAAGTGTATATAAGGACTGTACATCTGACAACAAGTGAACTTAGTATTCCCTCGCATAAGGAAGGCTCTTGTGTCTTGGAATATAAAGTTCTTGTGCTGCTGTGAACTGTTGCTGGAGTGAACTGGATATATTGTCCGGATAGATTTATTATACTTTGGATATTTTCGGATATTGTACATTCATATAACAGAGTGGATTTACTTCATTTTGGACATTGTCCGTATCTTGGAGCAGACAGTGCAGTTGTACAAACTCTGAATATCTCCAGTCATTCTGTGTGATTGGATACAAAAGGATAGCAGGAAAAGGACATTTCTTGTTATTGAACATTGAACAGATCACAGGATACAGATATCTGTGTGTGAGTGAACATTGGACAGATCACAGGACAGACCAGAAAACGGATTACAGGACAGATTGCTGGGTACGGCGGATAAACTTAACTGTTAGTGACAGTGGTCAGGTCAGATAGGTTTCATTATTGTATCAATGTGTGTATGGTTAAGAGCATGCCAGTTGACTCTAATCATTATTGTTAATTGTTAAATAAATTTGTTAAGTTAAGCTTTTTGTCTTTTCCTGTTGCAACATAAAGGCAACCAATAATTGCCACCACGCTTGCCCGTGACTGTAACAATTAATTCTCAAGTCAACATTTTTTTCTACAGAGAATCTGGTAGTAAAATGGACATGAGTAAAATTTTGATACAAACATATGGAGACTGTACCTTCCAGTGATGAAATTCGATATACTAAACTGAGGTGACATGAAGCTAACTACACCTCTGTGTATTGTAGTAAGATACAAATATTGGAGAAGTTTCAGTATTATTCCACTCTTAAACTAATAACATAATACAAGTCTATATGTTATCATGAAGCCAAGTCAGTGATGCATTAACAAAGTATTCAATTCTGTTACTCAGATTTTTGCAGTTATTGTTCAGCAAGTTGAATTATGCATTTAACTGCAAACCAAACCTAGTGGATACTGTTGAAACTATATTGCCAGTTTTTGACATTTGATTTCAACAGGTAACATAATACTATGACCTATACATTTCATATGGTATGATTTTATATTTCAAGGTACTAATAGATGTATTTTATGTATGATTTTTCAGAAAGTAAACCTAGAATAAAAGACTTGCTTATTCTTGTTTTGGCATAGTACTTCTATTGTGGGCCCTAAATACCATTTGTAACCAATACCAGTTATAAATATGCCATTTATTACTACTTTTATTTCTCTATCTCTTTGTACTCTCTTTTCACTTTTTATTGTTTTTCTCTTTTATCTTTTTTAGTTAAGGTATTTAGGCTGTTCAGTTTCTACTAGCAAATGGCCAATATATGGTACAAATATGTTGGAAATCAGTTTTGTTTTTGTATTATGTATAAACATATCTGGAAGGTTTAGGCTATAGTAAGTGTTCTGTTATGGGTTTTGTTTTAGCCTTATTCTTAAGGTTACAGTGACGTCCAAGCTAAAAATATGATGTTATAATGTTAGGGATATAGCTGATCAAACAAAGAGAACTGATGTCTTTCATTGGTTGAAAAAGAAGAATTGATATATACTGTTTAGAAGACAAACACCCGAATCTGATCACTGAATCTGCATGTAAGAAAGACTGTAGAACTAATTGTATTTTCAGTATCTTCAATACTTCAAGTAGAGGGGTGGCAATTTTGTTCTCTGAAAATTTGGACATTAATTTCAAGCAGATATGTAAGGATGACATTGGAAATCTCCTAATGGTAAATTTAAAAATTGCTACTGTTACTCTTGAACTTATCTTAGCTGTCTTATATGTGCCAAACAAAGATAACCCTAATTTCTACAAAAATCTGAAAGACAGTCTAAAACATAATGAGGAATTGCCTTTAGTTATTCTTGGGGACTAGCATTTAGTACTAAATTAAGAGACTTTTGGGTATGTTCAGCAGAACAACAAAAACTCATACTGTAAGGTGGAAGAGCTTCAAAACAGTGTTTAATCTCACTGATCATTGGAGATATACTTATCTAAATGAAAGGAAATATACTTGGTTCAGTGGTAAAACACCAAAGCAAATGGCCAGACTTGACTTTTATCTTGTATCTTCAGACCTTATACCAATGGTAACCAAAAGTGGTATGTACACAGGTTATAGAACTGACCATTCCCTTGTATATTTATATATTAACATTAGAATTCCTCAAAGAGGCAAAGGACTTTGGAACTTCAACCCTCTTTTTTGCATGATCAAGCTTGTGTTAACATAGTAAAACAGGAAACCATAGCCACTGTCCTAAGATACCTTGTATATAAGAATACAGAAAATACCTAAACACATTCTGAAATGATAAAATAAATATCAGAGGAATTACAAAAAAAAAATTGTTATTTGCAGGCCAATGCTTCTATTACGAGATCATGCATTCAATATTATGAAGAAGGGGAAAACCATCAAAATATTTCTGTAATTTAGAGAAAAGGAACTATATTAATAAGGTGATTACAAAAGTGATTTTAGATAGGAATATTGTACCAGAACCAAATTTAGTATTAAAAGAAATGAGAAAGACTTATAAAAAATCTATATAGCTCAAAATTATCTGATAACAGCAATGTAGGTTTTTGGAAAAATTCAAACATTAAAAAGCTCACAGAGGTGGACCAATTACATTGTGAAGGGCTACTCAATGAAAATGAAATAAAAAATTCTTTGAAAATATAAAGTATGGGAAAACACCGGGTAGTGATGGCTATCCAGCTGAATTTTATAAGTTCTTTTGGACTGATATTGGCATATATGTATTAAACAGTCTAAACAAAGTTTTTCAGAAAGGAGAACTCTCAGTGACACAGAGATTGGGGATTCTGACTTGTCTCCAAAAAGATAACAAACCACAAACATTTTTGAAGAATTTACGCCCCACAAACAATCACACTTCTAAACGCTGATTGTAAATTACTAACTGGGGTATTGGCAATGAGCATACAGAAAGTTTTGCAAGACATTATCAGTGCTCCACAGAAGGGTTTTTTGAAAGGAAGATATATAGGGGAAATACAGGCTTAGTTTGTGATATTATTATCTATTAAAAAACAATTAAAAGGGAAGGATTAATATTATTAATTGACTTTGAAGAGGCATTCGACTTGCTAGAATTAAAATATATAAATGAGGTAATGCTAGCCTATACTTTTGGAAAATGTTATAGAAAATGGTTCAAAATACTTTACAATAAGTCTTATTCCAGTGTTATAAATCATAGCAATCTTTCTGAAAGTTTTCCACAGGAAAGAGGCTGCAGACAAGCTGATCCTCTGAGTCCTTACATATTTATACTGGCCATTGAACCTTTTGTCATGATGATAACAAATAATAAATAAATTGATTAAATTGAAGTACAAAAATCATACATTTAAAATTGACCTATATGCAAATAATATTTTTCTGCTATTGAAAAACTCTGAATCGTCAGTGAGACAAAGCATTTATGCATTTAGAAATTTTGAAATCTGTTCTGGCCTAAAACTTGGAGAAAATCCATGTAGCCTGGATTGGTCATTTGGGTGTTAGGAATAGAGCTGTGTAATGATCTAAAGCTGATCTGGGGCAATATCTTTAAGCTAGGTATTGTTTTGATAATGATGTTGACAAAATGCTAGAAAAAATTTTTCAAGCAGATTGCAAGATATAGAGAAACTATTTTATTTGTATCAAAAACAACACGTGTCAATAATAGGCAAGATTACAGTAATAAAGTCCCTGGCCATACCAAAACTTGTTTATCCTCTATCTTTTTTACCAAAACCTCTACACAAAGTTTTTAAGCAAATACAAAATATGTTTGGAAGATTTATTTGGCAAAGTTCCAGGTTGCAGTTACTGAATTATAGAAAGATATTCCTGATGGAGGCTTTAGGTTAACAAATTTAGGTTTTCTAAATAAGGCAATTAAATTATCATGGATTAAACTTTATGTGAAAATAATGACTTCAAATATATTCCAATGAATTTGACAGGGCTAAAAGTGAAAAACCTCTGATAACTCGATTGTGACTCTTTACAGCACATAAGTTTAAAACTCCAGAACAATTTTTGGTCTGAACTTGTATTTTCCTGGAAAAATTGTAGAGAACTCTTTATCAATAAGAATGACCCTAGAACTTATCCAACATAAAATATTGTGAAAAGGAAAACTGACTTCCAGGAAAGTGGCATAAACTTATTAAATGATCTGATTAATTACACCTGGGCACCAATGGGATATCTGAGCTTTAACCAGAAATTATGGACTGAAAAATAATTTTGTACACTTCCTTTCCCTTATTTATTCGTTCCTAAGAATTTGGAAAGTGAAGATGAGTAAAAGTGGCAATAGGTTAAAGCATGATAATATGAATCAAAAGGTGTTGACAAATATTTTGAAAATGTCAAAAGCCTGTAAAGGAACATACTGGACTTTTATAAAGTCACTGGTCACCAAAAGAAATGTAGAACAGAAATGGTCCTCTGTTTTAAATGAAAATATCACAGCTGACTCAATCTATAAAAGTGTTGAGAAAAATTTTTAAACATATCTGGACTCAAAAATGAGAAGTTTTCAATTTAAAATATCACATAGAAGCCTTACCACAAACATTTGTAAAGAAATGTAACATAAAGCAGAGTGATAAATGCACCTTATGTAAAAATGACCCTGAAAGCATAGAACATCTCTTCTGGGACTGCAACTTTGTTCAAATATTTTGAAAAAAATCTGTCTGAAAAATTTAAACCTTACTTCAATTTCAACAGTGTTCTAACAAGAAAAATGTTTTGCTAGGGATAACACATGGGATACACAAAGAACTGATTAATCTGATTATCAATTCATACAAAAGATATATCTATAAAAGAAAATATATATCAACATATTTGATTGTAGAAAGAGTACTTTGCAGTATCAAAAGTACCTTTTAGATTAAACGAAATATAACAGTTAAAAAAGGTTTTAACATGTATCAATTTGAAAAAAATGGGATCCAATTGTTTTGTTTTTTAAATGATGGCTAGACCCAGTTTTGGTTTTCTATTTTTGTATGATTTATCTCATATAAAACAGAGACAAAAGTGTATTAATTGTATACTGTATTGCAATGTATTGTTTTTAAATAATGTACCAGATATTCAGATATTGTTATTAAAGTATTAATGTGCTAACTAAAGACTGTAGAGCAATAAAAATATGTTAAGTATATGTTAACTATGTTAATGTTATCTCAAATTATTTTCATTATTATTGGTATCTAATCTTAGGCAGTCCGCTGAGGCCCTGTCCTAATATGACCATGACTGTGTGATTATAAGTAGAAAATGTGTGATTATAAGTAGAGCACTAGCACATTGGGGCTTTCTCTACTATTGTCAAGTGTAACTACCAATAATAATTATAAAAAACAGTGGTCGATACTGGACCCCTTTGGTAGAGAAAAGCAGTTTGGAAGCCAGACTTCACTGTGGAATCGGCACTACTTCAACTTCCTTTTAAGCAAGGAGAGCAATTTTTCAAAAGTAAAATAATGATTTTAAAACTTTGACTAAAACGATATTTCGGAAAAATATTGCTTTTAAAATAAAAGTATTCCATATGACTCTGTAGCTTGCCCAGTGACACTCAAACCAGCATTAGAAGCAGCAGCAAAGCATCACAAGGGAATTTTGGTAGACAACGATGGCCAATATCAGAGGTATATCAAGAAAGAAGATTTTCTAACCAAGGCAAATTTGTAAGTATATATTAATGCTGATGATTAAGGTAAATGTGTTGGTAATGGTTCTTAAGATAACATCGACTGGTATCTAAGATTTACTTAAATGCATGGAAAATTTAAATTATATTGGTTGTAATAATCACGAAGGTACATTGATAAGATAACTAATATGCTGTCATATTAATTGATAACTGTTGTGCTTTATTGTAAGTTTGATATCACTGGCAAATATATAAAATATCATGTAATTCAAGTGATTAACACCTTTCATATTTTCTATTTGTACGATATACAATATATACAGCCAACCTTGGACCTCAACTCCAAGCTTATTGAAAGAACCAATTTGGAAGTATATACATATTTTTTATTCTGTGCTAACATTTACATACGATGATACATATATAATTAACTGAAACATCAGAATTTAAGATACCCTAAATGAGGCCAATTACTGAAGATTTGATATGTCCTTAAAAACTTTAAAGTCAGTTAAGCCATTTATTTTAACATATTTGGTTTGGAATTTTTGTCCTTGGAAAATGAGGGGTAATGATCGGTAGGATTGGAATCCTGTGTTATATTATTTCTATGTTTTATTTAACACATTCTAACATCCATGATTTGGATGTCTTTTAAGGGCACATTAGAGTAAAAAGCTAAGGTGAAACCTGAATGTAAGAGGGTGTGAAAGGTTATGCCTGAAGAGGATAAACTAAGTTTAAAATGTACAATTATTAGATTTCCTATTACTTAAAGGTCTATAAGAGGGGAGGGGGGGGGCACTGACCGGCCTCGTATACTTGAAAAGTAGTAAGCTTCAAAGGCTAATAAAGAGTCATGGCTTTATTGTTATCTTTAAGTCTTTCGTCCAGAAACACATTCTATATAAATTGTATACTACAATTTGGCACTGAGGTCTGAGATATGATTGTCTATGTTTCATACAGTTAAATTGTTAGTTGCCAGAAATTTCAGATATGCCAGGATTTACTTGTTGATGATAGAAATTCATAAAAAAATGAATAAGTCACAAAAACTAAGATGTGGAGTTGTAGGATTTTTGTGGTACTGGTATGAAAGCAGAATGCGTCTTCTCAATTGCAACAGAGGCCAGGCTGGCCATTTTGGAACAGAAAAGCTAAATAGATCAACTCATTGTGAAGCAGTCTTCAATCCAATTGCATATCGTCATAAGGAGATTTAACATTTTAAAAGGGATATTGGTTAAGTACCATTTTGACAGTAAATCAGCTGTTTGGTCATTTTTACCGATAGTGTGATCAACCCTAAAGTTAATATTATTAAAACCAGCTGTCATTTGGATATTCATTGCTATCTGCAAATGTGTGATCTCTAGTTCTGCCCAGTGATAAAACAACAAATGTCTCATTCTAAATAGCAAATAGAATGTTCATTTCTAAGTAGGTTATGTTGTAATCGCAAAGGTTTCCCAAGGTTCAGAGCATAGATTTGGGAGCTCCTTTTGGCCTCTATGTCTGTTAAGCAGATGTGTATATTGTCCAAATTATAATTTTGGGGGTAGAGGGAGGTAATTTTTTGTGGACTCCAGCAATGCCAGACAACAGCTGTGGGTTTCCAGATCTCCACTATGTCCACTTCTGCCTTGACTCTCTTGGCTGCTTTTTATGAGAGGTCCAGGTCGCCACAATGACAGAAGTGAAACACATGATTACTCCTTCATAGTTTATTCACACATCTTATAACAATTCACAAGTACAATTCATGTTATGTTTTGATAACTGAAACTCAGTCATTCTGTGGAAGTGTGAACTCAACTACTTAGTCCCCAGAATGTTAGTTGTTGAAATGCCAGACTGTACATCTCCATCTCCCCAGCAGCAAGCTGGGTTATTATATCAGTTACTTTACAAAGACTGCGTCACCTAAAAGAGCAGGAATTGGCTAAGGCTTTAATTAGGAGTGCCCTGCCATGAGTATTGATTTGTCTCTGTGTTGCAACAAGCAAAAGCTTTTCTGTGGGATTGTTTGCCTGTTATTAAAGAATTTTGAGGTTTGATTCCATTTAGCAGTTTTACTTAAATTCTTGACCATTACATATATCAATGAAATTTTGCATGGTCTTTGGATGAAGAAACTTGTATCAGTGAATTGTTCAAGAAATTCAAGAAACCAATTTAGATCTTGTGAAAAAGCAATAAATATTTTTTATATTGCCATTTTGTCCCACATCTCTCCGGAGATAAATCATTATGTATAGGAAGATTCTGGATATTTTAACTCATTTAGAAATATGAAGTGAGCTACCCAGTTATAATGGGAGTCAATTTTTGGGAATTTTTCTTTGTGCTTCCATGCTAGAAATATTTTAAAAATTCATATAGTTTTCCCAGGTGACGAAAGTAGTGAATGTTGTGGTAGTCTACCAAAACAGCTAGAGACATTAGCTTTCTGGTTGGTTACACTAATTTCTTTGGGATAGTTCAAAACCTAATTTTATTAATATTTCTTGTAGAAAGATAAAGGACTGCAGATTTTTTATGTGGAGATCAGTCCCTATGATGTTATTGATGTTATTTATGCTTGACGCATTTTATGATGCCTTGCATCCAGTAAGCTTTGAAACAGGGTACTCCCATTCCTTGATCCTGAACATAATTTGCATCATGATGTATGTCTAATAACCATAATCATTGTCAGAATCAAGGGAGTCCAGATTGAAATGCTGGAAGGCCAAGGAAAGAAGGCCTAAAAAGGCCACAGTCTCTGTCAAGGGTTTTTACTTGGTTTTGTATTGTATCTAAAGTAGTTATGTGGAATGTTAAAATGTAACTAGATAAATATCTTAATTGATGACTAAGTTGAAAGATTTGGCTAGAATTTAAAGCTTAAATCAACTATGACCCCCTATGGGGGGCCATTGGGTCTTTCACAGGTCAAGAATGGGGATGTATGCACTCCATGTTTTGGAAGTTTTTCATGAAGGGCCAAATGGCTTTAAATTTGGTTTCTTCTCTTAGATACGCCTTAATACTTTTAGGGAATTGTTTTGCAGAATTATAACTTTCGTGAGGTTCCAGAGGGGAAGTCCTGTCAAAATCAAATGGAAATCCACATCTCATGAGTAAGGGAAGCTGTGTGTGCCATTAACCTATCAATAGTTTGACTATTTTATCTGGATTGAGCTAGGATTTGAGATTAAAAAAAGGGTTATCCTGATTTTTTGGAGTTTATGCAGGTCAATGGTGTTTACATTTGATATACATTTATTTTGGTTTGAAATCTTGGGTATTAGTTCCACAGGATTATAAAAACCGAAGTTGTATTTATTTTTAGCCTCCCATTTTGTAAGGCAGTTACAAGTGGAGAGGCCTGTTTGATAATTCTTTGCCTTGATGTAGCGTAGGGCCAAAGCATACTTCTGTTTAGCATACTTGTAATTTGTGCTTGACACAAAATTGTTTGAGCTGACTTTGGAGGCAGTATCAATTGGTCAATTTTTCTGATCTCTGACTGCCAATGACACTATTATTTTTCAAACATATATCTTTACTGGTTTACTGCAAACTGGATTTATGACTAGCATCATTACCTGGGGCCACGGTGGCAGAGTGGTAACACTCTCGCCTCCCACCTTTGCGGTCGGGGTTCGATCCCCGTCATGGCCTTAAGTGGGAAAGCTGGTAGTTGCTTGCCGTTGGTTGGCAGTTTACAGTACAGAACCCTAGCGAACTGTATGTACTGGTTTCCTCTGCCCTTCCAAGTACCCGTCGTGATATGACCTGTACAGTGTTGAAAGCGACGTAAAACCCCAAATAAACAAACAAAAAGCATCATTACCTGCAGGTTACTGGCATTTTAATTTTGATGATTCCTCCTGGACAGAGGTATTGATTGTGTGTAAAAGTACTGTGACTAACCTGGCTTTTGTGGTCAATGGCTTGTTGGCTCATGCGTTGCTTCAGTTTTTGAGTGTTTGATTTGTAGTTGATGCACTTTCACCTTTTGGTAAGGACGACGATCAGTACTTTTGTCAATATGTTCACTACTGGATTGGGTGGGGGACGAAGGTATTTGGGAGCCCAAAACACAAACAGATTAAAAAGTGAAGCAACCTGGATGGGATTCATCCAAATTATATTAATGTATATACCACTTCTCAAATGTCTATCTTATATTGTAATGTTAGTGATATCCCTTACCGCCTCCCCATCCTAGCTTTTGCAAACCTACACATAAACCCTCTCCTTACTGAGAACTGGATCCACCCCTGCTGTAGGACTGTTATTTTACTGCATAGTTAACTTTTCGGCTTTTAAGCCTTGCATCACTTCAACCTTTGCACCAATCCGCCTTCCAGTTGTCATTCTCACCATTAGATACCTTAGAGGTATGATATCCTGTTGATTAATTTGCTTTAGCTTCACATTTTTAAGCGCAAGCTCCAACAAGGCCCGTGCTTCTAGGAATTACTTTTATTTGGTCTCCAGACTTTCATGAAATGTGGCGTAGTGTGATGAGTATCTCTTTCTTCACTTAAATTAAGCAGCAATGGGCTATATCAATACCGGTATGGATTTGAGTTCTAGACCAGCTATGGAATGTGTGTGAGTTGGAATTTCTTTGTGTAGCCAGACTTTCATAAATTCTAGTGTACTACTTGTGTCTCTGATGGCTGTGTAGCTGCGTATGTAGACCAAAAGTCTTTTTGGACAGTTTATTTACACATTTATGTCCATTTTCCCTGGTGAAAACTGGTTGAAAGTGTACTCGTCTTTTGAAGTCTTATAGCTGATCTTTTTTAGATTTCTGCACTCACAAGCTAGGTGAACCAAAACCTGGACAAGTGGCACATATATGTTTGTAAGAATTCCCACCTATCACATGGTCATCTTGTGGACATGAATTATCTTGGAAAAAAATTGCAGGACTGACTATGTGAATCAGGTTTTGATTTTTTGCTGCCATCAATTTGAGGTCGAGTGCCTGACCAGCTAAAGTCTTGTTGTGTCATCAATTATTTCTCCAAGATACCCTAGCATAAGATATTTTTGTCCTGAAAGCCATTGAAAAACTGATAGAATGTTGTATGAGATCCTATTTTTACTGCCTTCAGCTAAAACCTTGTTTTGAGGTCATTGGACCTGATTTTTAACCCAGACATTTTATAATTACCGTTCTCATTGAAACTGACCCATTCCTGGATCATTTCATCCACCTGTCTCCAAGTATGCTTATCTTTGAAAGGTGTCAGGGAGTGCATGTTATCGTCTGAGCTGCCAGACGTTCTTCTGGCATGGTTTTCAAATGATATTTCAGTGCAGGCGAGTAGGTGAGGGGACCTGTTCCTGCCGCTTTCCCTCTACCTTGGCGATTCTGCTCAATAGGGATGAGCCTGGAGCAAACCGAGTTAAAAGCCACAAATACATCTTGATTTAAATCATTATTACCACTTGCCTCAATAGCATTTGACTCATTTGTTTGTGCACTTTTCACAAAAGGACATTTCATTCCTGTTGGTTTTAACTCCTTTTCAATCCTTAATTTTTAACTTGATAAATCTCAAGTTAAAGCCTACTACTAATTGACCTGCCCAGGGCTATAATTGTTTTAATGACTTCAAACAGTAGTATTTGTTTGTGACCCCTATTCTATTTGACAAGTAAAGGACATCTAGTTCATGGATTACAAAAAGATAGTTAATATTACTTTAACTTGCCCCATAATACATTCTTTACATGAGGATATTTTGTTGGAATATTTTATTTGGCGGACTTGTTCTCAGCTATCTCTCTGATGGGGATTTCTCAATAGGGATTAACGTTTATATGTGGCATATATAGGATATGCAAAATCAGGCTCACCCTAGTAACCCCCTTCATGATATCAATTGGTTGAACAATTTGACTATTGTAGCTTTAATGTTGACAGAATACTTTCACTGCTAACATTATTTGTGTTATGATCTTTATGTTAAATCTGTTTTTGGAGCACTGTTTCTCTTGTTGAAATTTGTGCAAAGACATGATGTTTCATAGTTTTATCCCACTTAAATATTAACATGGAAAATTGTATTAAATCTTGTTTCAATGATATTTTTTTTTCTAACCTTTTAGACATGAAACTCCAGGTTTGAATCTGACCACACAAGCTGGGTTTAAATCTTTACTGAATATTACAGTCATAAGTGGTGTTTGGGCATCACGACTGTCAGTCACCCCATCCCAGGGAGGATATTCGGAGCAGTGTGCTGGTAGCATAAGTAGTGGTTACACCTGCATCACAAGCATTCCTAGTTCTAGTGGCCTTGTATCCTTGGCAACTTATGGGCAGCCAATGGCCTATGACCTGCCATTGAACTGAACAGATGTGTGATTGAAATGAAGGAAATGGAATTTCAGTTTATGAAGATTGTTTTTTATACTTGTTCTGATTTTATGATTTTATGCTTTTAGTTGTTTTTAATTGATGGACGGTCATTTAGTTATATGTAACATCTTCATTTTGATAACCACTGCTGACTGTTGCTGATTCACAGCGCATATGGAACTGTTGTGATTCTGTTGCTGATTATTGTTTAGTCTTCTTTGACAACCTCAGGCTTGTTCAGCTTGTGTAACAGGGATGGTCTAACCTAGTTATTTTTATTTCTTTTTGTCATCCATTTACACTTGCTGTCACAAGTGGAGATTGTTCGAGAAGAGGGTAGATACCCAACCTTGTGAGCTTATATTTTTTAGAATCAAAAATGACTAAGCCAAAAAATAAAAACAAAAATCATTGCTTGAAGTGTCACTCGAAGCACTACCCACCAACGGGTAAGAAATGTCAAGTTGTTATGGACAAGACCAAAGAGGAGCCCAGTGTTAACATGAATCCCATGACGACGTCATCTGAGAGCGACAGTGATGGTCGGGACTTGGGGGTGGGGGCTCGCAAAGTTGATATAGGTGCCCGTAAGAAGATCACCAAGCAGAAGGACTGCTCTGTTAAGAGGGTTTTGACCCCAGGTCCTTCTAGGACCAGTGATCAGTCGGAGGGATCTGAAACTTCAGAAGAAGAGCACCCATCTGGTGGTTTGCAGGCCCTCATTCTGAAGGAACTCCAGCGGGTACATCACAGACTGGATGACGTGGAGGCCAAAGTTCAAAATTCCAGGCGTCGCAACAGGAATAGCAAAGACTGTTCGAAGTTAAGTAGCTCAAAGTACTTGTCAAATAATGATGTTAAATGTAAAAAAAGTAGAAAATGTCAATCTTCTTCTGAAACCTCATCAGATGAGGAACTTCTCCCGCCTTTGTCAGTTTTGAAATCGTCTCGGGAAATTCAGAACAAAGTTGATGCTAGAATTTCAGAAATTGAGTCCCATTCAAAAGTTCAAGGTAATGAAAGTTCAAAGTTGAAATCAAAAAGGGGGGGGAGGGATTGATGTTTTGGTTGCAAAAAAGGTGGCTTGGCCACATGATAATGTTTTGGGGGGTGTTACCAGGCAAAGGGTGACATATGATCAGTTGTCTTTAACACAGTTTATACAGTTATTTACAAGAAACATTTTGGATGAGTCGGATGCAAAAATTAGGGAACAAATGCTGTGGTATATGAATGATTTGATGGAAGATGCCACAGATTTTTCGTGGGCAAGTGCCAAGGCTGCCCATGCTGTGCTCCTCTGCGAAATGGAGAGGGGCACAGTGTGTTGGTCAGATACAAATCGCATCGACCGTATCAGAAGGGCTCATGCCCAAAAACATAGCTCTGGGAAGCAAAATTGGGCCAAAAAAGATCAAGATGGCAAGAAACCTTGGTATTGTAAATTGTATCAGACAGGGCAGTGTCAATTTCACAGGGACCACGAATATGCTGGCAAGATTCAAAGGCACATTTGTTCATTTTGCTTAAGTCAGGGTCGAATTTCAGGTCATCCTGAGAAAGAATGTCAAAATTCAAAGTTTAAAAATTCAAAAAACGTGTCTGGGGCTGCTCAGAATCAGTAAAGGGGCTGGGCAGCAAAAACAATGTTGGTCAGGCAGTGGTTGTTGAGAAGAACGATGTACAGTGTTTTACATATCCTGACACCATGCGTCATACTGATTTTAGAATTAATACTGCCTCATCTTGTGACATTAGCAATGTAATTGAATTGAAGAGTGTGGCTATGTCGTCTGATAGTTATAAAAGTAGTAACACTAGGTTCTTTTACAACACAGCTGTTGACAAAAAATGTGTTGAAGGTCCGTTAGCACGTTGGAAGAAGGCCAGTGTTGTGGCAAAACACCTCTCCAAACCCATGAAAGTAAACAGCAAGGTCTTTGTTGCTAGGTTTGAACCCAGTTCTGCTGATGTAAGTAAAACACATTATACCAGGCCCACTAAAGCCATTGAAAGTAAGTTGCATGTCAGTGAGAAAGGGGTTTTAGGTGGTGATACATCGTTATGTAAAAATTTCCCTCCTTCCATTGTTGTTGGTCAGGACAATGGGAACTCGCACCCCATTGTTAGCAGGGAAGCAGAAAGTCGCACCTCCTCTCCTAACAGAAGGGGTGGCAGCAATCACTCTGCGTTGAACAATGGTGTCAATGATCATATACATGACGCCCACAATGGTTTACATAATGGGTTTGAAACCTCAATGGATATTAAGAACAATGGTCAGCATGGGTCCAACATTGGGACAATCGACCCAGTGAACAATAAGGAATCTGATTCATTGCATGGAGGTGTCTACCTCACTAATTGTCACAACAGTTCAATTAAATCAAATGTTTTATGGCACGTCAAGGTGTGGTTACATCTGACAATATGTGTCAAAAAGTGTTGTTATATGATGTCAATACTGGTACTTGTGATGAAAACTTTGAATTATCTAATGCCATGTTATTGAAGGATGGATGGAAAAGGCATGTGCCATACTTGGAAAAGTATTGTAGTGATTTTAGTTTGTGGAAAAGTCAGTCAGATCAAACCTTTGGGTTTGTACCATTGAATAACTTGGTCATGCCTCATGACATTGATCATCTTGGTGACAAGGTCCTTGACCCCGTTCAACAGCATCTAAAGGTCAGACCCTCTGGTGTCCCCAATTTCCTAGGTGAAAGAATTCCTGTCAGGTCCCAGTTGAATGTCTCTGAGTGGAAAAAAGTGTTCAAAAATTATTGGGACCAACAATTGATACAGCTGGTTGAATTTGGCTTTCGTCTGGACTTTAATAGAAATTCAGTCCTTCGTCATGATGACAAAAATCACTCTTCTGCCATAGATTGTCCTGCTGACATTCAGGCTTACTTGGGTGAAGAAATTCAACATGGAGCAATCATGGGCCCTTTTGATGTAAACCCTATTCCAAATTGTCATGTTTCCCCCTTCATGACCAGAGAAAAGCCAAATGCTCCCAATCGTCGAGTGATCATTGATTTGTCCTGGCCCAAATATGCATCAGTTAATACAGGAGTAGACAAAAATTCTTATTTCGGTTTAGAGTTTTCACTTACGTTCCCTACAATAGATGACATTACTAAGGAACTAGTAAAAATTGGGCCTGGATGTCACATATACAAGATAGACGTTAGCAGGGCGTCCAGACACCTCAAGATTGACCCTGGGGATTATGATCTCTTGGGCTTACGTTGGGACGCTGCGTTCTTTGATACATGTCTCCCATATGGGAGCAGGCATGGAAGCCAAAATTTTCAGAGCGTCAGTGACGCCGTGCGTTATGCGTTACGTTGTCATGGTTACCGCGTCATCAACTATATAGACGATTTTGTTGGTTACGGCACGCCTGACGTCGCGCGATGTTCGTACGACTGCTTACGTAACGTCATCGAACGCCTAGGTTTGACTATTAGCGAAAAGAAGTTGGTGACTCCTGCCACCTCTGCTGTGTGTCTTGGGGTTCTCATTGACACTGTCAAAGGTACCGTCGCTATACCTGGTGAGAAGTTGCATCAGATAAAGAATAGCGTCATTGAATGGCAAAACAAGGACACTTGCTCAAAAGTCAACTCCAGTCCCTGTTAGGGCAGCTTCTATACACACACAAGTGTGTGCATCCGGCTAGGACTTTCCTCAACAGAATGCTCGACTTGTTGCGTCAGAATTATGACACCACTACAATTAAACTCACTCAGGCATTTAGGCGTGACTTGAGGTGGTTTGCTAAATTTGTAGACAAGTATAATGGAGTGTCAATGTACAACCATAGACGAAATGATCACGTCATTGAGCTTGACGCCTGTCTTGACGGCTTGGGTGGGGTTTGGAAAAATTGTGTGTACCATGTTCCCATTCCTCGACACTATCTTGGACTCACAATAGTCCACCTCGAGATGATCAATATTTTTGTTGCAGTAAAAGTTTTTGGCCCCTTTTGGGCTACCAAAAAAGTGTTGGTCAAGTGTGACAACCAAGCCGTGGTTGCAGTGCTCACACATAGTAAGACAAAAGACCCATTTTTGGCAACCTGTGCAAGAAATATTTGGCTTCTGGCTGCTCAATATGATTTAGAAGTCACGTACGTCCATATCAGGGGAAAACAAAATGTCATTGCTGACTTACTGTCGCGTTGGGTTCCCACCCCAGACAATGTACTTAAGCTTCAGTCACACATTCCTGATCCGCTATGGATCAACGTACCAAATGATATCCTAGAGTTAAACAATGACATATAAATTTAGAATTTTCAGATGCTGCACTTTGTTTTGTAGAGTCAATTCTGAAGGACTTGGCTGTTGGAGTGAAGAGGTGTCTGTTGTTTGCTTTGAGACCAAGAACTAGCAGATGTTACAGCATGCTGTTTAGGTCCTTTGTGGCCTTTTGTATTGCTGCTGAGTTGAATGTATTTCAATTAAATCAAATGCATGTGTTATCTTATCTGGAGTACTTGGTCATTCATGGGGTTTCTCTGCATATGTTAGCCAATCACATTTCGGCCTGTAAGGCCAAGTTCACCATGTATGGTTTGCAGTTTCACCTCTGGGATCACCCAAACATGCGTTATCTTCTTAAATCTGTAAAAACTAACAGGCCAATTGTAGTCACCAAAAAGCACATCATTGACTTGGGTGTTCTGAATGATATTGTTACTCAATGTGATAGCATGTATTTAGGCAAAATTTTTAAAGCTGTTTTTTTTGCTAGCATTTTTGGGGTTCTTGAGGCTTTCTAATATTGCCCCACACTCTCTCACCTCCTTTTATTCTTCTCGTCACCTCTGTGCTGGCGACCTTATTTTTACTAAGCACTTTCTCAAGGTCGTTATCAAATGGAGTAAAACCATTCTTGAGGCTTTCTAATATTGCCCCACACTCTCTCACCTCCTTTTATTCTTCTCGTCACCTCTGTGCTGGCGACCTTATTTTTACTAAGCACTTTCTCAAGGTCGTTATCAAATGGAGTAAAACCATTCAGGTCTCAGGGTTCGAGACTGTGTCCCTATACAGCATGCCAAAAAGCATTGAAATTGTATTCTCCTGCTAAAAATGACCCTCTGTTTCAGTACAAGACTGGCTCCACCTGGGTCGTGCTTACTGATACTAGGATCAGGAAATTTCTTTCAAAAATTAACACACAGTTAGGTCTCCCCAGGAATTACTTTACTTTTCATGCCTTCAGGCAGTCAGGCGCCACCTTGGCTTACAAATCTCAGGTACCTGTCCAGCATATTAAGGATCATGGATCCTGGACTAGTGATTGTGTCTGGTCTTATATTCAGAAAGATCATACTGCTGGTGAAAATATTGCCTCTACGTTTGCTAAGCTAATGTAGATAATGCCCCTACTATTGGGCTTTGAGGTCTTTTTCTTATATGTGTAATTATTTTTTCCCTGGTTTTCACAGTAAAGTATTAACTAATTTCAGGGTCCTCTCACCCTTTAGTTTTGCTAACCTTAAATTGGGTTAGGGTTAGCCATAAACTAGTTTCAGGTTTGTATATCTTATCTTTAAGGTAGTCTTAAATTGGGTTGGCTCCCTTACTTATTTCATACTTATCAACTTAAGGTGAGGTGGCCCTGCTCTTATCTCGTACTTGTGTAAAAATTTAGATGTAAAAGTAACATATCATTAGTAACATATGTAAAGTTAGGTTATCATCTGTAAAGTTATGTAATAACTTATGAATGTAAAATACATCTAACATATATATTGGATTGCTTTATAATTGCTATGAAGCCTTTATTAACTTGTGGTGGCCTTTGGCCACTTGGTGCATGGACTGGACACTATAATTGTATTATTGGCTTCTGTTATTAATTTAGTAGTCACATTTATAGTATTAACTTTATATAATATACATTATATTCTATGTTAACTATATTTGTATCTCTTAATAAACTTATGCTCCGCACTTGTTTGCTTTCTCCCTGGGATGGGGGGGGGGGGGGTACTGTGTACTTTACCAAACAATTACAACACAAAATAAGCCTTAATCATGAAGCCTAACTCATTTTAAATCTGCATAATGATCTTTAGGACAACAATTAATCATCGACAATGATACTGACTTGACAAAGGAGTTTACTAAATCCCATAGTTTGTGCACCTATTATATTTTACAGTATTCTGGAGTTATCAACGATTCACTGTTTTAACTGTGTACTCTAAGTCAGAACAAGCGCATTTCTATATTTCTCTGCTTACCTTTCAGTGAAAAGGCTTTGCCTGTTGGATTTGTTACATCATCAATTTTCCTAAAAGATGCATCCATTGTTCAAAACTGTTGGAATAAGTTTGCTGCTGAGCATAATCATTGCATTTCAACATTGGAAAGCATAGAGTACCTGATAGAAAATAGTGTTTCCAGCTGTGTGTACAATTCTGATGGTATGCCAGCCTCCTGGTCCCTCCTTCACCTCTCAGGAGCTGCAATAGCAGGATACACACAACCCGAATACAGGGGTATGGGATTGTTGGCTCATGTTAACATATACATGGATGACAAATGCAGAGAGGTTGGATTTCCTTATGTACATGGCATAGTTGATGTTGGAAATACTAGTATGAAAGCATTCATGGGAGCATCTTTTAATACTATTCCAGGTCACGTGACCTTCTATCATTACATTCCGAAATAATGTGCTCCTTATATTATTTTAAAATGTATTGTTTGTATGTTAGCATAAACCTTATTACCTTGATAGTCTTTTGAATATTTGAGTTTACCCTAGACAATGTACTTAATCTAAATACAGATGAGTAATATGTTGCATTCCAAATACACTTTTTATGTATTATAACATTTCAGATTTTAGCCTTTTGTAAATTTTCACTAATTAACTTATCACTGTAAAGGCATAGTTCTGTTCATTTTTAGTTGTATGTTGGCTTTTTGGCTCCATTTCTTCACCCATATGTGTATACCATGTCTCTAAATTATTTGCTGGTTTTTGACCACATGGCTCTTTTTAATATGTTAGTGGTTTGACCCTTGATTTGATCAATGGGATAATGGCCAGATTTGAATCTCTCCAGATATTAAGCAAGAGGACTCATTATATTTTCTGATTCATTGGCGATTATAATTATAAAATTGCCCAAGACCATTTAGTTTAGGCAGAAAATTGCATGTATAACCATACAGAATCAGAATCCATTTTGTGGCCTGTATAAGCCCTTAAGAGAATGTTCGCTCTGATAGCTGAAACTTTGTTTTGTTTAGTTAGACAGGACTGTTTGGCATAACTTTCTGATTGCATTGTTAGGAAATGTCTCAAAAGAGGTATTAGGATTTCAGGTTAGCACAATCAAAATTTACAATCCATACCTTCAGTGTGTCTGGGGCCTATTGGTTCTTTGATCATGGTACCCAAATTAATACCATTAAACACCAAAGAACATGGTCTTGTGTATGGGGGTTACATTTACACTAATAATACCCATTCGTCCCTTCTTCCAGAGGTATTTAACTACACCTACCTGTTTGATGAGTGTTTTTGTGAGCTTTCTCTTTAAAATGTGTCAATTATGATTGTGAATCATTGGCATGTGAATTTTCCATGGCAAAGTCATGACTTTCTAGTATGAGTGATTTGTCTATGCTGTGTTTGGTGTCTAAAGTTTATAATTTTCATATGAAAATTACCTGTGTGGCATTGATCTTTTCATTCAATTTAAGTGATTATTATTCTTTGTTTGGGACTTAACCCCTTAGCATTTGCCACACCTTAGTATTGCATTATCATGTAGTTATCAATTTCATAGGTAAACTACCTATGTGGTTATAATGTAGTAATGTAATCAATTCGATTATTTCTTGTATTGAGATTGTCCCCTTAGTGTTTACTTGTCTTGCCACATTTTAAGAGTACATTATTGATGTCCAATACGTGTAGTATTTTAGCATTGCATATAAATTAAAATATACTGTCTTGTTTTATTGAAGTCACACAAATGTAAACCTACTGGCTTAAATGGACCCATGGGTTTCACACTTGGTACATTTCAGCTTCATCTGACCTTGGCCATATTGGGCCGACCTGAATATAAATAAGAAGAGAGAACTGGTTCAGTCAATTTGTCATTGAACTTACAAGGTCAGTTATTGACATTTGGCCTTTTTGAAATCACCTCACTTCATATTGTTTAACAGATTATAGTATTGGCTTTTAATGCATTAGAGTGTCATATAAAGAAGTTCGTTTCAGTTTAGCAGTGGCTAGTACTTAGATTGTTTGACGTCACTTTAATTTGACCTTTGGGTGAGTAACATTGTATTTAGATATGTGTAGGAGACATCTCCAGTTAAAAATTGTTAAACCTTTCATATTTACTGCTGCCCCTAACTGTGAATATGCTTCACAGCAAATTTTCTAGAGAAATCTTCAATTACAATTGTTAAAACTTTTATATACTTACTGATGCCCCTAATGAATATGTTTCACAGCATATTTTCTGGAGAAATCTCTAAATAGAAATTGTCAAAGATATTGGTATATATAGTGGTAAATTGGTGTATAATAAAAGTGAGAAAACATTTCTTAATGCATTTTTTTTAAATTTCTTCACTCAAGACAAAGCACACAAATTTTGTCCTAACCTAGACTGTATCGGTTATAATAAAATTTCACAATATGCACCACTTGGGAAATTTTTACTATACATCTGGCTTAGATTTTATAGTTTCTACTTGATCACACAGAGATTTTCCACCTCATTCCTCTGTGACAACATAACAGTTATCATGATTCATGGTCCACACTTAATCAACAGTTGCATCAATGACTTTTTTCCCTTGGCCAAGGAGGGTATATTTTGGCAATGTGTGTTAGTTTGCAAACTAATTCAAAAAGATATGGACAGGTATGGACATTTCAAAATATATTACACTAATAGGACTGTTCCGCTATTGTGATCGTATTCCCGATTGTTATATAAACCATCATTATTGCCATTCAGGAGGTTGATCTTTTCAAATAGAACATTATTAAACCCATCACAAACTATAATCAAAAGCATTTAATAGAGAAGTTCTGGTACTTCCTGATGTCTTTCCAATTGAATGCATCTGTTTTCTTAAGAGCGAGCTTTAGCAAGCCTCGCGCTTCTAGGGAACATTTTTTGTCATTAATTGTGACATTCTCCAATGAATGCCTGTCTCTTTACTGAAGCTAAGCAGCCAAGGGCTACATTAGTCCTGGGATGGATGACCGTTTCAGTGCACTACTCTGCAGTGTGTCTCTGATGGCTTTGCTGCTTACGCTAGAATGAACAACTTTTGGCCTTATTTTCATTGGGAACAGTTTGCGACAATGTTAAAATATTTGAAATTATTGCAAAATATGCCTCTTCCTTCTCAAATTTATATCATCTTAAACCCATCTTTAACCGTTCTTTCTGTTTGTAAAGTAAACTTTTGATCGTACAGCTATCTTAAGACCATTTTTTATCTTAAGTCAATCATTTATGGTTCATAAAGGAATTGGATGGACCAGGAAACTGTGATTAATCTATTGGGAGTCCATCTGAAGGCTTCTTTAAGCAATCACAGCATCCATCGGAAAGCTATTGCAAACATTGGATACCTATGTTAAACCTATCGCAAACATTTTATTATTTTCTAAGCCTGTAGTAGGTTTACGATAGGTTAACAATGATAGAGCACGCCTATTACTATGAATCAAAGTGAAAATCCATTCAAAACCATTACTACTCTCGGACACTGTTAAAGGTTGTAGAAAAGAAGGCCTCACTTCAGTCTTCATAAAGAAAGTGGCGGTTATTAGTCTACAATAAATTTTGCAATCAGTAACAACATATTATGTCATAGTGGAAAGTCCAATCCGGTAGATTTTAAAATTCTACTGGTAGAAACTCCAGTTGGATTGGAATTAATAAGTTGTTATAGTTATCTTTATTTATCGATTTCTAACTTACCACTTACATGAAAACTTTTAAAACTGGGTCTATCTCTCGTTTGTAAAAAATAAGGGCATTACCTATAAAGAATAACTGTTAAAATAATATAGATAAAGGTCAAAGTTGTAGTTTTACAACATGTTCAACAGTTAGGGCCATATTGAAAGATGTCCAAGTATTGTCACTTGTGGGAGTTGAGCCCACACAGAAGTAACAGCCTACGATTAGATGCCTAACCTGCTGATCCACTATGCCACTGAGAACCCAAAAAATGAAAAATAGGTGAACTCATCATGCAATTTATTGTAAAACATGCCAGTAAACATTTTATCACTTGAAACCATTGAATAACATGTAGCAGATGAATATGATGAAGGTTACATTTCATACAATTTTAGTTAGATTATCAGAGAGATTATAACATTTTCAGGTAAACCTTTGCAAGTAAAATTTCTTTAAACATATAAACTGTTAATGCACATTTTATGAAACAAAAATGTGCATATAAATGTACATTTGATACTGATTTTATCACATATCAAATCAATCTTCTCATCTACCCGCTATAGTAGGACTTGTGTAATATTTCATTTTGCAATGTTAAATCCAAATCTACTAATCTATCACCAGTCTTCATAAACATTTCAATAAATGTATTATTTGTTCTGTATAATTAGGTTTAAAATCTTAAAATTATTGGCTATTGCTATTGTTGAAGTTATGTTTAAATAATAGAGACAAGTACATCATCATGTCCCTTTTAGTGTACTGTTAAGATTAACCATGAATCAAGGGCTGGTCACACAAAATGACTTAGCCCTAACTTTAAAGTTAATGGGCCTGTTCCACTGGAGCCTTCATGTCGGTCTCTAATTGTTTTTTTTAGGGCAGGTTGCATTGTTCACAGAGTAAGTTTGGGTTGGATATAATTTCCCAGTTGGTCTTTTTGGGTGGGCAAATTATCAAATATGTTTGATATTTTGCTGACCCTCCATGACTCTTATTCCCCATCGTGGTTCCACCCATCTGGAAATCGCCTTGTCCTAGTCGCTTCCCATCTTGTCCTATTCACTTCCGGTCTTGTCCTATCATGAAACACCTGCTTGTCCTTGTCCCTTAAGACTTTTCCTGCCCATTCGAGGTCCATTTCCAGTCTGATGTGAGGTAAAAATATGTAAATAAATTATGCAAAGATTGAAAAACAACAGTGTCAGTAATCGTAATTCTGAAATTAACAGGTTCACAAGGGTATGCTGTAAATATTAAGAAACCTGAAAAAATGTTGTTTTTTTTATTTATTCACATAAGAATCATATTATTTGCCTATATCAACAGAGGGGGCCATAGTGGCAGAGTGGTAACACTCTCGCCTCCCACCTCTGACATCGGGTTCGGTTCCCGGCACCACCTCAAGTGGGAAAGCTGGTAATTGCTTGCTGTTGGTCGGCAGTTTACAGTAAGTACAGAACCTTGACTACCTGTTTGTGCTAATTTCCTCTGCCCTCCTAACTAGCCATAGTGATATGACCTGTACAGTGTTGAAAGCGACGTAAAACCCTAAATAAATAAATATATCAACAGAGCAATTTGTCAGATAAAAAGTGATCAAATGTTGATCAATAAAAAAATCGATAAGTCATGGACTGTCAACAAAATATTTGGATCCCATCACATGACCAGGGGGCTTATTCTACAACAATCCTTAGACCATTTCTAACTTAGATTTCAAGTATTACTTAGATTTCAAGTGAGGAATTCTGAAATTAAATATTTCTACCTTTTGTTTTTAAATACCAAGTCCAAGAAAATCTTAATTGAAAAACCTACCCTTACTTAGATCTAAGTATCTCAGTATTGTTGTAGAATAGGGCCTCAGAACTATATCATGTTTTACCGTTACGTCCAGAAACAGGGGCGAATTTCACAAAAAGACTTAGCCCAAACTTAGGCTTAAAATTAACACTTTTATCTTAAACCAATGCTAAGTCTGTGGTCTTAGACTGAGAGGGTTTCACAAAGCTGCTAAGTCTAGGCTTTGGCTAAGTCTACCCAAGAGTGGGCTTAACTTTGTAAACAAAGACTTAAATATGGCCACCATATATTTTTCTAACTTCAAAATTTGAAATGCTTGAAAATACAGAAATAAATATATAGAAAACCTCCCTACATTAGTCTTTAGTCATATCTATGTGATTACGAGGCTTCCCATTGAAAAACAGCATTTTTTCAAAGATAAAATGAATTAAACATAAGATAAATGTTAACACTAAGATATTTTGACTAGATATAAAAGATCACATGACATAGAAAACCACTGTGGTTATATAATATGTTTGGACTTATCTAAGTCACCCTTTGTGAAATCCATTTACGTCCAGGACTTAGTAAAGACAAAAGGCTCAGATTTAAGTCCCTGACTTAGCCTAAGTCCAGGCTAAGTCTGAGACCTTTTGTGAAACCGGCCCCATGGTCTTTCTCAGTCGTTGATATTTATTTGGTAGAAATATATAGAGAAATTGCTCATAGGGACAAACATATTGAATCTGGCTTTCCCAGAATTGCAAATTTACAGTATAAAATCCAGGAACAAGTAAGAGGGTTGTTATTTTCATATTGGCATTCTCAGAAACGCCCCTCTCTCTCTGCTTGTTTGAATGATTGTAATACATTACAAAATGAAAATTTTCCATTTTAAGAGGCCATTTCTGTCACATAATCCGAATCAGATGTAGGCTTATTTTTTATGTAAATCCAAACCTGATAATCTTAATGAAAAATATCAGTGTTTTGGAGTTTCCCAGTAAACATTAGAAACGTTTTTAAATGGTTTAAACGTTTACAAAACGTTTTTAAAACCTAATTAAACCCTATATTATGGTTTTCTAAACATTTCCAAGTAAACATTTACATTGTAATGTTTAAAAAATGTTTTATAGACATTCTCTAGACAAACGTTTTTACTGAAAATGTTTATTTAAACATTTATAAACTAACTCAAAAAGCTAGATTTGACTGGAAACGTTTTTAAAACATTTATAAAATAGCTGAAGAAATGAAGGTTTTGCTGGTAATGTTTTTCAAACATTCATCATGAAATGATTGAAAAGCAGTATACATTAAATGTTTAAACAACATTGCTTGTCAAATGTTTTAAAACATTCTATCAAAAACGTTTTTTAAACCTACATTTTTAAACCTTCACCTTCAAACATGTACAAACAAAGATGGCGGTGAGCAATAATAGGGGATTTTAGAGGACTTTGTCAAAAATTGTCCCACATGCAATTCCTAAAAGTAAAAATTGAATGGGGCACAATTTCTAAGCCACTATCTTACAAATTTAGACATAAAAATAACATTTTCAATAGTGAGCAACCATACAAAGATATTGAATTTGACCTCTGACCCATTATTATTCAGTTCCCAGGAAGTTGAAGACAATGAAAAAAGGCAACTGGGATTATAATATATATATTCTAAAACTACATTATCATTGCAGAAGCACATGTCAATTATTATTTTGTTATATGTATATGTATGAGTGTTATAGCTAACTGGCAACTCCACCCAAGAACCCAAAAGGCTGCAAATGTCAGCCAGGAATCGGGAAAGGTCAAATCCAAGGTCTTAATTACAGGTCGGACCTGAAGGTCAAACAAGGTCAAACCAAGGAAGCAAGCAGACACAGAATGGATTGAAGGGTGGAGTAAACAGTAATTAAATAACCAGTATGTTAGGTAATCAGTAATGAACTGTAGTTCATTGTAACCCTTCACTGAGTTTATATATTTAGTAAACATATACATATATATACCTCTGTAGTGAGTGAATGAAATGTACAGAAAACACCCACTGAGTGAAATATGTAAAAAGAGATAAAAAAAACTGAAAGTACAGCAATGCATTTCAGTGTTAAACATGGACTAAAAGAAAAGACTAAAACACTGGTTATATCTAAGATTGAAATTGTGATCTTTGTGATCCCCTCACTATGTGATAAAAGAACCCTAGTGACTGCACATTGCAGCCTCTGCCTAACATAATACCAGCTCATGATCACAAATAGGCGTATGATCACAAGATCAACTAATCTGTGATGTAAAATAATCATGATAGGGTAAAATACAATAACAATGATCATATGTACATACAGGCATCATATAATAGTACTACACAGGCAAGAGTTAACATAAGCACACATTGAGAACTCTTGTCCTGATGGCAGAGCAGAAAACTGGAATAACTCCTCTGGGAAGATTCCTCTTCCGGTACAAATACAAATGGAATGAGGCATAAATTCCACACAAGGCTCAGGAAACATCCAGAAGAGGTAACACACTGATATTATGTCCCAGAGGCAGCATATGCACACATTATTATATATTCCATGTTGTAAGGATATGATATAATGATGCCTTCAACTCCACCATTGTTACTCATGGTGTACCTACAAAACACTATAGAGAGTAACATGTTCACAAGCAAGCAATCAGTTACATTGAGATTATGTGTACTTAATGGAGAGATTAGATGGAAATGTAAGGGTGTTAATATAACTGTGGTGTGTGAAAGTTATGCTCACTAATAAGCTGGACATTTTAAGTTATTTAAAATAAGGGAGGGAAATGGGAGGGTGATAAAATTTTCTTGGTGCTGTGTTGCCAGTGCCTTTCAACTTCAAAATGGCAGATGATTAGGGGTTGAAACAGGGAGGCCAGGTGAGGACCAATCAAATTGTACCACCTGTGGTGTGTACCAAAATAATTTAAGGTAGGACCAACTTCCCCAGAACTGAACTGCCCCACACCTGCATGTGGCCCCGAACAGTTCCCAGGAAGTTGAAGACAATGAAAAAAGGCAACTGGGATTATAATATATATATTCTAAAACTACATTATCATTGCAGAAGCACATGTCAATTATTATTTTGTTATATGTATATGTATGAGTGTTATAGCTAACTGGCAACTCCACCCAAGAACCCAAAAGGCTGCAAATGTCAGCCAGGAATCGGGAAAGGTCAAATCCAAGGTCTTAATTACAGGTCAGACCTGAAGGTCAAACAAGGTCAAACCAAGGAAGCAAGCAGACACAGAATGTATTGAAGGGTGGAGTAAACAGTAATTAAATAACCAGTGTGTTAGGTAATCAGTAATGAACTGTAGTTCATTGTAACCCTTCACTGAGTTTATATATTTAGTAAACATATACATATATATACCTCTGTAGTGAGTGAATGAAATGTACAGAAAACACCCAAGGCCCAGTAGAATTAGTGATGAAGAACTCGTCGAAAAGCAAGGGCAACAGGGGAAGTGGAAGAAACAGCTGATGAAAGATATGACCAAATGGCATCTGACTTCCAGGTGCCATGGCTTCTAATGTGTTCAATTGGAACACCTTGATGGAAAGCCCAAGAGGCGCCAGCCCTTCTGAAGTCGTGGAAGGTGATGGAAGAAGGAAGTGCTAGAGCTTTGGAGATATCTTTTAAATGTTTTCTAGCTGTAGAGTCAGTTAATGGGGAAGAATGTGTTGGTCTAGGAAGAACAAAAAGGGGGGAATTTTCATGTGCTGGGTATAGGTGGAACATTAATTTTAAAGCTTTAATTGGGCACAAGGAAGAAGCTCCTAGATCTGGAATAGCTATTGTAGAAAAATTTTTCCTATCTTGGATAGTCTTGGACCATTTTATTAGAATCAAGGCACCATCTTGTGAGAAAATGACATCACCTCTGGCCAGGTGCCTAGTATTGTCAAAAGTGTTAACTGAATGAGGGAGTACATTAGAAAGCCTTAGGAAGGAGAAGAAAAGTAACAAGTACAGTGTTTTAAAAATGATTGGAAATTGGAAGAAATCACACTGTTGGATAACTTGTTCCAACACATGAATATTCAAGAGGTTGACTCGTTTTGGGGTGAATGGGGCTTGTAGCTGTGTGGCTTTAACGTATAATGCCAGTCTCTGGTCTCTGAAAGGAGAGGTATCTAAGGCATGTAATATGTGCAATGATCTAAGGGCTGCTAAATAATTTTGCATGTGAGCCGAGGTGATGGTATTTTGGTGAAGATATTCTAGAAAAGATAACAGAATTTCAACAGTTACCTTGAGAGGCAGCCCAGCCGCCACCTGGAAAGCCAGGAAGTCAGTCCAAAGCCTATGATACTGTCTTAATGTGGAAGGACGAAAGCCATGCTGAAGTTTGGCTGCAGCTGAGGTGGCCAGCTGGGCTGCTGCTCCAGGCATATCTGAAAGAATAATAATATTAGATGGTATGATTAAGTAATGTCAAGTCTAAGTGAGTGGGAACCCATTGAAAATTTGGCAAAATGGCATTTAAACGTGCCAAGTCAGTATCAGAAAAGGTCCACCTAGACAACAAATCTGCGAGAACATTTTGTTTTCCAGGGATGTGAACTACAATAAGGTCTATATTGTAAAGGGCACAAATAAGCCATATATTTCGAGCACATGTAGCTAGCGTTTGGTCCCTAGCCTTTCCAGCTTGTAATACTTCCACCACCGCCATATTGTCACAATAAATTTTTATTCTATGATTGGCCCAATGGCTAGCCCATATTTTAAGCGCAACGACTACATTCAAAATTTCTAAGTGGACAATTGTATAGTTCCCATGTTTTACAGGAAGAGGAAGTGCATAGACCATATCCTTGAAAGCACCACCTAGGCCTGTAAGGGATGCATCTAGGTGCACCTCAAAGTGACAATACTTATTATTATAGAATGTCACACCATTGTAGTGAACCAAAAAGGAATTGAACCAATTAAGATCTTTTTTGAATTCAGCAGTAAGTAAAATTTTAGAATTAGTATGGTTGTCTCTAAGCAGTTGGAGCATACGATTAAGAAAATACCTTGCAGATTTAACGCATTTCGTAATATAAAGAAGAGATCCTAAAAGTGACTGTAGGTCTTTCTTACTACAGTATGTTCTGTCATTCCAGTCTCTACACATGACATTTATTTGTGAGAGTTTATCTGGCGGTATAGATACAGTTTTATTGACGGAATCAATGAGAATACCGAGGCATACGACGGAAGTTGCGGGCGGTACTAACTTTTTGGCCTAACTGTTGAAGTAAGGTGGTTAGGAACTGGAAAGAGTTCTGAATTTCGGATGGAAGGCCTATATAGATTAAATCGTCTATATAATTAACTGTTGAAGTAAGGTGGTTAGGAACTGGAAAGAGTTCTGAATTTCGGATGGAAGGCCTATATAGATTAAATCGTCTATATAATTAAAGAATGTATGGAAGCCATGGGAAGCCATAATGTGACGAATGGCATCTGTGCAACGCTGGAAGATTTGTGATCCTTGACGAAATCCGAACGGAATTGATCGATCTAATATTTGTGATTAAATTTGATGCCTAAAAGGTCTATGTCTGCAGGATCAACTTTTATCTGCCTGAAGGCCCTGCTGATATCCACTTTGTAAATTTGTGCAGAAGGACCAAGTTTTCGCAAGCAATCAGTTATAAGATCTATAGAAGGATAACGTAAATCGTAGGTTGTTTGTAAATAAGAATCTTTAAGTACACCATCATTGACAGAAGCACCATGAGGCCAACCAAGATCCATTATGGTCCGCTTGGTAGATGAATTTTGTTTATCTCTTACCATAAGTGGTGATACATGTAATGAAATAGGTTTATTGTGAAATGGGCCAAGCATGGCTTTAAATTTCAATTCTTCTGTCAAATATTCCTGTACAGATTCAGAAAATGTAAGGGCTGAAGTATGGTTATTTTCGTTAGATAACAGATTAAAAGATCTGTTAAAATCAAGAGGGAAGCCATATTGCAACAAATCGCATATTTGTGTATCCCAGTAACCTTGCAAATGGCTTCTCCATGCGTTGATATTAAGACCTGATTGAACAGGAATACAACATTTGAGAAAGTTGGGTAATCCGGATTGTCTGATGAGTTTGTGAGCTTTTATCAGATCCGGGATAGTGTCCCAATAAGTTGGATCCCCAGTATAGATCTTGAGCGGTGAAGTGGGCAGGAAGCCAAAACTTGACTGGTGTACCTCAGATGAAGACTTTATATTTTGTGAAGGCATAACATTATTATCATCACAATGTGCTGTATTAGGCACAGAATTAAGATATTGAGGTTTTAATTTAGTACTAATTCCTACATTTGGAATAGTTGTGTGGCTATCTAAACTTGTGGATGTAACCTGAGAAGCCATATTTGGACGAAAGCCCATTGTGACAGTTGTATTATCGCAACCCTCGGTGAAAAACCCAGTTTCGTTTTATTGCCCTCCAAAGTTTGAAAATTTGCTTGAATAGCCAATTGTGGCTTAGATGAACTGTCAGACAGACTATGACGTTGTTTTTTGGTGTTGTGACTATTTTCCAACTTGACAGTGCTCTGACTATTCTGTAGCTTAAGTTTCAGAGGAGTAGCATTCAAGTTAGTATCAGCTTTTAGCTGTGTGGTATTGTTACAATCCGACAGGTCTTCTGTCGGTTCAGTGACTGGGGAACCTTGAAGTGGTTCGAATCTGTTTTTGAGTGGTAAAACATTTACATTGATAGCCTTGTGTGGTTGTTTATTTGCTGTGGTCACACTGCCACCACGTGCCTTTACACATGGCATATTAGTTGTTGTCACGGCAGATTTTTTGCCATCATTTTGAATTTTTGACAAGTTTTTTCTAGGACCTGTATAGCAAGTTCTTGGTTTGTTTACATTTTGAAGTTGAGTTGGATTCATTTCAGGTGTATGAACCTGGGAATCATGTTTGTGGCTTGAAGCCTGTTGCACTGTATTATTTGAAGGGAACTTGAGATTTTTTGATAGAACTTGGGCATAGGACATTTGTTTGGTGACCTTTTTAAATGCATTTGCATGTGTAATCCATTGAGTGATCAATGTTTTGGAAGCTTGCAATTCTTGTTTTGCAAAAGGCACATGGCTACTGTAAAGATAACGGTGTCGAAATTTTTGGATGGGATCATAAAAAGTCCCACCCACCTTCATTCGTTTTTTGACACCCGTTTTGGCTTGTTTCTGCAATCATGCTCTGCATGTGGAAACAATTTGGAATTTTGTTGGAAGCAGTAAGAACATACATGACAATAAGTGACACCTTTAGTTTCGTGGGTTCTGGTGTGAACGCATGTCCCTTGGTTAAAATATGTGCAGTTGAGTACTTTGGAATTTTTTTATCTTTTTTGAGAATTTTTTGAATCAACAGGGGAAGTGACATGTCTCTGAGCATTTGCTCGTCTAATTCTGTCCAGCTTATCTGTTTCCAAGTAACTCTTAACTTCGCCCTGTTCCATTCTGCATAATAATACAGCATGGCTGGCCATTGCCGCATCCCAAGAGAAGTCATGGGCGTCGTCCATCAGTGAAATCAAGTAATCTAGCATGTGATCTTTAATTTTTTGATCCCTTTCTTCTCTTAAGATGCGACAATAGCCAGCAACCCATTGTACAGTAGTCAACTGATCGTATTGAATTCTTTCTTTATTCGAACCCGAGAGTACGAATTCATGGGGCCACTTAACACGGTTTGGGACAACAACTTCTACGGGTCCCCCCCTTAAAGACTTAATTTTTGTACCTGTGGTGTCGCCAGAAGCTAATTGCTTTAATCTGTCTTCTACTTGCTTCTGAACTGACTGATCTTGTCTAATTGCATGCAAATCTGGCAAGATTGTGTTAGTCGCATATGGTGATGGCAGTGTGACCGGGGTATTAACCTGCGAACTAATTTTTTGTTTTGATTTTTTAATTTTTTTCGGATCCGAGGTTTTCTTGGAGTTCTTGCTTTCCATAGCATTCAAACGATCGTTTATGGCAGATAATTGTGATAAAATTTGCACATTTATTTGTTGTTGAAGTGCAGAATCAATGCCAGTCGCAGAAGTACTGGCAGAAGTACTTGAAGTACTTGGCATAGTGTGTGTTTGTTTACTTGTGTTGTGATCCGAATCTGAATCGTCCGCAACAGCACTACAATTTAATTCAGATTCTGCCGAGTCAGAATCTGAATCATGTTGATTTTGATGCAACAAATTCTGAACGAATTGAGAATCATTTTGCATCTGTATTGAAACGGGTACATGTACAGTGTCTTTGGTAGAACGCAGGTTATACTGTTTCTTTTCTGCTTCTGCCATTTGGTAAAATATATACACAATGTAAAATATAATAAAACCACTTGATTTGAAGTGCAAGTTCCTCAAAGTGCTTGATAAAATTTTCTTGGTGCTGTGTTGCCAGTGCCTTTCAACTTCAAAATGGCAGATGATTAGGGGTTGAAACAGGGAGGCCAGGTGAGGACCAATCAAATTGTACCACCTGTGGTGTGTACCAAAATAATTTAAGGTAGGACCAACTTCCCCAGAACTGAACTGCCCCACACCTGCATGTGGCCCCGAACAGACATTATTATGTTCATCTATAATGTTTTTCTAACATTTATCGTTAAATGTTTAATAAACAGTATATTTAAAACGTTTTAAAACATTCTATTATGAATGGTTTTCGTACCCATCATTTTTTAACCTTTGCCAAATGTTTCCTAACAAACGTTTGCAAAACCCCAAAATGCTTACTGGGTTTGGTCTCATGGTGGGATCCATATAAATAGTATTAACCTAGTTTATGATTTGTTGATTGGTCAACACTTTACCCTTCTTTTTAATAGAAAATGCATCAAAACTGGACTGGCAACACTGTAAGTTTGGTCATTCTGAGTTGATAAACTTCTCCATGGCTTGTTGCGGCTACCTGTGACTTGTTGTAGCTCTAAAGCTATAATCCCATGTCATGTCTGTATCTAGCTCCAGACAAGCCAAATGTACTCCTGTTGGTAAGGTGAAACTGACCCATATTTTTCCTATGTTTTCTTTCTGGATTTCTATCCCCAATCCCTGACTCAGTTAACTGACTCTGGAGTCCGTAAGTGTCGGTCAGGGTCGGCTCCACTGGAAAAGGCCAATAAGACTTTGCTCTTGGATTTAGGCTAACTAGTTGTGTTCATAAACTTTGCAGATTTGATAAGGTTTGGGCTGAAAGTTAAATGCACCTGGGACTGGGCTAAGTTTTTATGTGGTTACAATGTTTTCCATTGCAAACAGATTTTTTTCCTTAAATAAAATACATCAAACAAAGGCTTTATATCACTAACAGTACAAGACTCTATGTCTACCATGCATAATATTCATGCAACTAATATCACACAAAATTGATTGTAGTCATTTGTCAACCGACGCAACAGAATTTCAGAAACAAATCACAAAATTTTTCGAGCAACGCCTGTTCCCAAACTTTTGCTCATAGGGATATATGTTAATTAGGCCACATGAATAATCAATGTTGTAATATTGCTAGTGTGTTGAGCTTTGTCCTGCAAATAATCAATACTTTCCTCTGGCACTGAAACAGCGTGTTCTGTATGGAACCTTTGTCGGCAGAGGTAATGAGTCATCAATAAAAAGATTGGATGCAATGGCTGATGCGGGCTATTTTATTTCCGGGTAAATAAATGATTATTGTTATGAAAACACCTGGTATTCTTGTGTGTACATTTACACATAAAATAAATTCAGTATTCAAAATGGTGTCATGTTCTTTTTATTATCTATATTATTTACATCTCAATATAATTTAACCTTAAAATAGATAGATATAAACCGTTATTTATTAGGTTTATTTTCCAAGATAAAATTACTTGATTAATCTACTGGGGGCCATTCGAGTAAATGTGGTAACTTATTATGCTGGATTAAGGGTAATAGTAAAGTGTGTGTGTACGTTATGGTTCTATAAGAAGCTGACATATTGTAGAAAATGAATGCGTACCTTATGAACTTCGCTTTTCAAAAATGCCAAAGTTTCGATGGGGACTTCCAGCTACACATATTTGGTATCATTTTTCAGTTTTTGAAATAATTTAAGGTGACGTAGAAATTTACTGTATACTTTGAACAATATTGACTCCGCATATTTAGTGTTAAGGTTACATATTTGTGCAAAGATCTCCCTGTAGGTGTTCAGTTACATGGTTGTTTAATAAGGGGCTGTATTGGCAAAAGGGATCAAGATCAAAGTCAGTGAAAAATCAGCTAAAGTTTGGTACAAACAGCTGTCAACTTGAGCTTCTTTTGTGAATTCCAAACCTTACCTTCATCAAGGGTTTTATTGGGGGTTCATTCATTTGGCAGTATTCACGATTACTCCAAACAGTAGTGAACACATCCTTATGATTTGTGTTATGTGGATAGGGCCTGGTCACAGAACAAGTGATTAAATTGTGACTTGACACAGTCTGGATATTAAAAATAAATCCCGAATATTCAGCACTGGGTTAGTAGTTGGGATTACAATATTTGGCTACCTTGCAGAGGGTTGCACTTGGCATATAAAACGTTTCAGGTCAGTTTAAATGTATGACCGATCTTTGAAAACTGGATTAATAACGAAGTCCTTTTTTATTATATGATTATATTTCTGTTGACTTAAGGCTTTAAGCTGAATATTGGTAGGAAGAAGTAACCTATTAGCTAGAGCAGTTATTACCAAACCCAACAAATCCACAGAGGTCAAATGTGCAGAGGAAGATTCGAACCCGAGACTTGGGAATGGATCAGAGGTCAAGGTCAGAGTTCATGTACAAGATAGTTCATAAACACAGAAATATTCACATGTGAGGAATTTATTTACATGTTAGTCGAACTGTACAGAAACAGGGCAGAATTTCAATATGAATAAAATTTATTTTAAAAGTCACCTTGACATCACAGTAAGATGTACACAAAGAATAACTTCTAGAATATGTAAGAGTAAAGATAGTATAAGTTAATAGTGTTAGATAGTTATCTGAGTGCTATAGTTTAGGGTTGAAAGGTCACGTTCAGACTGGAGTCGAAAGGTCAAGTGTAGTACAAAGTTATATTCTGGGTCGAAAGGTCACATTTGAAAGGGAGAACCTGGGTCAGCCTGGCCTAGCCTATGCCAAAGTCACACTAGTCCATATCAATCCAGGGGCCGTATTCACTAAACCTCCTTTATTTTTAAGGTCCCTTTATTAAAGGAAGATGAAACATCTTCTTAGGTAAGGTGACCTTTAAAATGCTATTCACTAAACCTCCTTTGTGGATCCTTTACCATAGGAGACCTTAAATAAAGGATCCTTTATTAAAGGAGTGCATTCAGTCATCTGATTGGTTAAAAAACTGTTCACAAAGGCTCCTTTATTTTTCCCTTACTTTTGTATTTTCTTCTTTCCATATTAATTATTCAGTATAAGATCAGTGTTATGATGTGTTTTCTATTACCGTTTAATGTGATATTTTATATTTTGAGATATATTTTAAGAAATGAATACCTAACTCTTAAAGATTTTTGTATTGCATACCACATTGTGGTAATAGCCACTTTTCATACCTATATTGTGACACACACATCAAATACATAATCATTGGATTTGATGACATATCAACTAAATGTCTCATCAGTTCCAACAAAAGACGTATAGTGATATGAATGATATAGTTTAGACAAAAATGGTGCAAATGTCATAATATTTCACCCATTACCTCAGTTTTTACTTAAAAAGTCAAACCACCAAATCCTCTCTATCATACAGGTAGTCACACACTAACCTAGAAATTAAAGGAAAAAACACAAGGATTCCTCAGTATAGGAAGGTTAATGAATATCAAAATTCAAGATTTCCTTGAAAGTTAAGGATTTGCTAGGTTTTAAGGTTTCCTTGAAATTCAAGGAAAGAAAGTCAGGCCCTTTTGTTTGGAGGAAGTTTAATGAATATCAAAACAAAGGAAGGGGCAAGAAATAAAGGAAATCCTTACTTTTTAAGGGTTCCTTGGAATAAAGGAGGTTTAGTGAATACAGGCCCAGGAGAACTCCCCACTGGCGGGACTACTGGAAAGGGGTCAAGACAAGTGAAGGTCAAACTAAACAGGTTTTTAATCCAAAAGTTGGGGTATGCTGGTTTGCTATGCTTTAAAATGTTGTATGTGAAGAGCCTTTTTTGAACTGTGATCTGGATTTAACTGTATTTAACCGGAAGCCAATTGAATTTACTAAACATAGTGCAGCAAGCTATTTACAGCAGTTAACTTTGGTCAAGTCCCATTTTTATATTTGAAATGAGTTTGAGACAGTTTGTATAAATCATGATACACACCACAAATCACTATATCTGTAAGTGCTTATATAGACTTACTCATAAGTCTTTACTTTGGGTTTATTTTCGAGACAATGAATGAGTGCATTTTATAAAAGTCTGGATTTTTACACTCTCACTGTCGGGTACTTCCTTCTGGAGGGATTTGCGCTCAGAGAATCATAATGCACTAAGGAAGGACCTTGCTCGAGAACTAGTGCTTATATAAAGAACCTTGTATTACAATATGCAAGCCTACCCTTCTGTACTCAGTGTGTACTTTTGTTATTATGTGAGGTCCTCGGTGGCCTAGCCTTCAGAAAGATTGACATCTAATCACAGGCAGTCACCTCTGAGTGGGTTTGACCCCCACAACGGGCAATGCTGAAGATATGCCCCAATGTGATCCTGGCTTTTGAATGAGACATAAACCCCAACTTTGAACTCTTTTGGTATCACGAAATTAATTTGCTTACCGTCCTTCAAACACAGCTCAAGTAGTCAGTGTTATTTAATATTATATGGACTTTGTAGAGATGCTGTAATAGGTGTTTTAATCTGTATAATTTTTACTGAATTCACTAGCTGTAGCTTTTCGTAATCCTAATAATTAACTTGTAAATGAACTTAAAAAATAGACAAATATCTTCAAAGTTCATATCCAAATTAAGTCACATTGTTAAATAACTGTGTTGTGTAAATAGTTCAGCATAAATGCAGTACGTTGTAAATAATATTGTTCACTGTAGTTTAAACTTTTCTGAGTTACCAGTAGTAATATTCTTCTCTAAGCAATTACTCAAAAATTATAAAATGTAAATCATCTTTATGTGTAAGTTTCATTTAGGTAACATGTGCAAGGAATGATAATCTTTGCCTTGTAACTCAAGAATTCATACAGAAGAACATCTTCCAATATTTATTTATTAGTTTGGCAAAATATGTGGTCACATGACATTTTTAAGTATGTAACAGTATGTAACGGTCTTTCCCACAACTCCTTCCCAGTCATATGATTCTCCTTTTCTGATAACGTTATTGCAAAATTATCAGATAATAGGTCGTATGTCCTTCAGCATATTTTACTTCCTAGTCAAGTCACATGGCTAATTACTGGTTTCTACAACATTTCAGATAAAGGAATCATTGTGACTCAGGGGTTGCCTTCTAACCAACAGAGAGCAACTAACAGAAAGTAGCCACTAACAACCAAAACTACTACCAAATCTTCACTTAACAATTTTGGAGGCTTTGCTCGTGTCGACCCATATATTGTAATGATATAAACAGATCAGGGGATATTTATATTGTTATCTGTGGTTTAGAATGTAACTGCTACATGGGGTTTGATTACTAGTCATCAGCCAGTCAGAATTATTGATACATCCATTGACTAGTCTGGTATTTTGGTATCCATGAGCCCACTTTGCAATCAGTTAAACCAAAGACACTGAACTAGTAATAAATAAGCTTCTATAAATAACTAAAATGTTATACCAATAAAGTGGTGACAACACTAGGATGATATTTGAATCGACAGCCTAAATGATCTGAGACTAACCTTTATGTCACTGAGCCTACGAACAAATGAGAAAATGAATGAAGTTCATGGAAATTGTATTTACAAATATATAAAATATACAACTGTGCTGTACTATAATATACTTGATTCAGTGTAATTCTGGTAAGTTATTACTCTGCACATTGAAATATTGTTGTGCAACTTTTTCCAAAGGCGAAAAAATACATCTTATCTCTATTGCTTTTAATGGGATTTTTGTAAAGCAATTACAAAGTGAGAATGAAGTTTGATTATATGTCAATGTACATTAAACATGTTTAATTTCTAGCTTGCAATGTGTACATATTGTCCATGTATTCCTTGTCCAAGATGAAGTACTGTGCAGATTCAGTTCCAGCACTGTTGTTACTGAGGAGTGTGCCATTTTGCCATTTGCTTGGCCCTCCTGTAGGACACTGTTGGGTTTCAGAGATCTGAAGTAGGTTATTATGATGATCCATTGTAGTCACTGGGGCATAATTTGCAGGTTTCTTGTCATAACTTGACTTGTATCCTCTTGATTTTGCTCCAAGTCTATTGAAATAAAAAAAAATGTTGATATTTTATACATTATGTATGAATTGTGTTCTCATAGTGTTTGAGCCCCGAGGTCTCAGGGTGAAGTTAATGAATGTTCATTAGGTTAATTTAAGTTGGTTCAATATCACTTTCAATATAGGTCCTATCTCGTTGATAGTAAAAACAACAGAGAAAATAAGTGCATGCTAGTTGGCATGGATTTTTCACTGAAATCTATCAGCCAGTAAACATAACATAACACATGATTTTTATATAGCGCTTATCACTTAGTATGTCTCTAAGCGCTGTAGGATCTAGACATTGTATGCAAGTGTGATAAAGTATGTTTTGAGGTGCCTTCTGAAATCTAACAGTGAATTTGAAGATCTAATGCTAACAGGTAGATTGTTCCACAGAGCTGGAGCAGCATGAACAAAAGCACATTTTCCATAACTATTTCTAGGAACCTTGACTGGAAATGCTATATTGAAATTTTTGGATGATCTTGTTAATCTTGCTGGTTGTGCTAACGAAATGAGGTCAGTGATGTATGTTGGTGCTAAGCCATGTAACACTTTGTACAAATCAGTGAGAATACTGAAAGCAATCCGCTGTTGTATTGGAAGCCAGTGAAGTTCTTTTCTTGCTCTACTAATGTGATCATACTTTCTCATTTTGAGGATGACTCGGGCTGCTGAATTTTGTACAATTTGTAGTCTGTGCAAAAACACTTTATTTACTCCATAAAGCAGGCAGTTGGCATAGTCTAGTTTTGATGTTACCAGGCCTTGAATTATGCAGGAACATGTATCATTTGACAAATATTTACGAATTCTAGCAATTTTATGAAGTTGTAATTGACAGGCCCTACACTTTTTGATGATAAACTCTTCCATGTTCATCCGTGAATCAAAATAGGCACCTAGGTTGCGCACAGACCTTGTCGGGGTGATTGTACAGTCTCCCACTCTGATAGAAATAGAAGGCATTCCTTCCAAATATTTTCTAGATCCAAAAACAATAACTTCAGTTTTGTCTTCATTCAATTTCAAGATGTTTTGTGACATCCAAGATTTTATACCATCAATGCAAAGTTCCAGATGTTGTAAGAGTGTGTAACTCCTACATCATTGTACGCCGAACATATATTTGAAGTCCCTGTTAGGATGATGGTTTCATTCATTTATAGGAAATTTAAGAATAATTAACCTGCCATATTTGTGACATCTTTCTTTCATGACAAAGATCTATGGATTGCTGCAACTGATTATTATATGCACTTTTATATAATTGTGCTTTTTCTATTGACAGCTATTTTCCAATAAATAAGTTTTACAGCTTCATAATGTTTGGTGTACTCATTAATGTTGTCATCTTGCTATCGAATTGTCTTATTTTAATACTTTATCTTTACATACATTTTCTTTCTCTTTGGTGTTATATTCTCTGCTTAAACATTATTTGGAGTTTTATATAACTGACATGGCTATGAAAGTATCCAGATCTTTGTGCTGTTTCACTACTTCTATATCTATCTCATGGTGTTGAAAACTATTTCCCAAGGCTGTGAGGTACGGGCATCTCTGATGCTAGTTTAAAATATATTTTTGGCCTTTGGACAACCCACTTCATACAAATGGGGTCACATGCCCTATCATGAAAGCATTAACCACTGCTCCGATGTGGTTTCAGAATTGCATCTTTATTTTTTTTCCAGTTTCGGAAGTCAATTTGTTTGCTTAAAGCTTTCAAGTAACATGTGAAGACATTGTAGTTGTATTTATTTGAGGTGTACATGTTAAAATAATGAAAATATTTATCCGCTTAGCCAGGATTTAGGAGATTTCTTGATATATTTGCTCGCAAACAATTAACCAACTGTTTCACCTTATGGATATTTTTTTTTGGTAATTGAACTATCCATTTGTGGATATCAGTGCCTTCGTGGACCATCCATTATCTTCTTTTTATCCAAATACAGAGAACATCATAATTTTTACACTAAACTTTATGATATATGAAACAGTGTTATGAAGATAGAAAGCTGTATGTTTATAATAGAGAATCAATTGCTTTGAAATGATACATGCCTTTTTATGCAAACCACTCCTGCTACGATTACAACCACACATCCAACCAGAGTGATACCACCAACCACAATTATAAGGGTAACTGCAAAAAATCCACAATATTTTAAACAGTAACTTAAAACAATATGTACAGCGATCAAATATGGATAAAATATTCATAAAGAGTTTACCTGATGAATTATGTTTAATTTCTCTAGTGATTACTAAGTTTACTTTTGTTTAACATTTAATACTGTCATTGTCACCAATGTATGTGTACATTACTTAGCCCGAAAGAGTGATACCAAACTGTCTAAACCAGTGGTATGAAACAATGCCCTGATACATTAATTTCTAAATATTTTCTCATTCATATGATTTACCTGCATTTATCTAATAATTAAGCTTACTATGATTGCTAAGTTAACTGCCACTATAGATATATGAAAAAGTTTGTGTAAATTGGCAAGACATATGGTAAAAAGAAATACTTATCTATTTGCAAAATATAACCAGTATTATTTTTAAAAACTTTGTTTAGTGCAGATATTTTTTTATAAACACAGTCTGTGTATACATCATTGAAAAGTTTAAAGTTTAATGATTCAGCATGGGAACCTACAGTAAAATCTGTGGTCCTCTGGACTGGAGGATTTCATCTTCACTGACTCTGGACTTTTAACCTCAACAACGGTCTCTGAAAAATTGGATATATATATATAAAACTAAAACTTTGTAGAATGTTTACAGTAATTGATTCTAGTTTGTATTTACTTCTGATACAAATGCTTTATCGTACAAAGGGGCCATGGTGGCAGAGTGGTAACACTCTCGCCTCTCACCTCTGAGGCCGGGGTTCGATCCCCGTCATGGCCTTAAGTGGGAAAGCTGGTAGTTGCTTGCCGTTGGTCGGCAGTTTACAGTACAGAATCCTAGCGAACTGTATGTACTGGTTTCCTCTGCCCTTCCAACTACCCATCGTGATATGGCCTGTACAGTGTTGAAAGCGACGTAAAACCCCAAATAAATAAATAAATTTATCGTACAATGTATAGCCACAATAAAAGGTTAAACTATCTTTCAAGACGAAATTTGGAAAATTATGGTTCAGAAAAGCATTTTCTATAAAACATGTTTGTTTTGCTTAAATGGTTCTTGGTTGCATGGCTTGGGTTGCTGAAACCTTATAAAATATGAAAACTGGACAATAAGTCTCATTATATAAAATGTACTTGGCAAAGACAATTTTAAATAAATTAAATAATCCCATTCTGGATGTTTCAATGAGTTATCCCACCTCCCCCTCTCTCAGACTAATTGAAATTAAGTATTTTAGACAACTTTCCAGCTTTAATTTTGAATCAGTGTAAATCTATTTACCTTTGTCTGGTTTACCCTACTCTTTAAATAAAGCAATGGTGAAAGTATCATAGGACTTCTTTGGAAATGGTAAAATTGCGGTAATTGGTTCCATGTTCTATCTACAACATTCAGAACTCCAAAATACATTTTAAGCCTCTATTTGCAATACTATAGATCTATTCTAAACTTATGCAGATTTGGGACAATGAATAGGTATCTCATTTCCCTCCCACACAATTCCAGATCCTTAGGTCCAAGGTGCAATTTTGTGGCTGTTCAGCTAATGATGCCCCAAGACTTTGAAACAATCTTCCACAAATATGATTGCCTGGCTTTCATGTTATCATCCTTTAGATGTTGACTCAATGATGAACCTTATTCACAATATTATCCAATGTAAGTTAGCTTCCTCACAGGGAATGCTACATGTTGCCTACTCATTCCTGTCTATGAAACAATGAATTATGGTTAAGTTGTTGATCTTTGCACCTTAAAATCTGTATTATCATGGGAAAAAGTGGAGTAAGGACTTCTTTATAATACAATGATCATGCAAATCTCAAATATACGAAAATTTCCTACCAGTTGGTTTAATTTCGGAACAGCTTTGCATGAGTCCAATCCAGTGATTCCCTCTGCACTTGAGAGTCCATTTCTCTGGACCATTAGAGCAACCCACAGTAAGCACATCATCTGAAAGTTCTGACCATGTGTTCTCTGGTAGAGCCATCAGAGGACAGCCAACAGCTGTTTCAACAAAAAGAAATTCTGATGACTTAAAAATCTGAACACATGTAAACAGAAGTCATGCAAGATTCTGTCATTCCCTATTTGATCTCAAGCACATCATATCTGTGTATATATTTATTCAATTAAAAGTAAGCAGGCTTTTGACTCATTGGAATTATTCTATGGTTTCTCAACAAAACACACATTTTAAATAAAAGTAGTCAGATAAATTTCTCAGAGGAAGAATCTGTAATTGTGTAGACTTCTGAAGATAATAACGACAAAGTGAATGCAACCGCAATATCAAGTAACATTAATATTTCGGTTGTTAATCAGCATACAGATGCCATTCATTTGAGAGTACTCAGTGTTCATTTTACTACGCGTTTCCGCGTCTTTTGTCACTATACTGGGGCGAAAAGACGCGTACACGTTATGGTCCCGAGTTGCGGTGACGCATATATCTTGCATTATCGCCCGCGTTTTTGCTGTAAATGTTGGGAAAGTTAGATGAATTTTGTTTCAAAATCAAAGAAAAGGACACATATATTGTCTTTTTAACCCAATTCCTCCATGTTTCCTTGCTTCTAAATGCCTTAATTTGATTGGTTGAGCGGAAACGGCATTGTCCAATCATACTTCGTTTAACAAAAATTCAGTATTTATGAATAGAAAACACGTTTATAGTAAGTGATGTAAACTCACCAGTGGCTGTAAATTTCCACTTTTTTTCATAGTTTTGTTAAATATATATAGAAATAAATATCTATTGCACAACAAGATTTTATTATCCAGTTTTTAATGTTTTGACTTTTTAAAGTATAGTTTTGCATAATGCACTCTTACAAGTGACTTCAAAGACAATTGTTAACAAGTAACAACAAACATTTTAAACTACTGTGGGACAAACTTTTAAAAAATTGCATCTATGTTAATAACAAATTTTCGACTGGAAAAAAGTTAAATAATAATTTAACATAAACTTTATATGGTATGTTATTGCTTTAAAACCAGTTTTTTTTCAAAAAGGGGCAAATTTTTATCCATTTACATAAATAAATGTCCGGAGTTTTTTTGTATGAAATAAAAACAACTCCCTGAGTGAACCTATGTCAAGGTGAGTTAATTCTTTTTTCTAGTTTTAGATAGTACAGGGTTGGACCATATTTATTGAAACAAAAAAAAAATGAAAAAAAAATCGGTAAAAAATACTTTAATTATTGCAAATCATGTACATCATAGGAAATCTTGTACATCATGCTGACTAAATATATGTCTTGAATTGAAATAAAGTTTTTTTCACAGTGAGTAGAGTTGAATTTGATTTAGTATTGCAAATTCATTTTGAAGATAGACTAATAGTACTTTTTTTTCCTATTTAAGTCAATTTGCTCAACTGTAAGGTTAATTTTGGTCATTTGACTCATCGCATTTAGTAAATGTCTCACCAAAATTTAGTAAAGGAGTCATTTGACTCAAGTAGCTCCAACTCTAGAATGAACACTGGAGTACTGCACATACACTTTGCATTGAAATTGTGTAAATTTCTTGTCTTACAAATTTGCTTTATTCTTATAAATCTTTCTAGGGATAGGAATATTAGTGACTGTGGGCTTATGAATTGCAAACTATGCCTTCAGTACCTTCAAATCTTATCATGAAGTGTGAATCTTGCATTGCAGCTTTGTCCAGTAGTAAGTGAAGCTGACTGCCAGTTGTTGTGTACAAATGTGTCAATCGAGAATTCCCTGCACATACATTGACAATGTTCTCACTATTTACGTCAAAGATATAGCCCAACTGTAAAGGACAATCTTCTTCAGCAATGTCCTCTTTCTGCCAGTTAAAGTTGGTCATGGTAAGGTTTATCTTCTGTCCATCCTTAGCTTCTAGAATCCATGGCGATTCTGTCATGCCACAATTGGTTTCTAATGATGTTAAGCTTGCTAAGTATCCAGGTTTGGTTTTCACTGATATTGTGGCTGCACGTGTACATTTCTGTTGTGCTGGTCTGAACTCTAAAATACAGACTATGTATCTTACATTTGAATAACATCAAAATGGTCTGTATATGGAATCATAGACAAATCGACCATTTGTCAAATCGGCCCCAAAAATCAAATTACCACGTCAAATCGGCCCCTATGAAATAATTTATGGTCAACTCGGCCCCTTATAAAATAATATATGGTCAAATTGGCCCCCTAGATATAGATAGATAAGTGTACATATGATTTATGCTTTTTACAACAACCGCAAAACATTGGGGTTACCTGTGAGCTACATTATAAAATTAATAATAATAATAGTAATGGTATTAATTATTTGTATTAAATTGTGGAGATATGAATTTAATGCCTATTGTTCCATTTTATGTCCACAAGGGGGAGATGACATAATCCTCTGCATGGACATCAAAGGGAACAATCACCTTTTAATGTCTAATACTGTTTAACACTTTAGCTAGTAATCCCTATACTAAACAAATACCAAAGATCACTAAAGTTATAATCCCATAAACAAAGGCTGTCCAGACAATGTAATTCACATAAACAGGTTTTATTGCACATAGGTTACAAGGGATTGATTATTGTATCTTGACATGTGATGACATCTTTCATATGTGTTAATTTCATTCCAAGACCCTTAGAAACTTCTGATAATTAGAGTTACTTTTTTGTTAATAAATGTGGTACTTGTTTTCTTGTTTCCAGCTTAGTGCTTCCTAGTGTGTTTATTATAAATAATTAGATGTGATACTTGTTTCTTCAGCTTAGTGCTTCTTACTGTGTTTACTGTAAATAAATATATGTGATACTTTTTTCCTGCTTGTTTTCAACTTGGGGGCCGATTTGCCGAGGGCCGACTTTTTTAGGGGGCCGATTTGTCCAGCTCCCTGTATGTGTGTATATGTGTTTCTGTGGAATGCAGTGAAATCATGATACAACAGATCAGTAGAAGTTTACATAATAAGCTGTAAAAAGTTTTGTATTCAAAGAGTTAACATTATTTTATTCCTTGTTACCTCCATCAAGGAGGTATTAGTTTAATGATGGTGGTTTGCCTGATTCTTTGTTTATTAGCAGGATTACACAAGTTCTACTGGTTGGACATTCCTGAACAATTTGGAAATGCGTCTTAGTCCACCTTAAATCCCCTGAAATTTTGAGAATCATCTGGGCCACTACTGAGAAAACAAAATAGTCTGGATTTCCCCATTCGCATATTATCATGTGCCTTGTTAAATTACATGATCCCATTTGGTGCACATAATAAAACAAGTATAATTGGAGCCCACAATATATCAGTTAAAGTCAAGTTGCCATTTTCTAATTTGTCTAAACACTATATGAGCATATTGTATCACACTCACTTATCTAGTATACCAAATTATAGGACCATACTATCTATTATAATCTAGAAAATATCAGGAACAAAATATAAAACATTTATGCTGATCTACATTCCAATCATTAACTTTTTTTATCTGCACATTCCATATTAAGATTCAGAATTTTTCTTTTTATATGGAAATAAATACTACACATTTGACTTAGTAGCATTTGGTCAACTATTGTCAATATAATAACATAAAGAAACCAACCTTTTTTACACCAATATGCTGCCCTAAGGTACCTGGATAGATCATCTTTACATGTCCTCAAACCATCCATCTCAGTGTTAGGAATTCTAATGTCACATGACCTTCGTCCAGAACAATGTCTATCTGTTACTCCCAGCACATCAGCAGAGCACCCAACCCAGCCAAAAGAATCCTCTTTTATACAATCACCTATCTGTATGGAACCATAGTGGGCAGATTGCATCACAATAATTTCATCAGGGCCACAGGAAGGCATGAAAGAGCTTCCTTGGCAGTATTCTGTGGCCACTCCATTACCTTAAAGATATAAACACACACATGATGTATGTCTGCTGATCTGTTTGAGATCATTTTGCAGTGATCTAGATTTATACTTGTGTTTGTTTAGCAAACTATGTGCATGGTAATGATATATATATATGTCGTGTACAATTTGGCATTTTGTACAAGTTATAACTATAGTTATACGAAATCTTGTATAAGTTATAACTTGTACAACTGGGTTGTGCAAGTTATAACTTGTACAAAATCTTTTTCAAATTTTGTGCAGCACTAATCGTCATTGATATTTGGATACTTTTTATTGTCTTGACTTTATCTTCTTAATATACTTTTGCTTTGATATTTCAGATTAAATTAGCTTTTAATACTGATAATCCATTTAACCTAACAAAAAACTGCAAAAACTGTTTAAGTTAGAATTTTCCAAAGTCATCAATGGAATAAATATTTTGAAATATTAAGTGATACTGATGATCTGTTTAAGTTGTTTACCAAAGTGCAAAATAAGCAGAATATTAACATGAAAAGCCTTTTAATTCTGATTTCCTTGAGCTAAGCAAAAAAAAGGTTAAATGGCATTTAAGGATGCATAAATAGGACCCCAAGACAAAGGAAGCCACATGTGAATTACTGTTATTGAAGGTCTTCTTATAGCTCTGGTTGACACTAATAATAAAAAGTCAGGCAGGCTTAAGAAGCCCCTATTGTAAGGCAAAGTTATAACTGAATTCTATAAATGTTTTATGCTTCATGATTTCCTTTGATTTCAAACTGACTTATTATTAATGGTGTCTTTCCTTGGATGGACCTTGTTTGAAAAATAGAAGCTATGCCTAATCTGACCTGATATAGAGCGTTGTTTTTGAATGTGTGCGTCTGTGGATCACAATATAGATACCATTGCTCCAAACTCATGGATCTAAATAGGTCATAACAGTCAATACAAAGCTTTTTAGGCTTTGCAGAGTAGATTTATTTTCAGGTATCAGCAAAAAGGTGAGCTGTTTTATTTCTTTATTGTGGGTGCTTATGAAAACACTGTTATTAAAATATTTCTTTATCAGTGTACAAAGTTTGGCACATTTATGCAAATGTTATAGGCCATTTACTATTCACTATATTCACTATTCATTGGTGAGAAATGGAGAAACAAATTTTAAACAAATACTATCAAAGGCAGTAGCATCTGTGACAAGAAAAACAATACCCAAGTCTCTAAAGGCATCAGCAAACTTCACAAATCTCCAATATAACAAACATGTGGATCAAATAGTTATGAATAAAATGTCTGCATAATTGCATGAGTTGAAACACGACTGTGGTTTATCTATAATTTACTACAGCTAGTTTATACTTTCGGTAAAGCAAAAGTAAAACTACTGCCTACATTTATTTGGTTTATTCATGGGTTAGTTTTTCATGAATGGGAAAATGGTTTGACTGTTTTCTAAAACAAATTTTACAGATGACTTAGACATTTGTCACATGGTTATAAAACTTGGGGTTTTACATTCAGACAGATCATCAGTCTCTCCAACATGTTGTCGTGCGGTTTTATCGAATGGATCACTACAGAGATGGGAGCAAGCTATCATGTGTCAAATCCGTTATGACACAGCCTTTAAGATATCCATTTTATAATACAATACTGGTGTTACTACATTTGACATTAAATAACCTTTTTATAATTTTTATTGGTCACAATATAAATAATATTACAAAAACAAAAATACTTTTTAAAAATTTACTGTTTGCACTGAATATGTTAACATTGGAAGGCTACATGTCTGGCAAAGAGATACAAACCTAATATTAGGTATGAATTATTGGATTTAGTATTAAGTTTTCTATATAATCACATTTTGAGTGAATATTAAATTGTACCTCATATTTTCTCTTTAATTTATATTTAAGCCCATTTATATTTGGAACACATTTATTTATAGCACTTTTGAAAATATAGTGTGTTAATTAAGGTGTTGATTGGAATATATTGATTGTCCCTGTGTAAGTATCCTAGGATTATATCTATGGGTGAATATTTTATTAGTTTCCCCAAGTTGGACTGTATCCAGTTTTCTAGATCTTTCCATAACTCCACCACATAGCAACATTTCACAAAGAGATGCATAACTGTTTCAGAATCTGATTGACAAAATCTGCATCTGTCTGATTTTTTATTGCACATTTTATACAATGGACATACATTAACTAACCTTTATGCTATGTTAATACCTTTTGACTTATAATAATTTTTAAAATATGAAACATTATTTTTTCATTATTTAAATCATAGCAAATTCAGGAATTTGTTATTCCTCATTAATATTTGAACATATTAAACTCAGCAACTGTACCTTGTGATGAGATAGTGTTATCCACAAAATATAAAAACAACATCACAAAAATGCTTAAATGATTCCCCATAGCTGTCACTTGAATTAGTCTTTCAACATCAAGTATATTTTGCTAAATCATAATAAATATACTGCTTAATATTTTTAATATGAAAGAGGAAGCTTTTACACAGCTGAACACAGTGAGATGCTGTCTATCAGAAAGCAAAACACAAAGAAGGAAGCAATATTGCTCAGCCTAATTGATATTTATAAGTCTATTGTAATGATTCATCTACACTGTTTGTCAAAAATATGTAGCCCTTTCCAACGACAATAAATGTACAATAGTGGGATTTGAATATACCATTTAGTCTTTTTATATTTCTATAAAGGTTAAAAAGTTTAACTGAAACCTATAACATATCAGGTGTTGAACAAAGTTGATTTTTACGAACCATTCAACAACTAGGGTCATATTGGGACAGGTCCTCAACATTGACACTTGTGGGAGTCGAACCCAAACACCCACTAGGGCCAATCAGTTATTAGATTTTCTTTGCTTGGGATGAAAGTAAATGATCACAATTATTTATATTTCAGTTTCATGATATACTTATCTGATAGCATTTGTTAATAGATTACCATTCACTCAAAGGTAAGTTTATACTCAAATTTAAGAAAATGTTTTCATATATTCTTAAAAATGTGGCTCCTACACAATTGATAAAATGACATATTTCTTTCTCAGTAATAGAAACGCAGCAATGAACTTGATACTTGACTTTCATTGACTTAAAATACATTTAGTGATAGTTTATCATAATGTATCAGCTCATTGCAATAGCACTGAGATTTTGAAAATATATTATTGAAATAAATTCTTTGGGTACTTTCCATGTTAACCTTGTGTCTTTATGATTTGATGCATGAATTTTGACTTTGAGTCTGTCAACATGAATGCATTACTGAAAAAAATACAAGACAGAATTACATTTGTATAAGTTTAGTGCCTTTTTGATTTGCAAAGTTAACACTATGCATCACTTTCTAACATTTAATGTGTACATATTGTCCATGTATTCTTTGTCTAGGATGAAATACTGTGCTGATTCGGTCCCAACACTGTTGTTACTGAGGAGTGTGCCATTCTGCCATTCACAAGGTCCTCCAGTAGCACATGTCTGACTTGGCAGATTCTGGAAGGGGTTGTTCTGGTTGCTTGTGTTCCTCATGGGAAAATACAAGGGAGTACTGCCATCTGTTGCTTGCTGCTTCTTTGCACCTCTGTTTATTCTGTTTTAAAAATCAAAAATGACAATGAAAACACAAAACAAATAGGTCAAATGGAACAGTTTGCAACATTAGCCTTGGATTAAAATCTTGGTCATGGCAGAAAAGAAATAAAATATGCTTTACTATGGAAAATCTACTGTGCATAATCCACTGAAGTAGTACATTATTATATAGAAATCCCTTTAAGTGAGTTTATTATTTATTTGGTTTACATCACGCCTCATACCTTATTGGTTATATTGTGATGGGTAGCTGGAAGGGCAGAGGAAACCAATACATACAGTTGGTCAAGGTTCTGTACTATAAACTGATAACCAACAGCAAGCAACTAGCAGCTATTTCACTTGAGTTCAGGCCGGAATTTGAACTGTGATCTCTGAGGTGGGAGGCAAGTGTGTTACCACTGAGCCACTGTGGCCTTTATATTCAACCATCAACATGGTATAAACTTCTTATGTTGATATATAAAGTAACAATTTCTGTGAAATATCTGTGACATTTCTTTAAAGTTTTCCCTCCCACTATATTTTCTTACTTTATAAACTGCACTGTAAAACCTCAAGATAACCATTTCAACACCAAAGTTCATACCAGAACCGACCCTAAATACATCTGTTAAGTTTCAATGAACTGGAATCAAAAATTCATAATCACAAAGATTCAAGTATACAGATACAAAATTTCTTACCAGTGAATTAATTAGGGGTGGGTCGATAGCCCTTGTATCATTGTTGTAATGATCTCCCTGATGATGTACGCTCAGCTAAATCTCTCTCTTCATTCAGAAAAAAGTTGAAAACTTACCTCTTTGAAAAAGCTTACCCACCCTAGATTATCCCTAGTTTTTCATTTTGTCTCTCCGTGGTGTCGACCCCTGCAATGTCCCTGATTTAACGATTACGATCTCTGATTTTGGCTTTCTGCGTCTTAGAGTCTATCATTAGATAGAGATTAAGCGCTATAAAAGTACTATTAGAATTAGAATTGTATCTTTATAATAAGAGTACACTAGCGGATCCAGGGGGGGGGGGGGGGTGTCAGGGGGTTCAAATAATGTAAAGGGGTTCAACCCAAAGTACAAAATCATTTTTTGGGAGTGGTGTTAAATTTACAGGAAATGCACTATATATTTACCAAAAAATTTTTTTTTCACGGGCGGGGGGGGTGGGGGGTGGACATGCCTCCCGACCCCCCTAGTTATGGTATATCTGATGTGAACCCCCACCTTACTTTAAAGCTGGATCCGCCCCTGGAGTTATACCAAAATGTCATGACAAAACTGTACAACCACCATCTTGCTTTTCAACACATGTATTAGAAGGAAACGTTAAATGTTTTAAGCCAACCCTAAATTGTAATAAATTGCAAACTTTTACCCCGTAATTTGTACATTTAGGGACTTTAGCAGTGATTTTGTTAAGAGGAAACCACATGGTCTTATTTCAATGAGGTCCAGTTTCTTTCAGTGGCCTAGTTGATTTGGGGTGTACTAAAATGTCGAACCCCAGAATCAGTACAGTCTTACATATGAGGATCCTGATCAACATTATTTTGATACCAATCCCACCCTGGAATAAATAACGAATAATCACTCAAAGAACAACAACATTTCAATAAACATAGCACACAGAAAAGTATAACATAAAGATCCAATTGTTTAAGATAATTTTTAATATTCTTTTAACCAAAGTGGTTAATAAAAGACATAAAGCATTTCATTGATAACTCACCTTTTGATACAAATCACACCAATGGAAATCACAACAACACATGCTATGAGTGTGACACTTCCCACTACGATAATCATTGTAACTGAAAAACAGTTTAAAGTATTAGCATATTTATTTTTTTGTTGCTGAATGTTAAAATTTATACTTGTCATTGAGGTGCTACGTGGATTGACCTAGTGACATACAAATTGCTTAATGACATTACTCATTCATTGGCCAATAAAATTAAAAAATTGAATAGAAATTGAAACAAATATTTTAATTTAAACTCATGGAGCCAATGTATTGGCGACAAACTTCATGACTGTCTCAAATGTCAGAAGTTTAAATTTATAAATTAAAAAAAGTATTGATATATTATGTTGTTCATAAGATTTATCAGTCAAAATTGGTTTATAAATCCCCTTTGGGGTACAGAATAAGTACTCACAATAATATTTGGCATCAGCAGGTTTTATGTGTTCATCTTTCACTGACTTGGGACTTGGTAGTGCTACGTCATCTGTCACTGTGGTAGTTTCCTTCTTGGTTGAACAGGATTGCATAATACCAATCCAGTTACTTCCTCTGCATTTTAAAGTCCATTCTTCAGGTCCATTTGTGCAGCCAATAGTTAAAATATCCCCCGATGTTTCTGACCAGGTATTTTCAGGGAGATCCATTAAGGGACAACCAATAGCTTTAACACAAATAAAAAGCAAATTCAATCACATCATACAATTTGAGATATTTCCAGATATTTTTACTTTAAGTCATGCATCAGGTTCATGGTTTACCTTTAAGCTCTTTAACTGCATGTATTTTAACAATGTTGATACTTAAATCACCCTATATTACATAACTTCTTCATATTTTATCAATGGTGGTGCTTGTCCAAAGTCGAACATCGAATCTTCCATCTCATTCAACAGCCAGGGTCATATTAGGACAAGTGTTCACACTTGTTGGAATGGAACACATAGAGGGGTGAAAGCTTGTGATAAACGGCCAAACTAGCTAACCATTGGGCAATGGAATACCTTATACTTGTGCTTGAATCACACTATAATAATGTTATCTACAAAATTGGATGTACCTTCATATTTGATCAGAAAATATGATTCCCTCAAAGAGGCTCTGTCCAGTAACACATGAACTTGATTTCCTTGTGAAGTGTGCAAGTGTACAATTCTTGAAGAACTGCCACAAATGTTAACAACGTCTTCTGCATCAAGATCAAACAAGTAACCCAGCTTCACAGAACATGATGATTGGTCATGCTCCTCATTGTGCCAGTTATAGTACTGCAAAGTCAGATTGACCTTTTGACCTTGTTTTGCTTCCAGAATCCAGGGATACTCTGTTATACCACAGTTTGTTCGTTGTGATATCATGGTGGCTAAATAAGCGGGTTTTGGACCAACTGATACCAAAGCAGAGCGTGCACATTTATTTGACTTTGGCTCATACACTGGAAAGAATATAACAAATATTGTTTAAGCATAATTTTACACAAATTATAATTTTAAAACAGTTCAAAGCTGCACATGTATAATAAAGATAATAATAACATTAATAATGTCATAATAGTAACATAAGAATATTTCAAGTTCTTTGCAATGATACAAGACCAGCTAACTTGGGATAAAATACCCAAATATGAAGTGGTTTATCTAATGATAAATATGTTGCAGAAAATTGTGTGTTGTCAACATTTAAATACAAACAATTAATGTATATTGCATATTGCCAGTAGTACCACCAGTAGTCGTTAAACATGCAGTAAACTTGACTCTTTTATTTAACCCAGCACTCGGAAACATTAAATAAAGCAACTCCCACCAGTACTTACCTTTTCTACACCAGTATGATGCTTCCAGATATCTTGAAAGATCATGTTTACATGACCGAAGAAGATCCATTTCAGTGTTTGTAATCCTGATGTCGCATGTCTGTCTTCCTGAACAGTGTTTATCAGCAACTCCAAGAACATCTACAGAACATCCTACATGACCAAATGGATCCTCTTTTATGCATGAACCAATTCTGATCGATCCATAATGTGCTGACTGCATGATAATGACTTCATCTGAACTGCATTGAGGTTTGAAAGAAGTACCTTGGCAATATTCTTTAACGACACCATCACCTAAATAAAACATACTCGACCATTATGTCTATTTTGAGATGAACATTTTTATTGGAATTGTGAAAGCACCTTTGTAGACATTAACTCTAAATAAGGTGCTAAAAAGGGATGTAAAATGTCACCGTTGACCTCTTATTGGAGAAGAGCATCTTTCAGTTTTACACTATGAAATAACTATGGCATGATTCTATATTTTTCAGCTCCATCAGTCGTTCTATAACCTACTACCTACAATATTCATATAGTTCATGAAAAGTGTTTTGTGGTTTTAATAAACTGTATATTATTCATTAAAATATCGAAATCCCAAAAATCATTACCTTGTGATTGTGCATCCACTGTCAAAGTAAACTGCAAAATAGCCACAAGGACTAAAATATGCACATCCATAACACAATTGGGAGTTATTTATAATTTATATAATCAATGTACAGATTTATTTGTCAAAATAGAATATACAAACGTCCCGAAATGCAACAAATACTGAAAAAATTCTGCTTTCATCACTTGCATACATGTTTCAGCAATGGAACAAACACAAAGAAGTGAGCAATATTATTTCTCTTATTTATATTCTAGAAATATGATAATTTACAAACTTACACTCATGGTCAAAAATTATTGCTGAAATAGTGTGATTTCATTTTCTGGATTTAGAGTATATGTAAGAAAGATATTTAAAAAGTTGTTAAGTTGTTTAATTAGAAAGTACAACAAAATATGAATCTAACCATATGAATCTAATTTTGGTAAATGCTACATTTATAAAATAAAAAGTGACAATAATATTTTTAAAAAACATTAATGGAAACTAAAATGCATTTTCATATGTGACAGATTATGTTATACATCCAAAATAGTGAGGTTGATAATAACCAAACGGTTATGTTAAATTTACAATTTACAGACTGTAAGCATTGCCACTTCTCCCAACAATTCAATTTTTGGATTGCAATGTGTACATATTGTCCATGTATTCTTTGTCCAAGATGAAATACTGTGCTGATTCAGTCCCAGCACTGTTGTTGCTAAGAAGTGTGCCATTCTGCCATTCACAAGGTCCTCCAGTAGGACATGTCTGACTTGGCAGAGTCTGGAAGGGGTTGTTTTGGTTACTTGTATTCCTCATGGGTAAATACGAAGCATTGTTGCTATCTGTTGGTTTCTGCTTCTTTGCTGCTCTGTTCATTCTGTTTTGAAAATAAATATTGACATGTCAGTGAATGCATTCAGCAAATGGATTGAATATAACACCCTATAACTTTGTAGCCGTGAAATCAAATCTTGGTCATGGCCAAAAAGATGTTATATGGTTTACCAAGGAAAATCTAGTTTGCATCAGTCATTGCATCAGAAAATTATGATTAAAAATTTAGGGTAGTGACTTTGAACCCAAAAGAATATAATAAACCACCAAAACAGGTAAATGAGACTTAGTGTTTTATCTAATGTCTGGTACCTCTTTGCTTCTTTATCTAAATATTACTTTTAAAAACTTGAAACTTGAGAAGCCTGGATGATGTAAATTCTTTATTCCATTTAGGTAAGGTGGTTAAAGGTAAGGTAGCAAGTTACATGTATACTCATGCATGCAGTGTTATAAATCATAGAAAGTATGCTGATGTCACACCCATCCTAAAGTAACTCCACTGGCTGCCTGTCAATCATTTGTGCATGTTCAAACCATCAACATTGGTTTACAAATTTCTTACACAGTGGTTCGTCCAGCTATGGGCCATCCTTGTCTCTGAGCAGCTGTTCCACAGTACCAGGAATAGTCACCCTGACCATCAGTATGTGACAGTTCCTTATTTCTACCCTCACTCCACAAGCCAATTACTTTAGCCATGGTTTTGCCTTTGATGCTCCTATGATTTGGAATGCCCTACCTGACAATGAAAGCAGCACAACCTCTATTGCCTCCTTCAGGAAAATGATCAAAACTTACCTGTTTGCTAAAGACGATCAGCCATAGCCTTACCATCAGCCATGCATCTTCTCTGGTATGAGCTCGCTATGATATTGAACTTATGAGTATTCACCTTGTTTATGTCCAGCTACACATAGAGCCTGTCAATTTATGTAGATTAAGAGCTATAAAGGTCCTCATTTAGATTAGATTAACACATTAATTTTCTACATCCAACACCTTGGGTTCATCTCCATAACCTAATCAACCCATCAACATAAACATAAAATGTGATGGTATGCCTAAATTTATAAAACTGAATCACCCACTTAAAGACCCCATTTAATTGTGATCCAAAATGTGTGTTAAAATGTTAAGAGCATATATGAAATAAAATGAACCTGTATACATCAGAATATGCAGAAAAGAAACCTTTTTGTAAAGTAAATAAACTCCACTTTAAACATTCAGGGTGATGACAGAAGGACATATGACATAACACATAAAATTGCCCATAATTAGATGTCAAATTGACTGATAAAATGTGTAAACCTTTTTCTTTGAGACTCACCTTTTGATACAAATCACGCCAACAGCAATGACAACAATACAGGCTGTAAGTGTAATACATCCTACCAGAATAATCAGCATAACTAAAACAGAATATTCAGAATCTTAGGTGCTGTGCTTCTTCTGTTGCTATGTAAAGTTAGAGATCCAATATGCTGTATTTAGGCATACATGATTTAATGTTTGTCTGCGACACAGACAGTGGTTTACTGAGATTTAACCCCATAACCTATAACTTACTGTCATGGGTAAATTACCTTGGTTAACTGCCCAACAAAAGCAGTGTCATGCTATTATAACTACAACAACAGTTAGAGTAAAATAGAAAAACCACTGAACATTAAATAGCAAGAAGGTGTGAATTATATTAAGATAAATATGTTAAACTGAATATTATATTGCTTGTTTTGTAGCTTTCAATTCGCCAAAAATATTTGTCAAAAGTGTTTTTAGTTTGCAAATTGTATAACATTATTATGAAGCATGGATTTAAGGGCACACTGCAAACTAAATTGTCTGCACACTTACAATAATACTTTTCACCAACATGATTTACTTCTGCATCCTTGACTGACTTGGGACTAGGTAATGTGACTGTGGCATTATCTGTTTTGGTATATGTCTTGGTGGAACATGACTGCATAATCCCAATCCAGTGACTTCCCCTGCATTTTAACATCCATTTCGCAGGTCCATTGGTGCAAGCAATCGTCATCACATCTCCTGATATCTCTGACCATGTATTTTTAGGCAGTTCAATCAAGGGACAGCCAATAGCTTTCAATAGAACGAAACAATCACATCTACTTACTTATTACAGCAATTATTAATACCTGTATTAGAATAACGCAGCACAATTTAATTTAGAGCTCTAAAAATTGTATTCATTTTTGCTGTTTGAAGCACTATTACAGGACACACATCACCACTTAAAACTAGTTATAACTGGTTTGTGTTCTAATAATTAATAAACAGTACTATAGACATAAGTAAATGTTGTCTATACCTTCATATTTGATCAGAAAGTAAGAATCTTTCAATGAAGCTCTATCCAATAACACTTGAACTTGGTTTCCTTCAGTCAGATGCAAATGTGCAATTCTTAAAGAGCTCCCACAGATATTAACAATATCTTCTGTGACAAAATCAAATAAGTAACCCAACTTCACAGAGCATAGAAGCCCATCTTCCACATTGTGCCAGTTATGGTACTCTAAGGTAAGGTTTATCTTTTGACCTTGTTTGGCTTCTAATATCCACGGATATTCTGTTGATCCACAGCCAGTTTGTTGTGATATTATACTTGCCAAATAACCTGGTTTTGTACCAACTGTTACTAAAGCAGAACGTGTACAAGTTTGTGACTTTGGCTTAAATGCTGAAAATGAAAAACAGAAATTAGTCATGCAAGCCTATACAGTTATCTATATATAAACTACAAATAGTTCAGTTTACAACAAACATATTGTGTGAAAAATCTTCATGCAAAATTATACAAAATAATAAGAAAAATTATGAGATAATGTAAAGTAAAAAATACTGAATAATATCGTCAGATCTAATATAACTTTTGCATTTTATTTGGTGATACTTTTTGAGATAAGGTAATGTGTATCTTTATGAATCCTGTGTGGTCAGAACTTACCTTTTCTGCAAACATATGATGCTTCAAGGTATCTAGTGAAATCATGTTTACAGGATCGCAAATTGTCCATCTCTGTATTGGTCACCCTGATCTCACATTTTTGTTTGCCGGAACAGTGTTTGTCAGCCACACCCAGTACATCTACAGAACATCCCACCTGACCAAAGGGATCCTCTTTGATGCATGAACCAATTCTGATTGAACCATAATGTGCTGACTGCATGACAATCACTTCACTTGCACTGCACTGAGGTGCGAAAGAAGTACCTTGACAATATTCTGTTACAACACCATCACCTGAGATAATATGTTAGAAGTAATTGTATCAATGTCAGTTATAACAGATAGACATAAGTATAAAATTGATTTAAAAGAATTGATACACATGATAAACATTTCATTGCATACAGTGTTTTAAGCTGATTAATTTTTGAATAACCTAAAGGGGCCACAGTGGTGCAGTGGTAACACACAAGCCTCCCATCTCTGGAACTGGAGTTTAAATCCTGGCCCAACCTCAGGTGGGAAAGCTGGTAGTTGCTTGCTGTTGGTCAGGGGGTGTCCTCTGCCCTTCTAACTACCCATCATGAAATAACCAATGAAAAGGAATTAGGTGAGCCCCGAAACACTAAATTAATTAATAAATAACCTAAAATATTTGTATATTTACTGTTGTAACAAACTTTATATTATATTTTCTACTATTGCAATATAAATAAGAGGTCCTCAGTGTCCTAGTAGTATAGCAGTTTGGTATCTAAGCACAGGCTGTAACCTCTGTGTGGGTTCAACTCCCAAAAAAGGCAATGGTGAGGACCTGTTCTAATGTGACCCTGGCTGTTGAACAAGACGTAAAATCTCAACTTTGTATTAGAGATAAGAATAATGCTATAAAACATAGAAAATCGTATCAGCCCTTACCTTGTGATTGTGCATTAACTGTCAAAGCATATTGAAAAATAAGTACAAGGACTAAATTATGGCTATCCATAACACAATTGCTGGTTATTTGAAACATGTGGAATCACTATATTCATTTATTTATCCCACTACATGCATAATATACACAGGACAATCAAAATGAAACACTTCCTAGGACAACTGATTTGTCGAACACAGTCATATATGTTTCACCAATGGAACAAACTGGAAGAAAGAACCAATATTGTTTCTGTCATAAATATTAAAGAAATATGATAAAGCATAGATTTATACCCATGGTCAAAAATGTGCTACTGTATTTTATCGAAATAGTTAATTCAGACTGGCTTTTGATGCACTCGTGGGATAACAGTTATTTGTCAAATAATATAATAATTCGTATATAAGATGCAATTATACATTAACACATTTAAAAATGTATGTAACAATTAAATAATGAACAAAATATAGAGTTATATATATAAGAAATAATCTAATACAGCAAATGTAATCTAGTCTAACAAAAGTATTGATGTTCATTAAATGTATTAGTAATAGCTTGTTGTCTCAGCTTCTAGCTTGCAATGTGTACATGTTGTCCATGTATTCCTTGTCCAAGACGAAGTACTGTGCTGATTCTGTTCCAGTGCTGTTGTTACTGAGGAGTGTGCCATTCTGCCATTCACTGTGCCCTCTTGTAGGACCTGGCTGGCTTGGCAGAGTGTGAAAGGGGTTACTGGAGTTAAGTGTATTTCTCACTGGAAAATATGAAGGACTCTTCCCATGCAATGCATCTTGTTGTCTGGTCACTTTGTTCATTCTGTTGAGATGAAATTTAAAATAATTTATATTATTGCTTCAATATATTCAATGGACAACCTATGAAAAAAACTATAGCACAAATCTGAAATTACACTCTTTTAGCTATTGCTGTATCAGCAGCACAATCTTAATATGATTTATTATCCATGACGTTCTGTATCTGACCTTGGGATAACCAACCTTATAATTACATCTACAAGTGCTTATGTTTGTTAATAATTTTTAGTAATGTAACCCAAAATTATGTTATATACATGATTAGAAAAAACATAACACAGCGTTTTACCAACCAAACAGTGTATTTCGTCTACATACCATCTTTGTTTCCTGGCGCCCCTTATCATGGATAATTAGCAAGTGCCACTTTTTCATAAATATTTTGTAAACAGTGTTATATGTTACATATGTGACCATAAAGATATTATTAAGTGATATATTTTTGTATACGTCACTCAAAAGCTACCTTTTTATGCAAATAACTCCAATAACAATGACCGCAATGCAAGTTGCCAGTGTAATGCTTCCCACCACGATAATAACTGTCACTGAAACATAAAAGTAAAATTATGCAGAATAGCTTACAACTCTCCACAAAATCACATTGGGAGCAATACAACGTTGATGAAAAGACAAAAATATGCAAAATGATGTTAAAACAAAACTTTCAGAAGGAAAACATTTCCAACATCCATATCGGTCTACCATAATTTGCCTAGTTCACTAAATTATATTCAATATAAAATCTTACTATTAAAATTATTTCATCACCATATTTTTAACTCACAGTAATATGCTTCATCCTCTGGACTTGTATCTATTACAGACTTTGGGTTTGGTGCTTCAATGTCATAAGTTATTGTTTCTGTTTCTTTCTTCTGCAAACAGCTTTGCATCATTCCTATCCAGTGGTTCCCTCTACATTTTAGGCTCCATTTTGTGGGTCCATTTGTACAGCCTATGGTTAGTACATCTCCAGAAATTTCTGACCAAGTATTGTCAGGGAGGGTCATAGCTGGGCAACCAATAGCTGTAAAAAGAAAATGGTAGATTAATTTGTTTAATATTTTATATTTTCTTCTTCAGTTACACAGGAAATTAGGGTAATACCTTTTAACAATATTATCAATACACCTGTAAATAAAAATAATTATTAACATTATGGAGAAGTGTATGTTTCCCACCAAAGACACTCAACACAGAAAACACTGCCTGTGAATTAAGCCTTATGTTTACAGCAAACTTGTTGCATTTTAGTAATATGAACTGTAATCATCAGATGGTAAAATGGAAAGATAACTTAAAGGTGTATATTCATATTTCAAAAGTGCTCTAAGTTTACATCTCCTGCATTGACAAGTGTATAGGATAACCACATAAGTGAAGACTTTGGAAAAAACAGTCTAGAAATATATTATGTTTTGTTTCAATTTTTCTCAGAAGTTGGGCTAAAATGTAGAAGGTGTCTGATGTTGTCTGATTTTTATCAAAACAACACACCAGAAGTTATTACTTTATTTTGATTGACAGGTTTAGTTTATTGCAAGTTTTATATGTGACCACTTTTTTGGTGGATTTTTTATTTGTTATGTGATACGAGGGTAGGTCAACAACAACCAAAAAATCTAATTTAGTTAAATGTCTTTAATTGACAAAAATGGTAAGATTTTAGTCATTAAAAATATTGTGAAAATGTTGTTTTTGCACTATCAGTATCAGTGAACTTTGACTTTTGACAAAAATTCTCAATATACATCTGTAAGAAAGACATAAGCAGTGTTATAAATACAGTACCTTCAAATTTTATCAAGAAATAAGAATCCCTCATTGCTGTTCTATCTAATAAAACGTGAACCTGATTTCCCTCTGTTGTATGTAAATGTGTCACTCTTGAGGTACTGCCACATATATTAACAATGTCTTCTGTATCAAGATCAAATAAATATCCCAACTTCGGAGAACATGGAGATTGGTCATTTTCTTCATAATGCCAGTTGAAATATGTCAATGTGAGGTTTATCTTCTGGCCTTTCTTTGATTCTAGTACCCATGGGAATTCAGTTGTGCCACAATTGGTTTCTTCGGATGTTAAGCTTGACAAATATCCTGGTTTTGAAGCAACAGCTATTCCAGTAGGCCGACTACATGCTTGCAGTACAGACTTGTACACTGCAAATGGAAGAAACAGATTGTAAAACGTTCAGACATCCTCATAATATCCATTCACTCGAGATACGACTTTAGTACTACATAAATATGATGATAATAAATTTACTTTGTCTAGCATTTTAATGTTGAATGGTGGATGGGGTGTCATTCCAGGAAACACCAAAATTAATGATTACTAGTATTTAGAAGTCTTTCTTTATTCCATTAATCATTGCCCGCCTGTGACCTTCTTTTTAAAATTCTTCCCGCCGAAATGTTTGATAGGTCTGACCTTCTTTTTGAAATTCTTGTCACTGAAATGTTTAATAGCTTCACTTACAAACTCAGAAGCTAGTTTATTCACTGAGCATAATATTAAAATTTGTCACTTACCCTTTCTGCACCAAAAGGCTGCCTCTAAGTATCTTGACAGGTCATGCTTGCAGGCACGAAGATCATCCATTTCTGCATTTGGAATAATAATTTCACATGTTCTCCTTCCAGAGCATTGCTTGTCGGCCACACCCAAAACACTGACAGAACATCCAACTTGGTCAAATGGGTCCTCTTTTACACAGGTGCCAAGTCTGATGGATCCATAGGACGCAGATTGCATGACAATGACTTCATCGGGGCCACAGTGTGGCTTGAATAAAGTTCCTTGACAGTATTCTGTTGTTATACCATTTCCTTTAGGAGAATATTTAGCATATTTCAAAATTTACTTAAATTACATCAGACATGCAGAAATGGCAGATGTAATGTAAAAATAGAAAATGTAAATAATTGTGTTAAATATGTGAAATAATACTGAAATCAATAATTCTGTTAAAATGTGAAACAATAATGTATATTTGCAAACATCAAGGAATGATTAACATTCTGCCTTACAAACGACTATGGTCAAAACGAAATGTGAAGAATTCAGTTTTCTATCACAGACTTTTCATGTCTAAAATTACTTGATATTTATGGATCCAGGGGATAACTGTTGTGCGTTTACCTCTATCATTTAAAATAAAGAGAACTGGTGTATTAGCCGTAATTTAGTGGCAAATGGAATACTTTATTAAAGTGTGGTTCATGCATATCAAACGAGTAATAACAGTGTTGTAATTTAAAATACTGATAGTTTGTATAATTCATATTCCCCACTTTCAATATAAATAAGAACCTTAATTATTAGCACTTACTTCAACTAAGATAAATAGCAGATAAATTAAATTACCTTGTGCATTAATATTCCATATATTAAATAAAATAACCAGTGTTAAGATAAATCTTTTACAAGCACACATAATGTTGAGTAAGTTCTATGAGCTTGAATATGTATTTAATCAAACAATGGCTATACAAGCAAATGAAGAAACATTATCTTCTGGAAATAATTTCACTACGAACACAGTCACACTAAATGAAACACAAAGAAGGAAGCAATATTGCTCTCTCTCATTAATATTCAAAACATATTATAATACAGATTTCTACACCCAGGGCCAAAACCTCTGTTGAGTCAATGTAGCCTCTATAGACCAAACACAATGTTTCTATTTTATTAACTCTTACACAAAATACTCTTAAATGATTTTTGACCATATGCTGTTGACAATTGAACACATTTCTCAACCAAAAACATCAAAATCTAATCTAATAAGAACTTGAAGCACTTAAGCTCCATCATCTGACATACTCCAAGGTGCAACTATCCATAAACATATAGGAGTTAGTCCACTACCATAGGCAGGTGATACCAGAATAGCCAGAGGTAGGTGGGAAGGCTTAAGGTGAATGGGCTAGTGCTAGATTATCTTGTATTGCAAGTGTTGAGCACAGGTCACATTGCATATGTTGAAAAGGTGAAAAGGTGGAACTGCCAAGTAGTGCCTGCCAGAGTGACTACGTCTGATGTTGTAGGTAAAACTGTTCAAAGACAAAGAAGATTCAAAATAGCTCAGGAAAAGCCTATAGAGAAATCTGTCGACCAACATTGTGGTTTCGAGCACACAATAGTATTCAACAGGCAACCACTGGAGTTTTTGGATGGTTGTTGCATGAGCAAACTTTCGATGATTGGCATAATACTGTGATACTTTGCCTTAGATAGATGTTTTGAACATAATTTCATGTTCATACAAAATAAAATACTTTAAGTGGCCTAGGAGAAAACCATACTTTTTTACAAAGGAAATACTGAAGTTTATAAAAATTCAGATGTGATTTAAGCGGCAGTATTGTTTCTACTATAATATATATCTTTTATATTTCATGTATTTACAAAACTAAAAAAAAACATGCAGCAACGTATTCTTTAGTAAATGATCTTTTTGTTGTTACACAGCTTAAAAAGATTCATTTCGAAGCCTGTAGTGTGTACATATTGTCCATGTATTCTTTGTCTAAGATGAAATACTGTGCTGACTCAGTCCCAGCACTGTTGTTACTGAGGAGTGTGCCATTCTGCCATTCACATTGTCCTCCAGTAGGGCATGTCTGATTTGACTGAGTTGGAAGGTGGTTCATATGACCATTTGTATTCTTCATGGGAAAGTAATTGCTGATTTTACTTCTTTCTGGCTCTTTGTATGTCTTCAGAGACATATTCATTCTGTAAATAATCCAGACAACATTTATAATAATGTAATAATAATGTAGACAACAATTGCTACACATTTTTTTTAAAAATATTAAATAAGCAGTACACTGATGTTATACCATGCTATACATAGCCATATTTTCTGATAACTACAGGTTTTTTTAAACCATCAAAAGGTTACTTCAATGAAACACAATTTTAACTTATTGATTATTATTTTGTAACTGTGGTGTTACAGGTAAACAGTTAAAATGTGTACTTATTTATCACATTTGTGATTCTGTCCCACAGTGCTTAGGAGCATACCTATCCAAGGGAATAAAGGACAGGTGCAATAATGATACCTCAAAAAAGTCAAAACATTATGTGTTTAAACTGAAACTTTTGTTGTGTTATTATATTTAGGTAATGATAACATCTAAGAATATGCTCTCAGGTCTGAGGAATTTTACCTTTTGATGCAAATCACACCAGAAACAATGACTGCTATACAGGCTACGATAGTCACACCTCCTATTACCACAATCACTGTGACTGAAAATGTATAAAAACAAAACTGTGATATCATTCAGAAATTCTTTTTTTCAGCTTAAAACAATAAATCAGAAATTTATAGCAAGACATGTTATGAATACAGTGTTAGAAACTCTACGATTTGTACATTTTTGTCTGATGGTATACAACAGAGAACAGTGACCAACTCCAAAACAAGTCCTCATATATGCCACCGTGACTTTGTGGATAACAAACTACAGATACGCAGTGGCTCAGTCCTGTCTACAGTGACAGGTCACAGAAATCTTATAGACGTTGATATTTGATCATCCTCAGAGACTGTACTTCAGTTAGGGGAATGTTACCCAATAGAGCTTGGGCTATACTTGCTGTAGCCAGGAGAGGTGAAACAGTGTTTTGAGTCTTGTAGTTAATGAGATATTACATGGACTACAAATCCCATCGAAAACAGCAATAAGAACCTAACTTTACACTAGTCTCCAAACTGCCCATCAAACATGACTTGCATAATATATGTTAAAAGCAACATTTAATAAAAATAGATCAAATCAAGTGCATACCTGAAACGTTTGATTTAGCAATTCAAAAGTTAAGTTTATCTGATAAACAGGTGGGTCGATAAACTAATTTTAACTAAGCCATTTGGTTCATTACCCTTACATGGAATATTAAAAGATAACTTTACTTACAATAAAATTTTTGATTCTTCGGATTATCCTCATGATCCTTCACTGACTGAGGATTTGCCACTATCATTGCCTGATCTAAAACACGAAAATGACATAAATGTATCACTTAATCAACTTATCCAACTTCACTTGGCGTAACGTATATCTAATCTAATCTAATCTAATGTGGACTTTTATAGTGCTTAATCTCCATCACTGATGGACTCTAAGGCGCATCTAAACATAAAGCAAGGCAGTTATCGTTAATCAAGGGACATAGGAACTAGGTTGAACTAGGTTAACTTAAGTACCCAGTCATGCACCTTCCAAGCCATTGTTAGACACTTCTAATCAAATAAATTTAAGGCAAGGAAAAGTTTAGCTTCCAAATTTGGTAAAACTTAAACTATTGCAAATATAAAACTCATTAATTCAACTGCTTTCAAAACAGAAATGATAATACAAAATCCTCACATGGATTGGTTGTGTATCAACAGCAGCAGGGAGGAATTCGGCTGATCTACACAATTAGACTATGTATCATATATTAATATTATTATTACAGAATAAAACATGTAAAACACAGTGGAACATTAATTTTAAAAATAACTAGTCCAGCAGTGAGCCTGATGCTCACCAAATAATAGGCTTCTTGGAAAGTACTGTGGCAATAAATTATAATATCTATATATACCACATGTCTACCATTTAGGTTTAATAGTTTACCATTTAGGTTAACCAGTATTTTGATTAATGAATGACAGACCTGTGGTTTTTATCTTAGTGCAGCTTTGCATGAGTCCAATCCAGTGATTCCCTCTGCACTTAAGAGTCCACTTCTCTGGACCATTAGAACAACCCACAGTAAGCACATCATCTGAGAGTTCTGACCATGTGTTTTCGGGTAGAGACATCAGAGGACAGCCAATAGCTTTTGAAAAAGCCAGAAAATATTCAAATTTACTAGTTTGGACAGCCAACAGCGTATTACATTATAAATCACTAGGCTACTGAGACTGCCAAAAATGCACAGTGTTCAACTTTTCAAGAAAACAAAATAAATCACTCAGGATTTACACTGGGAATCTGAAGCAGAGTGATTTATCATATGTGTATGCCATTATGATTTGAATATAGGTAGTTGGTCAAGGTTAAAGGTAATTATAATGAAAATAAGAAACTAAATTTTAATGTATCAAAATATAATCACACAACTGCAGTTTGTTCTGAGTTAACCTTTACTCTGCTATTCAAATAAAAAAATATCATTACTTGAACCTAGTTATAGTCATTATTATCTCTGGCCAAAAATTCTGTTATTAAGCTAGTATATATCACAAATATTGTGGCTCATTTAGTTTGTTTATCTTCAGGGCAAATATATTTGGTACCTATACTTCTTGATTTATCCATTTGCTATTTACTATGTATTACCACATTTTAATGCCAAGAGTTTAGCATGTTTGTGGCACTATACACAAGTAACAACCGTATATTACCTTCATACTTAATGATAAATTGTTTGTCAGCCAGCACTTTTCTGTCCAGCAATAACTGCAGCTGATGACCCTGTGTTGTGTAGAGATGTGATACACGTGACGTGCTGCCACAAATATTGACAATATCTTCAGTGTCAAGGTCAAAGAGGTATCCCATCTTTACAGCACACAATGTGTTATCTTGATCATCGCTCTTCCAATTAAAATAAGTCAGGGTCAGGTTGATTTTCTGTCCCCTTTTGGCTTCTAGTATCCATGGTGTTTCAGTGAGGCCACAATTTGTCTCAAGAGTAACCGCGCTGGCAACATATCCAGGTCTTTTGTCAACTGTAATAGATGTTGGCTTTGTGCATCTCGTTTGCATTGGTCTTTTAACTGAAATGGCAATTTATACATGTTTGTAACAGCAAAAATTCTAATATACAATTAATTAAAATGTAGATATGTGTATTACCCTTTCCTCTCCAACCACTTATACTCTGCAATCTACAGAAAGTTTAATTTCAATACTATTAATAAAGAGTAAAAAGCTATATAATGCAGATAAATTTCCACTTATGATTTTGTTGGAAAAAATACGAAGGCAAGATCTTTATGCACTTTGTATTCAGTCATAGATACAACATATTTTCAAAAATTGTTATATATTTGAATAAAGTAAGAAATTAATACATAATTAATAGTGCTTATGAAATTACTGGACACATTAAACTGGATTTCATATATTTCATAATATGTATTACCCTTTATGCACCAATAGGATGCCTCGAGGTATCTTGTAAAGTCGTGTTTACATGTCTTCAGGTCATCCATCTCATTATTAGGGACTCTCATGTCACAGTGACGTCTGCCAGAACAGTGTGTATCCAACACAGATAAAACATCCACTGAACAGCCAATCTGGTCAAACGGATCTTCCTTCAGACATTCACCAATTCTGATGGAACCGTATTGTGCTGACTGCATCACTATAATCTCATCAGAACCACACTGTGGGGTGAACGAACTGCCTTGACAGTATTCCGTAGCAGCTCCATTACCTTTTAAGTATCAAGACATATCAAAGAATAACTAAGATTAATGCCACAATTTGTTTTTCTTTATTTAATCCACATTATGAATCCTTGTTATTATTATATATATTGTATTGAATGTAGATAACCAGTGGATGTATACATTCAATGACTAACCCATTCATAATGGCTTTGATCATAAAGGACTGATGTTCACAAATTAGTAAATGTTCTATGAAATAGCAAAATAATGGCACAAAAGCTTTTTGTGTAAAACTAAGTGATTTGCAAAACATAAAGACAGCAAAGAAAATAATGAGATGATATATATGAAATTTATGTCCTCACATGTATGTTATTGATTTTAATGGTTGTAGACTGATCCTTCTTTATGTTAATTCATTAAATGTACTACCTTTATTCCAGTAAATTTATTGCCAATTATTATGGTAGAAAATATCCAATCTAGATTATAAATTACATCCTTGCAATCTATATCAGTATTTCATGTTTAATTATTTATACATTCCATGCCTTGGGCCATTGAATGTACACATTCAATGATTTGCTATTGAATGTACACATTCAATAACTTGACCCACTGAATGTGTATGTTCAATGGTTATCCACATTCAATACAACATATATATTGTTGTGAAGCATTTTCTTTCATCAATATTTCACCAGCTCTGATCAAATATAAATAGGTAGCTGTTGAATGTAAGTGGTGAACGTAAGTAAAACTATAAGCTTAAGAGGCTGTTTCCCCAACTGTTTATGTTTAGGGCACATCCTGAAGAGGCAACTGTTTCATGATGTTTCAGATAAGTAAGGTTTTGAAACTATATTCAATAAAGACGGGGTTTGTTAAATTACATCAGTCTATGAATATCATATTTATCCTGCAAGGATTCTTAAAACGATTTAGGTTATTCTTAGACCCTGCAAGAAATATTTTCCAAAGATCTTGCCTCTTGAGTTCAGGCATTTTACATTAACAAAAAGCATCACAGGTTCTTCTGTGGAAAATAAAAGTGAAACTGGGGAGATTAGATCCAGTCCATTTCAGCTGCTAAGGCAACATCAGAACAGACCATCAATAAATCCTTTCTGTTGCCAGGAGCTATATATCAGCCAAATTATGAACTAATTTGGCACGAATAATGTACCAGTATATTATTGTATATGTTTGAAATTGATATGGTTATTTCATACTCTTGATATGTGTTATGTTTATTACACTGCATGGAATTTATCTTTTTTAAGTGCGAGCCTCGATAGATTTCTTTATTCATTTTTTTTTGTCTCCGGACTTTCATGAATTGTGGCGATGGCTGTGTTTTACAGAAGTTAAGCAGTCATGGGCTACTGGGATGGGTTACCACTTCAGTGCACCACTTGTGCCTCTGATGGCTTTGCACTCTCACTAGGGGACGAAAACAACTTTTGGCCTTCTTTTTTGTGTTTTTTAAACAGCCAGGAAGGGGCCATGGTGGCACATGGCAACATACTCGCCTCCCAACTCTGGGATCAAAGTTAGAATCCCAGTCTGACCTCAAATGAGAAAGCTGGTAATTGTTTCTCATTGGTTGGCAGTTTACACTACAGAACTGTGACTATCTGAATTATTATCCTTCATCTTCAAATTACTAGTCACATTATAATTGACACTATTGCACTACATGATGATGTAAACTACTAAATAGATAAACTAGGGTTATATTGGGACAAATCATTAGCAATTGTCATTGAGCTAGATTCGCATCTAGACCACATAAGTAACAACCAAATAATCACATGATGGTAATTATAATACTGAAGCTCTCAGATCCAACCCTACACCCAGGCTCCACGGTGGCAGAGTGGTAACACTCTCGCTTCCCACCTCTGAGGCCGGGGTTCAGTTCCCAGCACGGCTTCAAGTGGGAAAGCTGGTACTTGCTTGCCGTTGGTCGGCAGTTTACAGTATAGAACCCTGACAAACTGTATGTACTGGCTTCCTCTGCCCTTCCAACTACCCTGATATAACCTGTACAGTGTTGAAAGCGATGCAAAACACCAAATAAATAAATAAACCAACACAACACCCTACCAATTCTATGTTTTTGTAAAAAACACATCATTTGAAAATCTAAATTTTGAAAAGAAATGACAAGAAATCTGAAATTTATGTTTTGAATGACAATCAAAAGAAAATATCATATTTACGTTTATTCCTATTTTAATAGAGAAAAACTAGCAATATGGTTATTGTTAGAAACATAATCAAAATATTACCTTCAGATGCAGCATCTGTATCCTTGATTCTTACAATAGTTATTGTTATTAAAACAAGTTGCTGGAATGTATCCATTAAACATGGGATAGCAATAAATAAACACAAATAACCATGTATCCAATGTCCTTGTATGCTGTCTCAAGAATATTTCAGAAATATACTCAAATATTTCACTTCCAAAAACACTGTCAGATATTTCCCAATACGAGGAAAACACAGAGAAGGCAATAATATTGTTCTTATTATATATTCATGCCTTTATGATAATTTTCTGTCTACACTGCTGGTCAAAAGTATGTAAATAAAATTTCCACCACAGCCAATAAAATAGTGAGTTTTATAGATTAGTGGATTAATTTCAAGGGATAATGCCAACTTTATTCTGTTTATTTAGTCATTAAAAAGACGATGTTAAACTGCTTTTGGGTGTTGTAATGGCCTTGTGTGTTACATATTTGTTGTTGCTCTCATATACCCTTGAACTGTAACATAAACAAAAGAATAATTTCTCAGTCTTAACTTATTTACTTATGTCATTATAAAATTCAATAAATCCTTCACAATTTATGTGTAAAGTCAAAATACTTGATCAATAATGATTTGAATTACATACACGTGTACATTAGGCGATTATGATGATAGAAAACTTGACAATATATCAAGAGTCATTAGAATTTAAAATACATACATAATTTACATGTCCAGTTAGAATCACTCCACAGATGTGGTGTGATATTCACATGAAACTATTTCATTTGACTATTTGCAATGCAGTCCTGATCCAACACAAAGTACTGAACACTTTCTCTATCTGATGAACTCTTGTAGGTCTGAGTCTCACATACACAAGGCTCTCCTCCAGCACTCTGGTGTGACAGCAGACATGGGTTAGTCTGGTTCCTGTTTCCACTACACAGAGTGTTTTGCTGACTAGGATTGAACACAGGCAGATAAGAGGTTAACACTGAATTTCTATTGGAAGGGCTCTTCAAAGTACCAGAGTGAACTGTGGTGGCAGTGTAGTTGTACTTCTGTAATCTATAAAAAAGGAAGGATGAAACTGAATTAAACCTGTGGTCCCACTCTGCTGCACAATCACAATTAATAATGAATTAATTTAAATTGTTGCACATGGCAGAGCCAAAAAAATTAGTAGAAGAACACATGCAGGCAAAAGGAATTTATGGATTTCAGAACTATAGGTAGAAATAAAAACATATTTCTTTGACTTTGTGTGATGTATATTAAAGTAAATCTAAGTAGTTTTATGAACAAAAATCATCAGTATAATAGGATGTTACCCAAGTGACAGATACTAAATTATCACTTCGAATGAAAAAAGTAACATCTGATCCCGTCAGACAAGGATGTTATGATTTTGTAAAAATAAAAATATACTTCAAAAGGGTTATTCTGCATGTTTTATCCACCACTTTGTTTGAATAATTATTTAAAGTAATATCATTTTACCAAAAAATAAACATTCATTATTTTCTTGTTTGACAAATTTTTCACAAACATAACCTCGAAATTTTCAAATTGAAGAGAAATTCAAAAAGTCACCTGAAAGTCAGGTGAAAATTAAACATGAACACAATAACCATTTATCGACTAACCTCTTGATGCAGATAATTCCAGTGACTACAATAGCCACACAACTGAACAGAGTCACACAGCCAACTACAGTCACGATCAGCACTAGAATACAGAGTAACACTTTCATTAGGGTAACATTTAGGGATTAGTAATTTGTCATCTACCACAAGTGTGTATCTGACAATTATACTGGGTGTTTGTAAGTGTTTGTGAACCCCGAAAACATATTAATATGTTAAGTATATGCATGTTACAAAGAGTGAGTGTATTTCAAATATAATTATTCAACTTACAATTATGTGCATGATTCTCTGGTGGCGAGTCCTGCACAGCAAGTGGGACAACTTCAGACACAATGGCTTCTGGAAAAGTATTCATAATTACAAATAGAGTGCAAAATCGTCAGAGTTTCACATTGGTGACTACTGTCAGGGATAAGCAAAAATATCTAGAAAGTTTGTCACAAAACAATGCAACAACATTATTAATTTTAAATGATATACATTATACCAGTACAGCCACAAATTAAATACATATAAAATACTATGGCAGGATAAGAGTCTGACACTCTTTACAGCTATGGTCATTACAGGCCTTGCCTTCCATCCAGATGGTGATCCAGATCACTCTCAAAATTTAATTGGATCTAAGTTGGATCAAGACTCATCTCCTGAATGTTTTTAAGGAAGATCCAACCATCCTGCTTACAAACAAGCAAACAAAAAAACAGACAAAGAGACAAATGGACAAACAGACAAAGCAAGTGTTGACATAGCAACAGTTATCAAATATTTCCCTAGGCTTAACAGCCCCAATTTACCTTGGCGTAGACATATTCCAAAATTTAGAAAAATATGTTCATGATTATAAAAAGCTGTAGGGGTCTACCACAAAATTGCAAACAAGTCCAATATCAAAGAATAAATGTTGTCAAGAAAACTGTTGTCAGGCGTTGCTAAAAATATATCAAGTTTCTTTTGGAATAAAACCCATCCCGAAAATTCAGTAAAAATGTATGCAGGAGTATGGACTTTAGAGTCCCCAAAAATTTGGATTCCAAAAAAAGTATATGCTGCCATTGTAACAGTGGTTCCCGTATGTTATCAAAGCAGCTGAAGTAACTGAAACTCTATGCCAGCCACTATCCACAATGCCCAGACAACTTATGGGTCAACTAGAACACCAGCCTTTATGCACTTGTTAAACACCAGACTTGTTACTTGGCCTTTTTCAATAAAACAGAATTAGGTTTTTTAAAAAAAAACTAAATGTGTTATATTTTTATATCTTTCATTATTTACAATATTTGTTTGAATAATTAATTTTGCTAAATCTGATCAAACAAGTAAGCGAAGCAACTTATGGGTATAACAATTTGGCAAGTTTGTATACAATGTTGTATGTATATTTACAATACATGACAGTGATCGATTACATATTTTCTTGTTTTTTTACTGGACAAAAGAGAAAGACTTTGTTTTATATTTACCTTCTGGTTTCTTGATACACTTTCTAGAGAGTCCTATCCAGTGGTTGCCTCTACATTTCAGTGTCCACTCCTCTTTAGTTTCTGTGCAACCTATTTTCAGAGTATCACCCTCTCTCTCCATCCAAGTGTTTTCAGGTTTTTCAATATCAGGACAACCAACAGCTGGAATGAAGCAATACACACAATAAACATATCTCTATATTCAATAAAATACTCTTTCCCACAATAAACCTTAAAATTTAACCTCTTACTTTTTGGGTTCAAGACTGTCTCTGATCCAGATAACAGAAGTTTGGTTTGAACATTGAACATACCTGTTTAGAAAAGCCTATCCACCCTTATAGAACAACTCTAAGATTAGATGAAAATTAGTATCAAGTAATACAGAGTACTTTTACTGACCTTGATATTTGATCAGGAAATGTTGACTCTCCAGTTCCTTCCTATCCAGTAACACCTGGACTTGATTTCCTGTGCTTTTGTATAAAGCCTTCACCTTTTGATTTCCACCACAAATATTCACCACAGATTCTGCTGTCACATCGAAAAGGTAACCAAATTTGCCAGTACAGGCACTGACGTTTTGGCTTCCCTTTTCTGAATGCCAGTTGAAATTCATCAGTGTGAAGTTGATTTGTTGGCCCGTTGCAGCAAAGACCATTAAAGGTGTGTCTGTCAATCCACATCCTGTCTCCTTGCTCATAAGGCTTGCAATGTATTTTGGTGACGTGGATGCTGTAAGTGTCAAGGACTGTGAACAGTGTGAATGGGGTGGTCTGAAAACTGATATGAAAAGACAGAGATTCAAAATGCATAAATGCTAATTTCTTGACATGCAATGATTTCTTGAATTTACACAAATTGTTATCAAACTTGCGTTTATAGTAGTTGATCTCCAACTGAGGTAATCCAGTAATATATCAGTACACACTGTAAGCTCGCTACAAGTAAGCTTGTCATTCTCTCATGAGGTTTACTTAAACAAGAAAAATATCATAAAAGGAAATTGGTTGTCCATATTTTGGTATGGGTTATGTGCTTTTCTACTTTAATTAATGAACCCAATGAATGTAAAAACTTTTCATTTTTAAGTTGAGATTTCTCGGCCATTTCTGTAGAGCTTTTAAAATTCATACTGATGTATTTTACATGTTTGTTGCTTTAGTTCTTGTTTATGTGTTTGTAATGCTAATTATCCATGGTAAGAGGTGTTGGTAATATAAAAAATATTACACAGTCTCTATGTACCAGTATTTAGGTCAAATATGTTGTGTGTGGATAATAAAAACAAAGTAAAGGAACATAATAAAATGTAGTAAATAACTCTCAAAGTTCATTGCTGTGTCTGTGATAGATGGTTTTTAAGCACAAGCTCTAGCAAGGCTCATGCTTCTAGAGATCACTTTTTTGTCTGCAGACTTTCATGAATTGTGGGGCAATGTGATGAGTATCTGTCTGATCACTGAAGATAAGCGGCAATGGGCTACATTTGTACTGGGATGGGTGACCGCAATGGTGCAATACTCGTGTCTCTGATGGCTTTGTGGATTGCACTAGTAGACCAAAACCCATTTCGGCCATGTTGTTTAAAAACATACACACATAATAATAGTGGTCTATAAAAATATTGAAAGGAAATACTCTATATAAAATACTGACTGTCCATCAAAATATGGCTTGTACATTCTCATGAGATCAGGATTAAGCCTCACACTACTTTTAAAGGATCCCAATGACATTTTAATTTAGTGTAACGCACCAAATTTTACAACCGGCACACATATACAAATAATACAAACTTTAAACTGAAAAGGGTATATGATAGAGTAACTCGGCCTTTAATTGTGTGAAAAATCTTATTGTCCAGTGCAAGTAATCTCCTTAAAAGCAGTACCTCAATCAAAATGGAATGGTTGTATGCAACCTGTGTAAAGTTTAAAAGCTTTTTTGTCACAAATGTTTTCTTACCTTTCTGTTATAAAAGTAGACTAAGAAAAATCATGTGATCAATTTACTTGCAATGAAATAGCAATGGCATGTCCAGTTACGTAGCCAAACTCTGAGAAGTAGTTTTACCTTTTCTACATTGATAAGAAGCTTCCAGATATCGCCAGGGATCCTTGGGACACTTTCTTTGCAAATCCATGTCCTTGTTGGGTACAATGATTTGACATTCTCTTTTCCCTGAGCACAATTTGTCTGTGGTTCTGATTACATCCGCAGCACAGCCCAAATCTCCATAGTCATCGTCTAAACAACGACCAATCTTCATGCTACCATACATAGATGCTGTCATGGTGATAACCTCTCCCTGGACACAGGACGCCTTGAACTCTTCCCCTTGACAATACTCCCTCACCATACCATCTCCTGGATAGGTTGTAACAGAAATTATTATTTTAATAATTTCTGCAATAAAGTAATATTGTAATAAAATATTAATAAATTTAATTATTAGGGAAACATTTAATTTAAAAGACAAAGATAACTTAATAATAAGATGTTTCTTTTGCTTTTTGGAAAAAAGATGAAATAACAATTTTTTTATCTAAACTCAGACATCATACATTATTATATATTTGTTTATTCTTATATATGGCACAGGAATAAAAGTTATATCAGAGCAATCCTTTACTTTCAAAGGATAATTCTCCGCTCCCATTTGCGAACCTTGGCTGAAATATCAGTACTTTTTGTCTTGTGCAAGCATTTCCAACAACCAGATTTGATTTGATATCCATAAGACGTTGGATGGAAAGTGGTCAGGCAACAAAAAATGAGACTTATACAGATAGTACACAAAATTGTACTTCCTAATCTGGAAATTAAGACTCATCAGATGAAAATATTTTGAAAGATAGTAGGCTCATTGGTCAACATGACACAAAGAATCAATTGCTAATAATATATATTTTTATATTGTCAATTTTTTTTGAAAAAAATATGTAAAACTAGGATATATGTAATATGTAAAACCATTAAATATATTAAATATAATGTAATAATAATATAAGTGATTGTACATAAAGAATAAAGTCGTTGTTTCTACCAACAATAGTTGTGATATAAATGTTTCAGCAGAAATAAAATTCTAGATTTTTTCCAAAACGATTTGTGCTGTTTGCAACATTTATACTTTATCAGGCATTCTAGTGTTGGAGAATTGTCGACAGCCATTTCCCAATTGTTTTTCTCCCATTTAAGTTTTCACATTTTAACTACATTAAGATTACACGTAACATGATTAAGTACAAACACAAACAAAATTGTACATTGATATCATCACGATTATGATGCTCAATCATTATACAGGAAATGTATGTTTTGTTTTACTTACCAACAGACTCTTGTGCTTGAATTATCCCTTCAGTGACCAAAACAGCTAATACAAACCCTGCTAATTCCATTTCTAATAATAGGTTTCACTGAGTCAAAATATTTAACAGAATGTTACAGTACCAAATATCAAAACAAAAACACAGAAACTATGACGAAACACAGAGAAAATGCAATATTGGTGTTTCTCTTAATATTCATGTTTTAATATCCACAAGCATTAGTATACTGATGGCCAAAAATTATGGCCCAAAAAGAGAGACAACTTATTTGCTTTTCTAATGCCTTGCTCAAAGCACTAACTACAGGATATTATCTTTGATAAAGTTGTAAGGATCTGATGGGGAAAAATTTTTCCCCTAAAAATGCTGTCCTGCCAGCTGCTTTTCTAGTGTTACATTAAAAATAATTTCATTTTATCAGTAAGAGTAAATACAACTTATTAATAGGAAACAATAATGACTGACATAAATAGCAAGACTGGTTTAATCTATATTGCAACTGCTATATTTTATATAATTGACACAAATTTAGTACTTTTATATAGCTTTCTTGATTGACATTGGTGCATATACATTTAATTAATATAGTACATCATATTTTACTTAATGAAATGTCAGTGAACTGTACCATGAGCTATAACAACAAACAATTTACATGATTTTCTGTGTAATAATGATTTAATTATTCTAACTGAAGTTTTCAAAATTGCACGGGAAAAGTTACTCTACTAAATGTGACTAAAGTTTTTGTTAAAAGTTTTACTTTCATAAAAACCTTATTTGCATCTGAATGGTAATGCCAGATATAAAGGCAAATAATATGTGTATATGTAATAAACAAATGTGTGTATATATTTTAAACAAATGTTGTTAGTACTGAAGTGACTATTCATGTTTCATTCACTATTTCATCTGACTATTTGCCATGTAATCCTGATCCAAAACAAAATACTGAACACTGTCTCTATCTGATGCACTCTTGTAGGTCTGACTCTCACAAACACAAGGATCTCCTCCAGAACTCTGGTGTGACAACAAACATGGGTTAGTCTGGTTCCTGTTTCCACTAGGTAGTGTGTTTTGTTGACTGGGATTAAACACAGGCAGATAAGCAGTTAACACTGAGTTTCTGTTATCCGAACCCTTCCCATGATTAGAGCCAATTGTATTATTAGTGTGGTTATACTTCGGTAGTCTAGAATGTAGAATAAATATAAATAACAATAACACAATAAACGAGTATCTGATGAGGCTGCATATGAAAATAATGAGAATATATAGACTTGAGTCAAAGAAATTTGTGAATATAGGTTTTATTTCTTTCGGTTTTTGAAACCAACCTTTTAATGCAGACAGTTCCAGTGACTATGATCACCACACAACTGAATAGAGTCACACATCCGACTGTCGTAACAATCATCACTGGAATTAAAAAGATACCACAAGGTTTTTATACCCACATAAATAAGAGCAATCAGAGAGTGCATACCTCAGCCAAGGCAAGTATTATTTTTAAAAAGGGCTCTTTAATAAATAAATGGGAAAATCTGGATCTTTGCTATTATTTATATCCAGGTAGTGATCCGGATCACTCTCAAAATTTAATGGGATCTAAGTTAAACCAAGACCCTTCCTTGAATTCTTTCATGAAGGTCTGACCAGTAATATTTGTGAAATCCTGCTGACAAACAAATAAGTGGTCATGAATTTAATACCTGACGGGCAGAGATCAGAACATATTTCAGCAGTTAAGCAACATATTATTCATGTCTAACATTATACTGGTACAGACCATCAAAGAATCCTATAGATTGCAATGATCTGAATTTGAAGCAAGTGGAATCTAAGCTATTTTACAGGAGATTTCTATACTGTTAAATGTATAAAACTCTATCCTACTTAACAAACAGTTTCATTTGGGTCCAAGTAGCAAAACAAAATATCAAAGCAGAATGTGATTCAAGAGAGTATAAGGCCAACTAATGTAAAAGCATTTTGTAAATAATTTCCGATCATTGCTTATTCTATTGTAAAAACATTTTAACTGGCTTACAGTTTTGGGAATAATTTTCCTCGTCCTTGTATTTTACAGCAACAGGAACCACTTCAGAAACAGCTGGATCTGGAACTGTACAGAGACAATATAGCCAATATAATTTAAATGGAAAGTTCTGGAACAAAAATCCTAAAATTTTATTTTGATGAATTTCTATATGCTATCTACAAGAAACCAAACTGCTTACTGACATATTGTGTAGCATCTGCGTGATGGTACAATCTACTATAAAGTCTCACATTCAAAGCAAACTTGTTACAATTGTGATATATATTACATATTTAACACTTGTCAAGTATATTTTAAGCTACTTATTTTGTCATCACATTTGGCAGAGAAATGATTCTACACCCTTTAACCCTATAACTCCTGGCTTTAATAAGGTAGAAATATTAATATATAAAAGGAACATGTGATAGAAGGCATAAAGAGTAAATAATTTTTTAAAATGGCTATGTAAGTGCTATGGTATTAAATTTGACATCATATTCCAAATACAAATCTTGGCTACGCCAATGTGTTGGTATTTACTAGCAATCATCAGAGAGTATTTTGTAGTTATTCTTAGTTGAAAATTGAGTCATGAACACAAGGCTGAAAAGGTGTAACATGTAAATGCATGTGCCAATTTTGGTAACCTCTACCCCAAGGATTTGCAGGGATAAATAGAGCATAAACTAAGTACTAACAATTCAGGTTTGGCTGGAGAAATCACAATTAAAATTATAATTTGTCATAATGATTACCATCACTCTTTTGGACACACTTTCTAGAGATACCTATCCAGTGATTGCCCCTACATTTGAGTGTCCACTCATCATTGTTTTCTGAGCAGCCCATTTTCAATGTATCACCCTTTCTCTCCATCCAGGTGTAATCAGGTTTGTCCATATCAGGACAACCAATTGCTACAACAATGGTGTAAAAACCAATATTTTCCTTTAACTTAAGCACTGTATAATGTCTAGTATATTTTTGGACTGATACAATTCATACAATTCATGGCGCTTTTCGCATATATTATCAAGGCACCAACAATTACAAATAAAATTTAAATGAATATAAGCTTTGACTTTCTCATAAAAATATGTAAAGTTTCATTATTATGTCGTCCTGTGTATGAGTTTAACAGTTTCTTAATTTTAAAGACAGTGTAAATTTAGGCCAGGATTGTAAAACAATTTATTATCTACGGTCATATTGGTCTTCTGTAGTTTCCACACCGTTAGCTGGACCAAACTGCAAAATCTCAGATGTGAAACAAAATGAATGGTTTACTACAATCAACAACCATAGAATTCACATTCAATTGCTTCATCACCAACCTTGATATTTGATAAGGAAATAGTGATCCTGCAGTTCCTTGGCATCCAATAAAACCTGAACTTGATTTCCTGTGCTTGTGTATAAAGCCTTCTTTTTGTGATTTACTCCACAAATATTTACCACTTGTTCAGCTTGAACATCAAATAGGTATCCATACTTGAGTCCACATGCATTTTTACTTTCATTTCTTCTATTTGAATCCCAGTTGAAGTTTATAATTGTGAAATTGATTTGCTGACCTTTAGCTGAGTCAATCATTAATGGTGTATCTGTCAAACCACATCCAGTTTCTTTGGTGATCAAGCTTGCAATGTATTTTGGTGAAGTTGATGCCAAGATAGACAAAGACTTTGAACATCGTAAATTTGTTGGCTTAAAAACTAAAATAAGAAATAACAGGTATATCATATTGTATAACATCTTGTGAAGTCAAATATGCATGATAATAAAGCAAGTGTTTAAGATTTCAATTTACTTTGTTACTAGGCTCCAGTAAATAAAATATTGTCCGTCTGGATATAACCTTAGGTGGCAAGAGAGATATTTACCCAAACTTTGATCTATACTTTTATGCCCATCTCTGCAAACAACAATTATGTTTCAATGTAAAAACCATTGTGCTGATTATTCAAATGAAAGTTCCAGGTAGGCATTAACCAAATGTGAAGACTACTGTTTGACTGAGACCCCCTTTTCAGTTCAGAATATCGTGTATATTGAACCCTATTCCTAATGTACTTATATCAAAGAATATATATGCTCATTTTCATTAGTGTAAAAGTTGTAAGAAAGTAAAACGCATTGACAAATGTTTTTGAACAATAGTATTCTTACAGTACACATACATATAGTAACAATAAATACAGACTGAATGGTATATTATGTCACACCATCAAGCATTTTGCTTTGCCACATACCTTTTTTACATTGATAGGAAACCTCCAAATACCTCCAGGGATCTTTGGCACATTTTCTCTGTCCATCCATTTCTTTATTTGGTATTTCAATTAAACATTCTCTCCTTCCTGAACAGATCATGTCAGCAGAACCAATTACATCTGCTGCACATCCCAAATGCCCATAGTCCTCATCTAAACAACGACCAATCTTCATACTGCCATACATAGCTGTTCCCATCATTATTACCTCTCCTGGGCTACAAGATGCCATGAAATCCTCTCCTTGACAGTACTCTCTCAACGTACCATCTCCTAGTTTATTATAATAAATATTTTGAAAAAGAAATACCAGAGTGTCAATAATTTTATTTTGGCTTAATTAACATATGTGTATATAACTTGTGGACAGTTGTTAGTAATAACTGCACCAATTCGGAAATTATCAAACAACCAGGGAAATGGTTCAATTAAGAACATAATGAGACCCATGAACTCAGCAGTAAAAGTTTGTGGATAACATGAAATATAAATAAACTGTTTATATCTAAATTATATTAATATGTCTTATTCCATTACTAAATGTGTTGAACTAATGACACATAAACTGACTCAATGGTTGAATATACCATATCAAAATCACATTAACTGCTGTAGTAGCATTAAGGAAGTAGAAATTGACTACTCACCAATAGACAGTTCCGATTTAATCACTTTTAAAACAATGAAAATAACAACTACATGTAAGTTCTTTAGTAATTCCATTGTATAATCACCCAATTGTAGTCATTAACAATGATTTAACCCTTCATATATGATGTTATACTTGCAAAATATGAATTTTGCCACCCAAACACTGCACCAGTATTAACCAAACACATAGAAATGCAATATGGGTGTTCCTCATTAATGTTCATTTTCTAACATTAATGTAGTGGAGTATACACAGGGCCAAAATAAAGTAAACTGCGCAAACACATTTAATGTTTATTATGTTGTAAAAATCCAATAGAATTTACATATTTAGTCAGAAGAACACCAGTTGTTTCACTTACATAATGTTCACATCAATGATATATAGACAACAAAATAAATTGGTAAAGTGATTATTTTTCATAGCTATATAATAGCTCTATAATCTACACTAAATGGAATCAAGGTTATGCTGCATTTTAGTATGACATATTCATAGTATTTTTGATATACAGTGTTATGGTTTAAGAAACTCAAATGATCTGAGAGGAGAGTAATATTATCACTTGTTCAGCCTGACCAGTTCCTCTCTGATAACTGAAGTTAATCAGCTCTGGACTTGCATAGCACTCTGATTGGTAACTGTCTGAATTTTGGGCCAGTTAAGTTCACATACATCGATAGTCGAGATGATCACTTAAATGATTAGCCCCTTCACAGTATAACTAAAACAAGGTATAACTTTCGATCTTAAATCAATCAGTTTATTTATGTATGATCAGTGTATGATCAGTGCTAGAGACAATAGTTTTAAATAATTTGCAAGCAAATAAACACAGGATGGGAATCATTTCACAAGTGTAAAATATCAATAGCCTGTCAACGTAACCACAGTGCAAGAATCTTTTGTAAATCGAGTTCTCAAACAATATGTAAAAGATAATATAGATACCAAAAAGTATTTGACTAGTTAATATTATAACAAAACTATCGGATAAGAATAGTATCACACTGACTGTACAAGAAGCAAACACTCTGTTAAACTTTTTATACATATACCACAAGTTATTTTCATTATATTAAGTATAATTGAGTCACACTTTTTATGCAGTTGAGTGGAGAGTAGGCTAGCTATAAAAGTTGAACCCAGTGTCTGGTATTAATGCCATGACCCCAAAAGGTCAGAGCTACGGTTCAGGCACTGTGAAAGCTCATATCTGCTACCTGTGATAGCTTATACACTGGGTCTTATTATTATGATGCTAGAGGAAACACAGGTCAACTTTAGCCCAGGTTAAAGTTCAACTCCAAGGTCAGATGGCAGATCCAAGGTCAGATTTGCATAACACAGTAAGAAGACATTTGATTACAAGTTAGTAGAAACTATACAAAATCAGAGCAGACTTTTAAAATGAATAAAATGAATTTTAAAAAGCACCAAACCCCAACTAGAAGTGAGAAGGGATGTGGGTAGCAAAAGTAGTGGGAATGATGGAAGGGGCTTGCGAAGCATTTTGCAAATACGTCCATACAGCCGAACTATGCCAGAGGTCATGTGCCATAATATTTTGTAAAGCCACATTATGGTCAAAGGCAAAAGTGGCCCCCGAGCGCCTGAATGTGTGAAAACCAAATCCTTTAAGAGGAAACATTTTGAATGCAAGGACCTTCTTCAGTGCATTTTGAATATGTGTATCAATGACCTGATGATGAGGATAAGAAAAATGAGCAAATAGGGGAAAAGAAGGCAGAAGTGGCCTGGATTTCAGGAGTGCTTGCAAGGCCCTAACTGGACACAGAAAAATGTTCTGAATGCTAGGAATCTGAATCACATGATGTGACTTGTTGTCTTGAAGCGTTTTGGTCTATTTAATTATTAAGTGAGCCCCAGGGGGGCCAAATATGAGGTCCTGTCGCAAGAAATGCTTACTGCTGTCGAATGCAGCCAAACTTTCAGGAGCAATGTTCGACATTCTCAAAAATCCGAAGTATGCCAACAAGAAAATTGACCTATACAAAATGGGATCTGGTAGTATGTCACATGCCAATGAGATATGATATAACATTTCAATAGAAAAGATCCCCCTAGGTGTGGGGGAAAAGATTGAATTGATGGATATGCTTCGGATATGCACCATCTCATGTTTGGTAGGTCTAGGGTCAAGGTTAAAATGAAGTGCTAATGCAGAAATGGAGGAAAGGTAGTTGCGAATCACCTTGGGGGAGATGGCATTGTTATGCAAATACTCTAGGAAAACCAAAATGTTATGTATGTTAATGACTATTGGTAGTTGCAAAAAAGTAAGAAAAGCCAGGAAAGTTCTGAAGTGCCCATTCCACGCTGATACCGTAGAAGGTCTGTGTGAAGATGAAGCCCTATCCCAAACCAATTCAAACAGGTGTCTGGTATGTTCTGTAGCACCTAAAATCATATTTCAAGGTTAAAATGTTGAGGTAAAACCTTATCCCAGATGTAGTTAAATTTAAGGTCTAAAAGCAGATCTTGGTGAACTGGCTTGTCAGAATACAACCTAGAAAGAAGGTCGGCCTTGATATTGTGGCAACCGCTGATATGCTCAATCTGAAGAGAAATGTCAAAAATTGCAGTTATTAGCCATAGATTCCTCATACAAGCCCCCAAAAATGGATCCTTGGTCCTGCTGGATGACACCACCTGGACCACTGCCTCATTGTCACAGAAGATCTTTACTTGTGAGTGCTGCCACAGTGGGCCCCAAAGCCTTAATGCTATGATGATATTTAGCATCTCTAGATGCACAATTTTAGGTCAAAACCAGGAATGGCTGGTACTGGGATTGAGTAGACTCTATTGTGCCATATGGCTCCCATGCCTGAGAGATAAGCATCTAAGTGAAGGGCCTCAGATTCAGGGATGTAAGGCTTCCTAAAGATGGTAGTACCATTGAAGTGGGGCAAAAACTTCTTGAACCATTCCAGATCCTGAAAAAAAACTTGTGGAAAGGTAAATTTTTTTCTTATGGCTGTTATTGCGAAAGAGTTCCAGCATCCTGTTAATGAAAATCCTGGCGGGAAGTACACATTTGTGAATGTAAATTAGCTTAACCAATAGTGACTGAAAATTCTTCTTAGAGAGATATTTCTTGTTGGCTACATGGAAACATTCCTTATGAATGGCCATTAATTTCTCTTGGTCAATACTAAGAGAGGCATCAGGTATGTTTATATGCACCCCAAGGCAGGTCAAAGTTTTAGAAGGAGGAGACAGCTTCTGCTGATTAATAGGTAGACCTAGACGTATGAGAAGTGCATCAGCAATCCCTACATAATCATCAATGTAGGCAAAAATTTTTGCCCCATGCTTCTGCATGATGAACGTGACGGCGTCAGATACCATTTGGAACGCTGCACTCCCATGCGTCTACCCAAACGCGACACTTTGGTCCACAAAGTACAGGCCATCCCAGTGGATACCAAGTTTCAGAGCATCAACTGGATCCACCTTAAGGTTCCTAAATGCTCTTGCTACATCAATTTTGTAGACCACAGGGTCATTTTTGACATTGAGTATTGCCTGAACTAATTGTAGGAAACCTCAAGGTGAATTCATGACCATCAAAGTGATCCTTGACCACATGGTCATTCACAAAAGTGCCATAGGGGTGAGATAAATTTAAGATTACACGACGTTTGTCCCTATCTTTTGGCCTGGTAAGGAGGGGAGAGCAGTGAAAGTGCTGGGAATCAACCTGATCCAATGGCCCTAACATGGCCCCTAGAGCACACTCTTTGTCCAAATATTCTTGAATTGCATTTGGAAATTGATTAGCTGAATGATGGTTGCTGACTGTGTTATTAGAAAGCTCATGTGAGTGCACCAATGAAAGTGGAAAGCCAAATTTAAGGTATTGCAGTAAAAGTGGGTCATGATAGTCCCTAAGCTCACGTTCACACTCGTTTATATTTAAACCAGAACTCAAGGGGATCCTGGCCTGTGCATAATTAGGAACACCTGTGTTTCAAATTATGTCTGCAACTTCTAGATAAGCATCAATTGACTAAATCTTCTGAGGGGCCCTATCTGGACCAATGAAAATGAATTCTTTAGAATGATGGTTAATGAAGCCAATGCTTTTACTCGGAAGCGACACATCTCTGGATACCCCATTTTTACGCACCTGAGGCGCCAAATGGGCCTCGATGCAACTTGGAATACTGCTCTGATTCTGATAAGATTGGTTAGTATGACATGTATTAGTATGACCATCATACTCTGGCCCATTAACCTGCATTATGTTAGATTCAGTCTCCTGGGGTACTAGTTCACAGCACTCATCAGCTAACCTGTCAATGATATCAAGAATATGTTTTTCATATGAACAACCATATTTGTTCCAGCTATGCTGGTCATCTAAAAATTTTTTTCATATGTCAGTTTGGCCTCATCCCTTGTTGTATTATCAATACAAATGTCATCTGTATCATTACATACTGACTAGTACATTTGGGAGGCTTGGAACAATGCATAAGTCTGCCTATGCCCTCAACAACCATGAAATAGTAAAAACCAGCAATTTCCCCATTTTTGATAGGATGTATATACACTAAATCACAGCCAGAAGGCCATTGTACGTTATTGCAATGCAAAAAAATCAACATCATACAAACCCAGTACACAATTATGTCCAACGTTACGATGTTCCAAGCCCCCATCAGCACCAGCAGCATGCAAGATGTTGTAAGCATCTCCTACACGATTATACTTCATTTCCTCACGGCAGATGTTAATATTATTAGTATTGCATACAAACCCAATACCCACGTTAGTATTGTTAACTGGAACCTTCATTGATGTGTTCCTGTGGCTACATTGAACCAGATTAGCACCAGTTGTCTGGATACTCCTGTAACTATCAATAACAGCAACATGTGAATATTTGAAATCAACATGTGTATTCTTTACACATTTGTTATCAACACAAGTACTTTCATCCACGCCATTAACCTTGAAAGTACCTTTTGACAATCCCATATTATCATGTGTTACTTGTGACCCAGCAATATAATCATTACATTGGTTACAATAGCACGTTTGGTCACAACCACAGACATTATGAATAACATTCTTGTCACGTGACTCACATTGATTAAAGCCACACAAAATTTTCCCATTAATACATGTGTTTTGACACTTATTACCTAATAGTTTCCCATAACAATTTACACATTCTATGTCCCGTCCTCATTTAGGTGTTATTGTCTTGGTCCCACTATGACTTGCGGTAGGTCCAGGTGATGGGCCTACATATTATTTACTGTTTTGTCTATCTAGCCCCCTCTGTTTTGAATAACACTTTGTCTCTGGATGAGTCGGAAGTTACCATGATTGGCTTCGAAAGTACATGTCCCCTCGTTATAGTACTTGCAAATTTTCTTATGAGCCCTCTGAGAAGATGAGATGTTTGCATTTGCCATTGCTATCTGCGAGGTTGACAATCTGTTGAGTGACCATTGAGTCTGGTCATCCCATGAGAGAGTTCCCTGCTCCATTTCATGCATGGAGTTGGCGTATGCGGATCGAACTGCTACCCAGGGGAGAGAAGTCGCATCTTTGAGGGCCATAATGGTCTGCAAGAGGGCTTTCTTTACTATGACTGGATCTTGAATTTGGTAAATGTTGTTAAGCTGACCTACTGCCCATTCAGGAAGTGACAGATCATCATACACAATTCTTTTCTTACCACTAGTATTGTGGTAGCCCTCATTTGGCCACCGTAATTCAGGAATTGACATAATGGTATCAGTAGTGTTATAGTGTCCGGACTTCCGAACATGTTGATTCTTACCTATGGCAGCTTCCTGTTTGGCCTGTGCTTTATATGTTGCCATAATCTGAGCAACTGACTGTGAAATGTTTGGATTTTGCCTCTGAATTTATGCTAGGTAACACACAATCAGTATTGTCAGCAGCTCGTGCCTGACAAGCCTGAGTGTGGGGCCCTGAGGAATCATTCACCTGGAGTGGAAGCATGCACCTGACTGTATCGCATGTGGTGACCCCAATTGCCTGATGCTGTGGATTAAGTGTAGTTTGTGATGTGATGGGCTGAATTGAATGTGACCGAGGAGCTTGAAGAGTGGAAGCCACAGACTTATTGGTTTCCAGTTCGTTAACTCTTCTGATTAATGCTTGGTTGGTCATGTCAATATTTTGCAAGTAGGCTAGTATGGCATCTGACTTGTCAGGGATTTGGGCATCATTTCCGACTGTTGAAGGTGGAACACTACTTACAGTTTGTTCAGGTAGTTGCAGAAATGAGCCATCCAGGTCCATGTCTTTATCAGCCCCTTTTCTTGTAGAAATTGTCCTCGTCCGTGGGGAAGATGCACCTTTTTTCTTATTGCCTGGTGTTTTCTTCGCTTTCCTAGGCATTGTGGTTAAAATCAATAAACAGTTGACTAAAAGCACTAAAATAATCCAGTATAAATTCAATACCCAGACCAAAAAAATTCATAGGTCTTGATGGTTTGCTTTCTTATTTCAAAGTGAAGGGAGGTTTTCCGCCCAAGTTATTGCTACCTAAGGATGATTATGATTGGATGATTCAAACTAAAACACCCCACAAGGGATGCTAGTTGGACCTACAGATTTAAGGTAGAGCCAACTGCTGTGGCAGGCCCCTGTATGGCCATGCCCATTACATACACTACAATTTATTTTCATTATATTAAGTATAATTAAATCACACTGATTAATATAAATTTATGTGTTGTCTTACATTTTACTAAATTTACAAATAAACATTTCATTGTAAAGTTTACAATTAAGCCTACACATGGTAATTATGATTGCCAAAAACCTGATGAACAGAAAATCTTCTAATTCAGTGATCACTTTGCCGATACATACACATTTGTGATGTCTTTCCATCATCTATGTATAAACATAATTGATATTCAAACCAAAATTATTTAATTTGACTATTTGCTATGTAATCCTGATCCAAAACAAAATACTGCACGCTGTCTCTATCTGATGCTCTCTTGTAGGTCTGACTCTCACATACACAAGGCTCTCCTCCAGAACTTTGGTGTGACAACAGACATGGGTTTGTCTGGTTCCTACTTGTCGTGGCCAGTGTGTTTTGTTGGCTAGGATTAAACACAGGTAAATACGTAGTCAACACAGAGTTTCTATTGGCAGGGCCTTTCATGGAATCAGAGTGAAATGTAGTAGCAGTGTAGCTGTACTTCTGTAACCTGCAATAAGAGAGTATGAGTAAATATGTACTATGCAGTAAAGTGAATAATATTCCTTTGATTCCATTTACAGAAACAGCTGGATAAATTATACATAGAAAATACATATTTGACTCAGAGGAATAACGGAATAGATTTTTTTGACATTTACCTTTTGATGCAGACAATTCCAGTGACCATGATGACCACACAACTAAACAGAGTGATGCATCCAACTACAGTAACTATCATCACTGAAAATAGACCACTCATTTATATACACTGATATAAAATCTGTCACATGTTATTCATGCTTGACATTATACCAAGACAAACCATCAATGATTCCTATGAGTTACGCAATTACCATTTTTACTACATTACTATCATCCTATTTAACAAGCCATACTGGTTAACTCAAATTTACAAAAAAAAGCCAGAGAACAAAACAACCTTTGTTCCAATGTAGGATCTAGGCAAGTAACTGAAAGGTAAATAAATCATTTGCCGATGAGGTAAGCCATTTCTGCAAAAAAACATACATATAAAAAAATTCTAGTTTTCACATATGTAAAATTATTATGTGATATTTGCCATTAAGTTCTGATGTTGCACAAAACAGTTGTCATAGCGCTTACAGTTTTGGGAGTAATTTTCCTCATTTTCTTCCTGTACAGCAAGTGGAACCACTTCAGAAACAGTTGGTTCTGGAAGGGGAATGCAAAAATAGTACAGTAATGTGATTTTTGCAGGGCGTTATAGATATTCAGCAGCATGACATTAATCATGTTAGCCCAAAGTCCACCAGTAAAAAGTGGTGTTATTACTATTATTATTCGATGAATGTCATTATTATTATTACTTAATTGATTAATTAAACTGTTTTTGTTGTTATTTTAAAAAAACATACATTTCTACAAATATAAATAACTCTTCACTGAATTACACTTTACACAAAATAATTCTTCACAATCAAAATATATAATATTTGACATTATATAAATAGCGGGTATGGTACCATGTCATTCTGAAGATATTATCAAATGGTTGCAAAAATCCTCACATTTTTCAGAAAACAAGGGCCGGTTTTTCAAAAATATTTCAAAAATCAGTTAAACTACTTACATATATATCATTGGAAAGATACTTTTACACTGCTTTTTCTCGTTTCTGTTTGATCAAAATCTGTGCAGATATGAAAGAGATATTATAATTTGAAAATCTGAAGTGAGAGTGAGATACTTGTAAACAAATATGCGATGCAGTTGGAGGTTCGAGACCAAGATATGAGGTGGTGAAAATGAGAAAGCTATTTACTGAAGAAGAATATGAATTAAACAGAGAGGTATTTAAAAGTTTTGTGTTTAACATAAAATTTTTAAAACCACCAAGCCAAATTAAAAGTGAAGGGGCATGACAGACGCAAAAGTTGAAGGGATGAGTGAGGATACCGCGGAGGCATTTTGTAAGTTGGTCTTGAAGAACTACCCCATCTGCCACTGTGGCCTAGCGGGTAACACACTTGTCTAGGAACTCAGAGGACGTGGGTTCAAACCCAGGTACAGGCAGATACATAGTGGCTCGGATGACCACTTAAAATGGCGGTTCTCTGTCATTGGGTCCTATCCCCAGTGGCAGGCTAAAGAACCTCAAGGATGTTGATAAATGGTCATCCTTGAGCCTCTATCTTCCAGTTAGGGGAATGTCAGTTACTTGTGAGTTGGGTCTGTACTTGTGCAGTCGATTGGTTAAATACCGCTTTGAGTCCTGTAGTATATGGAGATATTGCGCTGAGTATAAATACACAATACAATACAATACCCCAGAGTCCATGAGTCATGATGTTTTACAGAGGGATGTTATGGTCAAAAGCCAAGGTGCTTCTAAAGCACTGGAACCCGTCCCCCACAGGGGAAATGTTAAGAGTAGCTAACACTGATCTGAGGGCATCCCTGAGAGGTGTGTCAGTTCATTGAGAGAATGGAGGGTAATTGTTAGCAAACAATGGGTAATGTGAATGAAGGGGTCTGGATTGCAATAATGACTTTAAAGCCCTAACTGGCACAGATAGAATTTATCAATTGATAACTGAACTATGTGGTAAACTTTGTATAGCCTTTGTCCACTTGATAATGAAGTCGGCCCCAGGGGGGCAGGATGACATCCTTTCTGAGGAAATGCCTTGAGGGTGTTGAATTATAGTGATGATTACGGTGCTTCGTTAGACATTCTGAGGAATCCGCCACTAGGAATATTGCTCTAAATGTATAAAATGCCAATTTCTATGGTAGTTCTGTCTATACATGACGTTTCACACAACAGTTGGTTATTTTTATGTGTATGTGACTGAAAAACATGTGACTGAAACCTCTCTACTGTTTAGCTCTCTCATTAATGGCCTACTACTCAGTGAAGGGTTAATTATACTATTTTACCGCACATTTAAAGTATTGTTAATATGCTAGTACTGCACGTCTATGTGATAATAATATGTTTTATGTAATAAAGGAATGCAGATATCTATTGTATGAAAATGGAATATCTGAGAGAAGGCATAAGGTAGTGGAGGGCTTTAAAGGTAGTCCTGTAATTATTATGTAATTACATTTTTCATCCAAGAATGCCATAATTCATTAAAAATAAGTAGTATGAAGACATTGATAACTACAGGCGATGTTCCCAAAAGGGTTTGAGAAAGATCAGAGAAAAAAAGGTCAACTCTAGAATAAAAATGTATAAAAGCATGACATTTCTGGTCTTTGGCTTATTTCTTTTGTATATAAAGCCCTAATATCGTGGTAAATAATATATTGCTGTTCTTTTATCTCAGGTGACAATAGAGTTTTGCAGTAAATAGGTGAAGGTTTGAAATGTATTTGACACCTTTCAAATAGAAATTTCAGAGCCATGTTATCATTTGCCCATTTTGACAACCACTGTGCATCAGAGTAAGCTTTACTATGAATAGATCACACACAGTAAATGATTAAATGGTTAAAGAAAATTGCTATAATTCTCACCATTAGCCTTTAGGATACAGTTTTTGGATAGGCCTATCCAGTGATTCCCTCTACACTTAAGTGTCCATTCATCTTTGCTTTCCGTGCAGCCCATTTTGATGGTATCACCCTTTCTCTCCATCCAGGTGTAAAAAGGTTTGTCCATATCAGGACAACCAATAGCTACAATTTAAGATCAAATATAAACATACCTTTCGAATTGAAGATCACCATGTATAGCTCTAAAATGATTCGCCATCAAAATGTCATTCTTATAACTTTTGTATTACATAAAGTCGGATGAAACAAAACATCATTTCCATAACTACATAAAATAACTACTCCCTTTGTACGACACGGCCTGCATAGGGGCCTGTCCAGTCAGTTTATGGTCGACCTTAATAGAATTTACTATTGCTGTTCTGGTTCGTAGTTCTCCACCAATAGCAGGTCACTTCACGCTTTATTAAGCGTTTGAAACGATAGGGTCCATCATATTGGATTCTGCAATCGAAGGACATACAAGGTTATAGATAGAAGTTAAAAATAGCCCTCCAGTCCCACCCCCACGTCCAGCAGGCTAAACGATTGTATTATGATGGGGTACATGGGTTTGGGTACTAGTTGCCAAAAATTAATTCTTTTATGTTCACTAGTTGTAACAGTTTTTATTATTTTATGTGATATCAGGTTCTTTTACACGAGTTGTATTCATTTTATCAGAGAGCATATTGTGATTGGTGGTTTTTCAGATTTCATCCATAAAATCTGCAAACTTTATATTTTAAACATATACTAACATGTAAAATAAAATATGCCCAAACACTTAGCAGCTTACATTATTCTGACCTTGTGGCTTTAATCTGACCTACGACCTCTAGAAACTGAAAGACTGAAGGATACATTTTTGGATATGTATGACACTTGTAGTCATGGTTTTTTTTTCATTTGCACTAATTATAACAACTAATTGAGAGACTAGTTATAGCAAATAAAAATTCACATTGACTATAAGATATTGACTGTTTTAAGTAACTATTTTTAGGTTTCAGGCCTCACAGAGATTTACGCATAGTGTTTAACTTTCAATCTTGTTTATCACTGGAAAACCGGGCCTTGTAAAAATTATACTTGGTTTAATTTAAAACTGTAAAATTGGCATATTAAAGCTTTATCACTCACCTTGATATTTGATAAGGAAATATTGATCCTTCAGTTCCTTTTCATCCAGTAAAACCTGAACTTGATTTCCTGTGCTAGTGTATAACGCCTTCAGTTTCTCATTTTCTCTGCAAATGTTTACCACTTGTTCTTCCTGAACATCAAATAGGTATCCATACTTGAGTCCACAGGTATTCTGACTTTCATTATTTCTATCAGAATGCCAGTTGAAGTTGACAAGAGTGAAGTTGATTTGCTGTCCTTCAGCCACATGAATCATTAAAGGTTTATCAGTCAAACCACACCCAGTTTCTTTGGTGATCAAGCTTGCTATGTATTTGGGTGAAGTTGATGCTGAGATAGACAGAGGCTTTGAACATCGTGATTGTGGAGGACTGAAGACTAATATGGGAAACAACAGTTGCAGTACTTATTATTTTATTTTATAATGGTCTTCACTGAATTAGATATTTAATTGTGTCTGTCCACATGCATCACACATTTCTTTGAATTAAGGAAATCATTCCACTATTTGTTTTGGACTTTGTGTCCCCTTGACAGTTAAGGTAACATTTATGCAGGTCGTCAGTACTTCCAACATCCTGACATGGGTTGGATTAAAAAGAGATCTAAATTTTAGTTTTAGATTTCTTTATCAGAAAGAGAAATAACAGGACAAGCCCCAAGTGCATCCACCGTTTTGCTATCATCTGGATACAAATAATGGAGTGATGAAAGTAAAAGCATTAAATGCCAAACTTGTTAATCACTAGACTACTTGTGCCTAGGACTGGAGCACTCACGAGTTTGTAAGTCTAGATAACAGAAAAAATGTTGCCATAGTAACAGTGGTTTGCCAGACATATCAGCTCCAGTTATTTTTGGGGTGGATATATTCAAAAAAATCTATGACAACAGTTTTCTGCCAGATTTTCCCCAAACGAAATCTGCTGCAGTTTGCTTTGGAAACACATAGAACTGTAAATTTAGTAAGAAATCATTTTGGCTTTCAACGTAGCATTTACAAATTTACACACTAAGATATATACAAAAATGTGTTTCTATTGCACTAGTTACTGCAATTGTGTTTCTATTGCAGTAGTTACTGCCATCTGTTACCAGATGTTGCTCAAAACCTAATCAGCTCCAATCACTCTATTGGTTAACAGATCGTGAAAATTTAGCAGAATCTGTGTAGGGATTTTACCCCAGCTGGTATGAGTTATATAATAGACTGGGGTTAAAAAGAACCTGACCTCAATATTTAGACGAAAACGTTAATCTATAATGTTATAAATATGTGTTAAGTAATATAAAATTAATTTTATCAGAGATATTATTTTATGCATACCCTTTTCGCATTTATATGAAACCTCCAAATATCTCCAAGGGTCTTTTATACATTTCCTTTGCCCATCCATTTCTTTATTTGTTACTCCAATTACACATTCTCTTCTTCCTGAACATATCATGTCAGCAGTACCAGTGACATCGGCTGCACATCCCAGAAAACCATTGTCCTCATCTAAACATTGACCAATCTTCATGCTGCCATACAGAGCAGTTATCATGATTATTACTTCTCCTTGGTGACATGATGCCATAAAATCTTCTCCTTGACAATATTCTCTTAACATGCCATCTCCTAGATTATTATGAAGAGATTGTTATGAAGAGATAAAATATTTAGGGGGCATAGAATTGTTATGAAGAGATAAAATATTTAGGGGGCAAGGGTTAGTCTCTCCAAAGCAAAATCGGTTAAGATACTTTCCTTCTACCTCTCAGGTACTGGATTCCTTCATGACTCAACTTGAAATGGGAAACTGGGAAGCCTAGTTACTCTCTGGTGCCCGATATTTTTTAACCTGCTGAACTGTGACTAATAAGCAACACTCTTTCCCCCCATCCTCTCATCTAGCCATCGCTAGCTGACCTATATAATGAGTTGAAAGTTAAGCTAAATCTGAATCAGTTAATAAATATAGTGAGTGCGGAAATTTTCATACAAGAAGGTCATCTGTAAGGAAAGGAAAAAGAAATTGTGCACTGTAAATTACTGAAAACTACCTATTATCCCTCAGCTGCCATAATACTTTAGGTTCAGATTCAAACCCACGACCTCAGTTGTGGGCCGTCTACGAATTGCATAAAGGGAAATATAGTATCTACAATAATAGTAAAATGTAATATTCACTAATATTATTTTATTAAATGGGTGACACATAAAGTAGCTATATAGGTGAATATAATATACACCTTGCAAAAGCTTATTATTTGTTGTTAATTGTCGTTCCTCATGTCCTTAATAATCACAATAATAGTAACAAGTATTTTTCTAATTAAAAGTACCTTTTAAAGTTGTATATATTACATTATGCAAAACATATTTTAGTAGTTACTGTGTGAATGTCATCCATTAATATAATATTAATTTGCAAGGAAGTAGGAAATGGTTACTCACCAACAGATAACTCTGTATTAATCACCTTTAACGTCACCAAGATAACCATTACATGTAGCTTATTTGGTAATTCCATCATATAATCACCCAAAATGTGTTGACTAATAATGATGTAAATTACATATACGCTGCAATGCTTGAAATGTATGAATTCAGGCACTTCAACACTAGACCAGTATCAATCAAACACAAAGAAAATGCAATATGAGAGTTCCTCATCAATATTCATTTTCTAACACCAATGTACTCGAGTATACACATGACCAAAAGAAAGGTAACCCAATCTCAATTTTCATAGTTACATTAGTGTTATCAATCTAGACTAAACCAGCAAACTGCCAACTGAATTTTTTTCAATTAGGGTATATTTTTAGATATAACATTAACTTTCAAATGGAGTCTTAACACATTCATATGCCGGGTGTTTTCTCAAAACATAATTGTATATCTAATATTACAGACATTGAATTTAAGTAAATGACACACACTTATGGGCTAGACAATTAAGCTGTAAAAGATGAAGAAATTTTCAATAATAAGAAGAAGAATATAAAACCTAACAATACAGTAAGAATCATTACAGTTAAAATGCACAGATATTCCAATTGTCTAATTACAATCTATGTACACATATCATGTAACATTCATATGGAAATTTATTTCACTTGACTATTTGCTATGTAGTCCTGATCTAGAACAAAATACTGAACACTTTCTCTATCTGATGCACTCTTGTAGGTCTGAGCCTCACACACACATGGCTCTCCTCCAGAACTCTGGTGTGACAACAGACATGGATTAGTCTGGTTCCTGTTTCCACTAGCCAGTGTGTTTTGTTGATTGGGATTAAACACTGGTAGGTAAGAAGTCAACACTGAGTTTCTATTTGCAGGATACCTCAGGGAACCAGTTGTAACTCCATTTGGTGTACTATGGTACCTCTGTAATCTGATATTGGTGAAATAGATTATAAACATGATATAACAAGTCATTTGACTAATCTCTTTCTACTTCTTTATGTTAAAGTTACTAATATTACAGTTTTAGTCTGTCAATTTCAGACAAGATCAGACAATTTTGAACATATAAGACTTTATGCATGCTTAGTAATTGGTCCATAACTCATGGAAAACTCTGAAAGTTTATTATTTACAATAAAATATGTATACAAACCTTTTTATGCAAATAATACCGGTGACCACAATGATCACACAACCAAAGAGAGTCACACATCCAACCACAGTCACTATTAACACTGAAAAATAGTTTCAATATAAAATACTGTTAAAATAAGCTGCATTTAAGGTTTGTTATGATTGGAAACTATGACACCACTCGTTGGATTTGTACACCATACATTTGATATATTTAAATTCTTGATATTTGTACATGTATAATTACTCATGCAGCTGGTTTGAAAAAAACTAATGATAATGCATAAACAATAAATTAAGAGCCTTTTATTCAGCATACTTACAGTTACGACCATAATTTTCTTGTCCTTGCTGTTGCACTCCTAGAATCCTTGGGCTTTCTTGGGCTGTTGTGGTGGCTTAAAATAAATAGGAAAAGGTATCTGTAGATCTTGGTAAAAGACACCTATTTTTTGGAAAACCTTCGTTTTGGTATTGTTGTTAATCTAATTTTATAGCTATTTATTATCATAGAAACTTAAGATGAAGTTTATAATTTATATTAACAATTTACATATTGCAAAGTATATACAATGGTGAACAAAATCCCATCAATTCAAATTTGATTTTTAAAGAATTAATTGACTACAAACTTACACTTAATCTGGTCACAAACTTTTGGCAGTCCTATCCAATGATTTCCCCTACACTTCAGGGACCATGTTTCCTCAGTCTCCAGACATCCAACTTTCAGGGTGTCTCCAGTCCTTTTGTACCATGTATTGGGTGCTGGCTTTATATCAGGACAACCAGTGGCTATCAAAATTTGAATGGAAGGTTTGGTTATGAAAAAAGTATAAAATTGTACCCAAAACGTTTTGTACTTCCTTTTATTTGGAAAGAAATTGAAAACGTATATATGACAATTATTACTGTAAATTAAATAAATACAGTGCCATATTAATGCACAGAGACTTATAATGCAGTACATTGTCTATTACTGATACACAATAGTAACAAATTTCCGAATTTATATATATGCAAAATAAATCAGAAATGAAGATGAAAAATTGATAGAAGTGAGTATATATGACTGATATATTGTTTTACATAAGTCGAAAGAGGGTTACTTTACTTTTATTACCGACCACATTGCTTCAATAACAAGTAAAACAAGCCTGTGGTTTTAATTTTCAATTAGATATTTTCCCGCTATTTCTGCTTAGATAAGTAATACAACAAAGATGAACAGAGGTTCTGTGAAAATGCCTTTCCAATGAGACACGGTGTCATGGTTGAGGCTTACATAATTAATAAACTTTTAACAAAGTAAGTGGTGCCAGTTTATTTAAATCCAAATACGTTGTGGTTTGTATGTCCTACTTTTTAGGTCAACCACAGCTCATTGTGAATAGTAAAATTTCCACTATGTTATTATTATTATTATGTATTTATACTCAGCGCAATATCTCCATATACTACAGGACTCAAAGCGCTATTTACCAATCCGACTGTACAGGTACAGCCCCAACTCACAAGTAACTGACATTCCCCTAACTGGAAGATAGAGGCTCAAGGATGACCATTTATCAACGTCCTTGAGGTTCTTTAACCTGCCACTGGGGATAGGACCCAATTATAATTAAATATATGTTATGGCAATATAATTAAGTAACCTGAGAGTGTCCTGAATTTGAGGTGATCTTTTACATCTTTTTAGGTAGTCTTTTACATCTAGGACTATTACAATAAAAGACCATTCTAAGACACGTGTTTCAACAAGACTTTAAAATACTTGTCACTGTTTTATACAGTGGAATGCTGCTTTGAATAAATATAACATCTATTTGTATTTAGGAAAGGATTAAATAAATGAATTCTTTAGGTGCTTTTTCAAATACAACATTATATATAAAGAATAATAATTATCTGAAGACAGAACATGTTTGTTTTGATATTCTATTAGGAAGGCGTCTATCTTGTGCCTCTATGAAAAATATTTTATTTATTTGCTAGGAAGATTCAATAAACTCCTGATAAATTCGGTAATGTTACGTGGTATTTTTTGTTTAATAAATAATATAATAAAACAAAATATACTGCTGGTCTATAAAGAAAAAAATCTATCTTAACAGATATTACAATTAGCTATGTTCGCAGAGTAAACAATTGGCATCTTCTAAAGGATAACTTATAACTACCATAATTAAACATAACAACGAAAGTTATGTCAGGGAACTCCTACCTTGATATTTAATGATAAAGCTATATTTTTCAACAGCATCCTTGTGTAATAAGATTTGCACTTGGTGACCTTTAGTTTGATACACCATCTGTGTTTTTTCACCACTGCAGCACAAGTTCACAATCTGTTCTGTATCCAGGTCAAATATGTAGCCATACTGTGTCCCACATCCTTGAGATATATTATTGGTGATATCATACTTAAAGCTTGTGAGACTTATATTGATGTTTTGTCCCGCCTTGGCTTGTAGCACCCAGGGCGAGTCAGTGAGTCCACATCCTGTTTCCAGTGAGATGATACTTGCCAGATATTTTGCAGACATTGTGACCATAAGAGTTTGTGATCTAGTGCATCGTTTGAAAGGAGGTGTATACACTAAAACAAAAGTGACAAGTGACACAAAGTTAGAATAAGGATTGTGGAATATTTTTCTATCAGGATAGACCCTATACATATCCCACATGTTACCACTAGCTGGACTTGCATCCGAACACACAGATTTTTTATCAAAGTAATTGAATTGAAAACTTGTATACCAGTTAACAAAATGAAACATACCTTGTTAATGTTATTCATTTTGATACTTTACAATCCTTATCCATTAATCATCAGCATATTCCAACACAGGAAATCGTCTGATAGTATTTTCTGTTTTGCCTGATGATTGAAAGATGTAAAGTTCGGTGATATATTTAAAACATTTTAGATAGCGCCTTTATCTGAAGAAAATATCCAAATATCCAGAGCATGATTTTGTTCAAACAAAGAAAAATATTCTTACTTTGTTAAAATTAGTTTAATTATATCACTCATATTTACATTGTCCTATTTTCGCCATTTGTGTTGTATCAAAAAGTTTAAATTGGATGTCATCGTTTTTGCAAGGGGGAACTTGGAAAACCAATAAAACTTAACATTCAAAATATCTGCCTAACTGACAGACATATTACCTGTTGTACACCTGTAAGAGACCTCTAAATATCGGGTAAAGTCTCTTGGACATTTCCTCTTGGCATCCATTTCCTTATTTGTTACTCCTATAACACATCTCCTCTTCCCAGAACACTCTCTATCAGCTATATCCATCACGTCTGCAGCACACCCCAGATGTCCAAAGTCTTCCTCTAAACACTGTCCTATCTTCATACTGCCGTACATGGCTGTTGTCATGGTAATGACCTCATCCTGGCTACAGGAGGCCACAAAGTCTTCTCCTTGACAAATCTCCTTTATCATGCCATCTCCTAGTTATGGGAAATTAAATATTTACTAAATATTTACTAATCTTTACTAAAAGTAGTTTTAGTATGAAAGACCACGACCTTGTGTTGTAAAAATTGTGACTATTTGTTTAAACAGTATGTGGAGGGTATTATTTGATCATTGTTGCTGTCAAGATAAGTAACATGTCAATCTGATGTAAGAAATCCTGGAAGTATAAAATCATAATAGTTTTATGGAAAATATTTTTTCCAAATAATATATTGATGGCATACCATCATCTTCAAGAGTATAATGATTGCATAGGCCTCTTAAAAGTTTGTATTTTTATTATCTTTATAAATTACAAACTCAAAATATTAGTAACAGTTATAACTTACTATACATGCATATGATAATGTGAGTATTTGAGTAAAATATCTATATTTCTGATTTATTTTGATACTGCATTTTATTCCACTGCAGACAAGACAAAGAACATAGAATATTTAAATCATTCACTTACCCTCATGTATATTTGTATCTACAGTCTGTGTTAAAGTAAAGTAGTAAAAACTAAGTATCCAAAGGAGAGCCATAATTCTTATTTGTTATTTAGAAGAGGTAATATCATTCAATAAATCACAATTATTATCCCGGAAAAACATCACTGTCTGCACAAAACACAATTTCATGCAACACAGGCAAACACAAGGAAAGGTACAATATTGCTTTCTGATTAATATTCAGCCTTCGGTATTGAGCTGCAGATATATATGGATGGTCAAAAGTTTTGTCCAGTAAAATAAATTGCAGAATTCAACTGCTACTGATTAACTTCCTGTATAAATCATCAAAATTATCATGATATCTCTACTAATATCGAATATTTATTACCAGACCTATTTATATTTTCTAGATGTATACTTTTTATTTAATTGATTAATTTGTGTGAACACACATAGAGCTGAAAATATGCTCGAATTCTGGATTTGCTACTAAATAATTAGTGTGACAATTTATCACAATATTTGCAACAAAAAAAAATGGAAACCTGGATATGGATTTCACAAATCTTATTATTAAGTTAGACAATATAATGAAAAAAGCTTAATTTATATATGTGTTGTATCCTTACTTACGGTTAAAGTCTGTACTTTAAAATTGCAGACATCAACGATTCTTATTTGAATACATTTTTTATTTTCATGTTGTTTGGGGTCTATTCTCTGTTATGAAATAAATCTTGTGTTGATATAATAGCAATATTTAATTTGACTTACACGTGAAACAACCCAAAATTTAACACAGAATAATACTGATTAGTACCTAACAATCATTGTTTTACACCCCAAAGAAGCATCCAGTATTTATACAAAACATGAAAAACAAACAAAGTACTAGTATCATAAAAGTATAGATGATGAGCTAGTATATTATAATGCAATGAAGAATAAGAAGGCAAATGCTACATTCCTAATGTATTTATATGATGTCACAAATTATATCTGCATCCAAAAAGGATTGTCAATCTTCTTCATTATTTCATTTGACTATTTGCCATATAGTCCTGATCCAAAACATAGTACTGTACACTGTCTCTATCAGATGCACTCTTGTAGGTCTGACTCTCACAAACACAAGGCTCTCCTCCAGAACTCTGGTGTGACAGCAGACATGGGTTAGTCTGGTTCCTCTTTTCACTGGCCAGTGTGTTTTGTTGACTGGGATTAAACACTGGGAGGTAAGTAGTCAACACCGAATTTCTATTGGCGGGATGCTTCAGAGAACCCATTTGAATTTCATTTGATGTGCTCTTGTACTGTTGTAACCTGAAATATATAAAATATATGGGATACACTTGATATGACAATACATCTGGCCAATCTTTATCTTTTTACATTGCAGGTACTGGTAAGACATTTCACAGTTTTTAATGTCTAGCTGTTTGAACGCAGAAGTAATAATCAAAAAGTTATGAATTCATCTGCCACTGCAGCCTGGCAGGTAGCACCTACCTAGGAACACAGAAAACTTTGGTTTGTATGTACAATGAGATACACACTTACCCCAAGTCCTAGTGTCAATTCATGGAGGGGGGTACCAGGGTCCTCTTGTCCTGCCTATCTCAATACAATGACTGACTATATCAATTCAATGGTTGCCCAAAGAAGAACTCCCTTGCCCCGAGATAAAGTCAGGGGGTCAGGTCAGTTAAGGGGTGCCAGTTCTAAAAGTCCTTCTCCCAGATGGAGTCGGCCAGATTCTCCAAGAGGAAGAATTCTGTGCATCAGTAAATCTATGAATTCAAGGTTAAATGTCAAAGTTCCATTCTATGTGAAAATCAGTTTATGTCTTTGTGGAATTCATTATACATGTTATAGTATATATATTTACATAAGATTAAAAGTTTCAGCAGATAAAAAAATCAATTTTCATAGCACCAAGCCCAAATTAAAGCCTTTGGGGAATGATGGAAGCAAAAGTGTGGGAAACAGGTGATGAAGCCTGAGATGAGCCAGGCGGGTAGCACACCGGCCTAGGAACACAGAAGACTTTGGTTCAATCATATGTACTGTCAGATATAGAGTGCATTCTAAGACCACTTAGAATAGCGGTCTTCTGTCATTGGTTCCTATACCCAGTAGCAGACTAAAGAACCCCAAGGACATTGATAAATTGTTAAATCTGTACCCCTATCTTTCAGTTAGCAGAAAGTTAGTCCTAAGTGCCTGTGCTGTGTTTGTGCAGTCAGGATGGGTCTAGTATTAGGGATTAAACCTTGTTCTGAACTTTTGTGAAGATGGATGAGAAATGGGAGAAAGTTAGATTGAGAATATAATACATTATTCATAGCTGGAATTGGAAACAATCTCACCTCTGAGGGTGGAAACGTGGTGGTATCATGGATAACACAGTTTCCCAAATCAAGGTCAAGTGGTACTGGAAGGTCATATTCACATGCGCAGTTCCTTGCCAAGCTCATATCTATACTGGAAAGTTACATTTATGTCCAAATCAAGGTAAGACCAAAATAAGTTACCACAGTAAGTTGAGGTTATACAAGAGGTAAAACTTTAAAATTTTTAAAGTTTTGAAACATTAACACACTAGTCGCCAACCTCGGAGATTTGTGGTGGGATTTCTGATCTAACCTGAAGCAGGAAAGTTGGTAGTTGCCTGACTGGTTACCACTCTAACATCTTGATCAGCAAATATCGACTGCTGTTCTCAATGCACGAGCTATTTACGATGCCACATGTATCATTTGGGAAAATCGATGTTAAACACAAAATCAACCAATAGATAGTAACCCAAAGACAGGGCAATGGGTGATAGATCAACTTATTTTTGCTAATTTATTTATATATATTCGGGTTAGTTAAGTCGCTTTCGACATATTGTATAGGTCATATCACGATGGGTAGTTTTATGGGCAGAGGAAACCAGTACACAGAGTTGGTCAAGGTTCTGTACTGTAAACTGCCAACCAATGACAAACAACTTCCAGCTTTCTCACATGAGGTCAGGCCAGGATTTGAACTCTAATTTCAGAAGTGGGAGGCCAGTGTGTTAGCACTGTGCCACTTTGATACAAAGGTGATAGATCAAATACATAATCTTATTTTAATTGAATATAACATGTTAAGCTAATGTATATGTAATAAGTTGTAAAAATTTGAATAACAAAGTTTTACTTTAAATAAGCATAGAAGACTAGATTGAGTAAACAAAAAACAAACATTGATGCTAACTAACTTAAATGTAACAACAACAGATTTGTTACTGGAATAAAGTAACCAACCGTTTGATGCAGACGATTCCTGTAACCACAATGACCACACAACTGAACAGAGTCACACATCCAACAACTGAAACAATCATCACTGAAACACAAAACATGTATATATCTTCATTATATATTCTAATATCACTTTAACTTTTTATACATGTTTCGTTTTACAGGGTAAAAATAATTGTTTAACTTCAAACCTCATGCCTCCATCATATCCCATTACAAAACATGACAAAATTACTTTCAGTTAATATGTTTTGATATGATTCTCTCCAAATTTATGCAATTTGACCAAGATACACCATAATATATGATTTAATATTATGTCGATAACACTTTGTAAATGCAAAAGTGACACTTACAGTTTAGGCTGTGGTTCTCTTGTTTTGGTTGTTTAACTTTAAGAAGCCTTGGGATCTCTCCAGTCACAGTTTCAGCTTCTAATAATAATAATAATAATCAAAACAATAAATTTAGCTTGTGAAGATATATTTTTATATCAATTTCACATACACAGAAAATTAAAAGAAAACCCAAGAAGTAATTTAGTTGAAAAAAGAATTACTTATGAATTGAAATATTTAAATACAAATAGCTATATGACATTATAAGTTACAAAGGCTAGATCAAACTTGGCAAAATTGGAATGAAATGTTTCTTCTGTTTTCATCTTGCTGTGAGAGTAAACAATGACAGAAAAATGTGAAATCAATAATATAAAGCTTCACCAGTCATTCCATTGGCCTTTCTATAATCAACAAGAGGGATGCCAAGACTTGTGAAATAAATATGATTAACAAATTTAAAGAAGCAAAAATCACATTTATAAGGCAATGCCAACTGACACAGAAGATCCATTCAGGTCGTATTTCCACACAGGTTTTATTTAGTGAAGGTGTGGTTTAATGTTTAGATAAATAATACTTAAACATACTTGTCAGATTTTCATATTGTGGCATATTTTGGAGGGAAGCAGAAGCAGGAGTGTGCCACCATTACAATTGTAATTGAATCATCTGCCCTTTGCCAAATCGGCCCCAAGAAAAAAATACCCTAGTCAAATCGACCACTGGAAATTACAGTACTCTCAAAAAGCATATTGAACAAATGAATCAACCAAAAGATCGGTGATATATGTAAATAGAACTTTACAATGTCACTTTAGAAGTCGCCACCCTTACAAAACAAAGATTATCTGCCATTAAATAAATGACATATTCAAGTGCTTTATGATAGTTTTAAATTATTGATCGCCTGTAATAAATCCATTATGAAGCACGAGAATTTTTCATTTTATCTTAATCATGTTAATGTTTAATATTAATGTTTAATGTTTTGGTCAAAATAAGCATAAATCTGACGTTAACATCAAAACAAATTTACAGCCATGTTTGCTGTTCCATCATTCAAACAAACAAAGTGATGTGTGTGTGTAGTTTCCACATAAAAGGTGAGCTTTATTGAGTATTTCTATTTATTGAATAGACTTCTGTGACATCCTGAATATTAATGATTCGTAGCCAATTTATTTATCATGTGACCTTATATTTGCTGCACATAATTTACATTTTTTTAATATCGCGACTAGTTTTTTACATTGTGAACTAAGGGACGATGCATGCAAAATTCGACAGCATTATTTTATTTATCATTCTGTATTTATCCTAAGACATGTTTTCCGGGTGTACTGTGCATACTAAATATCTGTCCGCCTTAGAGTTTGTCATACCATGGAGATTAAGTACTATGGAAGTACTCTTATTACATAGCACTTTCTTTTTTATCTGGGGCTGATTTGCTGAGGGCCAGGTTTTTAAGGGGCCGATTTATCCAGGGTCAATATGGCAAAGGACCAACTTGTCCAGCTCCTAGTAATTAATACAATACCAGGACTTTTGTCGCAGATTTTGGGAATCCCTATCCAATGGTTGCCTCTACACTTTAGAGTCCAAGTTGTGTCACTGATTTCACAGCCAACTGTGAGACTGTTTCCCGTTCTTTTAGACCATGTGTTGGCAGCAGGTGGCAAATCAGGACACCCAGTAGCTGCAAAGCAAGTTATGCAAGTCCAGTTTAAATAGCAATCTGGGAGTAGTTTCAGCATACCCCTTTAAATCTCAGGGGACATACTCACAAAAGGGAGAAGCATGAGATCAGCAAACAATCTCCGTAAGTATGCAGTCGTTAATACTAAACTTAAGGTATTTTTTGCTGAGCTTTTGCTGAACAATTTTATTATGTGGCTTAAGTGTGGGTCACTCATGGTCTCTGAGGAATTTACCAGTATAGTGTATTTAATGTAATTAGCAAAAGTATTTATAACAACTCTGTGCTGGTTGACTCCACTAGATTACTCTGATATGATACATGTATTTTGCACAAGTGTACAGACGGGGAAACACTGATATAGGGGTGCTGAAGTGTTATCATAAGCTTTTACCCAGTAGTACACTGACAAACATATTTGTCTTTTCTTTCTTTAAAATGATAATGTCTTATTGATTGTGAGGTTATTTCTACAGTTTTAATGGCTTTTTAAACAAATCTACTTAAAAACCAAAGTTTTTTCATATTCATTGAAATCTTTCAGGATTTACGGCCATCTTAATTCATTGTTGTTGAACTTATTTACTTGAGCTTACCCTGATATTTGATGATGAAACTGTACTCTTTTACAACCTCTTTGTCCAGCAGAATCTGTACCTGATGACCGCTGGTCTGATACACCAATGAATGCTTTTGATATCCACTGCACAGGTTTACGATTTGTTCTGTCTTCAGATCAAATATATAACCATATTTTATCCCGCACCCCTGTGACATGTTGTTGGTAACTTCATACTGGAAGCTTGTCAGGCTTATGTTGATGGATTGGCCTGTCTGAGCCTCTAAGACCCAAGGTGATTCAGTCAGTCCACATCCTGTTTCCATTGAGGTGATGCTGGCTAGATATTTTGCAGACGTTGTGGCTGTCAGTGTTGATGGTCTTGTGCATTGTTTGTAAGAAGGGTTATACACTGCAGGATACAAAAATATGGCAGAAATGTGTCCATTTGTACTAAACCACAGATATTTGTTAAAATATGGCAGAAATGTGTCCATTTGTACTAAACAACATATATTTGTTAAAATGTGTCCATTTGTACTAAACCACAGATATTTGTTAAAAAATATTTACAATATCTAAATAACTAGAGCTAAAATTTAACCTACTACTTTAACTTTTTACAACATTAAATTAAATGTCTGCTCAGGTTTGGCTGACCTATAAATAATGATAACTTATTCATTTAAATTTCTGCTCAAGTTTGGCTGACCCCAAAACAATGATAAAGCAGTTGGGCTCTGAACTCTGCATCTATAAATAACATGTACCACATGAAGGTACTGCAATATTTTTTAAAGATACTATAATTTATGTGTATCTAAAGTGACAGCATTTCGTAAATTGAGAATTTTTATATTGTCTTGGGTGGGAGTTCATCTCAGTGCCTTTTTATTACACGTCGAAACAAGAGTGCTCAGACAGCGTATTACTCTACCAAGGCCCAACACCCCCAACATTGCTTATGAGTGCAATGATTAAAAAATCCTTTAAAAATTCTTGGATCCACATCATGATTCAAATCATCACCGCTTCTAATCATTTGGTTCCCAGTGCCATTGTCAGCAATGTCTGAAAATTTCAAGATTTCAAAAATCGGTCCATTAAGTTTCAAAATGTTTTGAAGAAAGACCCACACTGCCAATTATGTTACCACCTAGGTTTAGGTAATAAATACATGTCTCACTATTTAGCCAGCTGAGCAAAAGGGGAATCCCTGGACATCTTGAAACCAAACCAAACCTAAACTAAACCAAACCATTTTTGTACATTGCTTCATTGTTTCTCGTCTATAGATATTTCAAAGTAAACTAAAATTACCGTCTTTCATGAAGATGTAATATTATCTTTGTAGTGATATAAATAACATATTTGTAAGTAACATGTTTTCCGAAATATTAATGAAAAACAGAAAAGACAAATATACCCATAAAGAAATAATGAATGACGTGACATAATTTGGACATACTACACATTGCCTACGTCACAAGAGAGTCAAATTCTGATGGACAGAAATTTGTGAAGAAGAAACCTGTCGTCATATCGATTTACATCTGTAACAAAGAGAAGCGGATTTTACTGTATATGCCCAATTGAATATAAGAAAAACGTCTTCCTGACTATAAATATAAATAAATTTTCAGCAATATAAAGGCTTCTGTGTGTACCCCACGAAGTAACTGCCCACCAAATTTTAACTCGATTGATGTGTTAGTTTTTGAGTTATAAGGGCAAGAAGGTGTAAGCACAGAAATAAAGACAAACTGATTGCAATAAACCTCTTTTATCCTCAAACATGTATGATTCACCTCTGTTTAGCTTTCAATGAATTGCAGATAAATGGTTTAACTATGTACCTGATTTACACCGATATGAGATTTCCAAGTAACGAGTAAAGTCTCTTGGACACTTTCTTGTATCCATTTCCTTATTTGGGATTTTAATCATACATTCTCTCTTTCCTGAACACTGTCCATCAGCTTTGTCCACCACATCTGCAGCACACCCTAGATGCCCATAGTCATCATCTAAACACCGACCTAGCTTCATACTGCCATACATAGCTGTTGTTATAGTGATAACTTCTCCCTGGTTACAGGAAGCTATGAAATCTTCCCCTTGACAGTGTTCTCGTATGACACCATCTCCTACAAACAATTAGTCTAATTTGTAACAAATTGTGACATATATTGATAAAGGTATTAGTGTAACAAACCAAATCACTGGCACATGGTTCCTGGGAGGTATTGGTGGTGGCATGTGGCTTGCATTTGGAAATATATCTGAGCAAATGTAATTACACAAAATTTGAACATAATAGAGGAATCTTTGTAGTATTTTTAGGGGCCACGGTGGCACTCTCGCGTCCCATCTCTGAGGCCGGGGTTCGGTTCCCAGCACGGCCTCAAGTGGGAAAGCTGGTAGTTGCTTGCCGTTGGTCGGCAGTTTACAGTACAGAACCCTGATGAACTGTATGTACTGGTTTCCTCTGCCCTTCCAACTATCCGTCATGATATGACCTGTACAGTGTTGAAAGTGATGTAAAACCCCAAATAAATAAATAAATTGCAGTACTTTTCTTTCACAACTGTTAGAAAAAAGCTCATAATAATCCAGGGAAGGGTGTTTATCATAGTGACCAAGGTATCAAGAATATAAATGTAAATACAGTGCAAGATGGCAGGTAAAAGAAACAAGACCGAAAGGGGTTTCAGTCTATCAGGTAGAGCTGCAAAGCCATCAGAGACATGAGTAGTGCAATGCTGCTTAACTTCAGTGATGAGACAGTCAAAAAAGGAAAAAGTGATCTCTAGAAGCTCAAGACTTGCTACTGGTGGTGGACCAATTCACGCCCACCCTCAAATTTCTTAAATATTAATGATTTTTCATGAAAAAGATGTTTACCACAACATGGATAATTATAAAATTGATCAGATACATTGGTAATTTATTTTGTAATTGTAATTGTTTTGGAGAAATTTAGGGGTGGGCCTGAATAGGTACATGGGCGTGAACACCATCAGAGCTTCCGCTTAAAATATCAAAATGATGGTTCCACTACTCTTCTACTCCTTTGTGGATGATAGATAAAAGTATCTAAGTGTCTTGCTTATGTAAAATGGGCTACTTACCTGTTGAAATAAAACTGGGGCTGTATATCAGATTGAAAGTAAATGAAAGACTATGTAAACGTTGTAAAACGTTGTTACATATTACTAATGTGAAGTTTAAATTTAACTTTATTATTAATTCATGGTTGGAGAGAAACTGTAAATTATGGAGCTAAACATTTAACTTAAAGTAAGTTACATGACAATAGAAAAATCTGGATATTTGCAATGTATTGTTTAGTCTTTCCATTCGGGCATTAGCTAATGTATAATACATATCACTATTATAAAGTAACAACTAATAAGTAGGATTTTACCATAAATATTGTATTTATTATGTATAAAACATGAATCTGTACCTATATGAAACCAACGTTTTGCATTATACAGAAATACAGTCCCTTGAGTTAATGTTGTATGGACTGTACAGGAAATTGAAGCTTTTGTTGCAATTGTGTTCTTATTATAAAAACAAATGGAATATATTAATGCCCAGATGTTTAGCCCGAATATTTGCCCAAAATAAATCCAAATATTACTTTCAGTAAGAAAAATTTATTTTAACAGTTCCAACATGTTTTTGATGTACATTATATTCAGCTCATTTTATATTTGTTATATCAACCACATACCTTGCGATTCTTGACTATCCACTAAACATAAACATATAACACTTAATAAGTATGCAGTAATTGTTAGAGGTTGCCCCATATTACTGACTGCTCTGGTTAATATTTTCATTCCATACATCAAACACAGAGAGCCAAATTAGAATGACAATATGGCTGACTCAAACAAAACACACATGCGTTGAAAAGCATCAAACACAAAGATAGTACAATATTGCTCCCAACTTAATATTCATATCCTACTGTTGGCAAAATATACTCAAGCCCAAAAGTGTGCAACTCTGCACTTCAGAAATGCTATACATTTGCAATAAGCTTGCAATTTAGTTGTAATGCAATGTATTCAATATAAAGTTTGAAAGGACTTTTTACAAATTTTACATATATTAAATTGCATGATTTAATGTACAACAATAAACTACTTGGAAACAATGTAAAGTTTGCAACATTTAAACGAAATATATGCAGAAAAGGATGAATTAAATTTTGGCACTGTGAAGACTGTTTGCTCTAAAGTAGAAGAAAGAAGCAAATGAATGTTCAAAGTGAAAAATTAATCAACATAAAAGATTCCGCTATCCTGTGGCTTAATTGAAGTACAGAGTTATTCAGCACAATTCCCCATTGTTTTGTTTATCCATAAAACTCCAGGATGTTTATGTTTCATGTATATTAATTCATTTGATTATTAGCCTTAGCCATGTAATCCTGATCCAAAACAAAATACTGAACACTGTCTCTATCTGATGCACTCTTGTAGGTCTGACTCTCACATACACAAGGCTCTCCCCCAGAACTCTGATGTGACAACAGACATGGGTTAGTCTGGTTCCTACTTGCAGTGGCCAGTGTATTTTGTTGACTGGGATTAAACACAGGCAGGTAAGTAGTTAACACTGAGTTTCTGTTGGTGGGATGCTTCATGGAAGCTGTCGTAGCTCCGTTTTGGACATTGCTGTACTTTTGTAACCTGAAATGATGAAATAGAGTGTAGCAAACAAAAATAAAGGTTTATGTTTCACTTTCACCCTGTACAAACTGTCAAGTGGACAACAGAGGCTTGTATTATTTTGGATTGAAGACTGGGACTGGGACTGGTGTTTACTGTGGTTGAACAGAGTCGCATTTCTGTTACTTGAGAAAAGACAATAAATCATATGTCAAAAAAGGGATTTGCATTTTATAAAGCCACAAAAGAGGACAAATAATAAAGAAAATGTTATAAGACAAAGGACATAATTATACTTGTTTATAAATTTCAGTCTGCTGGATATTTTATAGTTAGTCACCACTGCAATGGCAAGGGAACTGTTATTTTAAATTCATCTATCAAATACCTTATCCTATCAAACAGCTTTACAAAGTCTCATTTGTAGTAAGCATGTGATGAAAATACTTGCCATTTATCAAGAAATTTGTTTGACTTTCCTCCTATTGAAACACCAGACGCAAGAAGGCTTGTTTACCAAATAATTTGTTTTAAGTAAATGTTTATGTATCAATCCAAGTTACAAATTTATCATCAAAATGAACTAAAATTGTATTTTTTATATTGTTATCACCATTTCTATTCATGTTCACCATTGGGAAACTAATGGTAATTCAAATGGACTATAACCATTACCCTGGAACTATTTACCTTGACCCATTTAATAGAACCACTTATTATCCTAATAAACTGAACCAAATGAACCATTACTCTAGAAATATTCATCTTGACCCATTTAGTGAAACCACTAACTATTCAAATGAAATTAATTATTCAGAAATTGTTTGATAAACAGTATAATGTTTTATACAATAATAATAAAAAATGCAAGTTTTACCTTTTAATGCAGATGATTCCAGTTATTATAACAACCACACAACTGAACAGAGTCACACATCCCACTACTGTCACTATTAGTACTGAAAAACAGTAGTTATATTTCTCAATTTTGTTTCTAAAACGTTATTTAGTGCATTGTGTTATTATATTTAGTGTAACTGAGGCATTTTAACAAACCACTAATTTGGGTAATCTATAAAAGTGATTACAAAGAAATATAGATTTTATGGTAATGAAAATAATCTGTCTTATTTGTTATTTTGATTCAACTAATTTGGTCCACTTGAAGAATCCACAAGATACATATTCGGCCTGTTAAACCCATTGTACAGTGAATAAATAAAATTAAACAACAGCTTCTCTCATATCATTCCGTATATCAAATGAATTGCTTCTTCTGCAAACTAAACAACTTTGATGAAAGGCTTTCACACCACAATCTGTTTGGCGAACCAGATTAATCTATGTTCCGAGAACATAAGAACAATTACTTGTATCTTTCATCTTATTAATAAACAAAATAGTGAATCACTGAGTCATACATACACAAATTTATAAAACAAAGTTTTAACTTTATTCATGTATACATCAAATAAAGTTCTGCTTACAGTTTTGGCCATGATTTTCGGTTACTTGCAGTTGCACCTCCATAACCTTCGGAGGATGCTGAGTTGTTGCTGCAATGAGATAATAAAATTTAAAAAGGGGTTTCAGGCTACTAGCATGAGCCACAAAGCTATCAGAGACAAAAGTAGTGTACTGAAGCGGTCATCCATCCGAGTACTGAGGTAGCCCATTGCTGCTTAACTTCTGTAAAAGCCAGACACTCATCATAATATGCCATCGGAGTCCAGAGACAAAAAAAAACTTGAAAAAGTGATCTCTAGAAGTGTGAGCCTCACTAGAGCTCATGCTTAAAAACAGTCATAGAGAACAAACCTCCACTAGGGTGTGTTTAAAATATCTGGTTTTTTTTTCTATCTAAAATATCTGAAAGTCTGCCAAATGTGGCCACTTCTTCCTTTTACTAGGCCCTAATTACATAAAATACTTCATAAAGACCTGTTTATTACTTTGGGGTTATCTTGAACACAAATAAAAAACAGAAAAAAAAACAAACACACCCAATAACATAACCAACTAGTAAAGGCCAGAAAAATAAAAACCTCTTTGTCCTTTTCACATTAGATGAAGTTAGATAGTGACACATTTGCGTATACATAAATGTAAAATATAAATATGACTACTATTGATTCACCAACTTACATCTTAAAATACAATTGTATCTGCTACTTATGCATTTTAAATAAATGCTGTGTATGTACCATAAAACTTTAGGTAACCAGAGCAGTTTCAGATGACCCAAATGTCTGTCAGTTTGAATTAGGCCAATTCTAATTCTGATAGTACTTAATCTCTGCTCTAAGGATAGACTACAGACACTTAATCATGTAACCAGAGACATAGCTGGGGACAGCACCATGGAAAAAAGATGTGGAAAAGCAGAAACTAAGGTGGGAATGATTTTGGAAAGAGACGAATCTACATCGTCAGACAGATAATTTCAAATCTTTAAAGAATTGTATGCAAATACACAAGCAAAAACAAAACAAAAAGAGACAAAACAGAAACTAGGGTGGGAATGCTTTTTGCAAAGCAGTTTTCCTGGCTCACATGCAGAGAGTAAAAGGTCAATAATCTTAGGGCAAGGCGAGATCAGCATGATAACAGGTATGATGGCAGATGGTAATCGGGTTTGAACCCCAATGTAGGGTGAGATCTATACACTGTAAGCCTGTTATGCCAGAAGCTTGAACATACACATTAAAACTCACCTCTTCAGCTCTAGCTTCCCAACTTAGTCTTTCTTCCCTAAGATTATGATTTTGTTTGGCTAGCGCACTGACTTCCCCTTCTTGGGGAAGATATTGCGCTTGCAAAGCAGTAGATTAGATTAGATTAGATACACATGGGAGACAATAAGACAATTTTGGGGTTTTCTATTTACATGTGAGTAAACATTTAAAATTGTCAAAAGAAATGGAGGAAATTTTAAAGCACCATACACTAAAAAAGGCAAAAGCCCCAGCCAAAATGCAATAATACCATAAGGATTAATACAAGATACAACCATATAGTAATACACAGCTACATTCATTTACTGGACCTAAAGTAATATACACAACAATAATACACCATGCTACCATATTATAGCTACATAACCTACTCAGTTTGGCAATTACTCAGTCATAGTTAGACAAGAGTCAAAATGACAAATCGAAATTCGAAATCAAAACCAGAGTCAGCCTGGGCCAGCTTATCCCTACAATTCAGAGACCCATATCAATCCGAGTGAGAACTCCCGACCCCAGGGACAAAAGGTAGGGGTCAAGGTCACGGAGGTTAAATAAAAGGTAGAGATACATTAACCTGAGGGCTTCCAGGTAAACATTTATGCTGTAATGTTTAAAAAATCGTTTTATAAACATTCTATGTACAAACGTTTTTACTGAAAACGTTTATAATGTTTATAAAATAACTCAAGAAGCTAGGTTTTACTGGAAACATTTTTAAACATTTATAAAATAGCTAAAGAATTGAAGGTTATACTTGACATGTTTTTCAAACATTCACCATGAAATGGTTTATAAATAGTACACATAAAATGTTTAAAAAACGTTGTTTGTCAAATGTTTTAAAAACATTCTATCAAAAACACCCTAAAAGTGCGAATTGAATGGGGGGCACAAGTTTTAAGCCACTGTCTTACAATTTTAGACCAAAAAAAAATATTTTTATTAGCGAGCCATCTTAAAAAGATATTGCATTTGACCTCTGACCCAATTATTATTTAGACATTAATATGTTCATATATAACGTTTTTTCTATTTATCATTAAACGTATAATGAATGGTATACATAAAACATTTTTAAAACATTCTATTATAAATGGATTTTGTACCCATCATTTTTAACCTTTGCCAAACATTTCCTATCAAACGTTTGCAAATCCCAAAAAATGTTTACTGGGCATCAATCCTAGTAGAGACCTTCCTACCCTCGGGACACAGGAGTTGGGGTCAAAGTCAAGGAGGGTAAGTAAAGGTAGAGATGCATTGAAACTTAAGGGTACCAAGCTCATGTGACCTCAACTGCCAGTGATCCCACATATTGTTGAGGGTGGATCAGGTACCAAACAAGAACAAGGCAAATCAAGAGGGGTGCTAAATCTGAATCTGGCCCGCCTGTTATCCCCAAATCACAACACTACAGTGGGGATAAGTTGTAGGAGGAATGAGTGTTATGTACTAGAGGTGGTAGGTGGGTGAAAAAGCACTTGTTATTTCTTCAAACTCTAGGTCTAAAGTGACAATAATGTGTCTTGGCGCCAGATGGGGGCCCAAATATCGATAGGGGTGAGGATTTAAGCAATAGGGTTCAAAGTATTGGTACCTAAGGTAGTTGTCAAATATTTGAAAGCTTAAGGTTGGCACCAAAACTGCCCCAGCAGGGATCTATCAGGCTGTGCTCCCCAAACTGAATGTACATCATCAGGCAGACAATTTCAAATCGTTGGTGCATTGTATACAAAACTGAGACCCAAGAGCATAGTAGATTTATCTAATGTTAAGGCAAAGTATGGAAGTTCCAGCAACACACCATTGACTTGACTTCTAGTAGTATTGTACGCTATGTCTAGGTTAAAAGTTTTAACATATTTAGGATAATCACTCTGTAGGAACTTGTACACCAGTAGGGCATCTTAAAGACAGACTGATGCTTCAAAAAGCCAATGGAGAGTCTTTTTAACAGAAGTAATATGTCAGTAGAGAGCACTGAGAGAGATCCTGCACTGAGATCAACTAGACGTCCTGCCCAATATGATTCTATAAAGCCCTAGTATTGACAATGTTGAGACAGGTTTATTTTCCAGCTAGCAAAGTAAATGAGATGCACTGAGAGAGAACAGAGACGTAAGATTTGAACCAGGCCAGAAATATACCAAAACCAAACCAATAATTTAGACAATCTATAAGAGGCCATGATCTGTGGTATAAAATTTTACTGGTTGATCAAGCAACACAATAGCTGTGGCTTCACCCTGGTCAGAGCAAGATGGAATTCATTCTTAATTGACAACAATTTCAGTAAATAAGGCCAGTTTAGTGTATGATACATATGTGTTAACATTTATGTGGCTTTACATGTACCTGAAGGAGTTTGAACATGGGAAGCAGAAACAGTATGAGTTAAAAAAGCAATCTTATCTTGAGGAAGAGGAGACCATGGATGATAATGATACAGGAGGTATGTATTTAAACATTTAAGTCTGGATAAAACTCTCAAACTCCAATCAATGAGACTTTTAAATTTAAGTATGAACACATTTTATGTTTTTATGGGTCAAAAGTATTCACATTTAGTATCAAGGTTTTGATCTCAAGTTTTTTTAAATTTATGTTAGGAAATTAGAGAGTACTCAGTTTAAAATAACAAAACCACAACACTATTTAACTCTGGTATTTCAAAGAATATTTCCTCGTAAAAGTCTGTAAGCAATATGTATTACCACGTAGCTGAATTTTGACTTCAAACTGAAGCATGTTGGAGCTGGCACAGTTGAATGTGGTATATTTTTGTATTCATCATAGTTTAGGTGATGATTTTTCATTGCAACACAGTCCCACTTTGCCCTATAAAGTCCCATGGTCCAGTTGGAGAGCAGGTTGGTATCCAATCACAGGCCGTTACCTCTGTGTGGGTTTCACTCCCACAAGTGACAAGGACCTACCTATATGACCCTTGATGTTGCAAGGGACGTAATACCCCATCTGTGATCTAGGAAATTTTAATGTGATAGAAAACACCATCATTGTTCAAATATGAATAATGTAATGCTACCGGTGGTCACTGAGATAAACGGCGGTCATAGAGATAAACAGTCTCCACAGTTTCAAATCTAAGTACATGTAGTGAATGACAAAATTGCACAAACTAAACAATAACAATACTTAAACAATGCTTACCACGACTTTTGGTTTGTGCTATATTGTTGTTAAAATCTTTCAACCGTTTTTATGCGATAATGTCCGAAGACTGTTTATGTCTATGACCGTTTATCTTAGTGGCCACCGTGTCCTTAAGAAGTTGAAAACTTACTGCCAAATCTTGGATTTATGCCATAGTTTGGTTATAACTGTAGAGGAAGCGTAAAAACTAGGCATCAAATCTAGGTTCACATACTTCGGCCCAAAAAGGAATATATTTACACTGATATTAGAGTGTACTCCCAAAAGAGTAATTTGTGAACAGAGTAATAACAACTGACTGAAATTGAAATAAAATACTTACTGAGTTGTTTAGTACATGTTTTAGGTAGACCAATCCAGTGATTGCCACGGCATTTTAATGCCCATGTAACTTCACTGTCCTGACAGCCAACTGTTAGGGAATCACCTTGTCTCTTGGACCATGTATGAGGTGCACTTGAAATATCGTGACATCCTGTTGCTGTGTACAAAATATTAATCTGAGTCAACATATATTTCAAGCAATACATTGAATGTTTGAAGATGATATGATGTCTGCTAAATGGACTAACATTATGCACCAGATATGAGGTACAAAATGAAATTTAAATGTTATACTTATTTTAACCATGAGTCAGTTTTTTATGAACATAATGATTAACATAATAATTTAGTAATAACAATTTTACTTACCATCGAAAATAATGATGTAAAAATGATTTTCTTAACAAACTTGCTAACCCTGAAGCATGCCAAGCCGTGAACTGATGTAAAAGTGATAACATTACAGTCACCAAAGTGTACTTTGAAGGAAAAATACCACCAGCCTCTCTAGTGATGTACACATTGCTAAGTCACGCTTCATATTGTATTAAAAATACTAGTGCTGCGACAATGTTTGAAGAAGTTTGATAGTTCGCTCGTTTACTGCCCCGATTTCGGAGTTCGATTCAAAAGTCTGCAATTTGCACTTTGCAAAACGTTTAGGTGGTAATATCACACCACATCCCAACGGATCCCATTTTTGCCCATCTATAAAACCTGTTTCTTTTATTGAAAATGTGGCGGAATTTATTTAAAATATACATGGATTTTATATTTTTGCTATATTTTCAACAAAGTGACAAGATTTTATGTGAGATTTCCGAGATTTCTGCGTTTTAACTGGTTTTGAAAACGTTGTTTTGAACATCAAACTAGACTGAAGTTTTCTAGCTTGTACAGATACCAAACATCGAACCCAATATTTGAAGCGATTTCACAGCACTAAAAATACTAGTATTACCACAAAATGACTTCGCTTCTTTGGGGATGTTTTACCTTCTACTTTAATGATGAAGCTGTATTGATCCACGGCAGCTTTATCCAACAAAACTTGTAGCTCGCTCCCTCGGCTCAGATACACATGATGTTCTTTATTTTCACCAGTGCACAAGTTGATCACTGTTTCTGTGTCAAGGTCAAACACATATCCCAGTTCCTCCTTACACTGGCTTATGGTTGCTGATTTGTTGCCATCTCTGTCATAACTGAAGCTAGTCAAAGTCACATTGATGTTTTGGCCTTTTTTAGCTTTAAGTACCCATGGGTATTCAGTCAACCCACAACTAGTTTCTTTAGAAACTAGACTGGAGAGGTACCTTTCTTTTGTGGTCAGAGATAATGGGAAGGGTCTAGTGCAATGCTGGTATGGAGGTGTCATCACTACAACATAAAACATTTATCAGCCTCTTGAGTATCACCAAAATTATTAAATACATGCTTCCTTGCATTTCTCAGATGATTTATTCATATTTGGCATGCATCCATTTCATTGGCAATAGACACAACACTTCATTGTTTCTGTTACAAAAGAATTCCCCTTGAAATGATTCATTTCAGAATGTGTGGAAAAGTTAAATAAAAATGTCAGCTTTCATTTCATTAGTGATGTCAGAATATCACGTTTGTCCGACCTCCACACCAAAAGGATTGGCTGCACCATAAGTTGTGAAATTCTTTTAACCTTACCTAACTAACTCAGACGTTCTGAGTCATTGAACATCCTCTTAGTAACTAGGGGCTGGCTACTAAGAGGTAAGCTTCGAGCTATTTTCTGGCACTTTATAAATCAAGTTTGAAGGAGCAAGACACTTTAGACTGTTATTTGCCTGCCCACCATATCCCAAGTCAATACTCTGTTCATGGTTTCAAGTTTTATCACAACCATGTACGTGTTTTATTATATAATCGATTATTTTAATATCACTGTCCAACTGTGCAACAGTAGCGGATCCAGAGGGGGGTTCAGGGGGTTCGACCCCCCCCCCCCCCCCCCCCCTTGAAAAATAATGTAAAGGGGTTTAACCCAAAGTACAAAATTATTTCTTGAGAGTGGTGTTAAATTTACAGGAAATGTTTTTACCAAAAATAATTTTTTTCCTGCATACCCCCGACCCCCTAGTTATGTTATGTCTGATGTGAACCCCTACCTTACTTAACAGCTGGATCCGCCCCTGTGCAATAACTGTTTTCATCAATTTAAGTAATCATGAATTTCAAACTCGCCTCGGGCTCTGGGTATCATACTAGACACTTATATCTTTACTTTGATGTATCTACTAACGCTTGAATTTACAGCTTACCATTATGTGTGTTATGCACTTTCTTCATAAATTAAAGTAATTGCATGAAATTAAGATGACATTTATTCTGGTTATGAGCCAATCTGGTTATCATTGTTGTATCAATATAAGGATTGCAAAATAATTAGTAGTTATATATACTCTGTCTACCCAAATAAAATTAAATCCGCAGCTTTGGTGTTTCTTCTGGGGGGGTAAGGCCTGAGACTCCTTACAGGTTAGAAACATAAGTAAAGTAAACCTGTCACAACTAAAAATTTATTGAAAGAGAATAAAATTTAAAATGAAATCATCTTCCTTCTTTCCCTGTCTAGCATTACAAACGACAACACATCTGATGGTAAAACTTGGTATTTTTGTTTTATATTTAACTAACCTTTCTGACATCTGTATGAAATCTCCAGGTATCTAGCCAAATCTCTGAGACACTTTCGATTTGAATCCATGTCTTTATTTGGTACTTTAATTGTACATTCCTTTCTACCAGAACACTCCCTGTCTGCTATATCCATTACATCTGCAGCACACCCAAGATGTCCATAGTCATCTTCTAAACAACGACCTATCTTCATACTACCATACATTGCTGTTGTCATAGTGATAACCTCTCCTTTATTACAGGAAGCCATGAAATCTTCTCCTTGACAATACTCCCGTATTATCCCATCTCCTGCAAACAAAGTTTGAGAATTTCTGACACATTTTATAATTATAAATATAAATAATCCAATAAAATGGCATTTAAGAACTTTCATTGAGATATAAAATTTTTAAAAAGCTATGTCTGCCTTTTCTAATAACATATTTTTATGTCTTAATAACAAGGGGAACAAAAATTTATCCTAAAAACTGAAGAATAAGATTATAAAGTTAAGTATCTGAAGAAAGGCCCTGTGACTGGTTATGGTATATTAAGCAGTGACAATACAGATAAAATATTGTTTGTCTCAACCACATCTCTGGTATTGGTGTAAAATATATGAGTGGGAAGGTTATTCTAGCAGTCATTACTACTAATTGTATTTTCCAAATTCTTCTTACTCCATGCCTTTTATATTATCAGGAATAAATGCCACAAATATATTTGGAAAAGGATATGCATTATTCTTAATATTTTATTGATAGTATTACAATTAATGGTTCAAAACCATTTTCAAAACTTTATGCTTCTCTCACAAAATCACATTAAGTTTTAAACATAAAATGTTCATAAAAATATATTTGTTACATTTATTGTTTTATTATAAGTGACATGTGTGTACAATAAACTGTATACAATGTATATTGTTAAAAAAATAAGTTGCAAATGTTACATGTATGAAACATACAACATTATTATTATACAGCATAAATATTACCTTCAGATTGTTGGCTATCCACGAAACACAAATATACCATGCTTAAATAATACATAATATACATTATAGTCTGCCTCATGTTTATATCCATGAAAATTAAGATTTCATTCACACATACAAAACCTCACTAGAATGGAAATATGGCTGTCAGAAACAAAACACGAATGCATTGGAAGCACTGAACACAGAGAAAATGCAATATTGTTCCCCCACTTAATATTCAGATCTCACTATTAGAAAAATATACTCATGGCCAAAAAATAGTAACTATTCCCAGAAAAGAAATTTTTTTTGCAAGTATAAAGTCTGCTAAACCAGCAAAACAGAGTCAAACATAGTCATGTTTTTAACTGACCTTTACTTGTTTTTGTTTAACAGGACTTAAAAAGCTAACCAAAATTTGATTTGATTTAAATTTTTTACTTTTACCACACTGTGGATATTACGTAATTACCCAAGTACTCTAGGAAACCACAACGTGGATATATACATTTATTGTTATACATTTTTTATTATCCATGCAAACATTAACATAAATGTCTATTTTATAACTAGGTCATATACATATATACTTTTGTCTTTGCAAATTACACAGAACACAAATATGAAGAAAACATGTGCTGTCTTAGTACAGTGTATACACATATAATAACTATGAAAATTAATCTAATAACTTCTAAGTACTTAATCTCCACCATGACAACTATAACAAAAAGAATAAAATATTTTGGCTAGTGTAATAACAACATTAAATATCAGAACATCATTAGATCGAGCATGTTACATTTTTGCATTGAATGCTTGTTTTGTATGATATTTAGTTTGTGTATAAGTTAGAACCCAAAACATAAATGTTATGAATATCAAATTTCTGTATTTTGTACCTAAATTATAATTGAAAAGAGTCATATTATTAAAATGCTCCTTAATTTCCAAAAGATTTTTTTTTAAAATTTACTATTTCATTTGCCAAGTAATTCTGATGCATTATTGTAGGTCTGAGGCTCACACACACAAGACTCTCCTCCAGAACTCTGGTGTGATAACAGACAGGGGTTAGTCTGGTTAATGTTTCTAGTCACCATGGTGTTTTGTTGATTGGTTTTGAACAGTGGGAGATAAGTATTCAACAACGAGTTTCTATTTGACGGTCGTTTCAGGGAAGCGGTGTTTATTGTAGAATGAGAAAACTTATATTCCTGTAATCTAAATGGATTAAACACCATGCAAAAGCAACACTAATTATCAAAACATCATTAGATCAGACATGTTCCATTTTTTTGCATTAAAGGCTTGGTTTGTGTTTTATTATCTTTTTTATCAACTTACATACTTGACCTTTGACCTGGAATTGACCTACACCTGGAACCTCGTCAATTGCTTCTATAAGGGTTTTTGATTTTTCTTGACCTTAAGGGGCTGCATTGCGCTAGCTACCCAGGGAGTATATTCATGAGCAATCTGGGAGCAATCTGGCTCCAGGTGTCAAATTTGACATTATCAGGCCATGACAGGTAACAAACCATTTTAGTTGGGCTGCTGGGTCATTATTGCAACCATATACAGGCTGTTCATCATGGGGTTTGAACATTATCCCCATAACAGTGTGTAAAATAACCACTACAGTTAACTTGACCTTGGCACTGACCTCACATCTCTAGTCATTTATTGTACTGCTTCTTACAAACAGCTAGTAAACCCCTTTTAAATCTGCAGTACCTAGTCAGTCATTCACTAGTCGTAATTTATGGCCACCTTAACATCAAAATAGTAAACTATTATCACTCGAATGTCAGTCCAAGTGACCTTTCACCTATCAATCAGAATTTGGGCACTCTGAACTGATTTCAGTACGTGAACCCCGTCGTCATTTGAATTCTGAAAGTCAAAGTAAATATTGGGATTGGAAAATTTGAAGTATTAATTTTATGATCAAGTTTATTTCATTATGTACAATTTTAGTGATTTTAGTGTTTTTTACCAATATGACCAAAGGAAATAAATGCCAAATAACAAAAGGAAAAAAGAGACAGCATCAACCATAGCTTGTATTTCTACTATGAAGGTCAGGAAATCTGTTAACGCTAACAACTTGGGATCGTTTACACAGGATCAACAGTCTTCTACAAGCATTGGTAAGCAGCTTAATTCTTCGGGCAACAACCCCTCAAGCGTTGAACCAACTAATGGTGCAATTATGGCCATCCCCACAGACATTGTTGAATCTAACAGATCTTTGGCAGGCCAAACAGAAAAGCTGGAGACGCAGGGGTCAACCACGTCATTTCCAATTGGACCCAGGTCCCACTGTTACAACCTAACACAAAACTCAACAACCTACATCACAACAAGCCCTGCTCCTGGCCCATCAGACAGAATCTCAGGATCAGCTTCCATTTATCCATGTTTCATGCAGGCTACAACCTGAAATTACCAGACCTTGCCATTCGATAAGCAATCCAGATCAGACAGCTAGCAGTGCACCTCCGGTTCCAAACCACCAAAACACTACCCACAGAGATGGGCATAGTGATGTAATCATGTCAGATTCTGTAGCAGAAATCATGGCAAGGTATGAAGAGGCCAGGACTCTTGCATCCAAAGGTAAAGCCAGTTAAGCCAGTCGTTCAGGCCACTACAACACAGTTGATGTTTTCTCTTATGAACCTTGAGTGGCTCTTGCCCAATGAAGGCTTTCATGGGGGCCCGGGGAAAAGGCAAATGACCTATGATGAACTTTCGTTACCCCAGTGAGTGGTGAACAGTTGTTTAACATTTATAATATATGTGATCATACACTGGTTTGTCAGGCTCTGCGTCAAGTGATTCAGTCAGTAATGGAAGTCAAGCATCAAACAAGTGGCCAAGTTGTTATTACGACAAAGGCTCATGTTCACATGAATCTCACCATGGTCAATTCGCCACATCTGCAGTTACTGTGCCATATCTGGTTGCACAAAGTTAAGTGTAACTTAAAATTAATAAGAAGACAAGACAAATCTGCAACTGTAGCCACATAGGGGCCTGGCCAACCACCTGACTTCTGTGTAACCATGGACACAGTAAGGACATTCTTGCTGCCCTCAACTCAGTCAGTACGAGATTAACTGACATAGAAAACAGGATTTCCAGGACAGAAGATACACTTCACCACACTCTGCGAATCCCTACCAGACCCACACACTACACCCAGAAGAGGACGACAAGACAGCAGCTTGGAAGAAAATGCTCTGATACCACCCATCACATTACTAAAGGGTAACGGAAGCTACAGTATCAAGTAAATGACATGATCCAGGAACTAGGCTTATTATCTGAAAAAGGTAAATATAGGTCTCAGCGAGGGGTGTGGACACTGTATAAGCTTCTAATCTGGTCTCCAGTCAAAAAAGGTATTGACTGGCTCAAGTAAAAATACAGTATCCTATGATAATTTGATACTTTTTTGATGGATTTCAGGGTTCAGTGCAATTATTATCAGCGAAGAAACAAATGTAAAAGTCAAAGATTTAATGCTTGAGTATCTGAGCGACATGATGAATGACTTGCAAGAATTTTGCCAGGCCTCAGTAAAATGGGCCTATGCAGTCTTGTCATGACGAATGGAGGAAAGTAAGGTCACATTGAGCCAAACTGTAAAAAAATGATTGTATCAGAAGATCTCGTGCCCAAAATATAGGGCACGGCCACGTAGGGGCCTGCTGTGGCAGTTGACACTACTGGTTTCTACTTGACGCTATTCTAATACTGGGGACTATCTTCACTGAGTTAAAATTGTTTACTACCAATAGCCAATGGCATTCATGCGTCATATTCTTTAATTAATACTGTCTGGGGTTTGTCACTTCGAAATTTGCAAGCAAACAGTGCACATGATATTTAATTTCCCTCCATCCCACCACTAACCAAAAGTGAAAAATAAAAAGTTTAAGGATATAGGCATACTTTAGGATATTTGGCGACCGTATTTATGTTGACAAAGTTTATTATGTATTTTCTTGCTAAGATGTCTGGCTGTATAATGTATTTTGTATTGTTTCCATTGAACTGTAACACTCTCGCCTCCCACCTCTGCGGCCGGGGTTCGATCCCCGTCATGGCCGTAAGTGGGAAAGCTGGTAGTTGCTTGCCGTTGGTCGGCAGTTTACAGTACAGAACCCTAGCGAACTATATGTACTGGTTTCCTCTGCCCTTCCAACTACCCGTCGTGATATGACCTGTACAGTGTTGAAAGCGACGTAAAACCCCAAATAAAAAAATCCATTGAACTGTGCCCGGTATCACTGGCCAGAGAGTCTTCAGACTTTTAGTCTGATGCCTGCGCAGTTGGCTGGGCATAGGCGTCCGTCTGTGTTAGGGTTTGTAACCTTCTATGGTATGTGCTGTGCTGTAAACCCTTGGAATGGGTATATGTAGTTTATATTGATCTTTGGTAGTAATTTTATATGTAACCTATATGGTATTTTATATGTAACCTATATATGGTATTCTAATTTGATTTTGTCAATTGAATGTTGTTATTCTGTGAGCCTTATCACGTTAATATGCTTGCTATTTCATGTTATATATATGGGGCTTTTAAATTCATTATATGAATTTCAAACCTGTGTAACTTTTAATAATTTAATGGTCTGTTAGAGGTATATATGTTTATATTTTACTAACATGTGAATAAATGGCCTCAAACCTTGATCCTTTCCTTTGTCATGTGTCACTGCTTGCTTTATTTACAGCTAAGGTCATATGACTTATCTTACTTGGCAACTGAGTTACTCAGTCTCAGATCTAAACTGCCAAAATAGAATTCTGAAAATCCCCAGCCATGTAAGTTCTACCAAAATAACACTTGTCCCCAAAAGACTGACCATAGGACAGGAGGTTATATCTGCAAGCATATCTGTGACATATGTGCTTGGTATAGTACACGCTTTAATCATCTGGCAACTGAGGGTAGGAGTATTTATTTATTTATTTGGGTTTTACGTCGCTTTCAACACTGTACAGGTCTTATCACGACGGGTAGTTGGAAGGGCAGAGGAAACCAGTACATAGAGTTCGCTAGGGTTGTGTACTGTAAACTGCCGACCAACGGCAAGCAACTACCAGCTTTCCCACTTAAGGCCGTCACGGGTAGTGAACCCCGGCCTCAGAGGTGGGAGGCGAGAGTGTTACCACTCTGCCACCGTGGCCCCCAAGTGTAGGAGTATGAAAAAATCTACTAATAGACTTGAAAAAAAACGAGGTGGGCACTGTCAAAGAGCCGTACAAAGTGTCAAACCAAGTAAGGCACTTGTTGACAGTAAACTGATTTCACAAGTAATAGCAAAATTAAGCCCTAATTAAAAAATTTTCTTCTTTGAAATATTAAGTACAAATTGGAGGCTTTTTGGCATTACCAGAAAACGTATCATATGCTGAAATAAGCAGTCCTTGGGTCTGCACAGGCCCTCCTCAAATTCTCACTCCACTGACAAAAACAACAAAGGAAGTGATGACCCCACTAGTACCCAGTTCCATGCTTGAACTCAGCCAATTCCTATAAATAAAAATTAAAGGAAATTGAGTCCCTCAATCCAAATAATTCGAATATCCTTCCAAAAATGTAAAAAAAATCTGCATTCAAAACTTTACAGTTAAAAACCCCACACACAGTCCAGTTCAGGTGAGTTCTCAAACTCTCACATTGAAATGTAAAAATTGCTTCGCACCTTCAATGAAATAATCATTATGATTACTCTGGCGATACTCATGTGTTTGCAAAAAAAACCAGAGTCAATGTGACATGATCTTCAAAACAGACCAATCAAAGTTACCTTGTGCACACACTTGCTCAGCACAAAAATACAATAAGATCCATTGATGTGTGAGATTACTGATAAATATGCTTGAACTGTCAGGTTTCTCAAAGCCAAAAACTACAACCCTACACTCCGAAAGTGTAAAATTCTTTAAGCACGGGTTGACAAAATAAGTTTAGGTTTGGCTTTATACCATTAGGTGAATTGGTTTTACCAGAAAAGGTCCAAATAAGCACTTCAAAATTGGAAGAATGAAATATGACAAAGCCATGATTAGTAATAAACTTTTTAAAGTCAACCCTGAAAACTATTATCGATATAGAATTGCTCAAAGCCATAATTAGGACCTGTAATTTTATGTATATGGGCTTCATGTTCAAAGCATTACACTTATACTTTCACATTCGAGACACGATTAGGAGCAGATTCCTGACAGTGGAACAGCCTCTTAAAATTTATAAAATCGATAAAAGCATAAAATACATAGAAAACACATACCTCCTATATTTTAAACAATCACAGTCTACTCCATTTTATTCAGCAATGCAACACTAGCCTTTCAACACCGTCTTCACTAATAATTACTACCACTACTTTGGGGCTTGGGGTCCTTCTTTCCTCATAAAGATCATTTTTCCCCCTTAATGAAATCTAAGCTTAAACTCAACAACTGTATATCTGAAATATAAACCTTAAAATTCCATTAATTTTAAGTTAAAGGATAAGACTGAATGCTTAAGTGCAATCTTAAAGCTATAAGATTACTAATCTCAGTTTAAGGTAAGCTTAATGTAAACAAATATTACTCTAAGTTAAAAGTATCTACAGTTGAGGCAGTATTTTAAGTGCATTTTAACCACGTTTTTTTATCACAAGTGTATTTTGTTCAGCACATTTTTGGAAGGTATTGGGGACAATGGGAGGTGCACGTTACTGCTCAACTTGTAAAGTGACTCATGAAGGGACAACAGGAATGTTTGCTTTCTACTCAAACTGATGGCGTCAGTGACACCTCTGAAACTCCTCCCATCAACTCAGACCAACAAATCTCATCAGATCAAGCCCTAGCCACTGCCAGTCAAGTTATGATTAGGGACGACTCTCAAAGCACATCTCAGCCAGTTGTAAACCAGTCCAGTAGCCAGGACCCAATCTTAGCCGAACTTCTCAAAATGTCACAAAGATTTGGACACCTGGAAGAACAGGCAGCCAAAGATAGGCAGGTTTTGATGGGTCTGGTCTCAGAATTTGGCAAACAAGGGCAACCAGTGCAACGACTAATTAATCAAACCCAAGCCACCTCCCAGGTCAGTCCAGTAGAACAGAACCACAATTCCAATTCGGCCAATCACAGTGTTCAGGACCTACTCTATTCGGCAGGAGCCGACAGAGACACGATAAATGTCAGAACCAATTCTGAAGGGAATGTTATTCATAACAAACAGATTTACAACACATCAAATCACACAAGTTCTGTAGGTTCTTTGTTCTCAACACCAATGCAAGGCGTCAACCTTGGAGTCACTAATCACAGTGGTACCAGTTCACAAAGTGTCACACAGCAAGATCCCAGTGTTCAGTGTTCAGCTAATTACATATCTCAACAAAAAACATGGCTGTTTCCACACACACGACTAGCTGGTAACAAAGTCTACACAACAACACCCACACAACAGGCACGACAATCAGGCTTCATATGGTGCTCAAAATAATGTGTCGCATTGTTTGTACTCCGCTTCTCAGGTCACAGGAGCCAACCATAGATGTCAGGGGGCGTCAAACTCTCAGGCAACCTATAACACATCTACACAGCTACCAGGCAGTCAACAGGGAGCGTCACAGGTACCCATAGGTGAACACTGTGTCATTCCTTCAATGCAAGCTCTCAGAAATGCCGCAGATACAGATCAACGGGTGAATCACAGGTATCAAGAACTGGAGCAGGCCACTACATTCAATGAAGCAGGTAATCTAGAACTATTGTTTGACACCTTACAGAAAAGAGTGCAAAACAGGAGAAGTTAAAGGTCAAATGGCCTCAAGATTTAGCATTCATAGACACACACAGACGTCGACCATCTTATGAACAATTAACTGCAATGCAATGGCTTCTAGGTTTCTTATGTATTAGAGAGGAGGAAAAAGATCCCCTTGTCAAAGATCACATGATACAGTATCTAACAGAACTCATTCAGGATGCATGTGATTTTTCCTGGGAAGCCGCCAAAGGCACACATTCTGTCCTTCTCCACAAAATGGCTGACGGGGTGGTGGACTGGTCAAATATTACAGAAATTCATAAAATTAGGCAAAGATATGCACAGACCAATTCTGTGCAACATGTGCAAGATAGACAAAAAATAAGTAAAACAGCCCCATGTATTCAGTTTAACAAGGGCCAGTGTTCAGGCCAGGGGATCATGAGTGGAAAATTTTGCTACTCAACATATTTGTCAGTATTGTTTTGCAACTTATCAGAAAACCGAGTCTCACCCTAAGAAAGACTGCTGGAAAGCAGCCAGGGAACAACCAAAAAACTAGTCAAAACTGTCAAATCTGTCTCAGTGGCCACTAGGGTGTATTATAATTCAAAGTTTAGCAACATTTCAATTTCAATAAAAATGTTGTACAAAGCCAATGTAAACACAAATCTGATAGCAGTCTGCTTAGTGTGAGATCTCGTGTATTTGTAAATAGCAAATGTAAACATAATGGTGTGGAAAGTGATTGTAACAATGAGTATATTACTGCAGTAGATAAAAACACAGTCAAAGAACACGTAAGAAAACCTACTGTACCACCCACAACAAAAAATGAGGCAAATCGCTTGTGTGGAAACGACAGGAATTAGGACTGTCATGTATGACGCAAGTAATAATCAATATCAACAACACAGAGGTGCTGTGGCAGTCAAGGTATGTAACCGCTTCGAGCCATTGTTGTCAGTGACGACGCATTTGTTGACACTAATGCAGGTGTTTCCAATGTCTCGATCAATGATGCTAATGGCAAGAGTGTTACAAAAACTCAAAAGTCAGATATTAGAACAAGCAATGTAAGTGAATCTACAGATTACACTGGCACGACTGCCATCCTTAAACAGGTAGAAACAGGCAAAGGCAATGTCTGTATGAGAAGAGTAGAGGTAGAAAAAATAGAAACAAGTGTTTAGACTTGAAAAAATGCATAAATCAGCAAAGCACAGTCTTTGGCTTTCTACCCATCACCAATCTCAAGCGAACCAAATTAAATGCAAGTTCAAGACCCAATTATGTCCTCACATCTAAAAAACTTTGATCCTATATGTATTCATGCGCAGGTCAGAGAAACCGGCAAGTACAATTTTGAAGAGACTAAGATACAGTTACCCTCAAAAATAAATTTTGACTTGTTAGAACAGCTGAGTTCCGAATACTGGGATTACCAGTTAAAGTTATTTCTCAAATTTGGCTTTCCACTCGACTTCCCTAGAGATAAAGAAAGTCAGCTACTAACAACGGACACCAGTCATGCTTCAGCTAGGGATCATCCTGAACATATTGACGCATAGAGCAGAGATGAAGCATAATGCCATCAAAGGCCCCTATAAAGACCCCCATTATGGGGAAAATACCCATGTGTCCCCATTGATGTCTCGTGAAAAGACAGATAGTGACAATAGGCGAATCATCATAGACCTAAGCTGGCCTCAACAAGCTTCCATAAACCACTTTACAATCGCTAATCAGTGTATCAGCACAGCTTACAAATTGCAATATCCCACCATAGATAATATCACTGCCAAACTTAGAGATCTAGGTTCTGAAGCACTTATCTACAAGATTGATTTATCCAGGGCCTTTTGGCAACTTCCCATTGATCCTCATGATTACAACCTGTTATGCCTTAAGTGGAATGAGGGCTATTACTCGGATTTATTGTGTATGGCGTGCACTAGACTTTCTGACTTCTTCAGGTACCTCATGCACAAAAATGGGGTTGGAAAAGGCCAAAATCTTTTTGCTAGTTTCAAATTTTTACTCAATACACTCGAGAAATTGGGTTTTCTCATAAGTAAGTCAAAGTTAGCCGTTCCCAACAGCACTTGCAACTGTTTAGGGGTCATAGTCAACACCAAAAGTGCTACTTTATCTGTACCAGCTAGGAAATTGAAATTATTAAAAAATGTAGTAAAGCCAGCAATCAAACAAAAATCACCAAGCAAGAACTGCAGTCACTATTAGGCTCATTGATGTTTATCCACAAGTGTGTGAAACCAACTCGCTATTTTGTAAATAGACTTCCAGAAGCTTTGAGAAACTCACAGAATAAACATATAAAAGTCACAACAGATATGCGTAAAGACATAGCTTGGTTTATAGAGTTCTTGCCTGTATTCAACGGCGCAGCCTCATATGATGATGAATTAGTAGAATTTTCAGAAACTCTTGAAATTGACGCTTGCTCGATGCATATAGGGGGGTATGGAACAACGCAGTGTACTCGGTCCCTCTACCAGACAATATCAGAGACAATCCCAACCTCAGCATAACACACTACGAAATGATAAATATACTGGTGGCCTTGCGCATATGGGGCTCAGCATGGGCTCACAAGAAAATATTGCTCAGATCCGACAACATGGCAGTAGTCACCATTACCAGATCAAGCTACACAAAAGATGCTCTGTTAGCCTCCTATATCCGAAACATTTGATTGTCAACTGCCACTTATGATATACAACTTAATGTTATTCATATACCAGGAAAAGACAACAAAGTAGCAGACCTGTTGTCCAGGTGGGACAACAGTCAACACAGCCCCTCAGCAGTTAGGTGCACTCATAAGTGATACTATTTGATCAGAAACATTTTCATGTATACACGAATATTTAATTTAACATTCATATTTAATGGAGTTATTTTTCTCCATTTCTATTGTAGATGAACACATTCTTCCAGAGCCTTGGCTATTAGGGTCAACCAGAGGTTGCATCAAGCTTACAAACCCAAAACCTGGAGTACCTACCAAAGCATGTTCCTTCTATACATGGCATTCTGTGATTCTGACCCCTTCAGTCCTCAGGTTTTCACAATTTTGGCTTTCTTGAATTTTTGTCTTTTAATAATCTCAAACCTACCTCCATTTCGAATTACACATCTGCCATCAGATCTCAATTCACCGGGTTTAACTTAGATACTCAAGTTCTCTTCCATCCAAAAATCAAACACATGTTACGCGCTCTTGAATTTTCTGATCATTCTGCTCCCATCCACAAAGCCATTTTCGACATACCCACTCTCATCAAAATTATTGAAACTTGTCTCCTTTTACCTTTCCCCTTCCCTTTAGAGTCCTATTTTAACTAGCTTTTTTGTTTTTTTTACGTATTTCCAATCTAGTTCCACCTTCCAAAGCCTCTTTTGACATTACTAAACACCTTTGCAGAGGACACATTTTATTTCAAAATTCACATGTCATTGTACTGATAAAATGGTCAAAAACCCTCCAAGCCTCCACCAAAGGCACTTTCATCAGCATTCCTGCTCTAGGATCCTCATAATTATGTCCAGTTACTGCTCTTAAGGCCTGGCTAAAAGTTTTCCCCTCTGCTCCCAATAGTCCACTGTTTTTGTTGCCCTCTGGTTCCCTCACTCAGTCTCAAGTTCGAACCACCTAGCAAAAATCATCACACACCTCCAGCTAGATCCCCTATCATATAATTTCCCACACATTTTCAGATCGGGAGCTACCCTAGCCTTTAATTCGGATGTCAATATACAAAAAATTAAACGCTATGGTACCTGGTCTAGTGACGCAGTGAACACTTACATTATTGAAGATCCACTTCATGCCTCAGGAGTTGCACAATCCTTCCAATGACTACTGACTACTTAACTACTGTACTGTTGGGCCTTGGTGCCTTCTTAAATGTGTGTGACATTCAGATATACAGTAGATCAAATAACCTAGAGCAAAGAAAGGTTAACATAACAACAGCTTGAAGTTCCTCCACCAAGAGTGGTTAGATTGTATATATCACGTTATATATGGCAAGTGTATATTTATGCAGTACTATCTTGATTTGAAGGTGGTTAACCCACATGTAACATGATCTGGCTCCACCTAAGTCATTACAAGTAGTGACAACTGCCAGCTTTTTAAAGTGATACTGTATATAGTAATATCTTGATTTAAGGGCGGTGAACCCATATGTAAAATGGCCTGGCTCCACCTGAGTCAGTGCAAGTGGTCATAACTGCCAAAGTTGGCAGCTGTTTAAATGTATTTTCACATTTACAATCTTAATGGTTTGTAGTTGTATAACAAGCTCACACAGCCACTGTATTATTAAATACAACACTCTATATATTTGGTTATTTGAAAAAGGAAGCAGTATTTTAGTTGTTCCTTAATTTACATTATTTTGACAGTAATTTTGAAAGAAGTTTGTCTTAATTATATTTGTCTGGGCATCGCCCAGGTCTACAAGTTAAAGTACATGAAATAATCAGTGAAGTAGTTTTAGTTGTTTAGTCAGTAGTTTTAACTTAGCAACATATATGTACTAACAAGTGTAATTTTAAGAATAAAAAATTTGTATTTTTCCGCAATTGCGGGTTTACGGAGTTCCCACACTATCTCAGCTTGTCATCTCTCTTTATCTTTTGGTCACCTTTTGGACTGTATATATTCTCATTCTGTCTTTCATTCTTGGTCTTGAGGTAATGTTGAACACTCATTGATCATGCTGAGTGCAGACATCTGTTGACAAAAATTCAACCTGTTCCAACCAACTTTACTGGTTAATGTTCCTGTATTCCTGTACTCATGATTTATCGTTTTAGTCATAAATGCCTCACAGCCAATAGTTTGGGTTCAATCACTAACACTTACACCCATCTTCTGCATTTATAAGTATAAGAAAGAAATTGACTATTTGCAATACTTTTGAAGATATATCACATATTCATTTTTTAATTTTGCTGCAAATAAGAATATAGTTATTACTAGCTTAGCTATTGCAACAGATGCTCCAAATTATGTACCGTCTTTTAGCCAAGGTTAAAGTACCTGAACAACATATTTTCCCTAAATACTCTAAATGCAGTAGTTTCTGAGTTAAAAGTAATTTACTCAACACATGCTCATTTTAGCTTTTGCTCACCTATGCAAAGAATTACAGCTCTGCAACTTCATTCTATTAAAACTTACCCCAACACAAGTGAATAACACATTAAAAGAAAGTCACAATATGCAATACTTTCGAAGAAACTTGACATGTTCTGATTTTTTTAAATTTTGCTACAAATCAGAAAATACCTATTACTTGCTCAGCCTATGCAACAACGCTCCAAGCTATGTACCATCTTATCGCTAAATTTCAAGGACCTAAACAACATATTTAACAGAAATACTCTAAATGCAATAGTTTCAGAATTGTAAGTCATTTACTCAAAGTAGCTAAAATGGTCATAGCTATGTGCAAATGCTAACAATTTTGATGGAATTCGGCCGTGCTCTATTCTGACCAATAACAGTGTTATACGAAAAAAAACATGCTTACAAACATACATACAAACATACAAATGAATTTGCTATAGAAAGATATAGGTCCTGAGATTTTTGAGCCCCCCTTTCGTTTCGCTGGCTCTAGATTATCTCTGGCTTGGTCATCCCTAGACTTACTAGCGCTGGATTGTATCTGACCCCTTCTTTGGCCCTGACCTCTGGAGATGTCCCACCCATGAGAGTTCTAATGCTAGATATAGGCCATTGTGACCTTTGGGATAGGCTCTTGAATTGCCAAACTTTTCTGAAGGAAGATTAACATTATACTATCGTGTTTATGTATCTGTGTTCTGAATGTATCTGTGTTCTCACGTTTTATGCCACTTTTAGTATATTGTCATGGTGGCTTTTAAAATATCATTCCTTTGCATTTTAAAACTGCTCTGCTTCTACAGTACTAACATGTAAATAAAAAATGCCAAACTTGTGTTTTCAATGTCTTCTTACATGGGAGATTACAAAATGCTACATATGCTTCTGTTGGAGAGATTTGTATAACTAGATCGCTATGGCCTCAACACTGACCTTGGCCAACACCCCTGTGACCTGTGACATTAGCTGACCTCTTGACCCAGGGTCACCGACTGGCAAAGACATTTGACATGTTCTAATTTTAAAGTGTTGCTACAAACCAGAAAATAGCTATTACTCGCTTAGCTAATGCAGCAGAGCTCTAAACTATGTACCATCTTATAGGTAAAGATAAAGTAACTGAATAACATGTTTAGCAGAAATACTCTAAATGCAACACTTTCCAAGTTGTAGGTCATTTACTCAGAGTAGCTAAAATAGTCATAGCTATCTGAAAATGCTATCAATTTTGTTGCAATTCTGTCCTTCTCTATTCTGACCAATGGCAACGTTATAGAAAAAAAAGAAAATCCTAGCTTCAAAATTGTGACCTAGAATGTGCTAACAAAAAAAACATACAAACATACAAATTGACTGACCAACATACTCTGCAATCGCAAGATTTTAAAGTAATAATATTCCTAATTAAAATAAAGTGATATTTTCCCAAGGGAAAATTTTTCATATGGTCTTCGTATAATAATCCAAGGGAAATCGATGCATGGTGTCAGTTCCGTTTATGCTTCAACGTTTGTTTACAAAACACCCACAAATGGTCTATGTACATACTATATCTTATCCTATTGGCGGAATTACAAATACAGTATAAGTTCAACTTTTCACCAAGAATAAATTGAAGCGATTTCAGCTTTTCAGCTTGGATAATAAAAATTAATTCCTATTAAAATTTCAAATCTGTCGTAATATCTTAGGCAGCAACTAGCTCTTAGTTAAATATAATTATCCAGAATAAACAAATAATCAGTGAAAGCTTTGTCTGACCAAAATTTTCATCTTATACAGTGTGTAAGCGCAGTGATGCCTTATACTTTATGTAAGTGAGATTCTACCAATATATTTACTTCCTGAACACACATGTAAATGTACTAATAGTTCAGGAGAAATATTTGTAGGATATAATAAGTTTCTACTGCTTTAAATATCTTGGATATAGCAAACATGTTTCCCTCTCTGTTCGTTGTGTTTACTTTGTTGCCCAGCATTCTGTCTCAATATACAAACAACAAACTAGATGATACACAACTTCTGGTGAAATCTTTACAGGAAGAGATACGTCTTCTTAAAAACAATCTTAGAGGTAAGTGGACTCGGTTTAAACCATCTCATCACAAATGATCAATAATATTAATATATCTAATTTGCTGGTTGTTGCTTGTCACAACAGTTCAGTCCAACAGGGGATTATGGTTCAATAAAGTGTCAATAATTTTTCTTGTGTCAACATCTTGCACACTGCATTTATTATTCCTGTCACCTCTTCCCGCCTTTTTATCCTGATATTGGCTTCATCCTAGAATTGCTTCACTTTAATTTTGAGGTTGGTGGTGTAAAAAGGTTTTGGATTTTATAGTCTTAGTTTACATTTATTTTAACAGTAACTGTCTAATGATGCTTGGTACAGGATATTCTACTATGGCAAGTTGTTCAAGGTGTGGCATCAGACATGCTAGACCAGTTGGGATAAGATGTAGAAGATCGTTAAACGTCAGTGCCCCTGCATTCAGGGAAGAGCAGAGTTTGGATGAGGATTCGAACCCCAATGGTACACAGACAGAGGCCGGAGGTGCGTGAAAAGGTACAGACTCAGGCTTAGGTAGTAGTTCACAAACATCGCAAGCTAAAAACAAACTGGACTTGATCTTAACAAAGATTCAGTCTCTTGAGAAGAAAAACCAGGAGCTGGAGGAACAGTTTGCTACACAACATAAGGCAAGTGTCTCATCACGATTTCACAGTTCTCCCAAGTGTTCACACCACTCCTCGGGTGGGGTGGTTCCAAGGCAAGGAAGAAGAGTGGCTCTCATCAAAAACCACTATCTCAACTAGGTGACAATGCTACACAGTTATCTGACGGTGACACTACAGATACACACCCATCTCTTCGGTTTCTAAATTAGTATGAACGTACACAAAGATAGGTGCAGAAGCAGTTAGAAAGGTTACAAGGACTGCCTGGAAGTTCAAGCAAACGCACAGGTAAATCTTATAAATCAGGCCTTCACAGATCAGAAGATAATGAAGCTAAAATTCAAATTGCATGGCCCCATCATCATTGCTTTCCAGGACAAGGAGGTAACTTGCTCGAGTATAAGGCTCTATCACCCTTACAATTTATGGAAAATCTACAGAGTCTGCTAAGGAAGTGACAAAGAACAATTGAATGGATAAACATACAAAAAGAACTATAAATAATAGACTTTTACAAACAAAATTTGGTAACTATAGTGTTACTGTTGACAATTTGACTTGTGAAAGCAGTTGTTTGTCCAATTTATATCTGGACTTTCAGAATAGTGTGAACAGTGATTTTAGTGTGTTGGGTTATTCGAGTTCAGACTTTATAACAATTAGTAGTTTGCAAGTCACGTTGGAGGGCTGTCAAGGTATCAATGATACTGTTCCTTCAGTTGACACTTTTAGCAATAATTCAATCAATGGTAGTGCCTGTGGAACCACTAATGTTGATCCTAATATTGCATTATTATTCACAGTCAATGTTGGTTAATCAATTATGTAATTGTGGCATTCAAGGCATGCCATGATGTTTTGTACCTAATCATGTGAAAGAAAAGCTTGTTTATTCAGTTGGAAATAGTACAGAGTTTGGGTTTACCAGTCATGTCAACCCCCCAACCATTGTTTTTGCCACCACAAGTTATTGAAAGTGTCAACTTACCAGAATGGACGTTTTTGGCGCATGAAAAGGCTATTCAGTACAATTGTCCTCATTAAAGGGGTGCCAGAATAAAAGTCCCTACTGAACTTAAGATTAATTTTTTGAATTTCCAGGGGTTCCTATCAATCCTAATAAGGTTGTTCCCTCTCTTCAGTCCTTACCTGCATGGGTATAGAAATTGATGTCAATGCGCAACGTCTACAAATTCCTTAGGAAAACATTCTCCAAATTTTAGATATTTGTAGACTATATTCAGATAAAAAAATTGATGAAAAAGCAACTCCAAAGTTTACTTGGTAAACTTCTGTATATCCACGGATGCGTATCACCTGCATGTGTCTTTGTCAATAGACTATTGAATACACTCAGGCGAGCTGCAGGTCATGTCAAGGTTGACTTAGAAATGGACTTGAACTGGTTCATATGTTTCTTACAGCAATTTAATGGCATAATTATGTTTTATCAGGCTGAACCAAGCATAAATATTTTTGTGGATGCAAGTTTGTTAGGTATGATGGCATGTTGGCATAATAATGTGTATGCCATATCAAGACACATTTACGCCACTCTGGGTCTTAACATCACACAGTTGGAAATGTTTTGATAGCATTAAGAACGTTTGCAGATGGTTGGCAACACAAAAGGGTCACATTCCATATTGACAATGAAGCAGTGGTGTTTGCTTTAAACAAAAGTTGGATCCGAGATCAGTTCATGCAGGCAGTATCCAGGTCAATCTGGTTAATGGCAACAGCCAAAGACATTAAACTTGCATATCAGCATGTGCCAGGAAGTAGCAATGGTGGGGCATATTCTTTATGAAGAGCATTTGAACGTAGTTTTACAAAACTTGAAAGTTTTAAAAATTGTAATTGTTGGCTGGTCAATGGCCAATCCTGCTGTCCAAATTTGTTTATATAATTTCAGGTATACTGACAGGTGTTTTGGTGTCCCAAGCACATGAAAGACTCAGCAAAGCCTTACGTCCATGCAAAGCAGCAGCATACATGGCCAAGTTCAAACTTTTTCTGGCTTTTATCAATTGGTATCAATTTTAAATTGATGATTTGGACAGTATATTGGCTTTTTTGGAGTTTTTGGCACATAATGGGTCCTAAGCTCCTCTCACTAGCTATATTTCGGCTTTGCATCATTTTATCAAAATGCATGATTTGGATGAACAATCTCTAGTTCATAGAAAAGTCCACCTCATTATCAAGGTAGTTGCCATCAACTCAGTTTACAAACTGCCATCAATCCTGCCCCTTCTTCAACCCTTTGTTTACCATTCATTTCTCCTCTCCTCCATCTCTAGTCAAAGCCCTCATGGTCAGTTCTACATTGTCCAGGTTATTAACAAAAATTGGTTTGAATCCAGCCTATTATGGCTTCCATGCATTCAGAAGATCTGCCATTTCATGGGCAGCAAACAATGATGTCCCACTACAGAACTTGAACGCCCATGGCAGCTGGTCCTCTTTAGCCATCAACACATATCTCAAATATACACCGAAAGCTCCCTCTACTGTGGGATCTACATTTAGAAAATTACTCACTACATAGTTGGGTTTGGTCCTTTTACGTCTCACTATGTTGTAATTAACATGCTAATTATATTTGTAGAATTTTAGATGTCTTGTGTAAAATAAAAGGCTTATCCCAAGCCATGTATTTATATTAAACTAGTTTGTCTCCCCTGTTGGACTGTGCTGGTTGTTGCTTGTCACAACGGTTCAGTCCAACAGGGGATTAAGGTTCAATAAAGTGTCAATAATTATTCTTGTGTCAACATCTTGCACACTGCATTAATTATCCCTGTCTCGCCTTTTTATCCTGGCTTAGTATTTATATTAAACTAATTTGTCTTCCCTGTTGGTCTGCTTTCAGGAATATGTGTGGAATCTATGAGCAAGTTTGTCTTTGTATGTTAAACTTGTCCGCTTGGAATTATTCTGGAGAACACAAAATTAACTATTCTGAGTAAGCCACAGAACTAGTTGGTAGATTCTGAATTTCAAGATGGCGGCGTTGTTGAGTTTGCAGGGTTATAGAATAATTCTTGCATCCCATGTTTATAACTATACAAACGAAGAAAAACATTTTGGAGCGATTCTCTGTCCTTTTAAATCCCAGGTTTGGCAATGTGCAGAGTTTGGGCTGGCATTTGGGTGCCAGCGAGATCATTGCCTGGGGAAGGTGACCAGGTTCCAAAATTACCATATAGTTTTAGTACCACACATATGCTTTGTTTGGCAACCTGTGATTGGTCCATTCCTTTCTATGGTAAAATTGAACCCTTAATTCTGCCATTACACCCGCAGACACTCAAGGGGACACATGTCAAAATATTCAGCTGCACTTTGCACTTTACAACCACGTGTTTTTAGTTTTTTAGTTTACATTTTAAGTTTTTAGTCTTCTTTACCCACTGCTGTTTTTATTGAGATATATGATTTGAGTTAGCTATGTCACAGAAGTACAACCTTAGGTCTGGCAAGAGGGAGGCAGTGCTACCTGTCCAAATTCAGTTATGTGATGACCAGGACTTTGTATCCCAGATGCTGGGCGGTAGCCACCCTACCCTGAATCTGAGTCTGGCAGTGATCTTGAATGTTAGGATCTGATTAATACATCCGATAATGATCATGATGATGCAAATGAGCATAGATCTTATGATAGATTTTCGGTTGAAAATGTTAAGTCGGACAGTACAGAAACTGACACTGCTCAGCAGTTAGTTAATCAGACAATCTTGCAACAACTAGAAAAAATTAGTGCTAGGCTCGATACGTTAGAGAAAAACAATTGCAAAAAAACCGGTTGACCAATCAAAAATAAAAAAAACAAAGTTTCAAAAGAGTAATTCTTCAGGCATGGCTAGTACTCTGGGTACTGCCAGTCCTAGGTCATTAAATAACACATCTCAGATGGCCAGTGGCCATGTACAGCAGGCTAAAGTTCCAGTCAGACACTCCCAGACACCCAGGACGGTGGCCCAAGTCTGATCTGACAGTAGAGTCCCTAGTTTGCAGGAAATAAAATGTGATCCAACCATTCTAGTACAAGTAAACCAGCGCTTACGAGAGCTGGCAGAAATATCCCAAACAGGTACTTCAAATAAAGTTAAATCTCAACGAGGTGGCCAGGTTGAAGTCCTGGTTCGAAACCGAGTCAAGTGGCCCCATGAGTTTGTGTTGGCGGGTTCTATTAAAGAACGTATTTCATACAACCAGCTCACCATAACCCAATGGATGGATGGCTATTGCCGCACCATGACAGAAGAAAATGATCAAAATTTAAGAAGTCATATGTTGAATTACTTAATTGACCTTTTGGATGATGCACAAGATTTCTCATAGACTGCGGCAAAGGCCAGCCATGCTGTGCTCCTCTGTCGTATGGAGCAAGGTGAGGTGTCAGGCTATGACCAAGTTGACCGTATTAGAAGGGCAAATGCCCAAAATCATGTGGTAGGTAACACATTTCCTGGCTGGACCCAATAATGCCAAAAAGAACACAATCAAACCCAGTAGAACAATGCCTCGCCAATTTTTTAATCAAGGGATATGTTCTCATAGTGCCACATATGAAACAAAAGGCGTGTTGTACATGTATGTTCTTTTTGTTTCACCTCTGCCAATAAAACTTTTTCACATACTGAATCAGAATATAGAAACAAAAAGAAAAAATGCTTCAAAAAACAAGGAAATCAGGGCATGAGTCATTTTGGTACCCATGCCCATAGATCTAGACAAGTTTTTACCTCTAGTAAGAAAGAATGTGATCTGAGACTCGAACTGGCGGCTTCTAAAGCCACCTGGTCCCACTGGTTTAGAAGGGATAAGGCTTTCTTTACAAAAACTGATAATAGTCCCTGTATTTCTGTAGTTAGTCCTAGTTCCAAACAGGTCCCTGTTAAACCATCTGTTGACAAAATAGCACTTGATTTACACAATCGTGATAACTCAATGGGTCCTGTTCATGTGAAACGACCTTTACACAATAAATGCCATCGTGACTGCACCCGTTTTTGTGAACAATAGATTTCAGGTATTGGCTACACACGCAGATACTTCTAATGTATGTCCATCTACTGTGTCCGTTGGGTACATGCAATGTTGTGATGTACCACGGTCATCTAAGAATGACAATATAAGTCTTTCCTCTCAACCGAATGCAGTTACGAGTCCTCACTTGCTTGACTTTAAGGCCAATGTAGATGTAAGTGAATCCACGTATTCCAACACTGCCATACCTCTTCATGTATGGGAAAATCGTTTTCAGTGTGTTGATTACCAATGTTGTACCCAACAAAATGGGTTTGAATTTGGGGCTGCCCCACTTACCCCTATTAAGCTATATGAAGGTAAACAGATAGGCAATCAACCCATACTCGATTCAGCTACACAACATTTTACGTCAGTCAAACTGTCCCAATTTTTGGGCTGTAGGATTCCTGTTCAGACTCAACTTAAACCCGGGGCCTGGAGGTACTGTCTCCAGGATTACTGGGATCAGCAGCTCCCAGATTTAATTGAGTATGGTTTCAACATTGATATTGACAGATCTTGTCCCTTAGTTTCTACTGAGGTCAGTCATGCATCTAGTCATGAATATGGTAGTGATATTGAGACTTATCTGAAAGAAGAAGTTGCCTTTAATGCCATGTATGGTCCCTTTCAGGAGAAACCTATTAATATGCATATTTCTTCCATGATGATCCGAGAAAAGCAGGGTTTGGATAATAGAAGGACAATAGTAGATTTAAGTTGGCCTCATGGTTGTTCAATGATGTTGTTCAATGATGGTGTCTATAAAAAGAGATATTTAGACTTATATTATTTATCTTTGCTATCCTTCTATAGATAATATTGTTGATAGAGTGAAGAAACTTGGCCCAGGTGCCCTCCTATACAAAGTGGAAATAAGCAGGGCATTTTGCCATCTTAAAATCGACCCTGGGGACTTGGATCTCCTAGGCTTAAAGCATGATTCCTATTGTCTTGAAGTTCATTTGATAGAAGAATTTTTGCACTAAGTATTGGAAAAAAATTATGTTTTTTGGACTGAAGCTGACCCTTTCCATGACAGTTTATAAAACACTAATTTCACTTCATTTTACACTGTTTTATATCATAAACAAGTTCTAAATCACCTTGTATGACGTGGCACAGTTTCAGAGAGGGATCTGTTTGTTTTTCCCAAGTGTCCGATTTAACTGGCTTTTAATGTGCATTCTAGTGGGAGTTTGAAGATGGGACTTGACAGGTGTGTTGTTACACACATAATCTGCACAGGGATGCAAAAAAAAATTTGATGCACTGTAGTCTTTAAAGAGCCTGTAGCACCCTCAACACAACTACACACAACCAGTTAAAAAACCACATAAATAGAGCACCTACATACAACATTTTGAAAACTGCCAAGTTATAAGGGATATATTTCACTTTTTATGCAGCTCCCTCGCCACAGCTTTCAAACATAAACAGCCATGTTAGCAGAATGCTGTGACGTATGAAAATGGATTGCTTTCTCAGGGCCACTGTATATCCTAGTAATATTGCACTATAAACTGTACAGTAAATTTTTGTCTGGTGCACACAAATTGTTTTAATTTACATAAAAAGTTATTCTACTTGAGTAAATGATCACTAATTACTCAAAGATAATATTCCTTGCACCTTTTATAAATTGGAAACCCATCTACAGGAAAAAAAACAAAACAAATACAAGTTTTGTTTATTATTTGTTTTTTTGTTATTTTGTTATTATTTATGGGGTAAGCAAGTCCAACATAGCCAAACTACAGAGAGTCCAGAATGCTCTTTGCCGCATCATCTTCAGACTTGACAAAATGAGTCATGTTACACCCTTTTTGAAAAAACTCCACTGGCTCCCAATTCAACATCGCATCCTGTTTAAGTACAACCTTTTGGTATTCAAGGCTATTAATCTTTCACAGCCCCCGTATCTTTCAGCTTTAATAAGATCGAGCAGTCTCACTCGTGGCAACAGGCTATCTATATCCTCAACCCGCCCTAATAAGCACATAGGAAGGCGTGGCTTTGCAGTAGCTGCACCAGCCAAATGGAACAAGCTGCCACAGACTGTCAGATCTCAGCACACAATAGATGGTTTCAGAAGCCAGCTAAAGACCTACTTGTTTAGGCTGGCATACCTCCCACCTTAGTTATACCCTGGCGGGAGCTTTTAAGATGTCGACCCATGCCGGTCCCTGGACTCTCCCTTCTTGGAACCAAGCGCATTAGAGGATTTGTATCAATTTTGCGCTATATAAATCCTACTATTATTATTATTATTATTAAAAAATAGTGACAATGGACATGAAATATTCCAGGAGTAATTTGATATTAATTTATTAAATAATACTTAGATTAAAGTACATACATGGCTTTTCATTTGACATCCTACTCAGATATAGTCAATAATAACATGTTTCAATATTTGATTATGTGTTTAGGTTTTATAAACAATTCTTAATAAATGTTGTAATTTCAAGAATATCAACTTCTACGAATTTGATAATGCACACATTTAAATATCACATGAATCCATAATTCTGTTGAAGAAACCTAACTTTACAGTATTCAAAATTTTGTCCACATGCATTATGAATAAGATTCATTCAGAATTTAAATTATGACAATATTCCTCAGCAAAATCAAATTGGAGATCCAGATTTTAGATTACTTTAAAGAATTATAATTATCCCCTCTTTTTCGTTTACATAATATTACTTTTCTTTTTATCAAGCCAACTGTGGTAGTTCAGCTAAAACATATCTAGCCATGGTTTGAATTTTGATGTCAGGAATTCTTATGTTTCTGGTAAAATATACACAAGTTTTATGAGCAAACAGAGTTTTTAAAACTTTACATGAAATACCAGCCAAACCAAGCTTTGCAGTGATGTTTCATAAAAAACTAAGAGATATGTAATTCAAAGGATTATTCATAAGACTACACTTTGTTTACTAATTTTTTTTTTCATTATGAATAGCAATGGTGCCATCTAAGTAATTATTATTATACTAAACATTCAGGAAAGAAATTAGATTGAGTAAAGCAATACAATTTTAAAAACTGCCAGATACAAACCCAGGTTTCAAATCATTAGCCCTTATGACTTGGTATGTATAGAATCAAAATAATCTTGTTAACTTTTGAAACGAGTTTACATTACATTCAGTATTTTGTAGTCTAAATATTATTGACATAAGAACCACTGATATTATTTGTATTCATTTTCAGTTATACTGTCATCATCAGACAGAAAGGGTTCAGATTTATAAAAGCACAATGCTTCCTTTATGATTGCTACTGTTATCATCATAAAAAATTGATTTATTTTCACTAATACCAACTTCTGAGTCTGTGCATGATTATTGTATACAATTTTCAACATCGGAAGACATAATTAGATTTTAAACACAAGGGAATAAGTACAAAAATACTGTAGTCTTTACAGTGTGTTTTTGTACAAGTGGAAATCTCTGCCATCATGTGACGTAGTACACACAAACTTTGGACTTCTGGCTTTGTGTTTTTTCTTCCAAGAGGGAGGGAAATTTGAGTGATAAAAGTTAAAATAATGGCATAAACATTGGCATGGTGCAACTGGGAGAAGTGTAAATGTGTTTGTGTGGGGATGTACTTTTTATTATCCACCACGCGACGTATTTGCCCTAAATACGGGGAAATACAGACCGGGATGTATTTTTTTTGTATACACCGGCGCCCCGGTAGTATGGATAATGAGTGTGAAGAACTTCCGGTTTTTCAACAATATCTCGGAAAGTATGCAGCTTACAAATATGTATAATATGTCATTAGAAAGGTGTTATTGTAGCGCTTCTGCTGATGTATGTTGCATAAAAATCCATGCAGAAATGACTGAGATATTGCAAGTTAAAGATTGAAGTTTTATATTCAGTGTTGCTCATGCTTTTTGACAGTCTGTTTCACGTTTTCTCATAAACTATTCATATTATTTGACCCATAAATCGCACAAAATGGTGGATAATAAAAGTAAAACACCCCTCATCAGACATATACAGAAAAAAATATCACTCATGAAGATCAACAATATAATACTCGTGCTACGCACTCGTATAATATTGCTATCTTCATTCGTGATATATTTTTTCTGTATATGTCATTCGGGACGTTTTCCTATTATATACAAATAAAAAAGTGGTATGTTAAATTTGGTGCTACAGGCTCTTTAAGGACTTCACTTTTGGAGACCAAATGGATTGTTTTCTAATGGGACACACTTTGATGTCTTCCTTAGTATGAGAAGCAAATGGAAGAGTGGACATTCAATATCCATTAAGTTCATTGACTGACTAGAAATATTAGAAAGATAGATTTAGTTTCATTTAGGGACATAGCAGAACAAATACTACACACAACCAACCGCAAATATGTATAAAGTATATTGAAAAAATTCTTCAGATGAAGCACAAGAATGTGGGTATCAAAATTTAGAATTTTCAATGCTTTATATGATGCTACATTTCCACACAAAATAGATAAATCTATTTCAGCTATGTTTCTGGAAAGCTATTAAACATAATGGCGACCATTCGGTTTTCTGTGTAAGTGTTTTTATTTCATTTGTTCAGAAACAGACATCTTTTTTAGATCTAGTGCGGTTACATTTATAAAATCTATCATAAGATCAATTTAGGCAGAATATATAGATCTCATGCACCTATTTCATCCAGTCTCTTGACAGCCTTACATGCTTAATTATTCTTGCCAATGAAAAAGGCTGACCTATGAAATTGTTATGTGTAGAGAGAGATCAGTTTTCTTCATTGTCACTAGACTTTCATGAAAATTAGCACAGCATAATGAGTACCCATTTCTTCACTAAAGTTAAGCAGCAATGGGCTACATTAGTAATTGGATGGGTAACAGTCTGAGTGCAGTTGTTTCATCCAAGGTGTCAAATTCCTGGAGAGGGTTGCCAGGGTCACCATGGTTCTGCCTATCCCTAATTATAACAACCTACTATATCAATCCCAAAGGAGAATTCCCTGCCCCAGAGATAAGGGAGAAGGGTCCAGAAGGTTGAAAGGTCATGCTCCACTAAAAACCATGTTTGTGGAGCAATGGAATAAAAACACACAAGGTGGAGGAAATCTGACAGGTCAAGGTCAGGAGATAGAGGTCAAAACAAGATAGATATAATGTTGCGTTTTTTTATTTTACATGTTAGTTTATAGCTATGCACAATTCAAGGTTAAAAATGTTTGGAAAAGTATGAAGTCACAATTTTCAAGCACCAAGTCCAGCTCAGAGGTCTGAAGGTATGGTAGCTGCAAATGGGAGTTGGATGAATCAGCCCTTTGCCAAATCGGCCCGTAAAAAGGTCGGCCCTGTACAAATCTGCCCCCTAAAAATTTGGCCCTGGACAAATCGGCCCCCAGTTGAAAACTTTTGTAATTAACACTTATTTATAGACCTGCAGAGAACATTTGACTGGGTTGATAAAGATATTTCTTCAGGATTATTAAAAGAAAAATAAGGGGTCCTTTTCAACAAAAACAACATGCCTTAATTGAAATGGTGTTGAATTAAAATCTTTATAATTATGTATAACGGTGAGAACTTTGGCTAGGGGTGATTAATACACGTCAAAGATAATTGGATGATGTAATGAATCGCTTTTAACCTATATCCATTACATACTTGTTTATGAAAATAAGAAACCCTTTTATAGAGAAATGCATCATTTAATTGTAAAAAAGTCAAGTTCTTATTAAAATAATGGGTGCATAAATATGCATGACTACGTATTGACAGTAGAGACAATTGCTTATATATTGTTTGACTAAGTGTAATTACCACATATGAAAGATGTCCGGATACTGTAATCAATCTCTTGTAACCTAAGAATTATTAACAGTGCAATTACAATCCCTGGACAGCCTCTGTTGATAGAATTGTAACTTTAGTGATCTTTGGTATTTGTTTAATATAGGGATTACTAGCTAAAACTTTAAACAAACAGTATTAGACATTAAAAGCTGATTGTTCCCTTTGATGTCCATACAGAGGATAATAATTTCCCCTTGTGGGCATCAAAGAGAACAATAGACATTTATCCCTTTGAATGACATGATAAAGCAGGAACCAAAATTCATATCTCCACAAGTTAATACAAATTATTATTACTATTATTATTAATTTATATTATATAAATTATTATTACTATTATTATTAATTTATATTTAAAACAGATAATATTTTATCTATTCTTGTGACAGTGAAAAATAATGTGTAATGTAATGCATTACATTTGAAAAGTAATGTGTAACTTTCCAAAATTTATTTTTTTTAATACATTACAAAAACAATTACAAAATACAAAGACAATTAAATACAAACATACACACAACATGCAAAAGTTATGCTTATATAAATAAAGGAAACACCTAACCAAAACACCTGAATGATTATTTTTGTATTTTAATACTTTTTAAAAGCCTGCACTCGTAATTTTGTTTAAAGTAAATTGAATTAATTTTTGCATTTTGTTATCAACTCTTTCAAGGCTTTCAGTTGAGCCAAAGGTTTCTCGATATATTTCAAGTTTTCTTTTTAACAAGTTAATAAATTCACTAATTATAAAGGGTTTGCTTTCTACCTTTAACCTATTTAAAAACCATTTTGCAAGCAAAATAATAATGTTTTCTAGAGTTACTGGTGCACTCATTCCTCTCTTGTATTCCAATGCCAAATAAAATTTCACACACTGTGTAATCACATGAAGTTGTAACAGTTAAATTTTTTTGCATCCAGATCTGAATTTCTTTCCAGAATATTTTACTATAACTACAATAGAATAAATGGTGTTCAATTGTGTCAATTTGTCCACAGTGGTTACAGCTGGGGCTATCTTTTATTTTCCAGGTATACAAGTTATAGTTACAATTGAGTAATCGGTTTATTAATTTATATTGAAAACTATGAAAATATGGTTCTAATCTAATTGTACTTGTAAGTGTAAAAATTTTATGCCACGGAGCAGCCTCCATGAATGGATAAGTTTCAATCCAATGATACAGTGAGATAGGCTCATGAATCTTATGTTGCAGCACTGCCCAATATAGTACTTTATTATTTACTCTGGTTATATCAGTACATTTCTTTCTGACTAAAACTTTTGGATTTGACGATTTAATAATATCTGAAGATGGCATGTTCTTAATTTTTTCTTTCCAATCTTTAGGTACAGAACTAATTATTTTATTATAACTTAGTTTGTCAATTTTTAATTGTGATCTTTCTTTAAACTCCTCTAAAGACAAAATTTGTCCTTGACCATTTGTCAAATCTGCCACAATCAAACTTGTTGTTTGATTTTCTAATAGTTTAAAATATTTTGCTTGCAATGGTTTTCCGGCAGAACATATATATTTATTGTCAAATATATACTCATTGTAAACATCGTTTACTGTAACAGGTGATACTGCATAAAAATTCAACCAACACTTTAGAGTTTGTCTGTGGAATGATGCAAGACATTTATTTTCATAGCAATCTGTAAGTTTCTTTCTGAAAAGGTGTCTTGGTGTATTAAACAGGTACCATGTTAAGTGTTGCCATTTCCCTTGTTGGGCAGGCAGTGCAAACAAATTTTTAATCCATTTAATCTTTGAAGTAAAGTGTATGCCATATATATCTGGCATTTTAAGCCCCCCTGCCGAATATGTTGCAATTATCGTGCTTCTTTTTATCTTTGCTTTTTTATTGTTCCATAAAAAATTAAAGAGCATTTTATCTATTTGTTGTAAAATATGATCTGGGCAGTAACACACTGACAACAGGTAATTTACCTGAGGCAAGACTAGTGTTTTCATAATCAAAATTTTACCCTTTAATGAGAGGCTTCTTTTTTTCCAAATGTTCAATATTATTTCCACTTTTTTCAACTTTACCTCAAAGTTTAATTCAACATTTTCTTTGGAGTTATAAGAGAACCATATTCCAAGTGTTTTAAAACTGTCGTGATTAATTTTTATTCTACTTATTTCTTTTCCTAATGCTTTATTTTTAAATTTATAAATGCCAACAGGGATTACTTCAGTTTTCTCAACGTTAATCTTAAGACCAGAGCAATTTTGAAATTTTTTCATTACAGATAATAATTGTATTATGGAATCAGTGTCTTTAACAAAAATGGTTGTATCGTCTGCTAACTGACAGATTTTACATTCTATGTTTCTAAATTTTATTCCACATACTTTTTCATCATTTCTAATTTTAATTGCCATTACTTCAGCGACTAAAATAAAAAGGAGTGCGGATATGGGACACCCCTGTCTTATACCCCTACTGAGCTCAAAATATACTTGCTTAAATATATTACAATACATTTTATCTTTTCAAATATTACTCCGGATTACTTAATTTGTAAAAAATTAATTCTAAGTTTCAAAGTCTTAAACTGCAACTTTCAACCTACAAGATTCATAGATTTTAATCACTATTACTTTCACTCTCAAAAGTGATTTTCCCTTCAGGAATCTTTAAGTATACAGTAAAAACTTTTTAACTTTTTAAAAAAACTTTAACTTTAAAAAAAAAAAAAAAAAAAAGTTTACTTTGCAGTTACATCCATCTGTCTTTTTAATGTCTATTTTATATTGGTAATGAACGTCACCTTATTCTACGCATTACATCTGAATTTTCATCTTTACAAAAGAAATTGACCATAACAAATACTATTTAGTGTTAATTATCTTAAGCAACAAAGTAAATGTTAAAGTAGAGGTTTTCAAGTACACAAAGTTATTTTTTATATTTAGTGTATCAAGTTTTCCAAATGTAAACAAGAAAAAGAATAGCTTAGTTAACCAGAGAGTAATAAAGTTTACAGTTTTTCAATTGAACAAGTTACAGTCCTGCTTTGAGTGTGTCTCTCACTTGTACCAGAGCTTTGCCCATCAGGTTACCCCCTTTCCATAGGTTTTCATTCCACAGTTCCGGGTCACCAAGGGAAAGTCCAACACCATACACTGTGTCAAACTTGTTGGCTTCCGCAATAATAGTATCCTTTGTGGCCAATAGAATCTCTTTTAGAGTCTGGTTTTGTGAAAATATCGCCATAAGTCCATCATGCAAGATACTTTCAATCTCCCCTCTCCAAATGTCCTTGTTGTAGTTCTTTATCTTCTTCCCTAACCCTTTTATCTCCACCGGATTATTGAGCTTTGTCAGTCTCTTCTCCAGATCATCATACTTGAAGAGCTTGGCCAATCGAACGAACAGGTATTTCTCCATGCTGCTGTATTGCTTGCCCTCTATCACAAAGTTGCAAGGGTAGTGGTTTGACAATGCACTGTGCTTCGTATAGAAAGCGGTGATGTGCCTTTTCGTTGGAGTGAAAAGCTTGTTCATATCCATTTCTGGTGGTAATTTATCCAGTTCATTAACCCTATAAACAACACCTTTCACAATAAGTTTGTCTCCTCTCAGGAATACTTTTGCCCTGTCCTCTTTATCCAGTGAATATCTTATTGCAGCCATCACAGGAAGTAGTTGTCTCCTATTTCAATCCATGTCAGATGTAAGATCTTCAGCTACTGCTATGTGCTCTCTCTCTAGAAGTATTTTTTTAAACCCATAATGTTAAGTTTGTCTTTGTAATTAGCAACCCTAGCAATAACCACTCGACACTTATTCTTGGAGACTTGCCCAAGTCTATGTACTATTTCAAACGTACGGTTATTCGGAGCATCTTGACCATTTAAATATTTATTGCATAAAGTCACTATAGTTTTTTCCGCATTGTAATTTTCCAAAATATAAAATAATGGTAATGTAATGCATGCACTTATTCTTGGAGACTGGCCCAAGTCTATGTACTCTTTCAAACGTATGGTTATTCAGAGCATCTTGACCATTTAAATATTTATTGCATAAAGTCACTATAGTTTTTTCCACATTGTAACTTTCCAAAATATAAAATAATGGTAATGTAATGCATGCAATGCCAAATGTAATGGTGGTGCATTAGATTTAAATGTAATTGGCCCCAGGCCTGCTCCTCATTGATGTGTCCTCAGGATGTTGTGTAACACAACATATATCGGTACTGTGTCTCTAACAACCTTTGGTCTTTGGTCCATTGTGCTGAGTAGGACCCTAAATCTGCTCATTAGTATTTCAAATACAATCTCTACTAACTGCCACTGGAGATCCTATTGTTTTGCTATTCTCTGTTCCCTACTCAATTTTCTTCTGCTGCCTGGTTTCACAAGTCATGGCTTCAAGGTGTAAGCATTGTCACTGAGCAAGAAATAGTGCAAATGCGGCCTCCTCTCACCCAGTGTTCCGGTGGTCGAAGCTCCAAGGTGTCATCTTTTATCTTTTTCTTCAACTTGCTGCTGTTAAAAATTGGGCATCTGATGAAGATCCACTGCATCCCACATCTCCCTAAAGGAATCTACACTCAGCATCGACCAGGGCTAGCAGAACAGGGAAGAAAAAGCCCTTGTAGTTGTAAAATTTACTACCAGGTGCGCCAAGATTGAACCCTTGAAAAGGTCAAGCTAGATTAAATTGCAAACCACGGGAGGTCAAGCTGTGGAAACTATGATGGCCTTTAAACGGTTACATAAAATGTTTGATATGAAATGGGTTTGAGATGTAGTGATGTTTCAAAAAGAGCTTATGTGTAACTTTTTAACAGTTATATAAAGATCAAGCCTACAACAAGTTTGTATGACAGAAATTTAGTTTTTGTTTTCATTTAAATATCACGACCAACAGAAAAGAAAATAATTTCATGTATTCACTTGGCCCGTTACCATGGATAATTAGCTAAAATATCAATTTTATGTCTCTATATTCAATGTTGCAGCTTAGTATGAATATATATGCAAGAATATTTTTTTTATATTTTGGAGTAATTTATAAAATTCTATTCAGACCAGAGAAAAGAAATAGATGACCTGAAATCAAACTACAGGAACACTGTGAAGCAATGTAAGATCAAACTTTTCTTTTTAGTATTACACTAATTTGTTTGTAGAATTATTAGATATTAAAGTAAAACGAGACAAACTAGATGTTTTACTTGCTCCATTTGTAACATGTTCGGAATCATGCTTGTTTGACAATTGCTAGCCTTTCTAATGTTATTGTATCAGTAGCATCATATGAAATAAAACCCCTTTAGTTAAAAAAAACATGCAAATTTATGTGTAATTGATTAAGCTGATCCGGTAATAAAATAGATGTCTCAGAGAGAGACTAATTTTATTACTACAGCTTCTTTCATATTTAAATTCAAACCCGAGTCCTTTTGGCAAGCCTTGAAATGATTGGTATATTTTTCAAGACAATCTAATTTGTCTAAAATAAAATTATGTTTCCCTAAATTTAAAAGGTTTGTATTTTTTCTTGATCTATAATCACAGCACATTTAGTTGTGTTTACTTGAAGGATTTCCCATTCTATATGAATTGATTGTTCCAAACACTCCAAACCAGGATAACAAACTCTTGAGAAGGGTACCATGAGCAATTGTGTTGAAGGTGTCTGACAGACTTAGGAGAACCAGAGCAGTAGGCACCCCTTCAGACCATGACAAATGAAAATCATTTTTATGGATAAGAGTACTGTTTCTTTTGAGTGCCCCGGCTTATAAGCCCATTGATTAGTGTTGTCAAGAGCATTTGCATTAAGAAAATTCCATCAATTGTACAGCCACACCATGCTCAACAAGTCTGAAAATTTTCAATAATCAAATTCTTGAAGTAGTCACTTTTATTTTTATCCATGAATCATGTTAGTGTAATCGGAAACCTGTTTGCTGCTCTTATATCCTTGTGCCACATTCTCTCAGATTTTGTTACTTTTGATAGCCTAGTACAGTAAATTGCCAGGGATGAACTGATAAATGTATTCGAGACTGGTATAGCTTGTCCCTTTAGCAATCTGATGGTGGAAACAGTGGACACTTTCAAATTTGACATTGAATGGGAATACCAGTATTACCTAGTGATGGAGTTCGAGTGAATTCATGGGAGCCAACCCAAAACACCCATCTTGGAACACCTTCCAGGCCATTCTAGGGAACTCACTCTGTGCACAAGTAACAATGTCCCTCCAGCTATTGTTTTTATAATTGTATGCTCACTTTGTTCAGACATCAACAGTGACAAACAATAAAGTTAACTGGAATTTTACCTTTTTCCCCAATTTCTTCCAGTACAAGACTACAATGCAACTCTCTAGGTCCCTTTGAAAATACTAAAAAAATACCGATGACAGTCAGAGTTTAGGATAAGCAATAGAATAATTCACACATTCTTTCTTTGCACCAGTTGTGTTTACTGGTTGTGCAAAAAGTATAATTGCTCACCTGTTGTCCAGGCTATTTTCCCGTCAGATCATCGGCAAAAAGCTGTTACACCATTTAAAATTATCAGTGGGACAATATCTTAACAGAATTCTTTAACCTTTTCACGCATTTCTAGTTTTCTTAATTTTAGGTTCCACGGTTACATTAGCTACAATCATGACTGGGGTCTGGATATGCATTGAGCAGGCATATTAATCATCATCTATTGCTGCTCATCTCACGCATTTGAAAGCCTTGCTTATTTACTCAGAGTTCATTAGACTTCTGAATGAAATTAATGTTCACAATTTGCTTGCAATTTTTTTCTACATGCTCTTCCTTGTTGATAATTTTTACACCCAGACATTTCCTTTGGAAGGATGCCATCTTCCAACCAACTAAGGAACTAAAGTGGACACAAATCCTCAAGGATCACAAATCCTTCAACCTAATTAAATTTACCTCACCTGAGAACCATTACCTTTGTCCTATCAGAGTCCAGAGTTAACACCGTTAACCTCGAACCCCTTTCCCTCAAGCTCCACTATTTGGTACCATATTGTTTCCCATTACTCAAGTCACAGACACACACATAAGGGATGCCTTCAATCAACCCTATGCAGTAGAAACACCATATTCAATGAGCATGGCTTATTAATTTGAACTAATTGGTATAAGGGGCTCAGTTTCAAGACTGATTTCAACAGTTTTGGCAATTGTTTTTCACAGCTTTGAGGATAAATAAATTAATCCCTGTAATCCACTTAACAATTTTAATGCCAGGATTTAAAAAAAAAAGAATTTTGGTGTATAGATTAACATCTTTTGTAAATTCTTCCAGGTCTGTCAGGGACGATAGAGAATGCATGTGCCCCTTGTAAATCACATCAGGATGGACTGAGGTTTGCTGAACATGTGGTTATTTTTCAGCAAAAATTTCATGAGACCCCAGAAGTTATAGTTTCACTCACCTACGATGGTAAGTTATTCTGAAGTTCCTCCAACAAAGGCAAACTGTATGTCTTAATCAATCAGGAGTGTATGTAGGAAATTTTATTGACTGATATCAAGTAATAGAATGCAGATTGCTGATAAAATTTTACCAAAGAGGCTATATTATATCAGATAAAATGTGTTTAATACTTACTAATGCAACGGTAAAACTCGCCCTCAGCTCCGAGATCAGATACTGAACCCTGGCCTGACCTCATGTGGGAGAGCTGGTAGTTGCTTGCCGTTGGTTTGCAGTTTAGAGAACAGAACCTTTTATAGAACCTTGTTTACTGGATTCCTCTGCCCTTTTTTAAGTACCCTTCACAATATAACCAATAAGGTACTAGGCTTGATGTACAGCACTAAAAAAAAATAATAATGATGATATCATAACATTAAAATTTAATTATTAGTATAAATTATGTTGTAAATTGCTACTTTTTCTGAATGTAGGTTACTTATCTTGTACTTTGTTAATTGCTTTATTAAGTTTAAGTAATTATCGCTTAGAATTGTGGGCACAAGCATGTAGTATTTGAATTCAAGTAAACTGAGGTGCTGAAGTATGTTTGTTCAGAACCAGACCTATTCATAGCTTTTAGTATGCCAAAAAGATACCCACAGTGAATGACCTGGGTTATCATAGATCGCACCACTAGCTTTATATTTGTTGGATATCCAAAAATAATAATATTATCATTAACACATTAACTTTTTAAACTTTAGATGACAATTCTGGAACTGCCATAAGGAGATCACTGACAGTTGCATCAATATCAGCAACTCAGATGACAGTGCGTCTGAAGACTTGGAACAATTCCAGGATAACTTATGCAGTCATCAGCTGGATGGCTTGCGCATAGTGTATTATTATGCTGCAATCTTAAAACTGTTGTTTTGGTAAACTCTAAAATATAATTCTTTCAGTGTAACTGCAATCATGTGAATGTTAATGTGATTATTCCAATATATCTTACAATGTCAGTGCAAATTAATTTGATTTAATTTGATTTGTGGTTAGATGTACGCAAGTGTAATGTAGAAAACTTTATATCATATGATTGAACATTTATTTACAAAATTATAAGATATATTTTACCAGCAAATACTGTTGCTGAATTTGTACAAGCACTTAACTCACTTCCTATGAAAGTAACCAAAAATCGTATTTTATAATTTACAAATAACTCCAACAAAATAATCTAAATGAACTTAAACAAGACATAATACTGGACACTTACTGTCTACTAACATTCAGGCCTTGGATCATACTCTTTGTAAAAACTCAGCCTGGAAATCTGAAACCATATGACTCAAATTAAATAAAGTCATGCACAATCAACTATATATAATACAACATTTCAGTCGATTTAACTCCTGCCAGGTTTTTAAAATTTAATATTCTGACAAACTTTGAAGTGAGAATCTCTGCAAACAGATGAAAAAAAAATAATCTGAAGCAATCATATACAACATGAATAACAGTATACAACATCAAAAGGTAAATAAATACTAGTTACAATTGTTGTTAATCAATATTGAATCATATGACAAACAATTTAAACAATTTACGCAAGATAACAAGAACTACATAGATTAAATAAAATTTTCACAGAAGGTTGGTCTTTGCCTAACACAGAACTGATTTAAAATGCATCCAATTCATAATTTCTCAAAAATACACAGAAACAGTATTTTTTGGAAATAGTGTTTATTAGTTTTACAAAAATGAAATTACCAACCAATTAGTTTCTGTAAATAATAATTTTACTGAGAGGAGATATAAAAGCAAGGTCATCTGTGTATCAAATGGTTTAAAATATATTCCCATTCTCAAATTCGCATTTAAAAACTTTATTCATTATCGGAATTCAAACATTTATATTCAAATTATATATTTATTATTCAATATCAAATTCACATTTACATTTTATAAAGTTTATTTGCATTTGGATGTTAAGAATAAAATATATAAATCAAAGAAGTATTATTTAATATATATAGAAATGAACTGTCAAGGAAACCGTTACTTTATTTGTATGTATTGTAATTGTGTTAAAGAAACAGTAAATACATCAGTTTGGATTATGAACAATAAAAGATGTCCAGAGCTATTTTCAGCGTGTTCATTGTCGGTTCAAGGGCTACTACCTGATCCTGTCGCCCAACGTCCATGCCATTGTTGGAAAAGGCAACTGAATGCTACACATCTCACTTTTAGAACCAGGACAGTTTATCAAGCCAAGTGAACATTGAGGACTGTAGCAAAAGAAACATTGCCAAGCGAACTTTAAATCTTATCTAATTATAGAACTTTTATTAAATTTAATGAGGTATTTAATAATACATAAATAAAGGAATAATATAATACACATATACAGTTATTGATACTGCACTGAGGGTTTCAGTCCAGGAGAAGGTCCCCCAACACACCCCAATGATAAGACCAGCCTTGGAGTTAAAACTTTTATTTTATAATTCATATCTATATTAGCACCTACATAACAATGGCGCCTGGGCACACATAACTTTCAAATACAACTAAATACAATAAACACAGCCCAGGCGCCCAGGTGGAAGAAACCACATGTTAACTTTTACAATTATTACACATGTACATTACATGAGTGCCCCATGAATACAAGTTAAAAATTGACATGTAAGGTGCTCATTCATTACCTTATACAGCCTGCCATCTCCAGGCAATTCTACTAAATTTAACCACTAAAACAAAATAGAGTTAAAAACTGTTACCCAGATGGACTACAACTCCAGCCACCTTGACCAAAGCAATTCACCTAACAATAGGTGACTGACTATGTAAACCCAATGTAAGTTCCCACTCTCCATACATACAAAATAACTCATTGTCATATTAATACCAAAACAACTGCCAAGCAGCCATCTGTTAAACTTTGAAATATTTTATACTGACACTTGTTACTATAAAATTCGATCTTTCTACTAACATAAAAATAACTCATCAAAGATATGTAAAAATCCTACATAAAATTGAATTATTACCACCAAATAGCCAAACTAGGTAGTAAGTAGGTGATGTTGGAAAGAAGAAGCCACAGAAGTGGTGTGTTTGAGGTCGGAGGCAATATAATCCTGCACTGCCTCAGAAGTCCAAGTGCCATAGGACTTAATAGCCTGGATAGACAGATGATAGTTAAAGGCAAAAGTTGCCCCTGGATCTTCGAAAACAATGGAAAGTGTGAGAGGCTGGATCTACATTAATCTTACATAAAATATTACTAAGAAAGCTTCTAACATTACTCTGGGAAATTGAAAGAAACCTAGGAGGAATACAGAACAGTGGAGCATTCTTAGTGACAGGAATACTGGCCACCAGGGTCATAAAAGCCTCAATAGGGCACAAGGGGCTGGACCCCAATAAGGGAATCCTGACAACTGTATGCTGAGAGGAAGCTTGCCTGGTTTTGGACTACTTTATTAATACTGTAGCACCCTGATGGTCTACCAAGAAATTGCCCCTACAAAGGTGACGTGAGAGATCAAAATTCAATGGCAATGGGGAAACCAGATTGCTGAGCCTGAAAAAAGCAAAGAAAGCCAAAAATATAAGCTTATATACATACCCTAAGGGGACTAGATCATAAGCCTTGCAAATAGCCTTCAAAGTAGAAATGTCAAAAATGCCTTTTACTCTAGGAAGATGTTTTACATTGATTTTAAGAGACCTTAACAACAAGGATAATTTAAAATTCTGCAAACAAGAGACTGGGAGGTTATACCACTGAAAAATAGTTCAGAATAGAGGGATATGCCAAATTATTGAAAGCTAACATCTGAACCAACATCAGAGATGTGAAAGACAGGACGACTCACAAAAACCATAAAGGCTAAAAAGGTTCTAAAACAATTTTGATATGCCAACCTAGACTTCGGCCTGTAGGCACTTTCCAGATGGTGGTTAACTGAATCCATAAGCCCACACTGAAGGGAAGACCAACATGTACAAAATATTTAAAAATTTCATTAATAAATACCTCAATTAAATATCCTGTCTCGAAACTAGGTGATCAATTTTTACTGGGAACCACCTAGGTTGACTTATAAACTTTTGAAGGATAGCCATAGGGTCCCCATGAGACTGCCACCTAGATAAAAGGTCAGTGACCTGATTTTTTACCCCAGGGACATGAGTGGCCCAGATCTGAATATCATTGACCGCACACTTGAACCAGACTGGGGGGTGGAGCAATAGGCCCCACCTTATTCAGTGCACCACTAACAAAGATTGTTCTTGTTTTCCAATACCTGTCGATAGGGTAGGGGGGTATTGATTATTGATTCTGGCGCCAATTATCACAAAAACCTTCATTCAACATTGGGAAGTCAAAGGGGCAAGACGCCATTTTACTGAAAATTTTTTTTTAGAACTTTTAAGTTTCGCCCTCCAGTGTTGGATAGTACTGGCGTGTTAGTTTAAAGATCACTACCTCATGTGGAGTTGTAGCACAGAATCCAGGAGGATTAGTTGCTTTTTATAATGCGAATCTTGCTCTGGGATACTGGAGCCACGACAAAGGGATGAGTTAAACTTCATTTTATTTTGTTATCTTGTTAGTCTTTTAGTATTTTAATCATTTTTACAATTAATTTTACATGAATCATTTTTGAAACGTTACTTAGTTTCATCAAACGCCTTATAACTCATCTACTTGTCAGAGTCGCATTATTAAAAGCACGGGGTGCTATTATTTGTATTGATTTCAGTAACTCTGACTATATATAACAGTTAAAAAAGCCGAATAAAGTGCCTAAATTGTAAAACTGTGAACTGTGACTTATAATATGGCACCTGGGAAGGAATTTTTATGCAAAAACTGTGGCGACGTCCATAAGCATCCAATAAATAGCAAATGCCCATTTCCAGCAAAAAGTGATGATTCTGTATATGTTTTTGATGACTCACCTGTTAATTCAGAAGAGGCTGGTGCATTGAATATCCAGATCTTGGCAGCGTTAAAGAGCTTGGGCGGACGTATGTCAGCCATGGAAGAGAGGATGGCCAGCAAGGAAGCCCCAGAAGTGTCCAAGCCCACACAGCAGCCATCAGAGACAGCCAGCAGTCCTGGACACCTTGAACAGATGGTGGTTCCCATAGTGGCAGCCCTACAAGGAAGCCAGAGTATTCAAGCAGAGGTGGACCAGAGGATTAGGCAGTTGGTGGATCTCAATGAAGCAGGCAAGTCAAAATCACAGAGGGGGGGGGGGAATGAAACTGTATGGGTGAAGAGGCAAGTACCATGGCCTCAGAACTTTGTCTTAGGTGGAAATAATAAAAGTCGTATATCTTATGATGCATTAAACTGGTGCCAGTGGGTGTCGGGATTTGCTACTCTTGCTAGGGAAGAGAAAAATTTAGATGTAAAAAATGCTATGCTAGAGTATTTGAGTGAAATTATGGAGGATGCCAACGACTTTAGCTGGCAGTCAGCTAAAGCCTCTCATGCTGTGTTGTTGTGCAGGATGGAGGAAGGCAAAGTTGAGTGGCATGAAACACACAAATTAGACAGAATAAGGAGAGCACACGCTCAAAGGGGGGTACGTCAAAATTCTGGGGGGTAGGGACAAAACAAAATAGATCTGAACCCAAAGCCACAGCTTGCCGATTTTACCAGAGGGGGCTTTGCCATCATCAAAAAGATCATGAAACTGGGGGGTATTCTATAAGCATATATGCTCTGCTTGCTATGCCATGGGCAAAGGCATATGGTAAAAGATTGTCGGGCATCCTCCAGGGTTACAAAAAACGAGTAAGGCACTGCTGTAAAGCAGTGCAGAAGGGACTTAATGTAAATAACGCTCAAAACAATTATGTATCATATACTAATACTAGATTGATATGTAATAATAATGTACATAATGGATGTAGCAGCAACTGGAGAGCAGATTGGTCAAAGTTTGTAGGTAGAACATATGCAGAGGTCGTGAGTTCAAATCCTTCCTCTAGGTCGGATAAAAACCATACTCATGTGAAGCAAGTACAAAAATTCTCAGTAATTGCTCAGTGTAGAAGTACAAAAAGTACAAAACCCACCTTTCTGAGGAAGAATACTCCAGTTACTGGTAAGGACAAGACCCAGAGATCATACTCAGTCAGCAACCATCCAGGCAATGGTGTTAAAAGTTTCAATGCACATTTCTGTATCCCTGTGACAAATAGGTTTGAATCTTTAAGTGTGCTTGATGAGAATGACACTAATTGTCAGACTTAAAGCAATAACAGCATTGTTATCCTTAAGCAATTACACAAACACCACAAAAATTCTGAATTTGAATCTTCAAACGTGATTGAAACTCAGAATACTAGTCCTTCTGTCAAAAATGTGTCAAATAGTGTAGATCAAAGGCGTGGAAACCCACGATTGTTGAATACTGGTACTAGGTGCACACAGGTCAAGTTACACCATAAACAATCAAGCCACGAACAATATAATGGTCACCCATTGTCACATAACTCAACTTCAAAAATGGTTCAAGTGGTAGACCAAAAACATGGGAAAATGTGCCACAAAAATTATCCGCCGAGGACAAGTATGAATTGGCATTGACAGTTAAGAACAAAAACAAGGCCAAGCTACAACTGGCATCCTCGGATCCGACATACCAGAAATGGTCAGACCAAAATCATCAAAGATTCGGGTTTATACCTTTAGGCCCCCTTATTCTACCTCAGAATAATTTCAAACGTGTTTTAAACTCGGATCCGATTAAACTTTATGATATCACTAAGAATTCGGATTCCTTTAATTTCATGACCACTCAAATTCAGGTCAAGTCTCAACTTAATCCGGATGTATGGGAACATTGCTTGCAAGGTTATTGGGATTCTCAGTTGTGTCATCTCATCAGATACGGGTTTCCATTAGATTTCAATAGAACTTCAAAATTGGGAAAAAATACAAAAAATCATAAATCAGTTACAATGTTTCCTGAAGATGTAGAGGCATACATACAAGAGGAAACCGATTTGGAGCGATAGTCGGACCTTTCTCGGATCCCCCTTTCCAAGAATTTCATGTTTCACCATTTATGACAAGGGAAAAACCGGGTGGGGCCCATAGAAGGGTAATAATGGACCTGAGTTTCCCCCAGGGTGGGGCAGTAAACACCAATATAAGCAAAGATTCTTATTTAGGCACTGATTTCATCTTAACCCTTCCTTCAATCGATCACATAACTAATAAGATCAAACAATTAGGAAAAGGCTCACTTATATATAAGGTAGACATAAGTAGGGCATTTCGCCACATAAAAATCGACCCTAGAGATTATTTCCTGTTAGGTCTAAAGCACAAGACTACTATCTGGGCACTTGTCTGCCTTTTGGATACAGAAACGGATCCGGAATTTTTCAGAGACTCAGCGACGCTATCCACTTCATTATGAGTAATATGGGTTATGACGTCATCAATTATATTGATGACGTCATCGGATTTGGCACTATTTCGACTGACCCATCTTACCACACCTTACTGAACTTACTTCAAAAATTGGGACTTGACATCAGTGTTCGACCATGTACAAAAGCTACATGTTTAGGGGTCAAGGTGGACACCAAAAATTTTACGGTGGCTGTTCCCCAAGAAAAACTGGAGAACATCTATGAGATGTGCACTCAATGGGTGGGTCGACAAAAATGTAGTAAGAAGCAGCTCCAGTCATTGTTGGGCTCCTTGCTGTATATATCTAAGTGTGTTCGCAGTTCTCGTCTTTTCTTAAACCGAATGCTAGATACCTTAAGGTCACACTTTGGCAGAGATGACATTTTATTAGATGTCAATTTTCATAGGGATTTGAACTGGTTTTTAAAATTTTTGCCATATTTCAATGGACAGCCTTCTTTAATCACACTCCCATCAGAAAAGTTATTGCGTTAGATGCTTGTTTAGAAGGTCTGGGGGCAATTTATCAGAATCAAGTGTACAGTATAAGAATTCCCAAAAATTTCGAAAATTACAATATTGTGCACTTAGAAATGTTAAACATCCTAGTGGCATTAAGAGTATGGAGTCATCAATGGGCTGCCACCAAAATTCTCCTAAAATGTGATAATCAGGCAGTGGTGTCAGTACTGAATTCAGGCAAAACTCAGGATTTGACACTAGGCGCCATGGCCAGGAACATATCAATGCTACTTGCCATCCATGACATTGACTTACAAGTAATACACATATTAGGCTCGGACAATAAAGTAGCCGACCTGTTATCCAGATGGTTCATTACCAAAAATCCAGCTGAAAAATTATATCCACTTATAAAAGATCCACTATGGTTACAAGTGAATGAGGAACTTCTTAAAGTCGATTGGTCTATATAATACAGGTATACCAAACACAGCTCACCGCTTGGCTTCGAAAGCAGCAGCAAAAACACACCAGGCCTTCAGACCAGCCACTCAGGCTTCATACACCAGGAAATTTCAATTGTTCATAGCTTACTGTTGTTTTATTGGAGTTCAAGTTCAGAACCTCAACCCTCTTATTGCCATGTCTTTTCTAGAATTCTTAGTGGAAAATAACCTCTCTCATTCAGCTATTGCCAACTATTTGTCTGCAATTAAGGCCAATCTGGCCCTGTATGGCCTTCCTTTATATTCCTTCCAAGACCCTACAATTACCTATTTCCAGAGATCATTGTCCCTCCATAAAATATTTTCACCAGTTGTGAAAAAGATTATTGACATCCCCTTGTTAACCTCAATCACCAGTATTTGTGACACAATGTGGATGGGGCAGATTTTTAAAGCTGTATATCTCACTGCGTTCTTTTCATTTCTACGTATTTCTAACTTAGTACCCCATTCAATCAAAGCTTTTTCACCAATCGAACAAATGTCAAGAGGCGATGTGTTTTTTGCTTCTCCAGGAATTCACTTGTTAATCAAATGGAGTAAGACTATTCAGACCAGAGATACAATCAGAATATTAAAAATTCCGTCCCTGGGATCTTCACCCCTGTGTCCTGTCCAGGCCATAAAAAATTTGTTATTGATCACACCAGGGACAAAAAATGACCCTTTGTTTCAGATTAAGAATGAAGCTGCTCAATGGGTCCCGCTTACTGACACTAAGGTCAGGCGAAATTTTTCACAAATACTTACTCGAGTAGGTCTCCAACATTCTGGCATGTCTCTCCACACCTTCAGGCGTTCAGGTGCTACATTGGCCTTTAATTCAAATGTTTCCATACAAAACATCCAGAGTCATGGCACCTGGACGTCTGACTGTGTGTGGAGGTACATCGTCCAGGACCATAATGCTTCACAACAGGTAGGCCAGTCCTTCAAAAATTTGCTTCATCGTCCCTAGCTTTACTACTCCCTAGTTGGGCATTGGTGGAGGTTGGCATCTACCTCAAATATGCTATTTTGATTAGTTTTATGATGTAATATACTAAGGTCACCTTACATTGGCTCAAAGTAAGTTTAACTTTATTCTTTCCTTAAGGCCACCGTAACCTTATCTTATCATGGACTATGAATGGACCTTAAATTGATAACCTTGAAGTAATTTGAGGTGGCCTTAAAGTCAGCTTCTTCGAAACGTTTTAAGGTGACCTTAAATATAGATGCCTTTTAGTATTGTACATAAATATAGTTGAATAATAATAATAAAAATATTAATCCCATCTGTGGTGTTATACATTGTGTTATATAGTTCTGTAACTGTAGGGGCACTGATTCCTTGCAATGATGGCGAGGAGAGGATCTCTAGTGAAACCTGAATTAACAATAGTTACTGCAGCTGAGTTGTCTAGCCCAATAACTAACTTTGGACAAGTCAGGTCCCCACACTTTAAGTGCAACAATGACATTGAATAATTCCAGGTGAGTTATACATATATTAGATTGTAATAGATAAGAAGGTATATCAGTTTTGTACATAGATTAAGTTGATTTTTGGAAATATTTTGCTTTTTTGGACAGAAGAACACTTATCTAAAATTTGCTGGAGTTTTTCAGGAGGAATTGTAACCGATTCCATTTCAGTATCTATTATAACTCCCAGACAAATACACCAAGTGTAGGGAGGAACAAGTTTGGACAAACTTATTGGGAATCCTGCTTTCTCCAAGAAACGCCTCAAAAATAGATAACATTCCAAAGAATGGGCTTAATTTTCAAGCCCAAGTAAATCATCCACATAATTCACGATGTGGTGACCTTTTGATCTCATAATGTACCTTATATAGTCGGTACATTGAGCCATTCTGATATCCGAAGAGGACCCTACAATCCCCATAATAATGACCATCCCAATGTAAACCCAAGAGACCCCAGTCAGAGGGGTCCACAAATAACTGCCTAAATGCATGGACCAAATCAATTTTAAAAATGTGGGCCCCTGAAACTATGTCACATAACCTTTGGGTAATCATATCAATAGTCGGATAATGGGGTTTAAAAGCAATACCAAGATATATGTTCTTGGAAACACCTGAGATGACACTGTGATCTGGTGGAAATGACAAGTCTATGATAACCTGTCTTTTCCACTGTCTGATTTTTCCCTAGTTATAAAGGGATAGACTTGAGTAGTGGATCCAAAGGGAGGAAAGGAAAAGGTGTCAAAAATAGCTCCATGGGCCTTCTCCTCTTGGAGATATGTCAGAACATGCTGAGCTAACAACCTAGCTGAATTATGACTAGTGAAAGTAGGACACAAGAAAGTGTTTTTCCGGTCAAAGTCCAAAGGGAAGCCATATTTAAAAAATGCAAACAGTAGATGATCCCAATAATCCTGACCAAAACTGAACAAGTAGTCAAAATCAATAGAGTCAGACAACTGAATACGACATTTTTGACAATTATACTCTTTTGATCCCTGACATCTTTATAGCAAGCCAAAGGATCAGATTGACATTGAGACAAGACTGCCGAATGAGTAAGATCCCTCAGACTATACTTCTTGTTCAGGGAAGTCAATGGTATAAAGCCAAACACATGATCTTGCTGTTTAACACACTTAAGTCTATCTTGACTGTCAAACTTAAGATCTGTTAGTTGTATATTGTTTACTGCAGTAGGAAATGTTGTTAAAAAATTCACAACTTCTTGTTCACTATAAAACTAAGGCCTATTCATTGCCTGCCTTATGGAGGATTTAATGTCAAATAGTTTACAAAGAAACAGCTGATTAACATTGCCTCTATGCTGTGTAACACTCTGAGTAGTAAAATACCCATATTTGGACAGGTCTGTGTGAGAAGAATGAACCACTGACTGTACTAAATCGATATGAGATGGGGAAACCTCCTCCCCTTGTTTGTGTTCGTTCAACTTTTCCTGGTGACCATGTAGTAAGTTACCATATTTGGACATGAGTAGTTTGAACTAGAATGTAAATTAGAAGACTCCTTCCCAGCGACATGCGATGAATGGGCACTGGAAATTCTAAATAGTGACCCAGATTTTTCTTCACTACTATGAGACTTTACTTTTGATCGTTTTTTGACTATTACAGTCTTTTTTGGCATGCGTATGCTCTTTTCCCACATTTGTGAAACAATGTGCACATATGTGCTTGACATGTAGACCATTTATATCATGATTGCCAGGAAATCCACAACTTTCTGTCTGATAATTCCTACATGGAACTCTGTTGCCTGTGTGTCTTTTTGTCTGATTATCTGAACCACTATGGACTATAGCCCTAGCATAAGTCTTTCTGATGTTTTGAATCTTTTTGATGTGCCCCCAATTTAAGACCCCATATTGCATCCTATGCATGAGTATGACATGATCACCCTTTGCTGCTGCCCATGTGTTATCAGTGGCATCTTGCATGAGTTCAATCAAGTATTCATACATATGTGCACGGAATTCTTGGTTACTTTCTTCTTGTGCTATGTGAAGAAACCTAACATCCATTGTGTTTCAGTAAGATCCTCATACTAAGGTCTCTTCCTAAGATTTCCGACAAAAGCCAACAGGCAACAGAAACCTTCTTATATTTTCCCCCTTTACTCCCTGAAGTTACTTTTTATTCAATTCTTGTCCAATAACACTAGAATCACCAGTACCTGCTGAGTTGATTCGATTGACCTGTTCCAATTCCTTCAGGAGTGCGTTCACCTGTGCTTGTATGTCAGCTGAGTAACGCAATGTTGACAAGGTAGGCACCACACAATCTGATGAGTGCCCTGCTGTTGTGCCCTGGGTAGTGTGCTTCTGCTGCTGTCCTGATGCGACCTCTGTGCCTCTTATATTCCCTGCTGCACTCTGTCCCTGCCATGAACTGCCAGCTGTACTACCATAAATGGACATGATAGCTGTAGGACCTGCTGTATAAACGACAGAAGAATGCCCAGGATATAAGTGATACAATGATTGGGGAACAACAACCTGTCCATATGGTCGAACATACCCAGTCCTGGGGGTGAAGTGTACTGACAGGCTGCACTGGCCATTGTAGATACAGGTGGACCTGGTGCAAAGCACGCCCCAACAGAAGAAGATGATACTGGCACAGCTACCCCAGTAACCTCTTTACATTCCTGTACCACTACGGAATGAACCATACATATTCTGTGTGGGGTTGAAGTCCTAGTGTTACTTTGTGAATCAATACTGTTCTCAACCTGTGACAACCGTGAGGAAATGGCCCTCAGTTCCTGTAGAACCACATAAATTCCAGCATGGCCCTTACCCAGATTCTCAGGTTTCTCAACTGGTACTGTAGTAAGATCTGACATCTCCATATGCTGAATGATAATTGGCCTTTGTGAGCCCTAGGTGGTTGCCACACGCCCGCCACCACTACCGAAGTGTCCATATTGAAGCCCATGCTCTAGCCCACTAACTGCCTGGGTAGGGGGGTGTTGAATGAAAGATAGGTCCTCTATAACTGTTTCTCCATGAACCCTGCTACAGCGTTTACCAGTTTGGGGAGAATGTTTGTCTTTACAGGCACTACACTTGTACTGTTTTCCTTTCTTTGACATATTGAAGTCAAGGGTTACTCACACTATACAGTCCTATTGTCTGGCTGGTAGCCCCTGTTAAGGAAAGCCTTCTGATGGTACAGAACTCCACTCCTACACCAAGAGCTGTCCACTGGTTCAGTCACCTCTCTGTGGGTATGAAAAATACACAATAAACCCCTTATGTTGTTGCAGGGGGTGTCCCTATCAATAAATGCACACACAAGGAATAAAATCATTAGTTAACTTCTAAAAACTATAACAACCTAACTACCTAGTTTACCCACATAACAAGTGTACATTCATTGACTTCCAACGTGGACTGACCACAAAACTTGTCCCTCTTCAAACCCACGACACTGCGCATTGATATACCCTGACCACTAGTGACCACTTTGAAGGGGAGGTCTTACTCACTTAATTTAAGGTGGGAGTCCTATCCCCCAGACTGAACTGCTAGGGTAACTAGGTATTTGATGATACATAAATAAATAATATAATACACATATACAGTTATTGATCCCGCACTGAGGATTTGTATTTCAGGGTTGGTTACCAGTCTAATGTTTACACAGGTAAAAAGTGCCTCCAAATTTCCCATGTTTCTCAAAATCTAATTTTATCTTTTCTTGTTACTTCAGTTTGAAACTGGACACTGAATAGTTAACATAGAATTTTAAATTATCACCGCTCTCCCCCTTTTAAATTTACATTACTCTCTTATTTGTTCACATTACATTCTGGATTTTTTTCGGGCTGACACCTTGGTGCCAGCTAGGTCATTCCTGAGGGGACCTTAATATTTGCTTTAGGTGTCACCACCATGCTGTTTGTAACCTTTCTCCTGATTGGCTGTGGCACCTTCCTGTGTTAAAATCTACTGACCCTTCTTCCATTTGCATTCTAGATCTGGAAGGGGCAACATTGAAAATCAAAATTTTTGTTTCTTCCACCAGTCACGTGTTTAGTTATTTACAAAGTTGTTTTTTTTCTACTCTACAAGTTTTAGTTATGCATACACAACTGGGTGGCGACATGGAGTTTGTCACACAACTGCTGGGGGCAGGTCCCAGTACTTCCAGCCAGCAGGGGTGTGATAGCCGGTCGTCAGACAGTGAGTTCAATTGCAGTGATATAATCAATGCATCTGATTCGGATGATACAGGCAGCCGGAACCGGTCATTTAATAATTTACACCAGAACAGTCGGGCAGTTCTATTTCTCATGCTTTGGACACACAGGCAATCATAAATCAGCAAATTTTGGCACAATTAACTGACATTGGGCAGCGTTTGCAAAAATTAGAAAAGACTGATTGTAAGAAATCAAATGATGCCACAAAGCATAAGAACAGAAGTACTTGTACTCGTTCAAAAGCCACAGTGAGTATGTCCACAAAAAGTACTGCAAGTACTGGTTAACTCTGCAGTCCCTGATACTGTCACTTTCCCGTTTAATTCTATTGGTGTCCCTTCCATAGAAGACATGCGACAGAATGCAAATATACAAGAAAAAGTCGATCAAAGAATCAAAGAACTGCAGCAACTTTCCAATCCAGGTACTGATTCAAAAATTAAGTCCCTCAGAGGTGGAGCAGTTGATATATTCGTAAAAAATCGAGTGAAATGGCCTCATGAGCATGTTTTGGCTGGAAATATTAAGGAACGCGTTTCCTATGATCAGTTGACCATGGGTCAGTGGATGGCTGGCTTTTGCTGCACCATGAGGGAGGAAAAAATTCTAAAACTAAAGAAGCAATGTTAGACTATCTCATATCACTTTTCGATGATTCGAATGACTTTTCCTGAGCTGCGTCAAAAGCCAGCAATGCAGTACTTATCTGTAGAATGGAGCAAGGCAAAATTTCTGATTATACACAAACAGATCTAGTTAACAGAGTTAGGAGAGCTCATGCACAAAGGCATGTCACCCACAATGCTGTTAATTCCACTCAAAATTTCATAAAATCAAAAACTACTAAATCCATGCCCTGCAACTTCTATAACCAAGGTTCTTGTAACTTTTCCACAACCCATGAAACAAAAGGGGTGCTCTACAAGCACATATGTTCATTTTGTTTTTCAAAGGGGGTAAAAAACTTTGCACATTCTGAAACTGAATGTAGAAGTAAAAATAAGCATGCAAAAAACGAGTAAATCTGGGCGTGGGTCGCCATTCCAGTAGACAGTTTGCTTCCAGGCATATTTGGTCAAGCAAAATTGACAGGAAAACCATATGTCAAGAGTTTTCAGTAGATAAATCCACACTTTCTCAATGGTTTAATAAAGGTAATGCTTTTGCAAACATTTGGAATGGCAGATCTTAGGCTCAGGTAGCTGCTCTGAAAAAACGACTTCTGGTTTCGGCTGCCTGCGTTCACCAGACCCCTGATAGGAATGCAAATGATAAGAAAGTTAATAACTTTCTTCAAATATCAAAATACCTGCCTCAAAAAACATCTTCTCTGCACAGGTAGGATCCATCACTTCACGTGTTGTTAGCCCTGGCTGTGCAGGAAAGAACACAATACATGCTTATCAGAAGTCTCGGCCAACAAACCAGTCTGATATTCAATCCCTCACCTTGACAAATAGATTTCAGGCTTTGCCTGTAGAAGAAACAAATCAAGGAAAGGTCAATGTCCATATGTTGGATGATCAATCAATCAAAAATGATTCTAAGCAATCACAATCACAGGCTTCTGTTAATGATAATTCTATAAATCGCAGTAGTTGTCATCAAAATTTCCTTTTTACTCCAACTCATGTGGTTGCCACTCCAACATTAATTCTACAACTTATTCATGGAAAATCTGCAAAATCTGATCAAGTTCCATCAAATATGGACCACATTACTCATGACACTTCTACAGAGCCTATACAGCATCATCAGCTGGATTCAGATATGGCTGCAAATCAAGTAAAGAACGTCCCGGATGACATTTGACAAAATAAGTTTCATTCTAAAGATTATAATGCATGTATTCAACAGAATGGTGATAACTTTTGTTACATCCCCTTGAATGACTTACATATACATACGGGGCCTGTAATCCAATGGAAATCACCTCCTGACATATGGCAAGCAAATAAGCTAATTCATGAAAGCAAAGTGCCAAATTTCTTAAATTGTCGTATCCCTATGAAGACACAGTGGAATCCTGACAAGTGGTGTTCTTATTTATCTCATTATTGGGACCAGCAACTTCCTGATCTTATACAGTATGGTTTCCCTCTGGATTTTAATAGGGATTCTAAGCTTATCTCGGCAGACATTAACCATACTTCAGCTATTGAGCATGAGCAACATATTGATCAGTATATTGATGAAGAACTTAAATATGGTGACCTTTATGGCCCATTTCAACATACTCCTATACCTGTGCACGTTTCACCACTTATGACCAGGGCTAAACAAAATTCTGATAAGAGGCGTACTGTTGTTGATTTAAGTTGGCCAAAAAATGCTTCAGTTAATGGTGCAGTGCAAAAAAAATATTTATTTGGGATCACATTTCATACTCAAATATCCATCTCTCGATGACATAACTAGAGATTTGAGAAAATTATGCCCAGGGGCTCTTATATACAAGATGGACATTAGTAGGGCCTTCAGACATATCTGTATTGATCCGGGTGACATTGATCTGCTGGGAATTCGTCACAAAAGCTTATTCCTGGACGGATCTTTGCCGTTCGGATTCAGGCACGGATCCGGAATTTTTGAGAGATGTTCAGATGCCATTAGGTACATCATGAAAAATTTTGGTCATAACGCCCTCATGAACTACATTGATGACCTCATATATATAGGCCTGCCATCTGAAATTTATCATTCTTACCATAAGCTATTATCTCTGCTCGATGAGCTAGGCTTGGAGGTAAGTCAATCAAAGCTTGTATCTCCTACTTCTGTTATTTGCCTAGGAATTTAAGTCAATACAGTTGAACATACTCTCTCCATTCCGGATGAAAAATTAGCTGAAATCAAGCAGTTATGTGACCATTGGGCTCACAAGACAAATTGTATTAAAATCAATTACAATCACTTCTAGGGTCTCTGTTATATATCACAAGATGTATACGGCCCGCCAGGAATTTTCTCAATAGAATGTTGCAGATTCTTAGAGATCATGTCCACACTACATTCATTGTATTATCTGATCAATTTTTTCAAGACCTTAACTGGTTCAGAGTGTTTTTACACCAATTTAATGGAGTTACTTTCTATGATAATAAGCTAATACAGCATGAAGTTAACTTAGATGCCTCATTGACTCTACCTACTGGGTTCATGAATCTTCACATTACTCAGCTTGAGATGTTGAATGTCGTTGTAGCCCTTAAGGTGTGGGCCAATATATGGTCAAATAAGAGAATAAAAATTAATTGTGATAACTTGGCAGTGGTGGAAATCCTGAAATCAGGCAAAACTAGGGATCCTTTTCTGGCCACTTGTGCCAGGAATGTGTGGCTTATCACTGCCATGTTGAATATTGATAATATTATAATTCATGTCCCTGGTGTCAGTAACCATGTTGCTGACCTGCTTTCCAGGTAGACTGTAACTTGCAATCCACAGAGTAAGCTTAGACAGATTTTGCCTGACTTCTGTTACACAGATACTCATATTGATTTAATAAAGTTAAATTACTATATTTAATTTTGTTCTGTTCTTTATTTTTTAGATTTACCACTTCCTGCAGCCCAGTTGGCCACCAGTGCTGTCCACAGATTGCGTCAGGCTTTTCGTCCTGCTACCCAGAGAACATATTTCAGAATGTTCAGGGATTTCTGTGACTTTTTGGTGGCCACTGGGCTGCTTTTCTCTGAGGTAACCCATGTTACTTTATTGGCTTTTATGGAGTTCTTACTACAAAATGACATTACTCCTTCCAATATTGGCAACTACATGGCTGGCCTCAGGGCCTCTTATATGACATGAATACGGCTCCCTGTCAAAATCACCAACTCCAATACTTTCACAGAAAGTCCAGAGTTTCCCTAAGACAAAACTTAATCTGGATGAGTTTTTATTAACCAGAATCATGACGGCTTGTGACACATTATATTTTCCTTTCATTTTTAAACCACTCTACCTATTAGCCTTTCTCATTTCTCAGGATTTCAAATATCCTGCCACATGCTATCACTTCTTTCGACCCTACTTGTCAACTGGCTGTAGGTGATGTCATATTTTCCCAGAATGCTGCCACCATTATCATCAAATGGTCTAAACTTTGCAAGATAAATAAAAAATACACACCATTGCTCTTCCTTATTTAAAGGCTTCTTCCCTATGTCCTATTCAGGCCCTACATGAAATGTTATCACTATTGCCAGGTGACTCGAATGTTCCACTCTTTAGGATCCCCAGATCCCAGGGCCTGGTTCCACTAACCGATTCTGTGGCCAGACGTCACCTCAGGTCTGTATCTCACATCTTGGGTTTGGACCCCTCCCTTAAATTTCATGATTTCAGAAGGGCTGGGGCTACTTGGGCCTTTAATCATGGGGTACCTATGAAAGACATTATGCTTCATGGCACCTGGAAGTCAGATGCTTTCTTTTGACCTTTACCTTGTGATCCAAGGTAATTATCATTTACTGTATCCCATAGTTAATTGTACTCGTATTCTCCTTTTACCTTGTCCAAACCCTCAAAATTCTCAATTCTAATTCATCTTTTCAGAGGTCGGGTATGACCTTCCTCTTGACCTTTACCTTGTCATTCTAGATCAGTATTATTCACTTTATTTTGTTACAATAAATTTTACCGGGGTGGTGTTGTGCTAAAGCAATGCTGTTCATATAGATCTTAATGTGTAAATGTTCATTAACATTTGCTTTTAAATATAATTCTTCAGGTTTATTAGTATACAGATATTACTTGGTAACTTTTGCATTTATATTCTACTTTAAAGGCAATGTTTTCTTAATCATAACATTTAGCTCATAATATTCTTTTCAAAGTTCATTGATGTATGTAATAATGTGATCTTAAAAGTTTTAGTAGATAATAAATTTATATATATTCCCAACTGCCAAGTTTTTGTTGGGTGTGGGTCCCCTGGGGAACGATATGGTTATTAAATGTGGCTGAGCACAGATATAGTCAAGCTCACAGGCAAGGCATGCCTTTAATATATGAAAATAGTAATCCAATATTTGTGTAGCTCGCATGGATGTGATTTGAATCTGTAACCTTTAACTTAAGAAACTCTAGCTGTAAGTGCTTTAGTTATATTTCTTATGCCGTTGCTTTATTTTTCTTGGTATGTGTACAATAGTCATCAACATGAGTTACAACCATGCGATTGTTTGCTGGTGTGGGATCACTAGCTCCAATGGTATGAATTTATATACTGACATGGTCTGAAGTTTACTTACTTGTGTAAACTTTCATGTACCAAATTTTGGTATGATAATTATGTCATGATAATTAAAATTTGTATTTGCTAATTTAACCTTAGCTTGATGTAATTAAGTGTTCAAGTCATTAGCTGATTGTGTATGTGGATTTTAAGGGTAACTTTCTTTTTGTTTGTAGTAGGGTACGTGCCAGTATGTTAATACTTGCTTTTCTGTGGTTTGTAACAAAATGTCTGTATATGCAGTTTAGTATTGTAATGTACACATTTTAGATGCCATTTAAAATAAACTATGCCATATTCCACCTCTAACCACATAGTGGCGTCCCAGTACCATTGACAGTTGGTGTTACAAATTTGCCAGCAAGTGATAATCTTGTGTTAATACTTTGAAAACTATGCAACTTACAAAAATATGTCATTAGAAAGGTATTTTCTTCAATTTCTAAATAGGGACTTATTCTACTGGTTATTTTTGGTATTGTAAGGTATGTATTGACTGCCAATACAATAATTTAACTAAAACTTTTTAAACAGGCCACATTCTTTTCAATAATTTGTAACATTATGAACATTTTCATTAAATAGCTTTTCCATCATATTTATATCTCTATAATATTTTATTCTAGTGTCATGTAGGTCGATACAGTCTAATAATATATGCTTGACTGTATCAGGACAATAACATGGAATGCACCAGGGCATATCTTCACCTTTCAACAAATAGCTGTGTGTGAAATAGGCGTGTCCTACACGGGCTCGAGTCATGACTATTCCCTCCTACGAGATAAACCCGTCCAAACATAAAAATCTCCAACAGTAGGGTTTATTTGAAATAGTTTGTTATCAGGACATGCATTCCATTCAGCTTGCCACTTTTGTTTAAAAACACTATTTACATTCACTTTCAAGTCTGTATAGGAGACTTTCAAGTCTAAAACATTAAAATTCAAGGCCTGTTTGGCAAGCTCATCTGCTTCTTCATTGCCCCTTATGCCTACGTGACTAGGAACCCAAGCTAAAACAACTTTTTTATTCACCAACAAACAATCATTAAAAAGCTTTAAAATATCTTGACTAAAAGGATGATCACAGTTGCTGCTATCAAGAGCTTGAAGACTAGATAAAGAATCAGTGAATATGATAAAACTATTACAATCACAGCTTTTTACAATATTAAAAGTCATTTTAAGAGCCTGTAAGTCAGCTGTGAATATACTAGCATTGCCAGAAAGTCTGACCTGGGCACTGAGGTTCTTAGATATAGCAGCTGCAGCAACCCTATTTTTTGCCTTCGATCCATCAGTATAAATAGCCCTATGGTCAGGATAACAACTTTTTAACTGGTGAGATATAAGTCTATGTGAGGCTTCTGTATAGTCCAGGGTGGGTCATCTGACAATAACACAGTCTGAATTAGATCCAGCCGAGGACAGACAACAGACAAATCTTCCTCTACACGATGCCCAAAAGATCTTATTGCAGATGGTTTCTTAGCATATAGATCATAATACGGGGGTTAAAGACAACATCAAAAGCTGGATTGTCAGGATTACTTCTCAATTTCAAAGAATATTGAACACATAACTTATCAAACCTTAGATATAAAGGAGGCTCATTTGCCTCTACATACAAGCTTTCCATTAGAGAAGTCCTGAAGGCTCCCAGGCATATTCTTAAGCCCTGGTTTTGAATGGGTTCCAATTTCTTAAGATAGACTTACGAGCAGAACTAAAAACAGCACAACCATATTCCAATCTAGAATGAACAAATGAATGATAAAGTCTCATTAAAACACTTCTATCTTCTCCCCAATCCATTTTGGCAACTACTTTCAGTAAGTTCATATATGGCCCTTAAAATTAAGTTTTTTGTCAAAGGTAACACCAGGGAACTTAGTTTGTGAAACAACAGGGATTTGTCAATTATATATTCTTAATGTTGGGTCTGGATGAAATTTTGTTTTATTACAGAAATGCATGCAAGCAGTTTTGGTTTTATAAAACTTAAAACCATTTTCATCAGCCCATTTTTCAACCTTATTCAGACACAACTGAATTTGCCTTTCTATTGAAGCCATATTCTAGAAGAACAACCGATTGAGAAATCATCAACAAAAAGAAACTTTTCAAAGGTAGATGGAATAACATCAGCAATACTATTAATCTTTAAAATAAATAAAGTAACAGAGAGGATGCTGCCTTGAGGGGAATCCATCTCTTGCCTATGTATATCTGAATAAACAGACCCTAAATAAACTCTCAAAAAAACAAATTTTGAATAAACATGGGCATTCATCCCCTCAAGCCTGTTTTATGTAGATCTCTAATAACACCATGTTTCCAAACAGTGTCGTAGGCATTTTCTAAATAAACAAATACAGAGACTACATGGTTGCCCTTTAAAAAAAGTCTTATTAATTGGTCTGTTGTAGATAATTGGACAGATTTTTTGAGTCTTTGCCTGGTTTAGGAATAGGTATTACAGTGGCCGCTTTCCAGCATTCAGGAATTTCACCCGAAGCCCATATATCATTAAATATATCAAGTAACACCATAAGTGAGTCTCTTGGTAGATGTTTTAGCAGTTGATAATGAATTTCATCTGGACCAGTGGCTGTGTCATGAGACTTTTTTTAGAGCATCACACAGTTCTCTAATGGTAAATTGTACATTGTAGTTTTCAGAGTTGTCTGTGTCAAAATCCAGGTGTTCTTTTTCAGCATTCACTTGATATTTTTAAAACTGTGTACAGTAATTGTTGCTGCTGGATTTCTTGCTAATTTCTTGGACCAACCTATTTGCTATGTCCACTCTTTCGGTTATCTTGGTTCCATCATTATTTTCCAGATGGTGTATTGTGGTGTTACTTTGCTTGCCACTTATTTTTCTGATCATTTCCCATACCTTCTTTGCTTGTGTCTTTACATTTAGTGTTGATACGTATTCATGCCATGATTTCATTTTACTTTCTTTAATTACTTTACGAGCACTGGCTCGACAGTTTTTATATTCATTTATGTTATCTGATGTTGGTTTTTTAATGCATTTATCCATTGCATTTTGACGAGCTTTAACAGCTTTCTTGCATCCACTATTGAACCATGGTTTGTAGCTACCAGTGGACTCTCCAGTTGACTTTGGCACATATTTTATTGCTATATCATTTAATTTATTTAAAAATGCAGGAAATTTTTCTATTATATCAGTAAAACTATGCCTATTGATATCTAAAGAACACTAAAGTTTGAATTTTGGTCAATCGGCCTTTTTAAGATTCCAAGGAGGAACATTATCCTTAGGCATACTCTTAACTATATCTATAAGAATAGGAAAATGGTCACTACCACACTGATCTGAATGGACCTGCCATTCAAAATCTAGAAAAACAGATGCAGAACATAAAGACAAATCTATTGAGGTGAATGGACCTGATGCAGGATGAAAGTAGGTAGGTGACTTATCGTTAAGTAAACAAATATTAGAGGTTTCAAGAAGATGTTCCACCTTATTGCCTAAACTATTGGATGAGGAACAACCCCATAAATCACTATGTGCATTGAAATCTACAATAAATAGAAAAGGTGCAGGTAACTGGTTGACTAGATTATCAAGATCACTTTGTGCAACATTAAAACGTGGTGGAATATATACATTACATACAGTTATAGTTTTATGCAGAGATACTTTTACGGCAACTGCCTGCAGTTCTGTATCTAACTCAAGTACCTCATGGGGTATACCTTTCTTAACAAAAATAGAGCGACCAGTGGCTCTCCCATCTACTTCAAACATACAAGTTTTAAAATAATGATCAAAGCCTCTAATGTTTACATTATCTGTATCTTTAAAATGAGTTTCCTGCAATCCTAAAATGTAGGGTCTAAAATTTGAAATTACATTTTTAATTTCTTTAAAGTTTGGCCTAAAGCCACGACAGTTCCACTGTAGTATACTTTCATTTTTGTTTGGTTACATTTTTACATTTTTATTGCCACTCCGCCCTTGTGAATTTGTGATTGGGGATTCTTCAACACTCATTTCACTGTCACTATCACTCAAAACATCATATTTATTGTATTGTTTAACAGGGTCATTAGATCCCTTATGTTGTTTGGTCAAATATACTTTGCTTTGGCTTATTTTCAATTTAATGGGGTCATTTTGAGATGCACTTGTCTGACTCGATGCACTGCTTTTGTACACCTTCGTTGTCTGTTTCTCAACTGCACACTTTTTGGGTTGTTTGGCATCATCTGGCCATGTCATTTCTGTTTGTGTTTCTACATTTGCAGTTTTCACCACAGGTTTGGTTGCTGCAGCCGCTTGGGCATACATTGAGTTTTACTGAATTAAATATGTCAATTTGTTTCTTGGCTTCTGTGTATGAAATTCCTCTTTCTGCCATTATTCTTTGAATTTCCTTTCATTCTTTCCATTTTGGACATGATTTGTCATTTGATGCATGATTTCCCTGGCAGTTGACACATTTTGCTTCGTTTTTACATTCCTGAGAGTCAGTGTGATCCTCTTGCCCACATTTATTGCAAACTTCAATTTTCCTGCAGTTGAATTTTGTGTGGCCAAATTTCTGACATTTATAACATCTGACAGGATTAGGAATAAACTGTGACACAGCCACCCTATAATAACCCACCCTGATATATTTTGGTAAAGTCTGGCTTTGAAATGTCAATATAAAAGTTCCTGTTTGTTTCCTATTTCCATCACAGAATACAGTTATCCTGTCTAGCTTGATGACACCTTCATCTTTCAGGCCCTCCAGTATTTCCTCATCAGTGCATTCTTTAATGTCTGATCATCTAATGACCCATTTCTTGGTATTGAGACCAGTGTGGTTGCACTTCAATGGGGATGGCACTGTCCATTGTCAGATTCAGTTTCATAGTTTTCATCAGTTCTTTGCTTTGTGCTTCTTATCCACTTCAACTAAAATATTTTCATTTCTTAATTTTTTATATTGAAGGGATCTGATCCTAGTATTGCAACAATGGCTTTATTTACAGCCAAAGGGGACAGTCTACACATGGGTCTTTCATCATCTGTTCCTTTTACTAATAGAAATCTTGGCCATGAACAAATCTGAGGAGAATCCAAAGTCATAGTCATTATATCAAGCAAAGTTCTTGTCCTTTTCCTGTCCGTCAGTAGAAGGTTTTGAGTAGCCATAATGTTGAAGTGGTTATTCGTTGCCAATGCTCTCCACCCACCCTTCGAGCCCAACAAGGGGATATCATAATAGCGTGGAGCTGAGCCCTGCACACTGATATCAGAGATACATTAGCAATATACTCAAAGAACACAAAAGTGAACCTTGATTGACCTGTTAAGCAGCTGCCTTCTAGATACTCCAAACAAAAGCACAAACCAAACACTAGCAGAATACAACAATCAAGTATAACAGTATAAACCACTGGAAACAACAAACCATCATTAATTTGGAGCACTAGGGCTTGGCACTACCAGCCGATTGAGTAAGTCAGGCCATCTTAACCTTCTGACTAAGTGAAACTGAGGCCAAAGCTATGTATTGCCTCCTCAAGGCCACAACAAAGAATTGGCTCAACAGCCAGGACCCTCTCTTCCACTGACACGGATCGCAACCCATGGCAAAAAGGCTGCCCCCAATTAGTCGCCTCTTACGACAGGCAGGAGGATACGTTGGGCCTATTCTACTTCCCCGGACCCACAGGGGGGTGTTACTTGGTAGTAGTGACAGTGTTAGTTTTTCAGTGTAACTTGGTCTATACAATGTTCATGCTATAACAATAATGATGTTAAGGAAATTACTTTCATATAACTTTACCCAGCAGAGGGTTTCAATATAATGCTGAAAATCAGTTGTAATTCAACTATAATATACTTCATCTTTTCACTACCTTATTCAGACAGAATACTGTGTATGCTATTTGCCAACATAGTTTAATGCCACAGACAGTCCCCAATAGATTTGAAGTTGGAGTTAAATTATTATGACACAACCACTCAAGCAGTCCCCCCAGCAGGCCCCTCTCTGGGCCGTGCCACACAAACTGTGACATACGAAACATTGGGGGGCACTTAATGTCATAATGGCCATTGAAAGGGATGTAAAACTCTAGCTTTGAACTGCTAATTGTCTATAATTTGGATTTATAAAAACCTGCCTTTCTACAGTCAACTATTTTCATTCATTTCAATTAATACTGCTTTTTGTCTGCACGGAGGCAGATTCCAAGGCACAACATCCAAAGATGATTCTAAAAGATCTATTATCAAGTAGTATGGCTACAGTCATTACTACAGATATGTGGACTGATCTTCGAGGCAACCCATATCTTGCCATAACCTGGGTTGGCCTCATGGACAGTTTCAGAACAATAAATCAAATGAGTTGAACCACGAACCTCAAAGCTTGAGCATTTCAGAGCTATTGGGTACCATCATCGTCTATATATGCTTTTAATGAAAGAAAGTCTGCTATATTTACTCTTGAAAGGTATTGTTTGAACAAAATAACTGATTGGCTGGAGGCTTGACTTTCCTCAATGATCTGGACCCGAATCATGATTGAAACTTGAGAAATGTTTAGCCATTTTTGATGTCACTTTGTAATTGTTGTGTATTCAAAAACTTTCCTTCAGGTCCGGGTCACATTTTCAAAAATATAAATTTAGTTAACCTTAGATCACATTAAAGTTTGAGAATGATCTGGTTCCCCGTCTGGACATAAAAATAAGCGGATTTTTCAATTTACTTGTTATTCCTTGATTGGGTGGAGTTCTGCAAACACTGGGTGTTCTCGTTAGAATTAAAAATGTTATAAATTGGAATGTAAACTAGAAGTTGCACTTGGTAACTGGTAATGACATTTAAATGATATCAGTATTTTTTACAAATATCAGTTATATCATGTAACTTCAAAGTTTACATGTGATAGTTACACCCACAAAGCTTCATATGCCAAACTTACTGTATTTAAAAAAAGAGCACTCAATCGGAAAATAAAAACATGTATGCCTTGTAGAGACAGCTCTGAATAGTCTTAGAAATGGCAATGATTCCACTGCGACAAAATAAAGACAAGTGCCTGAATCCATTCATGAGTGGTGTCTTGGCATCATGTTTGCCAGTCCTGTCACCAGCAGGTGGGCATTCGGAACAGTGTTACTACCTTATTTGGTGTTTGACCTTTGGTTGCCAAAGGACTGACCTGGTGACACCACTTGGCTAGTGCGTCATAAATTGCCATGAAATGATTCCTGGCATCATAATTCAAATGTTGTTTGAAATGAACGGACATCTTGAACTTAGAATTTACTTGTCCAAGTGTAGGAGTTTGTTTGTGGAAACGAATTTTGTCTAGTGTGTAAACAAAGACGTTCTAGTTTATACATTTATACATACAGAACTTATATTGCATATGACTATTTGTAAACAGAGGCAGAGACAGGATTTTCTGAAAGGGGTGGGGGCGTGGCTTGTCCGAGGCATTAACATTTTGTACGCAGATATTTTGTAGTGAGCAATTTTGTACCAATTGCCAATTAAATGGGAAAAATCTCTAGTGGAAAAAAACGCTATAAAACCCAAAGTGGAAAAATCCCTAGTTAAAAATCATGAAATGATACATTATAATCAAAGAATTAAGAAGACAGCTTTTTAACAGCTTATAACCAATCAATATTAACCATGTTTTAAAATACACAAGTAATGTGCACCACATAACATAAATATAACATAATATAATAACACAAGGGTTTGATGAAATTCAAAGCTCATAATCAGTCACCCCCAAGAGACAGTAAATACACACAAGTGAGGATACTGGCTTTATTTAGATACAACAAATATATGTGAATGTATATAAAATACTAATACTATTAACATTTCGTTATAAAATACATATGAAATTCAAGTTATAAATATATAGAAGCTAAACATTACTAAGTGATGCTAATCTTTAAAGTCCAGGGCCGGGATTCACAAAAGGTCTTAAGCAAAAAATTGTCATAACTTTAAGAGAAAAGTCTTAACTGTGCAAGAATTTTGTCATAAAGTTAAGACTTTTTTGCTTAGACAAAATGGGATTCACAAAAGGTCTTAAACAAAAATTTGTCTTAGATTTTGTCATAACTTTAAGACCACTGCAGGGCAGACTTAAGTCATTTTTTAAATATTCCATTGCATGTGTTTACATTTTACCCTTTGTTATGAAAACAACATATATACTACGGGGATCTATACTTCCTGTAGAAGTAATTTCTGTGGATTGTAATAGAAATTTACATCATTTAATTACCCATAAATTTCCACATTTTACCTTCTTGTGGTAAAAATATTGTCATAAAAATGGCTGACTCACAATAAAACACAAATATTACTATTTTTACATAATGTTACAAAAAAAGAAGTAACAAATCTGTTTTATAATTTTAAAGAGAATGTTTGGTGTATTTATCGATGAAAAATGTTTTGGTTTTACTAAAATTTGTTAATTTGAATTCAAAATAGTTAAGACTTTTTGCACAAATTTTGTCTCAGCTAAGATTTTGCTAAGCACTTTTTGTGAATCCCAATTTAAGAGAAATCTTAGCTAAGACAAAAGTCATAACTTTAAGATTTGTCCAAGCAAAAAAATTGCCTAAACTTAAGACCTTTTGTGAATCCCGGCCCAGTCCACTAAGCAGCATAGTAATCATAATATGTAAATACAAAGATATAATAAGTACTAATACAAAAACACTGCCACTTAGAGTCCAGTCCACTTAGCAGCATTAAATTTTTAATATGAGAGTTACATTAAAACAATGCCTAAGGTGACCTTAAAGGACAGTACTCCAAGTACTAAGTTAAATAATTCCGAAACCGACCTTAAGTTAACTATTCACCGTGACGTTCACGCAATAAACGTATTCAGAAATGCTGTGATTGACTGACGTCGACTTTACAAGAGCAAGTGATGTAAATTCGCCAATAGATGTAAATTCGCCACTTTTTGGTTTTTGTCAGTTTTACAGCATAGTTATGAAAAACATATCATAATTTTGTTAAAGATAAATAGAAAAAAATACTTATCTATTTCACTACAAGACTTTATCGTCCAAGCTTTTATATTTTCACTGTTTTAAGTATATTTCTGAATGGATCACTTTTACAAGTGACTTCAAAGAGTATAAATTATGCATTTGTTAAGAAATACCAACAAACATTTTAAACTTCTCTAGGACAAACCTTTGAAAAGTTACAACTATATTAATAACAATTTTCTGCTAGAAAATATGTAAAATATTAATTTAACTTAAATTTTTCACAGTATGTTACAGTCCTAGGAATTATACCATCCCAACCCCTCAAATCTGAGGGAAGGCTTATCTGCTACCCCACTGCAAGTGTTTATGTTATCTGAAGACCATGTAATTAATAGTCCATCATCTGCATGTGTCTTGTGGTTGTAAATGGCTACTCTCTCATTTAAAATGTGTTGCCAGTACTGGAAGAAGGCAAGTCTACTTATCAAACTCAATCCACATTTAGTTGTTGAATATATGTTTGTAAAAAGAAGCATGTGTACTGTTTCTATCTTTTTCATTCACCAGAATGTAATGAAAGAGTTGTATTTTATTGGTAATGTATTGAAAGATTTGTATTTTATTGGTACACATATTTAATATCTCAGCCTAGGAGGTATTGTTTTCATGACTATTTGTCTGTTGTCTGTTTGTTAGCAGGATTACACAAAATTTCTCCCTTATCTTAGATATATGTACCAGGACACAAGTAGAGTATCAGAGTTTTGTGAGTAGCAGGCTAGTATCAGGATACTATGGATTTCCCTTCGTTACGCCGCTACTGCCGCCCCTGCCACCAGTGTGTAGAGAGATTTCACCATAACTGCTCTAACGAAAAAAATATTGTAGCTAGCATTCTCAAATTTGCAGGATATATTTATAACCATAAAATTTTCCCTGGGAATATTTTTGGCCTCATTTTGAAAAAGAAGATGGCTGCCATGGGCAATTTTTTTTTACTTTCAGCAAGGAGTTTTTTGGATCTCTAGAGCAAAGGGTATTATAGGTATATAAATCTCAAATTTGCAGATATGATCATCATTACAAAATCTTGACTGGGAATATTTTTGACCTCATTTTGAATAACAAGATAGCCACCACTTAAAGGCCAAACGAGGAGGAACCAAACCAAAAAGTGCTTATACCTCGCTAATTATTGGTCCTAGAGGTTTGCAATGTGAAACCAACTTATAGGAAATCATGGGCTGGGATCTCCTATTATTGGCCCTAGAGGTTTGGTATGTGACGCCAACCTATAGGAAATCATGGGCTGGGTATCTTCTGATGAGGTCAGATTTGACCTTGGGCCCCTCCTGCAAGGTCAAATGGGGATACCCAAACTTAAAAGTGCTTATAACTCACTTATTATTGGTCCGAGATGTTTGAAATGTGAAACCAGGTTATAGTAAATCATGGGCTGGGAATCTTTTGATGTGGTCAGATTTGACCTTAGGTCCTCCTTCAAGGTTAAGTAATGGTGGATTAGCTTTGGTGAGTTGTCTTTCTGGTGGATAAAATTTGCATAAGTTCTCCGATGCGCTAGGTATATTTGTTTTTTTTTTGTAAATTTTTAAATTAATTTTTAATGCATTAAAAAATTCATGCATTCGTGCAGTAAATCACTTATAACTTGAAAAGTATTGCACTTAAAGCATTTTGTTAAAATATGTTGTTCACCTACTTTTTCCATAGCTACAACATAATGAGTAGCTTGGGAGTCTATCCCAATAGTTAAGTGAGTAATTGCCACTGTCTGACTTTTCAGTGCCTTCCATATTGAGTAAAATTACTTGTAAATTGAATATTATTGCATTTAGAGTATTTGTATAAACGTGTTATTCAGCTCCTTTTGGGTCAGCTATAACATAGTGAAACTGCAGACCTGTAGCTCATTGCATAGCTGAGCAATAGCTACTTAGGGGTTCTCACTGTTGAATAAATCACTTGTAACTTGGAAACTATTGCATTTAGATAATTTTGTTTAAATATGTCGTTCACCCTCTTTTGAGTCAGCAATAATATAGCAACATTGCAGAGCTGTAACTCGTAGCATTGCTACTTTCAGGTTATCACTGTACAGTAAATCACTTGTAACTTGAAAACTATTGCATTTAAAATATTTTGTTTAACTATGTTATTCACCTACTTTTGGGTTAGCTGTAACAGAGTAAAATTGAAGAGCTGTAGTGTATTGCACAGCTGACCAATAGCTACTTTCAGGCTCTAACTATTGAGTAAATGTACAAATACTAAATGACTTGTAACTTGAAAACTTTTGCATTTAAAATATTTTGTTTAAATATATTATTCACCTACTTTTGAGTCAGCTCAAGTAGCTCATTGCATAGCTGAGCAATAGCTAATTTCAGGTTCTCACTGTTGAGTAATTACTTGTAGCTTGAAAAATATGGCATATAGATTATTTTGTTAAAATATGTTTTATGTACTTTTGGGTCAGCTATGACATAACAAAATTGCAGACCAGCACCCCATTACATAGCAGAGCAATACCAGTTTGAGGTACATCCTTTTCTACTTTCACTTGCTCTTTGAAGATTAAAACATAAAGTCAGCTTACACAGAGCCCGTTCACGGGCACTGATTGCTTATTTAATAATACGTCTCTTACACATTGATGGAGGTACAGTTTCATTTCTTGATGTACAAATGATCAAGCAGGGAACCATAATCTCTTGTGGGTGCTGTAAAAGGGCTGTCCCACCTTCATGATTATACGGCCAATCAAGATGTGATAGGTAATCACTTGTGAATCTTTTACAGTTGGATTGATTTTAAGTCAATTTTTACAATGTATACAATCTTATCTGAATCTGTAATTTTCCTGATTTTAAATGGACTGAAATCATTGTAAAAATCTATGATTCTTCTCTGATTTTACAATCATATGTCGATTGCAGGTCGATCGTAAGTCGATCTTTCCAATCATAAATCAGTCGTATTACAATATTTCAATCATTTGACATTCGTTAACATGTCAATCATAAACCTTTTTCCCTGACAGCAATTTCAAAAGGATTGTGTGTAAAAAAACCATAAAAGATTGCTGTCAAAAGAAGCCATCACAAAGGCAAATATTGGGTTTGCAATGAAGAAGTTGTTATGCGATTGACTTAGGATTAAACAGATCGACCTGTGATTAACATAGGATGGTTTCAGGACTGACATACAATTATGGCCTAGATCCCAAAAGTGTTCTCTACAACTCTTCTATCATGGCCGATATGCAATAGCTGTAGACATGCTGATTCAGGTCCATGGATCTCTGGAAGAAGGTTTTATCCATCTAAGGTTAAAGGCGCCATTACCAAGGATGAAGAAATGAACCTTTGGGCCTTTATCTGTGATGTACTCCACAGGGGAGAAGCCAATGGTCCCAATAGATTTTGGCTCCAAGTTCACTCTCCCATAAAATCTGGCCATCGGAACTGGACCCAGTTCGGTAGTCAGCATCTACCAAAACAAAAGATTGAAACAAAATTATGACTTGATGTAGCAGAACCAAAAGTGCAAAAAAACTGGCGAATTTACATCAGTCACTAGTACAATTATGTAATTATATAGGGCCATATGCTGTAGAAATGGACAGCAATCAATGATTATCACCCTGTAAAATCGATTGTCAGTTACAATTGCTGTGCAACTTCAATTATCAATAAACAGAACTATTAATCAAAGCAAAAATTTAGACTATTACAGGGTCAATTATAAAACTCATAACCGGATTCGGAACCAGATTTTTTTCCGGATCACACCTCTATCGCACCTCTTTATCACACCACTAGATATACATCGGCACATATACGATACGAGGACACAGATCTCCCCTGTAGTTTCCTAACAATATTTTATAAAATGGACGTCTTGACGAAGATAAAATACTTTAAACTACAGAACTCATGGCCATAACATCCAAGTCATTAATATTCATGCGAAAATATGAGGACACAGATTTCCACTGGGATTTCCTTGCAATATTTTATAAAATAGAAGCATAGACGAAGATCAAATACTTTACACTACAGGACTCACGACCATAGCACCTAAATTATTAATATCCATGAGGAGATATGAGGACATAGATTTCCCCTGTAGTTTCCTTGCAATGTTTTATAAAATAGAAGCATAGACGAAGATCAAATACTATAAACTACAGAACTCATGGCCATAGCACCCAAGTCATTAGTATTCATGAGAAGATATGAGGACACAGATTTTTCCTGAAATTTCCTTGCAATATTTTATATATTAAATATGTTGTAGCTTTCTATAGTTACACTACAGTAAACCTATGCAGATACAGTTAAGCTATTAGTTGAGTTAATTTTCTTTTGATGAATTGGGGATTACATCTTTTATGGTTTTATGGATAACTTTGTTTATAAACCTTTTTTTTGGTTTACCAGTGTGTGTGTTTAAACATGACATCCCTCCCCCCCCCAAAAAAAAAACAAAAAAAAAACTTTTTTTCAATTTTATTGACACAAAACATAGTATAGCAATACATCAAAACATTACAACATCATAAAAATAACAGAAGCATAGATGAAAATCAAATATTTTGAAATTGAGAACTCACTAACTGAGAATATACATTATTACATGTATATTAAATATGTTCTAGCTTTCTATATTCACACTACAGTAAACCTATACAGATACAGTTAAGCTGTTAATTGTGATAGTTTTCTTTTAATGGATTGACTGTTGAGCTCTAAGGTCATAGCACCCAAGTCATTTATAGAGTCATTATGCACTCATCCAAGTCCCAGATCACCTGTGGTGCCACAGAACCACTGGTGCTACAGAGGTCTAGGTGAATGTTATTTATTATGACATACATATTAAATGTGTTCTAGCTTTCTATAGTTACACTACAGTAAACCTGTACAGATACAGTTAAGCTGTTAATTGTGATAATTTTCTTTTAATGAATTGACTGTTGAGCTCTAAGGTCATAGCACCCAAGTCATTTATAGAGTCATTGTGCACTCATCCAAGTCCCGGATCACTTGTGGTGCTACAGAACCACTGGTGCTACAGAGGTCTAGGTGAATGTTATTTGTTATGACATACATATTAAATATGTTCTAGCTTTCTATAGTTACACTACAGTACACCTGTACAGATACAGTTAAGCTGTCAGTTGTGATAATTTTCTTTAAATGAATTAACTGTTGAGCTCTAGGGTTATAACACCCAAGTCATATCTCGGAATATCTCGGAAACCATGAGGTGTAGGAAGTTGATACTTGGTAGGAACATTGGTTGGGAGTTGTAGGTGTGCAACGTCATAGTGTGACCTTGATTTGACCTTTGACCTTGCTGTTGTGACCTTGACCTATAAAATTTTGTCCAGGCTATATCTCAGAGACTGTAAGGTGTAGGAAGTTTATACCTGGTAGGGACATTGGTTGAGGGTTTTAGGTGTATCACGTCATGGTGGGACACTGATTGACCTTTGACCTTGCTGTATTGACCTTTAAAATCTTGTTGCACCTTTTGGTCTGTCTGTTGATGCAGATTAAGCACTGTTAAAGTCATATTAGAATTCATTAAGAATTTCCTTTTGCAAGTTCCCATTGTAACAGATGGAATTTCATCAAGTGAGTCACAGGCTTTTCTCCAACACCACACATAAGCATTCATTGAATGTATTGCCACTTCTGTATACATGGGTAATATTCAAAACATCCAAACCATAATTCGGCCATTTTTGGTTTACTGATAAGTGCTGTTATTTTTTTTATTGAATTGTTTTGTTTTAATATTTCATCTTTACATACATTTCTTTTCGTTAGATATTACTTTCTCTACTTAAGTATTATTTGGACCTTAATATAACTGACACTGCTCTGAAAGTATCTCTGATGCTATTTTTCTATGGATTATAATGCAAAAGAAACGAGAAAGAGGAGCCCTGTAATAGTACCTTTGTAAAAAATATTTATATAGCATACTGTAGATTAAAATGCTTCAGAACTACCAACGAAAAATCAACCCTTGCTGGCAAATTTTTAAAGCCAATTTAACATTACAACTGGGCGAAAATAGATGATTTTTGTAAAAACTGCTGCAAATATTTAAGATAAATTCTATCTTTGTAAATAGAACTAATTTAAATAATTTATTACACTATCTCCATAATAATTTTTATCATTAACATTCGTACATATATAGTATTCAGATAAATTATATTTTCGCTACTTCCTGGTTCTTCTGTTTGTTTTTACCCACTTCACCTTTCAAGGCCGTTCGCGAAAACGAGGCATATTGAAACTGTGAATTCGCTTATTGTTAGGAAACTACAGGGGAAATCTGTGTCCTCATATCTTCTCATGAATATTAATGGCTTGGGTGCTATGGCCGTGAGTTCTGTAGTTTTAAAGTATTATATCTTCGTGGAGACATCCAGTTTATAAAATATTGTTAGGAAACTACAGGAGAGATCTGTGTCCTCATGTCTTGTCATGAATATTAATGACTTGGGTGCTATGATCGTGAGTTCAGTAGTTTAAAGTATTTTATCTTCGTGGAGACGTCCATTTTATAAAATATTGTTAGGAAACTACAGGGGAAATCTGTGTCCTCATATCTTCTCATGAATATTAATGACTTGGGTGCTATAGCACCTCCGGTAGTCCGGGTTTTAAAAGGCACCCTATTACAGTATAATTTATGTGCATACCAATGGGAAATATGATGCATGAAAATCCCAATGATACGAAAACACAACAGATAACTATATATAATGTTGTTACATCATATACTTAGAGGCTAATAAAAAATGTTTTGATTTTGGGTGTTTTCTGGTGTTTTTTCCCGTAAACAAGTGCCGTTTTCTTCATGATAAGCATTTTATTGCGCTACAATGTACTTACCTATTGAAACAGAGTGCTATTCCGTTGTTGACTGGAAGAGCTACCAACGGGCTGAAAGTTGGAGACTTTCCCGGCCGAATGCGGGGAGCGGGGTCCCCGGAGCCGGCTCACTCCACCGGAAGCACCGGTGTTGAGATGACCGGTTATGTGACGACTGCGCAGCAGATCACGTGATTCTTCCTTCTTTCCGTTGGTAGCCATCTTGTTAGAAGGCTTTATTTTAAGCTCTCACTTTGTGACAGTTTTTCATTCAGTTATCAGAGGATTTATCCTCTAAGTTAATGTTTATTTGTCTCACCGTTGTGCATAGACACTGTTGATATATATTTGTGAGACTTTTCAGTGTTACTTCTGTGACATTTTTAACTTTACTATGGTAGGCACTCCTCCTTATCAGAAGAGAGGGAAATGTGGGCACTGGATGCCCTCATTTGACAAACACCTGAGGTGTTATAGTTGCAGGATGCACTGCAAAGGGGAAGACCCCTGTGCCTCAGGTGCCCCTCTGGAGGCGTGTTCATCTTGTTCCTCCCTTACGGAGGTCAAATGGAATCATTTGAGAACTGTTTTCCAGGAAAGAAGTGCTAAGCATGCGGCCAAAAATCAACCGGCTGACCTAGAACCGGACAATAGTGTAGACGAGCCGGACACCGGTGAAATTGATGACTCCATATTGGATCTCAACACAGATGAGGTACAACATACACCGGCCGGTGCCGCCAGTTATACTTCTCCGACCGGAGTGTCAGCTCCCACCGGCCTGTCTCCACTCCAGCCGGCTACAACCTCAAGTGGATTTTCTTTCCTTCAAGCATCTATTCCACCGCCAAGGTCCGCGGCTTTTCACACAGTGCCAACTTCATCTTCCTCAGCAGTCTTTTTCAAGACTCCGGCACCAGTGAATCAGGATCCAATGTTTGCCACAGCTCCGGATCCGCGGAGGCTCGTCCCTCCACCTACTCTACGCACTCAAATGCTCAAGGCACATTTTGAACAGCAAAATATGCAGATGATGGAGAACCTCTCACAACAAAATCAAAAAAAAAAAATCCAGGACTTATCATCTCAACTCCAGTCCGGATTGCAACAGTTCCTAGCTTCCTCAATGGAACAAATGTTTAAGAAGTTCTCCCCACCAACTGATAACCAAGAATCAAAAGGAACATCACAGGCCCATCCCAGTCAGGTCGTCGATGCTCCACAACAGCCTATACCACTGGTTCATTCACCTCCACCGGAACCAATGGATACCTCCATTCCACAGGCTGCATCTACCATCAAAAAGGGATTAAAAGGGGTCAAGGGCTCTTCTACTATCGCCTCATCCACCATAAAAGCGGTAGTGTCTCCAACACCTCCTCCTCTTATCCAGCCTCAAACTCAATCCGAGTCCCCCCTCCAAAGACTCGAGAAGGGAGACTATGGTGTAACTGGAGACTCATCATACTCGTCATCATCCCAAGTAGATGACTCAGAACCCGAGAATCTAGCCCCTCCACCCAAAGCGGATTTCCACGCTTTCATAGACCGATTCAGACAGTACCTCGGCATTGACGACCCTGCCAAGGCAGAGGACTACAAACTGGGATCAGGACTCGGCAGGGATTCCAACATGTTCCGTATGGAACAGTCCTCACGTCCGCCTTCACTCAAACTCCCTCTTATGGACGACATTGCAAAACTTTTGCAAAACCAGGACTCAGTAATCAAACCTAGTACCTCATCTTCTACTTCCCTGGATATCGGTCAATTCGTCCCAAATCCACCAAACAGAGGCAACTGGTACCCGGTGGCAGGAGAGAATTTTGAGCAAAAACCACAAGTGGTTCCCCAATCATTCTCAAACATTGCTAGACCTGGGTATAAAGGCCTACCCCCAGCCTCTATTAACCAAAGAGAACTGGTCAAGTTGGAATACATGGTCAGAGAATGCATTGCGACCTCCAACTTCCTCTCCACCCTTTCTACAGCCAGTGAGTCGACCTTAAACAACCTAAGAGCTGCAAGGGATCAGAGGGAAAAGATATTTGGCCTACTGGCATCAGAACCAGACCCAAGGACCAGAGACCAGCATCTCCAACAATTACTCAATATCACAATAGAGGATACCCCACAAATGCAATTCATGCTGGATATCAGCAGAAACACGGCAGTTGCTTACCAGCACTTACTGGAAAAGTTCCTACACATTTTAACCAACCTAGTACTTATGCGCCGAGACACATACTTCAAAAACGCCCACAATAGTCTAGACGCCTATCGTCTCAAAAACCTGCGGGCAGCTCCCATCTCTGGCCAAGACCTATTTGAACGCTCCTTAATGCAGGACTACGAACAACATCTAATAGGCTTGGGAGTCAAAGCAGGAAATCAACAAAGCTCCAGGTTTCACCCTTATGGAAAAGGCAAAAGGAAACCTAGAGGCAGAGGAAGGGGAGCTTATCACCAAGGGGGATATTATTTAGCTCCTCCCCCTCAATACATCATGCCTCCTCAGTTCTACCCACAGCAGCAGAGGGGTAGTTTTCGTGGCGTCACAGAGGCAGGGGAAATCGTAGAGGCAGGGGCAAAAGCTTCGGCAATAACCAAAACCAACAACAACAAACCCCTCAACAATGACACTCTTCAATCTCCTCCCCCCCTCAATCCTGGACAACCTCTTTCAACCCATTCCGGGCATCCCTGGGAAAACAATTCATACGAACCACAAAAACAGTTTCCCCTCAACAATCCCTACACAGAGAGGGCAAAGACTCTGGATACAAAGTCCCTACCAGAGAGGGCAAAGACTCTGAGTTTGTCAACCCCTCAGGAGGGGGTAAAGACTCCTTGTACACAACTAGTCAAGGTTCCTGTATCTATCCAAGAAAACATAAAAGACCTCCCAGTGGGAGGCAGGCTAAAGTGGTTCATAAACGAATGGGAAAAACAAGGTGCTCATCCTTTCCACTTAGACCTCCTCAGACTAGGCTATCGCCTACCCTTCAGAGAACACCCAAGGTTGTACAGGACACCATGCATCATCAGCAGCTACAGCGACGTCGACAAAAACAATGCCTTATCGACTTCTATTCAAAGCCTTCTCGCAAAAAACGCTATAGAGAAGGTAAACAGGGAAGACAGTCTCGGATTCTACAGCCGACTCTTCCTAGTTCCCAAACCAGTGGAGACCCGTGATAGACCTCAGTTCTCTAAATCAGTTTCTCACGGTCTCAAAATTCAAAATGGAAACCCCAGAATCCATTCGCGCATCACTGAGGCATGGGGAATGGGTTACCTCTATAGACCTCTCGGATGCCTACCTTCATCTTCCCATCCATCCACAATCAAGGAAATTCCTGAGGTTCCACCACCAAGGAAATTCTTACCAATTCACCAGCTTACCGTTCGGGCTAGCCACAGCCCCACTGGTGTTCACGTCAGGAGGTCAAACTATTGGCACTAAAACAAGACATCCGGTTGCACCAATATCTGGATGACTGGCTGATCAGAGCACCTTCCCAGACAGAATCAAAGGAACATACCGCCAACCTCCTTTCCCTGATCCAATCACTGGGCTTCATAGTAAATCACCAGAAGTCGGAACTGGTACCCCAACAGAGGTTCAAATTCATAGGGTACCATTTTTCATTAGATCAGGGTCTTGTCAGGCCCACGCAAGACAGATGGGCCAAAATTCAGAACTCCTTCAACAGGATCTTAAAGAAGTCTGTTATCAATGCAAGGACTCTTATGTCCATCATTGGATTACTAGCATCCACAGAGAAGACAGTAAGACTGGGCAGGATCCATATGAGACCTTTTCAATGGCATCTAAAGAGTCATTGGAAATTTCCAATGCCTCTGAATTCTCCCATTCCCTGGACTCAGACAATGAAACAACACGCGGAATGGTGGTTAGACCCACAACACGTATTAAGCGGAGAATTCTTACACCCCAGGGACCACGACGTTCTGATCTTTACAGACGCATCAAACGCAGGCTGGGGCGCACACTTAGATCACGCCTCCGCAGGCGGCCTATGGTCTCACACAGAGCAACAGCTCCACATAAACGTGCTGGAATTAAAAGCTGTCATCCTAGCCCTCAAACACTTCTCAGATCAGTGCACCAAGAAACAGGTGTTGGTGGCCTCAGACAACACAACAGTAGTAGCCCACATAAACAAACAAGGAGGGACCCACTTGCCAGAACTCTATGCTCTCATGTGGCAACTCCTCACATGATGCAACAAACATCAGATCTTACTCAGAGCGTGACACGTGCCGGGGTCACTCAATGTCATTGCGGATGGCCTCTCCAGGAGAAACCAAATCCAGCACACAGAATGGTCTCTTTCCCCCCAGATCTTCAAACAAATTGCGCAACTCTGGGAACACCCACAAATAGACCTGTTTGCCACCAGGCTAAACACAAAACTCCCAACTTACGTTTCTCCCATCCCAGACCCTCAAGCATGGGCAGTGGATGCACTGAACATCTCCTGGAAGAACATAATCGGGTACGCTTTCCCTCCAACAGCTCTGCTACCCAGGGTGGTCCAAAAATTACTCTCCCAGTCATGCCGACTTATTCTCATAGCCCCGGGCTGGCCAACAAAACCGTGGTTTTGGGACCTGGTGGAACTGTCACTCGATCACCCAAGACAACTCCCACCAATCCGATCACTGCTCAAACAACCACTAACAACCAATTCCACACTCACCCGGAATCCCTCAACCTTCATGTTTGGTTTCTAGGAGTACAATCCTCCAGAACCAGGGCTTCACTGCAGAAGTGGCAGATAGAATTGCTGCACCTCAAAGACTCTCTACTAGAGCCATCTATGCATCAAAATGGGCAGTTTTTCAAAGATGGTGCGCCCACGAACAGGTGGACTTCAGGGCTCCCTCTATAAAGGATATTTGTAATTTTATGTGTTTCCTCTTCAATGAGAAAAATAGACGCCCTTCCACCATTGAGGGATACAGGACGGCAATCGCAGACACATTGGGAAATACTCCCTTAGACATCAGTAATAATCCCGAGATTGCCAGACTCATTGCCAGCTTCCATAGGGATAAACCTAAGGCCTCCAGAAGCATTCCCACTTGGAACCTCTCCTTAGTTCTCCACCAACTCAAACAGCCTCCCTTTGAACCTCTGGAGGAGGCTTCCCTTAAATACACCACGTGGAAGACAGTTTTCCTACTAGCCTTAGCTTCTGGTAAAAGATGTAGTGAAATCCACGCCTGGACCATGGATGGTCTTCTCTGCCTAGGTGACTGGGACCAAATCCAACTCACCCCCTCTCCCGCCTTCATTGCTAAGAACCAACTAGCAAGAGAAGGGACCCAGACAATCTCTCCAGTGGTTATCCCCACTCTCAAAACTACCCAAGATGACAGAGATACTGACATTTTACTCTGCCCCGTTAGGGCCCTCTCAATCTATCTCAAACTTACTGCCGAACTGAGACAGGATAAAACCTTGTTATTTATTTCTTACAAACAGGGTCATTCCAAGGACATTCTATGCTCCACCATATCTTCTTGGATCAAAAACACTGTCAAGTTTTGTTACTCAAAAGCGGGGGACACCGACATGGACTCTTTAGGGGTTAGGGCCCATGACGTCAGAGCATTCGCGGCTTCCAAAGCCTTTTACGGGGGTGTCTCAATGCACCAGATTCTCCAAGCTTGCCATTGGAAATCTCATAACACATTCACTTCATTCTACCTAAAGGACCTCTCGGGTCAGAACCAGAAGGATCTCTCTTATCATTTAGGATCCTTTGTGGCTGCACAACGAGTCATGCCTCCCTCCTAGCTGACCAAGGACATCTACAAAAGAAGGGGGGTGGACATCCAACGACACATCCAGCAGATGGGGCCAATCAGAACCCTGACCGCGTAGAGCGTGACTTCTCGTCACAAAAGGTAAATTATATATTTTTTACTGAGGTGTTCTCTTTCCTAATTTTACATGGAATTCTCCTTCCATTTTATCTCCTGGAATCATTGTTAACTTTTCGTTAACATCCATTCCACCTTATTTCCTCCAATCTAATTATTATCTTTGTACACTCTTGCAGCCACCATGGAGCGCCTCCTGACGGGACTACAGTTCTGGTCTCCTCCACCACTTAGCCCTCTCCCCGGGTATCCAGAAGAGTAACCCCAAGATCGGGCCCGCAACATACCGGCAAGGATGCTCGGGTCGGGTCTCCTTCCTTCACCACTCAAGGCTCTTCCACCGGAACCCAGTCAGTGAGCTGTCTTCCCCCCATCCAAGATGTTGGAATTCAGCACTCTGTTTCAATAGGTAAGTACATTGTAGCGCAATAAAATTGAAAATTTTATTTTAAATGCAGCTTTTATAAGCTACAATACTTACCTATTGAAACAGATAGAGGCCCTCCCGGTCCGTCCCCGCTTACAGACACCTCACCTTTGGGGATGGTTCCAACGAAAAGAAGGAAGAATCACGTGATCTGCTGCGCAGTCGTCACATAATCGGTCATCTCAACACCGGTGCTTCTGGTGGAGTGAGCCGGCTCCGGGGACCCCGCTCCCCGCATTCGGCCGGGAAAGTCTCCAACTTTCAGCCCGTTGGTAGCTCTTCCAGTCAACAACGGAATAGCACTCTGTTTCAATAGGTAAGTATTGTAGCTTATAAAAGCTACATTTAAAATAAAATTTTCAAGTTAACCTACTAAAACATTCTATGTCATTGAAAATATATCTTTACACTGCTTTTGTGTTAAGCAATAATCAAACTAGTGTACAATGTATACAACAAAGGGCCAAGGACAGTAACTTGAGGGACGCCAAGAAGAGTTTACAAAGATCAAACTAGAACCAATTTTTAGGAGGAGGTGAACCATTTTAAGAACAATAACCCCAGCTCCAAAACAAGTCGGAAGACAACTGAAAGAGTAAAATGAATAATGATATCAAAGGCAGCAGAAGGGTCAGCCATTATCAATTGGCAGTAGGTTTGCCTCTTGATAAGGATAAGTGAACTTCACTTTTTATGGGCAAAAGAGCTGTCTCAGTTTACTGACCTGCTTTGTATGCAGACTGGTGTGAGTTATGGACACGAATGTGTTCTAACAGTTGCTTAGCAACCATGCGTTCAACAAGTTTGTTATGAAACTAGGGCCAGAAACATGGTGATAGTTCTTCAGGTCATCCACCGGAAAATTAGCCTTTTTTATTAGAGGAGTAACTGAAGCAGTTTTGAAACCATCAGGGACACAGCCCTCCTTGAGTGAGCAGTTGACCAACTTTATAAATAATAGTAGTAGTATATCATTACATTCCTTGGTGAGAAATGTCAGCTAGGGGTGATATTGGTCACTCTAATCTTTACCCTCAGGTAAACCCTAACCTTGCCTTGATAATGATAGAAATCACATAAGGAAGCCTGTTTACCTACATATGGCATATATACTGTAGTAACCTTTTCTAACACATTTCTACAACGATTATGATTAGTACTAACAATGCCTTAACAAGTGTAAACTTGAAATACGACTAGAAATAAATCATATAAACTATGTAGTGGATTCCACTACTGCCACCATATTGTAGAGTGACGAGCTGATACGTTCTTGAATTTTGTATGGTCATTTAGAAACAAGCAAAGAAATCATTTGTAGAGCAGACAAGTTTACTGAACAATAAAGAAGGTGAAACACGAAATATCATACACATTTTTATCAACTTCAGAATTTTATCATGAAAATAATGCTGCAGCTTTTGATCCTAACTTAAAAAATAGAGTTCAACGTTCATACTGCCAGCCAGTGTGACCATGTCCAGCGTTGTAGTAGCAACTTTTAAAGAGACAAAGAAGGCCTCAGTTACCATATAACCTTTATTTGTGGGTTTTCGGACCTTGTTTTACAAATTAGTGATCTCTGATCCAATCTGGTGATGGTACAAAATAATCTTCCTGTTTAAGTGTATTTGAGTGATCTTGTGTGAAGAGACCATCAGTTTAAGAAGCTGGCAGTTACTGTACCTGTGAAGCAGGTTGCAAGTTCCATCTTATTGGGTTTATGGCCTTCTTCATCCGGTTGATTCTGTTAGAAATCTAGGTGTGTGGTTTGATGCAGATTTTTCATTCTCTGAGCATATCAAGAGGACTTGCAAAGCGTGCTTCCTTCAGATGAGTGACCTCCGTAGAATTCGAAAGTATCTCACTCCTGAAGTGGCAGTCCTTGCTGCAAATGCCTTGGTTAGTAGTCGTTAGTGGACTATTGTAACTCTCTGTTCAGAGGTTTGTCCGGTTTCAATCAGCACAAATTGCAAAGTATTCAGAACACCCTTGCTCGTATTGTTACAAATCATAGAAAGTATGCTCATGTTACACCCATTCTACAGAAACTCCACTGGTTGCCTGTTAAGTACCGTTGTATTTTCAAAACCGCAACACTTCTGTATACATTTTTGCATAGTGGTTCTCCTTCTTATTTTGAACCGTTCTTGTCTTTTAGTAGCTGTCCCTATAGTACTAGGCATAGTCACCCAGATCGTCAATACCTTACAGTTCATCCTTTCCATTCATCAGTTTTTAAGTCAGCCAAACATTTTGGCCATAGTTTTGTCTTTGATGCTCCCAAGATCTGGAATGACCTCCCTCAAGATGTTCGCAGTGCAACATCAGTTGCCTCCTTCAGGAAGAAGCTTAAAACATACCTGTTTGCAAAAGCCTACCGATCATAGCCTCCCCCGTCACATATGTGTCTCCTTGGTACGACCTGGCTATGTCCCTTGATTAACACTAACTGCCTTGCTTTATGTTTAGATGCGCCTTAGAGTCCATCAGTGATGGAGATTAAGTGCTATAAAAGTCCACATTAGATTAGATTAGATTAGAAGCTACTTTTTAATACAAGTCCTTCTGATGCCATAAATAATTTAATTTAAAATGCATAAATACAACCAAAATTTCTTCAGATAAGGAAAACAAATAGTTTGATCATTTCACTAGGTTACTTTATATTTATTTTCGGTAAAATGTTGCAGTAAAAACAATATCTATGAATGAGAATGCCATGAAAGTTGTTTTTGCATAATGTCTGACATTCTGCTTTTGCGAATAAACATTGTTTGCTTTTGTCAATAATAAAAAATATACAACAAAAACAATAAAGTGAAACAAATATATATGTGTAATAAGTACAAAACAGGCCTTTTCTTTAAAAAGAATCATTTCATGTAAATACTACAAGGGCTTAAGTATTTTACTTTTAATATTAGATTTAAAGGGAATTGTTTTCTGATTTTGGATCGGCAGATCAGTTGTCTTGCTGAAAACTAACTGTGATTTATTAAAATTTATGCTATAAAAGTTGAGATTAAGCATGATAGCCACATTTATGAAATACTGAAAGTGTCATCATATTGGAAGTCCTATGTTGATCTTTGCAAAAAGATTTCTAACTCAATTTACAGTCAGGAAAGGTCCAACTGGGTTTCAAAGTCAAACAAGAGTTGCATTTGCCAAAGTGGTGTGTAGAATATGGCCTGAGTAGGGGCCTATCGGGTCAGTTTACAGCAACCTTAAATCCACCAGTTTTGCACCTACCTTAAGCATATGTTCTCTTTCTCACCCTGAGACAAAGTACAACTTGAAGACAAACAAACAGATCACAAACAACTCAAGGTATGAAACTGATCGACCACCTGCAGCCAGGCCGTGTTGTTTACTAGACAATAACTTTCCCAATGAAATTTGCCAGTCCACTGTATCTCAGCACTATTATAGTAAATGTAACGTTAAATCCAGTGATTCATGTGTAAAATGTGTTGATAATGATCAGTTGCATGTTTTTCCTTTTCTTGATTGTGTTACAAACGATAGTGAAGTGACATTTCATGATATGCATAGCAATGGTAATGTTTATCCATGTGTTCAGAAAGCATTCGACACTGCATTTGATAAATCTGTAGCAAATGATACAATTCCTGACCCCTTGTACAAGGTATATGATAGTCATATGTACCAGTACCAGAGACAAACTAATGTCCCTTGTTATGCATATTTTGTCGCACCTTTGCAGGTTTGTTACTTATATGGTGCTTATGGATGTATTAGTCAATTAGTATTGAAACACATTGGTGATAGTATTGATGATATGCCGAGAGGTCTCTGTCTCAAAAAGCAGCATCTAGAACTCAGGAGGCCTTCAGACCCAAGACAAAGCAAGCGTATACAAAGATGTTCAGGGTCTTCATAGCCTTCTGTGTCTACATGCAAGTCACCATGGTGGAAATCGATGTCAATGTCATATTGTGTTTTTGTGAATGTCTGGTTTCCAATAATTGTTCTGTAAGTATGATTGCTAACTACTTGTCGGCCATAAAGGCCAATTTTGTAATTTATAACATGTCTTATTCTCTGCTTGATCACCCCAGGATCAGATATTTTCAAAAGTCAATGCGTATAAACAGGTCTTTGGCTTTGACCTCTCACAATGTAATTGACCTTTGCATGTTAGCACGGATTTCTGAATCTTGTGACCACCTTAATTTCCCAGAGGTGTTCAGGGCCATTTTTCTCACCGGTTTCTTCGTTTTTTTCAGATTGTCAAATTTGGCTCCCCACTCCATTTTGACCTTTGACCCATCTCGTCATTTGACAGGTCATGACCTTTTATTCACCAAAAATCTGGTGAAGATTTTGATTAAGTGGTCTAAAACCATGCAAAACAGAGATGCTGTTCAGGTTATATCACTACCTAAACTTTCAAATCGGGCTATATGCCCTTTTAGGGCCCTTAAGGCCCTCAAAAAATTCTATCCTATGACGGCTACCCACTCTGCATTTCAAATCCACACATCTAGTGGTTGGCAACCTCTTACAGATTCAAGAGTCAGAAAGGCCCTAAAGTCTGTTAATATGACCTTGGGTTTGGATCCAGCCTTTTTTACATATCATTCTTTTCGCAGGTCTGGGGCAACATTTGCTTATAACGCCCATGTCCCCATTCAACAAATAAAGCGCCATGGCACATGGTCCTCTGAATGTGTCTGGAGGTACATTCAGTCGGACCATGTGTCAGGGGAAGCTCTGGCTTTTGCATTGGCTGATGTGATAAATGCTTAATGTCACTACCTCTACTGTTGGGGTTGAGGGATTACATATCACATATTATTATCTTTTACTTGTAATTTTTAGTAACCTTGTAAACCTTTAGGCCTCTTGACCTTCAGCTCTCAGGGTGACCTTCAGTTGACCTTATGTGAATCAACACCTCGGATTAGAGGTCCTTCTTGACATCAATCACCTTTGACCTACTGGTCAGTCCTGTAACCTCTCAAGGTCACCCTCTCTGCTTGGGCCAGGTTGGCTTTTAGGTATTTCTTTGTAAACCATTCTCTAATTTTTGTCAGCATGATCATATTATGGACAATGACTTTAACTTGTATTTATCATGCTGAAGATTGTTTTAAATGTCTATTTTACAATGACCTGTAAATATTTCTTAGATTTAGATACATACATATATAACTTTTATACGTAACTTTTACTTTGTTAAATGTATTAAAATCAAGTACCCTCAACCCAGTGTCTTTTAATGTCTTGGGGGTGGGGACTGTCACTTGGGGTGTTTAGGCACCCCAGATGTCAGTCCTGCCCCTAAGGCATTTGTATGTGTGTGTATAACCTTAAAGTCAGACTTTAAGGTACCAGTCTGATGTTGCCACTAACCAAGTGACCTAAGGTTACCAAGTAATGCTATAAACAAGCAATCTTATTGGGGGCCTCCCTGATTTATAGTTTTAACTCCTGACCCTTAGCAATCTAAACTTTGGTGTCACATTGATATTTGAACTTGGAGGGAAGACATGTTGAAAAACTTTCCCAGCCCTCCCTCCCTCTTATGCTGTAAAATAATTAGAGGGATTACATATTACATATTATTATCTTTTACTTGTAATTTTTAGTAACCTTGTAAACCTTTAGGCCTCTTGACCTTCAGCTCTCAGGGTGACCTTCAGTTGACCTTATGTGAATCAACACCTCGGATTAGAGGTCCTTCTTGACATCAATCACCTTTGACCTACTGGTCAGTCCTGTAACCTCTCAAGGTCACCCTCTCTGCTTGGGCCAGGTTGGCTTTTAGGTATTTCTGTGTAAACCATGCTCTAATTTTTGTCAGCATGATCATATTATGGACAATGACTTTAACTTGTATTTATCATGCTGAAGATTGTTTTAAATGTCTATTTTACAATGACCTGTAAATATTTCTTAGATTTAGATACATACATATATAACTTTTATACGTAACTTTTACTTTGTTAAATGTATTAAAATCAAGTACCCTCAACCCAGTGTCTTTTAATGTCTTGGGGGTGGGGACTGTGCACACAAATCAGCTGTTTTTCAGTGCTGTAAGGTCAGTCTGTTCGAATGTTATGATGAGTATAATAATGTGTTTCCACCTGTCATTTATATTCATACTAATGGACTAGAACATAATTGGTATCGATATGTTGTAGGCTGGTATCCGGATAATGGGACTGATTTTGGGCCCTTTGTCAGTTGCATGTGTCTATCAGGCTGATTTGCAGTTGTTTAACCGTCATGTGAAGGGATTAACATTGTCCCCGATACAAGTGTATGACAATTCATGTGAGGATCTACAAATGAGACAATATTTTCACTGGTCTTATGGGCACTACATGAATCAGACAATTTGTCGGATTGTTCAGAGGTTAATTCTGAGGGTGATTCAGGTGAATCACAGGGGAAGAGTAATTACCCCATGCAGGGCTCGATATCTGTTGCAAATATGGAAATGAATGAAAAAAACTGTCCTCCCTTACACATTGAAAACTGAACAACTGAACTTCTTTAACTCTTCGGTTAAAGAAATCGGATACGGTTCTCCAAAGATCAGAGATAATAAGATTCATCTTGTAGATAAATACTTTCTGGATAAGAGAACAGGTTTCAGGAGGATATGTTTAATTTCATTGGTCCTGATCGACAGGAAATTTGCATTGATAGCATCGACAATTACATATATCTTGAATTATCAGGAGTACTAATGAACTTAATTACAAGTGTGCGCGTTTCCCTTTGAAATCTGGCCTCAATATGGGGCCTGGGAGAGTAGATCAGTAGATTACCCAGAAAAGAGTTTTCTCAATTATCTCAAATTTGGCTTCCCCCTTTCTTTGGTGGGGCAGGAAACTTTGCAAAACAAGCAGGTTACCAATCATTATTCGGCTTTGGCTCATCCACAAGCTGTTCAAGAATATTTGAATAAAGATGTTGCACTTGGGGCCATGTTGGGTCCAGTTAGCAAATTAAGGGCTGAGGAAGTCCATTGCTCTCATTTAATGACCTGCCCTAAGGATATGGATAAGAGACGGGTAATACCATCTAGACAGAAACAGGTTTGATCATAAGGACTTTGCTCTCAAACTTACTTTCATTGATGACATTGTGAGGGACACTGCAAACATATCCGACCCCTTACTGTCCAAAGTAGATGTGGCTCACACCTTTGTGTGTGAAATTTGTGTGTGGATCCAGCCGACTGCATAAAGTTTGGTATCAAGTGGCAAGGTTTATCAAACTGTCCATAATGGAACAGATCTTGACAACCAAAATCCAACAATCTTCAAATTTCAAAAATGCTCTCCTGGCAACTGGTAAAAAGAGAATCACCCACAATCTCATTGACCCCTTTTGGGGCTCTTCTTTTTTTCAGAAACCAGAGGCTACCACCTACTACAGAGGGACCGTTTCCTCGCCCTACTGATGAAACTGAGGGCCCAACACACCCAAGATACACCCACACAAGAACCCCAACCCCAGACGACCCCAGGACTCCCAGAAGGACCGCAGCTAAACCCCAGGACGCTACCAAGAGGACCACACCAACCAGACACCCCACCCCATAGAAGACCACAACCCCAGCTGACAACAACCCGTGCAAGACCCCATCAAACCCAGGACCTCGAACCCAAAACCCAGAGACTATCAAGAAACACCCCAGGAAAACTCAACTAGGAAGAAGACCCAACCCAAACCATCCCAATACGAACAACCAGATGAATAAACCAGCCCAGAAGACCAAAGACCCACCTCAGGAAGACCCATCAACGGCACATTCCTGCCCACCCATCAGCCTGATCCAGGATAACCACACACCACCATCAGTGAATTCCACCTACACCCTCCAGAATCGCAAGGACCTACAGACCACCTAGACAACTGCAGCCTCCCAGAAACCCACCACCTCACACGGCATCACCCATTTATCACAAGGCCACTTAGAAAACATCTCCAATTTATACTGTGCCCAATCCAGATTTGATGCCTAATAGGATGACTCCATCTCTTCAATAGCACTCGGTGAATCAACTACCACTCCATCAAACCTCCAACCAAGATCCATCAGTTTTGAGGATCCATTAGAGACAGCAGATGACATCATGCACCAACCTCCTACCCCTACCACAGTACCAATCCAGGGCCTAAATAAACATTACATCCAGAAGACAGTAGGCATCCCTAGAACCCTTCCCAGAGTTGACGCATCCACACTGGGGTAATTGGGGATTCTAACATCAATAGGATCACACATGCTCCCAGCCACATGGACATTCAACTGGTATCTTATAGTGCGGCCAAATTCACACATTTCATTGTTGGACACCTTCTCAGCACTCCTCAGCCCCATGTCTCACATGTGGTCTTGTCCTGTGGAATTAACAACACACAAATGTCTCCTGCCACCAGCCTTCCCTAACGCCCAGATAGCCATCCCACTACTAAATTTCACCACCAATAGACCTCCATCCATACTAGATATATACAGGAGAATTAACCTAGCTCTACCCTCCCCGAAGAAGTATGGAATTACCATTATGGACCCTCTTCCAGAAGTCGACTTCAACTTACATATCAACAAGGATGGATCCACAGACCTGGTCCACTGGAGACCACTGCAGACAACTGCACTTCAACCAAGAATGGTTCCTTCAAATTTGGGGGATGGCTATGGGCAAAAAAAATTGCCCCGGAATATGCTGACATTTTTATGGCAAACGGAGCCCTTTCTATATGCCAACAGCAACCACATACATACTTGAGGTTCTTAGACGATATCTTTATTTTCTGACCTGACTCTAAAGAGGAATTCCACACCTTCTTTACTATTCTCAATACCCACATGGACAAAAACTCAAAAACTGTTAAACTCAAGGCCACCATAAATGACACCTCCATCGACTATTTAGATGTAACCATTTTTAACAATCCTACCTTCAACAAGAATAACCATTTAGATAAAAAAGTATTTTTTAAACCTACTGATACTCACCAACTATTCCAAAAACTCTTAGATTTTATAGAATTTGTTCAAACCAAGAGGACTTCAAAACGGCTACTAAACTACTATTTTCAGCCCTACTTCCTAGAGGATATTCAAAGTTATTTTTTACGAAAAATTACCAGAGACACACTCTACCACCTTAACACACAAATCCAAAACCAAATTAGACCCCCACGTTTACATAAGTGCACCTTATGGTGCACTTACATTAACCCTACGTACAGTATAAACCCCCCTGGGCCAAACCATATCCACGCCTCTTGATCTCAACTGTTATTCCACTGACATCATTTACTGTATCCCTTGTACATTCTGCCAAAAAATATACATAGGCCAAACTTCCAGGTCACTCAGAAATAGGATCATAGAACATAGATCAAACATACTGACACACCAAGACACACCCTTATCTTGTCACATCAACACCTGCTCCCACAGGCCCCCAACCACAATCAACCACTATTCACAATCATCCCACTAGAACAGGTATCTTTTATTGAATGCTCCCTCCGTAATAGGGCTAATCTCATTAATAAAGAAACCCATTGGATAAAAAAACTTGATACTATCCAGCCAAAAGGAATTAACTCTATTAAGTATCTCCCATCCCCCATCCCTTTTATATCAAAATTCTCAGATACAGCAAAAATGTGACCAATCTGGTACGTAATTGTCAAGAAGAAATATAAAATTCCCATCCAAATACATTCAGAGGACCCTTAGTCATGGCTTTTAGCAGGAATAAAAACGTATTTCACTGTTGCTACCAAGGATCCCTCAACCGAATAAAAAAGTATTTCAACTGTTGCTACCAAGGATCCCTCAACCCCAAACCCATAACCCAATAGGTCACCATAACTACCCTAAACCAAACATCTCTAATTTCTTCTACAAAAACCACAAAGCCCTTTATCTTAGCTCTAAAAACCTTATCCTTAACAACCATAGCTCCAACCACAACTACCCTAAGTTATTATCACCAAATAGTTATACTATTATATAGTTATTTTGGTTCCTAAAATCACCCATAACTACTGAAACCAAATATCCCTAACTTTTTCACAAAAAGATGAAACCAACTTCTAAAAACAGAAAAATGCCGCATATACCCTAATTTACAGTTACAGTAATCTAAGATGTAAAGGATACCAGCAAAGGGGTTTATATTTTTATTATTATTATTATCATTTTCATTAATAATGGTATACATTGACTATATCAAGTAATATACACATACTCAATATGACAGTGTTGGTCAGGCATGGTGGGTGTCTGAACTGTCAGTGGCCACGGCAAAAAATTTTCTTGTTCTTGTAACCTCCTGTAAATAATGGGGTCATGACCTCTGACCTTTGTATTCCCGCCAAATGCAGCCATTTTCATTAATATTTAAGCTTTCAACGGGGAAACACCCCTTTATGAAATAAAAAACTTTTACATGTCTCGATTTTAGTCGATTTTTATTTTAACTTTTGGAAACTCTGAAGCTTCAGATGCACTGAAACTCCAGAGTTTCAGTGTTCTTTCAGAGTTGTGGTTGATACCTGGGACGTGATGTTGAAGATCTGATGTGACCTGATGTCGGATGTGGCTGTATAAATCTATCTCAGATTATTGAGACAGGCGATACTGGCTCTGGGATGACTTGGAGCAGCTTTGAAGGGAGGTGTACTGAACGAGTTAAAAAGTTTAAGTGGTAGGATGTTAGCCATGGAACAACGAGTTGACAAGGTGGAGAAGCCAGGCAACCAGGCAACTTCAGTGGCACCAGAAACCACAGCAGTTGCGTCGAGCACTGCATCAGACACTGTCATCCCTTCCATAGACTTCCTTAAAGCGTCGGACACCATTCAGGCCAGAGTGGACGACAGGATCAAGGAACTTCAAGCCATGCATCCACAAGGCAAGTTTAAATCACAAAGGGGTGGTTCTGATACCTATTGGTGTAAAAGGGAGGTACCTTGGCCTCAAAATCATATTTTAAGTGATACTAGCAAGTCCAGGGTATCATATGATAACCTGTCCATGGCCCAGGGGTTTCTGGTTTTTAGTTCTGTTATAAAAGAGGAGAGTAATGCTCAAACCAAAAATAACATGTTGAGTTATGTAGCAGATCTTATGGAGGACTGTCACGACTTTGGGTGGCAGTCAGCCAAGGGAGCTCATGCTGTAGTACTTTGCCACATGGAGGAAAACAAAGTTAATTGGGAGGAAACCAATAAACTTGACCATCTTAGACGAGTCCATGCTTAAAGAAATCAAAATTCAAACATGTTATTGGGTCGAAAATTCAAATCCAAAGATAAGGGCATTCCATGCCGTTTTATCAAAAGGGCACATGTGGGCAGAAAACTGAACACGAAAATGGGGGACAGTTATATCTCCACGTTTGTGAACATTGTTTTGCAAAAGGCAAGTCTCATCCCCACCCAGGCAAGGATTGTAGGCAAAAAGTACCAGTAAAAAATCTTTCAGTACTCGAGTTATTGTAAATAGTAATAAGTATTTTGTACAGAGTGAGAATTGGAGGCAGGATTGGTGGCTTGTCAATAATGTATTGTATTCTGATGTCGTTAAGAACAGAGGTACATTTGTGGAAAATCACAGAAATGTTATCACTAAACGTGAAGTTAATGTGGGTAAAAACATCACAGTTTATTGTGGTAAAAACATCACACCAAAACATGGACAGAACCCGTCAAAAATGTCAATAGCAAACAAAAATAACAATATTGCTCATGACAACATGCTTAGGGACACCAAAAGTCATTATTCTTGTGTCAAAGTTAGTCAAAAAACCCCAAAAACAATGGATCATTATACAGACATGAAGAATGGTCAAAGGTGCGAATCTGACAATAATAGCCATTCAATAAACAATGGTATTGTTCAAAGGTGCGACTCTGCAAACAATAGTCAAAGTCGCACCTCTAATCAAACTGGCAAAGCAAAAGGTCAGGCTAATTACACAACGAGTGTTAAAAATAGATTTTGGCCTTTATGTACTCAGGACAAGGTTAAGCCTAGTTCACATGGTCCCGACCACATGGTGAGTGTCCGTGACAATGACATAAATACAAATAAAAATGTGTCAGAACTTGTCAATCACAACAATAAGTGTCAACTCCCACCAGTAAAAGATACTAGGGCAAGTCAAAACAAAGTTAACAAACAAGGTACAGTTTCAGCCCCTCAAAACAAAGCTTCAGACATAGTGAACCAAAATGATCAGGTTACTGACAATGTTTCAGATCCGGATAAATATGCATTGGACTTAAGATTTCGTCCTCGTCATAGGCTTATAATTCAAGAAGCCAGAAATTGTCGGACTTTCAAGCTTTGGGATGAGCAGATGTTGGATAAATTTGGATATATCCCTCTCCAGGATCAGACTATTCCTAGTGGAGATAATAGAAAAGCAAGCATACCATACCAGACCTTCATGTATCCCCATTTATGACTCGTGAAAAGCCAGGAGCCCCTCATCGCAGGGTCAGTATAGACCTCAGCTTTCCTGCTGGCGAGTCTGTCAATGCTGGGGTTGACTCTGAACAGTATCTGGGTTCAAAATTCTTGCTTACCTTGCCCACCATAGATACAATCACTAATAAACTAGTTAAATTGGGTAAGGGAGCCTTACTTTATAAAATTGACATCTCAAGAGCCTTCAGACATGTTAAGATAGACCCTGCTGATTATAAATATTTAGGTCTACACTTCCAAGACTACTTCCTTGATAGCTGCCTGCCATTTGGCTTTCGGCACGGTTCGGCCATCTCTCAACGCCTCAGTGACGCCGTCAGATATATCATGAGCACCAAAAGTCACAATGTGACCAATTGTATTGATGACATTATCGGATATGCAGTTAAATCCAAAGCTCAGGCCTCTTTTGATACATTGTATACCCTCCTTCAGGACCTAGGTTTCAAAATTAGTACAACCAAGTTGGTAACACCCACCACAAAGGCCACCTGCTTAGGCGTCGAACTAGATACCGAAAACTCAACAATTGCTGTGCCTCAGGAAAAATTACATGATATTAGGCAAGAGTGTCAACAATGGCTAAGTAAAACTACTTGTACCAAGCGTCAACTTCAGTCATTGCTAGGAAAACTACTTTATGTCACAAAATGCGTCAGGGCCTCAAAACCCTTCCTAAACAGAATGCTAGATACCCTAAGAGCAGCCCATAAGCAGGATACTATTGCCATAGATTGTGAATTCAGAAGAGACCTTAACTGGTTTACTAGGTTCTTACCACAATTTAATGGTGTAGCCTTCTTTGGTCATAACACCATACATACACATGTCGAATTAGATGCTTCACTCCAAGGCTTAGGAGCCATGTGTGGTCAGGAAATTTATGCAATTGCACTCCCCAAGGGCTACCAAAACTATAACATTGTACACCTGGAGATGGTGAATATTCTAGTGGCAGTTCGAACATGGGCCCACCAATGGCAGGGTCGAAAGGTGGTTATTTACTGTGACAATCAGGCAGTTGTATCAGTACTGAGCTCAGGCCACACTAGGGATATGACCTTGGCAGCTATAGCTCGCAACATAAACATGATTACTGCATTTAAAGACATAGAACTTCTTACAGTTCATATTGAAGGTAAATTGAACGTGGTAGCTGATACTTTGTCCAGATTGTCTATAAATCCAGATCTAATTGAAAAAATTCCCGAATTGGTCCCTGGTCATATATGGATCACTCCTGAAGCCAATGCATTGACGTTGGACTGGTCTATTTAATTGCAGGTTCCAATCCTCATTTGACACTATTATACCGCAAGGCAGCTTGTAAAATGCATCACGCTTTTGCAGATTCTACTAGAAGGTCGTATACAGTTATGTTCAGAACTTTTGTGGCTTTCTTAGCCTTCATCAACGTCCATCCACACCTTATTTCCTCCACCCACATTCTGGCCTTTTTAGAATTTCTGGTGTTCAACAAAGTTTCTCATTCACAGATTTCCAATTACCTGACTGCTATAAAAGCAAATTATTCGATGTTGGCCTTAGACACATCTCCCTTCTTTGACCAGAGAATCAAATACTTTACCAAGGCTGTCACAAGGTGTGCCCCCCTTACAGTTAAACTAAAAGCCATTGTAGAACCCCCTCTTCTCATCCAAATTATTCAACAGTGTGACTATCTGTACATGGGTTTCATCTTTAAGGCTGCAATTCTCCTGGCTTACTTTGCATTTCTCAGGATCTCCAATTTGGTACCTCATACTATCACGTCTTACCCTTAAGCAGTTAGCCAGGGCTGATATATTTTTTGCACACCCTGGGGCCCAGGTATTGTTAAAATGGTCGAAGACCATCCAAATGAATAATTCTGTTAGGTTGATAAAAATTCCTGCCCTTGGGGCTTCCCCTCTCTGCCCTGTGTCAGCTCTCCAGGAATTACTGGTTAACATTCCTGATCAACCAAATAACCCCCTCTTTCAAGTAAAATGCTTTGGAAAATGGGTTCCTCTTACAGACACTAGATTGAGAAAAACTGTTTCCAGAATTTTAAATAAGCTTCACCTCAGCCAATCAAATATTACCTTTCACTCACTTCGACGTTCAGGTGCCACCCTGGCCTTTAACTCCAGTGTTCCCATCCAAGACATTCAGAGTCATGGCACCTGGACGTCGGAGTGTGTCTGGTCTTATATCACTCAAGACCACCATGCCTCTGAGAAAGTGGCCTTAGCTTTCCAACAACTACTCCAACCCTAGACTACCTGGGCTTTGGGTTTTTTCTTTCTAGTCCTCATATCTTATCTTATCTCTGACCTACAAGTAGTAAAATTTTCGTACTTTACATTTGAACATAACCCTAAGTTAAACCATACTATACTCTCAGTGTTATGTCACTGGTTGACTCTTCTATATTACTGTTAACCATATCCACAAGCTTTTAAGCCCACCTTAACTTAAAATCACTTTGCTCCATTTCATTGCAGTTATCCCTCAATCACTAAAATTTTAATATCAGTAATATGTCCTCTCACTATCCCTTAAAATGCATCATCTTAGGGTCACCTTACGGCCACCCTAACTAGTATTTATAATTTCCTCCCTTAGGTTCAACTTAAGTGAGGTCAGGTGTCAGGTTTTACACATTAACATGACCTTAACTCTCTAAATTTCATCTGAAAAACTCGTAAACTTCACTTTAAGTCACAATTATATAATAACCATAAGTTCAATGTAAAATGTAAATTTATGGTCACCCTAAGTGACTGGTAAATGCTAATGTTCAGGGCACGTCGTGTCATGTGCTGTTTTTAATGTAAATTGCTTTCTGTACATAAGGTCACCATAAAGTGACTTTAATGCTAATCTTTAGTGTTGTGCTATACGGCCACAATAAGTGGCAATGTACAGTTATTGTCTGATTATGTATAAAGAGTAGTAAGAATAACATAGAAAAATCTAATAAAAATTTTAAACCCCACCAGCTTGTGTTTTTGTATATAGGTCACTGTGTTGGTCAGACATGGTGGGTGTCTGAACTGTCAGTGGCTACGGCAAAAAATTTTCTTGTTTTTGTAACCTCCTGTAAATAATGGGGTCATGACCTCTGACCTTTGTATTCCCGCCAAATGCAGCCATTTTTATTAATATTTAAGCTTTCAACGGGGAAACACCCTTTTTATGAAATCAAAAAATTCCCTAAACCCACCCTAGGCCCCACTATGGGTATAGGATTATAGGTTATTTACATTGTATTATCTGCTTCAGTGAGGCCTGTACACAGTAAATCATACTCTGCTGGTATAGTTTATTTTCAGATGATACATGAGTACACGTGAAAAGCCAAAGAGTTGAAATCTGTGGCAATGCTTTACATCATAGCCAACGACCATGGAGAGGACGGACATGTCGCACCTTCTTTACTTCCTCAACTTGCCAGAAGACTTGGTTCTCACAGTCACAGAGGGGCAGCTGTGGTCCCTGCTTCTGGTCCAAAGGACATAATAGTTATCTAAATAGAAAGAACAGTAATTTTTTAGTTGTATCATGTAGTGAGACTGTCTGTTCCTGGTCAGCGAGTAACTTAAAAATCTTTCGTTTCTTCTTTTCCTCATGTAACAAACACAGCCAGAGTGCCAGTTATTACATAATAATCTATCTCTGAAAGTTAATTTTGTTTTAAAAATGTCTCTTTATTTGTCTCTTGTGGCTGGGGGCAGCTGCGGCGTCCGGAAGTCAAGTAGGGTGTTCCAGTTTTGAGATAAGGGGGCTGTATTGTTCAGTCCAGTAAGGAGTTTAAATATGAGCTAGTGCCTGCCCTCAGGCACAAGATTCTTAATGTTATTCATTGTATAACAAATTTTTATCTTTTACTCTGTGTTTTATTTTTATGCTATATCTTGTTTTACTGTGTTTTTAACTTGCTAACTTTGCCTAGTTGGCTATGTCACTTGGATCTCATCTTTTAGTATCTTACTGAACTCTACTTACATGAGGCCACGTTAATTGGGCCATATAATATGGGTTTTTTCTTTCTAGTCCTCATATCTTATCTTATCTCTGACCTACAAGTAGTAAAATTTTCGTAGTTTACATTTGAACATAACCCTAAATTAAACCATACTATACTCTCAGGGTTATGTCACTGGTTGACTCTTCTATATTACTGTTAACCATATCCACAAGCTTTTAAGCCCACCTTAACTTAAAATCACTTTGCTCCATTTCATTGCAGTTATCCCTCAATCACTAAAATTTTAATATCAGTAATATGTCCTCTCACTATCCCTTAAAATGCATCATCTTAGGGTCACCTTACGGCCACCCTAACTAGTATTTATAATTTCCTCCCTTAGGTTCACCTTAAGTGAGCCCTTCTTCTCAGGTTTTTCACATTAACATGACCTTAACTCTCTAAATTTCATCTGAAAAACTCGTAAACTTCACTTTAAGTCACAATTATATGATAACCATAAGTTCAATGTAAAATGTAAATTTATGGTCACCCTAAGTGACTGGTAAATGCTAATGTTCAGGGCACATCGTGTCATGTGCTGTTTTTAATGTAAATTGCTTTCTGTACATAAGGTCACCATAAAGTGACTTTAATGCTAATCTTTAGTGTTGTGCTATACGGCCACAATAAGTGGCAATGTAAAGTTATTGTCTGATTATGTATAAAGAGTAGTAAGAGTAACATAGAAAAATCTAATAAAAATTTATAAACCCCACCAGCTTGTGTTTTTGTACATAGGTCACTGTATAAAACCTCACCCATTTATGCTGGGGTGTTATCAAATTTTACATACATAAAATAAAAATGTTACGACTAAGACAGTTAAATGGAAACTGCGCAGCTGAAATTACTATGCCACGCTGAAGAATGCAAATAAAATTACACATCACTTAAAAAGTGTTGTAAGGTAACTATACATTGAACCGTGCAGCTGAAAACTACTAGGCCACGCAAAAGAGCAATTAAAACTGTACATTACTATTTACGGGTGCTTTAAATGTAAGTATGATGAAACCACGCAGCTGAAAATTACAATGCCACGCACAAATGTGATTAACATTACATACATATTTACAAATTGATTATAATTGAAAACACGCAGCTGAAAACTACTAAGCCACTTAACTTAGCTGTAGCGGGTTATGCAATTAAGCTAAGTACTGATTGATGATTTATTTAAAATTAAATCACATGACCCAAGCCAGCTACTTTGGGTTGGCTCGGTAGCACTACTGGTGTACATTAGTGTAAATTTGCAGTGAATTAACTGAGGCGGCGGGTGAATTTACCGCACCAAGTTGGAGTGATGTAATTAGAGTAGTACATTATTAGCCAGGAGATAAAATGGCTACTCTGGTTTTAAATTTATAGCCAAAATGTGAAAGGCTTGTGACTATATATGAGAATGAGAGAATTTACTGTATAGGAGATTTTAAGCGAGAAGGACAAACTGGCCGAATTAATGTGACCTCAGTAAGTGATATTAACATGACAAGTTCAAAACCAGGTTAGTAATTTGAGAAACAGTAGATTTAATGAAATTAGGAAAGCCCCGAACCCCAGTATAAGTAGGCTATTTGTGTAGGAGGTCCTTGAAGTCTAGCGCTACGGCATTGGATGCCTGGTGGTCCTGGGTGATGCAAGACAAGATGCAATCCGACGTCCAGGTGACATGGCTTTGAATGTTTGCAATGGAACATTAGAATTAAAAGCGAGGGTGGCACCTGAACGCCGGAGAGAATGAAATGTAATAGACTGGTTTTGTAAATTTAACTTAACTTATGTAATATGAGAGAAAAATGCTTATGAAGCCTGGTATCAAAGAGGGGAACCCACTGTTCTTTATATTTCACTTGGAAAAGGGGCTTGTTGGTACCCTTAGGTGTATGTCTAAGCAGTTTACATACAGCTGCAATGGGACAGAGGGGAGAAGCTCAGGAGGGGATATTTAGCAACCGGACAGAGTTGTTCATCTGAGGGGCTTTTGTTGTTGAATCCCTAGTGGGGCAAAGGAAATATCCTTCCTGGCTAACTGCTTAAGAGGCTCATAAGCCCTGATGGAATGTGGAACTAGATTAGAAATACAGGCAAAACTGAAAAAGGAGAGAGGATTGCCGCCTTGTAGACAAATCCCATGTAGAGGTAATCACATGCTTTAACAATCTGAGTCAACATATGGGTGTCAATTATAGATTTGATCTTAACTGACAAGGGGGCATGCCTGGCCAAAGACTTTTTGAAATATTTCAGATGGTGGTCCTCAAAGGGGTGGAGTGGAAGGCCAAACATAATGACATTTGATTTGACTGCTGAGAGGTGGTTAGAAATGGCTGAATGAGTAAGGTTATTAAAAACCAAGAATTCCAAAAAATAAGGTGCTGATGGAAGGAGAGGTGAAACTTAGCATAAATGGCAAAAGAAACGAAATTCCTAAACATCTTGGAATACAACCTCTTAGTGGAATCCACCAGGGCATTTTGGATCCTATCATTGGCCCTCCTGGAGAGTGTCTGTAATTCTTGAGTATGACCTGAAATTATATAGACCAGTCTAGTTCCATAATGCCCTCTGGAACAGCCACCCACACGTGGGTGGGAATAAGCGATTGTAATGCAATGAGGTGCTGAGCACCCAAGGAAATCCTAGACAGATGGTCAACAATGGTATTGTCTTTACCTGTGATGTGGACAATTTTCAAGTCAATGTCACCTTCGGCTGCAAGCATCGCAATGTTTCTGGCAAGGGCTACTAAAGTTAGGTTCCGAGTGCGGCCCGAGTTCAGAACAAAGGAAGGTGACAATTTAAGATAAACATTTCCAAAAGATATCCAATTGTGTCTGTAGAAAACCTTTTAATAGAATTTTTTCTATGTATAAAATTTTTGTTTAACACAAATTATTATTTTTTTCATGGTTTATCTTTAGGTTGATCTGCCTTAGAAATGTAGCAATTTCATACACTGTACTACCTCCTGTTGTTGTTCTGCTTTCTTGTGTTTTCATTTCATTCTCTTTTTTTTAAACTACTGTATATGGAAGGAATGTATATACCCAAAAAGAAATAAAAATATAAAGAAAAAGAAAATGCTTAAAAATTAACCTGCACAACACTCATCATGACCATTAATTCAGCCTAGCAAAATATCTAAATAATTTGATGATCTATTGGATTAAAAAAGGTCGGTGATAAAAAATTAGGGACTTTTGTTATTAGTATAAAATATTAAATATGAGTGGCTATAATAATCAGAATCGATTAATCTTTGAGTTGTACAGGTGTGTCATTTGCAAATATGTAATAATAGACCAAACAAACAGTACAGAATTACACATCAAGTAAACACATTACATATCAAGTATAAAAAGATCTAATCTCTAATTATTATTGAGTCAAATGTAAAACATAAATAATATTTATATGAACTCACCTCAAAACAAAACTATTCAATTAAAATATATGAAAATATTGCTTCTAACCTGTATAAATAATTTATAAAGTAATATTTGTCTTTTTATTTTGGTCGTTAAGCATTGTCAAATGCAGGAACCCTTTGAAATTGCCAGTATGTTAAAAGAAATTTAAAGAATTTTCTAATTGCGACAACATAAACTATTGTAAACTGGCTATAATTAACATATACCCCTCAAGTAAATAAAAACTACAGTGTTCACACATTATTTGAAACATTTATGTCAAATAAATTAACTTACCAACTTGAACACAAAATTAAACATGCAGTTCCAAAATTACATTCGGGCAATGGTTTAATGCGTTCCTGATAGGTCATGTGACTCCATTTTTAATGCAATAAACAACCTTGTTTTGAATCTACAAACGTTTTTTTATAAAACATTTCGTCTTTATCCCAGTGTTTTGAATGCACCGGTGAGTGAGGCAAAAACAATAGTATCCTATATTACAGAGTTACACCTTCATTTGTCGAATAAAAACTGTGGCACATAAGAAATAAAGCAAATGGTCGGATGTGATTATTTGTGTGAGTTTTAAGTTTGTAAATGTTGGGATTTTGTAGAATCCCCTTTCATCGCCGAGTACCCCGGTATCCGCCCGATAAAATAACTACACACCAGGTCCCACAAAAATTGGTGTTTTGAGAATGCTAATAAATATTTTAAGTAAGAAGCAGTAACTGAAGGCAGAAATGCACTTTGAAGTAAACTTTGTCAGTATGTGACCTACTTTGTCACTCATTGACATCCGTAGAATGATTGTGTCAAGATGCCCATTCCATTCTTACAAAAATTGCAAGTCAGTGTCTCAGTCGTGATTGCTAGCATCTGATCTATCAGAGATTTTTTTAAATAAACAACCTGGAACTGAACAATATCAAGGGAAGGTCCAATCCCTGAATGATAACTCAAGTCAGTATGATAAAAAAACAGCTGAGTTTAATGAGATAGAGCAGAGGATAACTCATACTTTGGACTCTTTGAAAAAAAAACACATATTTGCAACGCTGATAAAAACCTGCTTTTGCAAAAGGCAGCTGTCATAACTTCTGTAAGAGCAGCTAGGTCACTTTGATGATGAAACAATGATGTCATTAGGTAATCTGTCCTGGAAATATCCCAATAGACAATACAGCCAGGAATTCAAAACCTGTTCTTTGTAAGATCAACAATCCAGCATGTTTTATGAACTGGTTAACATACCAACATGTGAGGTAGACTAAACATATTTGCAATATTTAAAATGGAGTCTATCAGCTTCATACAATGAATAGAAGTCATAGCAGCCTTTTCATGGCTACGCATCTGTAATATAATATTACTAATGTTACAGGACCAGGTTTCCAGGGAACTCGAACCCACCCTTACTAACGAGGCCCATACTGTACCAGGTTACCTATCAGAAAAATCCCATGTAGCCAAGCCAGTAGCAGTGCTTTTTATCACTTCTTGGGTTCTATCATATTTTCTCCTCCACACAAGAAACCTATCCAAGGATTCCTACTGGTTCACATTAACCAGCACAACTCGCTATCAAGTGTGTGGCTAATCCAACCACACTGGCCAGTCCCTTATTAGGCCCCAAATGTCACAGGACCAGGTCTCCAGGTCACTCGAACCCACAACTCCTCCCTCACGAGGCCCACACTCTACCATTTCAGCTATAAGGGAAATCCCTTCTAGCCAAACCAGTAGTAGTGATTTTTATCAGTCTTTGGGTTCTGTCACAGTAACAATTACCAAAGTAAGTTTTTCTAATGACAACTAAGACAATTCACATGAAATACACCCCAGTCAAAGACACACAGACATTCATATACGCATGTTCAGTGCTCAATAAATAAAAAAAACAAGTACAGCTAAATAGTGCTGCAACAATGTTTGTAGATACCCAATGGTTCATTCGATTACTGCCCGAAATTGAAAATGTAGCCAAATGTATTTGAAATATCTGTGAGTTTTCTTTAGTTACCATATTTTCAACAAACATTTTGTGTTAGATTTCTGCATTTTTACTGGTTTTGAAGACATTATCCTGATGATCAAACCCAGTTTGAAGTTAGCTAACTAGCTAATTAGCTTTCTATACCAAATACAGAACCCCAAATTCGAAACGATTTCATAGAACTACAGTTGGTGTAAAATAAGTTGAATTAAGAGAAAGATTTGAAATGTTCACTTTAGTGAAGGAATATCTCTTAGTGAAGGAATATATCTCTTAGCACAGCAAGCTTGACATTGACATTTGATGGCAAATGACCTTTGATTAGTCTATTCTCAATTTTGCCACTTACCCTGTGGGTAAAAGTCTACCTCAACAGTTTGTGTCTTTTATACATTGCATTTTTGAAGTTTTGCATTTTTACTTCATTACACTTCAAATTTCTGCAATCTAAACATTTTGCCTATCCCATTGCAATCACTACAGATATGTCTGTACAGCTGGCCACTGGTGGTGTGATTACTTATTTGTGACAATAAGACTCTTTACCTTTCTTTTTGTGAAAGGTTGTGTCATTTGTACCTATTTTTGAGCATGTGCTCTTCTAAGCATGTGCTCTTCTAAGCCTATCTCTATTATATCATGTGCCAGTTTACCTCACCTTCTTCCGTTCTGCATAGAAGAAGTGCTTGTGCTGCCTTATGTGGGTGTTCCACCACACGACTAAGGCTCCCGATTAAGGGTTTTTGAGGGTCGGTTTGAAATATTTGCTTAGTCCCAGACCTTCTGTAAGGGTTGGTTGTTGTCGGTTGGGGCCGTGTGAAAAATCAAACATGTTTGATATTTCTCACGACTCAAACCGATTCATATTTCCCGCCGTCAACAAAATGTCCAGTCCCAGGCGTCCTCAGGCCTCCTCAGACCCAAATTTACACAGTCCTGTGTTGTCCCAGGCCACCTGCGAACCTTAGTCCCAGACCTCCGTAGCTTAGTCCCAGGAGGCCGGTTGTTAATCCCAGACTCAAATATGATGCGTATGAATTTCATGCGTGTGAAAATGGGTCGGTTGCATTAGTCCCCGGAAGCCTCAGACCATCTGCGGTGTCCTGGGATCCAAAAACCAAGGTCTGGGACTAAGCCCCGACTAAGGGTAACCGACCCTAACCGATCCAAACCGGCCTCCCCAGGACGCCTGGGACCACACATTTTTAGTCTGCGACGGTCTGAGGACGCCCCAGGCGGCCTGGGACTAACAACCGATTAAGAACCAACTGTTTTCCGCGCATCGGAAATTAAAACGAGGCAATGAGGGGGTCTGGGACTATATAAGCGACCGCGCACACATTCTCATTGTTTCTCACTGACTGTTTGGCTACTGAGAGACGTGTGTCACTGATTTGTAGGGGTTTTCAGTTTTTATTTTATATATATTTTACTTGAGCTTAAGGCAAATTTCACAGTTAGGAGACACATTTTACTATTTTTTTATTATTTTGTCGACTGGATCATGAGAAAAGAGAAAGACGGGAAGAGAGGAAGGAAAAAGATGGATGACAGGGAGAAGGAAAGTGAAATAGAGGAGAGGAGTGAAGTTATTACAGAAGAAGGAACTGAGAGGAGAGAGGAGGAGGAGATTCAGGAAGGTCCAGCTATTCGGGAAGCTGTGGCAGAAGAAGAAGAGAGGTGTGAAGAAGATCCGGAGTGCCATTCTTCAGCCAAGAGAGCCAGGGTGTGTGCCACTTTTACAGACAGCCAGGAAGTTTCCATTGTGGAATTTGTAAAGCTGCACCCAGAACTGTATGACAAGGAACATCCACGTTTCCATGACAGGACCAGAAGAGAGGCTCTCTGGGCAGAAATATCTGCAGAACTCAAGCTCCAGCCATTTGATGTGAGACGTTGGTTCGAGTCCCAGCGAACCCGTTATGGGAAGCTGTCTAAACTCCAATCTGGCCAAGCCCCGAGGGAGATGACCAAGAGACAGTCCTGGGTCTACCAACAGATGTGTTTTCTTAAAACCCACATCAGAAGAAAGGGGGCCAACAGAAGTTCAGGTTTTGAGGCCAGTCCTAATACCAGCAGGCAGGACGAATCACGTGGGTCAACTACTGACACAGAACACCTCGAGTCCAGTGTCCTGAGGGAGACGAGTCAGTCCATTATTACATCAACACCCGTTTCAACTACAGACTCCAAGATTCTCAAACACTTTGAGCAGATGAGGACACTTATCTCAGGTTTTCTGCATCAGAAGTCAGACAGGCAGCCCTTCTTTGACTACGTGGCATCAGAGGCCGAAAAGATGACTCAAGAAGAATTTGAAGAATTAAAGGGCAAGATATTTAGAGACATCGAAACTATTAAGAGTAACCGCAGACGTCAGCCATTGCACAGAAGATCAGCCACTGTTACCATGGAGTCCCAGAGGGTCGGCCTACTGCCAACAACCACGCCACAGGCGTCTAGTTCCACTCAAGCAGCAGCTAGCAGCAGTTTTGTGTACTATACACCAAGCCCCATTGGCTTCAGCAACCCGACATCTGTCCTAACTGTACAGGACGAAGGGAGCAGACACAATCTGAGTGGAATCTTAAGCCAGCTACCAGATCTGACATCAACACAGATCGTCGAGCAGCCTCGGCAGCAGCAGCAACAACCGCAGCAGCAGCTCTTTACTATCACCACTTCAGCACCGCCTCAACAGCAGCAGCAGCCTCCTCAGTAGCCATCCAGTCAGGGCGGGTCTTTGACCTGCCAGGCCCTTTTCAGGGCCACCAAATCTTCCAAAAACAATTATTCAGCTACATGTTATTCCAATTCCCCTCCCAAAACAAAAAAAGTTCAGTACAAATACTTATCACAAGAAAAAAAAAGTTAAAGTCCAACACCTACACCACCCCAAACATGAAACAAATAACCCATGGTACCACACATAACAAAAAAGGCCACATAAAAAAAATTAAAAATAACTCCCAATATGGCCATTAATCAGCCCATTTTTAGATTAAAATCCATGGGATAGTTTAAAATCTGTAATTGAAAAGTCCAACACTTACACCTTCCCTAGAGTTAAAAGGCATTATTACATACTTACCAACCCACAAACAGACAAACCCAATACCAAACATAACCCCCAAATAACAAACCCAGTAAGAAACCCAACATCCAACTTCCAATAACAAACCCAACCCCAGTAACCACCAACGAAGAAACACAAAAACCCAAAATTAAATAGAACCCATGCCAACGAACTGACAAACTGTTTTGCAAACACAATCCCCCATTATTGAAAACAACACCAGTTCTATGGTTCCACATTTTTGTGAATAGAAGTGAAAATTTAAAATTCAAGATTTCCATAAAAACATTTCTGTTACAAATAAATTTCCAACCCAGAAACCCCCAAAAATGGTGAAATTAGGATGTGGATTTCAAAATATATGAAAAAAGTAATTCAGTTTTGGATATTATGTGTGACTTGGTGTTTGGCTTTTGTTTAACACTGGGTTTGTCTGTTTGTTGGGTGGGTAACTTGTGTTAGTCTGTTTGTCCATCTGAACAAGTTATGTTTGGCATGGGGTTTGTCTGTTTGTCCGTCTCAACAAGTTTTGTTTGGCATGGGGTTTGTCTGTTTGTACGTCTGAACAAGTTATGTTTGGCATGGGGTTTGTCTGTTTGTCCGTCTCAACAAGTTTTGTTTGGCATGGGGTTTGTCTGTTTGTCCGTCTCAACAAGTTTTGTTTGGTATAGGGTTTGTCCTTTTGTCCGTCTGTACAAGTTATGTTTGGCATGGGGTTTGTCTGTAGCAAGCATAGCTGATTAATTGTTTTTGGAATATTTGGTAGTCCTGAAAAGGACTGTTATAGTTAGTCCTAAAAAGGCCTGTTTACTGCAACAGGACTTATATTCTGCCATCTTGCCAGGCCACTGCTCCCTCATTATTGAAGTAGTCCTTCAGGTAATCCCTCTGTCTTTTGGCCTCTCTAGCAGGGTTTCTGTCTTGGCCACCACCAGCAGCACCACCAATCAATCCACAATCACCAGGCACATCATCATCATCATCCTCCCCAGGCTGCTGACCACCAGGTTGACCTTGATACTGGCTTCTGAGTATGTTGTGCAGAACCACACAGGTCATGACCACTTCTCTAACTGTTTCTGGGGGTAGTTCAATGGTGGTCCTCATCACTCTAAATCTTGAGACCAGGATGCCAAAAGCGTTCTCAACAACTCTCCTGCCCCTTGATATTCTATAGTTGGCAATCCTTTCCTCTCTTGTTAACAGCCTTCTGCCTTAGGGTTTCATGAGCCAGGTCTTCAGGGCAAAAGCATCGTCTGCCAGAATGAAGTTGGGGACATCTCTACCACCCTGGGTTATAGGAGCTGGGTCAGGGAAGCCTATCCTGCCATCCTCAATCCTCCTCTTCAGCTGAGAGGCATTAAATATCTGGGCATCTGAGCAAGATCCAGCTGTACCCACATCCACCCATCTGAACTTATACTGTCCATCTACCAGGGCCAACATCACAATGGAAAAGAACCCCTTGTAGTTGTGGTAGAGGGCTCCAGTGTTCTTGGGTTTCTTCAGGGCCACATGCTTCCCATCCAGGGCTCCCAGGGCATGTGGAACATTCCACCTGATCCTGAATTCCCTCTCCAGTTCTTTCCACTCATCTGGGGTAGTAGGACATTTGAGGTACTCTCTGGTGAACTTATCCTGGATAGCCCTGCAGACCTCTGGTAGAAACTTGGAAATGGTGGATCTTCCAACCCTGAACTGACAGGATAATGATGTGTAGGACTCTCCAGTGGCCAGATATCTGATTGTGAGGGCTAACTTCTCCCCAACACTGATAGGAGCTCTGTAGTTGGTGGCCTGCCTGGCAAGGTGTGGTTCCAGTCTGGTCTTTATCATTTCAAAAAATTCTGGGGTCATCCTCATGTAGTTGGTGAATCCTGGAATGTCTGTGGCATACAGATCAGCCATAATGTTGTGGTAGGCCCCCCTCTCCTCTCTCTGTAGTAGCCATGGCCTGACCCACATGTTGTGCCTTCTTCTAGGTCTGTGTATGGCTGGTGGTGGTGGTGCTGGTGGTGGTTGCTGTGGTCGACGTAAAAAATGGAAATACATGATTATTTGTAACTGAATTAAAACCAAAAAAGCCCTAAGTTGTTGTTGAATCTGTCTTCCATTAAAAGGTGGCATCCTGCTGTGTTCCTAGAAAAGCAATGGTGATTAGATCGCGAATTTTATATATATATACCCAGAAAATCCAGCAAATTTGGAAAACAAGAATCGGGGATCCTGGTCTGGGGAAGACTGAGGAGGCCTGAGGACGCCTGAGGACGCCGGTAGTTAATTGTGTGTTAGTCGGGGCTTAGTCGGTATGTGTACGACAGGATCGTGGTTGAAACCGACCTGAAAACTGGTTTAGTCGGTTCTTAGTCCCAGACCAGTCGGGGACTGTCTGGGGCCGCCTGGGGCGTCCTGAGGCATCCTGGGGACGATCTGTTCTTAATCCCAGACTTCAGTACCGACCCAGTATTCCCGCCCATTTTTGCTTTTTTTTTCCACCGACTGTGCACGATTAAGGGTCGCCGACAGGATCGGGGCTTAATCTTTTGGTGGAACAAGGGCATTAGCTGAGACCCAACAGTTTATATAACTCTGCCCAGTTCAAACGGTACACTACAATATGTAAATAGTAAAAGCAAAATAACGGTAATTAACTACTTATCATTAAATAATAAAATACTAAATACAAAGGAATATTATACAATAACAAAAGTCAATTCCCAAAGGAGATTACAGCAATTACCTAATGCTGTGCATAAACAGATTCCTTCGTTCTATGCTGTAACCTAGAGTGATCTATCTACAAAGCATCAGTTAAAGCATTACTTACAAAAGTTTTTTTTACAAAATACAATGATGTCTAATTTACCTTTAATGAGTGAGTGAAAAAAATAAGAGTACTCATGGCATATTTCCAGTGTTACCATCATTATTTATGACAAGATCATGCGCAGAGCAGATACCTCTGCAAGTGCTGTTAAGAATAGGTAAATTTTTTTTTGATATCCAGACAGTGATCTAGATTATTCTCAAAATTTAATGGGATCTGAATTGGACCAAGACCCATCTTCTGAAGTTCCAACCAGTAGTATTTGCACAATCTTGCTAAGATACAGACAAACGGTCATGAAAATAATATCTCTGTGGCAGAGACAATAATATGGACACTTTATTAAACTTATATATAGCATTTAATACAAGTGCATCTCGCCATAGCCGAGGTCCTCGGACTGACGTAAGTCAAAGTTTAAAGTTGGGGTTTTACATCTCATTCAACAGCCAATAAGGGGCCACGGTGGTAGAGTGGTAACACTCTCGCCTCCCACCTCTGAGGCCAGGGTTCGATCCCCGTCATGGCCTCAAGTGGGAAAGCTGGTAGTTGCTTGCCGTTGGTCGGCAGTTTACAGTACAGATCCCTGACGAACTGTATGTACTGGTTTCCTCTGCCCCTCTAACTACCCGTCGTGATATGACCTGTACAGTGTTGAAAGCGATGTAAAACCCCAAATAAATAAATCAACAGCCAACATTACATTGGGGCAGGTCCTAAGCATTGTCAGTTGTGGGGGTAGAACCCACACAGAGGTAACAGCTTGTGGTTAGATGTAATAATTGCTCACCCTTAGGCCACAGTGGAACTGAGTCCTGTGGTTGAATAATCAACATCACAATTTAATTTAATTAGCTTTTGCTTTTATTTTTAATGTAATGTTCCGACTTACAAGATCAAGCTCAGATGAACTATTTTATCTGAGATTACTCTTGGTAAATATTTTAAGAAGCTAAGGAAATGATCTAAAAGGGCAACATAGGTCATATCAAGGACAAGCTTGCAAAAGAAGACAAGGTATACATTTTTCATTTGTCTTCTTGCTACTTGTGTATTTTTTTCATTTCTGCTGTTTCGATAAATTATATTATATGGTTGATAATTCAAATATATAGGTACACACAGGTACAAAACGTAAACATACAAAGCACCCAGAGCTCTGATTTTATTTTGGTACACACACACTGTAACATAAACTGTAGCAAAAAAATAATTAACTCTTTCAGGCACATTTGTGACTCAATAAATTTCGTGTTTTACTTTCGCAGGTGCACACAAGGTGGGGTTTGTATATTTGTGAAGGGTGCAATTGACACATGAACAATGTTTCCAGCACATCATGTTGTTTTTGAAATGTCTTTTTATCTTCGTCTAGTTTTTTGTCTTTTCACAATCTGTATTAAAATATACAGGCAGGAAGGAAGAATGGAACAGGGGTTATTTTACTTGACTTAGTGGCTCATTTTCTTCCTTTTCTTCCTGTCACTACAAAGATACATCTCACAGAGTCATGAGGAAAATGGAAATTCGAGTTAATAGAACCTCACAGAACACTTTGAAAATGATTTAACAGGTGTAACTCATTATTGACTAAGTTCCAGTCCTCCAGACAATGTTTATTCAACCACTTCTCTCTTCTTGTTTAAAAAGAAATTGAGAACTTCTCTCTTTTTAACATGTAAACCCTCTAAGACACCTTCTATCGTTCCCCTCACTGTTGCTTTATTTCCTTATATTCCTCTATTTAGATCGGTTTTGCAGTTAAATTGCTTTTACCTTCTCAAAATGACAAAACCTTTCTTAAAGTTTTGCAGTTTTAGGGGACTTTGCACATTTTGACACAAACAAAAAGGATGTCTTGCAATCCAATACACTGTATGAGTAAAAATTGTAGTTTGATAAAAATTAGTCTAATCTTCAATTTAGAAAATGGCTAGTTATCTTCGTGGGATATTAGTACAACTTTAAAATTTCATTGGGACTATATTTTCACTATTCATGCTTATTAGCTAAAATAGCTACAGTTAATGCCAAGTGAAAATTTCAGCACTTGGGATTCAAATCGAACGCATTTTCTTTTCTTCTTTGATGAGTACCCCAAATGGTTATTTGTTTTTACAATTAAAAATTTAAAAATTCATGGACCTTTAGTTAGAACACTTTTCATCAAAAATAGATATAATTTTAGATATAATTATCTTGTATATTTATTTTATGATGCTAATGGCACATGTGGTATGTGTAATATAAAACAATATGTTTCTAATGTCATTTGTATATCCAATTGTATACCCCTTATTGTGTATGTCGAATATTTTTGAATCTTTCCACATAACAATGACACAACATAGAATATAAATTTGCAAGCAATCCAAAAGTCAATTTTGAGGTTTGATAACAGAGATAATAGTATTAGAACTTGTGAGTAATTTCACATATGTTGTCATGAGATGAGTGAGTGGATACATGCACTGGTGTATTTTACCTGAGAACTAAACTTACTTACAGGTATATAAAGCAAGCCCAACAAGAGGCAGGGAATTTTTTGTCTATTTCATTTTTATTGTATTTCGGTTATTCAATACTGAATACATTTGCCCTACAGGATAAAAAAATTAGAGTAATATGAATAAGTAAAGTGCTTAAGGTGTTAAGAATTACAATTTATATATTTGGTGTATCAACAAAAGATAAACAATTATAGTAAGAAAAACTGCAATGTCATTTTGACCATATTTTTAAAAATTTTTAGATGTTTCATGTTTTAAATGGAAAATATATACAAATTTGTAGTAGATATCAGGTACTGTAATAATTTGATAAAATCTCTGTTGGGTAATCCTGTGGTGGAGAGGTTCTGACAAAATCTGAATTGATGCTCTTTTAAAGTCACTGTTTGTATTTTCAGCAGTTTATTGATGTCATAAATATTATTTAACTTTGCAGTTTCATTTTAAATTAGACATTATTTAACATAAATATATATATATTTTTAATATTTACATATCAGTAAAAATGACTGAAGTCATGAATGGGATATGTCAAAAAGACTGTGACAAAGAAAGACAATCTTTGCTTCCAAAAAAGAAATTTCAAATTATTGGCTATATATTTGCCACAATGACTGCACTGGCTTACTTTTTTTCTCTAACATTTTCTCAAGTTTCAGCTTTGAAAGTAAATATCTATGAGCTGTATGTCTGCAGGTATGTTATTTTAGTGATATTTGTTTCTTTAATAACATTTTATAACAAGCAATCTCTGAAAATTAATAAACCACACATCAAATATATAGTTGGAATTATAATTGTTGATACCATACAATCTCCATGTATATATACCGCTGCCACATTCATGCCAGTTGGGAACATGGATGCTTTTCACAATGCTGTTTTCATTTTTGCTGCAAGTGTTTATGACATCATAAATAAGCATATTCCCAGATTAAGAATGTTCTGTGCCTTGATTGTTGTCACTGGAATCATCTTGCTTTTACAACCCTGGCACACAGAAAATGTACCAAATGTTGGAGTTCCTTGTGAGTACCTAGATGGGTACAAGATTTCTGATATAATCAACCAAACAAAAGCTATTTTTTCTACAAATAAGACAGAAATACAAAATGAACTTCCACAGGGCTGGCTCTACACCCATCAGAAGCTCATTGGATATTTGTTGACATCAGTTGCTGCCTTGGGTCTTACATGTCGAAGCAACATTGCAAGAGTTGTGATGAAGGAATCTAGTACATCTGCCATACTTTTCTGGATCTATTTGGCAGGTGCAGTTATTTCTCTTATTATAAGTGTCATTTGGAAGTTTGTCAAACATGAGCCAGTTATCGATATAACAGTGGAAAAATATTGCATTCTGTTCTCATGCTTGTGCGTTCTATTTTCTGCAATGACAAATTGTGTATCATATTATTCTGTGCGTTATGTACATGTATCTAGTCTTGCTTTGACTTTTGTCTGTACAACGGTTCTTCTCTACATAAGCCAAAGAACTTTTTTCAAAACATTCCATCCAGGATATACAAATCTATTGGAAGTTTTGGGTGTTGTTATATGTATTTTGGGGATAATTGTGCTATCAGCCCTAGAAACAGTGCAAAAATATAAAACAGTGTCTGCAAAGAATTAAAATGGTAATGCTTGGCGCCATATCATCACACAAACCTCAGAATGGCATAAACTGGAAGAAAAATATCAAATATCACTTGGTTGTCATCGGTAAAACTCTTGCTCTTTTGTTTACCTAATAAGGAAGTAAAAATGACAACAGCAATAAATTAAACTTCTGTATGCAAACTTTGCCAAGTTGAAGCTCTGATTTCATATAGAAATTATATTATTGCCCCTTAAAACGACGCTTCTAAAATGTTTATTGTTTCAACTTTGTGTTGCTATAATATATTTATAGATTGCCCTTGTCTCAATGCATATTTTTATCAATAGAAAACTGCATTATTGAATGTAGAATATTTGGTTTTAGTGGGAGCAGAAAATGTAAGTTACATTTGGTGTGTAAACATACATTAGAGGTATATAGGAATTTTCACTATGCTCTTAATGTTTTACCAATCTTACTGTGTAAAAGAATTCTCAAAGTAAATCAAATGTGAGGTATATAGGAATTTTCACTATTCTCTTAATGTTTTACCAATCTTACTGTGTAAAAGAATTCTCAAAGTAAATCAAATGAAAGTTTTGCATACTAGTACATACTTTTAGGAATAGCTGTTATATCAGCCATAGTAGCAGTGCAAAAATTTAAAACATGTTCTAGAATTCAGACTGTAATTAAACTTACAAATGTTATTACAAATTGCTTTATCTGGTATGTGAAAAATTGTTAGAAACATAACATTATATTCTCTATTTTTATGACAAACTTTTCTCACAAGAAGTATACTAAGTAATTCAGTAACAATTTTGAAATATGGAAGATTGACCAAATATAGTATTTTGAATAATCAGTTTGAAGGAATCTTTTTAATCAAACTTTGAATTTTAAAAGCTCTAAATGCAAACTAGGCACATTGTTGTGTAATTAAGGTAAATATAATGGCTAATTAATGTAAATAACATGGCCAAATCCTTTGATTTAAAGGGGTATTGTTTTATAATCAGGGGTAAACATTGCTGTAAATACTTTTGTATAACTTAGTGACAATAGAGAGTGAGCATTTAATGTATTTTCCAGTCTTGTATGGACATTCATTGATTGTTTATGTGCTAAAATATGCAATCATCATATATGATAGGGTTATTCAACTTGGAATATTCATTAAACTTTCTGTATTTGCCATGTATATGTTTGTCTAAATATATTAATTAATGTCAAATAATTTCTGTTTTTTTTCGGCATAAGTGGAAGAGAGATTCACTGTTTACTCATATTCTTTATGACATATGTATAAAGTTTCCCGACTCTTTTATTCCTTATTTGGGCCCTGTCTTTTGATGTGTCCTGTGGTAGATCTTAGATACTAGTTGAACTAGTGTTTATCCTAATTTCCTTCATTTATATGAGCATTTACTTCCTATTTATCACTGTCTTTACAATAGTTATATATTCTGTAACACACACATACATATTCTGGTCTCACAGAAATAAAAAATCTCAAAGTGAAGTATGGGTTTTATGACAAGACAATTTTCTTGATTATGCATTCTTCATCAGAGGCACATCGAAGACTTAGCATTGATAACTGAATAGTTGAAAACATTCTTTTGGTTGTTGAATTGGATGTGATACATTTTCATCACCTGGTCAAAGATTAAGCAAAGATGCTTCACTTTTTAAGCGTACTAAATTCTCAATGCTGTCTGATTGTGCAGAATATTTACCAACTTATATCTATCTATAGCAAGCAATAAAAATATGTACAATATAAAATAGAATCAATAAAAACTACACTTATAAATTGTGCAGTATTGAAAGCATTTGGAGTAAATTTCTCACATGCAAAGTTAATTTCTGACTTAAATTAAATTTTATTAAACACCAACCCAAAGGCAAATAAATAGGAAAAACAGAAATAATAGGATCTGACGTTTAAATGTTTGAAAGTTATTGACAGATTATCCACCCAACTGAACAAACAAAAACAACTGATGTAGGAAGGCCATACCGTTGTTATGCTGCATATTTGGACAGATGTAGAATAAAACCATTCTAACATAATATACTGAAAAACATCACATTTTGACTTGGATGAAGATTCCACACAGTGACTTATGTCCTCAAACAAAGCTGAATGTAAGCAGTTCAATCCAGAAGACAGATAAATGTGACAAAGACAAATGTACATACGAATCTGAAATTTATTACCTCATAGCTGTAGAAATATTATCCCAAATGATCCACAGAGAAAAAAAATTAGAAATAAGGAATTTTGTACAGTTTCGAATGTTGCAACAAATGACTCACAGGCAAATGCTATTGAGTAGTCAATACTTAAAACAGAAAGCATAGTGATTTATTTTAAACAAGTTGGGGTCCATTTAAAATCTGGGGAAATGGATAAATTAAGAGTTTATACTGTCAAAAACAACATCAGAAGTATTTCCAGATTATAAATCTAATAATGCACCTCTAACTTCAAAGTTAGGGTTTTATGTCCAGTCAAACAGCCGGTTTTGGTTGGCAGAAAGATTAATCTTAAAAATATTTCAATAGATGCCAATATAGTCTTGCCTTAACAGCACTAATAGAGATAAAAAATCTGGGAATTAAGCCGTGCAAGCCAATAACATTATTGAATAATTAAATGTGCATATCAAATTAATGTCTACAGTTCATTTTGCATTGATTTTATTGGACATGCACCAGTTTGCAGCACTTGAAAGACCATTTCAAAATAATACATTTGGGATGTTGTGAAATCCTAAAGTATAATTGGATTTTTATAGCATTTAATTTCCCCTTTACAAGATAAATGAAATTCAGAAATCTGTGATCTGTGGTTCAACAGAAAGCTTTATTATTTATGAGAACTTTACCATTATCACTATTTTATATGTCGCACTTAACAGTAAATATCTTGTCTACGAGCTTATTCTACATAAGGACCCTTACCATAAAAATCATCACCAGGATTTAACAAAACAATTGTAAATCTAATATGAATTTTATAGTGCTAAACCTCTACAAAATGTGGATTCTAAGAAACATTAAATGTCCATTAGGGTAGCTTCATGTATCAGATGTCCTTGGAGTTGCTTAAGATCCTTGACGTTAGCAAAACAAACCTTGTGGACCTTCATAACATGGCAGGAGAATGAAAAATCTGAATCAAACAAGACACCAAGGTTCTTAACTGAATCTAGTGGTGACATAATATTACCGAGTATATTGACTCAATGACTTAGAGACAAACACAATGAATTTGGTTTTATCAGGATTTAGCTTTAGTTTATTTGTAGAGAGCAATATCTTAATATCTTATAGGCAGTGTGACAGCTTATCAAGGGCCAAGGCAAGAGTTTTATGCATGAGATGCACATACAATTGTGTGTTATCAGTGTAGAAGTGGAAACTAATACCAGGATGATTCTGTAAGACTCTACTCAGTGGAGTAGTATAGAGTGAAAAAGGATTGGCCCTGGGACAGAGCCTTAAGGCTCACCATACAATAGTTTTTTTGGCATCAGATAAAACTGACCCAATCTTAATGCACTGAACATGGTCTGAGAGATAAGACTTGAACCAATCGAGAAGTACCCCACAAGCCAGGAGCTAAGAGAATCAAGGAGTGTATCATGGTCAATAGTATAACACGTGGCTGATTGATCCAAGAGAATGACAGCAGTAGCCTCACCTTAGGAAAAGCCAGATGACCATCATTCTTAATTGAAAGCAATGCAGATTCAGTTGAGTGACCAAGTTTATAGGCATACTGCCTGACGTTCTGTGATCGGTTCAAACTGACATGTCATTCAATTGAGAAGCAACAACATGTTCAACAAGTTTGGAAATGAAGCAATTTTTTAATTCATTGGGTGGTAATGATGACTTTTTAATCAATGGGGTTACAATAGCCTTCGTAAACCCATCTGGTACAACACCTTATGACAATGAGCAGTTAACAAGCCTGGTAATTGAGGGCAAACAAAGCCAGGCTTAAGTATAGCCCTAACCAAAAGTAAAAGTTAGTAATACAGGATGAGGGAAAGCAAATAAGTCCAAAAAGACCTGAATAACATTGTGCAGCATCTCTCACTATTTGGTCTCAGGACCGTTATAGGATGCTTTTTGGCTCCCCTAGCAAAGTTCTTCAAGGCTGGCTCTACAAAACAAAGTGCAGCACGTGAGTAATGTTCCTTATATTCCATTATCCAGTTCTAGGAAACTAGTTTGGAAAAGGGGTATTGTATGCAAGACTGCAGTATAAGGATATTTTCAGGTGTTGGTTTCCACTGGCCAACAAAAGCCAAAAGCCAGACGTCCATGGCACACACAGCCAAAAAGGTGTCTTTGGTTCTGCTATGTTCAAGTCCTGAAACCACTACCTGGTTGTAACATTTGACAACCAGGTTTTGGTTTTGGATTTTTTTCTAGCCCAAAAGGGGCCAAACGACAGCTACTAAAATATTCAGCATCTCTAAGTGTACTATGCTGGGGTTGAGATAATGCCTTGGAATGGGAAGATAATACATACAATTCTCCCACTTCCCAATTCTCCCATAAACTTCTACATGTTTATGGTTGTACATGGAGGTGCCATTATACCTGGTCCAAACTCTACTGAAAAACACTGCAGGTCATGCCTAATGTACTGAGTGAGGTTTTATTGTCTTGGCATCATAATGATGTCGCAACAGGTCCAACATTCTATTAAGAAGAATTCCAGCAGGACATACACATTTGTACATATGTAACAGTTGACCTAAAAGTGATTAAAGTTGACTCTTGGAACAATACACTTTATGTTGCCATTCAACCACTGTTTGGTTTATGTGATGCAATTTTTCATCAGGAATTTAAACAGTTCTGCTAACAGTGTCAATGAGAATACCAAGACACGCAGCCTTAGTACATAGATTTATGAACTTATTTTCACTTATAGGAAAATCTAGGTATTGAAGGCATTACGTAAGCAGTCAAAGGAGCATATGGCAGCGTTCAGCATCCCATAACCAATGAAATTGTCAATATAGTTGATGACACGGTATTCATGGCAACACAAAACATAACGTATAGTGTTCTGATGCACTGAAAATTTCGGCTCCCATGTCTGCTCTCAAAGGGCGGACACATCTCAAATAACACTGCATCCCACTGTAAACCTAAAAGGTCATAATCTAATGGGTCCATATAAGGTGACAAAATACGCTGCTGATATCTACCTTGTAAATGTGGGCCCCAGGACTGATTCGAACCAACTGTCTGATGATATCATCAATAGTGGGAAAGGTGAGGGCAATTTCCAAACTCAGTTATGAATTTTGTCAGCCCCTGCATTTACTGATCCATCACTGGGCCATCAGAGGCCAGTAATAACTCGCCTATTATCACATGTATTCAGAACAGTTGAGCTGGTGGTCGGTTTGACACATATGACAGGGAGGATTTGGGTACAAATCTGGCCTTAAAAATTCTAATATTCACTGTCCAGAGGGGTTTCGTCTGTTTCACCAAAGTTATCGCCTTCCTACCCCGAGCCATAAGTCCCAGCAAACACATCCTGCCAACATTGATATTGTAAAAACACTTGGTAGTGATTACCCTGTCACTGCTCACCACCATATTTACTGTGGTATATGACATATATTCTCACATATTTCATGCCTTTGAAAGGCAAAATCACCCTGACACAAAATGAACATATATGCTTGTGATATTCCCCCCACCCCAGTCACATGGTGCCTAAATTGGTCTGTTTGATACAATTTACAACAACAAACTTTCTTGGAATCCTGATTTCTGACTCAATTTTGTTTGCAAAAATTTGTATTATTGTGGGCATGAGGCCTCTGGATACTGTCTCCATCTTGCAGAGGAGCACAGCATGGACAGCCTTAGCACTCCCGCATGAGAAAACTGTTACATCTTCCGTCAAGGCCATTTAAGTACCAAAGCATATGTTCCCTAGTTTCTAAATTTATTTTCACCAATTATATAAATTCTGTCATTAAATCCTGTTTTGTTAACCTTAGAGATTTGCATCGTATCTGACACATTCTCTCATATGACATCAGTCAGTGGTCGTCTGGATTATTGCAATTCTCTGTTTCACAGTTAGTCCTCCAAAAATATCACAAGACTTCAATATCGAAAATTGTTTGGCATGCTTTGTCTCTGATGCTTCCAGATTTTTTCATGTCACCCCAACATTATAAAAGTCTCTCCAACGGCTTCCTGTTAAACAACAAATCATTTTCAAAATCCTGGTACTTATACATCAGTACCTTACCACTGGCAAGCCAAAATACTTTGCCCCATATTTGTCTTTGTATATATCTGCTGTTAAAACAAGGCGTAGTAATAAAGGAAAGCTGTTTCTCAAAGTCCCCTTCTATAGATCTTCAGTTCATATACCTAAAGTTCATTTCAACAAGTGCTTCTCATTTGATGTTTCAAAACTCCGGAATGATTTGCCACTGGAAATTTGATCTGCTCATCTACTATCATGTTTCAAAAGGTGACTTAAAACTTATCTGTTTCAGAGGTCTTTCCCTCCCTAGGTTTTCTTACTACCAAACACCAGGTAATGACCCTGTTATGTTTTTACGACCTCTGATTTATGTATTACGATTTACGAGTCCAAATTGTCAGTGTGGTCTATAGGTTGGTTGGTCACTAGAGTCCATGACATCACTTTCACTTTCTGTAGACAGCATCTTCTTTTTACTGGGGCCTGGCATTTCACTGTCCTGATTTTTCATTTTATCATATTTCTGTCAGTTGGTGGGCCGTGTTTGGTGTGACAGTTCGCACATAAATTTATATTATCATATTTACTCATGTTCACTGCTATAAATACACTGCAAATGCTGATTTATGACAATCTCAGCCTGTTAATTAACATAAATCGATGGCAAGAAGGGAAAAATAGGTTAGACCATCCATTGCTGTCCAGCCAAAACAAGATATGGTTGCCAAAAAATGTAGCCAAACTCCTGGAAAGCAGCAGCACAGTCACTAAAGTTCTACAAGTTAATCACACTAAGTTCCATAAATATGATATAGTTGTAAGATAAATCATGTATAAATAACTAAATGACCGTCCATGTGATTAAAAACAACTAAAAGTGTAAATAAACAGTAAATAAATCAAATGTAATAGTTTCAGTTTCTTAACCATTTAACACATGTCTGTCTTGTTCAAGATAAATTTCAAAGTGCCATTTTCCCACTCTTTTTACTTTGCGTACACAATAGCTGACCAATGGCCATTGTGTAAACAAGAATCACCAAGGGAGATGGTGTTAAACCTCAGAAAATAATGACACAAAAAGCAGTCACATTGCTCCAAATATCCTCCCTGGGATGAGGGACTGACAGATATGATGCCTTTGCACCACTACGTGAAATCTTTGAGACATCAATAACACTTATAAGAGGTATTGTGGAGAGATTAAACAATAAGAGCAGATCACTGTGGGAAAATTGCGAAAACTAGGTTTAGCCATTTTTTATAGACTGGTAGAAGTCCGACCAATACAAAATATACCATTGTTGAAATTGAAACTTTTTGAAATAAAATGCTAAATTCTGTGGTCACTCGAATCTGTTAAACTGAACTCTCTGAACTTGAATTTGGAAACCATGTAACTATATGAAGAATATGTAGTCATGTTATTTCTGTCAAAGTCTTTTTATACAACAGCTTATTTATTTTAAAAAGGAAATATAACATTTGAATAATTTCATTTCAAAACCAGAATGGGTATAAAATAAATAAATACAGTTCATTTTAAAAATTCAAATTAGAAAATAAATGCATTTTGTCCCATTCATCTGGGCGAGAGACTAACACACTCGTCCCCCACCTCTGGGTTCTGCAGTTCAAATCCCAGATCCCATGTAGGAAAGTTGGTAGTCTTGGTCAATGGTTGGCAGTTTACAGTATAGAACCTTAACCATGTACTCATTTCCTCTATCAACAAAACTACTCATCGTGGTATGACCTTTACAGTGTTAAATGTGATGTTAAAACATAAAATAAATAAATTCATGGTCAAATTCGACTGACCCGAGGAATTGCCACTTAGATAAATCAACAACATACAGAAAGACAGCCTTTGATTAGATGCAACCTTCCTGCTAACCACTAGGCCACTAAGTACACCTTCAGTTATTGAAGAAAGCGTGTAATGTCAGATGCACAGTATAACTACATGTACAGTCCTACATCAAAGTCTACAGATTGACATAGTTATTAGATTGAAGCAACTATTGTTAATATTAACCTGATGATATTTTAAATAGATATAAGTTGATTTACACAAATACAAGGCATTTGTTACACTGCAATAAAAAGATATGAAAATATTTTTTTTATATCGTGTGTTGTATAAAGAGCTGCCTGCACTTTTTTATTTGACACCTGAATGGAAGCCCAATTGTAAAATCAATCTCATCCTTCTGTGTACTTGTATTAATACATCGGGTGACAACCGGCTTCAAGGTCCCCAAAAACCAAACCATGTTAAATTAATGGATCATATGTCCATTTAGTGAAGTTTGATGATGCAGACACAGATAGACACCTAATGTTATAGAAAGAAAAGTGCTAATATCCAATCAAAATACTCAGGAATATTTCCCATAGCAAAATGAAAGATGTAAACTTTTCATTGCAACAGTCAACAAGAGTTGATACATTTTTGTTACTAAAATTCATAAAACAGGGCATTTTTCAGAAAAATATTTTCAGCTGTGACATAGGCTGCACATTTATTTTTAAATGCAAATGATGTATCTTGCATTTAAAAACTAGGATCATATTGGGATAAGACATGCGTATCTTCCCATATGTTGTCATGGGGTGAATGTGAACCAACATTGACAGCATTGCTGTATTCCACCTGCAGAACAAAAGATAATTAAATCAACCATACAGAACCTGAATCGTAATATAATCCTGTTCTGCAGAAACACATGTGAGAGAAGGTGACTTAGTCTGTATTATCGTACTATTCAGGCCTATTAATTAAATTTGATGACAGAAAAATAACATGCAGAATGGCAAAAAATAACAGTTAGCACGAAATTGTAACTTCAAGGTAACAATTAGACGTTTAAAGCCTCTCTTACATCCCATCGTACGTGCACGCGCGTCCTGGTTACAGAGAAAAATCGCCTGATTTACAAGGGACCCTCAAAGCACACTTACGATTTTGGAACAAAATGCCATGAAAATTGGCATGCACATTTTCCCTGTGTGCACGCAAGATATCTACAAACGCATCCATGCCTCAAGGGCAACTTACGAGAGACTTGCGCATGTGCATTCTCCTTGCATGTGTTGTAGGTTCTCCCCAATTATTTACATTGTTTAGACATACTGTAAGATACACTCAAGTGTACCTTGCATGTATATAAACCCACTGTACGACCTGTAGCTAGTCGCAATTTGTTCTTTGATCTTCAAGAAGTGATACAGTTGATGGGAGAATACTCATTGTTTGCAAGTGCAAATCTCTGCTACACCACTACCAGGCTACGTTCATATTTTTCAACAATATTTGCAGCACACTTACGTGTCTATACACGTACGACGGGATGTAAGAGAGGCTTAAGCGATACCCTTTCTCTTCTCTGTTATCCCATTCACAAATTATGTAAAAACTCTTCAGACATCATGTGAACTGTGTAACCAATCACAAAATGACAAGGCCATCAACAGAGCTTTATTTCTGGCAAGCCAGACTCTACTCAAAGGAGCAGATTAGGATAAACAGCACATCCAGCAACATCTGAATCTATATGGCTTTATCAAAAATTCAATTCTTAATTTCTATTTTTTAAAACCTATACTTTGGAAACATTCAAATTCAATCATATAAGACCTTGTATAAGTACATAAGGAATTACTAAATCTAATACTATTTACAGTCCATCCAATTGATTACATAAGTATGTATACATATAGTATTAAATACAAGTTATTGATCATTCTTTACAATTACATAACTTGTTTGATGATTAGTACAATAAGACACATTAAGTAATACTAATTCTAATTCTAATAGCACTTTTATAGCACTTAATCTCTGTCAAAAGACAGATTCTAAAGTGCATCACACAAAAACATTATTCAATATTCAAAAACCAGAGACATTGCAGGGGTCAGCACCGCGGAGAAAGCAGAAGGAGATTTGAAATTTAGGGTGGGTATGCTTTTCCAAAGAGGTATGACTTCAACTTTGACCTGAAAGATGCAAGTGAGTTTGCAGAGCAGACCTCATCAGGAAGGTCATTCCAAATCATAGGTGCCTCATACGCAAAACTGAGTCCAAAATGTTTTCGAGACTTGAAAACTGAAGCAAAGTGGGGAACCTCAAGAAATATGCCATCAGATTGACTTCAACGAGTGTTATATGCACTGGGAATCAGGAAGGGTTCAAAGTATTTGGGGTTACCACTGTGTAGGAACTTATATACCAGCATGGCAGTCTTAAAGATAGAACGGTACTTAATCGGTAACCAATGTAGTGCTTTTCTAACTGGACTGATGTGTGAGTATTTGGTGGTGTTGGCAACAATTTTGAAGGCTATTCTGAACACATTGAAGTATGCGCAGATCTAGAGCTGAGAGACCTCTGAACAGAGAGTTACAGTAATCAAGTTGACTTCCGACCAGAATATTGGCAGCCATAAGAGCAGCTTCATGTGTCAGACGTCCTCGGAGTCGCTTAAGATCCCGGACATGAGCAAAACAAGCCTTGCAGACCTTCATAACATGGCAAGAGAATGAGATATCTGAACCAAACCAGACACCAAGGTTCCTAACTGCATCTATTGGTGACATAAGATTACCAAGTATGTTGACCGGGAAGGACTGATTAAGTTTTTCGTGCTGAGACTTTGAGCCAAACACAATAAATTCGGTCTTATCAGGATTTAGCTTGAGCTTATTCGTAGAGAGCCATCTCTTTACGTCTTCAAGGCAGTGTGACAGCTTATCAAGGGCCGAGGCAACATTTTTATGTGTGAGATGTACATACAATTGTGTGTCATCAGCGTAGAACTGGAAACTAATACCAGGATGATTCTGTATGACTTTACTCAGAAGAGTAGTATAGAGTGAAAAAAGGATTGGCCCCAGGACAGAGCCTTGAGGCACACCATACAATAACTTTTTGGCATCAGATAAAATTGACCCAATCTTAATGCACTGAACATGGTCTGAGAGAGAAGACTTAACCAATCAAGGACAACCCCGCTCACACCAAACCAGGAGAATTAAGTAGCGTATCATGATCAATAGTATCAAACGCTGCTGATTGATCCAAGAGAATGACAGCAGTAGCCTCACCTTTACCAAAAGCCAAATAAATATCATTCTTAATTGAAAGCAATGCAGATTCAGTTGAGTGACCTAGTTTATAGGCAGATTGCCTGACATTCTCTAGTCCGTTCAAACTGACATGGTCATTCAATTGAGAAGCAACAACACGTTCAACAAGTTTGGATTTGAAGCCCAACCCAGAAACAAGTCTGTAGTTTTTTAAGTCATTGGGTGGTAGTGAAGACTTTTTAATCAATGGGGTTACAATAGCCTTCTTGAACTCATCAGGTACAACACCTTCTGACAATGAGCAGTTAACAAGCCTAGTGATAGAGGGCAGTAAAATATCAATACATTCCTTAACAAGAAATGTAGGCCATGGATCTAACAAACAAGGTTTAGTGGGTGACTTCATGATAATTTTTCTAATTTTTAACTATTTTGTCACTGAAGAAAGTGACAAACCGGTCAGCAAGACCTTTCTTAGATTCATGAGAAGAGTGCAGTGCAGAACGCAAGACCTGCCATAGCTTCTTGGAGTCGTTAGCATTTTCTCTGACCAGGTTTCTGAAGTAATTTGCCTTATCTTTGTTGACCAGTGAATTGCACCGAGCAATCTGTCTTCGAAGTCTAGCTCGATTATAAGCAGATTTATCTTTACGCCAGATTCATTCCAGCTGTCGCCTGATGGTTTTTGCCAGCCGGTAGGTGTCAGTTAGCCAACCAGTAGCTTGCTTAGTAAAATTACGAGTAACCAATGGTGCATGCTTGTCGAGCAATTTGCTCAGATCATCTAAGTATTGTTCACACAAACACCTGACTGTATCACCAGGGCGATTTACGAATGCACTATTTCCCAAATCCTTACGGAAACTATCCATGTCAATTTTATGATACCTCCTAAAGGTGACAACTTTTGCCTTATGTGAAGGAGGATTAACTGAATCAAGCTGCGCAAGGACAAGAGCATGATCAGAAATAAATTCAGCAACTCGTACATTGGAGATAATACTGGCATCAGTAGGAGTGAGAACAAGGTCTAGGATATGACCATGAAGATGGGTAGCCGTTTGAACATTTTGTGTTAAATTGCATGATTCTAAACAGTTCTGGAATTTGATACTATCATTTGAAGAAGTATCCACATGAATATTGAAATCCCCACAAATTAGGAATGAGGGAGAAACTGAGGATAAGTATTCTAAAAGATTGAGAAATTGGTCAAGGAAACTTTCAGAGCATGAGCCAGGTGGACGATAAACACAAGACAACACAAGCGGTTGAGCCGCAGACCCAATTGCAATGCTAATATTTTCAAAGTAACTGAAAGTAGGTGTATCCACAGATCTAAACTGTATATCTTTGTTGATAAAAAATCCAAAACCACCACCACGGCCATGAATACAGGGTTTGTGGCAGAATTTGAAACCTGTTGGGGTGATGGAATGTAGAAGGCTGTCCGTTTCCACCTGGCGAATATGTGTTTCAGTGACAGCAAGAATGTCGACAGAATGTACTGTTACAGTATCATTGATGCAGGGTCCCTTGTTTCTTACAGATCGGCAATTTACCACCCCAAACGAGATTGGTCTAGGATTAAGGGAGATGTCACCACAAAGCAACAATAAGGTCGCAAGGCCATGATGCTTAGCCACACAAGGGAAATGATGTGTATTCAGGACATAGCTGTGGAGTCTGTAGGGGCGTGGTAATGAAGTAAGACCATGAGCAGACAACAGAATAAACACATTGGGATCACTGCATACTGACTTTCTCCAAAACAACAGTAAGAAGAACAACCAGTGGATGGTACTCATTGCACTCCAGTTCCCTATACTAAGAACAGGACCGTGAGGAGTAATACCAGTATGCCTTAATTCTAAGTTAGTTACTATGTGACACAGTTTGTCCCCTCTAAATTCCGTCCCGTGGGTGACTCATGGGCACCCTACACTCCTCACTGAGCCTCTAGAATAAACAATTTCCCTAAAGTGAATCAAAGAGGGGATGGCCTTAAGCTAAAGGAAAGTATTGGAATGACTAAAAAGTACAAAATAGTCAATGGTATTCAGTAGATATTGACAGCCACAACAGTGAAAAAACAACAATTGGAGTGACCAGAAACTGCAGAATGATAATGATATTCAGGGGATATTGACAGCCACTACAGTGAAAAACAACAATGGACTAAAATATCAATAAAATAGAAATAACTCACAATAAATCTGGGCCAATAATTCCCGCTAAATGGGCGATAATACCGGTACTATCAATAAGCATGCAAATACAAGCTACAACATTGGTAATAGAAAAACAGATTACACATGTTGTGGATATTATTTACTTTCCTTGCAATATATATTGAAAACTCCTTATATTCGCCTAGACTTATGTATCAAACAGGGTTTATACTATCATTTACAAAAAAAGACGCCTCCGCGGTGCGTACTAAAATCGTCTTATAAAAACCTGTTATAATACTGTACTATTTTACTGTACATTTAGTAATAAACACACTTATAACCTTAATTTTACACTTTTAACACAGTACAACTGGATATAACCTGCACAGAAAAACCAAAGATAACCACCAGGCCAGGACAGGGTGGAGGAGGGGCTTGTTAGTGCCATGACCAACAACCTATTGGTACACCCTGCTGAGGAAGTGACACCTAGTAAGAACTGGGAAGAATTGTATGTAAGCGACTATATAAAAGTAACCATGTAGAGGTAGTTTAAGCATTATTTAGCATCTTAGCAAAAGAGGATGAAATTTGTTTGCTATGAGAGTTGTTTTTCTGAATGTAGGTCCAAACGCAGTCCCACACCCAGGAGACATGGTGTTGGATACTTTGGATGGGCATATGGGCATTATAAGCCATGTTGGCCCCTGAGCGCCAGAAGGTATGAAATGTGAAATGATTGGAGGTCAAACCCATTTTACATTAATTTTCGACAAGACCTTCCTGATGCGAGAATCAATGAGAATTTTCCAGTTATTCCCCACAAAAATTTGGAACAAAGGTGATGTTGGAGTTGGGTTATACATGTCCATAGCTTCTCGCATGGCATTTACAGGACACAGTATTTTTGATGTTAAACGTGGAACTACCACTACATGCACTCTATCTCTTGTTTGAATGGTCTTGGACCATTTTAGTGTTATTTTCATGAATTTTTCACCAATGAGAACGTCCTGGGGAGTTAAATGAATTGTTGGATCGAATGCATTTTCAGCAAGAGGGGAGACATTTGAAGGAATGCAAAAAATGCCAGTAAAAATACTGCTCTAAAAACTGGACCACACGCGAACTGATCACATGATGTTGCGTTTCAGAATTGTCAGAGGTCTGTTTATTCGAATGGCTTTCATGAAACAACGCACCCTAGGGTGGTCTAGTAAGCTATACTCCAACCCATATAATGTAAAATTTGCTTTTATTGCAGATATATTGTTTGCAATCATGGCCTTTGAAACTTTATTTTCAACCAGATACTCTAGATATGCTAATATAACGTCTATGGATGTTTCTTGCAATGAAATTTTGCTGCATCGACAGAAACCCACAAAATTTCTGAACAGTAATGTGTAGCATTTTCTCATCTTTGGTCGAAAAGCTGTCAGAAGCCTTTGTCTGGATCCATTCATGAGCCTCATGAGATCAGAGTGAGATGAAATCAAAGTGTAATACTATTAATATCAGTATTAAACTTCACACACAATATCTGTAATACATTATATTTCATAATCTAAGTTAGCCACACCCAATTACCCACTAATCTTCTTAATAGTGTTACATGTTCTTGTGTGTTCTGCCATCTAGACAGTAAATCTGCAGTCGTATTTTGAACTCCATGTACATGCGTGTACACAATGCCACACATGGCCAGGAAAGGGTCACATTCCCTGACCAAGCCATTAAAAAACATGTATGGGATTATATATATATATTATTTAAAACTAATATCTCTTTGTAAAACATGATAATGTATATGAGCACGTTATGTACAAGGGATTGTAATTTTAGGAATACAACAGAGTATCCATATCAAAGAACTAGCTTAGCAATTTTTGAAATTTGGTCCTGAATCAGATCCAAACCATGAATAAAAGTTAAGCTGATAAAAGTGAATTTTTAGAGTTAATTTAAAACGACCAGTCTGGGGTCAAATCGAAGGTCAAACCCATACCTATGGTGGGTAAGATTTACTTTAAAGAGTTTAGGGTCAAAGGTAAGGTCAAAACGCATAACTGTACATGACTAGAGAATTTACTTGACAAATTTAAAAGGAAAGGAAAGGAATAGCACCCAAACTGCCAAACTAGGGTTGTAGGTGATGTTGAAAAACTGTGGAAACTGGAGAGGAGGCAGAGGGAATTGATTTGATGTATCTCCACACTGTCTGGGAAGACCAGGACCCATGCTGCATTATATTTTCAATGGGAACCCCATGATTAAAGGCCCAAGTGGTACCACCCTTCCTAAACATATGGAATGTTAAACTTGGTGTTATTTGCAGTAACAAAGACACATTTTTAAATTGTTTGCGTGCTTTTGAATCTGTCAAAGGAACAAGTGTGGAATCACTAGGGACTTGGAACAATGGAGCATTTTTATGGTCAGAATGCAGTGCTAGCATTTGTCTAACAGCATGTATTGGTCATATAGGGGAACCATGTAATAGTGGGATAACAATGGCTTTAATTTCTTGTCTGTTTTGGATAGTTTTTGACCATTTAATCAATATGGTGGCAGTTTTTTGAGAGAAAAATATATCACCTCTACATAATTGTCTGGATACATCGAAAGTTTTGATGGAATGAGGTAAAAAGTTGGATAAATGAAGAAACGAAAAGAAGGAAAAGGTATAGTGCTTTAAAAACTGTATGATTTGGAAAGTTGTCACAAGCAGAAACAATTCTGGCAAGTAGGTATTCATCTATTATTTGTGGGATATGTGGTTGAAAAGGCCTGTTAATCTTTAGCGATTTCAGGTACAGTTGTATCCGATTATCCAAAAATATAGTGTGGTTCAGATCATAAACAATAAACATAGCTTTAATTCCAGCTAAATAATTTGCAATATTGCTTGGTGAAAATTGGTTTAAATACAGAAATTCCATGAAAGCTAGTACCTGAGATGTTGAGACACGGGAGAGGCAGAGCCCAGCTACCACCAGAAATGCTAAGAAATCTGCGAACATACGAGTGTAAGCTGAGGAAGTTGCTGGTCTGAAGGCTGTATGTAACCGAGCACATGCACTGGTGGACAGCTGGGATGCCATAGACAGATCATCTGAAAATAAATACTAAATATTTGCATTAAACAACATTAAATCTATATGTTCTGGAATCCAATGGTGTACTGGAAGCAAAGCAGTAACCTTTTCATAGTTATTAGATGTTTTATGCCATCGGGACAATAAGTCAGCAATAGTATTATTTTTGCCAGTAATATGTGATACTATCAATCGAATATTGTATAAGGCTGAAAGCAGCCAGATATTCCTAGCACATGCTGCTAGCATTTGGTCTCTAGCTTTGCCTGTATTTATGACTTCTACCACTGGGAGGTTATCACAAAAAATCTGGACTCACCGATTCGCCAATAAGAGGCCCATACCTTAAGTGCAACCATAACATTAATCATCTCCAAGTGATTAATGTTATAACCTCTGTGACCTTCTGGGAATGGAATAGTATATACCATATTATTATAGCAACCTCCAAGGCCTGTGAGGCAAGCATCCAAATGTATAGCATGCTGTATGTTTGGCTGATAATAGAATGTTACTCGGTTATATGATTTTAAAAATATGTTAAACCAATTCAAGTCACAATGAAATTGATAGTTCAAAGTGATAATATGAGAATTATGATTATCTTGTAACAGTTGTAACATTCTGTTTAAGAAATAGCAAGCTGGACGAACGCATTTTGTTATATACAGAAGAGAACCCAGCAGTGATTGAAGTTGGTTTTTAGTACAAGATTTGTTATTCGACCATATGGCACACATATGCACAATTTCTTGTAATTTTCTGGAGGTATGGCTATAGTTTGATTTTTACTATCAATTAGAATGCCCAGACTGGGGTGAGGGCACTGCAGGTGGCCTCAAGTTCAGTGGCTCAGGCATAAGATTGTGTGTAACTTTATTTACTAAAGTAATTCTTGTCCCTTCTGTCCTAATTTCTGATTGGTCACCCTTGACCTGTGTATTAAACATTTTCCCGCTTAACAGCTGCCATATTCATTCTAAATTTTAACTTTGAACAAGCAACACCTATTTTATTTCGATTTTATTGTTCGATTTTTAATCTTTTGTAAACTTGCAAGCTTCAGTGGTGATGAAACTTCCAAGTTTCGCTGTTTTAACAGGTCAGAAGAGCAGTGCTTTGAAGTGACTGGTGGGCGCTGCCTTATTGGGACCTGTGCTGTTTCTCGAAATAATTTTGAGACATGCTTGTGTAGCTCTGGATCTGGAGCGCATTTGAAGGGCTGTATATTGCTATATCTCACCTCTCGGGGTGTCTTATTGCTAATTAGTTCCCTAGCTGCACAAGCACGTTCCAAAGCATTTCATATCATTGCAGGAAAATGCCACAAAAGACATTTCAATGTAACAGGTGCATGGAAAAGCACGAGAGGCCAGTGAATTCAAAGTGTCAGAGGCAGGAAATAATGGACAGTAATTCTGACACTGACAGTGACCAGGACAGTGGTGTCCCCAGCAATGGACTGAACCAGGACCTTGGGACACAAATCCTGCAGGAATTGAAGCAGCTTAGCGGAAGGATTCAGAAGGTCGAGAGCAAGGTGGAGCAGCAAGAGGCAGCACACAGTCAGACGCTTTCAGCCGTATCAACACCGCCAGCTGCTGAGGCAGTTCTGCCAACAGTGTCTGCCCTCAGACGTTCAACCGACATCCAACGTGAGGTGGACTTCAGACTACAGGAGCTAAGGACACTTAATGAACAAGGCAAGTTCAAGTCCCAAAGGGGCGGTTCTGACACTATTTACTGTAAAAATGAGGTCTCCTGGCCCCATAACCATGTCCTTACTGGTAGTACTAAGTCCCGGGCAAGTTATGATAGTCTCTCCATGTCCCAGTGGGTGGCGGGTTTTTGTCAGATTATTAAAGAACAGAATGACCCCACCACTAAAAATCAAATGCTGGACTATATGTCCGACCTCATGGAGGACTCCCATGATTTTGGGTGGCAGGCTGCTAAAGGCTCTCACGCTGTACTGCTGGTTAAGATGGAGGAAGGCAAGATTGCATGGAATGACACCAATAAAATTGACCGCGTTAGAAGGGCCCATGCACAAAAAGTCCAATCTGGCCACACTTCAACTGCAAATGTCAAAAAGTCAGTCAAAACCAAAAACCCTATCCCATGTAGATTCTATCAAAAAGGTACATGTGGCCAAACCCAAGACCATGAGAATGGCGGTCAATCCTACCTCCATGTTTGCGCCCAATGTTTCAAAAGTGGCAAGTCATACCCCCACCCCTCCAAGGACTGTAAAAAGGCAAAAAACGAGTAAGGCACTGCAATACTGCAGTGCAAAACACACACAACAAAATTTTGTATGATACTAGAACCGTTGTAAATAGCAACATTGTATCCCAAGGCAGCAAAAATTGGAGGGCCGATTATTATAGGTTTGTGGGTATGCCATATTCACAGGTGGTGAAACGTGGTAGTTCAAACACCAATACTGTATTGACTAAGTGTATTGTTGGCAGAAACAATGTATCGAATGTGAATCATAAGAACACTCGTGTGTACAGACCAAAAGGAAACAACAATGTGATTAATACTGTTCATGTAGAAAGGTTGAAATACAAACCAAAACGTGTAAATAGTATTGAAAAACAGTGTCATCCTGTCCAAGGGCATAGTACTAGTATTGATAGTAACTATTGCATGGAAGGTGTCGTGGCCAGTAAATTTTTCACAGAAAACAAGTTTAACCATTTGAAAAATGTCAACCAAGATCATTGTTGTCCAGATGACGATACCCGTCAAAATAACGACGGGTCTGACTTAATTCATGTACCTTGTAAACAGGTAGGTGTTGAACTTCAAACTAACGGTTGTAATGTTACAAACACTGGCATCGTCAGTCCCAGTAACGACAGTCATCATGTTTTCGTCTCTGAAACTGCTGCTGGTAGTAACAAAACCATGAATGGTGGTAGTGGCGATGGTGACAGTAAATATGTCTTGGGTTTGACTCTCCGTCCTCACAACCGTTCTCGCATTAATAATGCAAGGGATAATGACACTTTTAAGCTCTGGGACAGTCAAAACTCACAGAAGTTTGGGTTCATACCCCTTAGCAATCTTAAACTTCCCAGTGAAGACAAAAGGGCCACATTACACGGAACTTTGACTAATGCTAGATATCTGGAAAAAGCGAGAAGGTGCTCATAATTTCCTAGGTGCTCAAATCCAGATCCCTTCACAATTAAATCCTGACAGTTGGCAAAAATATATGGTTGATTACTGGGATCAACAGCTTCCTTATCTCATCAGATATGGCTTCCCCTTGGATTTTGACCGTAACATTCAGTTGGAACACACAAATACAAATCATCCCTCAGCCAATCACCATTTGTCAGATGTTAAAGCTTATCTTGATGAAGAATCCAAGTTCAATGCCATCCTTGGCCCATTTGATAACTCCCCTTATCCGGATCTTCACTTATCCCCCTTCATGACTAGAGAGAAGCCTGGAGCTACTAATAGAAGAGTCATCATTGACCTTAGTTATCCCCCTAATCACTCAGTCAATGCTGGAGTCAGCAAAGACCAATACCTAGGTACAGACTTTGTCCTTACCCTTCCAAGTATTGATACAATTACAAATCAAATCAGAAAATTGGGAAAAGGGTCTTTAATTAACAAAGTTGATATCTCTAGGGCCTTCAGGCATGTAAAGATCGATCCTGCTGATTATTATTTGTTAGGCTTGAAACTTAAACACTATTACTTAGACACCTGCCTTCCCTTCGGATTTAGACATGGCAGTTCAATTTTTCAGAGGTTAAGCGATGCTATAAGGTTCATCATGACCTCCAAAGGTCACTCTATCACAAATTATATAGACGACCTCATCAGACTTGGTGCTCCCAGTGAAGCAAATGCTGCTTTTGAAACTCTCATTACTCTCCTCCGTGACCTCGGTCTCCAGATCAGTCACAAGAAACTGGTAACCCCGGCAACCCGGGCTGTGTGCTTGGGTGTAGAAGTGGACACAGTAAATTTTACTCTGTCTGTCCCTGCTGAAAAACTCACAGAAATTAAGCACACCTGTCAAATGTGGCGCCACAAGAATACCTGTTCAAAGAGAGACCTCCAATCACTCCTGGGTAAGCTTCTATATATAACCAAGTGTGTTAGGACCTCTAGGGCTTTCCTTAACCGTATGTTGGCCCTTCTCAGGGCCTCGGACAAGGTGGACCTCATAAGTCTTGATTTTGCTTTTAAGCAGGATCTAAACTGGTTCTGTCAATTTCTCCCTAGTTTCAATGGCACTGCCTTTTTCTCCCACAAAAAAATTACAGGTGAAGTCCATTTAGATGCATGTCTCAATGGTCTAGGGGCCATCTGTGGAAACCAAGTGTATTCTATTGCTATACCACTGGGTTTTCTGAATTTTGACATAGTGCATCTAGAGATGCTCAATATCCTGGTGGCTGTCAGGGTCTGGGCTAGATGTTGGGCCAAACATAAGATCTTAATTCACTGTGATAATCAGGCTGTGGTTGTAATTATGGAAACTGCTAGAACTAGGGACCTCACCCTTGCTGCCATATGTAGAAACATTTACATGGAATGTGCAAAATTCGATATTGAATTACACACTGTTCACATCCCAGGCAAGAAAAATGTCATTGCAGATGCCCTATCCAGGTTATCCATTGATTCTAACTACCTCCAGGTAGTTCAGGCCCAAGTCCCTGATTGTATATGGGTAGAAGCTCAGGTTGATTTAACTCAAATTAACTGGTCCATTTAATTTCAGGTGTCCACCACTCAGCAAACATCCTGGTCGCAAGAGCCCACCATAGACTCCAACATGCCTTAGCTTCCTCCACCTTGAAAGCATACACAAAGATGTTTCGACTTTTCATTGGGTTCTGTGTCTTCATGCACATTAGTCTCCATGCACTCAATGTATCCTCAATTCTTGCTTTCCTTGAATTCTTAGCTTTTAATAACTTCACAAGTTCATCCATTGCCAATCATATGTCAGCTATTAAGACCAAGTGTGCCATGTGGGGCCTGGGCACAAAAATCTTCAAAGACCCTCGTATAAAATACTTCACAAGGGCCACCACACTCTCAGCCCCTATGAAAGTTTCACTCAAAGCTGTCATTGATATTCCCCTGCTATCTCACATAGTTAGCCAGTGTGATCATACATATATGGGCCAAGTATTCAAAGCAGCATATCTATTGTCATTTTTCTCCTTTCTTAGGATCTCTAACTTAGTTCCCCATTCCATCACCTCATTTGACCCTACCAAACAATTAGCTCGGGCAGATGTATTTTTTGCACCCCCAGGCGCCCATATCCTCATTACCTGGACCAAGACCATACAAGCCAAAAATGCTGCCAGGGTCCTCAAAATTCCCCACTTAGGTGCCTCCCCCATTTGCCCTGTTCAAGCCCTCAAAAATCTGCTGCTTATAACCCCCTCTGGCAGAAACCTTCCATTGTTCCAGGTCAAAAATTCCTCAAAATGGGTCCCATTATCAGATACCCGCCTCAGGAAGCATTTCAAACAGATACTGGCTCATCTGGGCCTTTCCCATTCATCCCTTACATTTCATTCTTTCCGGCGTTCAGGTGCCACCTTGGCCTTTAACTCCCAGGTTCCCATTCAGGACATCCAGAGCCATGGCACCTGGACGTCGGATTGTGTTTGGTCCTATATCACCCAAGATCATGATGCCTCAGATAAAGTTGCCCTCACATTCCAATCCCAACTCCTACACTAGTACTACTTGGGGTTTGGGGTCTTCAATACTATACCTGTAAAGTAATTTAACTAGTTGGTAAACTTAATTATCACCTCCATTATCACATTTAGCAGTACTTAAGTACTTCCATAAACATCTGTCCCACTTGTAAAGTCAACCCAACCTATCTCAAGGTTAACTCAACCCAGTTACCACTTACTTATTTACTAGTCAATATAGTCAAACTCCCTTTGTGTCTTAGTGTAACAAGTAGCATTATAAGTTACTACAAGTCATAGTTAACTGCAATTGCAAAGCATAACTCCAACCAGTCATAACTTTGCTAATCAGTAATTACAGTAGTTGAACTGTCATTTGTTCATGTCAACCAAGTGCACTCATGGTCTCCCACTGCACTTGGGGGTAGTTTGACTAGTAATTTAAAGTCAGTAAAGTGCATGGCCCTGGTGGTCTTCCACCAGTCATGGTCTGTCTTAAGTAATTTCAAGTATAATGTTATGGGTCTTAAATGTCTCTCACCTGGGGGCCTATCCCCTGGGATTAGTTTAATCATCACCCATAAGGGTAAGGTGATGTTTTATGGTCTTAGTTTAAGGCCACCTCTGTTACTGTCTTCAGGGTCACCCTGGTGGCCTAAGTTGTCTGATTTGTAAATAAATCTAGTGTATTGTTAGTATATGTGTAAAGGTAATAAACATTATATAACCCCACTGGTGTCTATTAATTTCGTTGCATCTCAGGACACTGTGGGGTGAGCGCACTGCAGGTGGCCTCAAGTTCAGTGGCTCAGGCATAAGATTGTGTGTAACTTTATTTACTAAAGTAATTCTTGTCCCTTCTGTCCTAATTTCTGATTGGTCACCCTTGACCTGTGTATTAAACATTTTCCCGCTTAACAGCTGCCATATTCATTCTAAATTTTAACTTTGAACAAGCAACACCTATTTTATTTCGATTCCCACCCTCCCTCCCTACATTTCAGACTTTACAGGTTTAACATGTTGGTACCGTTGTTAGTTATGTATTTCTAGATTCTCATGGACCATCAACGGGGCCTCGGCTGGGCCTGAAAGTTCCAGGTCTTGGCCCTTCAGCCAGAGTGGCCACTGTTTGAATGCCTTGCAGTAGGTCTGGAGAGTGAGGTGGTGGGATATCCTCGCTTACATGCTGTTGGCTCGCATCGGACTGGGTGCTCTCTGTGTGACGTCATCACTCACTCAACAGCTAATCCATTTGTCTCTGGCTCAAGCACAACATCCGTGGAGAGCTCGCTTCACCAGCTCCCCACTACTTGCCTTTCAATTTCTTCACTCCCCAGGATTGTCAGTTCCTCAACACACAGCTTCCTGTTCTTCAGCAGTGTTGGCCCCACATTTGATGGCAGGGGGCGGGTCCTGGCAACAGAGACATAATAGTTTTCAAATAGTGTCTTATAATGAACTGGTTAATTTCAAAGCTTGAGGGGCGTGTATTATGTTGTGCTTCAGTATTGTTGGTCTCATCTCATAGGCATTAAATTAAAGCTAACCAAATTATATTGCTAGTTTTAAATCAAGACCACACTATAAATGTGACTGAAGGTCACATGTAGGTCATGTCAAACATGTCTGCATGTATATTTCTGTAGTAGGAGGGTAAACTTAGTTACTGTCGCTGTCAATTCATGTAATGAGTTAACCTGTCGTGGCCGGGTAGTTATTATATGAGGTGGTTCTATCATGTACTTATAACTGTATTGTATTAATTAATCCACAGGGCTTGAACCCAGGTACACTGTCACTTAGGTGATTTCTCCAAGGAATAGTCTTCCTTGTTTTGCCCTCTGTAAACCTGACCTATATTATACATTTTATGGTATTTGTTATGTGCTGTCACTCGTGGTTATTTTACATTTTATACAACGTCCACTTTAGTGTTACTATTTTCATTCATACTGTTTTGTATCTTTCAGTATTTTAAAGTGTTTGCATTCATGAATGAACTCAGGCTGTAATTAGGCGTTCATATTTGTAACTTGCTATTCATTGATGTAATTGATTCTAGTAATTGGATGTGTGCAGGGTGTCAAATCTAGGTGGTTAGGTTAACTTGTTTTTTTTTAGTTCCCTAGGGAGGGTCATATTGCTCGACCCCGTAAGGTGTTATTTTACTTTTAGCTAGATACTTGGATTCCTGCCACATTGTTAACTATTATCACGTTACGTTATCACGTTAATTCCTTCATCTTGCATATTTTTATCCTACTGTGTTTTAGTATTCTTTTAACTCAGTGACCATGTTCTCATCATAAACGGTCTTCAATACTATACCTGTAAAGTAATTTAACTAGTTGGTAAACTTAATTATCACCTCCATTATCACATTTAGCAGTACTTAAGTACTTCCATAAACATCTGTCCCACTTGTAAAGTCAACCCAACCTATCTCAAGGTTAACTCAACCCAGTTACCACTTACTTACTGACTAGTCAATATAGTCAAACTCCCTTTGTGTCTTAGTGTAACAAGTAGCATTATAAGTTACTACAAGTCATAGTTAACTGCAATTGCAAAGCATAACTCCAACCAGTCATAACTTTGCTAATCAGTAATTACAGTAGTTGAACTGTCATTTGTTCATGTCAACCAAGTGCACTCATGGTCTCCCACTGCACTTGGGGGTAGTTTGACTAGTAATTTAAAGTCAGTAAAGTGCATGGCCCTGGTGGTCTTCCACCAGTCATGGTCTGTCTTAAGTAATTTCAAGTATAATGTTATGGGTCTTAAATGTCTCTCACCTGGGGGCCTATCCCCTGGGATTAGTTTAATCATCACCCATAAGGGTAAGGTGATGTTTTATGGTCTTAGTTTAAGGCCACCTCTGTTACTGTCTTCAGGGTCACCCTGGTGGCCTAAGTTGTCTGATTTGTAAATAAATCTAGTGTATTGTTAGTATATGTGTAAAGGTAATAAACATTATATAACCCCACTGGTGTCTATTAATTTCGTTGCATCTCAGGACACTGATACAACAGATGTAGAGGGTTGTACCAATTTGTCCCTACTAATGTCCAAGCCTAGCTCTGTTAATAATTGTAGTAAAAATTCAAAGGAATCATGAATTTTTGACGGCAATCCAGTATAGATTAAATCAAATTCCATAGACCTGGAAAGCCATGTTCCTTCATAATATATCTAATTGCATCAGAACATCTTTCAGAGAAAATTGATCCATGTCTGAATCCGAATGAGAGACTTGCGTCAATATATGTGTCACGATGGGATATACCTAAAAGATCTATGTCCCTAGAGTCAATCCTAAGGTGTCGGAATGCCCTACTTATGTCTATCTTATATATCATAGCTCCAGGGCCTAAGTTTCTAAGTGCTGCTGTAATATCATCCATTGATGGGTAATATAATTTGAAATAAGTATCTACGTATACATTCTTCTTAACTCCCGCATTAACTGATGCCTCCTTAGGCCAAGATAAGTCCATAATGGTTCTACGTTTTGAAGAATTTTGTTTGGTTCTTGTCATTAATGGGGAAAAATGTAATTTAAATGGTAGTTGTTGGAAAGGGCCCAGTATTGCTTGGTATTGCAATTCTTGGTATTGCCCAGTATTGCTTGGTATTGCAATTCTTGAATATATTTATTAACGTCATCTAAATATTGGAGAGCTGATGAATGATTTTCATAAGTAGAAATGAGGGGACAGGACCTATCAAAATCTAAGGGAAATCCAAAACTAATAAGATCAACGATTTGCCCATCCCAATAATTGGTCAAGTACTTTTTCCAAGCTTGGGGTTTAAGGTGAGTTTGTACTGGAATCCTACATTTCATAAAATTCGGAAGTCCTGATTCAATGATAATTTTATGTGCTTTCAGCATGTCAGGAACTGTTTGCCAATGAATTGGGGGACCATGATATTCTTGAAGCGAAGTTATTGGTATAAAACCAAAAGGAACCATCATCTGTTCAGTACATTGCAAATAATGAGGACATTGGTACCTGTTATCCCAAATTAATTGGGGAATTCTGTTATCCAAAAGTACTTCTTCTTGAGTAGAATTATGAATTTCAGATGTACCGTAAGATATATCTACATCCATATTCCTGCCTGATTGAGAAGTACGTATTATATCAGAATGAGCAGGAGAAAATGAATGGCCCTGGCCTCGTTTGAACGACTATGACCGTCAGATTGATGTTTGGTCTTATGAACATTCCGCTTATCATGGTTAATTGTCAATCTTTGTACAGTTGGATTGTTGCTTTGAAACGACAGGTGAGTGTACTCTAGGTCCTGCTGTACAAGAGTACTATCAGTTTCATTGTCTATGAAAACTTGCAAAGGTGCAAATTTATTTTGCATTGGTATGGTCTGCTCAGTATTTTCCGTTAAAATTTTTTGAGTATTTTTAATACTGTTAGAACCTCGTCGTGAGTTCAAACCTTTATGTTGAGCAAGATTTAATCTATGACCTCGAGGATTCTGTGTATTCTTATTTCCATCAGTTGAATGGTTTATCACATATTTTTGAGGTTTCTGTTGCTGAAAATTTTTTTTAATTTTGTTGCCAAAATTAGCCATACTTGTATGACATGTTGCAATTTTGTTTGCTGCAACCACTTGAGCATAAGATCTGCCATTGCATTTATTATTGAACGTGTTGACAGTATGAAGCCATTTTTGCCAAACATCTGGTTTCGTTAAGAAACCTTCAGAATTTTTACAGACGACCAAAAGACCTTTGTTTTGTGAAGGGTATGGTTTTGACCAATTACCATACCCTTAACTACTCGTTTTTTGGTAAACGATTTTTATTCCTGCATTCACTCTCAGGGTGGGCAAAAGACTTACCAGATGTGGCAAAACATGAGGAACATACGTGTTTGTATGACACACCCTTTGTGTCATGTGTTTTTGGTGTGTACACGAATTCTGATTATAGTATAAACATGGCATGGATTTTGTAATTTTTGTGAAAGATATTTTATCATTCTGAGTATTTTTTGGACCTGTAGGTTGCACGTGCTTCTGTGCATTGGCTCTCCTAATCCTATCAATTTTTTCAGTCTGACTATAATCTTGAATCTCACCTTGCTCCATTCTGCACAGAAGCACGGCATGACTGGCCTTTGCCACACCCCAGGAAAAATCTACAGTATCGTCCATCAAAGAAATTGAATAGTCTAACATATGTTCTCTCATTTTTAAATGTTTTTCTTCCTGCATGGTGAAACCCACTGGACTACCATTAGCTGATCATAGGTAACTCTTTCCTTTGTAGATCCGGATAAAACATGTTCATGGGGCCAACGTATTCTGTTTTTTACAAAAACATCTGGACCTCCCCTTTGGGATTTCATTTTTTTATCCATACCTGATACTTGTTGTTATGCAAGTGTTGCAAGCCATTGTTGGACTTGTTGTTGAATCTGCATATCTTGCCTAAGGGAATCCAGATTGGGAATAGTTTGGTCCATCAACCCCGTATTTTTCACCGTACCACTAGCATTTGATAGCAAGGGGGTGTGGTCTTTCAAAACCGAAGTTTGTTTGGCTTTTGTTTTGTTTTTTATTTTTGTCGGATCCGAAGATTTTTTCACCGGTTTTTGCTCCAATTTGTCCAATCTACGACCAATAGTTTGTAACTGATCTAAAATTTGTTGATTAATCATAAGTTGTGGGTTGAAATCAGCACTGCTTGTAGAAGCCTGCATATGATTTCCCGTTTCCTCAACTTTTGAAAAAAATTTTCCGGATGAATGACAATTTTCTTCATCATTGGACAAATTCAGCAATCCGGAGCAATCCAAATCACTTTGAGAAGCGTTAGAATCACTAGCAGAATCCGGCTGTGAATCATTGTTTTGATTCAAAACTGTCGACATGAAATCAGTATTTCCAATTTGAAGTTGGACTGGTACTTGTATTGTGTCACGGTTGGCCGAATGGAGGTTATATTGCCTGTTCTCCATTGATTTATAAATGTACTGACCATAAATACTAAAATACTAAAAGACAGTAGTAACATGTAAAATATAAAATATAATAGAAGAACACAACCATGTGCTATGAATGTAGTGCTGTTGCTGCTGTGTGCAAATGATGTTTCCCCTCTGGCCACCAGATTTGAAATGGACGAGGTACTGGTCAGTTTCAGTGGTCAAGTCACACCAACCAATGAGAGAACAGGTAACATGTTAAACCATTTGATAGAATAGAATTTATATTTTAAGGTATGCAGCAAATGTCCAGGAATGAGCCACACACAAGTTTTCCCTGTTTTCAGGACTTGGACTACTGCCATGTTGTCACATTTGATTAAGACGCGTTTGTGCTGCCACATGCAGCCAAATAGCCTGACTGCCACCAAGATATTGACCATCTCTAATTGCACAATGCCTAGATTGTTGTAGTGTTTTGGAATTTTTAGGTGATAGACCTTATTTTCGCACCTGCCTCCAAGGCCAGTCAAACACGCATAGCTCCATTGTTTGATGTACCTGGACATGATCATAGAATGACACCCCATTGTATTTTACTAGGAACCAATGAAACCACCTAAGGTCACGTTTGAACTTATGGGTCAACTTGATGCGTACTTTGTCATAGTTATCGTGTAGAAGTTGCAGCATCCTATTCAGGAATGTACGAGCTGGCTTAACACATTTAGCAACATACAACAGATCACCCAGTGAGGGACTGGAGGTTTCTTTTTGAGCAGATTTTTAGGTCATGCCAATGACGTACCATGTCACCTATGCCATTCAATTTCTTTGTTGGTATTGAGATTGTTCGATTCTTTGTGTTAATTTCCACACCTAAGCAGACGACTTTTGAGCTAGGGTGTACTAATTTTTTGACACTGACCTCCAGACCAAGGTCACACAACAGCTGGAGTAGAAAATTATAAGAATGTCGCGCGACGCTGGGTGTCGAGACCCCTATAAAGTCGTCAACATAGTTTATGACGGTGAAGCTATGACGACGCATGACATGACGCACTGCGTCACTGAGACACTGAAAATTTGCATCCCATGGCGACTCCCAAATGGTAATTTTGTATCAATGAACGCATTGCCATCCCAAGACAAACCCAACAAGTCCAAATCCATTTGATCTATAGCCACATGGCGAAAGGCGCAATCAATTTTATACAAATGCACCCCAGGGCCAATTTTTTTATTTCTGACATAATGTGGTCTATTGTAGGAAACGTGAGCAGGAAATCAGTCCCTAGGTATGAATTTTTATCAATACCTGCATTTACTGAGGCACCTTTTGCCCAGGACAAGTCAATGATAACTCTTCTTTGTACTGCATTAAGTTTTTCCCTTGGCATAAAAGGTGATGAATGACACTGGTCAATGGAGAAATTTTTATATGGGCCCAATATGGCTCCATACTGTTTTCATTCAAATATGCTTCTATGTTTTTAGGATGTAACAAAGCCGATTTGTGATTAATTTTGTCACACTTCAAAGGAACGTCTCTGTTGAAATCAAGCGGGAAGCTGTATTTAAATAAATCTAATAATTGAGTGTCCCAATATCCTTGTAACACGTATTGCCATTGTTTTACATTCAACTATGTTCGCACAGGTATTCTACTGTTGAGGAAATTAGGAACCCCACTTGCTTTCACATGTTTGTACGACGCAAATGGACATTGTGTCTCTGGACCTTGTGCTTTGTTTTCAACACTAATAAAATCAGATAAAGGGACAAACCCAAAGTTGAAGTCGCTTTGTGCACGCCATTGCTTGAAAATATTGCACTCAACGTCAACTTTACCACTCAAAATATCATTGATTTTCTGAGAAGTCATGGTGTTCACGAATTTAGCTGCCCCACCCATGTCATTAATGTCATACAACAATGCAAAATCATTATGATTGATTCTGGTGCACGTTTCTTTTGCCATTGTTTTTCGTTGATTGATTTTATTCTTGACCCTTGCAGAGTCATTCTCCTGGGTGGCTATTCAGATTTACATTGGGATCTGGACTTTGTGAACCGTCAACCAGAGGAGTTTGTTTTATACCATCCGTTACCTCTGGGTTTGCACTCCCAGCTTGATCACCACTGGGACCTACATTGCTAGGTATATCTTGGCACTCTCCAAGCCTTTTCATGTGTGTTTTATTTTTACTTGTACTAGCCTCACAAGTTTTTGTTATGTTAATACTTTCCTGACCTTTTTTAGTATTAACTACGTTTTCACACACGTTTTGTACTTGCCTTTTGCCATGTTTGTCTGTGCCTTTCAAGGTTTTATTTTTGTTACCTTTTGCTAATAATGACTCCACTTCTCTCACCTGGATTCCAGTTCTGTAAATGTATCTAGCTCAATGCATTCTCTCAGAACTCACCTCAAGTTTACTCAGCACTGAACTTTGTTGCTCTGTTAAATTGACGTTTAACCCTTGGTGTGTTTCTTTTACTTGCTTAGCCCTATCTTAACATTTTTTTACTTTACCTGCAATGTCCAGATGGGCTTTGTCTAGATTGGCAATTACTCGGTTTTTTGGATTGACATTTTTCTTTGAAAAATAGCACTCTTTTTCTTGGTGACTCATGTGCCTACTGTTGCTTAGGCAATAAGCACAAATGTGCCTATGTAGCTTACCTTGAACCTTATGATCTTTTGTGGCACTGCAAGTACCAATCTGATATGCTTTGCAAAACCAAGGATGACGCGTGTCAGCATTCTTAGACCAAGTTTGCCTATTGCTACTTGTGTGCCTTTGGGCATGCGCACAGCATATACAGTTGATACAATTTGTGTCAGTCCAGTCCAAGGCGCCTCTCCCCATCTTACACAACAGAACTGTATGTGACACCTTGGCACTGGACCAAGAAAAATCGTTTGCATCTTCCATTAGCTCACACAAATATGTGTGCATTCTTTCTTTACACTTTGTATCTTTCTTATCCAGAACCCTTTTTACAAACCCCTGCACAAATTGACACATATTTATCTGGTCATAAGCTACCCTCTTCCTTCCTGCAGTCAGCCACCTTCGTCTCCACATCATCCAGCCTGTCATGCACTCTTCTTAATTCAGCTAAGATTTTCATCTGTACTGTTTCTTTGCCTTGCTCTTCCTCAGATGAGTACTCTAGCTCTTGTTGTATGCTCTGGTCACCTTGACCTGGAGTTTTCACTCTCTTATCGTATACCAAGTCCTTCTTGGGAGCATCAAGAGGGCGACCAGGTAGAGACCCAGACGCACTAGCATTCTTACTCATCCTACTGTTTTTTTTTCACCTTTTTCTGTTTCATTGGCCGCAATATGGAGGCGTCACTGTCACCATCACTCGACTGCATAGTACAGTTTTTCCCAGTTGGTGGGTAGTGCCTTTCTTTGCACTTGCTACATTTGTTTTTGTTCTTCCCCATTATTATTTGCATTTTAAAATGTTTTTAAATCACTGAAAATACATACACACTCCCCACAGAACGCTGATCGAACGGTGGTTCACAGTCAAATTGGCTAGAACTCTGCAACAAGGGAATTATAAAACATAGATTAGACCGTCCCTTAGAGGTAACCGATTCAAGCCTGAGGTCATCTAAATCCGCATTCTGTCTGTATATCATGAAATCGTATCAACAGTTGGCACAAAAATCAATCTTCAGCATTATAACAGTTCGTCCTTTCAACACCACAACTTGACGTGCATGCAGTATTATCATACAGAGAATCTAGGCGGCCTTGCCACATTCAACTAAAAACCATCCATGATCACTTCTTAAAATATAAGTTAAAAACAGGAGAGAAATAGGAGAGCTACAAAAATTTCTTGTCCAGTCTCAACGCCCTCCAAATTTGTAATGAAGTTGTATTATGGCTACCAAGCCCAGCTTTGAACCTTTTCCAATCAGATGAGGTAGCATCATAGTTGCTATGCTCCCTGACCCTTGACCCTAGGTCACCCCTATTTAACAATAGATGTGGCTTTAGCAATGTGTTTAAGGTAGCCCCCAAACCCTGCCTGGGGATGGAGGACTGACAGGCGTGATGCCTATGATACCACTATTGATAAACTTCCAATTCTATCGAAATTCTAATATTTGACATTAATAAATTTTACATTTATATTTGATTATAAATTCGATCCAATTTCTTGAAAAGTGTATGAAACTTGGATTTTTATTATATTTCAGTTAATATAGAATGAAGAATATACTCAATACTACAAGTTAATCAAGACAGAAGTGACATTTGTTTGAACTTATACAACTGTGAAAACATTTGCAACATAGGATCAGAGTTATTAAAATATGTCCAACATGTTGTCAATCCATGGACTACATCAAAATCTCATTGTCCAATGTCTACATTGATATTTGATATGGCAACTACATTACCTCACCTCTTGCATACTCAAGGAAACAATAATTTAGCCAAGTGGGCATTAAGACTACCAGATCAAGAACTTTAGGAAATATGAAAATAAGTAAATTAGATAGGTTGTAAATATATCTGTATGAATCTCAGGGGAAATTTAATGATTATTTTACATTTGTGACACATATAATATTAATATGTCTCAAAGAGTGATATTATAGAACACGTTTAACATCAATCAATCAGTTGTCCAGGTGCTTAATCTCTCGTATCTACTGATTCTAAGGCACAACATCCAATTTGTTAGGCATAAATCATCAAGACGTTAGATATTAGCATCGCTGTATTGTTAATATGTCTTCAGCTGGTCTGATCCTGTGTTGCAAATGTTTTCAAAATTGTGTAAGTTCAAAATATAGAACATATATGTGTACTTGTTTTATTCTTTTTTTGTAAATGTAGTTTAATACCCCAGTCACTCTAAAAGGCAGTTTTCTGGTGTTAAAATAAAGACAGAAAATCAAGTTAAATGCTATACCTCCTGTATGATTTTAGCTACAGTTTTGAAATTAATAAATCAGAATAAGTGACGATATATGACCACAAGGTTAGGCAGAAAAGGGGCCAAAAATATATTGCATAAATACATCTGACTTCATTGAAAAGAACAGACACAGTAAAACAGAAAATTACAGGAACATCAACACAAAAGCTACAAAAATTATGTGACAATAGGCCCAACTACCAAGGCTAAGATGTGAAAAAAACAGGGTTCAAATAAGTGATGTAGTAGCTTTACAGTTACTTTGATTAAAACCCAGAACTATTATAGTTTATAAAAGGGAGGGGGTTGAGATTAAAACCTGGTGGTCAACCACTGTGGGCCAATCACAATGATTAAACAACTGCCATTTAGCAACACAGTAAAAAGATGTTGAGGCACTCTTATTCACATATTAGTACATGGTTAGTAAACGACAATATTTTAGAAATATAATTTTTGAAGATAATTTTTAAAATATTTACCCAACATAGGGTAAAAGTCAAAGACCAGCAATAAATCATCACAATGGAATACCATACATGATATACCATAGAAGTTACAAAGACAGTTAGAGAAAACACGGTAATTTTACCACATGATCACAAAGGTCACTGAGGGTCAAATGTTTTAGCCTTGAGTCCCATGTAGGATGTATTCTGAGACAGTCAAGTTAAAACAAAAAGTCGTCATTGAGAGGGGAAACACATTGTCAGCCTGGATTGAATGTATGATCCATCCGGATCTTAAAGGGGATGTTATCTCAAAACAAAACATGCCTCAAATACAGACCAAGGGGGTCCCAGTCATTATGTGTTTCTACTGACACCAAAACTTTGAATGATATGAATAGTTAAAATCGAGATGGGACACATAGAGTCATCCTGGTTTGCCTGTATGACCTGTCCTGATCAGAAAAGAGGCAGTATCTTAGAACCGAATGCCTCAAATACCATTACCCACACGAATCCATAAGTGTTTCTACTGAAACAGAAAATATTAACCATGGCTTGATATTGAAAGGGTGTCAGTTCAACCAGTAACCCACATCAGCCAGAAAGGAGAATTCCCTCTGTTACTGGGTTGCTGGGGTGAAAGCTATTAGTCGATAACAAATCAGATCCCTACTTACTCACCAAGGTAATAGGGAATACCCACTAAGACGGTGTGTTTCTGTGAGAGTTGTTGGGATGGTGGGTTTTTTCATGTATTAGCAATGGCTTCAAAATTTAAAATGATCCATAAGTTACATAGTCAGGCAGCATAGCTCATATATTCAAGGAATTGTGCACTTTGTGATAAAAGCACCAAACTTCCCAAACATGTACACCAACATATTACAAAAAATTCTGGATATTTGGCCATTGATGATTTGGCTTCTGGTAGCCATGGCAACCATTTTACAAAATGGTCGTCGACGGCTTATAAACTTACAATCCTCTTGGTCTACCAAGGTAAACAGATATATTTACCACAACAGACCACCCATTAATGGATAAAATGTATAGACTAATTAGACTATACTACTATTGACTTTAGTACTAGACTCTATTACTGTGTATTCTCGGAAAACATACATTACAGTAGACTAAGATAATCCAAACTTGTTTTGACAAAAATAGCAATAAAATTGACCTGAAACAATTAGCTAAACTGTCTATTCTCCATACATATTTACGAGATATTTTATTTAAGCAAGGTAAGAACCATTTCTTATTCCTGTTGCACATAGTGACATCTGCACTGTATGCCTGACTGTGTTTAAATGATTTGAATATCATTTGTTGATGGTCAACAACATTTTGCTTGTCTATTACATCACAGTGTAGAGGCATTTGTGATGTAATCATCTGTGATGACAAGTACCATAGTATTGATTTTTTACATCACAGTTTGTAGCAGCTCTGTGTGAAGGACTGGAGTGTTTTTTTCACACAGGTTAATTCTCAAAACATAATAGATGTACTACATTATAGATGCAAAATGACTTGTGCCCAGTTTCATGGGAGGGACTCATCAGAGGCAAGTCTTTTGTTGCAATGCACTTTTGTCAGAACAAATTCACATTATGGTGAATACAGAGCTTCAGTGAAGTGCATAGTGTTTTACTGGGTAGACATGGTGGTTTCTATACAATCTGAGATTACCACCCCTGGAATGACTGATCACCATGCCTATGACTGCTACTGTGACAGAGAAGCTACAGAGGCAGATGATCAGCTCAAGTTTGAAGACTCTAGCTACCAGAAAGGAGAAGACATCCCTTGGTTCTAGTACTGGTCAATCGTGCTGGAACTAGAGCTGCTGTTGCACATCTATGTGCGTGCCCAGTGGGATACATCCTTTAATATTTACTTAGATGCCTTGACAGAACTGGCTGGTTGGTTCCATGCCCTGGACCACACCAACTATGGCAGGTGGATTTCAGTTCACTTGAAGGACATGGCTGAACCTCCAGAAAGACATCCAGAAATAGCCAGAAAGTTCAGAGAAGTAAGCGTCACAGTACATAAGACAACAGAGGTCTTCTCATCAATCCCAATCGACCAGGCACATGAGCAGAATAATGCCTGCATCAAAGGAGATGGGGGTGTCCCTGAGACATTAGATAATTACTGGACCTAAGGTTGCCAGGGTTATAGAAGAGTTCCAAGATGGAATCCAGCTCTCAAGAAGGCGGGATGACACATGCCACCATGACCAGACACCCAGCATCCAGACTTCGTTTGATGTCAAAGATGTCTATTCACTAGTCCAAATAATGGAAGAGCTTGGCAACCCATTTGAGGAATAGAGTATGGATATGGTTGCTCGTCCTGCTGCAGCTGAGGCTATCTGGTAGGTGAAAAGGATTGGCCAAGAGCAATTTCACTCTTTCACCAGAGAGCATCAGCTGGACAGAACCAAGCCAATTGATGATACCATTCACCAAAATAAGCTGAAGGTGTTTAAAGCTCCAACCACGAAAAGTGTCAACAAACAGAAGCAGCAGCTGACCAGCCTCAAGAACAATGCTGAACTCTTCTCATGGCTGTACATCAGTTGCCAGATGAGAGATGGAGACTTGGAAGAGTTCTTCTGTCATGAGAATAAGGCATGTCCACCATCACTGTCTGATGCAGGACGTCTTAGCCAAGATACAAAAAGCAATCTCGCATGCTTAGAAGAGATCTCAGAAGCAAGAACAGGGGCTCCTTCCACCACCGCTGTGGTCCTTGATGGAGCAGCCATTGTCCAGATTCTGAATCCTGCTGCTTGCAAGAACTTCAGTGAGTACGCATATGAGATCTTCATCCCTACACGTTTACAAAGTTTTAGTCATCATCACGCCTGGACTTGGTATGGGACAACTATCTTGCTGACTCACTCAAAAGTAGTGCAAGACTAAAGTGTGGAAGAGGAGTGTTCAGACGTGTAGTAGCAGATGCACTCATACCAGGAAACAGGCAGAGTTTCCTCTGCATGGATGCCAACAAGACACAGTTGTTTTGGTTCCTTTCGGAAGCTTTCATCCAGAGGTTTGACATTGAAGGCAAGCAACTTGTAATCACTAATGCGGAGGAAGTCTTCAGCAAGCCTCTACTACTGCCAGATCTAGCTTCATTGTCTCCTTGTAACCAAGCAGACAGCTGCATGTTGCTCCATGCATCTAATGCAGCCCAGCATGGCCACCAAAAGATTGTCAACTGTTGACACCGATGTTGTGGTATTGGCTGTGTCCATGGCTCAGTGCCTGCAGCCAGAAGATGAACTGTGGGTGACTTTTGGGCCTGGAAAGGGGTTCCAATATCTTGCAGGTCATGAAGTATCTGCTGGACTTTGGCCAGAGAAAGCATGAGCACTCCTGATGTTCCATGCACTGACAGGGTGTGAAACTGTGTCCAGTTTTGCAGGTCACGGAAAGAAGACTACTTGGGCAGTGTGGAACTTGCTGCCAGAGCTAACTGAAGCTCTGCTGAAGCTATCATGTGCACCGGAGTTCATACCAGGAGATGTTCTACACACCATTGAAAGGTTTGTCATCCTGGTCTATGACAGGACATCCACATGCACAGACATAGACAAGGCTCACAAGAAACTCGCAGAAAAAGTTTGGTGATTTTATCACAAATTCCACAATAGGTTAGCTATGCTGCCAGACTAATAGGGAAGTACAAGTAATGGAACATGCAGTGCTCTGATTGGTTGTGGCTACTATACACTTAGTTACCAGTGATAGCCTCCAGTGTAGACCTCCCTACATTCAGGTAGCTAGCGAACTGCCTGCGCAGGCTCCTACATAGCCATGCTAGCCACAGTTAGCATTCTACCAAGATGCAGATGTGAAACACCAGGGTTTAAATAAGTGGTACATTGGTTTTAAACATTAAAACCCACAACTATTACTGTTTTAAGGGGGTTTGAAATTCTACCCCAATGGTCAACCACTGTGGGCCTGTCATGATGGTTAAACAAGTACCATTTAGCATTACAGTAAATAGAGGCCTTTCATTAACATATTAGTACATGGCTAGTAAATGACAATATTTTAGAAATTTAAATGAAAATTTTGTAAATTATTTACCTAAACCTACCTAAGCGAAAAGAAGTAAGGTATGTGAGAAGCAAACGTAGATGGAGAAAGACTATTGACAATGGGTTATAGTGTTCTGAAGGAGTATGTTGTGATCAAAGGAAGAAATTTTCCCAGAATGGAAGCCATGACCAGAGTCTCACATGTTTAGGTGGGTGAAAATTGTTCTCAAAGCATCTATAATATGGATATCGATAACAGATGCAAAAGGAACAAAAGGAGAAAAGGTAGTGGCAAAAAGAGCGGGGGAATGTAAAAGATCACCTTGATCTAAAAGCCTTACCAGACCTTACACGTCACAGAAAAATGTTGCCAACCTCAGGACGTTGAGCCAGATGATGAGATTGAGGGTTGTGGAAAATAATTCTTGCCTTAGAAAATGGTGATCAGGGTCAAAATCTCTTGAATTATGTCGGACAACATCTGACATTCTAAGAAATGCACGAAATGCAATCAAAAATATGGCTCTGTATAGGACTGGATCAGCCAGAAGAAGATCAGAATATTTTCAGATGTGATACATTGTGTGATAATCAAAAATGCCCCTTGGAGTGGGTCCTGGAGAGGAGTTTATTGTTATACTTCTGATAAACAGAAAAACTGGACAACGCTTGTTTTTAATAACATTGGGAGAAATTCAAGCAAGAAAAAAGTGCTAAAGTGAGTATGATGAGCACGTGCTGTTGAAGGCCTGAAAGATGGCTGGATTCTGAGCCAAGCCGCATCCAGTAGGGAGGGGGGGGAGCACTGCTAAAACCTGAAATTATATGGGTAAATTAAGTTTAAACAGATGAACATCAACTTTGTTTCTAAGGAGTTTTTGTTTCCAAAGAGTTGTTTCTAAGATTTTTTGGACAGGTATTTCTTTGACATTTATAAAGAGATGTTTCTAAGATTTATTGGAGAGGTATTTCTTTGACATTTATAAAGAAATTATGTTTGTAAAAACATCTCAAGTGGGTTGGTGTCTGTATTTATGTTGCTCTATACTAAGGGTGCTGTTTATAATGTCAATAGTGATGTCCAGGCATGTAAGAGAAGAACAAGAAGGATTTATTTTGTCAGGATTTATGGGGAGACCCTCATGAGTAAATAGATTAGTCAGGTCATTGTAAAGATCATCAGCTATATCTCTATCAGCTACAATGACAAAGTTATCCACATTAGGGAAAACTTTCCCTCCTTTTATGTCTGTGACATGGGCACTGGCGTTGATGACCATTTGAAATACCGAAGTCACATGCATCGAGCCAAAACTGCCAATGCCAAACCGTACAGATTCCAGCTCTGTTATTACACCCCAACCAAACAAAGATATTTCCTGCGAACAACATTGCAATAAAAGTCCACAAATGCACAAAATATGAGATAAACGTGTAGAATTCTTTGAGATTTTAGGTTTGTACACTATGTTTTAGGTTTTCCTTTCATTATATGTGTTGACAAGCTAGATTGAGGTTATAAAGTGTCGTAACCAAAACATGGCATTTCTGCTCAACATTTCGCTTTAAAGTCTTCCAAGGTAGGAAAGTATAGGATAAAAGTTCATAATTTCTTCAGAGTATTTCAAGTATTTTAACTCTTCTGTCCATTATATGTGTTGACAAGCGAAGTGGCGGTTGTAATATCTCATCACATTATGTCAGTAAAATGCTCTAGATACCAAGATACCAGGCCTACCGATTTATCCCTAGTAAAAATGCAAAGAGTTGGTTTTTCAGTCATCCGAAACTCATTGGATAATTTGTTGACAATGGTTGCTGCTTGTTTTTAATTTTTAGATCAACAAGTCAAAATTTTTGTTGAAGGAATGTAGTACATCCACGATACTTTTCTGTTAATTAGAAGCTCATCAAACATGTGCCAGTCATACATTAAATTATATTTACATGCATTGCATTCTACTTTATGTAATGACACACTGTGGTTCATATTTTTATGTGTGCTTTTTGGCAAAAGCTTCCACTCAGAAAATACAAATGCTGTGGAAGTTCTAGATATTTTTATATATATCTGGGATAGCTGTGCTATCAGTGATAGAAACAATGCAAATATTTGAAGTAGTGTCTGCAATGAATTAAAATGTCATCGTTTTTTGTTATGTGTTAGAGGTATAAAGATATTAAAGTCATATTCATTAGTCCTTTGTTTTTACAAGCCACAGTCCCCAAAGTCCCCCCAACAACAGTAAAAAAACTCATGAGGGTTACAGCTTTATTACATATACAAAACATTAGTATGTAAAAAGATAATAAAATACAATACTAACTAATAGTTATTTACATCTCTTAAGGATTTACACAATGATTTAAATTAATACATGCACGCTAACTGTCAGATGTTAAGATACTCATACTAAAGGTTAACATTAAAATCCTTGTTAAATTCATGTGTGATAATACCATATGTGTGTTAAGTGTTAACCTTGACCATTAATTTTCTGATTTTACCATATTCCATCAATCTTACAGTTATCAACATAACACAAAAACACGTAAAAGTTACCATAAAATACTGTATGTAAAAGTTAAGTGTTAACCTGTCCATTATTAACTTATTATATAACTTATTATTTACCATTAACTTAATATCACAGCTATACACATAACACAAAATACACATAAAAGTTACCATAAAATTAACCATAATGTAAACATACAAGTTACCATAAAAACCATATTAAACAGAGAAGACACCTCAAGCCCAACCTGTAGGAAGACATATAAGCATTTATAGCAGTACCTTCTGAAATGCAGCAGCCACCTGAGAACCAGAAGCCTGATGTGTCTGGATATACCTCCACACGCAATCTGACGTCCAGGTGCCATGATCCTTAATCCCTTGGATAGGAGCATGAGCCCTGTATGCCAGGGTGGCGCTTGAACGTCGGAAAGCATAAAAGGTATAGTAATTTTTAGGGAGATGCATTTTAACATTAATATGAGACAACATTTTTCTAACTCTTGCATCTGTCATAACCTGCCATCCCTGTACGGTGTAGCATTGAAACAAGGGATCCATACTACCAGGAGCATATAACCTCATAATATCTTTCAAAGCCGCATAAGGACAAATGGAAAGTGACTTTAATCTGGGCAGAGTTATAAGTTTAACACTATCCCTTTGCTGAATAGTTTTAGACCACTTCATGAGCAATTTAATGCTTTGCTTATCTAAGAAAATGTCGCCCCCCCAGTGAAATGCCTCATGGGATCAAATTCTCCAATTGCATGGGGAGCCAAATTTGATAAACGAAAAAACCCCAAAAAGGCCGTCAGAAATATGGCTTTAAAGGTCTTAGAGTTGCTTACACCTAAGTAGCAATCAACCAGTTTTCTCAGGGTGGGAATATCCATGATATTTTTCCTTGATACCATGAGAGGTCTATTAGTTTTGATGGATCTGATGAAGTATTTTATCTGTGGGTGGTCAAAGGGGTCATGTGGTAGGCTGTATATTATGGACATTGCTTTCAATGCAGAGATATAATTCACAATTATATGTACTGACACATTACTTTGGAGCAAGTATTCAAGAAACGACAAAATGGTAACAACTGAGAAATGCTTTAGAGACACTTGAATACAAATACAAAATGCCACAAACACCCTGAAAAACCGGGTGTAGCATTGCCTGGTCTTGGGACGAAAGGCTGTGTGGAGTCTGGATCTGGCACTGACTTTCAGATCCTGACAGCAAGCAGCTTCTACAACACAAAGTATAGCATCTGTTAAATAACTAAGACTACAAAGCTACATATAATTCTGTGAGATCAACGCTTAACCAAATTGCATCTGGAACCAAACATTTTAATTCTACTACATTACTAGGGGAATTCTGCCACCTAGAGAGCAAATCTGCAGTTCTGTTGTTTTTACCAAGGACATGTGTATATTGCAACTCAACATCTGCTACAGCAGCTGTAAACCACATGTTTCTGGCACACGCCCCCCAAAATGGGTCCTTCGTGCGACCAGATCTCAATACTGTAACCACAGCCTGGTTGTCACATTTGATGAGCACCTTTTTTCCCAGACCACATATTTTTAAATAACTTCAAAGCTACAAGAATATTTATCATTTCTAGGTGGACAATTCCCATACTATTGTACCCCAAAGGTATGGCCAAATGATACACAAAATTCTTCCAACATCCGCCGAGGCCAGTCAGACAAGCATCCAGCTCAATGACACATTCTACTGGCCTGTGGTCAAATAAAGATGTGCCATTATATTGATCCAAAAATTTTTAAACCAACTGAGATCTCTCATGAAATCATCTGTCAGGAGTATCTTACTAGGATTCTGAGCATTTCTTAAAACCTCCAGCATGCGATTGACAAAATATCTAGCAGGTCTGACACATTTGTGAATGTATAACAATAAACCCACCAGAGATTGTAGCTGGCGCTTTGTACAGTATGCTTTACTGGACCATGTGTTGACTACTTCCTTAACCTGCATTAATTTTTTATCAGGAATTGAGACAGTGCCCTTTACTGTATCAACTAGCACCCCGAGACATACAGCTTGGGTTCCCAGGTAAACTAACTTTTTCTTGCTAATACTGAGTCCCAATTTTTGCATAGCATCATATAAAGTGTCAAACGAGCGTTGTGCAGTAGTAGGAGTGCCAAAACCAAGAAAATCATCACAATAATTTATGACATCATAATTTTGACACTTCATGATGTAGCAAACAGCGTCACTGCACCTCTGAAACATTTGGCTTCCGTGTCGACTCCCAAATGGCAGCCGGGTGTCAATATAGGCCTTTTGCCACTGAAGTCCTAACAAACCATAGTCATTTGGGTCCATATTCAAGTGCCTAAAGGCCCTGCTGACGTCAATCTTGTATATATGGGCCCCCTACCCAATTTTCTTAACTCAGAGGTGAGATCATCGATAGTGGGGAAAATGAGCTTAAATTCAGATCCCATATATGAAAGTTTGTCGACACCATCATTTACTGACGCTCCCTTTGGCCAACTCAGGTCAATGATAACACGCTTGGTATCTGAATTAGCTTTAGGTCTGGTCATAATAGGGGAAACATGACACCCTGCTATTGGATTTTTGTGAAAGGGCCCACAATAGCCCCATACTGCTTTTCCTCTTGAATATATGCATCTACATCTGCTGGAAATTCTGTAGCTGATTTGTGGTTGACCCCATTACAAGATAGTGGACAGTCTCGATTAAAACCCAGTGGAAAACCAAATTCCAGGAATTGTAGTAATTCTTGGTCCCAGTATACTGATAACAAGTCTTTCCAGACTGGGATATTCAATTGTGAAGGTAAAGGTATTCAAGCACCAATAAAATTTGGGGACTTATGTTCTTTGACTTTTTAATGCAATTCAACCATAGAATAACCTAAGTTTTGTTAACAGTGATAATTAACAGGGAGAACCGGATCAGACAAAGGTATAAAACCAAATTTCATGTCAGATTGCTGCCTGCAAAGGTGATAAATATTACAATCCGAATTTACAATTCTGTTATCCCAACGGTTACCAAAAAACAAAGAATGCAAATACTTATCTTCACTGTCGACAGCAGAGTCATACAATAGCTTAGTTTTAGCATCACTGTCTGAATATTTGATACTATTGACTTCAGTACCTTCAACTTTGTGTACCACAGTCGTGTGACAGTGTTGTTTTTCACCAATGTTATTGGTACTATTCAATACTGACTTTGTTTTTGTATTGGTTTCAATATCATCCTCGAATAAATGTGTTGATTTATGGTATTTTGTGACGGTCTCCTTGCCCCTAATATGCCTAGGAGAATTGCTTGACATATTGCCATAATCTGGTTTCACACCTTGTGTAGGGACTAACTGTTTCCTATCATAGGGGTACTGATATGACCTGATCTGACTACATTGGCATAAGTTCTGTGTTTTTGCACAGAAGCTGTTCTGTAAACCATCATAGCCTGGTTAATTGGCCTGACCAGTAAACCTTCTATGTCATTTCTTTTAAACTTTGTATTATACACATACCTTGTAGCATAAGTCACTTGACTCAGATGGCCTTCACGCCTCAGTTGTGTATTTTTGACCAAATTTTCTGTACAATTATCATTACTGTAATTTTCTACATCTGCATTTCTGCTTGAATGACCAGAAACAGCTGAAGCATCTGCGACTTTGCTGCCCATTACCATGAATGAGCAGCTACTTGTTGGTTTTTGCCTGTTTTTTCACAAAACTACAGTCTTTCTGGGTATGATTTAGTACTTTACCTTGCTGTAAACAAACAGAACATATGTGCCTATGGAGCCTGCCACCGACCTCATGATCTTTGTTGTGTATATAAGTACCATTTTGAAAGTACTTACAGAACCAGGGGCGACTGGCCACTTCACTTTTTCCCCAGCTTCTGGACCTTTGACCCGTTTGCTTCTGGGCGTGTGCCCTTCTGATTCTATCAATTCTAGCCGAATCATCCCAACTTACCGTCCCTCTTTCTAACTCACAACAAAGTACAGCATGGGCAGCTTTTGCCCCCTTCCAGCTAAAGTCGGTGGCATCCTCCATGAGGTCTGCCATACAGCTAATCATCTGCTCATGTCTACCTTCATCCTGCTTGTCTAAAATGTTTCGACAGAATCCCTGTACCCACTGACTCATAGAAAGTTGGTCATACGTGAGGCGAGCCCTAGTGGCCCCCCCAAGTATAGCCTTGCGAGGCCAAGCTACTTTGTTTTTAACTAAAACTTCTACAGGACCACTCTTTTGGATTTGATTTTTTGACATGTATTCGTACCTGAAGTTTCTTGGAGAGCCTCAATTTTCCTCAACCTAGCATCAACTTTCTTTTGAATTTTTACAGAATCTCTCAAGGTGGATAAACTCGGAACATTTGTTACACTTTTAGTATCACTATCACTTTCTGACACATCAACCACTCTACTTTTACATGAATTAGAGACAGCATGTTTACAAAAATTCAATCTACTGAACTTTGACTGTTCATATACTTCTTTGTGCTGCTTCTCTGGTCTCTTGTTTGGTCCTGCTACTTGGTCTTCTACTGCATCAAGGTGTGCATTCACCCTCTGTAGCTACTTGAGGATCTGCATCTGTACTGTGTTCTCATAATAGAGAATATTATTCTACATGTGTACTGCTACATCTGTTGACGCCACTTGAGGATCTGCATCTGTACTGTGTTCTCATAATAGAGAATATTGTTCTACATGTGTACTGCTACATCTGTTGACGCCACTGTAGCTGCTCCTGGACTGGTAACAGCTTTCATCTGCAAGTTCTGACTGCCCTTGCCACCAATCTTGTCATATTTACTACTTGTCCACTATTATCAGCACTGTCGTAGTCCTCATTTATATTAACAAACTGTTTGCATTTTTTTCCTGTAGGAGATGTGTGCCTCTTTTTACATTTAGAACATTTGTTTTTATTATCTGGCATTGTCAATTGCCTCTACAACAACTGCAAAAATAGAAAACAAGAGACCTGAATGCTCTGGTACAACAGATTCACAGCTTGAATTCGAACAACCCAAAAATAACTGAATTGTGCTTGGCAGCTTTTTAATGAGCCCCCCCACAAGAAATAGGTTAGACCGTCCCTGTTAGATTTTTGAATCATTTATGAAGTGTTGTCTCAGAGCAATGCTATCTGCGGTTGCAGATACACACAAAGTCTTCTTGGAATAGTCCTTTATATCAAAACATATCAACATAGTCCATTAAAGTCAACTTGTTGAAAAAAATATAAAACATCACTTAAAATCATTCAGTATGAAAACTTAAAACAGTCTATATAAAAAAGTCAGACAAAATTAAATTCATGCTTTCAGTTCCAAGTCTGACTTAAAACTGTTTTCCTCAATATTCAGAATTCCCACCAAAAAGGCCTGACCAATGAGACTCCTTGTGACATTATGAAGCTAGGCAACCCATAAACACTAAGTGTTTGTCAACACAACCCACCTGTGTAAAATAGACTGGTACCCTAATAATAAACACATCCCACTATCACCAGAGGGGTCCTGAGGACTGACATCTGCAGTACCTTGACACTGCAAACGATTTTCCATCGCAAGAGCTTAAACTTCTTCTTACAGAAGCAGAACTTTTTAAAAATCTCTTGCCGTTTGTGGTATACTCATCTGTTTCAAGTGATTTCTCTCATTAGTATTATGCAGGTACTTTTTAGATTCACGTGACAATGAAGTTAGTGTCAGAGAGCCAGAGAAAGTTTAACACAGTTAGAAGGCTCGGTCCCCCAGTCCACCCAAGGTCAAGAAAAAAAAGATCTATGGAGCATATTCTCTATTATACATACATAAAACTATAATGTAATATTTATTGGTAATAACAAATTTCTACTCTATTTACAGTCCCATTGTAATAATGCAAATCCATGAGTTTTTTCAAGAATGTATGTAGTCTTAGACTTTTGTCCTTAGTCCTTAGTCCTTTTGTCTAAGGTATTATATGAGGACTGAACGACTTTTTTTTACCAGAATGTGGGGCTGACAAAAGGACTTTTCTCATAGGTCACAGGAAGTGGCTGGCCACCTAGTGAAACAAACACACACTGCAATTATTGGAAAAGTCACATAATACTGTCAGCCAATGAAACTACCTGTATTTGTATCCAAACTACAACACTATAAATACACCAACTTCAGTCCACGTAGTTTAGCTCCCCTGTGGCTGATCAGCCCCTGGTATTCCTCAATAAAATAATGGCTCAGTGTCCTGTACTACTGTTCTAAATGTATGTGTTTATATGTCCAGATTCTTGTATTTCTTACATTATCAAACAATCACATCTGCACTACAGAAAAAGCCAGCGGTGTACTGATAGATATACTGGTTGTGTTTTCACAAGAGTTATTTCATTCAGTAAATGTTCAAGGACATGTAAGTAAGCAGTAATAAATCAAAGTTTTGTGTCAACACAACTGAAATCAGTAAATCTGTTTATATTTTGTTGGATGAGAAGGTTGTGTTTACAGAGTGTTTGTCTCTGTTCCGGATTAATAGTACAACAGTAATGAATAGTATTTTCTGATTTTGATTTTTATGTCAGCTGACTTGCAGTCAGCCAAGATTATGTCATCACTCTCTGGCTTGGGTGTACGCGTCCACGTGAACAACTTCTCATCCAAAACTACAAAGTGTAGAGACATGATTTTTTTTTAAAAAGATAACTGAACTATCGAGGATGAAACTTGTTTAAGGCATGCAGATCTGTTCATTCATCTGTTTTCTGGAGCCACCCACCCTAAGTGTAAAAATTTCAACACTTTATTACAATTTTCTCATTGACTATTTAAGGGATTTCTCTCATATCTTGCGCATATGTACTAAGCCACAAGTAGATTCCTTTTGTGTGAATATCAGGCCTGCATCGTTCTTCGTTATTGTATCCACCGGATAGCATCCGGTGGATACCATGGATTTCACTTCGTTACGCCGCTGCAGTGTGTAGAGAGGTTTCACCGTTACCGCTCTAACGAAAAAAATATTATAGCTATTATTCTCAAATTTGCAGGATATATTCATAACTATAAAATCTTGCTTGGGAATATTTTTGGCCTCATTTTGAAAAACAAGATGGCCACCACAGGCACATTTTTTTTACTTTCAGCAAGGACTTTTGGTGGCCCTCTAGAGCAAAGGGTATTATAGGTAGAGATCTCAAATTCGCAGGGTATGTTCCTCATTACAAAATATTGACTGGGTTAATTTTTGGCCCCATTTTGAGCAAGATGGCTGCCACAGGCGTTTCTTTGTCAGTCATAATATCTCCCTTATTATTGGTCCTTTTGGTGTGGTAAACCAACATTTAGGAAATCATGGGCTGGGAATCTTTTGATGTGGTCTGATTTGACCTTGGACCTCTCCTTTAAGGTAAAATGAGGATAGCTAAACGTAAAAGTGCTTAGAACTCGCTTATTATTGGTCCTAGAGGTTTGGGATGGTAAACCAACCCATAGGAAATCATGGGCTGGGAATATATTGGTGAGGTCATATTTGACCTTGGGCACCTCCTTCAAGGTCAAACGAGGATATCCAAACCTAAAAGTGCTTATAACTTGCTTATTATTGGTCCTAGAGGTTTGCAAAGTGAAACCATCCTATAGGAAATTATGAGCTAGGAATCTTTTGATATGCTCAGATTTGACCTTGGGCCCCTCCTTGAAGGTCAAATGAGTATACCCAAAAGTGCTTATAGCTTGCTTATTATTGGTCCTAGAGGTTTGTAATGTGAAATCAACCTATAGGAAATCATGGGCTAGGAATCTTTTGATGTGGTCAGATTTGACCCCGGGCCCCTCCTTCAAGGTCAAACAACAATAGCCAAACTTAAAATTGGTCCTAGAGGGTCATAATAAGAAATCAACTGATAGGAGGCCATGGGCTGGGAATCTTCTGATGTTTTCAGATTTCACCTTTAGGTGCCTCCTTCAAGGTCAAACAATGGTTCACTGGCTTTGGTGAGTTGTCTTTTCTGTGGATACAAATTTGCATCGGTTCTCCGATGTGTAGGTCTAGTTTTTTATGAATTTTTAAAATAATTATTAATGCACTAAAATTCATGAAATCATGCACTAAATCACTTATAACTTGAAAAGTATTGCATTTAGAGCATTTTGTTGAAATATGTTATGCAGCTACTTTTTCCGTAGCTACAACATGGCGATTAACTTGCAGTCTATCCCAATAGCTAAGTGAGTAATAGCTATTTTTGACTTTTTAGTAACTTCCATAATGAGTAAAATCAGTTGTAACATGAAAACTATTGCATTTAGATAATTTCATATTATATGTTATTCAATTACTTTTGGGTCAGCTATAACATAGTGAAATTGCAGACCTGTTGCATAGCTGAGTAATAGCTACTTTGAGGTTATCACTGTTGAGTAAACCAGAACTTGAAATTATTGCAGTTAGAGTATTTTCTTTAAATATGTTACTCACCAACTTTTGGATCAGCTATAGCATAGTAAATTTGCAGATCTGTAGCTTATTTAATAGCTGAGCAATGGCTACTTTCAGGTTTTCACTGTTGAGTAAATCAATTGTAACTTGAAAGTTTGCCTTAGAAAACTTTTCTTTAAATATGTTATTCACCTACTTTTGGGTCAGCTATAGCATAGTAAAATTGGGGACCTATACCTCATTGCCTAGCTGAGCAAAAGTACTTTGAGATTCTTACTGTTGAGTAAATCAGTCGTAACTTGAAAACTACTGCATTTACAGTATTTTCTTTATATATGTTTTTCATTTACTTTTTACATCTTAACAGTTAACTTTGTATTTACTTCTGAATACCATTTGCAGGGCATAAATTTGAGTTGTTTTCTTCTTTCGCTTCTACCCTGAAACTGCTTGTGTATCTGTAGACCATATTTTGGATTGAAAAAATTACGGAATTTTAAAGGCTCCATTTTCAAATGTATGAGTCAAACCGGGGTTGTCATACAGCAAATTTAATGTTTTTTGCTTATAAATATGTCCTTTATTATTACTTGGAAATTGGATTAGATTCCTCCCCCTAGACAAACATGGGTCATAAAATTGGCAGAATATTTCAACAAACCTTTTAAACCCCAACATAAGTTCAAGCCAAAGGGTTTGAACTCTAAACTCCCAAAATTTTAAAGGGATTAAACCCCAGACTCATAACAATTAAAAGTTAAAGTGCTTGATCCCTAGACCCTCAACAAGTAGAGGTTACAACTTCCTGCACCTTATGGTTTCTGATATGTAGCCTGGACAAGATATTAAAGATTAAGGTCACTACAGCAAGGTCAAAGGTGAAATCAAAGTCACACCATGACAATACAAACCTATACCCCCAACCAATGTCGCGACAAGGTTTCAACTTCCTACATTTTAGAGTTCTTGAGATACAGCCCAGACAAACTTTTTCCTGCTGCCACCCTGACACAATACCCGCCCACCCATCTGGATGCCATGGGTGAAAACATTAATCCGACAGCCCATATGTGTTGTAGGGTAAAAAGTGGCAGATAAACCAAAAGTAGCACATATAACCAAACATTGTAACTATAACGGGTACAAAGAAAAGAAGTCATTTTCTCATTTCACATACTTTTAAACACAGAAAATAGCTCTTACTCATTTAGCTATTGACTTAGACCTCAAAAATATGTACCATCTTGTAGGTACAGATAAAGTAGCTGAAAAACATATTTTAATAAAATGCTGTAAATGCAGTCATTTTGGGGTTATAAGCAATTTACTTAACATAGGTACTAGCACTATTACTCACTTAGATATGGATCTAGATCTGCAGTAATAGGAAAACACTGAAGACTGGATGACCACCAAAGAAATGTGTATGCTATCCCATGGATACAATTAATATGAATGGGTTAGAACTCTACCCCCAAAAATTTTTACACAAAAAGTTCAAGAGCTTGAACCCTAGTTTCCTGATCTAGTTGGAGCAGAATGAAAAACAAGGCCACTGCCACAGTGGGTATCTCCCGCCTAAGGATCGGTAATAATGGATAACTAAAGGAGATTTAAGGCCTTTGGAGTAAGATAACCCCACTTGACATTGAAGAAGGCGCCAAAGGTAAAAGTCAGCAATTGGAAACGAGTCTCATGTCATGACTTTCTATAAGATGTTTTCACATTTGGAACCCCAAGTAGCCATGATAAGGGAGATACAAGGCTTTTTAATAGGATAATCCCATGTGACATTAAACATGTAATATAGCGGCCATTTTGTTTTTAGAACTAGGCCAAAATTAATATCAGGCTAGCTTTTCTAGCCATATATCTTTTGTGCACATTTGATGAAGCTAGCTGGAATATTTCAAGATTTAGAGCACCTTTAAGATTTTCAAACAATTAGCTATGGCGACCATTTTGTTTTCCAAAATGTGGTCAAAATTGTGCGCAAGCAGGTTTTCATAGCCATACACATTTCCTGCAAATTTGGTGAAGATATCTTTACAAATGAATCAGATATTAACTTTATGTAAAAACATGACAAACGGACGCACAGACGAAAGGCATATCACAATTTCCTGATTATAAAAAGCCATCATCTTGTAACAAATTTGAAATAACCGCTTTCTGATATTACCTTGACTCAAAGTCACCATTCAATGATGTTTTTTTTCATAGAGCCACTTGGTTTTTTCATAGTGCCACTTGGATAGGCCTTAAATTTCAGCACTCACCAGATCAAAATGAAATGAAACCTAAGCAAAGAATAAAATTCTTGGGAGATGTTGATGGTTATATTTGACAATTTTATCTACATTGTATAAATTCAGAGTTCCCCTATTCATGTACACCTAAATGGAGAAAGAAATAATGAGTACAATAAATCACTTGAGCATGCCTGTGTAGTAAAATTTACAATGCACACTGCAGGGGAAATTACTTGGCTATCTATATCAACAAACGCTGCCAGCCAGGTCATCTCAGATGTAAACACAAGTATGCTAATATGTAGGGGAATCCTCTGGGATGTGGGCACTAATTTAAATGTGGTAAAACTTATTACAGGGAAAAGCCCCCTGGCTGAGATGAGTCTTTGTATTTCTCTAGACAGAAGCTTTTTTTACCCATCAAGTGGGTTCATAATGATTTCGTGTATGTCAGATTTGCTGGAATGAGAAATACAAAGACTTGGAGCAAGTTTAATGTAGTCTGTATTAATATCATACTGCAACAAATTCATAGTTAAATACAACGTTGTAGTCAGGTATTATATATGTATGGAGACTTGTTCCAAAAGCCACAAAGATAAGGTGAACTTAAAATTGAAACATAAAGTTGAACTTACTTAACTTAGAAAAGGTTATATATATCTGCATATTTAACCAGGGGTCACCACAAAACACAAAGCTGCTTAAAAACAAGCCAATTAGAGAAAGTGGAGGAACCCAGAAATAATGTGACGTAAACCACCAAAGCTTGTCAGCTTGCACCTTTAGACCAATTAAGTTATCAGTTACAAACTTTCATAACCAAGCTTATAAGTTGCCTGAGGAGTCGGCCTTTGCACCGTTGACTGGGTGAACCAAAGGTAGATGAGGATTGATATCTTCTTAAGGTAGTCCACAAACCTTAGCCCTGGAGGGAAGGACTGGGCATCGTGCTGCCTAATACATCACGAAGGAAACTTTTTGGAATATTCTTTAAACATGATGCTTAAATATTTACTTGCAAATATATTACAGATACAATCCTCTGAAAACCATTTTGGTTCCAATTCAAAATTATTCCAAGAAATTTAGAATCTAAAGCCTATTTGCATAAGGTTAAAATAAGCTCATTAGAGCTTCTGCAATATATCTGGTGATCCATTTTATCATCGCTTTGGATCTTGTTCAAAGGTTTTGAATTTTAGTTGAACATAAGGAAATGGAGTAGAATTGGAGAAGCATTTTAATTGATATCTTTATTAAAATAAAGTAACCATATTTTTAGTTATGTAGAATTTGGCGTGAATCTTATACCTAAAATATTAATAATTATGGCTAGAAATATGAGAAACAGTTAACATGGTTATCAGTTACAGACTCCCAAGTCCAAAATCATTTTAAATCAGTTTAAAAAATAAATATGCAGGCATCTAGTCTCACTTTCCACGATCAGGTACCACCTTTGTGGAATTGTAAGAAATCAGAATGTGTCTGAAATTATATAACATTAGATCACAATGTTTCTGATCAGCTAGCCCTTGTCTTCCAACGCCACCTACATTCTTCAACTACTCCTTAACTTAGGGCTCTTCCTTTCCATCTGTAATTTAAAATTAATTAAATAAATTATAAACTTTACTGTAAAATATAATTACATTTAAATTTCATTTTACAAAACTTTTGTGTTTTAATTTAAATGTAATTTGAGGCCACGTTATCCCTGCAATTCAAACTAACTAAACCCCATTTAGGGTGACCTTACACTGGACAGCTAAGAGCAGAGGCCAACCTAAATATTTCGGGCTAATTTTCCCACCTTCTTGTTTTTCTAACTTGAGGTGACCTCAAATTATTTCTATATAATGAAATTATTGGTTTGCAACTGTATAAAAAAACCTAGAAAGTTCTATGTCTTGTAAATAAAATTTAAATTCGACCATTGGGCTTTTCATCATTTTTCATCTTTGACCTCCGGTAATGTGGGAATGCAATAGTCCATCTTGATCTCCAGTAGTCATTACACTACAGGTTCAACAACTACATTGCCTGCCGGCGTCTTCCCCAGCGTCACTACTTCTCATTACTTCCTGCTCATTCTGTAATTATTGTTTAAAAGAGTAAGGTTTCATTTGACCCCAAATCTTAAATATTGTGGCTAGTATGGTATACTTTATTTCTGGTGATAATTATAAGATATATAACATAATTCCAAAATTTTGTGTCTGATATCATTGACCAGAGTCTTCAGAATATTACTCTCATGTGCAGTGGGCATGGTGTAGGCTTCCGTTTGTTTGTACTGCATGGTGCCTGTATAATACTTCATACAGGAATACCAGTGAAATAACAATAATTGATTTTATTAGCTTGAAATGATACAGGTTACCATTGTACATGAGTGCTTTGCTATAATTCTGTGCATTAACACAGTTGTTATATACTCAGACATGATCTGGTTACACATGTTTGCATTGTATCACTTGACAGGGTAAATTTACTGATAAGTAAAGTCAAGTAATTTTAAACCTTTATGGCTTATTATGCAATTGTATATATCTTGTTTTGTATTGTAACTAGTCTTCATACATAATTATGTGGCTGAATTGTATCACCATGGTCTTTGCAAATTTAATATTCTTACCATTTTAGTAATCATCATGTTTCATTGTGTAACTGTGCATATCTTTCTATTATATAAGATTTTTTACATATCTTACATAACAGTGATCTTACATACAGTTCTCACAAGGTCTCGTTACACATATGTGCATTTAAATTATAACTTTAACTATTTCAGTAAGTATTACGTTTATCTCGTAACTATGTATATATATTGCGCTTGGATTATATGATAATTTATTTGTACACATGTCAAGTGTCATGTCAAAATTTAAGTCACTTTGTCATAGTCGGTGTGACAGGAAATCAATGGGTTGAGTTACCAGCTTGACTTCCTGCATATATTTTCCTCTATTTAAGAGTCTCGCACTCCTCATTTCCTTTAAAATATGTTTTAACTTTTACCAAACTTTTATCTCAAAATATTTAATTGGGAGTGCATTCTTTTCATAATGTGCTCGGGTACTTTCCATATATTAATTGAATGGCAGTAACACTTAATTTTATTGTAAAGGTAACATCTAACTGTACTATCCTTTCTAATTAATTTTGGTTGTACCGGTTCTACAGTAACTTCATGGTAATCATCTGTGATGTATAATATCCAACTGTTAGCATCATTAGGTGTTCATGTTATGTGACCTCATCTAAATGAGGGCATTATGTACCAGTGTAAGGTCTGAACATATTCCCCTTTTCCTTTTATACACGGGTAGATTCTGAGGGACCTCCCAGAAGCTACCTCCCAGAATCTACCCCGCCCTCCCAGATTACACCCCCGGGTAGATTGTGGCGGTCCCTCCAGCATCTACCCCCTTTACTTAGTTAATACAGGAAATTGATAACTTATGTGACTAGGTATTTAAGTTTTTAAATCTGTCATTGAGAAATGAAATCATGTAATATTTACATGATGTGCAAAACTGTATGTGCAAATAATTGTATTGCAATATATGCATTGTAATACTTGAGCAAAGTTCTTAAGTGAAAGTCGTTAATAGTGAAGTGCTTGGGTGTTAGCATTGGTAATTCAGATTTTTCAACAGAGACCCTGTTAGGCTATTAAATTGATATAACCTATTTTATGTACACTGAGGCCCAGCTAATCCCAAATTACGAAGGAATAACAGGACTTTTGTTGTACCAGTTTCAACTAACCCCAATTTATGAAATCAAAAGAATAGCTAGCCTTTTTGATATACACTTGGATCCAGCTTCAACCAATCACAATTAATCCAATCATAAGAATAACTAGACTTTTGTATGTAAAATGATGCACTTCATCCAAAAGTCGTCTTCATTGGTCAATTCAAAGGAATCACTAGAATAGTTGATTGCTCTCACTAAAAGATCAGTGGTGTGAATCAGTGGCATAACTACTGTTAAAGAGTAAAAAAACTGTAATTTGCTTAGAAATATATGCATGCACTGAAAATGGATGACAATTGTGTTTTGAAATATTTCAGCTCTACAAAGAGTGTCATAAGATAAATAGATACGCAAATATTTATTAAACTGACAGTGTTATAAAATATTACACAAATATATTACACACAATGTAACACACAACGTAAAAAGGTTTATAAGTCAGTTTAAAATATAATTTGTATAAAAATTGAATAATTTGTTGTGTGCAAACATATTAATAAAACAATGTCACCATATACAGTGCACAAAGCTGTCTCAATGTTAATTTTGGGGTTAAAATAGCCTTAACAGACCTTTTATTGACATTTTGTAACTCTATATTACTAATTACAGGCGGTCTAGATGCTGGGAGGAGGTGGTAGATTCTGGTGGGGTCCATAATCTCTCAGGGGTAGATTATGGGGCCTCCCAGAATCTACCTGGGTTTAGAATGGAAGGGGTATAAACTGGGGGCTTACACCGGCCTTCAGGTCTGAAATGTTTTAGTTAATCTGTTCATTGTATCTCACAACACCTCTTTATAAACTTAACTATCTTATTGCGTGGGTGCATTACAATGGACTTATTTGTACAGGAACTGTAATGTTAAATTATAATGCTCCTCTTTCTTAGATTATAACAGTAAGACTTTTCTATTGTGTAAAGCCATGGGACCTTTCTGTTCATCTTTAAATTAAAATGTAATAAATATATACTTTACTGTTGAATATAAATATAATTAAGTATCAGTTTTCAAAATTTGTTCTATTTTTAACTTAAATCTAATTTGAAGCCATTTTAACCTTGTAATTCAAACTAACTAAAACTCATTTTGGGTGACCTTATGCTTGACAGCTAGGAGCTCAGGCTACCCTAAATTTTCCTTATCGATTTTCCCCCTTCTTGTTTTCTAATTTAAGTAGGTGATCTCGAATTATTTGTAACATATTAAATATTATTTGAGATTGTATATAAAACCTATATAGTTCTATGCCTTTAATTTAAAGTCCCCATTCGGGGTTTCTTTACTTATACATCTTTGATCTGGGGCAATGTATATATGCTATAAAAATCAAAAATTGATTGCAAAGAAATAAACTTGCAAATTATTGCTATTATTGCTATTAAACTCTATAGCTGTTATTGCTGTTATACTTCATACTCAGAAATCAGAAAATGTTACAGGAATAAACGTCAAAAGCGCTGTGACAAAATTATGTCAATTAGCAGATGACATGACTCTTTTCTTGACAGATTCAGTTAGGAATATAGTTACTTTTTGAGAAGAAGTAAAAAAACTGTGGTCTTTCTTATTAATCCAAAACATGTACACTTAAATGATAAAAGTCTTACACACTAAATACACAGACAAACGTTTTAAAAGCCTAGGTATATGGTTTTCCCCTGATCTATTAGAAAGTGCTCTTTTAAATACTACAACCAAAAATGATATTATTAAAAAATATCATAAAGTCATGGCAGCCTCGATGGTTGTCACTCAAAGGTAAAATCACTGTAATTAAATCCCTGATGATACCCCATCTGTTACAACTTTCTTCAGTAATCACCATAAATAAAAAGTTTATCTCTGAATTAGAAGCTTTTTTATCAATTTTGTGTGGAGCAACCAAATGCATCTGATCTCCAAAGAAACCTTGATTCTTTCATCTGAGCTTGGTGATCTGAAAATGCCATCAGTAACATACACCATTGAAACTGCCAAAATCATGTGGATCACATGATTTGGCAGCACAATACCATCTGAGTGGAAAAAAATGTCAGCTTATTGTTTATAAGTGTCCGTCATAATATGCAAACATCTTCTATACAAATCTATGCTTAACTTGGTTTGAATTTTAGAGGATCAATTCACAAACATTAATGATTTTATGGTTGAAACTTTAACAACCCAGCTATTGTTATTGGCAATAGTACGATAGCACCCGAATCTCTGGACTGGCAATCTTTGGGTTTTGAGTTAGTTTCTGATATTTTAAATGAAGTGGACATAACCTTCAAATCTAAGCTATAGCTAGAGACTCAACATAGCATAAAATGTCAGATATGAAGTATAACCAGCTTGTAAGTATAATATCTTCAAGGCTAAGGAACCATCAAAAATTACTTTAAATAATGAAATGGCATACAATAAGAATTTACCGAAGGACGCATAGCTAACTTTAGCAAATATCAAGTGCACAAGTGTAAAAATATTATATCTAGAGTACTTTTGAAGTGCCTGTGAGTCAAAGAAAATGGGTGGAATTCTGTCCTTTTCTTGAATGTGTTGACTGGAAAAATATCTACTTTTTGACATCCAAAACAGTTATTGATACATATCCTATCACTCTGCAATTTAAAAGATTACATAGAGTTTATGCATGTAATTATAAATCATTCCAATGGAAAATTAAAGACTGTTTTTGAGTGTTTTTTGTGTCACTAAATAGATAATCTCAAGCACTATTTCTTTTGTTGTCATGACACTAAATATATCTGGAATCAGGTTATGGTTATGTAACCTATCTTCTATGTCGGTTAATTTAATAGCTTTGAAAGGCATTACTAGGGGTTGTTAATTTTGATACACACTATTATCATGCTGTTAATAATGTCATCTTTATTGGCAAATATTTCATAAGTAAGTCCAAAAAGAAACAAAAAGTCTTGTTTTTTTATAATTTTAATACATTCTGAGGTGCAGACTTAATTAACACATATGGAAAAGTGTATCTACAACAAGATAGGTTAGAATTATTTGAGAAAAAAAATTAGTTTTTGTTAGACAATTTTATAATTTTTTCTTTATATGTGTCTTTATATGGTGTCTAGTTTGTCTTGGAAAAGTGTTCTAGTGTCCAATCATGTCAGAAATAATTGTACACTGTACTTAAAATGCTAGTAAAGTGAACACTTTTGCTGTTAAAGTAACTGTACATGTTTGCCTTCTGGAGTAGTTGTAAAGTCTATGTAAGCTGCTGGTGACATTGATCCAAAGTAACATGAATTTGTTTATGTTGAGCGTTTTTTTATGATAACAATAATGTATGCTATTTCAAAAATAAATTTTAAAAAGTAGTTAAACTTGCAAATATTATTTTTATTTTCTTTGGTATGTGAACAATTATTAATGGCATTACTTTAAATATTCAATATAAAGTAGGTATTAGAAATGTAGCTTTTGTTTAATTACAAGCCTGTCTCCGGAGATGGGTACTAAATAGCTTGGGTCAAATTCAAAGTTGGGGTTTAGGTCCCGTTCAACAACTAGGGTCATATTGGTAGAGGTCCTCAGCATTGTCACTTGTGGGAGTCGAATCCACACAAAGGTGACCACCTGTGCTTAGATGCAAAACTTGCTAATCACTAGGCTACCCTGGACCTCACTAGACAGTTTGACGGCAGTTTTGATGTATGGAAGATTGACCAATACATAATGAAGTTATTATTATAATTTGCAGGATCACTTTGTGAAGAAGCTATTTACTCAAACTCCGAATTTTCAAAGCTCTGTAGCTGTGTAAATTGAAAACACATAATTAGATGAACTATGGTCAGCAGTACACACTAAACCTTTTTGTAGGTGTCAATATTGCTGAGCAGTGTATGGAATTTATTGCATCAGTTAGGGCACAGTGTTGCGTTATTCAAGTTAATAATGTACTCTATTAATGTAAATAACATGGCCATTTTTTTATATAATCAACACATACATTACATAAGGTCATATTAATTGCTTTTAAACATTTTTTGAGTTTAGTGTCAGTGAGGATTTGCCAACACAAAGTACTGTAAACCTGAAACACTGAGGTTGTTGCTGACAAATCAAATGGTTTTTAAGTTTGGAAGATAAATGAATTGCACACTATCTCTATTTTGCACTGAGCATTTTATCATGATTTTACCAATTTGTGAGAAAAGAACAGATCTTGACCAGTTAAGTGACGTGGAAGGTCAAAGGAGGTCAGTGATGGGGAACCAGGTTGGATAGCCTGAAGAACCCCCAAAACCCAGTTAAAAGACAGCTCTAAGGACTTGAGCACATTTGAACCCATCACAAGCCAGGGAGATCTGTTCAAGCATGGATAAATCGATAATGTTGTGAGAAACGAGTGTCAAAGATCTGTTAATTCTGACTGATTTTTGGACCAATTTAATTTTTAGGTGATCCAATAAGTCATAAGGAGGATCATACAACACCAAAGAGGTCTTTATGGCCGACAAGTAATTCGCAAGCATACTGTAAGTACAATAATTACTAACAAGACATTCAAGACATGACAATACATCTTTCACATTGACACTTTCACGGGTTAATTCCATGAAAATACAAAAGGCCAGGAACATTTTCAACATTCTTGTGTAGGCCTGCCTGGTCTTTGGTCTGTAAGCAGCCCGTGTTCTGGAGGCTGCCTTGTGTGATAGATTTTGCAAAGCTACATCTTCCTACAGTAAAGTATAGTATACTGTTATTATTTGCTATATACATTTTAAGGCCCCTGCAAGGGGATATTATATTTAAAAACTGCTACAAAGTTGATAGGCCTTACGGCCCCTGTCAAGACTGACAATACACCAATACATTATAACTCTGGATCTATTTCCAATAACCTTCTATCAACTGGGATCCACACTTGATCCTGTATATACAACTGTAATTCATTCACATCACTACAACTACCTGTCCAACGGGACCACAAGTTAGTCCCCCTGTTGTCCAGTCCTCTAATATGGAGATAATGGATATCAATGTCAGCTAGTGCACATACATACCAAATGTTCCGGGCACCAGCCACCAGAAAGGGTCTTTGGTCCTACCAGACCTCAGCACTGAGACTACTGCCTCATTGTCGCATCTAATATTTTCCTACTAGCCCACTGGGCCTGGAATAACCTAACTGCCAGCAATATGTTCACCATCTCTAGCTGCACTATGGACCAATTCATGAAATCTTGGGGTATGGGAAGGTGGTATACAAAATTGCACCAGCGCTGCAAGGCTTGTTAAACAGGAATCAAGTTCCAGTGTGTAATCAGTGGGTCTATGGTCATACAAAGAGGCCCCATTGTAAAACTAGTATGGCCTGATCTAAGCAGAGCCAACATTCTGTTCATAAATGCCCTGACTGGCTTCACACATTTGTGAACATATAGGAGTAGGCCTAAGAGTGATTGAAGTTGGCGTTTCATACTTGTTTCTCTTGTCAACCACTGAGGTACAGTACCATTTATTTGAAGCAATTTTTCTGGATGAATGGACACAGTCCTCTGTGTTAATAAGGGCACCTAGGCACACAACCTTTGTACTGGGAGCTACTAGTTTGCTATTACTGATGGTTAGATCATTAATGAGTTTCAATACTGATGCAAATGACAGTGTAGACATCTGTATAGTTGATGACGCAAAAACCCCTCTGATGCATGACATAACACACGGCGTCACTGAGGTGTTAAAAAATTTGACTGCTATGAAGTCTCCCGAGCGTTATCCAACCTGATTACCCATTCCCTGACCTCCTTTGACCTTTCACATCACTTAACTCGTCAATATCTGTTCTTTTCTCACAAATTGGTAAAAATCATGATAAAACAAGTGTCCACATAGGCGTCACGCCACTAGAGCCCTTTGTTGATCATAATCCCCTGGATCAATCCACACATGGCGGAAAGCCCTGTTCACATCAATTTTGTAAAGGAAAACCCTCTGCCCAAATGCTTCAGCTCAGAAGTAATGACGTCCACAGTAGGGAAGGACAAAGCAAAAGGACTACCCAAGTCATTATCTTTGTTTATGCCTGAATCTACTGAATCTCCCAGGGGCCAGCTTAGGTCTATGATGGCCCTGCCTCTATCTGAATTTGGCTTGTTTCTAGTCATGAAGGGAGAAGTGTGTGCATTTTTAATTTTTTTATCAAATGGACCCAATATGGCACCATAATCACTCTCTTCCTGTATGCAAGCATCAGCATCATTTGGAAACTGTGGAAACATCCAGCAGAAACCCGAATCTAAGCAGCTTTAACAGCTGCTGATCCCAATAGTCTTTCAGCAGTTCTTGCCAAACCTCTACCTTAAACTGTGACGTCACAGGTATGCAAACCTGCATTTTGCAGGCTTTTTGTATTTTAAACTATATCATGAATTTTATTAAAGGAACTTGTATTAGCAGCACTAGTTTCAAAACTGTTTGCAAGTAATTGTTCACCCAATGGTATAAAACCAAAATTAAAATGTGACTGTTCACGCCATTTTTGAAAAATCAGACACTCAAAACCCTCAAAGGGTGGGTATATGATCATCAAATTGATTGAAATGCAGGATACTATTCACATAGTTTTCCGCCACTCCTGCATTATTTTTCTTATGAATTGGGATCAGTTGGTCCATGGTTTCTCTACAATTCATAAATGTGCGTTCAGACTAGAGTGACTGACCAAATCCGAACCCAGATCAGCTATAGGTATTACAGCACTGTCAGCATGGTGAGCTTGAGGGGTCAAACCAGGACCAGAGAGGGGTTGTAATTTACTATTTTGTAGCACCATTTGGTCCAAACCACGGCCTTGCACAGGACTGTCACTCACCTTAACATGAGCTTGCTAAACCTTTGTGGATTTACTCTCTCTCACGTTATAAAAGTCACTCAGACTGTCCTCAGCATGACACTGCTGCACCTCTGCAGATATGTCATCTCTCACATTATAGGTCTTATTCGAACTCAACTCAGTATTGCCTTGCTCTACCCCTGTAAATTTATCACCTCTCACATTATAAGTTTTACTTGAGCTCACCTCAACACTGCCTTGCTCCACCCCTTTATATTCACCATCTCTCACGTTATAAATTCGACGCCATGGAATGGGCAACAGGAAGGCTCGAACTGTGCTGAACACTAGTTTGTTAACCTCTGACACCCTGTTCATTGCTGAAATGCTGCTTCTCAGATACGCGAGTACTGACACCTTTGCCAAAAACAAATGTTCTGACAACTTTTCTTTAACAAATGTCATTATTTTTACATTTCCTGGCCAAAGCGCCCTCAATAACTCTTGGTTTGGCACTGCAATTACAGAAAAATGTGGTTGTAAACGAAGCAACATTACATTTTTGACACCAGCAGTTACAGTTATCCAATCTGGCAATCTCACTACGTGCTGCACTACTTTGGTGTACTGTACAAATATTATCACTCTCTTGGGTTATATTGCCAAAACGGTTGGCGGAGCTGTCCCTTCACAGTGATGGGCAGCTGCTTGGTCATTTTAATTTTTTTTTAAATGCAGTATTTTTCTGCATGTCCCAGTTGCAAAGAGGCAAAGGGATAAGTTGAAAGCATGTTTTCCAATTGATATCCTGGGCAACTCACTCTGCCCTGCAGATTCAGTAAAAAATCTGGGTGTGTGGCTTGATTCAGATTTCTCTTTGTCCAAGCATGTTCAGAATGTCTGCAAAAGTTGTTTTGTTAAACTCCGTGACTTCAGACATGTCAGGCGGTTTCTTACTCATGATGTTTCTGTGCTTGTAGCCAACGCTCTTGTTAGTAGTCGGTTGGATTACTGCAACTCACTTTTCAGGAGCCTGTCCAAGTTCAATCTACGCAAATTACAGTGCATCCAAAATAGTGCAGCTAGAATTGTATCAAACACCAGTCGATACACCAGCATAACTCCTGTGCTAAAGAAACTGCATTGGCTTCCTGTTGAACAGCGCATTGTGTTCAAGACAGTCACACTTGTTTATAAGTATCTTCACACAGGTTTTCCCAGGTATTTTTCACCACATCTTTCTTCCTACAGCAGTTCTTATAGTACCAGGCGCAGTGAAAGTGGTGGTAATTTCCTAGTTATTCCAAAGTTCTGCCCCTCTGTTCATAAATCTGTCAAACAGTTTGGTAATAGTTTTGCGTTTGATGCTCCTACTGTGTGGAATACTCTCCCTGATGTGATTCGTGCCTCTCCATCCCTGGCCTCCTTCAGAAAACAGCTTAAAACCTACCTGTACACCAAAGCATATCCACCCTAGCCTGAATCATCCTCCTGGCGTTCTCCGTGGTGTTCGACCCCTGTTATGTCCCTGGACACAGAATTTTGTTGACTGCTTTTTGTTTTGTTGCGCCTTAGAGTCCTCTTGTTTGGGGAGATTAAGCGCTATAAAAGTCCAATTAGAATTAGAATTAGTTGCTTACTCCCATCAAACAGTACGCACAAATGTGTTTTTGTGTTCTACCATTGAACTCATGATCACGAGTATGAGTACAAGTACCTGACTGGAACTTTTTGTAGAACCATGGTTTTTTACCCGGATCTGATGGCCTAGCCCAAGTTCCCCAGTCTGGAGTATTCTTCTGAGCATGGGCCCTGCGGATCCTATCGATTTGATTGGTGTCCTCCCACTGCAGAGACCCACGCTCCATCTTGCAGATTAAGACAGCATGTGCTACCTTGGCTCCCTGCCACGTGAAGTCTGTGGCGTCCCCCATCAGATCACTAAGGTAAGAAACCTCTTTGACTTGATTTTTCTTCTAAAATATTTTTGCAAAATCCTTCCACTTGGTGAGAGATGGTTGGTCATACGTGACCCTTTGCCTATTTAAGCCCTGAAAATTGCCTCATGTCGCCAACAAACTTTGTTTTTAACTGACACATCCACATCCCCCCCCCCCTTTCTTTGACTTATATTTTCCCAAACTTTAAGTACCTATGAATTACAGTTAAGCTCTCTAATATGCTTGTCTACGTTTTCCTGCATTGATTGAGATCTAAGCACTGACGAAGAAGGGCTGTCAATCTCATCTGAAGACAATTCGCTTAGACCAAATTTAAAGTCCACAGTGCATGAAAAAAAGTTTCTTTAAAATTTTGTATGTGTATGTCAGTGAGTAAGACAATCCCAGCAATGAATACTAGACATCAATCAGAGCATCCCCCACTGAGATACAGCTCTCAAAGTGCCATATAGAATAACCTCCCTGCAAACATGTGTGGATGAGTTGTGACGAAACACAAGGAACACAAACGTAGATTTGCTTTGGTTTTTGTTATAAATGTATTGGGAAAAATTGGATGTTACTGAATATGTAGCTGATTTAATTACATTTGGAAGTGACTTTTTTTTAATTTTTAACTTTAACTGAATAGGGATCATTTTGCTTGAAAATTTTTTATAATTTAACATGATAATTAACATTTATTTAATATGAAAGCTCTCAATCAAACTCCATCTAAAACTGTCAATGATAGAGACAGTGTGTGAGAGTGAGGATTCTGTTGAGATAACCTTTTAAATATTAACCACAAATAATGCAATTCTAAGAGCAGGTTGGGTTACAGTCATATATTTATTAATGTTTATCAATCATTGTTAGTAAAGTGTTACTTTTTTTTTCTTTTGGCTTGGGTTGTAACAGTTTCAATGACATTTTTGAGTATAGTCTCTAACTTATTTATTTCTTGCATACAATGCCCCCAAAGTACATTAAAATGTTTTATAATCAACAAAGTACACTACTCTTCTCTATGAAAAAACAATTTTATACTTTAAAAGTATTAACTTTCAGGTGCAAATTTAAATGAACATTGCAATCTGACCCCTACAGGTATTAAAAGTAGATATCATGAAAGACACACTGTTGTCTATAAAATGTCAGAATGTGGTTCAGATCTCCAGTGTATTAAATTCTACATCCTGCTACTGAACCAGTGTGCTTAGTTCAGACCCCCAGTGTATTAAACTCTACATCCTGGTGCTAAACCAGTGTGCTTAAACATTTGGTCATTTCAGCCTGCTTACTTTCAATATGGGCAGCAGTGTAGCCTAACATAAAAGAGCCTAATATACTGAGTCTTTTACAGTGTGTTTTGACCAGCTGGTTTTATAAATTGTCACTGTCAGTTCTCAATGGTCAACTAGATCTAGTAATGAATATTGATCTGTTCATAAGAACTAATACTATGTAATGTAATGTCATATTCACTATTGAACCTTGGGGCTAACTCTTTTTGTTCTGATAATACAGAGTTGGATAATCAAGGGTGCCTTAAAATTTTATCACATTTTGAGAAAATGTGGACAAGAACTGGGTGAAAATTAAACTTGCTTATCAGTTTATTTAAAAACTGACACACCATCAGAAGCGGCATTGTTACACTAAAAGCTACACACTAATTCACTATTTTGAGTAAAAGTTACAGTCAAATTGTAGTGTTAATTATTATAAAACACCATTATATGTGTGTGACCACACAATATTTCAAGTTCATTTGATAGAAGAATCATTGCACGAAGTGTAGGACAAATTCAACGATGGTAAGTTCTATGTAAGATTGGTTAGCAACTACAATTGGACAGAAAATGAAAAATATACTCTGCATCACTAAAAGCCTATATATCTACATAATTATTAGTTTGGAGCAATTAGTATTAGTATTTACCTGATAATATTTAAAATAGAAACAAGCTGAGGAACATTTCAAAGTTGAATTAGACAAGTACATGGTTTTTGTTACACTCTAACGCCAAATAAATGTAAACATCTACTGTGAGGCTAACATGTCTTCGTTTGGCACTTGGACATTTTAAAATCATTCTCTCCCTTCTGTGGCCTGTATCAATGAATTAGGAGACAACTGGCTTGCAGGTCTCTGCACAATGCTATCCACGTGTTGTCCTGAACTGAATGTGACCCAACAACCACAACACTGCTGTATTAAAGCTCTGAAACAAAATATAATTAAATTACCCATAAAATACTGTGAAAGTAATATTATACAACTCTGCACAAACACGAATAAGGGGAGGTTACTGTTACTTTAGTCTCACACAACTGATGTTCTGATGTCTTATTTATGTACATTCTTCACACATCACTTATATGTAATTGAGCTGTCAAAATATACCACATTGATTCCAAATGAACTATAATATGTCTTTAGCAATAAAGCTTATTTGAATTTTCTTGGTACTATCCAAAATAGCTTTTATAACCTTACTTTCTAGGTGATTATGTTTTGGGTGCATTTGTTTGTTTGTCTTGCTGTGTTTGTTATCTCAAAACAAATGAAGGCATCTTTGTGAGATTTTGGATACAGCCTGTCTAACAAGACATCCCAAATTTATTATACAGGGAATAAATATAGTACCTGTTAAATAATGAAGTAAAACAATTCATAGTAACTGTACACAAATAAATAACTGCAAGCAAATACATTTACATAGTGAAATATAATACAACAAAAGAAAACTTGTTTTACATGCAATGTGCTTGTTTTAGTCGCCAAGACACTCTGTTCAGGTGGTATTTCTGACAGTTGTACAAAGACAGAAAAGATAAATAGAGGTTGAATGCTATACATCCTCTTAAATTAAACCTCATAATTTTATCTCCAGTTTTGGAATTAAGATAATCAGAATGCAGGGCATGGCCCAGTGAGGGGCCTGCCATATCAGTTGCTGGCGACCTTAAACTAGTTGTGGCTAACCTTATAACCTCCCTCTCAAATATTGTCCCTGACAAGCCAATCAGAAGTCAGGGCGTCCTACATCCCCACTAGCATAGAAAAGGGGTCACATTCAAACTGGAAGCCATTGTGGTTACATGCAAATTGTCACACACAACCCTCCTCTTACAGCAAAAGGTACACAGCAGGCTAGTAAATTTAACCTTCTCTGAAATATAGGCAGGCCCTGGCAGATCCAGGTGACCCCCTATCCACTTTGACCCTAGCTTTCGTTTTCATGGTTGAGCTGGACCCCCAGGGGGAGGTCTCTTTGGATTGATGTGGCTCCACCAAGATTTGGGTTATTTTTGTTATTATATTGTACTGCAGCATCAGGCAAGACCTGGCTGACCCAGGAAACCCCCTGTCAATTTGAGTTCTAGGGTTATCTAGCTTTCGAGCTGGACCCCTCCAGGAATAACCCACCTGGGGGAGGTCTCTTCAGATTGATGTGGCTCCATCTTAATTGCGTCATATCTTGACATCTAAGGTTTCCTAGCTTTTGTTTTCGAGTTTGAGCTTGACCCCTCCAGGACTTGACCGACCTGGGGGAGGTCTCTTCAGATTGATGTGGCTCTTCCAGATATCAGGGTTTTATAATTGAACATTGGCTGGATCTTTTCAGAATTACCATAGGGTAGGAACAGGCTGATAGCTTAATTAGGATGGTTGTTTACCACAAGACTGGACCCAGCAGACCTGGGCTCCCCCATCGAATTGAGACTGACAGACCGGACTGGACTGTTCTAACCATATCAAGACAAATTGTATACTGATTACTATGATAGTTTGATTATTATACCAAATATGTGCTTATTTATATTCAACTATTTTTTACCGATTAGGTATTTTATGTTCTTTACTATGGTATGCTTGTGTAACCAACGGTACTCTAGTTATTTGTGCCCTACCAGGGCTTTTAAAATCTTACTGAGTAACACTTTAAAGCTTTAATTCATTTTACTAACATGTAAATAAAAATTTTCCCAACCAGCATCTATAATTCACCTTCATATGACCTCTGACCTCTGACTTGCAAGACTTGCAAACTCTGGAGTTGAACCTATGACCCTTGAGATCTCACTTGAACACATTGACAACAGGCAAATGCCTAAAATGATATATGACCACAGTAAAAAACAGAAAATATGTAGAAAATATGTTGTAAAGGGGAGCTGGACGAATCGGCCCTTTGCCAAATCGGCCCTCGGCAAATCGGCCCTCTAAAAAAGTCGGCCCTCGGCAAATCGGCCTCCTAAAAAAGTCGGCCCTCGGCAAACCGGCCCCCAAGTGTTAAGGAAACAATATTAGACATTAAAAGGTGATTGTTCCCCTTGATGTCCATGCTGAGGATTATGTCATCTTCCCCCTTATGTGATCTTTGTTATTTGTTTAGTATAGGGATTAATAGGTTAAGTGTTAAAGAAACACTATAAGACATTAAAAGGTGATTGTTCCCCTTGATGTCCATACAGAGGATTATATTATGCCCCCCCCCTCCCTTGTGTGCATCAAAGACAACAATAGGCATTATAATTCATATCTCCACAACTTAATACAAGCAATTAATATTACTACTATTATTATCATTAATTTTACAATTTATCTCACAGGTAACCCCAATGTATATGGGTTGTTGTGAAAAAACATAAATCATATGTATACTTATCTATCTATATCTAGGGGGCCGATTTGACCATAAAATATTTTATAAGGGGCCGATTTGACCAGGTAATTTTATTTTGGGGGCCGATTTGACGGGGGCTGATTTGGCAAAGGGCCGATTTGTCTATGATTCTTGTAAACATAGAGTGGCGTAACAGAAAAGTTTACTTACTTAACGGGGAAAGCAATAGAAAAGCTAGAAAAAGTGGCGTAATCTTATACAGTTAAAGGCAGCAAAAAATAGGTGACACTGATACAGCACACATGTTAGGTGGAAACTTTCAACAGTTTAAAATTTATGTGTGGGTGGCCACTGGAAGAGTATACAGTTTACAAACAGAAGTCTGGCAGTAACCGAGGAATTATATATAACACCTGTAAGCATAGTCAATACTGCCTACAGTGTGATTGTTGCACACAAGTGTTCTGTTGCAGAGGAATTTAATGTATAATGACAGATTGTTCAATGCCTTCGTGTTATTTAATCGTGACATCAAGTGTTGTACAGTATGCTGATTATACACTATTTAGTGTCATACATGTAGCATATTACATTTTCTATACTTAGTGTTTCTGAAGGGCATAAAAATGCATTCATTATTATATAAAAAGGGCAAACATATTTCGATCATGTTTTTGAATTTTTAAATTTTACCTGTTGTTCATAAATTACCTCAATTTTTTGGTGATTGAAAAACTCAGACAAAATATGAAATATAAGTTGGATCTGTACTTATGTCTCATGAATAACATTAACGTTTTTCTTTTATCTGGCCTAGTATTTCATAAAACAGTTGTGTGTGAGCCATATTTGTGGATATAAACAAAGCTAAAGAATCTGATTGAGAAAATATTTATATACATAAATATATATATTTACAAACCAGAAACATTGACTAAAGCATCATGAATGGAAACAATGAAAAAGATTGTGACAATGAAAATCAAACTTTGCTTCCGAAAAAGAAATTCAAAGTCATTGGTTATCTATTTTCCTTAATGACTGCATTGTGTTACTTTGTATTACTAACATCATCTCAGGTTTCATCCCTGAAAATAAATATTTTTGAGCTGTTTGCGTGCAGATATTTTATTTCAGTCATATTTGTTTTTCTAGTGTCCTGTTATAAGAAAGAACCTTTGAAGGTTAATAAACTACACATCAAATATATAGTTGGAATGATAATTATTGATGCCATACAGTCTCCTTGTATTTTGTCTGCAGCCACATTCATGCCAACTGGAAATGTGGATGCTTTTCACAATGCTCTTTTCATTCTGTTTGCAAGTGTTTATGACACCATTCGGAAACAAATTTCAAGAATAAGAATGTTCTGTGCATTAATTACTGTTGTGGGAATAATCTTGCTGTTACAGCCTTGGCATGCAGAAAATATTCAACGTGTTGGCATTCCTTGCAATCATTTAGATGGGACCAAATTTTATGATTTCATCAACCAAACCAAAGTTGCTTTCTTCAACAATCTAACAGCTGTCAACAAGCAACAACATCAGACCTGGTTTTTCAGGCATCAGACACTCATCGGGTATTTACTGACAACACTTGCTGCTCTGGGTCTAACATGCAGGAGTAACATTGCAAAATTTGTGTTAAAGGAATATAGTACACCTGCAATACTAGTCTGGGTATATTTAGCAGGGTTTTTTGTCTCTGTTTTAATCAGTGTCATCTGGAAGCTCATCAAACATGAGCCCGTTATTGACCCCAACATGGGAAGCTATTGTATTCTCTTCACATGTATGTGCATTGTATTTTCTGCAATAGTTAATTGTGTATCATATTATTCTGTGCGATATATACATGTATCCAGCGTGGCTTTGACTTTTGTCTGTACAACAGTTCTTCTTTATATAAGCCAAATAACGTTTTTGAAGAGCTTTCATCCAGGAAATGCAAATATAGTCGAAGTTTCTGGTATTGTTATATGTATTTTGGGAATGGTACTGCTTACAGCTATTGAGGCAGTGCAAAAATTGTCTCCAATGCCTCCAAAGGAATAAAACTGTAATTGTTGTATTTTACTTGTTTTTATTTGACATGTAAATCCTTGTTAGAACCATAAACTTGTATTTATTTTGTTTCTCGTTTACATTTGTACAAGTTTTTTTATCTGAAGCAGAGTACTAATGTGTCAGAAACAACTTAAAATATGGAATACTAATCAAATATATGATGAAGTTATGGCCACCAACAACATCACCAAGTTTAGATGTCAACAGTATGATCCTTTATGATGGTAATAAAAAGGTAAGATTGCCCTTTTGTCTTTAGTTCTATACGGGTATTATTTTAGGGTCTGAAATTCAAATAAATTTCCATCCTTACTGAGTCATCTATTAATGATGGTGCTTAACGCAGATGTGACCACTTTGGCCACACTCTGGGATCTTTCTGTAGCAAACTCCTTTTAGATTATAAAGTCAGATTGAGAAAAGTGTGATTTTCCACTTGAAGATATTGTGAGCATATTGTATGTCTGTATGAAGGCTGGCCAAAAGTCTATTAATATTAATGTTGATACTTGAGGGCTAAGTCAGTCCACTAGGGAAGTATGGTTTCTGTTCCGCAAGTTCCTTGGTGACGAAATAAAGAAACAGCTTGTGAGTGGCAAAACAAGTTCGCTTGTGTTGTGACCTATGTGACAGTTGTTTAAACACTTGTGGGTGCAGGGATCACTTGGTGGACTGCATCTAGGTCTCCATTAAAGAGAGAGTCTACAGTCTCCTGGAGGCAGCCTTGGATTTAGGCCCTTAAAGAGATTTGTTGGTGATGGCACCTGCTCATTTTTCTCTATGGTAGGCCAAACACTTGGACTTAGTGATTACCTACTCAATTATGTAAGCAAAAACTGTGGTATCGGCTGTGGCTATTATAACCAGCTGCTGGCACTGGCTTTTCAAATGAGTTTCAAAGGTAGAGTTTTGCTTGTATTGTCTTGATTTGAATGAGTGTCATAGCCTTCTGTTGAGACATTTAGAGGGACTAGTCAGTGAATGAGAAATTCACCAATGCTTTGTCACATGGAGAGCATCCTTCTGGAACCATCTATTTAGTGGATGACATAAATCAAATTTTCAATTCAGTTTACAAGGAAACAAAAATTTTTTTATTTATTTAGATTTATTTGTTGTTTTACGTCATGTTCAACACCCAGGGTGATATTGCGATGGGTATTTTACAGGTGGAGGAAACCAGTGCATAGTTCACTGTAAACCACCAGGCATCCGCAAGCAACTACCAACTTTCCAACATGAAGAGCCCGGCCTGAGATTCGAACCGGCGGCCTCAGAGGTTGGAGGCGAGAACTCTAACCACTACACCCACCTAGCCCCCTTACAAGGAAGCAAAAAAAAAAAAATGCTAAATCAATTTCTTGTGAAAGTGCTGGCTTATCCCGAAATATGTTATTTGCTAAAGATGTTATCAGAAATCTTGGTATGTTACTACTGTACCTCTCTTTCTGTCTTATATTCTATTAAATTACAATTTCGAAAGCTGCAATACACTTATATAGCCTTGTGTAGATCATGACAAATTCACTCATCACAAGTTCACTAAACAAATACCTTCACTGATGAATTGATATGATTGATAACATTCTCATATTTATTTAATTGTTTATTCTGGTTTCCCACGGTACTTTGTCTCTGACCATACTCCAGCAAACTGATTATCAGACACAGTAGATATGACATTTCTTGTGAGACCCCTTAACTTAGTTCCTTGTGTACACAAATAAAAAAGCTTTTGATATGATGCACAAATATCCTGCTGTGAACTTCCTTTTGGTTTGCTGTCATGTAATTTGTGATATGTTATTTTATAGAAATCTAATGGCTCAGTGGCACTGTATTGATGTATTGACCTATCAGGGCTTTCATAGCCAATAGCCATTTAGGTTATAATGGAAGCACAATTGGCAATTTCCTATTTAAAAACCATGTGAAGTGAGACTAGTTTAATTTATTGAATATTTTAACAAATTCCCAAAAATGTCAAACTCTTCAATGCAATTTTCTCAAGGTGAACAAAATTTATCTCTCTCTGAGTATTTTTTTGTTTAATTTAAGTATATATTTCATAAGGTATATTTCAAAGATGAGTCTCTCATTCTAAATCACAGACATCACTTTCTAGTAACATTTATACTGTTCATATGGCATTAATCGCACTGATGTTTGATCAGTAGTGACATATTCTGGTGAGTGTTTCAAGTGACTCTTCTGAATTGTGTTTTGTTGTGTTTTTTCATGTGAGTAGAGAATTCATTTGTTTTTTGCTTTTTGTTTTGTGGTTAAGTGTACAGAAGTGTTTTATAAGATTTGGAGTGTTTCTCTCTCAATCTCAATTTCTATTGCAGGATAAATTTCTACTAGAAAAAGGCCCTGCAAAGAATCTTCATTGCATATAAATATTTCCTTTTAAAATTGCCTTTTACAAAAAATTTAATTTCCATTATTTGAAAACAAAATTTATTTTCACCGCAAATGGTATAATAACACAACACAGTGTAACATGGTTCATTAAATGATTCTTTCGAGCTTAAGAAAGCATGCTAAAAATTATATCAATAACATCACCATCAGATTACAATCCAACACCGATACATTTCATAACTGTATTTTAGCATTACACTTTTTAAATTTTATTTTAGTAAAACTTTCTTTCATAGGGAGTACTTTGGGTTGTAATTTACCAATGCATACTTTGGCCCACCCCAACCACTCCTTTTAATTTAACACTCAAATACTTATGGTTTAGATTTTAATAATACACACTGTAAGCCACCACATTCACAGTATTTCATTAATTACTACTCCTTATATGATTTCAGTGAATGATCCACATTTTGGCCCTTTACCGAATCGAGCCCAATTATATTGGTCCCCAGAAAAAAGTATCCAAGTCAAATTGAGGTCCTTGGAAATATTACCCTTGTTAAATCAGGCCAGATTATAAATGCATATAAATTTTAGATGTCTATGTATATATTCAGGAATATTTCATGATAATAAAATAAACAGAGGGTTATTCTTATAGGAATAATCCCCGACATAACCATGGTATACACAGAATTTTACCATGGTTTGAGGTTTATTGTAACGTGATATATATTTATTGTTTCACTTACTTTTTGTGAAGAGTAAAACAAGTTCTACTTGAAAACAGACGAGAAATACACAGTGATTTCATCCTTCTTGCATTGTCCCACCACTATGAGTTATACAGTTAAAATAGAGAGAAGCATTATTCCGATAGTAAACAATAATAAAAAGGACGAATATTTTACATTTATTTCAGCACTTACTCCCTTTATATTAATTATTTTTAAGTTTTACATGTAATTTTTTTTGTTTACATCCAAAGTAAACAACTGGAAACATGGGGATATGTTTACGAAATTTTATCATTTGGTCGATGGAATGGCCTACTTTTGACAAAGGGTTCTTAGCCAATCAGAATCGCAGACACAGCCGTATCATGTCAGATTAAGTCATGTTGTAAGTAAAGTGCAAAGAATTGAGAAACAAACTCCAGCATTGTAAATTAAATATGCAAGAGCCACTTTTCCCGCAGAAATGAAAAAGACTTTATAAATGTTGGCACAGAACTAATTAATATGAATAAAAGCTGAGAAACCAATTCAGAATTGAATGCATTGTGCTGAGGATGACTGGTAAATATCCTTTTGTCCTCAGCAAGCTGCCCACTGAACTGTTATAGACCATCTCATAATGTTAGAAAATAAAGAAGTCTTAACTCTCCATTATGCAAGAATAAGGCAGAGTTTTTCCAACATAAGAGTTACAAGTCTGAGTTTTTAAAGTCTGAAACAACGTATTTGTTAAACAGAGCCTTATAACTCAACATGCTTAGTATCCAAACCTTTTCAACGTTAACCACGAATACCTGTATGTAGTTTTATTTATAAATTCAAGGTTACTGCTCATATACAGAATTGAATGTTTATGATATGGTTAAAATGATTTTACTGCCAATTAGATCTGTAATATGAACTGATAATATTAACTGTCACAAGTGGTAAATCTGAAACTAAAATGCAGCAATATCAGGCAACATGCAGTTGGATTTCAAATATATTGATGACACACTTTGTAACCAGGTGGCTGTAAGTTCATTTTAATTTCAGATTTGCAACATTAGTTCTTGATCTATATTAGCATATGTAAGTCTATTGAGCCATGGAAAACCTTTAACAAATGAAAACCATTATACTGAAATCACCGTTATTGATTCTTAAAATGTAGCTGGACATCTAGGTGTCCAGGTATTCATTCCTGTGGTCTACTTTAGTACTGGTTTATATACTATCATTTGGAGGGCTTTGATGTGAACACCTATTTGATGTAAGCATGAATTTGATTTGTTGACGCTTCATTGACCTCGCAAATTGAAGTGCCTCTGTCACTTTGACTTTGGTCGGCCAAGAGGACACATCAAGAATTCATTATCGGCCAATTACCACCAATGCATGTGTCATTTGTTGTAGGGTTTTTAGTGTTTTTAATATTTTTATTAGTGCTATTGTATGATCATACATTGTTATTTGTATGATGGAAAGATACAATCTGTGTTCCACTAGAGGACATGAAATTTGTGTACCAGTGCAGTTGCAGATGGCAGGCAACAGGGAACTGTTCACCCAGGACTTAGGAAGCAGCCATCCAGATCCCGGGCAAGTTAAATTTCAGTCTGACAGTACCAGTGATTTAGATTCTGAGTTAAATCTAAGTGACATTTTAAAAAATTTGGATGTTGAAACCGGTTCCCCGTCAAAACATACTGTACAGAGGAATTTGGATCAGCAGAGTCGTTCTGTTGACAGCGTTTTTGAAAACAAAAAAGTGGTTGATCAAAATGAAATAAATAGGCAAATTTTAAAGCAATTGTCACAGCTTGGGGATCTCTAGCATGGAACAAGGGGGTCGGACCTGTATAAAATCTTCGGACAAATCAAAGACAAAAAATGCAGGCAATGTCAAAAGTACACAAAAGGCAGCCCAGGGCAGGTCAGTTTCCAAGGGTTTGGGTGGCGTTTCTAACTCCATACATCCTACATTTCCCACTCCTGGGCAAATAAAAAATGATGAACTGATACAGCAACAAGTTCAGGAAAGACTAAAACAGCTTTCTGAAAATCTCAGTCAAGGTAAGGAAAAAATTAAATCTCAGAGGGATGGATCAGTGGATGTATATGTAAATAATAGGGTCAAATTGCCACATCAGTTGTTCTAATGTCAAATTAAGGTCATGTAAAGGTGAATGAAGGTCAAAGGTCAGAAGATGAAAATAGATTTTAACGGTTGAGGAATTTTATTTACATGTTAGCAAAAAGATTTTTAAAAAGATTACATTAACATGGACATTTTAAAAAATATTTCACACCAAACCCAAGCTAAAAGGTGGGAGGAATTTTAGAAGCAAAGGTCAAGGGGACAGTGGAGGCAGCTTGAGTGGAGTGTTGTAAATATGTCCAAATGGCTGAGCTACGCCACAACCCATGAGACATGATATTTTCCAGTGATACATTATTATTAAAACAAAAAGTGGCACCGGATCTTCTGAATGTATGGAACCCATGGCCAGATAATGGGATGGAGAGGTAAGTTAGGATTTGCTTCAGGGCATCTATGATATGGGTGTCTATAATTTGGTGGTATGGGGGGTATGACACAGCAAATAAGGGGGCTGATGGGGGAAGAGGTCTGGAGGCCATCAGTGCCCTAATAGCCCTAACTGGGCAAAGGTACATGTTGTTTATAGCCGGAAGTTGGACCATATGGTGGGCTTTACGGTCCTGGAGTGTCTTGGTCCATTTGACAAGAATATGAATGCCAGGAGGGGCAAAGATAAGGTCCTGCCTCAATATATGTATGGTAGGATAAAAAGCTTTCTTACTGTGTGGAGCAATATTTGACATTCGAAAGAATGCATAGAATGCAGTGAGAAAGATTGCTCTAAATAACAAGGGATCTGATTGGTTTTCACAAGTGATAGAAATAAGATATATTGTATGTATGTCGAAAATTCCTCTGTGAGTGGGTAAGAAGGTTGAGTTAATTGTGATACTCCTCAAAAATCTTCTAACTGGCTCACTCTGAAGGGCCTGATGAGGAATTTTGTAAAGGGAAGCCATGGAAGGTATGGATGAGTTTCTGACTACCTTAGGTGAAATCGAAGATTTGACCAAGTATTCCAGAAAAACAAGTACATTATGTGTTGAAATCACAATAGGAAGGTTAAAAAATAACAGAAATGCTATGAATGTTGTAAAGTGTGTAAGTTGAGCTGATGAAGTAGATGGTCTAAACGCCTGGTCAATTCTCGCCCAAGCCCCTGTGAGGAGGTAAAGAGATGACTGTGAAGCATCTGAAATTACACAGAAAGATTTAATTGTAAGTGGTGGGCTTCAACTTTATCCCATATGAAGTTTTTAAGAAGGGTGGTAAGTAAGACTTGATCTACACTTTTACCAGAATACAACCTTGACAAAAGGACAGCTTCTACATTCAGAGTGCCCCTAATATGGTGAACCTTTAGGTTTATGTTCCACATGGCACATATGAACCAAATAAACACATGCTGCTAAAATGCTGTCTTTAGTCTTGGAGTTCTGTACTACCTGAACAACAGCCAAGTTGTCGCATCTGATGCATACAGATGCAATTGCCCAAAACTTTCCCCAAAGCCTTAGGGCCAAAACTATGTTAAACATCTCAAGGTGGTTTATATGTAATTTGGTGCCTGGGATTTTCATAGCTGGGCACGAATATACCCTGTTAGACCAAATTCCCCCCATGCCTGACAAGCAAGCATCTAGGTGGATAGTTTCTTGAAAGGGTACTTCCAGCCTCTTAAACATAGTAACTCCATTGAAATGTGGGAGAAATTTCAAAAACCATTCCAAAATCTGAGAAAAATTCGACTGTAAGCCTGATTCTTTTAATATTCTTGGAGCATCTTAAAAGGCCCAGCATACGGTTTATGAAAGCTCTGGCTGGGGGGACACACTTGTGGATGTAGATGAGTTTGCCTATAAGGGATTGCAATCCCTTCTTTGTGATAAATTTTTTATAACTGGTTTCGATACACTCTTGGAAGATACTATGTAGCTTGTTAGGGTCAATGCTAAAAGTGGCCTTAGGAATATCAATTTGAATACCCAAGCAAGTAATAAGGTCTGAGGGAGGGGTTTTCTTGTCCTCATTCATGGGCAAGCCCAGTTCTTGCAGTAGATTAACCAGATTGCTGAAATGGTCAAAAGCCAGGCCCCTCTGGGCCACAATGACGTAGTCATCAATGTAGGCATGGACCTTACATCCCATACCCTTCATAATGAAGACAATGGCGTCAGAAGTCATCTGGAACACCGCACTGCTGTGTGTCCAGCCGAACGTGATGCTAAGATCAACGTAAGAAAGACCACCCCTTGATATACCAAATTTGACAGAGTCAACTGAGTCTACGCCCAAATTCCGAAACGCCCTAGCCACGTCAACCTTGAATATGACATGGTCCTCAGTATCCAGTATATCCTGAACTATGTCATCAATCATGGGAAATTTCAACGTGAAATGCCTACCGTCAAAATGTGACTTACTAACGCCGTCATTAACAGAAGCCCCATAGGGGTAAGATAGATTGAGTATGACACGTCGCTTATCTGTGTCCTTTGGGCGGGTGAGAAGAGGGGAGCAATGATAGTGGTCAAAGTCCCTGTGGTCACAAGGTCCCAACATAGCTCCAAGTCCCACTTCCTCAGAAATATATTGGTCAACCGCCTTTGGGTAAGCTAGGGCAGATGGGTGATTACATATATCTACTTTGTGAAGACTAGCAGGGTTCAGCAATGAAAGGGGAAACCCAAACTTCAAATATTGGAATAAAAATTTGTCGGGGTAGTCCCTCAATCTATATTCCCAGGCCTGGACGTTGAGACCCAAACTAAGGGGTATCCTAGCCTGCCTATAATTGGGAAGCCCAGTATATCTGATAGTTTTTGCAATGTCAAAACATTGTGGAATGGTGGAAATGGTAACCAGGTCCCTATCGGGGCCAATAAATGAGAATTTTCCAGAACTGTGGTTAAGGAAGCCTCGAGTCTTGTCGACAATGTCGAAATCGGGAGATACAGATAGGTCAGAGTCAAGGTTATTGCCAAATAAATGACCCCCAAGACCATTGGGGATAGAATAAATGCCCCTATCCTTGACACTGGCGTTACTGTCGGACAATAGTGCACTAACAGGCTGACACTCCTGATCAGCCTGCTGATAGTCACTCACATTATCAATCAGATTATCAATAATCTTGTATATATATTCGTCATAAAGTATGCCATGACGTTCAAACACAAAACAGTCCTGTAAATAGTTATCATGGGCTACTTTGGGGTCACATGATAGCTCAGATACCTTATATTCGCAAACCAAGTGGATGGGACTGAACCCGATCCCACAACATTCAAATGACCACTAGGGACCTGATAGCACTCAACAAGCCCTGCTGTCGGAGTTTGTCAGTGATTGCCTATTTCAGCTGAATAATGCTTGTCATTACTGGTGTGGAGGTGTGTGGAAGTGTTTTTTTTAGTGAGAAATAAAAATCAAGAGTATTGCTTTTGAAACAAAAACACACTGGACAAAAAATTCATGGAAACAAAGATAAAAGTATAATTCAAAGGATGCCAGTATCTTTGGAATATAAATCCCCATAAAAATGTGAGTTTTGGCTGCCTTTTTTGCTTTCTTTATGGAAATTATATTGAAAAAATAAGAGACAGAGTGTCACATGAAATCTGAGTTGGAAAGGCTATTTACTTCATAAATGCAAAATAAACACATCACACTACCACACTAATTGGATTGATTAAGTGCAGAAGGGTTAAAGGAGGCAAAAACCCCAAGATATTTCAAGACACAAGTAATAATGGATAAATCTGTTAGTGGCTATGAAACTGAAAACCAATTAACAGCCAATGAAATGGATATCAAGTGCCACAATGTGGGGGATCCTGCTGAAATATATTCCCTGGTAAAAGACACAAGGCTGTATGAGGACATTATGGAGAAATATCCAAAAATGGCATCAAGGAAAACTAAGAGCCCAGTTCTATCAAAACAGCCCCCTGATGTTTTAGTTATGGATAGTTACAAACCAGCAGCCAAAATTGTTACAATTAAGTGCTCAAAAACAAATATGCCTTTTTGGTTGCTCAGCTTTACAGGCTACTACAAACACTACCTGTCAGAATATTCTGATGTTGAAGTAGACTGGAGTGATAGGGTGGGAAACCAAGAAAGTCACATCAAAATTATGGTCAAGTTGAAACAAGAAGTGATTTACACAATCACTATCTTTACTGAAACTGGAACTGTTCAATGTCAGGGGATTGGATTCATCATTTGGGCCAAAAATATATTTCCTTCCATAAAAAGTGACATGCTAATGCTGTCTGACTGCCATACAAGTGAGAAAAACTGTATCACTGAAAGTGGCAGTTATACAGACTCTTTGTCAAATGATACATCACAAACGAACATTGGCATTTCTACTGCAAACATCTGTAATTAAGACATCAATAAGCAGACTTCCAATATGCTCAGTTCAACATCTAGTGCTGAGGATGAGTCTCTGTTCATCAAGATAAATAAGTCAACTTGCTGTGAAAAAGAAAACAGCAAGTACTCTGCAGTACATGCATCAGTAAACTGCATGTGCCCTGAAATACTCAAAAGGCTTGAAGCAATGGAAACAACCATATCTAAAGCACTTTGTAATAGAGATGACAGCTTGGCTGCTGATAAAATCACTTCACTACCAACCTGCACTGTAGGCACCCAGACAAGTGACTATCTACAGGAAGAGATTGAAAAGGTTAAAAAACAAGCACAGGAAGACAATCTCTTCGAATTGGTGCAATATAAATCGAAAGCAAAATCAGAAATTGAGAGTATCAGAGTTCAGAGTGAGGCCTATAGTTTACAGAGCTCTATTTTCTCTAAACAACTGGATAAGAGCAACAAACTTAGACTTGTAGCTGAACAGGAACTTGAAAGGCAGAAGCTGTAAACAAGCAACTCAAAAATAACTTGGAGAAAATCCAAGATGAAATGATAAACCTGAAAATGTCATTAAGCGCAGGGGATAATATAAACAGTTGGATGAGTAGTCCAGCTAAAACCACAACTAGCAGTATTGAGATCAAAGCCAAAACAGGAGAGGCAGTGCCAATATACATCTCAGGTCACAAGTGTGTGCTATCAAACTTCTACCCTGAACCTGTTGTTATTTATGGGAGGTCATTCAAGTCACGTGAGCATGCCTACACTCACCAGAAAGCACTGTTCCACAACAAGGAACATCTAGCAGAGGAAGTCAAACAGGCAGCTCATGCTGGGCAGGCCAAGCGACTGGGAAAGATGAAAACTGATCCAGGGTGGATGGCTAGGAAAGTAACTGTCATGGAAGAAATTATTGGGGCCATGTTAAGACAGTCCAATCTGTTTAAAACAACTCTTATTAAAACTGGAGACAGAAACATTGTGGAAGATGTCTCAGATGAGTTCTGGGGCAGAGGGGTGTCAGGAGAGGGTTTAAACATGTTTGGCAAAATTCTGATGAAATATCGTGATAGAGTTAAAACTACTGATCAACCAAAAGATGTGAAAGGGAATACCGAGGTGGAAAAAGAAGATATTGAAAGGAATTCATCACGACAAAAACCTTATGAGCACAATAATGAGGCGATTCTTCTGGGGAACTCAATACTCAAAGGCATAATTCCAGAAAGACTCTCCAGTAAATTTATAAGTGATAAAGCAAGTGCATTCACAACTTCAAGTGCTTTGGAGTGTGTTGACAAGTGTAACAAAACATATAAGTGTGTGGTTCTCCAACTGATCACAAATGATGTAATGTCAAAAGGCCCAGCAGAAATAACAAAAGAAATGGAATCACTGGTACTAAGAATTCATCAGAAATGGAAACCAAAGAGTATTATCATCTCAGCTGCTCCACCAGTCAAAGATCCAGAAATGAACTGTGCTATATCAATTACCAATGCAATGTGTAGGAAGTTGGCAAATAGAAGCAAATTGTCAGTTTTTTGTAGCCATGATAATTTCTACTACAGGGGCCAGCAAGACTCGCGTCTCTTTCTTTCTGATGGAATCCACTTGAGTTCAGAAGGCACAAAGCTTCCATCAAACAACCTGAAACACATCATTCTAGAAGAGTTAGATATTTACTTATCCTACAGGCAACAAGAGTGGAGAAGTTGGGACCAGGGTCCTCAGAGGCAACAGGATTATTATGCTCGAAATAAATACCGGAACAATGGTGATACATACAAGCAAAACACAAACTGGTGATAAACAAAGTGTTGTCAGTATTTTGAAATGTGTCAGAACTTGCAATAACCTAGGTGTAAAATGTACAAAGTGCAATATTTGTGTTACAAAAATATGTAAGAATCAATATTGTAAACATAACATAAAACATGAAGATAATCATCACAGTATAAAACATAATAGTGTGAGTATCTGTTCTTGTTGTTTTCAAAGGGAATTTCCTTTTGGTAATATTGATAATGAAGAGTTTAATAAGTTATTTTCAATGAATTGTGGTGAACTTAAGGATAGAATTAAAGATCTGAATATAATGGAATATGTGATAGTAAAGGAATCTGAATTGTGTCAAAATCTTAATAACGATATTAACTTATGTTTTAAAGATATAAGAAGTAAAAGCTCCTTATATTACACAATCGATGAATTTAATAAGACTACTGAAAATAAATTGTGTGATTTCAGCATTGTCCATTTAAACCTTCGCAGTATACGTAAGAACTTTGAGAGTTTGCAGATTATGCTTGAGTCTTTAAAAGTGAAATTAGATGTAGTTGCTATTACAGAAACATGGCTGACAGAAAATGATGATATGTCATCGCTTATGTTAAGCTGGTACAACATGCATTATGTAAATAGAGAGTTTAGCAAAGGGGGTGGTGTTTGTATATATGCTAAAAATTCTGCCAGTATTAAACTAATTGAAAGTCTATCAATTAGCAAAAAGGGGTATATGGAATCTATAGCTGTACAGCTTCATTTCGGTAACAAAAAAGTTTTGGTGTCATGTGTATATAGACCACCAAATTGTAATTTGAAGAATTTTAATGAGAATTTTTTACTTATGTTGAAGAGTTAACAAAAGCAAATTCTGATGTATACATATGTGGTGACTTCAATATTGATATGTTAAAATATGACACTCATAGTGAGAGTAGATATTTTATAGATTCAATGTTTAGTATGGGCTTTATTCCAAAAATAACCAAACCTACACGAGTTATGGCTGATAGCACCTCTTTAATTGATAACATCTGGTGCAATAAAATTGCTGACATTGAGAAGACCCTATCTGGCATAGTTGTTGAAGATATCTCGAACCATTTACCAGTGTTCTACATCCAAAACATAAAACCCAAAAGTAAACAATGTGAGACAAATTTAGAAACTATGCTTGTTAGACAGGAACATAGTGCAAATATCCACAAACTCTTCGAAGAATTATGCAATTTTAATTGGGATTATATTACCTGTGTTAGTGATGTAAATGAAGCTTTTAACAAATTCCACGATGCATATATATCAAGATATAATTCATGCTGCCCTCTTAAGGAAGTTGTAAGAAAACAACGTAGTGACAAAGTTTGGATTACTAAGGGGCTTAAGAATGCTTGCAGAAAAAAAGCCGTCTTGTACAAGGAATTCCTTAGAAAACGTACTAAATCAAGTGAATTGAGGTATAAAAGGTATAAGAATAAATTGGTTTCGGTCCTAAGATACGCAGAGAAACAATACTTCCGGAATAAATTAAATGAATCAAAGGATGATATAAAAAGGACTTGGACTATCATGAATAGAATTATTCGAAGGGGTAATAAAGTAAATAGAAACATATCTGATTCATTTATTCACAATAACTGCATCATAAAGGGGGATCTCAACATAGGTAACACCATCAATGAATATTTTGTGAATATTGGGCAAAACCTAGGAGCCAAAATAAAAAAGAAGACTAGTATAAGTCATAGACAATTTATGAATATCAACAGTACAGGTACAGTGTTTTTAAAGCCAGTGATAGAAAATGAGGTATTAACTATTGTGAAAAAATTTAAGGGGAAAATGTCAACGAGTTATGATGAAGTGAAAATGAAAACTGTTAAAAGCATTATTCACAGTATTGTTGTCCCTCTAACACATATTTTTAACAGATCAATCAGCACTGGAATATTCCCAGAAAGACTGAAACTAGCCAAAGTAATTCCAATTTTTAAAAGTGGAAATAGGAAAGAATTTAGCAATTATCGACCGGTGTCTATTTTGCCACAATTTTCAAAAATTCTTGAAAAGTTATTCTATAATAGACTAGTTAGTTTTATAGAAAAGCAAAAATTATTTTCCTGTCACCAATATGGTTTCAGAAAAAAATGTTCGACTGAATATGCAGTAGGAGATATGGTAGAGTTATTATCTGATGCAATTGACAAAAATGAATACAGTATTGGACTCTTTATAGACTTAAAGAAAGCCTTCGACACTATTGACCATTACATTTTACAGGACAAACTATACTTATATGGGATCAGGGGGTTAGCACTAAACTGGGTTAAAAGCTTCTTATCTAACCGTAAGCAGTATGTAGAACTAAATGGACAAAAATCAAACCAATTACTTATCACATGTGGAGTACCCCAGGGTTCCATACTTGGACCGTTACTGTTTATTTTATATATAAATGACCTATGTAACATATCCAGTGTATTGAAATTTATATTGTTTGCTGATGATACAAACTTTTCTATTCCAATGAAAATTTAAATGTCCTATTTGAAGTTATGAATAAGGAACTACAAACACTTACTACATGGTTCAGTGTGAATAGACTTTCACTTAATGTCAAAAAGACAAATTATATTTTATTTTCTAATAAGAATGTCAAGAAATTCAAAGGACAAATACAAATAGATTCAACAGAAGTAGACAGAGTTGAAAATACTAAGTTCCTGGGTATTATTATTGATGAAAAATTAAATTGGAAAGACCAGATCTTGCATATTGAAAATAAAGTAAGTAGAGGGATTGGACTCATGTATAGGAGCAAAGGTCGATTAGATAGCAAATCATTACTAATGTTATACTCGGCAGTTATTCTACCATACTTTCACTACTGTGCTGAAATATGGGGAAACACTTATGACTGCAGAATAGATAAACTGATAAAATTACAAAATCGGGCAATGAGACTGATTGGCTCCTTAAGATACAGAGATTCAACAAGCAACACATACAATGCATTCAAATGTTTAAAGTTACGGGATATAATAAAATTCAAAACATGTACTCATATTTTCAAAGCTGATAGGAATTTGCTACCACCTAAACTAATGGAACGATATAGAAATGTCAAGCATGTTCATAACTATAATACAAGGAACTGTGGAAACATTTATCAAAATATCCCCAAAACTTTCCAGAAAAGTAGATGTCCTAGTATTATAGGGGTTAAACTGTACAATAAAATTCCATCACATATAAGATTGTTACCATCTATAATAAGCTTCCAAAAGAGATTAAAAGAAGAATTCCTCACTAAATACAAAAAAACATTGTCTATCTAACAAATTATGGTATGACAAATGGAAGTTACGGATCTGTGTACTAAATCTGTGTGTATTTCAATCTATATTTTTACCATAAAGTACTTTGTCAAGTATGTTAAAATATAATTAATAGACAAACAGTTCAAATTAGCATGTTCATTGATAAATAGCTTCTTTGTGTCATCAATCGAAATATATATTATCTGCTGTATTTATTCTTATCTTTCTGTTGTCAGATATGTCCAAGTTAAGTAATATTTACTAATAAGTTCCTTTGAACTTCAGACATTACTGTTCAGTATTTATTGTATGTTCTTAACTTTCTGTTGTCAGTTCTGTCCAAATTTAGGATTGTCTAGTTATAAGTTCATTTGAACTTCTGACATTTCCTTTCAGCATTTATTTTAAATTGTTGTATTATTTCATTGTAATGTAATGCTGAATAAAGATCTATCTATCTAAGATGCATAACCCTGGAATTATCATGTTGAAAACGGTAAAAGCCAGCACATACACTACCTGGAGTGAAATGTATATACATTAACTGTTGTGACCTGTTATCAAATTTGTTACATATGTTAACAAGATCCACTAAGTGATGAACTAAAGTACCAGCACTGGAGCTACCACCGTCAAATACACAAATACTGTCAAGTACAGTTTGAAAACACACGTTACCTTCCTGTACTAAGTTATCAATACAGCAATATGACCCCACATTGTATGCTTGCCATGTATGATCACTAAACCCACACTGAGATTCCTGTACATTACTCTGTGCATATGGGTCAAACACAGGACTAATTAATTGATTAATCAATTGATTGTTATCAATGTGAGAATATTGACACTGAGTGTCACAATGTGTATCACCAACGCCAGAGATCCTGTGTATATCACTAAAAGCCTGTTCCCCAAAAGGTCAATCTGTGGGATAATTTATCCCTTGTATGCCCAATAGTAGCTGGAACGTGAACATACTCCCCCCCCCCTCTCAGGAACTCTGGCACAATGTATAATAAGTATATGACAAATTATGCAATATATTTTCATTACTGAAAGTTTTGTCCCTGGTTACTAACTTTTCACAATGCAAATTACTAGAATATTTACTGTCAATAGCGTCATTTGGCTGTTGTGCTTGGCCTATTTAGTTATCTGTCCTTCCTGTTTCAGTTTTGTATTGCACTTCACCTCTGGGTGAGTTAATATTGTGCCCGAGCTAGCACAGAACGAACAGTGGTGTCTGGCCACATGAGTTCATATTGTCCGGAATCAACAAAGAAAGGGTCACCAATTGTCCCCTGTCCAGTGGATGGCTGGCTTTTGCTGGACCATGAGAAATCAGCCTGACGCAAAAATTCGTGAACATATGTTAGATTATGTTATTCAGTTATTAGAAGATGCTTAGGATTTCTCATGGTCTGCAGCAAAGGACAGCCATGCAGTGCTGCTCTGTCGTATGGAGCAGGGTAAAATTAGTGGTTGGGCAGATTGTGATAGATTGAACGCATTAGGCATGCCCATGCGCAGAGACATGTCACTTCCGCCCCCACCCCCCACCCCCACCCCCGAAAACGGTCAAAAAGGTCAAGATAAGAATCAACAATCAGGTAAAGTACTTCCACGCTTGTATTTCAACAAAAATACTTGTGTGCAAAAGAGTTCTCATGAAACAAGAGGAGTACTTTATATGCACATATACTCGGCATGTTTTTCGGCTGAGGGCAAAGCTTATGCACACTCACAGGCAGATTGTCATAGATCCAAGCCAAGAAAAAAACAGTAACAGTGGGCAGGTCACATAGAGGACGTGCCCACTCATCTAGGATTATATATAGCAAGAAGTTTGATCACAAGGTTATTACAAAACTTCAAAATCTTGATAAAAATGCAATTCGTCAAGAAGTTCAAAAAGCTTTGGCTTTCTCCAATGTGAGAGATAACAGGTCCTATGCATAAGTTTTGCAGAAAAAAGATTGGTAAACTGTGTGAAGTTATTTAAAGGTCAAGTAGGTCATATACAACACAGTCCTGGCACTAGGGTTACGGGTTTGAATCTGTCTGTGGAGTCTTTTGTCTCACCTAGTCGTAACAGTTACAAGGGAAGTTTGCCTGCTACAGTTACAGGTTATGCAAATACTGTAAAAAATCCATCAATTCAACGTTCTTTTCAAGCTGATGAAATACCCTTTAATAACAGATTTCAAGTGTTGCAGGATTTACTGGTAGAAAGCGAACTTGATACTGCATTTGATTCTCATACCCCTAGTACACACAATAGTCCTTCCTTGCCATGCGAACGCAATCGGGAACGCAATGGGGAATGCAATGGCAGTACTATGGCTATGAGTTCTACTGATGTGTCCTTGTCTACATGTTCAGAGTACTGGCAATGCAAGGAACAGAATGGGGTTGAGTTTGGATGTATCCCTCTCTCACCTATTACTCTATTTATCAGCGATCCTATGTATTGGGAACAAACTCCTGATATTGTTACTGGCCATAAACTGATACGTCAATCGGGGGTCCCAATTTTTGGGGGTTTAAGAATTCCAGTAAGTACTCGGCTCAAAGTGGAGGCCTGGAGACATCATTTGATAGGTTACTGGGATCAGCAGTTAATAGATCTTGTACAGTATGGCTTCCATCTGGAGTTTGACAGGAATTGCATATTGGGTCAAACCCTTGATAACCATACTTCGGCCAATGATTTTGCATCTCATGTTACCAAATATATTCAGGAGGAATTACAATTTGGGGCCATGATTGGTCCTTTTGATGAAAAGCCATGTACCTCACATATTTCACCTTTTATGACGAGAGATAAGGCTCAGTCAGAAGTTAGGTGCACTATTATTGACCTAAGTTGGCCCAAAGGTCAGGCAGTCAATGATGGGGTTAATAAAAATGTATATTTGGGTGGGGAATTTCAGATACACTACCCCACTGTTGACAAAATTGTAAAACAGTTAAATGCTATTGGACCTGCAGATAACATCTTCAAAGTTGATATAAGCAAGGCATTTCGTCATATACGAATAGATTCTGGTGACATAGACCTTTTCGGCCTGCAGCACCAAGGTAAATACTTTATTGATTTGTCCCAGTGAAACATGCGTTATATCATGAATAATTATGGTCATAATTCATTGCTAAATGATATAGATGATATAATCTATAAGGCTCTGCCTTCCACAATTCATAACTCCTATCAGTTTCTGTTGGATTTTTACAACAGCTAGGGTTACATGTCAATACTAAAAAGCTTCACCCACCATCGACACAAGCTGTATGCCTGGGGATATTATTTGACACAGTCACTAGGACTATTGCTATACCTCCAGAAAAATTGTAAGAAATTAGACACATATGCAAGAATTGGACAACTAAGACCACATGTACCAAAATTAATCTCCAGTCTTTACTGGGCTCACTTCTGTATGTCAGTAAGTGTGTGAAGCCCGCCAGGGTGTTTTTAAACCGCATTGTACAGGTACTAAGAGATCAGGCCCACAAATCAATTATCACACTTCCTCCACCCTTTTGTAGCTCTCAAAGTTTGGGGCCAAAATTGGGCAAACAATAGGATTCAGATATTTTGTGACAACAGGGCGGAGGTGGATACACTTAATTCTGGAAGGGCCAAAGATGAGACTTTGGCCACGTGTGTCTGTAACATATGGCTATTGGCAGCCATGTTTAATATAACATTAATTACATCCCATGTTTATGGTGTAAAAATGCTACAGCTGACTTACTATCTCGATGGGGTAGTACCTCCAATAATGTTAAAAAAATCTTACAACTCGTTCCAAACTCCATCTGGGTGCACACTCATTTAGATCTTACATTGTTAAACTACAGTATATGATTTCCTTTATTGTAGAGCCTGGGGCCGTAACAGCTTCCCTTGCCAGTGCTGCCAGTACTCGCATCTTCTCGGGTTATAGACCAGCTACACTTGCTGCATATACTAGGTATTTTAAAGACTTTCTGGGGTTTCTGGTAGTAGTGGACTTGTCGCTGCCCCAGGCCACTACATTGGATACATTGGCTTATATGGAGCATATGCTACAGAGTGGTATGCCTGTTTCTAACATAACTAACCATATGGCTGGTATCAGAGCTATGTTTGTAGCGTATGGTTTGAACCCAAGTGTTCTCACAGGTAATAGAATTGAGCAAACCTTAATCTGATGAAATCAACCAGTTTTATAGCCCAACAAACAGAGAAAAGAGCCTCCCATTCTGCAACATTTAACAATGATTTTATAGGAATCCTGAGTGGCAAGAAATTGTAGTTCCACTATTTTAATCATTTTGTGCAATTTAATCGGGTACTCAACATTAACATCCGAATTCACTCCATACAAAGTCACTAATGGGACAAAGCCAAATTAAAATTTCCTTTGATGCTTACATTTTTTAAAATTTTTACTATTCACTTGAGCTTGTTGTTTGATATGTTGACTCACTTGTTTTGCAAAAGCAGTATTAATTTTGTGAACTTGTGATAAATGCCAATGTTAAATAACAAGACTTGTACCTATCAATATCGATAATAGTGTCATTATCTGAGACAACAGTAGTGGGGGTTCCATTAACCATGCTCCTATGCTGTTTATCGTGAGGGTTATTGACCCCCTTGACCTCTGCCATCTTGTTATGATTAATTGCACTATAATCCACAACACGACGAACTGCATTACTGTCACACACACATTGTCCACCACCATTGCTTTTTTGTGTTGTGACATTTGCCAATTACAAAAATAGATTTTGACCTACTTGGAGAGACAGTGACTTTCACACTTTTTTGTTGACCTCATTGTCAACTCTTTTCACACATTCTACTATAGGTTTACACCCCATTTATTTCACCATTTTTCTTTTGTTCCCCTGGACTATTCAAGCATTTACCTTTCTCACCCCAATTGTCATTAAAGATCAGTGACTGTGTTCACAAAAACGTCTTAGCCAAGTCTTACATTTAACTTTTATGTAACCATATAGCCAACTTAAGCCTTGACTTAAGATTTGGCTTGGCCCTTTCATCAATTACATAACTAGGTTTTCAAGGTATTGCCTTGCTTGGTATTATTGGTATTTTTTAAATTTTTTTTTGCAATAGAAAACAGCCTCTTTCATAAGATGTGGATTTTTTAGGGAACTTTACATTCACAATGTGTATACATGTATTTATATTAAGTACATGTTTTGAAGCCAAACCACAATAACACCAAACACACACAAATGACAATGCTGAGGACTTGTCTCAACATGACCGTGGCCATTGAACAGGATTTAAATTCACAGCCATCATTTTGAAGCTAAAAATATCTTAGTGAAGGTAGTAGTAATTATTTATCGCCCAAGGTTGCCATCCTGACCACCATTTAGATCACTGTCACAATTACAGTTTTCAGTTCTTTTAAGATCTATGTGTATAATCCATGGTCCAAGTCCTTGTCAAATTGTTGCCATTTTTCCTCTTTGGAAACTAGAGTTAAAATGTGGAGAAAGGAACTCTATATTTCACTAGGTAAAGGAACTGATTACATAGCGGGAAGGTTGATATTAAGAACTTTAAGCTGCTTGGCATCTTTAACCACTGACAAAGATATCAAATAAAATGATAATTAACATTAATGGACAATGAACTCCAGTAAAATAGTTTACAGGGACTTTTAAGAAAGATTTCTGAGAAGCCAAATTCTTGGCTGAAGATTTACATTAAGCATCTGTTACAACCATTAATGTTTCTATAACCAATAATGTATCAGCTAAACAGTAATGTAGCAAAATTGACCAATAATATATCATCAACCAATAATGTATCAAAATTAATAACTAATGTATCAATTTTCTAACCAATAACATAAAAATCACTTGCTCCAATAACATATCAACAAGTATTAGTGTATCAATCATTAACGTATTAGGTAATGTTTGAGTTGATGCTAAACACTCATCTCCAACAGCTCAAGAGCATTTATGTCTTATCCTCTGTGATTTACAATTTCAGTATTTAATGAATATTCCAATTGTTTTAATTTTATTTTAACTCAGGCCAGGATTATATGCTCAGATATGAAAAAGTGAGACTATCAAGCTATCAAGCTTCAAATGTCAAATTTATAGTCTCACTTCCTGTTCAACAGTTACGGTCATATTCACTTGTGGGATTCAAACGCACACAGAGGTGACAGCCTGTAATTAGATGCCAAACTTGCTTACCGCTTGGATCCCAAGGACCCTACGGGCATTTCAAATATGCAAGAACTATTAACAATTTCTAATCTCTGCATACTGAAAGGTGAAGGTAACAAATGAAAAGCCATTAGTGTTACAGCTACCCCATAAAATGTTCAAAACTTTTAAGACAACCGATCTAGGAATATTCACATTTAATGTTTTATTGAACAGATGAGGATTTAATGGGGAATCTGTGTTGTTTAATGGAAATCGTTGGTCTCCAGTATGGAACTTTTTTATAATGTTTGCACCTTAGAATCTTTTGGGGACTATACAAATACACGGATCAGATTAAAGGGAAAGGGATTTGGCTGTTTGTTTTGTGCATTAACAGAGACTAAATGATGTGCATACTGGTACCCATACATACATTCAAGTATCTAACCAGATGGCAATGCTAAATGTCTTGCTGTCATTGACCTGGTGCCAGAGTACATACAATTTTCAAGTGCTACTCAGTGTGCAAGCAAGCTTACTTTAGATATATATTTAGATTTGTGGAAACAGTCTGGAAAGAAAACATCAACTTTGAAATAGGGTATATTTTGCCAAATATCAATTGATGGTAAGGTGATAAATGATGTCAGTCGAATTGAAATAATATTGTAATAAAAATTATCTGAAACCAGTGCATATTAGTTGCTCCAGAGTTGTGTATTCAAAACATGTGTAAGTAACTGGATGCATGCTGTGCTGTTGACATAATAACAGTGGTTTGCTACCAAATTTCTTAATACCAGTAATATTGTTTAAAACCAGGGGTATTATGTGATACACTTTCACACATATTCAAAAGACTGATTAAAGTCATTTGTTGCTTTGAAACAGATGGATGCTCCGAAGTACAGCAACCTATGGGTTATTTACTTTTATATTAAACAGCCCATTCAGAATGCAGGTTATCAGTTGTATAACAAGTACAGAATTTTACATTGTCACATCTGGCCCATTTTCAAAGGTAATCAAAGAATTGTTTTCACAAATCTTTGCATATCACGCTTTCCCCGGATCTACAGATCTACAGTTTTATTCATAGTCTGAGGTTAAACCTATGCCCCAGCTGCTAGTTGACAAGTTTCATTACTTTTTAATGTAAACACCCTTAATTGAGTTTGACTAGCACGGCCTGTCAGGGGCCTGCTACTTCAGTTTCACACCTTAAACTTTTAGGTACCATGAATTAATTATTGTCATCCTTAGCTAACCAATTAGGCATTGTTAGGGGTTCAAACTTCGCTGTGTTTATAATAGAGGCCATATTGAATCTAGTTGTTAACGGAACAAGAAGTGTCAAGGAAATTTCAACATAAACTTTATTTTATTTACAAACAGACAAGTATTTTTAGTGTTTTAAGATGCCATCAACACGCAAAAAGTCACCTGTGTCTCAACAGAAGAGGAAGACACGAGCATTTGATAAAGCCGGAACTTCACCAAAGAAGCCTAGGAAGAATAAACCTTCTGTATCTGTCAATGATTGTTCCTACCTTCAAGTTCGGGAACAGGCACCTGTAAGTACGGCCCAACCCACGGAACAGAACTTCATATCCGCATCCACGGGCCAGACTATAATTGAAATGTTGAATAAGATTGACGCAGCCAACCAGGAGCTTTCAAAGCATATGGACAGAGTTGAAAGGTCGGGCAGTGTTAGCTCTGCCCCCATTACTTCACCCACACTTCCTTCTGATATCCATCTCAAGGGTGCGGCTGCCCACCATGTTACAGCTACCAATCAACCATTACTTCATAAATCGAACCTGGGTGGGGCAGGAGTCCAGGGCTTGAACATGGTACCAGCCCATCCCACAGCTGGTTCTGATGGTAGGGATGCGGTAGTGCCCCAACCAGAGGTCTTGAGATCGATTTCAAGCATTTCCTCAGCCGTATCCCAACTATTGGCATGTTATGACCACCAGGCAGACAGGGGGGTGTTGCAAGGTAAGCTTAACATTACCAGGAAGAAGTCTGGACGTTACAATACGACTGAAACCACAACTGTAGGCCCCAGTTTCAGATGGCCCAACGAGGGTCTGGTGTCAGCGTCACACCTTAGGAAGCCATCCTACAATGACCTTACACTGGCACAATGGACTTCTGGCCAGCTCGCGAATATCCTTTTGGTAGAAGATAGTACTTTATCACAGAACATGTTGACCCAGATGGCTACAGCTCTGCGTGATGCCATCTCTTTACCGTGGCCAGTCGTGAGATCAGCATGGGCTGTGCCCATGACCGATATTGAGGAAAGCAGACTAACTTGGGGAGACCACATGCAGTGGTCTTTAAATAGGATCAGCAACTCGCAACTCGCTATGCATAACACACAATCTGTCAACTCTTCTGGATCTAAAATCAGGATCTGCAGATTTTTTAATGAGGGATCATGCTCGAATGAAGGACATCACGGGACTTACAAACATTTCTGTAATTTCTGTTACAAACAAGGACGTTCTCTGGTACATCCAGAGACCAGGTGTTTTCATCGCAATGCCAGTAATATCCAGGAGCCAAAGCCTTCGATAAGCAAATAGGTATTTGGTCGACCCCTGGACCTCTACAGCATCACAGGACCAGGATCTGAACTTGACACTCCTGTAAAGACAGACATTTATAAAGTAAATTACAATAATGACAATATTGACGAGTATTGTGTGAAACCTATTGTAAATCATGATAATATAGAGAACATAGTTGATAACAAAAATTTTTTCCAAATACCAGGGTTAGTTAACAGGAATATTTCTGCTAGTCATATCAGGATGCATTCTCACGTTAGTGACAGTAAGGTGAACATCAATGGACACGGTGATGTTGGTTGTGACAACCCCAGCCACAGTGGGTACGAATATGATCCCCACCAGGAGGTTAGACATTCATTTGACCTTAATGACATATCAGACGGTTATCATCACCATAACTCTGGTCATTATGTACACAGAGGTTTTGGGTTTGAACATGATCCCCAATTCCTTAATTATAGTGAACATTCGGGTAGTGGGGAGGGGTTTAACAAACCCAAGAATCAAACACTAAAATTTATGTTGAATAACTGTAACATAGAATCAATGTATGCACTTGGTAATGGAAGAATAGTGTCACACTTGATTATAATAGATAACCAGTCCTATCTGAGCACTATGAGAGGTATTACTGTCAAAGACATTAATGTACAGAATCTGAAGGATCAATATTTGCATATTTTTGATCAGGAAGTTAGGTTTCATAACCAGTGGTCTCAAATTGTTTATATACAAGATAATTCAGTTCATAATATTTCAGGGTTCTACGTTCATGTTGTATATGAGAATGAATGCATTAACCATTTGTATACAGAACCTTTCTTGGGAATGTTATCAGTGATTGCTACCTTCCCAATCTCAATTGCTAGGGTTTGGGTTCAAACTGATAGGGACAGTGAGCACGTTTCCAATAACCCTACTTTGGCATATGATAATTACTGCAAGGACATGGAAATTCTGGGTCACTATCAGTGTACATATGAAGGATACATCACAAACATCATAGATAAATTAATACTGAAAGCTGACCTTGACCTTTCTCTTGGGTTGTTTGGGCGACCCAGGGGTCAGTCCTCCTCCCAGGTCAGTTTGTTTGTGGGTACCTTAATTTTTATTATAGGTACCAGTCTGAGCTGGTCGTTGCATAACCCCAAAGTCACTTACATAACTGACTTTGGGGTTCTAAACCTCTGTGCCCAGTCTCCTCAGTAACCATTTAAAACTGGCCATTTCATTGGTCAAGACCTTTGGGCAATGTGACTCTAGAATATCACCAGACTTGGGGGTCAGTGTGAATTTGACATTCGCAAGGAAACATTGAAAACTTTAAACTGTGATATATTCAATAATTGGAACTTTCAAGTTATTTTAACTCAGTGTTTTTATTATTTTTAGTTTTTTAGAATTATTTTAGAACATTCAGTATGTTTTACGTGTGGTGAACTTTACACAGCATTGGAACTTGTGGAATGTGATGAACTATGGAAGTATTGAACTGTTACACGAGTGTTTGATGACACTGAGTGAACCTGACGCCTACAGAGATATTATAGTCATCTTGTCAACCTCAGGCTTTTAACATTGATCACAAAGGGACGGTCTACCCTATATTATTTTTCACTATTGGCGCATGCCATGATATTGTCAATGGTCGAATTGTTGGAAGCCTGTTTTTGACAGTTGAATATGAAATCTCTAGCCCGTGTAGGGTATTTGTGATTATTTTTAGAAGGAAACATTGACATTATTTATAATTTTCATTGATTGGCATTATTGTAAACATGCCTGACAATAAACAGAAATGCAAGACGTGTAAACAGAGGCATCTTCCTCCAACAGGAAAGAAGTGTCAATTTGGGAAACAACAGGAAAGCTCAGATGAACTTTTACGAGATGCTGCCGTCTCAAGTAATGCGACAGGGTCGCAGATGTCTCCATCAGACACTGGCGGACAGCAGATTCAGATGAAAATCCTAGATCAGCTCAGGAAAGTCATTGAAAGACTGGACAAGGTGGAAGACAGGATGACGGCGTCAGAATGGCAGTCGACTTCTGAGTTAAGTACAGACAGTTTTCTAGAAAGTGTAAAGTTTAGTAAAAAATCTAAAAAATATTGTAAATTGGTTGATGATTCCTCTTCTGAGGAGAGTGATACTCCCACGTTAGATACATTGAGATCTAAAAAATTGCAAAAGAAGGTAGATAAACGTATCAGGGAGTTAGATCAGAGTTCACACTTTCCAGGTAATGAGTCAAAGTTGAAATCACTGAGGGGTGGTAGTGTTGATGTTTCTGTAAAACACAAAGTTCACTGGCCTCATGAAGCTATTTTGGGTGGGTTGACGCGTCAACGCATCACATATGATCAGTTGGCTCTCACCCAATGGGTGCAGGGTTTTTGTAGAAATATTTTAGACCAAAAATCCAGTGCTAGGCGTGATACAATGGTGTCTGACTTAAGTGACCTCATGGAGGATGCCACTGATTTTTCGTGGCAGGGAGCCAAGGCGGCCCATGCCGTCTTGCTCTGTGCGATAGAACGTGGTTCAGTAACTTGGGAAAATGGGGAGAGGATAGATAGAATCCGTAGGGCCCATGCCCAGAAGCATGTCACAAGTAAGCAATCATGGGGGAAGACAGACACCAGAAAGCCATGGTTTTGCAAAAATGTTCAGGGACCATGAGACCAATGGTCGGTTGCATAGACACATCTGTGCGTATTGCCTCACCCAGGGTAAGCATCTAGGCCATTCTGAAAAAAATTGCCAGAATAAGGCAAAAAACGAGACTCCAGCTGCACACCACTAGAGTGGGGCAGCTGGAAGAGTAATGTTACTAATGATAGTACATGTACCTTGAGACAGTTTCACAATCAAAATGTTGATGTTGAAGTGGCGGTGAGTGACAGGAAGGTGAGTGTCATCCCCAGTACCTGCCCTGATACCCCTAAAAATGTACCCCCTATTTACAAGACTAGATTTTTCTATAATTCACAGGTGCACCCATCAGCTGTTGAGGTTGCTCTGGCCAGGCGTTTGTGTGTGAATAAAAAAGCTAGTAAGGGTGTTTGGGGTGGGGAATATTGGGCTGGGGCCAGGCCTGGTGGTGACAATAGCCCTCCTGTAAATGACAAAGATGAGAATCGAGTAGGTTCCAATGTAACTGAAAAATTGGGCACTTACAGTGGCCAAGGTGAATTGTTTAATAAGAGTACCTGTGAAACTGTTGTGGATGCTATTGGTCCTTCACTTGGCGTCGAACGTGTTCTCATGCGTCACAACAATAGTGAAACAACTCTGAAAAATGACGGTCCCAGTAACAGTGAACAAGTTGTGGGTGACCAAACTTCTGAAAGTGACTGCCTGGGCTTATACTCATAGATATAGGTCACATGGGTTTGAATCCCCCATGCAACAGTGGTGAAGATGGTTTGAATCAAGTCCCTTTAGTGGAACTTACCATGGGTTCGAATCTTAACTTGTCTGATGAGGGTGTTGCTAGGGTGGACACTATTGATCCAGGTCACTGTGAACGCAGTCAATTGAAACTGATATATGACAAAAATTATTGTGGTTTTGAAGACAAATTCACTTCTTCTGTGTTGTATGCAAACCACAGGGGCAATTGTGAGGTCATTGATGAAGACATATATCACCTATGGCAAAGTCAAGTTGACTTCAGGTTTGGCTTCGTCCCCCTGCAGAAGCAAATCCTCCCTAGTCCTGAGTTAGGTACTAGCAAATTTTCTGGAACCTTGTTGCAGGCTCATAACATTGTCAAAAAATCTGGTAGGCCCAATTTTTTGCAAGCTCGTATTCCAGTTAAATCTCAATTAAAGGTGGAAGCTTGGGAGGAGGCCTTGCATAATTATTGGGACAGACAATTGCTGGAGCTCATAAAATTTGGGTTTCCCCTAGACTTTAATCGGGCATGTGTCCTTGGTGAATATACAGGTAATCATAGCTCTGCTATTGAATTCCCAAAAGACATTGAAGCATATATTGAGGAAGAGTTACATTATGGTGCCCTGCTGGGCCCATTTGAAGAAAACCCCATTGAAGGTGGACACTGTTCACCTTTTATGACTCGCAGTAAGCCCAACTCTGATAGACGTAGGGTGATTGTAGACTTGAGTTGGCCCCAAGGGGCCTCAGTAAATGCTGGTATTGATAAGTTTTCATACCTTAGTAGTGCTTTTGCCCTAACGTTTCCTACTGTTGATGATATAACTGCAGAACTTAAACGCTTGGGTAGGGGGGCCCTACTGTACAAGGTGGATGTCAGTAGGGCATTCCGCCATGTAAAGGTGCACCCAGGAGATTATGACTTGCTAGGGTTGTATTGGGACGCCCATTACGTCGACTCTTGCGTTCCGTTTGGGACAAGGCACGGAAATTCCAGCGTTTAAGCGACGCCGTCAGATTCATAATGCGTCAGAAAGGCTTCCCCATGCTGGATTACATTGATGACTACGTTGGGGTCGGCGTTCCGAGCGTCACGCATGCATCGTATGCTGCGTTACTTGACGTCATGTCTCAGCTGGGTTTGACCATCAGTCAGAAAAAGTTGGTAGCACCTTCAACACAAATAACATGCCTGGGTATCTTGATTGACACAGTAAAGGGCACGGTTTCATTTCCACCAGAAAAATTAGATCAAATCAACAGTACAGTGCGTCAATGGTTGACTAAAAGTGTCGTTTCAAAGCGTCAACTTCAATCAATACTGGGCTTGTTGCTCTATGTACACAAGTGTGTAAAACCGGCTAGAATTTTCATCAACAGAATGTTGGACTTGCTGAGATCAGCACATGCTTCACAGAGCATTCCCCTCACTACTGACTTCAAACGAGATCTACAGTGGTTTGCTACGTTTCTGCCTCGGTACAATGGCGTTTCCATGTATGACCATAGAAGTATTGACATGTCCCTCGAATTAGATGCTTGCTTGACAGGCTTCGGTGGTCGCTGTGGTCAGTTCATATACCATCTCCCAATCAGTCGAGGTTTTCGAAACTGGACCATAGTTCATCTCGAAATGATAAACATATTTTTGGCACTTAGGCTTTTTGCTCAGCTATGGTCTCACAAAAAAATTGAGGTTCATTGTGACAACCAGGCAGTGGTGACGGTATTGAAGTCAGGTAAAACTCGTGATGTCTTCCTGGCAGCATGTGCCAGAAATATTTGGTGTCTCACTGAAGTTCATGACATAGATGTCCAATATAGCCATATAAGGGGTGCAAGCAATCAGTTGGCGGATATATTGTCCAGATGGCAGGGCTCATTGGACCAAGTCCAATTTTTACATTCAAAAATACCTGACCCTGTGTGGTTGCCAGTGTCAGAAAGCTTACTAGAGTTAGATCCTTATTTGTGAATTATTGTGGCATTTGTTTGTTACTTGTTAAATGATTGTGGTTAAACATGCTATAATGAGTTTGTGTGTCATCATTTTAATAATTTTCAGGTGGCCAGGGGCCAAAAAATTTATTTTTCCTGATGCTTAAAGTTGCTACACTTTGTATTTGTAGAACATGAGGTACTGTCACCATTATCTATCAAGGCTTCTACCAGATCACACCAAGCCTTTAGACCCAAGACACGTCGAGCTTATAACAGCATGTTCAGGGTGTTTCTTGCATTCTGTATCTACAGTGGGGTCATGTTGGCTGATGTGAATGTCAAGTTCATCTTGTCGTTTTTAGAATGTCTTGTGCAAAGTCAATGTTCATGTTCAATGGTTGAAAATTATGTATCAGCCATAAAGGCTAATTTTATTTTGTATGAGTTGCCTTTTGCTGTGTTGTCTCATCCTAAGGTCAAATATTTTATCAAATCCCTGAAAATCAATAGACCTTTGACCTTAAAAACTCACAATCTCATTGACCTTCAAATCCTCAGAAGGCTGTCAGAGGCCTGTCTGCATTTGCCACAGGACCAGATTTACAGAGCTGTCTTTCTCACAGGATTTTTTGCATTCATGAGACTGTCCAACCTTGCCCCACATTCACTTACTACCTTTGACCCCACCCGTCATTTGACAGGTCATGATGTATTTTTCTCAAGAAGTTTTGTAAAACTGTTAATAAAATGGTCAAAGACATTTCAGACGAGGGACAAGGTCCAATGTGTTACCTTACCCAAGCTTAGAGATACTTCTATTTGTCCAGTTGTAGCTCTTAAAGCCTTGTTTGATTTATACCCCATGTCGCCTGATACTTCCTTGTTCCAACTCCATACAACCTTGGGTTCATATCCTTTAACTGACTCTAGGGTTGGAAAAACTCTCGAAAATCTGAATGGTAAATTGGGTTTTCACCCTGCTTTTCATCACATTCCACGACTTCAGAAGGTTGGAGGCAACCTTTGCCTACAACTGTCATGTCCCCATACAAGATATCAAGAGGCATGGGACATGGTTCTCAGATTGCGTTTGGCATTATATACAATCTGACCATTCCTCTGGTGAGGGTATAGCTCGTGCACTAGCTAATGCTATTAATGATGCTTCATAATGCTCCTACCTCCTATGTTGGGCTTGAGGGTCAATTATATGTTCTTTTAGTGTCATACTTTTATTCTTTTACTTATTGTAAACCCTCTGGGGCTCTTCTCCCTTTTAGCAGGCAGGGAGGTTTGTCAGGCTTCCTTAGTCAAAATTCTGACATATTTTTTAATACTTCACTCTACCCCTTATTTGGCCTGACCTCTCCCCTGCTAAGGGTCAAGGTCCCCATTGGGGTCAAAGGTCATTATCATTCTTAATCTTGATTGCAATATTTATCATATTAAATGATGATTGCAATGCTGTGTACATTTGATTGCAATGCCCTGGTCACTGAGATGGACATGGACTCGGATGACAGTTATATTTTAGGCATTGCTTATGTAGTAACCTTATCATATTACTATATATATTATTTGCATATTTTACATGAAATGTAAATATTTCTTAGTAGTAACATTTTACATATAATAAATGAGTACCCACAGTAGTTATTTTTCTGACTTGGGGGGTAGGGAGTTGTTTTTCTGACTTGGGGGGTAGGGACTGACTGATGACACTAACCAACTTGCTCAGGAATCCACCTCTGAGAAACTTTGTTGGGAAAGTACTCTCCCTATTGCTGATAATGATACTAATAACACAGCTTGTGGTCATGTGAACAGAGACATTAATCATGAAATTACTAAAAATCCCATGACTGATTTTAACTATCCAGAAAAAAAATTTGGTTACCTGACTCAGGCTGCCACTAACTTCTCATTTATTGGCCCAGACAGGGAACCTGTAGATATTTCATCCATTGATACGTTGCTTAAAGTGGCTGACTGTATCTTGAGTACTGGTGTCCCCAATTGTCAAGCAGCCAGAATTCCCATAAAGTCGGGCCTTAATGTTGAAGCTTGGGAAAAACACCTCCAACATTATTCGGATAAAAGAGTCCTCCAATACATAAAATTTGGGTATCCATTGTCGTTAATTAACCCTCACAAGTTATGTAACAAACAAATCTCCAACCATTACTCTGCATGTCAATATCCTAGTCAGGTGCAGGAATATATTGACAAAGAGAAGAAATTAGGAGCTTTATTGGGTCCTATTCAGCAAATTAATCATGAACAATTCCATTGTTCCCCTTTGTTGACACGACCTAAAGACACTAATAAAAGGTGAGTTATATTAAATCTGTCGTATCCCAATGGCCAATCTGTGAATGACCACGTGGACAAGAACGAATTCGACCACACGCCTTTCATATTAAAATTCCCGACTATAGACAGCATTGCTCAGGATATTTGTGCAGCAGAGGGTGACGTAGTTCTATTTAAAGTAGATGTAGCCTGTGTTTTTGCAACCTCAGGGTAGATCCTGCAAATGCGCTTAAGTTCTGGATTAAGTGGAATGATGCGTTCTATGTCGATCTGGTGGTGGCGTTTGGCTGGACGCACGGATCTGGAGCCTTCCAGATTTTGTCAGACGCAATTGCATTCATTATGGCAAAGAAAGGCATAAAGCTTCATTGCTATATTGACGATTACATTGTTGTATCTTCCAAACCTAAGGCTGCATGAGAATTCGCCGCTTTATGTGACCTTTTAACTGAACTCGGACTCCCCATCAACGAAAGCAAACTCACCTCCCCCCCCCACAAAGGTATTGACGTGTTTGGGGATCGACATTAATATTGACACTAATACTATGAGTATTACTGAAGATAAACTTAAGGCAATATACGCAGAATGTGTGTCAGTTAGTAACAAGAACAGTCTTTCTAAACATGCGTATCAGTCCTTGCTGGGTAAATTACTTTATATTCAAAAGTGCGTTAAATCTTCCAGAATTTTTATTAATAGAATTTTAGCCTTGTTCAGAGAGAACTCTAATTCACATAAAATCAAACTGAATGAAGAATTTTATAAGGACATTAGCTGGTTTTTGACATTCTTACCTACTTATAATGGGGTTTCTTATATTAAGAAAGCTGAGGTTGAAGATTCTCAATCACTGTTTCTGGATGCATGCCTTACTGGCATGGGAGCAGTGTGGCAGAATAAGGTTTATGCCACCCCTATCCACAATTTTGGTGATCTTAAACTGTCCATCATACATTTTGAAATGCTTAATATTGTAGTGGCTTTACGAGTTTGGGGGAGTTCTTGGCAACACAAACGCTTACTCGTCCATTGTGATAACTTGGGAGTGGTCAAGGTGGTTAAGACCGGAAAAACCAAGGACCCCTTTCTAGCATTGTGCATAAGGAACATTTGGTTACTTACTGCTTCTCATGATATTGACCTTGACATTTCTCACATCCCAGGTAGATTTAACATCATAGCTGATGCTTTATCAAGGATCTATTCTGAGAGTATCATACATAGGGACATTTTGGTTATCTTAGAAAAGTATTATCATTGGGAAAAAGTACCTGCAAGCTACTTTAACCTCGAAACCCATTTATAATTTCAGATTCCTCCTGGCCCTCAGCTCAACTAGTTGGAGCAGCTTTGACCAGAGCCAAGGACGCTTATCGCCCTTCCACTAGATGTGCACATAATATTCACATGAGGACTTATTTGTCATTTGATACATTCATGTCACTTCCGGTTCAACCTTCACCTCATTCACTTCTTGCTTTCTTGGAGTTTCTGCACATCAACTCCATATCTTACAAAGTGTTGTTGAACTACTTGTCTTCCTTAAAAACAGTCGGTAAGAGGTTTCATTGGAACCTTGCCCCCTTTGATCACCATCTCATTGCCTCTTACATGAGAAGTATTTCCATTAACTCTAAAGAGATATTACAGAGCAGCTTTTTTGTTGGCTTTTTTCGCATTTTTGCGAATGTCTAACATTGCCCCTCACTCTAGGTTCAAATTTGATATAAACAAGCATATTCTGAGACAGGATCTAATCTAATCTAATGTGGACTTTTATAGCGCTTAATCTCCATCTCAGATGGACTCTAAGGCGCAACAGAACATAAAGCAAGGGCAATTAACATTAATCCGGGGATATAGCAAGGTCGTACCAAGGAGACACAGGGTGACAAGGGAGGCTATGGCGGATAGGCTTTTGCATACAGATGTCTTATTTTTGTCACCAGGGGCCCACATTCTACTGAAGTGGACCAAAACCCTTCAACATAGTTCAGCTCATTACTTTGTCCAAATTCCAGAGCTTAAAAATTCCACTTTGTGCCCAGTTCGAGCAATTAGAAAGTTGTTAAACTTCAGGGACATTCCTTCATCTGCCCCCCTCTTTGCCCATAGTTACCTTCCCTTTCACCCTGTCATTGACACTACTATCAGAGATGGGTTAAGGAAGGTTCTTACCCACTTGGGCATTCCACTAGTGGGTCACGGGTTCCACACTTTCAGGCGTTCTGGAGCTACCCTGGCCTATGACAACAATATTCAACTACAGCACATTATGGCCCATGGGTTATGGCGTAGTGCTGCAGTTTGGACCTATCTCCAGAATGCTTCTTTGGCCCCCTCCATTATACCCACAACCTTTGCGGATATAATCCCTCCATCTCTCTGATTGGGCTTGGTGTTTTAAAAATTTTCAACTGTTTACAAAAAAATTTTAAACTTTTAGTACTTTACAACTAACATGTAAATAAAATCCTCAAACTGAATCTTTGCCTCACTTACCTTCAATGACCTTTGACCTTAACCTCTTTTACCTTTGGGAAACTGCTGTTGAAAACCTTAGCAAATGAAATATTTCCTAATACATTAATGAATACTTTATTGCTGCTTACTTGTTGATACATTATTGGAGAGATTTTTACATTATTGGTTAGAGAATTGATACATTAATTTTGATACATTATTGGTGGATGATACATTATTGGTCAATTTTTGCTAGCTGATGTATTATTGGTTATTGATACATTAATGGTTGTTACAATCGTCTACTATTGACGATTAAGTTTTGATAATGATTACTCAAGTACAATAAAGTGATTACTCAAGTACAATAAAAAGAACTGTATTATATACATTGAGTTAAATATGATATAAGATAGTTACCTCATGCTTTGACATAGGAACTGAATGCTCGGTCATACCTCACTGAACAAGATCTTTTCAGCCAGCATGAATTTCCATTAAATGTAAAGGCAACGCAACTTTTTTGTTGATCACAGGCTCTTCCACACTCGTTTGATGAGCTCGCTGGGAGAGGGGTATAAATGCTATGGTATAAACAGTCTGTCGCTAAGAGGGCTCTGTAACGTTTGACTGTCAAAATGAAAAAAAAATTGTCAATTGTTATTTTCAGTAAATAAGTGTATTTACGTGACTGATTGGTCCGTAAATACATGTATTCCCTGAACATTTCACTAAATACATGTAGCTACTGGATTCTGTGTCATGACGACATTATATCTTTAATAGTTGGGTGTTATCTGCTGTGTCTCAATCAATATTAACAGTTATTTAAGACTTTAAATGTCTATGTCATACTCAAAGTTTGATTCTTGCCTATAATGTAGCACTGGGATAGGTATTTTATATCACTTTATAATTTCAAAAGCAATGGCATGTGATATGCCATACAAACTTGTAATAATTTTTTTAATTTAAAATAAAATGTTACATAACGAATTTCTAAATTTGACTATACAGATATTTGTCAAATTATGATACTTTATGTATAAGGAATAACAAGCATGGTTATAAGATTCAGGTATATTTCGTGTTCAAAAACTGAATTTCACTGTAGTTTTAATGATGTATTTTTAATAGACTATTTCTTTTCTAAATGCCACTCACAAAGTTTAGATCTATAGGTAGGGTTGAATGAAATCTCCCGTTAATCATGTCCATTTAATACAGGATGCAAAACCATAACCATAGATATCTCAAGACAGATTAAGGCCCTTTGAAAGACTATGATAAAATCCTATGAGGGGCTAGCTGGCCTTTTCATGTTTCTAACAACAATTTTTAAGTGTGAGCCTGCCTAGAGCTCACGCTTTTACAGATCACTTTTTTTGGTCTCAGGACTTTAATGAAATTTACCCTTGCATTCTCAATTTACCTCTCTTTCTCTCCAATAGTTAAAAGGACAATGTCCTTTTTGCTTTTGGCCATACGTATGTTCTTTTCTCTCCTGACGTTGAAGACACTGACAACAGCTGTGCATTCTGAATTTTATTCTCTTGTCTCCAATAGCTAAAAGGACACATGTCCTTTTGCCTTTTTCCCATACATATGCCCTTCTTGCATGGGACTTTCAGAAATTGTGGCGCAGAGTGATGACTATTCGTCTGCTCACTGAAGTAAAGTGGCCATGGGCTATGTTAGTACTTGGATTGTTGACTGTCTCAGTTCAGGACAAGCTGTGGGATGTATCTAAGTTGAAATTTCTTTCTGTCATAAGACTTTCATAAATTCTAGTGCACTACTCGTGTCTCTGATGGCTTTGCGCTCGTGCCAATGGACCAACACACCTATTGGCCTTATTTGATAAAGCAACCAGTATGCACATTAAAGTCCTACATCTGCCACATATGGCAAAATATTAAGCCTTTAAAATAAGATAAACTACTAACCACTCAGAAACCACTAACTGATTATATCTTAGAAAATACATGAGGATTTGTTTGGGTGTAAATCATGTTGTCTTAAATGATAAAATAAAATTTCTGTTGAAACTATAAATTATGCTAAAACTTTGAAGCTAAAATTTAAATCAATTTCTAATTTTTTTCTCTATTTCTAATAAAATCACTTTTTATGTATCAGTTACATAAAAATAGTGAAAAATTAATTCTTCTTTAACCATTTATATTGATGTCATAGGTCCTCAATGACACAGTTTGCAGATGACACCACACTAATTTTGGATGGAACACAGTGCTCTCTAGAAGCTGCTCTTAATACTTGAATAATATTTGGAAATTATTCAGGCTTGAAAATGAATATGGAGAAGACAAAAGTTATTTGGATAGGGAGAAAGCGATTCTCCAAAGAAAAATTAGATATAGCATATATTCTACAGTGGAGCAATACAGAATTTTCATTGTTAGGATTAAAATTTTCCACAAATATAAAACAGATTCCATCTATTAATTATATCGAAATGATACAAAAAATAACAAAGGATATGCAGAAACGGCAAAGTAGATATATGACACCATTCGGGAGAATCACAATCATTAAAACAAAATTTTTGCCCAAACTAATACACCTCCTGACATCTCTGCCAGCACCGGATGGTATTTTGAAACAAATAAACAATCTTATGTTTGAATTTCTATGGAATCATAAACCTGACAAGGTCAAAAGGAAAACAATATGTGGTGATTATAGTCAGGGTGGTTTGAAAATAGTTAACATATTCCTGTTTGAAAAAGACTTAAAAATAGCTTGGATTAGGGGGACAATTAACCAAAAAGACATAGACTGGAATAAAATTTTACATGAATCAAACCATAAGGTAAAAACTAGCACAATTGGGAGATTTTCCGGTGCTTTCTAGAAATTTTGAAAACCAATTTTGGGTAAATGTATTTGAATATTGGACAGACTTCTGTTTCAAAAACAAGCCTTTAGCAAATTCAGAAATTTTACGGTCATGTTTATGGTACAATAGGCAGATCTCAAAGTATATATTATACTACCCTGCTTGGCACAAAAAAGGCATTAACTTGGTTGGTAATATAATAAATTCTGATGGAATTGTAGTAAGTGAAACAGAATTAAATAGCACATATGATTTTAAATGTAAGTCAATGGAATATCACAGATTCTAAAATGGTAGGCTGCGCAGTGAACGTGGACACGTCTTTTGCGAAGTTCAGAAATCTCGAATAAAGAACGGTAAATAAAGTAACGCTGTTGAACTCTACGTATATCATCCCTTCGTGTACAAATGTAAACAAACAACTCGCAGTAAAATAAGTGGTTAAAATATTCATAAAATTGTTATTTTTTGCTTGATTTTTAAAAATAGCATATCGTTTTAAAGCTTGCAACAAATTGAAACCATCTAAAGTGACAATCTCTCAATATTTCATGACAAAGTCTGTGAAAATAGAGTAACAAGTAGCCTTTATTTTTACAATAGATATCACTATATATGTATGTGGTATTGATGAAACAGCCAACATGGCGTTGGAATTGTTTTGATTTTTGCGTAAGATTTACCGCTTATTTCGACCAAAATATAAATGTAACCATTTTAGAATAGGAATAAAAGACAAATTCTCGTGCTTTATGATGGTTTAAAACTATCAAACTGCTGTAATAAATATATTTATATTCAGCCGATCGTTAGTTTAAAACCATCATAAAGCACTCAAATACGTCTTTTATTCTAAAAATAAAACTCTTGGTTAAGGATTTAAAAAAAATGGCAATGTATTTCAATACCCAAGGCCTACTAGGTCTACTCTCATGCAAAGCTTGACAAAATCAAAAAAGGTAGAAAGGATTTTTACAAGGTATTTTTGAGTGAAGATTTTGAAGAACCTTCTTGTAAATCAATTTGGACCAGAAAATTAGGTTCAACTTTAAATGACAAAATGTGGGAAAACATCTTTAGTGCCTGCCACAAATCTATACTAGACAACCGTTTGATTTGGTTTCAGTATAAAATCCTGCATAATATACTAAATACTATTTAAACAAGCTCAAAATTATTGATTCCAATCTTTGTAGTTTTGTGTAATCAACAACCAGAAAGTATTGAGCACCTCTTCATTCATTGTGAATTTGTTAAAGGTTTGTGGAATGATTTAAAAAGATGGATTTTCAACAAATTAAATATACAAGCCTTGCAGACCTTCATAACATGGCAAGAGAATGAGAAATCTGTGTCAAACCAGACACCAAGGTTCCTAACTGGATCTACTGGCGAAATAAGATTACCGAGTATGTTTTATCCTTTGTCAATAAAACGAGGCCATAAATATATTGGGGAACTGGAAAAATTAGCCATTTGCCAAATCTGGCCAAGGCAAAATTGGCCCTCACAAAACTCAACCCCTGTGTATATCCTATGATTGCTTACTTTAAATAATCATAGAGAAATGAGATTTTTTTATAGAAAATAATTGTTGCCTGGTTCAATTTAATGTCAATGGGTGATAACTTACATAAGTTATGTTAAGCAAAGCATCAAAGATTTCGGATACCAATTTCTGAATGCTGATTTCACTACGGTATTATATCAGTTCTGTTAAAACCTTGGTTTCCCCTTTAGCTTATGGGGATGTTCCACTGGAGCCGACCCTACAACCAAGTATATAACTTTTGAGTCGGTTACTAAAGTCGGGAGTCAGGGACAAAAATCCAGAAAAAAAGGGTGCAAAAAATTTGGTTAAGTTTTAACTCCCTGACAGGATGTAGTGCATCCCTGTCTGGCTTGTCTGGATCAAGATCCCGCATGAAGTCGGGATGTTTTTCTCCACAACAAAATGGGAAACTAGGACAAGCTGTAAATCCAAACAGACAAGCTATATCAGGCCACAACAAGCCCTAGTGACAAACTGACAGGACTGAAGAAATGTACAGAATCACCACCACCAGACTGGAGTCAGTATTGCCATTCCACTTATGATGAATTTCTGGCAAAAAAAGAAGATCAAGTGTCAACCAATCAACAAATTGAAAGCTAAGCAAATAAAAATTCGGATGGTTATTCAGGTTTGGGCTTTAAAATTAAATAAAAATACAATAACCTATTTCTGATTGTGGTTATGATTGACTCAGACAACTCCTTTGACAATCATGTTGCCAAGGTTTGCCGAGCATGTTACTATCATCTTCGTGATTTGTGACTAATTCGCAAATTCCTTAGTGATAAAACTGCAATACTTCTGGCAAATGCTATGGTCAGTAGTCGCCTGGACTACTGTAACTCTTTACTTTATGGGGTAAGCAAGTCCAACATAGCTAAACTACAGAGAGGTTTTAGATGTCGACCCATGCCTGTCCCTGGACTCTCCCTTCTTGGACCTAAGCGCATTAGAGGATTTGCATCAATTTTGCGCTATATAAATCCTACTATTATTATTATTATATGACAAAAACAGACACTTAAAATAGAAACTTTCTATTTGTAGAGTATTGCATCTATTAAAAACAAGCAGATGGAGACGTGTTTCTCACAATATCTCAAGTGTCATTGAAAACCTGCTTGCTTATTCCTGGCTTTATACTCCAAATGTGGAGCTCTGGGAAAGACATCTTCTAACTTCCTAGTCACTTAGAAAGCATGCTGTAGAACTGGTCACATAATTGGATACAAATGTTTTGTTGACTTTCATTAACCTTATTTTTACTTGTTCCCTGTTTTCCAATAAATTGCTTTTATGCTAAGAATTTGATTATTATGCGACCAAATAATTTGTTTATTTATTTGGGGTTTTACGTCGCTTTCAACACTGTACAGGTCATATCACGACGGGTAGTTGGAAGGGCAGAGGAAACCAGTACATACAGTTTGTTAGGGTTCTGTACTGTAAACTGCTGACCAACGGCAAGCAACTACCAGCTTTCCCACTTGAGGCCCTGACGGGGATCGAACCCCGGCCTCAGAGGTGGAAGGCGAGAGTGTTACCACTCTGCAACACTTTTTTAATTTTCATAATATTTACAGCATTCATATGGACATTTTCTATCTGCCAACTTTAGAATTCCGATAAATTACACTGTTATGATATACTTATCATAAGTTATTGTGATAGTTTTACCTGACATCATACTTGAAATGAACTGCCAATGAACAGTTTAAGACTTAAGTGGCAGAGACAAGCCAGTTCCATGATATGACAACTGAATAGGACAAGACTGGAGGGATTAGGACAAGATAGGAAGTGACTAGGACAAGCTGGTTACCATGTGCCTGGAGCCACGGTCCGGAACAAGAGTATGGGGGTGGGGGATCAATGAAATATCAAACACATTTGATATTTTGCCCACCCTCCACAACAAGCTGGGAAATCACAACCGACCCTAACCGACTCTGTAAACATTGCTCCCAACCCTTGAAATATCCTTAGTTACCAACAATGCTGCCCCAGTGCAAAATCCCTAACAGCTGATTAAAGAGCTAGATTTGTGTTTATTTTTTCTGTGTAATCAGAAGACCACACAGCACACTTGGCATTAATTTAGGGGTTTTTTATCTTGAATGTCAATTTGACCGGAGCTGATACAGTAAACATCCAGCTTGTCTATGCTTTACACATGGACTGCAATATGCATGTGCAATAAGCCATATATGCATCTATATATAGATATAAAAATATGTACAAAATATAGAATACAAAAAAAAACAGTACAAAATAAGATGTCTGTCTACTATTACTGTGACTCAGTAATAGGGCATACAGAAATCTGCATCTGGACAGTCATTTTGATAAAATAAGCCATAAAATTATTATGCTGTTCCCCGACATAGCTTGGCACACACTTAAACTTGGCACAAAACAGAATGTAGAATATAATTGCCAAATGTAGTAGACAATTCTTGTTAATAAATTCTTGAGAATGGTCAAATAAGGTGGAAGCAATGATAACCAAAATGATGATGGGCATAAATTAATTGATTTTGAGAATTTTCATTTTTAAATTCCTAGACATATGACAAGTTATTTGAAGTAGAAATTATGTTAGTGCCATGTAAAAGTCCTGTTCTAACATGACAGGGATATGTTCTCAATTCTGATTGGCTAAGCGAAGAAAATTTCACCGGTAAAATCAGCCTAACCTAGTAGCTACAAATTAAATACCGTAATAACCATGGTATACGCAGAATTGTGTTTGAGGCAGTACACCCCTCAGGCTTCGACTTCAGGGTTTTTAGAACCTCAAACCATGGTAAAATTCTGCATATAGCATGGCTATTTGAGGGTTATTTCTACAATAAAAGTAAATTGATTTTATTTATAATTGTAGAGTCCATTTATAACCTGCACTTGTGTCAATGCATATTTTGACTTCAAAGTTCATGTAGGGTGCACACATCTGCTAGGGCCATTCACGCAAAATTTGTATTTATATCCAGAATATGATCCAGAATTTTCCCAAAATTTGAACATTTTCCTTTCACTTTTTAATATAAATAATGTCAAAAAGATTCATTCTTTACTTTTTGAGTTACTATGAAAATGTACAGACAAAGCAACTGACACAAATAAACATACTCAAAACATAATCTCATAGTAGATTGTTTTGAGCCTTTGCCATCTCATTTCCCGTATTATTTCATTAGTCAGTGAGCTGCTAATCATAACTCCCCCAGATTTCGACTGAAAAGCCCATAAAAATACGATTTTTGACATAATGGTAAGTTGTTATTACCATATAAGAACAGAGGATATACAATAAATAAGAACTATAAAAACATAAAAATCGAAAATATAAAAATCAATAATACGGTGGTACAGGATTGTTTGTTTTACACAAGCTTGGAGAACGTTAAAAGTTGTGGCAATAGAACTTCATTAGCATTACTAATACCAATGATTTTGGAGCTCTGGGTACGCTTATTTTTGTGTATTACAGATGTAGGTCAAGTGGTACAGGATGTCAGTGACCTCCAAAACAACTATGAATACCACACAGTGAAACAATGTAAGTCAATATAAATGGTTCCATTTGTGTTCATAAATTCAAAAGTATGTCCACACAGAGTTTAGTTAGCTCATAATAGGTTAAAAACTTAAAATTTAATTTTATGTCCTTCTTTACACAGTGCCTTGGTTATCATTATAACCTGCATCAATATTTGACAGTCCTTTGTGTTAGAAATTTGCCACCTTAAATTCATGCTGGCTATATTCTGTATTTGATTCTCCTAGGCCAAAGTGGTGTTATTGAAGGTGCCTGCAAAGACCACACGTGTGAAACAATGCCAATAGTTTATTTTGTTCACTTTGATCCTGTTTTCAGTAGAGATCCCACCGCAGTTATCAGCGTTCAGCTTTTTGGTAAGTCTTCAGCAGTCCTCAGTATTTTTATTTCCTGATGCTAAGTCTGGTGAGATGGATTTGAAAGTTTACTGAAGTAGGAAAACTCTCAATCGGTTGTCTATGTGTTTTAGGTTGATAAACTTCTATTGGCTACAATTTTCGATAAGGCCTCATCAATCTCATTGGCCTAGTGGTAATGGATACTGGCATGTTCTCACCTGTACACTATTTCAAAAAAGGACTTGGCCTGGACTTCGACTTTTGGGGGATGATACACTGGGACCATCTTGTAAGTAACATGTTTGATATTTCACTGACCCTCCCTGGCTCTTGATCCCGATCATGGCTCTGCCCATCTACAAATTTCCCTGTCAAGTCTGTCTACGACATGTCATTCAACACTTGCCATCCTGTCATGGTCAAATGCCAGAATACCACTCCACGACAGACCATGGAACACGACTTGCCATACTGGAAAGCAAACCAGCCCGTCCTAAACAACCCAAACCTGAAGTCTTAGGTTGCAGAATCGGTAATATCTGAGTAGGACAAGCCGGGAAAATAGCAGGACAAGAAGTAAAAAGAAACCAACAAGGCAGTTACAGCAACAGACAAGCCGGGAAGTGTGGGATGTGTGGCTATAAAAAGAGGGCCGGTGTGTGAGAATGCATAATTTGGATTTTAAACTCTGATGGATTACACCTGAAAGCATTCAGACAGGCTTTTATTTTTTTACAATTTACAATTTAACTTAGGATTTAATGTTGAGATAAAGGTTGGGCTGACTTGCTGAAAGGCTTTTGTTTTTTACATATGCTGCTTTGATTTGATTCATAAGATAGGTCCTGAAAAGAGCGGAATGTGGTAATCTAACCAGCTAAGCAGAGTCAAGTTGCACCCAGAGGACAGCAACAGTCCAGAGGGCAGCAGAATTCATGAAAAGATGTTGACAACAACAACCCGGGCTTTCAAAACAGCTACATTTCACCATAAGCCGAACCAAGGCATTCAACCCACTGTCAGTAGACTGTCACAGGTGAAGTATGTTCACACAACATATTAGGACTCGAGTCTTTTTGGGAATCTACTGTCAGTTGGGATTTACCAGCAGATTGACACACATGAACTGTTTACACAAAGTGACCTGCATCATCATGCCACCCTCCTCCAACCAATCATACCCAGCCCCCAGCAGTCTTCTGAGCCCATCCAGCAGCAGCAATAGACTTACTGCAATTGCCTAATCAATCCTTTCAAGGATCACTGCTGTAAAATGTCCTTTTCAGAACAAACTGCTGATTCACAAGTTCTTCCAGGGCCACCCAAATCTTTCCAAAGCAAGAAAGCAATTTATAAGTTGCCTGTTTAAAGAAATCTCAACACCAAAAATTACACCGCCCCACCCAAAAACACAAAAAATATAGTGAGAGAATGAGTGAGTGATTGCAAATTTGAGGTTAAAAATTTTAAATCACTTTAACATGGCTTAAATAATTTTGAATTTTTAAAGAATAAATAGTAAAAAAACTTTGCCACCCCCCCCTCCCCCCCCCCCTCAAAAAAAAAAACATTGGAAAAAGAATCAAAGCACTTTGACTTTTAAGAAAGTTTGACAATTAGGAGCTGATTCTGAACTTTGCATCCAACGTTTTAACGTATGGCATTAGAGGAACTTTTGAAGTTCTAAAGAGATTTTGATGCTTCAATTAAATAATAAAGCTGAAGTGTAATAAGACACTATTATTTAATTCACACTGAATATATGATGATATGCCTTACACAATGTTTATTAGGTAGTAGATTGTGTTTCAAAAGCTATATAATGTGCTTTATCATAAGAGGCTTGTTTTTACAGGTGCAACTCCTCCCTGGGATACTAAAAACAGGTGTAAATGCACTGGTGATTTTGCACCGGTACACAGGTGCAATGCACCCGTGCAGCTCTATATTCTCCTTCAGATGGGTTTGTAATATAGAGAAGGTATTTTTATAGTACCTATATTGTGTAATAATGGAATTAAAAGTTTAATTCGTACTATTTTGAGGCTTATACAGGCAGGCTTTTACAAAAGTACAATATTCAAAATTGAATTTCTCATATGTGAAGAATAAGTGTAGACTGCCTGATGGTGTGTCCACAGTATGTTGCAGTAGAGAGATTATTTTTATCTCATGTAGTCCATATCTGTGGGTGTTATATTACATGTTTAAGTACATCTTATATTGTTAACATATGGACACTAGAAGCAAGTTACCAATTATATAATCAGGTAGGATTATTTAGGCAAATTCCATCTGGGTACTAAATTGGTGTTTCATATGTACCAAAAGTGCCATTATATAATTGGACAAGTTAAGAGATTGCTTTCGCGCTCTTTGAGTGTACTTATTGGAGTTTTCACAATTTTATAATATCCTATTTATTTACATATACATCAATGAACACAAGAATAGATCATATAATTTTAAATAATTTTATTCATGATTCTATAGGTAATATATTATTCAATAATACCTAAAAAGACATGTATTCATTTCAGCATGGCCACAACCAAAGCTGACATTGAACTAGCCTTTATTAATGCCCCACCAGGCATAGTTCCACCTGACACCACATTTGAAAGCTACGTAGACCATAATGTTATTAATATCTCTAACACTGAACTCAATGAACACCAGGTCACAGCCTTGGAAAAGGGTCTCTCAGCTTTTGCCCAACATCAAAAGGTGCAGACAAATCTGAAATATGGAACGAATTTAAGGAATTCCATAGAAGGTTAAAACTTATGCAGTTCTTCAAACCTAAGGATGAAACCATGGTTTGGAAAGTCGTTATTCCTATTGTTTTAAATAGTGTTATTATTTACATTTAACCGACACATTTGGGGTTTAGCCACCATGAGCGAAAATGTAAAGCAAAGGGATATGCTGATAAGTGATGAAATATTTTCTCAGCCAATCAAAATACAGATACAGACATGTCATGTTAAAATTGGAATTTTAATGTACAAAACTTACGTTAAAGTTATTGAAAAGTATGATGGGACTTGTGATTTTTGTTAGAAATTTGGTAAAAATTGTTGCAAAACTAGTTTAAATAAAAGTTCTTGGGATAATTGAGTAGTCCTGAAAAAGGACTGATAGATACCAGCTTCTTCTGTCCACAGGGTAGTTCCCATCTCAGATCCTGTCCTACTACTCACCCAATGAACTAACATGGTGGAAATAATATTTCAGTATGTCTCCATGACGTTTGGTCTCCCTCAAAGGATTTATATGGTCATCAGGCACATACACCACATGTTAATTTTGTAGGGCTGTTATGTCATCTGCTGAGGTGATATTCTGTAACACATGTTGTACAACACCACACATGTCAAACAGTGCCTGTCACAACCTTTGACCTTTGTTCGATTGTAAGACACTGAATCTGCTTGCCAGGATTCCAAATGCCTTTACCCTCCTGCCCCTGGAAATCATGTAAATTTGCTATTCAGTCTTCACTTGTGAGTTGTCTTCTGCTGTGGGATTTCACAAGCAATGGTATCAAGGCGAAAGCCTCATCAACCAGCAAATAGTGGTCCAAATCTGGCCCTCCATGCACAGGGGGTTAGGTGGCGGAACACCTAATGTGCCATCCTCAATTATTTTCCTCAACTTGTTGCAGTTAAATATAAATATTTGTGCATCTGATTAATATCCACTTGACCCAACATCTACCCAGAGACATCTCGAGGCTGCATTGACCAGGGCTAGCCGCAAGGGAAAAGAAACCCTGTCAATTGTAATATTCATGGCAAAATGTTTCCCACCTAGTGCCCCAAGAGCATTTCATCTGGTTTTGAACTTCTCCATGATCGTTTTCCAGTCTTTAAGAGTGGTAGGGCAGGTCAAGTACTATTTCCAGGAATTCATCAAGGATGGCTTGGCAGACAACAGGAAAAATTTTACAAATGATGATTCAGCAAACCAACCAGTGATACTCTAAGGGTGTGTATGTCTCTCCTGTTGCCCGGTGTTTCAGTGTTATTGCCAGTTTCAATGTAACTTCTAAGGGCTTCCTAAAATTGGTGACTGACTTCTTGATTTGGTGGTGTATGTGTTCTTTGATGGGTCGAAAATGCTGCTGGCATCCTGACAAATTCTGGTAACCTGGGATATCAGTCTGTATTAAGTCGGCCTGGAAGGTTCTGTAGCAGCCTTTTTGTTCTCTTTGAAGGATCCAGAGTATGATCAAGGGGTTTAGTGGCTTCCTTCTCGTAGGTGGTGGTGGGCCTCTGGTGTAGGTGCTGGCTGTATGATAGACTGTGGTCCTGGGTTTAGATTCTTCCTTTTTCCTCTGCAAATCTTAATGAACATCAAAATATTAAACTTAATAAAGAACAAAAGGACCCTAAGCTTCTGCAGAAAGTATTTCTGGTGTGTAGCTAGCATCTTTGCAGTTATAAATATTGAGTAACAGTAGCCAGAAGGGGTTTATACAGTGTTTTTTTATCCCGACTCTTGATCCCAAGGCACGACAGGTCAGGATACTGCTCCAGTCTTGTGGGTTTGATATGGCTTGCCTGTAAGGTGTTTACAGCTTGTCGGTAAAAATTCTCAATAGCCTAAATTTCTTGTTTATAGTTCTGAATCGTTGATAAATTAGTACTATTGGTTAGAGGTAAACGTGTAGTGCTCCATTGGACAAAAAATTCTATAAATACTAGAAACCCAACCTGAATGCCACACATTTTATCTATATCATGTGAGAAAACAATTCAATACAGTACTGGTCCAAAGAAAGTAGAACTCGTGTTTTGTCTTCTCCAGATTAAATTTTAAAATATGCACCAAAAAAGGCCGTCTTTCTTTTATTTTTCAGGACATGACTTCAGTAATAAATAAATTAAGGCCATATTTACCAAAACAATACAACAGAACAAGTAGAACCTCAATTATATGGCCCTCTATAATCCGAATCTCCAGAATATACAAACCAAAATTTTCGCCACCACAGATGATACTTTGGCTAACACAGATGATATTTTCGCCACCACAGATGACATTTCGCCACCACAGATGATAATTTGGCCACCACAGATGATATTTTCGCCACCACAGATGACATTTTCGCCACCACAGATGATAATTTGCCCACCACAGATGATATTTTCGCCACCACAGATGATATTTTAGCCACCACAGATGATATTTTCGCCAACACAGATGAAAACTTCGCCAACACAGATGAGACTTTCACCAACACAGATGGTATTTTCTCCAACACAGATGATATTTTTGCCAACGCAGATGAAAACACTGCAAGTTACTATAAATAGTCTACTTTACATAGAATAGCCTGCCCTTGAACAGGTCAATAGCAATTACCAAGTGATGACAGTTCAAATTGTTTTTATTTATTAAATACAATATTACAAATGTATTAATAAAATACATAATTATAAATTTGACTATTACTGAGTAGTGTCCTAACAAAGTCTATACAGTAAAATCAGGTTAATGTAAAGTCATATGAATAATGAATGAGTTTAAGAAATATATTTACAAGTTAAGGTGACCATAACATAAGTTTAATATTAATAGTTCATAATCAAGATCACCACAATATTAATAGCAAATGAGTTAAGAGTTTGTACATTACAAGTTAAGGTGACCATAACATAATTTATGGGAATATTTAATTTTAGGGAATTTTTATGTATAAAGTTCAATGAAAAATCGGATAACTGAAGTCATGCTGGGGTCTCATCATTCTGATCTGGGGTATTTGGCATGATTGACTTTAGGGTCCTCTAATATCTGGGTCTGTAGTAGTTCTGGCAGTTTGAGGTGACCCTAACTTAACTTTTGTACATTTAATTTAACATTAACATGTAAATATTCACTTATATGTAATCATAGTCATTATACTCGTATTGTCACTCCATTAAGGGTCAGTGACCTATATTTGATTTTTGTATTAGTGAACTGTGACCTTTATTTGACCTTCACGTTCTACACTGGATGGTATAAAGTAGTAGTCTTATTATCTTTTATTTTTACTTTAACTTTTATATTATGTTGCGTATATATACATGTTATGTATAAATAAATTTAATGCTCCGCATCTTTGTTGTTTGCCTGAAGGGAACTGATGATCATCTGTGTTGGCTAAATTTCCATCTATGTTGGCTAAATTTTCATCTGCCTGGGCCAAAGTTTTCATGTGTGTTGGCTAAAATAGTATCTGTGTTGGCTAAAATGTTGTCTGTGGTGGTGAATCATCTGTAAGTGTTGGCGAAAATATCACCAGTGTTGGCTATATTTTCATCTGTGGTGGCCATATTTTCATCTGCTTTGGCTAACATGTTGTCTGTGGTGCAGATTTTTTTTATCTACAAGTATTGGTGAAAATATCATCTGCATTGGTGTTATTTTTATCTGTGGTGGCGAGAATATTATCTGTGTTGGTGGGAAACTATGTATATTGTTTTTATCTTTGTTGGCAAAAATATTGTCTGCCTTGGCTGTATTTTCATCTGCGTTGGTAAAAATATAAATGTGCGTTGGCGAAAATATAATGTGCGATGGTAAAAATATCATCTGTGTTGGCTGTATTTTCGTCTGTGTTGGTGGAAAATTATGTATATTGTAACTCGCCAATGCAGATATTTCTAACAAAAGCAACACCACTAGTGGCGCTAATACTCTTTCATAATATAGCCAGTCACTGAAGGAGTGTTTGCTTGGAGTTTTACAATTTCATAATCTCTCAGAGTTTTTCAATAGATAAAATGTATGACAGTGTGTGTGCAAAGTGAGAGCTCTGCTTCACTAGGCAAACACCAGTCATTCTCAGGGATTTCTTGGCATTCAAACCACTTACACCTCTTTCACACTGCCCTGCTAAAGAATTCTCGGTATGGAGGACTGACAGGCATGATGAATGTACACCATAAATGAAAGTATGTGCAAGTTACTATGTATATTGAATCAGTTTATATCAGAATCAGTTTACTAAAACATCATCTGTGTTGGTTAAATTTCCATCTGCGTTGGCTAAAATATCATCTGTGTTAACTAAAATGTTGTCTGCGGTGGCAAATTTTTCATCTGTAAATTTGTAAAAATATCAACTGTGTTGGTGAAAATATCATCTGTGTTGGCTATATTTTCTTCCGTGTTGGCTATATTTTCTTCCGTGTTGGCTATAATTCCATGTGTCTTGGCGAATATACCTTCTGTGGGAGCTATATCTATGGTGGCTATGGGTATGTTTGTTGTTACTAGGAATTTGTGTTCATGTACATAAGACCTGCCCAAGGAAGGCTGTATGTGACAAGGTTGTGCCAAGTTATAGAAAGTGATTGGCAATAAAAGATATAACACACCCAATGTAAATTACACAACTCTTGAGAATATAGTCAGTTCTGGAACCATTTTTTATTTTCTTTCAGATGATGGTGGTGGAACTCCTATCAGATGGCATTTCGAAATCCAAGCAACCTCCACGAACCAAATGACCGTATATGTCTCTACTTGGGCAGATTCGAAGGTCGCTGCTCTCACCATAGCATGGATGGCATGTGCCTGAATTGACTTGTGTAACATGTTTAAATTACCCTTCTTCACCTCATCTGAATCATAAAATTATTAGTGTTTATCTTATTATAAGGCAGTTGCAATGTTTTAAAAAACATTCTACTTGAAGTTCTTTCATTTTATAAAATTGCAAATGGTATTGTTCACAAGTGTATTTATCGTTTTTCCCCCATTTTTTATTCAATAATCGGTGTGGTGTGTCAAATTTCACAGTTTCGTACCAAGAGTTGAAAAGGTCATGGTAGACCAATGCCAGTAAAGGTCAGATCCTGAGGTGATATCAAAGGTCAAATGTAGGTTTGCGGTTTTTTATTTTACAAGTTAGTTTATGTACATAGGGTTAAAAGCAGTAAAAGGTTTTCAAATTGAGTTGAATTTGAAAATGCACCAGCCTTGTTATAAGGCATCACAAACAACATAAGTGACTAGCACAACAGATAATTATAATAATAAAAAAAACTTGCAATGACTAGCAATACTGTAATTAAAACTTGAATGGTACCTAAACTCTGCACCATGTAACATACTAAAATTGATTGTCTAGAGGGGGCTACCAGGTATTGCTGGCCCTACCTTGATCTACAATATCATCCTTTTATTTGCCACATCTTAATCGAGAGGGGGAACCAGGGTACGCCATGCCCAACCATTATCAATCCGGATCCGGTTTAACACCCCGAGTATTGTACCAGGGAGGGTAGGGGGGGGGGGAAATAAAATAACCTTGTGTGTCCTTCGACTTCATGTATCGATATGAAATACCCCTATCGTGGGAGAGAATCAAATGAAGCATGACCCAATTTTCGATTGGGTGTAACCTTTAACAAGAATAATTATTTTTGTTTATTTGAAAGTTATGGTCGTACAGAAACTGAGGAATCAGGCCCCTGCGTAGGCCGTGCTTATCAAAGTTTTGATATACATTTTTTAAGAAAATGTTTTCATCAAAATGTTGAAGGGTATTTTAAAGACCTACACATAAATTTCGGGCAAGAACTTAATGTGATTAAGTTGTGTTGCCACACACTAGAAACTTAGTTCAATGTTCAGACTTGATAGAAAACATCACCATGCAATTGATATATGTGGATGTTTTATCATTTAAAATTGTTTGTGAAGCTATCACTAGGTTTAATAATGATAATACTAGCATAACAGATTTAATAGCTATATATAGGGATTGATTACTACACATATGCTTTTTTTAAAATTGCTATATCATATTGCTTGAGTAATAAAGCTTGTATTGAAGCATAAGGACTAAAAATCAAAATTGCACAGCTGAAGCACACTCATTGTTGTTTACAATATTAAATAATAAATGGTTAACTGTTGTATATGTTTTTCTTTCTCTTTTGTACATGTATGTTAATTAGAATGTTTGGCCCTTATATGGTAATTATTTATAACCATAAACCAATTGAAAATTCCATACATGGCTACTATCAATGATACCCTATTTGAACTAAATCATCACTTGTATCAGGATTAAGGTTAGTCATCACAGAAGTTATGAGACCTTTTCAACTATTTTTGGGACAATATCTAATTCAGTAAGTTCTGTAGCTGTAACTCACCCAAGGAGAGGATATGACCTTAGCTAGGTTTGCACTTCAGGATGTTCTACAGAAGGAAAAAGCTTTGACTTTTGATAAACTTGACAAATTTTCAAATTATTTTGACCTTGTGATTAGACCTTTCACTTTTGAACTTTGGCAACCTTTGAAAGATCAAAAAAGATTTTGACACGTCACAAAGTTTCGCAGTTACAAATATTGAAAATTTTTATTGAAAAAAATTATTTTTGGATTTTTTTAATTTTAACCCATTGTGAATGATGAACAAAATCTGAAGATTCACCAAATTTGATATTTATTGTGGGATATTTAAAAAGTGGTGCTGAAGTTATTAAACATCATTATGGGATTCTTTGGAAATTCTTTAGAAAATTGTTGAGAATTTGTAGGACATTGGTGCAACACCAGCTTTTATAAAAGTTCTTGGAATAATTGTGTAATCTAAGGACTGTTAAATGCCAGCTTCTGCTGCCCAATAGGGTAGTTCCTCTTCATATCTCAGATCCTGTCACCCTGCCAAGTGAATAGTGAATGCACTTGCATGATTGAAGTAACTTTTCAATATGGTGGTGGTTTTCATCAGGAACATATACTGACAGCTCATTTTCTATGGCTTCTGTGTCATCTGCAGGGGTGTGTGCCCTGTCCAGTCCAGCTTGGTGTATTTAATTATTTCGGTTTTAACATTGTTTTCAACACTGTATAGGTCATATGAGCAGATGAAACCAGTACAGTTGGTCAAGGTTCTGTACTGTAAACTGACAACCATTGGTAGGAAGCTACAACCTTTTCCGGGGTTTGAACCACTGGCCTCAGAGGTGGGAGACCAGTATGTTATCACTGCATCACCGTGGCCCCTTGGTGTGTTCTCAGCATGTTGCACAACACAACACATGTCAAAACAATTATACCTAATAGGACATAAAATCTGCTGGCCAGGATTTAGAACTCATTTTCCACACTACTCTCTCTGGAGATCCTGTAGTTTTTGTTATTCTCTCTTTCCTTGTGAGTTTCTTCTGCTAAAGGTTTTAACCAATCATGACATCGAACAACGAATCTGGCCAATCTGGTCCTCCGTTCCCTAGGGTTTCAGGTGGCAGAATCCGCAAGGTGCCATTCTCTACCTTTGTCTTCAACTTTCTGTGAATGAATATTTGTGCATCTGATGGAGATAACTCAACCCAACATCTACCCACAGGAATCTATAGTCTGCATCGACCAGAGCTAGCAGCACAATGGAAAAGAAGCACTGCCGGATTTCTTTGGCTTTTTACAGCCATATTGTCCAAATGTTGGGTTTTGGGGGAAGTTTAGGTGGACTCCAGCAGTGCCTTGGGGCAGCTGTGGATTACCAGATCTCCACTATGTCCACTTCTGTCTGTACTCGCTTGGCAGCAACTATTGAGAGGTTTAGGATCGCCACAAAGACAGAAGCGGAACACTTGATAACTCTTTCACACTTTGTTCTAGTTCAATAAACACAAGTCCCAGCGAGTGAGAGAGCAAACTAAGCTCTCCCCCTCTGCATACTATTTCATGTTCATTCACTGTTATTGTCCTGATCTCTCTCTATGTCCCCAGCTCAAGGCTGAAGTTCTTATACTAGACACTGTACACTAACACATATTATCCGTCACCAATTACTGGGTTTATTTCTGAGAGGTTTGATTCACAGAAGCGGGGATTGGCTGTGGCTGTTATTAGGGGCGGTGTGCTTTGTGAGTATTGATTATCCAAAGAGAGTTAATTTACTGAGGCACTTTGCCTGTTTTTTATGGGGTTTATGGATTATTGATAATTAAGCATTTTCATCTAAATTCTTCACCATTACACATATATTTCCCAGCTGGTGCCTCAAGAGCACTGGGGACATTCCATCTGGTTTTCAACTTCTTCTCAATCTGTTTCTATCTTGAGGAGTGCTAGGACAGCTCAAATACTCTTGCTGGAATTCAGCAAGGATGGCTCAGGGAAAATTTACATGTGGTGGTTCAGCCAACAAGCCGGTGATACTGTTGTTGTAACGTTGCTTCTGTTGCAAGGTGTCTCCGTTTTATTTCCAGTTTCAATGCAACTTCTAAGGCTTCATGAAATTTGTGACTTTCTTCTTGATGTGGCTTTGGATGCATTCCTAAATGATGTAAAAAAAAGTTGCCATCCTGACAAAATTCTCATAACCTAGGATATTAGTCTGTATTCAGTCAGCCAGGAGGTCCCTTTTCTTGTCTTTGACGGATCCATGGCATGGCTCCAGAGTTTTGTGGCTTCTTCTTCGTCTGGGTGGTGGGGGCTGACATAAAGGTGGTGGCTGTGTGTTACGTGTTTGCCCTGGGTTCAGATGAGTCCTTTTTTGTCAATAAATCAGAGCGAAAATCCCAAAAAATTTACTCAATAGAAACAACAGGGCCCTAAGCCTTTGTAGAAAGTGTCTTTTATGTTTAGCTGGCATCTTTGCAGTGATAAAATATGAGTTGCAACACCCAGAACTCAGACTCACAATGCCAACTCCAAAAATTAATCAGTCTAGTCAGGGTGGATTGGTACTCCAGCTGCTCCAGTCTTGTTGGTTTGTCATTGCAGTTTGTCGTGACCTGATACAGATTCTTAGTAAGAGGTTTATGGTTTGTCCTCATAGTTTCCTGTCTAGTCAACAATCACAATCTACAATCATTGTACAACTGGCAATGGAACTGCCAACAGTCTATATCCTTTGGTCATGCTACAGTCATTGTAGCTTATTCAATTTGATTTTGCAGGTTTCCACTTTGTATGTAAGATATAAGTGTTCATGCCAAATCAATATGGAATAAAATTGTTGCCATGGTCAACAACAACATAACCTTGCAGTTTTTGACTGCATGTCAGTATTATTATTCTTGCTATTTTATACGCTTGTCCTTCTGGAAAAATATTCTGTAATGTAATCAAAGTCAGGGATTAGTCATCAAACAGCAATATTCTGAATTTACGTGGCTCTTGATGCTGCATAACTATTGTATTTGATCTCAGTTGGAATATGTGTCAGATGGAGGTTAAAAAAGTCCTACAAAACCTACAGTGAATGTGTGAAAGCATACTAGCATTAAATTTAACTCACTCTACAGCTGATATAAAAAGGGTTAGATGGAAGGATGGGAGAAAGCATATTTCTTTTAAAATAAGCTGCACTGTAACCATGATCTCCAAGTAGTATTAATAAAAATGTGGAGGGCATGCTTGTTTATTTTTGCTCACATATACAGAGTTGAAAAGTTCAAAACTGTGCCTAAATAAGACATCTGCATCCCAGTTACTCTAGGATCCCCTCAGTTCATCTGGGAAGGACACCTGCTTGCAAATCTTTGTTGGGTTTTTAGAGATAATGAATGTGCGGGATGGCATTTGGGTGCCATCTAGATAATTTCTAGTAACCTTAATTTTTGCAACCAGCACTATACCTTATTCGAATATATTTCTTTATTGGTCAAGCGGTCAGGCGTGGGACCTGTTTGAAATTCACTTTTCATCCTGCCATTTACATGTTGGACACACATCAGATCTTTATATGCACTTTGTGGAGCTGCACCTGGAATTACTCCTGGTTTTCTTTTCATGTTATTATTTTTAATATTTTATGTAACCTTCCACAGAGTATTTTTATGGTATAATCGTGTGTTATAGACATGTAATGTTATTCTAGACATACTAATTTGTCGGTTTGAAATATGTACAACTTGCGTTCTTGCAAGGAGAACATTGTAGAGTTGCCCATTGAAATTCAGTTAGCAGAAGATAAACATTTTGTTGAAACAGTACTATTTTCCTTAGAATAAAAAGATGGTAATATTGTCCTGGAACTTGGAGCTTAAGATCTGTTCTGAAAAGAATAAATGTACCAAAACATAGAGAGAAATTAAAAATCAGCTGTCCCTCTTCCAGATATAGCTTCCCAATCTTAGCCATGCTATGATTAATTAATTTGTAAAATGCCTTTCACAAAGAGAATTTGACAAAACACCGAACCCTCAAGGCCTTGGCTAGGTCTTGAGCTCAAAGTTAAATCCATCGTTGATTGGGCTTATACATTTAAATGTCAAAACAATTCATTATTGACTATATTGATCAGTGTAATTAAACCTTCATATAATCTGTGGGTAAATGTGAGCATTCTATTCACTGTATTTCATACCTTGATTTCAATATTGTAAAGTGTAAAAGTGTAGATTTGGAAATATTTCTTTGGAAATTCAGTGTGTTTTATGAAGCCCATCAGAGTGGAACTTTGGAGACACAAGTGAAGTTCTACTTATTTTAATAATTTGTATTTTGAAAGAGTTATTAAAACAGCAGAATGTAATTATGTCATATTATGTAATATTTCTCTAGTAATCTTTGTTTGCCTATTACAAGTAATGAAGTATTCCCTTTATCTGTTGATACATAAATCATTAAAGATAACCTTTCCAGAGGTATGAAACGTTTATACAATTGACATAGATGTACTTTGACTTTACTATAAGACTATTGTCGTAAAGTGCTATTATTAATTAATTGTCTTTACTTAGTTGTACTCAAAGTTGAAAATCCTTACAATCAGTTACTATCAGTAGTATAAATTGGTTTATTAGCACAAAAGTTTACAGTAAAACCTATAAGTGACCACTGGACTCCTACCCACTGCTTAAGTTATGTATATGGTAATTGTGGGATGGAGGAACCCAGCATCACATGTATGTTGATCACATCAGGACCAGCTTTTATAGAGGCTAGTGAGACACTGACATTTCATATGAGACATATGGCAAATGTGCTGTAGGACGTTACATATTTCTTACCACACCAAGTATAAAGACCACAGGACATTTGTAAGAGTAACGTTTCACTACGAGATGGTATGCAAACAAACGTTAATGTTTAGTACTAAATATGCTGTTATTGTCAAAACCAGTGTATGCTATATATGTATTAATTTCTGATCATTGTGAATATGTAATAAAGACTTAAACAGTTATTTTAAGGTACCTCATTACCCACAGAAGTCTACACACACCATTGTACGATACATAGCCTAACATTTGGTTACATAACCAGGATCAGTTTGCAGATTTAATGAATGAAAGAATTCTCGCCATATTTAGATAGAATAATGAAAACAAAATTCCTCTATCTGAAGAATTCAAGCTAGACAATGACTCATTTTCAACATTTCTGACAACATTCAATGGTGTCACAATTTTTAAGAAAAAAATCAATTACAATTACTCATACTCTACACATTGACGCCTCACTAACAGGCCTGGGTGGTGTATGGGAAGACAAGGTCTATCCACCTCCTGTTTACAGTATCAAATTTTCAATGAAAATCATGCATTGAAATGTTTAACATTTTGCTAGCACTTCGAGCTTGGGAACACTACTAGATACACTCTATTTATCCAGATGTTTAGTATTAATCTTGCTGTAGTCCATTAGGTTGTAACCAGCAAGACCAAAGACTCTTTTTTGGCAGCATGTAACATTTGGCTACTCACACTTTAGATATTGATTTAGAAATGTCACATGTCAAAGGTAGCGCCAATACCATTGCAGACCTACTTTCCAGACTATATTCAATTAAAGGCGTTACCTTAGCCACACACAGAGGAGGAAATATGACCTTAGATATGACCTTCAGTTTGACTTGCACTAGTTTTGATCAACTGTGATAAGCATGGCTAATTCAGGAGCCCACTGTGGCAGGTTGCCCCTACCTTAAAATCAAGGGTGTGCATTGGTGACTAGGTTTGACATTTAGCATTTATTGGTTACACCAATCACAGAATGGCTTCAGTTGAATGTATAGAATTTTAAACCCACCCACCGAACTCTTGCAACCAAAATTGACCAAGCTACCTTTTCTTAGGACTTGGCCCTCCCTTAGAGTGTTCAGGGTACAGAACCAGGGTTCCTTTCGACCTTGGAGCTTGACCTCTTGATGCTAGCCAAATACTAATCTTGACCTTGCATCTCAGTGCGTGGCCTTAGCCTTAGATAATAGGACTTGAGATTTGTCCTTCAGTTTGATTTGCGCTAGTTCTGGGCAACTTTTACCAAATATAGTCAACATATGTTGCTCAAACGTTTTATGTGTACCGTTTATCACACATGCAATGATGAATGATTGAAAAACATTTCCAGTATAATCTTCATTCCTTGTCCTATTTTATAAATGTTTAACAAAACTTTTCAGCCAACCTCAGTTTCTTGAGCTATTTTTCAAACGTTTAATCAATGGTTTCAGCAAAACATTGGTATAGAGCATGTTTATCAAATGTTTTTTAGACATTACAATGTAACACAAACCCTTAGAAATGTTTTGTAGCCCAAAATATAGTGTTTGCAAACGTTTTGTAAAGGTTTAAACATTTTCAAACATTTCTAATGTTTACTGGGATGGATACATATACTACACTGAGGGTAAGATAAGAGATAAGGTCTAGATCTCTCAGAAACAGGCAGTATAGGGAATGAATGAATGCAGCAAACAATGGTTTCAATAAAGTAATTCAGAAGCACAAAAAGTCATATATTTGGCATTTTTTGACTGCTCAGATAGTTATTCTTAGTACTTCTCTCCAATGTGACATGTTGTGTAGAGTTAGACAGGGAAATTTAAAGGGTGGTGTAACAAGTTACTATCAGCCAAAATATTGTAATATGTTTTGTTCTTCATTCGTCCTAAACAAAAAAAAATGAAAAAGTGTAAGATCGGGCCAAAATGACTTTTGCATTCCCATGTGATCTGTGTTAATGTCACCTAATGTTACTTTAACACTATATTTTGTAAGATATATCAGTGTTACGCCAGATTAAGGAGTAACTGGGTATAAATAAAGTTCACATGTAAACAATACTTTCAAATTGAAGGTGCATCAGAAATGAAGATAGGCAATAATGTAACCTACTTTGACTATAAATAAATCAACAACAAAACATAGTATATTTCAACATGTATTTATTTGTCTCCAGATTTATTAATATATAAGATGGTTGTATTATGAAACTATCCCAACATTAAGACAACTGTTTTCATATGTATAAATTTGCAATTTTCACAAGTTGGTGGATGGTGAGTGGGCTCACCTCTATAATCTTTCACTTTTAACATGCGTCTATTACTAGTCTTAAATTATAAATTTCACACACAAAACTCCACTTTGGAAAGTGATATACATCTGGCCACGTATTCTTATAGATAGCCACATTTAATAAATTCACATGAATGCAATTAAATGAAACAATAGCAACATATATAAAAATGTGGCATTACAATGTTTAGTCAAACATTTAAAATTACCCTCTGGATTTATGAGAAATTTGCAACTTCACACAAAAGCTTAATTTTGGCTGGGGAGATGTTATTTAAACATGTTGCATCAGATGATTCAGGCACATGCCATCCATCTTATGTAGGCTTGTTCAATCTGAGAGCCAGCCCAAGTGTTGAAGCCTAAAGTCATTTCAGACTTTGATACCGATATTATAAAATTTTTCAGTCTGATATAAGTTCCACCAACATCACCTGAAAGAACAGAGTGTGTTATTTTTCATTAGTATATTGTGTGATATGGTCCATATTTTAAAAAAAAATATGCTAAAATTAGCTCCACAATGTATTCATACTTACAGTGAATTTAACAATTTCAATTTCTAGCTTGAAATTTCTCAAAACAAGCAGATGTTCTGTGCAGTGCATTTATAATGCTATATGTAACGTAATCAACTGAAATATTAACAAAAAATTGTCACTTGTTGACAATCATCAATTAATTATCCATAGTAAGTAGATACAAAAATATCTTTGGTCTGTATATCCTGCTGTTAAGGTCAAATATTGCTCGTGTTGGATAATAAATTATGGTTTTTGTTCTCATTTAGGTGGGATTAATTTATCTTCCAACTAGGTAAGTTGCTCTTTGGTGCCAGTTCATGCACACTGCTAATAAAGAACAGATTATAAAAGCACAGGCACATGAAAGTAAAAATGCTTGAAATCTTCATTTTCTAAATATTTTGATCCCATAAATAATCCTGAAGTAACTTTTGTGTTAGGTGGAATGCCTGTTTGCCCACAAGAGAACCCTATGATTGCAGCCCAAGATGTGGTGGATAATTTTTTGACTGACTTCAGAAATGTCCCTTTACTTACACAAGTTAAAATTGTTAAAGCAAAGAGATTACCCAGGAGATATAGGGAACTGGACAATTCGGTCCTTTGCCAAATCGGCCCTCGGCAAATCGGCCCCATAAAACTCGGCCCTGGGCAAGTCGGCCCTAGGTTAAAAAAAATAAAATGTGATTCAATAAGAGTACTTTTATAGCACTTAATCTCCATCATATGACAGACGCTAATACTGACAGATATTTAGTATGCAAAGTACGTCAGGTGATCATGTATTAGGTTATTTATACAAGTAATGACAGATAATTCTTTGTGATAATGTTATGTTTGTTTCATAAGGGTGGCAACTTCTCACTAGTGGTGTCCTGGCATCACGCCTGTCAGTCCTCCACCCCAACAAGCCATATTCGGAGCAGTGTGACACATGCATAAGTTGTGGTTTACATAACACAGCTATATTTGGGTAGACCTCGATATTGGACATGTCACTCTTGGTCAATATTGTATAACACAGCTATATTTGGGTAGGTGGCCTTGATTTAGGTATGGGATTTAATGTAACATTTGAAGTGTACTGAAGCCAATAAACAGTAAATAAGCGTCACTTTTATACCAGTTGTTGATATGAACAGACATTTGAATTTTTGTTGCAACATTTTGTTGCACTTGAATTATGAATAATTTACTGGCAGATTTTATATTTTTCAGTTGAAACTAAACTTTTAAACATTACTTTACATTGTTACTGTGATGAAATGAACGTGTATTGGACTATCTACATGTTGTTAGAAGTGTCATAGTGAATGTGGACTTGACAGTTGACAGATCAGATTCATCAGATTTAGTCTTCTAGCAAATTTATATTTTAGTTGAAACTAAACTTTTAAACATTACTTTACATTGTTACTGTGATGAAATGAACGTGTATTGGATTATCTACATGTTGTTAGAATGTCATAGTGAATGTGGACTTGACAGTTGACAGATCAGATTCATCAGATTTAGTCTTCTAGCAAATTTATATTTTAGTTGAAACTAAACTTTTAAACATTACTTTACATTGTTACTGTGATGAAATGAACGTGTATTGGATTATCTACATGTTGTTAGAATGTCATAGTGGACTTGGATTTGACATTTGACAGATCAGATTCATCAGATTTAGTCTTCCGCAGATTATATATATATATATTTTAGTTGAAACTAAACTTTTAAACATTACTTTACATTGTTACTGTGATGAAATGAACGTGTATTGGATTATCTACATGTTGTTAGAAATGTCATAGCGGACTTGGATTTGACAGTTGACAGATCAGATTCATCAGATTTAGTCTTCTCTGACAACCTCATGCTTGTCCGAACTGAGTACAAAGGGACGGTCTAACCTATTTTGTCATCCCTTGTGCAATTTTCGGTTATAAGCATCAGATTGCCAGAGAGACGGTGATACCCAGCACCTGGGGTTATTTTATATTTTCAGTTTGAGACAATGACTAAAAATAAAAATAAAAATCAGTGCACACTGTGCAAGACAAGACACGAGGCGCCTACGGGCAAGAAGTGTAAATATGGGATAAAGCAAACCGACCAATCAACACCTCATTCAAGTGCTTCTAAGAGTTGGCTGTCATCTACAAGTGCAAGCAGCAGTGACAGTGAATTGCAGGACTTACAACTAAGTCAACTGAAGTGCAAGTGCCAGAAAAAGTCTAAGCAATTAAAATCCAAGCAAGGCAAGAAACAGAGCACACAGAGCACAGCAGTCACAGAATCAGAAGAGGAAGATAAGGCAGCGACAGTGGACCCAACACCGGAAGCAGTACAACAACTAATATTACAGCAATTGCAAAGGGTGAACACCAGGTTGGATAGCGTCGAGGAACGGATGAGCCAGGTGGATCAAGGAGCCAAGAAAAAGGACATAACAAAGTTAAGTAGAACTAGTTTAGAATTTTGTAATAAAAAGTAAAAAAGTAAGAAAGTCCCTCATGTAATGTCTAGTGAGTCATCGTCGGATGAAAGTGATTTGCCATCTTTGTCAGTATTAAAGTCATCCAGGCAAGTTCAAAGAAAAGTGGATGAAAGGTTGGCTGAAATTCAAAATGAATCCCGGGTACAAGGTAATAACACCACAAAAATTAAGTCGAAAAGAGGGGGTTCGGTTGACATGGTTGTTTGCAAACGAGTCGCATGGCCACAAGATTCCATTTTGGCTGGAGCAACCAAACAACAGGTTTCGTATGACCAACTTACATTGGTTCAATTTGTACAAGGGTTCACCAGGAACATTCTGGATGAAAGAAACGCAGAAACCAGAGAACGTATGCTCTGGTATTTAAACGAGTTGATGGAAGACGTGTCAGACTTTAGCTGGGGGAGTGCGAAAGCCGCACATGCCGTGCTCCTCTGCGAAATGGAGAGGGGCACGGTAGACTGGCACGACACACATAGAATTGACAGGATTCGACGGGCTCATGCCCAAAAACACACCGGCAAGCAAAATTGGGGTAGAAATTTTGAGTCGAAAAAACCTTGGTTCTGCAAAGCGTACCAACAAGGCCAATGCACGTTTGCCAGGGACCATGAGTCAGGTGGTAAGATGCAGAAGCACATATGCTCATTTTGTTTAATGCAGGGTCGCACTTTGGCACACCCAGAGAAAGATTGTGTACATGCAAGAAAAAATCAGTCAAAAAACGAGCAGGTAGCTGCTCAGGGCAAGTAAAAGTACTGAGCAGCAAAGGCAACTCACTGATTAATATTGATAGTGATAGTTCCGTACAACTGTTTTGTCAAAAGGCTGATCATCAGTCTAGTGTTCACAGTCACAATCTTGATGTAGGCGGTGAAGTTATTAAAGTGAAAGGCAATGCTGACAAAAGTAAAGTGTTTGGTAGGTGTTTTTATAACTCGATGGTGGACAAAAAAGAAGTGCAAGGCCTCTTAGTTAGAGGTCCATATAAGAAGAAAATTATGAACTTTGTTAGTGGTCACAGAATATTGGGTGGTTACTCTCATGGGTGTGATAACAGTGTCAAAGTTATGAATCTTGAAGTAATTAGCCCAACACGGGAGAACCTTGGCAATGTAGCAGGGGGTTTACGTTTGACAGCAAACCAATCTCAGCACGAATTTGACAGGTGTGAGAATGTACAAAGCATTGTAAACCATAGTGCAGTTGAACCCATGACTGACCATGAACAGGGCAAGGTGGGACCAATCAATAAGAGTTTGGACAGTAGGCTTGTTGACACGAAAGTTCACACCCTTGGGGGTAATACATCATCAGCTGATAATTTAGACAAGTTTCAAGCTAACAAAGGTTCTGATGAAACCTGTGCTTGTGAAGCCAATAAAACACCAGTCCGTGTTAAAAGCTCAGCTAACACTGGCGTCTTAGAATCTAGAGGCGCTAATGTGGATGAATATTGTTTACTCTTTGACGTGAATGGAAATTCTAGTGATTTCATTGCCCGTCAGTATAGCACTTCAAATAATGATTGGAAAAAATACATGGCTGATCTTGGAAAAACTTGTGTCGATTTCAGGAATTGGCGAAGTCAGAGTGATTTTACATTTGGTTTTGTGCCACTTAGCAATCTGGTGGTTAACAAAAACTTAGATCATGTCACGACTGGTATTTATGACCCAATCCAGCAACACAGAATAGTCAAAGCCACAGGTATTCCAAACTACTTAGGAGCGCGCATACAAGTTAACTCACAGTTAAATCTAGATGAGTGGGACAAAATTTTGCAGAATTATTGGGATCAGCAGTTATTGCAGCTGTTGCGTTTTGGATTCCCTCTAGACTTCAATAGAAACTGTAGCTTGCGTTCTGATAACAAAAATCACTCATCAGCCGTAGATTTCCCTCAAGATGTCAATGCATATTTGAGTGAGGAAAAGCAGCACAAGGCTATTATTGGTCCTTTCAAAATCCCTCCCATAGAAAATGCACACGCTTCTCCACTTATGACCAGAGAAAAACCCAACGCAAGTAATAGGCGTGTCATTGTGGATCTATCCTGGCCTAAACAAGCGTCGGTCAATGATGGGGTGGACAAAAATTCCTATTTAGGATCTGAATTCGCGTTGACCTTTCCTACCATTGACAATATTACGCAACGGTTAGTCTCTCTTGGTAAGGGGGCCCATATCTACAAGATTGATATCTCGCGTGCATTTAGGCATTTAAAAATGGACCCAGGGGATCTGGACCTGCTGACGTTATGTTGGGACGGCGCATACATTGATACGTGCCTGCCATTTGGGAGCAGGCACGGGAGCCAGAACTTTCAACGCGTGAGCGACGCTGTGCGTTACGCAATGCGTTTGCGTCAGTTTTGCGTCATCAACTATATTGATGATTTTGTTGGGATGGGCGTCCCGGACGTTGCGCAGGAATCCTTCAAATGCCTCTCTGAACTTCTCCAGCGTTTAGGCCTCACCATTAGTGAGTCGAAACTCATCCCCCCACCACAGAAGCTGTTTGCTTGGGAATACTCATCAATACCGTCAATGGCACACTTTCCATCCCTCCAGAAAAGTTGAATCATATCACGCACACGGTCACGGAATGGCTTTGCAAGCAGCATTGTACCAAACGTGAGCTTCAGAGCTTGCTAGGACAGTTGCTGTATATACATAAATGTGTCCGTCCAGCTCGCGTGTTCCTCAACCGCATGCTTGAACTCTTACGTACCAACTATGACAAGAACGTCATTACATTGACGCAAACTTTCAGGCGTGATTTGCGATGGTTTGATCGGTTTCTGACGCGTTTCAACGGTACATCAATGTATAACCATAGACGTGTGGACCATGTGGTTGAATTGGATGCATGCCTGGTGGTGTATGGAAAAACTATGTTTACCATTTCTCGGTGGCGCGTGGCTTTATGCAGTGGACAATAGTTCACTTGGAGATGGTGAACATTCTCCTGGCAGTACGCGCTTTTGCTGCGCATTGGTCCCATAAGAAGTCTTGATAAAGTGTGACAATGAGGCGGTAGTTCGCGTCCTTACTAATAGTAGGACAAGAGATGCATTTCTGGGGGCCTGTGCCCGTAACGTGTGGCAGACGGCAGCATGGTATGACATCGAGCTTACGTATACCCATGTCCTAGGTAAACACAACCCAGTTGCAGACCTCCTGTCCAGGTGGACTGGCTCCCCACAGGATTGCGCAAAACTACACAGATATGTTGAGAAACCATTGTGGCTTCAATTGAAGATAGAAATGTTGCATGTAGACTATGAAATTTGAATGTTTATGTGATATCAACTGATATACTACACTTTGTTTTGTAGGAAAAAAGAAAATGAGGTTGCTAGCCTTGGGGGCCAGAAAACAATTGGAGTTTGCCTTTAGACCAAAGTCTTCAGCCTGTTACACCATGCTGTTCAGAGTATTTGTAGCATTTTGCGTAGTTTTACATGTATCTCTGTATCAGGCATCAACCACTCATGTATTGTCATATTTAGAGTTGTTGGCTACAAATGGAGTGTCATGTAATATGATTGCTAATCATATATCAGCAGCAAAAGCTCATTTTGTAATGAATAATTTGGATTATTCAGTATGGTGTCACAAAAATGTTAAATACTTTCTTAAATCAATGAAATTGACAAGACCTGTTAAATTACCCAATAGAAATGTCATGGATGTACAGACCCTGTCAAAGTTGATTAATCTGTGTGATTCAATCTACATGGGGAAATGGCCATATCAATGGCTGCGATTGTAAAATAAATATATGCCCTACTTCTACTTGGTTTGGGGTTTGAGGACTTTCATATACGTTAATAAATACAGATGTATCATACTTGCTAAACGGGCCTCAGGCTCCGCCTCTTCACTCATTCTCTTAAAGCCGGACTTAGAGGTTTTACCTTCAGCAGGAAAGTTTACCGTTATACGGCAAAGTTGAGGGTCCCATTATAACTGAGAAGTGGGGGAGCATTGCCATGAACAATTCCATTATACATGTTACTTACATTTGATACTAAGATGACCTAGCTTGATATTAAGTCACAGTGTGTGAGTAAATGGATAACTCAGTGATCATAGTCGAGCAAGTATGTACACATGTGATTGTGGACGATAACGTGTATTTAATGGATTATGTACTTAAAGTTGTGTAGTGGACTTTATTTTAATAGTAGTCATTATTTACTCATTGTTTATGTATTGTATTTAATAAATGTATGCTCCGCATTATGAGTGCTTGACTTGTTGGGGTGGGTGGGGACTGTGAATGGATATTTACAAAGTCTAACTAACATATATCAAAGTTAGTTTTACGTGGCATCAAGCTCTTTTAACTTCTGTCCTTTAGACATTTGTTTATGTTAGAATAATTATGAGTGCAATTAGATAATCACATCAAGGGTGAAAACTGGGTGAATGATATTCAGCAAAAGTGCAATTCACATTCACATATATCAAAGATTTCTGGATGCTGTAATCAATATCCTTTATCCCCTGCCCTTTACTCTCTTATTTGTGTTAGTTTTATTGAAAATGCAATTGACATGACAGAGATTAAATGCTATAAGATTTTTTATTAAATCACATTTCTTAGATTGTGTATTTTGTAATTTGTTTAACATATTCTGGTTGAGAGTATAGTCATTTACAGGGGGCCGATTTGACCAAGGTATCTTTTCCTGGGGGGCGATTTGACTAGGGTATTTAAAATGAATATTCCAAAGCTCATCAACATACTGCATGTAACATTTTAGGATTTTAATGGAATACTGTAACTGTTATTGTAATGAACATATGCACATATAATCTTACAAATATATATAAATTTAGATCAGCAATTGTTTTATATATAATAAATTTATTGTCCCCACTTCGGGTTTCTTTTATTACATATTGAATCCCGACTAGAGGCAATGAACTGAAGTATGGTAAGTTTCCGTAGTTTGTAGACATATATTCCTGTCAAAATCCAAGGCAACGAGCTTATAGGAATGAAACCAAATTTGCTACCATTTTGTTTGAAGCAGTCCATATAGCCTAGCTGTCAGTGCCTCCGACGTAAAGGGAATACCATGAATATTTTTGTTCACAATACTACTTGCAATGTTATAACCAAAGCTGCTATTCATTTGATCACATATATCCAAAGGAAAGTCATCATTTAAATCCATGCTAGTACTGTTGTGGCACACTGGGTTCATGAATTCCAGTCTGTGTGCATCCATATGACCTTCTACTAGATATGATTAGAAACTGGTGATGTGCCACTGGCCTCTGAAGAGTTTTCAACATTTGCAGTACTTTTACTAAAGATAGCCTTGTTAAAAGGTTTCGTGATTGTTTGCTCAGTTGTTTATCCAGGTTTGATTTGATACAGTTTACAGACTGATTCATATTCTGATCTCTACTTGTAGTGTATTTTCTGACAAGTTTTGAGGGTTGAAACCTACTAGAGTTTTTACATTGTACACCAGTGGGAAGTAAGCCGGGTAGTGACATGCCTAATATGGCAGTGCCTGATTTAAATAAAATTGGAGGGGTGGCAACTTTATATATGTGTAGAGCAATATTTGTGTTCACATAAAAAACTGGACAATATGATGTATTGTCTGTTGGAACCTTTTAAGGACTGGCCAGTAGAATCTATTATGAAGTCTCAAGTGGTTGGTTATAAAAAGTGTTATTGATTGGAAATGGGAAAAAGCCCTACAAAAAAAAGCCCTACAGGAGAAAATTCCAACCATTTTTATTATCCATGAAGGCATGAAGGAAACAACTTTCTAACTTGTGGTACTGAGTTATCAACTTGTGGTAATGAGTTGTTAACTTGTGGTAATGAGTTGCTAACTCGTGGCCATAGCTTCCTATCTCGTGGGAATGAGATAAAAAATGCCAAGAAAACAGTTCTATGTCCCTTCCTGGGCTCCGTAAAAAAACAATAATAATTTTGAATAACTAAAAGTGATATGTAACTTGGAAACAATTTATGTTTGCACATTATACTATCTGAAAAGGACTCTCCAGTCTCAAAAATGGTGTAGGGTGTTCTCAATGGGGTCCACAAATTGTATGACTTTTTTCTGTATGGATTTTCTCTGCAGGGCTTTTCTATACTTTAAATGACAAAAAACTGGTGCAGGATATTTTGGGAAAAGGGAGTACCAAGAAATTGTTATTTGTGTAACTTGAAAAATTTTACACATCACTGAAATATGTCATATATATGGAAGAGTGTTAGTGCCACAAAAAAAAAGTTTTTTGTTTTGAATTGTCAACTTATTATCTCAACATGTTGAGTTAGTATCTTAACATGTTGACTTAGTATCTCAACATGTTGACTTAGTATCTCAACATGTTGACTCAGTATCTCAACATGGTTTGGACTAGTTGCAGGACAGGTGTAATTGTGCAAAGGCATAATCACACATGAATGTGCCCTACTAGGTTTTGGTTATAATGTTATCTACCAAATGAAACACTAGGCTGGTCTATAAAAATGTTTACAATTTGCTTTTTTTCCCTAAAATCTATTGAATGTCATGTTAATCCCACTTCTGTTATGGAAGCCCTAATATTAACAAACTTTTCTAGTCTAAATTGTTGGTACCAAAATTTGAATATTAAAGCAATTTGTCTTTGTCATTTGTAGAAATTTACATGGTGGGGGTTTCTGCTCTCTGAATGGTTTTGTGATGAGAAAGTCATATTTAATTTAGCTTAATTCGTAACAATTCATATGAAAAGTTCATTTCATATATGTATTTCCAAATACTCCAACACTTTAAGTATAAACTGCTAACTAGTATGATGCATGTTTTGGGGGATTGTTGATTACTTAATTTCTTATCAATATTGTGGAGTGAATTTCCTTTTAGTTTAACCAGGGGCGGTTGTGGACTGTCAATTAAATACTCATTTGTGAAACAGTATAGTGGCAGTATGGAAGAACTCTTAATTGCATAATCCTCCAACCAGGGTTGGTGATAGGCTGTCAGCCAGTAAGTTAATTTCTAGTCAGACTTTTAATAAGTCAACATGTTGAGATAATATCTCAACACGTTGAGATAGTAAGTCAACATGTTGAGATAGTAAGTCAACATGTTGAGATAGTAAGTCAATATGTTGAGATACTAACTCAACAAGTTGAGATATTAACTCAACAAGTTGAGATACTAAATCAACAAGTTGAGATACTAAGTCAACATGTTTAGATATTAAGTAACTGTTCTTCACTATGCAAATGTTGAAATATTATGTCAACATGTGGAGATACTAAGTCCACAATTCAAAAAAAGTTTTTTTGTGGCACTAATACTCTTTCAATATTGTGATGTATCATATTATCATTTCAGTGTACCAATACATCTAACCTTGCGCATGGTTTGTACCAGAGCCCCTGGCTGAATACATAAAATATTATAAGTCTGTACGATTTAGATTTATTTGTCGTTTTACGTTGCGTTCAATGGGGCCACAGTGGTAACACTCTCGCCTCTCGCCTCTGAGGCCGGGGTTCGATTCCCAGCACGGCCTTAAGTGGGAAAGCTGTTAGTTGCTTGCCGTTGGTCGGCAGTTTACAGTACAGAACATTAACCAACTGTATGTACTGGTTTCCTCTGCCCGTCCAACTACCCATCGTGATATGACCTTACAGTGTTGAAAGCGACGTAAAACCCCAAATAAACAAAAATAAAAATAAACAAACCTTGCGTTAAACAGCCAGGGTCATATTGCAACAGGTAGTTTACAGGTGGAGGAAACTAGTGCATACTGCACTGTAAACCACCGATCATTGGCAAGTAACTACCAACTTTCCAACATGAAGCGCCCGGCCCGAGATTTAAGCCGGTGGCCTCAGAGGCCCCCTATAAGTCTGTACAAATACTATGCTGGCTTTTACATGAAACGTAAAAAGTTGGTATTAGATCCTGGACCTTAGCTAATAGGCTCTGGTTAGAATTAAGTAGAATGTACCATAAAATACAATGCTGATTCCCTTTGAAAATTAATTATGTTTTCTGTAAGGTCAAATTGTTTCTTTCAGTCACACTTAGTTCCAATATTCAATTTGCTCTTTGAATATCATTGATACTTGCTAGTGGAAAAATATAAAAAATATATAAAATATAAAACTTTAAAAAGCATTTAAGAGCCTAGAATAAGACTAGCAAAAGCCAAAAGGTGTACAATACTATACATACATGTTCCTTTGCATTGACAATTTGCATAGTGAAGAACAGTCATATTTGGCCCTGCTGATGGTGAAATGTGAACTATGTCCTTCATCCCTCTAGTAAAATGGATTAATATTAAAATTTTCTCTGTTAACGAGCTAAAACACCCTTTGTACACCACTGACCACCCATACTACCCTTGATGGTTACTTTAAACTCCACCCACATGCCTGCTAAATGATTTCATTGGTAATTCACAAATAGGTCAGTGTACTACCCTGGGTAGGAATGGTTTCAATGTAAAAACTCTATTAGGCGAAGTCACAAGCACCTGATATTTGTAGTAGTGTCCACTGAGTATTCTGTCTGAATGTCAAAAGTTTGATGAGAATTATTATATACTGGAAGATAAATTACTGGAAACATGATATTCCTGAGTTCATCTCCTGCAAGTGACTTCATTAATTGGAATCAGGGCTTTAGTCAACAGCAATATCTGGGTTTGAGTGGCCAAGAGGGTTTGTGTTTATTGTCACAAACTGATCTGCGAGGTAGAGGACAGGTGTACATTCAAGATTGTATGTTCAATAGTTTGGTGAGAACTATTCTACACTTAATGGTTTAACAACGGGAGGGATAATATATATCTTGTTATACAAATATTCTGATTTAATTTCCAACAAAATGTGCTGCCTTGGGGCAAAAATATAACTGTTGAGTGGATACATTTATGTTTTATGAGATTCCTATTCCACTAGAGATTGTTTTATGTACAGATGAATAATTGTTGATATGGAAAGGGTCACAGTTGCTGGCCCAAGTGAAGATTAATACTATAAAAGTGGAGGAATAAGATGCGAGATGAAATGTAAACCAAGTGGTGTTACAGATTTGAACCCAAGTGGAGTGAGATGATGAGTGATAATTAGAATCAAAGCAGTGAAAGAGTAAGTTTGGGAATTTTATTATACATGTTAGTAAAGTTAAATATAAAATAGGATTTAAGAATTTTTGGTGTATGCCACCATACATACAGCACATCAAACATGGTACATAATAAAAACAGTAAAATAGGTAAGTCACTAAGTAAAACACTTTTTCATATGTTCCCCACAGCTTCCCAATAAACCTCAGAGTATGATGACAGGACAGAAAAAGGTCAAAGCCGAGATATAGGATCAAATACAGGGTTTATCTGGTAAAGAAAGCAAAGGCGTCATCTGGATGACGTAAACTAGGGAACCCCTTTTGCAAATTCAATCCTACTTGCAAGGTTAGGGGAGGGCCACGGCCTGAGGAGTCTCAAATCCTCTAACCAGGGAAAACTTAAAGCAACTTTAAGTACCTCCTAGCAAAAGACGTAAGAATATAACCCCGGGGGTATCAAAGTTTATATCTATCAAAGATAGGAGAACTCCCTAGTGAAGGGTCAACTCACTAGGGGTCAGGACTAAGATATAGTCAATTCAGAAGGGGGGAGCCAGGGTCGGCCTGGACCGCCTAAATGAGCAAAGATAGTGTAGTGACATGGTCTAACCCGCCACGAGTTACACTAGAAAGGTCTCCCTAAGGAGACCTAACACGTAGGATGGTGAAATCAGCCAGAGATCCCTCAGCTAACAAAACTGAGATTTGTAAGGACCAGAGATACCCCGGATCTCATAATACCCTGCCAGAGGAGGGAGGTGGGTTCAAATTTTCTATGTACAACCATTGCTTTCTGAGTTAGAAGTGAGAGGCCCCAGCACATTGGGACCAATGATGCAGAACTAATGATTCTTATAGGGTGACCCCTTTAAAACAGGTCAGTGAATGCAGGGAAAAGATAAGAAAGATAAGGTAAGTAGAATCTTTGCAAAATAAGGTAGGGCTACAACTGACACATCAGGCCCCTCCATGGCCATGTTTGCAAAATTACTGGAGAGGCTATAGCATAGAAATGAGGAGGCGGGGGTGGGTTACCTTCATCATGCGTCGACTGAGCAAGATTCCTTATTATTTTGTTAATAGTAGCCCGTAAGAGATCAGACCTTAACCTTTGCAAACTAGGGGTGACACTTCTATCTGATGATGACTGGGACATATTTTCCTTTTTAACCAACAAAGTCACTAGAACGTTCGCTTCTACTTAACTTTGGCCTGTCATGTTTCCTTCGTGCTCCACTTTCTTCAGCCATCCTCTCCTCCACCTGGTCCAAACACTGGGTCACCATCTGCGACTGGTACAGGATTTCTTCTTGAACCCACAGTCCGTTGCTATCTGACATTGGTACTGGGGCCTTGACCCCTGCAGTTACAGCATCCCATAAAAGTTCTTCTGAAAACTGTATACAATTCTTTCCGGTGGGCAGGCTATGCCTCATCTGGCACATTTGATATAATTTTCACTTCTTCTGAGGCATTTTATGTTGTGATGTCAATGTCACAGTTAATTTAACAACTGAATTATTTGTCAAATTAAGGCTTTTCAATGAATAAATGTTCGCAAATATGCTACAGGTCAGTGGCTGGCAAGCAAAGAAAATAGTTTAGACCGTCCCTCCATCAAAAAGCCTGAGGTTGACATGAAGACTACCAATGCGTGTGCTTCTGCAGTCGACAGTTTTGTCTTTTTCTGTATAAAACACTCCACAGCACAATACAAAAACTAAATGACCGTCCTTTTATCTTACATATATACAGTTTAAAAGCCTAAAAACACATAACAATAAAAGAAAAAAACTAAAAACTTAAGATAAGGAAACAAGTTTTTCATGTCATCCGTTAAACAATTACTTTCAAACTGAACAAAATACTGCAGAAATTTACCTCAACAATTCCTCTAAGCAATGACATTACTTTGTTCATTATCCCTACAACCAGGACAAACGATTTCAACTTTGTGGTATTGCTGAGAGGATATTACATGATCATTAAGAGTATAGTTTCATTGCTTGAACCTTGAAATATAGTTTCTTATGTATGCATATGAAGATCATTATTTCGATTATTGTGTTATGTCTGTTGTGTGGCAGTGTTATTGATGTTTCGTCTAACAGTATGGTTTACAATGATAATATGAATGTGTAACTGAATATGTGTTGGTATATTTTGCATAATACATATGCATAACATTGTAATTACCTGATTTTTAAAAGAATATTTAACGAAATAATGTAAATTGTGTAGTTGGAATGCAATAAAGTTCTGTAACCTATAGGTGTGTATTATTTACTATACAAGCCTCAATGTCGTCCTGTTACATTATCAAACCTTTATTCACATTAGGGCTATTACTAAGATTGAATGTCATGGCACACAACTGGTATACATTTTATTTTGGGTTTTACATCTCTTCCAACACTGTACAGGTCATATCACGATGGATAGTTGGAAGGGAAGAGGAAACCAACACATACAGTTTGTCAGGGTTCTGTACTGTATAGGGACATCAATTTGTTCCGAAAATTCTTGCCACAGTTTAATGGTAAAGCGTTTTTTGTACATCACCCTGTCCTGGCTACCATTGAATTAGATGCCTGTTTACAAGGTCTTAGGGCAATATATATAAATCAAGTATATGCAGTAGCTATTCCTAAATACTGTTGTTAATTTCCAATAGTGCATTTAGAAATGCTAAATATTTTGGTCGCAGTTTGTGTCTGGTGTCAAGACTGTCATTATAAAATGCGACAATCAAGCAGTAGTCTCAGTCTTAAACTCAGGTAAGACTCAGGATGTGACTTTGGCAGCAATAGCACGAAACATCATGATGGAAGCAGCTAAGTATGACATTGACTTGCAAGTAATTCATATCTTACGGGTAGACAAAAAATTGCAGATTTATTATCGAGATGACAAATCACTAGAGAACCTCATTAGGATATAACTGTGTATTCATGATGTTAGTCTCTGCTTTTGCAGGACGTTATTTTACTTATGGACTGATATTATTAATATGTGTAATCTTGTTCATGATATTACAAAGAATTTTAGATGTAATAAATTTTAATAACCCAATTGGATTGTTATTGTTTTGGGGGGACTTGGGACAAAGCCAGGGACAAAGCCAGTCTATCTATGTATGGTATATCCACCCTCCCATTCTATGAACAGAGAATCAAATATTTTTCAAATATCTTTAGTATTGCACAAACCATTCACAACCACCATCAAAAAAATTATTGATATTCCTCTACTCAAAGATATTGTGGCTGTTTGTGACACTATGTGGATGGGCCAGGTCTTCAAATCTTTATCTGACAGCTTTTTTCTCATTGGTCCGAATTTCGAAACTGGTACCTCACACAGTAGCAACATTCTCCCTCTTAGAACAGCTGACAAGAGGAGACATATTTTTGGCTCCACCTGGGGTACTTTTGCTTATAAAGTGGAGCAAGACCATGCAAATGAGGGATGGGGTCAAAATTCTAAAGCTTCCAACATTACACGGTTCACCATTGTGTCCAGTCCAAGCTCTCAAAAATCTGCTGTTTTTGTCCCCAGGTAATCAAGATTCTCCACTGTTTCAGGTCAAAAATGACATAGCTCAGTGGGTACCTCTCACTGACACCAAAACGAGGCGTAATTTTCATCAATTCTTATTAAGGCTGGGATTTCACAATTCAAAAATTTCACTTCACACCTTCAGGTGTTCAGGTGCCACTCAGCTTTTAACTCTAATGTTTCCATTCAAAATATTCAGTCATGGCACTTGGACGTCTGACTGGGTCTGTAAGTACATTATTCAGGATCATAATGCCTCCCAGGAGGTGGCAGATGTCTTCCAGTCCCTACTCTCTGTTCCTCCTACTACCTCCTAGTTGGGCATTGGTGGAGGTTGGCATCTACCTCGTTTATATATACATGTATTCTGAAATAGTAAATATATTACATTGATCTAGTTAGGGTCACCTTTATTTGGCAACAATTAAGATGTAATACTTATCTTACTTTATGGCCACCTTTTGTCTTATCTTGTATATCCAAGTGACTTTAGCTTATTCATCGACAGTAATCAGTAATTCAAGTTAAGGTGGCCTTAACTTTAGCTTCTTCCAAATTCTCAACTTTAGGTGTTAGTAGAAAGATGCCTGCAGCATTGTACATATATACAGTAGAAAAAAAATAGAAAATACAAATTATTAATCCCAGTGCTGTGTTATCTTATCATGTGTTATCTGGGCTCCATATTGTCTTGGTCTCACCTAAGTCGGTATGCTTCAGCTTATATGGGCATACTCAAGCAGTAGGGGCACTGCAATAAAAGACTTACGTAAAGAGTGATTCTTTGATCACCATCTTTGATCTTTGATCAATATTCATAAGAGATGGGATTAGTTTGAATTAGTTTGGATTAGTTGGAATATGATTTACATCATATTCCTCATAGTTAACTCCTGACAGAAGGTTCCTGCTTTACTGAAGTACATACATTCCCCACAGGATAGCAACGACTCAAGGTTGTCTTTATACGCCTGTAAAATAGGTTCATCACTCTTACAGGTACTGCACCTCTACCTGGTTCAACTACAGCTTTGGATACAATAGTCCCTTTGTACATATCATTTGGAAATGGTTCTGTGTTTTCATGTGAAATAAACACAAAGCAATTTATCTTCAACTGTTGGTGAAAGTCACTCTATCAATTAGATGATTTAAAAATTGAGGGGTCTTGATCCGGGCCTTGGTCCCGCCACCTGGAAATAGTCTTGTCTCATCTGTCTACTTCTTGTCATAGTCACTTCCTGCCTTGTGATATACTGTAATTGTCTTGGTTGGAATCTTTTGCTGGCCTGTCATGGTCCAGTATCCAGACATCAATATCAACCATACATGAAAGAAAACTAGCCTGTTAGCTAGCTAGTTGTTTAACATTCACTGCTGGCACATACTACCTCCTTCAACTTGGTAGAATTGTAAATAGTGCTCTATCGGGTATTATCGCTCACCGGACATTTCCCGCGGATTCTCACACATTGTTTCAACATTTCTCACTATAACTAGTTAACCCAATAACTTAAATAAAATTACAACCAAACAATATCACACCTTGTCCATTTCTCACCATAACTAGTTAACCCAATAACTTAAATAAAATTACAACCAAACAATATCACACCTTGTCCATACTAATCCTGCACCAATCTTTTTAGTGTTCTTAAACTTACTTATCTATGGTTTGCTGTTTAGACAGGTGGGTACACAGGAAAGGTAGGTTCATCTTTTTCTAGTTTTCTTTTTTTTGGTATTTCTTTTGGACATGCATTGCACTTTCTGGCTCTGTCTTTACTTTTTGCTGGTTGCTCGAGCAACCAATACCACCACTGACAACCCTTCTACAACACCAATTCCTGTTGCCTCAAGTCTGCCTTTTTCTTTCCCCACCTATTGCTTCTGGCATTCACCCATGTCTCAATGGGGTCAATTATGCCTTTTTGGCTATACAAGGACATATTCGTAGGGTAACACATTCATATAAACATGTCAGCCCATGGGTGTCCATCTTGTTGATCCTCTCAGGGGATGTCAGTATAAATCCTGGCCCAAATACTAGCCTTCTAACTGGGAGTCTAATAAACATTAGATCCATTAGAAACAAGTCTGTTGCTCTTGCAGAATTTATCAATAGCAATAAGTCTGATATTATTGCGGTCACTGAAACCTGGCTTTGACCAGACGACACAGACAGCTTTATAGCAAGTGTCACTCCTCCGGGCTATAAATGTACTCATGTTCCACGCCAGCAGGGGAGAGGTGGTGGTGTCGGGTTTTTCATCCGTGATGATATTGATTTTAAGGTTCTGCCTCAACCGTGTTTCAATACCTTTGAGTCCATATCTGTTCACCTATCCACAGGCAATGCTCACGATATTGTTTTCCATACTGTGTATAGGCCTCCCAATGTTTCCAAAGCCAATTTCATTGAGGATTTCAGTTCCTTTGTCGAAGGTGCTGCCTTATCATGTTGTGAAAATGTAATATTAGGTGATTTAAATCTACACCTGGATAAACAGGACGGTTGGTCGCAGAAATTCAATGATTCCCTCTGCCAATATAATTTCACCCAAATTATTGATTCCCCAACACACATTCATGGCCATATATTAGATGTCATATGTGTGAGGGACACCTTTTCAAAGGCACTCTGCGCTAAGGTTATAGCTGGGCTATCTGACCATCTTGCCATCACTTTTTCGGTCAATATACCTATTGAGGTTCCCTGCAAATTTAGACAAGTTAATACTCGGAAAATTCACAAGATAAACATCACAGATTTTAAAGAGGACATCCTGAATTCTGATCTAATCAAGCATCCTCACAGAACAGCCAGTTTGCTCAGTCACCAATATTTCAACACCTTGCGCAGCATTCTAGACAAGCATGCCCCAATAAAGAGGAAAATGGCTCCAGTGCACCCCGACAAAGGCTTTGTGAATTCAGACATCCTCTCAGCAAAGCGTCTGAAGTGCAAGTGTGAGCGAGTATGGCGCAGTAACAACTCTGCAATCAACCGGAGAAGATATCGAGCTGCTGTCAATCGCTACAATTTCCTACTGGAACAATCAAGACGCAGGCACTATTCCACTGTCATTGCTGAAAATAATGGTAACCCCAAGGCTCTGTGGAACACTTTCAAGAAAATCTTGCACAAAACCTCAACTATCATCCTACCCGATCATATTAGTCCTACTGATCTAGCAAACACTTTCGGTCATTTTTTCAGTGACAAAATTGTGAAAATCAGAGTTGCTTTAGAGTCATCAGTGCCTGTTTCCCTCACAATACCGAAGAGTAATAGCAGTGCCCTGACCTCTTTTGAGCCTGTATCTGAGGATGACATCCTCAAAATCCTAAGGTCATCCAACACCAAATCATCCGACCTGGACCCAATACCTACCGCACTAGTCAAAGAGTGTGCGGACATTTTGGTCACTCCAATCACCAATATTATAAACTATTCACTCAAAGAAGGGAGTTTCCCAAACTGTTTCAAAACAGCATATGTCACCCCTCTTCTCAAGAAACCAAACTTAGACAGAAATCTCCTAAAAAACTATAGACCGGTATCCAACCTTAGTTTCTTATCCAAACTGATCGAAAAAGTAGTTGCCAAACAGTTAAATAATTATATCGATAGCGAGGGGCTCTCCAATGTCAACCAATCCGCTTACAGGAGACTCCATTCCACAGAAACAGCGCTGTTGAAAATCCAGAATGACATTGCTGCTTCGTTGGACTCTGGTAAGGCTGTCGCACTCACACTGCTGGACCTCTCAGCGGCATTCGACACTATCGACCATGACATTCTTTTTAATTCCCTAAGATATTGGTTTGGAGTTGATGGCACTGTGTTGAGGTGGATCAGATCCTATCTCTCAAACCGGAAACAGAAGGTTAAATTAGGAAATAGCTTTTCAGATGTGTTCTCACTTCCGTATGGTGTGCCTCAGGGCTCTGTCCTGGGCCCCCTCCTTTTTACCCTTTACACAACCCCTCTCAGTAATATCGTTTCCAATTTCAATGTCACCCACCATCTATATGCTGATGACACCCAAATATATCTAGCATTGGACAATAGGAATTTTGATTCCAGTTTCGCTGAGCTTACAGAGTGTCTCACATGTATCCAAAACTGGATGGCTGGCGTGAAATTGAAACTCAATCCCGAGAAAACTGAATTTATTATAATAGGTGATAGACAAGCCAGAGACTCCCTACTCAACTTCTCGGAAATTCTATTTCCCCTACTGATACAGTCAAGAACCTGGGTGTAATTTTTGACTCTGGAAACACCTTTTCCAACCACATAACTAATATGTGTCGAGCCTGCTACTACCACCTTAAGGACCTAAGACGTATCCGTAAATTCCTCAGTGTGGAAACTGCAGCCTTGCTTGCAAACTCAATGATCAGTAGTCGACTTGACTACTGCAATTCCCTACTTTATGGCATCAGTAAGTACAATGTTGCTAAACTCCAAAAGATACAAAATGCCCTTTGTAGAATTGTTTTTAGACTTGATAGAACTAGCCATGTCACTCCTTTTCTTCAAAAACTACACTGGCTTCCTATCACTTACCGTATATTGTTTAAGTACAATCTAATTACTTTCAAGGCTATAAATTTCTCTCAACCCATATACCTATCATCCTTGATCAAAACCAGTTGTCTAACACGTGGAAATCGTCTTTCTTTTTCCTCAGCCTCTCACAAAAAGGCCATCGGTAGGAGAGGTTTTGCAGTGGCTTCCCCCATAGAATGGAACAGACTCCCACAATCAGTACGATCACAACAAACAATAACAGGTTTCCGTAGCCAGCTAAAGACCTACTTGTTTAGATTAGCATATCCTCCACCATAGTACATCTCCCTGGCGGGCGCTAACCTTGGATCATGACCTCGAACGTCCCTCGACTTTCCCTTTTTGATTTCAAGCGCATTAGAGGATGTTGCATCAATTTTGCACTATATAAATGTTTCTATTCTATTCTATTATAAACAACCACAGCTCGACTTCCTATCAGGACAGCTAAACTCCAAGTTTCAGTTACAGAGTTGGTTACTTCACAGCAGGACAACTTGGAAACACAGCAGGACAAGATGTAAAAGGAAATTGATGAGGCAGTTACAGCAACAGACAAGCCGGAGAGTGTGCAGGACAGGCTTGCTTCACTTTGCCGACCCATTGCATATTGATCATACAATATGTGCCTTGAATGCATCATTTGGATTTTCAACTCGGATGAATTAAATTGTTGGTTATGCAATTTCTGTCCACAAAAGGTGAGTTGGTTCATGGAATACATCACTTTGATTTACAACTCTGACAGATTACAACTGGCAACATTCTGATAGGATTCGGCATGTTTTTACAGATTAATTTAGGATTTATTGTACAGATATAACTTTGGCTTGCTGATAGGCATTTGTTTTGTGTTTTGATTTGATTAATAAGATTGGTCCAAAAATTAAAGAACAAATTTGAGGAAGATAGAATGGGAAGGGGGCATCCTGGGTGCCACCTTAGGCAGTGGCTTTTGCATGAATATTCTAGTTCATGTTTTGATTGGTCACCTGGGGAAGGTTTCACAAAGAATCTTTTACCTTTTCCGTCCTTAAAGTAAAGGAAGGAGGATTTCTAACCTTTGGCAAGGCTTCCCTTAAATCCTGTTTCACAAAGCCTCCTATATTCCACCTTACCAAAGATTTTCCTTAAAACAAAGGAAGGGTGATTTCCTGTATAACCACACTGCTTGGAATTTCCCTCCATGACTTATATAACATTCACACAATTTATTTTAAATATTAAGAGAGTAAATTGCATTTAAGCATTTTAACAATTTTAAACTTGGTAAATTAGGTACATTTTAATTTCAGATACATTATTTACATTTTTATTTCTTTTGGGAGTTGTTTCCAAAACCTATAACCACACCAATGTTTTTGTTTCACTGTAAGTACATGTGTACTTGTGCACTTATTTTGAACCTAAATTGAGGTCCTCAGTGGCCTAGTGGTTAGCAAGTTTGGCATCTAATCATAGGCTGTCACCTCTGTGGGTTCGAGTCCACCAAGTGGCAATTCTGAGGACCTGTCCCAATATGACCCTGGCTGTTGAACGGGATGTAAAACCCCAACTTTGACCTTTGACCTTTGAACCTAAATTACCTTCTGGAGGCAATGTCCTTATTGTAACACTGTTAACAATCACTGAAGTCAGTAAACCTATATTTTACTATAATTTAATAAATTTTGTAAAATGCAGATTGGTTGTGATTATATTTTGCAAATTAATACAGTTGGCCACATGACAATTTTTTACTCAATGTAAGGGAGAGGCCAGTTATGTTCAAGGAAACTCCATGAATATGTTTCAAACTTCAAAAGTTTGAACATCAATTTTTCAAGAATTAAACAACCAAATAGTATGAAACAAACAGCAAAACATTGTTTGTGGATGTATGTTTGACAATAATGTTTCAAGTTCTATATATTTAGGTGGATTCGCCTTAAAATGTTCATTAAAGTCAATAAATATTCCTTGAAGGACACTTCCTCAAATCTGAGGTATGTCCTTAGCTTCCTTGAAATTCAACTTAGTTGGGACGTTTATTATAAGTGAATGTTTTAAGATAATAGTATTTTAAATTAAACTACAACTCATGTACAATAATCACAGCAATTAGTTAACATCAAAAGATGAATAAATTATCGGTAAGATGGGGTAGTCAAGCTAGGGTCCCCTAAGGACTTATTTTGTGAGAGGATTAAGGCAGGGTTGTATTGCTCGATTCAGTAAGGAATTTAAGTGGTGGTGCATCACTTCAAGTATTACACTAGCAGGTGATGACTTTGGGATTAGCTGTCACTGGTACTGGTACTAGCCCTCCATAAAGTCTGTTAATGGAAACAAATGTCACATGCTGTATGATAGTAATATACTCAGCGTTATGAATTTGCGGGCAGTTGTATCACAACTGTGAGTTCATTCCTGATGGGCCACCTTAGTTTAGTATTTGTCTCTGTAGTTTGCATGTACAATTAGTATTGGAAGTACTTGTTTTTCTTACAGAGCATTCTATTGGTTGACTGGCATTTGGTGGTGGAAATTCCATGTGCACTCTTCCATTTGCATTTCAGACTTGGGAGAGGTAGCACTGGAAACAGGAAAATTTCCTTTTCTTCATTGAAACACGTGTTTATACTGCTTTAAGTTTTAGGTTTTTAGCTTTTTACTAAGTACTTTTATTAGTTTAGCAGTCATTGTATTCAATGGAGAAAAAGAAATACAATTTGCGCTCTGCTAGGACAGAAACTGTTCAAATTCCTATTCAAGTACAATTATCGGATGATAGTGAATTTTTGAACCTGTTGGGCAACACATCGGTTGCACAACAGGATTCGGATGCATCTTCCAATTCTGATTCAGATTTAGACTTGAGTGCTGTAGTCGGCGGTTCGGACAGTGATGATATGAGTACCCAGGGGCGTTCGTTTGACCGATTACAGGCGGAAAATCCAAGTACTTCTGCTGCAGTTTCAGATCAGACTCTTGTTAACCAACAAATTTTGGCTCAGTTAAGTGCCATTGGCACCAGATTGGAAAAACTAGAACAAGATAAAGTTCACAAAAAGTCAAACCATGTCAAAACTGCAAGCAGGGGTGCACGGAGCAAAACCAAAAGTACTACTGTCAAAAGCCCATATACACATGTCCACTCTACCGGAACCTTGACCACACCAAGTACTAGTACTACTACAGAAACTTTGAATCTGCCAACGCTTGAAAATCTGAAGAAAAATGTTTCCATACAGCAATTAGTAGAAGACAGAATCAAAGAATTGCAGCAAATTAGTAAAACAGGTACTGACCCAAAATTCAAATCTCAGAGAGGTGGTCAAGTTGAAGTATTAGTCAAAAATCGTGTCAAATGGCCACATGAGTACGTTTTGGCAGGTAGTAACAAAGAAAGGGTTACCTACGACCAGTTAACCATGGGGCAATGGGTGGCAGGTTTTTGCAGGAACATGAGAGATGAGTCAGACAAAAATTGTAAGGAGGCTATGTTGAATTACTTAATTTCTTTGCTAGATGATGCAAATGACTTCTCATGGTCTGCAGCCAAGGCCTGCCACGCAGTGCTCTTATGTCGCATGGAGCAGGGCGAAATTAAAGATTTTACTCAAACTGAAGCTACTGATAGAGTGAGACGAGCACATGCTCAGCGACATGTCGCACAAAGTAACCAAATTTATAACAAAAATGCAAATAGGCGAGAAAAAAATCTCAAAAGTATGCCCTGTCAGTTTTTTAATCAAGGCACATGTACTCACAACAGTATTCACGAAACTAGAGGCGTTCTTTATCGACACATATGCTCCTCATGTTTCACTAAAAATGGCAAAACCTTCCCCCATTCTGAAGCAGAATGTAAAAACAAACAAAAGGTTACAAAAAACGAGTAGCGTTGGGCATCAGTCGACACATTGGCAAAAAATTTCATAACAAAATTGTTTGGAATAGTGACAAAACAACTAAGAAAAGTTATGGTCAGGAATTTCAAGTTTCTAAAGCTAAATATATGTATTGGTTTGGCACTGCCAAAGCTTTTGCCAATGTTCAAAATGGTAGAACTTACGCCCAGGTTGCTTCACAAATACCGAGGTCCTCAGTGGCCTAGTGGTTAGCAAGTTTGGCATCTAATCATAGGCTGTCACCTCTGTGGGTTCGAGTCCCACAAGTGGCAATTCTGAGGACCTGTCCCAATATGACCCTGGCTGTTGAACGGGACGTAAAACCCCAACTTTGACCTTTGACCTTTGGCTTCACAAATACCCAAACATACTTGGGGTGCATCTACTAACAGAGATAACGTAAAGGGTACTCGCATTGTCACTGTCCCTCAAAGAAATGGAAATGCCGCTCTGGTTACCTCTCCCAAGGTTAGTATTGAACCCAAATCCTCCAGACCCGTGGGTGAGGCTTTCTCAGTTGCTCTCAATCAGGGAGTTTGTGTTAAAAATGTCATACACTCAGATAAAGCAACTTTTTGTCTTCCAATCAAAAATAAGTTCCAAGTCTTGCAAAATCTTAATGACAACACAGACGAGAGCCATGAGAATGCGCCCACTGCTCTGGAAGAGGTAGTCACAGCTTCGGCTGGTACTACAATGCAAACAGCTTACAGAAAATTACCAAACACATGTAATAAGCAAATGTATGGAGATCTCGATGCAGTCTCTGCCCCTCCCACTGATAGCCACAACATTGTAGGGTCTATGCTCGAAAAACATATTCAGTTATCACAATTGGACACTCTGGGAGATGGAGGAACTTGGTTCGAACCAGCTCCAGAGAGTGACCAGGCGCATGACTGTCGTTTTCCCGACCCTAATGCTACATCATATGTTAGGGAGGAAAAAATTCCACTGTATATCTGGAATAATAGAGACAAGTCCAAAGACTACAAAGCTTGTGTGATGCAAAATAATGGTATTTTCGGCTATGTACCTTTAACAGATTTAAAAACCTACACAGGTCCCCCAGTTAAGTGGGATGTATTGCCAGATATCATTCAAGCACATAACCTAGTCGCAGAGAGTGGGGTGCCAAATTTTTTAAAATGTCGTATTCCTGTGGAAACTAACTTGAATGCTAACATATGGAGAACGTATCTCAAAGATTATTGGGATCAACAGCTTCCCGATTTGTTACAATTCGGTTTTCCCTTAGATTTTCATAGGGGTGGTGTCATTACTTCCTCACATGTCAACCATGCATCAGCTAATCAATTTCAAAATCATATGGATGCATATATCAAGGAAGAACTAACACATAATGCCATCTATGGTCCCTTCCATGACCCTCCTTTCCCAGTTCATATATCTCCACTTATGACCAGAGAAAAGCAAAATTCTGCTGTTAGAAGAACCATAGTGGACTTGAGTTGGCCCAAGGGTGAGTCCGTGAATGATTTTGTTCATAAATGTAAATATCTGGACACCTATTTCACCCTGCAATATCCTTCAGTGGATGATATCACTAAAAAACTCAATGAGCTTGGCCCTGGGGCTTTACTATTCAAAGTAGACATAAGCAGGGCGTTTAGACAACTGAGAATAGATCCAGGGGATATTGATCTATTAGGGATAGTCCATAATCACTTATATCTCGATGGATCGGTTCCGTTCGGATTTCGTCTCGGATCCGGATTTTTTGAGAGGTGCAGCGATGCTATAAGATACATTATGAAATGTCATGGTCATAATGCCCTCTTAAATTACATTGACGACCTCATATATGTCGGTTTACCGTCAAAAATTCATGAATCTTACTCATTTCTATTATCCTTGCTACAGGAATTAGGCTTACAGGTAAGCCAAAATAAATTGGTCCCACCCTCAACAGAGGTGGTTTGCTTGGGTATACTAATTAATACTGTTGATAAGACAATTTCTATACCCCCTGAAAAACTCCAAGAAATTAAAAATATGTGTGAGAAATGGAAACATAGAAACTCGTGCAGTAGGACACAGCTGCAATCTTTACTAGGGTCACTACTCTATATAACAAAGTGCGTTCATCCAGCAAGAAGTTTCCTTAATCGCATGTTGCAACTCCTCAGAGAGAATGCTAATGTGTCATCGTTTCCTTTATCCCAAGCTTTTCGCCAGGACTTAAACTGGTTTCTTATTTTCTTGCAACAATATAATGGAGTTACTTACTTTGATCATAAGAAAGTCGACTTTGAGGTACATCTAGATGCTTCTCTGTCAGGCTTTGGGGCCAACTTTGGCCCCATGGTCTATGCTCTTCCTTTGGGCGAAAAATTTTCACATCTCCACATAACTCAGTTGGAAATGCTGAACATAATAGTGGCCCTCAAAGTTTGGTCAAATTTATGGCAAAATAAAATGGTCGAAATAAAGTGTGATAATCTAGCAGTGGTCGAAGTGCTCAACTCTGGAAAGACTAGGGATCCTTTCTTGGCACTTTGTGGCAGGAATGTATGGTTAATATCTGCAATGTTTAATATACAGTTAGTGTTTTTACATATCCCTGGAAAAAATAATCATATTGCCGACTTATTGTCCAGATGGACCATTACTAAAAACCCTGAAGAGAAACTGAACCAGTTCTTGCCATATTTCATATGGATAAATACTCACATTGATTTAACTGCTTTAAACTACAATATATGATCTATTTTCAGGTCTCCCTTACCCTGTGGCCCAGCTTGCCACCAGGGCACAAGCCAGGTTACACTTTGCCTTCAGACCAGCCACACAGAAGGCCTACTTGCGCATGTTTCGTGATTTCCTTGGCTTCCTGGTGGCGGCTGGGTTTCAACTTGGTCAGGTAAACCACATTGTTCTCCTTGCTTTCATGGAATATCTGGTCTTGAACCAAATTTCTCCTGCAAATATATCCAACTATCTGGCTGGCATTAGAGCTCAGTGCATAGTATTCAATGTAGACACCCTTGCTTTCCAGCACCAGCAGATACAGTATTTCTTAAAATCACTAAAAATTAACAGGCCATTACAGCCTAAGTTACATAAACATATTGATATCCAATTACTTACAAGTATTGTACAAGTTGCAGATAGTCTGCACCACTCTCACATATTCAAACCTTTGTACATATTAGCATATTTTTCTTTTTTGCGTTTATCCAACATTCTCCCCATACCGTGGCTTCCTTCGATTACACCCGTCACCTGGCAAAGGGTGATGTAATTTTTGCCCAGGATCAGGTCCTCCTTATTGTTAAATGGTCTAAGACCATGCAGAACAGACAACAGATTCGAACCATCAGCCTTCCCATGCTTGGATCATCCATGATGTGTCCAGTTGAGGCGTTGCGTTCTCTTCTCTTTTCCCAAGGCGACTCCAATGATCCACTGTTTCAGATCTCTAGGGCTCGTACCCAGGTCCCACTGACAGATTCTGTTGCACGTCGTCACCTCCATACTGTATCCACCGTTTTGAAACTATCCCCTCATCTCACGTTTCATGATTTTAGAAGGTCTGGGGCCACCTGGGCCTTTCAACATGGTGTTCCTTTGAGCCAGATTATGCACCACGGTACTTGGCGTTCTGACTCGGTATGGCAATATATCAATGACATCTCTACTACCCCTTCAGCCGTTTCCACTACTTTTCAACAACACCTACTTTCTTAAGTTTGGCTGTTTGGCCCCCTAGTTGTAATACTTTATTATACATTTCACTTTTCATTCTCTTCCAAATTATTCCATTCTTTCCACGTATATGTCAAAATATTTCCATAGAACTTGTAAACTACTATTTTCATCAATTCATAGTACCAACTCTGCCTTGGCTTTCCCAATCCCCTCTAAAAACTAGTTATGCTAAATTCTCCTTGTATCTGTACATTTCTTTAGGTTGGGTGACCTTTTGGGAGGTCATATTACTGACCTCCCCTGTTTATTTTTGGCTTGGGTGGGTACTAATCCCCAGGGGATCGGGTCTTGCCAGGCACATTTGGTTTCATGCTGGCTGTATCCTTTGTAAAATATAAATTTCCAGTTCTGCCAACGCATATCTCAGGTAACAACATGTTACTTCATCTTTACTTTAATTCTCATGGCCAAGGTAATGTTTTGGCCTTTATCTTAGTAAGGTCTTACTGACCTAAGACATTGGCTTAGTAATTGGTAATGGTCGTTTTGCCAATGTCAGTAAACTCTTAAAGTTCTTGTAAAGTAATTGACTTGAATTATAAGATTGGACTTAAATGCTATACTATGCGTCAGTAATACTAATCATCACTTAAATGTTGAATTACATGTCATTAAAAGGAATTTTAGTAGATTAATAAATTAATATATTTATCCCAATTGCTTGTTTTCTTGGCATTTGGTTTTTGTTGGGGGGGACCCATGGGGAATGTGCGGGCAGTTGTATCACAACTGTGAGTTCATTCCTGATGGGCCACCTTAGTTTAGTATTTGTCTCTGTAGTTTGCATGTACAATTAGTATTGGAAGTACTTGTTTTTCTTACAGAGCATTCTATTGGTTGACTGGCATTTGGTGGTGGAAATTCCACGTGCACTCTTCCATTTGCATTTCAGACTTGGGAGAGGTAGCACTGGAAACAGGAAAATTTCCCCCACCCTTCCCCCCCTTTCTTTTGTGGTGGGATGGCTCAGAATTTTTACGTATGTGTAACTGTAGTGTTCTAGTTGTAGATTGGCCTGTTGTTGCTCATGACTTCCACAGCTCCTTCTCTGGCAGCCAGTGTTAGTGGATGAAGCCACGGCGTATCTGGGCTGCCCCTTCCAAGTTTAGGCCCTTTTGACCATGGACACAAGATAGTCTAATTTGAGTTTCCAGACCTCAGTCTGCCTTAGTTATTGTGCTTCAGAGTAATGATATCTTATAGTGCCCTCCAGGGCTGGAATGCGAATAGTAACTTCTCATTGTACATACGTCCATTTTAAGATTATTCTTATAGCTGCAGTATTATGATAGTAATGAGCTATGCATATTAATATTAATTCATACATATACACAGTATAATGAAGCTCATGTTTGCTTGTGTACATTATGTGACTTTGTATATTGGCACATAAAGTGCCCATGTAGTGTTTTTATATCTTTGTGTTCTATGGTACATAATTGAGAGCTTTCACCAATGTGGGTGCAAGTTTTTATGTTTTTCATACTGAAAAACATGCAAACTTTTCATTGATTTAAGTAAACCTCCACTTGACCTTTGCCTGGCCATATCTTTGAACCTTCAGGTCAAATTTTGACCTTAGTCAGACTTTAACTCTCACACTTGGGCACATATTCAATGCCCTCTTCCTTTTATATAGATTGTAATTTTTTTTTAATCTATTTAGTTATATTCTTATAGCAGGGTTGTTTCCTGCAAAGTTGTTTTTAATTACTTAGTATACTTTTTAGTACTTCATCTCAAAGACTATACCATCCTAGGCTAGCATACCCTTCTTGATCTCACATGAACTGAATGCGATTCTTTGTCTTTGCATACAATATATTCCTTACTTTACTCTACACCAAGCATTTTTATTATATCTTGTTTGGCCACAGCAAAGCAGAACTTTGCTGTGCTCTAACTGCGTTCGTCTTTCGCATGGGTGACCTGTGACCTTTCTTATTTTGACCTGCGCAGTCTTCTTATATATACTTACCCCCCTAGTGGTAATACTTTATTATACATTTCACTTTTCATTCTCTTCCAAATTATTCCATTCTTTCCACGTATATGTCAAAATATTTCCATAGAACTTGTAAACTACTATTTTCATCAATTCATAGTACCAACTCTGCCTTGACTTTCCCAATCCCCTCTAAAAACTAGTTATGCTAAATTCTCCTTGTATCTGTACATTTCTTTAGGTTGGGTGACCTTTTGGGAGGTCATATTACTGACCTCCCCTGTTTATTTTTGGCTTGGGTGGGTACTAATCCCCAGGGGATCGGGTCTTGCCAGGCACATTTGGTTTCATGCTGGCTGTATCCTTTGTAAAATATAAATTTCCAGTTCTGCCAGCGTATATCTCAGGTAACAACATATTACTTCATCTTTACTTTAATTCTCATGTCCAAGGTAATGTTTTGGCCTTTATCTTAGTAAGGTCTTACTGACCTAAGGCATTGGCTTAGTAATTGGTAATGGTCGTTTTGCCAATGTCAGTAAACTCTTAAAGTTCTTGTAAAGTAATTGACTTGAATTATAAGATTGGACTTAAATGCTACACTATGCGTCAGTAATACTAATCATCACTTAAATGTTGAATTACATGTCATTAAAAGGAATTTTAGTAGATTAATAAATTAATATATTTATCCCAATTGCTTGTTTTCTTGGCATTTGGTTTTTGTTGGGGGGGACCCATGGGGAATGTAACGTTTAAATTCATGATGGTTTTACTGTTCAAATGCATAGACATTATCAATTTGAGTTTATTAATTGATGTTCATTGTAACGTTATGAGAAAAAATAGCTTAAGTACATCACTAAGTTATAGAGATCAAACGAGTGAACTGAGGCTAAACTATTGTAATTTTGTATTTTTTATTTAATTATAAGTCAGTTTTTAATTGTTACAAGAATGCTACATTATGTGTATGAATATTTCTTAATGTTCTACATGAGGTCATTATGAGTAAGGAATATCATCAGTATTCGTCTGCTCATAGTTCATGACTGGCTATAGATTCCTTAAAATGTTAGAGAGTCCTGAGATGTCGTGTGCATTTTGTTGGCACATGACAGATGCTATTGGGGTTAGGTTTGAAGGCCATGGTTAGACTGATGGTGAAATGTAGCTGTCTTGGAAATTTTAAAAATATCTGTATCTTTTCTCAGATTTGAAAAAAAAAACACTTACACCTTACAACAACTTTGACAAATGTTAAAAGGGTTTGCACTTTGAGAATTTTCTACGTATCGAAAAGGGCTTTGATTTATGATAATCTTTGACAATGTTTAAGCAATTTGGACCTTGTTATTTGACCTTTCACTTTTGACCGTCAATAACCTTTGAAAGTTATGAAAAGATTTGACACTTCACTAAGTTTCACACTTAGAAATAGCTTTTTTTAAAATTTTAAAGAAAAATAAAAAAAAAATAAAAATGTGATACACTTTTAAACTTTAATCCCTTGTAAAAATGAACAAAATGTGAAAGTATACATATTTTGACATTTACTGTGGGATTATTTAAAAAAAAAACAGGTTTTGAAGTTATAAAACATTATTATGGGACTTGTGATTGGCTTGGAAATTGTTGGAAATTTGTTGGACATTGGTGCAACAACAACCTTAATCAAAGTTCCTGGAATAATTGGGTAGGCCTGAAAAGGACTGATAGATGCCAGCTTCTTAGTTCCTCTTCGCATCTCAGATACTGTTCGCCTGCCCAGCCAATGCACCAATGTTCTTCAATAGGTCTCGCCGATGTATTGCCTCCCTCAAGCTACTACTGTGGTTTTCATCAGGCACATATACCGTTGGCTCATTTGCTATGGCTGCTATGTCAATAGCTAGGGTAGGCTCTTTGTGTAGTCTGCCTTGGAGTGTTGTCAGCATGTTTTGTAACTTTGTAACTGTCCTTTAAGAGTGGTGGGACAGCTCAAATACTCTTCTTGGAATTCAGAAAGGATGGCTTGCCAGATAATTGGGATGAATTTACATGTGATGTTTCTGTTGACAAGCCAGTGATACTATAAGGATGTGTATGCTTACTCTTGTTGTCAGGTGTCTCAGTGTTATTGCCAGTTTCAATCCAACTTCAAAGGGCTTCCTAAAATTTATGACTTTCTTCACGCATTATTGAATGAGGTCAATCAGCAGCTGGCATTCTGACAAAATTCTGGTAACCTAGTAAATCACTCTGTATCAAATCAGCCAGGATGTTACTAAGCATCCGTTTTTGTCTTTGAAGGTTCTATGGCTATCTTCCTCACCTTGGTTCTGAAGGCTGAGTTGAAGGTGCTGGCAGTATGACAGGTTGTGGTCAATAAAAACACCAGGGCCCTACGTTTCTGTAGAAAGTCTCTCTGATTGGGTTTGTACGGTGTTCTTTGGATCCTGACTAGTGATACCGACCCCAGAAATTATTCAGTCTAGTCAGGGGAGATTGGAACACAGCTCCAGTCATGTTGATTTGTCACTGCAGCTTGTTGTAAGAATTGATGTTATGTGATGGCTCAAATGACCTGATACAACTTGTTTGTTAGGAATTTATAGTTTATCCTCAGAGTTTCTGGTTATGGTGAAAAAACACCCCAGCCCCAAGTCAGGTCGGGATCTTGCTCCATGATATTCTATGTCCTGTCTAGAAGATGTAACCAACCCAAATGTTTTACATGCTTTTTTCTGGATTTTGTCCCAATCCACACCTCTGCAAACTGACCCTAGAGTCGTAGAATCGTTCAACACCCCCATTACATTTATAAAGCCCCTGCTGAATATATAAAGGTTTAAGGTAATGTCCTTAAATTTATCAAATATGAAGTAGTTTTGATGAGTGGGGAGTTTATTCAACTGACTAGAAATGTTAGAAAATACTATATAGTACAAAATTGACATAAATATTCTAATCCATGCAACTCCAAAATGGCAGTGTCTTAAACCAGAGATAATTTTCCAGCAAGCACACACCAGGGCAGGGTGACTATAGAAGTGGGAATGCCGGTTTAACCAGGTAGGCCATTTAGCTCCTGAGTCCCAGAGAGTCTACTGTGATCAGACATAAAGTGTCAACCTGTTCCAGTCCCTTCGTCTAGCCATGGTACACCCGGTAACAGTCATCCGAACGGGTCAGTAAAAGTGAACACAAATATAAATAGTAAACAAATGACATTGAAAGTCACAGATAATTATATTTGTACCTACCTATTGATGTGTATATCAGTATTTTTATATTTTACTCCATTTCTACTAACGATCAATAAAAGTCTTTCGTAAATATGGGTTTTGCCCTTGGTTGCATTGTTTCCATGAGAAGGGGGTTCAGCACTGGAATGAGGAGGCCAGAGTCAGCACCTGGCCCATGTACTGCACTGTTTTAATGAGCAGACAGTCTTCCAAGTGAATGCTACATTAAAACTGTGAACAGTATTCTCAATATGTCTTCTACAGAATCTGTTCAGCTCCACAATATTAAATTCAGTCGGCCTGTACCCCTCATTCACTTACAAAGTGTGAGCTACTCTTGTTATCTATGTTCCAAAATATTTTCTGAGTAGTTATAACTAGGATTTATAATTAATTATGAAACATATTTCTCATGAAAAATTATATAAGTATAATAGTATAAATAAACATTTACCTTGTTGCTTTATCTTACCCATTTGTGCACCTATATGCAATAAAAACTGAATCTATTGCAATGTTTTTTTCTTTCCATGTTCTTCAACTTTTGATGGAAATTATAGTCAGTGGTTAAATTACTAATTCCAATTGGGATCCAATGGCTCACCAGCTAGTGAGACATCAAAGGGTACTTGGGATTACTAGATTTTGAGTAACAGACCCAACAATATTTTCATTATCATATTGTACCCTTATTGATAGCCTCAAAACTTTGAGTTTCTGCAAATTCATTATCTCTAAAAGTATAGTCAAAAGCATGTTCCCTCATCAAATATCTGCATTATGTCCTACAGTGATATTAATTGATAATAAAACTTCAATAAGGTATTCAATACAGCTATCTTCTGTTGTCAGTTGCTACTTATTTTGATCCTCAATTTGTCTTTGACTCCTGCAAAAAATATGTGACATGTATCTTGGGATTGCTTTAATTTTTGATTGCTCCTAGGAATTTCTAGGTAAATTATTTTCAGAATTCCACTATAAATACAAGAAGTAAGTCAGAATCATTAAGTAGATCATATCACTTGTATCATACTGGGTAGGGTGTTCCAGGGAAAACAGTGCAAAACATTGCGTAGGTCATATCAGTTGCAGCATTTTGGGTTGGGTGTTGTGGGGAACCACTGCAAAACAGTGTTCAGGTCATACCAAAGTAAGTAGATAGCAGTGTAAAACATTGAACAGGTCATATCACAATGACAAAAATTAGCATCAGACAGTCCCCAACCCCCAAGACAGAAAAACAGATGCGGGTACCATTTTGTTAATACAATAAATATATGTGTATACAATACTAATACTAAATAATATGTACAAGTCTGGTAAAAGAGTATACATAAAATCTTAATAATTGTAAAAAAATGATTTAATGGCTGCAAGAGAATTACTGAACAAGATAGCAGCCAGGTTACTGAAAATGAACTGTGACTGCATAGACTAGAGTTCTAGAGTTCATAAGTTCATAGGTCATGACAAGGTCATGACTCAAAGTCACAAGTTCAAGAAATTACATTTAAGTCAAATTGTATGTATGAAAGGTTACTACACACCCCTGAGGGATCCCAGGACCCCGACAGAAGGGGAGGCTTCCAGATCTGATAGACAAAGAAAGGGGGGGGGGGAACTGCCAAATGATAAATTCAGGTCAAGCAAGGAAGCCCTCCTAGACTGTCCAAAGCCATGAGGACCCTCCAAGGTTTACACACTACCAACTAAAAACACTAATTATTTAAAAATGTATGGTTACTTTGAAATAAGGGGAGAGATTATAACATTATAAAAGCCCTCAAGCCCAACAGTAGAGGTAGGGATATTAACTTGCATCTAGTGCATTAGCAAAGGCATCAGCAAGGGCTTCGCCCGAGGAGTGGTCTGACTGTATATAACCCCATACGCAATCCGAGGACCAAGTTCCATGTCTCTTTATTTCTTGGATGGGGATATGAGATTGATATGCAAAAGTGGCCCTTGATCGCCTAAAATCATGAAATGTGAAAAAATTTGGCCTAAGGCCCAAGTGACTGTTAATAATTTTTAGAGCTTTTCTGACTCTTGAGTCAGACAAGGCAACCAGGCCATGAAATGTTTGAATCTGAAATAAAAGTGAATCACCTGACATAGCATATAGCATGAAGAGCTGTCTGAGAGCTCTGCAAGGGCAGATAACTTTATTTCTCAACTTGGGAATGGTGACACACTGTACTCGATCCCGAGACTGCATAGTTTTAGACCATTTTATCATAATTTTTACTTATGAGTAAAAAAGATGTCATCTCCAGTCAGGTGTCTGGTGTGGTCAAACTCAGCCACAGCATGTGGCATTAAATTGGAGAGCCTCAAAAAGGCAAAAATTCCCAATAAAAAGGCAGCTCTGAACACCTGAGGTGAGGTCAAAAGGTCACATGCTAAAGATATGTCAATCAAACAGGATATGGTGATTATGTTGTGAGGTGTTACCACAATAGGCCTATTGATTCGAAGAGATTTGAGAAAATATTTTACTTTTGGATGGTCCAGCACATGATATGGCAAATCATACATAACAAATGAGGCCCTAATGGCTGACACATAATTAGCTACCATACATAATGAGCATGAATTTTTAACCAAACATTCAAGAAGCGATAATATCACTTTTACATTGATATTTGACAGAGCAGACTTTGTGACAATGCAAAAAGCAATGAAAATTCTAAACATGGCATCATAAGCTCTGTAGGTCTTGGGGCGAAAGGCCTGGTGCAACCTGACTGACGCCTTGGTTGACAGTGACGTCAGAGCTGGATTATCTAAAACACAAAGTGTAGCATCTCTGAGTATCAGAAAACAATTACAGCAAACCCCTAGAAATGACAACATATTTATGATATCATTAATCAATTAAAATTTAAATACATACTCATAATTCTGGATCTAATTCCAGCAAATCTATTGACACTTCCAACCATACTGGTTGGTGAACTTGTGAATGTAACCATTCTATTTGCTCTCTAGTACCCTGCCATCTAGACAGGATGTCTGCGACTTTGTTCTCAGTTCCCTAATGTGAGTATATTGCAGGTCTATATCTGACATGACGGATTCATACCAAATGTTACGTCCACATGCGGCAAGGTACGGATCCCTTGTTTTTTCCGTTTTCAAAACTGAAACCACAGCCTCGTTGTCACATTTTATTAAGACTTTTCTACCTTTCCAGAGGGATTTGAACAATCTAATGGCAATGAGAATGTTTACCATTTCCAAATGGACTATGGCCCACTGCCTGAAACCCCTGACAATGGGAAGGTGGTATATGGAACGGCCACAGCGGCCCCCAAACCCTGTCAAGCAAGCATCAAGTTCTAATGTGAGACCTATTGGCTTATGGTCATATAAGGAAACCCCATTGTACATTGGCAAAAATTTTGTAAACCATCCCAGGTCTCTCTGGGTCAGGAGTGAGTAAAATTTTTGAAAGCTCAGGAGCAGATCTGAGCAACTCCATCATTCTGCTGAGAAAAATTCTTGAAGGATGAACACATTTGTGGACGTACAACAAGAGACCAAGGATGGATTGCAGCTGACATTTTGATGCAACGTCACGACGCAACCAAAGGCGCACCTCTGTCAAAATAGTGGCCAATTTTCCAGGTGGTATGGCAACAATTCCTACTACTGTGTCAATCATGACGCCCAAACATGTGACGCACATCGATAGATGAACAAGCTTTTTCTCGCTTATAGTCAGACCCAGCTGGTCCATCAAATCCAATAACGCCTTATACGATGCATGCGCGACAATCGGGACGCCGACGCCGAAGTAATCATCTATATAGTCTATCATTGGAAAACCCTTATGATGCATTATGTACCTGACGCCGTTGCTCAAACGCTGGAAGATCTGGCTTCCATGACGCGTCCCGAACGGAACACAGGTGTCCACATCTAGATCATAGTCACCAGGGTCCACCTTTACATGGCGAAAGGCCCTACTTACGTCAAATTTGAAAAGCAATGCCCCCCGCCCCAAACGCGTCAACTCTGTAGTAATGTGGTCAACTGTAGGAAAAGGTAACGAGAAAGGGCTACTGAGATAAGAAGTCTTATCTATACCAGCATTTACAGAGGCACCCACAGGCCAACTCAGATCAATGATGAGGCCTGTCAAAATTGGGTTTTGCCCTGGTCATAAAGGGAGAGTACTGGCCTGACGCTATTGGATGACTGTCAAAAGGACCTAACAAGCCGTCATATTTTAACTCTTCTGCTATGTACGCATCAACGTCACGTGGGAATTCTATAGCTGATTTATGATTTCCTGGTTCATGACTGAGAGGGCAATTCCTGTTAAAATCGAGTGGAAACCCAAACTCAAGGAGTTGGAGTAATTGCTTGTCACAGTAATCTTTGAGATGCGTTTTCCAAAAGTCAACCTTGAGTTGTGACTCAACAGGAAGCCTAGCTTCCATATAATTTGGTTCATTCATGGCTCTGACAATATCATGCATTTCTAAAGGGGTAACACCCTTTCAACTACCCATTGTAAAATCATCTGGGAGATTTTGATCACCCAAAGGTACAAAACCGAAATTAAACTCTGATTGTTCACGCCATTTGTGAAAGATTTCAGTGTCAACATCAGGTATTATACTACTACATTAGCATTTGAACCTGCGTTTTCGCTAACTATTTGACAACTGTTTTTGCAGCTGCTCTATCCTAGTGATAAGCAGCTGTGGTCTCGTTTTTTGTCTGGTTGTTTTTTGCCAAACAATTCTTTTCAGAGTGATTTAATTGCTTTCCATTAGCTAAGCAGAAGGCACATATGTGTCTATAAAGGCGACCATTGACCTCATGATCTTTTTTATATACACAAGCATTTGTTTGGTAACTTTTGCAAAACCATGGTTTTTTTCTCCTCGTGGGCCCAATTTGGTTTATTTGCTGGGATACGCTTTTGGGCATGGGCCCTGCGAATCCGTCTAACCTGTCTGTATCCACTTATTGCAATGACCCCCCTCTCCATCTCGCAAAGAAGGACAGCATGAGCTGCCTTCGCCCCCTGCCAAGTGAAGTCAGTTGCATCTTCCATCAAATCCCCTAAATATGCAACCATCAGATCTTTACGTTTTCCAGATTTTTCCTCTAGTATGTTCCAGCAAAAACCCTGCACCCATTGGGTAAGTGTGAGTTGATCATACGTAACCTGTTGTCTGGCCGTACCGCCCAAAATCGCCTCATAAGGCCAGTGTACCTTGTGCTTAACTTGAACATCTACCTCGCCCCCTCGCTGTGACTTAAATTTCAATTTACCTTGGCATTGCAAACTTTGTACTAACTGTTTAATTCTTTTATCGACCTTTTGTTGCAAGGTGTGGGACTTTAGTACTTCTAGGGTGGGGTCATCACTCTCATCTGAGGACGAACAACTGCTAACTGGTTTACAATTTTTGTCATTACTTGATCTAATATTTTCAAGAAAACTGTCTGTACTTAACTCAGCCGATGGGGTAGAACTCCTCTGTGAAACCACCACCTTCTATTCCACCTGGTCCAATCTCTCTGTCACTTTCTTGAGTTGGTGCAGTATTTCCGCCTGCAGTCGCTGTCCGTCGTCCTGCACCGCCTGTGCAGACTGGGAAGCAGGTAATGAGCCTGCGACAGCAGTATCACTTAATTGTTCATAATCTTGCTCTTGCTCTTTCCTTCTACATTTCTTGCTGGTGGGGGGTAGATGTCTGGACTTGCAGCTTTTACATAACTGTTCGTGATCTGGCATCTTGTCATATATTATTATTCAAGACTCAATAGTCAATGTTTTTTGCTCTGAAACAACATAAAAAGGCGCTCCAGCGCTAAGATAATGCTCATAGGGTCAAAATCAGGCTTAATTCGACCATTTAACTATGACATGGCATGCCATGAAAAGAAATATAATGTAGACCGTCCCTCTAAGGTTGTCAGAATAAGCCTGAGGTTGACTCGATGACCACAATCTTAGAAATTCAGCATATGTACAGAGAGTCAAATGTTACCAATTCATTTCATTCTAATCAACACATTTAAAAAACTTGTTGCAGGATAAATGACCATCCATGTTAAGTATGTACAGGTTAAAACTTTAAAAACAAAACAGATAAAATCCTAAAATAAGTTGAGTAAAAGAAAATTTCATGTTTCTCCTTCAAGCTTGACATTCAAAGTGACTCTTGGTCACAGTAAAATGGCTGAGAACAAGGCATTGGCCAATGGAATTGCATGAACCCTTAAGTTGCTAGGGGCGACCCAGCAGGGGTTCTAGGAACCCCAGAAGTTATGTAAAGGGTTGGGGTCAGACTGGTACCCAATGTGATGACTAAGGATAACACAACATAAGCACTGCCTTGGGAGGAGGACTGACACCTGGAGCTTGGACAATCCAAGCGAGATGCCCGTACCCCACAGCCTAGGGAAATATTTTAACACCATGAGATATAGAAGTACTGTATCAGTACAAAGTTCAGGATACCTTCAGAGCACTTTCAGTTATATAACGACCGAAACAATGTTTAAATAGAGAATAAAATGTCAAAGAGAAAGATAATGTATTTAAAGATGAAGTATTAAAACAAGACAATTCAATAACAGGATTACAGCATTAAACAGCAAACATTGCAACAATTTATCTATATCTGGCATGGTCGAATTATGGTTTCAATGTTTTGAATATTACCATGCATACAGAAGTGGCAATACATTCAATGAATGCTTATGTGTGGTGTGCAAAGTCTGTGGCTCACTTGATGAAATTCCATCTGTTACAATGGGAAGTTGTAAAAGTAATTTTCTTAATTAATTCTAATATGACTTTAACAGTGCTTAACCTGCATCAAAAGACAGACCCAAAGGTGCAACAAGATTTTATAGGTCAAGGTCACTACAGCAAGGCCAAAGGTCAAATCAAGGTCACCCCCCTAACCTATGTCCCTACCAAGTATCAACTTCCTACACCTTATGGTTTCTGAGATAAAGCCCAGATAAGATTTTATAGGTCAAGGTCACTACAGCAAGGTCAAAGGTCAAATCAAGGTCAGACCATAACGTTGCACACATACACTCCCTAACCAATGTCCCTACCAAGTATCAACATCCTACAGCTTATATCAAAGTCACTACAGCAAGGGCAAAGTTCAAATCAAGATGAAAACATTACATTGCACACCTACACCCCCTAACCAATGTACCTAACAAGTATCAACTTCCTACACCTTACAGTTTCTGAGATATGGTCCGGACAAGCTTTAAGGTCAAGGTCAGTATGGCAAGGTCAAAGGTCAAATCAAGGTCACACAATAACGTAGCACATCTACACCCAATAACCAATGTCCCCGCCAAGTATCTACTTCCTACACCCTACGGTTTCCGAGATATAGCCCGGACAAGATTTTATAGGTCAAGGTCACTACAGCAAGGTCAAAGGTCAAATCAAAGTCAGACCATAACGTTGCACACATACACTCCCAAACCAATGTCCCTACCAAGTATCAACCTCCTACAGCTTATGGTTCCTGAAATACAGCCCGGACAAACTTTTTCCTGATGCCCGCCCACTGGCCCGCCTGCCTATCTGGACAGCATAGGAGAAAACAATACCCCGACAGCCCTTAAGGGCTGTGGGGTATTGAACCCAAGGTGCATCATAAACAGTTGAACTAGCATCAATTTACTGTTTATTATGTGAAATATTAAGACAAACAAAATGCATGCAGAAAAAAATAGCTTTAAATTTCATTCATAAGCTCTGGAAATATGTTATATACTTAGAAATTAGTAACATTGCCTAGACGATGTTAAAGAGTGGATGTCCACTAGTAAGCTCAAATTGAATCCAGACAAGACCGAGTTTATCATCTTTGGTTCGAAGAGACAGCGGGACAAGTTGAAAGCATGTTTTCCAATTAATATCTTAGGCAACTCACTCTGCCCTGCTGATTCAGTAAAAAATCTGGGAGTGTGGTTTGATTCAGACTTTTCTTTGTCCAAGCATGTTCAGAATGTCTGCAAAAGTTGTTTTGTTAAACTGCGTGATTTCAGACATGTCAGGCGGTTTCTCACTCATGATGTTTCTGTGCTTGTGGCTAATGCTCTGGTTAGTGGTCGGCTGGATTACTGCAACTCACTTTACAGGAGCCTCTCCAAGTTCAATCTACGCAAATTACAGTGCATCCAAAATAGTGCAGCTAGAATTGTATCAAACACCAGTCGATACACCAGTATAACTCCTGTGCTAAAGAAACTGCATTGGCTTCCTGTTGAACAGCATACAGTGTTCAAGACGGCAACACTTGTTTATAAGTATCTTCACACAGGCTTTCCCAGGTATTTTGCTCCATATCTTTCCTCCTACAGCAGTTCATATAGCACCAGGCGCAGTCAAAGTGGTGGAAATTTCCTTGTCATTCCAAAGTTCTGCCCCTCTGTTCACAAATCTGTCAAACAATTTAGTAATAGTTTTGCGTTTGATGCTCCCACTGTGTGGAATGCTCTCCCTGATGAGATTCGTGCCTCTCCCTCACTGGCCTCCTTCAGAAGGCACCTCAAAACCCACCTGTACACCAAAGCATACCCACCTTAGCCTGGATCATTCCCCTGGCGTTCTCCGTGGTGCTTGACCCCTGCTATGCCCCTGGATACTGAAATTTTGATGTCTGTTTTTTGCTTAGTTGCGCCTTAGAGTCCTCTTATCTGGGGAGATTAAGCACTATAAAAGTCCAATTAGAATTAGAATTAAAGTTAAAGATTCCAGTGTCTATCATATATATCAAAAGTGTCATTAATGCATGACAGAACATAAATAAGCAACAAAATAGATATATAATTGGCCTTTGTAGAGAAGGCTGAAGTTTCACAACTACATAAATCTACAAATGAAATTTCTTCCAAGATCTTCAATTTGCCTATGACACTTCTTAATAATTGTATAATGTATATGAAACTACATTTAGTAATCATAACTAAAGTTTTTAAATATATGTTCATATAATAGGAAATAATTGTGATTCTAAAAATCAGTTGCACACAAATAACTTTGATAAGTGACTGTGAAATGAATGCAGACTCTGGTTGGGGATTAACTATTCTGAAATATTTGTGTGCGGATTGAGACAGTCTACTGCAAGAGGTCAATAATATGGTGATTTTAGTAGATCCTGATGGAGTTCTTTGGGGGAAGGGATCAAGAAGTTTTAATACATAGTGTGAATGAGTGTTGAGTGACACACACAGAGCCTCAGTGGGGGATTAATGATGAATGTCTTGAGGATTGATTTACAAGATGAAAATGTAATAATTATTTGTCTATAATGAATTTCAACACATGATAAAGCAATTTTGACATGTTCAAAGATCAACATGTATCTCTATTCACTTCATTTTTATTTATTGCTGTTCACTTTATTATATTCTCATTGGCTTATTTCATGGATGTGAATTGTGGGGCGTTCATTGAAAGCACACAGTCTAAGCTGAAGGGGAGTTCAAAATAACATTGGAATTAAACAAGTCTGGCCTATAATAATTTAAAAAAAAAAATTAGTTCAAGAACTAGGTTACCTCATGAATATTCATGAAGAGTGTCTGGTGAAGAATTTCTTATGAGTAGAGTGCAGTATTTTCTCGCCAACTTTGTCTATATATAGTGGTAAATTAGTACTAGTCAGTGCTGTGGGGTTCATGCAAACACGTGCATGAAAGCTGGGCTGAATTCTGCTTGCTTGAAATAGAGAGATTTTCAAATTGTGGGAATTTTGATTGATAAAAATTTGTGGTTCTCTCTGTTTCGCGCATGCAGATAGCGGGCCAGTGTGTTTGATATTTTTCAGAATGGCAGGTGGTAGTGGAAAAAATGGCAGTACTAAAAACAAAAGTACTAGCAAAAATAAAAGCAGTACCAAAGACATTGCACAAAAATTGGGAGTGGCAGGTGGATCCTCCATGTTAGACCCTGCTGACCAGGACAGTTCTATGTCAAGGAAATTGGACAATTTGTTAGCTGTTGTACAAGAAATGAATGGTCAGTTGAAAGATCAAGATGTGAGACTTCGTAAACAAGAAGAGAAAGTGAGTGTGCACGAACTGTCTGTAGTACCATCAGCACAGAGCTCGCCAAAGCAACACAGGGTCGTAGAACGGGATCCACGATCAAAGGAGGTGCCCTCGTTTGAGATTTTGAAGTCGGACTACAGGATTCAGTTGGAGGTGGCACGACGTCTCGACGAGTACCAGAACGCATCCCGTGTGGAGATAGGTAAGCCAACTACTGTTCTTAAGTCTGGCCATGAACATGTAAATTGGCCCCAAGATTTTTGTTCAGTACCAGGTAATGCAAAACAACCAACTTATGACGAACTGTCATGTGAACAATGGGTGCAAGGCTTTTTGTATTGTATTTTGGAAGAAAAAGATCAAAATAAAAGGGAGCACATGTTGTACTATCATACATTGCTTATGCAAGATGCCATTGAATTGAATTTTCAAACTGCAAAAAGGGCGCATGCAATTATTTTGCAAGAAATTGAAAAAGGCAAAGTTACGTGGGATAATTTAGACCAGATAGAAAAAATAAAGAATAGATTTACTCAAAGAGTAGTTCACACTTCAAAGGCTAGTGCAAATGTTGGACATCAGACATGTATTCACTATAACAAAGGGTTTTGTAAATTGGAAGGTGATCATATATCTGGGGGAGTATTGTATCAGCATTGCTGCAGTTATTGCTTGAAAGAAATGGGAAAAAAGTATGAACACCCATTGGTCAAATGTTTGAGAAATAAAAATGGTCAAGGGGTTAAAAAATCTGAGGTTGTGAATCCAACAGTCAAAGATCAGAAGGTTTAATAGAAGTCAGGCCCAACAACCTAGTTCTCGCATTTGCAGCAAAGTAAATGATGAAGATAACGGTTTAAAAGGCAAAAAATTACGTGTTTTAAAGCACTATTTCAATCCTTTGGCTGTACCATTTTGTCCAGGCAAAAAATGGTATGAAAACTATGAATTAAATCCAATGGCCGATACGTTTATATTTAAGAAAAATGTGACACTTGGGACAAGCAGTGGCAGTAATAGGGATAGAGTTAGCTGTCCTTGTTCTGCTGTGTTCGATTCAGATCGATCGACCAGCAGTTATTTACATTGTCAGGTATGGAATAGTGGTCAGCAGTGTTGCGAATCAGTAATACGGCCAGATACTGAGAAGTTTTTCAATACAAATAGTTACACCTCTGAAAAACAGTGTATGCCAGGTGATAGTATGGCGTTTCAAAGTAATAATTCTGCCACGCATGGGGGCTTTTTTAATACTAATACATCATGTAATTTCAAAGTACATCCAGCACTAGGGTGCCAGGTGAGTAATTCTTGCTACAATACTACAGGGTTGTCGGGCCTAGGTGATTCTGTTGATACACTGACTGGCGTTCGTAACACTTATTATGCCCTCGTGCGTGAGCTTGACAATAGTGATGTACTCAGGGGTGACTTCTGTTGTAATGAAAAACAGCATGATGGTGAACTGCATGAACCTCACGGCTCCATAGATTCATTTAATATAAGTATAGATACAGTAGATCTTAGTACTTTTAGTCTTTTAAGTTGTAAAGTTGGAGGGAGTCAGCATATAACCCCACAGGACGTCTCAAAGTTAATGTGTACAGAACAAGAAGTTGTTAGTGGGTATATACCCAATAATATCAAAAGCAGGGGCGAATCGAACGCACCAACATTGCTAACGAGGGAGTTTGGTTTTATGCCCTTACAGGTGGCCAGGGACAATATACCTCTGCAGGTAAACAAGTTACAATGTACTGACAAAAATATGTGGGTACAAAAACTACATGCACAAGTTAAAAAATTTGGGCTTCCTAACTATAAAGGAGCTAGGATACCGGTACCATCTGGTTTAAATATACCGGCCTGGTGGCAAGTCTTAAAAAATTATGATATTTCCAAATTGTTTCAATATTTACAGTTTGGTTTTCCACTTGGGGTGGATTATAGTTTGTTTGAATTTAAGTCTTTTACAAAAAATCATTCATCAGCTGTTAAAAACCCAATGGCAGTTGAAAAGTATTTTAATACAAAAGTTAGTAAAAAAGCTATGTTTGGTCCCTATCATTTAAAGCCCTTTGAAAAAATGCATTTTTCGCCTTTAATGGCGCGTCCAAAGCCTGATGGGGGGACTCGTATTATTGTGGATTTATCTTGGCCAGTGGGGGCTAGTGTTAATAGCTGTGTACCTTCAAATGTCTATGATGATGTTCCTTTCATATTAAAATATCCAACTATTGACCAAGTGGTTGAACGTATTAAGCTGGTAGGCCCTTCTGCTCTGCTATATAAGGTCGACCTAGAGTGTGCATTCCGTAACCTTCGAGTCGACCCTTTTGATTACCCTTTGTTTGGATTACAATGGAATACGGACGTTTACGTTGACGTAAGTGTTCCGTTTGGTCTAAAATTTGGTGCCGCGGTGTGCCAGATGTGTACCGACGCATTGACGTTGACATTACGTTCACAAAAATTGTGGTTAATAAATTATTTGGATGATTACGTTGGGGTGGCACCCCCTGGCTTGGCCAATAGTCATTTTTTGTCGCTTATGAATTTATTACGATTCGTAGGTCTACCTGTTAATCATACAAAAGTGGAGGAACCTGCCAAGGTGATAACCTGCTTGGGCATTGAAATAAATGCGGAAACTGGTACTCTTCCTGATTCCTGATCAAAAAATTAATGAAATATTAAAATTATGTCGCTTTTGGTCCTGTCAAAAAGTAGCTTCAAAAAATCAACTTCAAAAAATAGTGGGAAAAATAATTTACATACACAGATGCGTCCAGCCTTCTAGGTTGTTTCTCAATAGAATATTAACTGTCCTGCGTAATACTCCAGCAACTGGAGTCAAACCATTACCCAACATATTCTTCAGAGATATTACATGGTTCAACAAATTTTTGAATATTTTTAATGGTCAGGTAAACTTTTATGGCCAAGTACAAAAGCGTAAGGAAGTATGGGTTGACGCCTCACTGATGCAGGTAGGCGCAAAGTACGAAAATTATGTATATTCTTGTGATATTCCACAAGAATTAAAAAATATTGGTTCTATAGTTCATTTCGAGGCAGCTAATGTGTTAGCTGCCATTCGTACTTGGTTTAGCGAGTGGAGAAATGCTACAGTTACTGTATGGTGTGATAATTTGGCCGTGGTTAATGCTTTTACTAACCATAAAATCAGGGATCCTCTGTTAATGGCTATTGTCAGATCTGTATGGTTATATTGTGCTGCTTTTAATATAAACCTGGTTGTTAAGCATATTAAAGGTATAGACAATATATTTGCTGACATACTATCAAGGTGGGTGTACTTTCATAACAAGGATATGTACCAAGTACGATTATTGAAGTTATGTCAGTGGAAAGATGTTTCTCCTGTAACTCTAATGCCAGACTTTTCTATTTAAATAGTAGTTGGCTGCCATTATGTATAAAATATGTGCAATGCTAAGAGAAATGTGCTGCTGTTCGTTTATTATTGTTTCAGAGTTACCTCTGGTTCGAACCCTAGCATCTCAGGCTACCAAGAGGATAGCAGAGGGATTGCGACCACGTACCCTTGCCAGCTACACTGCTACGTTCAAACTGTTCTTGGCCTTTGTCATCTATTGTGGGCTTCCAAGTCCTAGCCATATGGACACAATTGTACTGTATTTAGAATATTTAGCACAGAATAACCTTAAAGCTTGCTCTCTTCGTAATCATATTGCTGTGTTGAAGCATTTTTTTGCTTTGTTCGATTGGCCAGTACAGGCCTTAACCTCTCGAAAGGTTCAGTTAATGGTTAAATCTGTACAGATGAATGCACAATTGCAGATTAAAGTCAAAGGTGTCTTTGCTGTTAAATTGCTTAGGAAGCTTATTCAACAGGCAGATAAATACCATAATGGTTGTGTCCTTAAAGCACTGTTTTTGGTTGCGTTCTATGGATTCTACAGACTGGCCTCACTACTTCCCCCTGCTGCTGCTATGTTTGACAAAACGCGATTTCCAGTAATAGGGGACCTTATATGGGGGAATCCTGGTGTCCATTTAAATGTTACTTGTGCAAAAAATATGCATACGTCAGGCCAATATCAAGTAGTTCAGTTGCCAATAATACAGGATGGGGACTTATGTCCAGTGATAGCATTGAGAACTATGGTAAAATACCTGGGCAAGCTTTCCAAAGATTCACCCTTGTTTCAGATTAAAACAAAATCAGGACTGGGTTTACTGACAGCGCCGAAGGCGCGTTCGTTTTTAAAGCTTATGGTCGCAGGTATTGGTCTAAGCCCAGCACATTACACGTTCCACTCTTTCAGAAGAAGTGGCGCGTCCTTTGCATTTGATAACAATTCGGAGCTTGCTGCTATAAAACAGCACGGCAATTGGCGTAGTGAGGCAGTGTGGACGTACTTACAGAACACACCTACTGCGGCTAGTACTATTCCCACTACATTTCAACAGTTACTATGCTAGTCTTTGGGGTTTGGCAGTGTACATACTTTTACAAATTTAACCACATCTTCATATGACCTTTTGAGGTCATACAGACCTACTTTCAAACTGAATTTTGGTGTGTAAAGAATTTAATTTAAATCAAGTCCACTTACACTTATCTATATCAAGCATTTGACCTTCAGGTCTAGTTACATGATGATATATAAATCAAGTTAAAAGTGGGTGATTACATAGCAATCAGCCTGATATCCAAAGTAAATGGATAACTGTAGTGATTGAAAAATGGCCTTTGGTAAATATGTAAATATGACTAATAGTAGCGTAGTAGCAAGAAGGTTTGCAAAAAAGTGGGTTGATATGACCTTTGTAAACAGTTCTGCTAAGTGTGTTATACTTGTCATTAGGTTCTGATGATTGGTTTGTGAGGTCTTGAAACACTTTAAAACAAGTTTAAAATACTTCAGAAATTAATGGAACTTGTGCATGGTTGAGTGTGAAGTAACATAGACTAGAGTGATAATACTTTGATGTTTTAACAAGGATGTTTTTAACATAAATGTTTTAACATATGTGTATAATCAATAAACTCCAAAGATTTAGTTGTAACTTAAAGCTTTTCTTTATATTTGGATTTCCTTCCCTTTGGCTGATATAAATGACACATAACTGATTTATGGATTATTAACCTTATCCAATATCTTTGTTTATGCCCAAAAAACTTTGTTCAAGTAAAAACATTTCACAAACTACATTGAAATGGCATAAAACATTAATAGCAAATATCATAATTGTTCCTTAGCTCTAATGCAAATGATTTGTATGATGTTCTTGCTGATTCCATCGAAAATCAGTCAAATAAAATGACTTGAATTGTAAATGCTTATAGTTAATGTTCGATTATTTGTCACCAAACACTTGAAAGATAATGATTTTCATCCCAAATGAGCCAACATTTGAAAAAGCTAGAGGTAAAAGTAACTCAAGTAATATGCACATATTTCTCACCTCTACAGAAAGTTGCTTCAATTGGACGGGTTTCCAAATAAATATGCCACACAGTTAAGTAATTAGGGGGTACGGTGACACAGTGGGTAACACACTCTCCTCCCACCTCTGACGTCTGCGGTTCAAACCCTGGAGTGAATGTGGGAAAGTTGGTAGTTGCTTACCGATGATCGGCAGTTTACAGTACAGAACCTTGACCAACTGTATGTACTGGTTTCCTCTGTCCATAAAACTACCCATAATGATATGATACAGTGTTAAAAGTGATGATAAAATCAAAATAATTAAATAAATGAATCATTGAATCTCATCTACCACCATTGGTCCCAAAGTGGAATTAAATCCATTCAATTCTTTGTATTTGTTTCTTGGTTGAGCCTTAGAGTCTGTCTTTTTATGGAGATTAAGCTCTATAAAGAGTCATACAAGAAATTAGAAATTCATGTAAAGACCCAACAAGCACATTTTTAATTTCTGGTACTTTTGTCAATCAGTATTCTAAAAAACTAATGATGGAGTAAATTAAGCAAGAACCATTATAAATATTTTGCTTTAGAATAAAATTTATCTCCATATTATATTACAATGGATAATAGCAATGGGCAAACAATGGTATGGGTTTACTACTGGCTCATACATACCACAGTTATCCTAACTGCCCACTTATTTTTGTTTATGAAATAATAAATGACCATCCAATCACTGAGGAACCATCCCCAAGCTGTCTTTTATATCAATATTGTTGTTAAATTGCCGTTCGGTTTCACTGTCCATTTACTGATGTGAACCACTAAGTGGGTACTTGTGTTAATCAGTACTTAAGTACACAGACGTTTTAGCCTATCAATCTGACGTATTATATATATTTAAGTGAAACATGTACCTCCATTTTAGAACACAAAAGTTTAATAACAGATTGAATTTAATACAGACGTGACACAAAAATCAATAACTTGTTCGGATCTACTGTTACCGGGTGTATATTGACTTTTTGGACTGACTGAGGAAACTTAAAGCCCATTTCGAAAATTCATGCTGCTAGAAGCATCATAATAATATTCATTGTTGAAATACTATAGTAAGAATTCTGAATCGATTGCTCCAAATTAGAAATCACAAATTTGTTACATATGTTAGACAATGACTTGTCCTGAGACTTTGTGGTATACAGTTAGTATTTTGTGTGTTTCTTGTATGGCCTGTCTAAAATAGTTTTTCTCTGATCTTTGAACTATAATATGTATACTGCTGGTATTTGTAATTATTGATGGATTGTTTCTATTCCACCCATCTGCAATCATTTTACATGTCCCAATTTTACTGTTCGTTGCTTTTAGGCTATTGTACAATCATTGTACAATTGATATTTGAATACCTTTATTTCACCAACCTACAACGTTTACTAGTGTATGCAATATGCAGTAGTTTGGCCTGTCTCTTATCATTTTACCAGGGTTACTTATACTGCATTGTGTATTTTATTTTTTCAGGATTTTGCTTGGGTTGTTTGGGCGACCCAGGTGTCAGTCGTCCCCCCAAGTCAAATCTGGTTCATAAAGTTCTAGGAAAAATTTCCTGGTGGTATGGGTACCAGTCTGAAAGTGCTTTTGTTTGACTCTTGTGACATATTTCTGGGTTCCTAGAAACCATTGCTCAGTTTCTAGGCGCCCAGACATAACACTGTGATTTTATTGGTTCCCTACTTGACCCTTAGGATTCTTGGCTTCCATGTTATCTTGATTTCAGTGTTTTTAACTTGTAAATATGTAAATACAGGATGGTTCTTACCCTGTAACAAGTTTTTTACTTCTTGATTGAAGTTGTGATCACAGATACCAGTGGACTTTGTGAACTTTCCCAGCAGGCACGTCAACGTTGATTCAACGTTGAATTACTGGTCAGGGCTAGACATTGAATCCAGGTTGGTTTTGCAAACATTGTCCAGAGTCACCATGTGACGTTGAAATCAAGTTGAAATTATGTTGAATTCAGGTTGAATTCAGGTCGTGATTTATTGGTAGTGGGGAGAGCCTAGGGGGAATCCTTGACCAGTCAAATGACCAGTGACATCATAGGTCACATAATGGGTAATGGAAAGGTAGTGGGCGGAGCCTAATTGGAAATCCCTAAGCAGTCATATGACCAATGACATCATAGTGGTTGACAGGTGGTAGCAATAACAATGGGTGTAAATATGATATGGTATCCAGGAGTAGTAATGATAATAGTGAAAATAACTATTATAATGATGCCAGATAACAAGCTACATGAGGGTAAATTTATAGTGAAAATGGTGTTTTTATGTCTAAAATTATAAACTAATGGGTCCAAAATTGAGGGGTCCGTGAATTATGGGTATTGGATACCCCATCCCAAGATATTTTTTGACAAAGTTCCCTAAAATCCCATATTATTGCTCACTGCCATCTTGTATGACATCACATGTGATGTCACACGTGACATCATTATGACATCATCATAGTTGAGTTGATTCAAGGTCAGTTACTGACGTTGAAAACCGGTTGAAATTAGGTTGTGCAACATCATCAACTAAAAATCAACCTGATTTCAAAGTCAGAAATTTCGATTGATTCCTGAGTCAGATAATGACGTTGATATCAAGTCTAAATTAGGTTGTGCGACGTCATCAACCAAAAACCAACCTGATTTCAACGTTGAAATCAGGTCGTGTGCCTGCTGGGTTATGAGCTTTGTGAACTTGCTGCTGAGTTGCATTAGATTGCATGGTCATTGTGTTAACCTCAGGCTTTATTAACCAAACCACAAAGGGATGGTCTACCCTATGTTTATTATTCTTACGCATGGCTTGCCATGTTATTTAGCTTATTCGATTAAAGCCTGTGTTTGGGGGCCACGGTGGCAGAGTGGTAACTCTCTCACCTCCCACCTCTGAGGCCGGGGTTCGATCCCCGTGACGGCCTTAAGTGGGAAAGCTGGTAGTTGCTTGCCGTTGGTCGGCAGTTTACAGTACACAACCCTAGCGAACTCTATGTACTGGTTTCCTCTGCCCTTCCAACTACCCGTCGTGATATGACCTGTACAGTGTTGAAAGCGACGTAAAACCCCAAATAAATAAATAAATCTGTGAAGCCTGTGTTTGATTCGCTGGACATGGAATCTTAAGGACTGTGTGCCTTTGTATTTTTCAGTTATAAAAGCATTGACTTAGCGATATTGTGAATCAATATATTGTCAATAGAAATTCAATTCATTCAGGTACACGAGGGTAGACAACAGATTCAACTGGAGATTCTTCAATAGATGAAGAAGGTTACAGAATGGTTGGACAAGGTAGAAGATCGGATGGAGGCGACAACGGCCAGATCTACACCCAAATCAGAGTTAAGTAGTGACAGTTTCCTTCAAAGTATCAAGTCCAGTAAAAAACATAAAATGTCTAGGGTATTTAATGATTCTTCTTCCTCTGATGACAGTGATAGTCCCAGTTTACGAATGCTTAGATCTAGTGCACTACAGAAAAAAGTAGATAAAAGATTAAAAGACCTAGAGCAGAGTTCACAAGCTACAGGTAAAGATAGTCTTAGGTTCAAATCTCAGAGAGGTGGAAATATTGACATACAGGTCAAGCACAAAGTAAACTGCCCGCATGACGCTATTCTAGGGGGAGCCACCAGACAACGTATGAACTACGACCAACTATCATTAACCCAATGGGTTCAAGGGTTTTGTAGGAATGTTTTAGAAGAGAGTGATAGGGGCCGTAGAGATATCATGATTTCATATTTATCAGATCTGATGGGGGCGAAGGCGGCACATGCCATATCATTGTGTGAGATGGAGAGGGGCTCACTCCATTGGGAAGATAGTGATCGAATTGATCGTATATGTAGGGCCCATGCCCAGAAACATGTCCAAAGCAAACAAAATTGGGGTAGAAATGAGACTAAAAAACCTTGGTTCTGTAAAAATTTCCAGACCAACAGTTGCACCTTTCAAAGGGATCACGAAACCAATGGGAAGTTACATAAACACATTTGTGCTTTCTGTTTGGCTAATGGTAAACACCTCAATCATTCTGAAAAAAATTGTACCAATAAAAATCAAACAAAAAACGAGCAAACAGCTGCCCATCATTAGGATGGGGCAGCTGCACTGATGTCAAAAATGCACAAGTCCTGAAGGTTAATAGGGATGAGCCGAGAGCTCAGGGTGTGTTCTGTAAAGGTCAATTGTGCACTAGTGATGTTTGTTTGTCTGATGACAATAGTAAAAATGTCTATCATACAAGGTTTGTGTACAGTTCCAAAGTTAACCCCAGACCAACATAAAAAAATTTCAAGGTGCAAAAATGTCAAAGGTGGGCTCAGTCCTACCAGTGACAAAAGTGATGAAAACACATCTGTACAGAGTGATAGAGACAGATAAACGTGTTAATGAAATGGTTGAGGTTCAAAAATCTCCCACAGCTGAGTCAAATAATGCAAATGAATTGGAGCGTCATAATGATGACGCCTTGTCAGCTAAGATCATATCCACAGAAGGCAAGGGTTTGAATTCCAAATGCAAGCCACAGAGACACATTGATGGTCGGGATAGTGTGAACGAAGCCAATGTCAAAAGCCTGGAATTCACACCTATTTTTGACATTAATTACACGGGCATTGAGGACAAATTTGCCAATTCAATTTTGCATGTTCACCAATTTACCAAGAATTCAAATGTCAACACAACTATTCACAAAAAATGGCGGGATCAGTCCCAATTTGATTTTGGTTTTGTTCTTTTTGATGAAGACACGTGTGTGGTTGGTGAGGCCACTGATATCTCTCCATTCATGACTTGGTCAAAAAGTCTGGGGTCCCCAATTACATGGGCGTCAGAATACCCGTCAAATCACAACTGAATGTTAATGTGTGGAAAGAGGAATTAGTCCAATATTGGGATCAGCAATTGTTACAACTAGTTGAATTTGGATTTCCCCTAGATTTCAATAGGAAATGTCCTCTCAAATGTGAACGGGGTAATCACAAGTCAGCAACCGAGTTTCCAGCTGATATTGACTCCTATATTGACGAGGAAACCAAATTTGACGCCATATTGGGTCCCTTCAAAGAAAAACCTATTCCTGCAAGTCACAGTTCCCTTGTCATGTCTAGGCCAAAGCCGAATTCCAGTCGACGTAGGGTGATTGTAGACCTAAGTTGGCCACTAGGTGCGTCAGTTAATGCTGGAATAGATAAGAACTCTTATCTAGATAGTGATTTTGTCTTAACTTTCCCTACAGTCGATGACATCACTAATGAACTGGTAAAACTGGGACCTGGTGCTCATATTTATAAGGTTGACGTCTCGCATGCGTTCCGTCACGTCAAGGTGGATCCTGGCGATTTTGATCTTCTAGGACATGAATGGGATGGTCATTACGTAGACACATGCGTCCCATTTGGGACGCGACATGGAAGTCAAATTTTTCAGCGTTTAAGTGATGGCATCAGGTGCATCATGTGTCAAGAAGATTTTACCATCATTGATTACATAGATGACTACATAGGAATGGGCGTCTGCATCTTATGTCACGCTCATTGACCTTATGGGGCGATTAGGCCTCAGTATCAGCCAGAGCAAGCTGGTTCCGTCCGTGACGCAAGTCACATGTCTCGGCGTTCTAACTGATACAGTGCGTGGCACTATTGCTATACCTCCTAAAAAGTTGTGTGACGTCACAGAAACAGTTCACATGTGGCTCAGTAAAGACGTTGCGTCAAAGCGTCAACTGCAATCTATCTTAGGTCTCCTCTTATACGTCCACAAATGCATCAAACCTGCGCGTGTGTTTCTAAACAGAATGTTGGACTTGTTAAGATCTGCTCATATGAGTAAAAAAATGGTCCTGACTCCAGATTTCAAGAGGGACCTAAGATGGTTTGCCAAATTTTTGCCACACTACAATGGTACGTCACTGTATGACCACAGACCAGTGGACGTAACACTTGAACTAGATGCTTGCTTGATGGGTTTTGGGGGTCGCTCAGGTGATCTGGTGTATCACCTTCCAATTGTCAGAGGCTTTTGAAACTGGACCATAGTCCACCTCGAAATGGTCAACATTCTTCTTGCTGTTAGGTTATTCAAATGTCAATGGTCGTCGCGTAAGGTCCTCATTCAGTGTGATAGGCAATTGTGTCGGTTCTGAAGACTGGAAAAACTCATGATCAATATCTAGGGGCCTGTGCAAGGAATATTTGGTACCTGGCAGCTGAAGCTGATATAGACCTGGGTTATGTACACATAAAAGGGGTTAACAATGTAGTGGCTGACATCTTATCTAGGTACCCCACAGCAGTGGCAAGTGTTACATAATCATATTGAAAAACCACTATGGCTCAGTGTTTCACATGAACTATTGGACATAGATCCTGAGTTGTAATGTATATATATATATGTAGTGTTGCAGTGTTCAGTAGTCTGTTGTTTTAGTGTTGTGAACAGTATATAAGGCAGGGGCCTAAGGCATTGTTTTTAAGATACTGAAGATGCTACACTTTGTCTTTCCAGAAACTGAGGCTATGATGTCACTGTCAGCTAGTGCATCTTCAAGACTTCACCAAGCATTTTGACCCAAGATAAGGAGTGCATATTCTTCAATGTTCAAGATCTTTGTTGCTTTTTGCATATTCTGTCAGTGTCAATTGTCAAGTGTGGACACTAAAGTCATTTTGTCTTTTCTAGAATGCTTGGTACATAATAATTGTTCAGTTTGTATGATTGAAAATTATGTTTCGGCCATAAAGGCCAACTTTGTATTGTATGATTTGTCTTGCACTGTGTTGGAACATCCAAAGATCAAATATTTTATTAAAACTTTGAAGATTACTCGACCAATGGCCTTAAGGTCTCACAATATCATCACCATTCAAAAACTAGCTGATATATCGGCTGCATGTAGTAGCATGACTTTTGGTACAGTCTTTAGAGCCATTTTTCTGATAGGTTTCTTTGCCTTTCTAAGGCTGTCAAATTTAGCTCCTCATGCTATTGTTAGTTTTGACTTTACCAGACATTTAACAGGGGAAGATATCTTCTTCACCAAGAAATTCGTTAAATTAGTCATCAAGTGGAGCAAGACCAATCAGACCAGAGACAAAGTCCAATGTATAACTCTTCCTAAGTTAAAAAATTCTCTCCTTTGTCCTCATATGGCCCTGAAATCGCTTTACAAATTATATCCAATGTCTTTCTCCACCTCATTGTTTCAGATAAAAACTGCCCAGGGTTGGATTGCACTCATGGATTCCAGGGTTAGGAAAGCCCTCAAATCCATTAATGTGGTCTTGGGTTTGAATCCTTCATATCACACCTTTCATGACTTTAGACGGTCTGGTGCTACTTTTGCACATGCATCCCATGTCCCTATTCTGGATATAAAACGTCATGGGACCTGGTCCTCGGACCGTGTTTGGAAATATATTTACTGATCATTCTTCTATTGTAAGCCTTGCCTCTACCCTTGCTGATACCATAAATGCTCTATAAATGTTTCCTACCACTATGGTTGGGTTTGGTGGGATTATTAATCTGCATATCATCTCTCATTTTATTCATTCAAAACATTTTTAGTGAAATTTTTATGTAAACTTGGGGGGTCACTTCCTCTTCTGCAGCCTAGGGGGCCTTTGCTCTGACCTTAGTCAAAAATTCTGCATACTTTATGATTAAACTTGTTTGTCCCATGCTGTGTATTTGGCATTGCCTCCCCTTCTGCTGGGGTCAAAGTTCACCCCTGAGGTCATGTTAAGGTCAAATTCAATGATTATAAAGTTGCATTAAATGTTCATATAACTTGGCTGTTTCAAGTAATTTCATGCAGCCCCTTTTTTATAGCATTAACTATGTTACATTTATATGTATGAATTGAACTTTACATCAAGAACTTTTTATGTATTTATTTTATCTGACCTGTACATACAATTTAGTATTAGTTTTGTATTATTTATATATTAATTACAACTATATGTTAATAAATGTTCGGGACTGGGTTCTAAAGTGTACACGTTTCATTTCACACATTCTACAGCCATGGTGAAGGTTGTTATTTGCACTGTTTATGTATAGGTTAATGGCCAAGTAAGTGTTCAACATTAGAAAATAATGGATTGTTTACGAGGTCCTGAAGGGACTGAATCAACAATTTATTCTTCTCTAATATTGGATACTTACAAGGCTCAGTTGAAATGTGTTACCCAGAAGCAGACGTTTATGTCATATGAAGATTAAACAAGGCCTAAAGGGGTTTTGGTCTACTAGTACAAGTCACAAAGCCATCAGAGACACAAGTAGGGCACCAAAGCAGTCACCCAACCCAGTACTAACATAGCCCATTCACTGAACATTACCACTTCAATTCAGTGAACAGAACTCATCATGCTGCTACACATATCTCGGCAGTATTTATAAAACTATGGAAGGTGTATAAGTTTATTATACTCACATATACAGTATTGAACAGTTCAAAACTCCTGAATATGACGGATAAATGTAACTGGATCCGGGTTACACTAGAGTCCACTCAGTTTATCTGGGAAGGACACCTGCTTACCAGTCTTTGTTGGGTTTTATAGACAATGAATGAGGGCATTTTACAACAGTCTGGATTTTACACTCTTACTGGAAGTAAAGAATTGTGTCTGAGGTTTCTCCTTTTGGCCAAGAAGTAGGATTTCCAGATAGAATTAAGGTGAATTTAACAAATATCTCACACAGTCCTATAACAGCATATTCAGCAACTTTGAAGGTCAAGTAAATAAACTCTTTAAAAGTTATATGCACATATTATGGCAGGTTAAAGTCATATGATTGTTGAAAACCTGTGACTGCAAAGTTCTGATTTCCTCAATTTGTTGCTGTTATTACTTCCAGTTCAGTGAACAAGGTTATTTCCTATATATGGGGAGATGTTTTCAGAGAAGTTTAGTGCACTAAAGAAGACCCTTCCAATGGGTCTATCTGGCATCCCATCCCAACCAATTATGATCCAACTTGGATTCCCCAGGACATTTAGTTCATCCCACAACCCATATAATTTCAATGTTTATTCCCTAGCTAATAGGTCAAATACATCATGTGATTGATAAAAATGTAACAAAATTACAAATATTAATTACATTTAGAACATAGGTAGAAGATTTTGAAGTAATTTGTTTCAATGCTTCATTTCAAGCAGATCATATCATAGACACAGCACTGTGAGCATAATGAGAAAAATCATTCCAAACCTCTTCTATTCATAGACCATTGTTCAAAATTGGAACAAATATTTTTCTTCTCTGTTACATAAAGTAGCACTCCAGAAAGATAGTTTGGGCATCACGACTGTCAGTCACCCCATCCCAGGGAGGAAATTCGGGGCAGTGTGCTGGCAGCATAAGTAGTGGTCACACCTGCATCACAAGCTTTCCTAGTTCTAGTGACCTTTGTATCCTTGGCAACTGATGGGCAGCCAATGGCCTATGGCCTGCCATTGTATGCCCCTGTGTGGAAAGTGACCAGTGTCACATTTGAAATTGCATATGAACTGAACAGATGTGTAATTGAATTGATGGAAATGAAAATTCAGTTTTTGAAGAATTTGTTTTATTTTATACTTGTTTTGATTTTATGATTTTATGTTTTTAGTCATTTTAATTTGATGAACGGTCATTTAGTCATATGTTATATCTTCATTTTGATAACCACTGCTGACTGTTGCTGATTTACAACCACACATGGAACTGTTGTGATACTGTTGCTGATGATTGCTTAGTATTCTTTGACAACCTCAGGCTTGTTCAGCTCGTGTAACAGGGATGGTCTAACCTAGTTATTACTTTAATTGTCATCCATTTACACTTGCTGATACAGGTGGAGAATAGTGAGAGTGAGGAGCCCAACATTAGTAGGAATCACATGACGGCATCATCTGAGAGCGACAGTGATGGTCGGGACTTGGGTATGGGGGCTTGTAAAGTTGATATGGGCGCCAAAAAGAAGATCACCAAGCAGAAGGACTGCTCTGTCAAGAGGGTTTTGACCCCAGGTCCTTCTAGGACCAGTGATCAGTCAGATGGATCAGAGGTTTCTGAAGATGAGCGTCCATCTGGTGGTTTGCAGGCCCTCATCCTGAAGGAACTCCAGCGGGTTCATCACAGACTAGATGATGTGGAGGCCAAAGTTCAAGATTCTGGGCGTCGCAGCAGGAAACACAAAGAGTGCCCTAAGTTAAGTAGCTCAAAATATTTGTCAAAAAATGATGTGAAATGTAAAAATTTTTAAAAATGTGAGAAGATGAGGAACTTCTCCCACCATTGTCAGTATTAAAATCGTCCCGAGAAATTCAAAGAAAAGTTGATACTAGAATTTCAGAAATTGAAGCACACTCAAAAGTTCAAGGTAATGAAAGTTCAAAGTTAAAGTCAAAAATCCGACACCAGGATTAGGAAGTTTCTTTCAAAAATTAACACAAAGCTTGGTTTCCCTAGAAATTATTTTACTTTTCATGCATTGAGGCGGTCCGGAGCCACCTTAGCTTACAAATCTCAGGTGTCTGTACAACATATTAAGGATCATGGGTCATGGATCAGTGACTGTGTGTGGACATATATTCACAAAGATCATACTGCTGGTGAAGATATTGCATCAGCGTTTGCTAAGCTACTATAGATGATGCTCCTACCATTGGGCTTTTAGGGTCTTTTATTAAATGTGTAATTATTTTGTCCTGGTTTTCACAGTTAAGTATTAAATAATTTCAGGGTCCTCTCACCCTTTAGTTTAGCTGACCTCAAATTGGGTTAGGGTAGCCTTAAACTTGTTTCAGGTTTGTATATCTTCTCTTTAAGGTAATCTTAAATTGGGTTGGCTCCCTTACTTATTTTATACTTATCAACTTAAGGTGAGGTGGCCCTGCTCTTATCTCGTACTTATGTAAAATTATATGTAAAGTAACATCTCATTATTACCATATGTTAAGTTAAAGATACCATATGTTAAGTATATGTAATAACCATATCAATGTAAAGTGCATTTAACATGTGTATATTGGATTGCTATGAAGCCTTTTGTTAACTTGTGGTCGTCTTTGGCCACTTAGTGCATGGACTGGACACTATAATGGTATCACTGGCTTCTGTTATTAATGTAGTAGTCATATTTATAGTATTATTCTTACATAATATACATTTATTTCATGTTAACTATTTTTGTATATATTAATAAACTTATGCTCCGCACTTGTTTGTTTTCTCCCTGGGGTGGGGGGACTGACTACTAAAACTGAACCACTATCACATTTGTTCTTGTTATTAAGGTGGTGGTGTGTTTATTTACATGCATGTGTCTGCAGAAATGGTTGATAAATTTGCATGTGTTTATGTATTCGTAACACATATTATCCATAACAATAGCTTTTGGAAAGAGAATTATCATTACCCTAACTTTAATCCATTATATTTAGTTCAAATACACCATGTGATTGAGAAGAAAAATAGCAACATCATTTTAGTATATTGTTAGAATAAGTCTGTTGAATACCTTAGGCCCAATGCTCATGGGACATAATGCTCAGTATTATAAGGGAAATCACTCCAAATCTCTATCATTCATTGGCCAATGTTACAGTAAAATGGCTCTCCTACGAAAATGTTTTCATAATGAAATTTTACTAGCCAGCATTAATAGAGCCCTTCTTTATCTGTGTTATGGGTGCGCTAAAATAAAATTTATTTTCTGTTAAAGTCTGCATATCTTGTTGTTCAAATAGATATTGCAAAATGATGTTTGTTTTAGTTTAAAAGGGGTTTTATAACTAGGATTGAAGAAAACAGCCATACGAGAACTCACAAATTGTTCTATCCTCTGTGACTTATGACACAGGCGTCTTTCTCGGATATTACAGAAATCTGTGGAAGCTTAACATTGAACCTTAAGTTTTATTCAATGTTTCCTGCAGACACCAGTTAACGAATTTAAAACTATAAGGTGAGTAGAGACCAGAAAATTTTGGTTGGTCAGGATTCTGAACTCCAGCCTCCCCCACAACAGGATATTTACATACCAGTGTGCAGACTAATAATTATTTGTATATGGAATTATCTTTAACACTAACTAGCAAAATCGGATTAAAAATATCAAGACAATATCACTGATAATGAAAAACTGGTGAGGGTGGATGGGCAACAAAATTTTACTGTTCAGTCTTAAGCTCTGCAATTTCAAATGTGATCCCAAACTCCCAGAAGCCTTTAATCCCTCGGTAAACTGACCAAAGTGATGCCAGTAAAGACACTGTTTCTAGGTTTGTCCATGATACTCCATATTCCAGTTAAATGACTTGACATGCCTATACCCAGAATTTAAATAAGGCGCCAGCACACTTCACCAGGATTCGAAATTGACAAGCGTGATGCATACACCTCACTGTTGATAAACTGCCAGATCTTCCAGTAAACAACTACCAACTTTCCCATGTGGGGGTCAAGATTTTAACAGTAGACCTCAGTGTTAGGAGGCAAGTGTGTTATCCACTTCACCACCAAGCCCCATCCAATAAACAAAAAGTCAATATCCAAGAAAATGGTTGATTTCCAAGTATGCATCCAACCATCGGGAAGGTTAATTTATGTCTCAAAACAATATCTGACTGGCCCCCTAAAATGGGTGAAAAGTGTTATTTAATTCTAATTCTAATAGTATTTTATAGCACCTAATCTCCATCCAAAGACAGACTCATGGCACACCAAACAGAAGCAGAAAACTATAATCATAAGCCTGAGACATAGCAAGGGTCAGCACCAGGAGAGAGATCAGGGAAAACAAGAGTTAGGGTGGATATGCTTATGCAAAGAGATAGGTTTTGAGCTTGCTTCTGAAAGAGTGGAGAGAAGTGGCTGAACGTACATCATCCGGCAAATCATTCCACATCTTTGGAGCGTCATAAGCAAAGTTGAGGCCAAAATGCTTAGAAGACTTCTATATTGAAGTGGCAAAGTGGAGGACCTCAAGGAACACACCATCAGCCTGACATTTAATGTCACTTTGAGTACTTTTTAGCATGTCATATTATTAAGGGCAGTTCTGTTTTAAGCCAGATTGTATGGCACGGCCATGTGAGGGGCCTGCCCGGGCAGTTGACTGGGACCTTAAGCTTACAACCACTGGTATGCATATGGCCTCAAGTGAACTATGGACCCCTGGTCAGCCAATCAGAAACCAGGCTATCCCTTATTTGGATTTCTCCCCAATTAAGGGTCATATTTGAATTGGTAGCCATTGTGGTAGCATAGAAATTTTTTTTTTCACCCTCCACCCTCCTCTTAACCATATTCACAACTTCGAGCAATGGGCGGTCTTTTAGAACCAATATAGCTCACTAAGGGGTAATCCCTCCCCTTGATAATCAATGGGACTCAGGCAGGACCCGGCTGACCCGGGTAACCCCCTCTCGATTTGTCTTAGGTAATCCTAATTTCGATTTCGTGGGTGAGCTTGACCCCTCCAGGACTTACCCACCTGGAGGGAGGTCTCTTTGGATTGATGTGGCTCACCTTGTTCACTGGGTACCTTTAGTTCTATGGCAGCTTATGCTCCTAGATAGATTTCATATCTTGTGGTGAGCTTAACCCCTCCAGGGTTTACCCTCCTAGAGGGAGGTCTCCTCGGATTGATGTGGTTCACCATATAACTCTGGGTAACTTTCGATTAGGTGGTAGTTTATACCCCTGGGTACATCCCACGCTTAAGGCCGGACCCTGCAGACCCGGGATTCCCCCTACTGAATTAACATAGCTATTTCTTACTGACTGTGACTATAAGGCGTGACAGATACTTTATTGTTCCTAAAAGTACATATTAAAATGCGAGTCATTATACCTTTTGGTAGTTTTAACCTTTATGGTATTTTATGCCCATGTTGGGGCTTTTAAAACATTACAAAGTAATATTTTAAACCTATATTATATCTTACTAACGTGTAAATAAAAGTCCCAAACTAAGTTTCATGTTTGCTTGTATCAGGTCTGACCTTTATCTGACCTTGACCTGCAACTCATAGGTCTTTGCATAGGCAACTGGTAGTAGTTGAGATTTCTGTACTTAAACAATACCTCTAATTTATCATATTCAAATCCTGGCCTAGGTTAGAACTCAAAACACAAGGGATGAAAGGCAATTGTGTGAACCACTAGGACCAAAAATAAATCAGCAACTAAAACACACTATATTTCAATATATATTTATTTGTCTCCAGATATGATCATCTATGAGAATGTTATTTGATGAAAACTAAGTCAAAGTCCAGACAACAGTTATTTGTGTTAGTGATAAATGTGGCAATTTCACAAGTTCTAATAGAGGTGGATACTGAGCGGGCACATTAGAGTAATCTTTTTAGCATGCAACTTTAATGAGTGTAAAATCCCCATTTCACATTCTAAAAGACACTTGGGAATACTTCAGAATATATTGCATTTAAGTGACTAAAAACTGTGATAACTACCTGAAATAAGTCAGCCTTTTAAGCCAGTGTTTCATTTTATTTACTTTGTTATTAATATGTTTTTAAGCATTTCACATGTAAAATTACACACGGAAACATTCGAATATTTGAGAATAAAACAGTCCAAACTTGTTCGATGATAATTACACAAACACAAAGTATTGTATTATGCATTTGGAGGTAACATCAGCTGGAGAGGGGTATTTTAAAATGCTGCACCAGGCACATGATTCAGGCACATGCCATCCACAGAACGGAGGCATCGTCTATCTGAGAACCACCCCAAGTTTGGAAGCCTAAAGTCATTTGTGAAGTCGTTACATCTGATAAGTAATTTCTAACTCTGATTGGAGTTCCACCATGGTCCTCTAAAGAAATGAACAAAAAGAAAATCCATAATTAACTTATACCATGATAATTTTCCAAGTAACATATGAAGAAAAATAAACAAAAGGAATAAAATATAGCAATATTATGCTAGTTAGTATTGTCTTGTTTGAGTATAAGTTATATATGCCTTCAAATGCACAAGCCCTAGGCCATAAATGGTGCTAAAATAATCCAAAAATAAAATCTTGCAACCACCAAACTACTGATTTCTTTTGGAAGAGAGTCTTCCTTGAAATTTTTTTAACAATCTGCATAGTAAATGACAAAAGCTCTCAGCAAGCCAAAAAGTTATGCAAGAATCTACGATGCAAATCTCAAGGACAATGTCAACCAATTGAGATGTTTTAAACTCCTGTAAAGTTTGATACGTGAAAGTTGTCCTATCTTAGAGATATAAGGATGTAATACAAACCATTTGCATTCAGTTGATAATGCATATTATTTTGACATAACATAATGAAATAAAGATAAAATACCAAAAAAACTTACCCAGAGTAACGATACTAGAAATGACAGCAGGTCCAGTTTTGAAATATGGAGAGAAGTAGTTTGGATAGTTTACCATCGCTGATTCACAGCTGTGGCTGTCACAAGCATTGCGGATATAATCATCTTGGCCTAGGATAATACAAAAATAACACATTAGACACAGAGATACAGTACAACAAAAATATCTTCAACCTCAATATATCTTTAGGAAGGCAAACTTCTAAGAATATAGATTGTAAAATACTGATGCATATTATCCCCTGCACTGTAGAAATCATTGTACTATACACAGGTATGGGTTTACATACTAATACATTTTAGCTTTTACTTTTTTGGTTTTTGAAAAGAGCAATGTTAAATGACTCACATTGCTTCACTGTGTTGGTGTCATAATTCCCTTGGAGGGTGCTGACATCTGACTTTGCCTCCTCTAAATCTGTAATGTAATGTAATTTAAGGCAATTTAATAACAATTAAGCTCCATCATATCACAGACTCTAAGGCACTGGAACAACAATGACAGAAGGAAAAATTCAAAATCCAGAGATACAGCACGCTGAAAACAGAAACACCAGGGGGGTGGAAGTGCTGTGGGGGGTTAGCATTTCTGAAGTGGTATGTCTTCAATTTTAACTCAAAAAATGACAGTGATATAGCAGTACCAGTATCATCAGGAGCCTATTTTATATAGTTAGAGTATCATGTGTAAAGCCATGTTTGAAGTATTATTTGTATTTGTGTACTGAAGATATGAACTGTAAAATCTTTTATAAACCAGAGTCAGTGTCTTAAAATAGAGTATTGTTCAACAATCAGTGTAGGTCCTTAAGGATTGGTGTCTGGTGAGATTCGAGAAAATTCATCACTGTTAGTTATAATTCTATCCAGGATCTTTTGGATGAACTGTAGTTTTTATACTGGATTAGGACAGATTTGTGAGCAGTAAGTTGCAGAAATAAAAGAGACTGCTCACAAGAGCATTACAGACTAGTTGCAGCTTCAGAGTTAGGCACTTCCTAATTTGTCTCAGATCCAAAATCTGAACAGAGTATTCTACATATACCTTCTTGAGTAATCAAATGAAAACCCTACATCAAACTAAACCCAAGGTTTCTGTTTATTTATTTGGCGTTTTATGGTGTGTCAACCGTGTACAGGTCATATCACGCAGTGGGTAGTTTTGTAGGCTGAGGAAACCAGTACATAGAGTTGGTGAAGATTCTGTACTGTAAACTGCCTACCATAGGTTAGCAAATAACAACATTCCCACATATAAGGTCAGGAGTTTAATCCGTCGGCCTGAGAGGTGGGAGACGAGTGTGCCCAGGTTTGTAATACTGTCCACAGGGAACAGGAGTACCCAGAATATCATTGTACAATGGGCTTTCAGTTTGCTAAATGGAACTTCATAGGTTGTGTCTCCTGATAACCTTGTTCTTCCCTATAAAGAATACTCTTTAATATTGTTTCAACAATAATTTGTTTGTGTGGTCATATTGAATATAGTCCTGCTTGAAGATTTGTGTTTCCTTTCAGAGAATATTTAAAATAATGCATGGTGTAAGAAGTTTTGTATCCAAGAAAAACTTAATAAATCATATATGATTCAGTTGGATTTTATACATTGGACACACCAGATTAAATAGAATAGATAATACCAGGCCAGAATCACTGGTATTACAAAGTAATAACCTTTCTGAAGGATGGGGAAGCATAAAGACAATGAACTTATATTCCTATGGAATTCTCTCTGGGATATCTTACAAGGCAATGTGCTCCTACTATTAATCATACACTGGAATGCACGAGATGTGTACAACACTTTGAAATTATCAAGATGTCCTTTTTGAAAAGTTTGGTGACTATTGTTAACCAAAGAAAAATCAGACCATTTTGCAGCACAAATTCAACAGCACTGTGCAATACACAACATAGTCAGCAGATCAGTTCATCACACACTTAAATCTGCTGTCACTGGGCTGTGAGTATGGCGCCTTAAGTGAGAGATAAGATAATCAGGGATCACCTTGTATTTGGTGTTCATCCAGAAGAAATGAGGTAAAAATTACTGCAGGAGAGTAACGTGAATTTGTACATCGCCATAAAGATCATAACGTAATAGGGGATTTAAACCAACATCAATAGAACCCAATAGAATTAGGCCACATGTGCATGCTCTGAGGAACACTTCTAGAAAGACAAAACAGCCTCAAAAGAAGCAGGTGTGGGAAGTGTGGTAATCATCACAAAATTGTTTGAAATGCCATAAGAAGAAAACATCTTGCAGTCATCTTGCAGTCATAAATCAGTTTACCTTACACGTAATAATGACAGTGACCAAAGTGACAAGGAGGGAAAGGCAAATTGGGAAGGGTGCACAATTGAATGTTTTAACATTGCGGAAATTCAAGCAAATGAAACTGAAAGACGTTAAGCTTGAACACACATACAAATCTCACTGGTTATGGAGGTACCAAGGTAAAGGTGAAGAGCAAGTACTATTTATACTGCTGCTACAAAAAATAACAAGAAATAATTTGAACTTTTTATATTGATGTGATGTTCATTGTCTACAGAGTTGTGCTGATTTGGACCTAATCTTGCTAGTAATGTTTGTCGCCTCAAACAACAGTGTAGAAGAAATGTTTAACAAATACAAAAGTGTGTTTCGAGGTTTAAGGTGTTGCAAGGAGTCATACCACATCGAAAGTGATACAGGTGACACAAGGCTACCGTTGATGAAATGGAAAAATTAGGTGTGAAATGGAAAAATTAGGTGTGATAAGAAAGGTTGATGAGACATTAGATTGGGTTAGCCCCAGGGTTGAGGTGGAAAACCCAAAGTGAAATAAGCTAGGGTGTGTCTTGACCCAATAGATTTGAACCATGCAATCAAGAAAGAACACTTAAACTTGCCTACAGTAGGTACTATTGCATCAAGGATGACTAGAGCAAAGGTGGTCTTTTTAAACACTGACCTAACTTTCGGCTACTGGTAACAAGCATTAGATGATCAAGGTCAGGTAAGGTGTACATTCAACACACCTTTTGGATGCAAATGCAATACGAGAATCCCCTTTGGAATTAAGGGTGCACAAAAAGTGTTCCAGAAATGAATATAACAGTTGGACAACATCCCTGGCATTGAAACAGAGATGACATTCTAGGAAAGTTTCAAACTGCACATGATCCGAAGATAGAGCATATTCTCCAGAAGTCCATAGAGCTAAACATAACACTGAATAAGGATATGTGTGTCTTCATATTTCCATAAGTAGGCTAACTAGGTCACATTATAATATGTGAAAGAGTGAAGACTGACACAAAATGTTATAGTCACTTTTGCCCTACAGATTTGACATAGCCTTTTGTGCACTATTTCTTTATATATGGAATTACTTGAATTACTATTCATACAAAAATGTGGATAATAAAAGTAAAACGCACCTTATTAGACGTGCAAAAAGAAATAATACACTAAAATAAAATATCCCACTCATGCTGCACACTTGTTTAATGTTGCCAAGTTCATATATAATATTTACATATATATTTTATATGTCATACAAGATTTCCTTTTCCAACCTAAATGTGAATAAACATCCATTATTTGACAACCGATTAAAATATCTTCCATATACCTTCCATATATCTCTACCAAAGAAAATAAATGTATGCAGTTAGAGGTCTGCGTTTACTTGTTTGTCTGTAACCTAGATCACCATACCCATCTAGGAAGTTTTTGAAGGATATTTATTATTGCACTCATATGACCCATATGACAGGTCCTGGACCTTGGTTGAGATATGTAATCCCTCTTGTATATATATTGATAAGCTAGGTACCATATGAATTTGTCACTTACCAGCACTAGCTTGGTTCAGTGTTTCCATATTTTTGGCAATATCTCGTGCCACCCCACTCAACGTGAACATGAAGTCATTGATACCTGCATTAAACTCGGCCTTTGTGAGATCTACAATGCCAAAACAATTTCTCAAAATATCAAAAAGCCTTGGTATCCAAAATATGATCCAGATCTTTTCCAAAATGCAATCACTTTTTCCTCCAGCAAGGCTGTACCCATGTTTAAAACTTTGATAAAGATTGGCTAATTTGATAATTCATCTGTCTGTCTGTCTTCACGATTACTGGGAAGTTGATGAATGTTTCTTTATGAATTTTTAGGTTCATAGGGGCTGGTCATAGGAACAAGTGAATGATTTGGAAAAATCTATGGATCATACTCTGAATACAAAAGTATGACTCATATTTAGACCAACATGGTGAGGTTATTTCTATTTATTCTATTATTTGCAAGGCAAGTTTTAACTAAAACATGCTGGTGCCATACAAGCAGAAATAAAGACTTTTGAGTTCACGTTTGCTAATGTAGAAAGAAAATTATAGGGTCCTTCAGGGACATATTAAACAGTATTTGAGAAAAGATTTAAATACATAGCTTTGTTTACCCTATTTGAAAAATGCTTAGGAAACTGGTGAAAAGAAGTGTTTCAAACCTGTCACTAAGACATTTAAAAAGTACCAACATCGCTTGGGATGCTATCAAATTAAAAAAAAATACCCCATTTTCAGTCTATTTACAATACAGACAGCTTTTTAATGTTACATGCATATATAGTTATTTAATGGAAAAAGTTATACTTTGAAATATTATTAGTCAAATTCAGAATTAATATCTTACATTCGGTTTGCCGTTTGTCCAGAGATTTCGTCTTCAATCTAATATAAAATAACCAAGAGTTTTAAAAAATATTCAGTTTATCACAGTGAAAACTGCCCTATTGAATTCACATACATACAACACATACAACAACTCACTTTGTAACAATGACTTATTTTGCACCAGCGTTTGAGTTATTTTCTATCACTGACTTATTTTGCAGTAAAACTGTTTTACTATTTATTACTAGCTCACTTTTATAGCATCTGTTGTTGATACAAAACAAATTGTTTCTGCCCTTTAATATACAGTTTTTAATTTGCGACAATTTTAGGTCAAATGTATATCAGGTCAAATGTTATAGAAAGCCAAAAATACGATTTATTAAGAAGAATATTCTTTTAATATAAAGTCTTTTTTTCAGCAGAGCATCAGTATAACATGCTGAAATATTATAATGTACTCTGCTTCTAGTTGCTTAGATATATAAAGAATTGTGTGTACAACTTATGAATGGAATAATGCTATTTAGCTATCAAAGAGAGACATTGAAATGAAAACATATGTGGTGACTTACCCTTTGCTTACCACCAACGTTTCTCTTTTAGTTGGCGGGGAAGCCTATGAATAGAATCCACATTTAAAACTTCTTTAGAAATTAATTTGGGTTAAAGATGTGTAATAATAGAATTAATTGTCAGTAAAGTTTTAATGACAAAGAGTTGAGTAGATTTTACCAGTAACACTTCTGGTAACATTTCATTGCCTATGTTTTTGAATTGCAAATTACTTCAAAATGTTCTTAATTGGCACAAATAGACATTTTAACCAATAGAAATCACCAATACTTCAACTAATGCCAATTTAAATCATCCAATCAGTCCCATAGTTAAAATTTCACAAAAAATTCACCAACTAAAATTTTACATAAAAGTTGCATATACAAATTTCAAGAAGTTTTTAGTTAAATTGCAAATTTTATTGTAGTATATATAAAAGTATATTAAGTGACACTGTGGCATTGTGGTTATTGGACTCCCCCAGGAACACAAAAGATGTTAGATCGGTACCAAATGCATACAGATGTATAGTGGCTTGGATGGCCACTTGAAATGGCTCTTATGTTTGAGATATTGCAAGTGTTAAAGATTGAAGTTTTTATATTCACGGTTGCCACTGCTTTGTGATAGCTTTTTTCACGTTCTCTCATTAAATATTCATGTTGTTTAACCCATATATCATACAAAATGGTGGATATAAAAGTAAATATCCCTCATCAGACACACACAGAAAAAAATATATCACTCATGAAGATTAACAATAATAATATATGTGCTGCACACTCAAATAATATTGTCATCTTCTTTCGTGATATTTTTCTTATGTATATGTCATTTGGGGAGTTTTCCCATTATACAAATCTATGCTTTATATCAGTCCTATTTTAAAACCAAACTGAATGATGCTAATTTGCTATTAAAAACCATAATATAACAAAGTCAAATAATTGCTACTATTACTTTATAAGTTGAAATTACACTAGACATAAGGCACTTTTCTTGTGTGAATTAGTATAGTAAAAATAAATTCCAAGAGAAATATTAAATCTTGGTTTATCGTACAATTAAAAACTAACCATTAAGTGAAAACTAATCCCAATGGATTTCTTAACAAATGCATAATTAATCAAATTTTCTTCTAGTTAATTTTTGTACTTTGCAGTAATCTCTGTTTTATGAACACATGTGTTTATCATATTAATTTAGTTTATACTGTTATTTATTTTACATTTAATTGTTACAAAAAATTATAAGGTTACAGTTCTTACCTTAGTCACCCCAGCAGCTATAACAATCAAAATCAACACAGAAAACTTCATCATTTCAGGTTTACTACTGACAAATTGGTTTCAGATGCTCAGAGCCTAAGTATTCGATTGAAAATAAAATGTGTTGACTAACTGAGATTCAATAGCTAGGCCATTTTATGAAAGAGATTGGGTGAAATTTATCTAAGACAAAAAATAGGATTGGATTTACTTTTGAAAGAGAGTTATGAGTTTTACACAAAGTGTCAGGTTGGTGAAGAGTTAATCGATTATGCGTTTGTTCTATATTATGAGACGTTTATTCAAAAGTTCATTCTTCACAGGCGTTTGTAGAACATATTTGAAATTAAGGTATAACCCAACTGAACCCAAATATTTACAGACATCAACATATGTCTGCATAAGACTTGATACCTTACTTCATGTACAAGCTGGTTTTTACCAGTAACACATACTGAATCATTGTAAAATACACAGTAAGAATATACATGAAAATTTATATTATTAAAACTGGGGATTTTTGAAAAAAGAGTTTACAGGGGGGAAGTTGATCTTGATTTAATTGAAAGAAGAAATATTTGATTCTCTCTAGCCTCTTGTATCTGTATGGGTGGCATTTGTTCATATTTATGTCCTGTATGTTTGAAATACTCTTATAACCCTTTTATCTGTTTGTTTGTTTGTTCAAGTGCACAACCTGAAAACGATACACTGGTTAGAGGTGAGATTTTTCCCCAGGTGGGGTCTACCCATTACTCAGCTCTCCTCAAACATGATCCAGACCCTCATTAGAACTAAAGAAGGTATTTAGGGATTTTTAAGCTTGAGTTTAAGAGCAGTGTCTTAAGATATTTTCTAAAGTATAAAATTGAGATTAAAAAACTGATTTTTATGTGCAAAAGAAGAGAGATCCAGAAGGATTTCTATTTTGACATGCTTCCAGTTGTGATCACGAGAAGGTCTTGTGAGCATCTCTTATACGTTGATCACCAGAAATCATGAGCACCAACAGATCTGATGAGCGTGATTTATAATTATTTGGAGATCACCAAACTATGTAGTGAGCACGGGATGATGTAGTGACAGTGAGGTCATTTGTTCATTAAATGATACAGTGATTACCAGATCAGCTGGTGATCACCAAAAATAAGTATTGAGCTCCAAATGATTGCTACCTAGTTTACCTGCGATCACCAGATGATCTCATTATCATGGCATCATCTCTCTTTTTGTCACAAGGGCTCGTTGCTTTACCTTTAATGAAATTTGCTTTGCTGTCAATATATCACATTTTTATACATATAACGTGGAAAGTTTTCATTCCAGAACAAGAATCGTAATAAATTTCTAGCTTGACATAGTAGTGAGTACATCCTTGGATGGTAAATTTGACAGGGCAGTGCCATCAGATGCAAACATTAAGCTGCACCAAGAACCCCTTAGATACATGCATACTTGGTATGTTTTGTTGTTGTATGTCCTTTATTTCCTTTTAACATTAATATTCAATGAAAAAGCATATGCCATCATTTATATTTGCATCTGGCAAGACTATCCCATCTAATTCACCATCCACCGGTGTTTTATTTTAGAGAATAAACGAAACCCAAATTGATACTGAGCTGTGGATATCATCTACGTGACAGTGACACCTTCAACAAATCTTCAAACGGTTGTAGTGGTACAACTTTGATGTGTAAATTAATCTTCTGTTACTTGTCATGGTTATGTTGGGTGTTTAGTGATGAGCCACACTTGAGCTAGAAATGACTAAAGTTGAGTGCCCTTTGACCTCATGAGTCTTAATAACAAGAGGACTCAGAGCTCTGTCCAACAGCACCAATATTGCTGACTATTTCAATGATAGAAAATCTTTTAAAAAAATTCCTAGATCCAGATGGTGATCCGGATCAACACTAAAATCTAATCATGTGTTTCTCGTGCCATTGCCAACATTTACTGGAAATGGTGCTAATACATTTAAGGGTTTAATATGTCAAAATCCGTCCATTACTTTTATAGTCACTTTGTAAACAAACATACACCCAAGCAAACAAATACATGTTGACAATTACATAACCTTCTCAACCGGTGTAATTTGGTAGTGGGGACTATGTGAAGGAAATCCGATTTATGTAATTGGTGGCCGTCACACTTCTTCAGATGTATGGGTCTGTTTGTAAGATGTTTCTTGTTAAACAGGGCACACCAAATATGACAGGAAATGGATGACCATATCTGTGCTTTCTTTCTGGTCATCATAAGATGAACGTTCAGAAAAGAAACAAACTTTTTAAGGCACTTCCACATTGTTATATTGGGACGCAAATGCATCCAGCTAACATGAAAATTCCATCACTTAACTACTAATATGATCTATTGTTCCCTGTCATAACTTGACATGCTCCTTATACTAGACACAAACAAAATGTACACAAGTGATGGACAGTTTACCGTTGTGTACTTCCTTTTATAAATCAGATCAAATATGGCAAAAACCATGGTGGCCAAAGTGATGACTAGCTCAAATTCACTGTTTTATTTAGATCCGAGCTCTTGCGTTTCCAGAGATCACCAGCGTCACCAGAATTTTTTGAATGGTGGTATAGCATGATGAGTATCATGTATCATTACTGAAGTTAAACAGCAATGGGCTGAGTTGTTCGATGGGTGACTGTTTGAGTTCTAGGACAGGTATGGGATGTATCTGACTCAATTTTTTTTGTTTCCAGACTTTTATAAATTCTAGTATGTTACTCATCTCTCTGGTGGCCTTGCAGCTTGTGCAAGAAGACTGAAAGACTTTTTGGCATTGTTTTAATTCCAGATGTCTTCTCTGAGTTTTTTTAACTTGGTTTGTCCATTTGATGTGGAAATGAAATTATTGCCTCTTAAAAACATCATCTATTTATGTGAATTTTTATATGTAAAATAAATTAATAACCTGTTCTTTTGTAAATGCATAGTCCACTTTATAGCACTTATAGTAAGTACAAATAAGGATTTTGTGGATGACGTATGACAATCTAATACGTAAAGCATCAATCTAATGCTTCACAAGTGCAATATATCTAAACAGCAAGAACTTGTGTGAAAAGCTGAAAAAAGAATTTGGAAAAATGTTATTTTTTTCTGAAAAAAGGTAGCAATTGCTAAGAAAATTCCATTTGGTTATTAAAAAGTGTGAAAAGACACAATTTAATGTGAATTTATTTTGCTTTTTGAATATAAATTAAGTGGTATCGTTCACATCTAAAACCTGCGTGATAAGTGGCTTGTGTTTGTGACAGTAAATGGCCAAGACAGTGTCTAATATATTTTAAAAGGCTAACCATCCATTATTTTCAAATATTGAACACTTACGGGGCCACTAACTTAATTAAATTTACACCCCTACCTTAACTTGTAATGTCCAAATAAGACCATGGCTGATTAACTGGACAGGTAACTGTAACTTTGACTTTGTTGAGGATACATATTTAAAACATATTTCATCTGTACCTCTAGGCACTTTTACTTTTTTGCCAATTGTGTGCCTACATTCGTATAAGCCTTTTTACCAGGGTGTTTACGTGCATCAAAAAATGATCTACAACATGATTAATGTAGCCTATGTCCATCTGTTTAAAGTGTAAACAAAGTTCTTGAGGTTTGCACATGTGCACTTGTTTTGGTCACGAGAAATGTCTTTCCATATGTTTCTTTTTCCTTATATCATAGTACATATTCAGCCACGTTAAATATTACTTTGACAATAATTTGTTAAAGAATTAGATAAATTTGAAACAGGGGGTTGAATTATCCGATAATTTTTTTGAAAGCATAAGCTTACTTTTAAAATTCCGAAGGGGCACTTTGGGTAGTGAATGAAAGCAAGGTAAACATGTAGTGCCTGGGGGAGCACAAACCCTCGCCAGGAGTTTCAGAAACAAATATTGACGAAAATTTCCTAAGTAAATTCCAAAGCCTCAATGCAATCTGTATTATACCAGAGAAAGAGTTGGGCAGCAGTAATAATAAGACCCCAAATGGAGCAGATATTGTTACAAAATCCTGGGGGTGGTTTCACAAAGGGTCACAGAATTAGCCTGCACTTAGGCTAAGTCAGGGACTTAAATCTGAGCTGTTTGCCTTTGCTAAGTCTTAGACTTAGTTAAGTCTTAACAAACGTTAGGCCCACTCCCAAATAGACTTAGTCAAATCCTAGACAAAGCAGCTTTGTGAAATCCTCCTAGTCTAAGACCACAGCCTTAGGTTGATTTTAAGGCAAATGTCTAAACTTTAAATCCTTTTGTGAGAACATTCTTGAGTCTTGATTTTGCCCTTGAAGATAACTAAGTTATAGGTAGACCCAACTTAAATGAAAATATAACCCTAATCAAACGTATAGTTTTTGAGCTAGATGAACAAACAAACAGACGTGCCTCCAATACCCTCCCCCATTTTTAAGGGTGTGGATAACTTGTTGCTTTGGATTCTACAGAGTAAACCCATAAACACTGAGTTAACTATTCACTTTCCTGTGTAAGGGTGATGGCTTTTCCACAAAAAATAATACTAAAAAATAAAGCATGAAGCTAATTTTTGCACCTCAATTTTAACTTACTAAAATATTTTAAGTTTACATCTAGGCTGTTTCATTGATCCACTGTTACAGAGTGAACATACGGGTGGCGTTTTAGTCCATGTAAGTCAGGTTCACAACAACACTCTCTGTTTTTAGTCAAGCTATTGTTTTGTCAACTTTTGTTATTCTTACATTTCTCTGTGTGTACTAATACGCATTCTTTTGCGTGCCAAATTTACTTGTCCCATATGGCTATTATACTTTGAACTACTTCAAAACTCACGTTCAATGTTAACAATATAATAATATTTTGTAAACGAAATAAAATAATATACGGTGTAGTTGAATTTTAAATAAACCAATGAAAATACTAATGAAGGAAGCCATATATTCCCCACATCCTGGTCAAGTAAAACACACAGTTGTGGAGATTGAATTTGTTTAAATATGATCCATGTATATCTAATATATCTATTTGTACAGTCCTTCATATATCACACAACTTGATACACAAGATTACATATTACTATCTACATATGACATTAGATTAAACGTGAATAAACAATGCATTCATTTAAAATACTGTACAATGACTGTTATGACACATGAATTGTGAATAGATACGAAGAAACGTATGCAACACTAAACCACTCCCACATTATTCAAACTTTACACCTTGCAGTCTACAAGATCACCATGCTCCTCCAGGCCTACTGGCAAGGTAGAAGAAGGAAGAGTAAGCATTATATAAACTTAATCATTGAATCGAGTTTAAGTTACAATACTCTTCCATGCCTGCTGGCAAGGTGGAGGAAGAAAGAGGTGAGAATATGTAAACCTGATATGCATGTATATATCAGTCCCCCACCCCCGAAACTCAGACAAATGTGAGACTGTTGATTATATTTTCATTTATGTATGTACATATCTGTATATCTGCATATTATATTTTTAATACAATTTTCTAATTCTAGTGATATATGCAAACCTTTGTCGTTATTCAAAAATAACAATTTTTTTACTATACCTTGACTTTCAGAAGACCAAGATTTGCATGTACCCCCGTTTATCAGTCAAAAACCCAAGATAAATAAAATGCAGTGAGTTTGAGTTTAAGGTCATCTTATACCCAAATTTGGGTTAAGATGAGCAAAGTGCTGGGGCTGTGTAGCCCCTCAAAGAGGAGGAAAGTAAGTACTGTACAAATGATGTGGGTCCGCCTGAGACTCAGGTGTACAATATCATTGATAAATAGTTTACACTGCATAATGTGGGTGTTCCACCACACAACTAAGCTTCCCAATTAAGGTTTTTTTTGTAGTCGGTTTGAAAAATTTCCTTAGTCCCAGGCATTCTGTATGGATCGGTAGTTGTCGGTTGGGGCCATGAGAAATCAAACCGATTCTTTTTTCCCACCGTCGACAAAATGTCCAGTCTCAGGCTTCCTCAGGCCTCCTCAGACCCCAATTTACACAGTCCTATGTTGTCTGAGGCTTCCTGTGACCCTTAGTCCCAGGCGGTCTGTTGTCAGACCCTGACTCATAATTCCTCAGGCCTCCTCAGACCCCAATTTACACAGTCCTATGTTGTCTGAGGCTTCCTGTGACCCTTAGTCCCAGGCGGTCTGTTGTCAGACCCTGACTCATAACAGACCTTGAAGTTTCATGCATGTAAAAAAGAATCGGTTTCATTAGTCCCAGGAAGCCTCAGACTGTCTCAGGTGTTCTGCAACTAAGAAATCTGGGTCTGGGACATAATCCCCGACTAAGAGAAGCCAATCCAAACTGATTCAAGCCGGCCTCCTCAGGCCACCTGGGACGCCACTAATTTAGTCTGTGACAGTGTGAGGATGCCTCAGGAGGTCTGGGACTAAGCACTGATTAAGTACCGACTCTTTTCCACGTGCTTGAAACCGAAAAGATGCAATGAGGGGGTCTGGGACTATATCCTTTAGAGCGCGGGCTGGATTTTGCCCTCAGAGTGCAAAAACGTAAATTTGCGACCATTATTTAGGGTCTTCGAAATGCAAGCTAGCTTTCACTGTTCAGCTGCAAAAGCGTAATTTGGTGCCAAAGATGTTGTTGCTCCAAATGCAACGTGTTCAAATGTGTAGTTCCCATCTATTTTCTTAAGAAAATACTTAATTTTTACACATTTGCTTTTTTAACAGTAGAATGGTTATCTACACATTTTTACACTTTGGCATATTAGCGCAAAGTACTTTATGAAAGCTTCTTGATGCAGGAAATTTGTTTCATTTGACACTGATATTAATATAATTGCAAAAAATTAGAATGAAGCCAGGTAAAAGTGCTTAAAATTTAATTTCCCCTTAAACAATTTCATGGTGAAGAAAAGCTATACAAGTAATGTGACAGGGCCATTGATTATGATTATTCTTTTGAGTAATGCAATTTGTACAAATAAACCAGTGCTTGATATTTTAGGAGACAATGTATTCTTAGATTGTTTGAATGTAAAATAATTTTAATATACAACATTATCAACAGTTAGTAATTATGCAAAATACAAGTACTAATCTGTAAGTTGTTTGAGTTTCCAATGATAACTTGTAAATGCATAAAAACTAGCATCAGTTGAATATTAGTATAGTCACATTTGTCAGCAAAATGACACATTGGTGGTTTGAAAGATTTTGAAATACAGAAAGCATAGATGCAAAAATGTGTGGCTAATGGTAAATTGTGATAAAAAATTGCTAATAATGTGTAAATATGCAGCATATTTTTCATCATAAGTTTTCAAGAATACTTTTGCAGATGTGTAAAAATGCATAAGTTCTTCTCATCAACTCATTTTTACACTCTTGCAGTTACAATTTTTGTTGTAATCAAGTTGCAAATGTGTAAAATCGCAGGATTTTATGGTCATATTCTGACGCAAAGTTTTCATTATTCAGAAAAGCAAATAACATTTTACCAGAACCAAGTTTTTGGGAAAATTATATAGTTTCAATATATATTATTCATTTTTACCATATTTTGTTTGCCTACATGTAAAATAGATAAATGACTGGACATAAATCTATATGGGGATATATGGGGATTTTAGGATAAAAACACACAAAGGCAATAAATTGTATCTTATTTTCATTCATGCACAAGGAAAATCTAGTTTTTGCTTTACAAAAACATACATGATTTAATTAAATATATACACTAAATAAGAAGAAACTTAACCTTTAACATGACAAAATAATGAAAATATCGACGCGCTTAAGAGGATTTTCCCCAACCTCCTGCTTGCATTTCAAGGAAAGCTTTTTTCAGCGGCAAATTACGCTTTTGCGCTTTACTAATAAAAACAGCCTTGCATTTCAAATACCCTAAAAAAGCTACGCAGAATTACGCTTACGTGCCCTAAAGGATATAAGCGACTGTGCACACGCTGTCTGTGTTTAGACTGGTTGGCTACTGAGAGACATGTGTCACTTACTGCTAGGGGTTTTCAGTTTTTTACATTTCACATTTGACTTGAGTTAGGGAAATTTAACAGTTAGGAGACACATTTCAGTTTTTTAAACTTTTTTGTGATATTCACTGGAGTTATGAGGAAAGACAAAGGAGGAAAGAGAGGAAAGAAGAAGATGGAGGAGAGGCAAGAGGACAGGGAGAAGTAAGGTGGAGAGTTGGAGGAGAGGACAGAGGAAAGGACAGAGGAGAGGACAGAGGAGGGGACAGAAGAGAGGATAGAGGATACAGAGGAAGGATTAGAAGTTACTGAGGAAGCTTGTGAAGACGATGAGAGGTGTGAGGAAGAATCAGAGTGCCACTCAGCAGCCAAGAGAGCCAGAGTTTGTGCTACATTCACTGACAGCCAAGAAAATGCCATTGTAGAGTTTGTGAAGGAACACCCAGAGCTGTACGACAAGGATCATGGACATTTCCAGGACAAACAGAGGAAGGAGGCTCTCTGGGCAGAAATCTCTGCAGAACTGAAGCTCCAGCCCTTTGATGTCAGAAGGTGGTTTGAGTCACAGAGAACTCGTCATGGCAAGCTCTCCAAGCTACAGTCTAGCTAAGCCCCAAGAGAGATGACCAAGAGACAGTCCTGGGTCTACCAGCAGATGGGTTTCCTTAAGACTCACATCAGACACAAGGGGGCCAATAGAAACTCTGGGTTCAAGGCCAGTCCTAACACCAGCAGGCATGAAGAATCTTGTGGATCTACTACTGATACAGAACATCTTGAGTCCAGTGTCCTGAGGGAGAGTAGGGTGGATCTCGTATCCCCCATACAGTTCAGTACAAATACTTATCACAAAACAAACAAAAAAAGCCTAACACCAACACCACCTCAAACATGAAACAAATAACCCATGGTAATACACATAACAAAAGAAGGCCACATAGAAAAAATAAATAAACTCCCAATATGGCCAATAATCAGCCCATTTGTAGCTTAAAATCCATGGGATTGGTTTAAATCTGTAATAAAAAAGTCCAACACTTACACCATACCTAGAGTTAAAAGATATTATCTTATCACATAGCCACCAACAAACAATCAGAAAAGCCCAATATCAAACTTAAGTCCCAATCAACAAACAGACAAACCCAATAGCAAACATAACCCCAACCAACGAACTGATAAACGATTTTGCAAACAAAACTCTCCACAAGCAACAGTCAGATGAACCATATTGTAAAGAGAACCATTTGGTTGGTTATATTTTCTAAATATTCTTGAAGTGGAATAAAAAAAAATAATTTCGAGATTTGCAATAAAGGAAAACATTTCAGTTTCAGTTACTTTTCCAAAATAAAAGTCAAATTAGGGTATAGCTTTCAAAATATATGCAATATTTATTTAGTTATGTTTGGCATTGGGTTTGTCTGTTTGTTAATTGGGTGACTTATGTTGGGCATTGGGTTTGTCTGTCTGTTTCTTTGTTGGGGGACTTATGTTTGTCTGTTAGTTGTGGGACTTATGTTGGGCATTGGGTTTGTCTGTTTGTTGGTTGGGTGACTTATGGTTGGGTTATTTGGAACAAGCACAGCTGATTCATTATTTTTGGAATATTTGGTAGTGCTGAAAAGGACTGGTTATTAGTCCTGAAAAGGACAGTTGAAAATAGCAGTTATATTTTGCCAACATCCTTCTGCCATAGGGTTTCATCAACCAGGTCTTCAGGGCAAACACATCATCTGCCAGAATGTCACTTGGGTTGTTAGGGCGACCCAGGTGTCAGTCCTCCTCCCCAGGCAGCATGTTATTAAAGTTTATCACTACCTGTAAATGGGTTTGGGGTACCAGTCTGATGACATCACAGATCTTACCTAGAAATATGATCCAGTTGTCAAGGGCAACCCAGAAAACAAAATGTTTTCATTGGCTAGTGACTTAACTCTGTGTCAGACCAAAGCTTCAAAGTCACTTTCAAACTGCCATTCAAAGGACAAACATGAAATTTGTGGAACTTCTGAATATATTTTATGTTTTTAACTCTGCTTTTAGGGATTTTAACTTGTAAATATGTATATATGAACGGTCCTTTATCATGCAACAACTTTTTTATCATTACTATGAATATTATTCATGTGAATGGATGGATTGACTGATCAATGAACTGGAAAGCAGAGTGTTAATTTGTGATATTTGAACTGATATGCTGGAGTGTGGTCTTTCATAAGACCTCTGGTCATCGTGTCAACCTCATGCTTATATGATCTTCCAAAAAGGGACGGTCTAACCTATATTCTCTTTCTTTATTTGTGGCAATGCCATATCGTCAATTGGTCGTATTTAGCCTGATACTGACAAGTTGAGCACAGGTCTTAGCACTTTGCGCTTATTTTATGTGTTTCAGAACATTGACTTATATAAATTTGTGATTTAATATACGAAAATGCCAGATCATAAACAACATTGCAAAACTTGTAAAGTGAGACACTTGCCTCCCACTGGGGAAAAATGCCAGTATAAGAAGACTGTTCAAGAAGAAGCAAATGAACTCTCTCGAGATGCTGCCGTTGCCAGTGGTCAGTCCACTAGCTAAGAAAAGTGACAGACAGGCTGGACCAAGTAGAGCATCGAGTAGCAGCCACAGCAACAAGTTCAACACCAAAACAAGAGTTAAGTACAGACAGTTTTCTTGAGACCATTAAATGTCATAAAAAGTCCAAAAAGCAGTATAAAAGTAGTTCAAGTAGTTCGTCCTCGGACGATAGTGATGACCCCTCCCTAGAAACATTAAAGTCACATAGATTGCAACAGAAAGTAGATGCCAGAATCAGGGAACTAAATCATAGTTCACACCTCCCAGGTAAAAACAAAAAATAAAGTATAAGTCCCAGAGGGGAGGAAGTGTTGATGTGCAAGTCAAGCACAAGGTGCACTGGCCACATGAGGCAGTACTTGGGGGGGTATCTCGCCACCGAGTTACGTATGACCAGTTATCGTTGACCCAATGGGTCCAAGGTTTTTACTGTAACATATTGGAAGAACGTTCCGGAAGCCATAAAGACACCATGATATCATATCTCGCAGACCTCATGGAGGATGCGACAGATTTCTCGTGGTAAGGGGCCAAAGCATCCCATGCAGTCCTATTATGCGAGATGGAGACAGGTACTCTCCAGTGGGAAGATGGCGATCGGATTGACCGGATCCAGAGGGCTCATGCCCAAAAACATATCTCCACCAGCAAATCATCTTGGGCAAAAAGTGAACGTAAACCATGGTTTTGCAAAAGCTTCCAGAGCAACACTTGTTCCTATCAGAAAGACCACGAGGTAAATGGTAGGCTAAACAAACACATCTGTGCCTTTGGCTTGACTTTAGGGAAACAGTTAACCCACTCAGAAAATAATTGTCTAACCAAACAAAGCTCAAAAAACGAGCAGCCAGCTGCCAATCGTTAGGATTGGGCAGCTTTAGCAAATCTGTGTGCAAAAATGGTCAAATTAGTGAAGAAGCTGTGCAGCACCCACAGTTTGCTGTCAGTAAAGTCATAACAAATGATGTGCATAGAAGTAGGTTTGTTTACAGTTCCAGGGATAAACCCCAAAAAATTGAAGCTTTATTTGCTAAAAAAACTGGTAGTACACGTCTTAGCACACCTCGTTTGCCCATAGTATTTGGTCAAGTAATCAGGGCTAGGGTAGTAAAACCCCAGAACAATAATAAAATTGTTAAGTCTCTAGCAAATGACCAATCTGTGGAAACAAATAGTGATCCTGGTAGTTCTCATGACGTAGGTTTGAACCCTAGTCCTCACAATAGCACAACAGTAGAGGTCATGTCTAGTGGGGAAACACTGACCACAAGCAAAACTCTTCCCAATTGGAAGGGTAGTCACGAATGTGTCAGTAGAACAAGTGAGTTTGGTACTTCACAGGTTCAAGATTCAAACCCTAGTCCTATTGCAGGTACAGCGGTGGCTCGCATACGAAATGATGAGCACAGTAAAAATACTAGTTCCAAGGTTCAAGATCCAAACCCTGGTCCTCTCACCAACCCTACAGCTGAGGTCATGTCTGGCCCTAGGGGCAGGGACCCGTTGCCTGGTGATTACACTTATCAATCTGGTCCCAGACAAAAGGCAAGTATTGCTGGAAATGGTCCAACAGCTGAGGTCATACGAGGTGAGGGGGCTGAATGTGTAGACACTACACAAGTCGGGTCCGAGAAAGGGACCAGTGTGAACTCGGACATAGCTAAAGGATCACCAAGGTGTGAAAATAGTAATCAATTGATCTTTGATGTCAATTATTCTGGCATGGAAGACAAATTCGTCAATTCAATTCTGCATGCTAGGCATGCTGTTGATGTAAACAAAGTTTTAAATGTTGATAATGATACTTTTCACAAGTGGCGTCATCAGTCTGCATTCAACTTTGGGTATGTTCCATTGGGAGATCAATTAATGCCAGGGGTTGACGTCATGAATGACGCCTTGGACTTAACTCCCATTGAAATCCATTATGCTGTCAGGAAAACCAATAAACCCAATTTTATGCTAGCCAGAATACCAGTTAGAGGTCAACTTAATGTCGAAGCATGGTGTGAACACCTTGGGGAATATTGGGACCAACAATTATTGCAGCTAATAAGATTTGGCTTTCCCCTTGATTTCAATAGGGCTTGCAACATCACAAATGAACCAGGTAACCACAAATCAGCAGTAGATTATCCCAAGGATATTGATGCATACATTGCAGAGGAAAAACAATATGACGCCATAATTGGCCCATTCAATGAAAATCCCATTTGTGGAGGCCACAGTTCACCTTTTATGACCAGGGCAAAGCCCAACTCAGACCGACGCAGGGTCATCATAGATCTCAGCTGGCCCCTTGGGGCTTCAGTTAACGCAGGGATAGATAAAAATGCCTATCTTGACGCTCTATTTGCCCTAACTTTTCCCACTGTTGATGACATCACCAATGAGTTGAAACGCCTAGGTCGTGGCGCGTTCTTATATAAAATAGACGTCAGTCGTGCGTTCTGCCATGTCAAGGTCAATCCAGGGGACTACAACCTCCTGGGTTTAAAATCAAATGGTCATTATGTTGACACGTGCGTTCCGTTTGGGACGCGTCATGGGAGCCAGATCTTCCAGCACTTAAGCGACGCAGTCAGGTACGTCATGCGTCGCAAAGGTTTTACCATTATAGACTACACTGACGATTACGTCGGCATTCCCAGCGTCACCTGGGCGTCATTTCACGCTCTCCTTGACATAATGACGGTCAGCGTAAAAAAACTGGTGCGTCCCGCAACGACACATTGACACCACAAAAGGCACCATTTCAATTCCAGAAAAATTGTGTGACGTCACAGACGCGGTGCGTCACTGGATGACAAAAGATTTTGCCACAAAACGTCAACTGCAGTCCATCCTAGGTCTCCTCTTATATGTACACAAGTGTGTAAAGCCCGCCAGGGTATTCTTAAATAGAATGTTGGATGTACTCAGATCTGGCCATGGGCGTCAAAAAATTTATCTCACTCCTGACTTCAAGAGGGATCTGGGTTGGTTTGACAAATTTTTGAATACTTACAATGGCATTTCCTTGTACAATGATAGAAGTATAGACGTCACACTTGAACTTGACGCCTGCTTGACGGGTTTTGGGGGTCGTTCTGGAAGCTATGTCTACCACCTTCCAATTCACAGAGGTTTCAGGAATCTCATGATTGTTCATTTGGAGATGGTGAACATCTTGCTTGCGATTCGTACCTTCAAACTACACTGGGATACCAAGAAAATTTTGATTCAGTGTGACAATGAGGCTGTAGTCACAGTTCTAAGATCGGGCAAAACTTGCGATCCGTACCTTGCAGCTTGTGCAAGGAACATCTGGTATACAGCTGCAGCAGCTGATATTGACTTACAGTATGTACACATTAGGGGAGTCGATAATAGGATTGCAGATGTTCTGTCAAGATGGCAGGGCACCACTGATCAGTTTAATCTGTTGTATCATCACATTCAAAAGCCTGTATGGCTGCATGTAGCATAGGACCTGCTGGATTTAGATCCAGAATTGTAAATAACATTGTAAATTTTAGTGTGTATTATTTTACATGTCTTAAGGTGTGCAGGGGCCTGCATATACGTTGGAAGTGTTAGTTTTGTTAATAATTGTATACTTTGTAACTTGGCAGTTAGCTTGGATGTATTATTAGGTGGCAGGGGCTTATGCTGTTAGTCACATGATACTGAAAGATTCTGCACTTTGTTTTTTAGAGAATGAGGCCCTCACAGAATGGTCAGCCAAGGCTTCTTCAAGGCTTTATCTGGCGTTCAGGCCCAAGACATACAAGGCCTATACTACAATGTTCAAGACATTTGTGGCATTCTGTATATTCACAAAGTCATGTTTGGAGAATGCCAATGTTATTTTAATTCTGTCTTTTTTAGAATGTTTAGTATCAAATGCTGTATCACCTTGTATGTTGGCTAACTATGTGTCAGCCATTAAAGCTAGTTTCATATTGTACGATTTACCATTTCAAGTGTTGGATCACCCAAGGGTGAAATACTTCATCAAGGCTGTAAAAATCAACAGGCCTCCTGCCCTCAAAACTCACAATGTCATTTCCATTTCCATGCTCATAAAGCTATCATTGGCCTGTGATGATATACCCTCTGGCCAGGTGTACAAGGCTACATTATTACTAGGATTTTTTGCCTTTTTAAGGCTCTCCAACCTGGCCCCTCACTCTGTGGCAGCATTTGACCACACTAGGCACTTCACAGGTCATGACGTATTTTTTACTAAGAAACATCTTAAACTGATCATAAAATGGTCAAAAACAATGCAGACCCGAGATAAAGTTCAGTGTATAACAGTTCCAAAGCTCAAAAACAAGGTCATCTGCCCCTTCAGAGCTGTTAAGAAACTTCAAAGCCTCTATCCCTTCAGCAGTTATACTTCACTGTTGCAAGTGCCAGCACAGCAGGGTTTGATCCCCTTAACCGATTCCAGAATGCGGAAAATATTAAAGTCCATTAACTTGTCTTTAGATTTACAATCCAATTACATCACCTTTCATGACCTTCGAAGGTCAGGGGCCACCTATGCATATAATGCTCATATCCCAGTGCAGGAAATAAAGAGACACAGTACATGGTCGTCAGACTGTGTCTGGCAGTACATTCAGTCGGATCACGCCTCAGGCGAACACCTGGCTAATGCTTTAGCAATTAGTATAAATGCTTTATAGATATTGTTCCTATGGTTGGGCTTGAGGGTATTCTCATATGCTCAGTATTTATATCACATACATTTTATTTTTGTAAACTCTGGGGGCCCCTTCCTCCTTGGGCAGTTTAGGGGGGCAGTGGTCTCTCCCTAGTCAAAAACTAACACATTTATTAATTTGACCTTGGCTCAAGTAATTGACCTTTACTCTTCCGTTCTGCCGGGTTGAAGGTCAACCCAGAGGTCATAGTCTTAGTTTCTTTTAGTTGTAACCTTTTAACAAGTATCATGAACTGTAATTAAATCATGGACTCTAACTAATTGTATGGCTGCTTTATCAGTAACTCAGTAATTTCATCTCTTAGCAGCCTCACTGTAATTTGCTTATATGGCTGCTCTACATTATGTACATGCTCAGCAGCATTAGAATTTATGTAACATTATACACTAGTTATATTTTATGTAAAACTGATTGACCTGTAAATAATTTTTAGTATTTAGTATTGTATTTTATTATTAATGATATGTCTATTAATAAATTGGTACCCGCACGTCTTTCTCTGTCTTGGGGGCTTTGGGGACTGAAGTAGGAGACATCTCGACCACCCTGGGTGATTGGTGCTGGGTCAGGGAAGCCTATGCTGCCATCATCAATCTTCCTCTTCAGGTGATAGGTATTAAATATCTGGGCATCTGAGCGAGATCCAGCTGAGCCCACATCCACCCATCTGAACTTGTACTGTCCATCAACCAAGGCCAACTTTACTATTGAAAAGAATCCCGTATAGTTGTGGTACAGGGCTCCAGAGTTCTTGGGTTTCTTCAGGGCCACATGCTTTCCATCAAGGGCTCCCAGGGCATGTGGAACATTCCACCTGATCCTGAATTCCCTTTCCAGTTCTTTCCAGTCATCTGGAGTAGTAGGACATCTGAGGTACTCTCTGGTGAACTCATCCTGGATGGCCCTGCAGACCTCTGGTAGAAACTTGGAAATGGTGGATGTGCCAACCCTGAACTGACAGGATAATGATGTGTATGACGCTCGAGTGGCCAGATATCTGATGGTGAGGGCTAACTTTTCCTCGACACTGATTGGAGCTATGTAGTTGGTGGCCTGCCTGGCTAGATGTGGTTCCGGTCTGGTCTTTATCATTTCAAAGAATTCTGTGGTCATCCTTATAAAATTGGTGAATCCTGGAATGTCTCTGGTATACAGTTCAGCCATAATGTTGTGGTAGGCCCCCCTCTCCTCCCTCTGTAGTAGCCATGGCCTGACCCACATGTTGTGCCTTCTTCTAGGTCTTTGTCTGGCTGGTGGTGGAGGTGTTGCTGGTGGTGGTTGCTGTGCTTGACGTAGAAATAACAAATACATCAGTATATACAACTGAATAAAAACTAAAAAAGCCCTAAATTGTTGCTGAATTTGTCTTCCATTGAAAGGTGGCATCCTGCTGTGTTCCTAGAAAACTAATGCTAATTACATCCCGAAATTTATATATATACAAAGAAAATCCAATTATTTTGCAAAACGAGAATTGACCATTGTGGTCTGGGGAAGACTGAGGAGGCCTGAGGAAGCCGGGACTTGATCAGTGGTTAGTTGGGGCTTAGTCCCAGGAGGCCTGAGACGCCCTGGGACCCAGTCGGTATTACGACTAGATCATGGATCAAACCGACCAGAAAAATGGCTTAATCGGTTCTTAGTCGCAGAACAGTCGGGGACTGTGTGCGGCCTCCTGGGGCCTTCTCAGGCTTCCTGAGGCCGATCTTAACTTAATCCCAGGCTTTAATACCGATTCAGTATTCCCGCCCATTTTACCTTTTTTTTCACTGACTGTCCACGATTAAGGGTCGCGGACAGGATCGGGACTTAGTCCTTTGTCGGAAGAGGAGCATAAAGAAAGTAAACACATATATGCTTAAAAGAGAGCTCTCAATCATAAGGAGAAATTAGTCAAGCATTATTACTTTCGCCAATGAGGAAATGTTTTTACCTGGGTTTTTGTGATTTTGTGAGCTTGTTTGTGAACAAGATAACTCAAAAACTTATGGACGAATTTTGATGAAATTTTCATGATATGTCTAAAAAGGTAAAAGAAAGAAATGATTCAATCTTGAGAGTGATCTGGATCACTATCTGGATCTTCTGGATCCATGAAATGTAATTTTTAAATGCAGATAACTCAAAAAGTTATGGACAGATTTTTTGATGAAATTTTTAGGATATGTGCTCCCTTGCCTTAATGGCTAACACATAGTTCTCGACCATTCTCACACCTCTTGTGAGATCATATATTCTAGAAAACATAAAAAAGCAACAAAAGTCCTAAATGATAGAGCATAACACTTCACAGTTTTTGGTCTAAAGGCTGACTGAAGACGTTTTGACGCAGCACTGGACAGCCCCACCATCGGCTTATGACCTGAAACAAAGCATAGTATCTATTACTTCTATGTTATTATCTATTTCTAATATGGACTCATGAGTGTGGATCCAACATGGACTTGGTATGTGTTTCAGCAATTTCTGCCAACATAATGGACTGCTAACCCACCTTAAGAGGAGGTCTGTCACCTCATTGTTTTTATTTAAAACATGTACATATGATAAGTGTGTATCAAATTCTGTCACCTTTAGCCAAACATTGCAAGCACAAGCTACCAATAAGGCATCACACGTCCTGCATTGGTCAGCACCTGGACTACAGTGTTGTTGGTCTACTTGACTAACACTCTCATCTTTGACCAACAATCTCACTGCCAACAATATGTTTACCATCTCCACATCGACTATATTTAGCTTTTTATATCCCTAGGGGAGTAGCAGGTGATATATAAAAGTGTCACATCTACCCCCAAGCCTATGAGGTAAGCATCCAATTCAATAACTTAGTGGGCAGATCTGTGATCATATATGGATGTTCCATTGTATGTCTCCAAAAACTGTACAAACCACCATCAATCTCTTCTAAATCACTGGTTATGCATACTGTGTGAATTATAATTTAATACGAGCAGCTCCAACATGCTATTTACAAAATACCTAGAAGGCTTTATGCATTTATGCAAATAGATCAGATGATCCAATAAGGATTACTGTTGTTTGCGAGTACATGACTCTTTGGTTTGCCATATGTAGATGTTGCATTTTATTTGCTTCAAGTTCTCATCTGGAATGCTAAAGGTGTCAGCAATGGAGTCTTTCAAGACACTAGGCAAACCACACGCATTGTAGGGGTGGACCAACTGAATGACACTAATTGTAAAAGCAAGGCTACACATCAAGTCCTACAAGACATTGAATGAACGTTCTTCCATGGATGAGATGCTCAACCCGACGTAATCATCTACATAGTTTACAATCTGAAAACCACAGGAACGCATCATAAAATGTACTGCATCACTTAGATGCTGAAATATTTGTGTTCCATGGTGACTCCTGAATGGGACACAAGTGTTTTCCCAATACAAGCCGAGCAGGTCATAGTCACGTGAGTTGACCTTGACATGACGGAATGCCCGACTTATATCTATTTTATAAATATGGGCTCCATTACCTAGATGTTTCATCTCAATGGTAATATTATCGACTGTAGGAATGTTAGGGGAAACTCAGTCCCCAAATAGGAATACTTATCAATACCATCATCGACAGAGGTTTCTCTGTGCCATGAGAGGTCAATTATTACCGGCTTTGATTTAAACCAGACTTCTTTATAAGGGGGGGGGGGGAAATGACATGATTGTATAGGCTTTTTGAATGTTTACCACAAAAGCCCCATGTGATATATCCTCTTGTAGGTGAGCAACAATGTCAGACAGGTATTGAATAGCAGACACATGATTTATGTTTTCCGAGATTAAATGCATGCTTCTGTTAAACCCCAAATGAAAACAATGTCTGACAAAATGTATAAGCAGAACATCCCAGTCACCTGGGAGCTGTTTTCCCCATTCTTGTACATTTAATTGAGAAGTCACGAGGCATCTTGCCACCAGAAAGTTTGGCATGCCAAACTGTTTCACAAAATAATGCGGAACAATGGGGGAAGCAAATAAGTGTGAGTCAAAGTCAGTGTTTTTTGGGAGGATAATATCTGAAAATGGAGCAGAACCAAAATCAAAATACGACTGAAATTTCTACAGCTTGAATGTGTGACACTGTAAATTTTCATCAGCTAGAACACATTTGACCTTGCCTCAAGCCAAGGCAACATAAAGATATTTTTCTGTTATTAACATCAAACAGTTTCACACAACCGTCTGCGAAGTCATAGATGCTATCAACCAGAGATATAGCTGTTTCAGTAGCCTGACCTGTGGAGTGGCTTTTTTTTCTAAATAACATTTTATAGTGTCATCTTCGCTGTAGACATTCATGCTGCCTTGTGTGGTATTTCTAGTAATTTTTAAGCTACTCGTGTCAACAATTGATTTTTTGTTTTCATTCACAGTGACCTGTTGTCAAACATAATTAATTTATTTCCAGTTTATGTTTATTTATAGTAGGTATTTTCTGATGAACGACCTTTGCACCAATTACGTGGGAGGTTTGTTTGTGTTTATTCCTTGTGACATTACTTTTGAAATTTGAATTAGTGGCACATTGTATTCTGTTGTTGTCAGACCAGGGTTTATATCTACTTTTGACATTTCCCCGAGCTCAGACGTCATAGATTGTTTTGCTATCACTGGCCGAATTATAAAAACATCTTGTCTTAAAGGTAAATAAAAAAATCTGCTTCCTGCTAATTGGGAATTAGCAGGAAGCAGATTTTTTTAGTTTTCACTATGAGTACTCCTTCAACTACTGCTTGTCAAACTGAATTCTGTAATGCCATGTCTCATGTCAACATAGCCTCAGAACCCCCTAGTGGTTATGATACTCCTATCCCAAACAACAGGATATCAGATGAGACATTACCAACCCTCAATGAAGAGGGCTTGAACAACCTTCGTCTACGAAGGACAACCCCGATAAAGGAAAACGCATAGACACTCCAGACAAAGGAGAACCCTCCAATAAAGAGAAATATGTTGATGCAAGGAACCAATACCCATCCCACTAAGGGGCCATATGGGCAGTTCCTAAGAATAAGAAGAATATACACATATGATACTGATTTTTATAAACAATCAGATAAACTAATCACATATTATTTGAAGCGAGGCTACCCAGAAAAGGCTCTTAAAAACACCTCAAAAGAGCCTCCAAATACACTCAGGATGAATTACTGGATGTTAAAGAAAAGCACCCAATAACAACACCAGTAATGGTTACTAATTATAACCCTTCCAATCCAAACATCAAGGAAATAATCCACAGAAAAATGGAATATTATTTCCAACAGCCCTGATGGTGGACCAATCTTCACCACAAAACCAATTGTAGAGTTTAGAAGACTCCCAAACCTTAGGGACATGCTTACTAGCTCAAACACAGTATATCCACCCCAGGAAATCAAAATCACACCACAACATGTACCAGTTTGCACCAGACTTGGCAAATGTACATGTCCACTGATCAAAAAAGAACGGAAATCAGACGTAACTTTACCAGAAAGTCATACAAACCTATTAACTTACCAAAACAAGTCACAAAAACAAAACAAGAACTTAATAATGTCGTCCACCTGATAACCTCTTCTAAATGCCACAAACACTACATTGGAGAAAGCAGCAGGGCACTTAGAAAAAGGATGTATGAACACAAGGCTACAGTCCAAAGGGATGGACAAGAAACACCAGTTTCCAGACACTTCAAAAGTGATGGACGTAACCACAAACACATGGAGTTCACCCTGCTAGAGTGGTGTACACCTAAGTTTAAAACATCCAAGACTTCCAAACGAAGGCTTATTGAGTTGTCATGGATTTTTAGACTGCACTCTCTGGCCACCATTGGCATTAACCAGTTTGTGTGAATTTCCCTAGCTATGATCCTGGGGCGGTATTCACTAACATTCCTATCTTAATCTTACTCCTAATTATAGTAGTTTATGATTTTAATCATATGCCTGATTTTATTTCTATTACAGTAAGGACAGTTTTAGCTCATAAATGTTCATGTAGAATCAATATACTTTTAAATTAGTAACTGAATTCGATAATTGATTTAGAGTATCATTATAAATTGATGAATGATAGTTGTGTATAAGATAGCACTAAGACTAAGAATGTTAGTGAATACCGCCCCTGATTACTAAGCACTCATTAATCAATCTTTTTATTCTTTGTCTTAAAGGTAGGTTCACAACCAGGTGAACCAGTGGCAGCAGTCTCATTCAACAAGACAATGTTTCATTTGAATCAATCTGTGTTTACCAAGAGTAATACAAAAAGCACAAATAAGCCAGAATAGCTTCCCCCCCAGTTTCATGATCTTTTAAGTGTTGACAATTCCCCAACTGAAACTGTAACTGAAACAACAGGAATCGGTAGAACCAATGTGCTTATTCTGACCCGTGTGCCTCTGAGCATGGGTTCATATGAGCTTGTCTAGCGTATCTGTATCAGGCCAATCAATGACGCCTCACACAATCTCACATAATACCACCACATGGATGGCTTAAGCATTAGACCATGCAAAATCGGTTGCATCCTCCATCATGAGAGGTACAGTAACATTTTTTGTTTGACATCCTGATAATTTTCTTCAATTACATTTCTTACAAAACCTTACATAAATTGAGTTAGTGACAGCTGATCATATGACATTTTGTGACCAGGCAACTTTTTTCTCTAAAAAACTTCAATATTCCCACCCTGTTTTGATTCTATCTTGGAATCAGTTTATTGTGAACTAGAATAATGCTCAAGTTGAGAAAGTCTGTCATCAACTTTCTTTTGAACCCTTAGCAATGACCTTAATTCATTTATATCAAATATTTCTGAGTCATTTTACATTTTGACAAAGTGAATGTTTTGAATGTTTTAACCAGATCTTTACTTTTGTCTGTCTTTCTGTCTCTTGCCAGTGCACTGTGGTTCCAATGAAGTCCCTCTCACGACCTGGTGTTCAACTGCGCCCAACCTCTCACTGATGTTTGTAGCTCTTGCAGAATCTTCCTCTGTACTGATGGTGATGCATTCTGCTCCCCATCTGATACACTAGCTTCGAAATCACTATCACTAGAGCTAATGTTACTTGATTTTGCCCCAAACTGTTGAGGATCAAAAAACTTGATCCCTGACATGGAGAGCAAGCTGCTTTTCTGTTTCATGTTGAGATTCACTCAGAACACAGTTTTTACCCGTTTAAGGGAAATGTTTCTTTTCACACTTTTTACAGTACGTTTTTGTTTTTTCCCATTTTTAAATATTGTCATAAGTCAACTATGCATCTGAAAACACCCAAGAAATAGGCTCTGAGCCTCTTTTTGTTTTGACAATCTCGGACTTGAATTTGGCTATAACAGGCAAGGAGACAAACTAGGGTAGAGTGTTCTTTATACTGGGTTGTCAAAGCCCATAAATTCAACAGTAATAAACCTTGCTAAAAAGCACAATAGATGTAGGAACAATATAAGCTATACATCATGATAATATCTTGACTATATTAATATAGAGTTTAGCCATTTTGTCAGTCAATTATATGCCTTTGTGAATGGATGTCCAGACATAGTCCATTTTACCACAATAATTGTTTAGACTTCCAGTAATTGTTCATAGTATGAACAATTACATTAACATAACTCCAACTGATGTCAAAGTAGGTATAGTCCAGTGGGCAGGAAAAGCTATGTCCATATTAATGTCCGATAGGGGAGAAGACTTAGGGGAAGGATTCCCTTATCTGAGTAGGAAAGTCTTGAAGTGTCGTTTAAATTCAGTGACACTATCCTGGGTTCTGGAAGCTAATTCCATTCAGTGGGAGCAGTGCCTGTAAAACTCTATGCCCCCATACACTTTTTGGATATGGTCGAGGAAACTGAAATGTGGTTGTACATTAGTTGAGTTCAGCTCAGGAAACTGAAAGGTGGTTGCATATTAACAGCAAAATTTATGTCACATGTTTTTTTGTTTATTTACACATCTTATGCAACATAAAGTCCACAGTGCATGAAAAAAAAGTTTCTTTAAAATTTTGTATGTGTATGCCAGTGAGTAAGCCAATCCCAACAATGAAAACTAGACATCAATCAGAGCATCCCCCCCACTGAGATACAGCCTCTCAAAGTGGCATATAGAATAACATCCCTGAAAACATGTGTGGGGGAGTTGTGACGAAACACAAGGAACACAAGTGTAGATTTGCTGTGTTTTTTGTTAAATGTATTAGGAAGAATTGGATATGTAACTGAATATGTAGCTGATTTAATTGCATTTGGAAGTGACTTTTTTTCTTTTTTTTCGAAGTTTAACTTTAACTGAGTAAGGATCATTTTGTTTGAAAAGTTTTTATAATTTAATATGATAATTAGCATTTATTCTTTAATATGAAAAGCTCTCAATCAGACTCCATTTAAAACTGTCAATGATAGAGTGTTTGTGAGTGAGGATTCTGTAGAGATAACATTTTAAATATTAACCACAAATAATGTAATTCTAAGAGCAGGTTGGGTTACAGTCATACATTTATTAGTGTGTATTAATCATTGTTAGTAAAGTGTTACTTTTTTCTTTTGGCGTGGTCTGTAAAACTGTAAAAAATTTTTGAGTATAGTCTTTAACTTGGTTATTTCTTGCATACAATGCCACCAATGTACATTAAAATGTTTTATAATCAACAAAGTACACAACTCTTCTCTATGACAAACAAAAAAATTTCATCAAAATTATGGCATACATTAGGTGATTCTTTTAAATGTGTTAATACATTATTTAGTACAGGTGATTGATATTAGAACTTGATACACTCAAAAATGCGAATAAACTGGAGTCCTCTTAAAGAACATCTTGCACATATTTACATGTGATAGAAAATTCAACTTGTGACTGTGCCCTTTCAGTAGAAAACAATTGTCATTTTCTTTTAGAATGCAGACTACTACTCAACATAAGCAGTCAATGCTGTTAAAAAGTTACAAGTTTTACCGACAATAACCACTGATTTTCTTTTATGTGGAGATTATAAATTGACTTTTGAACCCAAAAAAAGGCAGTTTTTGAAACAGTACAAGAATTTTTAAAGGAATCGGGGCATTCTTCATAGTTTTATATTAGTCACATGTCCACAACTTCATCATCATTATCATCTATTCATATTCTTTTGTAAATAGTTCTTCCTGCGAGAAGGCTTATTATAATTTTTGTTGATTTTGCCTGATTGCTTCAATAAAATATTGTGATGAAAAAAAGAATTTCATACTTTAAAAGTACTAACTTTCAGGTGCAAATTTACATGAACATTGCAATTTTATCCCTACAGCTATTAAAAGTAGATATCATGAAAGACACACTGTTGTCAATAAAATGTTGGAATGTGGTTCAGATCTCCAGTGTATTAAACTCTACATCCTGGTACTGAACCAGTGTGCTTAAACATTTGGTCATTTCAGCCTGCTTGCTTTCCATATTGGCAGCAGTGTAGCCCAATATAAAAGAGCCCAATACACTGGGTCTTTTACAGTGTGCTTTTACCAGCTGGATTTACAGAGAGAGATATTTTTATTATAGTGACAAGTACATTAATTATACAAAGTACAAAACATTAAAACCATTGGTACCAATTTATAAATTGTCACTGTCAGTTCTTTATGGTCAACTAGAACTAGTAATGAATATTGATATGTTCATAAGAACTAATGCAATGTAATATTGACTATTGAGCCTTGGGGCTAACTCTTTCTGTTCTGATAATAAGGAGTTTGGATAATCAAGGGTGCCTTAAAATTTTATCACATTTTGAGAAAATGTGGAGAAGAACTGGGTGAAAAGCAGTTTATTTAAAAACTGACACACTATCAGAAGCTGCATTATTACACTAAAAGACACACACTTATTCACTATTTTGAACACAAGTTTGCAGTCAAATTGAAGTGTTAATTGTGAAAAAAGACCATTATTTGTGTGTGACCACACAATATTCTAAGTTCATTTAATAGAAGAATCTTTGCACTAAGTGTAGAAAAAAAAATTTTTTTTTTGACTGAAGCTGACACTTTCCAAGCCATTTTATAAAACACTAATTTCACTTCATTTTGCACTATTTTGTATTGTACACACAGAAATCAGAGTGGGAAATCACCTTGTGTGATGTGGCACAGTTTCAGAGAGGGATCTGTTTTGTTTTTCCAACTGTCAGGTTTAACTGGCTTTTAATGTACACATAATCTGTACAATATTGCAAAAAAAATTTCATGCACTGTGGTTTTTATTGTTTGACTTTAAAGGCTGTAATTTAATTTTAAAAAAGGAAAACAGACTGTTTCTGAGTATGCACATAGTCCTTCAGATCCTGATCTGGACAATCAATCAAGATTCAGATCAGTTTGAGGAGGATCAAGTGACATGTAGATCCCACTTGTGTGTCACACTATAACCGTGAATAATTTTGTTGTACAGTTGATTTCGTTTAACACAAGACATTAAAGTGAGAAATATGTACCACAGTGGAGAAATATGTGTCAGTGGTCAGTGGCTTGACCACATTGTAACAGAACTGGGGTTCTTCCATTTCAACTTCAGAAACCAAAGGGTCAACATCTAAAAATTTGCACTGCTGTTTGAATGATTTCTTGGTGTAATCATGTGGTGGATTTGTATAGTTTTAATTATATTGTTTCAATTTTAAGCTTTTAGTGATTTTAACAAAGACACACCACACGATTCACTATGGAAAGACATAGGCAGTACAACTTGCTTTCAGCCAAGCAGCGAAGTATACAAGTACCCGTTGAAAATGTGTAATAATAGGAAAATTTTAGAATCTCTGTTGAACCCGGTTAACAGTGTCATCCAAGAGTCGGATCAGAATTCTAGTAAATCTGAACCTAGTGATTTAGATTGTTCGGAGTTGTTGGACATGTTGGATAGTTCTGATAAAAATGACGTTAATTCGGATCCGAAAACGGTTGGTGTAGGTGGAGCAGGTAGCCAACAGGCTGGTACATCCAGCAGTGATGACTGCAATACTCAAATACTCATCAACCAAAACATTTTGAGCCAGCTTCATGAGATTACTCGACGATTAGATAAACTTGAAGATGGTTCAAAATGTAAGAAAACATTAGATCCGTCAAAAATTAAAAACAAATCACATACAAAACACATTGCCAGTCCTAGACTTAAAAAGAACAAACAATCCCTTGTCAAGGAAACACAAAAGGTCCCAAACTTGGCTGAGCTCAGGCAAAACGCACAGACTCAAACTCAAGTACAACAGAGGTAGAAAGAACTTTTGTCTGGTTTCAAATCACCTGTATTCAGAAAACTGATGCCACTATATTTGAAATTTTTTTACATTCTTTCTTTAAATAAACCAAATTTGTAACACTTTCAGGTCACCATAGTTTGAATTATTAGTCAGAGGTTCATCATAAAGGTGACCTTAACTTAAGAATTAAGTTGTGTTAAATTACATGAAATGAACTGATTATATGTATAGAACTTCATGTGGTCCTTATACATCAATTTTTTTCACACAGATTAAGGGTTAGCGTCTTCATATTTTACAAGCAGGGATGTTAGGTCCCTGTGGAGCAGTTGGCCCCAGTTCTTAATGTTTTAGCCTCACCTTAATATCTAGGTACATCATTATTTCTAGGGCACATTCTATTTCTAGGAGCCAATCGGCTTTTACTATACAATTTTGAATTGCCTCCATTTTCTTATACCGTTCACTTTAACTCTTGCCACTGAAGGGCAAATACAGTAACTTTTATGGTCCAAACAAACCTCTGGACAAGTGATAGCCTATGTATTGCAACCTGACTGATACTTTTTGTGTGTTATAGGTACATAATGATATTTAACCACATTTGCACTTTGTAGAATTTTAGCTAAACTCTAGTCAGCCCGTTTATTGCCCATTCCAACCACATTTTGAATGCGCAGTTTAAAAAAAATGATTTCATAACAGACACACTTATCTGAACAAATTTGAAAGCCCAACTGTCCCTCCCCCAATTACATAGCATATGGTCGTGTCTTTCATTTGAAATGTAAGACATTAAATTAGATTAGGTTTAAACCTCACATTATTTACCTCCATATTAATAACATAATACATCAACATATATAACCTAATAATAAGTAAAGCAAAAAATGTTACAAAAAAGGGCAATCGTATGTGTGTGCTTACTCTCAGGATATGGTAAAAGGTGCCTCTCCTTTAGACCCCTCAACTGACAAAACTCCATTGGCTCCCAGTCAGGTACAGGGTACAATTCACAGTAGGCCCATTACATACAAAATCCTTAACCTAGGTCAACCAGTTTACCTGAGAGAATTAATTCACCCCTACACTTCTTCCAAAAGTACAAGGCGTAGTACGACTAAACTTCCTTCATACCCCCACTTTTGACCGCAGAATTCATAAACCAGTTAAACACTTTTCTAATTCCTACATCCCAGTTCTTTGGAACTCTTTCCCCTTCCAAATAAGAAACAGTCCCTCTGTCGCATCTTTCAGGAAACGCCTTGAAACCCACCTTTTCAATTCCAATTTCCCAAATAAATCTTCTTCCCTCTCAGTCTCACCCACAACTCCAGATTACTGACCTTGAACGCCCCTTGACTCTCCTTATTAAAAATGATTTTTGTTAACTAGCACACTGAATTCCCCTTGATGGGGAAGATATTGCACCTGCAAAGCAGTAGATTAGATTAGATTAGATTAGATTAGATTAGACATGTGTTAATTTGGTGAACTGTTATTGTCAATAATTGTGTGACCCACCTTTTTATTGTGCTGTACTTATTCTGGGTTTGAATACAACACATATGTATGTCAATGAATAGACTTAAAAATTAGAAAAATTACCCCTTTCTATGGAACCTTTGCCTTTTTGTCCTTTTTCAAAGTTATATTAAGCAATGCAAATCAAAATTACTACCAACAAAGTGCTTCTTTGTGTGTTCGTTCCAGGGAAATAACGCAGATTTATTTGAAAACAACTTTTTGATGTAGTTTGCACACAAAGGTCAAATTGAACGGTGAGCTTTAAAGAGTAATTGAAAAAGGATCTGCAGAAAGTGTGTAAATAATGTATAATAATTGTAACTTATAAACTATACATCATTGCAAGCCATAGTTTCACACTATCTATCTATAGCTTGGTTAGCCTTAAACTTATTCTGGATCCAGATTTAGATACTGTTCTTCGACAATATCTGCGTGCATGGCATATTAGTAATTACATTGGTTTTTTATATGTGCACTAGAAGAGGCCACAATGGCAAAGTGGTAACACTGGCCTCCCACCTCTGCGGTCGGCAGTTCAAATCCTGGACCTTATGTGGGAAACTTAGTAGTTGCTTACCAATGGTCAGCAGTTTACAATGCAGAAGCTTGACCAACTGTATGTACTGGTTTCCTCTGCCCATAAAACTACCCATCATGATATGATCTTTACAGTGTTGAAAAATATGTCAAATACCGAAATAAACAATACATGTGCACTAGGTGGCACAGAGTGTGGCATCAGGAATCTACCAATGCTTATGTTGTTAGATGATAAAACAGGCAGTTGCAGTAGTCAAGCAGACTACTGAACATGGCATTGGTGAGACATCTTCACATTCTACAGAGTTTCAAGAAATAGTTTCAGTACATCAACATGAGCAACATGTCTCTGCACTGAATTATCTGTATCCATAGTGAATCCAAGTTTTTTTTTTCGCTGACAGCTGGCTCCATGACAATGTTAAGCAGAATATAACAAGGAGTGAAATTTCTTAAGGAATCTCCAATTCAGTCTTGATTGATGATGTGTTCCTTATTGATCTGAAAAGAGACTCTCATATACGAGAAGTACACGTTGAAGAATGTCCACCCCAAATATCTGCCCCCCTCTTCTTCACATCTCCACCATGTATATTTTAGCACAGCTCATAAAGGCTTATGGGAGGTTCCTTATCCATCTAAAAAGGTGATCCCTAATGCTAAATAGTTTCCAAGCTGTGTCTAGTGCTTGTAATAAGGACATCATACCCCAATTTGAATCTGATGAAATCACAACTGAATGCAGACGAGCACATTTAGTTGTAATTGATGACACTGTTACGGAAAGGTGTGAAACTTTCAGTTCTTTTTCCTTAGAATAACAGAGGGACTGCTCTCTTCCGTAACTTGACACAGGAAACTTAACTTGGCACAAAACAGAATATAGAATGCAACTTCATGATTGCTGTCACTGGCAACACCAAGGTTGGTTTTCACAAAAGGGATCAAGCTTCTGTTGAGCCTAAAATCAGTCCAGGTTTCCAGGTGTTTATACCATACTTGAGTTCATTTTCATGTCAACTTAGATCTTGGTCCCTTTTGTGAATATTGCCCCAGGAGTATAAAATATGAGATAAGGTGAAAAACATTGAAGCCAAAATTATGGTGGATTTTGGTTTATTGTTTTCCGGATTTTCTATTTGCCAATTAATTACAAGTGTCATCTCAAGGTGGGTATAGTGATTAAATGATATTACTGTTCCTTAAATTGCACTGCAAAGGATTAATGGATAAGAATTTTTTGTGACCAAATCTACAGCATGCTTGCTTGTGTCAATAAATTGAAATATCAAATTTACACCTGAAATAAATAGAAATGACAATTGTGTGCCCACGTTGTAAAAGGTTATGGTGGTACGTAATCCTCAAAATTTAGCTTAATGTTGTTACAAAGGGAGATAAATGTAGAGTAACCCACTATTTCACTTGACAAAGAAAATACAAACTATTTGTGAGCCCCATATGTTAACGTTGTACACTCTTGATTTTAGCTGAGAACCCTGTTTGTCTTTCAGAATTGAAAACATTTTTTTCATATTCAATCATCTTTTCACAATATGGAACAAAAGCTGTAATCAGTTAATGTTTTGTAACATTTGAAGTTTCACACATTTTAAACAAATTGTAAGTTTACTTGAGACAATAATCCACATTTGTCTTAGATAAATTTTACCCAGTCTACATTATAAAATAGACCCTACATTCAGACTGCATCAGTCAATACATTTCTGAGTCCAGAAGGTTCTAGTTTGTCAGTTTTAGTACCATCAGCAAAATGAAGTTTTCCATGTTGATTTTAATTGCTGTAGTTGTTGGAACATCAGCAGGGCGAAAGCATCAGTCTGAGGTGAGAAGATTTACTTATTAAAGTTTTAAGAATAAATTAAATGAATGAATAATGAAACGAATGTCGCAATTTTTAAAAACTGTTTAACAGGGTTTGATTTTTGTTGGGTTTTCTAACGCAAGATGAAGGAAAATATCTTACTGTTTTAAAAACGTATATGTCTTAGAAACTGTCAAAATATATCTTAATTGCTTGAGGGTATGATTAGATCAAATGGTGGCATGTTATAAAATACCGGTTAAATGGTGTTTTGTGTTAGAGCTAGGAAGAAGGAAAGCTTACATTTTTAAAGAAATTATCAGTAATTTCAGGTTGATGACAGTGCAGTGATTAGTCGTTCTCAAAATATGATTTGTGTAGATTAATAGGGTGTTAAAGTTAGGCTGAACAAAAGATTAAGATTTCTTTGCTCTTAGCTATTTATAGTTCATGTGAATTGCTATCTGCTAAACAGTGAATAATTAGCAAGACCTTGGTTACTAAATGCTTAGTAAGTTTGGCATTTTTGTTCACGTTATCATATCATGTCTAGGAATGGGTTCAAATCTAAATTATAACAACAAATGGAATCTACAGATTGTCTGTGGTGATGTAACCTTTAGCTTAAGATCTAAGTATTGAGATTGTTCACATCACATTAAACTAAAAAAGGCTTAATGAATACGAGGCCAGATTATATCGGTGTATATTCTGTGTGTCCTAAAGGCTCATAATTAGCATCTTATGTCCAGTTCAACAGCCAGGGTCTTATTGGAACAGGTGTACAAGCATTGCTAATAGTCAAAACCACACAAATACAGCCTGTTATTAGATAAAGTTAAAGTAAATATTTTATACCCGAGGCTCATATTGAGAAAGGCACTGAGCATTGCAACTTGTGGGAGGGCTGTGATTACATGCTAAGCTGGGTCACCATTAGGCCACATATGACGTAATATAACCTTAGGTCTTGAATGAGATCTCTATGTTAGCTTTGTTCACTGAATGTATATTTGTGTGTGCAATTTTAATGTAGAAATTTAAAGGAGAAGTGAGAGTTTACTTGTTTTTTTTCGTGCCGTGTTTGAATTTTGGCCCATACCCTTGCCGTTATTGTTCTGTAACTGGATCTTGTATGTCATTAGTGCACTTTTGCAGAATTCAGCCTATCCTCCACCATAGTATATATAGTATATATATAGTATATATATATAGACGCTAATATGGACATGGACCTCTTTCTGGAACTGGACTATCCCTTTTTGGACATCAGTGCCTTAGAGGATGCTTACATCAATTTCGGAGCTTTATAAGTGTTTCTTACTTACTTTTGAAAATGAGCTGCACTGTAAAAGGATACTGCCACCTACAGTTTCAGTCCGCCTACAAGGAGAGTTTTATCACAGGTTTAAACAAAAACTGTAAATGTTATCCACGTAAACAATTTTGTTTACATTTACAGTTTTTGTGATTGCACTAGGTGTCAGTAATTCTAATTCTAGGTGGACTTTTATTACATTTAATCTCCCCTTTATAAGTGGACTGTAAGGTGTAACATCACCAAGACAATTGGTAAAAATGTAGTTTAGTACCTGTCTATCTATTCCTAGTTACAATTCCATCAGTACCATATTGATAAGGGGGGCCATAGTGGCAGAGTGGTAACACTCTCGCCTCCCACCTCTGCGGCCGGGGTTCGATCCCCATCATGGCCGTAAGTGGGAAAGCTGGTAGTTGCTTGCCGTTGGTCGGCAGTTTACAGTACAGAACCCTAGCGAACTATATGTACTGGTTTCCTCTGCCCTTCCAACTACCCGTCGTGATATGACCTGTACAGTGTTGAAAGTGATGTAAAACCCCAAATAAACAATAAACATATTGATAAGGTGGTTGTATTTGTAGGTATACAAACAAACAGGCGGAAAAACAAAGGTGGCCGAGACCAGTCATGGGTAAGTTATCGCATCAGCAACTGTTTCTGTTTCTTTGTCTCTGAACATCCGTTTGATCTTCTAGCGAAAAACTTTTACAAAGACGGACAATAACAACTTAGAATTTATTAACCAATATTATTCACCTTATGGAATTTTGTGGCTTTCTTTTGTTCCAAAAGCTGAATAAAAAACTCGATCATTCATACTTGCTAATGAAAAGTAATCTATTTTCCTTAATATCTTTGACCTGGTAGTCACTATATGCACTCAAAAATGAAATCTATAATCTGTGAAGATTCAATGGTAGTAATCCAGTAGTAGTAGCGGTTGATTAAGAGAAACTTAGCATGATTTTTTTTCACATTACTATGTTCTTCATATATTTTTACAGTGAGTTAATACCGTAAAGCCTATGATATAGTAGTTTGTAAACCTACATTAAAGGTTACCATGTATTAAGAATGCAATCAAAAAGGTCATGTTTTACTAAAAGTGAATTGTTTACGATCACTCAGAATCACATAACTTGTCTATGTTAACCTTAACAAAGAAGACAATTTATCTTAACAATAGCTTAAACAAAACATGGCCATCTCAATTTGAGATTTACCCGTCGATGCAAAATGTTTTTACTTAGTTATGTAAATATGATGTTGTTGGTTCAATCCCACGAAAATGGATTATTGGCAAGCTCACTGACTTCAAACTGGCTACAATGTGGTTTATAGACCAGAGAGGCCAGTATTCAGTTTTATGTTTTCTGCAAACATTAACTGTTCACGTAGTTAATGTTCTGTAAATGAACCTTATATGTTCATAGTGTACATTTAGTGTATTTACTAATATAGTATATGTATTGTAGTAGAAAGGGCACCTATCCGTGACCTTGAAATGCAGTTATTTCGTTTTTGGTATTGCACAAACAGGTAGTATCAACATGTACTCCTTGAAAGGTCATACTGGGAAAGTTATTCATCGTAGCTGCCATATATGTATGCTTTTTTTTAAAAAAGGGATAAGACAATAGTTGAAAATTAATGTAAAACTATTTGATACAAAACTTTCGGCTTTGAGTTTGATTAATTAATACCTCGATGGAGTTATATAATTTGAAAGGACAGCCAATTAAGTGATCATCTGAGTCAAAATGTTTTACCCATACTTGATCCAGAACTCAGTAGGTTACCCATCAAAGTACTAACCAAGCACAGTGCTGCTTAACTTCAGTGATCTTAACCTCAAAGAGGAAATAATAAAGCTACTCCAGGAAGATTTTGATTTTTCCATAGTATTTCTTTATAGTATATCTATCACCTTTCACGTTTACTATGCACTTTTGATCTTCACAAATTGGTAGAAGTTTGCAGTGTGTCAGTCCTCATATGGAGACTATAAATGGCTTTGAAATATATGTATTAGAAGTTTTCACAGCTATTTTCGTTTGTTTTCTGTGATTTAGTGCATTCATTACCATTTGCATTGCTGCTTATGTTTTACATGTAACAAAATTATGAATATAATTTTTTATATCAGAAAGAAGGCAAAATCTGTGAATGAAGAGGAACCCGAATGTAAGACACTAATTTGTAATTTAACTGAAATCTTTTAAAGCTTTTCTCTCTGTTAAGAATTTGTTTTTAAAATTTGTGTTTAATTGATCAACAGGAATTGTTACACACTAAATGTTTTAGAGGTAATTCAATTTGTAATACCCATGTTCCAAATTTTGTTGCTGACTGGCCGTATAACGACCCCTTTGCAGGCAGTGACTATTCATTTTGAGGGAGGAGAGGTATATGGCTGGTCATGAGCGTGAATTGCAGGATCAACCCACGACCTACTGGATTGCCCTCCATTTGATTTATTACATTAAATATGGCATTCAACAAAATGTTAAGTTTGTATCATGAAGGAACCCAGTACATACCAGTTTCACAAGATTCTGCACTGTAAACTGTTGAGCATGAGTAAGCCATTACCAACTTTCAAACAAATAGTCAGGTCCAGGGTTAAGAGGCCAACCTTAGAAATGGGAGGCGAGAGTGTTATCTGCTACCCATGAAAGTATATAAAACTTGGCGAATACAAAGGGTTTTGTTGCGAGGGCAAAAACTATTGTTTGCCATATACCCCTTTGCAGCCATTCGTTTGTAAATTGTGTGCATGTGACCCTAATTTTCCCATTGGCAACCTGTCAAATACACTCGTGATATAAAATTTTGTTTCAATGAATTGCACACAGGTTCAGAACGATCCTGAGGTATTGTTTGTGACTGTACTTTCTCACTTGTAACAAGCTGACTGTGTAAATAACAAGCTGCATCACAAAAATGCAGGCTATGTATCACAAAAGACAGAACTTTTTAATAAGTGATCATACTTCAGTCTTTGTGACAAGGGGACAACAATTTCAAAAGAACATGGCTGTGGGAGATGTACAGTTGTATATATAGCTTTGGTTTCTGTGTCATGTCCTCATTTCATGATCTGCTTTTGGAGGAGATATCTAGTTATAAACCAGAGACTGCTAATGCAACTTTTAATTTATTATTGATTAAAAATTTGTACTTTTACTTTCATCTAATACTTGGGATCCAAGAAAGGCAAAGTGCATAAAAAGAAAAATCAGTGGCAGAGGGTCTGTATCATGTCGATTTAACACCAGCTGATCTAGAAAAAATACACAAAAGCTGGTGACAGAGAAGCAGCTGCTTAGGATCCATATGTAATAACTGACATGCTTCAAACTCATTTTATACCGGATCCTGAGGAGGGTTCAGATGAGTATGACCTCAAATGTTCACAAGTTTTGCATAAAGTAGGCAGTAGGGCTCAAGCTGCCAGCCTGTCATTGTAAACCATAGAAGCTATGTTGGCTGCCTGTGTCATACCCTAAAACAAGGGACACAAATCCCTTGCTGACAAGCAGCCGAGAGACTACAATATGTTCAGACAAAAAGGGGTCAAGATAAGCAAGATTTTGGCCAGATTTCAGAAGCAGCCACAGAAGAGTTCAATGTTAAATCATTAAACCTGTTGACCAGCATCTACACCAAAATAAACCCAGCTTGTCTACACACTGTTGCAGCAATTTATGTTGCAAATAATTCCAGCATTACCTATATTCAAGGTATCCAAAGGGATAGACATTATTATTTTACCCTTACAGTGGCCTGGCCATACAAAACTTTTGGGCAGCCTCAACTACCCATGCAGCAGTATCAGCTTTTGAATCAAACAGAAGTACAGACTGTCAGTTTTAGCGCAGGCTGACATACATACAGACACATTCACCAACATCACAGCAGCAGCACTCCATCTGTAAGTGACAGCAGCAGCAGTTCTTTCTACCTGGCAGCAATCATGACTCTGTCGCATTACCAGATACTGGCCTTAGTTCCAGTGAAAGACATTCCAGGGCAAGACTTGCAAAACCTTTCAGAAGTTAGGTTTCCATGGTGTTACAAGCCTTAACACTAGTCATTCACTAATTGCACTCAGCTTTGCAACGCCATCTACACCTCAATACACGTTTTGTTGCAGTGTAGATCACAACCTACTGACTATAAAATAATTTTATATGAATAAATAGAATTGTTGATGACAGGTACTTTTTCAAACAAGAATGCAATTAACTGGCATATATATTATTGTTCAAAGATAATTTGGCCATTTGGATACAAAATTAAGGTGCATAATTTATTTTCCTGTAAATGTTTTTTTGGCTTTGCAGATGTCACAAGGGATGAATTTGATTCTGCTCTCAATGACCTCAACTCCATTGTGAATCAGATGGTTTCAGATGTGAGTGGGAATACGGCCACACTGTCACAAGTAAGCTCTGGTGAGTGCCAAATTCCAATCGTAAATTGCCTGCCCAATACATTGTGTTTGATATGCAATATTATTTATATATGCAATCTTGATTAAAAACAATCTAGATCATTCCTCCCTGTTGCAGAAACTTTTAACATTAAGTGTTATTCTGTACCAGACAGAAGAGAGTCTGGATTTTCTCTCATACCAATCCCTGAATATTACTTATTGCAAGTTGATCATCAACACTTAGTTTACTTATGAAGCACACTTAGTTTTTCAATTTGGTTAGAAAATTTGTTGTCAATTCACTGTTTTATGAATATATAATTGTTACTCACATTAGACCAACTACCATCGGATTATAATTTACAATAAAATCTTAACAGACCTTTCTTTGTTGTGTGATGACAAAGAAACATGGCAAAATGTAAGTGTACCCAGAACTCCACGGGTTTTTCTTCAACAATATGTGATAGGAATTTACACAGGGCATTGTAAGGTCAATTAAATAATGGGTATACTTTTCTGCTATGTTACAAATCTATTTGCATATTTTTTTGAGAAATCCCATAAAGTTCATCCATAGCTGCAGAACAATAAGCTTTTAGTAATCTATATTTTATAGCAATATCATTTAGTTTTGCAAAATGGCCCTTTAAATTATTCAAACTTTAAATAAATTTACTCAGCGATTTCTCAATATTTTCTTTCTCTATATTTGTTCTAATGATGGTGCCTTAATGACATGCTTTTGAGTCCAATGAATATAGGTTGAATTCATCATAAACACTTTTATTTTCATCAGTCACCTAGCAATCACCAAATCTTTCACCAAAGTTTTAGAAGCGTTTTATTATACATGATAACCTTTACATAATTATCCACATAAAGTTACTGATTTAATGATATTAATGAGGGGTCAAGAAGAGCCACATCGTCTGCATAGGCTAAAGCTTCAAAGAATGTGTTGGCTAACTAGAATCCATATCCTGCTGTTTCTAATCGGCATCTAATAAAAACACTATAAATTACTCCCTGTATTGTTATAGTGCTGTGTTTTGCAACACAATAGAACAATTTACAGTTGAGTGTTTCGTTTCAAAAACCAAATTGCTAATCAAAAGAGCTCAATTTGTAGTCATTTTGCACATTTTCTAACCTATACCGCCCCTTCTAGCATACCTTCCACTTTCACTTCTGCCATTCCTCCTCATTTTTAGTTGGGCTTTAAAATTTTCCCCCTGGGCTTAAATTTTAAAAGATTTACATTTCACACAAGTATTTTACTAACATGTATAATAAAATATGCCAAATACGTGTTTTATTATCTCTTGATTGTGAATGCATTGGATTATGCTTAGTGGTAGGACTCGGCTTTATGACATGACCTTGCAACCTGATCTTGACCAAAACTTGTGCTTTCAAGCTGATCTGGAGGCTGCATTGAATTGCTGCCGTAACATTTGACTGCCTTAGGTTTTGGGTTAGAGAAGGGCAACTGTGCCTACCTACCACCTGCCCAACCTAGTTTCTTTCCAATTTCTGTTTGAACTTTAACGCAGCAAATAATTAGAAGTTCTGTAAAATATGTAAATTTCATATTTTCAGAAATATGAAGAAGAAACCTACACCTATGGAGAAATTGTTAGGTTAAATATCCATAATAAATCAACAAATACGTCTCCTAGTGCATAATAATTAAATATATTATTACTCTATTAACTATCAGCTAAGAAATTGGTTGATATACATTACGTTTCCGGGCAATAGACATACTCCATTAGCCATTTATTTATATAATAGTGTATATATTTTTTTAATAATAATAATAAGGATGTTAGTATGTGTTACTGGCATGAAATAAAAGTATATCCTATGTTGTTGGCTGACAGCACATAATATTGGTCAACTTGTGGAAACTACTTTCCCATTGATCAAAGACCTTTCCAAGAGAAGACCAAGCTCCCTTACTTAGCAAGTCTTGTTAGAGCCTAGCAAACGGTAATGTTGTTGACCATTTACAATAGGTGGCAAGCAACATGAATAATTTTATAGTGGTAATATACAATAAATAGAAAAACATGGTAATAATATTGTTACATTTTGGAATGTATGTAGAGATAGCTACAATCAGATGAATCATATATTTTCTGGTATCAAACAGCAAGTAACCCTGTGTAACATAAGTTAAGATTAATGAAGTAATTTTTATAAATTTATTCTCCAACGTTCCATGCAACACCCCAATATCACAATAGCTTACATTATATACTGCATTCCTTACAAACCTGGACCAAAATAGAATAGAGCCAGCTTCCTGTTTTCTTTCACAAAGATCAATCAACTACCTTTAGACCTAACAAATAAAATAGCTGATGTGTTATAAACCCCCTGTTTCATCACATTTATTGTAATATGTCATTGACCAATACGCCGCTAATAGTATCTGTTCCCAGATGCCAAGTAAGTGTCCATTGTAACATGATGTTATAGGAAATGTTGAAAGTCTGCGATGCATTGCAATAACCATGCATCAGAACTAAATATAGTGGTAAATTTTGTTTATTTTATAGAAGGTTTAAAAACAAAAGACACATTATGTCACATAGATGTTCAAAATATGGTGGTTAGGAGGTTTAACACAGGTTTCAAGAAGGCTTCTGAACCATAGTGATGGTTTAGGTGCTCGAGGCTCCAATGTTTTTTATTGTGTTACAGATATAGATGTAGTGGAACGGGATATCAGTGACCTCCAAAACAACTATGATTACCATACAGTGAAGCAATGTAAGTGAATTTCAAATTACTCAATCTGTGTTAAATAAATTTAAAAATGTGTCTGTTGATATGAAACCCCTAGTCAATTAAATCCACACATCTGTGACGTACGCTATACACTAGCTAGCTTAAAATGCCACACACATATTAGTGCATATTTATAGTGAGTTCTATGCAAAATAGATATGTAAAATTTATCTTAATATAATCTTGCGCACAGTAGATTGGTTGTCACAATATCATAAATCAATATTTGGCAACCTTGAGTCTTAGAAATTTGACCATCTTAAATTCATACTTGGTTAAAGATTATTTTTTTGTCAGTAATTTAACTGTATTTTACTTTTTTTCCTCCTAGGCCAAAGTGGTACTCTTAGAAATGCGTGCGACAGCCACAGATGTGAAACAGAATACATTGAGCTTTCCATTGCCTTCTCCCCGTATTTCCAAAAGACACCCAGAGCCATCATAAGTGTTGAGTCTTTCGGTAAGTCTTGAATAATATTTGGTATTTTTATCTCCCAATGTTAATTACACAGTTAAATTTTAATTTATCCGATATACCTCAATCAAAATAATGTTGAAAGTCATGGTAATTTTTCAAGCAACATCCTCACCCTAAAAACCTCTGAAGACATGACCCTAAATCTCAACGCTAAACTGAAAAAGGAAAGTTTGCAGTAACTTGTCAGTGAACTTCCAGTTAACGACATAAAATCCTACACGGCTGTCTGTTGCATTGTCTTAGGAGATCTCAATCTCATTTGCCTTAGTGGTAAGGCAAATTGGCATATGCTCACCTGGAGCCAGTTTCATACAAGGGCTTGGCCCAGACTTAGACTAAAAGTAAATACTTAGGATAAGTTTATGATATCACAAATCAGCAAAGTCTTAGACTGGACTATGCATTAGGCTCTAAGGTTTCCATCTACATATCTATTTATTTATTTAGGCTTTTACGTCGCTTTCAACACTGTATAGGTCATATCATGATGGGTAGTTGGGCAAGCAGAGTAAACAAGTACGTACACTTGGTCAAGGTTCTGTACTGTAAACTGTCGACCAATGACAAGCAACTACCAGCTTTCGCACTTGATGTCAGGCCGGGGACATGAACCCCAATCTCAGAGGTGGGAAGCAAGAGTGTTACCACTCTGCAACAGTGGCCCCTTCTTACATATCCGGCAGCTTAATTGGGGTAAGGACCTGTGCCTTGTTTTGGACCCCACCTTTTTGAATCCCAGTGCATTTGAGCATTTTTATCAATTTTGTGTCATATAAATGATTCCATTATTATTGTTATTATTATTAAAAAATACTATATGAGGTGAAAAATGATACCTGAAAGGGCGAAAGACATTTATTAACTGTTGGATGCAAATTTTGACTTTTGTGGCTAAGTTAGCGCATCCATTACATGTAGCAATTATATTGTCACCCCTTTAAAAGAGCTGCAAAATATTAATTGTTTTGATTATAATCTTATGTCTGGTTCAGTGTCCCCCCAAATGCCATTTACTGTTGTGCTATATTGTTTATAGTGCAAAGTTTATAATATATTGTATACAATCACTGTCTTAAATTTTATTTTCATAACTTTTGAGAATTTAAGTTAACTTTTCAAGTAAATGTATTATTTTCCCTGTGATCTGGATTAGAATGGACACACCGTGAAAGCTGAATGTCATTAGAGGAGACTCATTGCTTATTTATTTAAGAAATTCAAATTTTAAACAAAAATTGCAATTAAAAATTAAATTATTGAACTATTTAAGCAATAAGTTAAAATTTAGAAAAAATTAGTTTAACAGAAAAATATATATCTAAGCTATAATGACATATCTCTGTTGGCAAAGGCTGCAAGTCACACATACAAAAATAGCCACAGGGGAAGTATAAAGATATGTCCCAGCACTAGCGGATCGGGGTGGGCGGGGGGTCAGGGGGGTCGAACCCCCCCCTTGAAAAATAATGTAAAGGGGTTCAATCTAAAGTACAAAACTATTTCTTGAGAGTGGTGTTAAATTTACTGGAAATGCACTATATTTTTACCAAAAATAAATTTTTTCCCGGGGGGGGGGGGGGGGCTTACTCCCCTGACCCCCGTAGTTATGGTATGTCTGATGTAAACCCCCACCTTACTCTGATGTGAATCCCCCCCCCCCCCCCTTACTTAAAAGCTGGTTCCTCCCCTGCCCAGTCAAATGGTCTAGGATTGGCAACACAGTATTTTCATTTGGACGACCAAATACAGACACCAAAATTTGATACAAGTAGACTCAACTCCAGAATTTTGATCAGCAGTTGTTTTATACACTGGGGGTATTTTTCCATCACACATGAAAATTTTTTAAAAGTAAGTTTAGAGGAGAATGGGATATACTTCCTACCTCTTAAAAACTCCCAACCACGGGGTCATATTGTGCCAAGTATTTGTTAAAGGGGACAACAATACACACCATCTAACATTTTGACATTTGTCCCGTGAGGTCAGCATTCATTCATACCCACGCAGTACCTTCACTGCAATCAATTGATTAAAACTGCATTAATGAGTGGGATCCACAAAAATTGGCCTTTGATGATTTGAGGGAATAATGCAACTATTGGCAGCATATTTGAGTGGGACAGCATATAAATAGATGCCAAACTTGCTAACGACCAACCCACCGAGGACCTCTAGCCCTTTAAGCAAAGTAATTAATCAATCTCATTTCTTGTAGAAAGAAATCTAAAATTTGCCACATATCTGAAACATGTAAAAATACTAATAAAATAAATGAATTGTGGTGAGGTTTGTTGACTGTATAGTAAATTAAGGCTTTTTGAAGTGAAAAATACCAATTTTTAGACAAAAACATCATTTTCTTCATAAAATTAAATAAGGTTTTAGAGGTGGCGAATTTTAGATTCGTGACGAATTTTAGATTTCTTACTGTAAATGCACCTAGACAAAGTAGAAATAAGGCTTTTCAGTTTTCGAAATGTACCACATTATTCTGGGCAACAGTGACAGCCTCGATGAAGCAAATTAAGTTAGATCAGATAGCTCTATTCTCTAACCATTTGTTTTCATTTCCTTTCAGATGATGATGGTGGAACTCCCGTCAGACTGTCAGCCGTCATTTCAATTATCACCAAGTCAGATATGAAGATAGGAGTCTATACTTATTCAGATTCTAGGATCGCTGATCTGTCTTTAATGTGGATGGCATGTGCTTGAATTATCTTGTGTAACATGTTTAATTACCCTCAGTCCCAACAGTTAGGTATAGAATTCAATGTGGAAACTTAAAGAAAACAGAGACCCATAATGAAGGAGGAGACACCAAATGATGTGAAGTAAAACTCGCATATGCGAAAAAATTTAATTTATTTTATTTTGTTAGTTCTACCTGTGCAAAATTAATACATTCATACTACTTTAATTGGCTTCATCTAAACACCCATGTTATGTCAACCAGTTGGTTATACCATACCCATAAGTACCCATAACATGATTTGTTATTCTGTATATGTATCATCACTAAAACAATATATAAAATACACTTGTTCATTTAGCATGTCATATAAAACATTTACATATAAAATTCCATGTAAAACACACACTGTTAGTCTCTATCAATCAAATCTATGTACAGGTTATGTAAGAAATGAGTGGGATTGAACCTGTGTCCCAACCTGATCATTGCAGCAAGTAAATCTATATAGCTGCCAACAATAATAACTCTAGACATTTAAATTCTAAAATTGATAAGACCATGTACTTGGCCTCATGAGTTACTGATTGTAATAATTACATAAAGTTCAAATACAAATATAAACCACTATATAAACCCCAGATAACAATAGTAACTTAAGGCTCACATAGGGAGGGAGGGAGGGTGACAAAATTAACACCAGTTGTTGATTCAATTTCTGAACAAAGAATGACGGCAAATTCAATTTAAAACCCATTTATAGTAAAAGGCAAGAGGATGAATATAAAAAATAGTTCCTACATAGTTATATAATAAAATTGAGGGGGGTCACCATCTGTAAAATGACCAGAATCATTAAGGAGGGGGTCACTGTTGTGACTGACCACCATTGACTATATTTGGTCAATGGAAGCACAGTCAGTATTTGCCACCACCACCCCACCCCCCCACCCCCGTTGATAACAAAATAAGTTGTGTCTATGTTTCTATAAAACGCCTGGATTATTTGATTATCAAATATTCTAGCCCATTTTCTATAATTTTTTTTCTCCTTTTTTTGTTTATTGTTCCTTTATTATTAAGAAAGTCAGTTTGTAAAGTTGCAAAAGTTGGTTAGATTTTGAAGAAAATAATTTTGTTTTCAATATACTGAGGGTAACTTTTACATGTTATGCGAGCATGCATCATTGAAGAGAACCAATTTGCTTGACCTTAATACAAGGTTCTCGCTCATTAATCAGCTAATCATTTACTTTACTTTGTTGTTCTCATATATCATGTAGTCTTGGTTGAATTAGGTAGACAAAAATTGTCTGAAAAATATTAATTATGAGCTATAGCTGTTATAGCTGCATAGTTCTCACGTGATAGAAAACACCAGTGTACCATTAATATATGTAGATATGTTATTATTTTTAATTGTGGCTAAAATCATCAGAAATCTGATGCTCTAAAGATGCAAATGCTACAGTGTTGGGGTTTGAGTTTTATGGTGCAGCAATTACCATAGTGGCTGTGTTTGCAAGCACTATATTAAACAGGTTATGGCATAATCCTGGAATGATAAAGCTTAGTGATAAAGGAGTATGATAATTATTCAAATATAAAAAATTCAAAGTTGAAGCACACTCACCAATTATCTTACTATGCCATGGGCTGAAGATGCAATTTGTGAAAATGCCAAGTTTTGGGTGGAATATTATTAATACATGTCACACTCATTGTCATTGTAACTTACAATATGAGCTAATAAATGGTTAACTGTACTTCTTTTTCTTTATTAATTTCAGTAAATTATTTTGAATTTGAATGTTTAGTCCTTAAGTTGATAATTATTCCCAACAACCAACCAAATCTAAGTTCCATTATAAGAGGTTATCAATGAAAATACATCCTATTTGAACTCAGTCTGCAATCTTATTCACTTATAGATCAATAAAAAGATAAAACCTATTAATGTATTTAAACATTCCTCATAGCTTTTACAGATTCATAACTTGGGCAAGTAGATCAAGTATCAAAGTTTATTCAATTTATAAACCAGTTTATGAAAGACTTTATGAAAGCTGACATATACTTATGCACTACACACGTGATGGACCTGAATCAGTTCTGAGTTTTGAACATAACTGAACATTACAGATTCAAGTAAATGTGTTAACTATATAAAAAGTTACCGTATGTTGTGATCTTCATACCGGACTGCAATCGATCAGTATAATTTCTTGTTTGAGAAGTCCAAATGCAATCATTATTCCAACTTTGTGGAAAGGAAATCCTAAGGCTTTGTGGAACTGTTTCAAAAAGATTTTATACAGGTCCTCTGTTGCTGTTCTACCAGACTGCACAAATAAAACCGACCTTGTAAACACTTTCTGTTAGTTTTTCCATGACAAAATCCTTAAAATAAAATCCACACTGCAGTCATCAACACCATCTTCAGTCACTAGACCCAACTCCGCTAAAAATACACTGTCCACTTTCACACCTGTGTCCGAGGAAGACCTACTCAAAATTCTAAAGTCCTCACCATCCAAATCTTGTGACCTTGACCCGATTCCAACGTCACTGGTCAAGGAGTGTGCTGATATTCTCATCACCCCCATCATTAAAATTATAAATTATTCAATCAAAGAAGGTAGTTTCCCCAACCGTTTTAAGATGGCATATGCCACCCCCTTCAAAAGAAGCCGAGTCTTGACAGAAATATCCTCGAAAACTACAGGCCAGTGTAAAACCTTAGTTTTATATCAAAACTTATCGAGAAAGTTGTGGCAAAGCAGCTAAATGAATTTATTTTGCTCAAGGGGCTCTTCAATGTCAACCAGTCTGCATATGAGAGTTCCCACTCCACTGAAACTGCATTGTTGAAAATTCAAAACAATATGGCTCCCTTAGTGGATTCAATAAAGACAGTGTCCATAACATTATTAGACCTTTCTGCAGCGTTTGATATGATTGATCATTCTCTGTTATATGACTGCTTGCATGACTGGTTTGGTCTAGATGGTACTGTTTTGTTGTGGATCAAATCGTACCAGTAGTGAAAGCTCAGCTAGTTGACGGTCTTCCCTCGGGCTATGTGAGATTTCTGTTAGATTTAGATGGGGAATCTACCACTAGGAGACACGGGTTCGAAATGGAAGGCACCCTAACCACCAAAGAATAGTCTATGGGAAGAAAGACATTTGCTGGCAATTAGACTTTGAGGAAAGATTTATATTTAAAAACATGGTAGGTATACTTTCTTCCTTTCGATTTAGTTATTTACTTTTCCCACCACTGCATTAAATGCAGGTTTTAACCCAACCTGTCCTCGGACAAGATCTTACTTGTAGATATTGGAAAGAATCTGTAGGTATACAGAGCAACTGTAAACTAAACATAACATAAACCCAGAACAAATGAATGGAATTTTATGTAAGTTTTTCTGTCTGAAAATAAATGAAATAATCCAGCCCCAACTCGTTTATTTATATATCCTTAAGACCCTAGATCTTTACATTCACAGAAATCTGCCTGAACCACGTTCACTCAAGGGTATTGAATTTTGCAGTACAATGGAATTAACCTTGAAACAGTCTTTGAAGTCCTCTAACACAAACCTTACCACTCTCACCTCGCAGATATATTTGAGCATGTTAAAACATGGACAAATATATAGCACCTGGAATACCATATACCATACCACTGAAATAATAAAAGTGATCCAAGCGTTTATATCAAAGATAATCTGAAAATCTCTAAAATTTGAAGTTTTACTTTTGTGTTACACCCCTACTCATTTTTTTGAGAAAAAACAGGATCCATCGACGAATCTTCAAATCCCTAACTAGGTCATCATGTGACTGATCAACCTCAGTGGACTATATAAGCAATTTCGAGCAAATGCGGGTTCCAATGTCGACGAATTATCAAATCTGAAACTAGGTCACTAATCAACATCAGTAACTGAAATGGTATATAAGGAAATTGTAGCAAAATTGGGATCAAGTGTCCACCTATCATCAAATCGGTAGAAGCTCATCACGTGACATATCTGTGAATGTCAATGATATCCTGGGCAACTCACTCTGCCCTGCAGATTCAGTAAAAAATCTGGGTGTGTGGCTTGATTCAGATTTCTCTTTGTCCAAGCATGTTCAGAATGTCTGCAAAAGTTGTTTTGTTAAACTCCGTGACTTCAGACATGTCAGGCGGTTTCTTACTCATGATGTTTCTGTGCTTGTAGCCAACGCTCTTGTTAGTAGTCGGTTGGATTACTGCAACTCACTTTTCAGGAGCCTGTCCAAGTTCAATCTACGCAAATTACAGTGCATCCAAAATAGTGCAGCTAGAATTGTATCAAACACCAGTCGATACACCAGCATAACTCCTGTGCTAAAGAAACTGCATTGGCTTCCTGTTGAACAGCGCATTGTGTTCAAGACAGTCACACTTGTTTATAAGTATCTTCACACAGGTTTTCCCAGGTATTTTTCACCACATCTTTCTTCCTGCAGCAGTTCTTATAGTACCAGGCGCAGTCAAAGTGGTGGTAATTTCCTAGTTATTCCAAAGTTCTGCCCCTCTGTTCATAAATCTGTCAAACAGTTTGGTAATAGTTTTGCGTTTGATGCTCCTACTGTGTGGAATACTCTCCCTGGTGTGATTCGTGCCTCTCCATCCCTGGCCTCCTTCAGAAAACAGCTTAAAACCTACCTGTACACCAAAGCATATCCACCCTAGCCTGAATCATCCTCCTGGCGTTCTCCGTGGTGTTCGACCCCTGTTATGTCCCTGGACACAGAATTTTGTTGACTGCTCTTTGTTTTGTTGCGCCTTAGAGTCCTCTTGTTTGGGGAGATTAAGCGCTATAAAAGTCCAATTAGAATTAGAATTATATAGGAAATATGATGAATTTGCTTTTATTAATGATGTATCAGCTAAAATCCTTGCAAGAAGCCATACTATATAAATCCACTCACACACTTAATACAACCACTCACAAAGTTTTAGGAAACCGATAAGCCAGAATGTTTTCTAACACCGGATTTAATTCTGAACAGTCAGATTCGACAGATTCCTCAATGAAAGAATCTGATATTATCAAACCAGCTGCTAAACCATCCTCAAACTCGGATATGGGGGGATTTTCATTGTCAAACAATCATCAAATCAGATATGCTTTTAAAAATCCACCTACATACACCTTTGGTCATAATGCCATGAATCAACCAAGTCTTGAAAAATTCTGTTTTTAATGACTATATACTTAGATGTGACCCACTGGTTTATCAGAAATATGTCACGAGATTTGAAACATACAGGACATGGCCCAAATCCCATCCAGTGAGACCAGAACAACTGTCCAGAGCAGGATTTGTCTACACAGGGGAAGGGGATAAAGTTATATGTCCGTGGTGTAAGATAAAACTGATAGAGTGGGAACCATATGACCTACCATTCGAAGAACACAGAAGACATTCAACTTCCTGCGACTTTTTGAAGATGCTGATGCCATAAAGACAGATAATGTGTTAAATAGTATATATAGCATTGTTCATAATAAATGTAATAGTATTGTTTAGAAACCTGTAGTTCATGTAGAAATTTTGTTACCTAACCTTTAAATAAAATGAAATAAAATAAATGACACATGCACTATAAATCAGTACTATACCTTAGTCTTACCCCACATAAGGTACATTACCTTCTATTATCTCCTTCGTGCTTGACTTGCATTGACTTGTTATGACACAAACTCCTGTAACAATCAAAACTCTAACCAGACACCCACAACTCACATACCCAAAGTGGAGTAATGTGCCCCAACCCACCCACCTCCCATCAGTATGTTTAATCAATCTGTATACAAAACCAATATTTGAGTAACAATAATATTTGATTTCACTAGCGCTCACTTATTGCTATGTATAGAACCCTATATGTTGGAGGATCTTACAAAAATACACATCAAAACAAAAGAAATCTGAAGCATTGGAGTCATATAGTAGCTATAATTTTACAAAACAAATATACATTTGAGCTTACAAAGTACTTTGTTGAGAAAAGAAGTAAGACATTCATATTAAATTTAAGAAAACATAATGATGTTTGAGTTTAAATGGAAACACATTTTACCTCTCCTGCATCTCAATACCCTCAACATTGCTCTCGTTGACAACACAGGTCATCTGAAGACTACCTAAATCTCTAACAATGGGTCTCCTGGATGTTCTCCTTAGTGCACCACCCCTCCTCAAACATTGTCTTTTGATTATCATCTTAACAAGAGTCATTGTAATTCCAATGAATAGGAGACATGTGGATATTGTAGCTAAAAAGATTATATACTTAGGGGTCCTACTCTGATATTGAGAGACAACATCCAAAGAAACATAGCTATCGACAGTAGTTAATCCTGGATGATCTACATAGCTCTTAGTCGAAAAAATGATGTAGATATTTGAAGATGTAATGTAAGCTGGATCTCTACTATATTTTGAGGAACCAATGTTAGGGTAGACGGTGGTGGTGGTGGTAATTGTGGAAATAATATCAGGAGATTCAGAACTGATTAATGTAGATTCAATATTATGTGAATCTGTCATGGTGTAAGGGGTGGATGGAACAATTTCATCATTGTTGGTAGTGCTGGTCACTGAGCTGTATTGTAGGCTCTTGATTGATTGGTGAGATGTGGTATGTTGGATTGTTTCCTTGAGGTGATCTGTATATAAGAGAAAAAAAAGAGGAATGTGAATATCTTGTTATCACAATTGTAATTCTGTCATCGTCTTACATGCTAACAAGTGACTTTTATTTTCTAGTTTAACAGTTTTCTCCAATCACGTGATACAATATTCGATTTGATGATAGGTCGACACTTGATCCCTCTTTTCCCCGAGAAGGTTTATATACTACAGAATTGTAGTAAGTCACGTGATGACCTAATTTCAGATTTGATGATTGGTCGTCACTTGATCCCTCTTTTTCCCAAGAATAATTTGTTACAAAAAATGTTACTTTTACAAACCTTTTTGCGAGTTCATCAATATGTATCAGTTATTTTAGGACTTATCAATCAGTACCACCTACTTGAGCTTGTGAGAGGTAATCCTGTGCTAACCATACACATATTTGTGGTTACTACAACATTTTGGGGAATATCCTCCATCCAAGAACAACTGAAATATTCCATATCCACTAGAGAGAGGTACATGAGGTTGGGTAAGGCTTTAAATATAGGTGCTAGTTCTAGTAATTGTACTCTTTCAAGATACAGTCTAGTAACAGATGGTCTATAGTCGAATAAAGGCACAGCCATATCTATGCAAAATATCATGTCATCCCTACAATCAGATATTCTTTGATGACAACTTGTAGTTCCACATATATAAAATCCATGCATGGAAATACATATAAGCATAAGCAGTGACAGCTTAGTCATTTTCATCTTTATTCAACACCCAACACAATAGAAGCAATGATGTACTTTATCTGACATCCAACCTCTAGCTACAGATACAGATAAAGAACTATAAATAAGGCTGGTTTGTGATCAGACTAATCTGTTTTTCTTGGAGAGAGTGTGGGTAATAACCACCCAATTTATAAAACAGAGAGGTAATAAAATGCAGACAAGCACAATGGATTCCTTGGCATTTACAACACCATGTACAGCAATTATATCAGGACCTACTGCGTCTGGAAAATCTACCTTTATATTTAGGACTCTACGTAATCTGAAGCATATGTTCCAAACACCAGTTAAGAAGATATATTACTTCTATGGAGTTTGGCAAAAATTATTCGAAGCGAACTCTGATCTGAATGTGGAATATATCAAGGCTATACCCAATGAACACTTTCTACAAGAACTGGAGAGTGATTACCATAATCTGGTTATCATAGACGATTTACAAAGTTCAGCCTTAAATAACGGATTTATTACGAATTTATTTAGTAGGGAAGCTCACCACAGAAATCTCAGTGTCTTTTCAGTATTACAAAATTTATTTCACCAGGGGAAGTATTCCAGAGACATATCTTTAAACACTCATTACTTCATTTTGTTCAAAAATCAAAGAGATGTAAATCAAATTAAAATTTTGGGAAATCAACTAGGAATTGGAAAAAAATTAATTCAGGCTTATTCGGATGCAACTAGTGAACCGTTCTCTTATATTTTGATAGATTTATCGCCCCATTCGAATACTTCCTTCATGTTGAGAAGCAATATATTTCCTGATGAATATGCAACAGTATATAAGTAGAGGCTTGAGGGTACCTCTAACCATTAGGGGATATTAAGTCGAGTGGATCTCATCTGATGTTGATGAGGTTCTTTAGTACTTATTTACAGACGATGTCGAAAAATTTATTGAGGTCTAGACATTTCTTAAACCTTTTACTAGAGAAGGACAAGAACCTCAATAAATATTTATTGATACACGCCTCAAGGAGACATCTCCAGTCTTTAGCAGAGATATTTTATAACGTTTTTCGACTACCTCTAGACAACAGAACTAAAAAAAAATTTAATGAAAATATTGGTATTTTGAGAAAGTTCATTCAATATCCAAAAAAAAGGTTAAATATTGTCAAGAGGAATCATACCCTGATAGGTGAACTACTGATACTTCTTCAACGGTTTATCAAAGAGATTTTACAATGAATAAGTTTATATTAATACCCAAAGATCAATATGATAAGTTTAAAGAGATGCAAGACAATAAAGACTCCAATCCACCAAAGAGCCAAGTTACCACTGAAAATAAAATTGCAGATAATCTATCAGATGACAGTTTAAAGGCTAATAATAATAATACTCGTCAGATGAAGGCGTTAATTAAACCAGAAGAAAGTGAAAATAGGGAACTACCTCCACCACCAGGTCTTCCAGAGCAATATATAAACTCTTCTGATGTGAATTCTCATTCCCAGATTCCTAATAGTCCTCGAGACGCAAATGACAGTCAGCAAACAGGTTGGAAATGGAGCAACAGGAAAGGGGATCAGACGTAGACCAGAATGGATCAAATTCTGGAACAAAAATATCAGATGAAGAGGATCAATTTTTAACTGATGCTTATTACAACCCAAGGAGTCCTGTTGCATTCAGTGGAATGCAAAAAATTTATAAATTTTTAAAGATGAGGGGTATGGATTCTATCAAACCGAGGAAGCTTAAGATATGGTTGAGCAGACAAGAACCTTACACCTCTCATCATTCTGCCAGAAGGAGATTCCAAAGACCTCGAGTAATATCATTCTCAGTGAACTATCAATGGGACAGTGACACTGCAAATATGACCAGCTATAGGGAGCATAATAATGGTTATAGTCATTTTGTTGTTTTTATAGATATATTTTCTAGATTCCTCTACACAGCACCAATCAAAACCCTTACAGGAAAGGAAATGGTATATGTAATAAACAATTTGTTCCAAAATACCACAGATAAACCAAAGAATCTCAGGACTGATCAAGGTAGTGAATACAAAAATAACCAAGTTAAAAAATTTCTCAAAGACAATAGGGTTAATCATATTTTTACATATTATGAAACCAAGGCTAATTATGCTGAAAGAGTTATAAAAACCATCAAATTAAAATTTTTTAAATATTTCACCAGTAAGGAAACGTTCAGATGGATCGAAATTTTGACAGATCTTACCTACAGTTACAATCAATCTTATCACAGGAGTATCAAAATGACCCCTCACGAGGCAAAAACCAGAAAAATAACTATCAGGTGTGGAAAAACCAATATGCTCCAAAACAAAACTCAAAAACAAAGAAAATTAAATCCAAAAGTAAAGGTCAGACCCGCAGACTCCAGTACAAATTCAAGCTTGGGGATAAGGTAAAAATTAGTTACAATAAGAAACAATTTGACAGGGAATATTCCGAAAAGTGGTCAGGAAAATTTTTACTGTGGTAGACAGAAAGAGGAATCAAAATATACCTATGTATAAACTCAAAGACTATAACAATGAGGTGATAGAATCCCATTTTTATGAACCGGAGTTACAGTTAGCATACATGGACTCAAATATTGTTTATAAAATAGAGGAGATACTGAAAAGGCGTAAGAGACATGGTGTTCCTGAGGTATTAGTTAAATGGAAGGGATGGCCAGTCAAATTCAATTCCTGGATTCCAGAATCAGACCTACAGGATATAAATTGAGGTCGTATCTTTGCACATCTACTCAATCAGCTGATTTGAAAAAAAAATTAGACCACGTGACTGCAAATAGTATGTTGGGTTTACCCTTACGCTCGAAATTTAAGTGCTTTCCCAGAAGCTCGGAATTTTACACTGGTCTTTCCTTGACGTTCGAAATTAGAGTATATAAACCAGCAGAGATGTGTTAAAACAGATCACATGGTTACTCGCTAAAGCGACACTCAGGTCTAGTAGTTGGTGCAAACCAATGGCGGATTCAGATCTTTATTTCTTCCTAAGCTCTACAGATTCCTTGTTCTATCATAAAGAAAACAAACCCTATAACTTTACAGTTGAATTAAATGAGACATTTAATCTAAAAGGATCATGGGAAATTGCTTTATGCGACATCAATCTCAATAGCACTTTAACAGATTCTGTCTATATATTCAGCGACATATGCGACCAGTCCTATGTTCTTAATTCGACTGAGCCAGTTATTCGACTGATCTATCCTTCAACCTCGTTTACATCATATTCTTTTACAAACAGGTATTATTTACCTATAAAACAGAAAGCATTTACTCGGATACGCATATATATAAGAGAGAGTGACATGACCTATGCCAGTAGATTAACTCATGACATACAGTTGACTCTTCATGCGAGGTTAAAGAAATGGATACTTATTTAGATTTTTGTAAAAGATGTAGTCAGGGGATGGTGAGATACAGGAAAGATTTCTACGTACTCAGTGACAAATACGGTGATAGCAAAAACACAAATCAAAACAGAGATATTTCGATTGTCAATCCAACATAGGCTGCTGTTGACCAAGCCAAAAGTGAGGTTAAAAACCAAAAAACTATAAATAGGACTAAAAAATTAAATTACAATCAGACTGGAGGTAAGAGTGTGAAGAAAAAGACAACCAGGAGTAAAAAAAAGTGGTTGTGAAAAAAGATAAAAAACCAAGGTCTACCCAGAAGAAAAAAAATAAATCCAGTAAAAATAATAAAAAAAGAAAGGTTAGAAAAAGTGCATCAAAAAGTTACGGATCATTATGGATGTAGTACAAACATCTCTGTCGCTATTCATTCCACCTCCCATTGACAATTCCATCCAGAGAGAGTACTGGGTCGAATTCAACCCAATAGCGGCAATATCAGGTGGTGGGGTGATAGAATTCAACATTCCTGTGTTACATATATTGGACACTATATTAGTACATTGTATATTACATATATTAGGCACTATATTAGTGCATTGTTTAATTTAAGCTTTATGTTTATACATTGTCATAAAAGATAATTGTGTTGTTGGTTCTTTTTGTGTGTTGACATTTAAAGTAAGGGAGTTGTTGACTTTTGTGTTTTAGTGTTTATTGATCTGTTCACAGACTGGGGGAAAGCCCCCCCTCAGTGGTTATGTTAGATTTGGGGAAACCCAATTACCAGTAGTTTCTAGAACTTCCTCCTTTGGCCTAGATGGCACAAGCTTTTTTGAGTTGGTTCTGTACAATTCCAGAGGAATCCGTGAAGGTATATAAGGAATGTACATCTGACCACAAAAAAACTTTGTATTCGCTGGCTATAAGGAGAGCTATTGTGTTTTGGAATATAATATATGCTTATATTACTGTGAACTTTTACTGGAGTGAACTGGATACATCATCTGGACAGATTTATTGTACTTTTGGATATTTTGGATATTGTACATTCATATAACAGAGAGTGAATTTACTGCGTTTTGGACATTGTCCACATCTTGGAGCAGACAGTACAGTTGTGTTAACTCTCTAAATGTCTCCAGACAGACATTCTGTGTGACTGGATATACAAAAAATAGCAGGACAGGAACCTTTTGTGTTGTTGAGTGTGAGACAGGTCACAAGATATAGATATCTGTGTGTGAGTGAACATTGGACAGATCACAGGACAGACCACAGGACATTGGACAGAGCACAGAATATATTACAGGACGGATTACGGAACAGATTGCTGGATACGGCGGATAAATTTAACTCATAATCTCTGTGGTCAGGTCAGCTAGATCTTATTATTGTATTAGTGTGTTTAGTTAAGAGCATACCAGTTGACTGTAATCATTATTGTTGACTATTAAATAAATTTGTTAAGTTTAACTTTTTGCTTTTTCTGTTACAACTTAAAGACAACCGGTAATTGCTACCGTGCTTGCCCGTGACCGTAACAGGAAAATTGGGGGCTCGTCCGGGATCCAACCATTTGATTACAACTATTTGATCAACCGTTCAATTAACATTTTGAAAATCCATTTGATTTAGTAATTGGTTACAGTCAACAGTGCTCAAAATGGCTAGTGCTAAAGAGTTTGTACAGTCACCATCTATAGAAGTTCTAGAAACTTTTAAAAAAGATATGTTAATGCAGATAGCGCAAGAGTTACAGTTAGAGGTAAAAAGGTCAACACGTAAACATGAACTTAAAAGGCTTATTGTTGAACAGTTAGTTGATGAAGATGTTTTACCTGATAGTTGTTTAGAAGTGTATAAGCCTCTACCAATGGAACCTTCTGGGCAATATGAGATCAGGCGATTAGAAATTGAAAGAGAGTTAAGACTTAAAGAGCTTGAAGCTCAACAGCGAAAAGAAGAGCTTGAAGCTCAACAGCGAAAAGAAGAGCTTGAAGCTCAACAGCGAAAAGAAGAGCTTAAAGCTCAACAGCGTGAAAAGGAACTTGAGCTTAAACATGAAAGAGAAATGAGAGCTTTAGAACTCAATGCCCGTAGAATTGCCCATGAAGAGTCCATTGCTACCAAATTTGATTTGGGTAAAAATGTGCGACTGGTACCACCTTTTAATGAGTCGGAGGTCGATAAGTACTTTCAACACTTTGAAAGAGTAGCTCAAAATTTGAAATGGCCTATAGACCAGTGGCCTTTATTGCTGCAAAGTGTTTTGAGGGGAAAGGCCCAGGAGGCATACACGGCTTTGCCAATTTCTGAATGTGTAGACTATAACTCTGTCAAAAATGCTATTTTGAAAGCATATGAGTTGGTACCAGAAGCATATCGTCAAAAATTCAGAAATTATCGTAAACAAGAAAGTCAAACTCATGTTGAATTTGCCCATGAGAAAGAAGTGTACTTTGACAGATGGTGTTATTCTAGGGAAGTAGGTACAGACTTTGAAAAACTTAGGCAAGTTATTTTGATTGAAGAGTTCAAAAGGTGTGTTCGTGATGACATTAAAACCTATCTAGATGAACAGAAAGTTGAAAATTTGGCAAAAGCAGCAGCTTATGCTGATGATTATGCGCTAACTCACAAGTCCACTTTCAACAAGAATAAGTCCTTTGGCCCTGCTAAAAAGTCGTATCCAGAAATAGGAAAGAAATCTGAAAATGTAGCTCCAGAAAAGAGTTCAGATAAGGGTCAAACCTCAAATCAGACTATGAGTAAGGATAGGAAACCCAGATCCTTTGCTCCTGTTTGCCACTATTGTAAGAAACCTGGGCATGTTATGTCTGACTGTTGGCTCTTAAAGAAGAGAAGAGAAAAGGAGGCAACGCCCAACGCCTTTGTGTCTAGCAAGTCTAACTGGCGTTCAAATCCCAATAGAGCAGAGTCTAGTATTGGTTTAGACAAGTCTGAGATTATTAGGGAAGAGTTCAAACCTTTTGTGTCTGAGGGTTTTGTATCTTTGGAAAGTAGTTCCAGTCAGGTCCCCATTAAGATATTAAGAGACACTGGAGCTACTGAGTCCTTACTTTTAGAAGGTGTATTGCCATTGAGTATAAGCACATCTACTGGTGAGAGTGTCATTGCTCAAGGTATTGAAGGAGGCTGTGTGAACGTTCCCTTGCATAAGGTCAAGTTAGTATCAGACTTAGTTACTGGTTCTGTTGTTGTGGGTACCAGGCCCACTTTACCCATTAAAGGGGTATCTTTGTTGTTGGGAAATGATCTTGCAGGTGGAAAGGTAGTTGCTGATCCTAAGGTTACTTCTAAGCTGATCACTTTGGTTAGCACTGAGAAATTAGAAGAGGTTATTCCTGGTATTTTTCCCTCCTGTTCTGTGACTCGAGCTATGGCCAAAAAGGCCCAAGAAGAACCAAAAGATTGTAAACAATCTACAGATGTCTTAGTTGATTTGTCAGATACATTCTTAAACAACTATGACCATGATGTGCAGAATTCTAGTGATACAAATCCCAAGGCCAGGGTAGATTCTGAAAAACAGGACTCAATTGACTGTCAAGATGTATCGCTTTCAAAATCAAAATTGATTTCAGAGCAGGAAAATGACCCTGAATTAGCTCCTTTATTTAAGTTGGTCTTGCCACCAGTAGAGCTAGATAAGGTCCCTGTAGGCTATTATGTCAGAAATTTTGTGCTTATGCGAAAGTGGAGGCCACCAAATGTCCCTGCATCTGAAGAGTGGTCAGTAGTACACCAGATTGTTGTGCCAAAAGTGTACCAAAGGGAGATATTAAAATTGGCTCATGAATCTCCAATGGGTGGCCATTTAGGCATCAACAAAACTTACAACAAGATAACCAAACATTTCTATTGGCCTCAAATTCGGCACTGTGTGGCAGAATTTTGCAAGACTTGTCACATTTGTCAAATGGTAGGAAAGCCAAACCAAAAAATTCCTGTAGCTCCTCTTAAACCCATTCCAGCATTTGAGGAACCATTTAGCAAAGTGATAATTGACTGTGTAGGTCCCTTACCAAAAACTAAATCCAGAAACCAATATCTTTTGACCATTATGTGCGCCTCAACCAGATTTCCCGAAGCCATACCATTGACCAACATAACAGCTCCCAAAATCTCAAAAGCTCTGGTTAATTTCTTTACTCTAGTTGGCTTACCAAAAGAGATCCAGTCAGATCAAGGGTCAAATTTTATGTCGGGACTATTTCAACAGGTTGTATTTCAGTTAGGTGCCAAACAGATCAAATCTAGTGCTTATCACCCAGAATCCCAAGGTGCACTTGAAAGGTTCCATTCCACTTTGAAGAATATGATTAGGACATATTGTTTAGACAATGAAAAAGATTGGGATGAAGGCATCAGCTTATTATTGTTTGCAGTTAGAGAGTCTGTTCAAGAGTCTTTAGGCTTTAGTCCCTTCGAGTTGGTCTTTGGCCATTCAGTCCGTGGTCCTCTCAAGCTGTTGAAGGAAAATTGGTTATCTGAGAACACCGAGAGCCTAAATCTGCTAGATTATGTTTCAAAGTTCAGAGATAAGTTGAAGAAGGCTTGTGAGCTGGCGCAACAAAATTTGAAAACTTCTCAGTCAAAAATGAAGATGCTTTTTGACAAGAAATTACAGAATCGTGTCTTCAATCCCGGAGGCAAAATTTCAGTGTCATCACCTGGCCAAATGAATAAACTACAGGCCAGAGATCTAGGGTCATACCCAGTAGCAAGGAGAGTAGAAACTCTCCAAAAGACCATTAAAAACTGTGATAACAGACATTCAAACCAGATGTGGGAAATAACTATGGTAAAGCCATACTTCGAAAGAGGTATAACATAGCTTATGATGGCTATTAATAGAAACACTGTTAAAGATAGGAATTCAGTGTATAAACAGGACTTTGAAAAAGTAACATATCGCGTCCGCATGGATACGCCCTGTCCAGAAGCTGTATTTAAATTGTAATTTATATTCCTGTAATTAGTAAGTTTATAAAGGTTATACATGGTACTAATTTTACTTTTGTATTTAGATAAATATGTTTTGTAAAAAGTTATTACCTGTGTATATATATACCTGGTAAAAATCTCTTGTAAAATTTTGTAACTCCTTGGCTTCCAAAATTTTTCTTTAAGGGGGGAGGTGTTACATATATTGGACAGTATATTAGTACATTGTATATTACATATATTAGGCACTATATTAGTGCATTGTTTAATTTAAGCTTTATGTTTATACATTGTCATAAAAGATAATTGTGTTGTTGGTTCTTTTTGTGTGTTGACATTTAAAGTAAGGGAGTTGTTGACTTTTGTGTTTTAGTGTTTATTGATCTGTTCACAGACTGGGGGAAATCCCCCCCTCAGTGGTTATGTTAGATTTGGGGAAACCCAATTATCAGTAGTTTCTAGAACTTCCTCCTTTGGCCTAGATGGCACAAGCTTTTTTGAGTTGGTTCTGTACAATTCCAGAGGAATCCGTGAAGGTATATAAGGAATGTACATCTGACCACAAAAAAACTTTGTATTCGCTGGCTATAAGGAGAGCTATTGTGTTTTGGAATATAATATATGCTTATATTACTGTGAACTTTTACTGGAGTGAACTGGATACATCATCTGGACAGATTTATTGTACTTTGGATATTTTGGATATTGTACATTCATATAACAGAGAGTGAATTTACTGCGTTTTGGACATTGTCCACATCTTGGAGCAGACAGTACAGTTGTGTTAACTCTCTAAATGTCTCCAGACAGACATTCTGTGTGACTGGATATACAAAGAATAGCAGGACAGGAACCTTTTGTGTTGTTGAGTGTGAGACAGGTCACAAGATATAGATATCTGTGTGTGAGTGAACAGATGACAGGACAGACCACAGGACATTGGACAGACCACAGAATATATTACAGGACGGATTACGGAACAGATTGCTGGATACGGCGGATAAATTTAACTCATAATCTCTGTGGTCAGGTCAGCTAGATCTTATTATTGTATTAGTGTGTTTAGTTAAGAGCATACCAGTTGACTGTAATCATTATTGTTGACTATTAAATAAATTTGTTAAGTTTAACTTTTTGCTTTTTCTGTTACAACTTAAAGACAACCGGTAATTGCTACCGTGCTTGCCCGTGACCGTAACACCTGGAACGTCTGTAGATTATGTGAATTTGGCTAAAACTAAGTTACAGGTTAGTTATGCAATAACCCATGCAGATGGAACACCAATTGTGGACGACAGAGTATCTGGAGTACCCACTGCTGACACTGATCAGGTTGGACCAGTTAACCTGACCCTACATTCAATATTTCGCCAGATTGATCTATCTTTAAACCAGAAGATAGTTTCACCAGATGTTGGAGTTAATTATCCATATAAAGCCATGATAGATCTACTTTTAAATTCTAGTTCTGACATGATAGAATCACAGGCAGAGGCTGCATTATTTCACAAAGATCAAGCAGAGAGATTTGAAGAGGTTACTTACCTAGGTAACAACCCTGCATTTGCAGAGAGGGCTAGACCTACAAAAGACGGAGGAACTGCAACACTGGAGGGATGTTTATACTTGGACTTTGCTACTGGACAAAACAGAGCTGTTTTAAATGGGGTATCCATTAACCTCAAACTTTTTCAAGCATCTAACGAATTCAGACTGATGAGACATGGTTCTAAAATTTATAAATTGCAAATAAGATCTGCTATCCTGAAAGTGTGTCATGTAAGTTTAAATCCAAGTCTTATAATAGCACATAATGAATCTTTAAAATTAACACCTGCATTGTACCCATTTTGGAGAAGCGACATAAAAAGTTTCAGTGTGGCTCAGGGGTCTCTAACTTTTATGACAGATAACATATTTCATGGGAAGGTACCTAGTAAAATGATTATAGGTATGGTATCTAATAGTGCCTACTCTGGAGACTTTAGTAAGAACCCATTTAACTTTAAACATATGGATGCTAATTACTTAGAGGTCAGTGTTGATGGCCAACCTGTTCCTAACAGACCATATAAACCTAATTATGAAGAAAATGATTATGTCTCATCTTATTTGAGTTTATTAGATAGTGATCTGAATAAGAGGAAAGGGATAATTATTGGTTTAAGTGAATACCCTAATGGATATTGTCTGTACCTATTCAACATTCAAAGTTTTTTGAGGGGTAAAATCATGACCAGATCTAACAGTGGTCATGTGAGGTTAAGTATAAGGTATGCTAAGGCATTGCCGGAGACTATAAATGTCTTGGTATATGCTAAATTTCCTGAATTAGTAACCATTGACCACACAAGGAGTGTCAATCTATCATAAGAGGTTGGTGTTCAAGTGAGTGCAACCACCTCACGTGTGACGAGAAACTAGAGTGCTGAAGGTTGATTATATACCAGAATTTCGAACGTCAAGGAAAGACCCTTTCAAAATTCCGAGCTTCTGAGAAAGCACCCAAAATTCGAACGTAAAGGAAAACATTTGTGTTCAAGATCTGATCAGCATCAGCCAGAATTTCGAACGTCAAGGAAAAACTGTTTCAAAATTCCGAGCTTCTGGGAAAGCACCTAAAATTCGAATGTAAAGGAAGACAATTGTGCTCAACAGCTGATTTCAGTCACATGATCTGGACTTTATTATTATTTTCTTTTTTAAATGGATATCCAGACCTTATCTACCTACATGGTTCAGGATAAATGGATAAGAGAGAGGTTTCGAGGGGTTTATCCCATAGATTTAATTCCAAAGAATCTTCCAATTAGATCTGTAATCATTGTTAATCAAGATGCCTCCAACCAGAAGGGAAGTCATTGGGTTGTTATACATTATACAAGTGATGCTATAGTAGAATATTTTGACTCAGTGGGAAAACAACCAAAGGTTGAGGTACATAATTTATTGGTATCACAGGATATGACGTGTATGTACAATAATAAGAGGTTACAGTCCTATAATACTTACACTTGTGGGTTGTTTTGTCTTTATTACAGTTATTACAGTTGTAGAGACATTAATTTCAGTAATATACTTAATCATTTTAGTGATAATCTTGTAGATAATGAAATATTAGTAAGTAGATTTTTTGTAGATAGGTTTCAAAAGACGTAGTTTTTGTTGTTTGTGTTATGCTGTACTGATTCTTGTACTATACATATTGATATTCAGAAATAAATTATTTTTCCTGTAATACTTGTGTGTTACTATCATCAGGATCTTGCATTGATGTCATGCAGTCCATGAGTATAACCCCCATTAAGTTATTGCCAGAAATATTTTTTATATCTAATACAGTTACCAGTTTCCTTGGTATGGTCACACCCCAGAATGTTTCCTGAAGCTTATCAAAATTTATTTGTTTGTATGCTATGTGCTTTCCACAATGGCTAATGAGTTCCTCTTTAAATTCTTTGACCTGTTGAAATTTCATGGTTATAGCTAACCTCATGATACTTTCCATGTTGTGGGATGGATTAAATTCTTGGATTGAATTCACAAGGGATTGCAACTCAAAGGGGTCAGTATTGTTCATAATTTTATCACAGAGGTTGTCCTGATTATATGCTGCTGCAATTAGATAATGGAACATCTGTTCTGATGAGTGGAAGGATTTCTCTTCCATTTGAATCTGACATGTAAAAAGATTTGACATTGGGTTTTGTGGTTTGTCAACTAAAAGAACCTCTTTCTCCCAAGGTGTTAATACAAGATCAAGGGGTTCTGTGGAAACTCCATCCATCAATACCTTTCTCTTGCAATAGAAATAGTTAAAACCAATTTTATTCTGCAAATATGTAAAAATATCTGATTCCCTAACTCTGAACCCCACATTAGTCGAAAAATTCACTTTCTTAGATTTCAGACATTCCTCAAATTTCTTCATCGGATCTACAAGGTTTCTTTTAGAGATTCCCTTACATGAGATTTTTTGTTTACCATTACCATCCTCTATTATGTAAGACTTAGAGCATAAAGACAACATCTTATCCCCCCCACTCAAATTTAAATGTGCCTAAATGGCGCCCGTCTAGAGCCAGGTGGCGCTGACAACACCTCCTTGGAAACCATATGGGTGACTTGGTATCACTACAAGATTCGAATATTTCCGATTTATATCTATCCTTATATTCATCCCTTATACATTGGTCTATAGTAGGAGCATTTATTGCCATATAGATGCTGTCTGTGTCGGTTTCTGTTATCTCGAAGCTGTTATCTATGAAATAAGTCTTCAGACAGTCATAATAAAATTCTAGCATCCTTAATTTGGCATATTGTAGAATAAAAAATCCAATCTGAATGGGGTTGTCTAATGCTATTGAATTTTTATATGTTTCCACCTCGAACAGATCCTGACCTAGGATATCCAGTGATTTAAAGGTTGGTGAGTTAATGATCTAATCTAATCTAATCTAATGTGGACTTTTATAGCGCTTAATCTCCATCACTGATGGACTCTAAGGCGCATCTAAACATAAAGCAAGGCAGTTATCGTTAATCAAGGGACATAGCCAGGTCGTACCAAGGAGACACAGATGTGACGGGAGAGGCTATGGTGGGTAGGCTTTTGCAAACAGGTAAGTTTTAAGCTTCTTTCTGAAGGAGGCAACTGATGTTGCACTGCGAACATCTTGAGGGAGGTCATTCCAGATAAGGTATTGACGATCTGGGTGACTATGCCTAGTACTATAGGGACAACTACTAAAAGACAAGAACGGTTCGAAGTAAGGAGAACCACTATGCAAAAATTTATACACAAGTGTTGCGGTTTTGAAAATACAACGATACTTAACAGGCAACCAGTGGAGTTTCTGTAGAATGGGTGTAACATGAGCATACCTTCTATGATTTGTAACAATACGAGCAAGGGTGTTCTGAATACTTTGCAATTTGTGCTGATTGAAACCGGACAAACCTCTGAACAGAGAGTTACAATAGTCCAGACGACTACTAACCAAGGCATTTGCAGCAAGGACTGCCACTTCAGAAGTGAGATACTTTCTAATTCTACGGAGGTCACGCATCTGAAGGAAGCACGCTTTGCAAGTCCTCTTGATATGCTCAGAGAATGAAAAATCTGCATCAAACCACACCCCTAGATTTCTGACAGAATCAACCGGATGAAGAAGGCTACCAAGAATGCTAACAGGAAAGTGAGAGGAAATCTTCTGACGTTGAGCCTTGGAACCAAAGACAATAAACTCAGTTTTTTCAGGGTTGAGCTTCAATTTACTGAGAGACATCCATTCTTGAACATCACGAAGGCAGGCATTTAGCTTGGCGAGAGCCGAAGAAGCATTCTTGTGGGAAAGATGGATGTATAACTGAGTGTCATCCGCATAAAAATGGAATTTAATATGCGGGTGGAGGCGAATAATTTTACTGAGTGGTGTTGTATAGAGTGAAAACAGTAACGGACCCAGAACAGAACCTTGTGGGACTCCATAGATGAGATTGCTTAATTCAGATAGTGTGGAGCCTATCTTAATGGCCTGGCAACGATTTCTTAAGTAGGAAGCAAACCACCTTAGAGCTGTTCCACCAAGACCAAACCAGGATTTAAGGTAACCAAGGAGAATATTATGGTCTATAGTGTCAAATGCGGCTGATAAGTCAAGAAGTACTAGAGCTGTGGGTTCACCGCGTGCCAGAGAGAGATGAACCTCGTTTTTTATAGACAATAAAGCAGTTTCCGTGGAATGTCCTGGCTTATATGCTGACTGATGAGGATTGTCCAGTTTGTTGTTATTAATGTGTGACGTTAGCTGCCTGGCAACGACTCGCTCAACCAACTTTGACAGGAAACAAAGACCAGACACTGGGCGATAATTCTTAAGGTCGTCTCTAGGAAGGGAAGCCTTTTTTATGAGGGGGGTGACAACCGCCTTTTTGAAAGAATTTGGGAAGGATCCTTCAATGAGAGAATAATTTACCAACTTGGTAATGGAAGAGAGGAAATCAAGACAATCCTTAAGGAGGAATGTTGGTATAGGGTCTAGTGAGCAAGATTTAGTGGGGGATTCACTGATACACTTATAGACCTCGTCTTCAGTGACAGGCATAAAGGCATTGAAAGCAGGAGGCACAGAATCCGGTGCATCATTGAAAGAGCCAGAAGTAGCAAAGGTGTCCCTGATTTTGCTTATTTTATTGGAGAAAAAAGAAGCAAACATGTCCGCGAGGCTTTTGTCTGAGCTATGAGCAGGCAGGACAGTCTCGGAGGTGCGATGCAACACCTTCCTCAATGACTGCCATAGCTTCTTGGGGTCACGACTATTAGCAGTTATGAGATTTGTATAGTATGAACCCTTGTCTTTATTGGCCAGTCGATTACACCAGGCAATTTGCCTGCGGAGTCTTGACCTATTCAACTCTGACTTATGTTTTCTCCACCTTCGTTCAAATTGGCGTCTAAGAGATCGAGCCATGCGATACGAATCAGACAACCACTCATCAGACTGCTGTTTAGCCTTGCGTGAAATGATAGGAGCATGCTTGTCAAGTACCTGTGTAACACCAGTTATGTACTGATCATAAAGTTCTGCAGCAGTACCTTCAGGGGACCGTACAAACGGTATATTATTAAGGTCATTTCTGAACTGGTCGATATCAATCCTGTGGTACCGTCGATAAGAGACCCATTTGTCGATGCTGGTTGATGGGTGGGAGAAATCCAGTTGGCATCTTATGGCAGCATGGTCAGAAATGAAATCCCCAACACTAACATTGCGGACAAAATCTGAGTCACAAGGAGATATCAAAACATCCAGAGTGTGACCCAGTAAATGAGTCGGGCCACTGACACTTTGAACCAAACCACAACACTGAAGGATGTCGTTAAACCTGGACCTATCGCCACACTCAATATCCAGATGGACATTTATATCGCCACAAATGATGAAACTGGAACCAGTCGAAGACAGAAAGCCAGAAAGAGCTAGAAAATCTTCCAGAAACTGAGTAGTACAAGAACCAGGAGGACGATACACACAAGCCGCAACAAAGCTATTATAATCAGACTTAAACGAAAGTATGATCATTTCAAATGACCTGAAAACTGGTGAAGAGACAATACTGGGAGAAAAGGTTTTTCTACACAGAAAACCAACACCACCTCCCCGACCAGTGCACCTTGGTTTTTGGATGAAATTGTAATCTGCCGGTGTAAGAGAACTCAGGAGGCCATCAGTATCATTTGGTCTAATATGCCTCTCAGCTAGACCCAGGATGTCTAGGTCACCGCGTTTTATCAGGTCCTGCAGGAGAGGGCCTTTATTGTGAACGGATCTACAATTGACAAATCCAAAACTGGTGGGGCCAGGGTTTGAAGCAACATCGCCACACAACAAAAGGAGTAGTAGTAGGTTTTTAAATTTCAGTTGTGGAGAAACCTGTTTTGTATCGCTAGTGTAACAATATTTACGGATCAAGACAGAAAGCCGAAAAATAGAAGGGATACTCCGGTCAATCTTTTCGCAGTTCTGACTCCTGTCAGCATTCAGCCAGTTACACAAGAAACCAACACACAGGAAACATATCACTAGAATGACTTTCACAAATAACATGGCCGAGAACACATTACCCAGTCCAAAAACATAAAGGAAACCAGAACTGTGTGAAAATCAACTGTCACGAGAAAACAAATGCAAAAAGATTGCAAGAGTTAGCAAACCATAAAAGCAGAGGAACCCATAATTACAGTCATTAACAAGCCAGAGTTAAAACCACCACAGCAATGACCTTAAACAATAAAAATGATAATGGGACATAAAAACCATAAAATAATCACTGGGACATGTCAGGTGATAAGGGGGAATGTGAATTACAACAACAAATGGGTTGAAAATAATACCACGATAACGGGGAATGTGGGCGATAATAGGGTATACTGATATTTAAGGAAACTAAGGCAATATTAAGGAGATTAAGAAACCAAATTGTTGAAATGGAGTGTATATGTTATAAAAAACGCCAATGGTGATCCTTATCAAGCAATATGTAGCATAATTCATGCAATTTGAAATCGGAACATCAGAAAACCCAATACCCGCCACGGCCTCACGCCACTTAAATGATCTTGGTTATTTTAATTTTATTGTTCATATATCTTGCATTAGTATGCTTGGTACGATCCATGAGAACAGATCCATAACTGGAGTTGCTTAACAGTTTATAGGTGTCACCAATGATGGCCATATCAGGGTTCTGATCTCCACGAATTCTGTGCATGGTTACTGTGTCTATGAAAGACTTGAAGGATGTAGTTGGTTGAAATTCTACGACCTTGTAGATTCTAGTGACCTCACAGTGATTAGCAAGATACCATCTTAGTAGAGGGGTGGCTAATAAATTTTTTTTTGCTTTAAGTCCACTAATCAAAAGCCTTTTATGATCAAAACTTATATCATTGTCTTTACAATACTGAAGCATATGCACACCTATTTCCTCCATTTTAACATTACATGTGCAAAAGAATGGTGGAATCTCCTTATAGTGAGCTTGATGTGACTGCCTCACCTCAATATCTACCTCTACAGCACCAAATAATTTGTTAGATTGTACATCTCTCAATATCTTACTAGCAGACAACTTGCCTTTGTTCTTTCTATAGTAAGCTGGTAGATACTTATCATAATATTTGTTGCAATGGGGTTTAATTTTGGATAGAAATTCGCATTCTTGTATACTTACATACATATAACCCTGAGATATGAGAAATTGCTTTTTCCTTTCATCTTTCTGTTGAACCTGTTTTAATTTCTTTAACCAGCTGTTTGATGCTATTTTCTCTACAATATGACAATTAAATTTGCAGTGATGATAATAACACCCATTGAATTCGTAGACTGTCTTAGTTTTAGCACAAAAACCATCTACGAGATAATTACCAATTCTTATTTCTTTCTGATTATTTAGTTTATGGAGTATCTTGATCTTATTACTCTTCATCAAAAAGTCTAACCAGACATATGAGTCTATGTACCTTTCTGATACCTCTGGTCTGAAATTATTATGCTGATATCTCCTAACAAATACCCCAGTTGGCATGTTTTGTTTCAAGGCATAAGAGTACAAGCCATTACAATCATATCCGACTACAGCTTGACAGGTGTTACCTGCAATATTTCTTATATTTGTGGTACCTTTTTCATGATACCTATTAAAAATAATGCTAGGACCCCCAATAATGTTCTTCTTAATTACATAATACAGGTCTCTGTTGTTGTGGTTAATTAGAGAAAAATTACTTCTAGAGGATTCGTAAAGCATTCGTCTAGCAACTCCTGGTAGTGTTATATAGTCCTTAAAAATATCAATTCCCTCATTCTTATATATATCTATAAAATTTTGCAGAGCTATGACAAATGGAGCTGTATCTAAGTTATTATAATAAATAAGATAGTCTTTGAATGTTTCCATATGTTCGTCTCTCCATATAGTAACCAGAGCCTGGTAGTCAGACTCAGTCTTAATTGGGTTATCATTGGTAAGTCTTGAATAGAATTCTTCGGGTTTAGGCAAATGATTTTGCATTAATTTCTCCTCAGAATCAAACCATTCGTATGGAAAGATTCCTTTGGGTGTTTCACATCCATATGCTTTCAAAAATTTGCTATAAGAACATCCAGCTGCAAGATAATTCGAGATATCTAAAAATTTCATATCAGTAACTGCGATTGTGAGATACGAGTTATTTTTCTTGATAGTAAATATTTAATTTTCTTGATAGTGACTGGTGATATATAGCATTATTTGTCTTTTAACCAAATTCAGATCATACTTGCCAGAGTTAAAACCGATAACAGGCACTTGAGATAGGTATTTGTCAAATTCTTTAATCATGGTGGATACAACATTAGCAAAATGGGACCTCATTTTCGGATTAGAGTCAGATTCTTCAGATTCGTGTTCTGATTCGTCTGATTCATTAGAGTATTGTTCCTTCAAGACTTCCAACTCATGATAAACATAATCGTATCTTTCCTTCATTATTTGATAACAATATCTGCTAATTTCTTGAATTTTATTCATCATTTTAGATACCAATAGGTTTGGTGAGACTTCAACAATGCATACTGCTTCTTCGTGTTGAGGTATATTAGATGCAATACTTACACTAACTGGGATATGCTTAGATATCCATTGTAGTTGTTTTGTACTTGTCTGGTTATCATCTAGAGTTTTCCTCAACATAGCTTCCATATCCCAAACCAAAAAATAGGGATAATACCTCAAGTTATTAGGTACATATATACCTATAGACTTTAATCTTTCTAATATTGTTGCTTTAGATTTATAAAATCCTCCTGGAAATATGAATTTGGTTCTGTCGTAACATGTCTTGTAATGTGTCTTCATATTCCACAGTCTTTTAAATATTTTTCCACATTTATCACATTGAAACTTTTTAGCAAATTGATCAAAATTTGTAATATAACTAAAATGATTTTGGAACACATTCAAATACATTTTTGACTGATATTCAGACATGGTCTCGTAAATATGACTGACTGTGCCATTAGCATTCAGGGAATAGAGAATAATCTTAACTTCAAAACATTTCTCTAGATCGATAACATCTTCAATTAGTACACCTGGAAACTCTGTTGGGGTTTGGACATTAGTAAAATTTAACCATATTTTTAAATAGTCCTTAATGTTCTTGTTCTGGTTATTAAGATGAACCTTTAAATATCTGAAAAAACATAGGTTATCTTGGTATGGTCGGAGGTCCCAAAATAACACTGAACGTTTAAGTCCAGTGTCAAATTCCTGTTTTCATGTTATTTTGAAAATGGTTGTCGAAAAGAAATAATGCATAGTATATTTACTTGAAATTTCAGTACTTGTATGCTGAGTTACTTACCTTGGTTTCGAAATTTTTGAAACAAAAGAAGTTAATGTGAGGTTTGTAAGTTCTTTCACAAAGCCAATCATCCACTGTGCTTATGTAATAATGTGACCCACATCAAGTGTGAATTATGCTTTTAAAACGAATACAATTGCACATCAATTCTATGTAACAGAAACAGTTTCCCAATTCAAATCAGTTACGCCAAAGGTCAGGGAAAGGTGAAATCTTAGTAAAGGTGAAAAGTGTGTTTGAGACATTTTACTTTACAAGTTAGTAAATATGTACATGGGTAAAACTTTAAAATGTTCAAGACTTTGAAAGATTTTAAAAGCACCACACAATATCACAGGAAGACATTATTGCATAAGTAAAAAACCACTGGCATACAGCAAATAGTGTATGAAATATCACAAAAATAAAGACTAGTATAACTTATTACAGCAACTCGTGCTAGCAGTAATTATAAGAAAGTACAGTGAAATTCAAGCGGAAGCTGGGTTATTTCCTGGCTTTGGTGTATTTGTGTATTTATTTTTATACTCAGCGCAATATCTGCATATATTACAGGACTCAAAGAATGACCATTTATCAATGTTCTTGAGGTACTTTAGCATGCCACTGGGTATAGTACCCAATGACAGAGGACCACCATTTTAAGTGGTCATCCGAGCCACTATGTATCTGTCTGTACCTGGGTTTGAATCCACGTTCTCTGAGTTCCTAGACAAGTGTGTTACCCGCTAGGCCACACTGGCTTCACCTAGTGTAGGGTACTGCCTAGCCCCGCCTTGATCCACAAACTTTGTAACTGTTATATTCAAAATAGAGAGGGGGTCACCCAGGGTCAGCCTGGGGCCGCCTAGAAGTCAACACAGCTGTGATTCAACTGATAAATTCAAAATGACCCTCCAAATTCAAACTGAAGCTAGAATGTTGAACCCAAAAGCACCCTGATTGGAAGAGCCCCTGATTACGTCAAAAAGGGTTGATATAACTTTAAGGTAGGGAGGAAACTAAGGCAGCAGGCCCCTATCAGACCGTGCAGGGCACAGTTTCCCAATTTAAATCAGTTAGGTAAAAGTTCAGGGAAAGGCGAAATCTTAGTAAAGGTGAAAAATGTGGTTGAGACATTTTATTTTACAAGTTATTAAATAACAAGGGTAAATCTTTAAAATTGTTAAGACTTTGAAAAGATTTTAAAAGTATCAAACCCAACTAGAGATGAGTAGGAATGCAGGAGGCAAAGGTAAGGGGGCAATAAATGTGGCCAGAGATGCTTTCCGGAGGTGAGTCCAAACTCCCTAGTTTCTCCCCAGGCCATGGACCATAACATGTTGGAGATCAACATTATTGTCATATGACAAAGTGGCACCTAATCTTCGGAATGTGTGGAAGTCTAGAATCCAAAAGCTCGTGAAAGGCCCTAAGAGGGCACAGGGTTCGATTAGTGAGACTTGGAATCTTTAACATATGATGGGGAGAGTTATCCTGCAGGGTCTTAGTCCATTTAAGGAGTACATGAGCTCCTGGATTATGGCAGATAATATCCTGTCTAAGAATGTGTTTGGAATGATCAAACTTGAATCTAGAGTAATGGGCCACATTGGACATCCTAAGAAATGCAAAGAATGCAAGCTGCTCTTTATAGGGTGGGGGTCTTCTAGAATGTTACATATGGTGGACATCCATGCCAATGTTTTGATATCAAAATCCCCCCAGGGGTAGGGTTAAAAGAGGAATTGAGTGAAATGCTTCAAACGTAAGCCTGAGTCAGATGATGTGAGAAGAGTTTTTGGTTCCAATTATACTGCCTAGCTACCTAGACAGGTAATTCAGGATGACCTTATCAGATATCAAATTGCAGTACAGGCACTCCAAGAACGCCAATAAGGAATGTACTGTAGCCAATCATCTATGCAGGAATGAAGTTTGATCCGTGCCTTGGCTACAATATGTGCAACTGAGTCTGACACAATCTGGAACACCATGGATCCATGTGTCAAGCCATAATAGCTACCATTCCACTTAATCCCAAACTTCAAACTGTCCATGGGATCAACCCTAAGATTGCGAAAAGCGCAGGCTGCATCAATCTTGAAAAGAACACATTCATCCATGCAGTGAACTATGTCCTCAGTTATATTATCTATACTGGGAGATTTCAATACAAAGGCAGACCTGTAAAACTTGCTTTTGCCCAAATGTGAATTAACAAAATATATGACATCTGGGATATGAAAGATCTAATATAACGTATGTCTACTACCATTGTCCTTGGGGCGAGGTATAAGGAAGAACAATGGTATTGTTGATGTGCAATATTCCACATTCAAAACAGATTTGACACAGGTTATCTATCTGGACCAATCAATTCGAAATCAGTACTATCTTGAGCCAAATAACCTGTACATTTGTTCAGATAATTGAAATCTCAAAATCGGATGTGGTATGTCTCTCTCAGTGACAGTGGATTCATAAATTTGGCCCAAAATGGGTTATTGAACCAGTTGAAGGTCACATTTAGGGTGTTCAGTAAGTGGAATGAACACTAGTAGCTGCCCTGAAGCAAAGTGATCTGCCTCTTAGACAGAATTTTCAGCACAAGCTATCACGTTATCTGCAATAGAACGCATGTAATCCTCATAAGAGCAGCCATAATACTACATACTATTGTAATAGTTGTCATATACAAGCCTTGGGTCAGGATTCGAAACATGCTCAAGAAGGTCAACCGGCACCACATGCAAGGAAACTGTATCTACAATGGTGAGCATACCTACAGGAGGATGAGCATGGGTAATCAAACTACTGTTCCTTCCCCAAGGGTCCTGAATCCAAAACTAAAAGCCAGCTAATTCGAAACCACCCTAACTCTGAACGTATACAATATGAGCCCCATAAAATAATCACTGGGACATGTCAGGTGATAAGGGGGAATGTGAATTACAACAACAAATGGGTTGAAAATAATACCACGATAACGGGGAATGTGGGCGATAATAGGGTATACTGATATTTAAGGAAACTAAGGCAATATTAAGGAGATTAAGAAACCAAATTGTTGAAATGGAGTGTATATGTTATAAAAAACGCCAATGGTGATCCTTATCAAGCAATATGTAGCATAATTCATGCAATTTGAAATCGGAACATCAGAAAACCCAATACCCGCCACGGCCTCACGCCACTTAAATGATCTTGGTTATTTTAATTTTATTGTTCATATATCTTGCATTAGTATGCTTGGTACGATCCATGAGAACAGATCCATAACTGGAGTTGCTTAACAGTTTATAGGTGTCACCAATGATGGCCATATCAGGGTTCTGATCTCCACGAATTCTGTGCATGGTTACTGTGTCTATGAAAGACTTGAAGGATGTAGTTGGTTGAAATTCTACGACCTTGTAGATTCTAGTGACCTCACAGTGATTAGCAAGATACCATCTTAGTAGAGGGGTGGCTAATAAATTTTTTTTTGCTTTAAGTCCACTAATCAAAAGCCTTTTATGATCAAAACTTATATCATTGTCTTTACAATACTGAAGCATATGCACACCTATTTCCTCCATTTTAACATTACATGTGCAAAAGAATGGTGGAATCTCCTTATAGTGAGCTTGATGTGACTGCCTCACCTCAATATCTACCTCTACAGCACCAAATAATTTGTTAGATTGTACATCTCTCAATATCTTACTAGCAGACAACTTGCCTTTGTTCTTTCTATAGTAAGCTGGTAGATACTTATCATAATATTTGTTGCAATGGGGTTTAATTTTGGATAGAAATTCGCATTCTTGTATACTTACATACATATAACCCTGAGATATGAGAAATTGCTTTTTCCTTTCATCTTTCTGTTGAACCTGTTTTAATTTCTTTAACCAGCTGTTTGATGCTATTTTCTCTACAATATGACAATTAAATTTGCAGTGATGATAATAACACCCATTGAATTCGTAGACTGTCTTAGTTTTAGCACAAAAACCATCTACGAGATAATTACCAATTCTTATTTCTTTCTGATTATTTAGTTTATGGAGTATCTTGATCTTATTACTCTTCATCAAAAAGTCTAACCAGACATATGAGTCTATGTACCTTTCTGATACCTCTGGTCTGAAATTATTATGCTGATATCTCCTAACAAATACCCCAGTTGGCATGTTTTGTTTCAAGGCATAAGAGTACAAGCCATTACAATCATATCCGACTACAGCTTGACAGGTGTTACCTGCAATATTTCTTATATTTGTGGTACCTTTTTCATGATACCTATTAAAAATAATGCTAGGACCCCCAATAATGTTCTTCTTAATTACATAATACAGGTCTCTGTTGTTGTGGTTAATTAGAGAAAAATTACTTCTAGAGGATTCGTAAAGCATTCGTCTAGCAACTCCTGGTAGTGTTATATAGTCCTTAAAAATATCAATTCCCTCATTCTTATATATATCTATAAAATTTTGCAGAGCTATGACAAATGGAGCTGTATCTAAGTTATTATAATAAATAAGATAGTCTTTGAATGTTTCCATATGTTCGTCTCTCCATATAGTAACCAGAGCCTGGTAGTCAGACTCAGTCTTAATTGGGTTATCATTGGTAAGTCTTGAATAGAATTCTTCGGGTTTAGGCAAATGATTTTGCATTAATTTCTCCTCAGAATCAAACCATTCGTATGGAAAGATTCCTTTGGGTGTTTCACATCCATATGCTTTCAAAAATTTGCTATAAGAACATCCAGCTGCAAGATAATTCGAGATATCTAAAAATTTCATATCAGTAACTGCGATTGTGAGATACGAGTTATTTTTCTTGATAGTAAATATTTAATTTTCTTGATAGTGACTGGTGATATATAGCATTATTTGTCTTTTAACCAAATTCAGATCATACTTGCCAGAGTTAAAACCGATAACAGGCACTTGAGATAGGTATTTGTCAAATTCTTTAATCATGGTGGATACAACATTAGCAAAATGGGACCTCATTTTCGGATTAGAGTCAGATTCTTCAGATTCGTGTTCTGATTCGTCTGATTCATTAGAGTATTGTTCCTTCAAGACTTCCAACTCATGATAAACATAATCGTATCTTTCCTTCATTATTTGATAACAATATCTGCTAATTTCTTGAATTTTATTCATCATTTTAGATACCAATAGGTTTGGTGAGACTTCAACAATGCATACTGCTTCTTCGTGTTGAGGTATATTAGATGCAATACTTACACTAACTGGGATATGCTTAGATATCCATTGTAGTTGTTTTGTACTTGTCTGGTTATCATCTAGAGTTTTCCTCAACATAGCTTCCATATCCCAAACCAAAAAATAGGGATAATACCTCAAGTTATTAGGTACATATATACCTATAGACTTTAATCTTTCTAATATTGTTGCTTTAGATTTATAAAATCCTCCTGGAAATATGAATTTGGTTCTGTCGTAACATGTCTTGTAATGTGTCTTCATATTCCACAGTCTTTTAAATATTTTTCCACATTTATCACATTGAAACTTTTTAGCAAATTGATCAAAATTTGTAATATAACTAAAATGATTTTGGAACACATTCAAATACATTTTTGACTGATATTCAGACATGGTCTCGTAAATATGACTGACTGTGCCATTAGCATTCAGGGAATAGAGAATAATCTTAACTTCAAAACATTTCTCTAGATCGATAACATCTTCAATTAGTACACCTGGAAACTCTGTTGGGGTTTGGACATTAGTAAAATTTAACCATATTTTTAAATAGTCCTTAATGTTCTTGTTCTGGTTATTAAGATGAACCTTTAAATATCTGAAAAAACATAGGTTATCTTGGTATGGTCGGAGGTCCCAAAATAACACTGAACGTTTAAGTCCAGTGTCAAATTCCTGTTTTCATGTTATTTTGAAAATGGTTGTCGAAAAGAAATAATGCATAGTATATTTACTTGAAATTTCAGTACTTGTATGCTGAGTTACTTACCTTGGTTTCGAAATTTTTGAAACAAAAGAAGTTAATGTGAGGTTTGTAAGTTCTTTCACAAAGCCAATCATCCACTGTGCTTATGTAATAATGTGACCCACATCAAGTGTGAATTATGCTTTTAAAACGAATACAATTGCACATCAATTCTATGTAACAGAAACAGTTTCCCAATTCAAATCAGTTACGCCAAAGGTCAGGGAAAGGTGAAATCTTAGTAAAGGTGAAAAGTGTGTTTGAGACATTTTACTTTACAAGTTAGTAAATATGTACATGGGTAAAACTTTAAAATGTTCAAGACTTTGAAAGATTTTAAAAGCACCACACAATATCACAGGAAGACATTATTGCATAAGTAAAAAACCACTGGCATACAGCAAATAGTGTATGAAATATCACAAAAATAAAGACTAGTATAACTTATTACAGCAACTCGTGCTAGCAGTAATTATAAGAAAGTACAGTGAAATTCAAGCGGAAGCTGGGTTATTTCCTGGCTTTGGTGTATTTGTGTATTTATTTTTATACTCAGCGCAATATCTGCATATATTACAGGACTCAAAGAATGACCATTTATCAATGTTCTTGAGGTACTTTAGCATGCCACTGGGTATAGTACCCAATGACAGAGGACCACCATTTTAAGTGGTCATCCGAGCCACTATGTATCTGTCTGTACCTGGGTTTGAATCCACGTTCTCTGAGTTCCTAGACAAGTGTGTTACCCGCTAGGCCACACTGGCTTCACCTAGTGTAGGGTACTGCCTAGCCCCGCCTTGATCCACAAACTTTGTAACTGTTATATTCAAAATAGAGAGGGGGTCACCCAGGGTCAGCCTGGGGCCGCCTAGAAGTCAACACAGCTGTGATTCAACTGATAAATTCAAAATGACCCTCCAAATTCAAACTGAAGCTAGAATGTTGAACCCAAAAGCACCCTGATTGGAAGAGCCCCTGATTACGTCAAAAAGGGTTGATATAACTTTAAGGTAGGGAGGAAACTAAGGCAGCAGGCCCCTATCAGACCGTGCAGGGCACAGTTTCCCAATTTAAATCAGTTAGGTAAAAGTTCAGGGAAAGGCGAAATCTTAGTAAAGGTGAAAAATGTGGTTGAGACATTTTATTTTACAAGTTATTAAATAACAAGGGTAAATCTTTAAAATTGTTAAGACTTTGAAAAGATTTTAAAAGTATCAAACCCAACTAGAGATGAGTAGGAATGCAGGAGGCAAAGGTAAGGGGGCAATAAATGTGGCCAGAGATGCTTTCCGGAGGTGAGTCCAAACTCCCTAGTTTCTCCCCAGGCCATGGACCATAACATGTTGGAGATCAACATTATTGTCATATGACAAAGTGGCACCTAATCTTCGGAATGTGTGGAAGTCTAGAATCCAAAAGCTCGTGAAAGGCCCTAAGAGGGCACAGGGTTCGATTAGTGAGACTTGGAATCTTTAACATATGATGGGGAGAGTTATCCTGCAGGGTCTTAGTCCATTTAAGGAGTACATGAGCTCCTGGATTATGGCAGATAATATCCTGTCTAAGAATGTGTTTGGAATGATCAAACTTGAATCTAGAGTAATGGGCCACATTGGACATCCTAAGAAATGCAAAGAATGCAAGCTGCTCTTTATAGGGTGGGGGTCTTCTAGAATGTTACATATGGTGGACATCCATGCCAATGTTTTGATATCAAAATCCCCCCAGGGGTAGGGTTAAAAGAGGAATTGAGTGAAATGCTTCGAACGTAAGCCTGAGTCAGATGATGTGAGAAGAGTTTTTGGTTCCAATTATACTGCCTAGCTACCTAGACAGGTAATTCAGGATGACCTTATCAGATATCAAATTGCAGTACAGGCACTCCAAGAACGCCAATAAGGAATGTACTGTAGCCAATCATCTATGCAGGAATGAAGTTTGATCCGTGCCTTGGCTACAATATGTGCAACTGAGTCTGACACAATCTGGAACACCATGGATCCATGTGTCAAGCCATAATAGCTACCATTCCACTTAATCCCAAACTTCAAACTGTCCATGGGATCAACCCTAAGATTGCGAAAAGCGCAGGCTGCATCAATCTTGAAAAGAACACATTCATCCATGCAGTGAACTATGTCCTCAGTTATATTATCTATACTGGGAGATTTCAATACAAAGGCAGACCTGTAAAACTTGCTTTTGCCCAAATGTGAATTAACAAAATATATGACATCTGGGATATGAAAGATCTAATATAACGTATGTCTACTACCATTGTCCTTGGGGCGAGGTATAAGGAAGAACAATGGTATTGTTGATGTGCAATATTCCACATTCAAAACAGATTTGACACAGGTTATCTATCTGGACCAATCAATTCGAAATCAGTACTATCTTGAGCCAAATAACCTGTACATTTGTTCAGATAATTGAAATCTCAAAATCGGATGTGGTATGTCTCTCTCAGTGACAGTGGATTCATAAATTTGGCCCAAAATGGGTTATTGAACCAGTTGAAGGTCACATTTAGGGTGTTCAGTAAGTGGAATGAACACTAGTAGCTGCCCTGAAGCAAAGTGATCTGCCTCTTAGACAGAATTTTCAGCACAAGCTATCACGTTATCTGCAATAGAACGCATGTAATCCTCATAAGAGCAGCCATAATACTACATACTATTGTAATAGTTGTCATATACAAGCCTTGGGTCAGGATTCGAAACATGCTCAAGAAGGTCAACCGGCACCACATGCAAGGAAACTGTATCTACAATGGTGAGCATACCTACAGGAGGATGAGCATGGGTAATCAAACTACTGTTCCTTCCCCAAGGGTCCTGAATCCAAAACTAAAAGCCAGCTAATTCGAAACCACCCTAACTCTGAACGTATACAATATGAGCCCCATTTACATTATGAAAGCAAGAAAAAATTGTAATATTCAGTGTACAGTTGATGTTGAGGGTTCCCTGCTCATCTGTCCTGCCCATCACAGCTGTATAAGAATGTAAATTTTTAGCATCAAACACATGTTATCACTAGGTTGCATAACCTGGGCCAACAGCCCACAGTTAAAAAAATAACCACTGTCCATGTCAACAGAAGGTATGGCTACCCTGGCCTGAGGATAATCTTCAAACTCAGGACCTGTATGATCATCATCATTAACATATGTCTCTAGAGTACCACTCTGCACTCTAAAATGTACGTTTTTACAATAGTGATCCAGAATATCATTATGAACAAAATGAAACATTTCATAAGTGGTGTCCAGGCATCACGGTTGTCCGTCCCCTCGCTCCAGGGGGGAATGTCGGCATGGTCACACCTGTGTTAACCCCCCCTAGTTAGGGTGACCCCTGTGTCCAAGGCAACCTGGAATGCAGCCAATAGGCAATGATTTCTCATGGCTTGCCTTCCTAGAAATATGACCAGTGTCACTTTCAAAAATATCTTTGAACTGGACAGACGTATCATTAAAATGATGGAGATTTACACTGATTATATGGAACTTTTTAACTTGAATTTGTTTTATGATTTTATTATTTTAGTTGTTTTTAATTGATGGACGGTCATTTATATTTTATATTCTCATTGATTCAGCCACTGTGACTTGGAACTGATGAACTTGATAGAACTCTTATGACTGTGGCTATTTGATGGTCTTCTGTGACAACCTCAGGCTTGTTTCGACTGGTGTAACAGTGCTTAAAAATGACGAAACCCAAAGCTAAAAATAAGAACTATTGTTCTAAGTGTCAGTCTAAACATTACCCCCCAACGGGTAAAAAATGTCAAAGTGCCATGGAGAAGTTGAAGAATCAACCCAGTGCTAGTGTGGATCCAGTGACGGCGTCATCTGATAGTGGAAGTGGCGGTCGGGACTCTGGGATGGGGGCTTTTTATGTTGATATGGGCAAGAGAAAGGTCACACAGCAGAAGGACTGCGTTGTTAAGAAGGTTTTCAACCCAGGTCAGGCCAGACCTAGTGACCACACTGATGACTCAGATGCCTCTGGGGATGAACGCCCATCTGGTGGTCTGGAAGCCCTCATCTTGAAGGAGCTGCAGCGGGTAAACAGCAGATTGGATGACGTGGAAGCCACAGTACAAGGTCAAAGACAGCACAGAAAAAGAGATAAGGACACTCAAAAGTTAAGTAAAACCAATGTTTTGTCAAAAAGTCGAACTTACAGTAGAAAAAGTAAAAGTAGTAAATATGTTTCTGAATCCTCATCAGATGAGGAACCTCTTCCCACTTTGTCTACACTCAGAACCTCACGGCAAATTCAAAGGCAAGTTGATGCTAGAATTGCAGAGATAGAATCACAATCAAAAGTGCAAGGTGATGAAAGTAACAAGTTAAAATCGAAAAGGGGGGGTGGGGTAGATGTTTTGGTTTCCAAAAAAGTGGCCTGGCCACATGACAATGTTTTGGGTGGGGTTACAAGGCAGAGACTTACATACGATCAGCTGTCTTTAACTCAATTTATCCAGGGTTTTACCAGGAATATTTTGGACGAATCGGATGGTAAAGTTAGGGAACAAATGTTGTGGTACATGAGTGACCTCATGGAGGATGCCACAGACTTTTCCTGGGCGAGTGCCAAAGCTGCCCATGCTGTGCTCCTCTGCGAGATGGAGAGGGGCACAGTATGCTGGGCAGACACAAGTCGCATAGATCGGATCAGAAGGGCTCATGCCCAAAAACACAACCATTTCACCAAGCAAAATTGGGTCAAAAAAGATCAGGAATCAAAAAAGCCATGGTTTTGTAAACTCTATCAAACTGGCCAGTGCCAATTTCAAAAAGACCACGAATTTGGTGGCAAACTTCAGAAACACATCTGTGCATTTTGTTTGAGTCTAGCACGTATTTCAGGCCACCCTGAAAAAGAATGTCAGAATCCAAAAAGGTCAATTTCAAAAAACGATCCATTAAATAGTCTGGGCAGCAAGCAAAGTGTCAGTAAACCAGTGGTTGATGGTGTCAGTGATGTACAGGTTTTTAAAAGTTCTGACGCTAGCTGTCAGCATGGTGTGGGTAATATTGCAAATGTAGTATGTGATGATTTTGTGAAAGTTAACAGTGGCGCCACTCAAGTTGGTGGTCACAATAGCATCAATACTCGTTACTTTTATGGTACTGCTGTAGACAAAAAGTGTGTTCAAGGCCTCTTAGCACGTGGCAAGAAGGCCACTGTAGTAGCAAAGCAATTTGAAAGACCTGTCAAGGTCAATACTAGGGTTTTTGTACCTAGGTTTGAACCCAAGTCCCCCACCACCACAGCATTCACCCATACCACACCCCCTAATCAGGGGAATGGGGTCTCACCCCCAAGTCGGGTTGTTGGTCAAGACAATCGAAAAATCACACCCTTTGTTAATGCTGCAGAAGGGAGTCACACCTCTGGCCATAACAATGGGGGATTCATTGAACAGTCTATTGTGGGGAGGGAAAACAATAGTCGTGTGAATGACGCCCATGGTGTTTTCTATAATGTCTCTGAAGTGTTACTGGGGGACAATAGTGTTGCCCAGGAGGTCCTTAGAAACAAAGCCAACATCATGAATGAAAGTATAAAACCTGATGTGAATAATCAAGTTGATAATTATGCTTATTGTCACCAAGATTTATTAAACACCAATGTGTTGTGTGCACGTCAGTGTGGTGACACTTCTGACAATGTTGCCAGCAAGGTGTTAATTTATGATGTCAACAATCATTGTTGTGATGAAAACCTTGAATTGCTATTTTGCTCAAGGACGGCTGGAAAAAGCATGTGCCTTACTTGTAAAATATTGTAGGGATTTTAGTCATTGGAAAAGTCAGACAGATTATTCATTTGGGTTTGTGCCGCTCAGTAACTTGGTGTTACCTAATAGCCCAGGTCATATTGGGGACAAGGTCATTGACCCTGTGACACAACATCTCAGAATAAAAGCCTCAGGTGTGCCCAATTTCTTGGGTCTTAGAATTCCCATAGAGTCACAATTGAACGTTCCCGAATGGAAAACAATGTTTGAAAATTACTGGGATCAACAGTTAATTCATCTAATTGAATTTGGCTTCCCCTTGGATTTTAACAGAAATTCTAAATTGTGTCATGATGATAAAAATCACTCTTCGGCCATTGACTTCCCAGCTGATGTTCAAACCTATCTGGAGGAAGAAATTAAACATGGAGCTATCATGGGACCTTATAGCGTCAACCCTATTCCAAATGCTCATGTTTCACCTTTCAGGACTAGGGAAAAACCCAATGCCCCTAACCGTCGAGTCATTATTGACTTATCTTGGCCTAAGGACGCCTCAGTCAATGCAGGGGTAGACAAAAATTCTTATTTGGGATCAGAATTTTCATTAACTTTCCCTACAATAGATGACATCACAAAAGAGCTAGTCAAAATTGGCCCTGGTTGCCATATTTACAAGATAGACATCAGTAGGGCTTTCAGACATTTGAAAATTGACCCTGGGGATTATGACCTGTTGGGCTTACGTTGGGACACTGCGTTCTATGATACGTGTCTACCTTTTGGGAGCAGGCATGGCAGCCAAAGTTTTCAGTGCGTCAGCGACGCCGTACGTTACACATTACGTTGCCATAGCTACCGCGTCACCAACTATATAGATGATTTTGTTGGTTATGGCACGCAGGACGTCACGCGAGGCTTGTACGACTGCTTACGCAACGTCATGGAACGTCTAGGTCTCACCATTAGCGAGAAAAAACTGGATCCTCCAACAACTTTGGCAGTGTGTCTTGGTGTCCTCATTGATACTGTCACTGGTACCGTCGCGTGTCAAAATGTGTCAAATTAAGCAGAGCGTCATTGACTGGCAAACCAGGAAAACCTGCTCAAAGCGTCAACTCCAGTCACTTTTAGGTCAACTTCTGTACGTCCATAAGTGTGTCCGTCCATCAAGGATCTTCCTTAACAGAATGCTCGAGTTGTTGCGTCAGAATTATGACGCCAGTACCATTAAGCTTACTCAGGCTTTCCGTCACAACCTAAGGTGGTTTAGCAGATTCTTGGACAAGTACAATGGTGTTTCCACGTATAGTCGCAGAAGCATTGATCACGTCATTGAGCTTGACGCCTGTCTTGACGGTTTGGGAGGTGTCTGGAAAAATTTTGTCTATCATCTCCCTATCCCGCGCCATTACTTAGGCCTTACAATAGTGCACCTCGAAATGGTGAACATTTTAGTAGCACTCAAGATTTTTGGCCCATCTTGGGCCACCAGGAAGGTGTTGGTCAAGTGTGACAACCAGGCTGTGGTTGCAGTACTCACACACAGTAAAACAAAAGACCCTTTTCTGGCCACATGTGCCAGAAACGTCTGGCTGTTGACTGCTTTGTATGACCTTGATATGACCTATGTTCACATTAAAGGGAAAAATAATATCATTGCAGACCTACTGTCAAGATGGGTTCCCACTGTTGAGAATATACATAAGCTTCAGTCACACATTACCGATCCTTTATGGGTCAGTGTATTGGATCTGGATAATGATATATAATTGGGTTCTTCAGGTGCTACACTTTGTTTTTCAGAAGCAGTCCTGCAGAATTTGGCTGTGGGAGTGAGAAAGCGTCTGTCATCTGCCCTTAGGCCAAGGACCAACAAGTGTTACAATATGCTCTTTAGGTCTTTTGTGGCCTTTTGTGTGTGTGCTAATTTGAGTCTAGTGAGTCTTGAGGAAATGCATATTTTCTCATATGTAGAATATTTAATTAGGCAAGGGGTTTCTGCACATATGTTAGCTAACCACATTTCTGTATGTAAAGCAAAGTTCACAATGTACGGGTTGCAATTTCATCTTTGGGATCACCCTAATGTCAAATACCTTCTCAAATCGGTTAAGATTAACCGTTCAATTGTAGTCAATAAAAAACACATCATTGATTTGGACATGTTAAATCAAATCATAAAGCACTGTGATACCTTGTATTTAGGTGTAGTTTTTAAAGCTGTCTTCTTACTAGCCTTTTTTGGCTTTTTAAGGTTGTCAAACATCGCCCCCCATTCCTTTACCTCATTTGATTCATCTCGTCACCTTTATGTTGGTGACCTCATATTTACCAAAAAATTTTTAAAGGTCATCCTGAAACGGTCCAAAACCATTCAGGCCCGAGACAAGGTTCATCTCATTACACTACCCAGAGTTCGGGGTTCGAAACTGTGCCCTTTCAACGCTTGTAGACAGGCCATGGCCTTGTATTCACCTGACAGCAATGATCCCTTGTTCCAGTATAAAATTAATTCAACATGGGTAGTGCTAACTGACACCAGGATTCGCAAGTGCCTTTCAAAAATTAATGTGAAAATGGGTTTACCCAAAAATTATTTTACATTTCACGCATTCAGAAGGTCTGGGGCCACACTGGCCTATAAATCCCAGGTTTCAGTGCAGCGTATAAAAGATCATGGCTCATGGGCCAGTGAGTGTGTCTGGACTTATATACATAAGGACCATACTGATGGTGAAGATATTGCCTCTACCTTTGCTAAGTTATTGTAGTTAATGTCCCTACTGTTGGGCTTTGAGGGCTCTTTCCTATATATGTAACTGTAAAGTCCTGTTTTCTGTATAAGTATATCATTAACTTCAGGGTCCCCTCACCCTCATCTTTAGATCACCTTAAATTGGGTTAGGGTCGCCTTATAGTCATCTTCTAGAAGGTTTTAGCCTTCTCTTTAGGTCACCTTAAATTGGGTTGGCACCCTTTCTTTTCTACTTGTATCACCTTATGTGAGGTGGCCCTGCTCTTATCTGTGCTTATAATCTTGATGTAAAGTAACATATTTTGCCTATATGTAAAGTTATATATATTAACAATATTTAATAACATGTGATTATGAACTGTGTTAACTTCATTGTATCTTAAATCATGAGAAGCCAATTAGTAACTTCTGGTGGCCTCTGGCTGCTTAGTGCATGGACTGGACACTATATCTGTATTACTGGCTTCACTTATTACTGTAGTAGTCACATTTATAGTATTACTTTATATATATTCTATTATATTTTACACATTATGTACCATATGTTAATTATATGTATATCAATAAAATTCATGCTCCGCACTTGTTTGTTTTCCCCTGGGGTGGGGGGGACTGGAAGAATTATCATTGTCTTTAACTATTTTATTATAAGATAACCATTTAATGTGTGTCTTTTCAGGTGCATTCATTCCCCCCTACCCCCTACCGTGTCCCTACTTGGATAATGGTGTCTTTTGTGACTTCAGCTGTGCAAGAAACACTGGATTCGGGGTTCATCAAAGAACATCCCTACTTGTAACATGCTCACAAAAATGCTTGTATGATCCATGGTGTCCCTCACTTATACAGGTATCCTCATTGAAAAATCCACATATTCTTATAATGTGACCATTGTGACCATTTGTTAACACATTCTGACCATTTAAAACTGCAAGTTGAGAGTAGCTTATTCAAAATCAAAGACCATTGATTTGAATCTGCCCAGCCCGACTGGCCCTCTTCAATGTCAGTCATGGAGACAGCCCATGCTGACCAAACGGCCTGCCAAGGTAGTGATACTTCGTCTCTCATGGCTAAAACTACTTGGGTTAAAACATGTCTTTTGAGAGTTGGATCAGCTGAGGAGCAGCTACAGAAGGGCTAAGGTGATTGAGAGTAGGAGAAGTCAGAGGAGTGGAACTTGCTACCATTACTCTCCAACTGATCTATATGTCTGGATCGGTCTTTATTGGATGCGTTAATCTGACTTAACTTGGTCAAGATGGCTTGTCCTGTTGATACTGATATGTTGGTGTGTTCAGAAGGTGGAATAGTACTTACAGTTACTGAATGTAACGCATCACAGATTTCTTAACAGAGGTACGAGCCTTATCTGACGCTCTTGTCTTTACCATTCCTTCTGTAGCTTGGGATTTCCTCTTTGAAGAACGCTCGCAAACTATAACAGTAAAACAGTAAATAAAATCTTCACTACTTCTTGTTGATTCAACTGGTAAATTCAAAATGGAACTTCAAATTCAAAAGGATGCTAGAATATCGAACCCCAAAGCACCCTAATTAGAAGAACCCCTGGTAAATAAGGTTAATAAGGGTCGATATAACTTTAAGGTAGAGATGAAGCTTAGGCAGCAGGCCCCTATCAGGCCATGCAGGGCACACTCAAAGAGTAAATACCCCCAGCAAGTCCCAACATCTCCAAAATTGCTTTTGAGTGCAATCATTAAAAATCCGTTAAAAATATTACTGGATTCAGATGGTGATCCAGATTACAATAAAAATCAAATCATAAGTTCATTGCGCCATTGTACATTTTGCCTGAAAGTTTCATGAATGTCCGTCTTTAATTTGTCAAATTATGTCAAATTGTCAAACCAATACATAACCTCCTTTGCAGATGTAATAATAATTATTTCCTGTATTAACAATGAACTAGATATATGCAGCTGTAAAGTGCATCTAAACAGTGCAAACCATCTCCACCAGAGGGTATTGGGAATATCTCACCAAAACAGGTCTGTCCATAGTGTAGAATTTATCTGCTCATTGGTAAAATGTTTTAAAAAGTGTCAAAGATTAAATTAAGGAACTTCCTTTCTTTTGCTGGTCGATTTATTTATTTATTTGGGTTTTACGTCATTTCAGCACTGTACAGGTTATATCATGATGGCAGTCCCCAACCCCCAAGTCAGTGATACAACTAATGTGGGTACCATTTATTAATATATAAAAATAATAATACAATACTAATACTAAGTTATATGTACAGGTCAGATAAAATAAATACATAAAAGATCTTGATGTAAAGTTCAGTTCGTATGTAAATGTACACAGTTAATACTATAAAGGGGCTGCATGAAATTACTTGAAGCAGCCAAGAAATAAGAACATTTACTGTAACTTTGTAGAGATTGAATTTGACCTTAACATGACCTTGGGAGTGAACTTCAACCCCAGCAGAAGGGGGGGGGGGGTAATGCCAAAAGCACAGCATTGGACAAACAGGTTTAATCATAAAGTATGCAGAATTTTAGACTAAGGTCAGAGCAAAGGCCCCCTAGGCTGCAGAAGAGGAAGTGACCCCCCAAGTTTACATAAAAATTTAGCTTAAAAAGTTTGAATGAATAAAAATGGGAGATGATATACAAATTAATAATCCCACCAAACCCAACCATAGAGGTAGGACACATTTATAATGCATTTATGGTATCAGCAAGAGTGGAGGCAAGGTTCTCACCAGAGGAATGGTCAGAATAAATATATCTCCATACACAATCTGAAGACCATGTCCCATGACGTTTTATATCTTGAATGGAGACATGAGATGCATGTGCAAATGTGGCCCCAGACCTTCTAAAATCATGAAAGGTATGGTATGAAGAATTCTAACCCAGAACCAAGTTGATGGATTTGAGGGCCTTTCTGACCCTGGAATCCGTGAGTGGAATCCAACCTTGAGCAGTTTTTATCTGGAATATAGTTTGTACAGTGACTTGAGGGCCTTATATGGACAAAGAGTAGCATTTTCAACTTGGGAAGAGTTATACATTGGACCTTGTCTCTGGTCTGATTGGTCGTGCTCCATTTAATGAGTACTTTAACAATTTTTTTGGTGAAGAAGATATCATCTCCTGTAAGATGTCTGGCGAAATCAAAACTAGCAATAGCATGAGGGGCTAAATTTGACAGCCTTAAAAAGGCGAAGAAACCCATCAGGAAAACCGCTCTGTAGACTATGCCAAAAGATATGGTGTTACATGCAGCAGAAATATCAGCCAGCTTTTGGATAGTAATGATGTTGTGAGACCTAAGGGACATTGGTCGAGTAATCTTCAATGCTTTAATACAATATTTAACCTTTGGGTGTTCCAGTAAGGCAGATCATACAAAACAAAGTTGGCCTTTATGGCCGAAACATAATTTCCGATCATGCAAACAGAACAATTATTATGCACCAAGCATTCTAGAAAAGACAAAATAACTTTAGCGTCCACACTTGACAATTGACATTTACAAAATATACAGAAGGCAACAAAGATCTTGAACATTGAGGAATATGCACTCCTTGTCTTGGTTCGAAAGGCTTGGTGAAGTCTTGAAGATGCACTAGCAGACAGTGACGTCATAGCCTCAGTTTCTGGAAAACAAAGTGTAGCATCTTCAGTATCTTAAATATAGTCGCCTTAGGCCCCTGCCTTATAATCTGTTAGCACTAACACGACAGACGCTAAACACAGTAATATGCTAAAATATGTATATATATATATATATATTGTTGTGCACAAAGTAGTACATAAAGAATTTGAGCTGTACACGGTGTTAGTTAAAAATGGGGTGTCTTATTATACATATTGTGACACATTTTAGATGTAAAAGTATAGCAGTAATGTCAATAAAAATTATAATCCATCACTGGGTGGACATTTTGCAGAATTTACAGTCTGATTGGCAGTTTAGTACCAATATATATATATATATTATTTTTTAAAAATTCCAGCAAGTAAGCTACACAGGTCATAATAGGGCAGTGGTAACACTCGCCTCCCACCTGTAAGATTCAAACCCCAGACCCTACAGTTGGTACCTACTGGTGGTCTGCAGTTTACAGTACAGAAAACTGACCAATCAGTTACCTCTGCCCCTCAAACTATCCTTCATGATATGGCCTATACATAAAAACCCATACTTTTTTTCAACCCCAAAAGTCCCCAAACTAAATCTCTATTTTACAAGTCACGTGACCCTGTTGTTATGCAACAAGTCACCCGACCACTATCTGTCAATCATCCGTCAAGTGATTGATGATGTCACTGAGTCCTGCCCACTTCCGATCAACGCAAAGCAACGGTCACATGACTAAATACTGCAATCTGATTGGTTACACGCTGTGGTTATAGTGTGATGACTATTCTTCTCTCACTTGTGTGTCACAGTACAACCCTGTAGAATGTTTTTTTAATATTTTACTTTGTTTTAGATAAGGCATAATGGGAGAAACCTGTTACACAATGAATAAACATATAACGACATTACCCCAAATATGACAAAACATTATTATTATTACATCTAATCTAATCTAATCTACTGCTTTGCAGGCACAATATCTTCCCCACTAAGGGGAACTCAGTGCGCTAGTTAACAAAAATCATTTCTTATAAGGAGAGTCGAGGGGCGTTCAAGGTCAGTATACCAGGTTTGTGGGTGGGACCGAGAGGGAAGGAGACTAAGTTGGGAAGCTAGAGTTGAAAAGGTGGGTTTTGAGGTGTTTCCTGAAAGATGCGACAGAGGGACTGTTTCTTATTTGGAAGGGGAGAGAGTTCCAAAGAACTGGGGCATAGTGACTAAAAGAATTTGAGAAGTGTTTAATTGATTTATGAACTCTACGGTCAAAAGTGGGGGTATGAAGGAACTTGAGTTTAGGGGTACTTTGTCTAGTATTTCTAAAGGAAGTGTAGGGGTGGATTAGTTCTCTTAGGTAAACAGGCTGACCTTGGTTGAGGATTTTGTATGTAATGAGGCCTATTTTGAATTGTACCCTATACCTAACTGGAAGCCAATGGAGTTTTTTCAGTTGAGGGGTGATGTGAGAAAATTTTGAGGAACGGGTGACAACCCTGCAGAGTGAGTTTTGCACTAGTTGCAATCTTCTTTGCTCAAAGTCTGTGAGTGATAGAAACAAGGAATTGCAGTAGTCCAATCTGCTGCTGACCAAGGCACTGGCTAAAAAAACTGATGTTTTAAGGTCTAGCAGGGGGCGTATTCTGTAGAGGTCTCTTGCATGAGCTCTAGTGGACTTTATGACCTGTGACACATGGTCGGAGAAAGTGAAATTGGAGTCAAACACCACTCCAAGGTTCTTGACACTTTGTGCTGGTGAGACCTGATTACCAAGAATATTGATTATTATTATATGAACTTTTCGAGCTATTAATTTTTTTATATGTAAGGGTCAAGAAAATGTAAGGAGTAAATATCATAAGCCCCATGGGCAGAAAAGTTGACATCAGAAAGCATTTGCACAACCAGAGGAGAAAATGCTGGGGAGGATCGGCCTCATGAAACAGGAGAAGAAAGGACAGATCATTTAAAAGAAACATAGTAGTTTTCCAAATCTTTCTCTGAAAAAGTCACACTTGTTTTTGTTATCTGGATCAGGATCCATACAATATTGATTATTATTATATGAACTTTTCGAGCTATTAATTTTTTATATGTAAGGGTCAAGAAAATGTAAGGAGTAAATATCATAAGCCCCATGGGCAGAAAAGTTGACATCAGAAAGCATTTGCACAACCAGAGGAGAAGATGCTAGGGAGGATCGGCCTCATGAAACAGGAGAAGAAAGGACAGATCATTTAAAAGAAACATAGTAGTTTTCCAAATCTTTCTCTGAAAAAGTCACACTTGTTTTTGTTATCTGGATCAGGATCCATACAATTTTTGTGAAGAGCTAGCCACTAGTAAACTCCACTGAGATCCAATAAGTCATTTATGAGTTATATATACAGACAAATAAACAACCAGGCAAACAGACAGTCTAATGGACTTCATTACAATAAAAATGTTTTCTGTATTTAAAAGACATTTTTATCAAATGATTTTTTGCTACACATGTAAGTCAAATACATGTAGGCATATCTAAAGTTTAAGTAAATATCTCTGTTGTTTCTTGTTTGAAAGACAACATCTTTATTTAGCATCTTAAAATAAACTGCATATATCAAGAAATACTTTAAATATAAGCATACTTCAATATTTTAACAAAAGGAAACATATAAATTTTAACCCCAATATATCAGAAATGTTATGACTCAATGAAGAAGGTATTCCGTGTTTTCCCTTGCCCCCGTAAAGGCAGTTGGGGTATGATAACGATTTCCATTTCTTTTTGTTTTTATATGGGCATACAATTGGAAAACTACCAAATCAGGTTTATTAATCCACACAAGGTGGGATTTTCCCATGACTAGGTCCTCCTCAAAGATGTTTTTGGTCCTGTTTGAAACACCATTTTTTCATGGGTATTTCAACACAATCTGCTACACAACTAAAATCCTATTAATTTGATTTGTTAATATTACACACACTGTGGGCTCTACTCCTGGCTCCGACCTCCTAAACCATGATCTGGATGCACAATGAGACAACAGACATTTTTTGCCCATATTTTTATATATATTTAATTCACCTTCATTCAGAAAACTATATATGAAAACTTTTTACATTGTTTCTACAAATAAAGTTAAAATACATTAGCACTTTAAGGGGCAAGACACAGGTTACAGTTCACCCCAGGGGTGAAAAGCTAAGGTTGGTTCTGGAAAGTGATTTTAAAGGTTTGTAGTGTAGGACCAAGTTGAACTCATAAAACCATGTTTAACCAAATATTAAAATTAAGGAGCTGTCCTAACTACAGGCTTTTTGTACAATCACTGAACTTATTGTAGGTTGCAAATTTTCAATTTGCTGTTTAAATTTCATGGTCTTTTTGGCATTACTTTTATAAATGGAAGCTGGAAACATTGGCCTTTTAGGCGAAATGGGCATGGCAAATCACTTATTAGAAACTTAACCATAGTAAAACTAGCCTCCTGCAAATGTTATACTTTGCATATTCAGACCCCAGTCAGACAAAAGAAAATCTTGTTAAATACCCTTTGTCTAGTTTTTGTTTTACAATACTCTTTCTTGGGGCCAATTTAATAGGTGTATTTATTTTATTTAATTGGTAAAGAATAGCCAATTACAGGATCTCCATTAGACAGGAGAGTGGTGGACAACTCGTTTGGATAATGAGCAGATTCATGGTACTACTTGTCACCATAGAGAAAATGCAAAGGTTGTAAGGGACATTGTTTTTACATGTGTGGTGTTGCACAGTGTGCTGAAGGCACACCAGAGTGGAACAGACAAGGGCACCAACCCCAGCAAATGATGTAGCGCCCAACAAAATAAACAGTTGGTGTATGTACTAGATGATAATTACAGGAATCCTTCGAGGCAGGCTAAACATCAGCAAGACCTACTGAATGACTACTCCAATCATGTGGGGGCATAGGAGGAGAGGATCTGAGATATGCCAACCAACAACCTTTGGGCAGAAGAAGCTGGCATCTATCAGTCCTTTTCAGGACTAACCAGTTATCCAAGAACTTTGATTTAAGCTGGTATTGCTCGAATTTCTAACAAATTTCCAAAGAAAGTCTAATCTATTTCCAAAGAAAATCTAATCCAGTTTCAAAACTATTTCAAACCGAATCACAGGTCCTCTGTTGAAAAACTTGAACCCAAGTTATGTAAAAATGTCTCTCATTAAAAGTCAATATGAAACTGTGCTGGGGCTTGTAACTGAAGGCTGTATTGTGATGTCTGACTGCATGCTGATCTCCATAGTATTCATGGAAGGCTGAACCTCTGAAGACGTCATGCTGAGGCAGCAAAAGCACTGGCTCCAGGAAGCTTGATAATTTGGTGAGTAACTTGTTTATAATGTGCATCTTCAAGAAGTTAAATGTATCCTGTTCTGCCTTTCCATCATTTCCTTTAGAGCCTAACCAGGCTGCCATTGGAGGAGCTAGCCATAATGTGTCCTTTGTAAATAAAACCAGTTCTTGTACACTTTGAGAGACAGCTTGCAACTGTTGGCAAACCTCTCTCACGGCATTTCTTGCTTTGTCCTTAAAATGTTCATTGGTCTTGTCGTACAACTTCCCGTGGTTTTCCTCACAAAGTCCACAATTGCCTCCTTATGTGAGTCCATCAGGTAGATGTTTGTCATTTGCCCCTTCTTGTGTCTTGAATGCGATTGACAGGTGCCTGCCTCTCCTCTACCCTCTGTATCTATTTCTGTGTCACTTCCGTCTGTCCTTGCAATGCTTTACAGCCACTCCATCCTCTGCTGAATATAGAGTTTCCTCCCTCCTGGCTTCCTACCGCTGTTTTTGTGCCTCTTCCTTTGTGCCTCTTCTGTAATCACAGATTACATAACTGACAAGCTGTGAGTTGGTAAAATGAGGGCGGCTTGCAAAACACAGTTCCCAGCTTGTCTGTTGCTGTAACTGTCTTGTCAGTTTCTGTTTATGACTTGTTGTGATATGTTCCTGGCTGGTCCTGCTGAGATGTTACTGACTCTATGGTTGAAGACTTGGAGACTTCCTGTCTTGACGGAAAATGACAGGTAATGCAGGTAATGTTTACAGCAGGTTGGTTTCCTTTCAAGTATGGTTGGTTTGTGTGCTTGGCCTGTCGAGAGGTGGTGTCCTGGTATTTAAATAGGACAGTCCAGGAAGTTCCTTCTGACAGTACGGTTAGAGTACATGACAAGACAGGTAGTGTGACTGATAAGAGATCCCGGACCGAACTGTTTCCAGGTGGGTCAGTGAAATATTAAACATATTTGATATTTTATAGATCCTCCATGACAAGCCGGGAAACTACAACTGATCCTAATTGACTCTAAACATTGCTCCACACTCTCGAAAGAAATACCTAGTTACCGACAAGTCAACTCCAGTGGAACACCACCATTAGTGAATCATAGTGGTCAGATACAAATATCAAAGAATGCTACTTTTGTTATACAAGTGATCTTTTCGGTTTGGACATGTAAAAAGTACAAACGGAGCATATATAAAATGAACACTTTATGTTTGACATACAAAACGAATATCACAAATGAAGATGACAATGTTATATATTGTTCATCTTCATGGTTCATACTGTTTGGTATATGTATAAGATATGTCTGCTCTCCCCTCTGACATGTACATTTTAGTTTAGCATGTGGGAGTTTTTCTGTAAGGTTTAAAACTTTTAAAAAATTATCTATGTGAAAGGAAATATTGTCCTTTTTCTGGCTAATCCATTCTCTCTAATTACAAATCCCGACTTATGGGCAATTATGAAAACTGAACAGATACTGCTGAAACATAAAACACAATAAGCCACCAACGAGCCTGGAGGAGTTAAATATAAGTGAGTCTCTTGGTATTTTTTAAACATTGTACGGTAATTTATGGTGGCATTCTTGCTAATTTCTTGAGCCAACCTATTTGTTATGTCTACTCTTTCTCTTATCTTGGTTCCATCATTATTTTCCAGATGGTATATTGTGTTGTTACTTTGTTTGCCACTTTCCTTATCATTCCCCATACCTTCTTTGCTGGTGTTTTGATATTAAGCTTTGAAACATATTCATGTCATAATTTCTTCTTATTTTCTTAAATTACTTTATGAGCATTAACTCGACAGTTTTTATATTCACTGATGTTATCTGATGTAGGATTGGTATGGCATTTATCCATTGCATTTTGACGAGCTTTAACAACTTTTTTGCATTCACTGTTGGACCATGGTTCATAACGACCAGTGGACTGTCCAGTTGACTTTGGCTACATTTTGTTGCTACGTCATTTAATTTATTTAAAAATGCAGGAAATTTTTCTGTTATATTAGTAAAACTATTCCTATTGATGTCTACAGAGCACTAAAGTTTGAATTTTGACGAATTGGCCTTTTAAAGATTCCAACGAGGAGCATTATCCTTTGGCATACACTTAACTTTATCAATTAAAACAGGAAAATGGTCACTACCACACTGATCACAATGAACCTGCCATGTAAAATCAAGAAATAATAGATGCAGAACATAAAGACAAATCTATTGAGGTGAACAAACCATTTGCAGGATGAAAGTAAGTAGGTGACTTATCATTAAGTAAACAATGTTGGAGGATTCAAGCTGTTGCACCTTATTACCTAAACTATTGGATTGGATTGCATTAAAATCACCAATAAATAAGCAAGGTGCAGGTAACTGGTTGACTAGATTATCAAGATCAATTTGTGCAACATTAAAACATGGTGGAATATATACATTACACACAGTTATAGTTTTATGCAGCAACCGCCTGCAGTTCTGTATCTAACTGAAGTACCTCATGGGGTATACCTTTCTTAACAAAAATAGAGCAGCCACCAATTTTTCTCCCATCTACTTCAGTCATACAAGTTTTAAAATAATGATCAAAGCCTCTAATATTTACATTATCTGTATCTTTCCTGCAATGCTAAAATGTAGGGTCTAAAATTGGAAATTAAATTTTTAATTTCTTCAGGGTATGGCCTAAAGCCACGACAGTTCCACTGTAGTATACTTTTATTTTTGTTTGGTTCCATTATTTACACTTTTATTGCAACTCTGCCTTTGTGATTTTGCGATAGGTGATTCATCAAGTACCATTTCATTGACTCAGAACATCATATTTGTTGTATTGTGTAACAGGGTGGTTAGATCCCTTATGATGTTTGGTCGAGTATACTTTGTTTTGGCTTATTTTCAGTTTAATGGGTTCATATTAAGATGTGCTTGATTCACTGGTTTTATTTACTTTTATTGTCTGTTTCTCAACTGCACACTTTTTGGGTTGTTTCGTACCATCAGGCCAAGTCATTTCTGTTTGCATTTCTGTTTGCATTTCTACAGTTGCTGTCTTCCCCACAGGTTTGGTTGCTGCAGCTGCTTGGGCATACGTTGTTTTTACTGAATTAAATATGTTGATTTGTTTATTGGCTTTTGCCCACATTTATCGCAAACTTCATTTTTCCTGCAGTTGCATTTTGTGTGGCCAAATTTCTGACATGTATAACATCTGACAGGATTAGGAATAAACTGTGATGCAGCCACCCTGTAATGACCCACCCTGATATATTTTGGTGAGGTCTGGCTTTGAATACAGCTATCCTGTCCAGCTTGATGACATCTTTCAGGCCCTCCAGTATTTCAACATCAGTGCATTATTTAATGTCTGGTCATCTAATGACACCTTTCTTTGTATTCAGACTAGAGTGTGGTTACACTTAAATGGTGATGACATTGTCCATTGTCAGATTCAGTTTCATAGTTTTCATCAGTATGTTGCTTTGTACTTCTTTATCCACTTCGACTAAAGTATTTTCATTTCTTAGTATTTTTTATATTGAAGGGACCAGATCCTAGTACTGTAACAGTGGCATTATTTACAGCAAAAAGGGACAGTCTACACAAGGGTCTTTCATCCTTTCTTACTTTTACTAATAGAGATCTTGGCTATAAACAAATCTGAGTAGAATCCAAGCTCGTAGTCATAATATCAAGCAAAGTTCTTGTCCTTTCCTATCCATCAGTAGAGGGTTTTGGGTAGCCGTAATGTTGTAGTTATATTTCATTGCCAATGCTGTCCACTCACCCTTTGATCCCAACAAGGGGATACCATAATAGTCTGGAGTTGAGCCCTGCACACTGATATCAGAGATACATCAGCAATATACTCAAAGAACACAGACATGAAGCTTGATTGAACGTTGTTAAGCAGTCGCCTTCTAGATACTACAAACAAAAGCACATAGATCGGGAGAGAGATCCACATCTTGCAGATATGGGCATTCACCTCACAGATCTAGACCAAGGTCTGTTGTTGGCATTCTCCCAAACAGGACGCTGAATCAAAGTGCAAAGTTACATTTGACTTGCCGTCTAGTCCAAGACATGCAAGAAAGCCCTTGGATTCAGGTTACTATTCAAGACAATGGTCATCTTATTATTCATGTACATCAAGAGCACAGGCACGTGAACATTCACCCACCATGTCTTCAACTCATTACTCGCATACATCAAGAGCACGAGTACATGAACAGTCATCTGCCACTACCTCAACTCATGCATTGAATGAACAGGTGACTAAGATGCTTAAGGAAGTCCACAGCTTTGTGGATTACAACCGCATCAAAGATATAGTGGATACAACAGCTTCCACCATGGAGCCTTATAATCAAGGACTGTTAATGAAGATTAGCACTAGAAAGGTGAGACAGATGATGGCAGCCACCTGTGGCTTCTCAAGCGCATCATCTAGTTCAACTGAGGTAACTTAGAAAACATCAACCTCATCTATGCCTTTAGTCACTGCTCATCGTGTGACAGTCACAAAGAAAGCAGAAACTACCACAGTTACTACTACTTCTACTACTACTCAACCCAGGAAAGTAGTAATAGATGTAGTGAAATCGCTCCACGGATGTGATAGGGAATTGATCTCTTAATGTAGTTTCTCAACTAAGGTCAATGCAGGTCCAATCACCTCCATATGGTCTCTTCACCTTACAATAGCTATGTATATGTGTGTCTACAGTTTACAATGAAATACTAGTTCTGCCATATGGAAAGTATGTGTATGAGATATAAGATACCACGTGGAAGCCTATAGGAAATATTTTTACCCCATATATGACATGTAACTCATGTCTATATATACATACATCTGTATATTCATATCAGCATATGTATACATTTTGGTGACAACAACAGATGTAAATATGGAAAGAGTTAACATATATGATATATATCTCCATGTGAAGAAAATGAATTTAATATCACCAGATGTTTTCCTCACTCTTGTTTTAAAGGAATTTGAAATTATAAATTGTGGACGATTTTTTATGTGTGTATTTTATGTAACCTGTTTTCTATGGCATTATCCATCTCATAGTTTCTCAATACTGAAGGCGGTTTGTAATGTTATTTATTTTAAAATAAGAAATATCTTCAACAGATGGATGGAATCATGGCACACATATTCACCATATGCCGAAAGATTGAAAAATCAAATTCACTCAGATATAGATCAAAATTGATCCTAAAAATCTATAAAATGGATGTCACATCAGGATTCTACCAATTTTTAAAATGAATTATAAATGTTCTTACTGTAATTTTTCTATGCTTAAACCTAGTAACTTGGTTAAGCATGAGAAAATATGTACCTTTAATTCTAAAAATAAGAAGAAATGTGTCAGATGTGATGAAGTGTTTTATTCATATGATGACTTATTTAAACATTCCAGGACATGTGGAAAGTATATGTGTTTTCAATGTGATGTTCCATTTTTATCTACAAAGGCACTAGATTATCATATTTTAACAAGACATAGAAATTCAGAAGATAAGAAGAAAACTTACAAATGTGCAATATGTAAAAAAATTTGTAAAGATCGAAAGGAATTGTATTCTCATAGACTAAACCAACATGGGGGAAATGGTAATAATAATCAGGATCTACCTCCATTTATTCGTGATCATGGAAATGATGAATTATCAGAGGTTTATAATACTAACAGGAAATATATTTTTGCAGAAGATGAAACTGGAGAACTTAAGAAAATGTATAACTTTATTACCAATGACCTTCATAGAGGATACAGGGAAATTAGAGAACATCTTACAGAAATATACAACAAGCAAACGAATGCCTATAGAATCAATTTTTCGTTTGGAATGATACTGCAGAACACTAATACCCAGGAATATAGATACTATATACCTTATTATAATAACAAAGTGTTATATTTTCCATTTACAATATCTAATAGAAACAGTATAAATTTTTTGATGCATAAATTAGCTAGAATTGATGTAATTCAACAAGCAAGAGCAGTGAGACCTTCTACTAACTGGATTCTAGTTGCCATAACCAATGTACAATATACAATATTTTTAACTAATTTCCCGCTTGGAATTGCAGAGGAACTTCCCTCCTACCTGAAGACTAATAAACATTTGAAGACTTTATATATTAATAAAAGGACAAATGAACCCTATAAAGATAATTTATGTTTTTTTAGATGTTTAAAATATCATTTTAAGAATATTAATAATGTACTTTATTATCTGAATAGATGGAGAACGTATAATTGTTTACCCGTATTTTCAAATAATAATGTTAAATTTAATGGTGTAACATTGGATGATATCTCTCAACTTGAAGACTGTTTCAATGTTAAAATTAAGATATTTAATATGAATCCTAATGGTGCTGTAAATCTCATTTTTGATTCTATCAATGAAAATAAAGATGTAATGTATCTTAATATTTCTGATGGTCATTTAAGTTACTTAACAGATTTAAAGAAATTTATTAAGAAATATGAATGTGAAAAATGTAGTAAAATGTTTAGAAATGAATGGAATCTGAAAAGACATTATGGATCATGTTATGAAAGGACGAAATATATATTTCCTGGTGGTTTTCATAAAAATGACCAGACTATTTTCGAAAAATTAGAGTATCTAGATATTTTTGTACCTTCGAATCAAAGATTTTATCAGAAATTTTCTGTATGGGATATGGAAGCAATATTACTTAAATTAGATCAAAGTGTGACTGAAAAACTTCATTGGATCTCAAGACATGAACCGATAAGCGTGAGTATTGCCTCAAATGTAGACGGTTAAAATAACCCAAAATGTTTTGTCGATTCATCTTCTAAAAATTTAATTACAAAAATGATGGAATACCTGAATCAAATAAGTGAAGTAAATGCCAACAATCAAAAATATGAATATAAATATGTTTTTGATAGTTTAGGCTTGAGGTAGTAGTATCTTCATAAGGCTCTGTACTTATTCCATCTAACATTTCATTCACAGAGGTGGATGTGCGAATCGATTGGTCAGCAAAATTCTGGTGATTTATATCCATAATATAATTTGAAATTCTCCTCACTAAATTTGCCATTATTCCACATCCATATTTTCTCAATAGACCAATTATAACAGCGAGGAAAATACCAAATATTGGTATGACAAAGAGACTGAATAATTTATACCGGTATTTTGAAGAATATGATACATTATCTGTCGTATCTACACTGACACTGTGGTCATTACTGATTCCCTCAGTCACTGGCTCCATCTTCTGGACTGAAAATTTGAAGAATGTTATAACATTGAGTTACATGTCATTGACATATATTATTGACATTAAAATAGAAAAACTATAAGGCGAGAATCAGTTTTCATTTTCATATTTTTTGGGTAATCTGAGTTCAATATTAATGAATACATACTATGTTGTTTTCCTAAAGATCTGGTCCGATGGTAATATGATAAAGTCCTCATATAGGTTCTGATCATCGAAACTGGATCCTTGTATATATAGATGAAAATATAAGAAGGATATAAATAATTATTTTACCTTTTTGACATCCATAAATGTTAACAATATCCTCATTCTCTTCTATTAAGCACTTTCCAAGACATTGCCATGAAATTGTTCTAACTTTTGGATAGAATATCCTTAACTCTTGCCTTGAGATGAGAAATTGCTCTACCTTACAATATTTAAAAGTTAATACCACAGCCTGGTTATTGGAACAAAATCTGAAATTTTCCTTGAGAGCCATCGCTCCCTGGAAATTTTTTATTGCAATTCCATATGTTCCATCTTTCTGACATTCTACATTGCTACATTCCCTTCTCAGAAAGCAGTCACTCAAGAACAGTATCAAAGTAGTGAATAATACAATATTTTTTCCCATATTTAGCAGAGTTCTTATATTTGCAAAAACATATAGCGAGAGATTTGATATTATTCAATGCTGTGATGTCAAGAAAATATCCTCGAATAAATACTTGTCTTCTAGTACTATAATGAACTATCTGACCTTGTATGCGTAGAATCGATATTGATCAATGAAAATGAATGTCATTAACCCCCCTCACGTTTAATAATCTACGAGGAAAAAATTCGATAGAATTGCCTAGAAATGATGATATTTCTGATGTATTTTGGAATTCCTCTCTATGTAGATAACATTGTGGTACCATGTAATTGCTAAAAAAAAATTCTTCAAAAATGAACGTTTGAGACAATAATCGGAAGTCGCTTATATTTTCCATAAGAAGGAAAATATATCTTTCTGAGGGAGATATAAAAAGTAGACTAAGTTTGAATAAACAGAAGTAAATCAGTTATAAATTTCTTTTTAAATCTTACCTCGCTCCTGAAAATGCTCATTAAAAACGCTTGTCATTTCAATATCTTCATTACAGCTGTTATTCACTTGACTTTCTGTTGAACATGTCCCTTTCATAATGCATTTGAAAAATATCCATGCAATTACTGCCATTAGAATTAATATCAGACAGATTGAGGGGATCAGAATAAAGATCCAAAAGAAATTAGGGTGTTTGGATTGAGGATTATGATCCGACATTGTAGTAAGAACCGGATCTATTGTGATATCCGATTTTGAGGATAAGGTGGGATCACTGCTTGAAAATTCATCACCAGCCTCACTAGGTTCTTTCGTAGAGATTAAGGCGGAGTAATGACCATCATTTGATTTTGAAGAACTCGTTTTAATCATTGCAGTAAAAGTAGGATGTATTGAGATATCCGATTTTGAAGATAAGACTGGATCTGTGCGTTTCTTGGACCTGAAAGTCGTAGTTGAAAATTCATCTCTAGTCTCACTAATTTCTTTTCTAGTGGTTAAGGTAGAAGAGTAATCATCCTTTGTGTTTCCAGAAGTCGTTTTAGTGATAAATTTCTCTCTATAATAATAATAATAATAAAATTACATATAGGACATTTTGGAACCAATGGGAGTCATTCAAAACCTAATACATCTCAAAAATTTTGACTAAATAAATCATCATGAAAATACTCACCACTGCTAGTCCAATAAGATGCATCAGTAGTAGATTCAGTAGCACTAGTAGCCTCAGACGTAGGATGAGACACACACATATTTGTATGTAAATTAATCCCTGATGGTATGACTTTTAACCATTCACATCTGAAGAATCCCATGTTCATCATTGTAAGATATTCTAAATTAGGAAGATTCTTAATAATTGATTCAAAATCCAAAATTTGAACCTGCTCCATGTATAAAATATTGATATTCAGTTTGTATCTGAATTTTGGTCCTGTCATATCTATACAGGTTATCCTATTGTCAAAACAGTAACATTGTCCCTGGTCACAGCTGTAACCTTTAACAGTTCCAATAAATGTAATGCTCAGAATAAAAATGAATATCATTGCCATATTTCATATATCTTTCAATCCCTTTTTCATCTAATTTTTGGTAAAATAACTTAAGTATCTTTCACAGCCTGTTGTACAAAGCGAATAAATGTGTGTGAAAACTACCTTGCTAGCAACTAATAGATTAGCCTGGTCAATAGGTATAAATACTGGCAACCATTGGAGTGCAGTCTGTTTATTTTGGAAACAGGGTAGTAAAGATATTGTAGTCATCAAAGGTGTTGTAAATCTCCTTCCACTTCACATGGATGGTTTACGTTTTAATGCACCATGTACAGCCATAATTTCAGGACCTACTGGATCTGGAAAGACTTATTTCACACTTAATTTATTGAAACATTTAGATGAGATGTTTACTGAAAGTATAAACAAAATATATTACTTTTATGCAGTTTGGCAGAGTTCTTTTGAAGAGTTTATGGGAGAACAAATAGTTTACCTACAGGAATTACCTACAGAAGAAAGAATAAATTCTTTAAGTAATGGTGATCACAATTTAATTATTATAGACGACATGCAGATAACAGCACTCAATGATCCATTTATTGCTAATCTTTTTTCTCGCGAATCTCATCATAAAAATCTCTCAATATTTTTAATATTACAAAATTTATTTCACCAAGGAAAGTATGCAAGGGATATTTCTCTGAATAGTCATTACTTCATTCTTTTTAAGAATCCTAGAGATTGCCAACAAATAAGATACCTAGGAACACAATTAGGAATTAGGAATAACCTTAGGTCTGCATATGAAGATGCAACATTATTGCCCTTTTCTTATCTCTTGATTGATTTGTCTCCAAAGGGTGACAGCACTTTCATGTTAAGATCCCATATATTTCCATTTGAAGATACGGTAATATATAAATAAGATTCTGAGTTCAAAATTTTCAAAATATATATTTTGACGAGGAGGCATTATGTCTAGAAATCTTTTGAAATCTAAAAATTTCATTAATTTATTGTTAGAAAAAAATCAATCTTTAAACAAGCAATTACTGTCCTATGCCAGTGATCAAAATTTAAAAGCAATAGCTGAATTTTTTTACAACGTATTTCGCTTACCCTTAGGTAAGAAAAGAAAAGGACTATTTCTTCAGAGGTTAAATTTCTAAAGAAATTCATCAAATTCGAGGAAAAAAGAAGAAGATTAGCGAGATTACATCATAGAGAAATAGGTGAACTATTATTTACTCTCAGAAAATACCTAGATAAAATTTTGAAATGAATAAGTACGTTATGATTCCTGTCGAGCAATATGAGAGGTACAAAGCATTCATGAGGTCCAATAATGAAAATGCTAAGTCACTCGAAAATAAAGTTAAAAGTGATTCGACAAATCCTTCGCAGTTAATGTCTGTGAAAGAACCTGACGATTTCATTGAGCAAGTTGCATCTGATAAAGATTATAAAAGAGATTTTTCTGATGAAAAATCTTTTATAAATGAAAAAAATAGCAAGATTCTTCCACCTCCAGGTTTACCAGAGAGCAAAGTAATCCAAAAAATTCAAAATGGACACAAAGATTCAGATTTTCCCATTAACATGTTATTGCTCTGTTTCTTCAAAATCACACATGCCTTGGTGGACATATGCGCTCTCCGAGTGCTCTTGTTTTCATCTTCATTTATTTCTGATACAAATTATGATATCTATTTTACATTCAGGAGTAGTGTAAAACAACCCATAAGAAGTATACCCACTTTTTCATATTTTATAAGGATACAAGGGTAGTTTGTGGCAACTGGCATATTATTCTCTGGTGGATAGTATTGTCATAAATAAACTTTCAACAGAAGTGCTACTGTTTGTGGTGATAATGACTTAATATCCGCCCAATAGCAGAGGTGGGATCTGCCAGTGTGCTGTAAATATGATTTATTTGTTTCAGCGAATGAAGAAGTCACATCTGGTACCGAGAGAAATATAACACAAAATTTTGCACCTTTTAAGGCCTTTGTCTGGACACAGATAATTCAGTTTTCCTTACATTGAGGGTTTGATATGTCACTGGTACCTCTTGTTTCAGAGGGATGAATAATTCAGTCTAGCATACATTTATTTATTTGGGGTTTTACATCGCTTTCAACACTGTACAGGTCATATCACGACGGGTAGTTGGAAGGACAGAGGAAACCAGTACATACAGTTGGTCAAGGTTCTGTACTGTAAACTGCCGACCAATGGCAAGCAACTACCAGCTTTCCCATTTGAGGCCATGCTGGAAACCGAACCCCGGCCTCAGAGGTGGGAGGCGAGAGTGTTACCACTCTGCCACCATGGCCCCCAGTCTAGCATACAAGCAAATACACTTTCAAATTATACAAACTGAATATCAAAGACTGGTCCTTGATCTTTTTAGTTGACAATAAACTAAAGGTCTAAGGCAGAGCTAGGGCGTAATTTGTATTAGCTGTAACAGGGTTTGTCATTTTTCCACATGGTTTTATAAACTGTCCAAATATTTTGGTCATATAAAATATTGGCTGTTTTTGTCTCAGGTAGGATTACTGTTGTTAATCACATTGCTGCTTGATCAAAGAATTCTCAAATTGGTGACCAAACTCATCCAATCTGGCTATGAATGGAGACCATTTGTGAATCCAGTAGCAGGAGACCTACCAGGGGTATTAATTTTTGGCAGGCGGTTAGAGTTGTTGAATGTGTGTTCATTTGTCTGCCTGTGGATTTGTTTGTCACTCTCAGTTCACATTTGATTCCAAAAGTAATGAACACATAGTCCCCTCAATTTTTTTATGAGGATAGGGCATGAACAAAGATGAAGCGATTAAATTTTATGAAAGTTCCGGTTCATATTCTGGATACAAAAAAAAAAAAAAAAAAGAATCTTGAGTTTTCTTTCAAATATCACATTTTCGATGTGGTCTTTGGCAGTTACATTTTGCAAAGAATCGTTGTATATTCAGGATATTCCATTTCTCAATAACCTGAAAGGATCTGTAGATTGAAAAAATTTGAAATTAATTGATACTCCATTTAAAATAGCCCTATTCTGCCCATTTGAAAAATCTGACAAAAGAACGCCCTCAATATGCGCCTCCTCTCCATCTTTTGTGGGTCTAGATCTTTCAGAAAATCCAGTATTCCCCCCCAGATATGTGGCAACATCGAAATAACCTGGTAAATCCTTAAAATAGAATGCAGCCTGTGCCTGAGAATTTAGCATATCACTACTAGATTGCAATAATAAATCTATCATAGCCTTATATGGGTAGTTTACTCCAACATCCACAGAAACAATTTTTTGATTTAAGGATAAATCAATCTGTTGAAAAATTGAATGCAAAGTAAAATTTACAGGTCCTACTTGGTCATTATTTGCAGTTGGATGTCCATTTAGATTTCTTTCATCATTAATTTTTTCTCCATTTGGTCCTGTAATTACATATGTAACATGAAGTTTACTTTTTGCTAAATTTATGTAATCCATAGATGTACCTGGTATATTAAATTCAATTATTCCATTTTCGGAAATCGCAGCTACAGGATTGTACTCAACCCAGTATTCCTTAGTTATGGAATTATCAATTGGAGGAGGACTAAAAATAGATACAGAAGTTTGAACTACATCCATATTGTTTTGTAGGTACTTGAAACTTTAGGTTTCCTCCTTTCCTTTGCTTTTATTTCAGCTTTTTTCCTATTTCTTTCTTAATTTTTTTATTTCCCTTTCGTTTTTCCTTCTTCTTATATTTCCTCTTTTTATTGTTATTCACATCTCCCCTACCTCCGGTTTGATCAAATTTCCTTTTTTTAGCTCTATTTATATTTGTTTCGTGTTTAACCTCATTTTTAGCTTGCTCTACAGCCTGTTGAGTGGGAGTTACAACAGTTACATCTAAATTCTTATCCCCGCTATCATTCGAAGTATCATATCTCTTATCTAACACATAAAATTTCTTCTGATAAGGTATTTCTCCTCGTATACATTTTTTACAAAAATTAAGGTAGTTCATTAAGCTCGTTTCCTGAAATGAAGTGTAACGGACACTGTAGCAGTAAGAGTGGATAATAACTTTAATTGGTTATCCTTTATATATATTCTTATTCGACTTAAGCTGTTAATCTTTATTGGAAAATAAAATATTTTAGGAAAAATATAGGTAGATGAGGCGTTTGATGGCATGAGGCTACGTAATAATGGTTCTAAAGAGTTTCTAACATAACTGTAGTCAACTATATCAGAGAATATATAACATTTTTCTGATATAGTTTCCGAGCAGAAAAAGTCACATATTCAAACCTCCCATTCACCAATTAATTGGACTCTTTCTTTAAGTTCTACAATAAAATTAAAGGGTGCATTGTCTTGATGATAAGATAAAGAATCCTCGGAAGATAAGAAAATGAAGAAATCCTTTTGTTCCATTTTTCCCTTAAAAGATTTATATCCAGTTTATTTTTTTATAGATTCTACAGTATCTTCTAAAATCCACGAATTGAACTTCTTCGGCCAACCTTTCCACTTCACTAAAATTTCCTTTTTCTTATTTCTTGTCCTTTTTTAAAGGATTTTTTCTATCTTATGTACTATATCATTATCAAGATACGCTATTTGAAGTTCAGGTTCATAGAAATAACCCTTTATGATATCGTTATTGTAATCCTTTAGTTGGTACATAGGTTGATTTTGGTTAATTTTACGATCAGTAATAGTAAAAATTTCTCCACTCCATTTTTCTGAGTATTCACGGTCAAAAGTTTTCTTTATATACGGAATTTTAACTCTATCTGATATATTATATTTAAATTTCTTTCTTCCTCGGACACCACTGATTAAGTTTTTTTTAATTTTTTGTGCTGAGAAGTAAGATTTTGGATAACTTATAATGGCATATTGATTTCTCCAGAGCTTATCAGGATCTGATTTTTGTGCTTCCTCAGGTGTCATCTTAATACTTCTGTGTGTTGATTTATTATATCCATCTGTTAGATCTGATAATATATCAGTCCATCAAAAAGTTTCCCTGTTTGTGAAATACTTAAATATTTTTAATTTAATTGTCTTTATAACACGTTCTGCATAATTTGCCTTGGTTTCGTAATAGGTGAAGATATGAACAATATATATCACGGTAAAATACCTAGCAAATTAATAATAGCATTAGTTTCAAATTCAGCATATTCTGGTAGTTATGATAAAAATCCTTTTTTCTTCAATCATATGAATTTAAATTATTTAGAGGTTACAGTAGATGGTCAGTCAGTCCCAAATAGAGCCTTAAGTCCAAATTTTGAGGCTGGTGATTTTGTTTCGTCTTATCTTAGCTTATTAGATAATGAGTACAATAAAAAGAAAGGTTTGGTAATTAATCTACTGGAATATGACAAGGGTTATACATTATTTCTCTTTGATGTGCAGAGTTATCTAAGTGGCAAGATTATGAGTAAATCTATGAAAGGTCACCTTAAGGTAGGCATGAGATTTTCAAAAGCTTTAGCAGAAACTATAAATGTTTTAGTATATGGAAAATTTCCTGATATATTAACAATAGATGATACAAGAAACGTCAATGTTCAGTAAGACAATGGATACTAGTGAAATAATGGATCTTATGATGAAAGATAAAAAAATTAAAAAAAATTTTAAAGGAGTGTATCCAATTGATTTAATTCCAGAAAATTTAGATTATCCATCCCTTATAGTAGTTAATCTAGATAGTTCTGAAAAGAAAGGAAGTCATTGGGTTGTCTTGCATTATATTTCAAATCATATTGTTGAACATTTTGACTCGATAGGAAGAAAACCTGAGGAACATATAATTAGCATTTTATTCAAGAAAATATTAACATATAAATATAACCATAAAAGATTACAGTCATTGTATACTAATACCTGTGGATTATTCTGTTTGTTTTATAGTTACTACAGTGCACGTAATGAGGATATGATTACCGTACTTGACCGTTTCGGTGACACATACAAAAAAAATGAATTTATTGTAATAAAATTTTATACTGACTAATTTAAAAAAAAGTCGAAATTGCAGTAATGAAAACAAAATAATCCTTCTTTTTATTTTCTAACATGTTTTTTTTTTAAACAATGATAATTTAACATCATATTAAATTAATGTATAGTTCTAGCAATATAATTGTATGCAGAGAGTATAGAATTAAATTTTGAATGTATTCCATATTTCAATGTTTTATATACAATAGGAATGAAAAATTACATTAGGGAGTCTATTTTTTTGGAATAATCCATCAAAATTTTTCCCAGCAGATTATTTCCTGATAAAGATGATGGTTTTAGTACAGGAAAAAGACTTGAGGATGTGGTTATACCCCAAAATGAAATATCTTCTTTACTTAATGAGCTCTGTTTATAGGCTATGTAGCCATTGGAACATTCCCTCAGTTTTTTTCTGAATTTTTGATTTTGAGTAAATTTCTGAAGAATAGCAAATCTCATAATTCTCTCTCTATCATCTGCTTTTTGATAGCTTTTATTAAAATCTTTCATAAGAATTTCTAACTCAAAGGGATCTGTTTCATCTAAAACCTGATTAGTCAATTCATATTGCTTTGCATCTTTAGATACTAAAAAAAAATAAAGGTGTTCGGAGGAATGAAAACAAAAGCCATCGTATGACAGTTTGCATTGATATAAATTTAAAAGAGGGTTATGAATATCATCTACCAGTACAATCTTTTCCTCCCATGGTGACACTGTTATATCTAGAGGTTCTGTAGTAACCCCATCCTCGAGAACTTTTCTTTTGCAATAAAAGTAATTGAAACCTATCTTTTCCTGTGAATATGTATGTATAATGGATTTGTTAATCCTGAAACCAATATTCTTAGATTTGGTGACATTTTTACTAGTTAAAGTTTGCTCAAATTTTTCCATTGCATTGGTAAGGGTTTTTTTGAGACACCCTTACATGAAATTTTTTGTTTTCCTTCCTCATTTTCGATTATATAAAATTTTGAACACAATTATATCATTTTTGTACCCTCGAATTCTAATTTGAATCTTCCAACCTCACGCCTTCCTGATGCAATATGAGTAGCACAGCATCTCCTTGGAAACCATTGGGTATAGCTAAGATCGTGACAAGAGTGAAAAATTTCATTTTCGAATATTTTTTTATATTTTACCTTTATGCATTCATCTATATTTTCTTTATTAATTGCCATGTATATACTGTCAGTGTCGGTTTCAGTTAATTCGAAAGAGTTAGGATTGAAATATTTAACTATGCAGTCATGATAGAACTCCAACATCCTTAATTTGGCATATTGTAAGATGAAAAATCCGATTTGAACTGGGGTATCTAGGGTTAAGCGAGTTTTATAAGATTCTACTTCAAAAATATTACTATTCAATTCTTCCATAGCCTTGAATGTTGAGGAATTTATAATTTTAGACATTTTAGATTTACTTGTCAAATATTTAACATTAGTATGTTTCGTTTTATCCATTAATACTGATCCGTACGAACTATTACTCAATAACTTGTAGGTATCACCAATGATGGCTTTATCAGGATTCTTTTCTCCTTCAATTCTAAATTCAGTAACCTTATCAATGAAATTTTTAAAACATTTTTTAGGTTGATATTCAATTATTTGATATATTTTGCTGATCTCTGAATTATTCTTTAAATACCATCTCAATAATGGTGTTGCAATTAAAATTCTTTAAGCTTGATTGGTACTAATTAGGAGTCTTTTATAGTCAAAGGAAATCGCAAACCGCAGTCAATAGCATCCATTGGAACGTTGCAGGTACAAAAGAAAGCAGGGAATTCTTTAAATTTTTGAATGTATTCTGACTTAACCTTAATGTCGACCTCAACAGCTCCAAAGAGGCTTCCATTCTTAATATCTTTGATAATTTTTTCAGTGGACAAAGTTGATCGGTTCTTTTTAAAATATGATGGCAAATATAAATCATATAAGTGATCACATTTTTCTTTAATATCACGTTTAAAAATACATTTAAATATCAAAAAATTTCTCTTCTTCAGGTCTTTCCTTTGCACTTTCTTAATTTTTTCAAGCCATTTAAGAGATTTAATTTTCTTCACGGTTGGACAATCTTCAGAACAGTAATGATAATAACATCCATGATATTCATATACAGTTTTATTTTGAATACAAAATCCATCCAATAAATAGTTTCCTATTGTAATTTCTCTTTGATTATTTAGTTTATGCAAAATTTTAATTTTTTTCCTTTTTCATTAGGAAATCCATCCAAACATAAGATTCTATGTATTTTTCACTTACCTCTGGTTTGAAGTTTGTGGAGGATAATCTTCTGACATATACGCCCATAGGCATTTCCTGTTTAATTGTGTATGAATATAGACCATTACAATCATAACCTACAATAGCTTTACATTTATTACCTTTAATACCTTTAATATTCGTTACATTTTTTTCGTGGTATCTTGAAAAAATAATACTAGGACCAACCACAATACAGATCAGCATTATCTGAATTAATTAGCGAAAATTTACTATGTGAGGAATTAAATAACATTTTCCTAGCCACTCCTGGTAGAGTGACGAAGTCTTTAAAAATGTCTACCTCCTGAGATGAATATATGTCAATAAAATTTTTAAGGGCAATGCAGAAAGGACCTGTATCTAGGTTATTATAATAAATTAAGTAGTCCTTAAATGTTTGCATACCTTCTTTTTCCCATATTTGCAAAAGCTTTGAGTAGTCCTCATCAGATTTGATAGGGTTTGAGTTAGAAACTTTTGAATAAAAATCTTGAGGTGGGGGTAGAGAGGGGTAAGATAATTTTTCATGAGAATCGAACCATTCATATGGGAAAACACCTTTACTGATATCAGATCCATAGGCCTTCAAAAATTGAGTATAAGAACATCCAGGTGCTAGAAAATTGGATATATCTAAAAATTTCAGGTGAGGTGTTGATATAGATATGTAGGAATTATCTTTTTTAATAGTGAATATTTCATTATCTTTATATTTTTTTGAAATAAAGAGCATAATTTCCCGTTTTATTAAATTTATATCATACTTCCCTGAATTAAACCCTACAACAGGTAATTGACATAAATAATTCTTCAATTTCTTTCTGATATCATTAATAGTTAAAATGAAATGAGAAGTAATTTTAGGATGAATATTTTCGGACATATCCATTTCATTAGTTTCTTGATCTTGTTCGATTTCATTGGTATCAGAATACCTTTCGATCAATTGATCCAGCGCATCAAAAACATATTTATATTCATATTTTTGATTGTTGGCATTTACTTTACTTATTTGATTCAGGTATTCCATCATTTTTGTAATTAAATTTTTAGAAGATGAATCGACAAAACATTTTGGGTTATTATAACCGTCTACATTTGAGGCAATACTCACGCTTATCGGTTCATGTCTTGAGATCCAATGAAGTTTTTCAGTCACACTTTGATCTAATTTAAGTAATATTGCTTCTATATCCCATACAGAAAATTTCTGATAAAATCTTTGATTCGAAGGTACAAAAATATCTAGATACTCTAATTTTTCGAAAATAATCTGGTCATTTTTATGAAAACCACCAGGAAATATATATTTTGTCCTTTCATAACATGATCCATAATGTCTTTTCAGATTCCATTCATTTCTAAACATTTTACTACATTTTTCACATTCATATTTCTTAATAAATTTCTTTAAATCTGTTATGTAACTTAAATGACTATCAGAAATATTAAGATACATTACATCTTTATTTTCATTGATAGAATCAAAAATGAGATTTACAGCACCATTAGGATTCATATTAAATATCTTAATTTTAACATTGAAACAGTCTTCAAGTTGAGAGATATCATCCAATGTTACACCATTAAATTTAACATTATTATTTGAAAATACGGGTAAACAATTATACGTTCTCCATCTATTCAGATAATAAAGTACATTATTAATATTCTTAAAATGATATTTTAAACATCTAAAAAAACATAAATTATCTTTATAGGGTTCATTTGTCCTTTTATTAATATATAAAGTCTTCAAATGTTTATTAGTCTTCAGGTAGGAGGGAAGTTCCTCTGCAATTCCAAGCGGGAAATCCGTTAAAAATATTGTATATTGTACATTGGTTATGGCAACTAGAATCCAGTTAGTAGAAGGTCTCACTGCTCTTGCTTGTTGAATTACATCAATTGCATCAAAAAATTTATACTGTTTCTATTAGATATTGTAAATGGAAAATATAACACTTTGTTATTATAATAAGGTATATAGTATCTATATTCCTGGGTATTAGTGTTCTGCAGTATCATTCCAAACGAAAAATTGATTCTATAGGCATTCGTTTGCTTGTTGTATATTTCTGTAAGATGTTCTCTAATTTCCCTGTATCCTCTATGAAGGTCATTGGTAGTAAAGTTATACATTTTCTTAAGTTCTCCAGTTTCATCTTCTGCAAAAATATATTTCCTGTTAGTATTATAAACCTCTGATAATTCATCATTTCCATGATCACGAATAAATGGAGGTAGATCCTGATTATTATTACCATTTCCCCCATGTTGGTTTAGTCTATGAGAATACAATTCCTTTCGATCTTTACAAATTTTTTTACATATTGCACATTTGTAAGTTTTCTTCTTATCTTCTGAATTTCTATGTCTTGTTAAAATATGATAATCTAGTGCCTTTGTGGATAAAAATGGAACATCACATTGAAAACACATATACTTTCCACATGTCCTGGAATGTTTAAATAAGTCATCATATGAATAAAACACTTTATCACATCTGACACATTTCTTCTTATTTTTAGAATTAAAGGTACATATTTTCTCATGCTTAACCAAGTTACTAGGTTTAAGCATAGAAAAATTACAGTAAGAACATTTATAATTCATTTTGAAAATTGGTAGAATCCTGATGTGACATCCATTTTTATAGATTTTTAGGATCAATTTTGATCTATATCTGAGTGAATTTGATTTCTCAATCTTTCGGCATATGGTGAATATGTGTGCCATGATTCCATCCATCTGTTGAAGATATTTCTTATTTTAAAATAAATAACATTACAAACCGCCTTCAGTATTGAGAAACTATGAGATGGATAATGCCATAGAAAACAGGTTACATAAAATACACACATAAAAAATCGTCCGCAATTTATAATTTCAAATTCCTTTAAAACAAGAGTGAGGAAAACATCTGGTGATTTTAAATTCATTTTCTTCACATGGAGATATATATCATATATGATAACTCTTTCCATATTTACATCTGTTGTTGTCACCAAAATGTATACATATGCTTATATGAATATACAGATGTATGTATATATAGACATGAGTTACATGGGGTAAAAATATTTCCTATAGGCTTCCACGTGGTATCTTATATCTCATACACATACTTTCCATATGGCAGAACTAGTATTTCATTGTAAACTGTAGACACACATATACATAGCTATTGTAAGGTGAAGAGACCATATGGAGGTGATTGGACCTGCATTGACCTTAGTTGAGAAACTACATTAAGAGATCAATTCCCTATCACATCCGTGGAGCAATTTCACTACATCTATTACTACTCAGGAAGGTTGTTAAGCGTTCCACTGAGTCAAAGAGGGAACCAAAGAGAGTAGCTGAAAGTTTAACCAAAAGTTCCAGAGAAGTGACCATTAAGGACGTTAACAATAACTCTAAGGCCATGAAGAGATTGCCCTCTGAATCTCTGGCAGTAGTCATTACCAAGAAGAAACCAAAGAGGCAAACTTGTTTCATGACTGGATGTGGCCAACCTGTTTCTAGTCTCAAGAGGCATGTTGTAGGCAAGCACCTAACACTTGTTTTCGCAACATGGAAGGAGATGTCAAGAGAGGAGAGAATGTTCTCCTATAATCAGTCATTGATCTCTCTGGAAACGGCACTTGGTCTGACAACCCATGATGAACTATTACAAATGGTTGTGGATAAGCAGTGGTTTCCTGTTGGTAGCAGGTTTACAATTCCTGACAAAGATGTCACATTTGTAAAAGAATTCCATCAATGGTTAACCGGAAGACAGATGACAACTGAACCAACTATAGACCCACCCAATTGCATCGCTGTGCTGACGAATTGGAGGATCTTCTCCACCGTCTTAAACTGCATTGGGAAGGAAAAGGTGATACTACCTACACCGGGGGTTCAGTCTGTTGAGGAAACTGCAGGAACTACAGTTGCTCAGCCCGGTAAAGATCCTCAGCTCATTAAGACAGATCAGGTTGTTCAACCAGTCCAGGTTGCTCAACCAGAAATCAAAGGAACCCAGATATGCCAGCAGAAGAGCAACCAATGGAGGTGGATCAGTGTAACCAGTGTGAATCTGGGGATTTAGCAAGTAGTCTTGCGCCCTCAGAGGAAGCTGTTTTACTTGATTCACCTTCTGAGGATGTGAGGAGTGTTAACTCTTCAAAATTAGAGAGTCCACCTAAATCCACGATTGTGAAAGATATTGGTACCCCTTACAAAGAGGCGGAATGGGTGCAAAGAAGGACCAGTTTCCTGAAGGCTATCAGCAAAGACAGAGTGAGCTTCATTGACTCCCATATGCACTTGGACAAACTGAGGTAGATCAGCTATTATCGTGATATTGATACTATCCTTGACAGAGGTCCTATGCTGGCAACTCCAGTGTATCTTGAAGCCGTTGTTGCCAACTTTTGTCACCAAGCGCCAAGTAAGGAACTAAGACAGATGTGGAAGAGAGATTCCAGAATTTTTCACACGCACGGTTTGCACCCAAAGCTCACCCATACTGCCACAGACAAAGATTTCGAGAGGGTTAGGACAAGTATCACCAAGGATCCACATTGTGTTGGTCTTGGTGAGATTGGATTTGATTCCAGTGCTCACTTTGGAAAGTTTAAAGTTCAACAAACTCTACTTTTTAGAAAATTCCTAGCAGATGTTTGTTAGGTAAGAGCTGTACTACAGCAAAGTCATTGTGATTCACTGCAGGGATAAGGGAAACAGTATGGATGCTTATAAAATCTGTCTCAAGGTCTTTGAGGAGGAGATACCTGTATTCCATAGAGAAGACATAAGCATTCATTTTCACTGTTAATGGGGGTTTGTCTACACTTCTCGACTGGTTGGTAAGATTTCCTAGAATAAAGGTTGGAGTTACAGGTTTGCTTTTGTGAAAGGACCGAAATCCAGAACTTGAAGCCATCGTGGATCACTTAGATCTAGAGCAGATCCTTTTAGAGACAGATTCTCCATACTTGACACCCCCAGCTCATGGTAGCTGTGCTTACAATTCCCCTTATGGCCTGGAGGAAGTAGCTCGATGTGTAGCTCAACTGAAAGACACAACTATCAATGCAATGCTGACCACTACCAGAAAGAATGCTACAGATCTCTATGGTATAAAGGTCTGAGGGTATTGTGTGTGTGAACGAGTAACAAGGAGGGAGTATTAACATTGTTCTACATGGTGAAATGAACTGTTGCAAAATTCATCAACGTTGTTCTATGTAATGGACTGTTATGGATATCTCACTACATTGTCCCTGTTACCAGACAGTTGGAGGGATTACAGTAAAATTGTCATCATACTGAACTGTTAAGCATCTTCTAAAACAGAGGAATTACCAACATTATTCTACAAGTTCCAGAACTGTCATACTGTCACTCCATGAATGTTCACGTTCTCAGTCTCAAAAGGAAATCAGATGAATTCTCAACACTGTTCTGCAAGTTCCTGAACTGTTGAGGAGTCTCAAAAGAAACCAGAGGGATTATAAACATTGCTCTACATGTCAAGAACTGTTGTAAGTTCACTGGAAAGAAACAACAGGATAGGCAACACTGTTGTATATGTCAAGGACTGTTGCAAGTGCATTAAAAACCTTGGTCTGGTCTGGCTACAACCCACCTTGGCAACCTCGGATGACTGATGGAACTGGTCTCAACAAAACAATGACGAATGAAGTAAAGCTGCCGGGTAGTTTCAAATGGTAGTCTAATTGCCTACCATTTGAGTTTTAGCATCTCCCCACTGAAAGTACAGAACAGGAAATGACGCTAAAGACTTCAATTATCTGTGCAAATTCAAAGAGTAAAGACCTACAAGAAATCTGACAACATCACTGCAGATAATGACCGAAAATACTTTGCCACATATAAATTACACACAATGAAACAACTGTAATAATTTGCTCATCCACAAAATGTCTAAGTAGCCATTACATATATTCACAAAATGATTTACACAACAACAAAGTAACAAAGCAACTATTACCAACCTGCCCCAAACACACAACCTCAATTACACATGCTTCCAACTCTGTACTTCATGGCAGACTGTATGTCAGAACAATGCTAAGCATTAACAAACATGCTTCCAACTCTGTACCTCGTGTCAGACTGAATGTCAAATAATACTACAGGGTTCACTTCCTCTTGTCAGGGGAAGTATAGGTGCATGCTAAACTTAAAACTCAAGTACTAAACATCGGAAATCAGCAAACTAATGGAACCGCAAACGGAAACTAACGGAACCGCAAACGGTCACATTCACCCCTGCTTCAGGAAATGTCATCCTGACATTGAATGTATACTTTAAGACAATATCCAGTTCACACACTATAAAGCAGAAGTACCTTATGTTGCAGTCCCTCACACTGAAACATTCACGGTGGAATAAGACAATTCGCTGTTGTTTGGTCAACCTTGAAATAACTTCATTAAAACACTAAATCCAGAACTCCTTTCAGAACTCCTTAAAATAGTTCAATTCATGAGACAATACAATTACGCAGACACAGCATGGATCAGAGCACAGTTTGATAATGACCGAAAATACTTTGCCACATATAAATTACACACAATGAAACAACTGTAATAATTTGCTCATCCACAAAATGTCTAAGTAGCCATTATAGCAATTTTCTCTCTATCCAGATTTGTTATAGACTGGCCAAAGTCATATACACAATCTGGATGTAAATGCCCTTGTTTCCGGGTACGCCCCGAACGACGGGGTGGGGGTACATTTGGACCAGAGGTTCCAATTCATCAGCGGAATCCCCAGTGTCTTCCAAGGACACTTCACCCTGTGGAATCTGAGAATCTGAGGATTGCGAATCCTCCTGAAATGAATCGACTTCTGCGTTACCACAAGTCCCCTCTATCACTGTCAGGAACTGAAGTTTCCTCGGCATCACCCGTCACCTCAGTACCAGACAGATGATCCAGTGGAGAAACTTCCATGTTCTGACGATGTTGAAGGCTTGGTCGGGGTGCTGGAATTGGCCTATGTGAATCATCCCCTGTGCATTGGACCGTGGTTCTGATCTACTCGAATCCCCAGCTACACTGACTTGCCTGGGCCTTGGAACAATAATGGGGAATTCATTATCTGATGATTCAATACTGCCACTGAAATTTGCATCTTCATGTGTCCGGCCCCCACTCCCTTCAAGGGTTTTAGTCTCGCGCTTGGGATCATTTCCCCTATTGCTTTCATCTAATGGTAGAAAGCTGATAGGAAGCAAATGATTTCGGTGCAGAGTCTTGGGTCTTCCATTCCCAACCTCACGCTTCACCACATACACTGGTATGTTCTCGGAGGGTTGGTGAGTTACCACATACACATCTTCACTCCATTTGTTGGCTAGCTTGTGTGTCCCCTTTAATCCCATATTGCGAATCAGAACCCTATCTCCTGGATGGAGTACTGCGATCCTAGCCCTCATGTCATATGACATATTTTGCTTAGATTGCTTCATCCTAGAGTGTGCCACAGCTGTTTCATAAGCCTGCTTCAGGTTTTTTGATAAACTGCCTACATAATCCTTTGCAGGTCTTTCCAAACCTCGTCCTAGGACCAAATCTACAGCAATACATGGATTCCTGCCAAACATGAGGAAATATGGGGAGTAGCCCGTAGTGTCATGGCGTGTACAGTTGTAAGCATGCACGAGTGAGCTAACATGACTCTTCCAATCAAGTTTTTGCGGAGGGTTCAAAGTGCCCAACATGTTCAACAATGTTGAATTGAACCGCTCTGCCTGACCATTTCCCATGGGATGATAAGGTGTGGTTCTACTTTTCTGAATCCCTGTGAGACGGCAAAGCTGCTTAATCAAAGAACTTTCAAAGTTTCTCCCTTGATCACTGTGGATTCGAGCTGGAAACCCATAATGCACGAAGAAGTTTTCAAACAGGAGTTTTGCAGTTGTTTTTGCTGTCTGGTTGCGTGCTGGAAAGGCTTGTGCATACTTGGTGAAATGATCTGTCACCACAAAGATGTTTTCAATTCCTCCAGATGGTTCGAGCTTCAGAAAATCCACACAAATTAACTCCATGGGCTGAGTACTTTCAATATTGACTAGGCCGGCACAAGGTGGATGATGATCCTTCCTTCTAATACATCACTCGCACTTTGAAATGAATTCAGCAACAAACTTTGTCATTCCAACCCAAAAGTATCTATCCCTAAGCAGCTCTAAAACCCGGTCCCTTCCAGGGTGACCCATGTCACTGTGTACTAGTGACAGAGCTTGCTTCCAGTACTTCTTGGGTAGTACCAGTTGAAACTGTTTTTCATTATCAAGGTAACGTTGTCTCATTAATATTCCATTAATGGTGACAAGCTTTTTCTTTCTCTCCAAAGTAACTTTGACTCCAGCGCCATTTCACCGTCAAAATCTCCTGCCAAACGTCTTCTGACATCCCGAAGAACCATATCTTCATTCTGTGCATCAATCCAATCAATAGGCGAGTCGCAAAAATTAACATCCAGTTGATGTACTGCAATGGGAATTGCTTGGTCCCCATAGCAAAAACTGTCAACATGCTCTGCAACATCAGTATGTGCCCTTAGTACTTCAGCGACAACTTGTGAATTCATCTTTGGCCACTTAATCCTTGACAGTGCGTCTGCAGGTTTATTGGCAGAGCCACTGAGATACTGTATCTCGAATTGATAATTGGCCAACTCGGCCACCCACCTATGACCAGCTGCATCTAGTTTCGCAGTCTTCAAGACATAGGTCAGTGGGTTATTATCCGTCAAAACCGTGAAGGAGTTACCATATAAGAAATCATGGAATTTCTCTGTCACGGCCCATTTCAGTGCCAGAAATTCCAGTTTATGAGCTGGATAATTCCTTTCGGCTTTGTTTAAACTCCTGCTTGCATATACAATAACCCTTTTCTGTCCATCTTGCAACTGACTTAGGACGGTACCCAATCCATCTTGACTGGCGTCCGTATGGAGAATAAAAGGCTTGGTGAAATCAGCGAAACCTAACACTGGAGTTTCACAACATTTCTCCTTCAACTGCTCAAATGCTTTCTGCTGGGCAGGACCCCACTGAAATGGCAAATATTTGACCCTAGTCTTCCTTCCTGTGGAAATTCTTACACTACCCTGAGTCACCTCATGGAGTGGCTTGGCAACTTTAGCAGAATCCTTTAGAAATCTTCTATAGAAGGAGGCAAAGCCAATAAAGCGTTGCACTTCAGTCACCGTCTGAGGTATGGGCCAATCTTTAACAGATGCTACTTTCTCGGGATCAACAGATACACCAGCTTCTGAAATCATATGGCCAAGGTACTTGATCTCCTTCTGGAAAAAAACGGCGTTTTGAAGGGCTAAGTTTTAAGCCAGCCTGGTGGAGCTTTTGGAAGACAGCCTCCAATCTCTGGATATGGTCCTCATATGTCTTACTGAAAATTACTATATCATCCAAGTATAGCAAACAGTATTTGAGGTACAAATCTCCCATGGAGGTTTCCATGAGGCGTTGGAAGGTGGCCGGAGCATTAGTTAGCCCAAATGGCATCCGTTCACACTCCCAGAATCCAAGCGGCCCCACTGTGAATGCTGTCTTTGCCTTATCTTCTTCAGCCAGGGGTACTTGCCAGTAGCCGGATTTAAGATCAAGCACACTGAACCATCTTGACCCAGCTAAAGTATCGATGGTCCTGTCAATTGATGGCAAGCGGTAGCTGTCCCGTACAGTGAGTGAATTCAGGTGACGTAAGTCAAGACAGAATCTGAGTGTACCATTTTTTTTGCGGACCAATACAACATTGGAGGCATATGGACTCTTAGATTCCCTTATGACTCCCAGCTCCTGCATTTCTTTCAGGTGCTCCCGAACTTCATCATACAGAGATGGCGGAATGTTCCTGGCCTTTTGTTTGAATGGCCTTTCGTCTTTTAAGCGAATCTTATGCACTGCCTTGTCCGTAAGCCCCAAGTCCAAATCATGCTGAGAAAATACATGACTCCAATTAACCAACTTCTGTTTAACCTCTTCCACTTGGTCTGGCTCAAGGTTGGCATCAAGATGTTGGAAGTGTTTCAGAAAATCAGAACTGTCTGCCTGAATTTTCGAACCCTTGTTGTCCATGCTGCATATCTGGGCTACAGTATATACTTCACATAAACGAGCTTTCCGAGGCACTATAACTGTCTGAGCAGAATGGTTTATCAGCTCTATGGCCACCTGACCAGGATTCTGTGCTGAAAGTGCTGTCACACAGGGAGTTATCAAAACTCCTTTGGGTAAGCAAGCTTGGTCTGATCCATCTAACATGACACTGAATCTCTGACAGTTCGGGTTAAAACTCATCTGACCTTCCACTATTACACGCCCATTAGGTGGAAGAGTGAGTGGATTTGTAAGATACACGGATCCTAAGACATCCTTCTCATCTATAACCCTCTGTCCTGCCATAGTAGCAAAAACTTGCTCCCATACTTGGCCTGCCAAATGAGTTGGCTTGATTCGATTCAGGACATTGGTTCCTAACAGCACAGGAATCTTTTCATGATAAGGAGTATTTGGGACTACCAACATGAGTGCACAGGAAACCCCATCCTGCACTGGACACCGAAGACTCACTTCAACGAAACCTAAATAGGGCAAGGTATGTCCACTGGCACTTTCCACAGTCAAAAGCCCATCCAGAGGATGAAGTTCGAAGCCTCTGGAGGTGCAGTACTGAAGTGAAACGGTGCTAATCATTGATCCAGTATCGAGTAGGACCTTCACCCTCTGCCCATCAATCCATACTTCTACCTCGCTGGGATCTCCTACTATTTGATCCAGCAATTTCATTGAGCGCTTTGATTGACCGCTGTCAGGGGAGCGCTCTCCTTCCCTGACTCCTGTTGGTTTAAAGGACAGTTCTTCCTTGTATGCCCCCACTTGTTACATTTAAAGCAACATCCATTGAACTGGCGTTTGGTACTCTTGCCCGCCTTGTTACCTCCAGGCATGATGTTCGGCTGTGATGTGCCGGTACTTGCTTTTTCCAGAGCTGTGAGCTGAGTTAGGATCTCATCCAAACTCTTCTTCAGTGTGTCTGTAACATCTGTGTTGATCTGGTTGGACTTGACATTTAACTTGAACTCCATTTCAGCTTTCCTTGCTTCCACAATAAATTTAGGGCTACCAATCAGAGTATCCACCTTGTGGCGAAGTGCATTTTTGATGTTGGCATTCTGAAGCTTAGTCCAGAATTGTTTGTTCACCATCAGGTGAAAGTGGTCTGAGGAAATTATTGTAGGATCTTTCCTGTGAATCTGACTTGCCAGATCCTCAACCCGAGTATACCATTCGGTAACACTTTCCCCATTCCTCTGTGCGGCAGCACAAAACTCTGCCAGCAGAACCTGTGGTGGGTTCACATCCCCATACAGCATGTCAAAACGTTGAATAACGTCCTTAAGGGTCGCTGTTTCCCCCATGTGTAAAACCATTTCCTGAGCTTGTCCTTTCAGAGCTCGCCTAACTGACATGAGAATCAACCCCTCTGGGATTCCTTGGTTGATATAACCCTTTACCTCAAATCGAAACTGCTCATATGAACTGTCTTTTGAAGCTCCTGAGAAAGTACTTATCCTCATTTGCTGTGCTGCAGAGGTGTACTTCCCTGATACATCCTGTTGAAAAACATCATCTGGGATAGCCCCCTGTTGCACGTAACCAGGATTCCCAGTGTAATTGGGAGATGGCACCCCAGTCTGCATAAAACTGTGTGAGGGCGGCTTGTAAAATGTCTTTGTAGGTTTACAGAGAAGATCGGCTGCATTAGCATGTCCTGGTATTCCCGGAAAAACTTCCACCTTTGGGGGTTCCATGGCTATCTTGGGAACTCCCAAGGTAAGCTTCAAAACTTCCCGCTGCTCCGTTGTTAATCCTGCCATCGCTTCTAATATGTCCGAGAATTTTAATGATGGGTGTGGACCTTGCTCTGCAGTCATCCCTTGGGACGAATACCCTTTCTCAGTTGATTCAGAACTGATTTTTTTAATCATTATCTCATCAGCCACGCCAGCCGATAACATTTCAATATCGACAACACTTCCCAACAGAAGTTTTCCTTCGAATTCACTCAAGATCAACTCAGCGGAACCTACATCCGCACAAAACAAATATACCGATGTAGACGTATGTGGCAAGATCCCCGTAACAATTCCCTCTTTGCTTGCCCCCATTTGTAAAACATCCTGAAGTTCGTCAGGGATAAAACCTGGCTTCAACTTACTAATATGCAAGACATGAGATCGATCCGACATCTCAACTTTCCTCACAATCCCGAAACTGTACAAGGTTTTCAAGAGGTAGGATTTGATAAAAGCAAAAAAAACTCAAATAATTGACATTCAAACAACTTCCAATTCTTGGTTTCCCAACCAAGGATGGAATTGTTTAACTCTACTTTTGGGTCAGGGAAAAAAAACAACCGTCAACAAACAAGTTCAGCTCATAGCTGTTTATCCATGAACGTAAATGTTTGCCCACTGCTACGAAGTCAAGTCTGGCAAGGTTGACTACTCAAGGTTATAGTTGCCATGGTTACTGATTTAACCTTTGGTGTTTACACAATAAAAACAATATGAAGATGTATTTACGCAAATAAAAACAAAATTGAGATGTATTCACGCAATAAAAAAAATAAATGTATTCACGCAAATAAAAAAAAATAAATGTATTCACACAATAGAAACAATATATATATATGTTTTTACGCAATAAAAAAAAAAATATATAGCTAATCCAGAGAAAACTATCAATTTAACATAACAGTCAACAGTCCCGAATTTGAAGATTTCAACATCAATTACAAAACTGAACAAGCATTCAGGTATTCAAATAATTAACCCATTGTAACGCTATTTCCAAACACTATCAAAATTTCATAAGATTCAAAACCTCACAATCTTACTGGAAATAGAACAAAAAGACAACAAGAGAAGAAAAAAAAATAATGAGAAATATTAATAATTAGAACATATAACCAGGGTGTAATGATGAATTACCCAAACTGCCGAATTTCCCCAGAAAAGAAAAAAAATTGAATAAATGAATTCAGCCCAAATTCAAATGTACGGATCTTCCCTTCCTATTTCCAAATTTCAACACTTTAATACATTGAACCATATGACAGCGTATACTTTTATAGCTTCTGTATCACACCACTGAGAATCCTCAACTTGATAAAAATTTTCCACCGTAAAGCAAAACACTCAAATTTTTAAACAACAAATATATAAGTCAAATTAACAGTTCACCGTTCACCAAATATATAAGTCAAATTTACAGTTAATAGTTCACCATGGCAATAAACATAAGAGAAAACAAACTTCACCAATCCTGTACTTCAGTTCCCAGTCCCTGTCTGATCACGAGCAGTGTACCACGACACCCACTTCCTCCACCTCAGTTCCAGTTCACTGCCTCACATCACACCCGGCCACTGAGGGCACTTCCGACAACAAAAGAGACTCCTCCTGGTGAAATGTGAAACTGATGGGGCGATAATGTTGAGTAAAAGCAGAAAGAATGTGAATGTGAAGGTTGACGCTGACTGCAGGTGTTTCACTAAACAAGTTGATACTCACTACACGCACATGAGCAACACAGATGATGCAAGGTGATCCCGGACGAGCCCCCACAATGTCGCAGTTCAATCGGTCCAGCTAACCTCACCCATGGCAACACCTCCCACCCGAGTAGTGAAGGAAACAACGATGACAACCAGCAAACTTTATTTTTGCCTCAAATCGAACCAACAAGAAACACCTGTACAAACGAATAAAACCTGAATTAACCCTCAAGCGACCAAGTGGGGTCATTTGTGACCCCAGGCATATATATTTGTGCACCATTTTTTACGTTTTAATATCCATAATGTCTTCTACTGTGAATTTGTCAATCTATCTCTCTTAAATTTGTTCATAGAGTTTTGCAAGGATCGGCCAATCTGTGTGGCAAGGGTAAGCAAAACTTCTGCGGGGTCACTTATGACCCCAGGAAGATCAATGAGATTTGTGACAACATTGCTTAAGATAGTATTGTAATTTGTCAACTCTGAGCATTACAATCAACTATTATGGGTAAAAGCATGACCAACAAAGCTAGAATAGAAAGATTTACAGCTGGACAAGCATTGAGACAGATTCTGAATGGCCAAAATGAGGATAAAACTAGCACCTGTCCATTGATGGTCAGCACCAGACAGTGACGATCATATCTCTGACATGTCAAATCAACCTATATAAAATGCAAGCATGATGTACATACCATACATACAAGCAGGGCAAGGTATGCCTAGAAGAAAAGACCAAATAGGCCAGACACAGGCCAATAGTGGTGCTAGAACTCCTGGACAACCATGCTTGTAACAAATTGGCAGGCACAGGATGAGCTCAAGGAGCCCCTCTAAAAATCAAGCCAAGGTTTGCAATAATGTATTTACATGAAAAAAGAAATGATCAGCATGACCAACACAGACCTGACACAGGCCAGACTGTAAACTGGGGAAAAATCCTCCCGCATATCACCATTATGACAAGGGCATGATATAGACACCACCAGGGATAGCAAAACAACACCATTATATGAGGCATCAAGATTTCCTTTGCTTATTACATCACAGATAGATCTCATTGCATTAGAAACGAACAAGGATGCTAAATGAAAACAAAGAGAGCTATGAAACTCATCATGAAAATAAAAAAATAACAGTGGAAACCAACTGACAGTACATAAATCTGTTATGATCGGACCTTTTGTCATTGGGTGGTTGTAAAGAAGCAACCATGACCCATAATAATTTGTGTAATTTGAAGGATACATTGTCTCAGATAAAAGATACATTGTCTCAGCTACAATGCCAAGAACAACATTTAGATGCATTCTGAAGTACCAAACTTTGATAACCGAACAACCAAAGGAAGCAGGCAGGCCTGGCAAATGTTGACATTATCATGCCAAACAAGACACAAATCTCAATGGCTATATAATTATTACTTTATTACTATGTCCAAGCATTTAATAGATATGTTATTATACATTAGCAAACAATAATTTGATGTTTTGGACAAGCTTGAACAAAAGTAACTAATCTGTTTTTGAGTTTGTCGAAATGTCTTGGCATATTTGCAAAGCACTGCTTATTCTACACATTGATGCATGTAAATAGTTATAGTACCATATTGAAATATCTATTTCATACAAAGGAGCTTTATTTTTATTTGCTTTTATTACGACTTCATGAGATTTTAACAATAAAGAAAATACAAAAGAAATTAAATTTAACATACATATTGCAAGATGCACCAAGCAGGGGTTGTCTAAATAAATGTAATATTGTTTATCATTGTGTGCTTTGGCAGCTTTCTTGTGAAAAAATAGGTCAAAACTATACATTTTGGCATAATGTGATGTACAAATATATTAGAAGGTGTAACAAATAGAAAAAATAATGAAACCATCATGTTTATGTAAATATTTCAATATAATATCAATGGGGTCATAAATGACCCCACTTGGTCATATTAGTCGCCGAAATAGCTTGGTCGCTTGAAGGTTAAACATTTATCATATTTAACATTTTCTGCAGCGAAATGCTACTGATTCAATTGCACTGAATATTCTGATTTATCAATGTTAACATTAGCTTGACAATTATCATTTCATTAACTCCAACAATGGTGATAAATCCGAAATACCACTGTATTAAATATTACATGAAAATGCAACAATATATTGTCAAGTATGACTAGAACTTTAAATATTTACAGATTTAAAGTTAACATTACTGAAAATAGAACATTTACTGGAATATGGCCTACACAAAGTTATATCAGTACGGTGCATGCCATAAAATAGTCCAATTCATGAGACAATACAATTACGCAGACACAGCATGGATCAGAGCACAGTTTGATAATGACCGAAAACATATAAATTACACACAATGAAACAACTGTAATAATGATAATGACCGAAAACATATAAAACATATAAATTACACACAATGAAACAACTGTAATAATTTACTCATCCACAAAATGTCTAAGTAGCCATTACATATTCACAAAATGATTTACACAACAACAAACTAGCAAAGCAACTATTACCAACCTGCCCCAAACACAACCTCAATTACACATGCTTCCAACTCTGTACTTCATGGCAGACTGTATGTCAGAACAATGCTAAGCATTAACAAACATGCTTCCAACTCTGTACCTCGTGTCAGACTGAATGTCAAAAAATACTACGGGGTTCACTTCCTCTTGTCAGGGGAAGTATAGGTGCATGCTTAACTTAAAACTCAAGTACTAAACATCGGAAATCGGCAAACTAACGGAACCGCAAACGGAAACTAACGGAACCGCAAACGGTCACATTAATATAGAAACTTAATGGAAATAATGACAGCTGACTGGCATTTCCTTATGAGATTATAATTCTGATTTGAATTGGCTGCTTTGAGTTATAGCCTGTTCAAAAGTTTTGTATAACAAGTTGTATTTAATTTTTGGTCCACGACCTTGTCCTTATTGTTCTGTAAATTCACATAACATGTGAATACTGTACTTTTAAAACTGAGTCACCCTTTAAAGGGATGCTGCCTCCCCCAAGTGTTTCTAAGGTACAAAAATATAAGATAATGATGACATTAATTTTATTCAGAATCACTGCTGCCACTGTCCACGTGATGTTATTACATTTGTTACTATAAATATATCAGTATTACATACATCTTACCCAAACCACCCTTCAACCACCCTGACGGTAGAGTTTAACATTCCCCGATCCCCCAAGACAAGAATAACCCAATGATTGGGATTAAAATATTTATTATAAAATATAACTTTAACAGAATATACATGACTACTAATAGATTGTTAAAACATATATGAGCAGTGCCCCCACCCCCGGGGAAAGACCCACCACGTGTAACCACTAGGACAAAGTATATAAGAGGTACTGTAATAGGTTTAGAGATAAAATAATAACTAGAGGACATAAGCCCTACCAGGGGATAAGAACCCCAGTTATGAAATCTACAACAGGCGAAAAGGATGATAACTAAAACAATAAGCCGGGGGTGTGGGCACTGGCCCCTCCCCTATTGGTGTGTTAACAGTTACAACTGTCGGGTTATTTAATTGAACTTACTTATTTGAGGTTCTTGTAAACTGTATATCAGTCATAATGTGTTCATACATGTTTTAACAATCTATTAGTAGTCATGTATATTCTGTTAAAGTTATATTTTATAATAAATATTTTAATAATCCAATATATACCAGAAACACAGTCCATGTTTGGGACGACATGCCCTATCTTAAATATTTACATTTATGATACTACAACTAAAACCCAAAACACAAATAGTCACAAAAATGAGTCTTATTATTCATAACCAGTTTGTGGTCGATGCAGGGGGACATACAGACTGGGTTATATTGTAGCGACCCAATCTAAATTATATGTCAAGGCACAGTAACACAATTATTTAAAACCCATTCTAAAATGGTAGGCTGCACAATGAACATGCTGGAATCGCGAATACAGAACGATAAATAAAACAATGCTGTTGAATTCTGCGTGCATCGTCCCTTCGCATACAAATGTAAACAAACAGTAGAATAAGTGGTTAAAATATTCATAAAATTGTCATTTCTTGCTTGATTTAACAAATGACATATCGTTTTAAAGCTTACAACAAAATGGAAGCATCTACAATGACAATCTGTCAATATTTCATGACAATTTTTGTGAAAATAGAGTAACAAAAATCCTTTTTTGCCCTAGATATCACTATGTATGTTGAATTGATGGAACAGCCGAGGGAGGAGAGAGAACAGAGGGAGAGGGAGAAAGCAGAGTAACAACAGAGGGAGAAGGAGGAAGCCAGGGAATCTGGCAACTCTACAGTCACAGAGAGAGGAGGCAGTGGCTGAAAAAAGACCAAAAACTAAGAGGAGTGAAAGTGAAATGGACACAGGGGGCTCCCCATCTACTGAGTTCCAATCCAGGTGCAAGAAAGGACATATGACAGACATTTTAACAGATTCCGATGAGGCTTTTGCCAACTTTGTCAAGGATCATGATGAGCTTTATGTGAAGCCTAACGGGCACCTTTAAGGACAAGGCCAGGAAGGAATGTCTGTGGAAGAGGTTTGACAGCAGCCACAAGCTCTCAGTAAAAGACTGGGACACTTAGTTTGAATCCCAAAGGACTCAAGATGGAAAGTTAAACCCGACTAAATCTGGTCAGGCTACCACAGAAATGACAGAGACAGAACTGGATTCAAGACAAATTTAACTTCTCAAAGACCCACATCAGAAGGAAAGGCCTCAGCAAATGTTCAAATGCTAGCGCAGCCTCAGCACACAACATTTCACAAGGGTCCACGGATATTGACAGACAGTACACCATCCATCCATCTACAACATTGCCAGTTCAAATGTAGTGTTCCAGCAACTACCAGCAACTACCTGGCAACTTGTGCAATTACCTGGCATCTGAAGTTGAACACTTAGAGGCAAGAGACTTTCAAACTTTTTGCAACAAGGCAGTCAGGCTTTTAAGTGAAAGACAGAGCAGTTCACAGAAAAGGACCCATTAGCCAAAGCAACCTACACTTTCTAGGAACAGTACAACTGACACATGTATGAGTTTCCAGCAGCAGCCACAACAGCATCTGCCAGTGAATACATCTTGACTATTCCAGGAACCCAGATGCCAGCAAGCCAGGTGATACAACAGCTCAACAGACCCAAGTGGTGCTCAGAGGACAGTAACAGCCCAGAGGGCCATATACTTCATACCCATTTGTTGATGAGCAAAAACCCAGCACTTTAAGACAGCTACATTTCAACGTCAGTCTGACCAAGAAATTCAACTCGCAGTTAGTAGCCTTTGCAATAGGTAAAAAGTGCCCACAACATCTCAGGACTCTCTAGCATCTTTTGAAATATACAGTCAGTCATGAGCTACCAGCACACAGATACACCTCCACCATTTGCATCCAGTGACCTGTAACTACCCCTCAGCATCCGCCCAGCTCAACCCAACAGTCATCATAGCCAAAGCAGTAGCAGGCTTAATGCATCTTCCTACAAAAAAGTCCCTTTGCAATTTGCTTTTACCTAGATGAGACATATCTCAGAATTCGAAAAGTCTTTGATTTTACACAGTGCCCAAGGTAGGTTATGTACGAGTAAGGATACTACTGAGGTTGGGATACTATTTATTCTATAATTAACAATATTACGATAGTATTTACATACACTGTTGAGATGATGAGGCCACCTTAACATAAAATACACGAGTTAAGATCTGGTTACATAATACTAAGTTAAGGTGGCCTTAGCCGAGGCCCCAGCCCAAGAGAGGTGACCTAAACATAAGTGTATAGGAGGAAAGTAACCTTAAGGTTGGACCTTAAGGGATTGAAGTTTTGAGGATTTACAAAGGTCACCGTAGCTTGGGAGGGGGCAACAGCTAATTATATATGGTGAGCAAGTTACATGTATGATACTGAAATTTACTGGTTGTAGTATAGGAAAATATAAGGGTTGCTAAAGATAGGAAGGTAAGTATACGAGCTACCCAAACCCCAGTAGTGTAGACCATTTACCAATGTCTTTGAGATTCTTTAACCTGCCACTGAGGATAGAACCCAATGACAGAGGACCGCCATTTTAAGTTGTTATCCGAGCCACTATGTTTCTGGGTTTCATCCCACATTCTCTGAGTTCCTAGACAAGTGTGTTACCCGCTAGGCCACACTGGCTTCACCTATTGTATAAGTAAAAAGTGAGAGCGAATAAGAGGTGTCTACCAGGGTACTGCCTGGCCCTGCCCTGATCCGCAAACCTTGTGAACTGTTATATTCAAAATCGAGAGGGGGTCACCCAGGGTCAGCCCGGGGCCACCTAGAAGTCAACACAGCTGTAAGTGTACCGGAGGTGGGAATAAAATCTTAACTACTTCTTGCTGATTCAACTGAAAAATTCAAAATGGCCCTCCAAATTCAAACTGAGGCTAGAAGATTGAACCCCAAAGCACCCCCTGATTGGAAGAACCCCTGACAAATTATAAGGTCAATAAGGGTTGATATAACTTTAAGGTAGGGAGGAAACTGAGGCAGCAGGCTCCTATCAGGCCGTGCAGGGCACACTCAGAGAGTCCATACCCCCACCAAGGCCCAACATCTCCAAAATTGCTTATGAGTACAATCATTAAAAATCCCTTAAAATATTACTGGATTCTGATGGTGATCCAGATTACAATAAAAATCGAATCATCAGTTCATTGTGCCATTGTACATTTGGCCTGAAAGTTTCATGAATATCCATTTATGATTTGTCAAATTATATCAAATTGTCAAACCAGTACTATTAAAACATAACTTCCTTTGCAGATGTAATAATTATTATTTCCTGTATTTACAATGGGCTAGTTTTATGTAGCTGTAAAGTGCATTTAAACAGTGCAAACCATCTCCACCAGAGGGTATTGGGAATATCTCATTAAAACAGGTCTGGCTATAGTGTTGAATTTTTCTGCTCATTGGTAAAATGTTTTAAAAAGTGTCAAAGATTAAATTAAGGAACCTCCTTTCTTTTGCTGGTCCATTTATTTATTTATTCGGGTTTTACGTCATTTCAACACTGTACAGGTTATATCATGATAGGTAGTTTTGTGGTCAGATAAAACAAGTACATGCAGTTGGTCAAGGTTCTGTACTGTCAACTGCTGACAGTCGGTAAGCAACTATCAACTTTCCCAAATAAGATGCAGGGTTTGAACTGCAAACCTCAGAGGTTGTAGGCGAGTGTGTTGCCACTGCACCAACGTGACCCTTTATTGGACCAAATGGAGATTTTTGTTATGTTGTAAAAACAGAACTTTTCTCTAAATCCCTATATAGCAAAACTGAGTTAAATTTTTTATTTCTCAATTCATGTGCTTGATGTGAGAATTTTTTTTGGTTTTAAAATTTAGATAAGCGATACTGTCTCAGGTATAAAGTCCACAGTAAGATGCTGAGATAAGAAATCACAAATAATCTTCTGTTACAAATACAATTACAGGCATCCTAAACTATTACAATTAACTACACATTAGTAAGAGGTTTTAAGTATGAAAATATAAAATTTAGGCCCTAAAAATCAAACTGAGTCATTTTTTTTATTTCTCAATCCTTTCACTTGTACTCAAAAGACTTTTACATCTCTGTAAAATAAACTCGTGTGCCAAAAAATCAGCATCCTACCTGAATTATCCAGGTCCCTATGATTGCTGGGCTGATACTGACACCCAGTTACGTATTCTAGGCGCTGTAGCCATAGTCTACAGTTAGATGTTGAGACAAAAAATCAAAAAATGCTTTAGCATTAGAAATATATATTACATGCATCCTAAACTAGTGTGTACATTAACCACACATTAGTGAGAGGTTTTAAAAAGTGTCAAATATGAATTTAAGGCCCTGCCTTTCCTGTAGTGGACTAATTGAGAGTTTTTAATTGTGTGAAAAAACAACACTCCTGCATGCCCAAAAACGAATTTGTGACATCTGCTTATAACCGTCTTGGGTTGGTTTCAAACGTCAAAACAACTGATAAGAAATAATGGCCAAGTGTCAAATTTGACCTTTGACACTTGTTTCAATGTCATGCTGGGTCATCATACTAAAAAGGTATCATATCTACATTATTATTGGTCTTAAGGCTATGCAAAGTGAATACAACTTGTGGGAAATCATGACCTGCAAATCCTTTTAAGTGTCTAATTTGACGTTTGACCCTTGTTTCAAAGTCAAGTTCTACTTTTATTTCTACTTCTATTTTAATCATATGTCCGTTACAATAATTATCTTGGTATTAAATACTTTTACGTGATTTTAGACTCACAGCACACCTAGTAGCACATAAAAAATGGAGGTGGAAAAAAAACAAATTAGACAAAAAAACTAAAATTCATTGGATCAAATACTTTTGTTGGACAGGTTTTAAAGCGGATTAAGGCTTGTGAACACTGTTCTATGTGATTGTAACAACTAATGTTTGTATTTTGCTTCACGACCTTGGCCCTATTGTTCTGTACATGGACCTTGTATGTATGTAGCATACTTTTTACAAATGAGCTGCCCTGTATAGCCTTTCCAGGCTCCTTCACACCTGTGTCTTGTACATTATAGAGCTCGTGGTATGTTTTTAAAACATTTAAAAATCTGCTACAAGTAGGGAAGACTGTCTGTGTTGTGTGAAACACATCCTACCCAAAATACAGAACTTTGTTATTAACCCCAATGGATATTTAGTACACATAAAATTCAAAGGGCGACAAATGGGCACACATGACTTAAATATTTTCAGATCATATGTAACTTGTGAGGCTAGGGCAGAACTTTGTGAATTAGATACATGTATTACAAACAATATATAACACTGATGGACATATTAAAGGGGTGTAACCTATATTTTATCAATTGAAATAAATATTGGTAATTTCCACAAGTAATAATGTTAATGTTTCCATTTTATGTTGGTTTTCAATGTGACATTATGTACGTACAAGGTCTGTTCCCTCTAAAACTGAAGTGCCTTACTGAAAACAATGAGTACTGCGGTATTAAATTAATATGTTAGATTTTTATGGCACAAAACACGTGGAAATAATCCTTGATTAGCTAACACAAGGTAAATATGTGACTATTAAGTTTAAATGTGCTTTAAAGCATTGGATATAATAGCTATATTGTGTCTAAAACTGTTGTCTGTTGATGAAGATGTAGAAATACTATCACCGTAGGTAATTATGCAAGTATTTAACATTAAGTAATCAATGTGATAGGTACTATATCTTGCTTGTCATTTCATTTCAAAACCATTGGCCATTTAAAACGGCCAACAAATTCTGATGACCATTTCAAAACCGAGGTGGGTTTTTTGTATGGCTTGGCCATTTCAAAACTTCCATATAAATTTGTCATATGTGTTTTTAATGCTGATTTAAATGTATAGCAATAAAACTTAAAGTGTTATTTATTTGTACCTACACTAATATCATTATTATTATTATTATAAATTATATATCCTTCGTAATGCAATTTTGACACACAGCTTGTTTTAATCTTCCTGAGTGTCTAGTCAGTCCCTCTGGCCCTCCTTTTGGTCTTGGTCGGGTACCAGACTAGGGGGTCATGTCTTAGAAATTACCATATCCCTGGTGATGGCCTGATTTGGTTTAAATCATTGGAGGGTCACTGGGAAGTGCAAAAGGTGGGAATTTTCTCATGAATATTCATGGGGTCAAGTAGAGGTTAGTTCTAGGAAGTTGTGTCCAGACTCCTTATTGGCTGGGCTAATAATTCTGGGGTGCTTGTGCACAATTGTGGTTATAAAATTTCTGGAGCCAGAACTGTTAAGACTGAAAATATTGTTGGCTCCTAATGTATTTGTATTTGATTGGAACTTTGTTTTATGTTTTATGTGTTTTAGTGATTTTAGAACTAACTGCTTTTAATTAGAAACATTTTAATGGCTGTGCTATGCCATGCTAAGATTGAATTATGGACATGTTGACATGATGGTGGGTTGTGTTTGAACTGCATCTGCTGTTTCTAGTCTTGAACCCAGTGGATTCTTGACTATATGAGCGCTGTATAGACAACCTCAAGCCTGTTTTTCTGCCACATGAGGGATGGTCTAACCTTGCATGCCATTTTGGCTGAGATTTGATACTTATTTTCATATTTACCTCAAGTTAAAGCAGGCATAAAGTTAGTTTATACGGCACACAGTTCCTTCTTTATACTTCCAGATTATTACGACATTGACTATTAATTATTTAAAAGGGCTTGAAAATGTCCAGTAGCAAATCAAAGTGCAGTAAGTGCCTTGGCAGGCATGTCCCTCAAACTGGGAAGAAATGTAAATATCTAATGGCTGATGATATGGACGAGCTGCTAGGTCACAGTTCAATCCCAGTGTCACCTGTCAAGCGTCAGAGCTCTGAGAAGGCATCAGATGTACAAAGATTTTGGAACAGCTGGAAAGGGTCAACTCAAGGCTTGATCACATGGAAGATGAAGTCGCTCAAGTGAAATAACATTCTGTCAAACAGAAAAAGATAAGTAGTCTTTCTTTGGCTAGTAAATCATCACCTGTACAAGAAAGTGACTCTTCTGATGATGAATCTTTGGTGCCTAGTTTGAGTAATCAAAAACAGAAGTTAAAGTCAAAAAGAAGGGGCAATGTTGATTGTATTGTGAGTGAAAAAAGTAGCTTGGCCCCATGATTCTATTCTAGGTGGTACTACTAAACAAAGATTGTCCTATAACCAGCTTACATGGTCACAATGGGTTCAGGGTTTTGCCAGAAACATTTTGGATGAAAAATCCCAAAACACTAGGGAAATTATGCTCACCTATCTTGCTGACTTGATGGAAGATAGCACTGATTTCAGTTGGCAGGGGGCTAAGGCCTCACATGCCATTTTGTTATGTGAAATGGAAAAGGGGGCTGTAACTTGGAATGATACTGGTCGAATTAACGACATAAGAAGAGCTCATGCTCAGAAACATGTCACAAATTCAAGGTTTTTTGGTAGAAATAATGATTCTGGCAACAAGCGTCCCTGGTTTTGCAAGTTTTTTTTCAGCCAGGTACACACAGTCATAGTAAAGATCATGATACAATGGGAGACTTCATAGGCACATATATGCTCATTGCTTAGAAAATGGTAAGCAACTTAATCACGCTGAGAAAGATTGCAGAGCAAAAAAGGGTTAAAAAATGAGTAAGAAGCTGCACTGAGAATTCAGCCCTCAGTGGCAGCTATAATCTCATGATCTTGCTACTTGTGTACAAAAAAGTATAAACAATATTGCAAATGTTGGGGTGTCCCCAGTCAAAACAAAGTATCATACTAGATATGTGACAAACTCTGGGTTCAAATCTTCAGAGATTGAGGAACTGCTACATATGGAAAAGCAGACAGTAATGGGTCTGTTTCATGACAGTGATAAGTTGTGTAAGGTGACTGTACCTCACAGTTTTGCCCAAGATGGTGGAGTTTGCTCAAGCAGCACTGTGACTACAGCTCTCTGTGATGGTAGATTATACTCTGATGTAACTAAGGGTGGCGCCTCTAGAAATACCTACTTGTTTAACACACATACTCGGCCTCGCTGTGGCAGTAATATTGACTAGCATAGTGAATATTAAATGCATTGTAAACACTGCATGTGACAATAGTAAAAATGCTGTGTATAAAGAAACTCGCGTTGCTGCTAGTAATAATGACAAAATGAAGCTTTTTTATATCAACAGACTTGATGATAAGTATTCTAGTTCCATTTTGATAAAATCTTGTCATGAAGGTAAATCAGTCCCGGCTTGTAATGCAATAACACATAAGATTGTTAAACAGAACAACAAACCCAATTATTTGGGAGCAAGACTGAAAGTTGATTCTCAATTGAACCTAGATGAATGGAAAAAAGAATTGGTTGGTTACTGGGACACGCAGCTCATTGTCCTGTTATACTTTGGTTTTCCATTGGATTTTAATCGGGGTTCACCCCTAGAATGGGAGGGTTCGAAACACAAGTCAGCCACTGAGTATCCTGGGGACATTGATGCTTATCTTCTGAAGAATTACAGTTTAAAGCCATTGTTTGCCCTTTTGATCAACACTCTGTCATGGAGAAAGCACAAGGAACAGTAGATTCGTAGATACGAATGTACGAGGGCCGAAGGCCCGAGTACATTTGTACTACGAATCTACTGTTCCAAGTGCTTTCTCTGACTTAAAATACTGTTTAATAATGATAGTAGTTTTTTGGTTTCAAGTTAATTCCACATTTTAATAGACATTTCTCATAGCATGGAAATATTTTTAGTTACTTTCCAAAATAATCACATCATCATTACTGGTTGTAAATATGTCAAATCATAAACATTTCAGCCTAACTAAGATCTTAAATACTTAAACTGTATAAATTAGAATGCCAAATAGATCTGAGTATACATATTACACATAGTCTTGCAAAACATAATGCCTTGAAATATTGCTATATTTAATATTTTCTCTTTAAAGTTTTGCACTACAAAAAACAAATGTAGGTAAATGTTAACATTTTTACATACTTCTTAAATCCCAACTTGTATTACATAAAAATACGAATATTACACACAAAATAGTCTATCTTGAATGCATTTTTAAAGAATGTAAAATACTGATACAGGAATTTAAAATGTAGTGTTAATTGAAGGCTAAACTGTAAATGGTCAAGCTTTATACCTTGGGTCCCTTTACAAAAACAGTAGAAAAAACCAGCACATTCTGTTGTAGGAATCTACTGTTTTAACAATAGAGTGACGTCACTACTGTATTTTAATGCCCTGGAGGTCACATTTCACCTTTTTTAACCAGAGAAAAACCTAATTCTGAAAATCGCAGGGTCATTGTTGACCTCAGTTGGCCTTTAGGTCAATCTGCCAATGCTGGCATTGACAAAACCTCATATCTAGGTACTGATTTTCTTCTTACCCTTCCTGCAATTGACCACATTACTGATCAATTAAAAGCTTTGGGAAAAGGACATTTAGACACATAAAAGTAGATCCATTGGATTATGACCTCCTAGGTCTCTCCTGCCGTCACGTTTACATTGATACATGCATTCTTTTTGGGACAAAACATGGTTTCCAAATTTTTCAGCATTGTGGCGACTCTGTGCATTATATTATGCGTCAAAATGGCCACAAAATAGTGGGGTACATTGATGATTATGTTGGGTTTGGTGTCCTGTCCGAAACTAGGGCTTCCTTTGACTTTCTGTACGAATTACTGGGTCGCCTGGGTCTCACTATTAGCAGTAATAAACTAGTATCTCCTAGTATTAAGGTCACTTACCTGGGCATTGAAATTGACACTGTTGCAGGATCTGTTTCCATCCCTGAGGAAAAGTTGCAAAAAATTAGTGAAATGGTTCATGAATGGACTGGGAAAAAACAGTGTACAAAAAGCCAACTTCAACCCCTTCTAGGAAATCTCTTGTACATTCACAAGTATGTGAAACCAGCTAGAATTTTCCTAAATTGCATGTTGCAAGTCCTCAGAAATGCTCATAGTAATACTCGCATTACCCTTGACCACAACTTCCACAGAGACCTTAGATGGTTCCAAACTTTTCTTCCTAAGTTCAATGGTGTATCTCTTTATGACCATAAACCAGTTGATTGTCAAGTGCATCTTGATGCATGCTCGCAGGGGTTGGGAGGGGATTTTAACAATCTGGTGTATCATCTCCCCATCCCCCTAGGGTATCAAAACCTAGATATCGTTCATCTAGAAATGATTAACATACTGGTTGCTGTTAAACTATTTGGGGTGTATTGGAAGAACAAGTGAATAAAGATTTTCTGTGACAATATGGCAGTTGTATGTGTATTGCAATCAGGCAAGACCAGAGACCCTTATATGGCCGTTTGTGCCAGGAATATATGGTTGTGGTCTGCAAGTTATGATATAGACGTTCAGTTTGTACACATTGCTGGTAAAACAAATGTAATAGCTGATTTATTGTCCAGATGGACTCTGTGTGCAAGTAGTGATAAAAAGTTATATGGTCTGGTTCCCAATGCCCAATGGCAAAATGTGTCATTGGGTCAGCTTGACCTTAATAATGATATTTAACTATACTTTGTTCTAGGTCGCTCCAGAAGTAAAAGTTTGTCAGAGAAAGCATTATCAAGATTGAATTCTGCCTTCAGACCAAGCACACAGGCAGCCTACTCCTCAATGTTCAGGGTCTTTGTGGCCTTCTGTTGCCACATGGGTATTTTGATGTTAAGTGTAAATGTTGTGTTGGCATTTCTAGAATGCTTAAATGAAAATGGCGTCTTTCCTAATATGTTGAGCATATGTGTCTGCCACCCAAGCCAAATTTGTAATTTATGGCCTTCCCACAAAATGCCTACAAAGTAAAAGAATCTATTACTATGTCAAGTCCCATAGAATCAACAGACCACTTAACATCTCCAGGTGTAACATTATTAGTATTGAAGACTTATATTCCCTGGTGTCACATTGTGATGAATTATATATAGGCCAAGTCTTCAAAGCACTATTCCTGATGGCTTTTGGGGGGTTCTTTCGACTCTCAAACCTGTGCTCTCACTCTTTTGATACCTATGACTTTACCAGGCATTTATCTGCAGGTGATATTTTTTCTCCAGGGTAACATCCCAAAAGTACTCTTAAAATGGTCAAAAACCATTCATTCCCATGACAAAGTAAACATTAGTTTATTGCCTGGTTAGAGGGGCCATGGTGGCAGAGTGGTAACACTCTCGCCTCCCACCTCTGCGGCCGGGGTTCGATCCCCGTCATGGCCGTAAGTGGGAAAGCTGGTAGTTGCTTGCCGTTGGTTGGCAGTTTACAGTACAGAACCCTAGTGAACTATATGTACTGGTTTCCTCTGCCCTTCCAACTACCCATCGTGATATGACCTGTACAGTGTTGAAAGTGACGTAAAACCCCAAATAAACAATTGCCTGGCTTAGGTAAAACGAAAATCTGTCCCATCAGAGCAGTAAAAAAGCTTCTAACCATGTATTTCCCTGTAAAAACAACCACTGTTTCAATATAAATATCCTTCTGGTTGGAAGGTTCTCATTGACTCTAAGGTCAGGAAGACCGTGACCTATTTAAATACAAAGTTAGGCTATCCACCTCATTATTTCACTTTTCACTCTTTTCGAAGATGTGGAGCTTCATTAGCTTTTTCCAGCCATGTCCCCCTTCAACAAATCAAATTGCAAGGAACCTGGTCATCAGACTGCGTCTGGTCTTACATACATTCAAATCCAGAGAATGCTTCTGAAGTAGCAACTACTTTTTCCCACCTGTACTCTATGTAAAAAATTCCTACCCTATATTGCCTTACCCTTATAATGTCCCCTTTAATAAATTTTTCTGTTGTATAATGCATTCATGTTAAAACTTGTCTCTAGATTAATATTACCTATCATGAATCTACCTGGATCACCCTGATTGGTTAGTGTTTTGGGTATTTTTGAGTTCACTCTACTTGGGTGATCTGGCTTCGTGTCAGGTGTAAATTTATTTCTCTCATGTATGTAACATCAAATTTAGTGATTCCATTAATTCACGAATGTACTTGGTAATTTATTGTAACATATGTAATTCCAGAAATGATCATGTATTTATTTGACTCATGTAATGATTAAATGTGGAATATGTATTTGTCTAATGTATTTACATATATGGTTAGATAGTTTCACACATGTAATTCCAGAAATTATCATGTGATTTTGGATCATTTCTGGGTTGATGTTATGTATTCATCTTTTGTGAATAGATATTATCATGTATAATCATGGTTACTATAATAAGCCTTAATCTAATGTGAATGTTTAACACCTGTGTAGTTTTCATGGACATGCAAAAAGACTGTAGTTTTAGCAATTGTATACCTTATTACTTGTTATTGTATATTAAATATTATTACCCCCTGTCTGTTGTCTGACTGTCGTTTTTTTTTTTTTTTTTTTTTTGGGGGGGGGGGTCATTGGAGGGACTGAAAGTTATGTAATTGCTTCCATGTATCTCCATCCTCTAATGAGAAAGTTCATTGTCTAAACTTTCGAAACACAATACACATATAAAATATATTGTGTAAGGCACATCATCATATTACCAAATGTGAACAATACTGGTGACTTAGTGCACTTAATTTTATCCTTTTCAGTTTTAACTGTGAGTGTGGCATCTGAAAGTGCAAGTCACTCTACTCTGGTTACTGCCGAATCTATTCCTGAGCTACATACTGAAGGCCTAGATGTGGGATCTGCAGATACTCCTACGCCTAGGATGACAGTTCCCCATACTGGAATGGTGTTCTCCAAATACAAACAGTCTCAACTTGTTCACAAAAGCAAGCGCCAGCGGGGTTGATGTGGAATTTTGGAGATAATCATGCAAAAGGCATTATTCAAGTTATTTAATTTCTGTGCATTTCTGGGCTTAATGCACACTCTTAAGGCCAAACCCGTCTTTTTGGTTTATTCAAATGTCAATCACTCAACTTTATTATTGCATTTTTATATTTTATTTGAAACAACATCACTGTATCAGAAATGTATTTAAAGTTTTGATTTAACTAGATACTTTCATCCTGCCCACCAGTTTAAAAAGTGGAGGCTGCTGTTTTAATTGGGAGGTCATAATAAACTGGAAAAGCACTTGGTGAGAACTAATATCCACCAAGCTACTCATTTTCACCCCCGGCCTATATTTTCCTGTTCTGAATCATAGTATCGAGAATATTGGTAGGAACTGGAACACTGTCGGGTAACATTTGTCAATCATTCTAGCAATTTATACAATTATTATAGAGATATCTACACATATAAAATAGCCCTATCTCACAATAACAAAAAACATTAATAAATCTCTTGAGTCCAGAATTAAAAAAAATCACATTTCTCTAAGTTTCTCAATTGAACATGTCAATAACGCTGACTTACATAGAATTTCCCTGATTCTCAGAAGACTGTGGGAAGGAATTACAGGATACCAATTTATGACAAAACATTTCTTTGTTTTATGGGGACGAAAATGTCCTATATACCCTTTTCACATTACATCAGGTGTAACCCTCAGTAGTAGACAGTGGTCAAAACGTCCTTGTCAGTAGTTAAGAACGAGTTAATCAATGGTCGTGTATCGATTATATTGATAATTAATGATAATAAATGAAGCATGATGTGATAGCAGATAAGTACATAAATGTCATAATGGTAATGTAGTTGAAAAAAGCCTCCACATGTATAAACATGATTTAGTTCAAAGCAAATGTAGTCTAGATTTTGTTTTGTTCTTTTTTTCATTTTTTTTTGTAACTACATTTCCAAAATCTTACAATATCAACAACAATTTTTTTTCATCTAGATATTGTAGATAAACATATACAATTTTTTTTTCAACTACATTTCCAATATCCTACAACATGAAACAAGAGAATGACACATCATCACTCTTATTTTCCAGTCATGGTAAAGACAACAAGAGAATGACACATCATCACTCTGATTTTCCAGTCAAACACGTCAGATATAATTTATGCATATGGATGAAAATGAACTAATATCAGGTCACAAATGACAAATTTTGCGAGAGTTTTTCACCTGTTCAAAATTCCCAACTATGATGTGCTTACCTTGCGGTCTGAAATTCTGTTTTTGGAAGTTTCTTTGAGAGAAAAGAAAAACGAGGAAAATATTGCCTCATATATGTTATATGAATATATAGTCAATAAACTTTTGCTGAATAATCATTAAATATATATATATATAAGCTAGTCTTAATAATACAAAATATAATGAACAATCAACATGTTTGCTAATCAACCCAAAGATACACATAAATTTGAGAATGAGGTTTTACTACCTGCATCTAGTTTACAGAAAAAAATATATTTGGAAAGCAAGATTTAGTTCAATCTGCATCTACACAAGATAAATCAATATCTAGAGATATGTATGATTCAACTAGATCAACCACTGGATTGAATCTCTCAAATCAACCAAATCAGAAACCTTATTTTGATGGATTTGCATTATCAACTAAGAAGGGATCATGTGAAACCTGTCATAGAATGGAATATATAAATCTAGCAAGCCAATGGCCACTAAGCGTTTATCAGAAATATGATCAAAGAATTTTAACATTTAACATCTGGCCAAAATCTCATCCTATATTCAGGAGGTATTGCAAGAGGTGGATTTATCTATACTGGAAGAGGAGATAAGGTTTATTGTCCATGGTGTCAAATATTATTAGTAGAGTGGGAGACGTTTGACATACCTATGGATGAACATAGGAGACATTCGCCTAATTGTGAATTTATTCTACTGCTTTATCCTAAAGTATGATTTTTTTTTTTAAAGTTTCATTTAATATTGTTATTAACCCCAAACAAATTTTGTCTCATAAAATGAATAACCATATGTTACCATATAGATAAATCACTAGAGTGTAAATAATGAAATACATATGTTCATTGTCTAATGATGATATCATAATCATGACTAGATATTACTTTCTACATTGTTTTTCAAGTCTATTTAAACCCAAACTCAGCTGAACTAATCTCATAAGTTTGTTAGATCATTAAATCTTCGTCAATATAATGGCTGAAGCCTATGTAAATAGTAAAGTAAGTTCCTCAAGCAAAAAGAGAGGAAAAATGAGAGTAATAATACTGGAAAAAATAAGAAGATAACTTCTTTATTCAAAACACAAGAAAACGAGGATGTTATTGTATTGAAAGAGGATCCAAGAAATCCTCCTCCTAAATCTATCATGAAGCCAGGAACTAGTAAACAGACAGAACCTGGTATAATCAATGTTGAAATGAAAAATCATGATCAAAATGAATATGAGAAAGATATCGAAATAATTGATATTAACGCACCCTTTAAGAGAACCTTCCATATTGGAGGCGATAAATACATAATATTTACAGCTGATAACGGGTGTCATTGATCAGATACAGATAAAAGAATGGGACGGCCATAAAGATGTTAAAAAAAGGAGTGAAATTAAATATTTCTAAACTTATGATGATAATGCATTATGGTCAGTTAATAACCAGTGAGATAGGAAAGATTGCTAATGGTCAAGAAGATATAAATGTTAAAAAGCATATAGGAGGAGTGTTACAATTTGAATTATGTTTGTGTATTTTCAATGGACTCTAGAAACTTGACTTCTGTCAGTTCAGTGCACTCAGTTCATGACATTCTTTACACTGTGTACTGTCTGTCCACTTTTGTTATATTTACCAATTAAAGATTTTGTAAGTTTCTCTAGGTGTGTATTGATATATATAGTCCAGTATTGTCAGTGACCTTTAAAGTACATTAATGCAGCATTGTGTATAAATGACTGTCTGAATCATGTGTTTTATATATAGAGGGACTAGGATTGTTATTTAATATTGATAAAGACCTAAGGTTAAACCCCGGTCACACTTGTTCTGGTAATGTAGTCACTTTAAATGAATATAAATATTATAATCATATTTTCTTAAACTCTATTTAACACAATCAGTTGTTTAAAGTGGTATATATGATGTACTGTATAATAGTGTGTATTTATACAAAGTTAAAGTGTGTTTCATGCAAACTTGTCGGGAAATCATGTTAGTGTGAATGATGTTTAAACCATGTTGCTTGATTAATGTTGAAGGTGGTTTGACCAAGGATTATTGAACTAGATGTTATTGTTGAAGGTCAAAATTCTTTTATTATTAAATTGTTGAAGGAAATTGGGATACATGGAAAAGTGAGTTGGGTTTTTGAAGTCAGTGGGAAAGGATGTGTAGAGAGCTTCGGCTTTATCTGAAGTGGAAAGTTTGATGTCTGTAAGTACATGTAGTTTGTTTAAGTAGTATAACTTTAGTTTATAAAAGCTTTAAGATTTGTAGTTTGTTTAGTATAGTCATTGTAGATCCTTCTGTTTGACAATTCCCCGGTATGTTTAAAATACTATGTAATTGTATTGTGATTATGAATATTGCTAGATTCTGGTTAGAAGATAGTAGTTACCAGTAAAATACATACCTTAAATTTTGAAGACAGATTAATTGATTCAGACTATAACTGAAGTAAATGTAATATATTGTTAATTTCCCCCAAGTATAGTTAGTAAGGGAATTTATTATTTCTTTTTAAGCACTGAGGGATTGCAGTACCACCCTTCTAGTAGCTTCTGATGTCTTCTGGCATTTACCAGTTTCGTCAAAGATAATGACTATGCAGTCTACCCAGGGAATCTATGACATTGTTAAATATTTTCCATATAGACATTGATTTGAGTCAGCAGTGGTAGCACTAAATGGTTAAATGAAGTTATTATACAGATAGAGTTTGGGTTCTGATATTGGAAACACACGTATATTATCAGTTGTAAAGTGTATATAATGACATAAATCATTATTAAAGAGTTAAAAGTTAAACATGATTGTTTTTATTTTGTCTATGAAAAGCCACCTTACGATCAAAGTCATAACATTGGTGCCATGACCAGGATATTTTTGTAGGAAAAAAAAAGGTTGTAGGAAAATTTGTTCGTAAAAATTTGTCTTTTAAAATTATTTTGTTGATGGTGCCGTAAAAGTGCTATTTTGTGATACTAGGTAGTGTTTCTTTCCTGTATATGTAGTCATATGTTGCAGTACTGGTAGTATTGATTTGTGAGTACAAGAGTATAGAAGGGTGAGTTCACTGCATATGTTTTGAGAGTTACTGTGTGTTTCTCGTTACTGGAGTAGGGTTAATGGTTAATCTGGTTCAGCATATATTTTATGGTTGGATAGACAGACTATACTAATTAATAGACTTCAGTTGTTGAATGGTATCAAGGGTATACCATTGTTTCTTCAAAACCCACGTTGTAAGCATTAGTAGGTTGACATAGAACTATATTGGTACCAATAGTTATTTTGTTGTAACCTGTGTGCTTTGGTTAGGCAGAGGTAAGTCCTAGCCTGGTGTTATTTCCACTTCAGAGTAGAGTTATAGCTTGTTCTATTTAAAATGGAAAAGCTAATTGAAAATGGGAAACAAATGGGGTTGGAAGGGGATGCCTTACAAAAGTTTGTACTTGAACAACAAGCTATAGAAAGGGAACATGAACGTGAACAACAAGCTATAGAAAGGGAACATGAACTTGAACAACAAGCTAGAGAAAGGGATGAGCGTGCAGCTAAGCGGGAACATGAAAAAATACTAAAAGAAGAAGAATTAAAGATAGCTAGTATTAACGCATCTCAAATGTCTTTCCCCAGGTCAGGGGGTAGTCTCAGCAAAATATCCAAAACTATCAGCATTTGATGAAAGTAAGGACAATATGGACTCGTTTTTATTTCGTTTTGAAAAGTATGTTGTAGCACAAGGTATGAAACCTGAAGATTGGGCTATGAGTCTCAGTGCACTTCTTTCGGGGACTGCGTTAGAGGTTTACCGTAGATTGGGTAAAGATGATAGTGATGATTATCAGAAACTCAAAAAAGCACTTCTAAAGAGGTATGGGATGACAGAAGAAGACTTTAGAAATAAATTCAGGAATTCTAGAGTTGAAAAGGGTGAAACACCATCCCAGTTTGTTGATAGACTTACAAATTATTTTGAGAGGTGGGTTGAATTTGGAGAAGTGTCCAAAAGTTTTGGAAATTTATCTGATCTTGTTCTGAGAGAACAGTTTTTGTTAAACTGTAGTAAGCCTCTAGCAGTGTTCTTGAAAGAGCGTGTACCAAAAACAGTAAAAGAAATGGCTTGTTTAGCAGAACAATTTGTTGAAGCCCATGGTGATCAGAACTGTTTTGTAAAAGAGATTATTTCTGTGAAACAAACGTCAAGTGACAAGACTAATGTAAAAGGTAGTGAGTCTAGGTTGATAACAAAGACTAGTATCAATGATAAAACTTGTTACCGATGTGGTAAAAAGGGTCACATACAAAGAAACTGTAGAGTGAAACTCAATGTTGCTAGTGCAATACAATAAAGTAATGAAACTGATGACCATGGTACGGGTGCAACTTGTGTATTACACATGTTATCAGAGAGTGTTGAAGGTGATCAGTTAAAACTGGCGTCAGGTAAATCATTACCTATAGTTGGTGTGTGTGAACAAGACTTTAGTGGTGGTTCAAAAAACAATTTGCCAGTGTTTAAAGGTGTTGTAGGTGGTGTTACTGTAGATATTTTGCGTGACAGTGGGTGTACAGGTGTTGTTGTAAAATCAAACTTGGTAAAACCAGAACAGTTTACAGAGAAAGTTTATCCTTGTGTTCTTATTGATGGTACAGTCAAAAAGGTTCCAATTGCCAAGGTACACATAGATACCCCATTTTTGTAGGTGAAACTGATGCTATGGTTATGGAAAGTCCCATATATCCGCTTGTGGTAGGGAACATTCTAGGTGCTAGGGATGTAAATGACCCAGATCTTGAATGGCATTGTGTTCGGGAAGAGACCAAACAAGTTAAGGAAAAAACTGAGACAGTAGCTGTAATGACAAGGTCTCAAGCTGAGAAATTGAACAAACCAACTAGTCCATTGAAAGTTCCTTCTGAAATTGACTAGGGTTTAACCTCTGAGGAGTTCAAACAACTACAAATAAGGGATAATAGTCTTAACAAAGTGTGGGATCTAGCAAAACAAAACAAGACTATAAAACTGAAGAGTGGTAATGAAACCAGTTACTTTGTTGAGAAAGGTTTCTTGTATCGTAGGGTGGGACACAGAAAGTGGTTAAACAGTTGTTAGTACCCCAGAAATTAAGGACAAAAGTTCTTAGACTAACTCATGAAACGCTGTTAGGTGGCCACTTGGGTATCCAGAAAACATTAGACAGAGTCATGTCCAGTTTTTATTGGCCATGTTTGCAAAGTGAAGTGAATCTATTTTGCAGGTCTTGTGATTTGTGTCAAAAAACTACACCAAAAGGTAGGGTACCGCATGTCCCCTTGAATAAAATGCCACTTATTGATACTCCATTTCAAAGAGTAGCAATTGACCTGGTTGGACCTTTTTCGCCAATCAGTGAGCGTAGGAATCGTTACATTCTTACCATGGTTGACTATGCCACAAGATACCCGGAAGCCATTGCTCTTCCATCCATAGATACTGAGTGTGTTGCTGAAGGTTTGATAGAAATCTTTTCTAGGGTAGGAGTACCATGTGAGATTTTGAGTGACAGAGGATCTCAGTTCATGTCTCAAGTCATGCAAGAGGTAAATAGGCTCTTGAGTGTAAAACACTTAGTAACAACCCCATATCATCCACAATGTAATGGTTTGGTGGAGAAGTTTCATTTTATTTTGAAGTCAATGCTCCGAAAACTTTGTGCTGAACGACCCAAAGATTGGGATAGGTATCTCCCAGCTGTTCTGTTTGCATATAGGGAAGTCCCTCAGGCCAATACAGGGTTTTCCCCGTTTGAACTTTTATACGGACGAACAGTTAGAGGACCTATGAACATACTTAAGGACTTTTGGACAGCTGAGATTGATTCTGATGAAACTAAAACCACATATCAGTACATAGTAGATTTGAGAGAAAGACTTGAGAAGACTTGTAAGTTAGCTCAGGAAAACTTAGAGTGTGCACAAGAAAAAGGCAAACTTTACTTTGACAAGAAAAGTAAAAGACGTAAGTTTGAGAAGAATGAGAAAGTTTTGATTCTGTTGCCAACTGAGACAAACAAACTTCTGGTAAGATGGCAGAGCCCTTACAACATGGTCGGTGTATTTGGTGATGATTACAGAGTTGAAGTTAAGGGTAAAGTTAAAACCTACCATGCAAACTTACGAAAGAAGTATATTGAGCGTAGGATTGACCAATCTGTCAGTTCAACAATTGAGATAGCTGAGAATTCAGTTTTGCAGGTAGTGTCTTCTGCCATTATTGAGCCTGATTCAGAAAAAGGTACGGTTGATGATGATAGCTTAATTTAGTTTAGTTGTATGGAGCAAACAGAAACGTACAAAGATGTAGTTATCAACCCAGACTTAGATGAACAGCAGAAAAGAGATATATCTAAACTGTTGGTTGAGTTTAAGGATATCTTTTCTGACCTCCCGGGTTACACAAAGTTGGTTAAACATGAGATAGATTTAACAAGTACTGTACCAGTCAGATCAAAACCATACCCAATACCATATCATATGCAGAGTACTGTAGATTCTGAGATTGAGAGTATGTTGAAAATGCATGTGATTAAACCTTGTAATTCTCCATATGCATCTCCAATTGTACTTGTAAAAAAACCTGATGGAAAGATCCATTTTTGTACAGATTACAGAAAGTTGAACCGTTTGACCTCTTTTTCAACTGAACCAATGGCCCAGGCAGATAATATATTTTGCAAATTGAAAGACAGTAAATGGGTGAGCAAATGTGATATGTCAAAAGGTTATTGGCAAATAGCTGTTGACGAGTCAAGTCAGGACAAAACATGTTTTGTAACTCCAAAAGGGTCATATTGTTATTTGAGAATGCCGTTTGGTCTTGTAAATTCTGCAGCTACATTTACTCGTATGATGAGGTTGCTTCTCAAAGGTTTAGACAAATCTGAACATTACATAGATGATGTATTGACTCACTCACTTGGATGGAATGAACATTTGTGTGAACTTAGGAAACTGTTTGAGAGAGTGAGATCTGCTGGTCTAACAATGAAACCGTCAAAATGTAAACTAGGGTTTACCAGTGTTGATTACTTAGGGCATATTGTGGGAGAGGGGGAAATAAGTCCTAACCCTGAGAAGTTATTTAACATTCAACAAGCCCCAATACCTCAAACCAAGAAACAAGTTAGAAGTTTTCTAGGGTTAGTAGGATTTTATTCCAAATTCATACCCAATTACAGTACGGTAGCAGCTCCATTGACAGACCTGACTAAAAGAGGTTGCCCAAATAAGATAGTATGGGGTGATGCTCAAAAAAGATCTTTTGTTATCCTGAAAAAAGTTCTGAGTTCAAATCCTGTCTTAAGACTCCCTGATTTGTCAAGACAGTTCATTCTTCAGACAGATGCATCAGAAGTAGGGCTAGGTGCATGTCTTTTGCAAGATTTTGATGGTCAAAAGTTCCCTGTGGCATATGCCAGTAAAAAGTTGACTAAAAGTGAGTTAAACTATTCTGTAATTCAGAAAGAGTGCTTGGCTCTGGTTTGGGCTATCAGACAATTCCATGTTTATCTTTATGGAAAGGACTTTATTCTTGAGACAGATCATCAACCACTTGTATATTTACGTCAGTCAAAGATGGAAAATGGACGTCTTGTGAGGTGGGCACTTGCATTGCAACCATATCAATGTAAAATAAGGGCAATTAAAGGTTCACAAAATATATGTGCTGACTATCTTAGCAGGTTATAAAATAGTAGTGTGTAAAGGTTAATTTGTTACATAATTTAAATCGTGTTTTTGTCAAAAACATTTGACTTAAGGGGAAGGGTATGTTACAATTTGAATTATGTTTGTGTATTTTCAATGGACTCTAGAAACTTGACTTCTGTCAGTTCAGTGCACTCAGTTCATGACATTCTTTACACTGTGTACTGTCTGTCCACTTTTGTTATATTTACCAATTAAAGATTTTGTAAGTTTCTCTAGGTGTGTATTGATATACATAGTCCAGTATTGTCAGTGACCTTTAAAGTACATTAATGCAGCATTGTGTATAAATGACTGTCTGAATCATGTGTTTTATATATAGAGGGACTAGGATTGTTTTTTAATATTGATAAAGACCTAAGGTTAAACCCCGGTCACACTTGTTCTGGTAATGTAGTCACTTTAAATGAATATAAATATTATAATCATATTTTCTTAAACTCTATTTAACACAATCAGTTGTTTAAAGTGGTATATATGATGTACTGTATAATAGTGTGTATTTATACAAAGTTAAAGTGTGTTTCATGCAAACTTGTCGGGAAATCATGTTAGTGTGAATGATGTTTAAACCATGTTGCTTGATTAATGTTGAAGGTGGTTTGACCAAGGATTATTGAACTAGATGTTATTGTTGAAGGTCAAAATTCTTTTAATATTAAATTGTTGAAGGAAATTGGGATACATGGAAAAGTGAGTTGGGTTTTTGAAGTCAGTGGGAAAGGATGTGTAGAGAGCTTCGGCTTTATCTGAAGTGGAAAGTTTGATGTCTGTAAGTACATGTAGTTTGTTTAAGTAGTATAACTTTAGTTTATAAAAGCTTTAAGATTTGTAGTTTATTTAGTATAGTCATTGTAGATCCTTCTGTTTGACAATTCCCTAGTATGTTTAAAATACTATGTAATTGTATTGTGATTATGAATATTGCTAGATTCTGGTTAGAAGATAGTAGTTACCAGTAAAATACATACCTTAAATTTTGAAGACAGATTAATTGATTCAGACTATAACTGAAGTAAATGTAATATATTGTTAACTTCCCCCAAGTATAGTTAGTAAGGGAATTTATTATTTCTTTTTAAGCACTGAGGGATTGCAGTACCACCCTTCTAGTAGCTTCTGATGTCTTCTGGCATTTACCAGTTTCGTCAAAGATAATGACTATGCAGTCTACCCAGGGAATCTATGACATTGTTAAATATTTTCCATATAGACATTGATTTGAGTCAGCAGTGGTAGCACTAAATGGTTAAATGAAGTTATTATACAGATAGAGTTTGGGTTCTGATATTGGAAACACATGTATATTATCAGTTGTAAAGTGTATATAATGACATAAATCATTATTAAAGAGTTAAAAGTTGAACATGATTCTTTTTATTTTGTCTATGAAAAGCCACCTTACGATCAAAGTCATAACAAGGAGGTTATTATTTATCATGCGCCTCCCCTTACAAATCTGTACAGTTTAGGCTATGGAAATTGGGATCTGTAAAAATGTTTCCAACCAATGAAGGCATCAATCTTAAAATTAACGAATGGATGGAATTGGTGGATGTTATCAATGATATGTATGTTGAAAGATTAGATTTATTTCATTGTGTATCATGTTTGCTGCAACCGAATCAACCAGGTCATAATCCGAATACATGTAAAGAATGTATGCAAAATGTAGATGTATCAAGAGGTGAGGTGTACGTAGACATACCATTATAAAAGTAAAGTTACACAGATCATACTCCATATGGAGATTGACTTACTTATTTTGTTGTAATATAAAGCATTAATCATACTAATGAGCACTATATTCATTTGAAAAATTGAAAAAAAAGAGAAGACATGGAAGCTCAGGGGATGAAGAATAATTCAGTTAATGCTTTTCTTGGATGGAGAATCAATGGATATGTACCATCAATGATATTATCTGTTGTTGTTACTATATGCGAATTGATCTCAATGATAGAGCAGAAGAATTTTCGATCAGCCTTCAGTTGCTATATGATGTTCAAAGAAGTTCTTCCACTCTACATACAATAAGTTTATTTTGGAACATCGAGTAGTCTTTCAAAGTATAATTCTGTCATAATAAGATTTCCAAATGTATAAATTTAATAAACATTAATACTAAATGAAATGGTTAAATTTTATGTCTACATGTCATATACAGCCACATATGGGTATATTTTCGGACAAAAATACCCTGATTTCGTGAAGTATGCAATTGATGAGGTTTTAAATGCCAAGTGTTGCTGTTGCCAAGATACATTAATGATGGAAGACATTTTCATGACAGTTCCATGCTGTCATTTTTTTGTGTGGACAATGTGCATGTAATTTTATGAAAATATGGTCAGATAATGCAGAAGTCGACAAAAATGTCCAATGTGTTGAAGTTATTTGATAGATCAAATTTTTGCCAAATCCATTCAATATAATATGACCTCTATGACACAAAGTACCTTTTTTATATGGATACCAACGTTTATATATATAGGTAAAAACTTGAATCAGCTAATAATGGAGTCATTACGAGAAAAGAAATATAATGACGCATTTAGAGTTTCTTTTTTATTGAACAGAGGCCCAAATGTTATTGAAATGAGTATTGACAAAAATTGGTCTGGTATTTATAGTAAACAGAGGGAAAAGTTATATTGTTCTTCATGCAGATCAGCTCTTTCGATTGAAAAGGCATTCAATGCAACATGTAACCACTTTTTCTGTACTATTTGTCGGACTTATATACTAGAAAATCGAGGTAACGATATAATACAATGTCCAGATATTGAGGATTCAAAAAGTAAAATTATATTTTTTAGACCAATTTGATCTCAAGCTAAAGATCTTTTTCTATGAAAGAAACATTCATCTTGTTTATTAACCATTGTTACATTTTCACACAATATAAATAATTTTAGAAACATTCTCCTATCAGTAGCTTTGACATTAGAACGTTATGGATGAAATATGTGATGATTTAATCATATGCATAAAAAATACTAATAAATTTGTATAACACTTGTAGTTATCAATTTCTTAAATTAGAAAGGGAAGAAAGGTCTAATAATCCTCATAATAATAATAATAAAATGTTTATCTGTTTATAACACAAAAATATTGAATAACCACTCTAAAGAAACAATCTAAATAATGTTGTATAAAAAGTCATTCAAGATAACAAAAAGATGTATCTGTAACAATCTATAAAAAAAACATTCTGAAAAAATCCACATTGAAACGTATTGTTAACTACATTATATATATATATCATAACAAAACTAATGTTTTTGGAAATAAAACTGGGCTGACAAAACTTGTCCTTTTTATTTATACTGTGTGCCAGATCTTGTTGTAGAATGATCATGATCACTCTGATCTGATGTAGGTTCATGTATATTTATATAAATTGTATCCTCTTCTGCAAGATCGGATCCGAGATTACTTCCTGTTTCTGAATTCCTAAAATTTTCACCCTCTTCATAATCATGATCAATGCTTGGTAGTGAGGTTTGGATCTCTTTATCTGAATAATGGGTACTGGCATATGTCGATGTCTGTGATGTTTCATAGTCACTGAAGTCTTTACGATACAGAATAATTGGTGGTGTTGCAGTACTCTGTGATCCATAACTGTCATTATTTTCAACATTTTGGATAAAATTTAGAAACCTTAATATTCTGTGACAATGGTATTTCCTCAGGAAATAGGTTCAAATTGTAAGAAGTAGACCAATAATCGGTACAGCCAATAGTCCATATAAATTATCATAATCATATCCAGCAGAGTCGTATTTGGTAGGCTTCTCATGTAAAATTTCAATGCTTTCATCTTCAGACGTCTTATCAATCATTTAATCTCCAGATTTAGGGGTTACTGTGACCATCTTCTGAGCTGAATATAAAAAGGAGAACCTTTGTTAAAGCCAATAAAAAAATTAAATGAAAAAAATTGCTATTGTAAGCATAAAATTATAACACTTGAATTTAAAAAAAATACCCACAATATCATTTTTTTTAAAGCCCACTTGGTCTGATCTGATTTGATTCTGCTGGAAATCCTCATATATATGATCTTCACTGAAACTACTACCTGAAGATAAATAAAATAAATGTATATTTACCTTTTACACATCCAATAACGCCCACATGTATGTTTGATTCATTTATATAACAATATTCTTTACAGCCCCAAAACAATGTCTTCATATTTGGGAAAATCTGTTTAATTTTTGCTATATTGAGTCCTATTCCTTCGACTTGACATTTCACATATTTTAAAACAACAGTACTCTTATCACCGCAATGAGGCTCATATTGTCTGAATTTTTTTAAACTTGCTATTCCTTCAATATTTTTCTCAATTTCATGTCTACTGCAAGTTACACTTTGTGATTCTACACAATGACTGATGAATACTATCAACACTATTGTCCAATTCATGTTTATATTTTAGAAAAAATTTAATCTCCTTGTATATCGTGACTTTGTTTACATAGTGAAAGAAAATATTCATTCAGAAACGTCATCAATGACGTATTCATTCTGATGATCTCACAAATCAGTATGATGATGTCACAATCTATAAATTTTGTATATATATATGTAGGGAAAATATGGAATTGACAATAATACCTAGGAAGATAGAGCTCTCGTCTAATGTCTGTTCCATTATTCGATCAGAGCAACATCTAGGTTCAAGATAATTGCTACAATTTGACATATATATATATGTGTAAAAACATATTTTATGATATGATTTGAAGCACTTAATTTTTTAAAAATTTCATTGAATTTTTTTATAAAAAAACATTTTTACCTTTCAGGACTTGGCATTTTCTGCTCATTGATGACACTACACATTTCGATCATTCTGCTGTCTCTCACGGATCTACTTTGTCTACTCCTCAATTTTCTTTTTTTAATAATTTCTTTGCATTTGATCAGAAAATAAGCTAAAACTAAGCAGACTAAAATAGCGGATGGAACGGATGCTAATGATACAATAACAGCTGGGATTTTCCTGACAATTACTTGATTTGGAGTAAACGTGATCTGATAAATGGGATGAGAATACCCATTCGTGGTTGTTCTTTCATCTTTTACAGTAAACTCACTGGTTTTGGTTTCGAAAATTGTGGTTTTTGGGACTATTTCAGTAAATTGACTTGTACTGGTGTCAAATTTCTTTGTATTATTATTATTTTTAGTAAAAATTTGAGTAGAATATATATCCTCTTTTTTCGAAGAAATATTTTCGATTAACCTATTTGTCGTGAAAGTAACTTGAGTAGGAGTATGCGATCTTGTAGTCATAGTAGGAATATGCAATCTTGTAGTCATATAGTCAACAGTTGTGATTTTCCTCATATCTGTAAATGAAAAAAATAGAGGAAAAAATTTACTACATTAAATGATAACACAAAATAAATTGTAATTTAGAAAATTTGAAGAAAACCTACCCATGGTCATTCCTTTTGTGATTTTAGTTTCAGGAACAGTCTCATCAGGTGTAGTTTCCAAACACATGTCACTAACTACAATCACTGATGGGGGTATATCTCTTAGCCATATACAATTAAAATATATCTTATTTTTTAAAGTCATGTAATGTAAATTTGGAAAGGCAGACATAATATCCTTCATATTATCCATCCGAACATTTTCGAAATAGAGAATTGTAATGTAAGGTCTGTAATAAAAATTAGGAAAATTAACACTAACACATGAAACGATACCATCCATACACAAACACATCTGTTGGTCACAACTAGTTGCATGTAATTGAATACACAAATTAAAAATAACAAACAGCCTCAAAAACTCCATGGTTTCAGCTAGAAATCTAATCTGGAAATGTAAAACTGTTATCCTGTGAGTCAGATCTCCATAGATAGTATAAATACCAGCTACTAAAGCTAGAAATCTGGAGAACAGATAACGAGATTGATATATTTGGCTATTAAGGTGTTTATTTTGGAGCATTGAAAATAATTACACACACAGTGAGACTCTCAAGGCCTATAAAAGATAGCATTTTATATAGAGATTTATGTATTTACATTGGCATAGGTTGAAATTACACTGCATTATTGATGAAAAGATAAAGAATATACAATCGTTTTATCTCTATGAATGAAGCTAAGGTTACAATGAGCATAATTCCATTTAACTCGCCAACAACTGCTATTATCTCTGGTCCTACTGGATCTGGAAAGTCTACATTTATATTTAGAATAATTGAAAATGTCTCTGTTATGTTTAAAGAAAAAGTCTATAAAATATATTATTTTTATACATTTTGGCAAAATTTATTTGAAAGGTTTCAAAACAAAAATGTTTCCTTTATAAAGGGTTTACCAAATGAAGATATAATAGACAAAGTAACTGATGCAAACCATAATCTACTTATCTTAGATGACATGCAAATGACTGCACTAAATAGTTCTTTTATTGCCAATTTATTTAGTAGAGAATCTCATCATAAAAACTTCAGTGTTTTCCTAATCTTACAGAATTTTTTTCATCAAGGAAAATATGGACGAGATATTTCATTAAATTCACATTATCTTATTTTATTTAGAAATAAAAGAGACAAAAATATTATTAAAATTTTAGGTACACAAATCGGATTAGGAAAAAAACTTGAAAATGTATATCTAGATGCAACAAATGAAGTGTATGGGTACATTATGATAGACTTAACTCCATCTGGTGATTCAACCTATATGCTGAGGTCGCATATTTTTCCAGATGAATATCTCATCGTATATAAATAGATAGATTGTATAAGATAATCGAAAATGTTTTTAAAAATAAGAAATCAGAAGGAGGAAAAATGTCTCAGAATTAAAAAAAATCGAAATATATTATTAAAGCGATATTAGATAATAACCATAAGTTGAACAGATATCTGTTTCGCTATATCACCGAAAATCAGATAAAGGCTATTGCAGAACTTCTATATAACATATGGCATCTTCCTTTAAATAAAAAGAGGAAATCTGAAATTAAAAATCATATTAAGTTATTAAAGCAGTTTATTCATAATAAACAAAAGAGAAGAATCCTATTAGGAAAGCATTATAAAATTTTTTCTGATTTGCTTCATAGCCTAAAAAAATTTATTGATATTATAATAGAATGAATAAATTCATATTAATTCCTTATGATCAGCATGCCTCTTTTAAATCTTATCTTATGAAAAAAGACCATGACCTTTCCTCTGATAAAGAAGAGAGTGAAGTTATCGCTGATAGTGAGGATGCTGAAAAAAATTTAATTAACAATAAATTAAATATTTCTAAAAATTCTGAAAAAGACACCTTGAATGAAAAAGATTCGTCTGGAGATATATTAGATAAAAATAAGGAAGAAATATCAGATAATCTTAGTGATAGACTCCTACCTCCGCCTGGTATACCAGTGAAGAGGAAAAAAACAGAAAAAGTATTTCAATATGGATTCAAGGGTGAACGAGAGGGTGCAGGAACAAGATCAGAACCAAAATGGGTTAAAAAATGGCAAAGAAAAATCATCTGAGAATGATTCATATTTACAAAAAATATATTATGATTCGAGACATCATATAACTATATAAAATTCAATAGTGATAAAAAAATTTCGTACACAGCACAAACCAAGAAAAAAAGACCTCATGTGCTTGCCTTCTATAAGAACTATCAATGGGATACGGATATGGCTAATATGACAAAATATAAAAAACAAAATGATGGATATGGTTACTTTGCTGTTTTTATAGATATTTTTACACAATTTTTATATACTCGAGCAATGAAATCACTTACAGGACATGAAATGGTGACTGTTTTGGAAAAAAATTTCAAAGATCACGGGATCAACCTTATATTCTTACAAGTGATCAAGGATCTGAATATGTAAATAGAGAGGTTGGACAAGAAAGAAAAAGTTAAGCATATTTATACTTTTTATGAAAATAAAGCAAATTATGCAGAAAGAGTAATTAAAATTATAAAATTGAAGATAATAAAATATCTGACCGCTAATGAAACCTTCAGATGGATAGATGAATTAGATAATTTAACTTATAGCTACAACAATGGTAAACATAGATCTATTGGAATGACACCTTCTGAAGCAAGTAAACAAACCAAAAAATATGACTTATGGCAATAACAGTATGGGACTGATGAAAAAAAATAAAAAAAAATATTCAAAGTAATAAAAATCTTAACATATAAAGGGACTAGCTCTAGAAGATATAGGTTTAAATTAGGTGACAGGGTTAAAATAAGTTATCTAAAGAATCAATTTGACAGAGAATATTCAGAAAAATGGACCGGAGAAATTTTTACAATAATTAATAAGAAAATGAATCAAAATATTCCTATGTATCAAATTAAAGATTATAATAATGATATAATTCAATCATATTTTTATGAGCCTGAACTTCAATTAGCATTTTTGGATGAGAATACTATATATAAAATCGAAAAAATTGAATCTAAAAAAAAGAAAGGGAATTCGCGAGGTATTAGTAAAGTGGAAAGGGTGGCCAAAGAGATTTAATTCTTGGATACCAGAGGCGAATATTACTGATATATAAAGTAAAATAATAAGAAAAAACCGGGAATGGATAGTGAATTGTATTTTTTCTTAAGTTCTAGTGATTCTCTCTTATTTCATCCTGATAATAATAGTTATAATTTCATAATAGAATTGCCAGAAAGAATTCATTTAGAAGGCGAATGGGTAATAGGGTTATGTGATTTTTACCATAGTTCAAACCTGATAGAAACTATATTTGTGTTATGCGATATATGTGACAACAGTTATGTAAGCGATACTTTAAGACCTGTATTAAGAATGATTTATCCTAATAACAATGAAATTTATTTCACTTATAAAGAAATTTATTATGTTAAACTGAAAAATTATTGTCTTAATCGCTTGAAGGTATATATAAGAGATGAGAATTTTAAAATTCCATCGAGTATTACTGGAACAACTAGATTGACACTACATTTGAAAAAAATAAAATGACAAACTATCAGGATTTTTGTAAAAAGTGTATTCAAGGAAAAATTGGTTTCAAACCGGATTTTTACATAATAGATGGAAAACATAAAGATAATACAGATATTCCTAAAGAAAATATTGACGTCACTATTGTGAGTAATACTAAAGCTGCTGTAGAACAGGCCAAGAGTGAATTAAAGAAAGAAAATGGTATAAATAGGAATGAAAAAAATACACATATTCAAAGTGGAGGCAAGGCTCCGATCAAAAAAGTTAAGAATAGAAAAAGTCAGTATAAAGTTAAAGGAACAGTTAAAAGTCTCACTACAAAAAAGGGAGAGATAAAAAGAAGGGCGATAAAAAGAAGAAAAGTTTAACTTACAAATCATTATGGATGTAGTACAGAATTCCTTATCTATTTTCGTTCCACCACCAATCGATAATTTGATTCAACGAGAATATTGGGTAGAATTCAATCCTATTGCAGCAATTTCAGAGAGTGGGGCTATAGAATTTAACATTCCAGGAACATCAATAGATTATATAAATTTAAGTAAAACAAAATTACATATAAAATATGTTATAACAAAGGAAAATGGGGATCCAATTCGTGACGAGAGAGGGTTAAATGGTCAACCAACTGCTGATAGTGATCAAGTAGGACCTGTTAATTTTACTTTACATAGCATTTTCAGACAAATCGACTTATCGTTTAACCAGAAAATTGTATCACCAGATATTGGAGTTAACTACCCTTATACAGCAATTATGGATATTTTATTAACCTCTAACAGTGAAATGATAGAATCTCAAGGTTATGCAGCACTTCTTTTAAAAGATCAACCTGGTGAAATGGATTCCATTACTTATATTGGTAGCAATACGGCTTTTACAGAGAGCGAGACCGACAAAATATGGAGGAACATCTAGTATTGAGGGTTGTCTATATATAGATTTTGGAAAGGATAAAAGAAGATCAATTTTAAATGGAGTTTCTGTTAATTTAAAATTTTTTCAATCAAGTAATGACTTCAGATTGATGAGATCAGGTGCTGAAAATTATAAATTAAAAATAACAACAGCTGTACAAAAAGTTTGTTATGTAAGTTTACATCTAATGGTGATTGTAGCTCATAATGAGGCTTTAAAAATTAGCCCAGCATTATACCCATTCTGGCGTAGTAATGTTAAAAGTTTCAGTGTAGCAGGAGGATCTCATACATTTATGACCGATAATATTTTTCATGGACAAGTACCAAGTAAAATAATAATTGGAATGGTTTCCAATTCTGCATATTCCGGAGACTATGATAAAAATCCCTTTAATTTTATGAATATGGGATTAAATTATTTAGAAATTAATGTAGATGGTCAACCTGTACCAAGTCGACCTTTCAGACCAAATTTTGATGAAAATGATTATGTTTCATCATATTTAAGTTTATTAGATAGTGATCTAGATTCGAAAAGTGGAATTATTATAAAACCAACAGACTATGCAAATGGTTACACCAAGTGGTCGAGTTAGATTAGGTGTAAGATTTTCAAAAGCATTAGGTGAAACTATAAATATCATTGTTTATGCAAAATTTCCTGAGATAATGTCAATTGATCAATCAAGAAATGTTAATGTAACCTAAATATTTTTTTTTGAAAAATAAAATGAATTCTAATCAGATTATGAAGTTAATGACTCATGACGAATTTATTAGGAAGCGTTTTAAAGGTGTCTACCCAATAGATCTTATTCCAGAGAATTTAGTGTATCCCTATAGTAGTTAACCAAGATAGATCTGACCAGGTAGGAAGTCATTGGGTTGTATTACACCACAATAAGATAGGAAAGGCAGATCATTTTGATTCATTAGGAAGAAAACCACTTGATTATCTACACAATTTATTAATAAGTAAACACATAACATATAAATATAATAATAAAAGACTTCAAAATTATATGACGGAAACATGCGGTCTCTTCTGTTTATACTAAAGTTATTATTCATGCAGAGGATGGACACTGGAAAAGATACTGGCTACTTTATCACATGATCTTAAAAAGAATGAAGAAACAGTTAAAAACTTTGTATTTACCAATTTCATGTATATAGAATAAATAAAAAAAACAGACAATAAACTTAGTTAGAACAGTATTTAGATTTTATTTTTTCATACCTCAATATATCCATCAATATTTTACCAACTATATTTTCACCTGAAACATTATCTGATGACAATACTTTTAGTAAACTAGATTTGGTTGTAACTCCAAGATATCCAGCTAAGTCTCTCTTAAGATTTAGCTGCTTATAATATATTAATGTTCCGCCATTTTTGATAATTTATCATAAAATAAAGGACATTGTTTTAATTTCATTAGGATAGAAAATCTCATTGTTCTTTCAATAATAGCATAGTCTTTATTTAAATTAACTCCTTTATCCGAAATGAACTTGTGTAGATCTGTAGGATCTAATATTTTTAAAATTTCGGCAGAATATTATTATAATTGAAATGTACACATAGAAGGTAAATGAAAAGGTGTTCTGAGGAAGGAAAAATAATATTATTATATAATAGATTACAGGGATATAAATTAGATAACATATCCTGTACTTTTTCAATTATTTGGACATGATTCGGCCAAGGACATAGATCAATATCTAGTGGACTTATACTTTCTGAACTTATACCATCCTCTAAAACCAAGGACATAGATCAATATCTAATGGACTTATACTTTCTGTACTTATACCATCCTCTAAAACCTTTCTTTTACATTCTCTTGTGAATAGGTAAAAATGTGGTTGTTTTTCAGTCTAAAACCCACATTTTTTGCTGAAATAATAGTATGGTTGTTTAACGTATTTTCGAATTTTGTCATTTTTTTAAATTCCTTTATTTTTTGTTTTCCCTCTTTGTTTTGGATAATGTATGACTTAGAACATAAACTTATCATCTTATCTCCCTGAAATTCCTCCTTGAAATTCCAGTATATCTTTTATCTAAAGCAATATGAGTATCACAGCATTTTCTAGGAAACCATATGGCTTGCTCATGATCATTACATCGATTATAAATTTGATTGTAGTATGTCTCATAATATTCTTCTTTTACACATTTATCTAAGGTCACCTCATTTAAAGCCATATAAATGCTATCAGTTTCAGTTAATTCAAAGGAATTTGGTTTTGAATACTTCTGTAAACAATCGTAATAAAATTCTAACATACGTAATTTAGCATATTGTAAAATAAAGAAACCAATCTGTATAGGATTGTCCATCTTAATCTGATTCTTATACATTTCAACTTCATAAACTGAATTAGTAATAATGTCTAAATTTTTAAAATTTGAGGAATTGATCATTTTAACAGTTTTTCCTTTATTATCTAAATATTTAATATTACAATGCTTTGTCTTATTAATTAAAACTGATCCATATGCACTATTGCTTAATAATTTGTATGTATCACCTATAATCGACTTGTCTTTATGTTTATCACCTAATATTCTGTTCTCTGTTACTGTTTCAATAAAAGAGGTAAAAGATTTTTTAGGTTGAAATTCTATGACCCGATAAATTTTCGTAATATTACAGTTATGATTTAAATACCATTTCAATAATGGAGTTGCTAAAAGGATTTTTATAGCTTTAGTTCCACTTATCAAAAGTTTTCTATTTTTAAATATAATGTCATTATTATTACAAAAATCAGTCATGTGTTCACCAATAGCGTTCATTGGAACATCGCAGGTACAAAAAAAGTGAGGATATTCTTTAAAATAATCCTATAAACTATCATTAATTGCTATATCTACCTCAACTGCTCCAAATAACAAGCCTTTTCTTATATCTTCAATTATTTGGTATTGGGATAAAGTTGATCTATTCTTTTGATAATAAGTCGGTAAATAATTATTATACAGTTACAGGGTTTTAGGTTTCACCTTTTTAATAAATTCACATTCCTGTATAGAGACGTACTTCATACCTTGTGTTATTAAGAAATATTTCTTGATGTCACCTTTCTTTTGTGTTATCTCAAGTTTTTAGGCCATTTTTTATTTTTAATTCTTTTACTAATAAAACAGTCAAGGGGACACTTGTGATAATAACATCCATTATATTCATAGACGGTTTTAGTAGAGACACAATAACCATCTACCAAATAATTTGCAAATCGTATTTCTTTACCATTATTTAACTTATGTAAAATTTCAATATTTTCAGTCATCATTATATAGTCCATCCAAACATAAGAATCAATATATTTTTCACTTACTTCCGGTCTAAAATCATTTTCATTATGAAGTGTAATGTACAGCCCTGTAGGCATTTCCTGTCTTATTGCATAGGAATATAATCCATTACAATCATATCCTACTACAGATTGACATTTATTATTAGGAATATTTTTAATATCAGTAACACCCTTTTCTTGATAACGAGAAAATATTACACTAGGTCCACCTACAATATTTTGTTTAAAGGTATAATAAAGATTAGCGTTTTCCGAATTGAAAAGTAAAAATTTACTACTTGTTGAATTATATAACATTCTACGAGCAACACCTGGTAATGTAACATAGTCTTTAAATATATCTATCCCCCCGTCAAAATAAACTTTAAGGAAATTCTTTAATGCAATAATGAATGGACCAGTATCGAGATTATTATAATATACTAAGTAACCTTCAAATGTTGTCATACCCTTATCTTTCCATATTCTTTGAAGTTTCTTATAATCAGCTTTTGTTTTTATTGGATTATCTTTCTTAATTTTTGAATAAAATTCTTCAGGTTCTGGAAGTTTGGGAATATTTTAATTTGTCAAAAGAATCAAACCATTCATAGGGAAAAATTCCTTTAGGTTCATCACAACCGTAGACTTTCAAAAATTGAGAATATGAACATCCAGCAGCTAAATAATTTTTGAAATATCTATAAATTTCATATCGGGAGTAGAAATAGATAAATAGGAATTTTCCTTTTTAATTGTATGAATGTCCTGTTCTTCATAATTTTCAACAATATATGTCATTATATATATCTTTATCAGGTTTAGGTCGTATTTGCCCGAATTAAAACCGATAACAGGTATTTGTGAAATATATCTATCCAAATCTTTCTTAATATTAGTTAAGGAATTGAAAAAATGCGAACTAATTTTTGTATCATGATTTGATTTAGAAGATTTGAGGTTGATGTTATATTTGGATATAAGCTCATTCAACTGATAGTATACTTCATAATATTATTCCGTCATTATTTCTTTATTATATAAACTAATTTCAGATATATAACTCATCATTTGATTAATTAGATGATCGGCATTTGTATTAACAAAACATTCAGACTCTTTGAAATTTTCTACATTGGAGGCAATACTTACACTGATTGGCTGATGTTGAGATATCCATGTTAATTTTTCTGATTTATTTATATTTGATTTAGGTAATATTGCTTCCATATCCCATACTATAAATTTATTGTAAAATTGACATTCTAGAGGTACATATATATTAAGTGATTTCAATTTATCAAATAATGTAGTAGAATTAGAATAAAATCCACCTGGAAATGAATACTTAGTTCTATCATAACAGTTAGAATAGTGTCTTTTCAAATTCCATTGACGTTTAAATAATTTCAAACATTTATCACATTGAAACCTTTTAACAAGTTTTTCAAAATTTGTTATATAACTAAAATGATTATCATACATGTTCAGATATATAACATCAGTATTATTACTTAATGAATTATATAAGAGACTTACAGTGCCATTACTATTTAGGCAATATACCACTTTAACATTAAAACAGATTTCAAGTTCACTGATGTCATCCATCTTTACACCTAGGAAAGATACATCATTTGTAAAGTTCCTTTGTTTCTTCCATATGTCCAGAAATTCCTTAACTTTTTAAATATTCCCTCTATGATATTTTAAACAACAAAAAAAGCAAAAATTATCAGTATAAGGTTGTCCTGTGTACTTATTATAATACATTGACTTTATATAACCGTTTGTTAAAATATATCCAGGTAATGTAGTTGCATTTCCTAGAGGAAAATCAGTCAAAAATACGACATATTGTACATTAGTAATAAATGCAAGACTCCACACTGTAGATGGACGAACAGCTCTAGCTTGTTCTATTATATCAATACCAGTTATTTTATGCATAAAAAAATTTAAACTATTTCTATTGGTAATTGTGTAAGGATGTGTTAATATCTTATTATTGAAGTGAGGAACAAAATATCTATATTCTCCAGTTTCATTATTAAATAGTATCATTCCAAATGCAAAATTAACTCTGAAAGTCTGATTTTGATCATTATATATTTGAGTAATCTGTCCTCTTATCTCTCTATAACCCCAATGCAGGTTATTAGTTTGAAAATTATATGTCTTCTTGATATCTCCATGATGATCTGCAGCCAATATGTGTTCGCGATTTGTAATGTAGGTTTCCTTCAATTCCTCATTTTCATGGAGAACAATATAAGGTGGAATAAAATTAAGATTATCATCCCCTCCATGCTGGTTCATTCTATGATTATACAGTTCTTTCCTTGAAGAACATAATTTATTACATAATAAACATTTATATTGTTTTTCCTTGTCAGATGATGCCCTATGAAAATGTTCTATATGATAGTTCAAGGCTTTAGGATGAATAAAAGGAACATTACATTGGTAACACATAAATCGTCCACATGTCAATAAATGTTCTGCAAGATCCTTTGAGGTTGCAAAATATCTGTCACATTTATTACATAATTCATTCCTTGATTTATAGTCATTTCCACATAATTTTTGATGAGCATCTAAATTCCTCTGATTGATTAGATTTCTGTGACATTTAGAACACACAAACTGTTGATTACTTTCATCCATTGTTAGATTACTTCATTTGACAGAACATATTGTTCATAACTTCATTTCATGAAAAAAGGAGTTTCTCTAAGGTTTTTAAATTATAATTTCTAGATGAATTGACAAACATATTGTTCATAATCATTTCATATGTTATGGGCTGATTCATCATCTGATGCATCATGTGATTCCATAGATTGATACCTCTCTATAGTTGCTCTATATCTTCTTACAACTTCCTGGGTATATGGAGAGTATGTTTTCATTCTTTGCCACCACATTTTAACAGATTTAACCATTTTATCTTTATAAACTTTCCCTGCTGCATATATTATAGCAAAATTATGTCTTGGATAATGCCATATGAAACACGAAACATAAAAAATTGATACTCCAAATGCTTTTATAGAAGTCATAGAAAGATGAGGTAGTGCTAATGTCAGAAAAAATATGAGGATGTTTCAGGTTCATTCGCCTCACTTGAATGTATAAATCCCTGTATGTAATTCTACAATCATCCATAGTTTTTTTTTTTTGGCTTTTTTATATTAAATATTAGAGAGATATCAAAAGGAAATATAGATATACAGTTGTGTTTAGTTTGAGTTTAAATAGAATTTAAGATTTTGATTGCTAATCATATTTTCAAAAAAAAAAACATGTACAGACTTGTTTGTGGATTTGATCTATATCTTACTTATTGTAGATCAAATTTATGATGTAGAGTATTATTAGATAGTACAAATTACAATTTTGTTGGCTATTCATATTTGAAAAACATATATAGACTTGTTATAACGATTGGATATCTAAACCTTAGAAGGCTTAGCAATTATATGTAACCCCTCTAAAATATGCTTAATTATATGCTTTTAAGATATAAACTCTAAGATATGCTTCATTAAATCAATATATGCATCATTAAATCATGACTGACATATTATCCTATGGATCACCATGCTGGATTTATTATCAATAAATTCGATACTCGAGGAAAATTTCACAAACAGAATTTCGGACCACAAGGTAAGCACATCATAGTTGGGTATTTTGAACAGGTGAAAAAACTCTCACAAATTTCTCAAACAGAATTTCAGACTGCAAGGTAAGCACATCATAATTGGGAATTTTGAACAGTGTTTCATATTGCAGGATTTTAAAAATGTAGTTAAAAAAAAAATTAAATTTCAAATATTTTAGGTTATGCTTCATTATGACATATGATAAGGGGTTAGAGAATCAAATTATCAATATAATTAATATATGCAGTGATTATCTTTTATATTAGATAAAAAATCTATCACTTTTTAATCGAAAATTACATATTTATATGTATATACAGTAACAAACAGACAAACGTAAATGATTATAATATTTCATACATTACATTACTATTATCTCCCTGTTATAACTTGCTTCATATAATTAAACACTCACACCTCTAATATGTGCAAGACATATAACCCCTATTACATGCATCATTAATTCTTAATTACTAAGGTACTATCAGTTGATATGTATATGGAACATATGCCTCATTTCATCAATAGCACTACATAGCTATCATATGCTATCAGTATACATGTAACATACACTACATATACTATCAGTAGATATATAACATATGCTCTCTCACATCATGCTTCATTTATTATCATTAATTATCAATATAATTGATACATGACCATTGATTAACTCGTTCTTAACTACTCTTGTCCTTTAACTACCTTCCAATGTCATTATGCAAACTTGTGATATGGTGGCCCTCCATCCCATTCCTTGAGCATTGGTAGCACTTGCTCATCTGATGGCTACCGAAGGTGAGTTGAGGTTAATTGAGGTTGCCTCTTGTTGACCAACATTTGTAGTACTGTCATCCTACTGTAATTGAAAACTACTGTTAAAAACCTGTTAAAAAACATTTCCGATCAGTGGCTGCACAAGTCATACCTTATGACTACTGCAAACCTCAGAAGATATGAGGCATCCTGAGAGGCAGTTCCACTGTCGGGTTAAATTTCTAATCTTCAAGTTATACCAGCTGTAGTGTGAATGGGGCAATAGATGTCAGAAAAATAGATTGAAAAAATAGGGATTCTCAGTCAATTTAACTACATCAGTGCTAAACACAGTAAAGTGCATTTTTTTCAACATAATGAAAAATCTCCATTGGTTCACTGTAAGAAAGTTATGGCTTTAATTTCATAATTCACACTTCTTATATGTTTGTAAAAGTAGACGTCTTATGATTTCTTATCTTCTAATATGGACTTATAATACAGAACCAAGAATTAAAGATATGTCTACAGCTGTCACCATAAAGTCACTGTATCATGAAAATTACTCAATTTAAGGTGAGCATTCAAGCTGATGCCAACCTCCACCAATGTCCAACTAGGTGGTAGTAGAAGACAACAGGGCCTGGAATACATCAGCTACCTGTTGAGAAGCATTGTGATCTTGAACAATATATCTACACACACAATCAGAAGTCCAGATGCCATGACTCTGGATATTTTGTATTGATACATTCGACTTGAATGCTAAAGAGGCACCTGAATGCCTGAAGGTGTGGAGAGACATATTGGAATCCTGTAGACCAAGTCTAACCAGAAACTGGACACAATTTCGCCTAGTTTGAGTATCTGTCAATTTAACCCATTGGGCTTTTGCATTTTTGATTTGGAATAACGGGGGTATCCTGATCACCTGGAGTTAACATTAACAAATTTTTGGGAGAGTGGGAGAGAAATGATAACTTTAATTTTTTTAGTGAATCTCTAGTTTGCATAGTCTTGCTCCATTTTACCAAACTATGTAGACCAGTAGAAGTAAAGAAGACATCTCCCCTGGTTAATTATTCTAATGGTGAGAAAGAAGCAATTTTGTAAGGGACCAGATTGGATATACATAGAAAAGAAAAGAAAGCAACAAAATATAGGGCTTTATAGATCTGGCCCATCCACATACTATAACAAGTTGCTACAATGTTTTTCAACATGTCAATATCTATGATTTTCTTAATTTTAACTGTGAGTTGCTTTGTCATTCTGAGAGATTTTTGAAACAATCTAATACTGGATCATAAAACGCAATGGTGGATACACCATACATAGCCAGAGTTGTTTTCACTGCAGAGATATAGTTAGCAATATTTGAGATGGAGATATCATTTTCAGCTAAAAATTCTAAAAAGGACAAGAAAATGACTGGGGTAAACTGATGTAACGTGACTTTAATAAAACAGCAATATGCCACAAATAATCTGAATTTTCTAGTGTAGGAAGCCATGGTGGCTGGCCTGAATGCCTGCTGAATTCTGCCTGCAGCCCTGGAAGCCAGATGTGCCGCTGTTTGGTTCAAACCTGTTATATAGACCAGTCTAAATTAGCAATATGTTCTGGGACATGCAGCCACACATGATTTTGTAAAAAGTTTCACGTGTGTGTACATAGCTCAAAAACTATATATTGAATTAGGGTTATATTTTCATTTAAATTGGTTCTACCTATGGTCACCCATTTCTGCAAAGGCAATATCAATACTCAAGAATGTTTTCAAGGATTTTTGAATAATATCTGTCCCATAAGTACATAAATATTAGTAGTAATCTAAGTGCCACACCAGTTACACGATCACTATTGGGTATTTGTAAATCAACTGTAAAAGCCTTTTATTGTCAACTACCAAACACACAACTCAAGCATATGATCTCATTAGCCCTAACCCAACCCCTAACCCCCAAAATATTTTGAAAGCAAATAATCTCGAGCCCAACCCCTAACCCCAAAAATATTTTGAAAGCAAGTAATCTCAACATAATCAGAGAAATGCTATGTAACCCCAACCCCTAACCCCAAAAATATTTTGAAAGCAAATAATCTCGACCTAATCAGAGGAATGTAACCCCCCATATCTATATCTCTTGGGATATCATGACCTATGTAAACCTTTACCCATCATATGATTTAAGCCCAGGAATGAATCTCTGTTTATCTAACCTAATATCTATTAATTATGACCTAAACCCAGGAATGTAACCCCAACCCTAATATCTACCTATCCCCAGCTATCTGACCCTGACCCCCACCCTCAATAATCCTGAACATCTGAACTGTCGACTAAGTAAACAAAATCCTAAGCCAGACCTTTAACCTCCAATAACACTCATATCAACAACTTTGTATAACTCAAATATAATCAACCCTACCATTTAGTCATGATATGTACCCAGGTATGTAATAACTCTAACCCACAATAATAATAATAATAATAATAATAATAACCATACAATTACTTTCTCATGGTTCTATTTCTCCTATTGCAATGAGGTTACATCTCAGGGACCAATCTAAGCTCATTGTAATAACATCATAATTTCCTTACAACCCACAAACGAAAAGTGATAATAATAATAATTATTTATTTATTTATTTAATTAATTAAATATTTATATAATTGAAATACCTATGTGAACCTAATGCGAATAACATTTTGTGTCATATTTTTAATTAAATATCCTTTTTCTCACACACTATGGAATTGCTGTATGTTTCAACACTAGCAATATATGTACTTTACAGTAAATAATCTAATCACGAGAACTACAAACCTCCTACCGAAGAAAACTATGGGATCCAAATCACAATCTGACCGACCTTGACCTAATTACATCTCCTCCAATGGATGAATTTTGATCCCTCTCACATTTGGATCCCATCACGTGACAATCCGTTTTATAAATACCCAAGCGACCTCTACACACACACTCACTCGCATAAGCTGTTTCCAACTGAATACCTGACGAAGTGAAGTCATATCTCAAACCCAATAACTGCAGAATGCTACATCAGCAAAATATCTAACACTATATAAACGACCCTCATAGTTGAACCCATATCATTTATTAACCTCAAATATACAAGTAGATACAAGTTAAATATCCTTTAATTTAATCATTTCAACAAAAAAAAAAAGAAATGTTTGCTAATCAATCAATTTTTGATAAGAAAGATGAAAGAAGTAAACCTGAAGATGCTACAGATGCAGTTAGACCTGCTTCTAAACCACCATCTCAAGGAATCATGGCTGGGTTTTCTTTACAGAATAATCAGAATATGAAGTATACATATAAAGGAGCTGTCAACCACACCTCCCCACCAATTCCAACTTTAGGACATTCACTGAGGAAATGTCTCAACAATGACTTTACATCATTTTATGACCTGTCCATATACTCCAGCTACAGAAGAAGACACGATACCTTTAAATCTTGGCCTAAATCGCATCCAATACGTCCTGAAAATTTGTGTAGGGCTGGTTTCCTATACACAGGAGAGGGTGATAAAGTATTATGCCCTTGGTGTAAGTTGATGTTAATTGAGTGGGAAGTTTATGATCTACCCTTTGAGGAGCATAGAAGGCATTCTCCTTATTGTTCCTATCTGGACATGGTTATGCCATGAAAATTGCTGTGATCCGTCTATTGTCGACATAATGGAAGCATTCTTTAAACAGATGAGACTGATAATATCATAGAATATAATATAATATATGTATAACTGTCTATGTAATTATGTAAACATAGCACTATTCACAAATAAAATTTTCTCCACATCATGGGACATTGTTTTCTTGTATTAACCTATATACATTCTGTTCTCATAACCCTTTAACCCTACCACATCCTAGTTATCTATATATTGCATGCTGAATCTTTCAGCCCAGCTCAATCCTCAAGGTTATAAATATGTACGCATAACTCAGTACTATCTCATCTAATTTACCTCAGGTTAACCAAATACGAAGTGTACCCCAGGAATCATAAAAATTTTAATTAAATTTTAATTTTTTTTTTTAAAAATCTCAGGTATGTTTGGATATCATAGATACGTTTACATATAAATATTTCATGAATTTTTGCTGACCAGTACACAAATTACGCTCATGTTGTATATAAGCCATAAGCTGATACTGTTTGCAAGTCATTTTGGGCTGACCAAGACAGAAATTGCATTTCAAAGAAATGATAAGAAGATACAAGAACTAACCTACAAATTTACAAGAATTTAAAGTAATTTTGACATAAAACTCGGAATAAAATTTAAGGAAATGGCAGAGGCAAGTCTATCTATGCAACCTAAGGGCTGTAACACAAAGAAGAGGAAATCAGAAAATGGTCAAATGACAAAGAACAAAAAGGCTATATCTCATTGCTCAACCTCAGCTGACATTAATTTAATTGGAAGTACGGACATGGACCACATGGAGGTCAACCAAACCGTTAATCAGATATATAGGAAGAACTATCATCTGGGTGGGCATAAATATGTCGTATTTTATGGCGGTGGTGGTATTATTGAGGAAATATACATAAAAGAATGGGATGGTGAGAAGGTCACAATGGAAGGGGTTAAGTTGAACCTATCAAGGTTTCTTATGATATTACATAATGTAGAGATAATCGATCATACAATTGATAAAATTTTAAAAGGAGCTCAGGATCAGGACACCAAGATTCATATTGGGGCCTCTTATTATCTCTCAGCCAACAGTCCCTACAAAACTGTGGCAATTAGGATGTGGAAAAAAGGTGCCTCAGGCGATTTATTTCCAACCAAATTAGGTATAAGCCTTACACTCAATCAATGGAGAGAATTTTGTAAAATTTCTAATATATTATATGCGGAGAGGATGGAAATTTTTACTTTCATACCGTGCATTATGGAACCTGGAAAAAAAGGTCATAATAAATTGAAATGTATTGAATGCGCTGATATTGACCAAGCACCTATGGGGGAGGTGGACTTCGATATCCCCATATAACGATAAACTAATAACCCCAACTCATCTCTATATATCTTTTTGAATTATGTATAATCTCAAGGACATAAACCAAAGATCTAGTTTAGTATAATCTCTATATATGGCTAACAACCTTCATGGTCTATGCACACTGTATAAATCTGTAAATATAAAATCTGAGACTCTTTTATCAGATAACTTCCTCTGCTAGATGGATCTGAGGTGTATGCAAGTCATCAGTGGTATTAAAGGATAAAATCATACTTAGATCATAGCCATTTTCATTGTGATAGACAGACTGGGAATAATATCAATACTCAGAGGTAATGGATCACTTCATTGAGAATGAAATGAACATCTTTTTAGGTACTCGCTACAATATATACTATCCCATTCATATGCCGTCTGTGATGGTTACATTTGTTCAATTGCTTCAATATATAGATGAGGGAGCCTTCCACAATGCGTTTGCTTGCTTGCTAATGATGGGAGAGATACTTCCGGACTACTTTATGTAAGTATTTTAACTTATCTGGACTCTACGTTTTGATGAAATATTTGCAGCTAAACACCTCACTATTTATACAGTATATTATGTCACGTGATGGGATCCAAAAAACCTTGCAGAATAAAAAAACTGATTGGCTAATACATATCTATGTCAAGGACGGGTCAATCGCATTTGGATCCCATCGCGAAATCATATATAAATGACCCGTCGCTTCTCTCAGTGTGCCAATTTTCAATCTGCATGAAACTGTTAAACACGATAAATTTCTCCTAGCATCTCACATCAATTTATGTATTTATATCTTGTTTAATTTTAGCAAGAAGTATCCAGATTTTTCAAAGTATTTCATGGAGGAACTTACTAAAGCCAGCTGTGGTATATGTAGCGAGTCATTAAACAGAGAACAGATAGTATTAACTAATCCTTGTGGGCATATCCTTTGTGTCACCTGCTCCACACAACTGTGCAAGGTTTGGAAGGAAAATGGTACCACCAGAAAGCGATGTCCTATCTGCAGAACTCTGATGTTAGGTCATCTTTTTGCAAAACCAGCTTTGTTTAATTGTAGTAGGCTAAACAGCACATCTTTGTTCATTTGGGTGCCCACATCTGTGTATGTTCGACAGAATTATCCCCAGTCTCTGTTAGAGTGTCTTAATGAAAGAAACTTTAAGAAGGCATTTTATTATACTTTCCTGTTGAATTCTGTACCAACTAAATTGGAGGAATCTTTGGCACCAAGGTGGGGGGATTACTATCAGAGCCGAAGGAATAATTTGTCTTGCACAATATGTGGCCTACCCATCAGATTCGAAATGGCCTTTGTAGCTAGATGTGCCCATTTTTTTTGTACTATTTGTTCATCTTACACAGTTGAAAGACGTAGGGTAACCCCCCTAAAATGTAAGTAATGTGATGAAGAATTGGAAGATGACATTACAGATATACTCTTTATGAGACCAAGTGCGGAGCCTCCAGCTTTAGAAAACAGTCTGGAGCGTATTGAGTAGGTTGTTTGATTTCTTTGTTGCATAATAACTGAAGGGAATTTTGAATCAGTTTAAAGATAAGCAATCTGGCAGTCTGGTCTTGCTTTACACACATGATATGCCTCTCTCTTGATGTATATATATATATATACCAAAATTTCGAACGTCAGGGAAAGCACTCATACATACCACAATTTCGAACGTCAGGGAAAGCACTCCAGAAAGGACTGACCTCATTTAAAACTGGTTATATTAGTGCAATATGTTGACTTCAAATATTAAAAAGATTAATTTCAAAACATTTCAAAATATAACTGTGTGCAATATCATCTTTAATTGACATTATAACATAAGGGAGGTGGTTTGACGACGTATTACTGTAGGATATCTCTGTATCTAATGATGAATTATTTTTCATTTCTTTTTTTCCTTTTTGGTACATCCACTTAATTAAATGTTGCAATAAAGATATTCCTGTGTATAATAAAAAGTTAAAACAGTAAATTCTAGTTTTCATATGTCTTTATAGAACCTCTTCCCGGATCTGGTGATAAGGTAGTTATTATTGGAATCACTACAGTCTGGAGTAGTTGTTGTGGATGAATCCTCACAATCCGAGTTACACAGTTCGTCCTTGCTAACTTGTGTGGACTTGTCTTTAATTCTGTCCGCGCATGGGTTTGAATCTGTGTTTGTTTCTATACTACATCTCTCTATAATGGAGGAGGGAGGTGTGGATACCTCACTGATCATAGAAGGTTTGGAATCGCTATGTGCTGATTCGAAATCAGAATCAAATAAAATTTTCTTGCGAATATTATTTGCCTCAGTCCCTATCATACTATTCCATGGTATTTCCTTGGAGGTTAATGATTCTTTACTATCAGATGAACTCTCAGTACTCACTCCATGTTCTAAATTGCTGCTCAATCTCCTCTTCAGGCTAGTAGTATTCTTTGAATCGCATGAAGATGATGTAATTGTTAAAGTATCCTGAGATAAAGCATTTTCTAAATTTTGACAGAAACAACACCTGCATATGAAGAGGATAATACAACTATATATCCTATTGAGGATATCATGCCTAAATTTCTTTAGAATATATGCAAGAAACAGTAGTCCAATAAGGCTGAGGGGAAGAAGAAACAGAAGATTCAGCTGTGGAGATCTATTAATTTGTGATTCCTCTGTCACTGCATATTGGATGCTACTCCTGGTTATTTGCTCCATCTCCTGGACTGTGAAATATATACATAAATTAACATCTCAAATATTTGTTTTCGATGAAAGATTACATGAATACAGGTTGATTTATACGAAGCATTGTGATGTGAAACACTGTACCTCCGACATACACATACAAATGATATCTTGCAAATATTCTTGCTAATAATATTTCAATTTACACCCACAATTTATACCTACAACATAGTTCAATGCAAATCCATGGAAACCATTAACAATATCATTTCCTGAATATTCTTCGTAAATATGAACATCTGAGAAGGAATTATCTGCGAAAATAAATTTTTGAAAAAATTATTATATATATATATATATTATATTCTTTATAGATTACAGAAATATAACCAAAATTTACCTTCTGTACAACCCTCAACATAAACAGCGGACCTTGTGTAGACACAAGTGCCTTTACAATACCAATATAAGCGCTTCAATGATGGGTAATTCACTTGGATCCTTTCGACAGGAAGAGACAGATACCCTACATAGCAGTTCGTGTACAACAATATTTTAATAGTTTCATCACCACATCGATTCAAGAAGTCTTTAAACTCTTCATATCCCTCTAGACCTTCCACTGTACCAGTAATACTGTTCTTATGAAATCTACATTTCACGTGATAGCAATTTGTATAGTCCAATACATAGGTTATCCACAAACTTATCAGAAAATTAACCAAGATATTATAACCCGCCATTTTCTTCGTTTCAATGATGAATTTCTGAAACGCAGAAAATTCATACATAATACATCATGACATAATTGCGTCATGGGCATGTGACGTCACAGTCAAAATTCACCGAGGTAAATAGAAATTAAATAATGTATAAGCCTTTTACCTACAATTTCGGACAGTTCGCAGAGGCTACATTCTTCCTCATTCCATAGTGCACTCTCTGTAGGTGTTTGTTTTCTAGCTCGATCATTTTGACAACAGCTTGGTTTCATGTAATGGCTATAATTTGACAGCAAAATAGACTCGAACTATATACATATAGGGAATTTATTCATATTTAATATCTATGGTTTTTTTCGTCAACATATATATTTTTATATATAAATACATCTTTACATAACTTTTTTAACTGTTATCATTGATTGTCCTACCATTCCTGCAATTCTATTCCTTCCAAATTGCCCTCATTGATAACACTGGTGATTTGCATCATCCCTACATCACGCACAATTCGAGCTCTCTCTCTAGATCTCCTTCTCCTCATTCTTCTCCCAGCTCCTCCACCCCTTTGAGGTAGCCTCCATTGAAATTTCTGTGATAGACATTTGATAAAAAACCAATGAAAAGCAAGCCTAGGATGGAGCTGGGGATGGATGCTAAAAATATAACCAATTTCGAATGCCCCTGAACAAGAGCATCCACAGTGACCCCTGATTGGTAGACAGGAGATGTTTCTTCAGTGGATTTGGAATTATAGGAGCTAGTTTTTTTGTATGTGAATGAGGATGTGTCTCTACCCATGGTGCCTATATCCGTGCTACTAGGTCTGTTTTCAATGCTAACATCCTGATATGTAGGTTTCCATGAGGAGGCAGGTGTTTTTGAATGCAAAATGTCGTCCTTTGAACTCGAACTCAAGATCTCCTCATTGGTGGTTCCCGATTTACCCTGAATTGTGACTATTGACTTGGAGGTGATGTCCCCAGGATATGTTCTTGGGGTACTACTATCAATGCTTGGGTAATCTACAGAGTAAATAAAAAAATATATATTACATACTATATTTGAGTCGAGATTAAATATGAAAAGGTCTGAAATATCACAGGTTTTTTTTCTTTTTCATATGTTGTTGACGACAGAAATCTAGCTTTTATATGATCCACGATGGGATCCAAATGCAACTGTAACCGACCTTGACCTAAATAAATCAACCAATAAAGGGTTTATATTGAAACCTCAGATTTTTTAGATCCCATCACGTGATCCAAACATCTTTCATATATAAATGGAACAAATTTTACTTCAATCTGTCATAATCAGTTACTCACCTCGTGTTGGAGTACTGCTCCCCCAGTCAGATTGGCACATATTACCCATCAATTTTATTTGTTGAGGCATATCCTTTATCCAGTCGCAGTTGAAATACAGCATGTTGATTAAAGTTAAATATTCTAGAGAGGGTAGAGAATTAAATATATTTTGCATACCCAGAACTTGTACCCTCTCCATATGCAGTCTACTCACACTGGGTCTATATATAAAAGAGGGGGTGATCACATCTAAACAGAAAATTGACTCATCATCACAACTACAGAAATCTTGTATACAGCTAGTGGTTGCACCCATATCCCAGGAAAGTATCAGGGATATGTAAAAAACACAAAAATATCTATCTTTCCTCATCATTTCAATTCTGTTTATTTGCCTGTAGTGTTCTAGTCCAGCCTATTTTCAAAACTACCTACGTTAAAGTGTGCAAACAAATGAGAGGTAGAAATAGATGCAAATAGTATGCATATGTTACATGCATTTCAAATTCGTTTGCCTATAAATAACCGCAATATATCCTGACATTTATATTTAGGAGGTGAGAGGTTAGGTTGTAAACACCTAATTTATCAATCTAATTGCTGATAAAGGAAACCAACCAGAATGACCTCTATACCATTTTTATCGCCTTGTACAGCTATTATATCAGGACCTACAGCATCGGGAAAATCTACATTTATATTTAAGGTTTTGAGAAATCTAAGATACATGTTCAATGAACCTGTTTATAGGGTTTATTATTTCTATGGGGTTTGGCAAAAACTTTTTGATACCATAGAGGCTCCTAATGTCGAATTTATTAAGGATTTACCTACCCAAGAACATTTAGAATCGATTGCAGATGACAAGCACAAATTAATTGTTATAGATGACCTACAGTTTTCGGCTTTGAACAATGCATTCATAGCCAATCTTTTTTCTCGAGAGGCGCATCACAGAAATATTAGTGTATTTTTAATTTTACAGAACCTATTTCATCAGGGCAAATATTGCAGAGATATATCTCTGAATACTCATTATTTTATACTTTTTAAAAATCCAAGAGATGTACATCAAATGAGACATTTCGGGTCACAGTTGGGTATTTGTAAGAAATTATTAGAGGCCTATAGAGATGCCACTGCTTCACCTTTTAGTTATCTGTTGATCGACCTCGCTCCTGCCTCTGATAGTTCCTATATGTTGAGGTCAAATATATTTCCAAAAGAACTAGCAATCGTATATAAGTAAGCATCAGAAGCAATTCCTGCTTAGTTTTCAATTTGTACAAACAGATTGAGGATGCCATATATTTCTAGGATATGAAATTGAGAAGATATGTCAAGAAACCTAAAAAAATCTAAACATTATATATATCTGCTATTAGATAACAATCTGAATCTTAATAAACATATATTGACACATGCTGGAAGGAGAAACCTACAGTCTTTAGCAGAAATCTTCTATAACGTATTTAGACTGCCTCTATCCAATAAAACTAGGAACAAGTTCCATAAGAATATTAAAATTTTAAGAAAATTTATTCAATCACCAGTCAATAGAGACAAAATTGCTAGGAGGAATTACAAGGTTTTTTCAGATCTCCTTGGATCAATAGCGAAATATTTAAAAATAATTCTGAAATGAATAAATTCATACTGGTCCCTAAAGAACAATTTGAAAATTTGAGAGAAAATCAGATCTCTGAAACGGGGACAGATAGTAAAAATGAATCAGCATTAGAAGAGAAAAATAGTGAGGAGGGGCAGAAGATTATAAAAAATCAAGACACCTCCACAAAGGGTGATAAAATTATAAAAGGACAAGACCCTCCACCTGGTCTACCCAATCATTATCTAGAGGTAGATAAAAAAAAAAATTTCAAAATATGACAGAGATAGAGCGGTCAGAAATTCCAGTGGAGGAAGAGGTGGAAACAAGGATCCAGAATGGGTCAGATTCTGGAACAAAAATATCAGATGAGGAGGGCGACTACCTCAAGGATATATATTACAGCCCTCGGAGTCCTGTAGCTTTCAGCGGTTTTCAAAAGATTTACAAATTTATAAAACAGGAGGGGAAAAACATCAAACCTAAAAAACTGAAAGTTTGGTTAAGCAAACAAGAAGCTTATACATCTCATTATCCAGCTCGAAGAAAATTTCAAAGACCTAGGGTGTTGGCTTTTTCAAAAAATTATCAATGGGACACAGATACTGCAAATATGAATCAATACAAGAAATACAATGATGGCTATGGCTATTTTGTGGTATTTATAGATATATTTACGAGATTTCTGTATACAGCACCTCTGAAAACTTTGACTGGTAAGGAAATGGTTTATATTTTAAATCACCTAATCAACACTATTGATGAGCAACCTAAAAAATTACGAAGTGATCAAGGAAGCGAATACCTAAACAGAGATATGAGGAAATTTGTAACTGATAAAGGAATAGATCATATATTCACATTTTACGAAACAAAGGCAAATTTTGCTGAGAGAGTAATAAAAACTATAAAATTGAAAATTGTTAAGTATTTCACAAATAAAGAAACCTACAGATGGATGGAAATATTACAAGATCTAACTTACAGCTATAACCAGTCATATCATAGGTCCATCAAAATGTCTCCCTCTGATGCACAAGATGTTGACAGTTTTATCTTATGGAAGAGACAATATGCTATCGATTTAAATAAGCCGAGCTCTTCCGCCAAAAATTATAGAAATAAAACTAAAAATAATTCCTCAAGAAAACTGTATACCAAAAGATATAAATTCAAATTAGGTGACAAAGTAAAGATCAGTTACATTAAAAAAAAATTTGACAGAGAGTATTCTGAAAGATGGTCTGGAGAGATTTTTACTATTGTTGAGAGGAAAATGAATCAGAAGGTACCAATGTATAAATTGAAAGACTATAACAATGAAGTTATAGAATCCTATTTTTATGAACCAGAGTTACAGATGGCCTATATCGACAGTGATGTAATTTATAAGATTGAGAAAATACTGCGAAAAAGAAAAAGGAATAGAATTTCTGAGGTTCTGGTGAAATGGAAGTGGTGGCCAGATAAATTCAACTCCTGGATTCCCGAGAGCGATTTACAGGATATAAACTAGCCTGTCTAACTGGCGTATCAACTGTTGGACTCTTAGTTATATATGTTTGCACAAACATCACGTGATGGGATCCAAACGCGAATCTAGGTCAAGGTCGGGCATAAATCAGTTTCGATCTCATATAAATAGAGAGGAAGGAAACGAAATCCTTGGAGAGATTATGATGCTACACATTTAAAAGGAGAAAATGTGTAGTAAGGATATTTATTTATTTATTTCCTCAGCTGATTCTAAGAGTTATCATCCAGACAATAAACCTCATACCTTCATTGTTGAATTGGGTGAGAGATTAAATCTAACCGGTAGATGGTTGGTGGGGCTATCTGATCTCAATTTAAATGTATCAAGTACTGAAACTTTGTATATATTTTGTGATATTTGTGACAATTCATATTTCCAAAATTCAATGAAACCTATCTTGAGAATGATTTATCCGACTGATTCATCAAAGTCGGTTAATTTTTCTAAGAGATATTATATTCCACTAGCTCAAAAAAACTTCACGCGCTTGCAAATATATATAAGAGACAAGAGCATGAATGTGCCATCTATTATGACAGAGGATCTACAGCTGACATTACATCTACAGAGGGATTATTAAAAATGAATAAATATCTCGATTTCTGTAACAGATGCATGCAAGGAAAGATAAATTTTCATAAGAAATTTTATAATCTTGATAATGACCTAAAACTGGAAAATAAAACAGGAGAGGGGGAGAAAACGAGTAATGTAGACATATCAGTGGTCACTCCTACCCAGGCGGCAGTAGAACAGGCTCGGAGTGAGGTTAAACAAGAAAAGGCTATAAATAGGGGTAAAAAAGGAAAGTACAATCAGTTTGGGGGGAGTACATCATCAATCAAAAGCAAAACCAGGAAAAAGGGGAAAAATACTAAAACCCCCCAAAAAGTGTTGAGGTCCAAGAAAGGTGGAAAGAAAAAAATTGTTAATATAACCAGGACCCAAAAAGGTTTAATTAATAAAAAAAAAAAATCAAAAAAAAATCAAAGGGGGTGGGTATAGTTCAATATGGATGTAGTTCAGACATCTCTAAGTCTGTTTCAACCCCCACCAATTGACAAGTCAATTCAGAGGGAATATTGGGTTGAATTTAACCCTATTGCTACAATATCTGAAAGTGGAGCCATAGAATTTAATATTCCTGGTACCTCCCTTGATTACATAAATTTGGCTAAGACTAGGTTGCAGGTTACTTACGTTTTAACTACAGAAGATGGGAATCCGATCAAGGATGAGAGGGGTGACCAAGGGCAACCTTTAGATACCTCGGATCAGGTTGCCCCCGTTAATCTGACTCTACATTCAATATTTCGACAAATAGATTTGTCTTTAAATCAAAAAGTAATTTCACCAGATGTAGGTGTAAACTATCCATATAAGGCTATGATAGATTTTCTTTTGGGGACAACTACTGATATGATCAATTCTCAAGGCCAGGCTGTTTTATTTCATAAGGATCAACCCGAAAAAATGGAAATGGTCACTTATTTAGGGGGTAATTCAGCGTTTACTTATAGAGCAGAAAAAACCAAAGATGGGGGGTCAATAACTTTAGAAGGATCCTTGTACCTAGATTTTGCCTTTGGTCAAAACAGAGCTATTTTAAACGGTGTGGCTATCAATGTTAAGTTATTTCAGGCAGGGAATGACTTCAGATTAATGAGACATGGTGTGAAGGTCTATAAATTAAAGATACTGTCAGCTGTGTTAAAGGTCTGTCATGTAGGACTGAATCCCTCTGTAATTGTAGCACATAACGAGGCTCTAAAATTAGCACCTGCAATATACCCCTTCTGGAGGAGTGACATAAAAAGTTTCAGTGTTGCTGCTGGTTCTCAAACCTTTATGACAGATAATATCTTTCATGGTAAGGTACCAAGTAAATTGATAATAGGAATGGTGTCAAATTCTGCCTATTCAGGTGACTTTAGTAAAAATCCCTTTAATTTTCAGCATATGAATGCCAATTACCTGGAGGTCACTGTGGATGGTCAACCAGTACCTAATAGACCCCTCAAACCTAACTTTGAGGAAAAAAATTATGTGGCGTCTTATCTGAGCTTATTGGACAGCGACCTTAATCGCAAGAAAGGAATCATAATTCGTATGGGAGATTATCCTGGTGGTTATGCACTCTATCTTTTTGATATACAGAGTTTCCTCAGTGGAAAAATTATGTCAAGTCCAATGAAAGGGCATCTTAGGTTGAGCTTAAGGTATGCCAAGGCCTTACCAGAGACTATTAATGTCATAGTTTATGCGAAATTTCCAGAAATAGTTAGGATTGATCAGAGTAGAAATGTGACTATGAGCTGAGATCTATCAGACCACGTGATGTGAATGACTGGTTTATATACTCAGATTTCGAATGTCAGAGAGATCTCTCATCAAAAATCCGAGCTTCAAGGAAAGCACCCTAGATATTTAGAATGTAAAGGAAAACACCTGTAGTACACAGAGACAGATTTCGGATAATAAAAAAATTCCGAGCTTCTGAGAAAGCACCCTTGATTATTTCGAACGTAAGGGTAAACACCTATATTTAATGTGGTCACGTGATATTGTTAGAGTAGATATAACTGTAAGAGGATGTGGAAGTACAGGAATTTGTGTTTTACAAGTTGGTAGAGTAGGGATAACTGGGCAATATAGCTTGAATCTAATGTGCATGTGTTGAATAATGGATTCCAATACCCTTGCAAGATTAATGACAAGTGACAGAATGATTGAGAGGCGGTTTCGTGGGATATATCCACTAGATATGATTCCCAAGAATATTCCTGCTAATTCTTTAATTGTTGTAAATCAAGACAGGTCCATGGAGGCGGGGAGTCATTGGATTGTAATACATTATAAGGAAAAAGACATAGTTGAACATTTTGATTGAGTAGGAAAACCACCAAAAAATTTCATACATAATTTATTAATAGGTAACAGGAGTAAATATATGTACAATAACAGTAGATTACAGGCATACAATACTAATACATGTGCATTGTTTTGTGTATACTACAGCTTCTATTCCTGCAGGTTCATGTCCTTTCAAAAAATACTACAAGGATTTAGCTCCGATTTATCGGATAACGAAAAAATTGTAACTAATTTCTTCTTGATGAATTTCAGTTAAAAGTGTATCAATAGGTAATTTCTTGTCAGGTTTGTCATTCTGAAGCCAATAAAGATATGCTGATTTATGGTGACTCTTGGTTAATTTTTGTGGCATATTCCATGAGAATTTGTCCCATAAGGTTGTTGCCAGATATTGAAGAGAGAGAAATAACCTGAGCTAATCTTGATGACAGAGGAGTACCCCAAAATGTCTCTTCATTTTTCCCTAAATTCATTTGTTTATAAATTATACATTTATCCTTTGCATTACACAATTCATTCCTGAACTGATCAACTTGATGTATCTTCTGCATAATAACGAATCTCATAATTCTCTCCTTTTCAAATTGATTGGCTAATAATTTTCCATATTTCCCAATAACTGCCTGTATTTCTATAGGGTCATCAGATTCCTTTATCTTAGTAGCTAGATCGACCTGATTGTAAAATTTAGCCAAAAGATGATAAAACATTTGTTCAGCTGAATGATAGTTATTATCCCCATTTTTCATTTCACATGAGTAAAGGTTAGATAATGGATGGTGGGCTTTATCCACAACTAGGTTAGTAGACTCCCAGGGTGATAATGTAATATTTAAGGGTTTGGTAGAAACGCCATCGGCTAGGACCTCCCTTTTACAGTAGAAATAATTAAAACCTATCTTATCCTGCGAATAGGTGTATATATCCGACTTTCTGATCCGAAATCCGACATTATTGGATTCAATTGTGGTCTTGTTGTGTAGAGCCTCTTGAAATTTTTGCATTGGATCTTTCAGGTTCTTTTTGGAAATACCTTTACATGATACTTTTTGATTTCCATTAGCATCTTCTATTATATATGACTTAGAGCACAGTGATACCATCTTAACGCCCTCCCATTCCCCATTATAACTACCAACATGTCTCCCATCGACCACCAGATGGCGCTGGCAACATCTTCTAGGAAACCAGGTGGGACTTTTTTCATCTGAGCAAGATTTAAAAATTTCTTTCTGATATCTATCATGGTGTGAGGATCTAATACACTCGTCTATGCTTGCTTGATTAATAGCCATGTATATACTATCAGTGTCTGTTTCTGTGAGTTCAAAACTATCTTCAATAAAATATTTGGAAATGCAGTCATAAAAGAATTCTAGCATTCTTAATTTAGCATATTGTAGAATGAAAAACCCAATTTGAATGGGGTTATCCATTACAATAGTTTTCTTATAGGATTCAACTTCAAAAATTTGGTTATTTAATTCTTCTAGAGTTTTAAAATTGGGCGAATTAATCATTTGTGTGACCTTGACCTTGTTGTACATATATCTTGTCTGTGTATGTTTAGAACGGTCCATTAAAACAGATCCATAGCTGGAGTTGCTTAACAATTTGTATGTGTCCCCAATAATTGCTTTATCAGGATTCTGATCTCCTCTAATTCTATGCATGGTGACGGTGTCTATAAAAGACTTGAAAGAGGTAAGTGGTTGGTACTCGACCAGCTGATATATCCTCTCTATCTCACAATGATTATTCAAATACCATTGTAAAAGTGGAGTAGCAAGTAATATCTTTTTCGCCTTAAGTCCACTAATTAATAGTCTTTTGTGTGAAAACTCTATGCCATTTTCCTTACAGTACTGCTGCATATGAGGTCCTATGTCATCCATTTCAACATTGCAAGTGCAAAAAAATGGGGGATATTCTTGAAATTTTTCGATAAATTGAGGTATAACTCTGATATCAACCTCCACAGCACCGAATAGCCTACCGTTCTTTATGTCTTTAATTATTTTTTTAAATGACAATGGACCCTTATTCCTTTGGTAGTATGATGGCAAATATTTATCATATATCTTACTGCATTTAGGTTTTATTTGAGAAATAAATTCACATTCCTGAATGGTAATCACTTCATAGCCTTGGGATATAAGAAAATTTCTTCTGATCATATCCTTTGTTTTGGTTTTTTGTAATTTAGAAAGCCATGTCTTACTCTTTATTCTAGATGCAATATTACAATTATGAGGACAATGGTGATAATAACATCCGCTGTACTCATAAACTGTTTTGGTTCTAATACAAAATCCATCCACTAGATAATTACCAATTCTTATCTCTTTGGAATTATTCAGTTTATGTAAAATTTTGATTTTCTTATCTTTCATAAGAAAATCCATCCAAACGTAAGAATCTATATACTTTTCACTAAGCTCTGGTCTGAAATCGCTGTGTTCAAATCTTCGAATATATACACCTGTTGGCATCTTCTGTTTAATGGCATATGAATAAAGTCCATTACAATCGTACCCTACCACAGCTTTGCATAGATTATTGTCTATATTTTTTATATTTGTAACATCCTTCTCATGATACCTAGAAAATATTATGCTGGGGCCTCCTACAATATTTTTTTTCATGGTATAATATAGATCAGCATTTTCTTTATTTATTAATGAAAATTTGCTACTTGATGATTCATAGAGCATTTTTCTAGCTACTCCAGGTAGTGTCACATAATCTTTAAAAATGTCTATACCCTCTTGCTTATAAATATCTATAAAATTGGTAAGGGCAATGACAAAGGGACCTGTGTCTAAATTATTATAATACATCAGATAATCTTTAAAGGTCTTCATATTATTACGACTCCAAATATCTTTAAGGTGATCGTAATCTTCGTCAGTTTGTATTGGATTGGTTCCACTTAATTTCGAGTAAAATGCTTCTGGTGGAGGTAAGTATGGGTCATCTAATTTTGAGGGTGAATCTAACCATTCATAGGGAAAAATTCCTTTAGATATTTCACATCCGTATGCTTTAAGAAATTTGCTATATGAACAACCTGCAGCTAGATAATTTGTAATATCTAAAAATTTCATTTCAGGTACTGCAATAGAGATGTAGGTGTTATTCCTTTTTATTGTAAATATTTCATTCTGTTTATATGTGTATGAAATATATGCCATTATATGCCTCTTTATAAGATTTAAATCATACTTCCCAGAATTAAAACCTAAAACTGGTATCTGCCTAAGGTATCTGTCAAATTCTTTCTTCAAATTTATAATTGGGTTTGAGGAATGTTTCTGGTTTAGGATATGATTTGAGGATTTGTTTGATTCAGTTTCTGAATCTTGATTTTGTGTACTTTCATAGCTTTCTATTAGTTCATCCAACTGTTGGATCAAAAATGCATACTTTTCTGTTAAAGTATGATAGCAAGCATTACTGATATCTTGAAATGAGGTCATCATCTTATTAATCAGTTTTTCCTCGTTTAAATCTACTATACATTTAGGTTCTTCATAGCCAGAGACATTGGAGGCAATACTAATGCTGATAGGTACATGTTTGGTCAACCATTGCAGCTTCTTATCCTGTGAATCAGAGGTAGATTGGACTTTTTGTAACATAGCCTCCATATCCCATACAATAAAGTTTGGAAAATATTTTTCTGATTGTGGAACATTAATTCCCACTGATTCTAATTTATCAAAAATAGTTGGCTGTGTTTTATGAAAACCCCCTGGAAATAGATATTTGGTTCTTTCATAACATTGTGATGTGTGTCTCTTCAGATGCCATATCTTTTTAAAAATTTTAGAGCATTTTTCGCATTGAAATTTTTTTGCATACTTTGAAAAATTCGTAATATAACTATAATGATTATGGTAGACATTAAGATACATTTTAGAGGAATTTTGTGACATAGTTTCGTATACACAGCTCACAGTTCCATTTGAGTTAAGATTGTATATCAAAATCTTAATATTATAACATTTCTCAATCTCTATGATATCCTGAAAATTGATTCCTGGAAATTGGCTCTCATCCATATCACTGTTGTTTGTATATTTCAGCCACATTCGTAAATAGTCTTTAACCTTTCGGTTATTATTCCCAAAATGTAACTTGATACATCTAAAAAAACATAAATTATCCTGATATGGTTGATTTTTTCTGCGATTCATCACTACATTTTTTAAATATCTGTTAGTGGAGACATAGGATGGTAGTTTGATGTTGGCTCCAAGTGGAAAATCTGTTAAAAATACATTATACTGGACATTGGTTATGAAAGCTAGAGTCCATGCAGTGGAAGGTCTAACTGCTCTGGCTTGTTCAATAATATCTATTCTTAGGATTTTGTTCATCAATAGACGTAAACTATTTCTATTAGACACTGTAAAAGGATATGTTAGAATTCGACTGTTGAAATATGGTATATAATACCTATATTCCCCTGTTTGATTATTGAATAATATCATACCAAAGGCAAAATTAATTCTATATGTCACATTTAGGTCATCATAAATGTCATTTAAGTGTCTCCTGATTTCTGCATAACCATCATTCAGATTGTTAGTTGAAAAGTTATATACATGCCTCAGATCACCCTCATGATGATAATCCTTAATATGATTCCTGTTGGTTACATAAACCTCTCGAATGTTTTCGTTTTCTTCATTCTGTATATAGTCTGGATTATCCTCATTATCAGTGTCATCATCATCATCATCATTGCCTCCATGTTGGTTCATTCTATGGTGGTACAGCTCTCGTCTACTTGTACAAATTCTCTTACATAGAGAGCATGCATATGTCCTGGCATTGTTGAGGTTTTCATTACGATGATTTAGATGAATATGAGAATTCAAAGCAACAGTGGTCAAAAAAGGTATATCACAGTTAAAACATTGATACTTGCCACATTTCCTCAGATGAAACCTGAGTTCCTCTAAGGTGTTGAACTTCTTTGCACATATTTTACATATTTCCTGAGATCTTCTGTCAGATAGGAGGCATACTCTTTGATGATGTTGCAGATTTGAATTAGTAATCATATCCCATCCACAATAACAACATCTATAACACCTTGGTGGTGTGGTTGGATCCATGGCGACGTTTCTTAATAGATTGTATAAGATGATGAACAAAAATTTTCATAATATCAAGAGAGTATCTTGGATAGTGGTAACAACAACATCCAGCATACATGAAACACACCCAAAATCTCCTAAGAGAGTTTATATCGACAGAAAATAATATTACATCCAAGATTGGGCATGGATTCTGGTTATGTACATGTGGAACGAGCCTATTTATCTCCCTCAAACCTTTCAAATTGATAAACATATTTATCATTTATGTTATCATATGAGGCGCATTTAAAGTCTGAGTGTGGATATTTATTGGTGTTGTTTATATAATAAAAACAGGGTTAGCCCTCTTGATAACGCAAGGAAAACAGCTGATTAGGTCACGTGATGGGATCCAAATGTGTAGGTTGTAAATTCTGTGATTGGTCAGGTGGTTAATTAGGTCAAGGAAGGTCAAATCGGGTTTTAGATCCCATCGCGATTTCATATAAATAGCGAGTGAGAAATTCCACTTCATCATTTACGCAGAGATGTTTCGAGAGTCCTCAAGTATGCTTTGTACCCTATTACCCTTGTGTTTATGTTACATGTAAATTGTTGGAGTAGTTTAAAGAGGAGCCCCCAAATATACACTAACTTGGTAATTATTCCTACACGAGAGAGTTAGGTCATAATTAAACCCAGATAAATAGGTGTTTTTGGTTTGGGCTACGTATCTAATTAGGTCGAGATTATTTGCTTTCAAAATATTTTTGGGGTTAGGGGTTGAGGTTACATAGCTGGTTGAGATTATTTGCTTTCAAAATATTTTGGGGTTATGGGGTTGGGGTTACATAGCTGGTTGAGATTATTTGCTTTCAAAATATTTCTGGGGTTAGGGGTTGGGCTCTAATTATGTTGAGATTATTTGCTTTCAAAATATTTTTGGGGTTAGGGGTTGGGGTTACATAGCTGGTTGAGATTATTTGCTTTCAAAATATTTCTGGGGTTAGGGGTTGGGCTCTGATTATGTTGAGATTATTTGCTTTCAAAATATTTTTGGGGTTAGGGGTTGGGGTTACATAGCATTTCTCTGATTATGTTGAGATTACTTGCTTTCAAAATATTTTTGAGGTTAGGGGTTGGGCTCGAGATTATTTGCTTTCAAAATATTTTTGGGGTTAGGGGTTGGGTTAGGGCTAATGAGATCATATGCTTGAGTTGTGTGTTTGGTAGTTGACAATAAAAGGCTTTTACAGTTGATTTACAAATACCCAATAGTGATCGTGTAACTGGTGTGGCACTTAGATTACTACTAATATTAATATTGTTAGGGTCTTGGACATACATGTACTCAAAAAGGTAAGGCCTACTCCTGGCCGATTCTTTATCAGATCCAAATAATCCAAATTGCATTGAGACAGCAGAATTTACTTAACAAAGGATTTCTTGTCAATATCTTGTTCTTTATATCAGGGAGAGGATTTGTGTTCTCTGAGGCACTACTTGTTTGTCTTGTTTTCATTCAATAACCAAAATGCCCCTTCTGAATTTTAAAAGTAAGTATTCTTCCAAAAGTTTTTATAGGACAATTTGACCATCTATTTCAAATATAACTCTTTAATAGATCATAGTCTATGTAATATTAACTTGTCAGATGTTTACTGCAAAAGGATACAAGGATATAGAAACATATGGAAACACGTTTCTTGTGACCAAAAACACATATAACAAACGTCAGAAGCTCATGACACACCATATGGGCCTAAACTACTTTAATAATGTTTGAGATCATATTTGATCCATATAAACACCATGAAAAAAGCTTTTACGAATGTAGGCACACAATGGGCAAGTCATAATGAACCCTTAGAAAATACTAGAGGCATAGATGAAATATGTGTCAAATATATATCCTTAGCCAAAGTTAAAGTTACTGTTTTATATCCGGTTCAACAGCTAGAGTCTTTTTAGGACAGGTCCTCAGCTTTGTTACATTTGGGGGTTGAACCTACATATAGATGACATACAGACTGTGACCAATGTAAAGCCAACTAAATACCCTAAAACATCAAAGAAAAATGTTATGCGAACAAGGCGGAAATATGTTTCAGTCCCCTAGCACGAGCGCAAAGCCATCATAGACACAAGTAGTGCACTAGAATTTATGACAGTCTGGTGACACAAAGATATTCCAACTCAGACACATCCCTCAGCTGGTTTAGAACTCTGATGGTCACCCATCCAAGTACTAAAGTAGCCCATTGCCACTTAACTTCAGTGAGCACACAAATACTCATCACGCTGCACCACAATGCATGAAAGTCTGGAGACAAAAAAAAGTGATTCCTAGAAGCACAAACTCTACCAAGGCTCTCGCTTAAAAAGCAATAGAGACTGGTGAAGTTAAAAAAGGTTTTTTTATCACTGAGAAACAATATAAATGGCAACTGATGGCCTTCCTTGTAAGTTTTATGAAGATATTTGGCATGCCTATAATAGTTTTAATAAAGGTGAACTCTCACCCAGTCAAAATCAGGGTATTTCAATTATATAACAAAATGAGCACACCTGGGCGAGCCTAGATTTCTGCCATGACCCATCAATTTCCTTCAAAAATCCGGAATCCAGAATTGTTTGGGATCATTTCTGAAGTTATAGAAGTCCTGTGCTGCACCAAGGCACACCAAAATCTGAACATTGTACAAATGTTGATGTTAATCCTTGGTGGGGTAACGTTACAACTCCTCCCCATAAGAAACTGTTTCATAAACAAGTCAAAGTCCATCCATAGTGGATTCTGCAATGGATGCTTAAAGTGGAATGAAACTAATACAGGGCAAACCAAGCCAGAGCAGCTTCTTGTCCAATTTCAAAGTACGTTGTTATGATTAATAACGCGTTCAGAGTTACCATTTTGGAGCTAGGATTCTTATTTTTATATCACATTGTCATCGGCCAGAATAGAGCATGACTTAATTTCAACAAAAATTCGGTAGCATTTTCACATAGCTATTGACCATTTTAGCTATCTAGCTACTGCATTCACAAATAGGCAGAGAGATTTGGAAGACTGTCACTCGGACAAGTGGATTTATTTGTTTCTTTTTCAGCTATGATTCTCATTTTTTCCTATAACATTCTCATTGGCCAGAATAGCGCACTGGCCAGAAAAACTACTGCATTGGTGGTAATTAAAGTTTTAGGGATCATCACCACTGTTATATGAAAGAACTGAATCAACTTTGGGCATGATCGAGTCAATATCCTTGATTCTGGAGCAATATTTAGTTACATTACCATATTATGTATACATTTTCAATATAAACAACACAGATTACTATCCAAGCTGTGTCAAACACATCCTCCCCAAAAGTGAATCTCACCAAATCATACCGAACATGTCCTATTAAGGACACAGAGCGGACCATGCAACAATGATCGATAACCAAAAGCACACTAGCTCCTTCTGTTGTAGAATATGACCCCAGCAAGGAAATGTGTTACCTGGGTGCTCTGGGTTAGGCTCAATGCGACAGTCTGTTTATTAGATACCAACCATGCTTACCAGTGGGCCAATGAGAACCTTGTTTATTAATCATAAAATCAAATTATCAATAAGCAAAATAGGTTTGAAAACATTTCGACAATTTATTAAACTTGAATTCTATTTCAAGTTGGCAAAATAAGTTTGGTTACATTTTGACAGTTCACAGGAGTTATGGATAAAACCAAAATGCAGCCAAACTTAAAACCTCACTGGTTACTAATGGTTTATAAAACGTTTCCAGCATAACCTTTGTTTTTGAGCTCTTTTATAAATGTTGAAAAGCACTTCCAGTCAAACCTCAGTTCTGCGAGCAATTTATTTAACGATTAATAAGTGTTTTAGCAAAAACATATATATGTCATGGTAGAAAATCCAATTTGGTAGAATTTGAAATTGGCTAAACTTGGTAGAAAGTCCAATTTGGTAGAATTTGAAATTGGCTAAACTTGGTAGAAACTCCAATCTGGTGACAAAAAAGTTGACACCTTGAATTGTGAAAAGGGGAAAAAGTGATACTGGAGCCTATTTCAAGTACTGGAGTAACAAACACTTCAAAATTAAGAAAACTGGCTCCAGAGACTTGCTGTATTGTAGGAAAACAAGTTGTCTAGTGGTAACAAAAGATTAACTCTCTGCCAGACTGATATAAGTTTTATTTGGCAGTTATTACTATGAGTTATTTGTAGTTCACGTTTGGTAAATTTATTCTAGTAATTTATATTATATTTTGTAAAATTTCCTGAGAAGGGGGTAATCCTTTTTAAATAGTCCTGAGTAATTTTCAAAGAGCTGGTGAAAATAGAAAACACTCGAGAGCAGTTATCAAAAGGGTTTACACCTGTAACTGTTCTCTTTGAAGAGTAATATTTTTATATAGTCCTGAGTAGTTTTCAAAGGGCTAGTGAAACATAGAAAACACCCCAGAGCAGTTATCAAAAGGGTTCACACACATAACTGTTCTTTTTGAAGAGTAATCTCCATTGTCTAAAACTTAACTTTTGTTTCTTTGAAGGGATTAAGTACTCCAGTTTAGTGGTTTAAGTGAAACCGGTAATTGCAATTACAAAAATTTACTTCAAAAGACTGACTGTACACAGTCCTAGATCATAGGTTCAGTTACTTAACATTTTAAATAGCAATTAATATGATTAAAGGAGAAATGCATGGCCTAGCTGTCTATAAAATGGGGGTCAGACATCTGAGTCATCATTATTCTTCAAGAATTCATTATAGATCAGAAGACACAGTTTTATGATTTGTTTAAGCAGCATTTCAGTAAGCAAAATAAAAAATATAGGGAGAATTGTTGCATCTCTCAGGAAAATAGTGATACTGGAGCATATTTCAAGTACTGGAGTAACAAACACTTCAAAATTAAGAAAATTGGCTCCAAAGACTTGCTGTATTGCTGTAGGAACACAAGTTGTCCAGTGGTATCAAAAGAAAATATGTATGATACTTTGGTGCAGTGTCATGAAAGGGTAGGGCATTCAGACAGACAGAAAATTTGGGCTGAAGTTAAGCGCAGTTATACCCAGATAAAGCATGATGTGGTACAGTTATTTCTTCAGACCTGCCCATTCTGCACCCAGAGGCTGCCAACCAAAACCCTCCCACTGGTAGACCAATCATTTCCCTTGGACTGATGCAGAGGATACAGATTGATCCGAGAGATTTCAGTAGCCATGCTGACCAGGACTTCAAGTACATTCTACATGCCAGAGATCACTTCAGCGAATTTAGCTGGGCTTTTCATCTGAAGAGCAAGTGTACTGCTGAAGTGGCTACACACCTGTCACAGCTATTATGCATGTTTGGGCCTGCCCGCATCCTGCAGAGTGACAATGGCCAGGAGTTCACTGCTAAAGTCATTACAGAACTGCAGCAAATTTGGCCAGGCTTGGTAATAATTTATGGAAGACCCAGACATCCACAATCACAGGGTAAGTTAAACAATAGTTTATTGCAGATCAGTGATAAATTTTAAGCAAAAAGTTAAGGTACTTTTCATGCAACAGCATGCCAGGAGAACAGGTACCAAAAGATAGTGGCTGATATCACAATTTCTTATAATGAAGAGGACATAGTTGGTATCAAGATCCATCAAGCGGACAGAACCAACACAGATGTGTGTCTCCTCCCATGTAAAATGAAAGAAAACCTTCAACCAAATGCTAAGACTGTGTATCGGTTATATACCTTAGCAAGCATTATAAATATCCATTATAGTGCTGAAGACCTGGCCGATATGAGAAATGCTCATTTTTCAAAATTATCGGGTATAGACACTAACACTCTTGAGGAGGTAACTGTGGTACAAGCTTCACATGCTGCAAGCAACTGGCAAGCATCAAAATCAAGGCATGATGTCTGTCGTTGCAAGGGGAGTTGTGTGACAAACAAATCCTGTTGCAGAAAGATGGGGAATAAGTGCTCCACAAAATGTCATGTAGGAAGTACATGCTGCCAGAACAGACTATAAAATTGAGAAACTAAATTCGGATTACAAAAAAAATGAATATGAATGTTACTGTTTTGTTTAAAATAAAGTTTTTTCCTTCACCTCTTCATTTTCCCTCCATCTTAAAATTCATAAAAAAGATAATTTCCTGAGAATTGATAATAGGCCAAAGTTGTGTAGCAAGAGCATACAAGTAGTTCACTATTTTTTGTCTAATAGACAGTTCAATTGGAATTTCTACCAAGTTGAGCTTGGTAGAAACTCCAATTGGACTTTCTACCAGTAGACTTTCAAATTCTACCAGACTGGACTTTCTACCATGACATGTATATATACATATATATATATATATATGTATATAGAATGTTTATCAAACGTTTGTTAGACATTATTATGCAAACATATACTTGGAAACGTTTGTTAACCAAAAAGATAGCTAGAGTTTTAAAACGTTTTGTAAATGTTTAAACCATTTTAAAATGTTTAACGTCAAATTTCACCTTTGGCCTTTACTTAAAAACGCTTAACTAAAGTGTCATAATATTTCAATTTTACTAATATCCTTAAATGGAAAGAGGAGGGGTGGTTCAAGGAAGAGGTATTTCAATTTGAAATTGGTGTAATGTCGATCATTTACAAAGTGATCCTATGACACCTGATGGATATATTTTGAGTTTAAATCCCATAAAAAAATTAATGCCTCGTTCAAGATTTGTGTTTTGACAAATCAATTTCACTAACTAGATAAAATTAGTTCATTGAACAATTGAAACAAAAAAAACAACTTAATCATCGATCCCCTAATTAGAATAGGCCTATTGCAGGGAGACCAATGTGGTTGATTCACTGAAGCATAACAAATGAATTTCTATCCGGCTGGAATTTGATTTTTGGCAAGTAGCAAAGTTATGATTACTTACATCAATTTACTTTTCTCACTGTCAGTGTACAGTATTGTGGCCCTCTTTTCTGGCCTTTTATGACCAATAAAAAGCAATACCAGCTCAATGACGATTTCCCCTGAAAGTGAAACCTTTCAGTCAAATACACAGCGCCCTTTTTAAATTAACACAATGTTATTTCCTTTGGGTGAATATGTATTTCAGTGGCCAATCTGTATATTACTTTGTGAGTTAGAAATCTATCATTGTTGTTAACTAATATTTCGCATTTCCTTACACATATTGTGACTTTAAGCTTATTAAATACAAGCAGTTTAATATCGGGCGTTTTTTTAAAAAGCTAAATATAATAAATATAATCATATAATGAAAATTGATAATACATGTAATTATATATTTGGAATGTGTAATTGAGGCCATATAAATCCTATCCTATATTTAAAGAAATTAAAACTTAGTAGAGTGTAGTCCATACTTAGTTCACCATAACGCATAAGAATTTAACACAATTTTTCCCCACACCTGAATTTGCGACAGATCAACATTTAAGGTTACCCTAAATGCTGGCTTATGACAAGCCGTAAATTAAAGCCGTATAATGATTAGACTTTAAATTAACACTTTGAGAAATTCATTTACACTATTAATGATGACCTTAGTATATCATTACTTGCATATGAATGAATAAGATGGCATCAGAAAATGTTTGAAAAATATAGAGAGAGCACATAATAGTGTAGTAGATATCCCCCCCCCCCCCCCCCCCCCCAAAAAAAAAAAAAAAAAAAAAGGGTTTTCATTCACAACACGTATACAAAATCTAAAAGGCCTTAATTACAAACAACACTCAGTCGAATCACCCTATTTTAATTGATCTTGTAATTGGTACACAAAACCAAAAGCTGAAAATATATGACGCTTTTAAAATTCCAAGGTCACCATTAACATCATGAAACGGCCATTAAGCTGCTAAAGTAGCATATTTTGGTGGGAAAACGGCGTTGAATGGACACATAAAACTTCCAGCAAAGGTCAGCGCTCACTTTAGCACAGTCTTCACACTGTCCCGATATTGTGTTCTAAGGTTTTCACATTTGCAAACTTGACCCATATTTACTTATCTTATTACTTCGAGAATGTCCTTATTCTTAGAATATTGTTACAAAATGGCGATATTTATTTGAAAAAAGTTTCTAAGAAAAAAAATCTAAAAAATTTCTAAGAATATGATTAAAAAAATTGTAATGAAAGTGTATTTTTCATATAATGTATTTTTAGTGGATTATTCCTTCCTGTGTGTTAACAACTGAAACAAGAACACTCAGAAAGTGTAGACTCCCGCCAAAGCCAGAATGAGAATGTTAATGGCTTTACACATCAAACTGATATGATTGGATGCAACATGTCCATATACGAAGCCATTCTAAACGTACGGCAAAGCGGAACAAAATTGAAGTGGAGAGGAGGAAGTCATGTCCTTTTTAAATGGCGTTCTGTGTTCTTCTGAAGCTGAAGTGATCGTATAAAAGATCAGAGGATTTTTCAAAATAAATATTTTTTTTGCAATAGTTTATAATATATCAACGGTGATGAAAAATGACAACGTATATCACATTTGTTTCAACTTTATTTCGAGATCATGTCAGATCGTTATCTGTGCATACAGGCCTCTAGTAGTACATCCATCATGCTAAGACTATATTGATATAATGAAAATTAACTGCCAGGTTGGAAGGAAAAGTTTCTGTATGTTAGGGATAACTTTTGTTCCAAGGTTATATGTCCCTTTTGTAGAATGTAATTAAAAGTAAACAACAAAATCAATCAATCAATCAATCAGCTGTCCAAGTGCTTAATCTCTGTATCTACGGATTCTAAGGCACGCCGTCCAGTTCGTAAGGCATAAATCATCAAGACATGAAGTGATATTGGTGTATAGTGTGACAACAGCACTTAAAATTAGAAACATGTGAACAAGTTCATCTTGCTTTAACCAATTTGCTTATTGCGTTTAACTTGAGACAAGTTGAGATTTCAGTCAGTTTTCCTGGGAAGTGTGAAGGGTGGCTACAGTGGTAAGATTAGGTCATTTGTCAAAAGAATATTACAAATTGGTGCATGTTTTATGCCCTTGGTACATCCTGTTTAATAATAATGTTATCAGTGATAAGTTATTGACGAAAATATATTTGAACAGTGAATTGAAATTACTAAAAACACTTGCAGGGAGTAAATGTCAGGAAAAGTTTAAAATAAATGACTGGGAACTGTGATTGACATTTTTTCATATCTGAAAGAGACCACTCTTTTACATCAACCCCTTAGCGGCTATTGTTGGAATATAATCTTAACATTCACGTTATGTTTAACAGACTACATTATCTTTATAAAAGTGATACTTAGGAAAATTACCGTCAAACACCAGTCCAGTAGTTTGCTGAACTGTTACATACTGGAACTATATTACAGCAAGAATAAAAAATCCGATAATTAGCTGAAGAGAGAACATTGTCACAAAGATATCAGGTAAGTATTTGTTTTCTAAGGGCCTTTATACACTTATCTGACATGATCCAGATATGGCCTTTTCACACTATTCACGGGGTCCGTCATGGAGCAGTGAAAATACACTCCCCTCCTACCCCTGAGGTTGGTGGTTCAAACATTGGACCATATGTGAGAAAGTTGGTAGTTGCTTATGCATGGTCAGCAGGTTACAGTACAGAACCTTGACCAACTGTATGTACTCGGTTCCTCTTGGTGCATATTTTTTAGATTTTATGACAAGAGGAGACAAATCAATACAATATGAGCACAAAGGACAAGGATTGTGTGTTTTGTCTTAAAATCTATTCACAAAGAGATTTGCTTTACTGTACTATTAACCAATAATTTCAATAATAAGTCCAAATGTTATTATCCACCATGCCTCGCATATGGTCCCCCCCTACCATGGATGCATCAACAAGGGCTTACTTCCATAAAATCTAGGAAACTATGTTATGCACAAAAATGTTATATATATACAACAGAAAGGTATGTCTATTGCGATTCATCTCTTCTCATTTTATTGCATAAAGATCCATGTAGAAATGGATGGGAAATGTCAAGTGAAACATCATGGGTGTAAATGTGTACAAATATGCCATAGTCTGGAACAATTTGAATATAGCAGAACCAAGCATAAGGCTTGTAAAATTACCTTTCTAATTATGTATATAGCATACTTATTTAGCTTACATAATTAATGGAATATAACACGGAACTGAAAAACAAGCATGCTTGACGAGATATTTTTAATAGTAATATATATAATAAATTTCTAATCTATTCTATGTATAAGGTATTTCTAATCTATTCTATGTACATTCTGGCATGTGTTACACAGGTCAAATGCTATTTTTTAAGCAATGATGGCATGAGACTAAGTTGACCTTTAGGTCAGAAAAAGGTCATGGTGGATGGCCTTGATTTACACTCTACTAAACCCAGAGGTCACATAAGATGAAGGCTGTGGTGAAAAACATAACTGGAACATATACCCGGCCCAACTGACAACCCTCTTTTTGTTCTCAACAAACAAGCTAGCAAAGGTCAAATTAAGGTCACTTCCACCCCACAGCAGGAGAAATTTCTAAAAATTGGTGATTTTTGTATCCACGATATTATGCCGACCTTTCCTAAAATGTAATCACATTTTCCTTTAGCAAGGCCCTACTGACATATAAAATTCATAAAAAATCCACATTTGCAGTAATTCCCACTAGAAAGCCAAGGTAATTAAAAATATATTGAAAATGGGACCATTGAAAATTCAGTTTTTTTTTCTGACATAAAAATTCAAATACCTCTGGCTAGGCCCTACCCAGATATCATGAAGCAAACAAATAGACAGACATACAAATACACAAATATAAGATATATCAATAGCATTGTCCCTAAATTATATAGCCATAGTATGTTATGGGTCAGTTGCAATAGGGACATCTCTAGGTCAAAGAAAATGAAAAGTGAAATAACCCCTTTGAGTAGACAGATTATTTTTGCCCCCAAACCAGGTGATATTGTGGTATTGCCTATGTTTAAAGGCATCTTTTATGATGCCCAATTCCTCCATGTATTGTCAGATTTCTGTCAGTTAACTTTGCATGGTATGGCATGCCTTCCTTCCCATGACCACTAGTATCGTACTGTTCCATCTGAAAATTTCAAAATTCCATATCAAGGTCACCTCCCATTAAAACTACAAACTGTTGTGTGATATTTGTAATGTCTCTAAGAAAGTCACATGTTTGCTGTAGCATTTCTATATCTTATTTTAATTATTTAGTGTTTTACGTCATGCCTAGTACCTTATTGGTTATATTGTGACAGGTAGTTGGAAGGGCAAAGGAAACCAGTACATACGGTTGATCAAGGTTATGTACTGTTTATTGCCAACCAATTGCCGGCAAGCAATCATCATCTTTCCCACAAGAGGTCAGGGTGGGAATTGAACTCAGAGGTTGTAGGCGAGTGACCCAACTTCTTTATCTTTAAAGTCTCTTTTCTCTGTCAAACCATGGTCATTGTCATTCACTTACAAAACATGAAAGTTCATGTGACAGCAGAAATAAATAGCTTTGGGAATTTCCAGTATGGAAATTTGGCAAAGTTGGGGCAACTGTTGGGGCAATAGTTGTGGTAAGAATGAGTGGGACTTCAAAATATGTCGTTACTGATTACTTTAACTTGTTTAATAATAAAACAATGATAACTAATAACAAGGAAGTTAAACTATAATGATATTTCAAACTGCACACTCAGGGTTAATAAATGTGACTGTTTAAAGCTATAATTACGATAATTAACCAGATTTGATTACACTCAATGATTCAAACTTCAGCATAATTTCCCACTATGGAAGTGATTGAGTACTCTATAAAGCTTTGGCCTCTGGGCCAGGGGAGCTCGAACATGAAGTGAAAGGAATCTGAGGTAAGAAGTCCAAAAATCAAACCCTCAGATTGAAAACACAGGTAAAACTCAAGAGAAACCTGAATGGAAGGGGGAGACCCTGAACACGTCCCCCAGTTTTGAAGGTTAATAGACCGAGTAGTTGTTCGAGCTCATCTGACCTTGATGTGATGTAACCATCAAGAGAGCACAAAGTTGGAGTTAAATTATAAGAAATAAGCGGTAAAATGGAAATAATGTGACGCCCAAAGGCCAAACTTAAGTATGTAAGTGTTGTCTAAAGGTTTGTGCAACGGGAGAGGTGGAAGAAGGAAGGGTCCTAAGATAGGACCAAACCGCCTTGGATTTCCCCGTGCCATGAGCCTGAATGTGTGCTAACGGGACCCCATGCTGAAACGTCCAGGAAGAGTCGACTCTCCTGAATGCATGAAACGTTAGTGGTGGTTGTATGTGTAACAACTGGGACACCTTTTGCTTACAAGCCACGGAATCGGTCAGGACCATGGGGATACCTTTCTTTGTAATCATAAAAAGAGGATCATTTTCTGAACCCGAAATATGGCAAAGCATGGTTTTCAGAGCTAGAATAGGGCATATTTGGAATTGCCCTTATCGCGGCCAGATTATTTGAAATGTTAGACTCAGACAAACTAGCATTGATAAGATATTGCATATATGCTAGTAGAACTACAGGAGTCACCTGATGCAACGACAACCCAGCAGCCACCTGGAATGCGAGAAAATCTTTCCACATGCGGGTGTATTGTGTGAGAGCAGTGGGAAGCCAGGGATGCCAGCTGGGGGGGCCGCTGCAGGTAAATCTGAAAATATAATATATTATATGGTATAATTCAGTAGTGTTAAATTGATATGGGAATCCACCCAAACATAATCAGGGCAAAGACTTTGGAGCTTGGACCAATCATGTTGGCTATTTCCCCATCTGGAAAGCAAATCAGCAATGGTATTCTGAACACCTGCAATATGTGAAAATGTAAAATGAATGTTATATAATGCTGACAAGAGCCAGATGTTGCGTGCACAGATGGCCAGCGTCTCGTCTCTGGTTCTGCCTGACATTAGGACTTCCACAACTGCAAGGTTATCACAAAATATTTGTATTTTCTTGTTCTCCCAGCATGAAGCCCAGATTTTACATGCAACCAGTATGTTCAATATCTCCAGATGGACAATACTATAGCCGCGAAAAGCCCTTGGCATCGGAAGTGCATAAACAAAGGAGCCATAAACTCCACCTAGGCCTGTAAGGGAGGCATCTAGGAAAACCTGGGCATCTTTTTCAGTATTCTTATAATAAGTAATGCCATTGTAAGTATCTAAAAAGGTTAAGAACCATTTGAGATCGGCAAAAAATTATTGGTTAAGTAGTATTTTGCGATGATTGACATTCTGTCTTAGCAGTGCAAACATGCGATTGAGAAAATAGTGGGGCGGGTTTAATGCACTTAGTGATATATAGCAAGGAACCTAGTAGTGACTGTAGGTCACGTTTGCTACAGTATGTCTTACTTGACCAGGAAGAACAGATATCTTTTATCTGATGAAGCTTGTCTTTAGGGATAGAAATTGTCTGAGCGACAGTATCCACCAGTATTCCTAAGCACACAACCTGAGTTGCAGGAGCGACCAACTTACTAGGACTGACTTCTAAGCCTATGTCTTGCAATAAATGTTGGAGGAACGTGAAAGACTGATGAATTTCATGGGGCAATCCCACATAAATCAGATCGTCGATATAGTTGAAAATAGTGTGAAAGCCATGGTTTTTCATAATGTAACATATGGCATCTGAGCAACATTGACAAAATACAGAACCATGCCTGTACCCAAAAGCAAGAGACCCATCAAAATAATAGCCATTATGGTGAAAACCTAAGAGATCTAGATCACCTGGTTCTATTCTGATATGATGAAAGGCCCTGCTGATGTCAATTTTGTAAAGGAGGGCATCTGGACCTAAGTTGCGAATTGCTTGTGTGATATGGTCTACCGAGGTGTAATGTAGTGTAAAGTACGTATCGAGGTAACTATTTTTGGACACGCCATGGTTAACAGAAAACCCCTTTGGCCAACTCAAGTCCATGGTGGTATGTTTTTTATTGGTATTTGGCTTATCCCTCACCATAAGAGGGGAGACATGCATGGGGAAAGGTTTTTCATGATATGGTCCATGTATTGCACCATATGACCGTTCCTCCGAGATGTATTGTTCAACATGTGATGTGTTTTGGAATGCCGACATATGGTTTGTGTCCAAGGGCTGGAGGATTCCAGACAGACAGAAATCTAACAGAAAGCCATATTCAATTAAGTCGGGCAATTGCTTATCCCAGAATGGCCATCTGTGGGGCTTAAGCTGAGAAGCAATAGGAATTCTGGAAGTTGGGAATGCCAGTTTGTCAAGCAAGCTTATGCGCCGTAATGATGTCGGGAAGTTGATCATAGTTAATAACATCGCCATGATATACTTTGAGGATCGTAAGAGGGATAAAACCAAAGTCTTCGACATTTTGTTGCACACAGTTATTGTATTCAATACATTTATGCCTATTGGCAAACACATGATCTGGTATGCGCTGGTTCAAAGTAGCAAGACTATTTGGGTCATGAGTTGCGTGGCAACTATTAGCATCAGTCTGTTTTGCTATACCATAGTTCACTTGTGATGGTAAGTCGTCTTGTACAGAAAATGTATTGTCACAGCTGACCAAAGTAATATCTATTCCCCTAGGAATCAACCAAGTTTTGTTTTTATTCCCCAAGTGAACGGAATTTTTTTGCAAGTCCAATATGGACATTGAGGCAGTGGTCAGCTGGTAAACAACCTGAGATTGCCCATTCGGTAGGTTTGTTTGTGAGAATTTTGGCAGCCTGGACTTCTGTGCCCCGTCAGTAACCTTACCTCTCTTTGGTTGAAAAGGTGGTTTACATGTACTCTGTCCTATACTATCCGTGTACAGACTATCTCCTACTGTATGCGAATCCATACTAAGGTGTTGTAGCAGTTGGAAATGGTTTGATGTGGGGATGTGACTATGTGTATTATGTTCAGCCTTGCTAGAGTATTTCTTTTTATTTTCAAGCCAAACTAATCTTTTGTTACCATCAAATTGTGTACTTGCAGGGGCAGAGTTGTGGACATTTTCTTGGGAATGGTCTGGAGAGACCTTGACATTGTTGGTACTTGTTTTTTGAGGCAATGTTTGAGAAGGCTGTTTGTCAAGGCTAGTACTTTGTTTCTTTAAAACCTCTGCATATGATAAATGCGGGGAATTTTCCCGAAGAGCCCTCTGCATGCGGTACCATTGAAGGGCTGTTTTTTTTTGTTTGTCTTAAATTCTACTATTCGTGGAGCAAGGTGAACATTTCTGGTATGAAAAACTTGTGTGCCAAAACGACGGGTATGGGTACCAAGACTCATACCCGAGATTTTTTGTATTTTGTCTGTTTTTCTGTTTATTGCGGCATTGAGATTCAGGGTGAGTAAATGTTTTACCAGAAGTGGCAAAGCAATGAGTATAGATATGTTTATACAGAGTTCCCCGCATGTCATGGGATTTGAGGTGGGCACACGAACCCTGGTTGTAATACTGGCATGGCATACTTTTGGTGGCTTTAGTCATTTGCTTTCTAGAGGCAATGTGTAGAGAGGATGCACTGAGCGCAGAAACATGCCTTTGAGCATTTGCTCTTCTAATTCGGTCAATTTTTTCGACCTGGGCATAATCTTTAATTTCGCCTTGTTCCATCAGCATAAAAGAACAGCGTGACTGGCCTTTGCCGCATCCCAGCTGAAATCATTGGCGTCGTCAAAAAGTGCTATCAGATAATCTAGCATAGAATTGTGAATGTCCCTGTTTTGTTCATCATGCATTATGCGGCAAAAGCCAGTCACCCATTGAACGACCGATAGCTGGTCGTATTCTAATTCTAATTCTAATAGCACTTTTATAGCGCTTAATCTCTGTCAAAAGACAGACTCTAAGGCGCATCACACAAAAACATTGTTCAATATTCAAAAACCAGAGACATTGCAGGGGTCAGCACTCTTTCTGTGAGCCTGACAAGACATAATCATGCGGCCATTTAACTTTGTTTGGTACAAGGACTTCTATGAGGCCGCCGCGTAACGATTTTTGCTTGTGTGTACCTGATTTTTCTGCCTCAGCTAACTCTTTGAGTCTTTTCTCAACTTGGGCTTGGATCAAGAGATCTTGTCTTGTAGAGTGTAAGTGTGGAATTTGGTCCACACTCTGTGGAAAAATTTGGTGCTGAGTAGAATTTTGAGTAGCGGAGGTTTCCCCCTGTTTTGTGCTGGTACTTTTGGGCTTGTCAGTATTTGGATGTTTATTTTTGCTGGTCTTAACTTTTTTAGGATCATTTTTTTTTTACAGCGAGTTTGCTATATTTTATCAAGCCTTTGACTGATTGTCTGTAATTGACTCAATATCTGAGAGTTGATTAGTTGTTGGACTGCTGAATTGTCCGGAGCACTTTCATTAGCATTATTGGATTTTTCACATCCCTGCCCCCCTGTTTGTTCCCCATCAGAAGTCCCCACAACATCGCTACAATTTAAGTCTGACTCAGAGCAAGTATCAGATTCCTCATCCGCTTGGTGTGTTTGACCGTTTGTTTTGAGAAGTTGTTTCTCGGTGTCATTATGCAACTGTAGTTGAATGGGAACTTGGATGTGATCTGCTTTGCTAGACTACAAATTGTAAGTGCTCTCCAACATGTTTTAAATCTGCAGATATAGATGGCCAACTAACCTAACATGAAACTCACTATATACTACTGTACTCTATAATACAATCACCTTGAAGAAACAAGGTTAATACACAAGATTTCTATATGCACCAACAAAATATCAAACCATATAGAATAATTATTGAATTACATATATGCGCTAACAGTACATCATAAAATATGTGAAATAATATTCCTATATGTGCTAACGGTATATCTATACACATGGAAACCAACGGTAACTTCTATGTGCGTTAACGGCACATCATTACATATAGAGCCTAGAATTAGTGAAAAGATATTTGTATTAACGGTACATCAAATACATGACAATGTTTGAATGACAATGTCAAGTGAAGGATTGTAAAGCACTCAAGTGTGACCAATCAGAGGGAGAGAAGAACTGGGACAAGTGTGCTTGCTAAAGCTTGGATAGGGTTTGAAGGAATGAACTTGTCCACACCTAGATGTGGACCCTCAACTTCATGTAGAAATTATATTATCGCCAATTAAAAACCCGTCCAAAACGTTTATTGTTTTAACTTTTTGTTGAGAAAATAAATTTGTTTTAACTTTTAACTTTTTGTTGAGAAACTAAATTTGTTTTAACTTTAACTTTAACTTTAATTTGTTTTTAAATAAATTTGTTGTTTGCGTGTCAATGCATCTTAATTTCAAAACAAATCTATGAGTCTGCAATTAAAACAAGCAAAAGTAAGGTTTATACGTCCAAGTTGTGCCCAGATATGGCCGGAAGCAGTATGTAGTTCAAAATATTTAATACAGTTCATAATGTATTGTCTAAATTTGCTGGCTAAAATTCATAATTGAATTACATCTAAATTTGCCGGTTAGAAATTCATAATATAATTGCACATGTTATATATTTATGTGTGATAAACAACAATAAAACCAGACATACAATTTAAAAGAAATAAACTTGGTCAGCAAACTGTGTATAAAGATTCTATACAATTATACAAGCACATTAATATTTATTTTAAATGTGTTCAAAGTGTTACTTTCAAGATACTTACAAAGTGTTAAAGATAGAGAAAAGTGATATGATATTTTATAAATAGTTATTCAATAGTACCCTTGACTAGTAAAATTTCTAAGTTTCTTAATATAGTTAATATTATTATTATCTATGCAGTTAACAACAAAAATGACAACATCAGCTGTTATAGGCGCTTTCCTGGCCATTTTGTTGGTGATACAAACAAATGCTTCAAGAAAACGTGAGTATCATTAAATCCTTAATTTAAAAGGTAAATAGCCATCTAAAATTACCCATTTCTCTCTGAAATATGTGCTAATAAATATACCAGTCCCCCCACCCGAGGGAGAAGGCAAACAAGTGCGGAGCATAGGTTTATTGATATGTATAATTAACATGCAATATATGGATTCATTGGCAACAGAGGAACCTCAATGGCAGCTGCTCTTACTCATGATGTGCTTGACTATTGTACAGCCAATAAGTCACCAGTCTATTTATGTGCTCTAGATGCTGAATCTGCATTTGATGGCATCCCTCATGCAGTTATGTTCCAAAAGGCCTTGAAAGTTGTGCCTCCACTTCTCTGGAGAATCCTTATTTACTGGTACAGTCGGCTAACAGTGATTATCAAATGGGGAAATGCTATAAGTAATCCAATATCAGTCTCCATAGAGACCCGACAAGGAGGGCTATCCTCTCCCTTTATATTCAACATCTTCTATCAAGACCTTGTTAAAACGTTATCCTCAAAGCCATGTGGAATAAATATTGATGGAGTAAGTTACAATGTATGTTGTTATGCAGATGATCTTTTACTGAGTAGTCTTAGCATACCAGGTTTGCAAACTCTAATTGATGAAGCTACAGACTATATAACAATGCATGGGCTAAAATTTAATCCTTCAAAAACCAAGTGTATGACTTTTGGAAAGAGCAAGTTCGAGGGAAGACAGTGGTTCCTCAATGGTGAAATGCTTGTGGAAGAGCAAGAAATAATTCACTTGGGCATAGTGCTTGCAAATGACCACAACAGTCATGCTAAATCACGTACTCAGGCAATGCGTAAGGCCTTCTATGCTCTGCAAGGATCAGGATTGTGTCAACATGGATCTAATCCTGCCACTATCTCTCACATTTTCAAAGCTGCAGTCCAGCCAGTGTTAACATATGGCATGGAATGTGTTTTCCAATCAAAATCTGCACTGCACCTTGCCCAGTCTGCTCAAACAAAATTATTGAAAGCATCGCTGGGTTTAAAAACTTCCTGCAAGAGCTCACCCTTGCTACAAGCTTTAGACATGAAAACACTTCAGACATCAGTGTGTATCCAGGAACTTTCTCTTTTTAGATCATTGCTTTTATCAAACTCCCGTTCTAATAAATTTTACTCATTTCTGCTCTCAAAAATAGTAAACGGGGAAGGTTAAGCTCAAAAAAACATTTTACATAGAGTGCTGTTAACTAGTCACAAATATTATATAAATTTCAATGAATACATATGTGATACTACCTATTTTAAAAAACGCAAGAGACAGATACTGCAAGAAATTCATAATACTGAAAACAAGGGACTAAAGGACACTGTGTTGTTTTTATTACAATCTGACTGTGATAGATCAAGAATACTGTTGAATAACTTCTTATCTCCATTCTGATTTTATCTTATGTTAATCTGTTTAATCTTATATATTTGTCTTACATATAATGCTAGAATTTTTGCCTGTATTGCATTGTATTTACATTTTATCTCTCTCCATTTGGAGGCAATAAAATATCTATCTATCTCCCCATCTATCTATCTATCTCCCCATCTATCTATCTATCTATCTATCTATCTAATATATATATATATGTATATAATATAACAAATAATACTATGATATGACTACCACATTAAACTGATGCCATTAAATGTGTGCATAGTGTCCGGTCCATGCACTGTGTGACCATAAGGTCACCACAAGTTACTACTAGGCTTCATGTTATCTGACACGTAAACATGATATATACATACAATTTTACAGATTATATAGCTGTTAGGTATAGTTTACACAATCCAAATATATAAAATAACATAACCTTAAGGTGTTACAATATAAATAACACCAATAAACGTCTAACTGGCAATATGATTTAAGTCTCTGGATAAAAAGGTGTGTGTTTTTAATAGGAAACAACCTGGAGTAGTAAAGTCAGATATCAAGTAGGAAAGTTAATGATTCTTCACTTGTATCCAGTTGAATATAAAGAAAAGAAATTTTTAACTAACTAGTATGCATTCTTTCTGGCAATCCTAAAACTTACTATTACAAATTGACTAGTAGGGCGCAGGTTAGTTACACCACTGCTTTTCAGTCCCCCAGTCAAACCCCAACATAAAGCAATTATTGTGTAATTCCATTGTCAAAACGTTATTTCACCATAAACCTACACATGGCTTATGCCAAGGTATTCCTACATACAGTCACATTCTGCTTTTAAACATTGGTGTAGATATTCCATACCACCCAGTTTTAAATCCTTATTTTCAAGCAATTTGCCTGTTTGCGTGAACGATTTTCTCATTCTATTCTATTCTATACTTTTGTAGCGCTTAATCTCTGCCAAGGCAGACTCTAGGACCAATTCAGTAATCATCATTCCATAGACATAGCCAGGTAGAAACCATTGGGATGCTGGATAGTTTTATATTCTTAGGTAGAAAAGCCTCTTTGAGGAGATGAGATTATAACTTTTTTCTGAAACAGGCAAGAGTCGGGGCAGAACGAACATCATCAGGTAAATCATTCCAAACTGTGGGAACATCAAAGCAAAAATTGTGACCAAAGTGTTGTTTGGATTTGTGTACAGATAGGTAATATAGCATAGTGGGTAGTAGCCACTATGGTTATATTTTGTGCCTTATCTTCATTACAAAAAATCAAAGTTATTTTTCATGTTTGTTATCCACCACTGTTTGGTGATAAGTATGACCAGGAAATATTTATCTAAAATGTATGATCACTGAATTGGTTTACATCAAATGTGGGGGGGCACGGTGCCGCAGTGGTAATACACTCACGTCAGCGGTTCAAACTCCAGACCTTATGTGTGATAGTTGGTAGTTGCTTACCGATGGTCAGCACTTTACAGTACAGAACCTAGACAAACTGTATGTATTGGTTTCATCTGCCCACAAACTACCCCTCGTGATACGACCTATACAGTGTTGAAAGCGACTTTAAAAACCCAAATAAATAAACAACTAAATACAATAAATGTGTCTAAATTAAAGTGCACAGTAAATAATTGTGTTTTGGATAATAAAAAGTGCAGATTGAATCATGTCCAACTAGTATGCATCTTTTCCATACTTCCCTTCCATGTATGTAAAATGCATCATAAGCAATATTTCCCTCAAAAACATATTGAAAATATTAAATATTTTATTTTATTTACCATTGATTATTTATCATTCAACACAGAAATCCTTGGTTATCATTTGTTCTCCAATGCTGACTGTCAGGGTGGTAATATTGATAGTGAAATGAGAGTATCTGCCATGAAATGCAGTCAACACTGCAGAGAATTGAAACACTGTGTGGGTTTCACCTACAGCGGTAAAGACAGCCAATGCATGCTCAAGTCAAAATGTTTTGAGGCAGCCATACCAGAGAGCTATACCAGTGACATTTATATGAAAAAGACAGGTGGGTATGGTGTATTTTATTGCAATGGTTTCATACAATGGTATGGTAATCTATTTATACTCAGTGCCATATCTCCTGACTGCAGAGTTCAAATAGTATTTGGTCTGTCCTGGTTGGTCCAGTATGACCCAAGCAATAACGATTTACCTTGTTAAAAGATGGCCATAGGCAACTATTTGTCAACCGGATCAAATATGAGAATACTACTATATTAAGTGGTCATACAAGCCATTATCCATCCCCTGTGGGGTGGGATAGAATCTGGGACATCTATATTACTAAAAAATGTTACCCACAAGGCATCAGACACAATAAAACATGCAATCGTGTTTTAGAATTACTTCAGTAAAGTCCACTATAACCGATACAATACACTTTCCAATTAGTCAGCATGCAAGCTAACCAGTAATATTATGGCTGGTATTCCAATAGAAGTATAAGCCAGTCCCTTTCTACTATTGGCATTGTCAAAGATGCTACAGTGTTTGTATCTTACTCAATGAAATGGTCCCAAATGGCATATTCAATTAAATGGGCCCAAATGGCATATTCAGATGTATCTTATTCAGTGGTCAGGAGTTTATATTAATTATTTAATGCAAGAATCTTAATACAAAGACACTGGTTTAAGTCTTCACTGTTGAAATTTGACAATTTCTTACTGAAAACAGCATAGCATTTAAACATTATGATATTTCACCTTATAAAGATATCGGCTTTTGAATGCTTTATCAAACAATCAATTGCTCTCTTTGCTATTTTTTACTAAATTATTTTAAGAAATCCATGCTAATTTATACAGAAGAGATCAGTAGCAGGGTTAAATAACTATTCACATTATGACTGATTGGGAATAGTAGAACTTTGTGTTCAATACTCTTATTTTTAGATCCCAAGTACAGTCTTCACCTTGGTACATATTGTGAAGGCATCACTCTTTACTCTGCTAATGTGGATTCAGCAAAATCCTGTGGAAATTTATGCAAACAGACAGACAGATGTATAGCTTTTGTGTTCGATGAATATAGTGACTGTGAACTGAAAAGTGAATGTACAGACTTTTTCGATATGCAGGGAGTTAACGCCTACATAGAAAAACATTGGTGAGTTATGTTTTAGGCACCATGTGGTGGGTTTAGCCTAAATACTAAAAATTAAAGACCTGGAACAGGTTTCACAAAATGACTTCTCACTAGATTTCTCACAATAGATTAATATAAGCTTTGGCTAAGTCCATGGGACTTGAAATAAAGGGTCACATGACACAGAAACCACCATGGTTATTTGATCAGCATAGCCCTAGCTAAGCAGGGGGTTTCGCTGGAGCCCGACACTATGACTCTATGGTCGTCTGCAAAAGTTGGGCAATGGGGACACAAATCCTCCAAAAAAGGTGAAAAATTTGTGGGTTGGTTTCACCTTACTGACCAGACGTGATAGTTTGTACAGACTGGTCTGGAAACTACCAGGACAAGCCCTAAAGCCCTAACAGACAAGCCATAAACCCCTAATTTAACAGACAAGCTGTAGCAGGTCCCAACAAGCCATACTGACAAACAGACAGGAGTGGAGAAACATACAGAACCCCACGACCAGACTTGCAGTCGGTATTGTAATTACACTTTTTGATGAATTTCTGGGAAAAAAGATGATCAAGATTCGTTCAATAAACAAATCTTAAACTAGGTCAAGGCTGAATATTTGGGTCCCATCACATGACCTAAACGTCCAGCTTTACTTTTTTGTTATTTTAATTATAATTTCCAGGTTTTTGGCTTTAATATTATATAAGAAATAAATCAATGTGTATGTCTGTTTCAGATTATGAACAAAAAAGCCACTTCAAATATGAAATTTTCATTAAAATGTAAAATCATGTGCAAACAAGCAGAGGTAGATGTGCTTCTAACAATATCTCACGTGACAATGAAACCCTATTGCCTTTGAGCTTCTGGGAAAGACCCTGCAGTAGTTTGGTCACGTGATGGGATCCATATATTTACAATTGACCTAGTTTTCGATTTGTTGATTGGTCGACACTTGATCCTCCAAAAATTCTTCATGGGTTTTTACAGTAAGAAGAAATATCTTGTGATTGGATCCAAATAGTTTGTTGACTGTTTTTTTTTAAATTGTTCTGGTGAAATAGGCCGAGAATTTGATTATTATGGGACTAAATAAAACATTTTTTCAGGTTTCTCAAGTATATACAACAGAACCTTTTCTATCTGTTAACTTCAAAATTATTATCACTTCACTGTTTTTTGTCATTCCTGTCAATTTGTTGTCGTATTTTCACCTCACATCATGCTGCAAATGGACTGCAATGAGAAGTACCCAAGTTGCAAAAGACAAGCCTGGTAGGGTTGCAGACAAGCCTGGAAGTAATAAGACAAGACGTGAAGTGACTAGGACAAGCCTGTTACCAGGGGGTGGAGCCTAGGTTGGAAACAAGAGTCTGGGAGTGTCTGGAAAATATCAAACATCTTTGATATTTTACCAACTCTCCCTGACAGGCCTGGAAACTACAACCGCCCCTAACCGACTGTATAAACATTGCTCCCGACCCTCCAAAAATGCTTGGTTACCAAAAGTGCGGATCTAGTGGAACATCCACATAAGTCACCCTTTTTGAAATCCTTTCAAGGCTTGATTAGGACAAAAGGTTCAGATTTAAGCCCCTGAGTTAAACTTAGTGCTGGATAAGTTTTTATTACCACTAGTTGATGTATTTGTCTTGATCCAGGGAATAAAGACTGGAAATTAAGTGCACCAATGCATGTGCCAATTTCCCACATATATTGTTAAAAATCAGGTAACCTATAAATATGATAAGTGCAAAATTTAATTGCGGCTAAATATTTCCCTGAACAATACATTTAATCTGTCTTCTCAATATTGACTTATTTATTTATTAATCAAGCAGAGGGATGGATAATAAATGTAAAATAACTGTTATTAAGAATATGTTTAAACAGAATGTCTTTAGAACCGCCCCTTACGGTTTTCAGTTCTTAATACTTAAGAACTGGCAAGGACTGGTCATACTTTTCTTGATTTCAGAATAGTGAGGTCATGATCCACCTATCCATCATCTACTCGATTGCCTTCTCTGACAAATCTGTGGGACTGTGTCTGTGTTTCTCCAATGAACTTAAATTTTTGCCATAAGGTTACAGTATCTTCACAGTATCTTTTCTGTAGGCATGCTCCGGTAAACAGTATCTATCAGTCTCCCCAGTTCAAAATTTCTTCTGTAGCAAAACTGTGGCTAGATGCATGGAGCTGGGCTTCACTGGAGCTCCAAGATTTTGTATCTTTATTTCCAGCCAGTTGTCTATGTGAGTGTTCGTGTTACCCCAGTTACCAATGGACCCTAGATATAACACCATATACATGTATATCTAATTGAATTTGCTTTGCTGTTCATAGTATAACATCACACCTTCCCAAGAAAAGGAACCCAAGCTGTTTTAAAAATAGATTCAGTGTATATAGTGGAGCTGTATTACTCCTGTTAATGATTGAGCAGGAAAAGAACCTGTAAAATACTCACAATTGAATAAACTTAACAGCCAATCAGAAGAAAGGTGTTCCACAGAAACTTAGAGCCCTGGATCTGAGCACATTCTCTTCCTTTTGAGTTTATTTTTGGTCTTAGTCCGTTGAGACATCTAAATTCATTGGAACTAATATATTCGACATAGACTTGTGATATTGGACTTGTGACTTTTGTTGTTGATTCAAGTGAATAAAGATAGAGAAATTTTCACATTGAACAAAGCAATACCATTTACTCTATGTTCTGCAAATTCTAATCACATGTATCCATCATTCTTTATACTTCATGAATATATCTGTTTTGCACGACAGTCACAATTATACTATATGTTGCAGGAATAAGATCCTAACCACATCTGATGCATGAGGGGTAAACAAATTCCTTACAGAATGAATGGAGAACATAATTGATACAGTCAAAGCTGTATTTTTCTTCTTCACCAACAATTTTTCAACAAAAATGTAGTTTAACCATGGACTATGTAACTGAGTTTTCAGCCTTTTCATAATGAACCATTATGCACCGTATCACTGCTCGGTAAACTTGCTGAGTAGGTTAAACACTAAATGCTTTAATTGAGTTTGTCATATAAATGCAAATAAGCAACTTTTGCCAATGGTGTTATGGCTTATTAACAGAATAAATTGTTACTTTGTCTCTTATTTTTTCTCTACATCCAAAGTAACATTTGTCATATTTTATTCTATTCCACAGAAGGCTTTTTATAGTGAGTAATATCTTCACAGAGACAGGCCTTTATGCCCCTTTCAAACTACAGGCAGTATATCCTGTGGCTACAGGTGATCCTCGGCAGTGGAACCACCTCCCGGGGTGCCCCATTTTGTCTGATTTGTTCAAATTCCAGGCGGTAATTCACGGTTATACACATTTGGCAAGAGGCCCTATCCTTCAATTACCGGAGATTCGTATGCGACCTTGTGTTGGTAAAAGCTCCATGTACCTCCACTGGCCTTATGTCACTGTATTTCACCAAAAGGAGACAAAATCACAACCTTATGTACACAGTGGACCACACCTTGAGTTACCGTAGTCAGAATTTGATACACGCATGCGCAAAATTGATTGCACATGTGCATAGTACCAAAATCGGAGGTGGAAATTTTAAACAGTTTAAAACTTCTGTAAGACTTAGCAAGGTAATGGACAATTCACCACTGACTCGCAAGATCATAAACATATATCAGACAGAGGTGTTTCACCAAATGCGGGTTACCACAGGGGACACTGCCTGTAGTGTGAAGGGGTATTATGTATTTAAAATTGTTTGGCCCTTGGATATAGCAAATGTCATTAAGATAGATACACATACCAGGTAAGACACTGTAGAAGTGAATGTCTGGACAAACATATGTCATTTCAGGTTCATTCCAAAAGAGACCACATGGAGGTATTCTTATAAGGCAACATAATCTGGCAGTTAATATCTTTCTGAAACTATTTCAATTGATTTGACAAAAGTATAAGATCAAGAAGCAGAATCATTATTTAATATTTATTCAGGCATTATGTGTGGATGTAAATCAGAGGCACGACAGAAACAAGGAAAATATTTTGCAACAGCTGTTCAGTAAGTTGAAACACATTTTAAATAAGTTGGTTTACACCTCTTTGAAACATACACATAAACTTGAAACCTGTACTCCAATGAGGTTAACTTTTACCCTTCACGACCTCCAACAAGAGATAATATTTGTGTGTTGTGTTTGTGTGTCTGTTTGATAGAGTCTTTGTTTATGTTTGATGTAATTCCAAACGCAATGAAAGAGTTCAGTTTTTCAATATTATGTGGTAATGATCTGGCCAAAGGAAGAAGTGGTTTAATGTCGGCAAAGATCAGGATTATATTCAGGATATACAAAAAATTCAAAAGTGCCATTTTCATTGTAGTTTCCATGACTTTGGCATTCTGGTTGACATCAATTCACAAACAAAGAGTGGGTCTTCACAACACTTTTCATTTCGGTTTGGTCTGACCAAAGGCAGAAATGATTCCATTTTGGAAAAGATCTGGATGATATTCTGGATCCAAAAAAATTCTAGAATAATCATAACTCCCAGGTGGAGGTTAACACCCTATGAGCGCTTTATAGTCTAAAAAACCGAGGTCCTCAGTGACCTGGTAGGTTAGCAGGTTTGGCTTCTAATCACAGTCACCTCTGCCTGGGTTCAACTCCCACAAGTGACAATGCTGAGCGCCTGTCCCAATATGAACCTGGCTGTTGAACAGGACTTAAAACCCAAAATTTGGCTTTGTCTAGTCTTACACTACTACTGAAGGTAATCAATCACCTGGATCTCACATATGTGATTGTTGAATTGAATTGAATTGCACATTCTAAAATATTTCCACATTTTTTTCATTTTTTATTTACTTATTTGTTTAGAATGTGTTAGCATACATATTGCTAATATGTCATTTAATGTCATAGCCAAACTTAACTTTATAGGAGATAAAAAAAACATAGTTGTTTCTATCTGCATCTGCTTTCTGATTGACGTTCTCATCCTTATGGCTCATTAAAGAGACCTTGTATTTACTTTAAATGTGGAAGAACAAGCCGCCATATATATCTAACCCAGCCCGCCCTTCACCCCTGCACTATGCATATTTTAATACAACTCACGAGGTGTTATTTTTGGCTATTTCTAGCATTCTTAAAAACCGGTCCAAAATACAAAACTCATTATGGATTCAAATAGAAGGATGAGCTGGATAAATTGTCCCTTTGCAAAACTGGCCTTCAGCATATCAGCCCCCTCAATACTCAGCCCCCATGTAAAAACTTAAATGTAATGCAGTAAGAGTACTTTTACAGCGCTGAATCTCAATCAAAAGTCCTACTCTAAGACATGATAGACATCTATTTATGCAAATTACATCAGGTAAGCAAATATTAGGTTATTAATGTTAATGTACATGGCTGAAGGTAAGTGCCAGAGCTGAGTTGATAAAAGAAAAGAATCAGTATTGCGCTTTTATTTACTACTTAAAATTAAAATAAATTAACAAGATACAGGGTATTTAAAACATTTTACATGTGTAACGTGAAAATGTTTTTTTTTATTACGGAGGCATAGCATGTGAGTTAAAATTCAAAATTCGGCAGTATTGCCACAGGTCAAAAGGTCAAATCTTATCTGCATGAAATTTCAAGATCGAGAAGCCAACAAGCTTATGCTAGACCAGAGCTCGAAAAGTTAAAATTAAGAAAGCCTATCCCTAATAATCCAGGGTCTATATCAATCCAGTAGGATAACTCCCTCGCTGGGATTTGCATAAGGGGCCAGGGTCAAGGAGGGTAACTGTGCCACTGGATTACTTCACACAAACCTTAATTTACAAAGTTAATGAAACTTCAGAAGACATAGGATCCAAATTATTAATCTAATTGGATCAATATTGGAGGTCGAAAAGTCAGTCCATGTTGAAAGTTATCAAGTAGATAGGGGGAGTCAGGATCTGCCTGTTCCAACCAGTTAACCGAACTCTGAAGTCCACATCAATTCCATTGGAGAACTCCCTTCGCTGGGATAAGCACAATGGGTTCAGGCTGCAGAGGGTTTCTGATTCTAAATCTCAGCTACTCAGGCTGTGAGGTCAAACAACTTGTGATGCTAGGCCAAAATATACTCTTATGGCCTCAGCCCACTGAGCCTCGAATTCACAACAAGCCGAAAATGTACCATTGAAGTGGTTGGTGGATTAAAATACTTGATTTCTACTTCAAGTGATGGAGGAAAATTCAATTGTGGTCAATGAAAAAAAAATAACGATGGGTGTAATTGGTCAGGGTCAGTAAACAATGGTTGTCAATATAGAAGAAGAAATAAATAGGGATTAAATTAAGGTAGCCTCCACCTGAAGAAGCAGGTCCCTTCAAGGTCTTTGCTGTACAAATCTTGTGATGATTTTATCTTTGTTTATTTGGGGTTTTACGTCACTTTCAACACTGTACAGGTCATATCACGACAGGTAGTTGGAAGGGCAGAGGAAACCAGTACATACAGTTCGTTAGGGTTCTGTACTGTAAACTGCCGACCAACGGCAAGCAACTACCAGCTTTCCCACTTGAGGCCATGCCGGGAATCGAACCCCGGCCTCAGAGGTGGGAGGCGAGAGTGTTACCACTCTGCCACCATGGCCCCTTTATTTTTGTTTGTGATATTTGGCAAAATATCAAGAACTTATATGAAAGATAGTTGTATGTTCCATCATGTCCTTAACTTATATCCTTTCTACCCTTGTTTATGTTAGAATAATTAAAAGTGTAATTAGATAATCACATTTTATCAAATGTCGTAAGTACTGTAGTGACATGTAGTAAAATGCAATGGTTTGCAGTGTATGGGTAATGCGAGTTTCAGTCTTGGGGCCCCCACAGTCTTCCCTCGTGTGTATAGGGTACCACTCTACACAGGTAAAGAGTTGTTATTGTTTACATGTTGCTAAGTTGCTTGTAATCACTTTTGCTATTGGTCTGATGAAAAAGGAGGGAATTATAAATTCATAAATAGTCACTCTGAACGTAGATTTTGAACAGTAAACAACAAAGTTTGTATGTACATTGAAATACTGAGACATTTACATGGAGCCTTTGTGTATCTGCGACTGCAGATAGCATTCTGCTTTGACAACTTCACGCTTGATTCATTGGCTTGTGGAGGATCCTAATTAAAAGTCAAGGAGTGAGTTTCTTATTTTCTTTCTTCAAGTAGTGATATTGTCAAAGCAGAGTGCTGTGGTGGGTGTGTCTTTATTTGGTAGTTTCAGAGGCATAGACAATGCCAAACCAAAACAAATGTACATAGTGCAGTCAAAGACACTTGCCACGCATGGGGGAAAAATGCAAAAAATCAGTAACATATAATCCAGTGTTAGACAGCAACAGTGATTTGGATAGTTCTGGGACTAAATGCTACACAAAGAAAGTGACCAAGGAGAGTAAGGTTATGAAACAGAGTTCTTCCAAAAGTATTAGTAAAAACACAAACTAACAGTGATGCACAATCCGGTGTCGGACAGGGAACTGGACATCTCGTTGAAAAATTTTGGTGCTAAGAAGGTGATAATACAGTAATGTAAGGAAGTGCAGCAACTTGAAGACGGCTAGTGGGATGTCACAGAGTTCTGACAATGAGAACGAGTAAGCAGTGGACTTGCAGAGCCAAAACTTAAGGGAGCTTCAGAAGATAAGTTAACAACTGAAAATGGTGGAGCAGCAAGTCAAGGAATTCAGTGGAGGACACAGAAAGGAACATGATCATGCATATGAACAGTCAAAGTTAAGTAGACAGAATTCTTACAAACATGTGGTAAAAATAAAATAAATCCAATGATTGTAGTTCTGATAGTGACTCTGATGTGGAAACTAGTAGAAATTTGTCATCTTTGACTACATTACGTGAATCAGATAATATTCAAAAACAAGTAGACGATAAAATTAGAAAAAATTAAAATTTGCAAGAAACTTCAGGTAGTAGCAAGATAAAATCCAAACATGGTTGTCCAGTGGGCCTGGAACCACGAGGCTATATTAGGTGGTGTTAACTGATCACATCTTAATTATGATCAATTATCCACGTCTCAATGGGGGCCACGGTGGCAGAGTGGTAACACTCTCGCCTCCCACCTCTGCGGCTGGGGTTCGATCCCCGTCATGGCCGTAAGTGGGAAAGCTGGTAGTTGCTTGCCATTGGTCGGTAGTTTACAGTACAGAACCCTAGCGAACTATATGTACTGGTTTCCTCTGCCTTTCCAACTACCCGTCGTGATATGACCTGTACAGTGTTGAAAGCGACGTAAAACCCAAATAAACCATGTCTCAATGGGTGTAGGGGTTCTGTTGAAACATCCTCGATGAGAGTGACACACTTGATATCTTACATGGCAGACTTGATCGAGGATGCCACTGACTTCAGCTGGAAGGGTGCCAAAGCAGCACATCCTGTCCTTACTGTGAGCTGGAGTGAAGCACGGTAAGTTGGGATCATCCTCGTCAAATTGACAGGACTAGAAGGGCTCACGCACAGAAAGATGTAAGTAATAATAAAAAGAACTGGGTTAAGAATGAGACTTCATGAAAGGCTTGTTATTTTTAAGGATTTTTTTTTTTCAAAATAGTACCTGCACTTACAGCAAGGACCACAAAGTCAGTGGCAGACTCCATCAACACATCTGTGCCACCTGCTTACAGCAAGGTAAGATATTACCTCGTGCAGAAAAAGATTGTATGGTGAAATGCGACCAAAAATGAGTAAACAGCTGTCCATATGAGGTGGTGGGCAGCAGTGTGTTAGATGCATCTGTTCCTTTTAAAAACAGTTCTTGTGTCAGTGTAGATACTAATTCCAAACTTTCAGATAATCTGGTGACATGTAATCATAATTTGTCAAAAGACATGGCCAACCAGTTTCACACTCACAAATTCAAAGCACGAATGTTCTATAGCAAAAATTCAAAACCTGCTGAAATTGATACATTGGTGGTTCATCCATTGCACTAATCAATGTAAGTTTATGGATCAGCTTAGAATGCAAAACTAGGTCATATGCTAGTGTAGTTAGTGATAGCAATCATGCAGTTAATTCGTACATGCATTGCACTGACCTGGCCCTGTCATTACAAACGACCCTTGAATTGCCTATGGCAAAGCTCGACCAAAACACACAATGTATGAAACCAAAAATCTTAGCAAAAAACAGTCTGTCCCTTTGGCAGACATGACAGAGGCATTTCATAACACTGGTGATTTGGTCACAGGTATTGATTCATGTTGTATCATGAAGTAAACAATGAAAAAATCGAATATCAAGACTGAGAGTATTGCTGACAACGAACAAACTCATGTTGTTACCGTGCATGATTCATACATGGATAATCGTAATAATCCAAGTGATAACAGTGACATCATTCCAGGTTAAATTAAGCTATTTGATATTAATGCTGACAATGATAAATTCTTACATTCACTAATGTTTGCAGGTCGTCTCAAAGATACCAATCTTAACTGTATTGCATACAACCTTTATAAAGAACAGACGGAAATGCACTTTGGCTTTGTGCCGCTGGCGGAACCAATCTTACCAAATCCTTTTGAGGTTTCCAATATATCAGGCCTATCTCCTTGGCAACTTCACAATCAAATCAAACAAACTGGTCTTCCAAACTTCGCCTCCCACCTCTGAGGGTAGGGTTCAGTTCCCGGCACGGCCTCAAGTGGGAAAGCTGTAGTTGCTTGCCGTTGGTCGGCAGTTTACAGTACAGAACCCTGACGAACTGTATATACTGGTTTCTTTTGCCCTTCAAACTACCCATCGTGATATGACCTGTACATGTTGAAAGCGATGTAAAACCCCAAATAAATAAAAATTTAATACCCAAATGATATAGCTGCTTACCTTGCGGAAGAAATCAACAATGCTGCAGTACTTGATCCATTTGAAGAAAACCAGACATGGAAGCCAAGTTTTAAAGAACCAGTGATTTCATAAGATACAAAATGAAAGGTCACGTTCATACCATTGTAAACTATATTGATGATTTTCTTGGTTGTGGCACACCTACCAGTGCAAAACCTGCATTTTATACTTTGCTTGAACACATTGAAAAACTAGGTTTGACCATCAGTGACAAAAAGCTGGTATTCCCCAACATCAAGTCAGTGTGCCTTGGTGTCATGGTAGATACTGTTACAGAAACCTTGTCAATTCTGGAAAAAACTAAGCCAAGTCAAAAATCAGGTGAATGAGTGGGCCAACAAAAATATTGCTCTAAGCGACAATTACAATCACTAGGCTCTCTATAGTACACACACAAGTGTGTAAAACCTGCCACAGTATTCTTGAATCAAATGCTGCAAGTACTCAGAAGTGGCCCCCATTACACACAGAACTTATCTTAGAGATGTTTCATAGTGACCTGCACTGGTTTAAAACTTTCTTGCATGAGTACAATGGTGTTTTCTTATTTAACCATGCTCCATGTAACAGTACCATTGGGCTTGATGCATGTCTGACAGATCTAGGTGGAGTGTGGAAAAATTTTGTTTACTAATTGAGTATTTGCATGGGTTATAAACAATTCACCACAGTGCACCTGGAAATGGTGTACATTGTATTAGCCTTAAAAGTGTTACGTAAATAATGGGTGGGATCAAAAATTCTAGATCTTGTAACGTTTGTATTGTAACTTTATTACAGAAACAGTGGTCTCAGCTAACAAGCATTTTTTCTAGCTCTTAAGATTGACAACTGATCAGTCTCAGTGTTTTCAAGTGCTATTTACACTAGGGACTATAATATTGTTACATGCCCCTTTTAAGATAATTAATTAAACATAATTGATTAACTGGAAATCAATGTCCAATCCAGTATGGGTGCATTATGCATTTCATCAGACTATACAATTTTTAATCAATTTGACATATAATTATGAACTCTGGTGCACTTAGCAACAAGTTCAAAAACAATATTTAACTTTTGCCTGAATCATATTTATGGGCTTGATTTATCTGGGTCTACTTTCTTACAAGGTACTAAATACAGTTTTACATGTACATTTTGAAAAAGTATCAGAAACCAATAACCAGGATACATATAGTGCAGAGAGAAACCATGGTGGCAGAGTGGTAACACTCTCACCTCCCACTTCTGAGGTCTGGGTTCAGTTCCCAGCTAGACCTGTAATAGGAAAGCTGGTAGTTGCTTGCTATTGGTCGGTAGTTTACAGTACAGAACCTTGACCAACTGTATGTACTGGTTTCCTCTGCCCTCCCAACTACCCGTCGTGATATGACATGTACAGTGTTGAAATGTTATTATCTCAACATTTGTGAATTTATGGATTGAAATACTTGAAACATCCTGCTGTGTTTACACTGTTTGCCATAATAACTGTTACTCTTCTTGTACTGACTACACTTGTAAATAATTAAATTAATGCTCCCTGTCCTGCGTAGAAAATATACACTATAAAACAAAGTTATATGACTGGCTTTTCAGAAGATATATTTTCTTTTTAGCTGTGTAAGCTTTTAACTTTTTATTTTTTTCAATAATGATATCCTTTCTATTTCTATTGAACACATTACTTATTCAGTGTGTAAAATCTTTTACCAACATAACATTATTATTATACAATATACACATAATCTAATTCTAGAATAACATGCATTGAGATAAAACTGTCAAATTTAAGTGAACTATCATCAGATCCTTGTTAAAACATACACTGAAAACTGTGAAAAAAGTAATTCGCTCATGTTACTTGTAAACTCAAATAATACTGGAAGATAAACATTGTATGTTTCCATTAAAACAGAGTTTGATGTTTATCTAAAAGTTTGCTATGTTAATTTCCACTAATCACTGATATCTCTGTACTGCTTTAATTCCCCTGCTATATCTGGTAATGTAGTATTTATCCAAGGATGTTGATGCAGTTTTCTCTGTAATGTGTGGTATGTCTACTCTATCATGCTTAGTGATGATGTTGTATCATTGTTCACACTGTCATTGCTCTGACTTACTCCTTCACTGGACTTCACCTCTGCTTGGTATTTCCACTTCATACAATTGATACCTTCAGTAATAAGGTGAAGATGTTGGGTGTACAAATCTCCACATCTTGGTTCCTGCAGTTGGTTAGGATGCCTGTGTTTGAGGCAGACTTCAAATTTTAGGATCATGTCTTTAATCTGTGAGTCTATACCAGGCCAGAACATAGCATCTCGGGCTCCACAAACTATTTTGTAGACACCAAAGTGACCTACATTAAGCAGTTTCAGCATGGTTGGTCGATGTTCCTGTTGGATTAGAATCCTCTCTCCCCTCAGGATCAAACCGTCAGCTACAGATAGTTTATCTCTGTAACTCCAGCACTGATGTAGCTCTGTTGGTACCAAAGATTTGTTTTCAGGCCACCCATTAAGAATAATGTTTTGTAGCCGGCAAAAATCCTTGTTGTTTGCTGTAGCAAACTTGATATCTTGAATTCTGTTTCAAGCTACCGGGATATTGTTCACCACTGTGTCTACATGTTTCATGACATCTTCCTCAGTTGAACTGTTTGTATCGGATGTACATGCTCTTCATAGAATATTTGAAACAATGGGTTCTTTTCCTGGCTTGTACTTCAGTGTGAAACTGTAGTCTCAGTAACATGTGTTGTAATCTGGGAGGGGCTGAGCAGTTTCTTCTTTACAGTTTGCTCCAATGGGCAATGGTCATTTTCTACCAGGATGTGCTGCCCATATGTGATTTGATGAAGCCTCTCCAGAGCATACTACTGATAGTAGTTCTTTCTCTATCTGAGCATACCGAGTTTCTGCTTCTGTCATTGATATTGAGGCAAAGGATACAGGCTTGTCTTGAGTTAAAACAGCCCCTAATCCAAATTTTGATGCATCACAACAAACTGTTGAAGGCTTTTTGACATCAAAACATTTGAGCACTGGTTACTGAACATATTTGATCTTGTTGAAGGTTTTCTCTTGCGGGTTGGACCACATGAACTGGACATCTTTTCTCAGTAGACTCCTTATTGGCTATTGACATATTTGTACAAATTTGGCTAGGTAATTCGGAGTCACTAAAAGTCTTTTTACACCTTTGCGGTCAGCTGTTGGTGGCATATTCATTATAGCTCTGATCTTTTCAGGGTCTGGCTTCACACCAATAGCTGTAATCACATTTCCAAGGTACTTTACACTTTCAACCTGGAAAGTACACTTTTCCCTGTTGAGCGTTACAATAAGCTCAATGCATCTCTTCAGGACCTGTTCTAGCCTCTTGTTGTGTTCAGCTTCTGTTGTGCCCCAAATTAGAATATCATCTATATCTGTATCCACTCCAGGAATGTTCTCAAAATGTTGAGATATTTGTTTCTGTTGCGACCAAAGGGTGTGTTGAAAGTAGTTAGTAACTGACTTTCTACTTTTTTGTTGCCAATAGCCATGATTGAGGTTAATTTTTAAGAGACCTTTAACCCAACCATATGTGCTGTAATCTCCACTGTGGGTGTTTCAAAATGTTCCTTTGTATAGCCACATTGAGATCTTCAGGATCAAGACAAATCCTCAACTTGTTACAATTTGGTTTTTCAACTGTGACCATTGAGTTCGCCCATTCTGTTGGCTCATCAACTTTTCTGATGACCTCTATTTTTTCCATCTGATCCAGGGTTGATTTTACCCTGTCCGTCAGTGCTGCTGGAATCCTTCTTGGATGTATCACTGGGTTGACACTCTTGTCAATTTTAATTCGATATGGCTCTTTCAGACAGCCAAGACCTTTGAATACACAATTATACTTCTGTAGAATTCTATCTACTTCACCACTTGTTAACAGTGACATTACCAGTTTGATGGGGCCTAGATCTGGAGTCTGAAGCCCTAGCACTGCTGGTGAATCTGTGTCTACAATGTAGAAACCTGCATCACATCTTGAATCCTTCTACCTGTACTGCGCATTATACTTGCCTTTAACATCTAGCCTCATTCCACCATATTCAGTAAGTTTTTTGTTGGTGGGGTGAAAGTTAATCTCTTTCATGTTCATTTGCCTGAACATTCACTTGTGCCCCAGTGTCCAACTTGAATTTTACTTCACAGTTCTGTTTATCCAAGAGCAGTGTGGCAAATGCTTTATTTTTAGTGTTACTGCTGTGTACAGACCCAATGAAGTGAGCACCTACAGTTTCTGTCATAATGCTGCAACTTTCACAAGAGTTATCCATGGCATGTACTGTCTTTTGGCTCCTTCACATTACAGCGAAATGGTTTCTCTTCTGATATTTAAGCACTTTTTGCCATAAGCAGGGCACTGACCTTGTGTATGTTTCCTTCCACATTTTGTGCATTCTTTTGAGTTATTAGCATGCTTCTGTGGTTGCTTTGCTACCTGTTTTGCATCACACTTTATTCAGAGAATGTTCATTGCCTATAGTTTTTACATATTGCTTGGATCCCTCTATTGCTTTTATTATTTCTGTACCTTTTTGTAGTGTTAAGTCTGGTTGCTGTAAAATTGTTCTTTCACCTCTTCTGAATAAACACCAACCTCCAGACTGTCACAAATCATCTCCCCCATGAGCCCTTAATATTCACAGTCCATTGACAAAAGTTTCAGGTCAGTAATGAACTGATCTGTCATCTCTGATAAGCGACTTGTCACGGATTACTGTCAGATTCTTTCTGGGTATATAGTAAAAATTTCTTGAATAGAACATCTGATTTTTTTCCTGTTCATTTGCTGTCAAGGTCCAAGTATTGTATTGCCTCTTGACCAATGAAGAGAAGGAAGAAGCTGCATTTCACATCATCTGATTTAGAAGCGAGTGGTCCAGATGAAACTAGCTTCATTATCTGTGACCATCTCCAGCTTTCAGATAGATTTGAACTGTTAAGATCCAAAGCTTCAGGTTTAACGGTATCCATTTTGTTGAAATATCCAACCAATTAGCTAATTAATTGAAGTCTACACACCCGACAACATGTAACATTTATATTGTTACTTCATTAGAGAAACACTGGTCTCAGCTAACAAGCACTTTATTCTAGCTCATCAGATTGACAACTTATCAGTCACAGTGTTTACAAGAAACTCTGTGTTACTTTACACTACCACCTTAATATTACAGAGCTGACAATGAAGCAGCACTTGAAGTGCTCAAGTTTGGCCACACTAAAGACCCCTTTCTGGGGGCTGGTGCGAGGAGTATTTGGTATATGGTTGCACACTCAGATATTGATTTAGTGGTTCGCACAAATACATCATAGAAATTCCTACACTAAAGCATATGATCAGCAGTTGTGACAAATTTTCCAACCCAAAGACCTTAAAAGTTTTATTTCTAACTTCCTTCTTTGTTTTTTTTTCCGGCACTCAAATCTTGCACCGTTTGCAGTGAATGACTTTGACCCTACTCGCCACTTTACTGGAGGTGACATTTTCTTTTTAAACGATCAGTAAAACTCCTATTAATATGGTCGAAAAAAACCTTCAAACTAGAGAAGTAGTTGGGAAGCACTGTTCCAGTGTCACACTTTCAATGAATGCTAGGCAATGACTGACACTAGGGTGAGAAAATCATTGTCAAAGATTAATAACATGATGGGCCTCTCCAAAGGTTTTTATACCTTTCACACGTTCCCACGTTCATGTGCCACCCTGGCATACAGGGCTCATGCTCCTATTCAACAAATCAAGGATCATAACACCTGGACGTCGGAATGCCTGTAGAGATACATTATTTCTGGCCAAGATTATGATCCGCAGGTGGCACAAGTTTTCAGGCAGATATTGTTATAAATACAAAACAAATGTCCTACTGGTACTGGTACTTAAGATAGCATCATAATCAAGTGATACCTAACATGCATCCCTGGACTGTAATTTGCATGCTAGAAGTGTACATAATATTAGCTTAGAGTATATAATTGTATAATCACATTAGAAGTTTATTGTATTAATAATAAAATTATAACCCTTAGTAGTGTTGGCAGCACGGCCATGTTAGGGGCCTACTGAGGCAGTTTGTTGTGGACCTTAATCTTTGGGGTATCTTGAACTAGCCTCGCTATGAGGCATTGACCTTTGACCTCTGCATAATGGGGTGCATAGTTCAGTGATTTCCCTCCAAATATTGGGGCACAATGATATTTGCCGACAATGCATACGGATCAAACAGAGAGATTTTTATTAGCAAGAGTTTTATGTGTAACAGATTTTTAGCCTTTAGGATTACTGTTTTAACATAACTAGTGTGCAAGGATGCCTAGTTCCAAAAAATTACCAGCAATGACCAGAAAGAAGGTTACTGCATCTGGCAGAGCGAAAACTTCACCCCAAAAGCGTCATAGGACAGTGGACCAGAGTGGTTCTTATTTGAAAGCTTCAAGAACTGTAAGTAGCAAGCCAGCTTCATCACAAGCTACAGTGTAATCTGAGGCGTCAAATAATGACGCTATCTTGGCCATGCTACATAAGTTGGACGATTCCAATAAAATTCTCGCACAAAGGCTGGATAGGGTCGAGCAGAGATCATTCACCTCTACTCCTCTAGGCCAGGGGCCCTATGCTGTCAACTTTCAAAGAGGTGACCTACAAACCTCTCCACAATCGGGCCTCAACCATCAAGCCACGACTAGGGGCCCGTCCTCGATGGTGACAGATAATCTGTTGGGACACCAGTATCACGCTGTGGAGGCAGCCGACCGCGTTCGCTTAGTTCATCAAGGTCAGGAGATGCTGTGTTACCCACAATGGACAACCTTCGCCGCATTCCAACAGTAGATGAGGCCGTGAAAGATGTACTGGCATCTTACGAAGCACGGGCTAAAGCAGATTTGCTTCAAGGTAAGACTGTCAAGAAGTCTGGAAGGTATAATGCAGTAGATACAGTTAACACACCAGCTCATCTACGTTGGCCCAATGAGGTTTTTCAAGGCAATGTGGGCAAGAAACGGGCATTATATGACGAATTGACAATGCCTCAATGGGTTTGCTGGGCAGCTCACCAATTTGTATTTGTTAGGATCTGATTTGGTGGAATTTGTAAGTGGATAGGATATGATTTGGTGGAATTTGTATGTGGGTAGGACATGATTTGGTGTAATTTGTATGTGGGTACGATATGATTTGGTGGAATTTGTATGTGGGTAGGACATGTTTAGGGCAATTCCACATGACTTGAAACATGTTTTACATCCAGGAGCTATATCTTATGAGCTATATGCCTATCTTATTATTGGTATTGTTAATGCATTTTCTTTAGCATAATGTTGTCCGTTTCTCAGTAAAACTGATCAAGGCATCCATAACGCAGGGGTTATGATCAATTTTAATGACTAAGGCCATAGCCAGGACAGTACATCAGTGACTCCAACACATTTGTGTTGTGCTTGGTTCAAACCCCATGACCAAAGTGATCAGTATAAAATGCAGTTTCCCTTGCTACTTTCCCTTGAGCCTCAAGCTGCACTCCCTTGTGATTTGATCCATACAGTTAGCTAAAATTAAACCGAATTAGCCTTACAAAAGTACTTATATGTTTTTTCAAGTATTTGTTTACCTGCCTCTTTGTTTGTTTATAAAATAACTGGAAAAGGTTTTGATGGATTTCGATGAAATTTTTACAAAAATGCCGAAAATGGCACATGGAACAAATGATTAAATTTCCCTGTGGTTGATCTTGGGCCGTATTCACAAAAGGGATCAAGTTCAGCTAAAAATCAGCTCAAGTTTAGTATAAACAGCAGTAAACGTGAGCTGATTTTTTGGCTCAACTTGACATTTATTCTTTTTTATGAATACCTACCATCGCTGTCTGGATTCAGGAATTTTTAAAAGGATTTTTATTGTAGCACCCAGAAGCTATACGTGTGCACTGGGCCTTGTAGGAGGTTGTGCACTCTCAGAGTGCTTTACTAGCTTTAGTTTTTAGCATATTTATTTTTCTGTAACCTATAACTAATTTGAAGTTACTGCAAGTTGGCCTAACTTATGTTTCGTATTACTTTACGAATCCTACAAAAACTAAAAAATAGTGGACATTTCATGTTGCCATATGTATTTAAAGAACTAGATGTTTACCCAAAAGTAAAACCGACTTTATTTTCGTTATACATGACAATTATGGACTAAGTTTGAAATTAGAACACCAGTGTGTGATATTATTCAGATAATATATTAACAGATTTCAAGACTTGACATATAAATTAATGACAATATTTACCAAACAAAGTTTTTCTCTGAGTAAAAACAGGTGATTTTGTCAACCTAAATTCTTGGTCATAATAATATAATTATATTTTATTTTATTTTTTTTAAATAAATGTTTTGCAAGATCATCACAGTCATTTGAAAAGCCACACAAATTAACGAATCAATACAATGGTACTTATCCATGTCACTTTATTGATAAAAATATAAAACAATCCCTAACTGTTTCATGCTGGCCTCACAGGCTACATTTGAGCACCAAATATTCACCCCAACTCAGGCTTGTTTTCTGTTGTGTTTTGAAAGTATCCATGAGGTTGTTTCGGGGATTTGTATTTAGGTAAGACACGTTTAAGACAACATGGACATCATTTTCAGGATATGATGGATTTTTCAAAAAGTTTGAAAAACCTGCCATAAGTGCATGTAAACTATAATATGCATGCTGGGGGAGTGGTGGGGTGGGGGGGGGGGCAGAATGGCTATATTGGGCATTTTTAAATGGCTCAATATTTAAACATGCACAAACCACAAAAAGCTCCTATTTATGCAGCAATCGGGACCAAGTTGTGTAGCAATGCTAAAATATATGCTGATAGGAATGCACAGAAAAATGTGAATGAGCCATAAGGTTAAAGGGTAACAACAAGGAAATCCTTTGTCCCATTGCAATGGCTATATATTTCAAAACTTGGTAGATTTTCTTGGTTTATAAATTATTGAAATCAATACAAGCCATCCTGTAGATCCCCTCTGCCCCCTCCACCCTTCTCCCACAGTGTGTACATTTTAATTTATTTATGTATTATTTTATTTATTATTTTATTTGGTTATAAAAGTGACATGTATTATGCTGACAACAATTATACAAGTATCATAGTAATACCCAGCTCTGTGTGGGCTTATAAGCCACTTTAAACAGTAAATAACAAACAGAGCAAACGTGCTTTGAGCTAGGAAACAATGCATAAGAAAGCAATCCAATACAAAGATTAACAATGTAATTTACTTTCTTGCCACAAATCCAACATGAAATTAATCATCATATTGGCATTTACATGCGTAAATACCTTTGATAATTGGTACATAAATACTTCTGGTTTGTTTATGTTTAGAATTTTGAAATATTTCATACAAAATATTTCTAAAGCTGGACAAGCACATACAAAATGTATCTCGTCTTCTACAGCCTTTTTACTTATTAATACAGCTCTCGAGAGGACAACAGCTATTTCAGATATTTTTGAAAAGCAGCCTCAAAAGAAAATCAAATTCTGTGTTGTGCCCTACCCAAATGCAAACTCAATCATTCATAAAGTAATTCAAAATATTGTTATTATCCACAATTAACATAAGCATTGATTGTCTGTCACATTTGTGTGGCTGATATTTGTTTGTGACATATTTTTCCCATTTTTTTTTTCAAATAAATGTTTAAAATTTCAGTTTCAATTAACATTAATAATTACACGGTATTTATTTATGTTTGTGTTACTGGTACGTTCATGTACATATGCCTGTTTTATTATTGGGGTGAACAAATTTTCAAATTGGTCTGTGTTTCTACTTTGTGGTTAGGTTTTTGGTGGGAAAATACACTTTTTTCAGTTTTGCGTTGTTGTTTGTCTGTTTGCAGTGATTTTTTTTTTAAATTGTGTTTTATCTTGTGGTTTTACTAGCATCAATATTTATACATTACTGTGCACCTGGTAGGCCCCCTTTTTGTTTTTGAGTCTTTTGGCTAAATATAACTTTCTGATTTGGCTTCAGCGTGGGTGTTAGATTGCTTATGAGTCGCCCATGGGAGGAAGATTGTAATTCTTGACTACAATTTTTGAGCTTTTAAGGTATTTCTATGATGATACACCCCACAGCCGTTTCCTGCTTAAAGCCACCAGGAGTTATTGCCAGGATTTCTGTCCTCATTATTATTTTTTTCTTGGGTTTGAGTTGACAGTGTCATGAAGTTTTTCCTTTCTGGGTTGTCCTTAAGTCCGAGTCACTAATACCTAGATTTAATCTTAAAGGTCTGCTGCTACTACTCTTTTATGGAGACATATCACTAAATCCTGGTCCTCTGTCTCTTGCATTTGTTAATTGCAGGTCCATCTGGAATAATGGTCCCCTTATCAGTGATACCATCACTTCAAATGGTCTGGATATATTTTGCATTGGTGGACACTCACATATGACCACGGAATACTAATAGTCTCCTTCACTTAGCTACTCCTGCACATATTAATATATGTCATAAGCAAAGGAAGGTTGTATGGTATCAGTGGTATAGTGGGCTTCCTGATAAGGAGTGGATTCAAAAACAAAGCTGCCCCCTTCAAAGAGGATTTCAGAGAGCATTATTATCTCAGACATTTCTCCATGCATCTGCTTGCATGTGAATATCGTCCACCTGATCCCTGTTCAGTGGTTTTTCTGGATGAAGTTCCTATCCTTAATCATTAACACATTTCTAGTGCCCAGCGGAGTGGAATTTATGGACTGCCCTGGCACTGTTGCCCAACTGTTGTGCAAGGTGTATTATGAGACTGTCCTGGCTCAGTGCCCAACGAATTTCATATCAAATGTTCAATTGTATCTGCCTATAATTTATTTGCTTTTATCTTTAGTAACTTACAGATTTTAATTGTAATTTTCTATGGCCCTTCCTTACTGCCAGATGGGCCCCTTGTTTCCATTATCATATCACATTTCAGTCATAATGTTACATGTTTATACTATATTTTGACCTCGTGACCTGGTTGGACCTCTCCACTTCTCAACTCAAGGTTCATGATCTGCTTGGGTGACCTTGACCTTTGACCATAATTCACAACTGCTTGTCATTGTTGGAGGTATTGTTTTCACCCCTCAATTGTCTAAGGATAATTAAATACTAGTTCATTGTTTACCTTGACCTTTGACCTTGATTCACCTTGGTTTTGACCTCCAGGTATTGTTTTCACCTTTCAACTTGTTTTATAATTTATGCTTAATTCATGGTGTATCTAGTACATATGACCTCAGGTACTAGTTTATAATTTGACCTTCAGGTCAACCCCAGTTAGATTGGGGTCATGGGGGGTCTCCAGGTCTATATTAATGAGATTATAATGTCAGCTTTTAGTACTCCTTTATTAACATACATTATGTACTCTTTCATATCCTTTGTATTATATGTCTTTAAAAGTATTTTAGTAGCAACATTTATTTATAATAAATATATATAACCCCAGTGCGTGTTTGTTGGGGGGGAACAGGGACTGTGCGGTATAGTCATGTAGATATATCCTCAAAGGACAGTGCTTGATCTTCGAATCTTATTGAATCTAGTGATATCTCTCAAAATGTTTAGACATCTAAAAACCTTCATGGACATATTCTTGATATTTTGCCTGTTACCAAGTTAAATACTGTGTGCTTCAGGCAGTACCACAAAATTAGTGTGTCCAGCTTCAGGCATGATCTCAGAAGTACTTCATTTATATAATTTCCTTGAAGCACAGTTTAGTATCTTGTATGAAGAGTATGTGTATCACCTCAGTGACCGTTTGAATAAACATTCAAATCTTCTCACTCGTACTTTCACCAAGGAATCTGCTGGATCGTTGACTGTTTGATATCAGAGATCAAGAGCAATCGAACATTAGTATGACCATATTTGCTGCTTAAACAAGACCACTCTGGCAATGTGAAAAAGCTTTGTACTACAAAAATGTAATCTCTCAAAATGAGCAGTACTCAAAAAAGTTATGGCAGGTATTATACAAGGGACTTCACAAGATCCCTGGAAAGTTCTTCATTTTTCTGTTATGGGCAAGCACGGTAGCAGTTACTGGTTGCTTTTAAGTTGCAACAGAAAGACACAAATTTATTTCACAATTAAAAATAATGGTTACAGTCAACTAATATGCTCTCAATAGTACATATAATGATACAACAAAGAAACCAATCTGACCTGGCTGCTGTAACTGACAATTAAGTTTGTCCACTGTAACCAGAAATCTGTCCTTTGATCTGTCCTGTGATCCCTCTGGTGTCCACTAACACAAATATCCGTATCCTGAGATCCATTATATATCTGATAACATGAAATATTCTGATCCTGTGGTCCTTTCAATGTCCAACCATCTGTATACAGATATTAAGAGAGTTTACACAACTATGCTGCCTGCTCTAAAACATGGAGAATGTCCAAAATGCAGTAAATCCACTCTCTGGTAGAACCACGCACTGTATCCTAATGCAAAAAGTATCCAAAGTAGAGCAAATTTACTCTCTGGTAGATCCAGACTCTGTGTCCAATTAACTCCAGAAAGAGTTCACAACAGCACAAGTAGTTTATATCCAGTTTATCTTAGTTCCAAGACACAGTTAGCTTTCCTTATAGCCAGCGAGTACTATGTTCATTTGTGGTACAGCCCTTATATATAACCACAGAAACTTCCAGAAAGTTATAGAACTTTCTTGAAGGCAACACCTGCCACCAGAAGCAATGAGGAAGCTCTAGAAACCATTTTAAAAGGGTTTCCCCAAATCTATTAATATAATTACTAAGGTTATTTAAGAGGAGTTTCCCCAGTCTATAAATAGACAATAAACATTAGTAACACACACAAATCAATAACTCCATTACCTTAAATATTAATACATACATACATATAATGCTTAGATTAAAGAATGCACTGGCATAGAGCTACATATGTAACATTCTCATGAATCAGTGAAATCACTGGCTGATCACTTTGTCTTTTGTTTCTCTGATAAGATCACTAAATATTGTGAAACATTGTCACAGGCTGATTTTTTTAGACTCCTGTTCCCACTGAGCATCCTAGTTTTTCGGCTTTTAAGCATGTCCCTGAGGAAGAAATGCAGAAAACTATTATAAATCTCCCGCAAAATCTTCCTTGTTGGACTGCTGGCCCACTTTTTTGTGAAAGACAGTTTCAATTTTCTTCTCATTAGCAATTACTTTCTTCCATCATTAGCAAAGTTGGTAAACTGCTCCTTGTCTGACGTCTTCATTTCAGCTGGTTTCTAGAAGGCAGCTGTTACCCCACTATTCAAAAACGTTTCTTTGCCACATGATGATATGAAGAATTACCATCCTGTATCTGGCTTGTAATTGAGATCTAAATTAATTGAATGAGTTGTCGCCTCTCAGATGGCTGATCAAATGAATTTAAATGGACTAGATAATCAGATCAATCTGCCTACAATGTTGGACTTCTACTGAAACAGTATTGCTGTTTATCAAGAATGAGATTCGCCTTTCTCTATCAAAATGGGAAGCTTCAGCTCGGATCTTTAGGGATCAGTCAGCCGCGTCTGACATCATTGGCCATTCTACACTTCTGATGTGCTTACAGACAGTGTTTGGTATTATTAGCACCGTCTATCTAATTAATAGTTTCCAATGTATCAAAACTGATTCAACCCTTTCAGGATTCAGGAGACTTTTGTGTGGTGTCCTGGGTCCCATACTGTTTTCATCATATACTACATCTCTCAATAAGGTCGTTGGTAGACGCCCATTGACAAAGCTCTCCATACACCTCACTCATAAAAATGCAACTCATCAAAACACTAAACAGGTGCCTAGATGATGTAAAAATTGTCATCATTAAATAAGTTGAAACTCAGTTCTGACAAAACTGAGTTTATCATTTTTGATTCATAGATGAACCATGAAAACCTGAAGTCCTTCTTTGCAACCCACTGCGTCCTAAAAACTGTTCAAATCTGGATGTATGGTTTGTCAAATGTTTCTTTCTTAGGCATGTCCAAAGTGTCTGTAAGGTCAGTTGTGAACAATTAAGGGATCTCTGGAGATTCAGACAGCATCTTATACAGGAACTGGCTGTAAAGGTTGCAAATGTTCTTTGGAGCTTTCGGTTTGACTATTTTATTCCGTGTTCAGGATTCAATGTTAGGAAGCTCCAAAGTGTACGTAACAGCTAAGCTAGGATTGCCACCAACACAACAAGATATTTACATATAACTCCAGTACTTTCGAATTTGCATTGGTTGCATGTTCCACAAAAATCAGTGTTTAAAACAGCTACTATAGTCTATAAGTTTATTAATAGTGGTTATTCTAATTATTTCAGAGCTCTTTTTGAATCCCAGTAAACGTTTTTACAATACCATGAGTAGCTGCATGGAGGTGGAAGTTCTTCAGGTGCCACAGTTTTTTCCATCTGTTCTTAAGTCAAGTAATTTGTCTTCAATGTTGCCAACAGTGCTGCCAAGGTATGGAATGACTAGCAAAATGACATACAATCAACCACATGCCTTCTATCTCTCCAGAAGCAGCTGAAAGCTTATCTCTTTACAAAAGGCTACCCACCCTGTGTTTTATCGTATTTTTATTGTCTCTGGACTATGAATTCTTTGGACTTGTTTTCTTGGTTGTTACACCTTAGAGTCTGTCTTTTGATGGAAAGTGTTATAAAACATATCATATTAGAATTAGTTCAGTAGGTTTGTCACAAAACAAGCTAGTCTAACATACCCCTAGTACCCTGTCCATTTGTTTGTCTTTCTTACATTGATTCCACAAGTATCGCAGACAGATATTGTTATACAGGCAAGGCTAACCTAATAAAATTTTGGAAAGATGAAGATCATGTTCTAGAAACAAAAAAGTTCTGGATTTCCAAAAGTCCCAGTTTCAATACATTTTAGGTTGACATTACTCAAAAAGTAATGAACAGATCTTCATGAAATATATGTTGGTAGGGCCTTTCTAAAGAAAGATCAGGACCATATTCTATTCAGATCGGGATTATTCTTGAGGATGACCCAGCGACAGTTAGACCCCACCTTGTGCAGAAATATGACCCAGGTCCACTGTATAATTTTCTGTTATGCATGTAGGCAACAAATAAAAGGATACAGATACAATATCCTTGTAAATGTACATAAATAATTGGGTAATGAATTTTAACAAAATGTGACCTTATTTATGTACTACAATTACATTAATTGTCTGTTAGTACTTATCAGTTGGTGTTATCCAGCTAACATTCAGTTATCTTAAATGTATCAATAACAGCTGTTTGTTAGCCATTAAAATATCTCAGTCAAATATGCTTTGATGATAATTGTATTTACAATATTGCTACAACATTGGTCAGTGCAAAAATGATTTGGAAAATTTTGGTTTTCATTTCAATATGTCTTCTCAATACAGCAAATGGACAACTGGACAGAATACATGTAAGTTTAACACAATTTCTTGATCATTTCAACAGCCTGCATCAATTGTATGGTATAAATCTTTAGTAATTTAGCCACATATTTACATTTGATACTCCAACTTTGTCGAAAAAGCTTCCTGAGGATATCAGACCAGTGGTTTCTCTTCCATTTTTCATACAGAATCTGGAGACATATCTCATAAGTAAATCTTACCATCTAGAGCCATCTTGATTTTTTTTCGTTCTCACTTTTGGTTCTAGTGCCTCCAAGTCTGTCATATGATGGAAATTAAGCAGTTTAAAATGAATCACAATTCACCATTTCATTGATATACTTTCACAAAATAAATTTCTTGGATTAATGAGAACTACATAAGGATGTCATCATCACTTCTATTATTTATATCTGTGTATAATGAGAAAACCAGCAGAAGCAAGCATTCCGGGATAGTCATAAGATCACCATAAAATAATTTTGATCATATATGTATTTATCAGAACCAAAAAGTAAACAGTTTCAAACTTATCTATATTAGATCTTAAGACAGACAAACAAATATATTAGAAAATCATAATAAACCTTGATAATATATGCATGATGTTCACTTATCAGTTGATTCATTATTTATGCTAGGGATTATGTTTCATTTTATTTTAATTTATTTTGGTTGTATCATTATTTATTACTGAAATTCAAAACTATTTTATAATTGTTATTTTATAATCTCTAAAAAGTAATCTTTTTATTTATTTAACAACTTAAAATATTTATATTCTAAATTGACCCTAGCGGTAATTTTTTTCTTGGTTTACAGTCCACAATTTTGACCAGCCAGTAGATGATGATAGGGTTTGGTGTTTTATATTAAGATCAAACTCTAAATTTTTCTTTTAAATCAAGCATTTATAAAGGAATTGATATAACTCCAATGATCAAATCATATTTTACTTTATTGTGATGTTAATCTAAACGAAAGCATTTAAATGAATGGTGTTGTTTTAGTTCAGACGTCAAATATTTGATTTATAAAAAAGTCTGATGCAAATTTATTCCATAGGTGGACCATAAAATTTTTAAGGTTGCCTCATGCAATACCTTCACATATACCAGTTCTTTTAATACCTGGGCTTCCGGGGTTCCCTTTTAGCTCAGCTGGTTTAAGAGTGAAACGTAGCAGAACTATTTATTAATTTCTCTCTTAACAGCACATGGTGGGATGTCTAAACATCCTTCCCTCTCGTAGCTAAGCTAGTTGAAGTGTAGTAATGTTGTCATATAAGACATGAGGATAGGTCTTTCCTTGGGGAGTTGTATGTAATATCCTCATGTATATCACTTCTATTAATACCTTGACAGCCCGGATATTAATAGAACTTATACATACTTGAGGATTTTACACCAACCTTATAATACATCAAATATTTACAGGTAGATGCAGATGACCATTGGCTGTATGACATCCATGGTCGGGTGATGCTCTTCCACGGCATCAACTCTGTCAAAAAGAGCTTCCCGTGGTACTTTGACCACATGCTCAATGACACACGACTGGATGACCTCCAAGATTTTGGCTTAAATATAGTCAGGCTTGGATCCATGTGGACAGGTGCGGAGCCAGAAGAAGGAACCTTTAATGAAACCTACCTTGACATCTTGGGTGATATTGTCAACAAACTTGCAAGCCGTGGGATCTATACCATACTAGATATGCATCAGGATGTTTTGTCTTCATACTATAATTCTTATGATGGTGTGCCACCGTGGCTGATTGACTATTTCCCTCCACCAACAAACCCTTACCCATGGCCACTGGATGAAGTGATATTCTGGGAACAAGGGTACCTTACCCAGGCATGCAGTGAAGGCTTCCAGTTCCTCTATAATAACACAGAGGATGCTGTAATCAAATGGGCAAATTTCTGGGTAAAGATGGCGGAAACATTCAAGGTATTTTTAGAAATGTTCTGGCGTGATATTGTGAATACAAGCTTGACTTTAGGGCCTAATAGTTTTTACTGGAAATATAAATCTGAACAACTATGTCAAAGTCAAAGTTGGGGTTTTACAGCCAGGGGTCATATTGGGACAGGTCTTCAGCCTTGTCACTTGTGGGGTTCGAAGTCACACAGAGGTGAGTGCCTGTGATTAGATACCAAACTTGCTAACCTATATGCCACTTGATCAACTATGCTATCTAAGGTTGCATAAATTACAGGATTTTGAATAAAATTTAGAATAACAGGACCACTAGGTCACTGTAATGCAATGACACAAACAATGATATTAATAACTATCATCTTACAAGTTTATGATTAACAGCAAAAAACAGGAGCAACAAAGTATATGGGACTTGTAAAAATGATACCTTAACTGGGCGTTTAATACTTTTTTTGCAATCGTTTGTAAAGCTCTGCAATATAGCCATTTTTATGGTTAAGAAGGTGATATTCAAGTATATTTTATTAGTTTCTGTCATTCCCAGGATAATACTGCAGTACTGGGTTATGAGTACATGAATGAACCATGGATCGGTGATTACTTCCAAGATGGATCTCTGCGATTGCCAGGTGTAGCTGGTGAGGAGAATTTGTTACCTGCTTATGACCTTATTACTGAAGCTATTCGACAAGTTGATCCCAGTAATGGCATTGTGTTTTATGAACCTGTAATTTATGGCCAACTCTTCAGCGGAGATCTCACAGGATCAGGATTTGATCGTGTTCCTGGTGGTAATGAATATCGTAACATGAGTGTTTTCTCTTGGCATGCCTACTGTTGGCCAATGGAGTTTCTGGACAGCAATGCAACAGATGCAGACAAAGAAGAGGCCATAGAGACCTGCTTGGAGCAGCTGATACCACAGTTCTTTACAGCAGCCCATGAAAACATGAACAAAACCGGAGGTGGTGCGATGCTGACTGAATTTGGTTTATGCAAAGGATATGATAGACCAGAGGATATAGACATGCCTTGTGATGGGTGAGACGTTTGAATATTAATTAAAGTAAACACAGGGGTAATCCAATCTAATCTAGTTTAAAATTTGATAGCACTTAAGAGTGTAAGCTTCGCTGAAACAAAATAACTCTTCCAAAGCTAAATGGCTATTGCCCAAACATTGTTTTACGGTCCTAGGAGACAAGGAATTATCGAAGTATTATATTTGCCCCAACTCTGACAGTGTAAGCTTAATCCTTACCATTTGTGCAAAGTTCTTAGTTGATTCCTTATGTCAAACACGTTTATAGTACAAGTTCATAAGCAAGTATCATACATTAATTCTGCTATTGTGAAATTACCTATTTGAAACATAGAAGGTGAATAAAATAACTCAGTTTTACATTATCTTGATAAGTTAAATTCCTAAACAGGAAAATATTCAGAATTTTTTCCCCGAGAAAATAGACTAGCATTTGCAAAACTTTGCTTAGATGTTAATGTGTTATAAGGATAAGCTGTTCACAGAAGCCTTTATCTTGTTATCATAAACATGCAACCATCTCCCGAAATACCAAATATCACTCATAGAAAAAGTCATACACAAAGGGCAATTTGGTTTTATGTCATTGATACAAGATAAGACTATTACTAAAATAAAAAATGATGCTTTATCATAATTAGCAAAGAATACTGCCTTATCAATTACGAAAGTTTTATAAAGCAATTTCATTCTTGCGATATGTCACTACTTTACCTTAATATACAGCAAATTTTACTCCTGGTATGGTGAATATTTCAAAATCTGGCTTACTGTTTGGGGGTTACAGATGTTATCTCTACAAATAATTTACACAGCTTTATTCTTTGCAATTACTTTTTACTTTGAAGCTTTCTGGACCTTGCTGACGAATTCCTCCACAGCTGGGTCGAGTGGGACTACAATGATGGTGCTTGGTATGATTCCAATGGTAACAGAAATTGGGGCAAAATTCTGCCATATATCCGGCCTTATGCCAGACGCACTGCCGGAATCCCGGAATACATGTATTTTGACAAGGATACCTTGTCATTTGAGTTCCAGTACACAGCTAAACTAGACATACAAGCCCCTACAGAGATTATCTTTCCTGAAGCCAAGTACCCTGGTGGATTTGAGGTGAGGTTCTTTATCTTTACTTATTATAATAGTAGGATTTATATAGCGCAAAACTGATACAAATCCTCTAATGCGCTTAAGTCCAAGAAGGGAAGAGTCCAGGGACAGGCATGGGTCGACATCTAAAAAGCACCCGCCAGGGTATAACTAAGGTGGTGGGTATGCCAGCCTAAACAAGTAGGTCTTTAGCTGGCTTCTAAAACCATCTATTGTTTGCTGAGATCTGACAATCTGTGGCAGCTTGTTCCATTCAGCTGGTGCAGCTACTGCAAAGCCACGCCTGCCTATGTGCTTCTTAGGGCGGGTTGAGGATATAGATAGCCTGTTGCCGTAGTGAGACTGCTCGGTCTTATTAAAGCTGAAAGATACGGGGGCTGTGAGAGATTAATAGCCTTGAATACCAAAAGGTTATACTTAAAGAGGATGCGATGTTGAATTGGGAGCCAGTGGAGTTTTTTCAAAAAGGGTGTAACATGACTCATTTTGTCAAGTCTGAAGATGATGCGGCAAAGAGCATTCTGGACTCTCTGTAGTTTGGCTATGTTGGACTTGCTTACTCCATAGAGTAAAGAGTTACAGTAGTCTAGACGACTACTGACCATAGCATTTGCCAGAAGTATTGCTGTCTCGACTCCAAGGAATTTGCGAATTCGTCGCAAATCAGGAAGATGATAGTAACATGCTCTGCAAACCTTGGCAACATGATTGTCAAAGGAGTTGTCTGAGTCAAAAATAACACCCAGATTTTTTACTTCCACCGACGGAGAGATATTGTTTTGGAGGAGTGGAACAGGGAAATTTGGTACAAGCGACTCTCTGATGGCTTTTTGACCTATAATGATAAATTCGGATTTTTCTGGGTTTAGTTTTAGTTTGACACCATCCATCCACTCCTGTACAGACTTGAGACACTCGGTCAGCTCTTCCATGCTAGAGTCAAAATTCCTGGAGTCAACTGCTAGGTAGATCTGGGTGTCATCGGCATACAGGTGATGAGTAACATTGAATTTTGAAATAACTTGACTGAGGGGACTAGTGTAGAGGGTGAAAAGGAGAGGACCCAGCACAGAGCCTTGGGGGACTCTGAAAGGGAGAATTAAATCAATATAACTATCACCTATTTTAATTTTTTGTTTATGGTTTGAAAGATACGATTTGATCCATGACAAAACAGTACCATCTAGACCAAACCAGTCATGCAAGCAGTCATATAAAAGAGAATGATCAATCGTATCAAACGCCGCCGAGAGGTCTAATAATGTTAGGGCCACTGCCTTTCCTGAGTCCACTGAGAGAGCTATATCATTTTGAATCTTCAACAATGCGGTTTCAGTGGAGTGGGAACTCTTATAGGCAGACTGGTTGACATTTAAGAGCCCCTCGAGTGAAATAAATTCATTTAGCTGCTTTGCCACCACCTTCTCAATAAGTTTAGATATAAAGCTGAGGTTTGAAACCGGCCTGTAGTTTTTGAGGATATTTCTGTCAAGGCTCGGCTTCTTTTGAAGGTGGTGACATATGCCATCTTAAAAGAGTTGGGAAAACTACCTTCTGTGATTGAATAATTTACAATTTTAGTGATGGGGGTGATGAGAATATCAGCACACTCCTTGACCAGTGATGTCAAAATCGGGTCAAGGTCACATGATTTTAATGGTGAGGACTTTAGAATTTTGAGTAGTTCTTCCTCGGACACAGGTGTGAAAGAGGACAGAGTATTTTTAGTGGGGTTGGGTCTAGTAACTAAAGATGGTCTTGATGACTGCAGTGTGGATCTTATTTTGAGGATTTTGTCATAGAAGAACTTACAGAAAGTGTTCGCAAGGTCAGTTTTATTTGTGTAGTCAGGTAGAACAGCAACAGAGGACCTGTGTAAAATCTTTTTGAAACAGTTCCACAGAGCCTTGGGATTTCCTTGGTTTTCAGCCACAATGTTGGAATAATGATTGCATTTGGACTTCTCAAGCAGGAAATTATAGTGGTTGATTGCAGCCCGATATCGGCTACAATTACTGGCTGAGTTTTCACGACGCCATGCCCGCTCATATTTCATCTTGAGTCGTTTTGCCTTGAGGATGTCACAGTTCATGAAACCAGTCTCGGCATGTCTTGGTATATTTTTCTTCATGATAGGGGCGTGCTTGTCAAGAAGGCTTCTCAAAGTATTAAAGTATTGATGACTGAGAAGACTGGCAGTTTTGTACGGGCATCTAATGAGGTCGGATTCCAGGATATCCATTCTAAAATCTGAAATATTTATCTTGTGAATTTTACGGATGGGAACACGTTGAAACTTACAGGATTCTCTGACAGGGAAGATAAGGCTGAATACATTTGCCTGGTGGTCTGATAGTCCCCCAATAACTTTGGGACTAATGGCGCAAGAGAAGGAATCCCTCACACATAGAGCATCTAAAATATGACCCTGAATATGTGTGGGTGCATTTACAAGTTGTGTAAAACTGAATTGCTCAAGGATATCATAAAATTTCAGTGTCCAGGTGTCATGTTTATCCAGATGAAAATTAAGATCACCAAGGAGAATATTTTCATAGCCTGATAAAGCAGCACCTTCGAGGAACATGCCAAATTCGTCCAGGAACTGCAACTTTGAGAGATTTGGGGGTCTATAAACTACTTGAAATATAACATCTTTAGCACCCTCAGAGCTAATCTGAATGGAGATACTTTCAAAAGCCTGATAATTGTTTTTTGATACATGCTCATAACTCAGGTCCTCCTTGATGAAAAAGCCAACTCCGCCCCCTTTCTTGATATTTCGAGATACATGAGTGAACTTATAACCAGGAGGGGTGATACTAGAGATAAAACTTTCAGTATCCTATGGCCTACGCCATGTCTCAGTGACAGCTATAAGATCAGCATTGTTATCATTGACGAACTCCAGAAAGGAAGCCGATTTATTTCTAATAGATCTAACGTTGAGAAGACAACCATTAAGAGATCTAGAACCAGGGCCTGGATTGAGAGTAATATCACCCGAAAGAGCTAGGAGCAATGATGTCCATGGATTTACATTCTGGAAACTATGTGTCACCCTTCAACAGTGACCCTGGAAAGCCAGATAGGCAAAATTGATGCTATCTACACATGGGTGAATCCCCGACTCAATGACTACAGGATGGCCTGAGTGCATGATTGGTTCAGATGAGTCACAGACTCTGATGCCACTCAGCATGAGGTAAATGGCAAAATGCAAGAAGTGCATTTCGAAGAATACTGTTAGTAAATATGAAATGATGACAAATCTACTTTGTGGGTTAGTTGAACGGAAAGTGCATTGCCAGACCAACAGAGGCCAAGAATTAAAAATTTAGAAAAGGTGCAACTTACCTTCCCTATGTACAAACCTGTCTTTCACAATGGAGCCAAAAGAGAAAGTTGTAATAGATTGTGAAAGTAGGAAAAGATTAGTGCATATTTATGAAGTGAATTTGGTCAACAAAAAATTGTGCTATGGATGGTAATCAGGGCTATTAATTTGGTTATTGTAAATGTGGGCTTTGTATGTAACACGTACAGTTTATATGGTTGTTGGTCAACCAAAAATTGTGATATGGATGATCAATCAGGGCTATTAATTTAGTTATTGTATATCAGGGCTTTGTATGTAATACGTGCAGTTTATTTGGTTGTTAAGTAAACACAATAGAAAGGAAGGTAGGTATAGATGGTGTATCTGGGCTTTACAATTAATATTGTATGTTTGGTTATTGTAGATCAGGCCTTTGTATATAGTACAGTTAATTTGGTTGTTGTGGACAACAATAGTAAAGAACCGTGGGAATTATCGGGTGGGCGATAATACCCGTTTGAGGGTCAACTAGCAGTTTAACAATGTCTAGGGACAATATACACTTATAATCTCTTTATTTCACCAAGATGTGTTCATAACAGATATAATGTGACAAATACTTATTTTTACAGGCGTTTTTCTATGGTTAAATGAGAAATTTAAAACCGCATCATAAAAACGTCTACCCTGGCGAACGCTAAGAGTCATATTGACTGACTGATTCATTGACTGCTTCATTGATTGACTGATGACAAGTCAAATATTGATTGATTGAATCTAAATTAATACCTTACTGCGGATTATTTGATAACTGATGTATGCACTGCCTTAATTTATAATGACTACAGAATAATAATAATAATAACAATAATAAATTAGTTATTCCTGTTTACACTTTGATCTTTCAGCAGCTACCTATTTGTAACAAACCTTTAAATTTATTAATTCAAGACATCTTTCTTGTTGATCGATTTGATCACCAATCATCATTTTGGTTTTCAGAACCATACACATCCAACAGCCACATGATTTTGCAAGCAACTATTTTATGTTTTAAAACTTGGAATTTTGTGGTACAAAGATTAAACATCATACAAGTGTCTTATCAGATTAGAGTTGGGTAGATGGAATTATATGATACTGAAATTTTTATTAGACTATGTTAATGGCAATGAAAGCAATTGTTACTGTTCTACCTTATTTGTGAACAGATAAGCATGACTGTATGTGTTTTTGTCTTTCTAGGTAATGACTTTGTCAGAGGGTTTTACGTTTTCCATAGACGACAGACTATTGTACATATCCCCTTTGCCCGAAAACACTGACCAAACTGATGTCACACTTGTAGCGGATGCACTAGCTGTTGAATGAGACGTTAAACACTAACGTTTACCTTTGCAGGGTATGCAATAGATCAATAAATTGCATGCTGCATGTTCTTATACCCCTTTCATTCTTCCTTGTGTGGATTTTAAACCCATGTCTCTGTAGCATATAAACCTCGCATAAATAATTGGATTGTAAATTTCATTCATTTCAAAATAGTTTATGTTTGCAAAGAGAATGCATTTTGGCCGATACCTAAGGCGGTGACCTGGGCCTGTATTCACAAAGATTCTTAGATTTTTCTTAGGATTACACTTAAGTCTAAGAAACATTCTAAGGTAAATATATTCTTATTCTTTGAATTTTCACAAGAAAAACTAAAATTCTGAGAATAAGACTAATTCCAAGAATACGAATCTTTGTAAATACAGGCACATTGCAAAATACGTGCACATGAGTGCATAATGGCCATTTTTAAATGTCATAGGATATCTTAAATGGGGACATTTTAAAATGAAGAATTACTGGTATTTTGTGACTAAACAGATTATGATTTTAGTTATACCAAGAGCACTCAGAGAGTGCATACTTCCACCAACCCCTGCAACATTACTTATGAGTGAAACGATAAGAAATCCTTTAACAATTCCTAGAAACAGTGATCTGGATCATCACCAATTGTTGGCATAATTTGGTCATAATCTGGTCATAATTTTTCAAGGTATTTTTCAAACAGGCAAATAAACAAAAGTTGCCAAAAACATAACCTTCTTGACGGAAGTAATTAAGATTCAATTATTAAGTATTTAAGTAATTACTAATTACCCTAACATTTAATTGCTTAATTACCCATGAATAACAGACTGTGTCTTTAAATTATACACGTAAAATATACTATTTTTTATATAATATAATGTTATTACACATCGTGTCTTTATTACCATAATCTAAGGAGCAGCAACATAATGAGTATTCACAATTCAATTCAAGCCTTTGGGCTGACAGGGATTATAACCAAAATATGCACAGGGAACAAGAAAGAATATTTTGAAACATGCCTGTAAGAAAACACTTCAGATGAAATAAAAGTGTACACGCATTTAATGGATATGGCAACATTGAAGCCCCACAAAATAATTGTGACAATATTATCATATATAGTACACTGATGTAGGCATGACTAATATTTTAATAATTAAATGTAATATTTAGTAACTTCAGCATTTGTTATGTGGCAATAATTTAAGTATAGGTGTTAAAAATAGGTAAATTCTGTCTTTGTTTCTATGAAGCAACAATTAAAAGGAAATTTAAAGCAAATAATGTTATGGATATATATGGTCTAATATTGCAGTCCTGACGTCATGTCATTAAGTTTACATAACAATTTGAATAGCGTGAATAAGATTGTGGATTGTTTGGTTTGCCACTGCAGGCCCATCAATAAAATTATGAAGAAATGCTGTGGTATTTAAAAAAAGCAAGAAAGATATTTAAGAAAGATACTCTTGTCTCTTTAGATAAAAAGACAAGTTATTGATGTTCTGTCGTTAGTTTACCCTCCAGTCCTTTACAAAGACAATATACAGGTCTTATGCCCCATCCCTCACCATATTTTATTGTGTGAGGACACACCCCATAGAGAATGCTACTTGTTGTCTTGGGCTGCATTGGAACAAAGGATCTTTTTTTAACTTTAGAGTATTTGAAGAATGTGGCATAATTAAATATTGAAGATATATTGATAAATTGAATTTTAAACGGCTATGAGAAACATATAGAATGGGAAATAGCAATACAATAAGTTATTCCCAAAAATAGGGAAAGTTAACTTTGGCAATATGCATGGCTATCTATACAGTGATAGCAAAAAAAATGGCAGTGGAATGTGAAACAAGGTTACAAGAAAGACACTATTGTCCTTTGAGATAAACACACTCACAATTTATTGATATCCTGCACTTAATTCACTCGAAGTGAATACAAGTGAGGGGTAAACATAATTATCATTAAAAGCATATGAAGGTCACATGGTTTAATCAAGCAGAAACCGGACATGGTTATTGACTCTATTATATTTAATAATGGTGCAGATGACAAATAAAATAATCAAAAATTGTAACTTAAACCACTTTTAGTACCCTTATTTCCCTCTCAGAGAGTTAGCATCCCCATTTCAAATTTATCTGGTCAGGTGCATAATCATGTCTGAAGTGCAACTTATTGTTCTATTTGTGAGAGTTGAAGCATGATTTCAGTGATTGTAAATGCCCATCCCACATTTAAAACCCTTTGGGAGTCAGCATTTTAGCCTCAGATACTCACAACTCTTGTCATTCAGAATTGTGTTACATTCTTTTCATCGTACAACTAATTTCCCTATTATAATTTGAGAAACACAATCTTGTTTCAAGAGGATATAATTCATACCAGTCCGTCTTCTGTTGTTCCTTGTGACTTGGTATTATGATTGATCTTTATAAGTCACCGTCCCATGCTGGGGTCACGAGTTACAAACAAATAGGCTCATCTAGCTTCAATTTTGCTTCAGTCTGTAGAATTCGGTGGAATTTGCATTTGAGTAGAATGCATTCAGGGTGATATCACAGAGTTTGGAAATCAATTTGTTTGTAGGACCACTTTTTCAAATGCAACAAATAGCTGTTAAATTCTCTCATGGACTGTACTAATATATACAAGATGGAGGAGTTATGAAACCATTTTAGCCTAGTGAGTAACACACTTGCCTAGGAACACAGAGAACATGGGTTCAAACCCAGGTACAGGGTGATACATAGTGGCTCAGATGACACTTAAAATGGCGGTCCTCTGTCACTGGGTCCTATCGCAAATGACAGGTTAAAGAACCTTGTAAGACCTGCATTGCTAAAAGGTCATCCTTGAACAACAAATAAATCTAAATCTTGAGCCTTTCAGTTAGAAAAATATCAGTAACCTAAGAGTTGGGCTGAATTTGTACAGACGAATGGATCAATTAGTCCTTTGAATCCTGTAGTACATGGAGATATTGTGCTGAGTATAAAATCACAATACAAGAGGGGTTGGGATGGATACACAGGGTGATTCTTCAATGGCCCCTGGTGAGATATCACTGCAAGCCTGAGGCATGAGGATTAAATAATCAAGCACAAATCAAATATGAACAGATACAGCCTTGCGGGAAGGTATGATCAAAGCACTAAGAACATTTTAAAAACCTTTTCAGTGTTTTAATGTGTTTTTTTCTGGGATGTTCTAGTTTCCTATCTTTTCTAACAGGATCACATTGACCTGATGACGATATTAAACTATCCATGTGGAATTTGCAAATTTTAGTGGATGGGTAGACATCACAACATGTGACGTGGCCTCTCTACTCTGTATTGGAAATTATTATCTCTATGAGGAGGTTATGTTTTGGGGTTTGTTCATTTGTCTGTCTGTTTATTCGTCTAAGTTTGCAATAAGCCCAAAAGTTATTAACTGGGTGGTTTTTTTTTACATTTTTTCACGTGGGCAGGTCCCAAGGAAGAAGTGATTCCATATTGCGAAAGATGTGAATCATAATCTGGATCCAAAAAGTTCAACCCTGGTGGTGGTCTTTGTGATGTTGGGCAAATACAAGAAAATATATAAACCTAAAGCAGCTTTAAAGCTCTGTCTCACTTCAATGCGATGATAATCACATTTTTGCAGAAAAGTGGAATTATCATTTCGATCCAAGCTGTAGCATCAAATCTATAAATGTGTAAGGTTCAGGTCTAATTACAATGTTGGTAAAATGGTTTTACATGGATAATTAAAGGGACACAAACTCATGGCGCAATAATTGGTCCACAATTCTTCAGGTGTCATTACTTATCAAACATTTTAAGCCAATGCAGCTGGTAGATTGAGTAGTCTCTGTGGCCTGACGGCTTGGATCTTTGACTTCAGAGTGGTGTCTGGGGTTCAGTTCTTGGCCAGGCCATATATATGTCTCTCTTTAAGGAAGAGTAAAAAAGGGTAACAAAACTAGTCAGGGAGGTAAAGCTACAATAGTCTGGCATATTGTTCACAGTTATAGAAAGACTCTCTTTATACCACAGTGTCCAGAAATAAATAACTACTACATTGACAGTTGAGTCTATAAGACTTTATAGCTTACTGCAACATTAACCATATTGTAATCATGGCAGCGCATATTACATTTTCTATCATATAAGGGCCAAGTGGGACTGTAGATTTATTGTGAACCCTATGCTTAAAAATAATAAAGATATGCATATGTTTACGTTATTTCCCGACACATTTGGTTCTCTCAGTTCAAAAAGGTACTCTTTAACAACATGTGTCTTCATCCCAAATTTATACCCCTGCAAGCATATACAGGATCTTCCTTGGATTCACACCAACGACCTGACAGAGGGTAGGTGAGTGTAAGTTATATGCTGTTATGTCACTACATCCTCCTTTATATTGTATTATCTATTTATACCCAGGGCAAAATTTCAGACCCCAGAACCCTTTTGGGCTCATTGAAACTGCACCAGTTTTCTAGTGACTGACATTAGCCTGACTGAATCACCAGTTTTCAAGGATGATCATTTATCAACGTCCCTGGTGTTCCTTAGCCTGTCAGTGGTTTACTAAAGCGCACAAGCTATTACGATTATTATGACATAAAAATACTAATATTATTTCCGTTAGAGACAGTGTTAAATTTAAGCAAAAGAGGTATTTTGCACTTTTACGGTAGCACACATCATGATGCCAAGAGAAAACAAAAAGAAAATTAATCCAATCCAAAATGAAAATCAATCACAGTTTTACGATCCAGATATTGGCTTGTATTTCTTTCACCTATGCTTCTAGTAAACGGGACACATTAGTTTTAACATCAGGGAAGGCAATGTCTTATCTCTTTTTTGGCTATACCAAAATTTACTTTAAAATTCAAAGCCGGGTCAGAAGTGAAGACTTTTTTCAGATTTTTATTAATTTTTAGTAGGAGTGCACATTTACAAATATTAATCGTATTCCCAACAATTTTAAAGTTCTTAAAAGCAAATATAACCACATTAATGCATTAAACTGCATAGTACAAATTTTTGGAGCAAATTACATGAGCATTTTTTTGCAAGAGAAGTGGAAAAGTTGGAACTTACATGACACTAGCTTTCAGTGCAGCATATTGATACATCAACTCCACTTCCAAGACTTATCATAAGTCCAAGGAAAATTAACACAATAACACAATGCATATTTAGCTATAAAGTTTTTATACACTCCATTAATCTCTCCTGATTCGAGAATTTGGCCTTATTTCCAGAATGAGAAGTCACAGCTGCTCCTCAAAAGAGGAGTCAACAGGAGTCAATCGTCGTTTCTTAGTAGTGCAACCTAAGCCTATTGCTTCATGCCTCTGGTGAGATTCCAGAAAGACAATAAAATCACTCACACAAGACTTCATTGTAAGTAATTTCACTCACACACATTACTCGTCATTTCTTATCATAAGGTCTCCTCATTTATAATTAGGCAGGCTGCTACAACTAATCCTATTGAAACAGGGTGGGAAGACTGACATAATATTTACTTGGTCCCAAGTAAAATGACAAGACGTACAACTGAAAAACTAAGTCTTACCACCTACTTCCAACTGTTATAGTTCTCAAAGTTAAGTCATAGCATTAAGGCTCAACAACTCATTGGAAGTAGAAAAGGTTAATTGGTGTATTTGTACAAATAATCTTCAAATGAGACAGGATTATTTGTCTCAATGTCTGTGGAAGAATGACCAAAATTAGTTATACCAGCTCATCATTACCCAAAAGCTAACACCCTTTAGAAAAGTCTGCTTAAAGATGAGTCTTACAGCCTAAAGATTTGTCTGACACCCTGAAAATAATCTAATTGAAGAAAGATAGTCCGAAGCAATATACACAGAATAGATCGGTCATGAAAATTCAAAGAGAAATGGTTATTTGCAAAAGTTTTCAAATATGTTTAAAAATTGTAAGTGGACATATGGCCTTCACTACAGGAACACTGGGCTGTGAGCAACTAGTATGCACTTCTTCCTCCATCATGCTAATCTACTCGTTGTGATATGACATATATATTCTGTTGAAAGTGGTCGTAAATCCAAAGCAATCATTCATTTATAATATTTAAATATGTCTGTAATTTTGATTGCTGTTTGTTATTAACTTTTACCCCAGTGGCAAAGCTAACAATATGAATTATCTCTCAATCTTCTCACCTGATTAATACATTACCATATTCTCAACAGAATATGAAGGATATAAATTTTATGTAAGGTTTTACTCAAGAAGAAGAGTTTATATCTTACTACATTCCAAAGAAATTTAAAATATCTCTTTCAAAAAATATGTGTGTAAAATAGATGGGAATTCTTAATTTGCAAAAAAAATAATAATAATCATGATTATAAAGATATATCCTGTCTTAATTATAGATTTAAGTCACTTTTCTAATAAACTTAACTAAAAGGCTAGGTTTTATTCACTATATCCTTCCTTTTCCTGTGCTTCAGAAATGGCCATTATTTTCTATTGACAGAAATCAAAAACTCCCCTCCCCTTTGTACCCAGTCAAGTATCAATATCATATTCATGCTGTCTAAGAGATCTGTCAGTTTTTTGTCTGTCTTATTTAAAGGCCTTATTAATTCAACACACAAGACAGTGTCATATTGATAAATTAGACCTGTGCGTGCCTATGGAAATCTGATTAGTTTTAAGTGGTTGGAGAATCTTATAAAACTTGTACATTTACACATTATATATGTATGCTCTTTAACTTGTTGGATTGTAAAAACAAGATTTAATGGGAGTTAGCAATTGGTATGGAGACATTTACACATAGATTAATGTATTACTCATTGAATTTATGTTTAACATACAATATATTTACAGGGGATTGCTAACTGTAATGACTTTTGTCTGTCATATCTAGAAATATATTGGGATTACATTACTTGAAGTTACTGTAAATATATCAACAATTGCACATAAATAAATTTTGCCTGCTATAAGGATTTTTATGTGCTAATGAGTTTTTTGGTTGACCAAACTTTGTGTCATGCATTTGTAAACTGGGATGATCTAGATAAGATTACACAAAATACCTTGTGAGGATTGACATAATGTTATGTACAGTGAGAACTAAATACAGTACACATTGATTAGTGTCCAAGCTGCACTGAAGACATAAGATTATTACAACAAATGAAGCAAATGTCAATTTGTAAAGAGTTCATTACTCTCATAGCTTGGATACAATACAACAACAATGTCTCATAAAATTGGATAATTTATTTCAAATTTGAAAAGAAAAAAAAACTGGCGTTTACAAAAGACAGATTGGATTATGTTTGTAAAAATTGTATATATGCAGAGGTATTTAGTGCAATAAAATAAATAAACAAAAATGAGATACCCATATGTGGCAAAAGACTCTAATTTTTCAGGATATTTTCCTGAGAGGGATGCTATTCAACAAGAACTGGATAAACTAAATCAGGTCATCAAGTCAAATCGTACCTCTGATACCTGGAAGAAATTTTTTCTGTCAACGAGTAACAATGAATACGGAGGCGTCCATAATCTGTCTCGAAAAGAGAGGGAAAGGGGGCCATATTTTGACCCCTGGTACAAGAGCAGTAGGGAGATTGGCAAGTATTTCAGACCAATCCCCCCAAAAGACCTTGAAAACATTCAACAAATGTTAAGTGGACAGAAATCTGGTAAGAAAAAAGTGGACAAAGATACACGACCAAAAGAAAGATCAAATTCTGGAGGTAACCCTGCTGAAACTTTGCCATCAATTGAAGAGAATCGCATCGCCCGCCATAGTGATCCAACAGGTAAAGGTAGAGGGAAAAGAGTATCACAAGACAAGGAAGGTTACACAGGAGAATCAAATACATATTACAAACAAATGCGGCATGAATTAAGGACCGGACCCGCAAAGGACTACATGAGGAATCCCATGGGAAGGCTATGGCAGAATATCAATGACATCCCAGGGGAATCAGGAAAGGATAAAAGAGTCAGCCCTAAAAAGAGGTCACCTGTGGGGGGAAATCGTGGAAATAAGGAGGAAATCAAACTCCCACAAGTGGACAGGACATTGAGATATGGCATTGGTAAAAGTACAGGTGTACCCAAGGGTACAGGCGTACCTAAAAGTACAGGTGTCCCGACTTGTAGCCATGGCGCATTTCAAAAAGAATTTTCCATCCCTTCAGCAGATTCAAAAGGATCTTCTCTGTACTAAAAGTATTTATGCAATTACAATATGTGAAGTGGAATTAAGGATAGGATTTAAAATATCCAAATTTATGTGTAACCTTGATGTAAGTTTATAACTTCTTTATTTTTATACTTAATTGGTTTTATGAATCCCATTCATTAATGAGAGAAATTATATGTGTATATGTGCTGTTTGGTATATTAATTAGACAAGATTTGAACAAAAAGACCTCATTTGTGCTTGTTATATGCAAATTAGGTATGTATATTTCATATAAGTATTCATCAATACTGCTACTTTATCTGGGGCCGATTTCACAAATCGAGTTGATCCCAGACTTAGACTTAAATTTAAGATTTTGGTCTTAAATTTTGTCAACAGAATGGTAAGTGTGTGGTCGTAGACTTAGCAGATTTCACAAAGTAGCTAAGTCCATGAAATTGCAAAGTCAGTGGACTTAACTTTAAGTCTGGTAGGTAGTGGGCTTAAATTTTGTAAAGAGGACTTAAATATGGCCACCATAAACTTTTCTCCACTTCAAATTTTGAAAAGGCTGTAAATAAAGTATAATTATACAGAACACTTCACTAAAGTAGTCTTCGGAAAGTTTATACGTGGTAATAAGGTTTTCCATTTCAAAACAGCACTTATCCTAAGACAAAATACATCAAAGGAAGGATATATATCACCAATATTATATTTTGAACAAAAATAAAAGGCCACATCACACAGAAAACCACTGTGGTTATATGATAAGCTTGGACATAGCTAAGTCACCCTTTGTGAAATTCATTAAAGTCCCAGACCTAGCTAAGACCAAAGTCTTAGATTTAAGTCCCTGACTTAGCCAAAAACTTGGCAAGTCTAAGACTCTTTGTGAAATCGGCCCCTGGCTTTTTGATGGGCGATAATACAATTTTTACTTGAAATAAACATCCTAAATTGAAAAATCAGCATACAATTCAAATTAAAATTTCTACATTAACAATCATGATTTGTTTTTCTGTAAATTTTAACTATGTGTCAAATAATAACAACCATTTAGGGTCCACGGTGGCCTAGTGGTTAGCAAGTTTGGCATCTAATCACAGGAAGTCACCTCTGCTTAGGTTCTACTCCCACAAGTGACAATGCTAAGGATCTATCCCAACATGACCCTGGCTGTTAAACGGGACATAAAACCCCAACTTTGACTTTGTTTGCAAGTACCAATTTCAATATTCTATTAAGCCACTGAACCTTTTAGCAGAGAAATTTATTACTTACTTCACAACTTACTGGTATGTTCCTGCTTTTCTTATTGTTATATAGTTGCCCATTGTTCAAAATTGTGTTTTTAAAGTCCAGCACATTATATAGTATATGATTAGCGTGCTCTCAGATCCATAATGAAAACCACCTTACTTTCAGCCCGTGACATATTTGTAGACTTTCCTGAGACTGATTGTATGAGAGGGCTTAAGTCAAAGGCTGTATTCCAAAAAAACATATTATGCAAGTCTTAGACTTAACTTTTGTATTGAAATATAGTCTAAGCCTAAATATAACTTTAGCATTGTTTTCTGTCATTCATAATTATGCTTTATTATTGTAAACCATATGTGTTCCAAACTATATCTCTTGGAAAAAGAAGCTGAAAAGCGATTAGATTTTATGAAATATCCGGATTTTAATCTGGATCCAAAAGATCCCAAATTTTTGGAAACCACCCGGTGGATGTTTGTGCTCTAAGAATGCTTTCTACTTTTACTTATTTTCCATGAAGTGGTGCTTAATAAAAAGTAAAATTATCTTTGAAAAGTATATATCTTTTGCAATTTTGTCAATTAAAATGATCAAAACCATAAATGAGTAATAATTGTAATAACATAGTGCCCCTAATATAATACGGCCCCTTTAAGTCAAGTAATTTTCTTATTGATTATCATTTATATTATTTATGTTCAGTATTAAATTGATTTGAATGTTAACCTACTGCTTACTGTATGTATGTTAGTGCTCAATTATTAGTACACCCTGTAATATGCTAAAAACCATTACATTGACCTACAAATTCCTTGATACTGGCTCCCCGGGCTATTCCTAATCCTCCTTGTCTCTGAGCACTTGCCCCTACAGCACCAGGCGTAGTCACCTCATTCGACAGTACCAGGTAGTTCAACTTTCCCACCCTTCACAAATCGGTCAATCATTTTGGTAAATAGTTTTGCCTTTGATGCTCCTAAGATTTGGAATGACCTTCCCGACAATGTACACAATGCAACCTCTATTGACTCCTTTAGGAAAAAGCTCAAAACTTATTTACTTGAAAAAGCCTATCCGTCTTTGCCCCTTGTCTCACATCCTTCTCTTGTATGATATTATTATGTCAATAAACCTATGATTATTCTATATGCCTGTACTATGTGACGCCTTAGATGATTGTGATTAAGCACTATAAAGTTTTGATGAGATTAGATTGAAATGTATTATACCCTTGTAAATCTTGTGATTTCTGGTATTTTGAAATATTTCATATAAGCAGGTAGTATATGTTGCGTCATTAAGTGTATTTGTTCATACAGTAATTTGTAAAATGTTTGCTGAAAACATATTCCAATTGAAACCCCACTATTGATATTTTCAGAGGGCCATATTGTCCAAGGGTCTAAGCCATATCTTAGGCTTACATTTTCTATATTTGTGTACAAAAGTTAAGCCTAATACTTGGCTAAGACTTGTGGTAAAAATGGGCTCGATTTCCCAAAGGGACTTAGACAGCCAAGTTTTTGGCTACGTCAGGGACTCTATAATATAAGACTGTGGTCTTAGCTAGGTCTGGGACTTATATGGATTTCACAAAGGGTGGCCTAGCTAAGTCTAAGCTTATCAAATAAAAACAGTGGTTTTCTGTGTCATATGACCTTTTATATCCTTCAAATGATGCATTTTATCTAAGAATAAGTGCTGTTTTGAAATAGAAAACCTTGCTACATCATATAAACTTCCCAAGACTACTTCAGGAAGGTGTTCTGTATAATTATACAGACAAAACATACATTATTTTGTTTACAAACTTCAAGTTATAACGATAGGTAAAGTGAAAACTTGACTCTTAAATTCCAACTTCGGACTCTTATAATACACATTAATAAAAAGTACTTTCTACATTGATATTGTCTTATATTGCATACCGGTAATTTATTGAAATGAATTCACTCCAAATAATATTAAACAAATGTTAATGGAAATTGAAAATGGGTACATTTATGGATGTGAGAAATAAATAAACTGATTCTAGATTACAAACCAAATATTGTATCAAATGACAAAAGTGTTTTATCAAAGACATTGTGGAATCAATATTGTACAAGCCATCAATAACATTCAATGTTTTTGGGAAATTATATAAGCTTATTATTGACTTATAACTTCAGGGGTTAAATTTTCTTATGTTTCGTACTGACAGCTTTTGTCTGAAATCTGAGATTTTTTTTCTGTCAAACTTTAGTCTTACGTAATTATGTGAAATTTTAAACCACTTTATTTAAGTAAGAGAACTTATTCTAAGACATTTTAACAACTTATTTTGACAAAAAAACTCAGATTTTGGACTTTCACAAAGAGACCACAGGTTTTTTTTATCAGATACATTTATAACCAATAAGTATTGTTTGTTTACGTTTATCAATTATTTTCCATTTTAATCCAAACAGGCGCATTATACTGAAGAGATATTTTCCTTTCTTCCAATGCGCAACAAGCATCTACAATGTACTCATGCAGTGTGTATGTTTCTGACGATGTTTTGAACGGGTACATTGTGATTTTCAGTGACTTTCGTGGTATTCATATTTCTTGCTTTTTGTTTGGCTTTCGATGTAAAGATTTTAATTTTAATTCTGAAAATGGAAAATAATTGCAACATTATTAGTAAGATTACTTGAAGGGTGAGAAACTTACTTTTTCAGTTTCCAACAACTGTTATTTGTATATGTGTGAAACCGTTATGAGGACATTGTGAGTTTAGTTTTAACATGTACCACACAAGACTCACCACTTAACATGTTGATATAACAAGAACATCTTACAGACAAACGATGATGTTGTGACCACCAAGTGATCTAGTGATCACTACTTATAATCTAATGCTCACTACTTATCACCATGTGCTAAGTACTTATTATATTTTATTGTGCCAGTACATATTATCTTGTGCCCATTATCTATTATCTAGTGCTTACTCTTTTTATCTTGTGCTCACTACTTATTATCTAGTGCTTGCTCTGCATTATCTTGTGCTCACTATCTACTTATATATATAGTGTTCACTCTATTATGTTGTGCTGACTACTTATTATCTAGTGCTCACTATTTTTATCTAGTACTGGGTTATGGTATTGACAAACCACTTGTCTGGTGGCATGCATGATAAGATCTTCAACTCAACACATCATTTCATGTGTACAGGTTTATTCAGTGACCACCAGATCTTTTCATGATAATAAATTGTGATTACTTATTTTCTCATGCTAACCAGATCATCTGGTCATCACAGCACCATGTAGAGCTCATGACTTATATTCCAATGCTCACCAGAGTATCAATCAAAAGAAAGACGCCAATTAAGCAAATTACAGACATGCTATATTGTCATGATAATATAATGACACACAGGCGGTGATCACCAAAGTGTGTTCTGAACATAAGATCATCTGGTGAATATGAACAGTAAGCAAAATATCAAAAGTAGTGAGTAGAAGATCATCTGGTTCTCATGACTTACTTTCTCGCCATATTGACTAACCAAAATACTTATGATAAATATACATATTATTGTCTCAATGGGGGCTCTGTAAAAATCTCACAGCTCGGAGGCTTAGCTTGAAGAAAACTCAGCCCTGGAAAAAAGCAGTTTTCAAATGGATGAAGTTTGCTTCTAAGGACATTATATATCCAGAGATGGTTTGGAAGCTGACCCATCGAAAATCACTGCAATTGCAGATATGAAGCCAAATGAACTTCAAACCCTCTTAGTAATGATCCATTTCTTGTCAAGATATGCATCAAACTTGGCAGATATTGCTGCACTTCTAAGACAGATTGTGAACTAGAATGTTCAATTTCAGTGGAACACAAATATGACAAGGTCCATAGTGAGATCATACAATTACTTCGTAAAGCCACAGTAGAGACATATTTCTACAGCTCAAAGATATTACAATACTTGATTATACTAAATTATTACTCTTGATTCTTTGAATTTGAAAAGTTACAAACCCTCACAAGTCAAACAGTTATAAACAAGCTCAAGAGTTTATTCACAAGACAAATAATTCCACAAACTCTCCTCTCTGATAATGAACTCTCGTCTGAGCTGTTTACCAACTTTGCTAAGACATATGCCTTCACTCACAAGCCATCCAGCCCTCATCATCCCAAGTCAAATAGTTTGGCTGAAAAAGGTGTTGGGATTGTCAAATGTCAGCTTACTAAAGTAAGGAAAAGTAAAGGTGATATTTCACTTAGTCTGCTAGAATACTGGAACACACCAATTTGTGGTTCAGCTTCACCAGACCAACTTCTTATGGGTCACAGTTTGAGCTCAAATTTACTAGTGACCGCCAGACACCTAACTTAGAAGGCCCAAAATAAGCAGATCAGATCAGATCAGAAACAAAATTCTTAACAAGCTACATTCTGCAACTGAGAGGCCAAAGTACTACCAACACTTACTACAGGTGTCTAGAAATGGAATGAGACCATGCCATTATTACTTAAAACAGAATGAGAGATCCTGCACTGTGAGAACCAATGAGGTTGAATACAGGAGAAACAAAGTACACTTAAACAAATCATTAGAGCAACCAGACAAAGAATATCACAGTACCCCAGTTACACATCAAACTGTAGAAACATCACATACTTCATATAGTTCAAAAGTAAATGGACAGACTAAAGCACAAAGTGGTAGATAAGCAACCCAACAGATAGATGGTTCCCATGTTTCTGGTCATTAAATCATAAAGTAATCTAGTGTCACAAATGAACTGTAAAGGGCAGAATAATCCCTATTGTGAACAGGGGGAAATGGGCAGTGTACCCCAATTACAGTGTAGTTAATTAGATTTTTTTTAAATAAATGTGTACAAGTTGCAATAACTTTCAATGAAAAGATGTGTCCTAACAATTGATTTAAGAAAATTCTACCAAACAAATGGGAAAGAAAATGCAGTCTATGAAAGTTTGGAATCGTTTTTTTCTTTGTACAGTTGAAAATGTAATGCATTGTGATTAAATAAATGATATTACTTGAAGCTTGTATTTTGTTCCATTCTCCCAATAAAATATTTTCTGATTTTATGCTAAGTTCTTCAATTTGGTTAATAGAGCTGAAATACTTTATCCGCCCATAGTTTTTTTAAATGTTCACAGGTAACAAACAGATGTTCGATACTTTCTTCTGATTGCTGACAAAGTCTACATATGTTGCTAGCACATTTACCCATTTTTTTCCTTAGGGATTGTGTTCCTAGAATTGTAAATATAGTTCTATACTGGAACCAAATGAGGTTGTTATCTTGTATTGTATTGAAACAGTTTTTGAATATTTTTGACCAGTGTTTTCCTGTTATCACCACATTAAGTTTCTGATCCCACTTTTTTGACAGACTTTCATTTAGGTCTTTATTTACATCTGTGAGGACTTTTCAAAATCTTTTTGTACCCTTTAAGTGTGTCCCTATGGCTACAGCATTTGATGGGTATATAGGCCCATATTTAGTTTTACTTGCAGCCCCCTTAAATTTTTTAGCGCTTTTGTGGACTCACATATATTCTAAAAAATTTGTTTTAATGTTATAAGTTGTCTCTATTTCCGTTTTTGACATTAAGTCTCTGTTTTGGTTTATGACATCTGATACAAAGGGTACTCCACTTTTCCACCAATTTGGTAAAAAAAAGTTTGTATCTGAAAATACTTGGGTTAAACCACAAAAGAGCTGATTCTTTGTTCTCTGGCATGAGATTTGAATTGTACTTATTCAGATATTCAGTCCATGCATTCCAAATACCTTTCCAGAAAGGATTTTTTGTTTGACCTGCAATTTTCATTGGCCATTGGGCTCCGAAACACAGTAGTTTCTCTGTTGATGGTATGCTGTTTGTGTTGGCCTTTTTCCACATTGGGTTATGGTTTCTTAGTAGTCTCCTAACCCAGTTTATTTGTAGTCCCTTTATAAAACTCACTAGATCTAGCATTTCCATACCTCCATTTTCTTTATCTTGTACTAGTGTTGTTCTACTAATTTTATCTGGTTTACCATCCCATATAAAGTTAAACATTATTTTTGTGATTTGTTTAACTAGGTGATCTGAGGGTGGAGGTAATCACTGAAACAGGTGGATAAACTTTGACAGAATAATAGTTTTCAATACTGTTATTTTTCCTATTGGACTTAGGATTCTTTTCTTCCATAAATATATAACCTGAGATACCTTCTTGAGAAGGGGCTCATAATTTATGAGTATAGTTTTTACATAAAATGTCTTTTGTGTGTTTTTTCCTACCAAGCCATATTAGTTCTGACTTATCTTTATTCATTTTCAAACCAGAATAGGTTCCAAAGGTTTCTATTATATTAAGTGTTTTTTGGAGTGAGCCTTCTGTACCATCTAGAAAATAGTAGTGTCATCAGCAAATTGTATTATCTTTACTTCCTCTTTGCCCAATTTTATTCCTTTAACTAGTTTATCTTGATTGGCCATAGCTGTAAGGAAAAGAGAGCAAATGATAAACAAGTAAGGGAAAGAAAATATTGAAAGTACGTGCAGATAATGGTACTTTTGGTGCATAAACTCTTTGGTTTTTTGGTAACAGAGTGCATGGCAGAGGTTTGTGCTCCAGTGACATATCTCTGGGAATGAGCCCTATGAAATCTATCAACCTTGGCAGTTTTAACCTATGAGACCCTATCCCTATTTGTAAGTAAAATAGCATGGCATGCTTTGGTTGAGTCCCATGAAAAATCTGATGCATTTTCAGATTGCCCAGAAAATCGAGCATGGCAGACCGACTTTGTTAGGATTTTTCTTCCTGTATGCATGGCATGAACTCTGATGCCCATTGGATGATGCTCAGGTCGTCATAAGTGGGACTAGTTTTTTGGCTACCCCTCAGAATAAAATTTTGAGGCCAATCCACAGATTTTTGGACAAAAATGTCCCCAGGACCCTCACATTGAGTCTTGATCCTATCTTTGGAAGCTGTTTCATTGAGAGTCCGTAACTCTGCCAGGTGCTTTTCAACTTCACATTGTATAGACTCATTGGCCCTCAAAAAGTCAATTGAGGATACCACACTCTGATCAGCATTAATTTGTGTAGCATTACTGTTAGAAACCGTACTAGAACCGGGTTGGCTTTGAGAAGTAGAAGGAAGTGGACTTACTTGTGAGCTACCCTGTTCCTGTTCCTCGGTACACTGCACCCTCCTCTCCATCAGTTCCATTTTTTCCCCTATCTGTCATAACTGACTCTAAATCTGATCTGAAACTCCACTAATACACTGGGGGTGCAACAACCTCACTAGCACTGGAAAAGGACTCACCTGGCAACTTCAACTGACATTTCTTCCCAACTGGTCACTTGTGCTCATCCTGGCGTTTGGAACAATAAAAAATCTTAATATGAACTGAGCAAGATATAAAATAAAATTATAAAATATAAAACAAGTTGTAAAATTGATGCTCAGTTCAAAAACATGTAACCTCTTCAACTTTTGAACGAGTGTGGCATCAAAATTAAACAAAGGCTGGCTTTTATAGTGAAATTAACTAAACATGACCACCCACAATGCAATATTCTGGTCTGGTACAACAACTGAGAGCTCTGACCCGTGCCTGGTCACAGGCCCAATATCACATTATTATCATTGTAAATAAAATGTGTCTCAAGTGGGTGTTTACACTACACTGGTCAGACTCCAAGTCGCTGATTCATTTTGACATATCTACTTCCCACTTCTCTGATATATTGTATTTGACATACTCTAAACAAAGTATATTAAAGTACCAGTTTCTTGGCATGGAGATGAAGATCAGCTTGAGTAGCTAAATCATGCAGTAAGAAAGTGAGAAAGTCAAATGGCCTGACTGGTCAAGATGAGGTCAGTGCTATAAAGTCTTATGAAATAAAGATGTGATTAAATATGATAGGCAGGTTCGAAACCCAGTATTGTGAGTAAGATATCAGCACTATAAAACTTGTAATACTAGAGAATTTAACAAAAAAGAGAAGACAGGCAAAGACAAGTTTGAGGGGTTGTTCTTGATTCAAGATTGAGACCTGGTAAAATACTTCTAAATGTTTCAATGTTTTATTTAATTCCATCAAATTTTACCCATGAAACATTCCATGGCAAATGCCGCAACCGCCTCTCAGTTTCCTCTACCAGACCTAATAACGCATGTAAATGTGTAGTTTTGCAGTTGCTACTCCCACAATGGAATAAAATCCCTCAGGCAGTTAGAACTCAGTATAGTATAAATACATTCAGGCAACAGTTGAAGAGCTACCTATGTAGGTTAGCCTACCAACCAGCATAGTCCTTCTCCCCTATAAGATACTAGCATGGATATGGACTATTTTTCGGAAATTGGACTATCCCTTCTTGGACATCAGCGCCTTAAAGGATGTTTTCATCAATTTGGATTTTATAACTGTTTCATACTATTACTACTACTACTATTACTACAATTAAAACAAACAATTAAAAAACAGTTTTAACAAGCAATACTTTAATATAGGTATTTATATATACAGTATATTTGTTAGTTCAACTCACTTTCTAAGAGTAAATATCAGTCACAAGTAATATTCACATGAAATAACGCATGTCCATGATGCATAAACCTGTAAACAACAGAGTTCATGAAGTGCATCAAAGTTTACATCACTCAGCATCAGCAGTGAAATGTTTTTTTTCCTCCTGAAACCACATACCTGAGACACAGTCAATAAGCATCCCCCAATATCAAATAAACATCAAGCAGATATTGTCCCAACATTTAGATCCACCGTTATCATAAAACATCATGAAGTTAGGCGATTAAAATCATTGAAATGTCACCAAGAAAAAAAATCAGCTACAAAACAAGGAATTCAACATTCAACATAACATTCTAAATAACAGTAAATTCAACTGGCACAGGAATAGCAATTTCTAAGAAGTGACTAGTATTTCATAATTTTATTCAGTAATATTAACGAAGGCCAAAGTTGGGTTTTACATCCTGTTCAACAGCCAGGGTCGTTTAGGAAAAGGTCCTCTGCATTGTCACTTCTAGGGTTCTGCAGTAATATTAACATCACCGGATGTAACTTATAAGAATATAAAATATGTAGCATGCAATTACATGCATAAAACTAAATTTAAAAGGAACATTCTACAAAATCTTATTAAATTTATCTAGAATATGTGTAGTAATAAAGAAATAAAAAATAAGTTTACCCTACATGGCTGGTCATATAAATTTACCAAACTCCTCATGCCAGCTCAAAAACTAATGCCAAGCGACAGAAGGACAACTGCTTCAAGACACCCTGTCAAACAATCCATATTAAACAGAATCAACCATACATGAAGAGTCTTGCAATGCACCAATCAACCTAATACCAAGAGTAAAGCCATAACGTCTTAATGTAGACTGCTTACATAACGAATTATACCAAACTACACATATTAAAAAATCATTTTGTGACAAAGGCCATCACTTTAATGTGAAAACTAGTTTTAATTGCATTACCCATCGCATTAACCTTGCATTGGCATTTTATTTTTGTCCAAATATGTAAATGGCTGGTGGTCTTTCTGCAAGATAAATGATCTTCCATAAAACACATGGAGGTTTTAACGACAACCAAGCATTCTCTGTCAGTTGTTGAATAATGTTCCTCTCATTGCTGAAGCTGTTCATTGATACAAGGAAGAGTAATTTTAACTCCACTATGATCCAGTAACAATAATTATCAAATGGCATGATTTGTGTCATCAGGTTTGCAAGATGAACTGTTGGGGCACATTTAGCAACAAAGTTTTTTTTCAGCCTATTGAATGCCTCTTGATGGCAGTTATTTTAGAATGAACACATTTGGAGAACCTTTTCTTGTTTACCGATTTATGGTTTTAACACATTTAAAAAATGAAGATTGAATTTCCTGTAGTAACCTACAAGGCTTAAAAGGAACCAAGCTCTTTCTTTGTTTTGAGACATGGGACAGTTTGTATGTTTTCTATCTTATCTTTGCATGGAAACAATCCCTGAACCAGGTAGTGCGTGATTTTCACTTTGCTGGTATATTGGGGATAAGTTCATCTACTGAACTTAACCTTCAGTTCTGGAACCAGTCTAGAATGTTGCATTGTGGTACCACACGCTTCACTGATTTTTACTATAAAAGCCAGTTTGCATTTGAATTTGGCGCCACACTCTCGGATTTGAACAATATACATGTTGAAAATTTGAACCCACCCATGTTCCTCACCCTAGAGTTAAGTTCTTGGGTACTCAAATGTAATTTATGTATTTTCAGATATCAAGAATTGATTTAATACAGAACAGCTTGGTTGGAGCAAGGCCATGCTGCTGCTACCAGAGCAAAGCTTGCTGTACAGTTGTGGTTACATCTGTGTGCTTAAGCAATAATTGCTTAAATGTAAGACAGTGCTTGGCTCGTGTCATTACCATATAATGGTCAGCTGATACTCTTAACGTTACTGGCCCAGGGTTTAAGGTATAGCTATTGACTGGGGGCTGTAATGCTCAGTTCCTTTAGGGCAACTCTTGGGTCTTTGAAATGGGACTTATAGGTAGCAAAGCAGTCTATGGGTTTAAATCCACTATGAGTAATAGTGTAATTACTGTGCTTAAACACAGCATATATTTCCCACATCACAGTGGTCTTGTATGAAGTTTGGAATCAATGTAATAACCTTCATTGTGGGCTTGCTCCACCCATGTGTGTATATATGATAACCTCGAGAGAGTGGCTCTCATCTAATTGCTCTTAATAGTATGGGGTTGCTCCACCCATGGTGGGTACATTATACTAGGGAGGGGTGCCTCCCATGCAATGTTCCTAGGCATCATTTTAGTGTATTAACGACTATGCTGTTACCATGTTGAACGTACATTATGCAGTGTTACAATTCGGGGCTTTTCCTTTAGTTTAATTTTTGTAACTACTAATGTTGATAACGTATTAATAATTGTAATAATCACATTAAAAGTGTTACTATTCTAACTCTTGCTTTTACTACTGTTATGATACCAGAATGTCCTCTCATACTACTGTAATGTAATAGGTTCTTATGTAGAGGACTTGTAACCAACTTTAATACTTTAATATGGAATGACTTTACTGAATTGTATGTGAATCATATTACCTAGTAACTACATTGTGATTAATCGTCTATTATATAGCACTATTGTTGTGTCACTACTGTTCAGGTCCTTTTTGCTTTCTCCACCTTTTCTTTAAATACCATTCTTGTCTATACATTAGTATCTTAATTGCCTAATTCATGCGTACTTGGTTCTACGAACCAGTGGTTGGACTACTGTACTTAATTATCTAACTTTGAGTGATATCACTATCACTAGTAATTATTCAGTAGAGTACTCACATGGTTAGAAGTAAAGTTCACAAGCATCATAAATTCCAACGTATATAATTACTTCTGTAAAATTTTAACAATGAACGTACGTTTTATCTGTATATTGTATAACTATCATGGTCCGTATTGTTACCAAAAAAATTTAACTATAACAGTAATCAACTGTAGCGCATCATTGCCATGATCCTCAATGTAAGTCCTACAACAATTCTCATGTCTGTGTACAGTCTTCTTGTTCTAGTCAACCTACTCTTTATGAGTTTTATATTACCAATTGTTTTAAACATGTGTACATTACGTATTTCACTGTGGGTGAACAAGTAGTTTTTATAACCTTTTATAAGTAGATATGTTCTCAGCTATTCTTATAGTACCCTTGAATTTAACATTATATTGTCATAGGGTCACCTTTCCATAAGGCACTATTATATAAGTTTTCTTCTGAAGTGTCACCTTTTTCATGTGGAATCTTTTCCTCCTCACTTTGTGTTAAGGTTACCTTAAATTGTGCCTAAGGTAAGGTGACACTATGTCTTGTCAAATGTTATTGATGTGTAAATACAATTAGTGTAGAAACATTATTAATGTATTAATAAAATATATATTAACCACAATGCTGTGTTGACCTTTCCCCTATATAACTCAAGGTCATTGGTCAAACTCACTGGTACACGAGGAACTGGATATTCAGTGTAATATTGACCTCATAGAGATTGCGAAATAACAACATATCATCATTCAAAGTTCACACTTCTCTAGCACAGAGTTTCACTTGTAGTTTTCAAACAGTTTACAGGTACAATACAGAGATAAAATAAGGATCAATGTCTTGAATGTAGAGTATGTTATGCAAGATAAATTCAGATAGTCAAAGATAATACTTCTGTGGTTTATTGTTTCTGGCCCCTTTGCTTTGCGACAGTGTATTAACACAGATGATAATCACATTGAAAAATACATTGTCTTAATGCACGCCACATAATGTAGTAGTCCAGGCTGAAATTTGGCATAGATGTAAATTAGAATAAAGTGAATCCATTTACTGGCAACTGGTCAGTATTAATAATAGAATAAACTTTATAGACAGGGGATATTGCAAATTGGCCTACAGGCATAAATTTGGCACAGATGTATACTAGGACATAGTGAATTCATTTTGTGAGGGAGCCTAAGCCAACGGTGGAATAATCTTAGAGACCAAGGATTGTGCAAATTGGTCTACAGGCAAAACAAAATGGCACCAATGTATACTAGAACATTGTGAATCCATTTTGTGAGGGCGCCAAAACCAATGGTCATTTGCTAATAGCACACTGGTCAGTTCAATATGGCAACTGATCAGTACTGATTATGGAATAAACGTACGAGACAGGGGACATTGCAATTTGATCTAAAGGCATAAAATTAGGCGCATAATTGGGAAAATTGGTATAAATTGCAATAAGCTTAATATAAAAGGAAGTAGTGCAAATTTATGAACAGGCATAAACTTTGACAGAGATGTGTCACAGAGAATTGTGTTTCTATTTTGGTAGGACCCCAAAGCCAATGGTCATTGGTGATGGCATACCAGTCAGTAAAATATATCCAGTGGCTGGTACTACAGATGACGAAAAGTTTAACTCTCAAAATCATACAAAAGTGCCACTTGCAACATATTTCTGGTTTAACACTGTTATTTCACTTAATTAAGCATATTAGGACTTCAGTTACTGGTTAGTTAGAAAATTTTACAATGATAGATCTAAATAATCTTAATCCTAGATCTTTTAGTTTAACAAATAAAATACTGAAGTCCTATCTTGGCATGTAATTATAAGATAATATATATATAGAGTCCACTCTAGCAAACATCTTTATTATTTATGCACCCCCCTTATATTTGTATTAACTTATACCGTGGTGCCTTCTCTACTACATTTACAATTGCTTGTAATGGATATCTCACAACCGCATCACGTAAGTATAGACAGGCTATGCTGGCATCTCCTTCCACCTACCCCACTCACTAAAGTCTGGGATTTCCTGTTGTATAGTGGTTGCTAATTTGTTAAAATATTTTGTTTGATTATTCATTAATTACAATGACAATTATGTTATCAACTATGTAGCTATAATGTGTAAAGTTGGTTTATCTATTATTTTAGTAACATGAAATGAGTATAGTTAATTTTCTGCAAGTGAAATACAAATCCGCACTAGTGCTCTATGTTGTTGGGAGCAATGACTAACCAAAAATTGAAAAATATAGTCTTGTCAGTATTTCTTTTACATATTCATATCTTTATTCCCCTAGTCAAAAAAGTTTGATTTGAGTTTGGTGGCTTTTAAAAATTCCATTCCTTTACATTTTTAAACTACTCTGCTTGTACAGTACTAACATGTAAAATAAAAATCCCAAACTTGTGTTTCAATGTCTTGTTAATGGGGAAGGGAGATTGGAAAATGCTACACATAATGCTCTTTGGGCTGGTGCAACCAGTCACCCATGACCTCAGCATTGACCTTGAGTAAGCATATGACCTGTAACTTTTCATGACCTCATGACTCGGGGTCACCGACTGTGGAAAGCACGGCCACTTTAGGGGCCTAGTAAGGCAGTAGGTGGACCTTAACTCTGTAGGTATTCTGTTCAACCATTTAGCTATGTGTTTTTCAAACTCGCCAGTCACCTTCAAGCTTACATTTTTCAATAGGAGCTATAACTTTAGGGGTCACTTTGAATTGTGAAAGCAAACGAATGACATTGGAAAGGAAAAAGTTTCAAAGAAAAAAACCCACCTCCCTCCTCTTCATACACTTTTTTGCCGCCCTTACCCTCGGGGCAACATTCTTAGCAGCAAGACTATCCTTAGCTTGGTCACCCTAAGACATACTACTGCTTTGTTTGACCCTCATTGATCTTGACCCCTTAGATGGTCCCCCCTAAGGGAGTGTTCTTATGAACTTTGGATCTGTGAGTTATAGGGATAGGTTGGGCTAGGCTGACCCTAGTTCCCCCTCTTGAATGGACTTTGACTTTCTTTAAGCAGTCGGGTATGCTTGGCTTGGTGCTCCCGGCATTGACCTCTGCTTGAACTATTATGACCTCTCTTGACCTTGACCCCTTAAGCTTGTTCACCTTAAGGGAGTTCTCCATATGGATTGATGTGGGTCTGGAGATTTTGAACCTCACTTTTGTTTCGCTGGCTCTAGACTATCTATGGCCTGGCCATCCTTAGACTTACTAGTGCTGGATTGTAATTGACCTTATTGGCCCTGACCTCTGGATTGTTCGGTCCATGAGAGTTCTATGTTTAGATATAGGCCATTGTGACCTTTGGGATAGGCTGGGCCGAGCTGACCTCGGTTCCCCCTCTTGACCTAACAAAGTTTCTGAGTAAACAATTACCGCATTAACCCTTCTCATGCTTATGTATTTGTATTCTCAATGGATTATATTCTGTATTATATTCTGTGTTTTATATCACTTTTAGTATATTGTTATGGTGGCTTTTTAAAATTCCATTCCTTTACATTTTAAACTGCTCTGCTTGTACAGTACTAACATGTAAAATAAAAAATCCCAAACTTGTGTTTCAATGTCTTGTTAATGGGAAGGGAGATTGGAAAATGCTACACATAATGCTCTTCGGACTGGTGCGACCAGTCACCCATAACCTCAGCATTGACCTTGAGTAAGCATATGACCTGTAACTTTTCATGACCTCATGACTCGGGGTCACCGACTGCAATGACTAACCAAAAATTGAAAAATATATTCTTGTCAGTACTGTGGATATTTCTTTTACATATACATATCTTTATTCCCCTAGTCAAAAACGTCTTCGGAACCTGGTGCACAGTACATGGGGTTGGAAACCACTCACCAAGACCTGTCTAAAGAAGCAGCACCACGCAGGATCCCCTAAGGATATGTTTATGCATAATGTACATATTGCACCCCATTTTAAATCTTCAGTCTTTCTCTCCAGTCTCCATGGCCATAAATTGCTTTGTAGGCACACAAATGAAGATAGAACTGAAAGAAGATTTAGTGGTGCTATGTCACAGAAAGCAGTCTTCATTGATTTTGGAATCCTACAGAAATGTGATGAAAATACCCTACATTGCCTCATCTGTGGAGTTTAAATGTAGACCAGTTAGAATAAAAAATCCCAATTTGGGAACATATATATATTTTTTTATTTACATACAAACATCGAAGTTGTATATACAATTACAAACCAACATTAATGACTAGTTAAGAATCATTTACCTGAGAACTTAAGGCCACCTTAAAGTGGGATTTGCTAGAACAATCTAGAACAAAGTGGTGAACTATAGGTCACCTAAAGTTTAAAGAGAAAGTTAAATATAAATAAAGATTAACTTAAAGTTTAAGTTTAAGGTAGCATAAATTGAGGTGAATGGGTATATTGAGAATGTATATGATGATTTGTGATTAAAATATCAAATTTAAGCAGGTTATTAACATAATGGAGAAAGATAAAGATTTAAAATTGTTTAAAATGTTGAACAAAAAGTCCCCAAATCCCAACTAGGAGGTAGATGGTAGGTGTAGTTGTCGTTGAAATGTAATGGCCACTTGATCAGCAGCATCTTGATCAGTTATAATGTACTTCCAAACCCATTCTGACATCCAGTTGCCATGGCTCTGGATATGCTGTAATTGTACATTCAAATTAAAGGCATAGGTGGCACCTCAATGTCGGAAGGCGTGAAAAGTGAGATTGGAATTTTGTTAATTAATTTTTTTAAGAATGATAGCAAAATGACGCCTGACTTGATTATATCTCAGGTTTCCATTGAGAATTAATCTTGTACTGGAATAATGGAGAATTGCTGGAATCAGGAGTGAAGGCCAAAAGGTTTTTGATACCATTGACTGGGCAAATTGGATTGCTGCTTAGAGATGGTATCTTCAAGATCTTAACTGCATTTCTGGCTTGGATAGTTTTAGGCAGCTTTAGGAGGAGGTCAGGAGGAGCAAGGTTGTCTGGCTAGCTAATGTGAAGGAGAGAAATTGGCCACTGTGTGGGGAACAAAATTTGAGAGCCTTAAGAATGACAAAAGGTTAATATATACAGAGCTTTGAAGATCTTTCCTATGTATGTGAAGTCGCAAGTCCAGACTATGGGCTGCAAGGTATCAGTATTAATAACCTTCTTTAGGGACGCTTTAAAAAATTCTGTGTAGTGTAACTGACTTCTGAAAGTACTTAATTCTTTGGTCCTGGAAGCATGCAGTGGAAATCCCAAACTGGGCCATTTTTACTTTAATGGTTGACAGGTGATATGCCAAAGCACTAGCTGAAATAGAATCTAAAAATTGCAGATAGGCTATGATTGTAAGAGGGGTGGTTATTGGGAGGTCAATGTTCACAAAAAATGGCAAAGGCTACAAAAAGTCTGAACATACTATTGTACTGGGTTTTTTTTTGTAGCAGGTCTAAATGCAATCCATATATTCTAAAGGCCTAGTTGTAATAGTGTGGACATGGATGGATGAAGGCCTATGAATACAATAATATATGTATAAGTGATCATTGGATATTGGAACCCATAGATGCCTAGACAATTAAGGCGAGTGGAAGGTTTTTCCAGCTTTTTCAAGGAAATGTCAAAACCAAGAACGTGTAAGAGATGACGCAAGATGTCAAAGATGCATCAATTTTGCTGGGGACGTCAATGCCAAGTATGTCATCTAAATAATTTATGATGTCAAATTGACGTCAATGCATCATATGAAGCATTTTATCTCTTATGCCATTACCCGAACGGCAGGCAGCCATCAATGTAATGACGCTCGTGGCACAACCCTAAGATGTCATAATCCATAGGGTCAAGTGTGACATGCCTAAAGGCACTGCTAATGTCAACCTTATAAAACATGCAAGCTGTACCTCTGATTTGTTCTGTAACATTATCAATTGTAGGGAGCTTAAGTAAAAAGGAGTAAGTACATCAGTTCATATTTTTAGTTACTCCCGAATTTACAGATGGGGGAAGCTCAAATCAATGATGACCCTAAGATCTGCTGCATTGGGCTTATCTCTAGTCATCTTTGGAGATATCTGTAGGTCAGTTATTGAGGCTCGTGAAAAAGGATTTAAGATGGCCTAGTGTCTTATCTCTTCTTCCAGATAAGCATCTACATCCTCCGGAAATAGCTTTGCAGATGTATCATTTTCTTTGTTATCAAAATCTAAGGGAAAGCCAAACCTTATGAGTAAAGGAAGTTGCATATCCCAGGATTCTACCAATTGCTGGTCCCATAATGTTCATTTGCTTATTTATAAAATTATACTGTCCTGAAGAGATAATGGTTGTGTGCAGGGCAATAAGATCTTCCCCTGAATCTGTAGGTTGTACACAAGAAGAAAGAGACATGTCACCCAGTGGTATAAATCCAAAGTTAAACATGTTTTGGGAATCCCATAATTTAAGTGTAAGGCAAGTTGGTATCAGTTGCTTATAACTGGCTGTTTTCTCTTTGATTCGTAGTGGTAAGTCATACTTAGTAATTTCTTCTAATGTCAGAGGGTCATTGTTACCAGTAATCTCATTGTCAGGAGTGGCGTCATTTTTTTAACCATTGACCTTGATCTTGTTTTGCCTGGTGTAAACCCTAGACATGTTAGCTTTAGGGGAAGTTTTGTCATTGTTTGTACATTCAGCAACAGTACTGACAGTATATGACAATTGAACGACGTCATCAATGCATTGGAGGATTTGAAACCTGTTTTACCTTATTGTTTATGAAAATTCTTTGGTGTTTATTTTTCTTAGCTACAGACAAACTTCTGTTTGGTGATGGTGTTTAAGAGTTACCCATTTGAGTATTATCTGGGTTAACTGGGATATTACTGGTACCTTGAAAGGAAGGACCATGGGTAGTACTTTGTCTAATCCTGTTGTTTTTATAGCCAGTTTCAGTACTTCTGCACAAGAGAGTTTCTTGAACTTGTAAAAATCAAGCCTCCAGTCTGACTTTCAGCTTGAGCTAGGTTGGAGTTGTACACCATTCTGGATCTAAAAGAACTACCTACTTGTGTGTTCCTTTGCGTCTATTTGATCATTCTTGACTACTAGATTAGATCTACTTTCAGGCACTGCACAGCTGCAGTGCCTTACTCATTTTTGAATGATGTTCTTTCTTGTTGCGATAATCCTTTATCCTTTTTTATCATTATTCATTCTTTACCACCACACTGGGACTTAAACATACCTTGATCATTAAGACGGGTCAGCTCTTGAAGTCTTTGGTCCACAGTGTTTTGGATCTGTTTTGAGCTCTTCAAGAATTTCACAGTTGGTATGACAGCGTTATGCCCTACATCACTGTCCTCATCCATCTCATCTTGAGCGGAAGTGTCCTATCCGGCCAAGTTGACGCTGTCACATCCAGACTTAGTAGAGTTCTGGTGCTGCTCCTCAGTCCTCTTGATTTGTTGCTCGATTGATGGCAATCTGGAACTCACAGCACTTAGTATTTGTGTATTAGTATCATCAGGGTTACTGAACCCAGTGTCGACATTACTGTCAATACTTTCTAAACTTTGCATTTGACATTTTGCACCCACTGGTCTCTTGTGTTGTCTTCCATACGAGGAACAATTAAATATTTTAGGTATGACATGGGAATTAGTCAATATACTATCAATAGTATCACTGTGGCCTAGCAGGTAACACATTTGTCTAGGAACTCAGAGGACGTGGGTTCAAATCCAGGTACAGGCAGATACATAGTGGCTCAGATGACCACTTAAAATGGCGGTCCTCTATCATTGGGTCCTATTCCCTGTGGCAGGTTAAAGAACCTCAAGGATGTTAATAAATGGTCATCCTTGAGCCTCTATCTTCCAGTTAGGGGAATGTGAATTACTTGTGAGTTGGGGCTGTACTTGTAGAGTCGGATTGGTTAAATAGCGCTTTGAGTCTTGTAGTATATGGAGCTATTGCACTGGGTATAAATACACAACACACACAAATGATTCCCCGAAGTCGATAAAACTACTTAGACAAAGTTACATGTAAATAAACATTTAAACATAGGAATCAATCAATATACAATCAATACTGTCAAATGGTTCCCCAAAGTCGATCATAATTTTTATTTCGACAGAGTTACATGTAAATAAACATATAAACAAAACTGTAACCTACGACAAACAATAAATGTGGTTGCACCTAGCCAGCCGGGTATCAAAAGAAGCTGTAAAGGAATTATAATAAATTTACATAATCAACACATAATATAAACCCGCTGACCAACTAACCTTACAGATACCAGACGCCAATAAGAATAAAACAATATAAAACAAGTTACCATCACTTAACACCAATAAAAATCAATAACTTTTGTAAAATGGCGTCCTAACAGCTCGACTTTCCATTCAGAAGTGAGGTTTAACTGCTTTTTAGTGGAAAAAAATGACCTAAGGTCAAAGGTCAACCAATAGCGTAAAAGGACACAAGGGTTAAACAAGAATTACCTTTTTAAAACAACTGGGGCAATGAGCCGTGTACAACTTTTGTGTGGACACCCCCAATGTAAATCTATGCCACAATTTATGCCTGACGACAAATTTGCACAATCCATTCTCTGTGTCACCATATTCGGCATTGTCCAGTGTCTACGATGGACCAACTGGTATGCAATTATAAATAAATAGCCCTCCAAAAACGGAACCACTATATCCTAATCTACATTTTTGCCAAATTCCATGTTTGTAGGCCAATTTGCACAATCTTTTCTATTTTCCATGTTCAATGACAATGACCACTTACCACACTGACTTTTACAAATGACCACTCGCTTGAGTACCCTCAAAAATGAATCACTATATCCTTATCTACAATTGTGCCAAGGTTCATGCCTGTAGACCAGTTTGAAAATCCTTTCTAGGTGCTATATTCAATGCTGATGAGTGTTAGCAATGGACTGACGGGTATGCAATTACAAATGACCGTTGGCCCCAGCACCGTCAATAAAAGGAATCACAAAATCCTAACATACATCTGTACTCAATTTCATGCCTGTAGACTAATTTGCACAATGCTTTCTCTGTTCCATGTCCAGTGCTGACCACTTACCATTTTAAACTGACCGGTATGCTATTACAAATGACCCCATTGGCTTCGGCACCCTCAAAAAATGTAATCACTTAATGCTAATCTACATCTGTGCCGAATTTCATGCTTCCAGACAAATCTGCGTGATCAAGTCCCTAACAGCCCAGACTATAACAAAAACTGAGGAGCTCAGAGTTCACATTTCTTTAGCAGATTGGTTTAGTTGTAGATTTGACATAATTAGTGTTTACAAAAATGATCATGAGAAATTAGAAGTTTAGTGTACAGCACATATTGTTTAAGTTGTAGTCCATATGAGAATGAGCATGGATAAACATGGGCTTGATATACAGTATGTCATAAAAACATTGGGAGAAAATCGCATGTGTCTCAAAATGTTTTTTTTTCAAAAAAGCCACGATCAGATTGGCAAAATGGCACCACAAACTAATGCTATTTATTACTTGATTACAGTTTAGATTTTATTCCAGTGAATGCGATATTTGCTGTTTTTTAACATTGCAATATAGTACCTGGGTGACAGGCTATCCAGATTTGGAAACCTAAAGCCGTCTAAGTAGCCTGTCAAACAATGGCTGTCTCAGACATTGGGGTTCGAAATATCCATAACTCATAAAGCAGCCACCTAAGGTGTATATTTCTCTGTTGACCCTTGTAAAACCGTAATTGGGTTATAAAGTATAACATTTTGGTCTCTCAGTATCATTTCCAATGGGTTGACCAGCAGGACAGAAACACGTGGTCTCTGTAGTGAATGGCTTCCTCTGTCTCTCGGAAGTGCTACTACTGCTATTGAATCAAGGAGATACACACCCCTCAAGAATTGTTGAGCCTATATCTGGAGGTGATGAGTGCATGTCCCCATGTCCTAAGTGTATATCAGACCATGAGGAAGCTGGGGTAAGATCTGTTTGGTGTTGCTTATTGTCAATGTATTGTTTTCTCCAAGTGGCACTGGGTGTGGATGCATTGTCTCTGGTAGGTGGTAAGATCTACAGCACATATTTAAAAGTTACACATTTTCAGTACAACAGTCTGTTTCAATTTGATTGTGATGTTTCCTTAGCCATGTTAAACCCCAGATATGTGGAATAACCTGGAAAAGTAATGGGTAGATTATTTGGACTTCTAGTATTTTAAAATTGTATATCTTGCCATTGTCACCATAACTGGTAATTCGGGGTCTCTACCCCACCACAGGTGCATAGACAATCCACTCAGATTGGAACAACTTGATCTTTATAATTTGCAGATAATTGAGGAGAGAAGCAGATAATTGAGGTTCCAGTCTTATTTATGTTACAAGCAAGTTACCCTTTTGTAACACAGTGCATTTGGGACTGAGCAGGCGAGGGTAGCAAACACATCATCAGTTTTCCTTTACAGTGTAATTTATACACAGTGTGGAAGATTTTAGGGTTACATACATATAATTTCATACAAAAATAATTAAATAGCATAATGACTGTTAAACATCGTAAGTGTTTCAAATGTGTGACTTAATTTATTAATTAATGTATGATTTAAAGTCTTAAAGAGAACAATACGCATGTACAAACCAGCCTATTACCAACCCTTGTTTCAAATGTATTCCCCGGGTAAATGGCAAGTTATTATTAGCAATAGAATTAGAACTGAATACACAGTTGGACTTCCATCCTAGTCACTTTACCTTCCACACTTTCCGGCTGTCAGGAGCTACTTTGGCTTACAGCTCTCATATCCCCATCCAGAAGATTAAGCACCATGGCTCTTGGACGCCAGGTTGTGTCTGGAGGTACATACAATCTGCTCAAAATTTCAGTCAGGATATTGCTGATTCTTTTGCGAAACTTATGAGTGATCCTAAAGATATGAGAAATTTTGTATAAATGCCTATTTGGACTTTGTAGAAGTTTAAATATTGCAGTCAGATTCACATTTACAAAATTTTACTATTTTACGTTTGTATTCTTAACTTTGTACACCATTCCCATAAGTGCCCCCAAGGCAATGAGAAAGCAAGTTTTACTAGATAATAGATTGATTTGACAGATGTAGAAAGATTTAATCCTTTTGATAACACAAGTAACAACATTATTAGTAGTCCTTAAAGTCCATGAACACGGCCATGTGCTCATGGCAGTGACATCATAATTTAGTGACATTTAAGTAAGGTGAAGCAAAATAAAATAAATTACAATTGAAATATGTAACACCAACACACAAGTAATCCCACTTGGCCACAATCACATCTGTATGTGACAATCTTTTGAAATACTGTCAGGACCAGGCTGTTCACCAGGAGAAATAATCCAACCCTAAAGTGGCTGACAACTGACTCCAAAGGTTGCTGGGCTATAGACGCCATATTTTGCAAATGCACTGAAAGCAAGTGACATCACCCAAACTTTTAAAAATTTCATAACTTAACAGGGAGGGTGACTTAGGGGCGTAACCTGCAAAGTTGCAAATTCAGGCATGCCGCCAGCAACAGCCAATGGGGAGAAGCCACAGAATTGACAGTATGGTTACAATTTAACAGGAGCGAATCTTGGAATAAGCTGGAAGACCAACCAGATATCTGCTTGTATTAGTATTTTCACTATAATGTTACAATAATTTACACATTAATACCAGTATGCTCTACACTTGAATTCCAAAAGCTGTTTGAAATAATTAAAAATACAAAGATACACTGGTAAATATTTGTTTTGATTATTTTGATATCTGTTAAATTAAATGATTTAAACAGTTAACTTTTGACATTTTTTCCTCTGCTTTATGTGTAGGAAATAGCCTAGCTAAAATGACACCATGATATATCTACAAATCATATATATTTATCATTAATATATTGATATCTTCTCCCCTGTCTACTCCTTTCATGAATGTATAAATATAATAAACAAACTTTTAGATTGATCTTGTAACAATATGAGTAAGACAGAATTGTTTTTAATAAATAAAAGAACCCATTTCATGAATGTTTTATGGGGGTGTATTCAAGTTTTTGCGCAATTCAGTTGTAAATAACAGAGTTAGGTGGAAATTACTTAAATAAGTTACTTCTTATACTTTCTTTTATGTTTCTATATAGTTGGAGGTTTATGCAGGAGTGAAAAGCCATAAAAACACAACAGAATTCATGCTAACCCATGCACAGGAAAAGAAAATTGTTCCTTTTACTGGAATGGTCCTTTTACTACATTGTATTTCTTATGTACATACAGATAATGCACATATGTATGTAAATATGAGAAGCATACTGAAGATCTTGGGTTACTAGACAACAGTAATCAAGCATTAAACTATTTTCCATCTGTGTTAACACGCTAACACTTGTCATTTATTCTACATATTGTCAGTCATATGATTTCTTCACATAAGATAACATTCCACCTCTTCAATGAATAGGAGATCTTTTTGAGTGCTTACACGGATTTCTATTTCAATTTTATTTACAAAAAATATTCCATTTCAGACAAAAATCATAGTTCAACAAATAATAGATATATCTTGAAAACATGTGTCTGACTACTATTCATTTTAAGTCCTCAAAGACGAACTATACCATTGTCATTTTGAACAAACCTGCACTTTTCTGGTTTTATTTATCATTTGATAAAGTGAGCCTCGATTGGCCTAATCATCAAATATGGAAATACACCAATATCTACCAATATGAAGCACCAATCAATTTCAGTCCCCATCTCCAACAGACAAACACAGAGGATTCAAAATTTTATTATATAAATTCATTAATACTGTATATGCAATACATGATCTATTTATTAACTATATACAAGTCTGGCATTACACATAGCATAAAATAATGTATACAAGAAATAATAAGTCTTAAAAATCGTTACATTAACATAGAAAGTTACTGACTAGAATATTATAAAACCATTGAGTAGTGACCTCAAAGGTTACAGCTTGACCTGTAGAGGTCAGCTCAAAATATTTAACTCGTGCATGAGCCCTGGTAAGTGGTCATGCACGTGACCTTGTGGGTAAATGAAGTATAAATATGACTTTATCTTGACCTTGAGAGGTGATATTAATGCTTGACCTTGAAAGGTCACCTACTTGACCTTGAAAGGTCACCTACTAATGTAAACGTAATGCTTCATACTAGACAAGTTAGAATTACAGTTACTGTTAAAAAGTATAGATCTAAAAGATGCTATTAGAAAAATGTAGTTCTAGTATTATTTAACATATATAAAATGACCCCACCCCCCCTTCTTCACATTAAATGTCATGAATTGTATACACCAAGTGTATGTTAAAAGTAAAAATTAGAATAAAATTGTTTGGTATAACCTGGAGACCAGTGGAGAGCAACCTGGAGCCTAACACGAGCACAAACCCGTGAACGCCATTGTTGACAAGCCTTGACACACGCTGCCATGCCCCATCCACCCCCTGCGCCAAAGGGGTCTAAAGTTAGAGAACCAGACCACCCTCCAAAGAACACTTAAGGCTAAAAGGGACAAGGGTGGGTGGGAGCAAAAAGTCCTAGAGTCTTCAGATTCCAATTCAGTAATGAATTTGTTCCCAGAATTTTTGTGGGAAATGACAGGAAACAAACCCTTCAACCAATGGGTTTGAAAGTGTCCCTGTTTTAGAAAAGTGAACCCCTTGGTGACCTAAAATTTTAGATTATGTAATTAGACTGGTGCCCTAAATGCAGATCAGTTGGAGGAGGACTGACAGGTCCAATGCCTTGACAGTCCCCAACTCCAACAGACAAACACAGAGCAATATATGATCTATCAACTATATACAACTCTGGAATTACACATACCACAAAATGATATATACAAGAAATAATAAGTCTTAAAAATCGTTACATTAACATAGAAAGTTACTGACTAGAATATGGTAAAACCATTGAGTAGTGACCTCAAAGATCACAGCTTGACCTGTAGAGGTAATCTCAAAATATTTAACTCTTGCATGAGCCCTGGCAAGAGGTCATGCACATGACCTTGTGGTCAAATGAAATATATTGCGCTTAGGCAATACCATAGACCTGGTCAATTTGATGGATTTAACAAAGAATTTTATTTTAGGATGATCCCAAGGCTGATAAGGTAGGTCATAAAGCACAGACATGACCCTAATGACAGATATGTGATTACTGATCATATGAGCAGAAGAACTCTAGATATGACAAAGCTACTGACACTGATAAATGACTCATTTTTATTTTTGTACAACTTTCTCAGGATTCATCTATAAATTAAGGGAAAATAAATGAATTTAGTACCACAAAGTGGCACTTTGGGGCTACCATACATAGTAATTACCGCCCTTTATCATCCACCGTTTGTTTATCAACAGAGCAGACGACAGTAAAATTATCGAATGGACCCTTGGATTGAAATACTTAAAATATAAAAAAATATGGGGAAAATAAACTTGTGAATTTTAGCATTAGGTCCTACAGTATGAAAACAAATCATTTGCAATAATTTGATATCTGTTTTGACCACATCTTTCAGATAAAATTGTCACAAACTGTAGTATTTACAGAAATAAACTACGAAGATACTGCCGAAAGTGGGTTCGCATTTACAACATAAACAAAGATTTAGACTGGTGCTCGACAGTAGGGAGTGCGCGATAACTGGAAGTTTGACGATACAACTAGATCACTTGCACCCCAGGTCTGAATATTGAAATATCATTGCTAAACAACAGGGTATCACCTCATATCTAGTGACATTAAGATTAAGGCCCTGAATTGCTGCGTAGTTTTAGGCCATAAAAGTTCACCTTCCTTTTAAGTGCACAAGGTCTACTTTCAAGACTTTCTGTTGTAAATTGCAGATGTGTCCTGCATGTGTATTTGTTTTATTTTGGCGCTACATAAATTAACGTAGACAGTAATATTTCTATAAATAACTATAACTTTCTTATTTGTGGTCGGATATGTATCAATCCCCCACCCCCGCCTTTTTTGTTCAGTTTAATGAGACACAAATTTTGATGACAAAGAGTCTTCTAAAATGTCTTCCAGAGTGTGTCGTTTCTTGTTTAGAGGAGTTTGCAGGTGAAGCAAGTCAAGTACGTACAAGGAAATACTATTTATATTACTATACTGTCTGATTATTTTACTGCACATGAATACATACAATAAGGGAGAAAATTGGTCCAGTTTTCAAACCTCAAAGAACATTCACACTCACATTACCATATGTGTAGCAATTTTCCCTAAATACCCAATAACCTGTTATATGTGCCCTCAAACTTATTAAAATCTACCTGGGGATGGCATGTTGTGCATTCTTCTTACTCGAAAGGGGGTCAGTGGTTAAAACACTCTCCTACCACCATTGAGGTCGCAGGCTCTTCCCAAGACTCAACACAATGAGGGAATATTTGTATTTACCTTTCACTTTACAATGATGATTCTTGATTAACTAGTATTTACTGGTTTCCTCTACCCTTATAACCACCCATCATTATATGACCTGTATGATGCGTTGAAAGTATAACCAGAAATTTGGTCAAGTATCAAAGTTCACTCAGAATGATAGTGGTATACATAAACAACATATTCGTAATATTTTCACTTCCCAAAAATTAACTGTATCTTCAAACAAGGGCTTTAATAAAATTAGACAACATGTGTATTTTTGCCTTTTTTATTCCAGTCTCCTAGTAGTGTAGCATGAAATTTTGGACCACCAAGTTTCACATTATACATAAAAAATCTACCACCAAAGGTGATGATATTTAAAGCTTGCCAGTGAACCGAACCTGTCACTCCAAAAGTCAGTCACTTCTTGTGTGTTATTTGGACAAAAAGCAGACAATACCATAGACGCCATCTACAGTTGTCAATCTGAATTTTGGAATTGAAACAAAACATGTTTTTTACTTCTGCCAGCAGAGGTTATGTAATCCTTATAGTTTGTCCATCTGTCTCTTTGTCTGTCTGTCTGTTTGTTAGAAAACAGCGTAACCCAAAAAGCTATGAATGGATTTTCTTCAGATTTTCAGAGTGTCCTTATATGCTTAAGTAAGAAGCGATTAAATTTTAGAGTCATCGATGCCACCACCACTAGTGTTAGGGTCATATCAAACTTGAAAAATGAGGATTTTATTTCATTACTCACACAGTGGCTCATTTTGGTCCATCATACCTGGTGTATATGCCACAGTATTTAAAATATGAAACAGACTTTATGATGACTTATGATGACTTTATGATGACCTTAGATGTTCCATTTTTATCAAGTTATGGACGCCTTAAAGTTACATAAATTGTTGTTTTAGTGTACATGCAGGTCAGCGTGGGTGAACATTTCTATTATCTTCTGATATTTAACTTTCAACATTTAACATGTTAAGGTCACCTTAAACTCACAGAAATGGCGTATTTCTCAGAAAGTTATAAATTAATTTTGTTGAAATTTTCAGTTACATGTAGGTAAATAACAAGTGATTAAAGTTTTGAGGGGTCAATGCCACTGCCGACCATGTTATGGCCACCTTAAAGTCGAAAAATGAGGTTTTTATGCCAATGAGCCTTTGGGGTGGCTGAGGTCTGCGCTCTGTGGTTTTCTAGTTCTATTTTTACAGGTTTTTTTCCAAACTGTTTGCTTACTTAGGTATTATATACAGATGGCAATGTAGGCGAATTAAATATGAGTATACACCTTTAACCCAATAATAAAGCATTTCTACCTCTGCCAAGAACGGCGGAAAATACTTGCAATACTGTGGTCAAGGTATTAATGAAGTAATCCGAAAAACAATACTACTACAGAAAGTATGGTAATATTACATAAATTTTGTAATCATAAATCTTTGTTTTTCTAGTTGTATTTTACAGGGGTTTTTTCCAAACTGTTTACTTACGTGGGTATTATATACAGATGGCAATGTGAACGAATTAAATATGAGTATACACCTTTAACCCAGATAAGTAAAATTCTTGTTACACAACAGTTACACGCCTATGCATTCTGCCCATATCTGATTGACTACTTTAGCAAAACTGTAGCTAAAGGCTAAAGCTTGAGCTTTGTTTTCAGTGTTCAAAGATTATAAAGCATTTCTTCCTCTGTCAAGAACTTCGGAAAATACTTATAATACTATGGTCAGGGTATGAATTAAGTAATCAAAAAAAAACAAACAATACTACTACAGAAAGTATGGTAATATTACATAAATATTATACAAGCCCAAATAAGCTTCAATTAAATTAATATCTTCCTGAGTGGCTAGGCACTCCTCCTCTGGCCCTCCTTTTAGTCTAGGTCGGGAACCAGACCAGAGGGTCATGTCTTAGTAATTACCATATCCCTGGTGATGACCTGATTTGGTTTGAAATTATTGGGGGTCTTTGAAAAAGTGCCAAAGGCGGGAATTCTCTCATGAATATTCATGAGGTCAAGTAGAAGTCAATTCTAGGAAGTTGTGTCCTGGCCCCTGATTGGCTGGGCTAATGATGCTAGGGTGCTTGTGCTCAGTTGTGGTCATAAAATTTCTGGAGCCAGAACTGTCAAGTCTAGAAAATTTTTGTTGGCTCCCAATGTTATATCTGATTGAAAACTTTTACTTACGTTTTGTGTTTTTAGTCATTTTAAAATCACTTGTTCTTAATCAGAAACATTTTAATGACTCCCAGTAAACATTACAAACGTTTATAAACCTAACTATCAACGGTTTAGATAAGGTTTAAAATGATGGGTCCCTAAACATTTACCTATAAACGTTCATAAATGTTTATAAACGTTTATATATAAACGTTTATACACGTGTTTAAAATCTGGAGAAATATTTCTGTAAGTATATCTTGCTGTATCACTGTTGTTTGAAGCCATCATTACATTCTAAGTAGATATATAGAAGTATATAATTTGATTATATTATACACTTTTATATCTCTACTTAGAATATAATGATGGCTTCAAACAACAGTGATACAGCAAGATATAGTAACAGAAATATTTCTCCAGTTTCTCTCAAAATGGCTGTGCTGATGTCATAATCCCAACTGAAAGTGAGGTTAAGCTATTTTTAACCCTTTGTAAAGGTTTAAAAATGTTTATAAAGATTTATAAACCAAACTAATGTTGCTGAAACGTTTATAAACCTTAATATTGAATAATTGTCAATATTTAGGTTTATATTTGGTTTTAAAAATGTTTATAGGTTGACTAAACGTATATAAATGTTTGTAATGTTTACTGGGCTGTGTTATGTCATGATATGATTGAAATATGGACTTACTAATATGATAGTGGACTTGTGTTTGAACTGCATCTGCTGTTTCTAGTCTTGAACCCAGTGGATTCTTGACTACCTGAGCGCTGTATAGACAACCTTAAGCCTGTTTTTCTGCCACATGAGGGACGGTGTAACCTTGTTATTCTTGCATGCCATGCTGGCTGAGATTTGATATTTATTCACAATTTACCTCGAGTTAAAGCAGGCATAAGTTAGTTTATACAGCGCACGGTTCCTCTTTATATTTCCAGATTCTTAGGACATTGACTATAAATTAAAAGGGCTTGAAAATGCCCAGTACCAAATCAAAATGCAGTAAGTGTCTTGGAAGACATGTCCCACCAACTGGGAAGAAATGTAAATATTTACTGGCTGATGATGTGGACGAAGTGCAAGGTCACAGTTCAACTCCAGTGTCACCTGTCAAGTGTCAGAGCTCGTAAAAGGCGTCAGATGTGCAGACAAAGATCTTGGAACAATTTACCTCGAGTTAAAGCAGGCATAAGTTAGTTTATACAGCGCACGGTTCCTCTTTATATTTCCAGATTCTTAGGACATTGACTATAAATTAAAAGGGCTTGAAAATGCCCAGTACCAAATCAAAATGCAGTAAGTGTCTTGGAAGACATGTCCCACCAACTGGGAAGAAATGTAAATATTTACTGGCTGATGATGTGGACGAAGTGCAAGGTCACAGTTCAACTCCAGTGTCACCTGTCAAGTGTCAGAGCTCGTAAAAGGCGTCAGATGTGCAGACAAAGATCTTGGAACAGCTGGAAAGGGTCAATTCAAGGCTTGATCACATGGAAGATAAAGTAGCTCAAGTGAAACAACATTCTGCGAAACAGAAAAAGATAAGTAGTCTTCTTTCTTTGGCTAGTAAATCATCACCTGTTCAAGAAAGTGACTCTTCTTCTGATGAATCTTTGGTGCCTAGTCTGAGTATTTTAAAATCAAGTAAAGACATTCAACAACAAGTAGATTCCCGACTACGTGAGCTGGAAGAATGTTCTTTTGTTCAAGGTAATCAAAAACAGAAGTTAAAGTCAAAAAGAGGGGGCAATGTTGATTGTGAGTAAAAAAGTAGCTTGGCCCCATGATTCTATCCTAGGTGGTACTACTAAATAAAGGTTGTCATATGACCAGCTTATGTGGTAACAATGGATCCAGGGTTTTGCCAGAAACATTCTGGATGAAAAATCTCAAAAAACTAGGGAGATCGTGCTCACCTATCTTTTCTGATTTGATGGAAGACACCACTGATTTCAGTTGGCAGGGGGCTAAGGCTTCACATGCCGTTTTATTATGTGAAATGGAAAGGGGGGCTGTAACTTGGAGTGAAACTGGTCGAATTGACCATATAAGAAGGGCTCATGCTCAAAAACATGTCACAACTTTAAGGTTTTTTGGTAGAAGTAATGATTCTGGCAACAAGCGTCCCTGGTTTTGCAAGTTTTTTCAGTCAGGTACATGTAGTCATAGTAAAGATCATGAGACTAATGGTAGACTTCACAGGCACATATGTGCTCATTGTTTAGAAAATGGTAAGCAACTCAACCATTCTTAAAAAGATTGCAGAGCAAAAAAGAGTTCAAAAAACAAGTAAAAAGCTGCACTGAGAATCTAGCTCTCAGTGGCAGCTATAAATCTAATGATCTTGATACTTGTGTACGAAAAAGTATAAACAGTACTGAAAACGTGGGGGTGCCCCCAGTCAAAACAAAATATAACACTAGATATGTGACAAATTCTGGGTTCAAATCTTCAGAGGTTGAGGCTTTCCTACGCATGCTAAAGCAAAGAGTAATGAGTTTGTGTCAAGACAGTTATAATAAGCATAAGGTCACTGTAACTAGCAGTTTTGCCCAAGATGGCGGCGTCTCCTCAAGCAGTCATGCAAGTATTGCTCTTGATGATGGTAGATCTTATGCTGATGCAGTTAAGGGCTGCGCCTCTGGAAAGACTTACTTATTTAACACACATTCACGGCCTCACTGTGGCAGTAATATTGACAAGCATAGTGAACCCAATACTGAACCATGCATTGTAAACACTGCAGATAATCATAGTAAAAATGATGTGCATGAAGAAACGTGTGTTACTGCTAGGGATAATGATAACATGAAGGTGTTTGACATTAACGGACTTGATGATAAGTATTTTAGTTCTATACTAATAAAATCTTGTTATGAAGGTAAATCAGTCCCGCCTTGTAATGTAATAACACATGAGCTCTGGAAAAGTCAAACTGATTTCAACTTTGGTTTCATTCCACTGAGTGATTTCCGTTTGTCAGGCAGTACTGAAATCAATAACATGGAGAATTATTGTCCCATCACTGCTCACAAAATTGCTAAACAGTACAACAAACCCAACTATTTGGGTGCAAGACTGAAAGTCGACTCTCAACTGAATCTAGATGAATGGAAAAAAGAATCGGTTATGGGGACCTGTTATATTTTGGGTTTCCATTGGATTTTAATAGGGGTTTACCCCTACAGTGGGAGGGTTCGAATCACAAGTCAGCCATTGACTATCCTGGGGACATTGAGGCTTATCTGACTGAAGAATTACAGCTTAAAGCTCTTGTTTGCCCTTTTGATCATCACCCTTGCCCTGGAGGTCACATTTCACCATTCTTAACCAGAGAAAAACCTAATTCTGACAATCGCAGGGTCATTGTTGACCTCAGTTGGCCTTTAGGTCAATCTGTCAATGCAGGTATCGACAAAACCTCATACTTAGGCACTGATTTTCTTCTCAACGTCCCCACAATTGACCACATCACTGATCAGTTTAAAATCTTAGGAAAAGGTTGTCATTTACACAAAATAGACATCGCAAGAGCGTTTAGACACATAAAAGTGGATCCATTGGATTATGACCTTCTAGGGCTCTCCTGGCATCATGTTTACGTCGATACTTGCGTACCTTTTGGGACAAAACATGGTTCCCAGATTTTTCTGCATTGCAGTGACGCTGTGCGTTATATTATGCATCAGAATGGCCACAAAATAGTGGGGTACATTGATGATTATGTGGGGTTTGGCATCCCGTCTGAAGCTAGGGCTTCCTATGACTTTCTGTACCAACTACTGGGTCGTCTGGGTCTCACTATAAGCAGTAAAAAACTAGTACCTACTAGTACTAAGGTCACTTGCCTGGGCATTGAAATTGACACTGTGGCCAGATCTGTCTCCATCCCTGAGGAAAAATTACAAAAAATTAGTGAAATGTTTCATGAATGGACTGGGAAAAAACAATGTAAAAAAGACAACTTTAGACCCTGCTAGGAAATCTCTTGTACATTCACAAGTGTGTAAAACCTGCTAGGATATTCCTAAGCCGTATGTTGCAAGTCCTCAGAAATGCTCATGGTCATACTCGTATCACTCTTGACCATAGTTTTCACAGAGACCGCAGATGGTTTCAAACTTTTCTCCCAAAGTTTAATGGCGTCTCCCTTTATGACCATAAACCAGTTGATTTTCAAGTGCATCTTGATGCATGTTTACAATGGTTAGGAGGGGTCTTCAACAACTTGGTGTACCATCTCCCCATCCCCCTAGGGTACCAAAACCTAGACATTGTTCATTTGGAAATGATCAACATACTGGTTGCTGTTAAACTGTTTGGGGTACACTGGAACAGGAAAAGATTTTTTGTGACAACATGGCTGTTGTATGTGTGTTGCAATCAGGCAGGACCAAAGACCCTTATATGGCTGCCTGTGCCAGAAACATATGGTTGTGGTCTGCAAGTTATGATATAGACTTTCAGTTTGTACATATTGCTGGTAAAACTAATGTAACAGCTGATTTATTGTCCAGATGGACTCAGTGTGTAGATAGTGATAAAAAATTGCATAGTCTAGTTCCCAATGCCCAATGGCAACATGTGTCATTAGGTCACCTTGACCTTAATAATGATATTTAACTGATGCTATACTTTGTTGTAGGTCGCTCCAGAATAAAAGGTCTGACAGAGAAAGCGTTGTCACGATTGAATTCTGCCTTCAGGCCAAGTACACAGGCTGCCTATGCCTCAATGTTCAGGGTTTTCCTGGCCTTCTGTTGTCACATGGGTATTTTGATGTCAAGTGTCAATGTAAAAGTTTTGCTTGCATTTTTAGAATGTTTAAATGAAAATGGTGTTTCTCCTAACATGTTGAGCAACTATGTGTCTGCTATTAAAGCCAAATTCGTACTTTATGGTCTTCCTACAAAATGTCTAGAAAGTAGGAGAATCTATTACTATGTTAAGTCCCTCAGAATAAATAGACCCCTTTAAATCTCTAGGTGCAATATCATCAGTATTGAAGACCTGTATTCCGTGGTGGCTCACTGTGATAAATTATACATGAGCCAAGTCTTCAAAGCATTATTCCTCATGGCCTTCTTTGGGTTTTTTTCGCCTCTCAAACCTCTGCCCTCACTCCTTTGATTCCTATGACTTTACCAAACATTTATCTGCAGGTGACATTTTTTTCCAGGGTAATATACTAAAAGTCCTGTTAAAATGGTCAAAAACCATTCAGTCTCGTGACAAAGTAAAAATTATTTCATTTCCTGGCTTAGGTAAAGCTGAAATCTGTCCCATTAAAGCAATGAAAAAGCTATTAACCATGTACTTCCCTGTGAAAAATAAACCATTATTCCAATATAAATACCCTTCAGACTGGAAAGTTCTTATCGATTCCAAGGCCAGGAAGACTCTGACCTATCCTCAATACTAAGTTAGGCTACCCACCTCATTATTTTAGTTTTCACTCTTTTCGAAAATCTGGAGCTTCATTAGCTTTTTCCAGCCATGTCACCCTTCAACAAATCAAGTTTCAAGGAACCTGGTCTTCAGACTGTGTCTGGTCTTACATACATTCGAATCCAGACAATGCTTCTCAAGTAGCAACTACTTTTTCCCGCCTGTACTCTATGTAAAAATATTCCTGCACATATTGCTATGATGCTTGTTTGGGTTTGAGGTACTTTTATAATGTCCCCTTAAATAATTTTTCTGTCGTATAATGTACTCCTCTTCAAAAAATTGTCTATACATTCATATTATTTATCATGAATCTACCTGGGTCACCCTGTGTGGTTAGTGTTTTGGGGTATTTTTTGAGTTCAGTCTACTTGGGTGATCTGGGTTCCTCTTAGGTGTAAATTCATCTCTCTCGGGTATGTAGCATAAAACTTTAGTGATTCTATTGATTCAGATTACATTTGGTAATTTATTCTAACATATGTCATTCCAGAAATGATCATGTATTCATTTTGGATCATGTATTTATCAAATGTGGATTATGTATTTGTCTGACGTATTTATATTTATGGTTAGATATTTTCACATATGTAATTCCAAATTATCATGTATTTTTGGATCAGTTCTGTGTTGATCTTATGTATTCATATTTTTGTGGAAAGATATCATGTATGAAATCATAGTGCTTATAGTAAACCTTAATCTAACGTGAATGTTTAACACTTGTGTATCTTCATGGGCATGTAAAAGGACTGTAGTTTTAGTAATTGTATACCATATTACTTGTTATTATTGCAACTATGTGTCTGCTATTAAAGCCAAATTCGTAATTTATGGTCTTCCTACAAAATGTCTAGAAAGTAGGAGAATCTATTACTATGTTAAGTCCCTCAGAATCAATAGACCCTTTAAAATCTCTAGGTGCAATATCATCAGTATTGAAGACCTGTATTCCCTGGTGGCTCACTGTGATAAATTATACATGGGCCAAGTCTTCAAAGCATTATTCCTCATGGCCTTCTTTGGGTTATTTTCGCCTCTCAAACCTCTGCCCTCACTCCTTTGATTCCTATGACTTTACCAGGCATTTATCTGCAGGTGACATTTTTTTCCAGGGTAATATACTAAAAGTCCTGTTAAAATGGTCAAAAACCATTCAGTCTCGTGACAAAGTAAAAATTATTTCATTTCCTGGCTTAGGTAAAGCTGAAATCTGTCCCATTAAAGCAATGAAAAAGCTATTAACCATGTACTTCCCTGTGAAAAATAAACCACTATTCCAATATAAATACCCTTCAGGCTGGAAAGTTCTTATCGATTCCAAGGTCAGGAAGACTCTGACCTATCTCAATACTAAGTTAGGCTACCCACCTCATTATTTTACTTTTCACTCTTTTCGAAAATCTGGAGCTTCATTAGCTTTTTCCAGCCATGTCCCCCTTCAACAAATCAAGTTTCAAGGAACCTGGTCTTCAGACTGTGTCTGGTCTTACATACATTCGAATCCAGACAATGCTTCTGAAGTAGAAACTACTTTTTCCCGCCTGTTCTCTATGTAAAAATATTCCTGCACATATTGCTACGATGCTTGTTTGGGTTTGAGGTACTTTTATAATATTCCCTTAAATAATTTTTCTGTCGTATAATGTAGTCCTCTTCAAAAAATTGTCTATACATTCATATTATTTATCATGAATCTACCTGGGTCACCCTGAGTGGTTAGTGTTTTGGGGTATTTTTTGAGTTCAGTCTACTTGGGTGATCTGGGTTCCTCTTAGGTGTAAATTCATCTCTCTCGGGTATGTAACATAAAACTTTAGTGATTCTATTGATTCAGATTACATTTGGTAATTTATTCTAACATATGTCATTCCAGAAATGATCATGTATTCATTTTGGATCATGTATTTATCAAATGTGCATTATGTATTTGTCTGACATATTTATATTTATGGTTAGATATTTTCACATATGTAATTCCAAATTATCATGTATTTTTGGATCAGTTCTGTGTTGATCTTATGTATTCATATTTTTGTGGAAAGATATCATGAATGTTTAACACTTGTGTATCTTCATGGGCATGTAAAAAGACTGCAGTTTTAGTAATTGTATACCATATTACTTGTTATTGTATATTAAATATTATTACCCTCTGTCTGTTGTCTGACTGTCTTTGGGGGGTCATTGGGGGGACTGTAGCCTAATGTGTGGAGAGTATTGATCGTTCAACAAAGTACTACTTTTCTTTTGTTTTCTTTAACTTTAGGTGGGAGATCACAACTGAAGCGTCCCTTCATATTGAGGAATTTCAACCTGTTTTGTAGCCACAACTGAAACGTACCTCTATCAAGTGGAAATAATCAATATCACTACTGCCATTGTTGGAAGTCTGCCTCGTAGAAGAAACCGATTTTAGGGTGTTGTCTATAGCTAAACACTGTTCTAACATTGAATGTAACAGGTCTCCTCTTCAGAGGCAAGGTTTTTGATTGTGTTGCAATTTTATACATGAGTTAAAAGAGGAAAATCTAAAGGAATATACTTTTGGATTTGAAAAATTGTGGTAAAATATGAGTGGAAAAGTAAGTTTAATTTTTTTATCATGTGTTCTTTCGTGTCATATTGTTTAATATAATATATCTCTATATTGTGGTGTCTACGGTTCGTTGTGTACCCGTGCACTACTTTATGAACACTTTTACTTATGTACATTATTTTATTTTTATTCATTTATAGTAGTGGAATGTAACAATTGTACATTACGCATGAAACAATAGTAATGAGATAGAGCTTACCCAGTCCTCTTGTGGTCTTATAAGTGACCATGATTAAAAGCATATATACAGAACCCTAACGAACTCTATGTACTGGTTTTCTCTGCCCTTCCAATTACCCATCGTGATATGACCTGTACAGTGTTGAAAGCGATGTAAAACCCCAAATAAATAAATAAATTAAAAGCATATAAATTAGCTCTTCATAACTAGAGCCCAAGTAAACTTTTTCTTTTAAACCAAGGCTTTTCAACATAATGTGATATAAGTCTATCTTTAAATAACATTATATATCTGTATGAATTTGTCATTTTGTCAGTAATTTCGAACATCCAGGCTGGTATTCACGAAGGGTCTTAGACTTAGCCAGGGCATAAGCTTAAATCCAGTTTTAAAGTTAAGACTTTTGTCTTGAAACCGTATTCACAAAGAGTGAGCTAGCTAAGTCCAAGATTATCAAATAACCACAGTGGTTTTCTATGTCATGTGACCTTTTTTTCTATTTAAACTATACTATTGGTAACATATATATCCTACATTTAATGTATTTTCTCTAAGGAAAAGTGCTGTTTTGAAATGGAAAACCTTGTTACCACATATAAACTTCGAAAGACTCCTTTAGTGAGGTGTTCTGTATAATTATACTTTATTTACAGCCATTTCAAATTTTGAAGTGGAGAAAAGTGGCGGCCATATTTAAGTCCTCTTTACAGAATTTAAGCCCACTACCAACCAGTCTTTAAGTTGAGCCCGGTCTTAAATTCTTGGTGAATACCACAAAGCCAATGACAAAAATCTCAACTTTAAGCCTAATCCCTGGCTAAGACCCTTCGTGAATACTGGCCCTGGACACCAAATTGATATTTCGTTATACAAAGTTTCATGTTCCTGTGTGACAAACTTTACCGGTACAAAGAAAGTGAATCTCATCTTCAATCAAATTTTCATTACATATTTTACAATTTTTTTCCCAGTGGAATTCTACATAATCTGTCAGTGTTGAGGACAATCGCGGCTTTTGTCAGTGCACATATTTATTGTGCAGTGATAAAAATGCGTAGCAATTGATACAGATGTCATAGAGTCTCTGTCTATCTCTGCATATATGTGTGTGCATGTAGAAGGCAGCTTATTCAGTAAAATCTATGGCTGTTTTGTCTTGCATATATCTGCTGTGTGTTATGGCTAAATAAAAGTCACAGCTAGTGCACAAATTATGTAAAATATGAATATTTTTAACTGGGGAGTAAGTTTATTTATTTATTTCTCGTACACATAGTACAAACGTTTTAGATAATTATGAACAGGACATTTAAACAATTATATAAACACAATAGAAACTAATAAACTGTAATATTTATATATAAATTTATACTACACGTCACAGTATCCTTGTTTTAACAAAATTTAATATTTTTCTGGTTAGTAATTGATGGCAATACCCCTCCCATGCCAGTGAGAGAGGCGTCAACATGGAAGGTGTGATTGTACAGCAGGTTGGGTTTGTTTATGTATGTAATGCCATTAAACTGGGACAGGAATGCTAAGAACCAGGCGAGATCTTTGTGAAATTCCGAGTTAAGATGGATGCGTTGTTTATTTGACGCACTTCTGAAAAGGGTAAGCATTCTGTTTATGAAGGTTCGAGATGGGGAGACACATTTATTAGATATAATAGCTTGCCTAGTAAAGATTGAAAGGCTCTCTTAGTCAAATGACGCCTATTGACAACACTTTTGCATTCAGCATAGATGGATGCTAATTTATCAGGGTCAATGCTAAGGGTGTTCTGGTCTAAGTCTATCTTGATGCCCAAGCATGTGAGAGCTCTACAGGGTGGGGTTTGCTTATCTTGGTTGCTAGGCAAGCCTAGCTGAGCTAAAATAGAGGCCAGAGTGTCAAAATGGCGCTGAGCAGAGAGTTTAGGAGAGATAATGATGTAGTCATCAATGTAGGCTACCATCTTAATTCCAGCCTTTCTTTCTATGAATGTGACGGCGTCGCCGACACGTTGGAATGCTGCGCTCCCATGGACCCAGCCAAACGCGACGACAGCGTCAATATAGACGTCATCTTGCCATTTTATGCCTAGTTTCATTGCGTCGGCTGGGTCCATGCGGAGATTGCGGAAAGCCCTAGCAATATCAATTTTTGCTAAAGTGACATCGTCACCATGTCTGCTAATTTCTTTGACCACGTTATCTACAGTGGGAAGCCTTAATGAAAAAGCCGATGAGTCAAATAGTTTCCTATCTACCTGGTCATTAAGTGATGCACCTTTAGATCAAGTATAACACGACGCTTATCAATGTCCTTTGATCTTGTGAGCAAAGGTGAACAGTGTATGGCATAGCAGTGGGGTTCATCGATGGGGCCCATGATGGCCCCAAACTGTTTTTCTTTGACCAAGTATGAGAACACAGCCTGACGATGTTGTTTAGCCGAAAAATGATTTGTAATATTAAGGCCTGAAAGAGATTCTGAATCACTAATTGAGAGAGGAAAGCTATATTCCAAGTATTGGATAAGAACCTGGTCCTTGTAGTCAAAAAGGTGATGCCTCCAAGCTTCAATATTAAGGCCAGACTTTATGGGAACTCTGTTCTAGCTAGTTTAAGATACTGCTCACTATCAATAGTGTCAATGCCTGGTCTGTCAGGGCCAATGAATTTGAATTCAGTAGGTTGCATAGCTATGTAGCCTTTGAGTTTAGTGGGGTAGTTTATGTCCCTATGTTGACACACTTGACAATTGTCCTTTGAGGCAACATTATTCTGTGGATCATGAATAGTGTCCAATATGGTAACATTACCTTCATATTTACAAAGCTTGTTCATTGTATCAATATTACTAAATGCCATATTGTCAATGTCCCCTTGTGCATCAATTAATGAAGAAATAATGTTGTCCATATGGGTTTTGTATGAGGTACCATACCTCTGATAACATAGGCAATCCTGGTTATAGTTCTCCTAGGCCAGCTTGGCCTCACGTTTAGCATGTGAGGTATGTGAGTCAATGTTAAGAGGGTATATGCAGAGAAGTACGGGTTTTGTATGAGGTACCATACCTCTGATAACATAGGCAATCCTGGTTATAGTTCTCCTAGGCCAGCTTGGCCTCACGTTTAGCATGTGAGGTATGTGAGTCAATGTTAAGAGGGTATATGCAGAGAAGTATAGTATCACACACTTTAAAAACGTCCACAGGATGGCTCAGACATTCATGAATAGTGATCTGACCAGTGAAATGCGAAAATTTTAAGAAATAAAAGCCCCCGGCGTATTTTGTGGGTAGTTGTGTATGTATACAAATTGATTGTGAGAGTTGTCAGATTGATTGACAAAAGAATAATCAAACCTGACAATTTTGTGAAGTGAGGTGTGACAGTTAAAAGAATAATAATTATCAGGGAACAGCTGAGTGTTAGTTTCGACACAGTCGATCACTGTACCTGGAGGTGAGCCATGCTGTGGAACGGTAATATCAATGTTATCAGAAGCCTTATGGGCACCAACTATTAGAGAATTATCAACAGCGACAGTTAAGCTCGCATCAGAGATACTGTCTGTAGGTACAATAGTATGACAATTAAATTGTAAATTAAAGTCTGAACATTTACTACCACCACATAAGTTCATATTCATGTCATTGTTGACAACTACTGGCGTACTATTTACAATGTTTATGTTACAGGAGTTATTTTCATTTTTTACACCAAATGTCTTCCTAAATGTATCAAAATTTAACTTATTATGTTCTTTGCACCCCAGCCTGTCATTTAGGGCGATATGATTGTCTGGGCTGTGGCCAAGTGGTTCAGGTAACTCCTAGCCACTGTTCTGCTGCTGGCGACCAGCCTGTCTTTGTTTTGTATTACATCTGACTTCCAGATGGTTCGAACTCCTGCCTTGTTTCATACAATACGAGCAAAAGTGTGAATAGTTGCCATGATGGCCTTCATGGGAGCAGGACCCCTCGTTAAAATATCTGCATGGTCTTCTGGATGGTGTTGATTGTGTTGTATTCTGGGTGTGAGCTAAAGCGACCTGAGAAGAGCTCAACCTGTTTATGGCCCACTGTGTGGAGTCAGTCCAGGAAAGATGGCCCTCCTCCACCTGGTGCATAGAAGATGCCCAGGTAGCCCGTACTGTGGGCCACGGTAGCGATACGGCATCAGTCATGGCATGAATCACTTGCAGCAGGTAACACACTTTTTGCCATTAGATGCGTGGAAGCCCTCATTGGGCCAACGGAGATGTGGGGCCGTGGTTACTGTATCATGCAAATTATATCTGCCCGACTTCTTAATCTGAGGCTTACCTTGAGACAGGTCCGAGTAGGCTCGCCCTTCATATGAGGTGAGTAGGCTATTGACAGCCTCAGATATGCCCTGGTTGGTTCTCAGCATGTGGAGGTTAGGGACGACTGCTTCACGTCGATCCACAGTATGAGTTGGTTGTTCCTGGGTTCATGCTGGATCTGCATTTGAAGGGGGATGTTGAAGCCCCCTTGCAGTCTGAGTGTGAGCAGAGTCATGCATAAGAGGGGGTTGTGATTGGAGATGTGGCTGCCCCACCCTTGTCAAGATGAGGGGGTCGATCGGATGGTTGGGCATGGCCAGATGTTGATTTAAATTTGAAGGGCCTGCCTGAGGTGATGTTGGATGATCATGACTGTGAGACCGTGGGTTGATAGGTGTTGAGTTCCGCCGTTCTACCTTGTCAAGGCGCCTGGCCAGATCAGCATTGGATTCCCAAATTTCACATAACATAGTCATGATGGCGTCAGAAGTTGTTGCTGTACTTGACGGGTGTGTGACGGGTGGTCTAATACTCACAGTTTCTGTGTTAGCTAAGTAGGAACCGTCAGATTCTTTATTTATCACTTTCCTTGCCTTTGATACAGATATCCTAGCCCTTGCCGAAGCTGTTACCCGTTTTCTGGATTTTGGTAGAATTTTCTTTCCAGATGGCATTTTTAATAAGTAACTTGTAGCACGATTCACAATGAGGTACAATAAAACTAAAAGTGTTAAAACATTGCTTATAAGATTTTCTTAGATGTTCATTCAATGGCGTCAAATTTGAAACTGAACAGAAAGTAACTTGGCGCCAATAAGCTCCTTGCCCTGGTTTGTGATTGGATGACCTGGGGTCAGGTCTAGCATTGAGGCTGTGAACTATAAGAGTAGTGGTATAGTTAAGGTAGAGATCAACTGCTATGGCAGGCCCCTGACTGGGCCGTGCCCATTCATCTCTTTAAAGACCTCATGAAGTTTGTACATAAAAGAAACTATTTCCAATTGTTTTTAGCATCTTCAAAATCAGTCATATCTGTTTTCACTAGAGAGGGCACTTCCTAGTACCGTGCACATGAATATTTTTTTCTCATATTAATTTTTGGTAATCTTAAAGTCCAATTTCAGAGCAAACAATAAATAAGTAGGTAAAATACTTTTTGGATTAATTCAAACTATAACAAATCAAGATTGAAGAACTTTGATTTGGGGGGGTTATAACATCTATATAGCCTAAATATTAAGAGATTTAGCCAATTTTGTAAAATACCTGTTTCTATCTGATTTTTCAGTACAAACCAGAAAAAGTAACATGATTTAAGTTTGACACATGAACTTCACGGATTGTGACAAAAATTGGCCCATTGACACATGGTAAACAAAGACTAGACCAGTGCATGATAATAAGAAGTGCACGATAATAGGAACGATATAATTTCATGTCTATCTCACCCGAACTGCTTTGTTTACGTTTGTTGACCTTACAATTGGCCACCGGAAACAGCTTACAAGATTTCCCACAATTTATCGCAACCTATGTATTCTTCTACAAAGAGATAGAAGAAAATCCATATCATCCCTCCCGCTTGTTGTTTACAAATTACCGACAATTACATGACACAGATGTGTCCGTCATTCTGATTGGCCAAAAACGATTTCTAAACCGTCTAAAATTCTGCATTAACATTGTTATTTACATTAGATACGGTGCAAAATGTTTGTAAAAAGGGAAAATTTCTTTTAAAAGAAACAATTCTTTCAAATGCAAAAGAAAACAAACAGAAAAGTTTTATGGATATCTTTGGAGAAAAAATTCATCCCTCTTCTGTTGATGGAACAATCAAAGTGGCAGAGCCCTCTTGTGTTCACTATGATAATTTTTTTGTAATCTTACAAGTGTTTGAGGTATTTTGTTTAAAACAGTCATGTTAGATAGGATATAGCACTCAAAAACCATCTAAACTCAGAATTCTAGAATGGTTGGGGTGGTCAAGGCACAAAGGCGTGCTTTTACCATGCCAACCAGTCTAAAATTCTGCATTTAGACAGTTTTGTTTTGTGCCATATTCCTATAATAACATCATATTTGACGTTAAAATGACGTATCCAGTAAATACCATCTAGTTTGTTTACATTATTGGTGATTTCAAGATGAAAAGGGAATCAGAGTGATAATTTTTTTGTCCAAAAAGGGCAATATCATGTCACATTTCCAGCTCCCCCTCCCAAGACAATAAAGATGTATATGGGTTATATCATTTTATTATTATAAATACATAATATATTATGATATTGTACATTTTACTTTTAATACAAGATATTATATAATACTGATAATAAAATGCTAAAGTCTGTGAATAACAAATATTATGATATCGTACATTTTAATTTTTTTATACAAGATATTATATCATACTGATAATGAAATGACGAAGTCTGCGAATAACAAACAGACAAACAACAGTTAACATAACATCCACCCCAAAAATTTTATAGAAACCCCTAAGTATCAAAAGTTGCTGGGCTCACTCAGGTGAACAAAACTATGCTAACCCTGGAACCAAAAATTTTGACCTAACAATTTTGCCTAATAGTATGACCAATAGGCCAGGACCTAAGGGTAACAAGAGCATGTCCATTGTACAGGAGGACAAAATATGCCAAAGAAAGGTGCCAAATGCCAAACTAAGGGTAACAAGAGCATGTCCATTGTACAGGAGGACAAAATATGCCAAAGAAAGGTGCCAAATGCCCAACTAATGGAAAAGATGATGTTGGAAAGTACGGGAAACCTGAGACGAAGAAGAAGGGACAGATTTGATGTATCTCCAGACCGCCTGTGATGACCAGGTGCCATGTTTCATAATTTCTTGCAGTGACACCCCATTCTGAAAAGCCCAAGATGTGGCTGACCTTCTAAAACTGTGAAAGGTTAAATGAGGGAATATGTTAAGCGTGGTAGAAATGGACTTCAAATGTTTTCTGGCAACAGGATCAGCCAAGGGAACTGGCAAACCTTGCCTGGCAACTAAAAATAATGGTGAATTTTTCCCAGCAGGGATGGCTTGGAACATAGCTTTTAAAGCAGACACAGGACATAGGTCTGAAGAACCCAGTAATGGGAAGGAAATAGTGGTGGTCTCTTTATGGTCCTGCATTGTCTTGGACCACTTGACCAGTACTGTGCATGCCTGAGGGCCAAAAATGACATCACCTCTGGCCAAATGTCTAGTGACATCAAATTTTGCAGCAGAATGTGGCAAAATATTGGAAAGTCTCATAAAAGAGAAAAAACAGAAAAGATACAGTGCCTTAAAGACAAGTGGAAATTGTTTATTGTCACACAATAGTATGATCCTATGCAGCAAGTCAATAGACACAATTTTTGAGGTTTTTGGTTGGAAAACTGCATTAATTTTCAGGGATTTAATGTACAAACAAAGGCAATCTGTGATCTTTGAAAGGCTCTGTATTTAACCCATAGACTATAAACATGGCTCTAATTGCAGACAAATCGTTTGAAATATTAGCTTGCGAGAGACCACTCTGATAACAGAACTCCATAAAAGAAAGCAAAGCAATAGTGTTCACCTGTAAAATGGGCATTTTCTCGATTTCTAGAAATACTATGAACTGGGCAAACATTCTATTGTATTGAAGCCATGTGGCTGGTCTAAACCCTGTTTTGAGCCTCTCCAGTGCCGAGGCTGCAAACTGTGAAGCATGTGGCAATACATCTACAATACAAAGAACATGCTATACATATTCATTGAGGTCTGTATGGTCCAGATGTCCTGGCATCCATTGACAATTGGGAATAAGAGAAGACAATGTGTTAATGTGCGAATCTGTACCTTTCCATCTAGATAGTAAATCTGCTACTTGATTGTGGACCCCAGGTATATGGGTAACAGTTAAGTGTATGTTGAATATTGCAGTTAGCAACCAAATATTTCGTGCACAAGTGGCCAGAATGGGATCTCGAGCTCTACCAGATGTAAGAACCTCGACCAAGGCCATATTATCGCATTTAATATCTATGGCCTTATTCTTCCACATGTCACCCCAAACTTTCATGGCAACAACTATATTCAAAATTTCCAAATGGACTATTGTATAATTTTTGAAACCAAGAGGAATGGAAAGTGCATAAATGTTATTGGCAAAGGCTGCTCCAAAGCCAGTTAAACATGCATCAAGATACACAGTATGATCTGGTTGTTTATAGTCAAAGAACGTAACACCATTGAACTGAAGCAAGAAGGTGTTAAACCAGTTAAGATCCCTATGGAAGGCAGAATTTAGAAAAATAGTGGATTTGGAAGTATGTTGCCTCAGTAACTGGAGCATTCTGTTGAGGAAGAACCTGGCTGGTTTAACACATTTGGTAATGTAAAGGGGGGAGCCTAATAAGGATTGCAACTGATTTTTCGTAACCTTGACTTTTGAAGCAAATTTTTTACAAATATCTAGAATTTCCAATAATTTTTTTATCATCAGGTATCTTTAATGTACGACTACTGTTATTAATCTCTATCCCCAAGCATACAGCATTAGTTGTAGGAGGTACTAACTTGGACTGGCTGATTTCTAGGCCTAATTCTTGTAAAAGAGCCATGAGAGTGCTATATGAGGTGTGTATGTCCTGTGGAAGGCCTATATAGATGAGATCATCAATATAATTGTAGAGATAAGGAAAATGGAAGTTATTTTTCATGATAAACCGTATGGCATCCGTACATCTCTGAAAGAAAACTGAACCATGCCGAAACCCGAACGGCAGCATACAATCGATAAACAGCTGTTCATGCTGAAGTCCTAATAGATCTAGATCCCCTGGATCTATCCTGATATGTCTGAAAGCCCGACTAATATCAATTTTATACAGAAGAGCCTCAGTACCTAACAGCTTGAGACGGTTAATGATGGCATCTACAGGAGGGTAGTTCAGCTCGAAGTATGTATTCAAATAAATGTCCTTCTGGACTGCATCATTAACTGATTTACCTTGAGGAAAGCTCAAGTCAAGTATAACCCTTCTATTGTTTGAGTTAGGTTTATGCCTAGTTAAAAAAGGGGAAACATGACATTTGAAAGGAAACTTATCGAAAAAGGGCCTAGAATAGCTCCATATTTCTTCTCAGTCTCAATATATTTTTGTACATGATCTGGAAACTTTAAAGCGGAAGAATGGTTAACATAAGTACTCTGCAATAAAGCCAACCTATCAAAATCCAGGGGAAAGCCATATTGCAATAGAGCTACAATCTGGTTATCCCAGTATTGGGCCAGATAAAATTTCCAAGCGTTAATATTAAGCTGGCTAGCCAGAGGGATTCTAGCCCCCATGAAGTTGGGCTTACCTGACTTTCTAACAATGGCATGTGCTTCAATGACAGAAGAGACGTTTGTCCATATAATATCATCACCTCTGTACAGCATTAAATTGTTCAAAGGTAAGAAGCCAAAGTCCTTACCACTTTGTTGAACACATTTAACATAATCCTGAGATGAAAACTGGTTACTGTAAATGTACTCAGGTATGTTACATTTACATCTGACAGGAGAACCAGAAATGTCATAAAGATAGACATAATTGTCATTATGTTTTTCCTCCAGGCATGCTAAATCATGACCTGTAGAGATGTCTGATATATTTGGGGCTTGTATGACCACATCCTGTGTCAAAGCCCTTTGTGATCGATTTCCAGTACCAGCATCAGAATTGGCACTTTTATGATGCACCTCACCCAATTTTGCCCTAGGTCTGTTTTTATTGCCCCTGGAACAAGGAATATGGTGCATGGATTAATCTGTGGAATCTAAATGTAGTAACTCCTGTGTAGCTTGACCCAATTTGTTCCCAGTTTTGTTTTTACTGTCCCTGGAAGTTGTAAAATGAGTAACATCAGGAATAGGGTTATAACATGGATTTTTTCCCAATTTTTTCCCATTTTCGTTTTTATTGCCTTCCAAAGTTTTGTCCGAAGAAATACCATGTTGGTGAGGCAGGTACTGCCTTTCCTTATGTGTGATAGTTTGTAAGACATCATATCGATTTTGCAATGGCAAAGAAAAATCTTGCAAATAAGCCTTCCCCTGTGAAACAGCATTGTGTTCGCGAGTTGGGAATGTACAGTGAGTTTCGACTGCACCAGAATTGCGTTGGGCAGGAATGCATTTGGTTTGAATGCAATCCGCATTGCTATGCACTGCATGCGAGACTGTAGACGGATTGACCTTACATGGTGTAGGTGCATAGTATTTCTTTTGAGTTTTAGCTGAATCGTTGTTGCAAGAACTTTGTAAAACTTCAGCATAGGATCTATGGTTAACAGAAGTGTTAACAGATCTGTTAACCATAAACCACTTTAGCCAGGTATCACGTGTTGATTGTTGATTGTTGATTTGATATGCATTTTTATTCTTATTTACAAAAATTCTATCCTTGTGGGTGAACACCTGCTTGTGATCACCCAAGCTTAATCGTTTTTTGCCTGACCTTTATGTTTGTTTTTACATTCAATTTCTGCATGTGGAAAGGTTTTTCCTGCTGAAGCAAAACAGGAAGCACAGATATGCTTGTAGAGGACCCCCCTGGTCTCATGGGACTTTTTCTGCAAACATGTACCCTGATTGAAATATGTACAAGGCATGGATCTTGTGGTCTTAGCAAACTTCTTTGAAAAAACTGGGTTTTGAGGGGAAATGTTCACTGAATTAGCAACATGTTTTTGTGCATTAGCTCTCCTAATCCGATCAATGGCCAGGACATCAGAATATGATTTAACTTCTCCCTGTTCCATGCGACACAGTAACACTGCGTGGCTGGCTTTGGCTGAAATCCACAAAAAATCATTAGCATCATCCATGAGGGAGATCATGTAATCAAGCATATATTGTCTAGTTTCCAGATCGGACTCCTCCCTCATAGTACGGCCAAAACCAGCCACCCACTGGGTAACCGAAAGCTGATCGTATGAAACCTTTCTTTGTTAAGACCGGTGTAACGCCATATTCTGTATGCCTGCCACAGTCCGTATCCCCCCTTTGATCTTTTAGGGGATACAGAATGTGGCTGCCATATTTTGTATCCCAACAATAGGGGATTAAGGGGATACAAAATATGGCAGTCACATTCTGTATCCCCATCATGTTATGTATCCCCACAACTAGGAGGTGTAATGGGGGTGGGGGTGGGGGTGGTATGTATAATTAGCAAACACAGCTGGAGAGGATTAAGTTGCCATTGTTTGAGATGATTGGTCTCAGTCAAACAAGTCAGTTGTCTCTGACCACTCTCTTTTGATGTGATTCACTCAAGGATGAATAGGGTTGCAAGTAAGGCAGAGTTATGATGAGCTAATTAAATTTATCCTCCACAATTAGTAATATCCCAATTAAGTCAATGTATTTTAATAAATGATAAGGGCACATTGCCTAAGCTCACTGTGGTATTCACCAAGACTGTACTTGATTAATTACATGATCAATTGCATGGCCAGTCCTAGATTCCATTGTTTTAGTCCCCCATTTTATGTTGATTGTTTCATTGGGGCAAATGATGAACTAACTGGATTAATTATCAGTAGGAAAAAGTGAAATAACTTCAAAGGAATTAACAATAGATTTTATATGTAACACATGCAATACAATGGTTTTTCAAATGTATACATATTAAAGTACAACAGATATAAAGTTCATAAAGAAACAAATCTTATCACACATTGAACATGGTATACAAGTTTTAATTCAGTTCTCTGCGCACAAGAGGCTTCCTCTGTCTTTTTTGGTTGATGGGAAATGAGTCATCTGTTCATTTTCAATACATATGAGAAGATGTTTTCGCAGCAGTTGCTGATTGAAGCGGAAATCCTCAGGTTCAAGTCCATGGCTGATGGCTGTGACAAAAGCTATCGCCAACAATCCACAATCCACAACACCTGTTTGCTGAGTGACATCAGTTGTGATGAAGTTTTTGACATCGCCATATAAGTTTTGAAGAACCTGCTTAGTGTCACTTGGCAACTGTCTTTTTGACTGTAAGCTGTCATATACAAATATTTCTCTGTCCTTTACAGCACAAGCTTTCCAGTGGTGTCTAGACTCTTGATGAATAATCTGTACACTGTTGCAGTGAAGTCCAACAAAGTCACAATGTTCTGGTGTGTTAATAAGCAGAGTTGACTGTAGTCCCTTTAAATGTGGAAAGTGATTTTTCAGAAGTTGAGACACTGCATCCATTATCCTGTCATTAAGCTCAAGCCCTTCTTCCACAAGGGATCTGTCACTCATCTTTAGGTTGAGAGAATCACTCCAAATATCTGGGTCACTTTGTGATTTCTTGTTTGGTGGTTCTTCATTATCATATGTGCAACATTTTCGTTTCTGTGGAAAGTTTTCAGAAGCCAGTGGAACTCTTGCATCAGGTACAGTCACATCAGCCTTGGGCACACCAAGTTCATTCACTTCGGGCGCTGTATCCTTGGGCTCTGTCTCAGTGGGCTCAGTGGTTGTTTGTGGTAAGTGGTAGATTTTGAAGCGCATAGAATTAAATGTCTTTGCCAACACCTTTTGAGTTTTCACGTTTTTAAGTCTGTAGACACCCTTTCCTAACTCCTCCACAATCTCATACGGTCCAGTACAGTGTGACTCCATTTTTCCTCCTTGGCGTGCCTGTCTTACCATATTCTTCAGTAAAACTGTGGTTCCAACTTGAAATGTTGGGATCAAGTGTCTCTTGTCAAAATTTTTTTTCTGGCGGGCTTGAGCTTTTGTAATGTTTTCCGAGGCAAGAGTGCGAATTTTGTCTTTGATACCAAGCATGGAGTGTAGGTATGGTTCTATTGTGTCACGGTCATGCAGAACTGGGCTAGATTGTTCAGCAAGAAGTTCGGTGTTATCAAGGAACTCAATATCTGCTGGAAGGCAAGGCTCTTTATGAAAAACCATAAAGTAAGGTGAGAAGCTTGTAGACTCATGCCTGGATGCCCTATATGTGGCCAGGAATTTGTTTCACCTTGCGCAGGATCGGCTCTTCTTTGACTTTGGAAGACTGGACATAGTACAGACTATCTTTAATCATTCGAAACTGTTTGGCTCTTCTTCTGATAACTGTTTTGGCAGCTTTGCTTGCATAGGATGGGTACGTGTTTGATTGGAGATAGCTATCATTTCTTCATTTTCTGTGTCACTATCACCCAAGTTTTGAATCACCTCTTCATCATCAGAAAAACTTGAATCACATGGACATTCATCAGACAGTCTGCGGTCATCACTGGAAGAGGAACCCACTGTAGATGACACAGGGCTCTGCCTCTCAGATGTAGTAAGACAAGAATTTTCAGGTTCTGAGCAATGGGTCAAAGGCTGTTTCACCATTGATGCAGTATGCACTCCAGGGTAATATCCAGGGTGTTGGCCATATCCTGGATAAGGGTACTGTGGACATGACTGTTGAAAGCTTTGCGTCTGGTAAAATGGTGGACAATAATTATTGCCATACATAGGTTGAACCATTGGATAGTTATGTAATCCAAAGTTACAATTGTATTCTCTTGCTTCATAGTTACTACTATTGTCACGTGGCTGATTGACAGCCATATTTAATGTTTCACTTAGTTCAACTATTTGTAATCTTAAATGTTTCTCAGTATCAATGAAACTTCAATTGCCAATATTTAGATACAGCAGCTATAAACCCACTTATAAAGTTCTTCTGGTAACACACTAATGACACTCAATTCAACTGTTTGTAATTGGACAAAATTCCTTGCTTTTATAGACCTCTCTATGTTGTAAGCCATGTAGGAGGCCATGATGTATCCACATATCAAAGACATACATGGCTTAAACAGATTAATAATTAACAATAGAGCTCTTAACATGGTATGGATTCCCCAGGAACTACAATAAGTTTGGTACTGGAGTTGTTCAGGGAAACCACAGCTAACAGTCCCTTGTAATCTCCTGTTCATTTGGAGGTTGTTTGAAGTTATAATCAATATAATATTCAATAAAATTTTATTGCATACAGGTAAAATATACTGAGAATAAAATAGGGATCAGAATTCATTACTGTGAATTATAAGTAAAAAGTCACCAAGAGTCATATTGAGAAAAAAAAAAAGTTTTTTCCCTGTGTTACATGTTGTAGATAAGGCCAAGTCTTTTGTTTATAGTTCTGCTCTAAGAAAGATAACAATTGAAAAAATAACATCCATATTGAGAATCATTTTTAATTACAAGTACAATTTCTACCCAATTTATTCAATCATCACAACATTTAAAATTAGTACTAATTCTAAAGTCAGAGACCCAATCAATCCCTCAATGCACAGGCCAATGTTGTTGACTAAAACACAATGGGTCAATGCACAGAGCCAATCAGCAACACAGTAGTTGATTTGTTTGTCTTTAGGTCAATTAATAATTACAGGATTAAACCAAGGTTCTTCCTTTGTCTCACCCTCTCTATGTTAATTTGTTTCACTTTGGGATGAGTGATCAGGCCAAATTGAATTAATTATCACGAAACATAAAGAGCTATAGTAAGGCAGACAGAGGGAAATTATAATGATCTGCTAATAAATAACTAGGGCACAGAATATGGCAAAGGAGATACAGATTATGGCAGGGGATACAAAATGTGGCAGCCCCCTTGCCATATATTGTTTCCCCACACACTTTGTGGGGGATACATTATCTGGCGCTACACCGGATAAGACATATTCGTGGGGCCATTTGACCCTGTTTTTCACTAAAACTTCAACCTGGCCACCTCTTTGAGATTTCAATTTTTGAGTATTACCTGTCTTAGCTAATTCAGAGAGCTCCTGCAACCGTTGCTCCACCTTAGACTGATTCATAGCATCTTCTCTCAAAGAATCAAACGTGGGAATGGTAGTAACATGTGTTTCATTTCTTGAATCCGATTTTGAATCAGACTTTGTTGAAACCAATTTCTTTGATTTTGAAGCACCTTTAGCCCCTTTTATTTTGCTTTTGTCTGATGTCTTTTTACAATCCACATTTTCAATATTGTCAAGTCTTTTGCCAATTTTTTGCAACTGTTCTAAAGTTTTTGAATTTATCATCGACTGAGCCTTGAACTGTGAAGAGATGTCCATGTAATATAAAATACTAAAATAAATGAACATAAAAAGAAAACCATACAGTCAATGAAGCACGACGTGTAATATTGCACAGCATATGGCTCTTGTATAGAAGATTGTAGTGTGTCCTCGTTGCTTTCCAATGACAGAATGGAGGATTGAGAGCTGTAAAACAGAGAGGTCCCACGCTGGTCAGTCTTGACCAATAGCAATTATATATGCAAATTAGCAGCCACACTAAAGGCAAGGACAGGTGAAGCCAAAATGAGCGCAATGCCACCCAAATGGCATTTAACATATTGCCCGCAAATACTGCATTCTGATTGGCTGAAACTCACTTGAGGTATAATAACTTATTATAAGATATGGACAAAAAGTCTTCATTTTGCAATTTTATTCAATATAATGAAACTTTTTACCATAAACTTTTCTGAAAGGGCCATAAAACATTTTCCAACCGATTTATTCCATGTGTAAATAAGAAATGGATATTCCAACTTCACATTTTCAAAATTTGCTGAGTCAGCATTTATTGAAGTCCCAGAGCACATCTAAAGTTTGCTTTATAGATTTCTCAATATTTTGTGTTGTGACTCCAATTTTTTATTATTTATTTTTGTTTGATATTATATAAACTTTGTTTGCTTGAAATATTACAAATTTTTTAATGTTAGAATTTTTTTTTCAAATTACATTTATGTCTCATATTAAGTGACTTTTAATCATATATTCAGTCCAATTAGTGAAGCTCCATTATGGCATTCTTTGGGCAGAAACTACATTCACTTGTACTGGTCTTTAATTGTTTTGTTTGTTTTTATTAAGTTTGATGTGAAATATGATCTTGCACAGTCTTATTAAGAACTAATAAAATACATATTATAAAAAATACCAAAATGCTTCTCGCTTACTTCAGCTATGCATATTGCACTAAATTTAGATCAACTTCCACCTTCAATAAAAAAAATTGTCATTGTTCTAGATATAAAAAAATCAAGATAAACTTATTTTCAAACTTTGGCGAAATTGAGCAAGCAAAGAGCCCTGGTTTGGTGTTTAAATTGGATATGTATGAGGTTGTGGTAACATCTGCTTGCAATTTTGTATAATATATTAATTTGGGTATTCAGGGTATTTTGTAAGACCACTTCTTGCGCACAAGAATAAGTAATTTCTCTTTGACATAGTCTAGATCAAATGTTTCACCAATTATAGGAATCTCTTCCATGTGTAATTGATAAGACATTGCACGACCAGTTGCCGTATGCAAAATTTTCCTCATTAGCCAACTATTATCCAATTTAATTAAATGATTCCAGTATCTTATCAAGCAAATTTTTATCATTTAATTCGTACTCAAGAGTGCAGCCTGTTACTATGAAATACAACCACAGGACATATAACTGTGAAAAAGAACAAAAACTATTTGATCATAAAACATCCACAAAGGACAAAACAGAACCAGAAAGCAAAAATTACAGAATTATGCTTATACAATCAGAAGTGCTACATATCAGTCTGTACAAAGCACTTTAAGCAGGCTGTTGATTTCATACAGCGCCAATTTCGTATTATAATCACAAATACAAAGTAGGTCTTTGCCACTCCTTACAAAATTATCAAAAGCTTATGTTTGACTAATTTATCTTTCAGATATCTTTAAAATGTGAGCTGTACTTGTAACAACTTCTGACATTAAATTATTAAAACATTTCGATATTGTATTGGGATTTTTTTTACAAAATACAGAGTTACTTCAATTTATCACTCGCTTGTAACATATAGGAATACATGGATTGGAACTTGTACAAAGATTCCAGAAAAATTTGTGAAATCACTTAAACAGCTGCAGCTCAACACATTGTCATCACATGACAGAGGTAGAAATCGCGAATGAGAAATAGGAGAAAAAAGAAACAACTTAGTATACATTTATGCCACAAGGTAAATAAATGAAAGAGCATCAGATCCACCAAGGTTAAAAAATTACAGCCATATAGGTCCTCAAATAGGTTCTAAATAAACTATATGTAACATTTACATGTGCTCAAAAATATTATATTTATCCCATGAAAACTTAATATAAACGTCTTAGTAACTCTTAAATGCACTTAATAATATGTCCCAAAAGATTAACCATAGTCATGACAATTAATGAATCCACCATTGTGTTGTGTACCCTGGATGTCAAGATACCTGGTATGATGGATCAATTCATATTTATCTATATTAAAGTTACTGAGTATTCTGCTGCAAACTCCTCACACATTATTAACATTTGCTTGAGTACAAATATTGATGGGTCTAGTAGAGCATTATCGCCAGCATAACCAATAGTCCCCCAAAAATGTCTCCAACAAAGCACTCTATCCTTTTTTCTTTTAGTTTTAGAAAAAATGTATGTCCAAGTGAAAGGTGAAAAAAGAATATGTGACTGAATACCTCCTTTTAAAAACCATTTGACACACACGCTATCAGATTTGACATTACCCCATTTAATTCAAACAGATTGGTATGTTTACAAAAACGCAAACAGTCGACAAGTCAGAGGACAAAGACCTTTATCATGCAAGACTTTGAACAGTTCAACATATTAAATTCTGTCAAATGCTTTGCTGGCAACAAGAAATAATACATAGATGTCACTGTGCTTATTGTTATAGTACTGAATGGTTTCTTGTTAAAACCAAAGAACATTTAGCTGTTCAGAAATTAGCTTTGAACCAAAAAATGTTAGAACAACTACTAATTGCTGTGAAAAATAATCATGAAGTTTACCTAACAAGCACAGGGGCGTAGGAAGCAATTTTTTGTTGGGGGGGGCGAGGAACTAGATTGCACCGACTCAACTCGACACCAACAATTTTGGTTAATTTTACAGAATGTATTGCATGTAGGTAATATACAAATTCAAATGGTCCAATTAAAATATTTTTAATTCTCTGCATTTGAAAGGTATTTCTGATATCTTGACTACATGTTTCCAGAACCTGTGACCTTTCCTTCAAGTGCCAAGCTGATAAAAGATCTATTTTTAGCAAGGTTAATCCCCAAATTGAGGGGGATGATTAATCATTGGACTGGCTAGGAAAAAAAACACACAGTAAAGAAGTAAGAGTTTTACGGGAAAAATCTTATCAGCTGACAAATTGCTGTGCTAAACCATTGATCTGTGTGAATTTAAAACTACAAGTTCTAAATAATTAGCAACACAGTAAATTAAATGCAAAAGATTAATGTATGTATGATTTTGGTCTGCATAAGTGAAACGTTTCACAGAATTTTATAAATCCCAGGTTAACTGAAAATGTTCCTTTTACAAATCATAAAGATAAATATTTTCTAGTACATATGTACTATATGTGAGCAGTGAACAAGGTAAAAGTGTAATTTGACCACATATTATTGAGTTACCTGTAAAAATTTACATAAACTTAAAATTGGAGTTTAATTCTATTTCAAAAATTTGGGAGGGCGAAAAGATATCCCTGCCCCCGCTGCCCCCCAGTTCCTACGCCTATGAAGCATCCTAAAGCAATACCCCTATAATTACCTGAGTCATTGAGAGATCATTTCCTGTGTTTAGGCATCGGAAAATTACAGAGCTAAGAATATTTTTAGAATAATATCCATGGACAAGCATTCCCTTAAAAAGTAAAGATAGTAACATGTGTAGTTTCAACAGTAAAATACAAGCTTAAGCTTGCTAAAAATTCTTATTAGATCAGTGTTTATTTGTGTTTATTTCTGAACTATTCTTCCTCTGAACAGTAAGAGGTCAATATTTTGGAACCATATCTATATCATACACCCTTCATCTTGAAATATTTTAAATTCAAAACATCCTACTAAAAGAACAAAAGGTCAATATTTTGGAACCATATATATATCATACACCCTTCATCTTGAAATATTTTAAATTCAAAACATCCTACTAAAAGAACAAAAGACTTTCAGACTCTATATAAAAATATAAATAAACATGTATCTTAATAACTCTAACACGTTTACAATACAGAATATTATATTGTGATGTCAAAATTGCTACAGGATAAAATAAATATGTAAATCTGATGACACAATCATGATAGCTAGAAAGATGCAAACATTTTCGTCTTTGTTGAACAGGAGCCTCCTCTTTTGTGGAAAGCAGCATCCAACAGAGATTTAGAAAAGGTGATGGCGCTACTAAAAGAGAAGAAAATTCGAAGCAAAATCAATGAGAAAGACAAAACATGGGGACATACCGCATTGAGTGTAGCAGCTTTCAAAGGGTTTCTGAATATAGTTAAAGAATTGGTCAAGCATGGTGCTGATCCGAAAACCCGAGATAATAAGAATTTCACGCCATTAACGAGTGCTGCACAAAGAGGCCATTTGGATGTGGTGGAATATCTAGTTGAAAATTGTCGTGTTCCTGTTGATGCTCAAAGTAAATACAGGTAACATAGAGAATTAATCTTCATACATTGAGCAAAGACAACAATTGTAATAATTGTCAGCAATGCAAGTAGATATACCGAAATATTACCCAAGTACTTTAGAAACTTCCTTGGTTTCCTATCACTCAGTGTTCAAACGTATATATCAGTTTATACAATATTAGGTTTTGTCAGGGTGATTGTAAAGTTCTTGTGATTACTCATATACCAATAAAACTTTTTGACTAGAGTATTACTTTTGCTACAGCGTATATAGTGAAAAAGTGTTAATTGCGATTGTTGCTTTGGTAGTTTCTATTCTATTCTATTCTATTCTGTACTTTTATAGCGCTTAATCTCTGCTAGGCAGACTCTAAGGCGCAACACCAAAAATCAAGTTTAAGAAATCATCTGTCCATAGCCGTTGCCAAGTCCAGTACCACGGAGACGCCGGATAGAGTGTAAGCTAAGGTGGGAATGCCTTGTGGAAGAGATATGATTTTAACCTTTTCCTGAAACAGGTGAGAGTTGGGGCAGAACGTACCTCATTAGGCAAATGATTCCAGACTGTGGGGGCATCAAAAGCAAAGCTGTGGCCAAAGTGATTTTTGGATTTATGTACAGATGGACAGAATTGAGGAACCTCCAGGAACCTTTTATCTGGATGGTTGTATCTTGTACTATATCTTCCGCAACGAGTGGGCAGAAGAGGACCAAAGTAACTGGGATGACCACTGTGAAGAAACTTATAAACTAGAGTGGCAGTTTTGAAGATACAGCGAGATTCAACTGGGAACCAATGGAGTCGTTTGAGAATAGGAGATGCCCGCGTGTATTTGTTACAGTTTGTGACAATCCTGGCAAGTGTATTTTGAATACACTGTAGTTTACGCATATTGAGACTGGACAGACTCCTGAAGAGAGAGTTGCAGTAATCAAGGCGACTGCTCACCAAGGCATTAGCTGCCAGGATAGCAGCCTCATCAGTCAAGTGCTTTCTAACCCGCCTGAGATCACGAATTTGAATGAAGCATGTCTTACAAATATTGCGGACATGGTTAGCAAAGAAAAATTAGCATCAAACCAGACACCAAGGTTCTTAACAACAACTGCAGGATGCATGCAATTACCAAATATCTTAACTGGGAGATAGGGATCTAATTTCTTGAGTTGTGCATGGGATCCAAAGATGATAAACTCTGTTTTGTCAGGATTTAGTTTGAGCATACTTGACGACATCCATTTTTGAACATCCAGAAGACAAGAATTCAGTTTGTTAAAAGCCAGGGCTGCATTTTTGTGAGAGATATGAATAAACAACTGCGTGTCGTCTGCATAAAAGTGGTATTTGATGTCAGGATGCGTTCCAATAACCTTACTCAAAGGAGTGGTGTATAAGGAGAACAGCAGAGGACCAAGGACAGAGCCTTGTGGTACTCCAAACAACAGCTCATGCAAATCAGAGAGGGTTTTACTTTGTTTGTCTTTGAAGTTAAAAAATGTTTAGCTTAATTTTTTTTCTTTTCATTTCACAGAATCTACATTTTTGGTAAGATTAATTGATACAAACATATAAATTGTCACAGGTTGTATTATTCTACATTGCATTACTTTGAAAAACTGACTAAAGGCTTTCAATTTTTATTCCAGGACAACTGCAACATTTTTAGCATTTACATTTGATCATGTTGAAGTTGCCAAATATTTGATGCAACAGGGAGGAAAGAAAAAAGGCAACGAGGCAGCAATGTCTGTCTTGATGTCTGCGGCATCAGAAGGAAGTCAACATTCTGTGAAGTATCTAATAGAAAATGGAGATGATGTGAATGAAGTCAATAAGCACAAGTAACAATTTTTGATACCTTAAAATATATAGTTTTAAGCAGAAAAAATATTGTCTTTTAAATATCTTAATCTTTATCCTTTATTGGGGTACATAAAAAGTGGGACCAAGTTTTGTTTGCCCCAGAGCTAGTTACCATGTTTAATTAGCATTATGTATTTCTCACTGAGTGGCGTTTTTTTTGTAAATATTTCTGACAGTTTGGCATGAATGATTAGTCAAGTGAAGGTTTTGACCTTGATAAAATGCCTACGACAATGGTAACTAGTGGGGCAAGTATGTTAGAAATTCAGATTGAAACCGGTGAGCACCCAGATCTTGGATTCAAAGTAGATCCAATGGGTATAAATACAGTTTTAAGGTCAATAAAATACCATTTTAACAATTTAATTCACATGTTGATAAAAAGGGAGGTTTGGCCAAAATTGAGCTTATTGAAAATTGTTGACAATACAAACTTCTAAAATCATCATGCATAAAAATGATGAAGGTAAAACCAACAAGGTTATGCAATATGGTCCCAATACTAAGTGGTATTTCAGTAAGTGAATCTACCATATAGGTTCATCACAAGGATCACATCATGAGGGTCAATTACACAACCAAAAAGCATATGATACAATACTGCTTAAAACTAGAATATTTATGGTTATTAGCATCATAATTGTCATTTTCATGACCTTAGGCCAGGAAGGTTGGTATGTTCTAACCATCTTAAAGCTAAGTTAGTTAATCATAGTTAGTCTGACCCGCCAAATCCTAGGAACACCAAAAGCTACATCAATTGGTCCAAAAGATTACCCTTGAATTGGAACCAGCTCAAGACGTCGAGCTCAATGATTGAAAGATAGTTCTGAATTCACATGTAGCCATATCAATCCAGACAAGGAGAACTCCCAAGAGGTGTCCAGTTCTAAAGTGGAAAATTGACCAAACCGTGTTACCAAGTGCATCTTTTGTGAGGGGGGTTGGGAATTAAAGACTAAAAGGGTAGGTTTGGTCAAATCAGATAATCTTACCTGATCTTAACAGTTGAAGTTCCAAGGCATATGTATCATAGGGGTATGCTGGGCTCAAAAATGGTTTGTATTTGCTATTCCTCTGATTGTTTCTTTGCTAATAATTTGCGAACCCTGCAAGATTAAATCAGTGCTGCCTGAACAATCTGTGAAGTGTTGTACAAACCAATACTTAGATAACATAGGCTACTAACGAGGAAACTTCCTTGCATACAAATGTGTTATATACAGCATTACAAATGTATTTTTCTTTCACTTAGTTTTAACTGAAAACCATGCAGAAAGAGCAGAAGAATTTCACAATAAAAAATTAAGCTTTTATATTTACTGTTACCGATGTATCCACACATACTATAGACTTTTTTCTTCAATATGGATTTAAATTACTTACTACCCATAGCAAATTGTGGATAGTAAAACTAAAACATCCCTCATTAGATAAAAAAAGATAGATCACTCATGGAGATCAACTGTAAAAATAATCCTGCCAGGCATTCAAAAACTTTTGTCCTCTTCAAGAGTGATGCATTTTTGTATGTCATTTGGGACATCTTCTTATTTTATGTAGACTTTCCTCAAGTCCTTTTTCTTAGGTATTATATGAGGACTGAATGACTTTTTCCAGAATTTAATGCTGACTAAAGGACTTTTCTCGTAAGTAACATGAATTGGCTGTCCACCTAGTGAGGAAAATACACGCTTGAAATCACAGGAAAAGTCCTGTGGGTTTATAGCCAATTGAAACATCTGTCATTGAATAAAACCTACAACACTATAAATACACTCACTCCAGTGGTTTATCCCCCCCCCCCCCCCCTCTGTTTTTCTTCAATAAATATAAATGGCCCAGTGTCCTGTACTGCTTTTCTAAATGTATATATTTATGTATCCAGACTTTTGCTTTCCCATATGTGATCAAGCTAAATAGTTTAGCTGTCACGTTTGCAGTGCAGTACTAGCCATGGGTAGATGTTCTAGGACATGTGCATGTTTAAGCAATAAGGTGTTCTGTACAAAACCACTGAAATGTTCAGAACCATAAATATGTTGGATGATAAGATGTGTAATAAAATATTAAATATGTTGAAATAATTATATAAGTTATTTTCATTGTGTTTGTCTGTCTGTGTTCAAGGAAATGGATCTTTCTGAATTTTCAATGAATGTAAGGAATTAGGAAACCACTTACAGTGAGTCTTGAAAACTTGCCAGATATAACCCAACCACCCAACCCTCTCCCTCTATGATTCTGATGGGGTTTTGAAATAGCATATTTTATTTTATTTGGCTTATAAATTCCTTTTGCTTTTGAGGATGTATGAGGAAATGGAAAACCATATCAGATTGTCTAGGCTGTCTACTAGGGTATCCCAGTCAGATTACCCCCTTTGCCACTGATTATGGGTCAAAGTGAGGTCATAGAATCATAAACAAACTGGATATTAAAACATTTATGAAAGCTCTAACAGTTCAAGCTAAAGTCAAAGCTAAAGTTAGAACCGTAAACCCCTGACACAGTTTTAAAATTAAAGTCAAAAGGCTGGAACCCTAGACCCCCAAAATTTCGAAGTCAAATAAACTGAGCCCTGACTTGCAAGAAAATCAATCTGAACGTTTATACACTCCAATTTTGAAATAAAAGGGCTTGAACCAAAGACCTCCAAGAATTCAAAATTAATAGGAATGGGGTAGAGCCCTATCCCAAAATGTTTTCAAACAAAAAATAATGGGCTTAAGCCCTAAATCCTGATATATTTTGAAAAAAAAATCTGACAGATCATTGCTTTTCTTGATCTTAGTCAGTGAGGAGATGGCTGGAACTTGTAGCGTGTATTGGGGAAAGTACTGGGCAGGTCCCAAGTCTCTACCCTTCCATTTTGTACTGATGAAAAGTCTCTGGCAAATCCGTGCATTTTTACAGACGAAATAAACACAATCAGAAACATACTTAGACATAGCTCATCCATGTGTGTTCCGGTGGAAAAGAACCCACCCTCTTTCTGTTCTTTTCATCGTGTTTCTGAAAGTGAAGTTTTAACGTTTATTAAGAAATCCCCAGTGAAAACATGTAGAGTCTTGACCTACCTTCTGGTTAAAAGATGTGTAGACATTATCCCCCCATCATTAATTAAACTGGTCCATTTATCTCTCCAAAACCCTTTAAAAACTCTATTGCTACACACCTCTTATCAAAATGACTGTTTTGTCTAAAGAGGACCTAAAGAATTAAGGACTGGTATCAGTTGCCAGATTCAAACGCTAAAACATGGTGGTAGTGGGTTTGAACCTCAGGTCATATGTTGTGCTTGATGACCTTGATGTGGGTACAGTAAGGTCATAGGTGATAAATGACTATGAATATTCCAGTTTGGGAAATTTTTATTTACATGTTAGAATGGTAGATGATATAAAGAGTTTTAAAATGTTACTTGGTAAGATTTTAAAAGGCCCCAACCAGCCATAAAAGACAGTACCAAAGATGGTAATGTTACCAGAACGGTTAAAAATAATTTATAATACCCATATAGGTTAAAATACAAGTTACAATGATATATAGTTACAACAGCAGTCAACTCGTCTGTCCTGTCAGTCTTGGATCATGTATTAGTGGTATGCATGAAAGGTTTGGACCGAGGTCAGGAGGTAAGCCACATCAATCTGGAAAGACCTCCCCCTAGGTGGGACCGACCTAGGGTGTCCCGCTTACCCCAGAGCAGCCTAGAATAGTCTAAGCGAAGTTTTGTCAAATTGAGAGGGGTCAGCCCGGGTCAGCCGGGTGCAGCCTATATTTTAACCCTATTTTTGGACTGAGCCACATCAATCCGAGGAGACCTCCCTCCAGGTGGGTTATTCCTGAAGGGGTCAAGCTCAGTCCCGAAATCGAAATCTAGGAATCCTAGAGTCAGATTGATAGGGGGTTCCCCAGGTCAGCTGGGGCCTGCCTTAAAGCTTGTATCCAAGCTGTGTACTTGCATAAGCCTTGCTTAAGGGTGGGGTTGGTGGGTGAATTTTCATGTGTACAATATGGCTTCTCGTTTGAAAGTGACCCTTGCCTTTGTGATAGGGATGCAATAGGGGTAGCCTAATTCCTCATTGGCTAGCAATCGAAAGGGAGGCTATAGAGGTAGTTTCAAATATTGCTAAGGTCATCAGCAACTGATATGACGGGCCCCTCACTGGGCCTCGCCCTTCACAGTTGCCAAATTCAAACGCTAAAACATGGTGGTAGTGGGTTTGAACCTCAGGTCATATGTTGTGCTTGATGACCTTGATGTGGGTACAGTAAGGTCATAGGTGATAAATGACTATGAATATTCCAGTTTGGGAAATTTTTATTTACATGTTAGAATGGTAGATGATATAAAGAGTTTTAAAATGTTACTTGGTAAGATTTTAAAAGGCGCCAAGCCCAACTAAAAAGTGGAGGGAATGATGGCTGAGAAAGTTGAGGGAATTATGGAAGGGGCCTGGGATGCGTTTTGGAGGTATGTCCAGACTGAGGAGCTTCTCCAAAGCCCATGGGCCATGATATCCTGGAGTTGTATGTTGTTATCATATGCCAAAGTGGCCCCTGACCTCCTGAATGTATGGAAGCCATGGCCAGTGTGGGGAATGTTTCTGTGGGTTAGTACTTTCTTCAAAGCATCCCTGATGTGTGTGTCGATTATTTGGGTGTGTGGGAAGAAGTTATTGGCAAACAGTGGGGCTGAAGGTGGGAGGGGTCTGGATTCAAGCAGAGCTTTAATAGCTCTGACTGGGCAGAGGAAGAGGTTCTTAACCTGGGGAAGTTGTATCCAATGGTGGGATTTACGATCCTGTAAGGTTTTTGTCCATTTTATAAGCATATGCACACCTGGTGGAGCAAATATGACGTCTTTCCTAAGGAAATGACGGTTCTGATCAAATTTCCTGGCACTATGTGATGCCATGTTAGACATCCTAAGGAAACCATAGAAGGCAGTGAGAAAAATGGCTCTGTATAAGATGGGGTCAGACAGAAGGTCACAAGAGATTGAAATGTTGTATAGAGTACGGATGTCGAAGATGCCTCTCGCCACAGGTGTAAAGTTCGAATTTATTGTGATGCTGCGGATGTATCTGCTCACTGCTGAGTGAGCGAAAGCAGACACATCCCAGCTATAGAGGCTTGCTCTGGCCTTGATTGAGGCCAAGTATGTAGCAATAATTTTTGGAGAAATAGCATTCTGATATAAATATTCTAAAAAGGAGAGCAAATTGTGGACTGAGGCCACAATGGGAAGGTCCATAAACATCAAATATGCTATGAAAGTCCTGAAGTGTAGCTTGTGTGCTTTCTCAGTGGAAGGTCGATAGGCGCTCTGGATTCTGGTCCATGCTGCTTGACCAAGGTGTATGGAGGAAGGGGAGGCACCTGAAATCATATGTCATAATTTAGATTAAAATACTGTAGTGGAATTTTGTGCCAAATGCAAGTATCCTTGATGTTCTTGTAAAGGTCAAAGTCTGTTATTTTATCTGAGTATAAGTGTGAGAGCATGTCTGCCACGTTGTTAGCCGAACCACGTATGTGATCAATTTTTAAAGTTATATCATGGGAGGCTATCAGCAGCCAGATGTTCCTTAAGCAGAGGGCTAGCCATTCATCTGTAGTTTTGCCTGTGTTGACCACTTGAACTACTGCCAGGTTGTCACAGTAGAACCTTACCGTCATATGGGCCCATCTATGGCCCCATAACTTCAGAGCAATAACTAAGTTAAGCATTTCTAAGTGCACAATTGTGAGCTTATGGTTATATATGTCAAAAATGGGAGTTGAGTAAACTTCCTGGTTCCAACAGCCACCCAATCCAGTTAAGGAGGCGTCAACATGTAGGGTATGAGCTTGTGCGATTTCTGGTTTGCGAATGTAGGTGATGCCATTGAATGATGGTAAGAAAACCAGGAAGCAGTGGAGGTCTTTATGGAAGTCTGTGGTCAAGAAAATCCTTTTAGCTCCTGGGTTGGCCCTAAATAGGGCCAGCATTCTATTTATGAAGGTTCGGGCAGGACGCACACACTTGTGAATGTAAAGCAATTTGCCCAGAAGTGATTGAAAAGCTGTCCTGGATAAGTATTTTTTGTTTTTAATGGCCATGCACTCAGTTAAAATGCTGCTCAATTTCTCAGAGTCAATGCTTATTGTATTAAGGTCAAGGTCAATCTGGATGCCCAGACAAGTTAAAGTTCTACAGGGAGAAGTTTGTTTATCGGGGTTGCTAGGCAACCCCAGATCTGTCAAAAGTGATGCCAGGCGCCGAAAGTGGGCGTCAGCAGTGGCTTTGGGGGAAACCAGTATATAATCATCTATGTAAGCAAACATTTTGGCTTCATGACGAGCCATTATGAACGTGACGGCGTCGCTGCAACGCTGGAACGCCGCACTCCCATGGACCCAGCCGAACGCGGCCGATACGTCAATGAATGCGTCATCTTTCCATCTGATGCCCAATTTCAATGCGTCGGCTGGGTCCACGCGGAGATTCCTGAATGTGCGAGCCACGTCAATTTTTGCAATGGTGACGTCGTCATTATTTCTACAAATTTCGTCAACAATATCATCTATTGATGGAAACTTCAGTAGAAATCTTGAATTGTCAAATTGTTCTCTGTCTACCTGGTCATTAAGAGATTGTCCATTTGGAAATGATAGGTCAAGTATTATTCTTCTCTTATCAATGTCCTTTGGTCTAGTGAGGAGTGGGGAGCAGTGGATGTGTACATGTTCGGGATCCCCACCCAAATTTTTGATGGGACCCAGTATTGCTCCCTCTGATTTTTCTTTTTCCAAATAACTCTCGACCGCCTGGGGGTGGGCCAGTGCTGAATAATGATTTTTAACAGATAAGTTGTTAAGGATGTGAGAATTCTTAAGGGATAGGGAGAAACCATACTGGAGATATTGGAGTAATTTTTTATCTGGATAGTCGCATAAATGACGCTTCCACGCGTCTATATTCAAACCAGATTTGATGGGTATCCTAGCCTGTTTGTAGTTGGGAAGCCCTGATTCCCTGATAGTTTTGGCTATTCTGAGATATTGGTGGACACTAGGTAATTCTTCAGTGGCTCTATCAGGGGGGCCAATAAACTCAAATTGAGTGGATTGTAGAGCAATGTAGCCCTTTGTCTTAGAGGGGTCGTTAATATCTACCCTCCCGCTAACTGGGGTTTGAGATTCTTTAGATATATGCCCATGAGTGCTGATTTGACAATCTGAGATACTGTGGGCGTCATTCTGTTCAAGCATAGTCTGGCTGTCCATAGTACTGTCAAGTCTGTCACATTCATTATTTACATCCTGAGAAACAATGATATTATCTATCAGATTAATAATATACTCTTCACATGACATACCATGACGCTCCATGGCTAGACAATCTTGTTTGAAATTACTATAAGCTTTGTTAGCTTCTAAATGACGCTCTCTAATTAATGTGTCATGCGTGTGGCTTTCAATGCACATTTCTACAGTTGAACACACCTCTAAGAGTCCTACTGGATGCCACTGGCAATCCATTACTGTCATGTGACCTGTCAAACAATAAACTTTCAATAAATAGAAACCTTTCAACACCTGTTGACTATTGTTATGAATAAACACTAAATAATTGAATGAATTATCTGACGTGTCATGAAAACAATGGTTCATTATGTCCACTGTGTACAGTGGTGGGTTATGACCTATATACGCTGAAGTGTCTGTTTCCAAATGGGCGTCGTGCGACTCATGGAACCTGTTAGATTTTGTTACATTACTTATGTCAGAGCTATGCTGACCAGGATATTTATTGTACAATATTCCAGTAGATTCAGTGTTATCATCAAAAAAGTCATTATGAGAACATTACTTACAACGCCTGGTGTCACAAAACTATTATTAAGGGAAAATACATAACTTTCTGATAATATTGTCTTTCTAAATTTACTGAGGTTACTATTATGTCTCTGGGAGGTCTCCTTTAACCTGGGTTCAAGTGGCTTGGGTGATTCCTAACTGTTACTCTGTTGTGGTTTATTACTCTGTCTCTGTTTGCCATTGCACTTATGCTCGGGATGGGCGAACTGCTTTCCTTGTTTGTAGCAGAATGCACAGATGTGGGCGTAGGGGCCATGGTGGCCCTCGTGTGAACATGTGGCGTCATTATAATACCTGCATGGCCTCTTTGAAGTGGAACTGATGGCAGATGTCTGAGGTTGAGCAAGAGCTATCTGTGAGGCACTAAGCCTGTTTATAGCCCATTGGGTGGAATTGGCCCAAGTGAGAGTACCATCCTCAATCTCATGCATTGAGGATGCCCATGCTGCCCTGACTGCTGGCCAGGGCAAAGAGGTGGCATCACGTATGGCTAGGGTCATTTGAAGGATAGCTTGTTTCATTAGGCCTGGATCTGTTATCGCATAAATATTAGTAAGCTGACCAGCGACCCACTGGGGCAACAACAGTTCATCGTACGTCGGACGCTTCTTCCCACTCGACGCATGGAACCCTTCATTTGGCCACCTCAATTGGGGTTGTGTAGCTATTGTGTCATGTGTGTTAAAACGACCAGATCTTTTGGCTGACTGAGGCTTACCTTGTGATAGTTCCTGCTGTGCCCGACCGTCATATGTAGCCAGCAGGTCAGTAACAGCATGTGAAACGACAGGATTCTGTCTAAGTGACTGTAGATTCGGTATGACGGCGTCACGACGATCCATCTGAAGTCTCTCTGTGCCCTGTGGCTGTGGAGGAGCATGGAGAATGGGGTGAAGTTGTGGTTCTTGCTGTACGTCTTGAAGGTGGGGCAGTGCTGGTCTGGCAGCAAGGTGACCTTGGTCATGTCTGAAGTCCGCGAGCGTCAGCGGATCCCTGATCTGACCCCCTCCCACACCACTGGTTGGGTTCAATTGTGGTGAGCCAATCTGAGACGAGTGTGATGGCAAGCCCTGGGGGTGGGAACGCGAGTTAAGGGGTGTGCTTCTAAGTGATGATTGCTCGACCTTGTCCATCCTTCTACATAAGGCTGTATTTGAGTCTTTTATTTCTTGGAGCATCATCATGATAGCGTCATTAGTTGACGGTACATTGCTACTGGGTGTTTGATGAGCAGCAGGAGCAGTACTTACAATTTCATTGTTTCTTGGCTCCAAATATGATCCATCTAATTGTGTATGAGTTTTCTTGATCTTCCTGACAGAAAGTCTCGCCCGGGCTGACGCTGTCACCCTTTTCCTGGCATTAGGGAGTGTCTTCTTATTTGACGGCATATTAAAATAAACTAAAAGTTCATAAACTTAAATTCCAATGTGTGAATTTTCATGTGTACAATATGGCTTCTCGTTTGAAAGTGACCCTTGTCTTTGTGATAGGGATGCAATAGGGGTAGCCTAATTCCTCATTGGCTAGCAATCGAAAGGGAGGCTATAGAGGTAGTTTCAAATATTGCTAAGGTCAACAGCAACTGATATGACGGGCCCCTCACTGGGCCTCGCCCTTCACTGGGCTTAGTTTCTTGTCCAAGTTGGTTGAGCGTATACTTGCTGCACAGTAAAGGTCTCACATCAAAACAAATGATCTTGGTAACACCTTCCAGTTAGCCTGCAAAGCTGGACACTCAACGGAAACTGCCCTGTTGTGTATTCAGAAGATACACGTCATTGTCTTAGGGTATGACCATGGTCCTGGTCCTCCTTGACCTGTCAGCTGCTTTTGACACCATCAACTATGACACACTCCTACCTGTCTATCATCAAGGTTTGGCTTCACTGGAACCGTGATAAATTCATTTACAACATATCTCCTGGATTGCTTTCAATCACTAGAAATTGCATCAGTGATCTCTGACTGTTTTAAATTAAATTTCCGGGTTTCCCAGGGTTATCTCCTTTGTTGTTCTCAATTTAAACCACCCCGATTAGTTTGGTGATTGCAAAATATATGGATGCCAAATACCATTTTTTTGTTGATGACTTTCAGCTGTTCATTCATCCATTTAAGCTAAAGTCAACAGGTTAGAACCCTAATCCCTAACACATTTTTAACATTAAAGCCAAAATGCTAGAACCCTAGACTCCCATAATTTTGAAATCAAAGTCAAAGGAACTGAGCCCTACACTTACAACAAAATTAATCTAAAGGTGTACAGATTCCATAAATTTTAAAATAAAACGGCTGGGACTCAGAACCTCCAAGAATTCAAAATTAATATGAAAGGGTTAAACCCCTAGCCCCATACATCAAGTGGATTTGTATGATGATTCCATGTTTGTCAGATTTGGTGGAATAAGAAATATAAAGACTTACAGCAAGTCTATATTTTATGCTATAACTGTGCTTACAAATGCCTGTTTCTGCAATGCAGAATGTTTATTGGAATATAGGCTTACACATTATTCAATGTTGTAACTATCTTATTCTGCAGGGAATCAGCTCTATTTATGGCTACTACTGGAGGACATGCAGCTGTTGTACAGTTGTTGCTTGTAAATGGTGCAGATATAAATCAGCAAAATCTAATTGGAGACACTGCCTTGCACATTGCAGCTTATGAAAACTTTAAAGACACAACAGAACCCTTGCTAAAACATCATCCAGACATTACCATTACAAATGAGAAGAAAAAGCGTGCAGTAGACATCGCTGTACAAAAGAAACATCGTGAAATTGTTAAGCAATTAGAAAATGAAGAACTGTATATTGCTTGCATGGAAAATGATCAAGATAGAGTACAAAAAGCACCTGACTTTAACATTTACTTTGCTGATGGTAGTACACCCTTAATTACAGCATGCAAAAACCAACATGCTGACTTGTGCAAGTTCCTTTTAGGTAAAGCAGCTAATATTCACCAGAGAAGTAGGTCTGGAAAAAGTGTTCTTGATGAAGCTGTGGAGACTAAAAACACGCAGCTTGTTGCCACTCTACTTCAACAAAACCCTAAAATTATGAGTACTGACATAGGAAATGCTGCTTTAAAGCTGGCTCATGAGTTGAAACATGCACCTATTGTGGCTGTATTGCAAGATGCACGTATGGCGTTTTTTAATTTTTATTTTGACAGTGCTACAATGTTTGACAGTGTTAAAATTCTCATTTCCTGCCAATTTTGGCTGTATGCTTAAAATGTATTCCATTATGAGTAATTGTTTCGAATCATAGACAAATCGGCCCTTTGCCAAATCGGCCCCCGTCAAATCGGCCCCCAAAATAAAATACCCTAGTCAAATCGGCCCCCAGGAAAAGATACCTTGGTCAAATCGCCCCCCTGGAAATTACTATACTCTCAACCAGAATATGTTAAACAAATAACAAAATAAACAATCTAAGAAATGTGATTTAATAAAAATTCTTATAGCACTTAATCTCTGTCATGTTAATTGCATTTTCAATAAAACTAACACAAATAAGAGAGTAAAGGGCAGGGGATAAAGGATATTGATTACAGCATCCAGAAATCTTTGATATATGTGAATTGCACTTTTGCTAAATATCATTCACCCAGTTTTCACCCTTGATGTGATTATCTAATTGCACTTATAATTATTCTAACATAAACAAGTGTCCAAAGGACAGAAGTTAAGAGAGCTTGATGCCACATAAAACTAACTTTGATATGTGTTAGTTAGACTTTGAAAATATTCATTCAGAAGTTGCCACCCTTATGAAACAAATATAACATTATCACAAAGAATTATGTGTCATTACGTGTATAAATAACCTAATACATGATCACCTGACGTACTTTGCATACTAAATATCTGTCAGTCTTAGAGCCTGTCATATGATGGAGATTAAGTGCTATAAAAGTACTCTTATTGAATTACATTTTATTTTTTTTAACCTGGGGCCGACTTGCCCAGGGCGGAGTTTTTATGGGGCCGATTTGCCGAGGGCCGATTTGGCAAAGGGCCGAATTGTCCAGTTCCCATTGTTTCCATTGACAAAGATCAAATGATGGTTATGAGTGTCTTATCAGAGTGAAAAAATTACATCATTATAAGTGCTTTTTTTCCATCAGTAGTCCATTAATTGGAGCCTGTATAGATGTTTTGTATATTATATAAGGTCAGTAAATCTTTCACTGCTTTTTAAAAATTATTTCCCCTTTGTTTTCAGTGCCAGGAAATGATGAGGTAAGTTTCTCACATTTTTAATGAATAACTCGGTAAGAAACTCAACAACAGGAACATTCATAATGAGTACAGAAAATAGCTGCTAAAACACATCAAAAAGTCACTTACAGAAATGAAGATCATTTTCACAGATTAACTACTTTAATATATCATTGAAAGTTTAAATTTCAGCTTACGAGGAAAGTAAATCAACTACCCGATATCCTAAGCCAGGCTGTGGAGGAAGCCAAACAGAGAAATGAGGTGGCACACAATTATATTTCTTTAACAATTAATCTTCATTATCAACTGACTTATATATATTCAATAATTTACTAAGCATGTTCATGCAAAATTGGTAAATTTATAAAGCATAAATTGTGGATATTATCTCCTAAAGTAAATCGTGTCAAAAATGTGTTAACTTTATTTATGTGTGTAAACATTCCACAAAGTATTTGTACAATGGAAGAATGCATTCACTGTGCCTGTTTAAATCCTCAAAGGTCAAAGTTCACTGTCTATCAATAATTTTTTTTTTTTTTGATATTATGTATAAATTTCCAGCCAACACAGAAATTAGAAGAATGTTTACATGAAACAAATGGTTGTATCCGGGCTTTAAAAGAAAATCCAATGGTAAGAACGCACATAATGCATGATAAATATTCTTGACCTTATTTATCCCAAAATATTTAAATTTTTAAATATAATTATACCTTCCATAGTGATACATACCTTCACAGACAGACAGGCAGAGAAAGAGTTTCCTGAATATGATTTTACATTAAAGATACATGTAGATATGACTGTTAATGATATTTTTTGATATGCTCTTTACAGTTTTATGCTTTTCTTTATGAGCATTTACATGTAAGGTGTCTAATCTGTTTTATGGAAATCTTTACGTGAACTTATAAATATTTTAATTTTGATGTACCCTACAATAACTATTTTATGGTTTCAGATATAAAGTAGTGCAAGTTTACCACAAAAGTTAAAATCCTACGACGCTCTTACAACCTGTGAAAGATAGGTCATACCTAGTAGTTTGAGTTGTATGCACTAATACAATATTAATTTGGTGTGACCCTGCATAGAAGTCAAAGTAGTCCAAATATTTGACAGAAATAAGAAGCACAATCTGAGTGCGAAGTAAATCAGCTAGAAATTGACCATATATTAACACTGGGGAATACTATTTAAATTCATATATAACGTGCTCATATAATGAAGTAATTGCCAAATGAAAGAGAACATTTGTTTTTATTGTTGTGCGTGTTTTATTTACAGCCAACTGAAAATATAGTAAGAATAATCGACACAGCAACAGAATGTGTGCAACTGTTAGACCAAAAGAAATCGGTAAGATATACTTGTTGTATTTATAATTTCCTCATATTATAATTCACTTTTTGTGCTAAAATTAATATTGCTCTATAATTTTATTATTGTTAAATAATTTTCAGGGGACTCAAGAGTTAGTGACTGACTTAACACATGCCATCGCTGAATTGAACAGAAGTACAAGGTAAAATTTTAAAAGTAACATCGTATCTTTCTCTGTTATATATAAATAATCTTAAAACAGGCAACCAACTTGAATCAAGGTAAAAAAGCTAGATGTTTTTTTAAATCAAATATCTAACTGTCTCTCCTTACTTTTGAATAACATCTGTTCACCACAATTCTAAACGCATTTACATGAATCTGCTTTTTAAACAGGTGTGTTTCATTTTGCACTTAGTGAAAGAAGTAAACATATGAATGAGCTTATTTCAAGTAATATATATAGAACATTAATGACAAACTTTGTTTTTATGGAAACAACTAAAAATATAGAAATAGAGTACCTGGTGCTGAATGTATTGCGAAATTCAATATCTTCTGAGTGTTAAAATGTATTGCTGTAAATGTATTGTAAGTGAATTTTAACTGCTAGGTAATTTCACAGAAACCGGGTTTGAAGACCTATACTAGTTTTTAATACTGTGCATCAAATCAGACATGCAGCTGGGGCGTTAAGGCGACCCTTTTGTCAGTCCTGCCCCAAGGCAGTCATTGTGTACAACCTTAAAATAGGCTCTGCTACCAGTCTATTATGTTTTTTGGGTTTTTAAACCCCAAATCAGGGCATGACCCTAACTCTGACACATGACCCTAGTAGCCAGTAAACAAAGTTACATAATTGGCTGACACCATTGGGTTACTTAGTTTCAAGCTTCTAACCTTCAGTTTAAATCAAAACTTTGAAGGAGAGACATGGAAAAAACTTTTATTTTTTTGCTTTTAGTGTTTTTATAAGTCATCTTAGGCTTTTAACTTGTGCATATGTATATATAAATGGACGGTCATTTAGTGCAACGATTTCAACTGATTAAAAGGAACTGACTGCGTTCTGTTGAACTTACCTCAATTGTTACGATTCGTGGGATTATCTGGTCATCGAGACAACCTCAGGCTTGATAAATTGGCTATAAAGGGACGGTCTAACCTATTGCTTCACTTATTTGTCGTCCTAGTTGAATTTATGATAGCCTGTGATTGTAACGATAGACCATTCAACCCCCGAGTTTCTGTGTATTTATAGTGGACAGTGACTGTTTTAGAGTGCTAAGGCACAAATTGTGAATTTAAAAATGCCAGACAACAAGAATAACTGTAAAAAGTGTAAAGAACGCCATGCTCCGCCTACAGGGAAGAAGTGCAGAAGATTGGAGAAGCTACAAGAAGAAGGGAGTGAAACGGGACTTATAAGAGATGCTGCCAATTCGCAAGTGGCTGAGTCGACTGGAGAAGAGTCGCTGAACGGACAGCAGCTACAGTTGCAGATCCTGAACCAGCTGGAGCGAGTGACCAAGCGGTTGGACACAGTCGAGGACAGAATGGCAGAGTCAGCAGCGGTTTCAAATTCTACAAAGACTAAGTTAAGTACAGATTTTGTGACATCAAGTGTTAAAAAAGGTAGAAAAAACCCAAAGTATGTAGAAAGTTTAAGTGAGTCATCATCTGATGACAGTGACACGCCCAGCCTTGAAACTCTGAGATCCCATAAAATGCAAAGGCAGGTCGACAAGAGGATTAGGGCCCTAGAACGCAGTTCACAATCCTCAGGTAATGAAAAAACACATAAATTAAAATCAAAACGTGGGGGAAATATTGATGTAGTTGTTAAAGAAAAGGTGTCATGGCCACATGAGCCCATATTAGGGGAAATGCAAAGGCAAAGAATTAGTTACGACCAGTTGAGTTTAACTCAATGGATACAAGGTTTCTGTAGAAACATATTGGAAGAACATTCGGTTGAGCGTAGGGATGCAATGGTGTCGTACAATAATGTCTCCCACATTGTTAAAAGTAGAACTGTACTTCCTAGTGTCAGTTGACTGCCTAAATGATATACAACACGACACCATTGACCACTCGATCCTGTTCCACAGATTATATGAATGCTATAGCATCAATGGACTGGCTCTGAGTTGGTTCAAGTCTTACTTGTCGGACAGGACTCAATCAGTCAAGGTAGGCTCTGTACTGTCACATCCCATGGACTTGAAATTTCGTGTCCCTCAAGGCTCGGTCCTGGGGCCACTCCTTTTCTCCATGTACACAAATCCACTCAGTTCAATTATTCGATCTCATAGGGGTATCAAACACCACTTTTATGCAGATGACACTCAGTTATACATTACTCTTTCACCATCAAATTTCAGTCAGTCAATGACAGCTCTAACAGACTGCCTAAATGATATACAAAATTTCATGGCTGCAAATAAACTCAAATTAAACCCAGACAAAACAGAATTCATCCTGATTGGTTCAAAACACAGTCGCAAACAACTTTATTCCCTTTTTCCCACTGATATTCTTGGGAATAAAGTGGCACCTGCCTCAAATGTCAAAAACCTAGGAGTGGTGTTCGACTCCAACCTGACCTTCACAGATCACATTTCCCAAGTCATTAAGTCCACTCGGTTCCATATAAGAGATTTATATAGGATTCGCCATCTCCTTGACCTTAACACAGCAATACTCCTTGCAAATGCTCTCGTCAGTAGCCGAATTGACTACTGTAATTCCCTCTTTGCCTCACTCACTCTTTCTGAGCTAAAGAGGTTGCAGGGTGTTCAGAACTCCCTCTGTCGAGTAGTCACTAGATCCTCGAGGTACACTCATACAACTCCAAATCTGGAAAAACTACATTGGCTACCAGTCAAATACAGGGTTCTTTTCAAAATTGGGTTGATCACATATAAGGTCCTTAAGTATGGTCAACCTGTGTACCTCAAGGATAAACTTCATCCATATACCTCATCAAGGAACACCAGACATAGCAGTCCAAAATACAAATTCCTTCAAGTTCCTTCTTTTGACTCTAAAATACATAAGTCTCATAAGTATCTTACCAAATCTTTCAGCCATCATGCACCTGCTTTCTGGAACTCACTTCCTGTCCATGTAAGAACCAGTCCATCTGTTACATCCTTCAGGAAGCACCTGAAAACTCACCTTTTTAAATCTGCTTTTCCGACCTAGTTTCTTCCCCACGTTCACACCCACAACCATCGGAATACAGACCTGGACTCGTCCCCCACTATGACTTGGAAATTATACATGATTAGTTAGTGCACTGAGTTCCCCTTGGGGAAGATATTGCGCCTGCAAAGCAGTAGATTTAGATTTTAGATTTAGGTCGGGTGATAGCAAGGTGTCTCAAACAAGAGATACGAGTATTGTGAGTAAAAAAGAATGTGTAACTTTGAAACAAGGCAGGGAAACCTGTGAAAGTAAAAGCCATCCTGTGGGTGCAGTGGACAGAGGGGGCCAGGTAGGTTGTTCTGCCTCTAAGAGCAGTGCGAACGCGGTTGCCGTCCCACATACGACCATTGAAAGTCACAACAATGGATTGGCTTTACTATATGACACCCAATTAGCGGGTATTGAGGACAAATTTGTCAATACCATTCTAAGTGGCATTAAAACAAAGCAATCCCCAAATTCATTGTTTCATGAATCAGAAATTTACAAAGAGTGGGAAAAACAGTCAGACTTCTAATTTGGGTTCATTCCCCATAGTGCGCAAGTTATGCCGGCTGCAAATTATGTTTGTTCACCAGAAGGTCATAGTGTTTTTAATATCCATGCTCTCGTCCGGGCCACTGGTGTACCAAACTATATGCAGGCTAGAATACCTGTGTCCTCCCAGCTCAATGTTAATGTATGGAAAAATGCGCTTACCAACTACTGGGACCAGCAATTATTGCAACTAATCGAATTCGGATTCCCACTGGACTTTAATAGAAATTGTGTCCTAAATCATGAAGAAGGCAATCACAGTTCTGCCACAGAATTCCCCAGTGACGTTGATGCTTACCTTCAAGAGGAATGCAGTTTCAATGCTATTGTAGGTCCCTTTGAATCAAACCCAATACCAGGGGCTCACACTTCCCCTTTCATGACGAGACATAAGCCCAACTCCGAACACAGGCGTGTCATCATTGATCTCAGTTGGCCATTAGGGGCCTCAGTCAATGCAGGCATTGATAAGCAAACCTATCTAGGAAGCGAGTTTGAACTGACGTTTCCGTCTGTGGACGACATCACAAATGAATTGAAACATTTGGGTCGTGGTGCGCGTTTGTTTAAGGTGGATGTAAGTCGTGCCTTTAGGCATGTGAAAGTCGATCCAGGAGATTACGACCTTTACGTGCCTGCCGTTCGGGACACGGCACGGCAGCCAAATTTTTCAGCGTCTCAGCGACGCCGTACGCTTTATGATGAGAGAAAAAGGCTTCTGCGTCATCGACTATATCGACGACTACGTCGGGGTGGGCGTTCCAGGCGTTGCGCATGACTCGTACAACTACTTGGTTGAACTGATGCGTCAACTTGGTTTAACCATAAGCGAGAAAAAACTTGTACCACCTAGTACGCAAGTCGTATGTCTGGGTGTCCTCATAGACACGGAACGTGGTAGTATTTCAATACCTGATGAGAAACTCACCCAAATTTGTGACACAGTCAAGCAATGGCAAGGAAAACGCGTCTGTACGAAGAGACAGTTACAATCCATCTTGGGACTGCTTTTATATGTACACAAATGTGTGAAACCAGCCCGTGTGTTCCTAAATAGAATGTTAGAGTTACTACGAGCTAGTCACAATGACAAAAAAGTTTCCCTCACTGATGACTTCAAACGTGATCTAGCTTGGTTTGCAAAATTTCTCCCCAACTACAATGGTGTGAATCTGTATGACCACAAACCCATTCAGGAAACCCTAGAGCTCGATGCTTGCCTTACAGGCCTGGGGGGTCGGGTTCAAAATTGGGTGTATCACCTCCCCCTCCAAAAGGGCTATCAGGGATGCACCATTGTCCATCTAGAGATGGTAAATATCTTAGTCGCCCTCAGGCTATTTACTCCACAATGGTCGGGACGAAAAATACTAGTAAAATGTGACAACCAAGCAGTAGTTACTGTCTTAAGGTCGGGTAGGACGAAAGATCCGTACTTGTCTGCCTGTGCAAGAAATATATGGTACTGTGCTGCCACTCACGGCATAGACGTTCGGTATGTGCACATACAGGGCAAGGAAAATCGCATAGCAGATCTTCTATCCAGATGGCAGGGTTCGGTTCAGAACATCGCAGAGTTATGCTCGTACATACCTCAGCCCTGCTGGCTGAACGTCTCAGATGAATTGTTGTACCTAGATCCGGAATTATAACCCCTGGTCCCCCTGTCCAGCTTCTGAAGGTGCGTGTCATTCGAACGCAGTTTAAACTTATCTGTCCTTATTTTCCTTATAACAGGGGCTGTGTGAATAGCTACATTTACTAATGATAGATACTATGCTTTGTTGTAGGAATAAAGAAAATGGATGTGCTGTCAGCTAAAGCCACGTCCCGCCTGCATGATGCATTCAGGCCAAAGACCAAGAAAGCATATTCCATGATGTTTCGTGCCTTCATGGCCTTTTGTATAATTATGAATGTGCAACTAGTAAAAATTTCTGTGAAAGTGTTGTTGTCTTTCTTGGAATGTTTGGCCAGTAACCAATGTTCAGCCACCATGGTGGCTAACTATGTATCAGCTATTAAAGCCAATTTGACATTGTATCATCTTAACTTTAGTATTTGTGACCACCCCAATGTCAAGTACTTTATTAGGTCCTTACGCATAAACAGACCTCTTTCAGTAGTATATCATAACATCATAGATATACCTATGTTGAAACGTATATCCAGGTTGGCCTTGACCTTCAAACAAGGTAGAATTTACAAAGCTATTTTTGGGGTTTTTTTGCCTTTTTGAGGCTGTCCAATTTATGCCCTCACTCATTAGCCACATTTGACCCTTCAAGGCATCTGACGGGAGCTGACCTCATATTTACAAAGTCCTTTGTTAAGGTCGTCTTAAAGTGGTCTAAGACAATCCAAACTCGAGACTCGGTTCAAATAATTACTCTTCCAAGACTCACTGATCAGGATCTGTGTCCCAGGGCTGCTCTTAAGTATTTGAAGAAATATTACTCATTTACTGATCAGTCTCCCCTATTTCAATGTTATGGCCCTGGTGGTTGGTCCCCACTCATTGATTCAAGAGTCAGAAAAATATTAAAAGCCATTAATAAAAAGCTGGGTTTGAACCCTTCCCACTTCACCTTCCATAGCTTTCGAAGGTCAGGAGCCACGTTTGCATTTAACTCCCATATCCCTGTCAGAAACATTCAACGTCATGGGACCTGGACCTCCGACTGCGTTTGGCGGTATATTCAAGCAGACCAGTCTTATGGTGAACATCTTGCCTCAGCTCTTGCTTGTAGTATTAATTCGTAGATTTCATTTCCTTATGCTATATGCTACCTACCCCTACAGTTGGGTCTTTGGCGGGTTTAGATTATGTATTATTCCTATCAAAGGGTTTGACCTTGGCTATTGTGAACCTCAAGGTCAAATTGCGGTAGCTTTAAATTAACCCTCCTCTGCTCTGAACATTGACCTTGCTTAAGGTCACAGGGGGTCAGATGATGAACTGGTACTGATGGGGGGTCCTTTGCTTGCTACTTTCAATTTGATCTAGGGCTTTTTAACTTATGTACTGATTTATATATTTTAGTGTATTTTAATTTATTCTACTGTGCATATTTGTGACTCTATGAACTCTAATGGACTCTAAACTCGATGCACAGTATTATGTGATTATTTCTAACTATTTACTATATAACTATATACATTATTATTATATATATTATACTTATAACGAAATGTAAATAATTATAGTTAGATGTATATATACAATAAACAAGTACCCGCAGTAGTGTTTTTCTGCCTGGGGTGGGGACTGTCAGCTGGGGCGTTAAGGCAACCCTTTTGTCAGTCCTGCCCCAAGGCAGTCATTGTGTACAACCTTAAAATAGGCTCTGCTACCAGTCTATTATGTTTTTTGGGTTTTTAAACCCCAAATCAGGGCATGACCCTAACTCTGACACATGACCCTAGTAACCAGTAAACAAAGTTACATAATTGGCTGACACCATTGGGTTACTTAGTTTCAAGCTTCTAACCTTCAGTTTAAATCAAAACTTTGAAGGAGAGACATGGAAAAAACTTTCCCTCCCTCCCTCCCCCTTTTTTTTATATAATTGTTTTATTTAACTTGGGTTGCTGGCGGGTTTAGATTATGTATTATTCCTATCAAAGGGTTTGACCTTGGCTATTGTGAACCTCAAGGTCAAATTGCGGTAGCTTTAAATTAACCCTCCTCTGCTCTGAACATTGACCTTGCTTAAGGTCACAGGGGGTCAGATGATGAACTGGTACTGATGGGGGGTCCTTTGCTTGCTACTTTCAATTTGACCTTAGGGCTTTTTAACTTATGTACTGATTTATATATTTTAGTGTATTTTAATTTATTCTACTGTGCATATTTGTGACTCTATGAACTCTAATGGACTCTAAACTCGATGCACAGTATTATGTGATTATTTCTAACTATTTACTATATAACTATATACATTATTATTATATATATTATACTTATAACGAAATGTAAATAATTATAGTTAGATGTATATATACAATAAACAAGTACCCGCAGTAGTGTTTTTCTGCCTGGGGTGGGGACTGTTAGCAATCATTGTTAATAATGCCTGTCTACTTCTAGTTATTTACTTCTATTTTCAGTGTCGAAGAACAGCTACGTAATCAACACAATGTGGTATGTTACAGTTTTTGTCTGTTCTGTGCCATAAAAATATGTGAAAAATACTATCATCTCCAAATTTTTCAATATATTCCCCCTTCTACAATATTTGATAAAATATCCACCATCAGCAATAAAATTTTCTACTTGTTGTAATTGTATAAAAATACCATAAAATTATGATTATAATTTCCTTGAAACAATTGTACCTTGATGCAAAGAAAGTTTTAATTTTGAAGCATTTGACTTTTTGGGTCTAATACACGGGGTCATATTTGCACCCGAATTTTTCTAAAACCAGCTCTAACCTGATTCAAATCTGGAAATACTTTGATTGTGATGCAGGTTTCATTTTTTCATGCATTTTGGTCCTGTATCTTGGTCATTTGCTGACCAGATTAGTCACTTTTTGGTGGTCTGGAATGAGTCTTCCATTATTATTTGGAGGCAGTTTCTATTATAAGAATAAATAACATATCTAATTGCTTTAGTGTTGTTTTAAACTATCAATGCGCTGAAAATTGATAGCCACAAAGCCCGTAGGGGTGTCTGTATGCCTCCATACTGGGCAAATACAACTCGTTGTGGATAATAAAATATCTACAAAGCATTTCAGCTTCAGATTTGCATATGATGCCCCGAAGATTTGGAATGTTCTGCCCAATGATGTACACTCAGCCAGTACTCTCTCTTCATTCAGAATGAAGTTGGAAGCATAATCGACTCTTGGTTTCTTGTCTTGTCTCGGTCTTTCTCTGTGTCCTCTGCTATATCTCTGGCTTAACAATTATGTGTCTCTTTTTGGTATTACACACCTTACAGCCTGTCCTTAGATGTAGATTAAGCACTATAAAAGTACTATTAGAATTAAAAGTTTATAGATAATAAATACTGATAATGAATTCAGTTATTATCTATTAGCAAAACAAATCACTTTGATTATCATTAAAAAGGCTCTACAGTTACTATCTTTAACATGTGTTGAAATACAGAAAACAGAATGAATACCCGTGTAAATTGCCTATGGCTGTATAAAGTCAAAATATGCCAATAAATCTTTGTTCGCCATGTTTTCTTTTCAGTTCATGAAAACAATTGATGAGAAGCATGAGGATATCAAAAAGGCTGCAATTCTGCATGCTGGAAACCCTGCTGAATATAACCTTAAATGTACACATCCAGTCTTAAAAGCACATCAGGAGATTCTCATTGATGAATTAGTCGTTGACATAGACTTGATGGAGCGCCTTCATCAATATTTAACAAAACGCATTGATGAAGTGAAAAGGTATGACATGAAAGGAAGAGCAATCTTTCTTTTGGTTTGTATTGATAAAGCAGGAGGTGATGGGGTTTTAGCCCTCACAGAAGCACTAGAAAACTCATACAACGATGGGAATAATTTGCTTGGGCAGCAGTTGCGACAAAGTCTCAAGAGATGAAACTTGTCCTTGCAGCATTCCATCATTCGGAAATAGACAGTAGACGGTGTATAATGTGAAAACACATTTAGTAAAAAATGTACAGTACTCACATTGGTAAAGCACATAACTGTAAACCAAATTATGTAGGTGTCAGCTAATAGTGATAACTAAAGAAAACATCATTTTGTCATAGAATGCATGTTGTAACTGATAAAAACCAATTGTGATGTCATTAGATATAAAGGTATATTTTACACAGTTTTCAATTTTATCCAATAAGCGAGTTCACAGTTTCGCAGTGCGCATGCGGTAACAGGTCCTATCGTTTCCAGGTCAAAGTTCGAGAGGTGTAGGAAGTAACTTGGAATAACAGAAACCAGTTTTAAATTTTTCTTTAATGTAAACAAAGTATTGATTGTTTGAAAAGTATTTTAACACAAAACGTTGTATGATATACTAAATCAATGCAATCCAAATCACTTTGCTTGTGTCATTTCGTAAAAAGAAACTTTTGACAATTTATAGCCGATTATCGCTCAGTGCATATAAGGATATTTATACTCTTTTTGTGGCAGGGTGTTGTAAAATCTTAAATAACTTTGGCATTCCTGAACGGATTTTCATGAAATAAAAACCAGAAGAAAGGTTATATTTGTGGCTATCCAAAGAAATAAATTTAATGAATGTAGGTTTAATAACTGATTTTTGAGAATTTTTTGAAAAGTCAAAATGTCAGGATTTTAATGCAAACTTTGTGTAAGTCAGGGCCATTAAATCCTGAATAACTTTAGCATTTTTAATAGACATTTTTTAAAAAATTAAGGCCACCTGAAAGTCAGGATTGTAGCTTTTTTACTGATTTAAGGCTATTAATGCCCGAGCATTTTCCTGATTTTTTAGAATTTTGTAAATATGCAAAAAGTGTATGATCGTACTGTTGTTATCACTTTAAGGGTTTACAAATGCCCTTGTAAATTGTTGGAGGAGTTTTTGTCATCTATAGATTTAACTGTACTCATTCATTAATCTTAAGGTTGCCATTAAATTTCAAAAAATGCTTTTTTTGTCATTGCACTCAGTATTGCAGCACAGGTGACATTGAAGCTAGGCAGAGGTATGCAAGCTCTGAGTGCTCTTCTTTACCCAGATACCATTCCACTGTTGGAGTGATGTACACTGGTTAATGGTCAATGGTTGGCAGTTTTTGAAACAATGAAGTACTGACACAGACCTTGAGTGCTATTGTTCATCTAACCTTTGACTCTCACTTCAAGGTCAAGTAGGATTGACTAACCAAAAAATCATGCATGTGTCTCCCGCAGTTTTGAGGGGGCTCAGTGGTGTAGGGGTTAGAGTGCTCGCTTTCAACCTCTGAGGTTGTCGGTTCGAATCTCTGTCTGGGCACTTAATGTTGCAAAGTTAGTAGTTATTTGTCGATGCAGAATCTTGACCAACTAGTATGCACTGGTTCCTCCACCCATAAATTACCCATTACAATATGACCCTGGCTGTTGAACACGAAGTAAAAACAACAAATAAATCCAATCCACAGTTTTTTCTCTCAGTATTAATCTTGTTGGTATTTCCTTTTGTTAGGTGTCAAATTTGGAATTGCAGGGGCCACAGTGATGCAGTGGGAACACACTTGCCTCCCACCTCTGAAGTCTGTGGTTCAACCCCAGACCCTTTGTGGGAAACTTGATAATTGCTTACCAATGGTCGGTAGTTTACAGTACAGAACCTTGACCATCTGCATGTATTGGTTTCCTCTGTCCACAACCCCCCTCATCATGATTTGGCCTAAAATATAGTGTTCAAACAATGTCCAAAAACCCAAATAAATTATTTGAAATAGCAAAGTTGGTTTGAGTGGGGACCAACCACCTCCACTATGCTTGTGGGGTTTACTTCAGGTTTGTATAGAACTGCTCCATGTAGGGGTTAAAAAGTGTTTTTTTTTTATTTCATATACTTTATTTATTCATATTCACACTCCATTTGTGTTGTTATTTCAAAAGTTCTTTACATTCATATTCTTTTCTATTTTCTTAAATACCTTAATATTCTTCAAAGCACATGAACTTCAGTACATAAAATATCACTTAATCCAATACATAGGTAATGGTTGTGCAAATTATAACTATACATATGTCACTTCCAATTGGAAGTACCACTAGGGGAATTACAAATGGCACTGGATTGAATTTTCCACTGTGACACATATAAAGACAACTCTTATTACATTAAAATAATTTCTAAAGCCAATTTCATTCGATTTCATAAAATGATTTATCATTGTCTGTCATATTAATGAGGTTTATCAGTCAAACAGCCTTGAAAAAATATCCATTCTGTGGGACAGCAAAGTCATTCAGGATAACTTAGGATAAGACACAATTGTATATGTATCTGGCATCTTCATTTGCATCATTGCTCTTCATGTTATCCCTCATATTATTTACCTGAAAATACATAAAATAATAAATGCTTGAAGACAACCACTGCAGAGATGAATACTTTGTATATAACAACTGAATGAAATACAATTGCATGGAAAAAGTACTTTTATGCACATTTTAAAAAAATATCTCAAAAATCTGTCAATCTGTATATATTGTTACACATATATGTTTCACATATTGTTATATATTCGGCGGTGCAGACGGCGGACTGATAACATGGCAAGAAACAAGTAATTCCTTTGGTGAAGGGGTTCAAGTGACAGAGTAGTGTAGTTTAATGCTTGTACCAGGCTATTCCCTTCACAAACAACCAGGAAAGATGTTATTAAAATGATAGCAGAAATATAAAATAAGTATTTTCGTCTATTCCTGCAAAGGCAGAAACGACCTGCAGTAGTGAGATTTTATAATATTTTTGAAAATATTTTCAACAAACTATTGAGCAGTTCCACCAACCGCAATGATGACAGCATTTTACATTTTATTTGATCTAAATCCGTCCATTAACAAGGGAGAAGTTGGCTTGTAAATTTTATGCATTTTAAAGACTGTTAAGCATCAAATTACCCCTATTTTCGCCCATCTAAGAAGGCTGTAAAACATAGTTTAAAATATTTTTTCCAAACATAAAACGCCTATTTTGTACATCTATATGTATATTTTTATGTCCACTTACAATTCTAATAAAAAATGTCCCATAATACAGGTATTTACATGATTTACTTTCGCAAGTTCTTATCCGTAGATTTACTTCCTACACCTCCTTGACCTTTGACCTACGCTACGAGATCAACAACGAGAATGAGACGTCTGAAACTTTGAACTCGCTTTTATAGCTCATGTTACATGCACATCAAAAGTACCAGTAAATTGTTATTTATCGGATATATTACCATTTTACGAATCCTAATGAATAATGTAGGCATGGACTGATGAAAAAGAGTTGAATTGTTCTCCTGTCACAGAGTATATAAAAACAAAAATTGATTGTACAAATTAAGACTGAATTAATAAGTAATATTTATTTTTATTTTTACAAGGTTGAACTACTGGTAACATATAAAGTTGAAATTATCTAATTTTAACGCTAATATCTAAACAATTTGAATGACAAAGAGTTGACATTTTGATTTAACCATGTATTAGTGCTAACATGAAATAAAAGCTTCTTGAAAGAGCTTTTTGACTATTTACAGTCTGATTGTTATAGCCATGATCTTGTGTAAATTTTTTTTGTTACAGCCGAGCTGGTTTCTAAAGTTCACCTATATTTTATATAGCTTACTTTTACTTAGACAAACTCTTGTTATACTGGTCCAGGCCATCAGGGTACGTACAGAGGGAAACAGGGAAGGAATTTTTATCAAACTAAAAGAAAACCAATGGCTTACTCAGCTAGACCCCTGTTGATTTGCTTATATTTTGTTCATAAGTAAAATTCCACACACAGCTATAGATTACACTAAAACATAAACATAAGTTAGTTTGTGAAAAACTGGTTTTCAACAGTTTCAAATGTTTGCAGCAACACTGACCACAAAACACTCAACAGTTGTTTGAGGCTTAAAGTCAAAAGTAAGAATTAACTAGAAAACACTGGTAGATCACAGACTTCCAACATTAGGCATTTGTGAAAATTCAGGATTTTTTATATTCAGAATATGATCTGGATTTTTCCCAAAATGTAATCACTAGTTCCTTTGGCCAAGCCCTACCAACAATTTATTTAAGATAAACAACAATTTATTTAAGATAAACAAATTAATCTAATTGCATATATAAACTTGGTAGAAAATCCAATTGGAGTTTCTACCAGCAGAAAGTCCAATCTGGGATCTGGGAGATTTGGGTAATGCCCTAGGGTCCGAAATCTGATAAATGTTGCCGCAGAAACATATGTGTTGATTGCTCATCAAAATTTAATTGGCTAAAGCTGTAGTTTTGTATAACACTTGCTATAGGACATTTATCTCTAACATTAATTATGTCCATGTTACAGATTTCCCTTTAAAAATGATGATGGGATTTGATGTTGATTGTAAAATGCTTGAAACAGACTGAAAATTTTAGTTTCTGTCATGTTTAATTATGTTGAATCTGTGTTACAGTAAAATATCTTTTTAATATACATTCTCTTCTGAAAGCTGCACCTTGCTTAAATGACAGATTTATATGAATAGAAAGCCCACTTTTGTGTTTCAGTTGTGTTTCATGACATATATATATATTCTCAAACAATGTTTTGGGCAGTTGCTCCACACAGGATCAGGACTCGGTTCACACATAAAAGGTGGAAGCTAGTTGTAGGTAGCAGGTAGATGCTCTTCCAGGTTCAAATGAATGTACAATGTAACAGGTGTCTTCAAAAGTGGATGCTCATCACAAGTTGTTGCTCTTTGTATGTGATTGCTTGAGCAGGTTTGGCTGTAAATATTCTTCTGACAGCCACCTTTGAAAAGGTACAAAAGTTTGTGCACTAAAGATTGCCAAGTAGGTCACATAAATTTTTCTGGTGTTATAATGACGGCATTGTTGTTGATATCGATTTCAGTTCCCAGGGATGTCAATCTCTCATCTATTAATTCATGCATTATCCTAGGTTATTTAGTGTATCACTTAGATCTTTGAAAGCTTTATCAGCCTTACGTTTAGGTTTAAGAAAAAGTTGATACATTCCCTTGTGACATGCTGAGTTAAACATGGTCCCACCCCAGCACCAGCATCTGCACAATTAGGGTTTTATGTCCCGTTGAACAGCCAATATCAAGTAGTGAAAGGCCCTCAGAATTACGACTTTGTGGAGTTGATTCCTTGCTAAATGCTAGGCCACTAAAAATCATTACTATTCTGAAAAAATCATAAATGTATCTGCCATCGTAGTATCCATTTTTAGGCACTTTATCAGTCATTAACATAATTCTTATCTTTACATCAATGAGATCAGTATTTGAACATTCAAAAAGTTGACAAAAGGATAATAACTATTTTGTAAGAATCAAATTCATTTGTAAATAAGGATTATTCTTCAAACTATCAATAATATAAACTGTTATTCAGATCTACAACATATTTTTTGATTTGACAGCAAATAATTCACATCACAAATATCATTCAATATATTAGCGGATGTTGAAAAGGATTTTTTTGTATGTCAAAGAGGTTCGATTACAAAAGATGTGTTCCCACCAATACGAGCCATGGATTTAGACTGAGTGCACTTTTAGTAATTCTCACATGAACAAGTGCCTTATGGACATAGGATAAGAGGAATTGATCACTGCATCTAAATATCTTTCAAATATGTAAATTACACTTTAAAACAAATATCAGTCACCCTTATCTTGATATTACTGAACCAATCATTCTCACATTTTCTTCCATTAAATGGAAACAATTTACAACTAGGGTATGCAGTTTCTGTATGAAAGCTCCTTTGTTACCGTTGTCCCCAAAGGGGCGGGAGAGAATATTGTAATCAAACTTGTCAGCCTGCCTGTGGCCCGGATCTCCTCAAGCTTTTCTCCTCAAGTGTTTTTTGGGGGGGGGGGTTTCTGATTTTTTTTTCTATACCAATGGTTGATGTTTCATTGACTTGCAGGTTAGTGTATGAGGCTTAGACTGGGTAAGTAAAGATTTCACAAGCTTTATGTCATGATTCTGGATCCTGTAAATAATAAGCTTGGCCCCAGACCCAACATAGAATTGACGAAGCATCATAGTTTGTTATTGTTTTATGTGAGTATTGAATTGACCCTTGTTTGGCCATATTAGCTCAGAAACAGAGATTGGTATTTTATCTGCTTTGTACCGACTTTATATTCTTGGGGGACTTAGATTCCCAGACCTCATATTTATCTGAAGCTATCTTCATATTGGGTTATAGGTCAAACTTGCGGTTTATTTCACTTTCAACTGCTTAGATGTACTGCATACATGGTTTATCCAAACAAAGTTGCTAAAATGTGTACTACCTGTGGCACTGAACATCATTTTAAAATTCCAATAGATTACTGCAAATTGACCCATACCTTAACAATAAATCATATCCCAATTGATACCTCTATGAATGTACTGGGGCCGTATTCACAAAAGAGATCAAGGGCAACTTGAGCTTATGTTATTTGATCAAGTTGAGCTAACAAGTGATTCAAGATCAAGTTGGCATTCACAAAGAAGTGGAGTTGATTTTTGGTTCAACTTTTGCCTTAACTTTCGTCCACCCATGTTGATGGATCAAGATTTTGATCCAAGTTTGCAGATTTATAATTACCTAAGATAGCAAGCATATGAAAAAAATTGATGTATAATATTCGATTCTTTATATTGTTAATTAATAAGTTTGTAATACTTGTTCCCAGTTTTATGTATGCTTCTACTGATGTATAAAATGGGTTAGATTTTCTTGTTTATTCTGGATCATGATTAGGAGGACACTAAATTTCTGGATTAAATAGGAAATAGTTAAAATTTTCTTCTGTAAAATACAACGAACTGAATTATATATATTTTATGGAAGTCCGAGCGTAAAAAGGCAATTTTTTTATTTTTCCTTTTTTTTATTTGCTCAGCTGATTATTCCTTTGTGAATACAGACTTAAGCCAAGCTCAGTGGAGCCATTTTCCTTGATACTGATCTGATCTTGAGCTAATTTTTCGCTCATCCTGATCCATATTAGTGAATACAGGCCCAGGGTTACAGGCCAATATATTGATGAGAAGAATTTTAGAAAGATCTGCTCAGTACTTTTGGACTTCTCCTGAACACAACTGAAAAACAAACACACTCCTAAAACATAGCCTGCTAGTGGAGGTAATAAATTTTCGAATGGCATATTAGTCTTGAGAGCAGTGTAACCTGTTCAAGAGAACTCCTGTATTAAGCTACCACTTCTCTATAAAGACCCCCTATGCAAATGTCCTCTCACGTAGTTTTATTTATGTTTGAGCTGTATTGAAAGAAAATTTGGCTTTCCCTTGAGTGTATCATGTCATCTATGTCTTTTATTTTACAGTAACCAGAATAATCTGTATTTTGTATTTTCTGTATTATATATTTATTCTCAGGGCAATATCTGCATGTACTACAAGACTCAAACAGCTAACTGACCTATCCCACTGTATAAATAACTCTCAAGTGACTCAGATTCCCCAATGACAGAGGACCGCAAGTTTAAGTGGTCATTTGAGATACTATGTATCTGCCTGTATCGCGGTTTGAACCCACATCCTTTATGTTCCTAGGGGAGTGTATTACCCACTTGGCCACAGTGACAGATGTGCATAAGTGGATGGTAACATAGAAATGGTATCTGTTTAAATTAAATCTGTTTTAATTAAATCCTTGAAGCCAGAATACTTAACTTATCACAAATATCAGGCTTAAAGGCATTATAATTATATTGGCTGAGAGACCACCATATACTAAGCAAGCCTAGTTAAAAATTGACGCTGATATACGTTAAAAAGCAAAAATAACCATTTCGTATTTTTGCAGTTCACAATTACCCTGGAAAGGGTTTACCACTGTTCCACTCTCACGACTTTCTGCAAAAGCTAGCCAATTTATAATCCATGCCCAGATCCCACAGGAATATACTGAACTTAGTTGTACACAAAGAGAGATGACGCATTACAAAGCATTCAAATAAGAATGATGACAGGCAACAAAATTTTTAATCTGTTCAAAAAGTTCACTGAGCTATGAAAATAGGCGGTGGAGGTGAAAGAATGACTTATGAAGACTTATAGAGATTACAGTATGAGTGGTGAGGACTTCATAATCGCTGAAAATGAGTCCTACTGATAATTATGCTTCATAAAAACAAATATTAACAGCAAACGCTGATAACTTGTTTGCAGTGATGGGCAGATTCAACAAGCAGTGCCTGGGAATGCACAATCCCTTATCTTGACTAGTTGAGTAACAAGTACAAATAATTCGGGCCGATTGCTCGCGGATAAAAATTCCACTCGACATTGAGCCCTTGCAAATTTTACTATCCACTTTGACAGGAAACAACATACAATAAGGCGGCTCCCGTAAACAAAAAAGGTATAAAGATAAAAGCTCTGAATTGCTTGAATTAGGGAAAATTAAAATTGGGATCGAACTTTCATTTGCATCCCTAGCCTTGACCAGATTCACAAATTAACCTGGTCAGACATGCACTCTTGGCTAAATTGTTTGCAATTTAAAATGACTTTACTTCATTGTCGTTTCTTCTCTTTCCCCCATTGAATTGGTTTGTACTTAATTAAAACATTTTACACCTCGCATTGTCTTTTGCAGTCATCTGTGTTGTCACTTTTTGGTTGTTGACAATTAAGGAAAATATGGAGACTTGATCTGGATACCAATCCAAATCATCCTTGAGGAGGACGATGCTACTGATAGACCCAACCTAATGTGAAAATATGACCCAGATCTGATGTATAGTTTTCAAGTTATGTGTACAGACAGACCCAATTGCAATACCGCCCCCTCAACTTCAGGGGTTCAGGGTAACTAATCTTCTTTACATAAGAGATGACCTGATTACCTTTGCTACAAAAGTTACAGGATTATTTGTATTAATTGTCATAGCACATCAGATACAAAACTAGTAACAAAAAAGACAGTTTTAAGTGACTTTCCAACCATTAAAGATAGATCAGGGTTACCAGGGGCCGGATTCACGAAAGGTCTGAAGTCTCAAATCTAAGATATTTCTTAAATTTTTCACAGATGTGAGACCTTTTGCACAGCTGGGATTTACAAAAGATCTCAGGCTTAGATTTTTTTCAGATTTGGTTTCAAATATAAGACTGCCTATAGGGGGTTAAGTTTTCATAAAATAGAGTATATGTAATAAAAAGTCACAAACAAAATGAAAATAGTGAAGTATGACATATTATTTAACTTATAACACAAAATATGAATCTATAATAATAGTTTGTACAAAAGCAGCAGTAAACATTTACATTACACATTTTTTGAATGTCAGTACAAATTATAGTAAAAAAGGCCACATTTTGCTTGATTACAAATATTCTAAAATGTGATTATATATGCTAGAGTGGTAAAATATACATGTGTATACTTTCCACTAATCTCAACAAAATATTACATCAGTTGTGATTGGTCCATACTCAAAATTTGGCTGAGATTTTGGTCTCAGCTGAGATTCTTTTTGTGAATCTCAACTTAAGCAGAATCTCAGCTGAGGCAAAAATCTCAGATTTGAATAAAATGTCAGCTGAGATTTGGCTAAGACTTGAGACCTTTTTGTGAATCCGGCCCCTGGGCCAGAAAATATATTTAAAACATGGGACTACCATATACGATCTGTTTAAGTAAAAAAATAACCCAATGCAACAAAGAAGATTATGTGTGTCTCTGAATCATCAGGATTTTCGCGTGTCAAATTTGTGACAATGGAACGGGGGTACTTCCGCATTGAACATTGTTAAATGCAAAAATTCTCACATCTCTGTTTAACAAATTCTGTCACCTTGAGTATCGATTTTCCTATCTGCATGATATTGCTGTAATATCAAACATCACCAACACGTGTTGTATGTTTTTATCAGCTCTTTACGACATAAATCAATAGAACGGAACTTCTAACAACTGTGTACTGCAGAGTTAACAGCGGGCATATTGGTAATATTTTTTTACATTATACTGCATGTGTACTGTTTGAGGGAGTATTCTGTCACAGAAACGTGTTAATTTTGCCGGTTTTACAGCAATTATTATGGATGCTATCGAATATGTATTAACACAGGCGCAAGTCCTGAATTGTTTTTATGAAAAACAGACATACTAACCTTGAGATTATTGCTTATATATTTAATTTTCTAAATTGCTGGTGAATATGATGCTGTGGGTTATTGTTGCTGTTCCAGTTTGTTGATCAGGTCGTGGTTTCCTGTCTGTACCAGTGGTTTGTTTCATATCACTGTCTCTTGCACCTTGCAGTCGATGGTATTTTATCAAAGGATTATCTTTGGAAAATGGTGAGTTTATGTGAAATATATTCACATACATTTTATTTATTTATTTAGTGTTTTACATAAGGTCTAATACCTTTTTATTAGTTATATTGAGATGGATAGTTAGAAAGGTGGAGGTAACGAATAGATACAGTTGGCCAAAGTTCTGAACTGTAAACTGCTGACGTCAAGCAAGAACCAGCTTTCCCACTTCAGGTCAATCCAGGATTCAAATTCTGATGTCAGAGGTGAAAGACAAATGTGTTACCACTGTGCCACCACGACCCACTCATGTTTAGATACAGGTCAGCTAAGACAAAATATTTATTTTTGTTCTATTTAATTCAACAATGATTTCACCACATATTGCTCTGTGTCATAACTTGGCATATGCCTCAGCTTGGTAAAAATATAATATAGTAATCAAGAGCGGGCTGTCATTTGTAACATTCATTTTGGCACAAATTATCGCAGCGAATGTAGTGTTGAAGATGGCAATTCGAATAATTGGTTTTAATTTGATTGATGTAAATATGAATGAAATCTGGTTACAGAGGTCGAGGAAAGTTCATCACGAACCATATGTTTTATGAAACCACATATTTAAAAAAAAATGAAAAAATGCACAGAAATGCAAATAATGTGTATTTATAATTTATTTTATATCAGTATACAGTTCATTAATATCCAAAACGTTTAATCACAAACCATATTTTAGTTTTGATTATGATTCATGCAGAATATGTGTACACTAATTTGAACAAATCCAGTTTTGGTCAAATTTTTGGTCAAGTTTCCATTAAATTACTTGTTTTTGAGAACATCCATTTTTTTATTCCAAGTTTGTGCAAATTACCGTTTACTCTATTGCCACCCGTTATTGCACAGTAAAATATTGATTAGATATTTTTTGTTTGTGAACTACATTCGCAACTTATGCTTGTGTCAGTACATATTTAAATAATAAGAAATCAATGTAAATACACTTAAACCAGAACACACAGAGAGTGCATACCTCCACCAAGGCCCAACCACACCAACATTGCTTATATGTGCAGTGATAAAAATCCTTTAAATAATTCCTGGATCCAGACTATGCTCCAGATCACCACCAAAGATCGAGTCATATCTGTTCCTTGTGCCATTGTCGAATTTCCTACAATTTCATCAAAATTTGTACCTCATTTTTTCAAGTTATTTTGCAAGCAAATGCAGGCCACCCAAAGATAGAGGTAGTAATAATAACTACAGTAAATAAGGATTTTGTGTGCTTGTAGTGCTAAGTTGTAGCGGGGACCCAGATAACAGTCTACTGGTGGCCCAACGGTAGGCTGCCAGCGGCAAATCCATTGGCCCACCAGAGGCTGCAACCATTGGGCAACTGTCTTTTTGTCCGACTGGTGGTAATAGGCTGGTTGAAGTTCTGCAATAGAATCAGCCAATCAGATTGCAGCCTGTAGTTATGTGGTCGTTTGTGGATAAAGCAAATAATTGACAGGGTTTGGGCAGATCTTAGCTAAGGGATTCTATGATAAGTCACATGACCAGTGATGTAATCAGTCAGTCGTTAACAATGGTGGGTCGGATTTTTTGAGATGATATTCTATAATTCACTGATAAAACTTTCATATGTTCAATGACAACTTCAATGACAAATAAAGATATTGTTTGTATGTCCAAAATTGGTAAATAGTGAGTTAAAATTGTGGACCCACTGTAATCTCATCACACACTAATGAATAAATTTTTACTAAGTTTTCGCAAATCCATTATTATTGCTCACGGCCATCTTGAAAAAACATCCACTTTTGTTCCACGGGTGGCCCACCAGTGATAAATTCTACCTAAATATTCAGTCTGAAGATGCAACCAAGAGCCGACCATACGCCGTTAGGCCACCTGTGGAATGCTATCTGGGGAGTCATAAAGCTAGTTTGTATATGTTGAGGACCATAGAATTGTACCATGTTGTTTACTTATTTGGGGTTTTACATTGCTTTCAACACTCTACAGGTCATATCACGATGGGTAGTTTTGTGGACAGAGGAAACCAGTACATACAGTTGGTCATGGTTCTGTACTGTAAACTGCTGACCATCGGTAGGCAACTACCAATTTTCCCAAATTAGGACCAGGTTTGAACTGCCAACCTCAGAGGTGAGAGGCAAGCGTATTAGAACTGCACCACCTTAACCATTGTGCAATGTTGAGTGATCATTTTCAAAATGGCAGCTAGTGGAACAAATTATGAATGTCAATGTGGAAATTAAATTTATTTAACTCTTAATGTCAATGTTGGATACTGAATATTATCCGAGGAAGACGCACATAAATGCAAATCATTTTACAGGTACTGTAAGAATGTCTTAGTTTGATTACATAATTTGTTTCTTTAAGACCTTAAACAAGCAACAATGATGCAGGTGCAGTTTGTAAACAAGTTTTACACAAGAACTATTGCATATTAACCAGTTTGAGTTCTTTTAAATTGCAGCACTACTTATTACTTGACATAATTACGGGGTGGAAATAATACTTTATACATTGTGATATTTTATATTATAAAACCTGTTGTAAAAGTTTGTCTGAATTTCTTTGCAGATGGTTAAATGGTGTCACCGAAAAACCCTGGCGTGCACTGTGTTATTATTTTTCTTATTCACAATTCTCATCATGTTTAGAACTACACATTTAGATGAAATGGACAGCAAAAGTTTTCCAAAGGAATGGATGAGGACAAAAGAATACATATCTGGATTGAACTGCCCCATCCTTCAGAAACCAGAAAGTATATCCATACGAAACCATTATTACCAGTATTTTGAGCCTAAGACTTCTAATATGACTCATTACTTTATTGCTGTTTACTATGATAATCGCACAATTAATCGTGAAGCAGTTCTCCGCACAAACATTGTTACCTCAACTGCACCATCAAACACACTTGATATGATAAAATGCCAAAAGATGCGCATATATGTCATTTTCTGGGATTCCACTGTTTCCCACATTTCATCATCTTGTACATGTCACACAATGTTTACTGCAGCAAGGTGGGAAGTTAATGGATTAAAATATTATGTCTCACATTGGGAGTGTTCAATTCCTGCATCAGTGGACTTACTGTCCCAAAAATCACCATACATTTCTCTTACTGGTTCACTTTGTCAACAGCCATCAACATATCTCCCTGTAACTTTTCCTGAAAAGATATCAAGTACTCTGATAAGCCAAAATAACAGAGATATTGCATTAGTTATGAAAAGTTGGTTCGGGAATTGGACCAGTGCATTTGCACCATACTTTGTTTCCTGGACGGAATGTATGAAGGCTTTTAATGTGACTCATGTATATGCATCGCACGATGCCCTTTTCATAAAAGATCATATAATGCAAAATGCCATAAAATATTACAGGAAGACAGGATTTTTAAGTCTTTCACATGTACCTACAAACTTTGATGAAGTGAGTGTACCTTATTCTAGTTTCAGTATAGACCAGATTGGTATGTTCCTGTCGGTGAATGACCTCTATTACAAGAACATACATAAGTATTGGCAGTTTCTACAAATTGACATTGATGAAATAATTGTACCAAAGAAATATAATAGTTTACAGTTATCACTTGAAAATCTGATCCAAGGTGACATCAAATATAGAATGACGGGCTCTATAGCTGCTCCAATGGCTTTATTTTACATGGATTATGAACCTGGAAATAGTAGGCAGCCGGTATATTTGCCAGTGTTTAGACAAACATATCGTCAACATATTGAACGTACCATTAGAGATGGTATTGATGTTCCAGATGCAACTAAAGCATTTATTAATCCAGAGTATTGTCTCCTCATGGGAATTCACTACTGCTACTTGGCTGCTGAAGAAATGCCAAAAGTGGTATACTCAACCGAAAATCATTTTCTTGTTCACCATTACAGAAACAGTTGCAAAAAGTTACCTCAGGATTGTGAAAAAGACAGGAAAACACGCTTTCATGATCACTATTTTGAAGGGCATGAGGGTCTAAATATCAAAGAAAGAGTAACAGATGTTCTTAAAAGCATTCATTATGCAGCGTAGCTGAGACTAGAAACAGTTTTATACATTTGAAATCATAATTTTTAACTCATATAAAGCAAAACACATTTCCAATTCCATGTGGAAATATGGAATATTTAAATTGTGGGCCGATTTAAACTACAATGGACACCATGTATGTTGCAGATATTGCAGCCAAATGTTATACAATGGCCTACCAAGAAAAATCAGATATTCAACATCTTGAAAATAGTTATTGTTCTCGTTTAATCTAAAATCTTTCTTTGATATTGGCTGATTCAGTGCACTTTCATTTACAAAGACATAGTTTATTTTCAAAAGCATTTTCTAGTTTATAACTAGTAAACATGTCCAATGCATTTCTGTGTGGCTTCCATTGAATTTATTTGGTGTTAACTTTATTATTTGGACCTAAATATTTGGCAGTAAGACGGGGCATATTTTTATCAGTGTTAGTTTAGGTTGAAAATTTAGAAAGGTATTTGTATGTTCACTGGTTCCCCTTACTATAGATGAATTGTATAGCTGATTTATAACATTTTTTTCTTTTCTTTGAAAGAGAAATTACCTGAGTCACATATTTTGTCAAATTTTATTACTCAGGAAGAACTCATGTGACTGGGACTTATTATATTTATTATGCTATACTCGAGTAGTACCTCTATCAAATAACATACTGTGTAGATCAGAAGTGTGTAATAATGCAGTTTATGTTAAATGGTCCCAGTTATGCACTACAAGCTATCAGGTGTCTACAAACATCTCACAATTTTCTTGTCAGGGTTAAGATATGAACAAAAGTATTTCCATCGGCATATCGAGGTTGTTCATTCAACTATCAGAGTTAATTTGACCCGCTGAAGAATTTGTGCAAATGTTTATCCTCTATCCTAATTGTACTGAAATATTTATAACTTTACATGAAAAAGTGTCCTTAAATCATTCAGGAAATTTTTCACAGTAGTTACCTATTATTTTTGTATTTTCAACATACAACATTTGCACTTCTGACAAGTCATGAATGTGGTATAATACCTAATATACCAGTTGCACATTCACGATCAATCATAAGACCTCCCTGACTTTAAACTGAGGGCTGCAACAACTACTAATTTGAAATATGGGCTAAAACTGGTCTTTGTTTTGAGTGAAAAAATGTGTCATATGATGGGTAGGATTGACATTATGACTTACTCTCAACCGCCACCATAATGATTTGCTAATACCACCAAGTAATGATCATTCACACAATTATAGAATATAATCGGCAGACTTCTGAAACAAATCTTATTTTAACATCATTTGGCTTTATTACTAGGATCATAGGATTGTTTGTATCATGAAAAGAGTAAATAAAGGCTGTATGACTGAAAAGATGGATCATATCCACTAAATAAGATTTTAGAAAAATTAACGCCAGTAAGATAAATTACAAGTGCTCTGAAAATCTTATTTATTTAGTGTTTTACGTCATGCTAAATATCACAATGGTTATATTGTGATGCATAGCTGGAAGGGCAGAGGAAACCAGTACATACAGTTGGTCAAGATCCCTGCCAAGCAGCTACCAGCTTTCCCACATGAGATTAGGCCCGGATTCAAACTTTGATCTCATAAGTGGGAGATGAGTGTTACCACTGCACCACCGTGGCCCAAAAAGTGCTTAAAGGTTTTTAAGCATATTGATGTTTTTGACAGGCATCTTCCATTACAAAAATCAGACAACTTTCATGAGTGCAGTAATTGGTTGCCTGACAAACAAGATTGTACTTCTGACTGCTATATTAATGTTTGCCTAATCAAAAGTTATTAGACCAGTTCTGAAAATCAAAACTAGTTTCTCCGGCTTTGAAACTGAAACAAATCTGGGATTTCATATGCTTCCCACCACTGATATGGCGAAAAATTAACTGCTAGCATACATAAACCATAATTTATAAACAGCATATGTATTCACAAGATTGAAGTTTATAATATGAAGTAAAACGGGTCAGAGATTGCCTCAAATTTTATTGTTTTTTGTTTTGTTTTAATGGAGCTTTAACCAGTAGAAAGCCTAATATAATGAAATTTTTAATAACCAGTGTAAAAATATTCCTTGTGGATTACATCATTTCTACCTTAACAAACAGAAATGTGGTTTTTCTGTTTACCGTTCACAGCAGTACAGGGGGGGGGGGGCAGCAATTCACGGGGGACAGCGATTCGCCAATGTCTATTGTACCTCATTTAAAACTAACATCTGTGTTGATACTGAAGGTGCCTTATAGCATAAAAAAGTGTGCAACATGTCTTGATACTTTTCTAAGATTTTAGAACTGACAGCATGCAGGATTATAAAGATGAATAAAAAAGTTTACTAGTATATGTTAGTGAAAAATATGTCTAACAAACTGCATCTGACTGATGCAAAGGGCTGTATGTTCTCTAAAATGTGTCTGGTGTCAAAATAAATACAATTTATAACTTCATTAAGTGCTAGAATACAATAAGAAGAATAGATCTTTAGCTTTAATTATTGTATGCAAAGTGTTTAAAAGTCTTTGTAACTTTTTTGGGAACAGTATAAAATAATCGGCGAAATGCTGTCCATTTTCCAACAGCCCTAATCTTATTGCCATGGGACAAGTTCTATGGGTGTATTTGTACTTATCTCAAAATATATTTTATGATGCTACTATCATTTTACAGTTTGAGGAACCTCTTTTCATTTTGATAACTTTTATAAAACCACACTGCATATTTGTTCTCAGGAAACTGCATTTTGTTGCTTATATGGGCGAATCGCTGTTCCCCCCGCCTGTACTCGTCAGTTTTTTTTGTTGTTATTTTTTGTTTTTTGTACCTTAGTGGGTAATAAGTGGGAATTTTATCTCCTGTTTGTGGTTATGGTTTAGATTCTAGCACAATACAATATGTTGAATACACCAAGGGATTCTTCCGTCGATTATTGCACAAATTGAAAGAGATGTGAAAGCACAATCTGCCATTGTGGCCTAGTGGGTAACATACTCGCCTAGTAACACAGAGGAAATGGATTCAATCCCATGTCCAGGCAGATACATAGTGGCTCGGATGACCACTTAAAATGGCGGTCCTCTGTCATTGGGTCTTATTCCCAGTGGCAGGTTAAAGAACCTCAAGGATGTTGATATATGGTCAACCTTGAGCCTCTTTCTCTCAGCTAGGGGAATGTCGGTAATTTGGGAGTGGGACTGTACTGGTACAGTTGAATGGGTCATATAGCACTTTGAGATATTGCGCTTAGTAAAAATACAAATACAAAGCACAAATGTGACTAATGAGATATTTTCTCCTTTCTTGTTTACATGGGGTATGAATAAATATTTTCTTGAGTAGCATTTCAGTTTTCAATGCTTTGGCAAATAAGCAAAATAGATTGATTTTATATCAAAGTCAATAAGTCATTTTGGATCAATATTTTTTATAAAAGTCTATTATTTGTGTCATTGAATCGGAATACGTCAAGACATTTACAGATATTGACATTCACACTTGAAAAAAGACGTTACATTTTAATACTGATTCACCTTTATGGTCTAGTTAGTAGCATTATCCGATCTATAAATAAGTGCAACAGTTTGCAAAAGAGATTGTAAATAGCATAAAGTTACAGTGACAGAACATATAACATGCTTCGCCTGGTTACCCAAATTGTATGAATGTCTCTTGCAGAAATTACTTATTTTGGTCGCAAAATGAACATTTTCCAAGAGTTTTCTGGGTGTCATATTGTATAAACATCCAACTTGTACAATCAATGGATTGAAATATATTTTTAAATCCATAATGTATACATCTCGCCTGTCTGTGTCATTTTGTAAATACACAGATAGATAAATTACAACAGAATTGGCATTACCTCAACCAAGAAATGGTACGACCATACAGACATAACAGAAAGTTGCACAAGATTTACCAGTATATTAGTTCATAAATCAGTTAGCAATATACCACATTAAACCTAAATGTACTGCAGAACTAAGGTCAAAGTTGAGATTTTGCAACCTGTTAAGCAGCCAGGTCATATTGGGACAGGTCCTCGGCATTGTCACTTGGGAGTCGAACTGACACAGAAGTGACAACATGTGATTGATGCCAATGCTACTAACCTACTAGGCAACCCAGGACCTCATCTACCGCAGGAGGTGAGACTAACGCATCAAGTTACAACTGACACTGGCAAAATAAATTCAAAACCGTAATTGTAAAAACAAGTAACTTTTATTTTTAAAGTTTCTTGTATTAATAATTACGATTTTGAATAAACTAGATATTGAATGAATATAACTACAATTGATGCCAACACTATTATGTACTTTTTCAGTAATTTAGTTATTTAAGGAACTGACAAATATCTTGCAATTCTGAGCAATTTTAACGGCTTCTGCTAGGTCATGTGATTTCATTTGTATGGACTGCGATGTCAAAACTACCCAAAATATTTTAAAAAGATTTTTAAAGATCGAATCCTTAACGTCTTAAGGGTTTTGTGATATTGTTGTTACATGAGGGAATACTCGGATTTATGTTAAATACCTGGAACTGATATAAACTGGTGTGTCTTGGTCCTTGGGATAGTTTCAAACGATTTGAAAAAATATGACCTAAAGCACTTTTGAAGCAAAGGATACACCAACCTTAAAAATACCTAGTTTTGATGTACGATTTATCCGAATCTTGCAGTGTATTTGAACAGAGCAAGTCCGAAAATTGGAAAATGTGTTAATGCTGTGAGGCTTCTTGGACTTTTAAAGGAGATAGGAAAAGAAAATTTATGAAATTAAGGTAATATACCCCAACAACTTGTTTTGTGCACTGAAACACATTTATAAAGCTCTTTCTGGTAGAGAGTACACAAAGCAGCAGATAATTAGGTTTTTATCTCCACTGCAGAGAATGTGTGTATACTTCTGTGTGAAATCCCTCCTCAGTTGTACTATGTCACTGTAGATATACTGCACAGTGATCCTGTTTATCACAGTACACAACTCTACACATGTACAAGTCCCTTTTCTTGTGTTAACAAACATTAAAGCTAATATGTAAGATTTATGTTTAAAATATTGAACAAAAATTGATAAAAAAACTTTTTGGACCAATATAACTTATGCCTCCTTTGGATTTAAAAGTTAGTCCTATGATCTATGGCTACAAATATGATTTCTAATGAGGCATATAGTCAAGAGAACATTGATAGAGTTTTAAAACTCTGTTGTTTTGAACCACAGAAATCTTCTGATACATTTGATGAAACATGTTTGGAAAGCAGTCAAGATAATACACCCCAACTGATTTATTAATGGTGAAAAGAGAAGGAAGTAAAGTTTATATGAAGTAAAATTTAGTAAAAATTCTTACTTCAGTTTTGTAAATTTCACTTTTATTTTTACGTTTGCAAGCCTTTAGGGACAAGGGTAACAATTTTATCCATTACTGGTCTGATCATTTCTTGTTCAATAATAATTCCAATATGTAAAAAATAACTGGGGTGGCTGCACATGAAGTCACTCGTTCCCATGTAGTTTATATCTTAAGGCAGCAGAGGTAGATAAATAGGGTTTAAATGGACAATAATTAAGAATCTAAGTAATCATGGTAATTTGTTTTTTTCCTGTTTAACCTCACTTTACATGGCTATAACTTCCTATTTCTGGTCCAATTTTTATAATCTGTTCACCACTGTATTCAATTTAATGAACTAAACTCAACCATAATATGGTTCTTTCATGATCTTTCAACACAGATATGAACTGTTACTCAAAAACAAACTCTCACCTGTGTAAATGTATTGATATTAAAGTGGCAGAATTTTCATCCATTTATACCACCAAATGTGACATTGTTGATGTATTAACATTCCACCAACATACAATTTTAATATCATTACAATATTTGGAAAATTATTATTTCAAATTGACTGCCTAACAAAAAAAAACTGTATTTATTGCTACCACGAACCAGAATAATTATATAGTTGTAATTCCATCATTGATGGTAGCCCAGCCAATCCTAAATAATTATAATGTAGATATTCAAATAAATATCCTTTTGAGTTCTTGAATAACATTAATAAACTTGGTGAAAATAATATAAGAAACTATCACAAGTCTAAACTGAAGATGTCTGACCTGAATATGATAATTTGCTCACAACTTTCATAAATAATTAATTGCTTATTATTAATGAATACAGCCTTTTATGAGATCTAGAAATTACTAGTTCTGGAATTTTATTTAGAACATCATGACTAAAATAGTCATAATAAAGCCTTAAATAGGTGTATTTGCAATGTTCTTTTTCTCATATATTATAACTTGTTATCAATTTATTTTTCAAAAACACTACCTCCTTCTTGATGACAGCTTTATGAACTAATTTTTTAAATATAATGTAGAAAAGTTTAAAATCTGATTAAGATATTATATATTTTCAAATGGGATATGTAAACTATTAATGTAAAAAAGATTAGGGTTGCAAGCGAGCTGGAAAATGCGCCTCGATTCCTCATTTTAGAACAATCGATTCGGACTCGGTTATTCGCTTGATTTTCGCCCACGAAATAAAATGCTTCATATTTTGACATATCACGCCTTATAAAATGGTTACAAACCTCACAACAGGAAGGAATTTTGATAATTTATTGAATTTGGGGGAAAAGACGCATTTATATTGCAAAATATAAGAAACTTTAACCATCTTTATATTGCGAGATTTGAGGCGTCTTCGAAATACGTTATAATAAAATGCCGTCTTATAAAACGTTGTTACACAAAGAATTAAAGCTTGCAAATACTTAAAATATATAAATATTGAAATGGAAATGCCTTATATTAGTAAAATATATAAATATATTCAAATATTTGAAGAAAAAATAGAATTTTGTGGTAGATTTTACGTCTGTGTTTAGTTGTTTTCAAAGACCCGGTTCACTTTTCTTGCCTCGAGTATTTAACTGAATCGTTTCGTTTCCGAGTAACCGAAGAATCGTTGCAGCCTTAAAAAAGATATAACTATGAAACTATTGCCTTAAAATCTAAGTAACAGTGTATCTTTTCACAGCTAGTATATGAGAGGCTGTCAAAAGTGATATCATTTTGTGTGTGGAGAGAGGAATTGTTTATCGGAGGGCGGAGGGAGATAAAAAGCTGTGTATTGCATATAACAGAGCCTGCTGGGTGCTATTTTTATAAGCATTCATCACAACTCCCTATATATTTTCAAATATATTCAAATTAATTTCTTTGCCTATCTCCTTTAATATTGATTTTTAGTGATAAATATTCATCAAGCAACCGGCAATGGGCTTTATTCATGTTTATGAAAATGTAGCATCTGTAAAACTACAAGCATCTAAACCGTGATCAATAAACCTGCATCTGACACCAGCTTAGTGATGACAAGTACTGACAGGAAACGTCACGACCCAGCAGTTAGCAATCAACTAATCTCAAGCTTTCACCACTGTGTGGGATTCCACTCGCACAAGTGGTAATGCTTTACATCTGTCTAAATTTGACACTGGTTGAATGAAACAAAAGAACCTCAGATCAGAACTTCGATTAAATAAAATATTTTATCCCATAGTGGATTATCATTTACTCTAAAGAACATAATCTAATCCTGGGGGACCTGTAGAAATCTGCTGCTTTGGGACAAACCGAGCAACAACACCTTATCAGCAACTAACATGATGTATTATGATTTATTTAAGTGAGATATAACAAGGGTGTCCACCCACAGGGGACTTGTTTTAAGGTAACAAATTTCGCAACATTCTTTCTAGTTGGTACTTGTCTTATGATAATGAAGGTAGGCTTCTGAGTGATTAGAAATTCTTACACGTGATACTAATAACATTAAAACATAAGGCAGGTAACACCCAAATATGCCTGACTTATTTTAAAAATGATGTCTCTGGCAACTACCAGTGTTATTTGGATACTTCTTAACATTTCACAACTCTGAAAACTTTTATATGTAATTTCTATATACTTTTAGCTGTACACATTTTAAAATGTGTTAACAACTCTGAAAACTTTTATATGTAATTTCTATATACTTTTAGCTGTACACATTTTAAAATGCCGTATTTGCACATACCAGTGAAATTTATTCATTACAAAAAATGAAAGTGGTTTTTATCTCAGCTAGTATGTTACTAATCTTAGACAAAAATAAAAACGCAAGATATATTGTAATTAATCTTTATAAAACTTGTGTTTCTTTTTTGAGTAAGTATATTTTATGAAAAACACAGAAAATCAATAATCTCATTCAATCCAGAGAATGTACAGTGAGACTACGTAGAATCTGTGACTAACAGCAGATCCCTAATATCACCAGCTACTTTTTATTGATTTTCTGCCTCATGACTCAGTTCACCAAGCCCCTAAACTACCCAAAACAAACCAATGGCTGGACACATTAATATTTTAGCCTATGTACTACATTACATCAATAGCACATATATTCGAAAGTGGTAACCTTAAAGCCACATTAACCACTAAGCAGGGCTTTGAGCCCACTTCATAACAAGTAAGGTCACCCTAAACTCAGGGTATTAAATGCCAACATTACCAAATCTGAGGCCACATCTATATTTACAATTACTTTAATACTGGGCATCACAACACTTTGCAAAGCAAAAGTTAAAGGAAGTAACACTAAGACGTAGTAACTTAGTATAATAGGATATTTATGCAATGAAATTAATCTTTTATTTGCAAATCTTAAATTGTAAGGGTAAAAACAAGAAACCCCAAACCTTCATCCAGTAAGTAGAGGATATGAAAAGCTTTTTCTGGAAGTCCAAGGCAACCCGGGAGGAATGATTACAAACTGCATACCTCATACTGCATCTGAAGATCACATTCCCTGCAATTTGTTGTCTTGAAGAGTCTTGTGGCGGTTAAAGGCAAAAGAGCCACTCAGACTCCTAAAGCTACGAATATTAAACCATTTAAATCCTTGCCTTTTTGCCCGAGATATTTCAGCGTCAGAGAAAAATGATGTCCGGTCACTCTGAATTAGTTTTGATGTGAAATATAGGAGAGTTCTTACTTGGAGGGATGATCCTGAGAAGACTCATAACAGAGGCCACAGGACACACAGGAGAAATTCAAAGATAAGGAAGAGGAATAGATACAACTCTCTCCCTCATCTGAACTGATTTAGCCCTTTTATGATGATTACAAAAAGGGAAAAAATATTATATAAAGACAGTAAGTCAAGCATCGAAATATCTTTCGTACAGTTCAACTTTTTAGACAAATTCTGCCAAAGCCTTCCACTTACACAACTTTTGCAATCCATGTGATTTTAAAGGCCTTATTTAACCCACTCAGATTTGCTAACTAGCTTCTGTAATATGCTTTTCTAACTGATAAATTATTATTTTTGGCCTTTTTCCTCCCAAATAAAATTCTTAAAGCATCTCTCTGAAAAGAAATCAATATTAGGAAATGGGATGACTTTCATCACGTAGATTAGTTTCGGCTTTATGATGGTCTTGAGAATAGTAACTTTGAGAGGATTCTGTTTAATCATCAACTCTGGCGAGGCTTAAATTTCTACATACCAGTTTGCTTCCAACAAGGGATCTGGCCTTTCAGTATGCACTACTCCTGTTTCTGACTTTTGGCATTTCCACTCGCACCTGTAGACATTTCGGCGTCGTTTAATATTTTTTTCAGTATATTTTTTTACATAATTGGCTTGAAGTCTGTATTGCAATTGATACCTAGAACTGTGAAACTACAGTAATCGCTAAAATTAGACATAAACTATACTCTTGAAAGGAATGTCAAGCTAAAGCAGTTACCATTGTAAACAGTTGATATTAATTGTTACCCTCTAAACCACCTGGATATCTGGAACATATTCAGAGCTTTAGTTTACTAGCAGGTCAAGAAGTAAAAGACTGACATCTGGACAGCTGGTCGCTCCTCAACATCTTAGAATGAACCATTCTGGAGAATTTCAGCAGCACTACCACGTTTGTGTTCTTGTTATGACAGTGTGTTCTTTAGAAGCACTAAATTACAGTAAATCTTACAACTAATGCTCTCCTAGGGTTACCGGCTGCCTCTTTCACCTGCACTTTGTCACCGTCCTGTATTGTATCAAGGAAACAGGCTTTAATTTCACATTTGGTACAAATAACATTGCTAGTACATGCAAATATAAATATGCTGATGTAATTTTGGATGAGCATTTAACATTTCTAGATTGTATTAAAAGTGTGAATGACTTATCAGCTTGGGCATTAAATGCTTGTACTTCTAAATTCGAGTGATTCAAAGATGTCTGCTACAAAACATATACTAAGCTTCTGAATGATATTGTATTGCCAGTACTTGATTATGGCTCTGGTGTATGGGGTGGCGCTGGTGTAAAAACTCCAGATCTGATACTTAAAGCTGCTAGATATTTTTGGGTGTGCACTAGTATAATCCTAATGCTGTACTGCCTGGGGATAGATGTTAGCTGACAGATAAGTATTGAAGATATCTTGACATATTAATGACTAATGATAAAGTAACAAGGAAAAAAATTATTTGGAATTATGGAAATGATTGGAATAGCTGATGCAATGACATAAAATCAATTTTATCTTTATTAGATATGTCAGATGTTTGTCAAAATCAGCAACCATGTGATTTAAACTTGGCCTTAAACAAATTGGAATCTCTTAGAAATACAATGCAAATAAACCCTGGAATTAAAACCAAAGCTACGTACATGCCAAAATTTTAAGGAAGATTATGTTAAAGAGGAATATCTTAACATTTTTCTTACTTGGCATCAGCGCTCACTCATGGCACAGTTTAGTGCAGATATTTTCCCCATTCAGAGCTGAAACTGGTCGTTTAATACCATAATTGATACAGTTACAGGAAATAATAGACATTTAAGATTACATTAACATATTTGTCAGTTTTATAACATGACAAACATTGAAGATTAATATATTTTTAATGACCTGCCCATTGTATAAAGGTTACAGAGATAATTTGTTTAATAGTATTATATTCACTGTTGTTAATTTCAATGAAATTAGTAATAATTAAAAATTTCAACACATCATTAAAATCACCAGAAGGGTTTGGCAGAGTTTTTTATAAAATAGTTGGGAAAGACAGAAAGGTACATATGTAACTTGAATGTCATTAAAATGTTTGTAGATGTAAAAGAATCGTATCTTGTTTTATAATGTTACTTGAGTATGATTGAAATGTTTGTAGATATCTGTGAAAATCTTCAGATTTTTTGTCAAACAATGACTTATAAGCCCATTTACGGCTGGGTACATTTAAATTGTTGAAATATGGATTATAATAAGTATATATGTACAAGTCACTGTAATAAACTAACTATCTGTACCATGAAAATAGTCACTCAGTTAATTAATCTGGATGTCATTACCTGCATCTGACATAGTTAGTGTCGCTCTAACCCTCTCACAGGTCATCAGCATACTTGCTGCTTCTACCATTCCTGTATATTTTGTGTATTTATTTTTTAAACTTATCGCAATATCTCCATATACTACAGGACTCAGAGGGCTATTTAAACCATTTGACTGCACAGGTACAGTCCAAATTCAGAGGTAACTCACATTCCCCTAACTGAAAGACAGAGGCTCAAGGATGACCATTTATCAACGTCCTTGAGGTTCTTTAGCCTGCCACTGGGGATAGGACCCAAAGACAGAGGACCACCATTTTAAGTGGTCATTCGAGCCACTATGTATCTGCCTGTACCTGTGTTTGAACCCACGTCCTCTGAGTTCTTACACAAGTGTGTTACCCGCTAGGCCACAGTGCCAGATGACAACTCACCAAGCAACACAGGCATCATTAGACCCCCGCCTGGAATACCTAGGTCTTCTTTCTCATGTATGTCTACCTCTGCTATGTAAAGGTTATTTGGCTTAATCCTAAAATTGGTTCTTTTATATTTTTTCTCTTTTTCTGTTTTTGTGTACATCATAAAGGGTCTGGTAAGCAAACTAAAAGTAATTTTTGAATTGTGGCTGGAATACTTTAAACATTTGAATTGTTAACTTTAGTGGACAGTTGTACAATTTTTAAAGGGCTGTGCACCAACTTGTAATAAAGATGTTTAATTAAATGGCATATGAGTAATAAACAAATACATTGTGCATCTTGAAGTTTGTTTGACTTCCATTGCCTCAGATGAGGGTAGAAAAGAAAAAGCTTCAGTTGCGGAAATTGAATTTATTTACAATATAATTAAAATATGTTTTATGTACATTTGTAAAATGGTTACATATTTATAAAATAATCATAAAGAATAAAAGGCCTCTTCGAAAGTGAAAGCTACACAATGATGAAACAACATTTAGTATACCACCTAAGTGCAATAATGTATAAGCATTCAGATGACATTGCCCCAGATATGAGTTAAGGATGTGAAAGTGTAAAAACTTAATGGGGTAATACATTTTATTACTAAAACATTTAAACTAATGATATTTACAATTTGACAAATTAACAATGACAATTACAATTACTATTATGTTTGCTAATTTGAGGCCACCATAAATAAAACCAACCGGACACACAGTTGGGGCCACCCCAACCCTGATCCAGGAGCTGAGGGGACCTCAAGGTAAAATTTTGAATTTTGCTTAAAATAAGGTGACCTCAAGCAACTTTAAGTTTGAGTCATTTATAGGAGTGGAATAATTTTTCCACTAAGAACAATTTTCAATTGCAGTCATACTACATTTAGGTCACCACTTAACAAATCAGCTAAACATGTTTTCAGGGGGACCCTAACCCTGATGCAAGAACTAGGGTGGCCCTAACGTTTACTTTTTAAACTTTTGATCAAGATAAGGGGACCTCAGAGTGACTTTAAGTTGAACTTATATTCTAATCAAATGGATTGCAAATGTTAAATCTAGATATTTAAAGTTTTATAAATTTTTATTTATGGTCCAGGAAGGGGTGAACAAAATTACTAAAATAATTAAATGGTTGTGAAGAAAGACCCCCAAACCCCAACTAGGGAGTAGGTATATGTAGATTCTTTTTGAATGTAAGGGCAACTTGGTGTGATGAATCATGGTCAAGAGTAATGTATCTCCAGATGCACTCAGACGTCCAGGTGCCATGGCTCATAATTTCTTGTAGTTGCACATTAAGGTTAAAGGCAAAGGTGGCACCTGAAAGCCTGAAGGCGTGGAAGGTAATATTGGACTCATGAAGGTTTAACCTCCTGAGAATACTAGCAAAATGCCGTCTGACTCTAGTGTCAGTAAGTGGGACCCATTGCTTTGACATTTTATATTGGAACAAGGGAGAATTGCTACTACCAGGGGTAATGTCTAAGAGAATTTTGATAGCTGTAACAGGACATATTGGATTTCAGCCTAGGGCTGGAATTGTAAGTATTTTTATTACATTTCTAGACTGCAGAGTTTTTGACCATTTAATTACTATGTGCAGCCCAGGCGGGGCAAAAATAATGTCACCCCTAGCCAGGTGGTACAATGGAGAAAACAACTGTTGGGAATGAGGTACCAAGTTTGATAGCCTAAGAAAAGAAAAGAAAGCTAAGGTATATATAGCTTTAAATACCTGACCCATATATGTAGAATCACAGAGGCAAACTATGAGCTGGAGGGTGGGAATATCGATCAATTTCTTAAGTTTGACCTTAAAAGGTCTATGTAATACCATTGCTTTTTGAAAGAACTTGATAGGTGGATCTAGAAAGTAATGTATGGGTACCCATAAAGGGACATTTTTTACTTTATTGCTGATAGATGATTGCCAATGGCTGATGAAGAGAGGCCAGAGAATTCAAGAAACTAAAGGTAAGCCAACAATACAAGTGGGGACATTTGAGGCCATTGCATATTCATGAACACCATAAAAGCTAAGAAAAGGCAAAACATACTGTTGTAATTTTTCTGTGTGGCTGGTCTGAAGGCCATGTGAGTTTTTGGGATTACAGTATGAACCAGGGAAGCCACCTGGGCTAGGGCACCTAGGAATGTAAGTCATATGAAAATTTTAAATAGCCCAATCAATATCTAGACTACAGAGGGGTACTGTGGCCCATTTATGATGTGGAATTAAGTGGTTGAGCTTATTAAGGGGCTGATCTGTAATAGCCCATCTTGAAAGTAAGTCAGCCACAGTATTTATTTACCCAGGTATATGAACAACTGATATTTCAATATTATGGGTAGCCAATTGTAGTTGTACATTGCGGGCTATTGTGAAATCTCTAGTTTTACCTGAATTTAAAACATGTACTACTGCCTGATTATCACAAGCAATGGAAATGAGATTATTACACCATTGGCTACCCAAAACCCTTAGAGCAACCAAAATATTTAACATTTCCAGGTGTACAATTTGGAAGTCATGGTAGCTAAGGGGAACTGTAATGGCATATGTTTGGTCACCCCACACCGCTCCTAACCCTTCGAGGCTGGCATCCAGTTCAATAGAGGCATGTACCGGTTTCTGGTCAAAAATTGTGACACCATTAAAGGTGGGTAAAAATGTCAAGAACCAATTGATGTCCCTCTTGGCCTCCAATGGGAGGGGAACTAGTCCCTTATCTTTCATGGAACTTAAAAATTCCAGTAACCTATTTAGGAAAAACCTAGAGGAGCGAACACATTTACTGACATATAGCAAGCTTCCCAGGAGGGACTGAAGCTGACGCTTTGTACAATGACGCTTTTGATGCCAATCCCTACACATGACCATTATTTGTTGCATTTTTACTAGGTCCTTTCAAAGATCCTCCCATGGATGGTCTTCATATATCACCCTTCATGACTAGGGAAAAACCAAATGCTCCCCACTGTATGGCCAAGGTAAATGTGGTGTCAACTAGGATGCCTAGACAGTTCAAACATGTAGTAGGTTTTACTAGTTTTTTCTGTGAAATTTCAAAACCTAGTTGAGGAAGCAAATCACATAGGGCGTGAAATGAGGCGTCAATCCGACAGGGGAGGTCAATTCCCAAGATGTCATCTATATAATTTATGATGTCATAGTTCCGGCAACACATTATGTGATGTACAGCGTCGCTTAGACGCTGATACAGAATACTCCCATGTCAATACCCGAACGGCAAACAGGTGTCTATATACCAGTCTATGTCACACAGGCCTAATAAATCATATTCACTGGGGTCTAATTTTGCATGCCTAAATGCACGGCTGATGTCTCCCTTATACAGCATACAACCTTTGCCTAATGTTTTAACTCTTTCGGCGCGATTGGCGACTTCCGTCGACATATATTGAAAGCGCGACGTTAACGTAACTGTTGAGCAGATCGATGCGGAAATGTTTTTCATTTGGAAGTGTCTTTTATGACAGGCTTTGCTGGTGAATAGCAAATGAGAAAACAGGATTTTTTTCATTGGCTGAGCCCTTGACCAATGAAATACCAGTAGGAAGTAATATATTTTCTTTGATTTCTCATTGGCCGACTGCTATCCAATAGAATTTGAGTATTCATTGATTGACAGGCTCTCCACTAGATATACGCAATGATGTATGTTATTAAGTATAAGTTCATTTCACTGTCTTGGAACACTAAATTCCTTGCTTCTTTTGCAGAATAATGTCTTTTAGGCCTTTTAAATCACTTTGTGATGCCAAGAAATATATTTACAGCTTATTTACACAAAGAAATGACGTGTTTCTCACGTCATTATAACGTTTTATAATTTTATACGTCACGGTGATTATTGTCGACTTTCGCGCTTCAAAGAAGAGTCAATGAAAGTCGACTGCCGCGTTTTATCCGCAATTTGCTACGTGAAACTCTCGGCGAAAGAGTTAATCTGATTGGTAATAGTATCTATTGTGGGCAATTTAAGTAGAAATGGGGTGTCTAAGTACTTATCCTTGTGTATACCCGCATTTACAGATAGACCCTTAGGGAAACTAAGGTCTATTATGACCCTACGGGGGAGCATTTGGTTTTTCCCTAGTCATGAAGGGTGATATATGAAGACCATCCATGGGAGGATCTTTGAAAGGACCTAGTATGGCTTCATAGCTTGATTCTTCTGTTAGATATGCTTGGACATCCTCTGGGCATGCCTTTGTAGAGGTGTGGTTCTCAAAATGACTCTGAATGGGGCAGTTTCAAAATCCAAGGGGAAGCCAAATCTAATTAGGGCACATAATTGGCTGTCCCAATAATCTTTCAACAGATGGTCCCATATGTCAGGATTTAATTGAGGATTTTAAAGTTATCTGAGCTTACATAAAATTATAATCACCAGTGGCCTTGACGATCTTATGCAAAGCAAGTGGACTTTGTGTAGATTTGACTGGGTGTACTTTCCCAGGTACTTTTAAGCTAGGGGATGAATCCAAATTTAAAGGGGGATGAATCCAAATTTCTGTAACCAGTACCAAGTTCACTTTTAGAATGAATTCAATGTGATGTTGATTTCAAAATTATTAATATTCTATACCAAAAACTGCTAATTCAATAAGTCATTATTAAGCAGATTGCCAACCTAAGCATAGGGAGTAATTTAACAATGATTTAATTACGAATTTTACTAATTACTATGTCAGCCAGTTAACACCAGTAAAGCACGTTACCAAACTGAAGTCTTTAAAGAAACTTCCAATAATGTAACTAACCAAAATACTAATATACTGTATCTCAGACTAAATCTAAAATCTAAATCTACTGCTTTGCAGGCGCAATATCTTCCCCAAGGGGAACTCAGTGTGCTAACTAATCATGTATAATTTCCAAGTCATAGTGGGGGATGAGTCCAGGTCTGTATTCCGATGGTTGTGGGTGTGAACGTGGGGAAGAATCTAGGTCGGAAAAGCAGATTTGAGCAGACTGTTAAAAACAGTAATGGAACCCTGTAACAGGTTATAACTCAAATTAACGAAGTTTACATTAATTTTTTATGTAGCAAGATTTACTTTTTTTACTGTATCACGTACACACCAATGTGTATGAACCCGCATTAAATCAATAGTGTAAATACGTTAACACTGACAACCAGACAAGTTACATAATCAATTTACGTGCTTTAATTCTGTTACCAATATAGCCGCCTCTGACTACACACGGCTAACTTTATAATAAAGTATAAAAACCATACACTACCAACATTGGTTCCATAATAACCCAACATATATGAAGGTGACAAACCAACAATTAAATTTTTAAACAATTTTACAATGGCATCTGCCTAGGTCGACTTCCCTATCAAAAGTGATGAATCATTTGATTTTCGTGGGATTGAAAGGAGACCCTAGGGCAGAGGTCAACCAATCATTTGTAACATTTGCATAACAAGAATCACTGTTTTAAATAACTAGGGCAATCAGAGGTTTGTGACTTTGGTCACACACCCCAATACATTGAGACACTTTAATCTTATAAGAGTACATAATGCCAAAACTATAAAATACAAAGCATCCATAAAAGAGAGCACGCCTGTAACAGGGAGCAGTTCTATGAAAGGCTGCCATAAAACTCAAAAATATAATGTTACCGAATGACCCGAAGCTAATGCTTTTGAAAGTCTTTCACTCCATGAGTAGATAGGATTTTTCTCAAGGATTACTAAGATTTACTGAGATGTTAATAAATTTTCATGGTAACACTGAGGAAATTTATACAAATGTAAAGTGTTACAAGACATAACTAATATAATAATGCTTTTAGACTAAGAAAACAAAGAATCCTAACATGAATTCATAATTATGAAGTTTATTATTTTACTTAATAATTTTATCGTTAATTTACTAAATTTATTAATTTGTCTTATCACTGGAAAAGTTAAGTTATATCTATATATAGATAGATATCAGGACTCATAATCTCAAAGTGTTAAGATTAAGGTGGTGGTAAGGTCACCTTAATCAAGAAGGTATCAAATGTACAATTGACTTAAGGATATGACTTTGTTATGATATATGTAATCTGGTTAAGGTAGCCCTAACTTATGTTCACCTCAGGTGGCTTGATGGGTAGGAATTTTGCGTTGAAGTTAAGATTATCTTAACTTGGGCAATGACAAAGGGGTGTAAATAAAGCAACCTGAGGCCAGTCTTAACATATATCCTGTTGATAAGTATACTTACATGGTTAAGCTTAGTATATATGACTTTAATGTTAACATAAAGCTACTTGACCATATGTAGGACTAGATAACCATAAAACCCACACTAGCTAGGCATAAAAGCCCAACAGAAAAGGTAAAATCATTACAAAGCCTAGCAATGTAGAATCTTAAAATTAAAAGTTGTAAATGTTAAAATTGTGAATGATAAATAAGATAAGATATGCAACATATATAATATGTGTAAATATGTATTTGTAACTAAGGTTTTCAGCCCCTGTATGATGAAAGTGTCAACTGAAGGGCTTCCCCCACCTATCTCAGATGAGAACTCCATGCATAGTAAACAAAAAATAGAAGTACACACACAAGTTTAGTTTACAGTTTAGTGGTTTTTCATGTAAGATATACATGTCCAATGTTTTACAGAGGTAGATATATAAAAATACAGCCATTCTCATAATTTTATTACTTTACTGTTACATTTTTAATGTTACCTCCTCTGACAACAATCTTACAGTACAACCTGTCACTCCCCGGGTGGTCCCTCAAAGACATAAAATAGTACAGCATTTGACTATTTTATTTAGAAGTTTTAAAAGTAACTAAGATCATAATTTCACAATCTTTTTATTTAGAATAACATTTTTATTTGCCATATTTTAGCACATGATAGCATTTAAGACTGTATGACAACACAATTAAACAAATAATCTAAACAGGTAAAATGCAATGTTACAATACTGTACAAATACTGACGTAATAGTGTCAATTTTTTAACAAAGCATGGCTTAACACGGGTGGAAGATTATTGGTTAAATGTTACCATATAAATGATCAGTTTTCATGTGTAGTGAACTATAGATATTATTTTTGAGCAGAAATAGCTTTGAATGTGCATCCATATTTCCTCGCAGTATAATTTTTACAGCAAAAAGTGTGACAGAAGTTAGAAATAGTTGAAAACAGTCCCATGTCGTATAATATGTCTGTATGAACTTACATAACTGCAATATTAAAAAGCAGTATTACATTAAGTTTTTGTTTAAATCTAAATGTACCTAAACAGCTGTGGTAGTTTTATCACTGTATGTAAATTAAATCATCAGCTTGATACATAAACTATTAAAAGCTACTAAAACTACAGTCATTTACATGCTCTCAGAAGATACACATATTATGATAAGTGAATACACGGGTAATTAAATCAATGCAAGTCATGAAAACATATTCAAATTTATATGCGGTAGTACATATTTACATAAGATAAATTCATAATCATCATGAAATCATTACACAAGTCCAAATAAAATACATAATATCATTTAATTACTTATGCTATAATCAACCAATACAGATAATTACATAATTATGATTTCAATTTATAACCAAATGTACTGAAATAAATACAAACAAGAACTTCTGAAAGTCTGTGGTCTTAGACTTAGTGGATTTCACAAAGCAGCTAAGCCCATGAAATTGCTAAGTCAGTGGACTTAACTTTAACTCTGGGAGGTAGTGGGCTTAAATTTTGGAAAGAGGACTTAAATATGGCCGCCATAAACTCTTGTCCACTTCAAAATTTGAAATGGCTGTAAATAAAGTATAATTTCACAGAACACCTCACTAAAGTAGTCTTTGGGAAGTTAATATGTGGAAACAAGGTTTTCCATTTCAAAACAGCCCTTACCCTTAGATAAAATACATCAAATGAAGGATATATGGCACCAATATTATATTTTGAATAGATATAAAAGGTCACATGACACAGCAAACCACTGTGGTTATTTGATTAGCTTGGACTTATTTAAGTCACCTTTGTAAAATCCATTTTAAGTCCCAGACCTAGCTAAGACCAAAGTCTTAGATTTAAGTCCCTGCTTTAGCCAATAAAGGGACTTAGTTTAAGTCCTTTAGTGAAATCGGCCCCTGTTGAATACATAAAAAGTATAGGCAGTTTAAAGGTAAACAGGAAAATCACCCGAGAATAAAAAAAAAACAGCCCAGAAAGGCCAAACTAATGAAGAAAAGAGGAAGAAAGGGGAGGGGAAAGGGAAGGACATAGGAACTCACTAAACATATACAAGTACATTGTAGGACAGAAAGGATTTTTATGGTGACATAATGAGATGACCTCAAGCCCAAACAAGCATAATAGTAATATATCATAGGAATATAGCTTAAAAAACAGTCTAAATACAGAATTTTAGACTGGTTGGCATCGTCAGAGCACGAAGGCGAAGCAAGGACTTTTCAGCCTGAAGGGTATTTATACTGAAATCGAGGCTAATGTTTTCAGGACAGTACATGCTAAACAACATTCTCGAAGCTTTTATAACATATTTTAGCTTGACCTGGACCAGGTAGTAAGGTAATTTTGTGTTTGTCAATTGACTGTATTGTGTTGGACCATTTTAACAACACTTTTAAGATATTGCCCTGAAAAAATATGTCACCTGCAGGCATATGTCTAGTAAAATCATAGGTATCACAAGACTGAGGGCACAAGTTTGAAAGTCTAAAACAACCCGAAAAAATCCAGCAAGAAAAGGGCTTCATAAACTTCCCCATATATAATTTATCACAGCATGTAACTAGGGAGTAGAGGTCTTCAATGCTAATGATGTTACACTAGGAGACTGACAGTGGTCTGTTAATTCTGAGTTATTTTACACAATGGTACAATCCTTTTCTTTCTAAACACTTTGTAGGTTAGCCACAGAATATAAAGTCAGCTTTTATGACAGACAGGTAATTGCAGTGCTGACTCTAGAGTCCAGTTGATGTTATTTCCACAGTTTGTGTTTATAAAAATGATTTTATTATTCTTTCACTATCCAGCCAAGGGAACATGACTATGGTAGTGGGTAAGCTAGTATAATAGGCAAGGTTAGACAAGGCAGTTTAGACAATGGTTTGGTGTATATTGCCTAGTTCAATTGTGTTTTGATTCTGTTTATTATACAGGCATCAACCTAGACTAGACAATAATCTCCTTACACTGCCAAGTTACAGCTCGTACATAACTGGTATTTATATAAAAACTCTACACTCTTGGGGACACAATCTCCCACTATAATTGCAAATTGAAAGTTCATTACTAGTCTGTGGACTGAGTTAACTACACATAACGTAACTTAAAGCCTTTCATGACAAACATTAAAATATTTAATGGACTCACACACAATGCATCAACTTTCAGATAATTGTCTTACAAGCTAAAAATCTTGAAAAGAATCAAGATTTTAACTATTAAAATTACAAAAGTTATGCTTGTTTATCTATGCCAATTCATTATCATAAATTTATAATGATATGAGTGTAGAATTCATGTTTTACAGTATGTTAGAAAGGAAGTCTTTCTGATGAACATGTACAAATGTTTTTGCTATATATTCTAGACTTATCAACAAACTGCTTGACAGTTGACAAAGCATGTGATAGATGGCCACTCTTATTGCACTTTCTGATGCCTGTAGTGCACCTTGTTTTTCTCTAGTATAATAATATGCTAATAAAGTATCTGCATTTACTTGACCAAGACTAGCCTCCACCAGGAACGCCGTGTAATCTCAGAACATTTATGAGTATAGCAGGTTCAATTAACAATGGGAGAAATGTATACTTCCGGCAACTCTCACGAGCATGTTTAAGATTTAAATAAAAAAATCAATTAAATTCCGTAACTGTAAGGGAATGAAATGTTTTAGTGTGGCAGGTGATGAAATATACGAAAAATTAATGGAGGATACTTGTCAAGCAAACACATTTTAGAATATTTTGTTGTGTTTGAATTATAACATTTTCTAAAAGTGTGTAAGAATACCAGTTGAAGGTGTGATCAAAATGCTATGAATACCTGTACAATGTAGTAATTTGTAGTCTTGTTTTTGAGGGTTGCAGCACTTATTGTGTCAGCATATGTAAGTTTTTGAAGGAAAAAACACCGAAATTCTCAATGTAATTGATAATAATTGCTAATCTGGCAAAAGTGGTTATTTTGTCTATTTGAAAAAAAGAAAAAAGAAACCAGTAAAGTTACTTTTTGTCAAGTTAGCAGTAATTTTTCATTTTTATTATTAAAATCAGTGTTTTTCCTTCAACAAAGTCTTGTATGTTTGAAAAATATGCACTTAAACCCCCAAAAACAAACCTGAAAATCACGCATTGGATATGTGTTCATATCACTTGGTGCACACATTGAACTAGTATTCATACACACTTTTTGAAAATGGTATAATTTGTCTTCAAGAAAATATTTCAGAATGCGACAATTTAAGTACGAAGTGTAATTGATCTTCGTACAGAAAGATTTTTAAGCCAGTCGGTAAAAGATTTATGTATTTGATTCAATTTCTCCATAGGAATTGACATAGTTCTATTGACAATATATATTGATTTCAGTGCCTAGACAAATCACAGACATGACAGTAGAAATCAGCTTGGAAAGATAAATACCGTTTCCTGATTCATTCAGAAGAGTAAGACGAGTAGGAGCACTGACCTAAATAATGGTCATTGATTTTCGATAATATATCTAATGGCATCTGTGCATCAAACTGTGCCATGGTGAAAACTAAATGGAGAAGCTGTATAAATATAAGAGGCATCATGATGAAGACCTAGAAAGTCTAAATCCACAGAATATGAAGGAAGGTGCCTAAACAGATATGTTAGATATCAATATGTTACGCTTTTGAGGTGCTGATGTATGGGGGTACCACACTTTGAAGTAAAATTTCATGTCTTAGGTCTACCTATGATCATAAGAAATGGCTTTTCAGATTTCTGAATAACTTTTACATAAGAAACAACCCTCAGATCTTTTGGCTCTTCTGACAAAAATAAATCTTCCCTAGCTCTTGGACAACATGATTTAGCAAATGTGGCTCAAATAACAATTCCTGTCAAAATCCAATTGGAAGCCATACTGGAGTAAGTCCACTATTTGTTCATCCCAAAACTGTTTTAAACAAGATGCACTCAGAGAGAGCAAAACGCTCGACTCCATATGACCAGTCTCTTAAGTGATATAAAGTATTGTAAGGAAGACAATAAAATAAAACCAAACATGTAAATTAATCTTCATAGAAATATCAAATAGAAAGCTAAAGTCATTAAAAATGCATTGAAATGGGGTCTCTGAAAATTCATGACTTTTTATATCCATAATAAGATCCAGATCATTCTTTTAGTAACTCCTTCCTTTGGCCAGGCCCTACCCACAAAAATTTTTAATAAAGATCTCTTCATTGGTTTTGGAGTAATCTAAACACACACATACACAAAAAAACAACAGACAAAAAGGCAAACAATTAGCACACAAAAACATAAACTGCTGGTGGAGGTAAATATATTGCTTAAAGGTCACTTCTTGGTGAAAATCACACATGGTAATTTTTTGTGATGGACTGTCAAGGAATTGAAAGAAAAAACAGAAAATAAAACAGAAATAATACTTTAATAAAAATGATGACTTATACCACCCCTCTCTTTATTATCTTTATGTGAATTTCAAGAGATAAAATGAGAAGAAATATTTTTGCTTAAAGACAGCAAGTATCACAAGCTAGGTTTGTGACCTCACAATGACAATTGCATTGTGACATCACTGAGTAATGACATCATCAGAAAGCAAAGTATTGATTTTTTATGTATGTGATGAAGAGAAGCAGTGTGTATTCCCAATTAAAAATAAGAAAAACTCTCTCCTGACTTTAATTTTCAAACAAATTACACCAAATTTGGAAGAATTAGTCTGTACCCCATGAAATACTTGCCCACCAAATTTGAGATTGATTGATGTTATAGTTTTTGAGCTATAAGGGCAAAACTGTGCACAGACACACAGAAAGACAGAGATCACAATAACCCTCTCCTATCGTGAAATGTTAATGATATGGTTGATTTGTCCAAAACTCCAGAGAATTCAGATAATGAAGGAAAATAGAAAATACACACTTTAATAATGTGTATGTTGACTAGATGTAAATTGCAGTGGGAGAAATCACCCAATATCTTTTTGCATGTGCATGCGTGGAGTGTGTGTTTTTTGTAAAAAAACATTGGGGGAAGCAAAGCTGATTGTGTGTGGATTATTGATTTACGTTTGTGAGGAAGAGAATCATATTTCACTGTAAAAGCCCAATTAAAAATAAGAAAAACTCTCTCCTGTCTTTAATTTTCACACAAATTAAACCAAATTTGGAAGAATCCATCTGTACCCCATAAAATACCTGCCCACCAAATTTGATTGGTGTTATAGTTTTTGAGTTATGGGCGAAACAGTGCACAGACAGACAGATGGACAGACAGACAGAAACAAACTGATCACAATAACCTTCTCCTATCCAAGCATTGATATTCAATTTGGAATACAACCACTAAGAAAATCAGGTAATCCACCATGTCTAATGTGACAATCGTGTATCATTCCCGCTATTTACTTCTGTAGGGGCCCCATTTATTTTATTTTATTTATCTGGTTCTTTGTCCACTAATTCGCGGTATTTCCGTCTAAACTCCCCGTTTATTTTATTTTATTTGTCTTGGGTGTTTGTCCAGTAATTAGCGGAATTTTCAGTGTAAATTTCCCGTTTTAATTAGTTTTTCCTGTTAATTCTCGGCTAAAATTGCCGGCTTTTCTGGTTTATTTTGTACTATTTTGTGGTATAATTAGGTGTGAAATGCAGAAGATTTCCAGTAATTCACATTTTGGTCTAAGTGGGCCCACATATGTTTCCTCCAAGATGTAAATCAAAGTGAGGTAATCCAGGCCTTGTATTAAAATAGATTTAGCGCCAAATAGATAAGCATGTGGATGCAGCATGGATCTCCCTTATCCAATCTCCTCCCTCAGATTATGGGGTGACCTTTGCCTGAGGCATCCTGTCCAATCACAGCCCTAGATAAGGAAGCTGCACATGTGCTGCTGGCTTGGGATCAGGCTCTTTTTGTTCTGGACATCAGTGCAGGAGGACGTGTTTTTGTGTGTGTGGAATACTTTTGTGGGAACAACTTAGTTTAAAGGTATGGTTTGATCTTATTTATTTTATTATCATGTTTGTTGGGGTTGGAGGGACCCAGGGGGGTATTTTTACCAAATTTGATGTATTAATTACTCCTAATTTTTTACCTAAATAGTCTTGAGTTTTGATTTTTGAATTTGTAAGAGGGGATTTGTGGAATGAGTTGTAACTAAGGTCTTATTACAATTATACCTGACAAGTCCATTCACTTTCCTTGAAAATAGATCATTCATTTCATTTTTGGGGTGGTACTTTGGGAGTTGAGCCAGGCACTCAATCCTCCTAGCATGAGTTGGCAGTCATTGGGAGGGCCTCTGATACCTGAATACAGGGTGGGGTAGTACCATTCCAAGTAAATTGGGTCTTTAACAACCTAGGGGTATATGCATCTTAATAGAAGCAGATGTCATTCATTGGGAGTCAGGTATAGTTGATACTGGAAGGATGCACCTACCCAAATGTTATTCATGGGCCATCAATCATCAGGGCTGGTAGGGTTTTTATTTATTTGTCCCTTAAATCCTTTCATAAACACACACAGTCTTTTCCTCTTTGGGTAGAGGAGGAGCTCTCCTGGATCTGGTCTGGTTTCCAGACACCTTCTGGGAGACCCCCCTCCCAAACATGTGTAGTCACATGGTCAGAATAGAGAGCAGGGCCCTTGGTAGTGTATGGGTAAAACATTGGGTTAATGGGTCAGATATCAGCTGGGGTTAGATGGGTAGATCTGGAGGTTAACCTGTGTATACTTTTCTGTGTATTTAGTTTAATGGCTGACATATGCCTGTCTTGTAATGTTTTAAAGATAAGGTAAAGTAATTCACCAAGTTGAAAAGAGTAATTTAAACCTTTTGTGTGGTTATAATTAATTTATATCCAGTAAATCAATATCTGAGATTTTAAAGTGTACCTTTATATTAATCTGGTAACTTTTGCTAATACTGAACCCTTTTGATTTAAAAATATTCCAAAAGCTAGCATTAATTTGGTTATTTCTGTTTAAAGATTGGTTTGAAAGAGTTACAAATTACTGGCACTTAAGATGTGTGTCAAGTGTTTTTCAGCCATTAAAACTGGAACTTGGTAAAACTTTGTAATTAAGCTTTGTCTGCCATGTATTAATTAATGCACCCTCTTTCCAAATTCTAACGCTTGGTTGACTGCTTTTCTGTTGTGTGTATTTTGATTATTTCTTCTGTGAAACTTGCCTTTTTATTTCAACTCCTGCACAACTAGCTGTCAAACTGTTTTTTTCCTCCCCTTTTTTATCCTGGAACAACATTAGCCTTCCAGGTGGCCCCCTTGGTCCTCCAGTAAATTTTATTAAATAAATAAATTTTAATTTTCCAGCTTTATTTTTGAGGAGTCCAAATTATTATTGTTATTAACTAATGTTTGTGTAATATTACTAGCCTTGCACTGGGCATCACATTTAAATATCTTATCTTTATGTTGAAGTCAGTAGTTTTGTTTATCCATTCAAAATATTCTTTTTATTGTTTCACTTCATGTGTTTGCCTTGGTATAACATTAACTTAAATTATTAGCCTTCCAGAATTATAGCTCTACTTGTGTAATTTGCATAACTTGTTGATTATAGTGCTTCCCTTGTCAATATTCTGTTTTTGCACACGTTTTTCCCTTGTTACTATTTTATTGTCAATATGTATATCATGAATTTCAATACTTGTGTTTTTTACTTTGTTGCTTTAAGCAGACTTGTACTAAGGTGTGAACTTTGACTTCACTTTCTAAAATTTTGTCTTGTTGGCCTTGTCTCAGTGAGACCTTTTGCAGAGCTTTAGCAGGAACTTGACTAATAACTTACCTGGATTGAACCCACACCCTCATGGTTATATGGCGCCTGATTGATGATAAATGGTCAGATCATGACAGTGAATGATGACAGCAACAGCAAATTGGTCATATTGGGATTAGTTAAAAGCACCCGATATTGAGAGTTTTTAGACTGTATGACACTGTAGTCCATATCTTCACCCATGTATTTACACCTTTGAGTTTTGGTCATTTTAGTTAAATGAATCTTAGTACTTTGAAGTTGGAATGAGTAACACCTTAAAATTATTGGTTCTAGAGCACCCAGATCATAATAACTCATCTTATTCACGTTCTCCTACTCTACAGTTTAGGTCACAATACCATAAGTATATTCTATAGGTTGGTCAACCTCAATAATGACCTGGTGGCAGCATAAGTAAATTGGGATTATGGTTGGATTTTACAATTTTGAGTTAAGTTAATGGGTAAAACAAGGCAATTTTGAGAGGTTACCAGGGTTTTTCAGGGTTCAGGGAAAAACCAGGACACGTCCACTCTCCCGCTCAGGATTGAGTTGATTGGATTTGGGTCGGGTTTTGTGAACAATCTGAGGGGTCACAGGTTCAAATCTGCACAGTTAGTGGGTGAGCAGGAAGGCGGCCTGCGCAGTATTTATGCGGGGTCGCACCTTTGGGTCGCTCGAGAGGGGGCGCCTCCAGTCTGTAGAGTGCCGGGGTGCCATCAGCCTCTTTGCCTGACAGGGGCTGTACCCTCTGGTTGTGGGACATATCACCCCAGTGGTTCCGGGGCGGGTGGTAGGTGGTAAAACTCACCCCTCTAGGTATGTTTATGATGGCAAGGGTGGGTTCCGGTCCATAATGCACCCATATAGGATGGATCCCTGTCCACAAGGTTCTCATTCAAGGGGAATCTCTTACTTTCATGGGGGTCCCTGTCCAGAAGGCACCCATGCAGGGCGATCTATGGGTCCATGGGTATACGGTGATGGGACCGAGGGCTCGACCCTCTCTAGGGGGTTACACGGGGGTGGGGGCCCGTCCCACCACATTATTTTATGGTGGCAGCGGTGGTATGGCTTAACAGTGGTTGTCATGACTATAAGTGCTCTGGGAATGTTTAATTGTATTTATTTTTTTTTGTTGGTGGCGATTAATGACCAGCTGCTTTAAACCTTTTTGTTAGTTGTAGGTGAATTAATTTTCTCTTATTTTTCTTGTAGGTTGTGGGTTTGTTACAGGCTGTGCATGTCTTTTTTTAAGTTTAATTTTGTTGGAAAGATTTCAGTTTCTTTTTGTTTTAGGTTTTTGGATGGCGGCCAGATTTTATTTGTGTATGACTATTTAAAGGTTGTGGTCATGAGTACTAGAAGGTCAAACCGTGAGGGTATGGGTGAGGATGAGTTCTTTGATACATCAAGGCCATCTGGGGGATATTTGGATTCAGTGACGAGCCGTCTGAGGGGTGCCATCTCAACAGTGTGTCCCGACTATGGTTCTCCGACTCAGGCTGATGCTAAGGGGAGGATCCATTGAATATGGCTGCTGTGCGGAGCTCTGATGAGGACGAGGAGGACCGAGGGGCAAGGGGACGGCCTGTGCCACCGGCCCGTCCGTACCGTAGGAACCCCGGGTATGCAAAGCCTCCTAGGTTTGATGGTTTGACAATAAACTGCGATGAGTTCATTATGCAGTTTGAAACTTGTGCTGCCATCAATGGGTGGATGGAGCCAGAGATGGGCCAACACCTTTTTTCGTGAGTTTACAGGGGGAGGCAAGGAACTATGTAGTAGGTCTACGGTTGCCCCGTCTGGACTATCATATTTTGGTTCAAAGGCTGGAGTCTTGGTTTGGATCTGCAGACAGGAAGGAGTCTTTTAGAAGTAAGTTACAGGGACGTAGGCGTGGGGCAAGGGAGGCTGCGACCTCCTCCTCGGAGATTGGCTGCTTGGTTGCCAGAGCATTTCCGGGGTACCCTGAGGATGTCTTGCGTGAACTAACACTAAAGTCTCTGTTAGATGGGTTGCCAGAGGGGGATCTGAAGCATGAAATACAGATGCTTAATCTACAGAGTGTTGAGGTGGCAGTGAGAATGATATAGGGGTTTGAGAACTCATCAAAGAAGGTAAGACCCCAGGTTAGGATGGTGGGGGAGGAGTCTGTGACCACAGTTGGAATTTGAAGGTGCTGATGGGACAAATTCTAGAGATGTTGAAACACATGGAGGCTGGATCAAGAGGTAAGAAACCGGTAAATTGCTTCAAGTGTGGGAAAGAGGGTCACTATAAGTCCCAGTGCCCCAACCTCAAGAAATAGGGAAACTAGAGGAGGCCACTCTCATAGGGCTGATAGAGGCAGTAAGTGATGCCCCAGATGGGTATGGTGAGTTGGAGCAGGATGGACCCCCGGTTCTTGTGATCCAGACTTTGAATGAGGATGTTACTGCATGTTCTGGTGAGTATGGAGTACCCCACTTGGAGCTTGGCTTGTTTGTATTGGGAGTCCTAGGAGAGGAGGTCCTGTGCTTCTGTGTCCATTTTGTCATACCAGGTGTGTAGGAGGTTAGGGTTGTCCTTGGCCCCGCCATCTGAGTTTGAGGCAGGTAGGTTAGTTACTGCTGAAAGTAGTGTGTGTGTGTGGTGGAGGGATCTGTCATGGTTAAGACTTGGGTTGGCCCATGGGAAGTAGATCTTGAGTTTGTAGTTGCCCACATAACAGACCAGGCGATCCTGGGCATGACAGCGCTTTGTGATCTAGGTTGTACTTTAGATCTTGTGAGAAAACATCTAATTTGTAGAGTTTTGAAAGTTCCTTGTTTTGATCAGCATAGAAGACCTGTGTCTTGTAGGGTTGTGGTACATAGTAAAGTTGGGATTACACCTAGATGTGAGTTTTTGGTAACAAGTTGTGTCAGGGAGGGTGAAGTGCCATCTGGTGTTTGTGTGGTAGACCCCAATGAGAGCTTGTTTGAAAGGAGTGGTTTGGTTTTTGGCCAAGGCTGTAGTCAATCCACCACAGGGGAGTTTTGTGGTTAGGGTTTGTAACACCTTGGAAGAAGTGGTTGTTTTACATCAGGGAATGTCAGTGGGAGTTCTGAGTCCAGCTGAGTTGAGTGAGAGCAGTGGCTATGGGGAGGGCAGTCATGGCAGTTGTCAAAGGTTGGCAAAGGTTTCTGAAGGGCAAGGGTTACCGGAACATCTTACGGATCTGTATGATAGGGCTGTGGAAAATGTCCCAGAGGAAGATAGAGCTCAGATCAGGGAGTTGTTGGTCAAGTACCAGGATGTATTCTCTAGGGATGATAAAGACTTGGGGAGAACTTCTTTGGTAAAACACCACATAGAAACTGGGGACACTAAACCTATCAAGCAGGCACCCGTAGGTTACCCCCTCATCAGAGAAAAGAGGTTGAAAAACAGGTTCTGGATTTTTTAGATCATGGGTTGGTGGAACCGTCTGACAGTGCTTGGGCTTCCCCAGTAGTTATGGTTAAAAAGGCTGATGGGTCCTACAGATTATGTGTTGACTTGAGGTTGGTAAATCAGCCAATTGCTGCTTCGGGAATCCCGTTGCCAAACACTGCAGAACTTTTGTCCAGTCTATCTGGGTGATTATGGTTCAGTACTCTTGATATGCTAAGTGGATACTGGCAAGTGGAGTTGGATTAGGAATCCAAGCAAAAGACTATTGGAAAAGTTATTGGAGTCAGGAATCCAAGACATTACTCACTAGCTGGTCCAGTCTACAGGTAAGGGATGGGTTGTTATACTATCACTGGGTTGGAGAAAACTGTAAACAGAGAGACCAGTTGAAACTAGTTGTCCCGGAGAAGTATAGGGGAGTCATCTTGGAACAGTTGCATGACTCAAAGACAGGTGCCCACTTGGGAGTGAACAAAGTGTATGACAAGGTAAAGGCTAGGTATTACTGGCCTGGAGTGTCCCAGTATGTGAAATGGTGGGCGGGGTCCTTTCTGATCTGTCAGAGGTATAAAGAGCCAGGGAGGAAAGCAAGGGGAAAGTATACCAGTACATGGCAGGGGTGCCCTTTGAGAGAGTAGCCATGGACATTGTAGGACCTTTGCCCCAGTCGGACCGGGAAAACCTTTACATTTTGGTGATCTGTGATTATTTCACCAAGTTTGTCGAGGCATTTGCACTGCCTGATCAGCAGGCTGAAACTGTGGCTACAGCATTCCTTGAGGGATGGGTGATGAGGTTGGGGGTCCCAAGAGAACTGCATACTGATAGGGGTACCAACTTTGAGTCAGAAATCTTTGTCAGTATGTGCAAGGTTTTGGGTATCCATAAAACTAGGACCACCGCTAGGAACCCAAAAAGTGATGGGCTATAGAGAGACAGAACAAGACCCTGGAGAATTTGTTGGGAATGCTTTGTGATGAGAATCAGTTTGATTGGGATGAACAGCTTCCCTATGTCCTGATGGCTTATAGGATCTCAGTTCAGGAATCTACCCAGGAGACTCCCAAAATGATGTGTTTTGGTAGAGAGACCAGTCTTCCCCTTGATGTTGCCACCCCTCCCTGTCCAGGTGAGGTCCCCTTGAGTGCCCCTGAGTTTGTCTTGAGGGTTCAAAGTAGGATGAGGGAGGCCCATGAGTGCGGAAATCTGGCTCTTCAGAGAGCAGCCGTTCAACAGAAAAGGGGATACATGACCAGATTCTTTGAGAATTCTTACAAAGTAAAAGATGTAGTTTGGTACCACTTCCCTGAAAACAAACGTGGAAAGACCCCAAAATTCTGTGAAAAGTGGAAGGACGCTTTTGTTATTGTACAGGTCATTTCGGATGTGTTGTACAGGATCCAGGCCAGCCAGAAGGAGCCAAGTAAGGTGGTTCACCATGACCACCTGAAACCATGTTCTCTGAGGGAGACTTTTGATGTCTCTTGGGTGGACACTCTCAGTGCTAAAGAGCCTACAGCAGAACGGGACCCTCTGATACTTGAGGAACCCCCTGTCTCTGGACGCCCCCAGAGGCAGAGGAGGCCTCCTCAGCATTTGGGGGATTGGTATACTGGGGAGTAATTTTTGTTCAATCTTGTGCTCTTTGTTTCAGATCATGAACAACTTTTGGGACTCCCTATGCCTGTGGTGCGGAAGGTCTGTGTCATACACAGACTTCCCCGGGCATGTCCTAGGCTGTGGAGGGCGGGGTGTGATGGTTCAGCGCCTTGGAGGTGGCCAGGTGGAGCCGTGGCGGCAAAAGAGGAGAGGGCCGTCTGTGGCAGCGCGAGGGAGAGCGGGGATTCCAAGCCTGATGGAGCTGGATCTGGGTGAGTGGGGTGGGGCACGTCCACAGACCACAAACTTGCATCCAGCGGGCATGTCTCCTCCCACCCCAGAGGAGGACAACTTAGATTTCCCCCATGAGAGGCAGGGTGGTCAAGAGCCTGTCAAGCGGGAGACCCAGGGGGTTCAAGGTGAAGGTGAGGCCGGGAAGCCTGCGGCAACCTGGTCCCCTTCCTGCCCTCCTGAAGTGGGTGGGGCCCGTGACCACAAGGTCATGGCAGCAATGAGACCAGGTAGGGAGGCTGTATTTGGGGCCAGAGATATTCGGCTAAAAGAGCCAGGGGCCAAGATAGAGTCAATGCAGGTGACTCTGGGTCGGTCTGGCACCAAAGAGTCTCCGTTGGTGCCCTCTGCCCCAACTGAGGTACCCAAACCCACGGCAGAAGCTCTGGGAGCGTCGGTTGTGGTTGGTTGAGGCCGTGTGAAAAATTAAACATGTTTGATATTTCTCCCGACCACAACTAATTATTTTTCCCGCCATAAACAAAATGTCCAGTCCCAGGCCTCCTCAGGCCTACTCAGGCCAAATTTACACAGTCCTATGTTGTCCCAGGCTGCCTGCGACCCTTAGTCCCAGACCCTTAGTGCCTTAGTACCAGGCCTCCTGCGACCCTTAGTCCCATTGCAAAACAAGAATCGGCCATCTCAGTCTGGGGAAGCCTGGGAACGCCACAGGACATCTTGGAGGGTCGGGACTTAATCGTGGGTTAGTTGGGGCTTAATCCCAGGAGGCCTGAGGCGTCCTGGGACCCAGTCGGTTTGTCTACGACTAGAAAAATGGCTTAATCGGTTCTTAGTCCCAGACCAGTCTGAGGCCGCCTGGGGCCTCCTCAGGCCAATCTGAACTTAATCCCAGACTTTCAGTAGTCCCGCCCATTTTACCTTTTTTGTTACAGACTGTCCACAATTAAGGGTCGGGGACAGGGTCGGGGCTTAGTCCTTTGGTAGAACAGGGGCATAAAGTAAAATGCTTCAATTTTCATAACTAATATCTTCTTAATAAATTGTGGTAGAGCCATTGCGGCTAGTTTGGCAGTTTGATTTCAATTTTAAATCCTTTGTCTAATAATTGCTTGCTAGTAATTTATGTTGTTTCTTTTCTGCTATCTGTTTTTTTCTTGTACAGTTTGTGCAATGAGCATTTTTTTATTCTTTTGGCTTTTATATTTAAACTTTCTCTCACTGGTTATATTGTAACTGACCAAAATTTTTGATTAGGTTTATTGAAAATTACTTGTAATCGTAGGAATTTTTGTTCTTTTTTATCTTAGGGTTATTTTTTTTCTTTCTTTTTATTATTATTTTTTTTTTTTTGGGGGGGGGGGGCTTAAACATAAGTGTTTATATGGACCATATGGAGAGGAAAGAAGGATATGGATCCCTGTCCACAAGGCTCTCGCTCGTTTAAGCGGAATCTCTACTTTCATGGGGGTCCCTGTCCATAAGGCACCCATGCAGGGTGGATCTATGGGTCCATGAGAATACGGTGGCTCGACCCTCCATTGGGGTTACACGGGGGTGGGGCCCGTCCCGCCACATTATTTTATTTTACGCCGCTTTTATATGTCTAAGCATCCTATGAGTGTATAAAACCAGAGGGTTTTATTATAAGTAGGATCAACTGTACAACCTCAAAGGTATATTTGACTTGACTGCCAACAGTTAGAAGTATATGTCAAATAATCCTGAATGATGTGTATTGTATATTTATATCTTTTACCCTGTTATCCCTTTAAGTAAAACTAACTCCAGATTCCTAGGAAAATATTTTTTTTTCCCAATTTAGTGTCTTATGGCCAATCCAAATCATTTCAAACATAAATGATGCTCTTGATCACACTTGTTAAATATTATTTCATAATAAAAAAATCACTTAGAATTTTAAAAACCATTTAGTGACTTAGGTCCACACAAAATAATTTCAAACATAAATGAATGTTCTTGATAACACCTGTTAAATATTATTTCACAATCAAAACAATCACTTAGAGTTTTAAAAACCATAAATCTGTAACCTCATTTCAAAACACTACACATTCAGCGATATGGGAGCACAAAAATTTGTTACTGTGATTGTTTTGTTAAATGAGCGTGGATTTTTTTATTAAATATAGATACAAGTACTATTTATGAGTTGAATTCTTTTCTGAAAAGCTGATAAATATTTGGAAATTTGTTTAATCATTTACAATAGTTTGCAAAACCGTAGTTTCATATCAATGGCAAATGCATGAAAGTATACATATGCTTTCAGTGCCCCTACTGTAATAGAATGAAGTCACCAAGTATAACACAAGAATGGTATTAATATTTGTGTTATTATTATTATTATTCAAGTTATATGTAAAATACTAAAGGCATCTTTATTTAAGTTCACCTTAGAGATTTGAAGAGACTAAGCTTAAGGTCCCCTCAAATGAGTTTAAGTTATCATTAGATTAAGATTCACTTAATTACAAAATGCCAAATGACGGGCTGAGTGAGGTAGAAATGTATTATATAGACCAATCCAACTTAAGAACTTCATTATTCACATTCAACCAGAGAGGATTTTTACAGATTTATCTAGTTTTTCAGCTGGATTTTCAGTAATGTACCACCTGGAAAAAGGTACGCGATCTTGTTATCAGAACCCAATATATGTATCACCTGTAATTCAATGTCATTAATAGCTAAGATCATGGCAATATTCCGGGCCATGGCCCCCAAAGTCAAGTCCTGGGTCTTGCCAGAGTTTTTAGGATTGATACTACCGCCTGATTATCATATTTTAAGAGTATCTTTCGTGCAGCCCACTGATTGCACCAGACTCTCAATGCAACAAGAATGTTCAACATTTATAGGTGTACGATACTGTAATTTTCAAAATTTGGGGTAATTTTTATGCTATACACTTGATTTTCACAGATTGCACCTTATCCCTCCAAACAAGCTTCCAATTCAATAACCATTTGGATGGAGGCATGACTATAAAGGCAATTCTATTGAAGCAAGACAAAAATTTTAGGAACCAATTCAGATCTCTATGGAAATTTATATCTAATAAAATGTCATCTCTGTCAAAGTGAGCTCTTAATGTATCTAACATTTGGTTTAAAAATATCCTGGAGCTATGGACGCATTTAGATATGTACAGGAGCAATCCCAAGAGGGACTGAAGCTGCTTCTTGGTACATATTTGCCTGCCCACCGACTGTATACATGCATTTTGAATATTAGCTAATTTTGTCTCGGGGGACAGCCACAGTGAAGTTAGTGGTGTCAACCTCAACCCCCAAGCATGTGACATTTGTACATGGTTGGATGAGCTTTTTGACGCTTATATTGAGTCCCATTTTTTGCTCGAGGAAGTGGAGTAAAGTATGATTAGATGGACTTGTAGTGGAAATAGCGCCAAAACCAATGACATAGTTGATACATATATATGCCAATATAGTTGACATCATATTTTTCAAAATAATCCTTATAGCGTCACTGAGCCTCTGGTAAATTCCTCATCCGTTTCTGTATCCGAATGAAAGGTAAGTGTCGAGAAAGTAGTTTTTATGCTTTAAACCCAGCCAAAAATAGTCTCTAGGGTCATTTTTATGTGGTGAAATTCCCTTCTAGTGTCGAATTTATATAGCAATGAACCCTAATGTGGGTGTTCCACCACACGACTAAGGCTCCCGATTAAGGGTTTTGGGAGGTCGGTTTGAAATATTTGCTTAGTCCCAGACCTTCTGTAAGGGTCGGTTGTGGTCGGTTGAGGCCGTGTGAAAATCAAACATGTTTGATATTTCACACGACTACAACCGATTCATATTTCCCGCCCTCAACAAAATGTCCAGTCCCAGGCGTCCTCAGGCCTCTTCAGACCCAAATTTACACAGTCGTGTGTTGTCCCAGGCCGCCTGCGACCCTTAGTCCCAGACCTCCCTAGCTTAGTCCCAGGAGGCCGGTTGTTAATCCCAGACTCAAATATGATGCGTATGAATTTCATGCGTCTGAAAGTGGGTCGGTTGCATTAGTCCCCGGAAGCCTCAGACCGTCTGCGGTGTCCTGGGACCCAAAAATCAAGGTCTGGGACTAAGAACCGACTAAGGGTAACCGACCCTAACCGATCCAAACCGGCCTCCCCAGGATGCCTGGGACCACACATTTTCAGTCTGCGGCGGCCTGAGGACGCCCCAGGAGGCCTGGGACTAACAACCGATTAAGAACCGACTGTTTTCCGCGCGTTGGAAATTAAAACGAGGCAATGAAGGGGTCTGGGACTATATAAGCGACCGCGCACACTTCGTCGTTGTTACTGACTGTTTGGCTACTGAGAGACGTGTGTCACTGATTTGTAGGGGTTTTCAGTTTTTATTTTACATTTTATATACTTGAGCTTAGGGCAAATTTCACAGTTAGGAGACACATTTTACTATTTTTTTATTATTTTGTCGACTGGATTATGAGGAAAGAGAAAGGAGGGAAGAGAGGAAGGAAAAAGATGGATGAGAGGGAGAAGGAAAGTCAAGTAGAGGAGAGGAGTGAGGTTATTACAGAAGAAGGAAGTGAGAGAAGAGAGGAGGAGGAGATTCAGGAAGATCCAGCTATTGGGGAAGCTGTGGCAGAAGAAGAAGAGAGGTGTGAGGAAGATCCGGAGTGCCATTCTTCAGCCAAGAGAGCCAGGGTGTGTGCCACTTTTACAGACAGCCAGGAAGTTTCCATTGTGGAATTTGTAAAGCTGCACCCTGAACTGTATGACAAGGAACATTCACGTTTCCACGACAGGATCAGAAGAGAGGCTCTCTGGGCAGAAATATCTGCAGAACTCAAGCTCCAGCCCTTTGATGTGAGACGTTGGTTCGAGTCCCAGCGAACCCGTTATGGGAAGCTGTCTAAGCTCCAATCTGGCCAAGCCCCGAGGGTGATGACCAAGAGACAGTCCTGGGTGTACCAACAGATGGGTTTTCTTAAAACCCACATCAGAAGAAAGGGGGCCAACAGAAGTTCAGGTTTTGAGGCCAGTCCAAATACCAGCAGGCAGGATGAATCACGTGGCTCAACTACTGATACAGAACACCTCGAGTCCAGTGTCCTGAGGGAGAGGAGTCAGTCCATCATTACATCAACGCCCGTTTCAACTACAGACTCCAAGATTCTCAAACACTTTGAGCAGATGAGGACACTTATCTCTGGTTTTCTGCATCAGAAGTCAGACAGGCAGCCCTTCTTTGACTACGTGGCATCAGAGGCCGAAAAGATGACTCAAGAAGAATTCGAAGAATTAAAGGGCAAGATTTTTAGAGACATTGAAACTATTAAGAGTAACCGCAGACATCAGCCATTGCCCAGAAGATCAGCCACTGTTACCACGGAGTCCCAGAGGGTCGGCCTACTGCCAACAACCACTCCACAGGCATCTAGTTCCACTCAAGCAGCAGCTAGCAGCAGTTTTGTGTACTATACACCAAGCCCCATTGGCTTCAGCAACCCGACATCTGTCCTAACTGTACAGGACGAAGGGAGCAGACACAATCTGAGTGGAATTTTAAGCCAGCTACCAGATCTGACATCAACACAGATCGTCGAGCAGCCTCAGCAGCAGCAGTAACAACAACCGCAGCAGCAGCTCTTTACTATCACCACTTCAGCACCGCCTCAACAGCAGCAGCAGCAGCCTCCTCAGTAGCCATCCAGTCAGGGCGGGTCTTTGACCTGCCAGACCCTTTTCAGGGCCACCAAATCTTCCAAAAACAATTATTCAGCTACATGTTATTCCAATCCCCCCCCCCCAAAACAAAAAAGTTCAGTACAAATACTTATCACAAGAAAAAAAAGTTCAAGTCCAACACCTACACCACCCCAAACATGAAACAAATAACCCATGGTACCACACATAACAAAAAAGGCCACATAAAAAAAATAAAAATAACTCCCAATATGGCCATTAATCAGCCCATTTTTAGAGTAAAATCCATGGGATAGTTTAAAATCTGTAACTGAAAAGTCCAACACTTACACCTTCCCTAGACTTAAAAGTGATTATTACATACTTGCCTACCCACAAACAGACAAACTCAATACCAAACATAACCCCCAAATAACAAACCCAGTAAGAAACCCAACATCCAACTACCAATAATAAACCCAACCCCAGTAACCACCAACCAAGAAACACAAAAACCCAAAATTAAATAGAACCCATGCCAACAAACTGACAAACTATATTGCAAACACAATCCCCCATTATTGAAAGCAAAACTAGTTCCATGGTTATATTTTCCACATTTTTGTGATTAGAAGTGAAGATTTAAAATTGAAGATTTCCATGAAAACCTTTCTGCTACAAATAAATTATGATGTGGTGAAATTATGATGTGGATTTGAAAATATATAAAAAAATAATTCAATTTCGGATATTATGTGTGGCTTTGTGTTTGGCTTTTGTTTAACAGTGGGTTTGTCTGTTTGTTGGGTGAGAAAGTTGTGTTTGTCTGTTTGTCCGTCTGAACAAGTTATGTTTGGCATGGGGGTTGTCTGTTTGTCCGTCTGTACAAGTTATGTTTGGCATGGGGTTTGTCTGTTTGTCCATCTGAACAAGTTATGTTTGGCATGGGGGTTGTCTGTTTGTCCGTCTGAACAAGTTATGTTTGGCATGGGCTTTGTCTGTTTGTCCGTCTGTACAAGTTATGTTTGGCATGGGCTTTGTCTGTTTGTCCGTCTCAACAAGTTATGTTTGGCATGGGGTTCGTCCGTCTGTAGCAAACATAGCTGATTAATTGTTTTTGGAATAATTGGTAGTCCTGAAAAGGACTGTTATAGTTAGTCCTGAAAAGGACTGGTTACTGCAGCAGGACTTATATTCTGCCATCTTGCCAGGCCACTGCTCCCTCATTGTTGAAGTAGTCCTTCAGGTAATCCCTCTGTCTTTTGGCTTCTCTAGCAGGGTTTCTGTCTTGGCCACCACCAGCAGCACCCCCAATCAATCCACAATCATCAGGTACATCATCATCATCGTCCTCCCCAGGCTGCTGACCACCAGGTTGACCTTGATACTGGCTTCTCAGTATGTTGTGTAGAACAACACAGGTCAAGACCACTTCCCTGACTGTTGTTGGGGGTAGTTCAATGGTTGTCCTCATCACCCTGAATCTTGACACAAGGATGCCAAAAGCGTTCTCCACCACTCTTCTGCCCCTTGATATTCTGTAGTTGGCAATCCTTTCCTCTCTGGTTAACATCCTTCTGCCATAGGGTTTCATGAGCCAGGTCTTCAGGGCAAAAGCATCATCTGCCAGGATGAAGTAGGGGACATCTCTCCCACCCTGGGTTATAGGAGCTGGGTCAGGGAAGCCTATCCTGCCATCCTCAATCCTCCTCTTCAGCTGAGAGGCATTAAATATCTGGCCATCCGAGCAGGATCCTTCAGTACCCACATCCACCCATCTAAACTTGTACTGTCCATCTACCAGGGCCAACATCACAATGGAAAAGAATCCCTTGTAGTTGTGGTAGAGGGCTCCAGTGTTCTTGGGCTTCTTCAGGGCCACATGCTTCCCATCCAGAGCTCCCAGGGCATGTGGAACATTCCATCTGATCCTGAATTCCCTCTCCAGTTCTTTCCACTCATCTGGGGTTGTAGGACACTTCAGGTACTCCCTGGTAAACTCATCCTGGATGGCCCTGCAGACCTCTGGTATAAACTTGGAGATGGTGGATCTTCCAACCCTGAACTGACAGGACAATGATGTGTAGGACTCTCCAGTGGCCAGATATCTGATGGTGAGGGCTAACTTCTCACCAACACTGATTGGTGCTCTGTAGTTGGTGGCCTGCCTGGCTAGGTGTGGTTCCAGTCTGGTCTTAATCATTTCAAAAAATTCTGGGGTCATCCTCATGTAGTTGGTGAATCCTGGAATATCTGTGGCATAAAGATCAGCCATAATGTTGTGGTAGGCCCCCCTCTCCTCTCTCTGTAGCAGCCATGGCCTGACCCACATGTTGTGCCTTCTTCTAGGTCTCTGTATGGGTGCTGGTGGTGCTGGTGGTGGTTGCTGTGGTCGACGTAAAAAATGGAAATACATGATTATTTGTAACTGAATAAAAGCCAAAAAAGCCCTAAGTTGTTGTTGAATCTGTCTTCCATTAAAAGGTGGCATCCTGCTGTGTTCCCAGAAAAGCAATGATGATTAGATCGCGAATTTTATATATATATACCCAGAAAATCCAGCAACTTTGGAAAACAATAATCGGGGATCCTGGTCTGGGGAAGACTGAGGAGGCCTGAGGACGCCGGTAGTTAGTCGTGGGTTAGTCGGGGCTTAGTCCCAGGAGGCCTGAGGCGTCCTGGGACCCAGTCGGTATGTGTACGACAGGATCGTGGTTGAAACCGACCTGAAAACTGGCTTAGTCGGTTCTTAGTCCCAGACCAGTCGGGGACTGTATGCGGCCACCTGAGGCGTCCTGGGGACGATCTGTTCTTAATCCCAGACTTCAGTACCGACCCAGTATTCCCGCCCATTTTTGTTATTTTCCCACTGACTGTGCACGATTAAGGGTCGCCGACAGGATCGGGGCTTAATCTTTTGGTGGAACAGGGGCATTATCCAATTGTTTAATTTTGTTGGTTATATGATCAATTGAAGAGTTAATATGAAACCTGTGCCTAAATAAGAGTCCTTACTGATATTTGTATTTTACAGCCATGCCATGAGGAAAGCTAAGGTCCATTATTACTCGCCTATGTGTCCCCCAGATTTTTCCTTGTCATAAAGGGCGAAATATAAAGGTCCTATAAAGGGGGATCTGAAAAAGATCTGAAAATAGTCCCAAATTCAATTTCTTTGTTAATGTAAGCCACAACGTCTTGTGGGAACATAAGAGCTGATCTGTGAATTTTTGTATTTTTCCCAATTTTGAAGTTCTATTGAAGCCTAATGGGAACCCATATCTTATGAGGTGACATAGCTGAAATTCCCAATAGCTTTCAAAACACTGTACAAAGCCTCCGGATTTAATTGGGATTTAACTTGAATTTGACTTGAAATAAAATTGAAAGAATTGGAATCTTTGTTAATGTCATACAACTTAGTGGGATCTGTTCCCATAAAACGTTTCAAATTTGATATAGGCATCAGAAAAGGGCCCAAAGGTATAAAACCAAATTTTTGTTTATTTTGATCCGACAATTTTATATATGTCGGATCTGAAACTGCATTTTGCAATTTTTGTTTGTTTTTGTTTTTAACTGCAAATGCTAGTTCATATTTGTCTTCTGGAAGATATCATCACATTTTTATGGGTTTCTGGTCTGAAGATTCAACTATTTCTGGAAGTGTTTTTTTTTGCAAATAGTTCACTATTGTTCTGTAATTTAACTAGTTGGTTGAATGTTATAAACTTAATTCATTTTAATTTAAAATCACCTCCTAAATAGTGAGACCTGACGACCAGTTTGGTTACAAATAAGGTTAAGTTTAAAATGATTTGAGAGCATGACATGCCAAGGTCATGGGTCAGAAACAATACCCAATACACTTGATATATAATCCAAATTTCAAAGAGGCAGGTCAAAGGTCACAGTGATCCTCAAGGTCACTAATATTAGTCATAGGTCATATAAACCTGAATAAATCAGCTAAATATTACATCATTTAAGTTAAGAAACTAGTGTGTACGACCTTGAAAGAGCTAGTGAAAGGCCATAGGTCATGTGCCATATATGTTAGCTATGATAAATAATTTTTTTACATTAAAATATGGTTCTTTCTGTGTAATGATGACAACTGCAAGGGTTTCACCTACTTTCTTTAAGATGACCTTAAATTTGCCTTTCTTGACCTTATGTCAGTCTTAGTTTAACTACAGAACTGTAAATAAAAGTAGTATGCATTATTAGTGAATAAATATCATAACCCGCATTGCTTGTTTGACCTTTTGGGGGCCACGGTGGCAGAGTGGTAACACTCTCGCCTCCCACCTCTGAGACAAGGGTTCGGTTCCAGCATGGCCTCAAGTGGGAAAGTTGGTAGTTGCTTGAAGTTGGTCGGCAGTTTACAGTACAGTCAAAGGTCAAAGTTGGGGTTTTACGTCCCGTTCAACAGCCAGGGTCATATTGGGACAGGTCCTCAGAATTGCCACTTGTGGGACTCGAACCCACAGAGGTGACAGCCTATGATTAGATGCCAAACTTGCTAACCACTAGGCCACTGAGGACCTATTTACAGTACAGAACCCTGATGAACTGTATGTACTGGTTTCGTCTGCACTTCCAACTACCCGTCGTGATATAACCTGTACAGTGTTGACAGCGACATAAAACTTCCATACCCAATCGAATGCATTGAATCACAAGAACAATCTTCACTGGGTGCATTGAATAAGGTGTGGCCTAGAGCTCCAACCTCCAAAGCCTTCTAAATAACCTGAGAAAGCAGATAAATAACCTTAGTGTGTAAAAACATTGTGTCCTTTAACTCTGTGACAATATTCAGTTGACTTTCTCATATAATATTGTTTCTTTTCTGATAAAATCCATCTTTTTCCATCACTAGAAGGTTATGTTTTGGGGTGTATTCGTTTGTCTATTTATCTGTGTTCAAGACAACTCAAAAAGCAGTGAGGGAATAGTGTATATTAGATATTTCAAGTGAGTAAGATCTGACCAGAGAAGAAGTTATTAAGTTTTGGGAAAAATATGGATCAATCAGGATGTCAAAAATTCCAAAATTATTAGGGGGTTCTAGTTTTGATCGGGTTTAGTTAAACTACATTTTCTCTTACCACTAAATTGACATCATTCAACATCCTCTACAACTGTTTTAATCGGGTTGAGAAAGTAAACACATGCATACATGATGTGAAGAAACACCCAAGTATTAGTATAAACATATAGTTCTAGTGTTAAAGTAACTGTATTTTCAATATTTAAAAGAATGTTTTTCTGTTGAATACACAATATGTGTAAGCAATCTTATGATTCATGAAATAAGAATTAAAATACTGATGGATTTGTAAAAGTCAGTACACTTATTGTTGTACAGACTTAAGCTTAAATTTCCTTTGTAAACACTACCAGTCAAAAACACAACCAACAAAGGCGAAACAATTAATACCAGAAACAGAATCTGATCCCCGTGAAATCAGAGTACTCTTGTTATGTTAAAATCTGTGAGTTTATATCTGATCATGCATTTGTCACATGATCAATTGCTTTTCTTCACCAAGCAACTCATATCTCAATACAGTATAGGAGGTATCACTGTATCAATATATCTGACCTCTGTTGTGATCTTGAAAAAAATCCCTTTGTCAAATCTCCCACTAATTCTGTAGATGGTCTTTTTAAACAATATGTACATGATTTTTGTTATGTTCTTGATAGTCATGCACCACTTGTATCGAGACTGACAAAGATTCTACAGATTGGTTGTCTGATTCTTACAGATGTGTAAGATTGAAAAGAACTTGGAGAAAGGCCATGAAATAGACGTTGGCTTCATTGCCAAATTGCTTGGTGCAATATTCTTGTACATAAGGATAGGTCAGACTATTACAGTAAACTGATCTCGGACAATAGTCACAACTCTAGAGAGTTGTGGCATGACCTATGTAAAACCGTAAATGGGGTTTTGAAGTGACATTTCATTCCCACAATGCTGATTAATCATTGGCTGACCAGTTTGCATCCTCTTTCCAGAGAAAATTAGGAAAATTAGAAATACTCTTGATATGGAAAATGATGTTCATCATAGCCACATTATAGTTCCACCAAAGTAAACCTTGCAAAGATTGTGTAGGTTGGCTATTTGGTAAAAACTGTTAAGTTATTAAATAAATTAGTTGGCCTTAATTCACAGGATTTGATAATGATAATTTCTTTGAGGCGCTGAGTATAAACTCAGTCTTCTCCAGATTCATTTTGAGCTTGCTAGTTGACATCCACGGCAACAGATGTATTCTTCTCGGATAAGTACACTTAAACTTGGTTATCTTATGCACAGAAATGAAACTTTACCAATCACAAAACTGAGAGGTTTTGTTTTCAATGAAAATAACAACAGGACCAAAACAGAATCTTGGGGAATGTCAAACAAAAGTTTGCAAAGATCAAAGTTCAACAAATTTGGCTCTTTTGGTAATGACAATGTGGCACTCCACTATGTTAACTTAATGGCCTATGAGGCCAAGCAGCCTTTAAGTTTACACAATGGAAGTGCCACAAGGCAATTATCCATGATAAAACCCTGTGAATTGAAGTCCATTAATAACTTCAATAAATTTACACCGTTTACTAAATGGTCAACCTATACAGTCTTTGCAAGGTCTTTTTGTTTGTAAACATCATGTATGGCTTTCACTAAATTAGTTCTGTGGGTTTTTTTTATTTTCAGTACATAATATTGTTTCATCATGTCTATTAACTCATACTGATTTATGCTGAATTGAATAGAGTACATAATTATTTTTGTGTCTCAGGCATTGAATATACTAGAAAAATTCTGGAGAATAATTTATTTGCCTTTTGTTGAAATTTTTGGATCTCATAAGATTTCAAATTTTTGTCTTTTTTTATATTTTGAATCAAGAAAAAATGACACCAAAAAGATTGTCTTCTGGAAATAAACCCCCATATTCTAAACTGTGACAACTGAGAAGAGTGGAATGAACAATGGTGTCAAAGGCCACAGGGTGGTGCATCAATATCAAGGCTGGTTCACCTGTTGACAAGGATAAGTTAACTTTATATTTTATAGACATAAGAGCTGTTATCGTTGAATGACCTGATTTATATTCAGACTTGTATTGGTTGCTAAGCTATGGACATGGATATGTTCTAAAAGTTACTTGCACACGTTCAACCAGTTTTGATATGAGACTAAGGCCAGGTACAAGGATAGGTCAACAGCCGGGAGAGAAGCCTGCTTGACAAATGTAGTAACCACAGCAGTTTTGCAACCATCTGGGACACGTCCCCCAATGAGTGAGCATTTGACCAACATTTTACTACATACTTTGATTAAACATGTTGGCCATGGATTCAGCAAGTAAGAAGTGAGTTTCTAATTATTTAATCTTCAGCATCTTTAGATACTTGAGAAAAGTTAGTAATTTTGGTGGATTAGAAGGAGGAAGAACATCATTTTTAGGACCAGAATAGACTCGCCTAATTTCTCAGTCCTAGCCAAAGTGGTCAGCTTAGAAGTAACCCTAGGGTTAGCAACCATTTTGACACCTGCTGAACAGCACACATGTTTCTTTAATTGGTAAAATGGGCCTAATGCCCATCACAACAAAACCAGTAACAAAGTCAAATTGACCTTGTGTAGGGAAATGTTCACACAACTACGTCAATATCATGAGAAATAACATTCTCACCAGTAAAAGTGATTCACTCATTGGCAATGCACACTATAAAAGTCATGATTAAGTTGCCTCAGTGTCCTTCAATATCTTATTGGGAAGTTAATCGGCAATGCTAACTAAAGATTTAAATGCTCAGATGCAAATGGTTTGCAAAAAGATCAGTCTTGTTTTAACAAATACTAACTTCTGTTCCATTGGGATTTTATTTCTAGTTAGATTTGCTAGAAACAAAGGCATTGGTTGTGTCCTCCTTGTCTCTCTTTTTAAGAGTAAAAATCTGACATAGAATATTTAGATTTTTACTGTAGTGGTATAAATAGCATAGGTTTCCTGTCGTTTTCATAGTCTGAATGGTGGTTTAAACCTTATCTGAGCCTTTGCTGAAGCTGAATTTTTAGATTTTTGCTACTTTAGAATACTTCTTGAGGAACCAGAAGATCCATGCTACTTAAAGTGATCTTGTGATTCAGTGCATAATCATTGCCATAAGCGGCTGCTTTTGTATATAAGCAACGTTTTGACCATCTGGATACGTTTTACTGTTATTGTGAGCACACCTTTTAAACTTTTCAATCGAAATGATCTCCCTGAGATTTTCAAAGTCTGTATCAACATCTCTAGAATTGCACCATCTGTCAAAACATACTTCTTTTCCATGGGAGAAAATCATGAAGCATTGAGCTGTAAATCTCTCATTTCTCTTTCACTGTTGAGCTTCCACCTCTCCTTAATCCTAAAGCTTCTTGGGGTCATTACTGTTTGAAAAGATGAGATTGGTACAATAGGAACCTTTTTCTTCATTGGCCAATCAGTTGCACCAGGGAATTCGCTTGGGGAGCCTTGACCTGTTCACCTGCATCCTGTGTTTTCACCACATCTACTCAGATTACCGTTTTAGAGAGTGCACGGTGCTCTATGAGTCAGACAACCACTTTGTCCACTGCTTTTTTGCCATGCATGAGATGATTGGTGCATGCTTGTCAAGCAAGTGAGTGAGACTATTCACATACTAATCATATAGTTCTGAGGCAGTTCCACATGATACAATACAAATGCGATATAATTGAGGTTATTGCATAACTGGCTAGCATTAATCTTGTTATACCAACGATAGGAGACAAGATGTTCAATGTGACTGCTTTGTTGGACAAACCCATCCGTCATCTGATAACAGCGTGGTCAGATATGATGGCATCCACTCTGACATTCTTGACAACATCAGAGTCACAGGGAAAGTTCAATACATCCAATGTGTGCCCGTGTAAATGAGTAGGAAAGTCTTAAAATCCTCTAAGAACCAAGATAATCCACATTAACCCAGTAGATGGTACAGACAAGCAGCTATCAAATTATTGTGGTCAGACTTGAAGACAGTATGATACTTTCAAATGATCTAAAATCTGGTGAGGTAACAATACTAGAAATCAGTTTTTTTTTCTACACAAGAACCAACCCCACTCTCGTGCCCAGTACACTGCAGCTTTGGGATAAAATTATGTAAGGCTTGTGTGAGAGAATTGTAAAGACCATACGTATCAGAGGGCCTGATGCGGGTCTCTGCAAGAGCCAGGGTGTCATAATTACTGCATTTTAAGAGGTCATGAATAAGGGGCCTTCATTGCAAATATACCTGTGCTGTGGGCTACAATCAGAATCAGGGGGCATTCCGTTAATTTGTTTTCCCATTTATAGAATGGAAAACGGAAAACGAAAAAGGAAATAACAGGTGTTTCTCATTATTAAATTGATGGTTGTCTTCTGGAAATTGGTTTTCTGTAGTTTTTCATTGTACGTTTTTGTACCAATGAAATAAGTGTAAAGCTCTATTTTCTGTTTTGTTAAAAGCCTTTGTATATTATGCTCATTTGATCGTTTTAAGATATAATAATGAAGAACATTTCAATTTTGGTTTACAGGTTTAATTCTAAAAAACAAACATAAGTGTAAAGTACCCTGTTTCTGTACCTTAAGTTTAAAATGCATGAATGAAAACCCTGAAACTTTTACTAATTAATGTCTCCCTTTGATTGGTGACTTTCTTTGTCTCTTTGGGCAGGGTTTCTGGGTGCCAAAATGTTCCCCCATAAGCCACACTCCCTCCCCTCCCCTGCCACCTCAAAGGCCTGTGACGGCACACATGTTAGTGATGTGATAACGAAGGATTGGCATTGTGGCTTGGGGTTTTATATGGTCAAAACAACATATAATTCCAAAACTATGTGATAGGATGAATACATAATTGGAAAGTGAATATCTAAAGGCCTTAAAAGAACATATTTTATGGTGACCATAAACTCTTAACAATATCTATTATACCTGTTTGAAGGTTACCACTTTGAAGCTAATAAGATAATAAACTTACCTATAAGTTTTAGTTATAAAATGGACTGATGGTGTTACTTGACCCTAAGAAGCTATTATCTGTAAAGTGGCCTTAAACTTTGAACAATGATATTGTTATAAAGACTTTAACATTACCCATTTTAGAAATTGTACTTCAGCCTTTGTTTCAAATATAACTGAAAACTCTGAAGAGGGTTGTACAAAAGTTGTACATCCTTGACTTGCATTTTTTTTAGATAATGCCTATACACGATTCAGACTCACAACAAAAATGCAAGGTTAAAAGCCATATAAAAGTCCAGAATTGAATGATGACATATTTCATTACATGTACATGGCATTTGGAAGTGACATGTTATAGTGACCCATAATTCACAGTTATAAATAATGACTTTAATGGCGGTGTTCCACTGGAACCGACCCTACCACTGACTCTATGACTCTAGGATTGTTTGCAAAAGTCGGGGAATCGGGGATGAAAAACATAATAAAGCACGTGAAAATGCTGGGTAGATTATGCTTCTTCGACAAGACGTAACACATACCAGCTTGTCTGGATCTAGATCCTGACTTGGGGTTGGGATAATTTTCTTCATGACAAGACGTGAAACTACCACAACAGGCCACAAACCCCCATAAACAGACAAGCTATAGCAAGCCCTGACAAGGCGTACTGACAAACAGACAGGGCTGGAGTATTTACCTGACCAATCCTGACTGCACTGATTAAATCCTGGAGTCGGGATCCAGAGTCAGGATCAATTCAACACTATATAAACCCCCTCTGACAATCATCAAATATCAATTGTGACTGAAAAGATGCCAGGTACACACCAGAGAGGCTTTCTACAGAAACCTAGGGTACCTAGAAACCTAGAGTTTAATATTTTGATTTGCATCATGATTGGCAGACAGAGAAGGACACATCTCAACCAGGATGACCACTTGCCTACAGCAAGAATCACAGCAACAGCCCCAGCAGCAGCAAGAGAAGAAGAAAGACACCAAACCAGTAGGTCATGCCCTAAATGCTTCAAAAACAAGAAAAATGATGCTACAGCAACCTCCTGGCCGACTTAATACATACTGACATCCCTGGATACCAGGATTTTGTCAGGATGCCCCCTGTCCTTTTTGACCTCATCGTGGAATGAATACACCACCGCATCAAGAAGTCAGTCACCAATTTCAGGAAGCCATAAGAAGTTGGACTGATACTGGCAATACCCCTGGCCACTGGAGAGACTTACACCTCCTTGCAGTATCACTGGTTGGTTGGCTGAAGCACCATCTGAAAATTTGTCCCCCAGGTCTGCCAAGCTATCCTTGCTGAATTCCAGGACAAATATGCACGCTGCCCTGATAGCTCTGATGAGTGAAAAAGTAGGGAGGAGATGTCCAGAACCAGGTGGAATGTCCTCAACGCTGTCAGGGCAATAGATCGAAAGCATATGGTCAAGAAAAAGCCAAAGAAATCAAGCAATGACTATTACAACCACAAGGGTTTCTTTTTCCAGTTCTCCTGGCGCTGGTGGACTCAGAATACAAGTATTTTGCATCATATCTCTCCTTGTACAAATCTGCTGTGAATACAAGATGTTCCAACCCCCAAAATTTGTTCCTCCAGGTTCCTCATTATTGTGCTTCCATCCATAAATCAAAGGTCCACTTCACCAACAGTTTCTCATATGATGCCCCGAAGTTATGGAATGATCTTCCACATGATATCTGCAGTGCTCCAAATCTCTGCTGTTTCAAAAGTCGACTAAAAACCTACCTATTTCAGAGATCATTTCCACCTTAGCTTCTAACTACCGAACACTGGATTGTCTCCCTGGGTACGACTTGGAACATGTCTAATGTCTTGATGATTGATGCCTTACAAACTGGATGGTGAGCCTTAGAATCCATTGATACGGAGATTAAGCACTTGGACAACTGATTGATTAATTCTTGTGGATAGACAGTGGGTCAAGTGATTCTTGCTCAGATGTACAGATTTTCAACAAAAACGTTTTCAGGGAGAAGATCAAAGATGGCAGCTTGGGCCTTCCGGCACCTGAACCACTTGGGGGACAGAGGGCCAGATATGCACTACTTTTTGCTGGGTTATGATATGTTTGCCTTAATGTCATGGGTGGTGAAACCCTACAGCAGAAGACAACTCACAAGGGAAGAAATAATAGCCAACTAGAGGATCTCCAGAGGCAGGAGGGTGGTTCAAAATACCTTTGGAGTCGGTTCAGGGTGCTATTGGGCACCATGGAGCAAAGGCCAAGGGTTGTCAGAGACATTGGATTTATGTGTGTGGTGTTGAGAACACACCACTAAGGAGCAGACAATCCACCAACTCCAGCAAATGATGTAGCAGCCCTACAAAATGAACAGGCGGTGTATGTGCTTAAAATCAATGAGACCTACTGAAATACTACTACAGTCTCATGGGGGCATTGGCTGGGCAGGAGGACAGCATCTGAGATGTGTCATCCAACAACCCTGAGGGCAGAAGCAGGAATCTATCAGTCCTCTTCCGGACTATATCAGTCCTTTTTCAGGACTACCAAATTATTCCAAGAACTTTTATTTAAGCTGGTGTTGCTCAAAATTTCAACAAATTTCCAAACAAAATCCAATCTATTTCCAACAAGTTTCAAAACTTTTTCAAACCAAATCACAAGTCCTCTGTTAAAAAAATTGCCCAAGTTATGTAAAAATGATCTTAAATGTTAAAATTTGGAAACTTTAATTTTGTTTTTGAAAATTATTTTCATGCAAATTGATATTTTGAAGTTCAAAGTTAGCCTAATCTTAAAGGAAAACTAAAGTTTCTCAAAGGGTCAAAGGTTGCTTCCCACAAATGTCAGACCTTCTTTTGTGGGTTTTCTTTTTAATTTTTAATTTTTGGGGCGGGTCAAAGTTTAATTCCCTTTGCCCCATTTTTTGTTAAGTTCTTTGACAATTTTTTCAATGAATTTTTTTAGCTAAAAGGACCGTTAAATTGTTTACAGTAGTGGGCCTGAAAAGGATTGATTGGAGGCAAGTGTTTGGCATTGGCTGACTGGCTGAGGCTGGGCTGGTGGCTGCTGATGTTCTTGCTTTGCAGTGGTAGTGGTTGGATTAGAGGTGGCTGGTGGTTGTGTGGTGGCTGGTGAAAACAGATGCGGTGTGTCAACCTGTTGGTAGCTCAGCACTAAGGGATTCCTGATATGTTATGTTGACTTTCTTCACCTGTAGCAGAGGTAACTGACTGTGAGTTGAAGTGCTTCGTCAGCATCACTGTGAAGGCAAGTGGTTTTGAAGGTTCAGCCTGTAGGTCGTCAACGACTAGGAAGGAAGTCGGCTGCCCTCTGGATTACTGCTGCTGTCCTTTGGTTGTCACTTGGCTGTGCGGGTTGGATGACCTGCCTTGAGTCTTTTAGATGGTTACAATGTATTCCCTTGCAGCTGGTGCTGGCCGCTCTGGCTGTTGAAATGTCTGTGGCACATATGTTGAAGCTGCACTTGAGCTCAGTGACAGTGTCCGCTGCTGTGGCTGCTTGGGCTGACGACCACATTCTTATGCCTGGCTTTTGAATGTTGCTGAGAAGCTTTACAGCCTCGTTTCTAAATGTCTGACAGTCTTTCTCCTCTAATCCCTTCACCTCTGACACCAGGCAGAAGGCTGTATGTGTTGTTGTCTCCTGCTTTTGCCCAAGGAATGATGACAGCATGGATCTCATCTGTGTGCAATGATTCATGGTTGACCGAAGAGCACTATGAAGCTGTGGTGGGGCTTGTGACTTGTTGTGGCTGTAGTATGGTGTCTATACTGTCTGTGTCAGTCGAAGCTCTGGAGATGTTGTTTGCCATAGCAGCTGAAGCACTGGCTCCTCAGGCCTGGGACTGGAAGCCTGACAATTTGCTTTGAGTCCCTTGCATCTGATGTGTGACCTCCGGAATCCATTCTTGTCCTGTATCCAACTCTGACATTCCATCATCTGCTTCGGGGCCTGTCCAGACTTCGATTGGGTCAGCTTGCCACATTGTGTCCTTTGCAACTCAAACCATGTCTTGCACACCTTGACAGACGGCTTGTTACTGTTGGTAAACTGTTCCCCGATATATTCCTTCCTTGCTTTGTCCTTGAAATGTTCATTAGTGTTGTCGTACAACCCCTTGTGGTTCTTCACAAAGTTCACAAGAGCTTCCTTGACCGAGTCCATCATGTAGATGTTGGTCATGTGCCCTTTCTTGTATTGTGACTGTGATGGTCCTACCTCTCTTCCAACAGCCTCTGTTTTAATGTCACTCCTCTTGTGACTGTTTCCTCCGCTCTTGCCTCCTCCCTCCCTCTCTATGGCCTCCTTCTCCTCCCTCCTCCACTGGATATCTGCCACTGTGTTCCCCAGCTCACATTCAGGAACACTGTCACTGGGAATTTCTATCTTCCTCACTCTTCTTCCCTTCTTAGGACGCATTGTCAAACAACAAGCAGCAATTTTGTAAAGTCCAAAAGCCTAAATTCAATAGTCTGTCAACTTCTTAAACTCAACACTGCCCTAGATAATTTTTAAAGAAATAAACTCCTATTCTTGAAGCACTGTCAGATGCCAGATTCCGACTCGACTTATATATACTCAATTTCATCTGCAGACAAGCCATGTATCATAAAAATGAAGCCAGCTTGTCCTACACAGTTCCCGGCTTGTCTGTTGTGTAACCACCTTGTTGGTTTCGTGTTTACAGCTTGTCTGTATGTTTTTCTGGCTTGTCCTGCTGAGATGATACCAATTCTATGGTTGAAGACTGGGAGACTTTTTGTCCTGACGGGAAGTGTCCAAGTCAGGTCGGGCTGTCGGTTTACGACAAGCCTGCTTTCAAATACGGTCAGTAACCGGCCTCTCTGTAGGTGGAGTCCTGGTACTTAACCTAGACAGGATGGCAAGTTTTGCAAGACAAGATTGTAACAGTAGAGGACAACACAGAAAGCGTAACTGACATCTATGACAGGATGGTTTCCACGTGAGCAGAGACACAGTTGTAGGTGAAACTACAACCGATCATAACCAGCTCTGTAAACATTGCTACCGATCCTCGAAAAATACCGACAAGTCGGCTCCACTTGAACAGCCCCATAAGACTTAACTGACAAAAACAAGCCAGTTTCATGATGGGACAAGACTGGAAGTGATAAGCACAATAGTGTAAATGATTAGGACCAGACTGGAAGTGTTGAGGACAAGGCAGTTTCCAGGTGGGTGAAACCACAGTTAGGGTGAAGAGTCTTGGAAACTTGGTGAAATGTCAAACATGTTTAATATTTAGCCGGCCACCAGGTCAATCCGGGAAACCACAACCAACCTTTACCAACTCAGTGCAACTGACATTCCAAAAAACCTTAGCAACCATACAGATGGCTTCGGTGGAACACCCCTGTAAGGGTCAGATAGGGTTGGCTCCAGTGGATCCAAGCTCTATTCATTATTTTACAGGGATTAAAAAATAAGCTTTGATTGTCTTGCATTTCTTAATTACGTGACCTTTTATTTGGTATAAATATGTAGAGAAATTGCTCACAGGTACACAATATTTCAGGTGTTTTCCCAGATGTCTGAAATTGGAGTATAAAAACAAGAGAGCCTTCATTATCATGTTAGATATTGTCAGAAGCACATCTCCTTTGCTTGTTTGCACAGGATATAACATTTTAAAGGAAAATTTTCTATTTTAAGTGGCTTTTTCGGTCATACTCTGAAGCAGAAATATATTGATTTATTTCTTATATAATATTCAAGCAAAAACCTGAAAACAATAATTAAAATAACAAAAATATTAATTTGGACATTCTGGTAACTTGATGGGATCCAAATATTCAGCCTTGACCCAGTTTTAGATTTGTTGATTAATGGACACTTGATCCTCTTTTTTTTCTCAGAAATTCATCAGAAACTGTAACGGAAATACTGACTGCAAGTCTGGTCTTGGTGATTCTGTATATTTGTCCAGTCCTGTCTGTTTGTCAGTACAGCTTGTCAGGTCTTGATATGGCTTTTCTGTTTGGGGTATATGGCTTGTCCTCTAGATCCAGACAAGCCTGGATGCATTAAGTCCTGTTGGAAGGAGAAACTGACCCAGATTTTTCCTGGCCTTTTTTCTGGATTTTCCCCGACCCTGGACTTTTGCAACCAACCATAGAGTTGTAGGGTCGGTTGTACAGTCAGTTCCAGTGGAACAGCCCCATAAAGAATACCAAACCTGATACAGGTGATGTACTCATCACAGATAAATGTCTGTCAACCTTAGTTTGTCATATGAAAGAGATTAAGCACTATATAAGTACCCTTATTGGATTACATTTATCTTCAACTAGAGGCTTAGTTTAATGGGGTATAATATTTATGGGCCAATTGCCAATGGGGGCATTTTAGGGTGCTGATATGCCAAGGGCTGATTCTGTAAAGAGGCAATTCATCGCTGGCCTCACTCACAACTGATCTTGATCCAGATTGTTTGTCCTGATCAGGATCTGAATCAAAAATCCAGAATTTTTTTCAGTACTATTTATGTGAAAAGCTTTCTATACTAACAGGCACTGCATGTTTGCTATGATATTTGTGGCTTTGCCAACGGTTGTGTTATCACTCAGAGAGCAACGGTATTTTGTGCACTGGCAATTTGCCCTGAATTCAAGTTTCATAGTTACAATGTACATGCTTTCATAATTTAAAAGTATAAATGATGTGATAAAATACAGTGCATAAAATGATAAAAATAAGTAGATTTTATATCCTTCATTCAAAACAAAGTAATATCAGGAAATGTAATAATCTATACAAAATAAACTACATAATTATTATAAACTATGAACTGTCATTACATAGAGCTAGATTCAATTAGACTTAATATACACTCAAATGTAACTGTATTGTGGAGACATAATCAAGTTTCACACACACAAATATACAACTGTAAAATGTTGATGTATAATAAAAAGCACTCTGCATTCTGACATCATTAGCATGTGTGACGTCATGGCCCTTTGAGGTGTCATTTGAGTACCAATTAATGCTAATAACACGTTCACCCCCTCAAAAACCATCACCACACTCTAATTATAACTTCCCTACTTTGATTAACACTTCAATCATCCAATGAGATTCCTAGATGTTTTATTGATTAAGTTCCCTGTGAATCATATTTTCTTTTCTTGTAAACACAAAAGGAAAACGGAAATAATGTACAGTTTTCGTTTTTCCTAATAAAAATTGCCTAAGTATAACAGAAGAAAAATGATCTAAAATTCAATAATAATTTGGTTACATGCAGCAACTATAAAGAAAATTTGTACATTTTTGCTTGAATATTATCCTATTCCTTACTTTTTGTTTGCATGTTTTATCATTTTAAGAAATGGCCTAAATACAACCAATCAGGTGAAAAATAACAAATAGGAAAACGGAAATGCATACTTTTTTCACTTATGACTATTTTCTGTTTATATATAGGAAACCAAATTAACGGAATGTCTCCTGATTGTAGATTTTTACAAATTTCCAAATTTCTTACTGTCTTGTGTTGCAAGGCATATGAAACTGTAGCTTATTTCAAGAACTCAACTTAATTTTAAAAGTCATCCCAAACTATTTTGTCAGCACCCAGTAACTTTGAAAGTTTTACATTGTATGGGTGATAAAAGTCATTCACAAGTTGCTTAGTTTTATTCCAAAAAGGTACTTTCAATCTTTTGCCTGTCTTCAACCAGACTATTTCTGTATTTATCTTTGAATCATTGTTTAGCCCTGGTAACCCCAGAAAAGAATACATGTTTTCTAACTCTGTAACTGTGTGCTTAGAAAACTGATCAAGAGTGACTACATAAAACTGATTTCTGGGAAAGACATTGAACCAATCACTCAAGAATTCACTGTATAGCCCTGCTCTGATTCTAACAACTGCATCCCAAACATCTTCTGGATGCCACATATTGTAACCTGTGTCCAAATATTGCGGAATGTCATACAAGCATGATTTATTGCTTTGTAGATTCCTTGACAAGCATTCTTGAAACCATGAAATTCCTTCTCTCACTTTCTCATCAAAAGCTTTGGAACTTCTATTTTGTTCTTTTCTGTTGAAATAAATGTAATCAGAATAGAGACGGTCTGTTGGATTACGAAGAAGTACTATAAACTTTGCTTTCGGCAAGACATGCTTGATAACATCTGCTGAGATAATTGCTGGCTGAGATAAGCCAAAATTCTGAGGTATTTTTCTCCATTCCAACTGATCATACAAACTAGATGCACTGTAATCGCCAATTACTAATGGATGATATTGACTGTTTTCATCTTTCACTATAAAATCTTGTATTTCTTTAGTTGAAGAATTATACCAGTCCATATACTCTGTGAAATTTCTTCGTGGGCGTTTTGGATAGGGCTTAAATCTTGCACGATTCCACCAGTGATATTCCTTTCTATTAGAACATATCAATGGATGTATTCTCAGTTTATGGAACAGGTCAGTTGTCCCACTTTTCTGTGAAGCAAGTAAAAAGAAATACGGAAGGCAGTAGAGTTTACCAAATTCATCTTTAAAGCAAGGATTTTTGTAATCTGGTAAGAATGGTAAAGGGGTTTTTAATGTAAGTGGGTCAAATGTTTTCAGTTCATCTCTCAGAACATATTGTTTTGTCTTTTGATCAAAAATGTTATGTAATTCTGAGCCCTTTGATTTACTTTTCTCCAAAGCCTTTTTGTCACGGATACCTAACATTTCTTCATCATTTACTGAATCCTTTGCAGTCGGCATTGAGAAACCTACTCCTTTGTAATAATGTTTGATAACAGTATGTTCAAATAACGCAAATATTACTATTGCCAAGATCACAAACAGTTTGTAATTCCTACCCATGTTTAATGGTCAATATTTTTAAAAATATGTTCAGGTTGTTTTAATAACCATCCGTAACCCATAGACAAATTATAGTTGATATAAGCATTGCATCTATTTCATTAGCACGAAAAATATTGAGAATATTTTCTTTATGAGTGTCAAAATACATTTTGTATCCTACATGAATTTTCTTTGGTTTTAATAATCATGTCTTCCACTCCCTAATGATGACTTATCACAGTGCTTTTCTTCTTCACCTGTAACATACAAAAAGAAGAAATCATATTTCACAAACAAGTTGATAAACAAGCAGTTACATATAGTGTACTTCATATATGTGCTAATTTGAAATAGCTTGATTCTGCACAGTTGGTTCTACAATATCCAATGCAGTCACCCTGGTACTTTTCCACTCACACTTCACAAATCAGTCTAATGTGTTGCTCATAGCTTTGCCTTTGCTGCTTCCTGAGAAAATATGACATACAACCTCTATCACCTCCTTCAGACAAAAGCTCAGATCTGTTTCAGCCACCTTGTATCTTCTCGAGTATGACCTGGCTGTGTTAGCGGGCGAAATTTTATCCAATAGAGAGTTTGTGAACAACGTTTTTGATGCCCGTATCTACTATCCTCTACGTTACGCGTCATTGATTTCTGTGTGTGACATAATTTCATAAGGTGTTAACTGCACAAGGTTACGTTTTTCACGTGGCAAATGCCTTTGCCACGTAATTTGTTTCCCTTGTGGATTTATTAATTATTGGAGCAATAAAGTGTGTTATACCTATCAGAACAGAGTTCTTGAGAGACTGCAGATTATTTTAGCAACTTTGTCAATTTTTGAAAAGTCCAAGTGTACAACAACCAGCCTTTTTTCATCCCCTGTCATAAATTTTTTTGAAGTAATGAACACAATCCTCCAAAGTTTTATCTACGTGTGTTTTATTAGCTATTTAACTTGTGGGGTTTATTGGCTGTTGGGCCAATAAAGTTTGTAATATATATCAGTACCCAGTTCATTCAGTACTGTAGATGATTGAAACCAGTGTATTTATCTTTAGTGACTTGTATAATTCCCAATTAATTTAAAATAAATACTTGTAAAAAGCCTAGTTCAAACGCTGTTCACAAACAAAACTCCACCCCTTTTGGCTTTCTCCCGTATTGATTAATTATGTTACGTATTTTTACAAGGAACGTTTATGAAACGTTGTTCACAAACTAATCAAGGTACATACCGTTCACTGCTTTACCCATTTATAAACAGAGAAACAGAAAACGGTAAAGCACCCACTTCCATTTTACTGTTTTAAGGGTTTGAAATACTGTATTCTTACCCTTTTCATATTGACTCTTTATAATTAGAAAAACTGTATAAGGGTCAGGGTTTGAAACAGAAAATGGCCCTTTTCCCTTTTACTGTTTATGGTATATTTTGGCCTCCATAGCTTATTAAGTGAAGGAGGTGAAGGTCATGACCCTGGTAACCACATTTGGCTGGATTGTGAAGTCACAGTGCAAAAATTTATACATGTGGATGGGTTTTAAAGAGTTTATGTTGTCAAATAAATGAATTATTCCAACACTGCTTAATAAATTTCATTAATATTTGGCACATGGATGACACAAAGAATAGAAAGTATTCCAACTTTATGGTGACCTTAAACTCCTGACAATAAGTCTATTATAGCAACTTTAAAGCTACCACTTGCAGGGCTAAATTTAAAAAAAATGTAGTTGATAAATTTTAGTTATAATTAGTTCTTAGATGCTATTTGGACCTTGAAAGATGTATACTTTAGGATGGCCTTAAAATCTAAACAATAGCAACTTGTGAATGACTTTAAGGTTGCCGATTCAAGGGCAATCAAACAGAAGTTTAATAAATTCTGGTATTTTTTTAGACGAGTGTTCTGGTCAAGTTGCAGATCTATAGATCTTGCACTGATTGAGTACTAGGAAATTTTACTTAAGTACTTAAGCTTATAATTTGCAAACTACAGCTAAGCTAAGCTTCACAAATGACAAAATATACAAAAGCCCGAGAAATGTAGATATTTAATACAGGTGTTCCACTGGAGCCGACCGGACGGTAACTATGCATTTTTGGAGAGTCAGGGCCAATGTTTACATGGTCGGTTAGGGTCAGTTGCAAGTTCCCGGCCTGTCATAGAGAGTCTGTGACCATTTCTGACCCTTGTATCTGACCTTAATTTTAGCCCCCTAGCAAACAGGCCTGTCAGTTAACCTAAGGGCCTGTCGGTTACTCTTCCAGGCTTGTCTGTAACCCTTCCAGGCTTGACATTATCACTTGCAGGCCTGTCGTAATATGTAGCTGACATGTCTTTTGTAACTTAAGTACTGCTCATTTGTAGTGCATTTGCAGCATGATGTGAGGTAATTATATGGTTAAAAATTATGTCAAGATTGACAAAGAAACAGTGTAAGTGATCATAGTTTTCAGGTGAAGTTCCAAATATATGCTTTAATTAATTAAAGAACCTGAAAAAGTGTTTTATTTGGTTAAGTAAAAATGAAATCCCAACGTATTTCAGGAAAGGAATTTTTGGGCAAAAGGAGGATCAAGTGTCGACCAATCAACAAATCTAAAAGTATGTCATTAGTAAATATTTGGATCCCATCACGTGACCAGAACTACAGGGTGTTTACCTTCACGTCCAGAAAAATGTGCTTTCTCAGAAGCTTGAAATTATTTGCTATAAATGTGTAGAAAAATTGCTCAGAGGGACGGAATTTTGAAGGAGTCCTTCCCAGAAGCTCGAAATTGGAGTATAAAAGGCAGCAACAAGCAGAAGGTTTTCATTGTCACGTGAGAGATTGTTAGAAGCACATCTCTCTCTGCTTGTGTGTACAGGATATAACATTTGAAATTAAAATTTCATATTTCAAATGGATTTTTCCTTCATAATCTGAAGCAGACATACATTGATTTTGTTTCCTATATAATATTAAAGCAAAAACTGAAATGTATAATTAAAATAACAAAAAAATAAATTTGAACATTTAGGTCATGTGATGGGATCCAAATATTTACTAGTGACCTAGTTTCAGAATTGTTTATTGGTCGACACTTGATCCTCTTTTTTCCCCAAAATCCATCAAAAACTCTACTTGCAATACCGACTGCACGTCTGGTCGTGGAGTTCTGTATGTTTCTCCAGGCCTGTCTGTTTGTCAGTACGGCTAGTCGGGACCTGCTACTGCTTGTCTGTTAGGAGTTTAGGGCTTGTCGTAGTACTACTGGCTGTGCAATAAACGTCCTGACCCTGCGTCTTGTGGGGAAGGTCATTACGTCCTGTCTGTAAGTGTACCATCCTGTCAGGGACTCATAATCGACCCAGAATTTTCATGCCTTTTTTCTACGACCCTAAAACTTTTTGCAACCGACCATAGAGTCGTAGGGTCAGTTACAGGGTTGGTTCCAGTGGAAACACACCATAAGGTAACCACTTACAGGGCCAATTATAAAAAATACTTGGCAAATTTCAGTTTTAATTGATACATGGTTGTTGTTCTAACTGTATACTGCCAGTGTCCTTAAAATCTGAGCAATAATGACTCACAAATGACTTTAAGGTTACCCATTCAAAGGTCAGACAAGAGCGACTTGACAGATTCAATTCACTTTGGTAAATGGTTGTGCATAGACCCGGGGCCAGACACCAACAATAAATTTTTGTAGTCATTTGTTAATTTAAGATTCATTAATACAATTTCAAGTAGGGTTTATATTCAACTAAACCTTTGAAATAAATATTTTCATAGAATAATTTATTCTGGTAATTTTTAAAGAGGAGTCTTCTGTACATTTATTTTTTTGTGTTTTACATCACACACAGTACATTATTGTTTATACTGTGAGGGGTAGTTGGAAGCACATAGGAAACCAGTACATACAAGGTACAGCCGGGATTTAAACTCTAATCTCAGAGTCAGCACTGTATCACATGACCCCCAAGTTCTTGTTCAGAATGGGTACTGAGAACTTGTATTTGGTATTAAAAATTATTTAATTTATTAACTGTAAGGAAACTTGACTTCATAAATGACAGAATATACAGAATTCTGAGAATGTAGATATTTTTAATAGTATACTTTACTTCCTGACTTCCAGGACAGATTTGTCAGACGAACCTATCGTTATACCATTAAGTAAAGTTACAGAGGTCAGGAGGAACTCCAGACAGATCCTATCACCGATATGTGGATATTGGAGCTAAGAGGTCTGTTCCATTTCTGCAAGTCTCAGGGGCCACAGTGGCGCATTGGTAACACTCTCCTTCCAACTCTGAGGTCTGTGGTTCAAACCCCAGACCACATGTGGGAAAGTTGGTAATTGCTTACTCCTATTGATTTTCACTATAATTTGGCTTGTGGTATCAAAACATCAATTTCCTCTTTGATTATCTGGTGTAATCTTGGTGGTCAAATATCACAGTCTGACAACCTGGCTTCTGTTACTTATTGTGTCGCTTAAATTTATTTAACATATCTAATGTTAGAATTAAGAGATGCTTACTTGATACATGCTTATCTGGTGTACTATTTATATTTTGTGTAAAATAATTCCTCATTCATACAAAATCTCCATGGAATATATAATGCACAATGTGTTGTGACATCACTAAGATTAGTGACATCATAGGCTTTTGAAGCAAATCACAAGTATCACTTCTCACCAGCACGTGGCTGCCCTCCCTGTCCCCCTCCCCCCAAAAGACAAAATGGAGTAAAAATAGTAAAAGAGTTAAAAGGTATTACATTAAAAAGTAAAAGGCCATATATTCATTATGCTTTAATACAAAATGTAAACTGTTAAAAGGTGCTTTACACATTTCTCATTGACTTGCCAGAAAATAGAATTAAGTATCTAACCCTTTAACTGTTTCAAAACAGTAAAACGGAAGTGGGTGCTTTACCGTTTTCTGTTTCTATGTATATAAATGGGTAAACTAGTGAACGGTATGTACCTTGATTCAAACTCTCTAATATGTTGATGTAAAGTCGTGCCTTTGAGTCTATCAGATGATTGAGATTAAGCATCACACAAAGTTATTATTATCCCCCTGTGGGTCCGGAGAAGTAGAATAGGCCCAACGTGTCCTCCTGCATGTCGTAAGAGGCCACTAAATGGAGGTGTGAATATCTCAGTACAATTCTAACCTCGACTGGATTTTAATGATGTTTCATTTTACTTCTTTTGATAATTATATTCTATTCATGGTTTGTACCTGTTTTTTTCTGTACCGTTTGTATATTTTGGTCAATTTTAATCTGTATAGCTAGTTTTTTGTATATTTAATCATGTTTTACATATTGTTTAAAGTATTGCTAGTCTGTATTTATCCTTTTTTCTAGTCTTTTTCTTGTCCATATGTTTTATTCAAATATTGTTTGCTTTTTTGCTATGTGTATCTAGTCATATGTTTTATTTGTATATTTATTACTAGAGTACATCTTGTTTAGCTAATATATTTATTAACTTTAATGGTGCTGCATAACACCAAGGTGTTCTAGCACTTTAAATGTTAACTTTATTTACTTACTTAAGTCATTATTAGATTACATTGGTGTATGTGCCGAATTATGGTGGTATGCAATGCTTATATGAAAGCTTATATTGGATTGACATTTGTGTAATATGTTGTATTATTTATGATTCCTTCCATAATCTTTGTATGTAGTTCAGAAACAGTTGTGGCTTTGGGCAGTATTAAAATGTTTGTTCCATGAATCAGCTTTCTCATTTAAAAAGGTTACACACTAGTTTTATCACTCCACTACCATTAGCTTAAATTGTGATATCACACGATTGGATCATTTGTCACTTTCCGGCGAGCAATAGTATGGAAGTTTTTGTGTATAAATTATAGTTCATCGCTCTTAACTTTTTAATCTTAGACTTCTAAACAAAAAATACACTGCAGTTTTTCATTGATTATGAATATTTGTGATTTACATCTGCCAACGAAGTATTGGTTAACGATCAAGCAATTGTTGACATTTTAGTAAAGTGTTATACCATAGATGATAAATATACAAATTCTTAAAAAGAGCCCCAAAATCCGAACATTAAACATATGCATAATGCTTACAAATCAAAAGTTTTACATCAAGTGTTCCTCATCGAGTTTGGGTTTGAATTTATAGTTATTTTCAGATTTGTGCTAATGTGAGGCTTCTACCTTATCACAATTTAGAGCACTTTGTCGTTTTCAACAGACATTATTTTGTAAAAATTCATTAGTGGTGTCAGGGCACCACGTCTGTCAGGCCTCCACCCCAAGAGACTATGATTGAGGGCTACCTTAAGTCCTGGTGTCAGAGAAAGCAGATGCTAATGGGCATATGGGTCAGGTCAGTGTTGTTTACCATGGTTACCAGGGTCACCCAATAGCAAAACACTTGGGGTTTAAAGAAATTCCTGGAAGGCCACATTGTCTAGTTTGAATTTAGAACTTGAAGGACATGCATGGAAAAACTAATTTTATTTTGAATGCTTGTTGTATCTATTGGAAATTTTACATGTTTTAATTTATTTTAAACAGACGGTCATTTAGTTATGTGTAGAGTGAATGGTACTTTGTGAACCAAGATTTACATGGACTCTATATTTTATTTACCAGACGTTGATGTTTTGCTTCCTGATTGATTGGATTCAATTTGACAACCTCATGCTTGATTTGGCCTCTTGGGGCCGCTTTAAAGGGATGGTCTAACCTATTTATATGAATAATTATTCCTTGTGTCGGGCTTTTGATGCCAATTCAACCGTGAGATTGTCAAATTGATAGCTTCTGAGGAAGTTTGCATATTTGTACTTCAGAATAAATAAACAATGACTAAAAAGAAATCCAAAAATCCGTGTTCAAAATGCTTAGTTAGGCATAGCCCACCCACAGGCAACAAGTGCTCAGGACTCAAGGGGGCTGCTGATGGAGCTTCTGTGAACCTAGATGGAGAAAGTGACAGTGCTGGGCTTCTGAAAAACTGTAAGTCTACATCTAAGAAGATTCAGAAGCAGTGTAAACAAACTGTACAAGCCCACAACAGTCAGAAAATTTAGAAATCTGCTAACGACTGTAAAACGTTACCATCCAAGAAGAAGCAGGTTTCCAAGTGGGAGCAGGCGTCACTACATCACATGTTTTCCTCTGTTGGGGCGTCATCTTCTGATGAATCCACTGACGACTCCTCTGGGAGTCCTGTGACCTATAGGAACTTTATGTCACCATCTAAGAAGAAGGTCACGAAGAAGAAGCAGCCACTGCAAGACAACAGTTCAGCGTCATCGGAGGCGTCGTCTGAAGATGAAGGTCAACAGTCAACCTTAACCCAGTCGAGCGAGACTCAATCACTGATCCTCACAGAGCTGAAGAAACTGGGAAAAAGACTGGACAGAGTTGAAAGTAAAGTGGAGGACTCACAGAAGGCAAGCAGCCGCCACCTGACAGACAATGAAAAGCTAAGTAGTTCTTGTAGTTCTAAGAAAGTTGTAAAACATTGTAAAAAAGTCACATGTGATGATTCATCCTCGGAAGAGGACAATGTATTAACTGTGTCAGAACTCAGGGCCTCAAAAAGAATTCAAAAAAGAGTTGATGAAAAATTAGCTGAGCTTGAAGAGATACCAAAAGTTAAAGGTAATGAAATAGTTAAATCTAAAAGAGGGGGGGCTGTTGAAGTTGTAGTCAAAAACAAAATCTCATGGCCACATGAGATGATTTTGGGTGGTCCAAATAGACAGAGGTTGACCTATGATCAAATGTCCCTCACACAATTTGTCCAAGGTTTTAGTAAAAATATTCTAGAAGAAAAAGATGAAAAAAATAGGGAGTCAATGGTCAGATACCTCAGTGAGCTTATGGAAGATGCCACTAACTTTTCCTGGTCTAACGCTAAGGCGGCTCATGCCATCCTTCTATGTGATGTGGAAAGGGGCATTCTCAACTGGGGTGACATAGAAAAAATTGACAGGATCAGGCGGGCCCATGCCCAAAAACATCAAAATTCAAAACAAACTTGGGGTAAATCAAATTTTGATAGTAAAAAACCTTGGTTTTGCAAGCAATACCAAACAAATTCATGTACCTTTGGCAAAGACCATGAAAGTTTCAGAAAAACCCAAAAGCACGTGTGTGCTTTCTGCCTAAGTCTGGGAAAAATTCTGAATCATCCAGAATGTGATTGTAGACTCAAGAAAGCTAATGCAAAAAACTCACAAGCAGCTGCCCAGAATCAGTAAAACACAGGAGCCTGGGCAGCAACAATGAATCTAAGGTTAGCAAAGCTATCAGTGTCAATGTTTTTAATCGCAAAGATGTAAATGTCAGTGGTGGGCACAAACATGAGAGTGCAGATAGTGAAAAAATAGCTCATAGAAAAGATCAAAGTTGTGATAAACCAATTCTGTATATTACAAAATGTTTTTACAATTCAAATTATGACAAAGGGGTCTTGAAGTCGCTTATTGCCAAGGGCAAGCCAAAAACAATCCTTACAAAAGTCATAGTTAAATCTCCCCAGTGGGGACATGTAAAAAAAGGTCCCAGGGGTGGGGAAAATACTGATTTTGTAAACAAAGGGGTACAGGGCCATGGCCATCCGGTCGCTAGTGCTTTGAATGCAAAAGAGCATAGTACACACACAGCCAGGTACCCAGTACAAGAAAGTCAAAATACTGAACATTATGAAAGCACTGAAGAAGCCACAATTATCTGTCCTTTTGAAAAACCCCAGTCAAAACATTGTCTCCTCTCCCCCCTTACAACAAAAGAAGTGTCACGGTCTGGAAATGCACTTGACACTTTAAAGTTGACACCAGACAATAAGTGTGGGGTGAATAGGGACAATAGTGTCGCCCAAAATAGTGATTGTGTCCCACTTTATGACATTAATAGATCAAGTGACAAATATGTGAATACAGTAATTCAGAGATATTCTGCTCTTAAAAAAATTCAACCTTCCCAGACTTGTCACTTATTCAGTCAATGGAGAATCCAATCAAAGTATGATTTCGGCTTTATCCCATTGTCTGATTTTATCTTGCCTAACAATGCGGAAGTAGGGAAAATCATTTCCTGTCCCATTGAACAACACTTACATGTCAAGGCTTCGGGTTGTTCGAATTTCATGCATTGCAGAACTCCTGTAGTATCGCAATTGAATGTTGACGCATGGGAGGCATCACTTGTCGACTACTGGGACAAACAGTTAATGTTTCTAATCCGGTATGGATTCCCTCTCGACTTCAACAGGGATTCGCCTTTGTATTCGGATAACAGAAATCATAACTCTGCTGTAGAATTTCCAAATGATGTCAGGGCCTATCTAGAGGAGGAAAGAAAGTTCAGTGCCATATTAGGCCCCTTCAAAAACTGTCATTTTTCCCCTTTCATGACCCGTCACAAACCAAATTCTGACAATAGAAGAGTCATTATTGACTTATCCTGGCCTTTGGAAAATTCAGTTAATGATGGCATAGACAAAAACTCGTACTTGGGTACAGATTTCTCATTGATTTTTCCCAGTATAGATCACATAACTGACGAGGTGCGTCGCATTGGCAAAGGGGCACACTTGTACAAAATTGACATTTCCAGGGCGTTTCGTCACGTCAAAATTGATCCTGGGGACTATGATCTAATGGGATTATACTGGCAGGATGCTTATCTAGACACCTGTTTAGCTTTTGGGACAAAACATGGCAGCCAAATTTTTCAGAGACTCAGCGACGCTCTGCGTCATATTTTGCATTGTCACGGATATGACGTCATCAATTATATTGACGATTTTATCGGTTTCGGCACGCCGGAAGTCGTGGAAAAGTCGTTTCAATGTTTGTACCAAATTCTCCAAAATCTTGGCCTGACCATCAGCCAGAAAAAATTGATAACCCCTGCCACGAGAGTCGTTTGTCTGGGCGTCATGATAGACACCGAAAAATCTACTATTTCAATTCCAACTGAAAAATTGTCAGAAATCCAAACAACAGTACGAGACTGGCTCACCAAAACAAGCTGTACTAAAAGGCAATTGCAATCCATACTGGGACAATTGCTATATATTCATAAGTGTGTTCGCCCTGCAAGGCTGTTCTTGAACAGAATGTGGCAACTCCTCAGGGACAATTATGCTGAAAGAAATATCACCTTGACTCAGGAATTCAAGCATGACCTCCTTTGGTTCTCAAAATTCTTAAACAATTATAATGGCATGTCCATATTTGATCACAAAAATTTCAATCAAAAATTAGAATTGGATGCTTGCCTTACTGGCATGGGAGGGGTGTGTGGAAACTATGTGTATCATCTCAAAATTGAAAGGGGTTACGGTAATTTGAATATAGTCCATTTAGAGATGTTGAACATACTGGTGGCCCTGCGGATTTTTGGTCCCCAATGGACAAAACAAAAACTCCTCATCAAATGTGACAATGATGCAGTGGTTAAAGTCATGAACTCAGGTCGCACCCAGGATCAATTCCTTGGGGCTTGTGCTAGAAACATATGGTTTCATTCAGCATTGTTAGACATTGATATCAAGTATGTATATGTGTTGGGCAGTCAAAATAAAACTGCTGATTTGCTGTCTAGATGGACAGGTTCTATACAGGACCAAAATCAGTTATGTAATTTGGTAGAAAGGCCCATATGGCTAGAAGTCTTGCCTCAAATGTTATTTGTGGATTTTACAATGTAGCTGATAAGATGTTACTATACTTTGAGGTGCTAGTGAATTGCAACCCTTGTCTCAGTCAGCCATGGACCAAATCAAGCTGGCCTACAGACCTAAAACAAGAAAATCCTACAATGCGCAATTCAGAACTTTCGTTGCATTTTGTATCTGTATGCAAATTTGTATTTTTGATGTACATCTCCAACACATATTGTGCTTTATGCAATTTTTGTTCAACAGCAAGTTATCAGTGCATATGATCGCTAACTACTTGTCAGCTGTTAAAGCAAAATTCATTCTGTATGGCTTGAATGACGCAATGTTTCAAAACCAAAAAATTAAGTTGTACATGAAGTCTTTGAAAATTAACAGGCCTTTAAAACCTGTACAGCACAACATAATGTCAATTGAGGTTCTGCAGAGGGTAGCCGCCCTGTGTAGGCGAATATCTATGGGTTTAGTGTACAGAGCAGTCTTTTTAGTTGCTTATTTTGGTTTTCTAAGGTTATCAAATATGGCACCACATTCAGTAAGCTCATTTGACCCAACTAGGCACCTTACAGCACAGGATGTTACCTTTACTCGGAATTTTCTAAAAATCAACCTCAAGTGGTCTAAAACTCTTCAAACAAGAGACAAAGTTCAGGTGTTGACCCTCCCCAAGCTTGCCTCCTCTATCATCTGTCCATATAGGGCTTTAAAAACTGTTTTCAAGTTGTATAACCCTTCTCATCACCAACCCTTGTTCCAAGTGAGATCTGGTAAACATTGGGTAGTTCTTACAGATTCAAAAATTAGAAAGTTTCTTACAAAAATCAATATAAAATTGGGATTTGAACCTCATCACTTCACTTTCCACACATTCCGGCGTTCGGGAGCCACCCTCGCCTATAATTCTCACATACCTGTAAGGCAGATAAAGAGGCATGGCTCCTGGACGTCGGACTGTGTGTGGACCTACATCCAGCAGGATCAGGCCTATGGGGAAAGGATTGTTAGGTCCTTTGCTGCTATGCTTGATAATGCTTAAGTTCTACCCCTACATTTGGGATTTGGGGTTGTTTATTTCATATATATTCCAGTATTTATAATCATAGTTGTGTATAGAATGTAAAAAATTAACCTTTAGCTGTAAATAATAAGTAATCTGCAATAATTGCCTTAATTTGTAGTAATTATGTCATTACACTGCCGTCTCATATTAGTACTTTATGTCAGGTACTGTAGGAGTACTTTGTTATGTGAATTGTAAATTTAAATTCTTGAGTGACTATACAATTTTCATCTGGGCCCTACTTGGGCCTCCTAATATACCTTCACTCCCATTTTGAGTAAATTATTGTCTTCACTTTGTCATGAGATTCCAATTCACTACTAGCTGGTCAACACATTTGTCATTGTGTCCTTGGACAAGTGGTTTTCAATTCTACTTACTTAAACTAACCTTGGTAAATCACCAAATACTATCATAATTACTTGAATTTAGGTCTAGTAAGTTCATCCATGTGTTACTTTCGTTAACTTATGTTATAGTAATCTTGTTTAGTAACTGTCAGTGGTTAATTAGTCATGGCCAACACAATTTGGCCATGGGTCTTATACCATGGTTATGTGTTAGTTAGTAATGTGCCTGTTATTAGACTGTTATATTTTTAGTAGTTTCATTTACTCTTATGTGTATGAATAAACTGATACCCGCATGCTGGTGTTTCTCTTGGGGTGGTGGGGGCCTGATGCAGATAAGTGTCATTTACTTTATTGATGTGTGTGATAAATTAATGTTGTTAGTAACCTGTTTTTTAGATTTAGCATAGTATTTTCATCTGATTATATTTTATCATTAATGTCACGGAGTTCTTACAAGTAAATTTGCCAAATTGCATACCTAACATTAAAGCCTAATCAGGTAAAGGCACTCATATATATTGCATAAGATACTGAGGGTATTAAATTGCACATATAATACAAATATATACATATACATAATTTCAATTCTCCAATGAATGTATTTCCAGAATCTTTAGGTATTACCAATGTATTTGTACAGACAAAACAAAACAACTTAAAAGGACACATATATTGATTGTTTTCCATCTATTAATATACATGTTATTGCAAGCATGTAAACTTATACGTTAAGTGCCCTAAGTACTACATTCTTATTTATCAGTTAAGGTGACCTTATGTGTGAGTTTATCAAGCAATTAAGGTGAACTTATGTAAGTTTTGATGGGACATAAATGTAGTTACAATAATAGGTGAAGTAACAATCATAACAGTTAAGGTGACTTAAAGTTGAGATTGGATTATGAAGAAAATATTACTGTTATAGTTTACCCTTCTCTGCAAGACACGTTAAAACATGAATGTATTAGAACACGTCTGAAGGTCGAACTATTATCTCAGACTGTGTGAATGCTGAAGGTCAATATAACAGTATCTTTGCTGAGCTGAGAAAAATAAAAAAAATTAAACACAAGTGCAGAAATAAACTTGGTATAAACAGGTCATACCAGACCATGATTTTAGAAAGTCAATCAATGTAGAACAAAATACAGATTTGTTATATCCGTTCCGTTAAATGTGGTAAAGTTATTTCACATAATTAATTGTAATTATCATACAAACAGTATAGCTACAGAGCATTGCAGTTATGGCAAGAAAATGCTGACTGGATGTAATTAAAATACAATTTTATATTTTTAGAGTTACTTTGAACTGCCTTTTAAAATTTTATATCATATATTTTGTTCACATACCCACATTGATTGGTTTATTTAATGTTGAGTCTAGTAACTTGTTTCAGTTATATGGGACTGCCATTTAAGTGATCCAGATTCTTAACTCCACCAAGGAGGTTGTGTTTGTGGGTCTGTTTATTTATCTTTCACTGTGTGTGCATTTGTGATTACTGCTAAAATAGTGTGTGTATCTTAATGGATTTTATGTGGGTAGGGCAGACTTAAATAGAATTGTATTTCACAATATATTTGGATCTACATATCCAGATGCCTCAGCAAAAGTGTGTGCTATAGAAGTGCTTTCTAGTTAAATTAAATTTTACAGTTTCTTACTCGGTTCTGTGCATGTCCGGGGGGAATTTCAGTTCCCGATACCAGGTAGTTGATCTTAATGAATTTTATAAAACACAGTACTAAAATACTAAAGTATAGTTAGTGACACTAATGTAAAGAGCTAGGTAGCACAGAAAATATTAAGGAGAATATAAGTGTATGTTATATCATTAGTTAATCTACTGTTAATTAGTCATCTATTAACCTGTCAGTATCAGAGTGTGTACACTTGTAAACCAGAAACACCATGAAGAGTTTAAGATATTGTGCAAGTTAGTGCCAATAGAACGTGTATCAACATGCTACGTATTAAACAGAAGAGAGAGAAGTACCTATGACCCACTACATATTAAACATGCTACGTATTAAACATCCTATGCTACTATTACTATGAGAAGTACCCATGAGAAGTACCGATTGACCCACTGTGGTTACCTTTAATTACAAAAAGATTTCCAGTTGGAAATTCACAAAGTACGTCAAACAGCAGAGTTGAAATGAAATGATTGAAACTATTTCAATTTTATCAAAGTTTCAAATGGGTATAGCCTATCAGGAATCGGAAATAAGCAGGAATTTGGTCAGGGGTCACAGTGGTGTATCAAGAATATCTCAGTGGCCACTAAATAAGGTGACAGCCAAGATGTAGCCTGATGGCAATATGGGAGACCACATATATCCAAATTTGGCAGGGCTTTGAATATCTCACACTTAAACCCATGACACTTAACACCATGAATATTCATGAGCACTGACCATACACAATATAAAACAATATATAGTAATACCTAAACGACTTTTAAAAGACTAACTAGTTTATTTTGTCTTCTGCAGAACTTTGGGAACCCCTGAGAAGTAAGACAATGTTGTACAAATGTGTGCTCTGAAATATTTTGCTAATCAGTTATGGTTTAATGGTTTTACTTGGTTGGTAGGCTAAATATCGAACATGTTTGGTATTTTACTGACCCATCCAGACTCTGCATCGTGACTGTAGTTCCACCCAACTGCAAAACCAGCTTGTCGTTATCACATTACATCTTATCCTACTTACTTTCAGACAATTCCCATACTGTCTGGAAACACTTGCTAGCCTCTCTGTTTTTAGTACCCTGGCCTTACTTTCCAACAAGAAAAGAAAGAAGTAAACTGGCCTGTGCTAATTAACTAAGACCAAACTTGGTGGCTTCATGTCAAGATGAGAAGTCTCCAAGTTCTGTCTGCAGAGTTGGTTTCATCACAGCAAGACAAGCCATGAACACAGCAGGCTCAGACATAAAAGACGTCTGTTTCATTTAACTGACTCATGACGTGTTGATTTTTAGATCTGTGGCAATAAAAGTTGAGTCGGCATGCAGAATGTACAACTTGGATTTTCAATATCAACAGAAGGCAATTGGTAGCATTGAGACAGGCTTTTGTTAGAATTTAGTGCACAGACAGAAATTTTGCTGGCTAAATGACAGGCTTTTGTTATTTTAAAATCGCTACTTTGATTAAAAATGGATAAACATTGATAAAATGGCTCAAAAACAACTATCAGGAAGATAAAAATCCCCACCGACACACCAACAGAGCTTGAGTTAGGAGATATAGCTCCTGACATTCAGGGAATGAAGATCAACAGAGAGAGGAGAGAGGTGTTCACCAGGGCCTGTATTCACAAAGATTCTTAGAATTTTTCTTAGACACTTAAGTCTAAGAAAACTTCTTTGCTAAGAATTTTCTTATTCTTAGAATAAAAACCTATTCACAAAACAATTCTTAGCTGAGAATAATTCTAAGAATAGAAGTAAAAGGAAATGTATGCAATTCTTAGAATTTTTCTTAGACTAAGTGTAATTATAAGAAAAATTCTAAGAATAGAGATCTTGGCCTATGTGAACAGAAAACTGGAATTTTTTAAAATAATAAAACGAGGCTGCATTTCGTTACATTACACACATTTGACAACTAATATGTAACACTCTGTTCTAAACATGGACACTCTACGCAATGACTTGAGCAATTGTTCCTTTGTTGCTTGTCCGGGTGACACTGCGAAGAAACTGTATGATCAATACACTAACGATCTTTCCAACCTTCTGGACAAACATGCTCCAAAGGTTACTCGCTGTCTTACCAAGGAGCCAGCAAAGTGGCTATCAGATACCTACAAAAATGCTAAATCCATCCGACGACAGTTTGAACGCATCTGGCGCAAAAAGAAAACTTATTTTAGAGCTCTTATATTTGGCTCCAAGTCTTAACAAAAAAAGTTAAACCCATTCTTTCCAGTAAATATATTGGGTGAATCACTGATACCTTCTGATGCCGTTAAAAATTTTGGGTGTCTGGTTTGACTCAGACTTTTCCTTCACCAAACATGTTAAAAATGTATGTAAACTTTGTTTCATCCAGATGAGGGATCTTAGACAAATTCAACAGTACTTGACTCGTGATGCTGCTCTTATGGCTGCAAACGCACTTGTGGGGAGCAGGCTTGACTACTGTAACTCATTGTTTAGGGGTCTATCTGTTGCCAACCTACGCAAGCTACAATGCATTCAAAACAGTCTGGCCAGAACTGTTTGTATAGAGCTACATGTCTTTCTCACACCACAAGAAAAAGCCCTTCATTGGCTACCCATAAGGCACCGTTGCATCTTCAAGACTGCCTTGTTGCTATACAAATACCTACATACTAACTATTTACACATCCACAAAGCAGTTTAGTTTAAGCTTTGCATATGATGCTCCCAAAATATGGAATGAACTCCCTGATGATGTACGATCTGCCACTTCCATTGCTTCCTTCAGAAAAAAGCTTAAGGCATACCTGTTCTGCCAAGCTTATCCTTCTTAGTATATGTGCCATTCTTCGATTTAAAAAAATTCTTAGAAAATTCTAAGAATAAGAGTTTTGTGAATAGCAAATTCTTATTCTTAGAAAAATTCTAAGAATAAAAACCATTCTTAGAATAATTCTAAGAATAAGTATAATTCTAAGAATAAGAATCTTTGTGAATAGGAAAATTCTTATTCTTAGAATTTTTCTAAGAAAAACGACAATTCTAAGAAAAATTCTGAGAATAAGACTAATTCTAAGAATAAGAATCTTTGTGAATACGGGCCCAGGAGGCTATTAGTTAGATGGCTGAGAAGGGGGCAGCAAAATGATATATAGAACGGCTAGAAGTGAAATTGATATGGACACAGAAGGTGAAGGAGAGGCCAGTTACTAACTGCCATTCCAGGTGTAAAAAAGAAAGATGATGAACATTTATTTAACAAATACAGATGAGGTGGCTTTGGTAGACTTAGCCAAGGATAAGGAGGACCTACATGACAAAACCAATAACAAGTTCAAGAACAAAGCAAGGAAGGTTTACCTGTGGTAAAGATTTGCAATTAGTCGTAACCCCTCTCAATGAAAAAATGCAAGACTTACTTCGAATCTCAAGGGACTCAGTATAGAAAATTAATACCGTCCAAATCTGGCAAGGCTGATAAGGAAATGACTGACACTGTTTGAAGAGTCAATTTGTCTTTGAGGGTGTTTTCCCCAAAAAATTCAAGAAGGTGATCAATACCCCCTCCCCCCTTTAAGAAAGCATCACTTGCAAGTGCAGATTAGAAGAACTATCATCCAGTATCAGAAATATGTTTTAGAATTTACAACCTGTTGCTTGGGGTACCAAACAGCTTTGTCTTTGGCCCTATGGTCATCTGTTTATGCACCACTACTTTGAGTAAGGTAATTGAAAGGCACTCCAACATCAAATTACATTTTATGCTGGCGACACCCAGTTGTTTGTCCATTTATTTTACAAAAACGCAGCCTTGGCCTTTGAGAAATTGAATTTTTGTCTTCAGGATGTCCAAGAATGGATGTAGTCAAGAATGCATAAATTAAACCCTGAAAAACGGAATTCATCATCGTTGGTATCATGCTCTGCTTAAAAAATTAGATTCTTACCCAAATGTCAGGATATAAGGTAAACTCATGCATCCATCAGTTGTTGTAAAGAACCTTGGCATCTGGTTTGATGCTAATTTACCTTTAGTGCAATAGCCATTCAGGAGTGACAAGACAGTGAAAACCTACATTTCGGTTTTATAAATTTTTGCTATACATTTTTACAGTTTTTATCGACCTAAAGAACAAAACTTTCTTTTACCAGGTGCAATAGCCATTCAGGAGTCACAAGACAGTGAAAACCTACATTTCGGTTTTATAAATTTTTGCTATACATTTTTACAGCTTTTATCGACCTAAAGAACAAAACTTTCTTTGCAAGATAACCACGTGTCATAAACTTTAATCAGTCAACTCAGTGACTACATACTTTATATCAGTTTTGAGTTTAAGAAGAGCCATAGAGCGATAATGTACTCCACAGTGTGATAGCAGGCAGGGCTGACTCTGGTCTGTAATATTGTAAGTAACCTGCACCAGCAGACTCATAGGAATTATCAAGATAAAAATTGTAAATTTAATATTAGTACACAAAATATATGCGAGATTTTTTCCATACTGTTGGAATAAAAGTCACCCAAACCACGAATCAGGACAGTAGATGTAGTTGAAATGCCTTGCTGAGAGGCGAAGTATAAGTGTTGAAAGTTTCTAAATACTCCTCCATACACAAATATGTCGAAGTACCTTGCTGTTAAATACTTTCAAGGGGGGCTCAATGTTCATAGGCACAGGCAGCCCCAGACCGCCTAAAACTATAAACTGTGAAGAATGATGTTGCAAATTTAGCATAACAAAAGCCTTGTGGGGTGCTTTCTGACCATACTGTCAGTCAGGGAAGAACACTGATTTTGCCTAAATGTGGCAAACATTTGGTCATTTTGTGAACGTGGTACTGACTTTAGCATATTTGTCAAAGCTGTGACTGGACACAACCTTCGTCCAGGCAATTTTTGGGATCACAACACGAGAGATTGTTTCTTAAGACTGGATAGTTTTAGACATTTAACTAGCACAGCACAATTGCTTCATTATCAGAGTTTGATATCGCATGAGCTAGATGCCTAGAGGGGTCAAACCTGTTCTTTGCATGAGGGACCATATTGGACATTCTCAAAAATGAGAAATTCCAATGTTTCAGCTGTGGAAATAGTGTCATGCAGCATTTGCTGAGAAAATACATATTTCGATCTGAGCATGAGAGACCTAGTAATCTTCATAGACCTAACAAACATCTGAATTTTTCATCCCTATAGGACAGGGTTGGCAGGTTATGTACTATAAACATGGCCCTAACAGCAGCTACATCATTAGAAATAGTAGCTATTGATAAAGAGTTATCTGATAGATACTCAAGGGAAGCCAAGATAGTGTTCACATCTACCTACTAGGGGTCCGCCCAGTGACCAGCGTAAAATCCAGAAAATCAGCAAACATCCTAATTCATGTCTTTTGCTTTGCAGGCCCACTAAAATCTAGCAGTCACTTATACTGATCAAATTTGTACCTGGACAAGAGATCGCATTTGCTTCACTTGTTCAATATGAACAGATATGTTAAATAATGTGGACAAAAGTCATACACCCAATGTTGAGTTCCTGGTCTTACCAGGGATTAAGTACTTCCACTACAGCCATATTGTCACAGTTTATTTGGATTTTTCTGTATTGCAATTGATGAGCCTAATATTTTAAAGCAACTAACATGTTTCAAGCTAAACAATGGGATAAATTCTGCAATTTTAGAAATAGGTAGGGTGTTACACTGATTATCAAAAATCCCACCCATTTGCTGCCTGTACAGGCTTATATTGTCATAATAGACCGCACCATTATATTGCTTCAAAAACTTGTGAAACCAATTAAAATTTCTAAAGGAATCTTTGGTAAGAAAGCTGTTTTCTTGGTCATAATTTTGGGGGTTTAAAATGTATAAGCAGGTTTCCCCCACTTAGAAACATAGACCGATGAGCCTAAAAGTGACCGTAGTTCCTCTCTGAACAGAATTGTCTTTGTTGCCATTGAGAACACATATTTATAGCATTGTCAAGCTTATCAGGAGGGACAGACATAGTTCTTGTTCTACTTTTAAGGGTGATCAATAATCAGCCAACTAATATTTCCATTTTTATAATCAGCTTAGAAACCATTTGAATCCGAATACCCGTCTAACTTTGACAGATTGAGTCACGTTCTGTCTATGCAACCTTAGATCATCAGACACACGAGCATGATTAGTTTGTGAGCCCTAATAAATCTGCAAAGGTGACAATGGAATGGCACCAAATGAACTAGTCATTTGATCTTTTCAAGAGACATTATCTTCACATGATCTAGTTTGATCATGAGCTGCTTATCAACCTTTTTCATAGGCAGCATGTTATCAAAATTATCATAGTTTTGAAGTTTGACGGCTCATTCAAGTTCACGCTCAAAGTTTAAAGGTCACACTCCAGGTCACACAATCCTTGGCCAGTGTCAGACATGTCACCACAAGATTCATGTCATATATATACAAAGGAGTAAATCTGTTGAAGGAACACAACAGTGAGAGGGCGCCTTTTTATCATTTGCCCTGACCAAAAAGACGTGTTAAAAGCTGAGTTTCAGAACAGACACTTTCCCCCTTTTCAGGTGCCTTGTTACCCCATTTTGCCCTTCAGACACACACCCTGGGTGGCCACCATGTTTTTTTTGTATTTTCTATACATCTTGAAGGGATAGTGCCAGTCTTCAAGACCTCAGCATAAGATTTACCAGTCATTTCTGGCTTCCACCTATCAGTAGCTTTCAACCACTCTTTACAAATGGCCCTAGAGGCTTTATACTCTTCCATAACTTTATCTCTGGACACATTACTGTTATAAATATTCCTAGAGGTGTAGTTCAGTTTACAGATACACTGCAATGAATATATCCATGAACTACAAATGTGCCTGTTAAATATCCTTTTTGCTTTTTCATGCTTTGTAAAATTGCATGAATTATCATGGAAATAGACACATTGCATCGACTTTGCAGTTTATCTACTGATTCTGACCTTGTTCACAAGATGCAGATGATGCAGAGACAAAAAAAAATGAAAATAAAAGTGATTGCTAGAGTGCAAGAGTGCACGCTTAAAACCTAATGAATAACTGGAAGCTAAACACAACTGTACACTTCATAGCTTAAATTATAATGCAGTTTTATCACTCGCAAATAAATATTGAAAAACTTACTAATAAAATTATTTACAAAAGTATAATCTCTAATTCAGTTATTCCTGCCTCACATAATAGGTGGTTTGAATACAATCCTTTCCTGGACAAGCTAACCTGATGCAGGTTCTATTCTCCCCATTCTTTGGTAATGAATGACTGTAAAGCTTTAAAGTTTACAATATAGTATGCTGTACAAAATTGATGCTTGCAGTTACAAACTACATTTATGATTCATAGCAAACTCACCAATATTGTAATGAAGTCAAAACTGTTGAACATTTCCCCCCTACATAATGTTTAATATTTGCTCTTACTGCTACTGGTATAGACGTGTTGGAACTAAATTATGATTTTGCATTTTTTAGAAATGCTACTGGGTACAATTGCAATAAAAACATTCCATGTTCATATTTGCTCTATGTGAAACAAATAATCGACTTATCGAGAACTAATGGAAAACCAATCCTCAAAGTGATATTTTAAAGAGGTGATGTGACAGATTAGATAGAGATTTTTACTGTTTAAGGTTGATGTAATCAATGTGCATATGATAAATGTATGCCCAGGAACACTAACGTAATCAGGAAAACATTCCTGTGATTTGTTATTTGAAACACACGTTAATGTCAAGTTAAATGTCCAACTTACACCTTATTGCTATTGATTGATTGATTATAGCTCTTGTTCATATTCATTACTTTATGTAACACGAAGAGAAAATTAATCACCCCACAAAGAACAATGACAACTTTGTGTTCTGCAACTGTGTGATCTACAGATGGTATGACTGTGGCATCAGACGGCTGACATAATCTGAAGAAAATGAGTTTAATGGCATTGAAACCCAACATATAATAAGCAAAAGTTTTCAATATCTCATATTTCAGTAGAAAAATATATTGTACGAGATGGGACTATTTATGTTGCAACTTGTAAAATTTATGTACCCATACATGCCTAAAATAATTTATTATTCTAAATAACATTACAGTTTTTACCCCCCCCCCCAACATGCTGGAGTTACATGTTAAAATACTCTTTTAACAGCATTCTGGCACAAGCCTGTCCTTTCTGTATCTACTGCAAGGTGTTTCTCTGATCTTTCCTCTACTTCTGTTACCTCTGCTTGTTGTTACTAGTTGTTTCTACTAGTTGTGCTGCTACTTTTATATTAAGGATTGGAATGCCAAAGATGACTCACAGCCATTACCACCTCTGGAATGTGAGAGGAAGTGGTGGTCACATGACCTATGTTCTGGACAAATTTAGAGAATTTACTTGTGCTTCCCTACTTCATTTCCTAATAAGCTGTGTCATGTGACCTAAGTTCTATGAAACCTGTTTCCTGTGAATCACGGTCTGCATTGTATTAGAATAAACACTACATATTTTAATGATCATGTAATTTCACTGGAATGTTGTACTAAAACTCACACTGAACGTGTTTGAGACGTGTTTGACGGACAGCAGTGCACAACAATCTCATAAAAATAACATACACATTGATCAGAGTATGCAGACTTGCATGTTACAACACTAGTTCTTCCATATAAACACATACTGATATTTAACTGCTTTTTGTTGCACATCTTGATTTATATAATTCACTTGTTCTTTTGAGCCTTTTTAATTATCAACATAACTGAAATAGTATGATTGATTGCACAAGTAACACTAATTTCAAAATTCAATTAATTAAGCTGTTTTCCTCCCCAATATTATTTCACCTTCATCTTAACACGTTAGAAGTATGATTGCTTTACTTACATTACAGATGGATAACCTTTACCAGCACTTGATACTGCATAATTTCCAAAACAAACAATATTGATAGAAACAATTAGTATTATTAGTTTCACCATTACTTTTTAGCACATGAATTATATTTTTTCCAATTTTGAACTTGACCTCATGCTTTTTGCATGTTTACATCTTCATATTAGCCTCTTACAGATACCAAAGGTAAATTTACAGTACTTACACATGAGTGTCTTTTTCTTTTATTATAGTGACACAATATATGATATTAACATACTAGATTTTCACACCTGTAATTTAACAACAGTAGTGTTATCAATTTTAAAGCTATCCCAGACATACATTTGTAACTTTCTAGCTCAAGCAATACTACTCAACTGTACTGTTCTGTACATTTCATTCAGTTAACAAAGCATTCTCCCATCAACTTAATAGTTAGACATTTTAGCATATGAATTACTTTTGAACGTGGCCTACTGCATTTTTGTAATTTTAACACCTTAATATTAATCACTTACAGATAGGAAAGGTTACTTTACAATACTCACACATGAATGTTTTACATGCATGTAAAAGTACATTTTAGTAGTCTTTGAATAAATGACAATATGGTAGCTGCTTTGCATTTCAAAGAGAGGCCAAACTGTTTTGCAGATTTTTCGTCATAGTCGTTAACATTCTCTAGATATTTGATGATTACATCTTTATTCTAATTCTAATTTGACTTTTATAGCACTTAATCTCCACAGAATTGTGGACTCTAAGGCGCAACAAGACAATAGCAATATGCAAAATTCAAAGTCCAGGGACAGAAATAGGTCGGCACCATGGAGAAGCCAAAAGAGAAAATGAGCTAAGGAGGATAAGCCTTAGTGTAGAGATAGGTTTTGATCTTCTTTCTAAAAGAGGCAATAGTGGGTGATGCATGAATGTCTTCAGGGAGTGAATTACAAACAGTGGGAGCATCAAAGGCGAAACTGAAACCAAACTGCTTAGTAGACTTGTGAATTTTATGTTGAAACTTTGGAACATTAAGGAAATTAGCAACACTCTGGCTGCGTCTAGTATTGTAAGTATTGTGGTATGTGATATGGAGCAAAATATTTAGGGAAGCCAGTATGAATAAACTTGTACACCAGGGTAGCCAATTTGAACTCTGAGCGAAACTGAACAGGGAGCCAATGGAGTTTCCTGAGGACCGGAGTTATCCGAGTAAACTTACTCAAATTTGTAACAATTCTAGCTGCACTATTTTGGATAGACTGTAATCTGTGAAGATTGAATTTGGAGAGACTCCTGAAAAGTGAGTTACAGTAGTCCAACCGACTACTAACAAAAGCATTGGCAACCGACACAGCTGCATCATGAGTCAAGAACTACCTAATATTTCTGAAATCCCTCAGTTGAAAAAAGCAACTTTTACAAACATTCTGGACATTCTTTAGAGAAGAAAAAATCAGAGTCAAACCACACACCCATGTTCCTGACTGACTTGGTGGGGTGAAGGGGGTTACCCTAGATGTCAATTGGGAAACATACATTTAACATTTCTTTCTGTTTCATGGAGCCAAAAAGTATAAACTCAGTTTTATCTGGATTAAGTTTAAGTTTGCTAGCCGACATCCATTCCTTAACATCTTGAAGGCATCTGTTCAACTTATCAAAAGCAGCTGAGGCATTCATGTGCAACAGATGGACATAAAGTAGTAAATCGTCGGCATAGAAATGAAATTTTACGCCTTTGTGTTTCCAATCAGAGTACTAAGGGGAGATGTGTAAAGAGAGAACAGCAGAGGACCCAGAACAGAATCCTGAGGTAAGCCGAACAGCAATTTTTGTAAGTCAGACAAGGTAGAACCAATCTTAACAGATTGAAAACGTTCCTTCAAATAGGAAGAGAACCATTTTAGAGCAGAGCCACCAACACCGAACCAATTCAGAAGGCAACTGAGGAGGGTGGAATGATCAATAGTGTCAAAAGCAGCCGAGAGATCCAGAAGCACCAAGGCAGTAGCTTCACCCCGGAATAGTGACAGATGAATATCATTTTTGATGGAAAGTAGAGCCGTCTCCATTGAGTGACCTGACTTATATGTTGACTGGTGTGGGTTATCCAAGCCATGTCGATGAATATGGTCAACCAGCTATTTATCAACTACACGTTCAACCAGTTTGGAAATGAAGTTAAGTCCTGATACTGGGCAGTAATTTTTCAAATCCTCAACAGGAAGCGAGGCCTTCTTTATAAGTGGAGTGACTACAGCTTTTTTGAACCCATCGGGAACCAGACCCTCCCAGAGCGAACAATTAACCAATTTCGTTTTAGATGGTAGAAGGATGTCAATACATTCCTTAATTAAGAATGTGGGTAATGGGTCCAACAGGCATGATTTGGTGGGTGATTTACTGATTATTTTACCTATTTTATCTTGAGTGACTTGAGCGTAGGCTGTTAATGTAGGAGGGTTAATGGGGGGATGTACCATCTTACTAGACTCAGATGAGGAGAAACTCTCACAGATTTTCATGATTTTATTTGAGAAAAATGAAGCAAAACAATCAGCCTGTGACTTTGAGGATTCACAAGAGGGCAAAGTAGTGCATTGGGATCTATGTAGGACTTTGTGCAACTCCCGCCATAGTTTCTTGGAGTCATGGCTGTTGTCGGAGATAAGTTTCCTATGCACATATCTTGATCACTGGGGGAAAGAATGAGATCGAGGATATGCAAGTGAGTGGTATTGTTAACTGACTGAGTTAGATTACATGATTCTAACAGGGATTCCAAATTGTAACTATCAGTACAAGGTGCATCAACATGTATATTGAAATCACTGCAGATGAAGCAATTGCAATCAACAGAAGACAGAAAACAAACAAAGGACATAAATTCATCTAAAAAAATGGAAGAACACGGCCCAGGAGGATGATAGATAGAAGCTATGGTCCGGCACTGAAACTGATATAACAATATTTTCAAATGAACTGTAATTTGGGGTATCTACCTTGCAACATTTGTATGATTCACGAATGAAGAAACCAACACCACCACCAATACCTGTTGAACGTGGCCTATGTATCAATGAGAACCCATCAGGAGTGAGGGAACAAAGGAAACTATCAGAATCAGTGGTACGAATGTGTGTTTCTGTGAGACAGAGGAAATCAAAGGCATGGGATGCAATTGTATTAGAGAGGAGAGGGCCCTTATTTCGGATTGACCTCACATTCACTGAGCCAAGCATAACCGGTCCAGGATTCATGGCAACATCACCACACATGAGAAGTAATAGCATAAGCCCACTCTGTTTTACCCACACTAAAGCCAACCTTATGAACTCAAACCAACCACAACACAAGGAGTATTTTTTAAAATAAATACAAGGGAAACTGACAAAAGAAGCTACAATGCAATAATAAACCATCTATGAGAGTAGTGAACCAATTTAAATTTACACACAGTTAGCAACAATATACAATTTGCATGATAAATTGAAAAACAGTTACCGGTAATTCCCGGCTAGGTGGGCAATAATACCCGAAATATTGTAAGAGTTCTAGGAGATAAATAATCAAATAAACGTAAGGTGAATAGTTAAAATAAACCTAAAATACTGGATAATAGATGATGTTAATACTACATTTTCGAAAAGAAGCGTTCTCCGTGGTGTGTACTAAACGACCTTTACGAAGGATTAAAATATGAAGATCTCTGTAATGTGACGAATTGCACTCACATACACCAATAGCTTTTGGTAATCTATCGTTATAGGAGAAACGTGAAAAACATCTTTTAGGGACAATATTGTAGCGCCTGTTTTCGCTTCAACAGTGGTACAATTGAGGAAGTGCAAGTTTTTCCTAATTGAGTCTGTGAAGATTATGCTTTCCTTTCTGTCAAAGGTTTTCCTGTTCTCCCTAGATATACAACAGTTTTAAATAAATGTAGTGTTTGAAGAAGTGCTAAAGCCACATGACCACATATATCGCATTATTTTTATCCTTTTGTTTTCATTTTTTTTAAAAATAATAATACATTTACCATTGTCACAGTAAGTCTTGTATTGTATCAGGTTATGCTTCTTACTTCACTTTTAGTCCTTATTCAAAGATGATTCAAATTCCTTTAGCATTTTCTATATAATATTTACTCCTGGTAACCAGTTTCCAGGTAGCCAGGCACTTGGATTGTGTATTCCTATTCCAATGCCCAAATCATGACATTGGATTGGCTTCTTCAATCATTTGGTTGACATTGTGTTGTCATTGTGTTAACTAATGTGGGGCTTTAGTCTTCTCAAAATTGGCATGAATGCCTGGAATTATTAGTTTTAGGATACTTTATTCCATCGTTGCTTGTCGAATATAGAGATACTTTTTTTCCTACTTTCTTTGTTTCATGAAATTTTTTTCTTTCAAAATTTCACTTTTAAGCTTTCGTTTTTCTTTCTTTCAGCTCTTGAGTTTGCACACATGATAAACTGCTCCCCACAGTAGCAATATATTTCTTCATATGTAAAGATACAGACATAATGATTAGAAAACGGCGAACTAATCATGAAAAAAGTACTACATTGTAATTGATGGGAATCCTAACTTTCTCCATGTTTACTTCTTCTGGCAGTTAAGTAACATTTTAGTTGAGTACTTTTTTAGGATTTGTATCTGTCTCTGGTTTTCAACTTTTTAGGACTGTCATGTGCTTAGCATGTTTTACTATGTGCCATAGTTCTTGTCTTCTTTTTACTCATTCTGTTGGCAAGTCCTCTTGAAGGATTAGTTTGCCCTTAATGCATTACTAAGTGATATTGACATGAAGCTAAGTATAACTAGTCTTAGTATGTTCGTTGAGTACGAAAGGCATAAATATCACTAATTTAAATTGGTATATAGTTTTTAAGAGCATCTACTACAAACTGTCTTAGGTTGCTGTGTGCCTTGTTTGGCATCACATAAGTCTTTAAATTGATGAGGCTAGTATTCCCTTCTTTGCCTTCTCAAAACATTTGTTGCCTTGTCTAGCGGTTTTGAGGTTTGTTTTATAACAATGTAAATTCAATTTGCCCAAGCTGGGAACAATTTGCTGCATTTTGTGTCAATGTAATTGCTGCCAAAGGGGGGGGGGGAGTGGGTGGGTGGGAAATTTACACTTATGCTTTTTGCCAATGCTTTCCATTTTGTACAAGAATGCAAAAAGCATGGCCATACAACTTCCATAAGAAAGGTTTTTGTTCAGATTTGTTATTAATCATAGAAAACATTGGCATATGGCATATAAATGAAAGATTACTTTTTTGCGTTATTAATACTATGTTTTGCAATTTACACTTTAGTTTCTTATATTGTAGAAAGCAGAGTACTTTATTGCAAGAATTGATAGTAATAGTGCCAGATCTGTAAAAATACAGTACATATAAAATTATGTATAAAGATAATTAAAGGGAAATTATAAAATCAGTCCCTTGTTGAAACATGTATAAAGTAGTTATATGAAACCATATAAATTTCATGTATGCACGGAAATTATATTCCGTAGAATGCCTATTTCATGAAATGGGCATAACATGTTGCTCATATTCACTTTCATTTTGATAAAATTGCTGCTCAAATAATGTTTCATGGTGCTGAAGTGACTGAAGTAAGTCATACATTGAAAAAATATGGGTAATTAAGATCAAAATTCTTTCTGTGTTAAAGGTATGCAGTATCAATTAAAGTTTAACTGCTTAAAAGGAGATTTAGTAGTCGGTCTAGTAATAAAATTTCAGTTATTTGACAATCATCATGGCAAATGTCTCTTTATGTCTCATATATTATTCCTGCTCAAAAATATAGTCATCTCAACCCTATCATATATAATTCCTACTCAAAAATATAGTCAGCTCAACCCCTATCAAACGCTCTTTCCCATTCTGAGGCACTCCGTTTTCAGTGTCATCATAATTTAAATTTTCATTTAAATTGATCTTGTTTCTTTGACATTTGATGAACAAGGTTTGTTTGGTTAGTGAATGGGTCTGACATAATTGGAAGCACTTGGAGGATTTCTAAAAATATAATGTAAACTTCTTAAGAGATTTCCATTGATAAAAATGATCTATAAAAGTGATGCATCAAAACCAAACCAAATGACATATATTTGGGGTATTTATGACATTTTATACACAAGTAACTGATCTGAAGTCTTCTCTAGCCTCCTCCTTAAGGTAATGAGTCTTTCCACAAGTGAATGATTCACCTTAAAAGTTCATCATTTATAACTGTGTCCAGTGTTTGGAGTTTTGCCACCCTATTTATATAAATGTATATATCCTGTGACATAAAGGTTCAAAGTTATGAAATTAAATATTTTTGCTTCAAACCTGCGTAATTATGGGGTGAGTGAATGGATAAAGCATGTTTTATAACACTAAGAGATATTTCATCATGACCAGTGGCGTTGTTAGACTGTAGAACCTAAGTAATTTCACTTTAAGTAACTTATTGGGTCCTTATTTACATATGGTATAATTTTCAGTAAGTTAGCCCCAACGTTTACAAAATAATCATTAAAACTATTTGCAATTAAAAGGCTATTTGTGATGTTAGAACCATTATACTCAAATTTTCCAAGTTCCCGTTAATATCTCCTTTAACTTTCTGTAACTTTTCAATGAAATATTTTGTTTGTGCATATCACGTGTTAATGTATATTTATATATTTTGTACTTGTTTTCAATTCTGTAATTTTTTCCTATTAGGAATATTTTGTATAAGTTATTTTTCTTCCGACAGCAGTTTATAAGACTATAAGTTAACCATGGGTTTTGATTTACATCGGCATTACTAAGTTTCTTTGGAAAGCACTTGTTATACAGTATCTCTGTAATATTATGAAAAAACTGATATTGCTCATTTATGTTTACTACTCCATGCATTGGCTCCCACGAAATACCTTGAAGCTTTCTATTGAATAATTCTAAATGGGCATCAGTAATAATTTGCTTATAGGTTTTAACTTTTTTATCTGGTCTGATGTTTAAATTATTTGTGATTTGAAATAAGTTTCTATTTATAACATTATTGACATTAATATATTGTCAATCAAAGTTGAGCAATTTGATTTTATTCATGTGGGATGAGTAATGAGGGATTGAAATCCCTCACTGGCCAGAACATCAACAAAGTTATTGCTCTGGTTGTATATTTCATAATTCAATAAATTAATATTAAAGTCTCCACACACATGTACATATTTTTGGCCAAGAAAGTTTAAAGTGTCTGACATGTAATCAGTAAATTTGCGGGCATCATTGCCTGGAGGGTTGTATATACACCCAATGACAACATTTTTCTCTTTCTCATTATTAATTTCAATGAACAAACTCTCCACTGTATTATTTTCGTATAGTTTGTCACATTTTGACAATTCATCCAGAACAGAGTAGTTGTACGTATTTTTATATAGATACCTACGCCACCTCCTCTTTTATTTTGACGGGATACAAAGTTACTGGTGTAGCCCTCTATCTCAAACCTGTCATGTTTATTACTACAAAGCCATGACTCTGAGATTGCTGTCGAATGATTTATCAAGAGATTCTGGTAGCAAACATAACTCTGAAAAAGTTTGTCTTATACTCCTACAATTAAGATGAAGAATTGTGAAAGTGCAACTACTTCTAGTCTTGCAAATTCATGGTTTTCATAGTACTTGTACTGTGGATTAATATCACTGAAAAAGTTATTGTCTTGGTCAATGTTTTGTTGTTCATTAAATGCCCTTTGTCACTGAATTGGAATGGGTGAAAATTTAGTTGATTGAGCAAATGACTCTGACTGCTACTACTTAACATATTTTACTACTCACAGATTTATGGATTTCTGAGTCTTCTGACAATGTGTAAGGAATAATATTATATGCATATTTAATACAGTAAAGAATTGTTTTTGAAGGGTTCAAGCTCACAGTAGGATCAACATAATTATCATTTGGCAGTGAACATTGTACTTGAAATGACTTACAACAATATTCACATTTTGAACATTGTACATGAAATAACTTACAACAATATTTACATATTGCTGCATATTTACCAACATATTTCCTGTTTACAAAGCAGGGACCATTTCTATGGTCAGGTATACCAGAGCTAGACATAACCATTTACAACATACAAATAATAATACCATCAACCTTCATTTTTAACAGAGTTTTGCCATCAACTTATAAAATACTCTTCAAAACATGTAAGAGATTGGAAGCAAAGATTTGAATTCTAGAATCATTTAAATGCTTTTTTGTCTCTAAACAGCTCCTTATTGGGAAATTTCCCCTTGAAGGCGACAGAACTATTTTCGCACATCACAACTGCTGGATTCTCCAGATAATAATTGTGAACTTTGATGTTGACTGAATGTAATGTTTCATTTGTAGTGTCATCAAAATGAGGAAAGCATTTTGACCACACTACTCTACAGGGTTGTTTCAGTAATGCTAAGTCAATAAGGTCACAAATTTTTGGCTAGATTCTTCTATTATTCCTTTCGTGTTGGCATTGTCTATGAATAGAGTTTGCTGCACTTGTTATTCTATGTCATTGATTCCTACAAAGAACACAAGGACATGTCCCCCTTTTGTGTTTTCAGCCACATCCTCAGCCTCATCCAGATTGTAAGCAATATGTTTCACGTGTGGAGTGTATCATCCAGAGAAGATGTATTGGAGTCTCCAATTAGCACCACATCCTTAGATTCACCCTCATCTTTCAACTTACTTTTCAGCTGTGTGAGTAGTTTTCCCATGTGGTTACCTCCATGCCATTTTCCTATTTTACATTTGATGGTATCTGTCCAGCTAAAACCTGATGACCAAAAAGAGTGTCCTGTAGCTTCCACTAAGGTGTTCGTGCTTTTTAAGTGAAGATTTGAATTCTTTGTATTGTTCTAGCATATGTTCTACCAAGGATTCCATAAAGTTAAGCTTTACCTTCTTCCAGTTCATAGTTGTGTTAATCTCATTACCAATTAACTGGGCATCTCTGGCAGTTTCCGCTTTTAAAATCAGTTGAGCTCTTCTGTTGTCATCATGAAAAGTAGCCTTTCCATAGGCCTGTTCAACTGAAGTCAATATTTTGTCAACACATATAATTTCACACTGGGGCTTGAATTTGAAAGCATAGTGATTACTTAGTCAGTTCTTTGCACCTCTGAAGGCAGTAAAGGCTTTTGAGGTTTTGTTAGTGTTAACAGAGTTCATATCTATGCTTTTCAGTATTCACTGGTGTGGAAGGTATCGACTGTGTTTTCTCCTCCCTCACTGTTTTTCAGACTAGCACAGATGCACAGGTATTTGGCTGAACAGTTGTAGTAAGTTTCTCCTTTCTTTCATCTCTGTGTCCTATTATTGCTTGAGAGATCCCTTTGTTCTCACTGTCTCTGTTAGGTGTGACAAATTTTATGGTTACTTGTCCCTTCATCTGGTTAACAGATTTAAAGCACTTATTTGTTCATCTCTTCTTCTAATAATATATATCACTTTCACACAGTTGATTTTGTACAGTGTGAAATGACATTTTCATTCGAATTGTTCATACAGTTTGATTTATTTGCTTTACATGGGATTTTTCTGAAGGTTCTGGGGGCAGGTTCACAACTATCTATTTTAGATTTTGTAGAAATGATTCTGTTAGAAGCTAAAGAGCCTTTATTAATATTGTTAATGTCAACATTACTGTCACTTGTAATGGCTGAGCTATTTTGCCCATCAACCTTTGTAGATAGACTGTTATTGGCTCCCTGCAGTATTTTAAAGTCCCTCATTGTATATGTCCCACCTTCATGGTGATTGATTGGAGTGTCACAAAGTACATTCTGCATTTCCACTGCTTGTTCAATGGTATGACATCCTTTATACACTGAACTAGGGCATTTTGTTATGCTGCTAGAGGCATTACTCTGCTTTGTAAAAACACCAACTTAACAGGTCCTCTGTCTTTTTGAGGCATGTGTAAATGAACAAACTAATTACTATTACAACAACTGACCTAATTAAGAATTCAATTGTTCCAGGTGTTGACAATATCCAAGGTATATCCCAACAAGTCCGAAAGAAATTTTAAATTAGTCCGGAACTATGAGTTTTATAAACACTTCTTTCCTGAAACTACGGATTTCAATTTTCAATTTCTGCTCTGTGATGTTCTACAACATATTAATTGTCTTTTAAACAATTATGACACAGTAAATACTCTTTTTCTCACACAATTATCACTTTTTAGGAGCAAGAAAAAAACCCCACTACCCATATGTGTTCTATATCAAAACCCTCATATGGAAGAGAACAAGGAAGGCATATAAAGACTATTACTATGGATTTTAACAATCTTGCTGCACATAACCTTAAATATACACAGACACTCCTAGGGGCACATCAGGAGCTTATAAAATTTATCTATTGACAAGGACACGCTGGGGTGTCATGCTCGACATATAACAAAATGTATTCACGATGCAGAAAAGCATGAAAGAAAAGGAAATGCACACACTAAGGCCCTGGAAAATTAACACAAGAATCTTAAATATTAGCTTGGGCAATAGTTGTGACAAAGTTTCCCAAGAGACAATGTGTCTTTATAATATTCCATCATTCATAAACCAACAGCAGAGTATCTACAATGTGGTAACACAAGTAGTTCAAAACTGTACAGTACTTACATCTAAATATTATACAAAATGACAAAACATTTGTTGTTAGTGTCATGAAACAGTGATACCAGAAGTGTAATTTCAATATAACATGATCACGAAAATGCCTTTTTATGAATAAAGGTTTAACCAGCAATAAATGTTAAATTAGGTAAATTGCACCTAAAAGTGGTTGAAACACCATTTGTTCATAGAATGAATAGTCAGCTGATATATACCAACTGTAATTTTGCTGGATAAGAAGGTAGCAATTACACAGGTTTCTTATCTATTGAAACATTTACAAACAGTTACAAATGTTTGCAGCAACACTTACCACACAACTAAGTTGCTTGAACCTAAAACTCAGAAGGAAGACTTATCTTGAAAGCTTTCATTTTCTTTAGCTTTTTAAGTTCAAAGAAACAATACACTTTTCTCACAGTAACACAAAATTGACAACACCAACTTCTCACAAGAACACAAATCAATTTAATGTAGTGGCCTTTTCTTACACAAAGGTCAGTTATTTAATTTGTGTGATTTTCCCCTTTATTCACCTTCTTTCACTAGTGGCTTTCTTTAGCAACATTATGAAATGCTTCTTAACTGTGTTACCACAGATATAAACAAATCGTATGTACTCTTCAAGATTAACAAAATTAATGAGAAGGGTATATCTGTATCTCCCATGGTAGTAGAAAATGCCATTAAGAAACTGAAACTTGGTAAGTCTAGTGGCCATGATGGTTTAAGTGCTGAGCACTTTAAGTTTGCTGACAGTAGTATCTGTTTTTACTTGTCCATATTGCTCACGTCTATTATAAGTCATGGTTATATACCTGATAGCTTTATGAAAACTGTGCTGCTACCAATCATTAAAAGCAAAACTGGTGATATACATGATGTTAACAATTATCATCCTATTGCCCTTGTTACTTCCTGTTCAAAGCTTTTTGAGTTGATTCTGCTTGATTTTATTGACATGTATCTTCAGACAACTGATAATCAGTTTGGTTTTAAAAGCAAACATGCTACTGACATGTATATCTTTACAATTAAAATGTCATTGACTACTGCAGAAGACAGAAAAGTGCTGTCTTTTCTTGTTTCTTGGATGCTTCTAAAGCATTTGACCGTGTGAATCACTGGACACTATTTTTTAAACTAATTAACTGTAAGGTACCATTGTTACTTGTGCGTGTAATTGTATACTGCTACAGAACTCAGCTGTTTTACATCAGGTGGGGTCCACATATGTCCGACAGTTTCAAAATCTCTAATGGTGTTAGACAAGGTGGGATCCTATCCCCTAAGCTGTTTGCTGTATACCTAGATAAACTATCTGTTGCACCAAATAAATCAGGCATTGGCTGCAATGTTGGTGCTTGTGTGAATCATTTGTTCTATGCTGACGACCTTTGCCTCTTGGCACCTACAGCCATGGGCCTACAACAAACCATGAATATATGTTATGATTATGGTGCTGAACATGACATTGTGTTCAATGCAAAAAAATCGTACTGTGTAGTTTTTAAACCAAAAAGGTACAAACTAAAATGCCCTACAGTGTCTCTTGCTGGGACAGTAATACCAAATCTAAATTCCGTCAAATACCTCGGAGTTATTCTGACTGACAATCTGCAAGATGATGAAGAAATAATGAAACAAACTAGGAGCCTATATGCTCATGGTAATGTTCTGCTCAGAAAGTTTGATCTCTGTTCAAGTGAGGTGAAGCAACAACTATTTCAATCCTACTGTGCTAATTTTTACTGCTGCTCATTGTGGACCAGTTATAACAAAACAACTTACAATAAAGTTAAAGTTGCATATAATAATATTGCACGCCGGTTACTGGGGTATGACTACAGAGACAGTGCTAGTCATATGTTTGTCACTAACAGTCTAGACTCTATGAAAATTGTTTTGAGAAAAATATGTACAATCTAAAAGTGCGTGTTGAAACATCCAACAACTCTATTGTTAAAACTATATGTGATAATTTTTATCTGAGCAGCTGTGGTACTATTTATAAGTGCTGGCAAGCAGCTCTATATACACTTTGCTGACATGTATTATGTAGTTTTTAATGAGTATATGAACACTTAATGGTCATCTATATGGTTTTTGTTTCTGTATATACATTTTTTATTTTTAGTGTATTATTTTTTACCCATGTAACTTTTTCATATGGGCCACGAGCCTGAAATAAAATCTATCTCCCCCATCTATCTCCCCATCTCCCCATCTATCTATCTATCCATCTATCTATCTTTAGGCCTCTGTGGGTTGCCGATCTCAATACTAAGTCAGTATCAAAATAGCAGTCCAGGTCTTATCTGATCATTCATCAACACAATAGAGTACAATGGCAAGCATTGGTTTTCTTGTGATATGTTTGTCCTAACTGAAGCAATTACCTCATGGGGCACCGGTAATAGTCCAGTAATCAAAGTTTGGTCTTGTGAAAATTAGGCTAGTGAACACATTGCTGACTAATTTTAGAGCCACTAGATAATTACTGATTTTCAGTGGTTTGGAAGCTTTGTATCATGAAATTTTCTCTCTCAGGTGTCATGTCGATCATTTGCGTTTTGAGGGGAAGTTTAGCATAAACTTTAAAATGTGCTAGTATGTCAGTTGTACGCTTTTAAACATTATGTATTGGTTAAAATATTGTTGTGTGCGGATATTATGGGGTTTTCGTTTATTTTAATTAATCCAAGTGTTATATGTTATAAATCATAGATTATTTTGGTTGCCATTTAGAATACATCAATGATGGAGCTCACTGAGTTGGTCTGACTCTTGATAGAGGCCAGTTACACTTCCACGGATCCCCCGGAGATATAGGCCATGGTTCCATATATGGAAAGTGACAAGGATTCCGTGCGGATCATGGGATTTGGGGGGAAATGTACAAAAAGCGAGTGACTTATGGATGCCACACAGATCTCTCTCCGGATGATAGGGATCCCACAAGGACATTAGGGATGCTTTCTGTTGCTTGCAGAGGACCTCCGGATACTCCTCCAAGATCACCCCAGTGTCGATGAAACACGCCAGGATACACCAGTACCACATAGGGATGCATCAGGATGTCGCAAGGACACCCTGGATGGGTATACAGACCTTGCAGAGACCCACGGATGGGCTTTACGGATCATATTTTTCCCCGCGGATGTCAGCTTGTCGATTGCTGAATTTTATTAGCATAACATTGCAGGCATCTCCATGGAAGGTAGTGACCACTGGATATCTGGGTGCCTGGATGACAATGGCTATAAAAGGGGGTAAGGTCCACCTCACTAGTCAGATACAATGCATATGACAATATGGACAGACACAATAGAAATCTGGCACAACTTCAACTCTTACTGTTAGAAATGGAGATGTAGTTACTCATCATTTCAGCTATGATAGACCAATTGAGAAGCAGATGGGGTCTGCTAGGGGGTCTGCCAGTTATTAGACAGAGAAAATACAGAAGACTTTTAAACTCGAAGAAGAGAGTCAATACAGCAGAGTGATGCCAATGCACCAGTTAGATGACCCTATAGCATATAGAAACTTTATCCAGATGCCACCTGAGCTCTGTCAGGAGCTGGGGCATAGAATCACTGCTGAGTTCCAGAGGGACAGAACCTTGATGAGAGATCCCATAAGTCCAGGAGTGAAGTTGGCACCCTCAGACATCTCGCCACTGGTGACAGCTACACCACTCTGCAGTATGCTTTCAGGGTGGCCAGTGCGACCATTGAGGTCTGTGACACTATCACCAGGGCCTATCCAGATCAGGTGATGCAGTACCCCACCCTCCCAGAGGATTGGTTGCTGGTCGAGTCCATCTTTCGTCTGAGGTGGAACTTTCCACATGCCCTGGGTGCCCTGGATGGAAGGCATTTTCCAATCAGATGTCCACAAGGGGAGGCAGCCTCTTCTGCAACTGCAAGGGCTTCCACTCCATTGTACTCTTGGCCCTGGTGGATGGAGATTCTAAGTTCCTGTGGGTGGACATGGGGGCAGCTGGGTCAACTTCAGATTTTCAAGCACACCAATTTGAGGCACAAAATAGAGGACGGCAGCATCGGCTTCCCTGACAGTGAAGCTCTTGGGATTGATGTACCAAAGGTGAACTTTTTCATCCTTGAGGATGACACCTTCCCACTGAAGCTCTGGCTAATCAGGCCCTACTCCAGTCGCACTATGGACTTGAAGGAGATGGTCTTCAACTATAGGATCGGGTGGGGAAGAACTGTGGTCGAGAATGCCTTCGGGATGCTGACGTCTTGCTTTAAGATTTTCCAGAGCTCGTTGCAGCAGGAAGACTTGGGGGCAGCGTATGATAGTGTTCGAGGGCAATGACATTCCATATGAGGGCTGTAACACAATTGGGGCAGCTAAAAGGCAGAGGAATATTCTCAGGGATTATTTCATGAATGAGGGGCAGCTCCCCAGTCCAATGGACAACCATTAAAATGTGAAACATAATGTGACTCTGTAAATGTAAATAGGACATTTAAGCACTTTAAAGTCAAAGGAATTGTTATGCAATTTTAATAGTGCTACATGGACTGTGAACTTTGTAGACACCTATATAACTGTTATATTTGATAACAAATATTAGATAATTAGATAATTGCTGTCTTCTGCTACTGCTTGCGTATATATTTTGATTTTGCTGTTATATTATTACCAATAAAAGCTTTTATTTTATGTGCATTTATTTTATTTGAAAATAACATCAACAATAACTGCATCTATTTGGACCTAAATGACATCTTTTGCTGAATGATGTAGCATAGGCTTTGGTTTTGAAAGGGTTGAAAACACAATGCTTTAAACAAACAGACAGGCAAGCAAGAAAGGCCTTGTCTTACAAGTGGAAATATTTCAGAAAAAGATGCCCCACACCACTACACGAGTGGTGCAGTGAGGGGTCCACAACATTCTGGGCATAGGTTTTAACAAAATTTGGGCTTTCAGGGTTTCAATTGGACTATTTGGTCATTATTTTTTTTTTTGGGGGGGGGGGGGGGGGGGGGGGGGGTTCTGAATAACATAAGTCCAGTACAAAATTATTCTTAAAAATGGTTTGTATTGTTGTGTGTATTCGAGGGTAGAGACCTGTGTTTTGGGCTGTGTTTTGGGTGTAATCTAAATGTGGGATGAATGACTATTTCTATTTAACTATGTTTACTATGGGTCAATTAGGGGCAGTTACTTTTACTTGTGGGGGGGGGGGGGGGTTATTGTTTTGGTGTTGTGTGGGGCATTTATTTTTATTTGTTTCGTTTTTGCAAAACAACAAGCACAGCTGAAATAAATTATTTTTGGAAGATTTGGCTGCCCTGGGAAGGGCCTATAAAAATTATCAGCTATTACTGATCTGCTGACTGGCTGGCTACTGGTCCCCTGATGCTGGGTGGTCTGGTGGAGTGGTTGATGTGTCTTCTACTGGCTGGAACTGAGGCGTGTTGATGGCGCTAAAGCTGACATCCTGTGACGTGGATGGAACTGAGGGTGGATTTGTTGGTGGTAAGAGGGTGAATCCCGTTGGTGTGCAGGTTAGTGGTGAGCTGCTTTGGCGCCTAGTTTCTGGCGTAGTAGCGGGTGGTGACATGATGCGCAGCTGTGATGTTTGTGGATGTGATCCGTGGAACTGCTGCTGAATGGGTGCATGCGGCTGAGTGAATGTCTGTTGATATTGCTGCTGTGCATGCTGTGAATGTGGTAGCTGCTGCTGTGAATGCTGTAGCTGTTGCTGTGAATGATGTGTATGCTGTAGGTGCTGCTGTGAATGCTGTGGCTGCTGCTGTGACAGCCCTTGTGTTACACGTGTAAAAGTCTGTTGCATCTGCTGATGTGGTGCCTGCATCTGAGTGTGAGACACTGGGTAGTGGTGTGATGTTGAGGCATGGCTGTAGCTGACGGTCTGTGCCATGCTCGTGCCCATCCCGTGTTGGTACCTTTGCTGCTGCTTGTCGCTACATTTCAGTCTCATCAATAAGTTGAATGTTTCTTGTTAAAATTCATCATATGAGTCACTTGTTGTTTGTACCACCTCCACCTTCAGAAAGTCACAGAAGCCCAGTCTTGGATCATCAGGCTTCTCATCACCAAACCTTTTTACCACAATGTCTTTTAACTCTGTTATTCCCCTCTGTGAATCTGCAAGAGCTGCTAGGAGGTCGGAATCAGCCAAACTTGACATCACACTGACAGCACTGGATCGGGTAGTAGGCATATGTGTATCCATGTGCGATATGTCTGAAGGGTCATAAGTTGACTCTGGATGAGAAGTATCTTGGAATGGTTCCAAGTACACAGTCTCCCATCTGGATGATGAACCCGCTGCTGCACTGGCTTGAGAAGCAGACTCCTTGGGAGCTCTGAATTAACTTTTTGCTATAAGATGGTGCACTGAGGAAGTCAAAATTGTCTCTCGTCCATTTCTGCCTCTCTGTCAGCTGTCGTTCCCCCTGACCGGACTTTATGTGAGTGACTTTCCCGAAGAGTGTGTGCTGGCTCTGGAACCACTTTTGACAGGCATCTTTATTCAAATTGTTCTCACAAAACTTGTCCCACAGAGCCTCCCTCTTGTAGTCCATCAAACGCTTGTTGTAGAGATTCTCATTGGCACACAAAAAGTCCACTATCTTCTGTTGCTGCTCAGTGGTGAATAGAACTAGGGGTTTCTTGCTCCTTTTGCCAGCCTTTCCCTTGCCTTTGCCCTTTCCCTTCTGTGTACCTCCGGCAGCTTGTGTAGCCTGTGTATCCTCATCACTTGTATCCCAATCGTACTGTGTCTCCAGCCCAATTTCACCTTGCTTTGTAGCCGACATCTTCAGAGGATCCTCCACTCCCTCCACCAACACCTCCACCCCAGTTGCCTGCTGAGGCTCTGGTACACAACTCAATTCATGCACCTCTGGACTCCTGGCCCTCGTGAACATCCTCTCTGTCTCCTGACTGCCTCTCGTCTTAGTCCTCTTCTTTGGTGGCATTTTACAAAAGTGTTAAATACCAAATTTTCTTTAGTAAAAAAACAAACCTCTCAGAATTTCTGACTCACTATATATGCCAACAAACTATATCCTCAAACATTTACAGTAGAGCTGTAAAGTTCCCAAAAATTGCAGTAGGATCACCTCGAACTACAGAAAGTGCCATCAGAGAAACCCAAGCTGGGTGCCCCTTATATAGGCCTTTGTCCATGAGAAAGTGTCCTTTCCTGCAAAATTTCCTGAGTCTTTATTGGCGCAGAAGAGTCAAAGATGTTGCGGATGCCATAAGGAGATCTACGGGTGCTGTAAGGATGTTACAGACAAGATACGGATTATATACGGATCAGATACAGATGTTAATTACCCCTGACATCCTCAAACCTTTTACAGAAAATTCAAGCAGTTTGATTTTTCCGTGGATGTTCCACGGACAGTTGACATCTGTGATGGATGCCACAAGGACATTAAGGATGGTAAGGACGTGTTCACGGATGAAAACAATGATCCGTAAATCACTCACAATTTTCCATATTTGGTAACCTGCCACAATCCTGCTGTACATCCGGCCATGTGTAACTGGGGTCTAACCACAACTTATATGCAACCTCCATGTGATGTATGCAGTTTTGGAGCTAGTTAAGAAGCTCTCTAGGACAACACCTTTTTAAGAAATTCTGATTGAAGACAAATTTTCTGCATAGTTTTTCTGTAAATACAAAGTTATTAATTTTAGTTGAGTTTAAATGATATTCCCAGTGTTTATCTTTACGTAAACTATTTCTATTAAATTATAATGATAATTTTGGTGGTCAAGGTCATATAAACACCCCATATTTGGAGAAATTGCTGTAATTTATTTCTAGCTTTATTATATTGACATCTGAGCTAATAATTTCCAAATAACAGATTGTAGTATTTTTGAAGCATCTCCAGTTTTAAATAGAAACTATCAAGGTTCATTTAGCATATATATTTGGCCCCAGATTATTTCTATTTATAGTTGGATTTTTAGCTATGATCTACATGTATTGAATTTATATTGGGATAGCTTTTGCATGATAACTTTGAGAATTGGTCCCTGAGAATTGTACTGTACAGTGTTATTTCAAAGGCATAAAATTTAACTAAAATTGGAATAATATTTTAATTTGATTTCTACCAATTTTATGAATTGCTCTTACCTTATATACGTACATTATTTATTGGGATCTTAGTTGTTGGACCCAGTTACTGTTGGTACCTAGTATTGAGTAGTTCATTAAATGAACAACTTTCAATATTGAGCAAGCTTTATTTCTTCCTGTCACCTTAAATATAGATTAATCAGTCACTTAGATAGATAATCGATAGTCACCTTAGATAGAGATTTGTCAGACACTTTAGATAGACATTCATGACTTCCTGTAGTTATAACTAGACAGAGGCCCCTACTAACGGTATTAGAATTGTACCAAGTAGACTGCTCTTCCATTTGGTCTAGTGGTTCACACACTTGTCTTTTCCTCTGAGGTTGTTGGTTCGAGAACTGGATTCCATTCTAATTGAGAAAGTTAGTATTTGCTTACCATTTTCCAGAAGTTTAAAGTGCAGAATCTTGAACGAATAGTGTTCACTGGTTTTCTCTGCCGCCAGAAATACTCATGGGGATGTCACTAGTGTATAATTTCATTTGGAATCAATTGTGAATTAAATTGAGCTGCATTTTCCAATTCAGTTGTATTTTGATTATGTTTACATTACAGGTAGAGTAGACTAGAAAAGAATCTCTTGACAGCTGGTGCATCACTGGCTTACTTCCAAAACTCTACGCTCTGGGGACACCATCTCTTATTACTTTCAAGTCCAGTGACTGACGACATGTTCAATACAGGTCTATCTTAAATATTCCATGACAAACATAATATTGTTTTTAAACTCGTTCACAAACATCAGGCTTCAGATAATTACGTTTCACAAGCCAAGAATCCTGTAATTATGAGGACTTTTTGTCATTGAAGAAAAATATACTAACTTATCCATACCAACTAACTATAAAACCATAATGATATTAGGTGAAGAAATGTATGCTTTACAATGTTTCTGAAAGAACATTTCTCTTTTAACCATGCAAATGTGCATTTTATGTATATTATAGACTTCTTTACACAATTCTTTGATAGTTGACAAAACATTTGAGAAAAAGATATATTTTTGTTCTTGTGATGCCTGTAGTGCTCTTAGTAAGTAAATAAGTAAGTAAACATATATAATGGACAAAAACTGACATAAACGTCCTCAAAGGCGTTGATATCCAAAAGGGATAGTCCAGTTCCATAAAGAAGATTAGTATCCATATTAGCATCTGATAGGTGGAGGATAGGCTCATCTGAAAAGATACATTTTGAACTGTTTTCTGAACCCAGAGATTCTTCCCACTGTTTTAATGGCTATGTGGGAGCACCTACTGTGAAACTGTGCAGCCCTGAGCGTTTATTCAGTTTAGCTGAGGAAATTGATAGGCAACTGCTCAATGTTAGATCACTCCACTTAATTAGAGAGGACATACATGGCGGTGGAAAACATTTATTGGTTTATAAGTAATAATATAATAATAATAGTATAACTATAGCTATAAAAAGGGCAAACTACCTATTTCACTACGACAGTCAATTATAAACTGCCTTCCCAAAGGTGATAAATCAAGAGAGCTCTTAAAAAACTGGCGCCCTATTTCACTACTTAGTGTCCTGTACAAATTAACATCTGCAACATTGGCAAACAGAATGAAAAAAGTTTTGGATAAGTTAATCTCGGATTCTCAAACTGGGTTCTTAAAAGGTCGATATATTGGGGAGTCCATACGCCTGGTCTATGACATTATAAACTATTGTAATTTTTCAGATAAGAAGGGCCTACTAATGTTAATTGACTTTGAAAAGGCGTTTGACTCAATTTCATGGAAGTTTATGTACAAGGTGTTAAAATTCTTTAAATTTCCCTCTGGCTATATCAAATGGATAAAGATTTTGAACACATCAACAGTCGCTGCAGTTATTCAATGTGGGGTTAAGTCTGATTTTGTACCAGCAGAACGAGGCTGTAAACAAGGAGACCCCATTGCTCCATATCTGTATATTTTAGGTGGACAAATTATGTTATATGATTAATTATAACTTGGAGATTAACGGTATTTATGTATGTCACAAGGAATTTAAGATTACCCAGTTTGCAGATGATACGACCCTTTTCTTAGATGGATCCCAGAATTCACTGCAAGCAGCAATTAACACAATAGAATTATTTGGTTCTTTTTCTGGACTTAAAATGAACACAAACAAAACCAAGGTTATTTGGATTGGACGGAAAAAACACATTATTGAAAAATTAAATGTTAATTGTAAATTGGATTGGAATACTTCCCAATTTAATCTATTAGGAGTAGAACTCTCTACTGATCTAAAAATGGTACCACAGTTAAACTATACAAAAGCAATGACCAATTTGCTGAAAGTCCTAAAACAATGGAAGAAAAGAGAACTAACCCCAATAGGCAAAGTTACAATTATAAAAACTTTTCTGTTGTCCAAATTCAATCATCTTTTTATTTCTATCCCAGCACCAGATGACTGTTTTATTAAGCGACTAAATTCACTACTTTTCAGTTACCTCTGGGGTGATAAACCAGATAAGATAAAACGTAAATACATTACACTAGATTACCTGGAAGGAGGCCTGCGAATGGTTAATCTAAACTATTACATAAAGTCACTCAAACTATCATGGATAGCAAGACTTTTTAAAACTAAGTTATCTGGGTGGATTCAGTTGTTTGAACTGGTAATATCACCTGTTTCAAAAATGACTAAATTTGGCTATGGATGGAGTAAAAAGCTTAGAATATCAACTAAAAACCAATTTTGGAAGGAAGTTTTAGAAGCTTGGATAGAACTATGTGAACTGAAGGATGTTGAAGCAAGTGACCAGTTTCTATCATCTCCTATTTGGTATAATCCGAAAATCTCAGCTGAGACTTTGTATTTCCCAAAATGGTTCAAGCATGGGATTGAATTAGTAGGAGACCTGATAGATAAAGACGGAAAGTTTATAAGTGAACTTCAATTAGCCACAAAATTTAACCTGACAGGGCTAAATTTTCTTGAAATTTTAAGGCTTAAAATTTTAATCAATCAATATCTTAGAAAAACAAGAGTAAAATTGGAAAATTTTGTCAGGCCTCATATACCAAGCGAATTGGTAGCCCTCATAACCAGAAGCACAAAGAGTAATTTTTTTTACCACATATTTAATAAACAGAACACAGACATGAGCTTTAAACACAAATGGGATGAGGACCTAAACAATCATACTGAACAATTTGAATGGGAAAATATTTTTAGAAAGTGTTTCTACACCATACACGACAATTATCTTATCTGGTTCCAATATAAAATTATTCATAGATTTTTAGGTACCCGTAAATCATTGTACAACATGGGAATAATTCTGTCCCCAACATGTTCCTTTTGTATGGAGTTACCAGAATCCTTAGTTCATCTCTTTGTACACTGTAACAAAGTTAAGGACTTTTGGAAAGAAGTTGAAGAATGGATTATCTGCACAACAAACATACCTATCAAATTTACAGCATCAGATATTTTATTGGGGTACCTAAACCCAGTAAACTCCCATCCAATCAATGCAATTATTCTTTTGACAAAAAGTTATATATTCAAGAAGTCAAGAAATAGTTCAAAATTAATGATAGAAGAGATCAAACAAAAAGCAAAACATGTTTACAAAGAGCAAAGACAAGTATCAAAGTTAAACTTTGAGGAAGAAAAATTTGATAAAGAATGGGCACTTCTATTAAATATTTTCAGAGGGTAAAACATTAACCGATAAGCAGATGGAACCAATATAAAATATGTTGATATTTAATGTGGTGAAAAACGCAGTATTCTCTCTCTTGTTCATTGTATCACATTGTCAGAATGGATTAGAGTATAAATCAAATTCAGATTGTAAAAAAGAACAAGTACATATATGCAGTATAATTGTAAGTGCATACAAAATAAATAGATCTTGCCTAACAATTATTATAAATTGTAATGTTAATCAAAAAATATTCATACTGTGTATGAAACTAAATGTACAGACCCGATGGGAGGTTGGCTACCCTCGCCTCTCCGGTGATCTAAGCGAGTGAGTGTACAAAAAGGGTAAATAAAGATATCACCTGGAAAAAAAAATAAAATAAAATAATAGTAGGATTTATATAGCGCAAAATTGATACAAATCCTCTAATGTGCTTAGGTCCAAGAAGGGAGAGTCCAGGGACAGGCATGGGTCGGTATCTAAAAAGCGCCCACCAGGGTATAACTAAGGTTGGGGGTATGCCAACCTAAACAAGTGTGTCTTTAGCTGGCTTCTGAAACGATCTATTGTTCTGATCTGACAGTTTGTGGCAGCTTGTTCCATTCAGCTGGTGCAGCTACTGCAAAGCCTCACCTGCCTATGTGCTTCTTAGGGCGGGTTGAGGAGACAGATAGCCTGTTGCCACGAGTGAGACTGCTCGATCTTATTAAAGCTGAGAGATATGGGGGCTGTGACAGATTGATAGCCTTGAATACCAGAAGATTATACTTAAAAAGGATACAACGTTGAATTGGAAGCCAGTGGAGTTTTTTCAAAAAGGGTGTAACATGACTCATTTTGTCAAGTCTGAAGATGATGTGGCAAAGAGCATTCTGGACTCTCTGTTGTTTAGTAAGAAGGTTGTATTTGAACAATATACAATAATGAATGGGGAGCCATTTTAGTTTGTGCATGAAAGGTGTGACATGACTAAATTTATTTTAAGTTTGTACACAGTACGACATAAGGTATTTTGAACTGACAGTTTATGCCTTTTTTGCGTAATAAAGCAGTGAATTACAGTAATTCAGGTGACCGCTTACCAAGGCATTTGCCACCTTCACAGCTGTTTCATGAATTAGATACATGTGGACCCTTTGTAGTTCCTGGAGGTGGTAGTAACATGTGCTACATACATTAGCCACATGTCTTTGCATTGAATTGTCATTATCCAGGATGACACCAAGGTTTTTGACGGATTCAGCTGGTTTCATTATATTGCCAAGAAATCTTACTGGGAATGATGACTTCAGGGAGCTTCTGATTTGATCATCACCGTTTTGTCACGATTTAATTTAAGTTTGCTATTTCCCATCCACACCTGGATGGCCTCAAGGCAATTTGCCAGTTCAGTGGGATTAGAATCAAATTTTCTACAGTCAAGTTCCAAATAAATTTGTGCATCATCTGCATATAAATGATGAGCCCAGTGGGACCCCATAAGGGAATTGAAAAGTATCTGAAAGATGTCCATCTATTTTGATCCTGTTTCCTTGAGTTGAGGGTTGACTGGAAGTACCTAAGCACAACCCCACCAAAGCCTTACCAATGCTGAAGGCAGTCGAATAGGATTTATGGCCTACTGTGTCAAAAGCTGGGGATAAGTCCAGAAGGACTAATCCAACATTTTGTATTTTTAGCAATGCTGTTTCAGTGAAAGACTCTATATGTAGACTGATTTATGTTAGATATACCCTCGTGAGCAATGTGCTCATTTATTTGCTTGTACAAATACAGCCAAGTGGTGTGATATACCATCCTTCATCTAAAGGCAAAATGAGGAAGTGAGAGATTTACTTGTACAGAGTATATCAAATATATGTCCATGTATGTGTTGAAATATGTTGGATAAAATCGAAATCTGAGAAAACTGAGTTGAAATTTTGCTTATCGGTCCAGCAGTTTTGACTGTCAATATGGATAGGCTCGACCAGCTCTCTGATAGTTTGACAGTGATATGTTCAATAGTGTCTTGGTGATCAGTTTGACAAAGCACACATCAATGTCGTTCCTGACAAAGACAGCAACTTATCCTTTCTTGTTCCTGGAATGTGGTGAAGCTGGAAACCTGACAAAGACAGCAACTTATCCTTTCTTGTTCCTGGAATGTGGTGAAGCTGGAAACCTGCAGGAGTTACCTCATCCACTAGACCTTGTGTGTCTGATGGCCTTGGCCAGGTCTCAGTAACACCAATCATGTCAAGGTTGTTTGAAGAAACAAAATCACTAAAGGCTGATATTTTGTTTTGCAATGACCGAGCATTCAGTTGGCAGGCTTTAATGTTTCTGACAGATGGACCCGGTTTAAGCTAATGTCACCAGAGAGAATCAAGGTGATGGACCATCATGGGTTGAAATTTCTGAGGACAGTGGGCCTCCAAGGCAACAAAAGCAATGTTGCAACTTTCCAAAGGGGAATTAGTTTTGGGTGAATACTTTTTGGTGGTTACAATTTATTTTATTGGTGAGGGCAGTTGACCAAGCTGTCTAAAGGATGGAAAAACAGATCCAAAAAGTTCAATGCATGAGCAATAAAGACCAAAAGTACAACCATGTTTTTCACAATAAAGACCTATGTACAACCATGTTTTTCACAGCATAACCAAAAACAAAAGTTGATAGATTTTGAAGCAGTGAATGATTTGTGCATATGTATGGGATGTATGAAACTAAAATTTCGCAATAGTAGATAGAAAATGTGAATTGGCAACCAAACATACAATATTTTTACGATATATCTATGTTACATGTGATTCAATTGGTATGGTTGGTGTATAAAACATTGGAAGTGGAACCACGGGAATTACTGGGTGGGCAATAATACTGGTTCAATGATCAGAGGCAGATACAGGATTTCCTGAAAGGGGGACGTGGGTTGTTGTGGGTATGGCTATTTCATACTTGGACATTTTGTAGCAAGACATATCAAGCAGTGCATGGACAAAATATCAGCGGACAAAATATCGGGGAACAAAACACCGGTAAAAATTGCAAGGGGGAGGGGGGACAAAATGCTAGCCATTTTATGGGACAGGGAGGGCAAAATGCTAATCTTATCAAAACACTTTGTATAGGATACTGATGGCCAAGTTAACTTAAACAGCCTTTAGCAGAAAAAAGCCTCTGTGAGAAACCAGTAGTAGAAACATACTTGAATCTAAATTTATATGCCACAACCTTTCTTCAAAATTTTTATTTTATAACTGATTCTTTCATTGTTTTTCTTTAAAAACACATAAACCAATTGATTAAATTTGATGAAATGTTTTCAGAATGTAACTTTTTTGGCAATTTAATCTTTTTATAGCAAATTAGAACTGAAACATAGATTGCAATAACAAATTATTAATTGGGGTGCGTGATTCCAGTTTTGTAAATTGTATTTCTCATGTTTAAACATACACTTGTAAACAAAAAAGGTTTATACACAAAGGTATCCACAAAATATGTAATCCTCAGTTTCTTTGGGGACGAGACCTAACTTGGTGCACACACAAAAGACCCTAATCCCCTTTGATACTGGACAGTTTGACAGTGACACAAGGTCATTTTAAACTAGTAGAGACAGATCTTGGGGTGGGGTAATGGAGGGGGCGTGGAGAGGGACAAAAAGCCCCATGACTAAAGTTTCAAACTCTGAAAGGGGGCGTGCACCTTCCACGCCCCCCCCCCCTTCCGTTAGATCTGCCACTGGACATATTATGAGCTGATAATCTATTGGTAAATCAAAGTTTATCAAAGAGAGTTCATAGCTATAAAATGAAGCAAGTACAGACCAGTTTTTTGGCGGAATTAAAAATTTTAAAATCAAAATAATAAAAAACATGTCTTCCCTTGCGAATGCTAAAACTTTTTTATATCTTTCTTACCTTTCAGTTTGAAGTTTTTAATACATTATATTATATTACTAATTCAGACCCAATTAATTATCTGAACATTTGTGTGCAATTCCTTAACAAGTATTGCTTACAATATCTAGTTAATTATTATGAAATATATATCAGAATTGTTAATGGAATTTCACTGTTAATAAAATTAGAACTAGTGAACTGGAACATATCACTCACTGGGCAACTGCTCATTAGTTACACAACTATGTGTTTATGTCAAATAAGAGATTTCATCCTCTGTAGAGGCAAAAATGAATAAAAAAGGACTAACATCTACAATAATTATAGATGGACTTATACCTGAATAATTACCTATACTTAGATAATAGAAATTTAAGCATCCCCCCATTAGACATATGCAAACAATATCCAACTTGTGAAGGTGAACAATATAATATTAGTGCTATGCATTCATACAATATTACTATCTTTACAGTGACCCTGCAAGTGTGGCCATGGTATTAGAGGACATAGGAATAGTCACACAACTGGGAATATTATATTTCTTTCCAACTGTTTATGTACAACACTAGAAGGCATCTGTCTGCTTTAGAGTCAGCTTGAGTAAACTTTTAAAGAATCTATTTTTGTGCATAGATTCAGCTAGTAAACCCCCACTCTATATTATGTGTAGATGTCTTCTTGGATAAATGTAATGGTATAGAATTGACAGAAACAACCACTAGAAAAGAAGAAGGTCCTTTTAAGTATGTTCAGAGTAAAAAATAGGACTTTGAAAATGTACCCAATTCATTTATGCAAAATGAAAATTGGCTAAAAGGTGTCTCTGAGATGATAGATAAAATGTAAAAAGCAGAAAATCAACAAACTGAATTAGATTGTGTATACTCAAAATTGTGCCAGTGTATTCTAAATGAAATGGACACTCACCTAAAGTACAACTCTCAGAGTAAAGTAACACATAAAAAGTTTAAAAGTTACAAGCCTTTTTGGAATAGTGATTTAACACATCTGTGAAAGAATATGTGTGCCAAAGAAAGGGTTTTTAGATCTGTTTCAGCAGACAAAGAACTAAAATCAGCAATGAGAATGGAATATATACCTACTAACAAAAATTTTGATAAAAATTTACGTTTCTATGAAAGGCAATATAACAATGAAATAGTAAACAATCTATAAAAAGTTAGCTCATCAAATCCAAGAGAATTTTGGCAAAAAATAAACAACCTGGGTCCTAGAAATAGAGCATACACTCTATCCGGCGTCTCCGTGGTACTGGACTTGGCAACGGCTATAGACAGACGATTTCTTAAACTTGATTTTTGGTGTTGCGCCTTAGAGTCTGCCTTGCAGAGATTAAGCGCTATAAAAGTACAGAATAAAATAGAATAGAATAGAAAGGCAAAAATTCCATTCTCAGTGTACAATAAAAATAATATTTTGTGTAATGACACAAATATAGTTCTGAAGAAATGGAAATCAGAATTTCAAGAGCTTTACTCAAGTGGGAATAAGAGGTTTAATGAATAATATCAGGATATGTTAAATCAGAAATGTTTTCTTGAAAGATCTTATAGTGTTAATGAATTGATTAATGGTGACATATCATATGATGAAATAGAAAAAAATTATTGACAAAGCTAACAAAAATAAAGCATGTGGCTTTGATGGTGTGTTTGTTGATGTTCTGAAAAATAATGAATGCAAGTATGCATTATATATACTGTTCAATCAATGTTTTTCATATGATAAAGTTCCAGGATGCTGGGAAAAAGCTATAATAACTCCTGTACCAAAAAACTCTATGAAAGACTCACATGTGCCGACAGAATACAGGGGTGTATCTTTACTCTCACATATTGGCAAAATTTATTCACAAATATGAAACAACCGTGTTGTTAGTTACTGCGAGGAAATTGATTTATTTTGTGATGAACAAAATGGCTTCCGTCAGTCTCGCTCATGCGAGGATCACATATAAACTTTTAGTTCACAACATAGCAGGTAAAATTTATTGGGCAATTAGATCATTGTATGAACATAACATATCATGTGTGAAATTACATGGACTATTGAGTAAATGGTTTAATGTGGATAGAGGAGTTAGGCAGGGAGATAATCTTTCCCCAACACTTTTTGGAGTATTTATTAATGATTTAGCTATAGATATAAAAATCTGGGACTTGGCATTCCAATTGGCAATAGAAAGATACCCATATTACTTTATGCCAATGATATTGCATTATTGGCCGAAAATGAAAGTGATCTACAAAAATTACTTAATAAACTCCATGAATGGTGCGAAAAGTGGCAATTACAATTAAATATTTAAAAAGCCAGATTGTTCACTTTAGGAATAAATGGAGTAAAAAACAGATTCCGAGTTTTATGTTGGTCAATCAAAACTGGGGATTGTTAGCTCTTATAAATATTTAGGTATTTCATTAAACAAATTCCTGGACTACAATGTTTGTGCACAAGAATTAGCTGAAGCAGGGGGGCGAGCGCTGGGTGGAATAATCTTCAAATTCAGAACATTTAAAAATATTGACTTTGAGACATTTTCAAAATTATACAACAATGGAGTAATTCCCATCTTAGATTATGCTAGTGCCATTTGGGGCTACAAGAATTCTGGGTATGCCGAGAAAATTCAAAATAGAGCTTGTCATTACTTTCTTGGTGTAAATGCTAAAACCTCATTCAGTGCTTTACATGGAGACATGGGTTGGACAAAACCAAAATATAGAATGTACTTAAATATTTTAAGGTTTTATAATCATTTGATTAAAATGAAGAATGACAGATTAACCTTCAACATATTTGAATATGATTTGCAGAATATCTTAAATGATAACTGGAGTGGCAACCTTGAAAATATCTTAGAGGACATAAACATGCATAAAAATTTGATTTTGGGATCAGAAGTAGATATACACGCTGCAAAGGAAAAACTTTTGATTTTAAGTGATCTTGAATGGCAAGACTCACTCAGTACAAAGACAAAGTTGAGAACATATGTTAAATTTAAGGCTCATTTAGAAACAGAAAACTATGTCTCTGTGAATTTAAAAAGAAAAAAAACGCTCAGTTTTGACTAAGTTAAGGTCTGGAACTTTACCATTATCAAACGAAAAAGGTAGATACCAGCAACAGCCACTACATGAAAGAGTTTGTCCTGTATCTAAACTAATGTAGTTGAAGATGAAATACACTTTGTAATCTGTTGTGATGGATATTATGCAGAACGGTCTGCTTTTTAAAATTATATCTCACAAAATACTTGCTCTGACTTCCAAGAATTAGATCCTGAAGATAAATTTTTAAAATTAATGAAACTGCAGAATTGTCATTTAAGAAAGTTTTTTAAAGTTAAGAAAGTTTGTAGTTAAAATTTGAGAATGTAGGAAAAATTAACTTTTGAAGTGTTAAATTAAGAAATATGACTTGTGTTAAAATAACAGGTATGACATGTGTTTATAATGATAAATGTCCATTTAGCCAAAATGTTATTATTACTATGTATTACACACTATTTTTTGTCAATGTGGTTAATACTGACTTATAAGCCTTTTCAGGCTGGGTATTACAGTATGTAGTTGTGATATTGTATTGTATGCGTATAACACACTGTCAGTGTAATAAAAAAATTATCTGTCTATCTATCTTTATGTCCCATTCAACAGCCAGGGTGATATTAGGACAGATTGGCAGCATTACCACTTATAGGGGTTGAACCCACACAGAGGTTACTTCGTGTGATTAGATGCCAAACTTGCTAACCACTAGGCCACTGAGGACCTATTTATAAGTTTCAATCGTTAATATTTAGTGCATAATCTGCATCATGTGACAGACTCTGAAGATAACCAACACTTGTTTATGCACAGTACATGAGGTAAGCACATATAAAGTTGTTCATGATAAAAATAGGGGATAATTATGTTCTTTAGACACTTGTTTATGTTAGACTAATTAAATGTGTAATTAGATAATCACATAATAAATATTTGTCATAATGTTATGTTTGTTTCCATGAAGTCCAAGTGAATGAAGGTCAAGTGCAATTTACATGTATCAGCGATTTTTGGATGTTGTAATCAATATCTGTCACCCTCTGTCCTTGACTCTATTGTTTGTGTTAGGATTATTATAAATGCAATCGATTTAATGGTGATTAAGAGCTATTAATGTTTTCATTAGATTATATGTTAGGTTGAACACATGGTTTCTGTTTACTAACATTACTTTTGTGATTTTTGCACTTTGCAAACATATTCTCTTTGAGAGTGGGTTATTTTATTTTCGGGCCGATTTGACTAGGTTATTTTATCTTGAGGGCCGATTTGAAGGGGGATGATTTGTATAAGACTAGATTTATCTATAATTCAATGATAATTGTAGGCCACGTGACACAGGTGTAAAACTATATTTCAGCAACTGAAAAGGATAAAATACCAAATGAGTTATGTCAGTACAATATTTTGCAAATTTACAAATTTGTGTTAAGCCTGTATCAAAAACTCAAATAAGATTTGTAAAAGACTAGATTTATCAATAATTCAATGATAATTGTAGGCCACGTGATACAGGTGTAAAACTATATTTCAGCAACTGAAAAGGATAAAATACCAAATGAGTTATGTCAGTACAATATTTTGCAAATTTACAAATTTGTGTTAAGCCTGTATCAAAAACTCAAATAAGATTTGAAAAAGACTAGATTTATCAATAATTCAATGATAATTGTAGGCCACGTGATACAGGTGTAAAACTATATTTCAGCAACTGAAAAGGTTAAAATACCAAATGAGTTATGTCAGTACAATATTTTGCAAATTTACAAATTTGTGTTAAGCCTGTATCAAAAACTCAAATAAGATTTGTAAAAGACTAGATTTATCAATAATTCAATGATAATTGTAGGCCACGTGATACAGGTGTAAAACTATATTTCAGCAACTGAAAAGGATAAAATACCAAATGAGTTATGTCAGTACAATATTTTGCAAATTTAGAAATTTGTGTTAAGCCTATATCAAAAACTCAAATAAGTTTACTTTAAATTTCTACCCAAAGAATTTTGGCGGCACCCAGTAACTTTGAAACTTTGATATTATATGGCTGATAAAATTCGTTCACAAGTTGTTTGGTTTCATTCCAAAAAGGAACTTTAAATTTTTCATTTGTCCTCATGAAGGTCTTATTTGCATCTGTCTTTATGAAATTATGGTCTATCTTTGGTAACTCTAAAAATTTATACATATTTTCTAGCTCAGTAACTGTGTTTTTTGAAAACTGATCAAGAGTTACCACATAAAACTGATTTCTGGGAAAGACATTGAACCAATCACTCAAGAATTCACTGTATAACCCTGCTCTGAGTCTAACAACTGGATCCCAAACATCTTCTGGATGCCACATCTTGTTACTTGTGTTCACATATTGTGGAACGTCATACAAGCATGATTTTTTGCTTTGTACATTCCTTGACAGGCATTCTTGAAACCACAAAATTCCTTCTCTCACTTGCTGATCAAAGGCTTTGGAACTTCTATTTTGGTTTCTTCTATTGAAAAAATTGTAATCGGAATAGAGCCGGTCTGTGGGATTACGAAGTATAACAATAAACTTTGCTTTGGGCAGGACATATTTGATAACATCTGCTGACAAAACTGCTGGCTGAGATAAGCCAGAATTCTCGGGTATGTTTCTCCACTCCAACTGATCATACAAACTTGATGCAGTGCCATCTCCAATGATCATGGGATGATATTGACTCTCTTCATTTTCAACTATGAATTCTTGCATTTCTTTAGTAGAAGAATTGTACCAGTCCATATACTCTGTAAAATTTCTTCTGGGACGTCCTGGATAGGACCTAAAGCGTGCACGGTTCCACCAGTGATATTCCTTTTTATTAGAAGATATCATAGGGTGTCTTACCAATTTCTTGTGCAGGTCACTTGTCCCACTTTTCTGTACAGCTAATATAAAGAAATAGGGAAGACAGTAGAGCTTGCCAACTTCATCTTTAAAGCAAGGATTTTTATATTCTGGTAAGAATGGCAAAGGGGTCTTTAATGTAAATGGGTCAAATGTCTTTAGTTCATCTCTCAGAACATAATGTCTCGTCATTTTTGCAGTCATGTTATGCCATTCTGAGCCTTTCAATTTACTTTTCCCAAAATTCTTTTCCTCATGGATATCTAATCTTTGTTCATTTATATCATAGGTTGAATCCTTTGCAGTCTCCATTGAGAAATGTACTCTTTCATAATATTTTCTAATAATAACATGTACAAATAATGCAAATATTATAAATGCCAAGATCACAAGCCATTTATTCCTGCCCATGTTTAAGGCTCAATATTTCTGAAATTTGAGCAGACTACTTTTAAAAAGCTGTCCGTAATCCATCCATCTATCAAGGTGTTTTCTTGAATATGAATACCAGATTTACATTTTCAATTGTACATGAATTTTCCTTGGTTTCAAAAATTATGTGCTTCATTGCCTGTTGATGAATTATGGCAGTGTTGGTCTACATCTGTAACATACAAAAAGAAAAAAATCCTATAAGCTACCTGTATGTTCTAGAACTGTTATGTTCTATAAGATTCTAGAATTTCTATAAGTATATATCAGGACTGTACATCTGATCACAAGAACTTAGTATTCGTTGGCTATAAGGAAGGCTATTGTGTCTTAGGATTAACATTCAAGTGGATATAAGCTGCTTGTGTTGCTGTAAACTTTTTGCTGGAATGAACTTTCTACAGTGTCTGGATAGATGTCCTGTACTTTGGAGAATACTTATTATATACAGTGCATTGATATACCAGAGAGTGGATTTACTGCATTTTGGACATTGTCCATATCTTGGACCAGACAGTACAGTTGTGCAAACTCTTTGAATATATGTGTGATTGTATATCAAAAGGATAACAGGATACAGATATCTGTGTGCTAGTAAACATTGGACAGATCACAGGATGGACCACAGGACAGATCACAGGACAGATTGCCAGATATTGTGGACAAACTTAACTATCACTTACAGTGGTCAGGTCATATAGGTTCATTATTGTATCATTGTATGTACTTATTGCCTACTGACTCATGTAATGTTAAAACTTTCTTTCTCATTTTCCCGGATATTTTTAATTTTCCAAATAGCACGAAATAGGCTTGGACAGCTGGCAGAAAATTCTAAAGGTACCCCCAAAAATTAAGTCTCAGAGAGGTGGGGGGGGGTCTGTTGAGCTTTTTTGTGAGAAATAGAATAAAGTGGGCACCACAGATATGTTTTGTCTGGTCAGAATAAGGATATTGTTTATTTGGGGTTTAACGTCACTTTTAACACTGTACAGGTCATATCACGACGGGTAGTTGGAAGGGCAGAGGAAACCAGTAGAAAGAGTTCGCTAGGGTTGTGTACTGTAAACTGCCGACCAACGGCAAGGAACTACCAGCTTTCCCACTTGAGCCCGTGCAGGGATCGAACCCCGGCCTCAGAGGTGGGAGGCGAGAGTGTTACCACTCTGCCACCGTGGCCCCGGTCAGAATAAGGATAGCGTTTCCTTCAATCAGTTTTACTCCATTCAATGGATGGCTGGCTTCTACAGGATTATCACAGAGAATTCAAATGTGTAGACTTAAGAAAATATGTTAGATTATGTTATTAACCTCTTGGATGACACATGTGACTTCTGGTCTTCTGCAAAGTCCAGCCAAGCAGTCCTTTTATGTAGAATGGAACAGGGTGAGAATGAAAACTTAAATGACACCGACAAGATTGATAGAGTTCATAGAGCACATGCACAGCAACATACTATGTCTAGTCACAGTAGGCAATAACACTAAGACTGCAGACTAAGACTAAGGTTGTATTATAACAAGGTTCTTGCTCTCAAAAACAGTCACATGAAACTAAAGGGATTTTTACAAACACATGTGTTTCTATTGTTGGTCAAAGGATGATAAGGCCTTTCCTTACACTCAGATCGAGAGTAGGAAGAATCTGGGTGGTCCCATAAGAGTAGATTTATTGTCAACAGTACTTCAGATCAGGTACAAGTCCAGGCCTTGATGGGTTTGTCTCCAACTAAGATTTGAAGACTCCCTCCAAGCTACACTCAATGTGTTGGAAATTTTTGAAAATATTTCTGGTTTAAAGATTAACACAGAAAAAACACAAATAGTCTGGGTTGGGAGAAACAAAGGCTCCAAAATTAAACTACAAGTGGACAAAGAACTACGTTGGGGCTGCGACAATTTTTCACTACTTGGTATCAATCTTACAGTGGACTTGGGACAAATTCCCAATCTAAACTACGAACCAATTTTGATTAATATAAAATCATCACTTTCCCAATGGCAAAGACACCATTTGACACCGATAGGAAAGATAGCCGTCCTAAAATCCCTTATAATATCTAAATTGAACTATTTATTCCTATGTATTCCGGACCCTAGTGATCAGTTTATAAAGAAAATGGAACAGTTATTCTTTGAATTTATATGGGATAAAAAACCAGATAAAACAAAGAGAAATACTCTGTGCATGGACTACAGCAGAGGGGGCTTAAAAATGCTCGACATCAAAACACAGATATCAGCCCTTAAACTAACATGGCTAAGAAGAATAATCCAAAATCCAAATTCAAACTACCAGCTTCTTTGCACATATAATATCAAATCACTGGAGAAACTACTACATATGGGATGAATTTACTGTGCAAAGATTATAGATAAAAATTCAAATAAATTTTGGGTGGATATTCTATATATATGGAAAAGATTACTACATAACCAAATGGGCTCTGCTCAGTCACATCTCACTTGTCCATTGTGGTATAATCCAAATATCTCAAAAGAAACTTTTTTCCTCCCACAATGTTACAAAGCGGGGATCATCTACCCAATAGACCTATGCAATAGGGATGGCAACATGCTTACCCTAGAGGAAGTGAGAAAAAATTATCATGTGAACCTTCATTTTATTGATTATTATAGGCTGTAGTCAGGTTTAGGAAAATTGATAAAAACACATGGTACCAATAGTAAAAATTTAATACTAGAAAAGCCCATATGGCCTGCAACTCTATCATTAATAAATAAGTCAAAAAAGGTTGTAAAGACTTCTATGATGTGTTCTATGACCAAAAAGCCAAGACAATCCATTACATACAAAAAAGTGGGAACAGTTACTTCAAATCAATTTAGAACCCAAAGAATGGCAAAATATACATTTAATATGTTTCAAAACCATCGTAGATAACCATATAATCTGGCTACAATATAGAATCATTCATAATATATTGGAAACAAAGTCTTGTTGCATAAGATAAAAAATCTGAAAATAATCACTGTCGCCTTTGCAAAAATATGCCCGAAACTCTAATCCATATTTTTATTGAATGCCCATATTCTACTGAAATATGGATTTTACTTAAAAATTGGATCCAAAATGAAGCAGGTTCAATTTTGAATATTGATAAAAAACACTACTGCTCGGACTTAAAGATCGTGGCTCCATCCCATTCTCTTTAAATGCCATTATTCTTATTACAAAAAATATTTGTTTCAATGTCTAAAAGATGGTCGTAAACCTAGTTTTAAAGCACTACAACTTAACATCAAGCGTGTGTGTGATGAACAATCTTACCTCCATGCCATAACAGACTCCACAGAACAGATTAAAAGGAAATGGATGCTTGTTACAAACCTAATCCAGACTATTTAATAATTTAATATTTAATAGTAACCCCCTCACAAATAAAATTTATCTGATAGCCATGTTTTTTCTTCAATGAGAACCACCTAACAAAGTAGCCTAATTTGTTTTTTGTTCTTGTAATGTATGTAGTATAATGTAGAATGTAATGTAGGTACTGTATTGTATTGTACTGTATGTAGTGTAATGTTCAAAGTAATGTATGTATTGTACTACTATTTGTTTGTCTATGTATGTTGTTTATATGAATGAAAAATAAATAAATAAATAAAAAAGATTTGAATCAGCTTTGATAGGGCCATAGCCATGCTTGGTCAATGTGACCATAGGTTCTATGCACAATTCATGTTGCACAAATGTGGCAATAACTTTAGGTCAATTAGCTCTGGAATACTGAAGTCACACATAATAGTACTTCTGTTGGTACTGTTTCAATGCATGCAAAAGATACAAACTCTGGTGACAGAAGATATAATCGGCATATGGACAATATCCAAGGTTAATGTTGCGTGTAAGTCTAATCCATGTTTATGTACACCAGACCATGCTAAGACAATGGGTACAACTTCTGCAGTTGAGAATGTACTCAGGAGTACTTCTACTGCTAGGTTTGGTATGGGCTCATGTGTTTTTCCCACTCGCAACAGATTTGAAGTGTTTTCTTTCCCAGATGTGCACCAGGAAGCTGGTGACTCCGGATCCTTGGGAGGCGGATTCTCCATTTATCAATCATATCGATCACAAATTTGGTGTCACTCAAGCTGAGGAAATTTCTCAAGTATCAGTTCAACCTATTACTGCTATTACAACTTGGTGGCCATTTTGGTTGATTTTCAGTTATATACAGGTCCGAAAGTTGTCTGGCAATCTGTCCCAGACATCATTAAAGCTAATCATCTTATAAGATCCAGTGGGGTCTCTAATTCTATGGGTTATGTTGCCAGTAATCTCAATATCCCCAGCTGAAAACAGCACTTGTTTGATTATTTTGACCAGCAGTTAGTGGATCTGATCCAATTTGGATTCCCTCTGGATTTTTATTAGAGTTTGAACTTGGTCAGTCCTTTTAAAAATCATGCTTTGGCTGTAGAATTTGATTCTTATGTGGATAAAGCTATCAATCAGGAATTGCAACATGGGGCCCTGCAAGGCCCATTTGATGATGGCATTAGCAACAAGGCTTATCTCGGTACTGATTTTGAACTTTATTATCCATCTATTGATTCCATTATCCGAACTTTGAATAGTTTGGGACCTGGAGCTTCCATATTTAAATTTGATATCAGTCATGCTTTTAGGGACATACCCATAGACCTGGGGATATTGATTTGTTGGGACTCAGACATAGACATAAGCTCTATCTGGATCTAAAAAACCCATTTGGATATCTCTCGGGATCAATTTTTTTCCAGAAAACAAGTGACTCAATTTATTTTATCATGCACAAAAATAGTCACAGAGATTTGCAGAATTATAAAGACAATTTAATCTATTGTAGTCTCCCTTCTGTTAACCAAAAGCCATATCAAATTCTCTTATCTCTCCTTTAGGACCTTGGACTACAGGTTACTCACAAGAAACTTTGTCCACCCACTACTGCAGTGGTATGTTTGGGCATAGTTTTTGATCTGAAAAACGTACCATTTCCATTCCTTACCAAAATTGCATGAAATTAATCAAATGTGTCTTGGTTAGTCGGATAAGCGGATTGTAGAACTTCAGTCTCTCTTATTTTCAATTGCTTGTTGTTGCTTGTCACAATGGTTCAGTCTCACCTAGCCCAGCCATGAAGTTCTAATTGTTCAGTATTAAGTGTTAAATAAACATGTCATCTTGGGGCTCTATGACTATAGTTCCCGCCAAATTCTGGCTTCAGGCTTAACCCCCAGTCGGTTTACTCTCACTTATATTTCAGAAGTTGATGTGTTAAAAGTTTTTAAGATTTTATGTGCACTTTTACAGAACTCTGATAAACTTGTTTGAACATGGGTACTAAAGGAATAGCTACAGCCAGTTGTTCAAAGTGTAGTGTTAAACATGTTCGACCCACACGGGTCAGATGCAAAAGAGTGCTGAATAGTAGTGCCCCAGTGATGAGGGACACTCCAAGCTCGGATCAGGGTGCTGATACTCAGTTAACTTCTCAGTCAGATGCTCACGATCAGGCTGCTGCTTCAGCACTATCTGGAGCTGGAGCCACTGCTCCTCATTTGTCACAGATAGAGTCAAAAGTGGACCTTATTTTGAAGAAAATGCAGTGACTGGAGGACAAGAACCAGCAAAAGGTCCATTCACGGCAGTCGCAAAGGTCAGCCAGTCATATTTCTCATAGCTCCCCTAAGGGGTCACACAAGTGTTCCAAACACTGCGACCACAAGCGAGCCAAGAAGAGTAGAATGAGCAGGCAACGCAGTTGGATCTCACATTGGTTTCACCGCATCAGGACTTGACTGACATGCATTACTCTAGTATTCATACTTCTCAAGCTATGGATGATGAGTCTTCAGCATGTCAACCTTCACTGCAGTGGCTCTAGCAAGACGCAAAGACACAACAGTGTAGCAGCAGTTGCAGAAGCTACAAGGACTCCCTAGGACCACTTCCTCTCGTGCAGGTAAAGGTTTTAAATCTGAGAAACACAGATCTGAGGACAATGAAGTTAATGTACAGATAGCTTGGCCCCACCGTCACTGCTTCCCAGGACAACAAGGGGATTCCTTACCAGACTATAAAGACCTTTCACCACTGCAATTTATGGTAGGGTTTCTCAGATGTATACAAGAGGAAACCAGTAAAACTGTAAGGGAAAATATGTTGGAATATGGAAGACATTTATTCCAGGATGCTATTGAAGCTAACTGGGTTACTGCTCGCCATGCCCATCTGGTCTTGTTGCAGGACATTTAACGGGGAAATGTTCTTGGAAGCGGCCAGATATGGTGGAAAAGGTCAGGATCCAGAACACAGCCAGGGTAATTCAGACCAAAAGTAATGAGGATGTGCAGAAAGTCAGCAAGAGTACTTCCAAGGAAAAGTGTGTCAAGATTTTAATGCCAACAATTGTAAATCATTTGCGGACCATGTAGTGGATTGGACTATTGTCAAACACGCTTGTTCCTACTACTATCAGGAAGTTGGAAAAATATATTCACACAAAGTCCAGGACTGTTTTAGGAGGAGGGCCACAAATCAAGCCAAGGACTTGCAAAAGAACAGCTGATTGTATAAGGTTGCAAGTAGAACTGTAAATGCCAACAGATTTTTAAATTTTAGGATGTTAGTTTATGATAACTCCTATAATGTTAGTGTGAACAATGCACATATTCTAAAGCAATGTTGTGGAAATCCTAGATCTTGTGGGGCTTTTGTTGATCCTATTGTTTCATGGTTGTCGAACAATGGATGTCAGTCTTTGTTTCCTTTATCATAAAGTGTCATTGATTCTGACATGTCAGAAACATTGGGTGGTGGTGGTAATCACTATGTGGCTCTGTCGGAAACATTATTGATGAAACAATTGTGTAATTGTCTAGATGTTAAACAAGAATGGTGTTTCATATGTAGTACAGTGGCGCACAAGCAAGCTCTTTCTGTCACTAAGAACAATGCATTTGGTGTCATTAATCATGTTAGTATTCCAACCCCATTATTTCAACCCCCTATAACTATTGATGAAACAAATCTTCTACAGTGGGCATTTGGCGTCCACAGAATAGTGTGTGGCACTAATTGTTACAATTACAAAGGAGCAAGAATAAGGGTGCCCACTGAATCGAATATTAGCAATTGGCGTGCTTTATGTGCTAATTTTGACGACCAACTACTTCTAGATTACTTGAAATACGGTTTCCCATTATGTGTGGACAGAAATAAATTAGTGTTCAATACTGAAGTGGTCAACCATCCATCAGCAGTACAATTCCCAGATGACATTAACATTTATTTTCAAACAGAAATTAGTCACAAAGCAATTGTGGGTCCGTGTCAAAATGTTCCATTACCTGTGCACTATTGCCCCTTATCGTCCAGGCCTAAGATGCGGGACTCAGGTAAAGTTATTGTTACCCTTCAGTACATAACATTATCACGGGTATTCAGGACTTAGATGGTGACGTTATGCTTTCGAAGATTGACGTAAGTCGCGTGTTTAGAAACCTGTGTGTAGATCCTGGAGATTTTGACCTTCTGGGACTCAGCTGGAAAGGTAATTCTTATCTAGACATAAGTGTTCCTATGGGAATGAAAAGTGGCAGTGCTCTTTGCCATAGCACAACTGACGTCATACGTCATATTATGGCCTCAAAATTATCAAAATCTACAATTATATTGATGACGTAATGTGTGTCCACAAACGTTAGAATGCTGACGCAGAATTTGATGTCTTACACTCACTTTTTGAATTCTTAGGCATTCCAGTCAATCCCAAAAAGGTTTCTTGCCCCACTCACTCTCTTAACTGGGTATTTGCATTGATGTGGACAAACAACATCTCACCATTCCCCAAGAAAAAATTTTGAGTACACTTAATCTTTGTCGCTTTTATCTCAACAAGAAATATCTTACAAAAAAGCAACTTCAAAGTTTACTAGGTAAGTTGTTGTACATCCACAGATGTGTGGCCCCTGCTCGTATATTTGTAAACAGACTGTTAAATGTTCTCAGGGGAGCCACTGGTCATATCAAGTTGTGTAAGGAAACCAAGAAAGACTTGAACTGGTTTGTGCAATTTTTAAGTCATTTCAATGGAATCATACTGTTTGAAGAAGCCAAACCTCAATTGGAGGTTTTCGTGGATGCCTGTCTCACAGACATGGGCGCTTATTGGGATGGCAACACCTATGCAGTTTCTAGGAATTTTTAAGCCATCAATGGCTTCAGTATTACTCAGCTGAAAATGCTGAACGTGCTCATTGCCCTTAGAATTTTTGGCAATTTGTGGGAGAACCAAAAAATCAAAATCCGTATTGACAACAAAGCAGCAATTTGTGCTCTAGAAAAGGGTAGAATTCGGGATTCATTATGCAAGAGGTGGCCAGATCTGTCTGGCTTTTGGCGGCTTCCAAAGGTATATCCCTGGTGTATGAACACATTTCAGGAACTGATAACTGCATAGCTGATGCCCTCTCTAGAGCATTTGACAGTAATGGTAGTAGTCTTGAAAAATTTAAACATTTTACATGGTGGCCTGTTGATGGCATAGTGTTCTACCCAAATACCTTTGTGTAATTTCAGGCTCTCAAGCTTCAGTGCTACTCAAACAAGCATACAGCAAACTCAACTCAGCTTTGAGACCTCGTACAGCATCAGCTTACATTTCAAAATTTAGACTGGTCATTGCTTTTTCTAACTTTTTCAAATTATATGACCTTTGTGGCCTTTGCCTATCTCACAGAAAAGTACATCTCCTTATGAAATGTGTCTCCATTAATTCTCCCAATACTACTCGTTACAAAGCCAATTTAACCATCCCCATTTTGCTAGACCTGATTAAAGCGTGTCACAAATTCTCTCCTGGCCATGTATATAAAGCAGTTGCATATTTCTGCTTTCTTAGGCTCTCAAACATGGACCCCCTTTCCCTTCCTCTTTTGACCCCTCACGTCATTTTATGAGAGGTGAAGTAATTTTCAGTCCACCTGGGGCTCACATCATAGTAAAGTGGGCCAAAGCTATGCAAATTTCATCCAAACATCAGGTAGTTCCAATTCCTTCCATCCCAGGCTCCCCTTTATGTCCAGTAGCTGCATTGAAAGCTGTTTTGTCTTCTCAGCCCCTCAATCCGTGACCCTGTTTCCCCCCCTGCTCCTTGTACCTCTATCACTGAACCAATGATTAGCTCCACTCTTTCCAGACTTCTGTCTTCCATGGGTATGAACCCATCCCATTTTGGGTTTCATGCATTTAGACGGTCAGCAATGTCATGGGCTGCTGACCATAATGTGCCTCTTCAGAATCTCAAAGCCCATGGGGTTGGTCCTCATCCACCATTCACACCTACCTCAAACATACCCCCAAAGCTTCATCCACAGTAGCATCCACATTTCAAAATATTCTCTCTACTTAATTGGGTTTGGGCCTTTTATGTCCTCTCTTTTGTAATTTAACCTACTAATTTTACTTGTGTAGAATAGTATGTCTGTGTAAAATAAAAGGCTTATCCCAATTTCCGTCTCATTCTGTAGCTTACCACGGCACTTCTTCATAATCTGATTACACTGGGCTGTGATTTGACTGTGCTTATTGTTGCTTGTCACAACAGTTCAGTCTCACCTAGCCCAGCCATGAAGTTCTAATTGTTCAGTATTAAGTGTTAAATAAATGTGTCACCTTGAGGCCCTATGACTATAGTTCCCGCCAAATTCTGGCCCCAGGCTTCACCCCCAGTGGGTTTACCCTCACTTGTATTTCAGAAGTTGATGTGTTAAAAGCCTCTCACCTCCTTCCCCTTACGCCAGGTTTAGGAATTTTCAGGAGCCCCAAGGTACACATTGAGAAACCCAGTAAGGGTGAACTTGGGCTAATAGAGATTGTATACTTGCTAGCTGTGTCTACCAGATAGTACGCTGCATGACTAAGGCAACTATGGACGTTATTTATTGTATATGGTGTAACCTCCAGGGGAAGTAATAAATTACATATGTCATTATGTGTGTATCATATGTTGACATAAGCCTTACCTTTAGCCCTGACCCCTTCCCCCTTGTCCCAGGGGAAGGGAGGTCTCCTGTTTTGGGGATTTGGCCTTAGTGTCTTTGGGACAGGCTGGCCCAGGCTGACCCTGGTGTCCCTCCATCTATTTGACCCTTTCGACTTGACTTTGACCTTTCGACCTGATAGTGACCTTTTGTCCTGACTGTGACCTTTCAACCTGATATGACCTAGTCAATTTGACATTATCAAAGCTCTTTTGTAATTTAACCTACTAATTTTAATTGTGTAGAATAGTATGTCTGTGTAAAATAAAAGGCTTATCCCAATTTCCGTGTCAATTTCTGTAGCTTACCACGAAACTTCTTCATAATCTGATTACACTGGGCTGTGGTTGGACTGGTTATATATTACCAAGTGTGTGAGAACATCCTGAATGTTTCTGAATCGCATGCTTCAACTGCATAGAGATAACAATATCATTGTTAAACTAAATTTTCTTACTTCACCAGTACCCATGTAAATCTTATGTTATATTGACCTCAAGGTTATCCACCTAAGGTCACAGATAGCCAGAAAGGTCAAAAGCTCTCTGACCAACTTATAAACTGGGCACCAATCACAGCCTGTGATAGCAATTTATAATCTCTCAAGCTCAAGCTCAGCAATGTCAGAGTTGAGAGATAAAGGGCAAATAACAAACTCGAATGCCTTACTTCATTTTATATCTCCAAACGCAAAACACCCAGTTTGGAATTATTTTTAAATTATAAATTTTTGAATAGATTTTTTTGATCACAACATTACACTTTACATTAAAACATTATATTTAAGATGTTTAAGCCTGCCAGACTGACAGATACAGTGCCATAGCCCACAGAACATTCGGGTGCAGATAATGTACATGAGAAGAATAAAAGTGGCACTATAGCGCAAGCCAATCAGATTGCAGTATTTAGTCACCACCCACTACCTGACCATTGCCTAGCAACGGTCAGGCAGGGGGCAGGGCTTAGTGATGTCATCAGCCACATGATTGGCAGGTAGATGGCAGAGCCTGGGGGAATCCTTGACCAGTCACATGACCAGTGATATAGGTCATATGATGGATGATGGGCAGATAGTTCGCGGAGCCTGGGGGGAATCCTTGACCAGTCACATGACAAGACATCATAGGTCACATGACAAGTGATGGACAGGTAGTGGGCGGGGCTTAGGGGGAGATCCTTGACCAGTCACATGACCAGGGACATCATGAGTCATGTGATAGGTGATGGACAGGTAGTGGGCAGAGCCTGGGGGATTCCTTGATCAGTCACATGACCGGGGACATTATGAGTCATGTGATGGGTGATGGATGGATAATGGGCAGAGCCTGGCAGAGCCTGGTCATGTGACTGATCTTTGACCAGTCACATGACCAGTGACATCAGTCATGTGACGGGTGCTGGACAGGTAGTGGACAGAGTCTAAGGGGAAAATCCTGACCAGTCACCTGACCACTGACATCAGAAAGAATGACAAGTGGTAAGAATAACATTATAAAGACCGGAACTGCACAGATTACACAAAACAATGCAGTGCACATATTTTTGCGTACATTTATCTGAGGCAATAAATGGACGATCGCCGATAATAGAGAAACAAATGATACAGACAAAAATATAGTGTGACAAGTAGGTGTGTATAGAAACATATTTACAATAATATTTATGGATTAATAAATGAAACCGGTCTTTATAATAGAAATAAAGTCCTCAGGTTCATACTTTATAACCTCTATAAAAGGACGGAACTTCCAGCATAATGGACGAGCGCGGAGCGCTCCTCCATTATTCGGGGGAAGTACCGTCCTTTTATAGACTTTATTTCTACAATGGGGAGTAGATATGAAGATATGGTATCCAGGAATAATAATAATGATGAAAAATAATTATTATAATAATGCCAGATAACGAGCTACATAAGGGTGAATTTATAGTAACAATAGTGTTTTTATGTATAAAATCACAAAATAGTGGCTTAAAAATTGAGGGGTCACTTAATTCTGAGTATTGGGTAACCCATCTCAAGATATTTTTTGACAACGTTCCATAAAATCCCCTATTATTGCTCACCACCATCTTGTATGACATCACGTGTGATGTCATGTGTGACATCATTATGACATCATAATATTGATTTTCTTAATGCTCATGATGTCACAATCCAAGGGTATAAAGCTTGTAAGTGTTCCATAGTGTAGTGGGAAGGGAGAAATTATTGATTGGTTCTGTGTGTCTCAAACTCACAGCCTTCTCATTACACAAAGAAATAAACACAAATCTAGCTCTTTAACCAGCTGAGCTAAAGGGGAATCCCCAGAAGCCCAGGTATTAATAGAACTGACATACGTGAGGATATTACATACCACCCCTCCAAGGAAAGACCTGTCCTCAGGTCTTACATGACTACATTATTACACTTTACTCGCTTGGCTTTGAGAGGGAAGGATCTTTAGGCATCTCACCATGTAGTGGGAAGGGAGAAATTATTGATTGGTTCTGCTGTGTCTTGAACTAACAGCCTTCTCATTACACACAGAAATAAACACAAGTCTAGCTCTTTAACCAGCTGAGCTAAAGGGGAATCCCCAGGGCCGGTATTCATAAAACTTGCTGAGACCAAATTTTGTCTCAAGTCTCAAGTTTTGGTCTCAAATCTGAGACTGTTTTTGGTCTCAAACTTGTTGCTATTCACAAAATAGTTGAGACCAAATTTAGTCTCAGATTTGGTCTCAAACTTAAGACTGGTATGTAGTTGTCTCAAATATTTTGGTAAAAGTCTCAAGCATTATTTCACCTTAACTGAGATTCATGTTTTTACTTTCTATGGCTTAATGTAAAGTAGAAATAATTTACAACATATATAACACTTGACCTAAACTTTTGTAACAACGGATAGCCCAAACTTTGGTTTCAAAAGTACCTTACTTTGAGACACTTTTCAACAGTGTTTTCTGACTGCATAGCAACAAAGAAGTAGATCATGTGACATGAAAAATAAAAAACAGTTGACACAATTTTCTATTTATTTTTTATTTTAATAGACAGTATAATTTTTGTTAAAAATTAAAAGACACAAAAACTATTGATCTTAAAAAAAATGTTGGATATATTTGCAAGTTTATGGTTTGTTTACATTGGAAAGACTTGAGACTGGTCTCAGCTTGGTCTCAGCTGAGAACCTGTTTGTGAATACAAAGTTGAGACTTGGTCTCAGCTGAGACCAAATCTCAAAGCTGAGACTATTTTTTGTCTCAGACTTAAGATCTCTTTATGAATACGGCCCCAGAAGCCCAGGTATTAATAGAACTGACATACGTGAGGATATTACAATAGCCTAAACCCCTGCACGGATTTTAACCAAATTTTTAGGGTATGTTTACCCCAAGATGATCTAGAGCTGATTAGGTTTTGGAGGATATCCGGTAATAACTGTTGCAATGGCAACACTTTTAAGATTTTTAAGTCTTAAAGTTTGTGGGTGTTCCACAGCCTAAACCGCTGCATGGAATTTCACCAAATTTTCAGGATATATTTACCCCAAGATGATCTAAAGATGATTAGGATTTGGAGGATATCCGGTAATAACTATTGCTATGGCAACACTTTTAAGATTTTCAAGGCTTAAAGTTTTGGGGTGTTCCACAGCCTAAACTCTAGCACGGATTTTCACCAAATTTTCAGGATATGTTTACTCCAAGATTATCTATAGCTGATTAGGATTTTGGGGATATCCGGTAATAACTGTTGCCATGGCAACACTTTTAAGATTTTCAAGGCTTAAATTTTTGGGGTGTTCCACAGCCTAAACCCCTGCATGGAATTTCACCAAATTTTCAGGGTATGTTTACCCCAACACAATCTAGAGCTGATTAGAATTTTGGGGGATTAACAAGTGTTGCCATGGCAACATTTTAAAGATTTTCAAGGCTTAAAGTTTGTGGGTATTCCATAGCCTAAACCCCAGCACAGATTTTCACCAAATTTTCAGGGTATGTTTACCCCAAGTGAACCTACAGCTGATTAGATTTTGGATGGTATCCGGCTACCACTGTTGCTATGGCAGCACTTTTAAGATTTTTTAGCCTTAAAGTTTGTGGGTGTTCCACAGCCTAAACAGCTGCACAAAGTTTCACCAAATTTTCAGGGTATGTTTACCTTAAGAGGATCTACAGCTGATTAGGTTTTTGATGGGTATTTGATAACAACTGTTGCCATGGCAACACTTTTAAGATTTTCGGGTCTTAAAGTTTGTGGGTGTTCCACAGCCTAAACCTCTGCACAGATTTTCACCAAATTTTCAGGGTATGTTTATCCCAAGATGATCCAGAGCTGATTACGTTTTGGTGGGTATTTGGTAACAACTGTTGCCATGGCAACACTTTTAAGATTTTGGGGTCTTAAAGTTTGAGGGTGTTCCAAAGCCTAAATTTTCAGGATATGTTTATCCCAACTGAATCTAGAGCTGATTAGAGGGGTTTTGAGGGGTATCAGCTACCACTGTTGCCATGGCAACACTTTTAAGATTTTCAGTTTGAGCAAGGCGGGATTTAGGTATACAGGCTATGGAAACAGCTGTGTTTGTTGTTGGTGTGACTTTGTGGTAGAGAACTGGAGTGAATTTGATGAGCCATTAAGAATTCATAAAAAAGCAATCCAGATTGTGAATTCATTAAGATGTTATTGCCATTAAAGATAATGAAAGGGGAAACAATAAAGAATATGAAAACCTTGTAGAAACATTTGATGACTGAAGAAAGAAACCACAATTAAAAAAGATAATTTGGCAAGGGCAGGCTTGATGTATACAGGACTAGGTGATAGATGTCAATGTATATGGTGTGCTGCCATTCTTCACTCATGGACCTGGGAAGATGAGGCTTTCTAATCCACTAATCCACCACTGGTTGAACACCATGCAGAATTATACTCCGATTGACAATTCAGAACCACTCAGGCTTATTTTTCTTCTGCCATTGTGGTACTATGCGGGCTGGCACCTTGGTGCCAGCTAGTTCATTCCTGGGGGCACCTTAAACTGGGATTCCTATGTTTAGGTCTTTACACAGACCATGTGTTTTGTAACATCTCTTCTGATTGGTCTGTATTTCAATATTACTTATTATTCTTCCATTTGCATTTGACAGCCTACAGTATCAACGTTCTGTGTGTGTGTACTTGTGGGTTGAAGGTAAAATATTTGGTATTTTGTGATGTGTAAAGTTATCATAAATTAATAATAGTAATAGTTATAATCATTCCATGTGTACAAGTTGTAAGTATGAATTGTAATTGGTTTTATTTTTTTTTTGTATATTCAGATGAAGAAATGACAAAGGTTCCGGAAACAGTTGACGATGAAACTGATGGAACTGATCGTGAACCTGCGTTGAGGCTCCTAGCACTGCTCCACTTCCCGAGAATGGTAGTACTGATTGTTATACCTCTGGTACTCCTTATGGTACTTTTTCGAGATTTTTTCACAAGATTATGTTATCTCACGAGCCTGGTTGATGTAGTATTCACAGAAGATGTTAATGAACCCTCTAGGGTTAATGAACAATCAATAAGAATGGACAATTATGGTGAGGCTAGCCCGTCCAGCCCTTCCAGAGTCCAAGATACCACCACCCAGACCTCGAGTCCTGTTGCGTCTTGGGAATCTGACTTAATACATATTGATATGCATGCATACCTGTCATTAGTTGATTCTTTTCCTTCCTTGAATGAGAGCCTCAGTAATACCATTTTAGAATGTAGTATTGATCAAAATTATGTTTAATGGATTTGTTTTTACAATTTTTTAGCATTTCTTCTTTACTTTTTTTTCTTTTCAATCTTTAGAAAAACACTTTTTTTTCTAGACAGAGTTTTTTTGTGTTTTATACCATAATACCCTGGTCAATACTGGATTCTGAAATGGTATCTGAAATATGTTCAACCAGTGGTGGATTCGTGTAATAAACCATCACTGGGTAGACATTCTGCAGAGTTTACAGTCCGATTCGTAGTTTAGTAGCATAAGGGCTAAAATGCTTGAGTGCTTCTAAATTGTCAATTGTGCAGTAATTCTGCATAGTGTCCACCCAGTGGTGCATTATTATGCTTGCAGTCCCCAACTCCAACAAGCAACACCAGAGGATTAAAAATTTTATTATATATGTATGTATATAAATTTTTCGTACACAAGTGATATACAATCTGACAACTAATATGTATATGTACATTTCCATTATTAAAATACACAGCATAAAATAGATGATACTATAATGATGGCTTAAATAAAGTTACATGTAAAATGGACTAGATTTTAACACTGTTCTAAACTTTGACTTTTCCAAGGTCAGATTTTTACATAGTTCAAAGCTTTGACCTTTCCCAGGTCAACCCTGTCTACCCCCAAAGGTCACCACCCCTTGCCCTATGTCTGTGCTGTGACCCCTTGAGGCCCAAGCGTGACCTCTGAGGTCATATTAAGGTCGATTGGCAGTGACCCTGAGAATAGGTCATGCTCTGACCTTGAAGCCAAACTTGGAGGTCAATTTGGTGCTATATGAGGGATTGAAATTAAAATTGGTGATTATAATCAGTGATAGGGAGAAAGTGGTTCCTGTGGTGCGTTCTATGTATAACCCCACATATTAACATTACAAAAAACTACCCAAACCCCAAAAGCAGGTAGGGGTAGTGACATTATACTCCACCATGCAGTAACTTTCTGAATTTTTGAGACACTTGCTGTCCAGCAGTTTGGCTGGGCTGAATATACCTCCAGACGCAATCAGACGCCCAGGTGTCATGTTCCTTAATTTCCTTAACAGGGATGTCAGCATCATAAGCCAAAGAGGCACCTGAGCGTCTGAAGGCATGGAAGGTATAGAAATTACCTGGTAACCCCATGAGTTTGTTGATTTGCGACAATGTCTTTCTGACCCTAGAGTCAGTCAATACCTGCCAACCGGAAGCCGATCGAATTTGGAACAGGGGTTCATTACATCCAGGAGCATACAAAGCATATATCCCCTTGAGGGCCTGATAAGGACATAGGGGTGAAGGGGCTAGTTTAGGCAGTGCTACCAGTTTATACTGGTCCCGATTTTGGAAGGTCTTTGACCATTTGAGCAATAGCTTTACTTCGTTCTCTAGAAAGAATACATCCCCCCCTGTGAAATGGCGAGAGCAGTCGAATTCTGCCACTGCATGAGGTGCGATGTTTGAAAGGCAAAAGAAACCAAAGAACGCAGTCAGTATGACCGCTTTAAATACCACAGCCTCTCTGAACTGCTGACAAAATGATATCATGGATTTTAACGTTTTGACATTTATAATATTTCTCTTGGGCAGGACCAGTGGCCTGTGTAGCTTTAAAGATTTTGTGAAATATTTGATCTTGGGGTGATCCCAAGACCCATATGGAACATCATACATGATTGACATCGCCTTAATGGCTGACACATGGTTACTTATCATGTTAACAGTCACAGCATTTTCTACTAAAAATTCCAGGTACGACAAAGCCTCAGACACAGAAACATTACTCAGATCTACATGCATAATCATACAGAAAGCCACAAAAGATCTAAACAGCATATTGTAGCATTTTACAGTTCCTGGCCTGAAAGCTGCCTTGGTGCGTACTGAAGCTTTTCTGGCATATTCCGTCAAGGCAGCGTTGTCTGAAAATACAAAGTATAGTATCTGAAGCCCTGGCTGTTACAATGTATAGTCAACATCTATCATATTAATATCAACTGGCAACCAGACTGGGTTTTGTATAAACTTTCTCAATTGCATAGGCTGTCACCTCTGTGGGTTCGAGTCCCACAAGTGGCAATGCTGAGAACCTGTCCCAATATGACCCTGGCTGTTGAACGGGACGTTAAACCCCAACTTTGACTTCAATTGCATAGTATTTTGTTCAGTATATTGCCATCTGGACAGCAAATCTGCTACTGTGTTATTTTTTCCCAATACATGTGTGTATTGCAGATCTACATCTGCAAGGGCAGCTGTGTACCAGATGTTGCGTGCGCATGCACCTAAGAAGGGATCTCTGGCTTTGCCAGCATTGAGGACTTTAACGACGGCGTCGTTGTCGCACCTGACCAGTACTCTGCTTCCAGACCACAGACGAGCAAACAAACGCAAGGCCATGACAATATTCACCATTTCCAAGTGGACAATGTCTAAATTTGCAAAACCCTTCATTATTGGGAGGTGGTATACTAAGTTGTCGCAACGCCCCCCCAGGCCTGTTAGACATGCGTCTAGCTCTAAGATAGAGTCAGTTTTCCTATGTGCATACATGGAGACACCGTTGTATTGAGGTAAGAACTTGTCAAACCAGGCTAGGTCTCTCTGAAAGTCATCATTGAGGTTAACCCTTGCTGGGTTGCTGACATTACGTAACGTCCCCAACATCCTGTTGAGGAAATACCTCGCAGGCTTAACGCATTTGTGGACGTACAGTAGTGTGCCCAGTAACGACTGTAGTTGCCGCATCGTGCACTGCTGCTTGCCCTTCCAGTCTTTGACCATTGATTTGATATTTTCCAGTTTTTCAGGCGGAATCGCTACGGTACCTTGTTCAATATCAATGAGTATGCCAAGACATACAGCCCTTGTGGTTGGTGCGACCAACTTTTTCTGGCTGACCGTGAGACCGAGACGTGACATGACGTCAAGTAATGCGTCATAAGATTGACGCGCGACGCTGGGCGTACCATATCCCAGAGAATCATCAATATAGTTTATGACGTTTACGTCACGTTGACGCATGACGTAATGCACGGCGTCACTGACCCTCTGAAAATTTTGGCTGCCATGGCGACTCCCAAACGGAATTCTGGTGTCGATGAACGTTGCGCCCCACGTAACGCCTAACAGGTCATAATCCCTGGGGTCGACGCACAGGTGTCTGAAAGCCCTGCTTACATCTACTTTGAAAATATGTGCACCTCTGCCAATTTTGGTGAGTTCTTGAGTAAGTTCGTCAATTGTTGGGAAGGTCAGTTTGAAATCACTGCCTACATAGCCATTTTTTTCGATACCAGCATTCACTGATTCCCCCCTGGGCCAACTTAAGTCCAAAATTACTCTCCTGGTCTCTGAGTTCGGCTTATGTCTGGTCATGAATGGAGAGTAGTGCAAATTTGGTATGGGGGCTTCCTCAAATGGCCCTATGATGGCCCCAAATTTTTGTTCCTCCTCTATGTACTTGTCTACATGCTCTGGAAATTCCATAGCCGATTTGTGGTTTCCAATGTCATGTCTGAGGGGGCACAGTCTATTGAAGCCTAAGGGAAAGCCAAATCTGATGCATTCTAATAACTGCTTGTCCCAATATTCACTCAGCATTGATTCCCAGTGACTGATATTCAATTGAGATCTTACAGGGATACGCGCGCCCAAGTAGTTGGGGAGATTGTATTTTTTGACTTCCTTATGAAGCTCAATTGGGTCTGCAATAACTTTTGTGGATATATCTGTGTTGTTGGGCATGACGGGGTCAGATAGGGGTATATATCCAAAGTTGACTTTTGACTGATGACGCCATAGGTCATAAGCATCACATAGGACTGGTTTTTCAGGCTGATGTTGGTCATATATTATGGAATTGACAAACTTGTCATATGTGTGATTTCTTATGTCAACTGGGGACTTTGTACTGCAAATCTCACTAGCAGGAACACAACCCCCCCCTGGTGGCAACCTCAGACTGCGTTCTATTGTGCTCACCGTGATTATGATCTACCACCCCTTGATTTGACTCTGTGTTTTCATTGGTGTCCTCATTACTGGCCACATTAATTACCCCTTCTACATTGGTACCTTTTATAGCTTCGAGACTCATGCCCAGTGTTTCTTGGCGCTGGTCCTTATTTTTAGCTATCTGGGCGTGACCATTGTTCCAGAACACCCTACTTTTTGCAATACTATTGCCTTTTCTGACACTTGAGTTGTTGAATGCTTTTGCACCTATTTTGGTGGAGATGTTTGTATTGAATGTTCGAAAGGACTGATAGAGTGGAGAAACCAGTAAACTTTCCACCTCTGAAGGTGTGTGTTTTTTACTGTAGAACTTGCGAGAGCTCTGAACAACAGACGAACCGTGTTCCTGTCCCGATATGACCTTGACCTCTTGACTAACGCTACCTTTGACACTTGTACATGGAGACAAACATTTTCTCCCATGATCATTGATACTTTTTGACTGACATCTGCTAGTATTGCTGCCCCTCCCAGTATTTTTGGAAGGACAGCTATCTACTCGTTTTTTGTACTGGATTTCTTAACAAAAATGCAGTCTTTTTCTGCATGGCCTAACCATCGTCCCTGTGATAGACAGAATGAACAAATATGCTTATGCAGCTTCCTATTGACCTCATGATCTCTGTTATGCATGCAGGACCCATTTTGGAATTGTTTACAGTACCATGGCTTCTGAATTTTTTCACTTTTTGCCCAATTTCTGACCCCAGGAGTATGTTTCTGAGCATGCGCCCTCCTAATCCTATCAATTCGAGCTGTGTCTTCCCAATTTGTCCCCCCCCTTTCAAATTCGCACAGCAGTACAGCATGGGCTGCCTTGGCTCCCTGCCACGAGAAGTCTGTGGCGTCTTCCATTAATTCCCCCATATATTGTATCATTTTTTCCCTAATGTTGTTATCCGATTCATCAAGAATGTTTTTGCAAAACCCCTGCACCCACTGAGACATTGTTAATTGGTCATAAGACATTCGGGACCTTGTGACACCCCCCAAAATTGACTCATGTGGCCAGGCCACTCTATGTTTAACAACAACCTCTACATTTCCACCTCTTTTTGATTTGATTTTACCCACACTACCTGAACTTTGACTTTGTTGCTCTAACTCTCTAATCCTGGCGTCAACCTGCCTTTGGATTTTCCCTGATTGTCTAATACTATGCAAACTAGGAATGTCCTGATCATCGTCAGTAGACTCAGCACTAGTCTGAGAACTATCACTTTGCTTTGGTTTATGTCTTTTAGAAAAACTACTTAACTTCTTTGGTCTTTTCTCTGTTCTCCTGTCCTTGCTGTCCCGCTGGTCCTTGTCCATTCTGTCTTCTACTTTGTCCAGTCGTTGATTGACCCTCTGTAGCTGCTCCAGTATCAGATGCTGTATGCCTTCTTCCTTGTACTGTGCATTACTGCCTGTTGCCGCCTTGGAGGTGCTGGGAATAACGTACGAGTCCATCTCCCCCTCAGACCCAGCACCACTGTCTGCGACTACACTACCAACAGCATTAACAGAAAGTCCCGACTGTTCACACTTCGCTCCAGTGGGGGCCAAATGCCTGCCCTTACACTTCCAACACAGTTTCTTTTGCTTTCCCATTATTATTTTGTTTTATTGAAAGTACGATTGTTTTTAAAATGTCACTGAAAATACAAAACTAAAGCTCTCAGTGCTCTTGTATGACCTTTTCAGTGCTTGGTTCATTATGTTCGAAATTCGAATCTCAGCCAAATGACAAGTGGCCAATACAGCCAAGAAATAAGGTTAGACCATCCCTTAAGGGCCCAGTCATCGGGCAAGTGGAACCAAGCCTGAGGTTGTCAAACTAGAGCAGTAGAAAGCCGTCTCCAAAGCACCACTATCACAGTATACAGTGTTAGTCCAAGTTGTTCACAGTCACAATAAGGTTTAGTTCATTCCATGCAGATAAAACAGTAAAATAGTAAAATGTCCTAAAACTTGTAAAAATAAATTCGTAAGTATAACTCAAGAATCTGCAGCCCCTCAGGATATCAAAAAGTCCCTGTTGACTGTTCAGATTCTTGTCACATAATGATCATTCCCAGAAATTTTTGGAGGGAAATGCCAGGTGATGCTGCCTCAGCCAATGAATTTAAAAACCTCCCTGCCTTAAGGGCTGAGACCCCTGATGACCCCAACATAGCAACCCCTGGTCTGGTACCCAACCCAGCCTTTAAGGTTGGAGGAGGACTGACTGGCCAATGCCTGGACACTGCCCCCGAAAATCTCCCTTTTAATATATGCAATTTTTTTATGTGAGTGAATTATTGGGTTAGGTTTTACACTTATTATTCCAAAAAGTTTTCTTATATATATTATTTTGCACAAAGTAGTAGTACATAAAGAAATTGAGTTGTGCACGGTGCTAAAAAAGGGGGGTGTCTTATAATATATTTCATCATACATTTTAGATGTAAAGTCTAGAATAATCCACCAATGGGTGGACATTCTGCAGAATTACAGTCTGTTTGGCAGTTTAGTACCACAAAGGCATAAAACATAAGCCTGAGTGGTTCTGAATTGTCAATCAGAGTATAATTCTGCATGGTGTTCAACCAGTTGTGGATTATAGTAATACTCCATCACTGGGTAGACATTCTGCAGAATTACAGTCCAATTGACAGTTTAGTAGCATAAAGGCTAAAATGCTTGAATGGTTCTAAATTGTCAATCGGACTGTAATTCCGCATAGTGTCCACCCAGTGGTGGATTATTATGCTTGAAATCTCCCTTTTAAAATCTGCAATCTTATTTATGTGAAGTAATTATTGGGTGAACTTTTACACTTATAATTCTAAAAAGATGTCTTTTTCAACAACCAATTAGATTCTGTTGTTATGTTAGAATTGGGGGGTATTCTTTTACTGCCAAAGCAAAGCCAAGCCACATGAAAATCTGTGTCATCCAAAGATACTCAGTTATGTCCACGAAAAGTGAATATATATAGTCTGAACAATGGTAAAAGTATCCTATCAAAAGAGACCAAGATTTGAATGACATCTTTCCGAAAAAAAACACAATAGACATATGCAGAACAGGCAGAATCAGAGTACAGCAGACAAAACAAAATTTTGTCGAACCCCAGGAGCAACTGCTACCGAAAGAAGTAGAGCCACATGTTTCACGAAAGGCTGTAGGGTTACTTCTACATGTATAAAGAAGCATGTGATCTTCCGATGGAGGCATACGGAAGGATTAGTGTACTGGATGTGTGAAATAAGGAAAAGGATGTTTGAAAAGCCGTTACTGAAAATAACTGATATAGTGAGATACCAGAACTTGTATCAGCTGCTCAAAAGGTACAGGAGCTAGGGTATTATCCATCTAGAGTAGCTATTACGAAATCACGGAAGCTGATAGCAATGTGATGGAGGAGTTTAGCATGTGGTTTTCTGGAGTACATCTGCCGCATACCTCAACCACAAGTCTGACCAATCTTGTGGTGTCTTTAGTGCATTGGTGAAGATACTATTAACAAGGAGAAAACGAATAGAATCCAACTATTTGTTGCATCATCCTTTTTGTTGACAGAGGAGAGTGTGTCAAACTTCAGAAGTTCTTGTAGAAAACTTCTACATAGCCACTCATGGCCATTACTTAAAAGGTGAAGGTTTGCAGAAAACTAGGATAGATTCTAGTGAGCTCAGTCATAACGAATGCAGCAAATGCAGTCATATTGTAATTAGAAAGTATAGGGACGAAGTTTAGATGTAGTTGGTGACTGAAGAATATTTACAGTTTGTAGAGTGAACTTACAAGTAGTACTTGTGTAGAGGTTAATATCCCTAGAGATGTTTCATATATAGAAGACTTGAAGGTAGCATTCTTATGCAGAGTATGACAGTAGCCCACTGGAACTGGAGCAGGCGTGAATAAAGGTAGACAGTAGCCTGTTATTCTTTAATAACAATAAATTATTTTGCGAGGCCATTTGTTAAGGAGATATTCAAGCAAGTTCACTTTACAGCTACAATCTGAAAAACAAGGGAACAGTGGCTGTCTTTCAGACAACCACAAAGTCGAATCTTTAGATTAAAGTTGAGTTAAACCCAGAATAATAGACTTATTGTGTTTAGATAACAATATACATATACCACAAGGGTAACAAGGAGAGAGCTCATTAGTACCCAATAACTTTCAAGATGTTTAATGGTGTTTTTAGGGGTTGGTCACAATAGGTGACCGACCTTTCAGTGTTGCTGGTAAGAATCTTCTTGTTTTCTGTGACCCTATTTCTCATTGGCTGACCTCTGAACTCTGTGTTAGCCCTACCGCCAAAAACCACCATTTTCTTCAGTTGCATTCTGAAAACTAAACCAGCAACACCTAAAAACTAAAAATTCTCAGTTTTACTCGATTTTATTCGATTTTTAATTAATACTTGAAACTTGGAGGTTTCAGGCAGTCGCACTGAAGCTTTCAAGTTTCAGTGTGTTTACAGGCTGTGAGGCTGCCGTTGGAAGTTGTGCAGAGGCTGCCTGTACCTGTTTTGTTGTGATGTGACGCCGTCATACTATGTTTGACACATGCTTGTATAGCTCTGGGAGTTCTGGAGCGAGATAGAAGGGCTGTATACTATTTTTCATATTGTTTTTGTCATCACCTACAAATACACCCCTCCTATCTGTTATACAATCATGTTTCACACATTGTTCTCTGTATTCAATTAGAGTCAACATGCCAAAGAAAACTTTCTTTTGTAAAAAGTGTGGGTATGAACATGAACGTCCTATCAATTCAAAATGTGTGAAACCCACAGAGGAAAGTGATGAAGATGAAGTGGGCGAAAGTGGAGTTGTAAAGCAAGACATTAATATGCAAATTTTATCAGAACTGAAAAGTTTGAGCGGTAGACTGTCAAAGGTCGAAAGCAAAGTAAATCAAGAAACACCTACTACCAGTTCCAGCCATAGTGAAGCCACTGCGAGTGCTGCTGCAGTCAACAAAGACATGGTGCTACCATCACTCAGCGCCCTCAAAAGCTCTTCCAAAGTCCAAGAGGAGGTTGATAGGCGACTGGAGGAACTTAGGCAGCTGAATTCACAAGGCAAGTACAAGTCACAACGAGGTGGTAATGATGTAGTATGGTGTAAAAAAGAGGTCCCATGGCCCCAAAATTTCATTTTGAGTGGTAGCAGTAAAAGTCGCACTTCTTATGACAATCTAACCATGTCACAATGGGTTTCGGGTTTTAGTCATATCATTAGGGAAGAGAGTAATCCAGAAACAAAAAATCTCATGCTTGACTATCTTGCAGATTTAATGGAAGATAGTCACGACTTTGGGTGGAATGCAGCCAAGGGCTGCCATGCAGTTTTATTGGTAAAAATGGAAGAAGGGAAAAATTGATTGGTCTGATACAGAAAAAATTGACAGAGTGCGTAGAATTCATGCCCAAAGATCCACTCAAAATCACACTCAGTCTGTTAATAGCAGAAACCAAAATAGAGAAAAACCCACTCCCTGCAAATTCTATCAAAGGGGCACGTGTGGTCAAAAAACTGACCACCAGAATAAAGGACATACATATTTGCACATTTGTTCACAATGTTTTGCAAATGGAAAGACCAATCTTCATCCTTCTAAGGACTGCAAGCGCTTCTCAAAAAACGAACCAGGCACTGCCTAAGGGCAGTGCATATTGTTGTTAAAAAGACCTATCCAAATAGAATTGTTGCTAACCCTGCTTTTATAAACTCTGCCAGCTCTAATTGGAAGCAGGACTGGTTCAAATTTAATAAGTGCACTTATGCTGAAGTCGTAGCAAAAAATTTTGCAACAAAAATAAGTTTTGATGTAAACAGCAAGTGTCTTACAACAAAAGCCAAATTAAATGTTCTTAACAAGGAAAAAAATGGGCTTAGCAATAATTCACAAGTTCAACAGGTAGAGTTACAGAGTGACACATATGATAAATCGTGCCATGTGCCACAAGTATTAAGCAAACACAATCATGGTCATGTCAATGTTGGTTCAAAAAATGTCACAAAACTTCATAATGTTGACACTTTAAAACCCCAACATCGACAGCCACAAAGTGTCAACACCATGATTACTGACAATGTTTCTGATATTGAATTTGCAAGTTTTGGCAATAATAGATTCTGGCCCCTCGTGCATGTCCAGGACAACACTGTAGAGAAACGTGACAAGTTCAAATTGTCAGACAATAAAAATTTCACTGAAAACTCCTGTCCCACTGATCGGATCCTGCATCAAGGTGAAGGTAGTGCTACTGGCAATGTCAGATCCATCGTTTCATGCAACCAGATTCATTCTGGTACTGCTATGTCTCACTCTGTAAATAAAAGTAAGCCCCAAAAAAGTCAGAGTAATGGTGATGTTAAAAAGCATCACAAACCAAATATGACTACACTGGCTGCAAAACCTCATGATAGTACCAAGGTGAGTGCAAACCCTGGCTTGGGCCAAGAAAATCATAAGTTGATAGGCGACGCCATTACCGCTGGCTATCAGTGTGACTCGGCTAACTCACTGACAGATAAATATGACCTTGACCTCAGGTTTCCTCACAAATATAAAGCTTGTCTGTCAATGGCCGATGACTCAAAGATTTTTCAGGCTTGGAAGGCCCAGACTGTTGGTGGTTACGGTTTTTTTCCCCTCGGTGACCTTATACTACCAGAAACGGTAAACATCACACCAAGTCTAGGTGACCCAATTAGTGATCACAAGTACATTAAAAAGAGAGCTGTGCATAATTACATGGGTCCTCAATTAGAGATTCAATCTCAGCTTAACCCTGATACCTGGGACAAATATCTTCAAGGTTATTGGGACACCCAGCTTACATTGCTGCTGCGTTGTGGTTTTCCCCTTGACTGTAACAAGAATTCCCTCTTAAAAACCAATGACATGAATCATAAATCTGCTACTGATTTCATAAATCATGTCCACACATATCTAAAGGAGGAGCAAGACTTTGGCGCCATAATAGGTCCATTTAAGGAACCCCCAATAGAGGAACTACAGGTCTCCCCTTTCATGACAAGGGAAAAACCAGATTCCTGTAAGAGGCGAGTAATAATTGACCTGAGTTACCCCATAGGTGCTTCAGTTAACACATGGGTAGACAAGGATACATACTTAGGTACTGATTTCATACTCACCCTCCCTAGTATTGATCATATTACTAATCATATATCCAAATTAGGCAAAGGTTCAAAAATTTTCAAGATTGACATATCCAGGGCTTTTAGACATGTGAAAATAGACCCTGCAGATTATCATCTTTTAGGCCTTAGACTGGAAAATTACTTCATAGATACCTGTCTCCCAATGGGCTTTAGGCATGGTTCTGCCATCTTTCAGCGCCTAGGGGACGCCATACGCTTTATCATGGCTAGAAAGGGTTTCTTAGTAACCTCATACATTGATGACATTGTTGGGCATGAATTAGTCAGTAAAGCAGATGAGGCTTTTGAGACTTTACACAGCTTACTTGTAGAGCTTGGTTTCAACATTTGCCAGAAGAAATTAGTACCTCCTACCACAAAGGCTGTTTGCCTAGGAGTGGAAATAAACACAGAAACTTTTCAAATCTCAGTCCCTCCTGAAAAACTCGACCAAATTAGGCATATATGTAAGAACTGGACTGTCAACACTACATGTTCTAAGCGAAGCTTACAATCACTTTTAGGAAAACTGTTGTACATATCTAAGTGTGTCAGGGCTTCTAGACCTTTCTTGAACCGTATGTTGGATGTTCTTAGGTCAGCTGATAAGCTTAGCAGTGTACAACTAAATGCTGGTTTTCACCAAGACTTGGCTTGGTTTTGTAAGTTTATGCCCAACTTTAATGGTACCAGTTTCTTTAAGCATGATAAAATAGAAGGCGAAATTGAACTGGATGCCTCATTGCAGGGCCTTGGTGCTATTTTTAATAATCAGGTTTATGCAATTGTACTCCCTGGTGGCTATATGAACTTTGGCATTGTCCACCTGGAAATGCTAAACATCCTTGTGGCCCTCCGCACCTGGGGCCACCACTGGGCTGGCAAAGCCATTCTAGTTCATTGTGACAACCAGGCGGTTGTTTCTGTTATTCAATCTGGCAGAACCAAAGGCCTCACATTAGCTGCATTAGCTAGAAATATTGCCATGGCTACTGCTACTCTTGACATTGACCTGAGAACCATTCATATTTTAGGCAAAAACAATACCATTGCGGATGCATTGTCGCGATGGGGCCTTGGTCCTCAGTTCCAGCAAAGGTTTTATACGCTATGCCCGGACCATTACTGGGTTTACCCCAATGAGGAGGTCCTGTCTATTGACTGGTCTATATGATTTCAGGTTGTAATATGGCCATTGCTGATCTTTCATCAAGAGCCAACATTAGAATGCAGCGGGCTTCCAGGGATTCTACTTCCAGGGCCTACAACAGTATGTTTAGGGTCTTTCTGGCTTTCTGTGTTTTTGCCCGAGTAACAACCTCACAGATTTCCATTGATACCATGCTGGCCTTCCTTGAATTCCTGGTCTTCAATGGCACTTCAAACTCTGCAGTAGCAAATTACATTTCTGCTCTTAAAGCTAAGTTCATTCTTTTACGCTTAGATACCACACTATTTGACTCACCCAGAATAAAATATTATACCAAGGCTCTTAGACTGCAAGCACCATTCAAAGTCACACTCAAATCTGTTATTGACATTCCACTTTTAAATTCCATTGCCCTCCACTGTGACTCTATGTTTATGGGACAGATCTTTAAGGCTGCATATTTGTTAGCTTTTTTCTCCTTCCTCAGAATCTCTAATTTGGTGCCTCATTCCATTTCTGCTTTCAACCCATTAGAGCAACTATGTAGGGCAGATATAATATTTTCAGACCCAGGGGCCCATATCTTGGTAAAATGGTCAAAAACCCTTCAGTCCAAGAACACAATAAAAATCATCAAGATTCCTGCCCTCCCTTCCCTTCCTATCTGTCCAGTCACAGCTCTTAGGAACCTATTAAGGATTACACCACAAGGGAAAAACAAACCTCTGTTTCAAATTAAGTGTCACCACCTATGGGTTCCCCTAACAGACACTAGGCTTCGTAAAAATTTAAAGCAAATTTTAGCTAAATTACAACTACATACCTCCAACATTACTTTCCATACATTCAGGCGCTCTGGTGCCACCCTGGCATTTAATTCTAGTGTACCAATCCAGGACATCCAGAGCCAGGGCACATGGACTTCTGACTGTGCCTGGTCATATATTACCCAAAACCATCAAGCTTCAGATAAGGTGGCTCTGGCTTTCAGGTCCCTACTCCTACCCTAGTCTACCTTGGGGTTTGGGGGTGTATCCTACTCTATACTATATATACACATCTACACTATACACCTATTCATTACTGTTAGTGCATTAAGTTTAATTCAAATATCTGCACAATTATCTGTTAAACCTTCAGTACTTAGCCAACAAACTAACAGTTGTAAATTCTATACTAACAACCTAAATAGGTAGTAATTTGAGTGCAACTTAATTTAAGTCCACCTTAAATTTGTATGTAACTATGGACAGTAAAACTTGCCATTTAAAGGTATACTTAACTTGAGGTTCACTGTAGTAAATAACCTTATGGTGCCCCAAGGTTTTTGAAATTATTCTTATATTAAATGGCCTTAAGGTGGCCTTATGTTCATGTAATGCCGTTATTGTACCCTTAAATTCATGTATGGTTTCATATGTTAAACAAAGTGTGGCTTAGGCTAAGACCACCTTAGCTGTGTAAAGTAATTTTGTGTCAGGTGGTCTTATATGTATATAGTCCAATTGTATGTAAATAAACTGGTAGATATATATATATTATTAACATAGAAATAAAATTAATTTTATCCCAGTGATATTTTTCATTGGATTGCTATGCTAACTTACATGATCTCATACAGGACACTGTAGGGGTTGGTCACAATAGGTGACCAACCTTTCAGTGTTGCTGGTAAGAATCTTCTTGTTTTCTGTGACCCTATTTCTCATTGGCTGACCTCTGAACTCTGTGTTAGCCCTACCGCCAAAAACCACCATTTTCTTCAGTTGCATTCTGAAAACTAAACCAGCAACACCTAAAAACTAAAAATTCTCACCCCATATCCCCCCCTTAAAGCCAGTTTCCAGTGCACTAATTCTATTGTAGTTTCAGATCATGTGATCGCCACACAAGAACCAAATCTGGATCATGAGGTTATGAATATACAAAAGGCGACCAGGATTCTCAAGAAGTGATCTTTTCTGAGGAGTCAAGTGTGACCAGGGACTCCCGTGTTTAAATCAAAAGTCAATATTCGGCCTGTGGCCGCATTCACCTAGCCCCAGATGACAGTTCATCCTGCTGATGGTAGAATGAAAGCTATGTGATGTACCACTGGTGCAGGGAGTTCGACTGTCAACATGGACACAATAGTATATGGTGCATAATTTGAGCTGAATTGTTTCTTGCCCTGGTTCCTCTCTCCTGGTCGCAGCTTTTTACAAAGTTACAAGAATTACACAAATTTTGATATCAGTAGCGACAACAGCCTACAGAACAGCCCCAGAATTGCTACAGTACCTCTCACATCATATGTCACAGCCATGGCGGCGACGGCTCCCAGCTGCAGCATCCTTACAATTGATAGACTTGATTAAAAGCTGAACATCAGCTTATGCTTGCTTAAATTAGTTTAAATTAAACTCAGTGATATATAACCGTCTGCATGGACTGTCAGTAAAAGTACATTATGAGTTGTTGTTTTTTTGTGTGTGTATGGCATTATAATGTCCTCTTGTAGTCAGGTACCAGGTTTGACCAAGTCCTGTTATTATAAATTCTATTACTGTAACTTTGTAGCGAAAACACACAGACTTTTGTAGCATTGGGATCTAATCCATGAAAGTCATACTTGAAAGAAGTGCCTCTAGTGTCTGCAGTACTGGTCAGCAGTACTTTAGTATTTAAATGTTGTTGCAATTATTCAGTGTTTCACCTTCATTGGTGTCTCAAGGTCATTGCATGAACTGTACTATTCCTTGTAAAATGTTTTAGGCTCTCTTTTATGTGGTAACTCTTGTTAAAACTTATCTCAAGTAACAAGGTTGTTGATGTAAATGTTAGGATAAATGCTATTGCATATGTGACTGTTACTGCAATTATGTCTAATTATACTACATGTTGTTACACTTCAATAATTTTACAAATAAGCTGTAATTTTAGTAAAACTGGGTTGTTAAACTGTGGTGTAAGGGCATTCCTGTTTGAGCTTTTAGGGAGGTCGTATTGCTCGATCACTTAGGGTGTTTTTAGTATTTTTAGCTAGATACTGCAGTTCCTAGTTTTACACTGATGTTTCTTCATTTTTAGTTAGTATTTATATTAACCATGTCTCGTGTATATCACCTAATGATGTTGTTGGGTGTATCCTACTCTATACTATATATACACATCTACACTATACACCTATTCATTACTGTTAGTGCATTAAGTTTAATTCAAATATCTGCACAATTATCTGTTAAACCGTCAGTCCTTAGCCAACAAACTAACAGTTGTAAATTCTATACTAACAACCTAAATAGGTAGTAATTTGAGTGCAACTTAATCTAAGTCCACCTTAAATTTGTATGTAACTATGGACAGTAAAACTTGCCATTTAAAGGTATACTTAACTTGAGGTTCACTGTAGTAAATAACCTTATGGTGCCCCAAGGTTTTTGAAATTATTCTTATATTAAATGGCCTTAAGGTGGCCTTATGTTCATGTAATGCCGTTATTGTACCCTTAAATTCATGTATGGTTTCATATGTTAAACAAAGTGTGGCTTAGGCTAAGACCACCTTAGCTGTGTAAAGTAATTTTGTGTCAGGTGGTCTTATATGTATATAGTCCAATTGTATGTAAATAAACTTTTAGATATATATATATTATTAACATAGAAATAAAATTAATTTTATCCCAGTGATATTTTTCATTGGATTGCTATGCTAACTTACATGATCTCATACAGGACACTGTGAATAGAATAATGTCATTTACCAAGACTGTTAAAATGTGTTTTTATGATAGACTTACAAATGAAAATCCTAACAGAGAAGGTAATAACCTTTTCTGAGGGAGAAATTCTAAATAGATTTGCAGAACCCAAACAAATTTTTTAAATTAGTCATGTGGTGTCTGCCATCTATGAAACTATTACTGTCCACATGCTTTCATGTGTAGATCCACCAGATGAATACTTTTTTGTGATCCAAAATAAACTGTATCTCATCATAAAGACATATAATCCCTATGCATGGCTTTTTCATTATACATTTTAAATAGTGACCTATAAATGAAGATAAATACTGATCATTACATATACCATAGATTTTCTAATTCATGCCCGTTTACTTTACTACCAAATTTATAATGAGAGTGTCTGTGATTAATACACAAGACAACACAGTTCCATGCTAACTTCTGATTCACTATGAGCCAAAATTATTTGAATCATGTTTTTTAATTTCTGCCTCATTTATGGTAGAAACTGATGCTGAATGCATGGGATTTCGTTGACATGTGTTACATACAGTTAGTTAAGATTTGTATGTATACATGACACTTTCAAGACATATAGTTGGCTCAGTTTCTGTTGCGTCTATTTGCAGAGTAATCAACACTAGGTAATTCTAACTGTAATAATATTTCTCTAGTATTTAATATCTATCAAAAGACAGTTACTGGGTTGAAGTATGGATGGACTGGACCCCAGATTCCAAGACACATTAAACAGATTCTGAGGAACATCAAACAAGAAAAATCAGAGATCAACAATTATTAAGGATGAGACATTGCAGGTGAAATGCTGAGGGTTGTGAAGTAAGCTTCAAATTTGTAAAATAAGATTATAGGAGACATAGTTCTCAATATCAAAAATATAAGTAGATTTCTGATACAAGAGTTAAAATTAAATTTGTCTTTTATTTCTATATGGTTAACTTGCATGAATAATATAGCTGACTTTAAATTAATCAATAAAACAGAATAAATAAATATTGTATGATCAGTAAACCAATAATGTGAAGGCCTTGTTCCAAGATTACATCAAAAGTCAAATGTTAGTTTTCCCCATTTCATCATGTATTGTCATAAGGTTGGTACTTGCTTGCCTTGCCGTGTTGGCATTCATGGGCATATGTTCTACTTCCCTTTCCACATTCAAAGGTTACCTATACAATGGTGCAAGTGAATATTAGACCATTTAAATTAGTACTTAAATTGTACTTAAGTTGTCTTAACTCTTTTGCTGCGAGTTTCACGTAATAAAATGCGTATAAAACGCGGCAGTCGCCTTTTGTCGACTCTTCTATAAAGCGCAAAAGTCGACAATAATCGCCGTGACGTATGAAATTATTTACCGTAATAATGACATAAGGAATACGTCATTTCTTTGTGTAAATAAGCTGTAAATAAGCTGTAAATATATCGTTTGGTGTCACATAGTGATTTAAAATGCCTAAAAGACATTATTCTGCAAAAGAAGAAAGGAATTTAGTGCTCCAAAATTCGCAAATGCACTTATACATACTTACGTCCATCACTGCATATCTCCAGCAGAGAGCCTGTCAATCAATGAATACTCACATTCTACTGGATAGCTGTCGGCCAATGAGAAGCAAAGAAAATATATTGCTTCCTACTTCCTTGACCAATGAAAAAAATCCTGTTTTATCATTCGCTACTCACCCTCTAAACCTGTCATAAAAGACACTTCCAAACTTACGTAAAATAATTCTGCGACGACCTGTTTAATTTAAGTTAACGTCGTGCTTTTAATATATGTCAACGGAAGTCGCAAATCGCGCCGAAAGAGTTAACATGGCTGATGAAAGACAGATTTTGGGGCTGTCTAATGCTTCAAATGGTAACTTGGAAAATGCTTTAACTTTGCACAAAACAGAAGACAATTTATATCTTTACATTCACTTGCCACTGCAAAAATTTACATGTTGCGACATAACAAAGATTGATTTATTGCCTTGTCTGTTGTAAAAGTTACATTTATACTAGAGCTAGGGCCAATACTAGTGTCACTATTTTGGTTCTACTGGTTCAACTCCGACAAATGGTCGACATTGTAAAGGTTCAGCTTAATATTACCATGGTTGACATATATGATGGAAACTTTACTTGACATTAAACAAAATCTGATCAAAGAAAATATGTTGCCTACTGTAGTCACTGTTACATTAGTATTCACCCAAAGTAAAACACCATGTTAATGTTTTGTGACTATTCTCTAGTGTTTTGCAGATGGTAGAATGTTATCTGGGGCCTCCCCATAGTTAAATGAATTTCCCTGGGTGTCAATTGAATGAATTATGGTATTTCATCAATTACAAGTTTAAAGGACAAGGTGTGATGTATAGCAACTAGAAACAATTTAAACTAGTTCTGTATACACAACACACCCCATGACTTTCCGGTGCAAGCACCAGAGATTCTCAATATTGGTACTCTACATTATATTTCCGAATGTTGCACACAACATTAAGTACAGACTTTGGTTTTCCCTTTGGAATATTTTTACCAGGAGACAGATACAGGCTGTCAAGGACAAAAGACATTCCCAAAAATGCAAATTTTAAACATACAACAGGTATGAAAAAGTTCTTGTTATGTACTATATGTCACTTGTAAAACTGATGAAATACCAATTAAGAGTACATGTGTCACACATACACATTGATACCATTCACATATAAATCATTTTCAATTAAGTTCCTGACTTTGTATTCATGACAAAGGCCACTTTTCTGAACTTTTATTTGTGCAAATACTTGCACCCACATAATTAAAGCTGCCACTTCCAAATATGTAAATGGTGTTTCTGCCAGTGTTTTGAATGACCACCAACACAAGCATAAAAGATTGTTTATTGAATAATGTCTATTGAACCTATTAGCATGTCTGGAAGACATGCCTGGAAGTTATGTGTTGAAGAACCAGACATTTATATTGGGGAAAATTACTCCACTGAGCACCAGATGACAAAGAAAAAGACAAAAGATCTTCTACATCCTGGTACTTTGCAAGAAGCTAGACAAGGCTAAACAGTGTATTCATTTCATAAACTGCACAATAAAGAAAATATTAAACAAAAAACATAATGACAGAGTATATATATTGCATATATCTTTAGCTTTTAGAGGATAAAATGGCGTTTTTTTAAATAACAATCAGAATCCAGTACATAACTCAAATCCAAGATACGACTAAAAAAACAGAGAATTTTCAGTTTTTTAAGACATGGTTAATTGCCTAATCCTTAGAAGAGCCTGAAGTAGTCTGTTGTCCCGGGAAATTTATTCCTATAATTTTATTCCTTTTACCCTTTTCTACACCATTGCACATGTGCAGCAATGGCTGTGTTATCAGTTGAAAAATATTTAACATAATATTAAATTTTTTTTTGTATTTTTTGTACATTATAACAATCATTTAACAAAAAAATATGAGAATAATATCCATCCATGGTTTATTTTCTATTTTGAGGAACTTATTTCATGTGTGATCAAATTTAAACAATAAACAAACATTGGTAAGAGAAGCACTGGTTCAAGTATCATTAAAATCTCCTTCAACTATGCTCAACTTGCTTAACCTTGTCTTGATGGTTGTCACTAAGTGCTGTGTGTTCCAATCGAAAAGCACTAACTTTAAACTTTAAACATTTTTCATTTACAAAAAAAAACAAAAAACACATGCATTAATAATTTTTTAAAATATCATGATTTTTAATGCATTTAACTTTTACTTGAATGTACATATAGATTTTTGCACAGTCACCACAACAGTGTGAAATTAACAATAAACTCTACCTCCGGCCCTTAATCCTACCAAAATGTATCGTGTGAGGTAGGATTTATGAACACAATATAATCATTTATGCACCACACTGCCTAACAGCTATATTGGTATATGTTTAACTTGTAAAGTTTAATTGTTAAATATAATTTTTACAAGCTAAAACCTATTCATTCATACCAAACGTCAAAGGCCACTATTAAATGTCCAACTCAAGATAATCAAAGAATTTCAATATCCGTTTCTGTCTACTAGACGGAGCAGAAGTTGCCTAGATTGTGTGATGCTTGCTTCTTCTCCTTCAAAATAGTATTGCCCCTACCGTCAGTTGTAATTTAGGTGGAAGCAGGGATGATTCTCCTATGCCCCACAAGGTAAGTGTGCAAGCTTATAAAAAATACATTTACCAATGAAATCACAATATTATTACATTACAGTAGCCCAAGATCTTGGACTCAATGCTGAATTTTACCGCTAGGTGGGTGATTACAGCTGAGACTGCGATTATTTTTGTGCATCAATTTACTTGTACAAGGTGACAAGATAGTGGTATTATTAAAGACTTTTGTAACTTATGTATTCCCACACATATACCAAAATACTGTTTTGAATATCTGGATATGTATGAGCGAAATGAAGTCTTGGAGTAACACACCAAATGACATAGTCTGGAATGGATGTACTATCTATAATATAGATAATATAATTTATAATATTCGAAAGCAAAGCCGAAGTCACCTGAATATATATAATCTGCTGGAGAAAGTATCGAGTATTGATATTATCTACTGGAATGACTATGGAGAACAATCTTACCAGTTATCCTTGTATTCTGAGGTACTTGATGTTCCTCAGTCAATTAGGTTCTGAAGTCTTGGCTGCATAATCAGACAGGTCAAGTCTCAAATATAAACCATGCTAGACATGTCGTATGCCTGCATGATATGGTTTACTAACTTAAGTTTGATACTCTGTTTGCAATCCAGGAGTCAATTCAGCTTGCCCATTTGCCTGAGACTATAGCTAACAGAAAGGCTGTAATGAATGGTTTAATGATATCCACATCTTTTGTGCACTTAAATGTTTTCTTGAGTTTTTTACCCAACAGGTGAATACCACTTAGATATATTTCTGAGATTTTTGGATCAATCCATGTGAAACTTGTTAGAAGTTTATCAAATACTGAAATATACAACAACCAGCAGGCCCCAAGTAGTCTTATAGCCCTTGATTGATACAGGATGCTTGTTCAAATACTGATACAGATGCATAAGGAAGTCTAAAACTTGATTAAGGAGTGGTTTGGAGAAGTCCACAGAGTTTATATACTTTTCAAATATGACTCATTTTGATTGATAAATGGTTCTTGTCGATGTCAGACTAGAGAAATTGACTGTTATAGAGCCACTAGCAGTGCAGGTTGAGACAACATGAGTTGCTGCTGTACTGCTTGAACAGTGTTGGCATAAACCGGCATTAAAGAGGAATTTCTGTTGAAAGTTGCAATAGGTCTCACAACCTGGGCAAACCTGGCCATCCCAGAGCTAGCATTATTATTAGACAATTGCACTGTCATATAACATTGGGTATCAGAACACTTAGAGAGTAAGAATATGCTGTGTGGCCTCGCCAATTCATGTGCAGAACATCTATTCTCAAGTTTGTGGTGTGGAACTGGGCATACACGCAGTGGCAGTTTGTATTTTTGATATGTGACAAGCAGTTCTAACTAAGGAGTAAATAACTTTTGGTGTAGTTTCTTGAACTCTTGAGGGGTCTGTAACCAGTCTGTACATGATTGTGTCTGAGTCAGTCTGGAGAATCTGCATTTACCTTTAGACATCCTGGGATGTGTCAGACACACAGTAAGATTTTCAATTGGCATCACCAGCTCATAATTCTGTACAGGAGAGTGCCCAACTCCACCGGTTGGGTTCCTTTCTTCTTCTTCCTTTAAGTTGTTTATATCTATTAACATTGTTTCATTCAGGCACTGATTTTATTTTCTTAGGAATAAGAACACCATATTATTTCTAAAATGTTTATGAGCAAGTTTTAAGAATTAGCTCTAGCAAAGCTCATGCTTCTAGAGATCACATTTTTTGTCACTGAACTTTCGTGAGAAATGGCGTAGCATGAGTACCGTCTCTTCACTGAAGTTAAGCAGCAATGGTCAATGTTAGTACTTGGATGAGAGATCACCCAACTCCTAGCCAGGTGTGGGATTATTTGACTCGAAATTCATTTTTTTAATCAGTCTTTTATAAATTTGTGTCTCTTCTATTTTCAGAGTCTGGCTTTTCCCATGTTATGTAAGGTCGGCACTTCATGTTTGCAAATGGGGGAATTTTAAAAGAAAAATGTATATCTCCAAAATGCTTTATGTAGGTACAAACATGCGAATAACACATAGCAGACTTATTATTTGTAAAATCACACGCTAAGTTGCCAATCCCAGTAATCAGCCAAATACTATTCCCAGATATGCATGTTTCATTGACTAGGAATAAGAATTCTTAGGTTTTGGAAGCTATATTTCTCACAGTTGAGAACTTTTTTATGCATGTCTACAGGACAAGTACCTTTTCCTTTCTCGTACCACTGTTTTACCTATCAATGGATTCAAAAGAATAAAACAAAATGTTTCATGGTTCTAAAATAAGTAACATTTTCAGCATTCTTTATGGTTTTAATTCCAATATTGGAATTACATACAATAAACTCCATACATAATCCTAATCAACTTCACCATCAATCTATTATGGGCTAAACCAGATCATTGTAACTTGCATAGATTCTGGTCATGTTTTACATTTCAGATTCTAAGGGTTTATTGCACTGTTGGTTCCTGCTAATTTCTTGGAGTTGTTGATTGAGTTTGAACTACAGTAGAACCTCAATTATCCGAACCCCATGGGAGACATACAATCCGGTCGGATAATCGAGGGGTTCGGATAGATGATGGAAGCCGAAATTCACCATCTATGGGTTACCGAGTGGGCGATAATTGAAGAATTGTCGTTTTTATGCAATAAACAAAGACGTTGGTGGTCATTGATAAAATAATTTAATATATTTGTGTTATATAATATAAGTGATCCTTTAATTGTCGCTTATTTGCTCCATATCCACGGATATTATTATTCTTTTTATTTAAAATGTTATGCAGACTTGAGCTGGCTGTATTTGGTTGGTACTTACATTGTTGACGTTTTAATTTCAGATTAACATCGTCCCGCATTTTGTCAACTGAAAAACTTCTTTTATACACGTTTTCAGATCTACTCCGGGAGATTATAAATTTCTAAAGCCAATCGAACACGCTTTCATTGATTGGCGCATTATCAAAGAAGTTGTGTAGCGGGGTCATGTAATTGAAGTAATCCCTCCCCTATTGAAACTATGTTATTAAAGATCAAAGAAGTTAGGCGTTTCTGTGGACAGTGCATTTTATACAGTACTAGAATTAATGGTTTCCGAGAATGTGTAAAATGCTGTATTATCGCTCATGGTAGACCGTGCCGTGAATGTAGGGAGACAAGGTTTCGGATCGGTTAATCCGGAGATTCGGATCATAGAGGGCCGGATAAGTGAGGTTCTACTGTATATTGAACCAGTACAGTGTGACCAAGCTTTCATGTAACACCCTGCTTTTGACGATAAGAGTCTTAACTATCACTCTTCAGAGTCCGAACTATGTTGAACCAGATTAGAGTGACCACAATATTAGATAAAGCCCTGCTTTTGGTGATCAGACTGAGAGTCATCATTATTTTCAAGTGGATCAGTGTGACCATAGTTTAAGTTGAATTCTTGCTGTTGTTGATCAGAATCTGAACTACATTAAACCGGATCAGTGTGATCACACTTTAAGGCAACGCCCTGTTTCATGTGATCAGAATTAGAACTATGTTCAAGTGGATCAGTGTGACCATACTTCAAGATAAAGCCTTGCTGTTTTCGATGAGAGTGTGAACTGGATTAGTGTGAACATATTTTAAGGTAGTGCCCTTTTTTAGTAATGTGTCATGCCCATACTGTCTTACTACCAATTATTGCTGGGTACCCATTACCATCACCAGTAAATAAAATGTTCATATTTCACCCATTTTGAAAGTTTTGTTTATTTGTTCCATTCCAGTCAGTTCTTCGTTATTTACTAGATTTGGAGGGAAATGTTTGCAAAGTTATGTATATTTTTATTCTACCTGGCAATAATTGGTACCTGGCGATAATTGGTAGCAAAGGTCAAAGTTGGGGTTTTACGTCCCGTTCAACAGCCAGGATAATTGGTAGCAAGGCAGTATTCAACCGGATTGGTGTGACAATGTTTTAAGATGTATCTTGGCTGTGGTCGATCAGAGTCCAATCTATGTTAAACTGGATAAGTATGAGCGCCCACATAGGTATAATTTAATCCCAATATACCACATCTTTGAGGATTTTGTGCCCAGTATATATGACTGACCTGTTTCACATTCTCTGCTAATTGGATCAATTTTTTGTCCCCTTTGTCCATGATTTGCATAACATTTATAAGGAATAGCACTCACCCTGTGTTTACAGCAGATTGCCAGTTACTTTCTGTACTCCTTTCATCACCAGTATCCCACTTGTGCGCGACTGGATGACTGCCAATGTTTGGACTACACACCGTGTCTTTTTGTGATATTTGTTTCATCAATATTATTCAATATTGCCACTTTGTCAAAGAATAGTATAGCTGCAGTGCATAAACAACCTGTTTCCCACTGATTTCTTGTTTGACGTTTTGTGCTTGTTTACCTTTGTTGTACTAGACTTATTGTATTTTGGTTAATCTTCACCTTGCAATATGCACCACGTTTAATTGCATTACCAACGATATTTCTGTATTTAGTATTATACACATATCTAGTTCTAATTACAATTTGTTGCTTTAACTGATTTTTACTGATGTAAGGCACGTACATGGCTACAGTGCTTTATTCGTTTTCTTGCTGATTTTCTATTGTTCTCACAATCTTTTGCGTCCCACAAGTGACAATGCTGAGGACCTGTCCCAATATGACTCTGGCTGTTAAACGGGATGTAAAACACCAGCTTTGACATAGAATCTTTTGCAGGATGCACTCCATGACAATTACGACAAACATGTTTGCATCTTTTAACTGTCACTAATATGGTCTTTTTAATGATTGTAGGATCCAATCCAAAAAGTTGAACACCACTCCGAGGTTCCTCACACTTTGTGCTCTGATTTCCACGAATATTAATAGTTAAGCAAGGAGGGAGTTTTTGATGATTTTTGGGAGCCTATGAGAATAAACTCGGTTTTGTCAGGGTTCAGTTTTAATTTATTTGTAAACATGAAATTTTGAATGTTGTTTAGCCAATTTTTTAGCTTTTGTACAGAGTGAGAGAAATTTGCTGGTGAGAGAATCATATATAACTGGGTGTCATCGGCATAAAAAAGGTAGTTAATACTACTGTGGGAATGAATGATTGAGCTGATTGGGTTAGTGTAGAGAGAGAAAAGAATTGGACCAAGGACGGAGCCCTGGGAGATGTGAGAGTGTGCTACCTACCTTGACCAAGTGTGTCCTTCCCGACAGGTATGATTTAAACCAGCTAGCGCACTGATTCCATAGCAAAAATTAAATCTGTCCAGGAGAATTCTAATTCAAATTGGACTTTTATAGCACTTTTAATCTCCCCATACAAGAGGACTCTAAAACTCTAGAATAGTGTGGTCAATGGTATCGAATGTGGTAGAGAGATCCTGAAGGGTAAGGGCAGTGACAGACTGTTTGGCCATATTGAGAAGAATATCGTTATGAATGGTATAATGGTCCTTACCATAAGGAGGACACTTTCAGTAGAATGGTATTTTATATAAGCCAAATGGAAGGCAGTCATAAGGCCTGGTTCATCAAGGTGAGTTTGTAGCTGGACAGCTTCTACCTTTTCAAATATCTGTGAAATAAAGTTAAGATTAGAGACAGGCCTATAGTTTTTGAAAACTTCTTTGTCTAAGGATGATTATTTTGAGAATTGGGGTCACATGGGCCTGCTTAAAAAAATGGAAACTTACCTTGTTTAAGAGAGGCATTGATTATTGATGTGATGGGGTGATAAGAATATCCAGATAATCAAGAACAAAAAAGTGGGCCAAGGGTTGAGGGAACATGATTTACTTGAAGAGTTGGAAATGATTTTGGTAACTTGATCCTCAGTTACAGTAGAGAAAGTGGAAAACATAGGGGGAGGAGAGTCTGGAGTGATGTGTTGCAAATTCAGGGAAGTAGAGAATGTTGAGTGTATTTTTTCATTTTTTTTTCCTGAGAAGAACTCCACAAATCTGTCAGCCAAAAGCTGAGGGGCTTTATCAATGGGAACATCTTGGCTCTGTGCAACACATAAACTAGGACACACATTAATTTTTGTGGGTTATGGTGATTCTCCTGAATTTTTGCTTTAAGGAATTGAGATTTGGCTTGCATGCATTTTTTGGCCAAATGCGTTCAAACAAACGCCTGGTCTCTTTTGCTGCAATTATGATTTCATTAACCCATCCTGGGATGTACTTTGCCTTGGTGTGTTTAGTGTGTAGTGGTGCATGTTTGTCGATAAGGGTGGACAAGGTAATGTGATATTGTTTGTAGAGTGTATCAGATTCCTTGGACAGATTATTAATTAGTTCAGAAGCAAGGAGATCTTTTTTTCATTTTCTCTTTAAGTAACGTTAAAACCCAAATAAATACATAGAAATAAGTTCACAAGAAGTTGAAAAAGACAAAGGTCATAATAGTAATGACCAATAAAAACGGACTAGACAACAAACTCAAGTCCATATAATATCTACCATGTTACACTTCTCATGTTTACATTACAAAACACATTGCAAATTTTTAATCCAGCACATACCAGTGTAGCATGTTGTATCCCCTTCTTCTGTTTATTCTATTGAGTGAAGTTTAATTTCATCTGTGGAATTACAGTGTATCTTTATCTGATATACAAACACTGGAATTGAACACTGGATGTCAGAACAAAATTTACCAGTCCAATTAATCATAAAATATGGAGATATTATGTGTACTGCTTTATCACAAGGAAGTTTATCCCGCAACCTATGTGCAAGGGTTGTTACCATCACATCACTGTAACACCTGGTTTCGGGAAAACAATGAATAATCTGAAATGTCAGTCTTTCTCAAACATAAAAGAAGTGACCATTGATTCAGGAATCAATCACGTATTTCCTATTGTATTGACTGGATAAAGCTCTATTTTTGGACAAATATAATACCTATCACACTGTTCTGTACTCACATCACAAGCTATATTATAATACCATGTCAACAGTGCTCATTTGTGTTTTAGTAGTATCCGGCAGTTGCAATAAGTGTAAATACAACAGGATACATATGCATACCTTTTTGTAACGAGATTACCTCCCACAGATCCCTTTTTCTGTCAAATAACAAATTTTATTATGGAAGTTTGACCTTTGATCAGAACTAGGTGCACATGAATGCGGTTGACATGCCAACATTTCACCTTTCTACTTAAATAGTTAGTATTATTTTATTGCAATATTTTCTTGATTATTTGACTTCTTTCAGGGGCGGATTTCATGAAAGGTCTCACGTTAGCCAAGTCTCATTCTGAGCCACTGGCTCAAGTCCGAGCTTTTTGTCTCAGCTAAGTCTTTGTCTCAAACAGCTTTCACAGTAAAGGTCTCAACTAAGAAGAAGCTTACCAAATAACCACAGTGGTTTCCTGTGTCATGTGACCCATTTTTTGTAGTCAAAATATTCAACTAAAGACATATATGTTCCTTGTTTGACACATATTATTCTAATTCTAATTGGACTTTTATAGCACTTACTCTCTCCATACAAAGGGGACTCTAAGGCACCCCAAAACCAAAAAAAAACAGTCAACCAATTTCAGTATTCAGAGACAGAAGAGGGTCAAGCACCACAGAGAAAACCAGGGGATGATCCAGGCTAAGGTAGGTATTCTTTAGTACACAGGTAGGTTTTAAGCCAGTTTCTGAAAGAGGCTAGGGAGGAAGAGGCACAAGTCTCATCTGGAAGAGCATTCCAAACAGTGGGAGCATCAAAAGCCAAACTATTACCAAACTGTTTGACAGATATATGAATAGAAGGGTAGAACTTTGGAATGACAAGGAAATTATTACCACTTTGACTGCATGTTGTACTGTAAGAACTAGTTGACATCCACTCTTTAACATCATCTAGGCACCTGTTCAACTGCTCAAAGGCAGCAGATGCATTCTGCATAACAATGAAACTTTATACCTTTATGTTTACTGATAATCAAACTAAGGGTGGTGGTGTACAATCCGAACAATAAAGGACCGAGGCAGAACCTTGGGTAACACCAAATAGGAATTTACAAACACCTGACAAAGTAGAACCAATTTTTATAAATAATGGTCTGTTAGGTAGGAAGTGAATGATTTCAGAACAGAGCCACTGTTGCCAAATCAAATATAGAGGCAACTGAAAAGAGTGGAATGACCAATGGTGTTGAAAACGGCAGACAAGTTAAGCAATTCCAAGGCATTGGGTTCACCTCTTGACAAAAATAAGTGAACTTCATTTTTTTCTGGAGAGAAGAGCTGTCTCTGTTGATTGACCAGCTTTATATGCCGACTGGTATGGGTTGTCTAAGTTGTGGACAAGGATATGTTCTAACAGCTGCTTCAGGTCATCTGGACAACAATCAATAAAATATGTTTCAAATCTGTGTTTGACAACAAATCTGGTTCCAGTATTAAATTATTCATATTATGTTAGACACCAAATATTATTTGTATAAGGTTAAAATAGCTGAATGTAATAAATGCCAACTATGTAGTCTTTTTCCCGAATATGTAAGTCATAAATGTAAGTAAATCCTGATCATTTATATGTAGACTAGCTACGTCATCGGGCTACATATTTAAAAGCATACTTTTATCTGCAGGATAATGTACGTTCATTAAAATTTATAATTTCACTGAATGCTCTTATGGATATATAAGTTATTGCTGAATGTGCTTATCTTTTTTCTCAAGTTTCTCAATTATTATATACATTTTTTCATATACTGATATGTATCATTCTACTGTACCTTAGTACGAAACATAAGAAAAAAAATGATCACCTTTACTGGACGAAACACTTAGAGAATGCATAAATATTCAAAACCTTCCAGGAATCACTCGGAATGTACACTCCCCAGGCTTGAGTGACCAGGAGTGAGGGTATATATTGAGGAAGACTTTGGTTGAAACCCTTTAAAGGAAACACCACACTCTCTGAGTTTGAGTCTTTGGTGTGATATTTTGTCTGCTATCACTTTCAGACGATATGACACATGTCACACATGCCCACCACCTTGTTTACATAGATGCTACCATTTTTGAGTTTCTTATTTTCCTATTCTACTGCCATTACTTTCAGACGAAATGGGATGTCATTTTTGTGTTTTATATATACCTGTTCTAATGTCATAGTTGCAATCTTAGGTCCTATTCGATAAACAAGAGTGAACTGGGAGCAAGGTGACAGCCTGTGATTAGCCAAAATTCGTCCTGACATCAAAAGATTTGCATTAAAGGTCTGACAGCTATAATGTGATACAAAACCACCTTGTCTGGCATTTCTTATTCTGCAATATGTCACATATAAGTTGTTTATATATTATGACTCAGTCTTACCAAAGACAATGTTGACTCATTCAAAGCCTGCTTGTTTCTATGTTACATACATAGTAACCATAGGTTTTATACAAAAGAATGGCATGCAGAAAATATGGGACCCGAATACTCATTAAATCAATACATGCCCTCCTTTTAATAGTAAAATAATAATTATATTATTTTTAAACTGTCTTATTAAAATAGATTTTCTATTAAAAAATACAGAGAGTCTTTGCCTGGCTAGTAAGAATTTAAAATGCCACTCTGGCAAACATATTTCTGTATTATTGGCTGTATATGTTTGGCAGGTTATATCAGCTGCAAGCTATAAATATTCTGACAGTTTCGATGTTAATGATTTTTGAGAAGAAAGAATGTGTGGGTTGCTTTAAATGCCTGTTTTTTATAAAGATCCTGAAATGATGAAACTAAGTTGGGATAGAGAAAATAAGGGAGTGATTTTCTTTTTTCATGGAATGTTCTTGTGAGAAAAATAATGGCTTTAATGACTGAAACATCTAAGCTAATGATCAACATAGGGACCATCGGTTCTGGTTACATATCCATCCACTTTGTGTTTTAGTCTGTCCATTTCCTTCAGAACTTGGTGAAGCATCAGAAAGTTTCTAATTTTGATATGCAACTGGGGTACTATGTTCTTTGTGTGTTTGCTCTACTGATTTGTTTAAATATACTCTATTTTTCCTGTATTCACCATCATTGGTTCCCACAGTATAGGATATCTCATTATGTTTTTGAGTATTGATGGTACGGTCCAAACATGGTCATCAGTAATATTGGTGGTAATGCTTTGGCCTGTCGGTTGTATATCGTAGCTTGATTTGTTTGACTGTTAACAACTTTGTTGCTGATCTTTGGGGCTTTGCAATCTGTAAAACATCAACGCCAACGGCTTTTTCAGTCAAACCATTTGATTTGAGATTTGAGGGCTGGAGGTCTTGTGAGTAAAGGTATATGTCAGCTCAGACAAAAACTTAGGTCCATTATTGGATATGAGAGTTTGTAGTATTCCATGTCTTGCAAATATATTCTTGAGCTTGATGATATTTGTTTGATTTTGTGATGATATGTAGCTTTTCAATTTCAAAGAATCAGGAGTAATAATCTAGTATAATCAAGTATTGTTCATTATTCTATTGAATAAATCAGATCCTACACATTCCCACGGCATTTCAGGTATTTTATGGGAAATCAGTGGTTCCTTTTGGTTGAAAAATCTGTGGGTTTGGCAAATAGCACATCGACTAATCATAACATCAATGTCACTGTTTATTCTTGGCCAGTATGCTGCCTGTCACATTCTGCTTTTGCTTTTCTCAATCCCCAGGTGTACTGTGTGGAGTTTCCCCAGAATGTATTTCCTCATTTTGGGAGGTATATCCAGTCAATTTCCTTTGAAGATTAAGTTATTCACAATGTGTAGATCCTCCTTGATACACCAGTATTCAGCTATCCATTTTGGGCAGCCTTTGCAGTTACTTGACTATCCTTCTTCAATTGTTTTGTGGAGCAATTGACATTGGACGTCATTGAAGCAGTATGTAATTCTTGTAATCTCACATCGGCAATTGAAACATGGCTATACATAGCATGTACATGGTATTCAACTTCTTTAGAACACCTACACTTCGACTAGTTGCAGTTATCTAGCGTTGTGGTATTATTCATAACATGATATCTACAACTGGTACATCATTTCCTGGTGTAAATTTACTCTTTTTGTAAGTATTTTCTGCAGTCTCTCACTTAGGTTTCTTTATATTTAAGTTTAGTTAACAAATTATTAAATTGGTATTCTTTATATTTAAGTTTAGTATGTGTGTATAAATATTGTAAATAGAATTGTATTTAATATACTAAATTTAAGTTTAGTATGTGTGTATAAATATTGTAAATAGAATTGATTGCCAGTTTGCTGTGTGGAAAGACGACAAAGTAGCAGCAGACATTGTAGTTGGTGAGTAAATACATTATTGGTACCAGATGTGTGTGCAAAACTCACATTTCTATTACTTGGTGCCAATAATTACATTTATATTCAATTCAATTGTATGTTGAGAGTTTATACACTGTTTTTCGGTTTATTTGAGTATAAATTCATGGCAATTTCGAGCGTGTAATTAACGCAAAATCGCCGATTTTTGAACGTGAATTTGTCGATTTTTGTGCAGTAAATTTACTGTTATTTGACTTCAAATTAATGTAAATGAAATAGTAATCGGTTATTGCCCATATATTTGTCATTTTAACTGATTTTTATGTAAATTAGTGCTGTATACAGTGTGTAAGGCTTTAACAAATTGGATTTGACTGTGTACTGCTGGGCCACTGTTTTCAGAATTAGTGGATAATTTATATATTCTGGCTAAAACAGTACAAGAATTTAGAATTCAGTGAATGATACTGATGAAATTTAATTTTTCATTGAATTTTATGCACTGAATTTTGACAGTGACGGCAGTGAGTGTTACTGGTGATTCATTTTCTTTGAATTAATGCACTGAATATTGACGGTGAAAAATGTCAATTATGATTATATATATATATGTTGAAGTAAAGTATTGACTTTGACGGCAGTGAACAATAGTTGTAAAGAATTACATCTTGGATTGTATTAGAAGTTTCTGTAGTTCACTTTTCGCCAATAGTACAATAATCTAAGTTTATAGGGCAATATGCTGTAGAAATGGACCGCCATCAATGATTATCAGCCTGACACATCCATTAGTGCCCGAGGCACATAAAACTTACATTATTACTATTACTACTAGCTGAATTTCATATAACTGGACGTTGTGCTATTCAAATATAATGTTGTGACATCATATAAGTATAGGCTGATAAAAATATGTCACCATGACGTTTTGTTTTGAAGTGGTTTTTGTAGGTTTTTTTTGCCGTAAACAGGTGCCATTTTTTCACAATAATCAGTTAACCCACTAACAAATTTTTTATATCACTAGAAAGATATCATTACACTGCTTTTTTCGTTTTTGTTTGGTTTAAATCCGTGCAGTAATAAGTGTAATATTGCAAGTTAAAAATTTCAAGTGAGAGTACAATATTTGTAAACAAATACTTGGTGACGTCAGAACCCAGTCAATAATACTCATTATTGGACCACGGACCGGCTAGCAGTAAAATACTGCATTTTTATAGACTCGATTCTGCACTGATAATCCCCTAGTAACACACGCTCAGCTAGTAATAATTGATAGTAACATTTGGTGGAAACTGATATAATCTGAATATTTGGTACTTTGTTAAAATAAAATAATTTGTCAGTGAAAGTAAAGGTAATAAGATTTAAATTTGAATTAGACTGAAAAGTAAATAGATTTACAGTAATTTACAGAAATTTGTTTAGAATATAAAAGTAAACTTTTTGAAAATATACTCTTTTGACACTGTTTCGTATGTACCACTAACTTAGTTAAATCATACATGCCTTTGAATCATTAAGTGAAAATCAAAATTTAAATTTATTTTGCAATTATTGATTTGATTTTGTTATATAACTTTATAATCAAGTTGTTCAGAGATTTCAGATCATCTGTTCAACAAAATACAGTATTTTTCTTAAAGGTACTTGTGAATTTATATTAAAAATTTATTTCATCGAAATTTATTTACATCTACCATATAATTGATATAGGAAACAGCAATACTTGGAAAATTAATATTTGATTAGAAATTTAGAAATTAAATCAGAAATAATATTAGAATTATTTTTTATATTTCAAAATTAATATTTGATTAGAAATTTAGAAATTAAATCAGAAATAAAATTAGAATCATTTTTCAGATATTTGCATAAATCAATCAATCAATCAGTTGTCCAAGTGCTTAATGTCTGTATCTACGGACTCTAAGGCACACCATCCAGTTCGTAAGGCATAAGTCATCAAGACATTAGACATGTTCCAAGTCGTACCCAGGGAGGCAATCCGGTGTTCAGTAGTTAGAAGCTAAGGTGGAAATGATTTCTGAAATAGGTAGGTTTTTAGTTGACTTTTGAGACAGGAGAGATTTGGAGCACTGTGGATATCATGTGGAAGATCATTCCATAACTTCGGGGCATCATATGAGAAACTGTTGTTAAAGTGGACCTTTGATTTATGGATGGAAGCACAATAATGAGGAACCTGGAGGAACAAATTTTTGGGGTTGGAACGTCTTGTATTCATGGCAGATTTGTACAAGCAGAGATATGGTGCAAAATACTTAAGCTGGCCAGTGGCGAGGTACTTATACACCAGAACTAGGGTTTTGAAGATAATTCGTTGTCTGATGGATAGCCAATGAAGTGTCCTAAGGTTGGATGTGATGTGAGTGTACTTAGAAGCACCGGTGACAAAGAGCATTTTGAACATATTGAAGCCTGGATTACGGGATGACAAACTGTGAAATAGAGAACTGCAATAATCCAAACAACTGCTGACCAGAGCATTTGCAATCACCACTGATGAATCAATGGAGAGAAACCTCCTGATACGATGAAGGTCCCTGAGGCTAATAAAGCAAGATTTGATGACAGAATTTACGTGATTTAATTCATAAATTATAAATTCAGTAGATATTACCTATTTCAACATTTGGAAATTGTAGAGTACGTGATCTAAATCTGGAATTTTTTATTGCTGCATGTTGATTAGACAAAATGGCTGCCAAGCTATTACACATTGAACATGCTAGTAGGGAGGACTTGTAACAAGTCCCAGATATTGGTGTGGAAAGGGTTAAGGTAACTTCAGCCCGTAGAAATACATTGGGTGAACGAATTAAGGGTTCTGATAAATCAGATATGTTATCGGTACAATTCAGTTCAGTTTTCAACATAAAAAAGATGCACTTGACAATGCATCAAATGGAAAAACTGAATTTGATATTTGCAACGCTAAATCAGATGTTAAAACTGATACAAAACCAATTGTGTTTCATAATGAAAAACCTGTCGGAGCACCAGATAAACTTGTGACAGTTAGTACTTTGCTTGTTTTTCAGAGTTGAATTATTAATGAATTCAGATTGGTAACTTTGTCGCTTTCAGATAAGATTGATGATATGAAATCGAGTCTTGATGAAGTAAAATTAACTGTGACTACTTTAGAAGGTGCGCAAAAAATTCCGAAACAACAGGAAGATTTGAACAAAAATTTGACTGGGTGGAAAGTGGTATGACTGTGTTAATGACAGATGTTTCTGATTTACATTCGGAAATAACATAGGTTAAGGATTTAAAAGGCACTGCGCTTGAAACTTGCAAATCAGATTTCAATGTCAAAATTCAAGGTGTCAATCACACCATTAGCAATGTGAAATCCAGTATTGCTGAAAATCAAGCTAATCCTTAAGATCATAAAAACAAAGTTTAAACTGACATTGTCAATGATAAAATTATTGTTCAACATCAAACAATCAGATCCAATACTTATCAACACAGCACTGAATCAGTGACCAATTTCAGTAATTGTCAACAACAGATTAGTGTTTGTGGAGAAGAATTTCACTAGAATTTGAATCCAGCCAACGTAGCATCAGAGGTAATGTCACAAAGGTGTCAGACAGTGTTACTCAACTTTGTATCAAGGTGCCACAGGAGTTGACAGTCGTCCTTAGAAGGATAGACGAGAGATGTCAGCCAATGCAAGGTGACATCATACAACTTAAACAACAGGTTGGAACCATGACTTGCAGTGTTGGGACTTTGCAGTCTGAGGGACACAGTCATCAGAAACGGTTAGAAACATTAACTTCTGATGTTCGAAACTTGAAGACCGCAATGACACACCCACAAGACCCAGAAGGAACAAGTTTGCCAAGTGATTGATGTATCTGTGCATGAAATATCTGAACTAAAGTCTGAGAATCAGTCATTCCTTATCAGGTATTTTAGAGAAGATGAAGAACAAAATAGACGCATCAGGGACATGCAAGAAGAAGGAGACCATCTTCTGGTCAAAGCTCAGGCCATGAAGGAGCACAATCTGTCTTTCATGAAAGACTATTTCAAAAGCCATTCTGAAATTCTTAAAAGAACAATAGAAGACAGTATAAATAGCATGAAATTTAATTTCGACGAAGAATACATCATGCCTTTAGGTTGGGAAAAAGACCTGGAGTGGAAGGGATTGGATTTGTTAGAACCTCATAATTTGAAGGTACCCAATACTGAAACTTATTGCAAAGAACCGGCTGTAATGTACTTGGTTTCTAATAGCAAGGATTCAGTGACCAACAAGTCTGAGCCCAAAGTCCTGCATTTCTCCCTCCAGAAAGATTGCAGGTCATTCACACCTGTTCAGTCTAACAAACTAAAAGCATTAGACAACATCACCCATACAATATACACCAAAACTGTGGATGGTCGTTATATTGGGGGAAAAGGTGTAAAACAGACACCAACCCAATACAAATCAAAACTGAAACAGTACAAGGTGAAATATATATCATTCTCCTAAGATTCCCGACAGGAATATGGAGTCTGATGATTGGACGAGTGATCAGTCTAGTGATCAGCTATAAGATGGGAGATTCTGTCAACCGAACAATGTGAGGATGAAACACTAGTGAAGTATCTTGCTTGCTTGCAAAAGTAGATCTTGAGTGCTTATCCAGATTCCAAGAGGATGGAATGACACATTTCTTTATTCATAGAGGCATTCCTGAAAGATTGTCATGACAAAGCCTCCACTGTTGCAGCAGGTGTGCAGTGTCCTTCAACTTTGGAAGAAGCTTACAGTTGTGTTAAAACTGAACAGCAAGTGAAGAAGGCTATTCTTGGAAGGAAGGGTTCCATTAGGAAAGTAAACCTTTGCAACCCATGGTTTATAGCGATTTTGATGTTTCAGAAACTAGTTGATGAACTATCAGTGAGAACTTTCACAACTAAAATGAAGTTCCATGAGAAGCCCAGGGTGTCAATCACAACCACTTCAGAAAATGAAATCAAGGACCTAACCAAATCAATCACACAAGTGATAGAAGTAATGTTAAACAGCAGACTCTACAGAGGAATAGCCCATATTCTCCAAATAGAAACCCTGGATGTTACGAACGTGGGGATCCAAGTAACTTTGACTGTACGAGATGGGAGCATTTCTCATCACCAGGGTGTCCCAGATCCAACTATACTCCTAGATGGCAGACTTCCACAAAACAGGAGTATGACCGATCATATAACATGGATTGGCGTTACAGAGAGGATCAAAGGAACAAAGATAGTCCAAGTTCCAGATCTCGGCAATCCAGATGAATGGAGAGGCAAGACCACACATCAGATGAGTTGCCTAGAAGATCTCAAGTACCAAATTATAAAATGTCAGAAGTCCACCACCACCAAAAAATATGGCGGTCGGGAAGCAACAAGCCCATTTTATGCCTTTACACTACTAAGAAGGGGTAATCGTGAAGTCACTGCTTTACCCCTGAATGAGTGTAAAGGTGGACAGTCATATACATGTCAACAGCTGTAAAAAGCGTTTGTGTGCCTTAGTTCAGCGTGTAGTAGATGTTGTTCACACCACCGCTTTGCTGAATACAGGTGCCGATGTTTGCTTAATGAGCTTTCAATAAATATGCTTTCGCTCTCAATAGAGTTAAACAGGATATGACACACTTAAAACACCAGATGGCGATGAATTTAGTACTCATAAGATCATTCTTGACATAAAAATTCATATCCCATCAAATACTGTGTTAACAATAATGATTAAAATGAAATGCCATTAAACACTGATATGGTTGTTCTGTCAAGTGGTTCTATTAAAGGAGCTTTATTGCCAAATCTTCTGGTGAGAACTACTAAATCTGTACCAATTCAGTTGGTAAATGACACTGATACAAATATAGTTCTTCAGCAAGGTCATGTGTTAGGCTATGCGATTCTTCCAGATGCAATATTGGATGATGAAACAATTCACATTCAAAAGCTGGAAAGTCATCAACAACTTCCAGAGCATTTGTATGGTTTATTGGAGAGATCAGTAAAAGGGTTAAGCAAAGATAAGGCAAATCAGGTTTTGAAAGTGAGGAAGAGGAAAACCTCAAACTCATGCTAGATACTGGAGTCATTGCTGAGCCATCCTCAGATTGGGCCTCTGCCCCAGTCCTAGTTAGGAAAAAATGGCATCGTAAGGTACTGTATTGATTACAGGTGTCTCAATTCCAAAACTAAAAAAGATTTGTTTCCATTACCATCTATCTCTCAATGCATGGATCAACTCTCTAGAGACCAGCATTTTTCGACATTGGATATGGCCAGTGGATACTGGCAAATCGAAATAGACGAAAAGGAAAGGCATAAAACTGTGTTTATTACAAAGTTTGGTTTGTTTGAACATAAACAAATGGCTTTCGGACTCTGAAATGCACCTGCGACAATTCAGAGAGTAATTCAGTTTGTATTGCGTGGGTTAACTTGGGATAAAGTACTCACTTATATTGACGATGTAATCATTCTCGGAAAGAACTTTTAAAGAAAATATAAAAACCTCCAATTAAACTTCGGGAAACATAACCTAAAATTGAAACCGAAAAAATGTAGCTTCTTATACAAACATTGTTTCTTGGTAGAGTTGTTAGTTCTGATGGAGTATCAGTAAATCAGGAAAATATGCAGCATGTAAAATCATGGCCTGTACCAAAATCGGTGAAAAAGGTTGCACAATTCTTAGGTTTTGTAAATTACCATCTGGAACATATACAAGATTTTGCTAAACTAACGTCCCTGTTATATAAGTTGACTGGTAGTCATGCAACTTTCTATTGGGGTGAACCGAAACAAAAAGCTTTTGATCAGCTGAAAGAGAAAATGATTACCGCACCAATATTAGGTTATCCAAATTCAAAAGATACCTTTGTTTCAGATACCTGTCAACAGTGGCACTGTGGCCTAGCGGGTAACACACTTGTCTAGGAACTCAGAGGACGTGGGTTCAATCCCAGGTACAGGCAGATACATAGTGGCTCGGATGACCACTTAAAATGGCAGTCCTCTGTCATTGGGTCCTATCTCCAGTGGCAGGTTAAAGAACCTCAAGGACGTTGATAAATGGTCATCCTTGAGCCTCTATCTTCAAGTTAGGGGAATGTCAGTTACTTGTGAGTTGGGGCTGTACCTGTACAGTAGGATTGGTTACATAGCGCTTTGAGTCCTGTAGTATATGGAGATATTGCGCTGAGTATAAATACATAATAATAATAATAATAATACTGATGCTTCAAATCATTCTATTGGAGCAGTGCTCTCTCAAATTCAAGATGGACATGAACGAGTTATCTGTTATGGTAGCTATGTTTTATCCCCAGAACAATGGAAATATTGTGTTACCCGGAAATAATTATTAGCTGTAGTTAGATTCACAAGACAGTTCAGGCCCTACCTTTTAGGTCAGAATTTTCTGTTAAGAACTGATCACAACAATCTAACTTGGCTCCTCAGATTCAAATATATCAAAGGACAGTTAGCCTGTTGGTTAGAAGAACTCATTCAGTTCAATATGACTGTAGTACATCATCCCAGAATCAAACATGGAAATGCAGATTGAATGTCGAGAATTCCTGAAGATTATTCATTGTGATTGCTATAAAGCTGAGTCAGAAGTGGCCCAATTACCATGTAAAGTTGTAAGTACTGTGTGAGGTAATCAATAGTCTAGATTTAATGAGGATGTGGACAATGTAGTTCCATTAGCAATTAAAACACTCATGTTGAATGGCCAGAATGAATCGCCAATTAACTGGCTATCCGGTTATACCCATAAAGATTTACAGGCGATTCTACAACCTCTCACATTGAAGGGGGGAGAGTACCTGGTTTTGTTGTCACTGTCGGCCATTGCTCACAGAATGTCTAAAAATACTCCTGGAAACAGACTCTCCATATTTAAAAGCTCCTGAGCATCTCTCCAATAGGTTCAACTCCCCATATGGCATTGAGGCTATAGCCAGGAGAGTTGCCGAACTGAAAGGGTTACGTGTGGCAGAAGTTCTGTTTTGGCAGAAGATGTCAGATAACGCAGCCCGCCTCTATGGTTTAAAAAGAAGGAGCAGTAGGTTGCATCGATAAAAATCTGATGTATGTAGGGTCGTTTGTGGTGACCTGAAAATAGTTGTCCTTGGCTCTTTTTCAAAATAGGGTGGAATGTTTTGAAATTCACTGTTTCGGCCGAGAATTAGGTCAAAGGTCAAGGACACAGAAGTGAGTTAGTCTGGGCTTTTCTAAAGAGCATTAGTCCAACTCTAACAGTCGAAACACATGGTGACAAGCAAATTAGCCATTAGCCTTTGCTGCTTATTTATTGGGCAGCACAGGTTCCTTTAGAATTTGTGTATTCAAATATATAAATATTGTAAATAGTCATCTTATAGCCAGTGTAGCTGTTTTAAAACATTAGAAGCTATTACAAACTACTTCAAGATATTACATGCTGCTTGACCTCTACAGCCTAGCTATATCGTCTCAGGTGCCATGTTGATAATCTTAAATTTTGTAATCAAAAATCGTAGCTTGTCTGGTTTTGATCGCTTCCTGTATTTTTAATTTCTGATGTGTACATATTATGCTAACGGATGCCATATTTTTACCAGATTGTGTCTCATTGACTAATTGCATTACATAAGTGAAATTTTAAGATCACACCGACTTCTCTCTTTTGTACATGCTAAACTTGCTGAAGACAGAAAGTCCGCCAACTGTGTGTAACCCAATAGCAAAGTAAGACACAATACTTTATTCACCATTATGATAGATCTTCGTGTGCTGGTGCTGCCATGGATAATATTGTGTGGTCTTTACAACATCCGAAATAATGCCAAGTTTAGGTATTCCTGACAATTTTTGACAATTCATGCATTGTGCCAGATGTTGACAAAGAAGAGCATGTGTGCAAGAGCACCCATGACAGAAACAATATTTATGTCTTGTTTTGAAAAGCCTCTTTCAGTATAATACATGAATGAAGCATCAAATTTCAGAAGAAAAAGTCCTACTCCTTTAAGTGATGGTCAGTTTTTAGGTTTAATTTTGGTGAGTTTTTTTATTTTGGTCCTTAAATAAAACAAAGAGTATTTTAAAGATTTTTAATACTAATAGCTCATGCACTGGGTGTGTTATTCCTTTATCGCAGTGCAGTATGAATCTCATGTTGGTGAACAGGAAGAGGCTTTCATATACTCTTTTGTTTTTCAATGGAATCCTACAGGTTTTTAATCAGCTTATCATTCAAGAGTGTATTAATATGCAATTACGTTTATTGACATTTATTTTCTAAAAATAGTAACAATAGTAATTTGTACACTTGTAGATTTACAGTAGTGCATTGGTGAATATTCAACACCTACACACAACTTTACTTTTTACTTTTACTTCCGTGCATTTTCTGGTGAAGATCCTTATACTTCTTTATTGCACATTTCTGACGTTGCCTAAACATGCCAGGGTGCAATTCATTCCATGAATTTCCGCTTTACAATGTAGTAGTACGTAATTCAACAGCACACAACACTATGGCCGAGATATAAGGTACGAACATTCGTATGAATGTTCACACCCACTCCCTGGAATCGTGTGTACTTTTAATCTGGGTTATTTTGTTCTATTTTTCAATTCATCCCATGCAGGTCACAAAATTAGCAAAAGACCAAAACACTTGGAATCTAGAAAGCTATAATGAATTTGTACAAAATATCATAAATAGAAGTGCAATGACAAGGACTCAAGTCAAACAAAAGCTCATGTAGCATACTTGTGACAATCTATTGTTAATCTCTAACTTATACTCGTATATTGTCTTTCCAATATTATTCATCTATGTACCCGATTGTGCATCTAAGTCTGTACCCTGTCACTAATGGTGAAATGTGAAGTGGACCTTCACAGGACCTTCATGAAACAGGTGAGCCTTAAGTTTGTCCCTGCAAGTTGTCAGTGTGGGGCAGATCGTAGAGTAAGTGGGAGCAAAAGTTATTGATCAACTCCAGCTAAATAAGCCCTCCAGCTTCAAACATTCAATTGAGTCGCAACAGGGATCCTAGGACCAAAAATGTGGAAGACCATTCTGCTGATTTGGGTATGAGCCCCAACAAGATCTGGAATCTGTGTCCAACGAGAAGCATCAACATTAAACAATCTACCTAGAGACAGAAGGACTGCCCCCCAAAACAGACTCCATTCTGAGTCTGACACAAATTATACTCTCGACATGCAGTGTCATTAGAGTTTCCCTAATATAATAGGATCATATCCAAATCAGCATCCAGCAATGTTCTAGCATCCTTGTGCAACTCGAAGCAAGCCTGTTGTCATTCTGATTTATTTGGATCTGATTTGGAATCGGGCCTGTCACTCGGTGAGCAATGAACTTTATTTGTTCTACAGCTTCATGTTGGTAGACTGATCAACATCAGCCTGTAAACTCAAAGAAAAATTAACAAAAGTAATATCAGAGATGTGACACACAGAGCCACTGGAAGCACCTGAGGGTCCACTCAAGTACATTTATTATAGGTTTTGTTGTGTAGAATGTGTGTAACTAAATATGCAGATTAATTAATTGTATTTTAAAATGCTGCTTTTTTAAGATTTATTTTAAATGAGGATAACTTAGTAATGTTTTATATTTAAATGCAATAAATGGCATATATTATTTAATATGAACATTCGTAATGCGACTCTGAACATAAATTGAGATGCAAAAAAGTACATTTATTATAGGTTTTGTTGTGTAGAATGTGTGTAACTAAATATGCAGATTAATTAATTGTATTTTAAAATGCTGCTTTTTTAAGATTTATTTTAAATGAGGATAACTTAGTAATGTTTTATATTTAAATGCAATAAATGGCATATATTATTTAATATGAACATTCGTAATGCGACTCTGAACATAAATTGAGATGCAAAATTTGACAGCATTCACCTAAGAGCAGCAGAGGTGCCAGAACAGTGGTGATTACTGTGCCTTTAAATAACAATTTACAACTGGGATTTTAAGAGCTGATTGGGTTTTAAATAGTCTTAATTTAATTAGCGTGCATCAAAGTTAAGGTTTTATGTCCTGTCCAACAGCCAGCGTCATATAGGAAAGGTCTTCAACATTTGCCATTTATGGGAGTCAAACGCACACATAGGTGACCACCTGTGATCAGATGCCAATCTTGCCATCCACTGGGTCACTGAGGACCTCTTGAAGTGTCATTGTCAGAAGTCATTAAATTAAACCGCTTATAGGTTTGTTGTCATTTGGGTTATACTTTCTAAACTAAAACATTCAAGTATAATATTTAATTTTATTCCTTAGATAACGTTGCATAATGTCAATATCTTACATAGAATTCATCAAGGTACATTAAAAACTCTGGACATTTTTAACAGAATATACACGATATATACAGAATATTGCTTTAAACATACACCTGAACTTTTGTAAATTTTTAAAGTACGCAATTGTGTCCATGGTTCAGATTAGTGTATTCTGCTAATTTATTTATTTATTTGGGGTTTTACATCGCTTTCAACACTGTACAGGTCATATCACGACGGGTTGTTGGAAGGGCAGAGGAAACCAGTACATACAGTTCGTCAGGGTTCTGTACTGTAAACTGCCGACCAACGGCAAGCAACTACCAGCTTTCTCACTTGAGGCCATGCCGGGAACCGAACCCTGGCCTCAGAGGTGGGAGGTGAGAGTGTTGCCACTCTGCCACCATGGCCTCCATATAAATGGGTAAAGGGGTGAACATTATGTGCCTTGATTCAAATACTGTATCTTTCACAGACACTTCTTCTCTGTTAAAACCATTGAAATTATTAGAAAAGTTATCATTTTGTCCCAAACTTAAGATAAACAAAGAGAAAACTAAGGCTATTCCTATTAATTTGGCTATTGAAGATAATGCCTTTGAAATCTCATGGCAGCATGGACATTTTAAAATGTTATGATTACAGTTCAGTATAGATGAACAAGAAATGACAGCTTTAAATCTAAGTGAAAAATTTAACAAATTAAAAAGTATATAGTAAAAGCAAAGCTTATCCATATATGGTTATAAATGGTTATAAAATTACTGATTTAAGTCAAATAAACAACTGTAGTGAGATATATGTGCCTGACACATTTGTGAAACAATTGGATGAGCTGTTCTTTAATTCTTATGGGGAGAAGGTAAGGCAAAGTTAAAAGAAAGGTTGTTATAAATAGTAAACGTTTAGGGGGAGTCAAAATGATGGATTTTCAAAGCATCATCATTTTGTTAAAAAACATATATTTAAAAGTAACAACTGTACACTTTTGAGCTTAAATTATAATGCAATTTTATCGGGCATGCCTTAAGCATGGGTAACTGTTTTGAAACATAACTCATTTAATGTTGCACCGAACTATTTTGAAACTGATCACTTAAAAATAACCACTGAAAAGCGTCCTAATAAAATTATCCACAATAGTATAAGCTCCAAGTCAGTTATTTCTGTGTCACAGAAGAGATTGTCTGAATACTACCCTTATCTGGAGAGATTAGCATAGTCTAGGGTATTTTCTTTGCATTTTTCATAACGAATGATTTAAAGCTTCAAAGCTTACAATACACTTTACTACCTAGATTGGTTCCTTGCAAATATAATTTATCTTTATGTCTATTACGTTTATGGTATTTTACGTTATTGGTATAGACATGTTGGAAGTAAATTATGTTATTTTGCAGTTTTCGAAATGCTGCTTCGTGCATTTGTAATAAAACAGTTCTTTATATTTTTACTTACTTATTCTCCATGTGAAATAATTCATCTACTTATCAATAAGTGATGAACAAACCAATCAATAAAGTCATATTTTATAAAAGGTTATGTAAAAGCCTTGATACAGAACTTTACTTGTTAAAATTGATTTTAAGTAATGGGAATATGATAAATATATGCCAAAGAATACTGATGTAAATCAGGGAAATGTTATTTGAAACATATGTTCACCTTACACCTCACTGATATTGATTGATTGATTATTACTATTGTTAGTCTTGACTGATTTATGTAACACAAAAATAATTTAATCACCCCAAAGAACAATCACAGCTATGTCCTCTCCAGCTGTGCTGGCTATTTAATTCACTACCTACTAGTCCTAGGGGTTGGGAGTGTGAAAACAATTTCTGGGAAATCATGTGTTATAACTCTTAAATCTGGGGTAAGAAGTCAACCCGTTAAATGATCAGCACCAACATTAAAATTCAAGCCCCTCTAATGAAAGGGGAGATTGGGCCTTCGTAGGTAAAATCAAATAATCGCTTCAATAACATTGTTGAAAAATGATCTTTTTAAAAAAAAAAGTTTTAGGTTAATTAAAGTTGGGCAGATTCAAGACAGCCAAAAGATAGACTTATTATTTCAGAAAACTGGCTTAACATATCAAGGAAATTACTTAATATCTGCCCAGATTGAGATAAATTGTTTATAATAAACTGAGTTAATACCTTCAAAACTTGATTTAGTATCTCAAAGAAATGACTTATTATGTAAAATATTGACTTACTATCCAAACATTTAGAATATTGGCTGGAAAAATAGACATAATATCTACAAAAGTTTAACGATTTACTTTACTTGTCCCTTACAGTCTTATGTATTAAGCATAAATTATATTGAATATTTGTCTACACTCCACATAACGCTCATTCTTATAATGATTCCATGTTGTTTTAATTTTAATATTTACATTGCTAAAGAAATTCTAGTCAGGCTTTAATTTGTGATATATCTCCATTTTTTCTAGACTGATTTGCATGCCCCCAAACAAGTTCCAACTATATAGTTATATCACTTTGAAAGCTGGAGTTACAGTTGCCCAACTGAAACCTATACCTATGACGTCAGGCTACGTTGCCAGGTATTCATGTGTGAAATAATCACACAAACTTTATGCTAAGAGTTTTCCTCAGTTGTAGTTGGACAGGATTATGTTAAAGAAAGCCATATAACAATTACAATGACACATGATAGTCATTTGTCCTCTAAGGCATCCACTTAAATAGTTCTTTATCCTTTGATCATTTGGGTAAATAACAAAATATCCTTGACACTATTGAAGGCTACACAAAGATTCACTATTCTTACATTTTGAGCTTTAATTTGGGGTTGCTTTGTTATTATAAACACTTTCCTCTTTGAAGATGTTTTTAGAGAAGCTAAAATTCATGTTAAAATGTACTTTAAGGATTTGAAGGACTTTATTTCATATCATGCATCGATCATATGTCACATACGATCTTTCAAACCTAAACCAGAGCCCACAAAGTTCTGCCATAGGAAGAAAAAATATATTGATCTGTCATCATTCAAGGAAGATATAAGAACATATGACATAGGGCATAATCCTGTTGAGGACCTAGGAGGCTAGTAAAACAGTATAATGATACCCTGTCATATATCTTGGATAAACATGCACCCCTAAAAACCTACAAGCTATAAGATAAGTCCCAAAAGGAGAAGAAATAAACCTCCCAAACGAAGCACGTCATGATTTTTTTATATAAATATGTACAACTATTAACATATGTAGAAGTTTCTTCAATAACATGGGCTACTGGTGGATCTGCTGAGCAGCCACTACAGGTCCCAAGTGGTAAAGCTCCGAATCAGCCCAAGCCAGATCCATCAGATAGAACTGTGTGAAAGCGTTATGCGACTTTCAGTAGCAGACTGATAATATTTGCTCCAAGGAGACTCCTGACTGGAATGTTTTGGATGCAGCGAATGCCCTCACATCATGGGCTTTAACCTGATGTAAATTGAGGAAGTCTTGATCAAAGGGCTCATAGCACAGGATCACAGTCTTCTTGATCCATGAGGAGAAAGTGGCAGGTGAGATGTCAAAGCAATTCTTGAAGGAGACAAAACAAACTCCTTGTTCCGCCTGAGATCTGAGGTCCTGTCCAAGTAGTAGCAAAAAGCTCTGATTGGACATAAAGACCTATCAGACTTGAGTGACTTATCCCGAGTTGGGACCAGGGCTGGTATAGCCACTGGGGATATACTATCCGGACCTTCTTTTTCTGGCTGGTTCTTTGAAAGAAAGTTGGGTGAGGGGTACAAAGAAACTTTAGACCTGTCTGCTTGATGTCTAATATTCTTGTTTGGCCAAGCATGGATCTAATTCCTGCCTTTACCAGAACCCAAGGCCAAAAGGAAGACAGTCTTGAAGGTAAAGTACTTCAAAGAGACTTCAGAGAGGTTCCAAGGGAGCCTTTGCCAGCTGGAGTAATACTAGAGAGAGGTTTCAAGAGGGTATGCCCCTCCGACCTTTAGGCCTGCCTCTGTGGAAACTATCCAGGGGACGAGTTAGATTCTCATCTTTGTCGGCAATGGCTGATCTGTAGGCATCAATGGTGCTTGGTTGTAACTTCGTGACTTGAAACAAGTATAGAAGGAAGTCGGCTATTGACTTCACAGGGGGTGTCAGTCCACCTGATTAGCGAGGCACCACTTTATTAAAATGGCCCACTATGCACAGACTAACCTGTTGATCCTCTTTCAGGGCCCTCAATTCATGCTGCCACTGCATCAGACAAGCCCTGTTCCTTCAGTTAAGAGATTTGGCAGGTTGGGCAGGTACCGGGGGATCTTGCTCAACATGGCCACTAGGTCCCGGAACCAAGGCATGTTTGGCCATGCTGGAGCTATCAGAATGATTGTGTGGCACGGGTGGTCCTGCAACTTCTCCACCACTTTGCCTTAGATGGCTACCAGTGGGAAGGCATATGCATCCAGATATTTTCATGGCAGGCTGAGTGCATCTACTGCCTATGCCAGGGGATCCGGTACTGGTGACAAAAACAGAGGTAACTTGTTGAACCTTGTGGCAAATAGGTCTATTTGAGGCCGGTGTCACCTGCTGCATATTGGTTAGACGACCACTGGCAGGAGAGACCACTCTGTTTGGATGGTCTGGCCTAGTCTGGATGGCTTGTCTGCTACCACATTCAGACAGCCTGGGATATGTCGGGCTTTAAGAGTAACCTGTTTTCTGGAACACCAGGTCGGGATTCTCCATAGAAGTGCACAAAGTGAACCTCCTTCCTTGTTTATGTATGACACCAAGACGTATTGTGTCTGAGCAGATGTCTTGGAACTCTTTTGGGGGCCAAGACCACTTTTAGCTCCAAATAATTTATATGCAGCTTGCTTTCAGGAAGGGGCTTGAACTGGTAACCTACAAAGTCAAAGATTTGCTTGGGATCCTGCTCTGATTTCTCGAAGTTCACCATCCAACCCAATTTCTGACAAATCTCTACTAGTTCCTGAGTATGTTGGAGACAAATCTGGTGATATCTGGCTCTCACCAACCAGTCATCTAGGCATTGGTGGATCCTTATACTCTTGTGCATGGCCATCAGTTTCACCTCCTTTGCCATAAAAGAGAGCCTCATTGGAGCTGTGGACAGTCGGAATGGCTGTGCCTTTAACTGATATAACCAACCCTGGATGTGAAATCTCAGATATTTCCTGGACTGTTCCTGTATTGGAAAATGTATCAGGCATCCCTGAAATCTATTGAAGTAACCCACTCCCCTTGTTGGAGGGACGTCCTGATGGTTTCCAGTGTCTCTATTTTGAATTTTCCCGCCTAGAGGAAAATATTTTGTTTGCTCAGGTCCGGTATGGGTCTCTAGAGGTTGTTTGGTTTTTGGACCAAGAAGAGTCAGTTGCAAAACCCAAGAGATTTCTGATTGCGGACCAGTTCCATTGCATTTTTTTCCATAAGCTGATGCAATGCTTCCAACTGATAGAGGTTCCTGTGAGAACTGGCATAGAAGCTTATGACGGTCGGTTAACTTGTTTCGCCAGGTCCGAAAAGGGAGGATGTATCTTTGTCTCAGTATGTTCCAAACTTTCGGACCGGCTACAAGAGCTTCCCAAGTTTTTCAAATGTTTTGCAGTCTTGCCCCTACAGTTAGATCTAAAGCAACAGCTTGGACATTTGTTACAGGTTTGACAAACGACAATAGATTGACACAAGAAACATCTTTCGCATACTTTAATTTTTTTCTAGTGAAATTAATTTACAATGACTGGACTTACATATTTCTTTTGTGAATGCCCTATTGCAGAAAGTGAATGATTTACACAGAAGAGTTTACAACTTGAGACTGTGGTGTCTGAGTGTCTAATGTCTTTCTTTGATTGTCTGTTTAATCCCAGCCAGCAGCCCTGCCTTTAAAACATTTATACTGTAATTGTTATTTATTGTACTGCTGGTCAATGGCTGGTCAGGAGGTCAGATTACTGACCCTTGTGTTTCCTACTCTGACCTTTGGCACCAATATTCTTCCATGCGGGCTTGTCGGATCTGCTGTCAAACTTTCTTTCAGAACGTTCATAGGGGTGGTACTGACCCTTGAGTGACAATTGCTCTCGTAGTTGGCAATATTGCCCTCAGCCCACTAGAGTATATTGTATGGGAAGAGGGTGACCGTTTGCAGAGAAGCAGTTCTCAGTGCTGATAAAGTGTCCGGTTTAATGCCAGTCTTTACATGTGTGAGGTAAGAGTCTCTCCTGGCCCATGTTAAATTCTCCATGGAAATAACAACAAAGTCTGTCAGGTGTTCCATGGTTTTCGTCACAGCTAGGGTAATGCTTGCATTAAAATCCATTAAATACTGCAGTTCATCTGTGGTCGTTGCAACCTTTCAAGAACTCTTTCCCTTGTTTTCATTCTGGATCGTCTTTATCTGAGTCTGCATACTCTGCTGCATTTTAAACCAACACATGTTAAACTGGCAGCCTGATTACATGTAACAGTAGCCTTGCAGATTTCTCCCACTTTCGCAAGTTCTTTTGATATATGAGCAGCAAGGACAGTGGGGTTGAAGCAATTTCAGCTTATCTAGCAATTCTGCTGCAACTGCTGTTTAAGTTTGAGGTATCAGTACTCTAAGATGACACAGCAGTGGAGTCAACCTTCTCGTCGGAATACCAAGGTAAGGTTCAGTTTACTTAACTTCCTGCACAACCAGACTTTCTCAGGAGATTGTGTCTTCGGACCAGCAAACAGGTTGCTGTCAGAGGTGGTAGCACAAGTGTCCATATCCGTGGATGTGTCTCCACACCATGTAGGACCGGATCCCCCTCATAGTCTCTCTGTATGTCTGTTCTTCAGAGAGAGATTGGTCGGGGTGCAACAGTAACATCCTGGTCCTGATCCAACAACTCGCCTTCCTCAACATAGATGTCAACTGGAGGTCGGTACCACAGTTCACTTTCAACATCAGACTCCATACTGGAGAAGCTGCCCTTCCTGATTGGTTCAGTTGATGCCTGGCTGGTAGTCTGCCTGTGTAACACAGGAGGGTCAGTGGTGGAAACATCTAAAGCCCTTGGTCCGTCGGAGTGAGCTTGGTCAGTGCAAGATTTGCTGGTAGACTGATGCTTTGCAGCAGAGGAGTGGGTACTATGCAAATCCGAAGGAGTCGGTGTAGACTGATTAGCAGGTTGGTCGGCCGACTTGATAAAAGGATCAGTAGATCTAACCACACAGGCTGGTGGAAAGTGAGTGGGTGCAACATTAATAGTCCAGAATTTAGGCTCCCTGTCCAGTGTCCTTGCCATCAGTTATTTTTATCTGTTAAAGTAGTCAGATCACTTCTGGTCAAGTTCAGCAATCTTGGCCTCAGTAGAAGCTCTGCCGGCTTGTTGTCTGAAGTCTTTACTGGCTTATCTGCAGATGGCTTGGTCCTAGAAGTTGTAGCCTTCTCTTTTTCCACATGTTTTTTTTTTGGCCAGCTCACTTAAACCAGGAGACTGCAGCGTCCCCTGGCCATCCACTGCTCCCTATTACCAACACAGATGCTGGGTCCAAAAGGGAGGGATTGAGTCAGTCCCCGTTTTCTTCACTGGGGATTGCCATAGTTTCTTTTCTAGCCGCCACTTCTCTTTCTTAATCTTATAGGAAGAGGTTGAAAGTTCGGAACGTTGCTCAGAAGTGAGTAAATTGCAGAACTTACAGTGAGTGCACGAGGGTGCACTGAGGGTTCCCAAAGCAGGGATCCTTCCCTTTGCCCCTTGTCTCATCATCTTGCAAAAAAAGAATGGGAGTCAAACCCAGTCATAAGATGGCCACATCCCCTTTGCTTCTGTCTAGGTGAACCCATAATATTTTATTCCTTTAGGAATGCAATTAATCAATGTATGTTTTAAGGTTATTGAATTTACTCCAAAACATTTGAAAAAGTCAGCTGGAAAGCCATCTATTCTATCCAAGATCACCAGATGTTAACAGTTTGCCCAAATTTTGAGAATATGTAGAAGATATATCTTATTAATTTGTCTATTTTCAAAATGTTTGTTAAGATCAATGTCAGATGTTTCTGTATCTCTGCTTCGAAATAATTTTGAATGAAAAAGTTTTCTTTGGATTTTTGTTACAGTTTTTTTTCAATATAGTGTTTTTGTTCTAGAGAACTCCAAGATGTGACCACTGAACCCGTGCACGGACCATGTGTCCTGTTGATTTAAATTCTCATTGCCTGCAGTTCTAATTTCCAATTATCCAAATTTTCTTGATAATATTGATCAGTACAAGTTGTATTTTAAATACAACTTTCAGATCTTTCAATAACTTTGACGTAGACAGATGTTTTGCAATAGTTCACAATTTACTTTCCATATCCCCTTTCCCTGTTGAAATGAGTTATCAGAATATTTAGTTGCAAAGAAAAATAACCCAATTTATATCCAGGGTTTATTTTACAAGTTGTAATAATATCTAAAAGCGGTTCATTCACAATAAAATAGTCCAACCTAGCCTGTTTGATTGGATGTTTACGCCACCATGTATATATCCTTAAATTTGTGTATAGAAATCTAAATACATCTTTTAAGTTACAATTTTACATAGTATTTAAGACAGTTTGTCTTTATCGGGGGAGGTTAATGTTGATATAATTGTCACAATCTATTTCAAAAGCCAAATCTAGACTAAAGTTGCCACATATAGCAACATAATTTTCCTCTTTCTCTTGTACTATTTTTTTGTAAATGATCAAAAAAGAAGGCATATCATTATCAGGTGCATATACGTTAATGAGCCTTAAGGAAAATGATTGAAGCTCAATATCTAAATAGATATAGTTACCATTTTTATAAATTTCAACTTTAATTATTTTCTATTCAAAATTGTAACACAGCAACCCCTCAGGAGTTTGTGCGAAATCCACTTAAATGATAATCACATTTTAAAAATATGTTTATAACATTTTATTCATTTTCTAGCAGATGGGTATCTTGGAGGCATATAATATTTTTCCAGTGTTTCAAATAGTTCTAAAAATCAGGTCTTATAATGTCTTTTGAGTTCTGAGTTTTGATTGACCATCTTCAAATAATTTTGAATTCAAAAACAAAATAATCACAAAAAATTATCCAAAGAAAATATATGTTATAAAAGCTGTATTCCTCCACACCACAGAATAATTGTTTTAGAAAGAAACCATACTGTAAAATATTTACACATATACAATATTAGTTGAAAAATAAACTGAGAGCACATATATTAATGTACAAGGTTATGTATTCATAACTTGATTCATTACTGGAATCATTACGGTTATTCACTGTGGTAATTTCAACATATCATACAGCAAAAGCATTATATTAAAAGAAGATATATTTTTATATTTATGTCTACATAATATAACACACAGAAAATTTACATTTAAGACTATTAAATAAGAGGAAATATGGCTACTATAATATAAGATACAGAGTTTTGAACTACAAGTTGTTTAGTAAGGTTGTTCATTTCAAAACAAATTATTTCTTATAGTTTATAATTACTATAATGACAATTCAATGCAAAATATTCATAAGGCATAGGGTTTATTATTTATAAAGATATAGATACCAAATATATCTAGATATATATCTAGATAACAAATTATACTAATGTATAAACAGTTTGTTGAACCTCATTGTGCAACAATTATGTTTAAATCAAAAACAATTCTAAATATCAAAATTTCAACATTTCAACACAAATTATATCTAATATACACTGAGTAATAATAACCTTTACTGGGGAAACAGCTTAAAACCTATTCATAGAAGATACAGAGTGATATACTCGTGTTCTTTGCAATGTATGCTAGATACTAATCCTGATTAAGTAAGATTTATGTAGTTGAATTTAGTTACACTTAAAATTAACTAATGCTTAAAAATTGGAGTCCTGGGCCTGTATTCACGAAAGGTCTTAGACTTAGTCAGGTCTAAGGCTTAAATCCAGTATTAAAGTTAAGACTTTTGTCTCAGCTAAGTTTTATCTTAAAACCGTATACACAAATTGTGACTTAGCTAAGTCCAAGTTTATCAAATAACCACAGTGGTTTTCTATTCAAACTGCAATTCTATTTCTATTGACATATATCCTTCATTTAATGCATTTTATCTGAGGAAAAGTGCTGTTTTGAAATGGAAAACCTTGTTACCACATATAAACTTCCCAAAGAATGCTTTAGTGAGGTGTTCTGTATAATTATACTTTATTTACAGCCATTTCAAATTTTGAAGTGGAGAAAAGTTTATGGCAGCCATATTTAAGTCCTCTTTACAAAATTTAATCCCACTACCAACCAGTCTTAAAGTTGAGCCCTTGGCTAAGCCTAAGATGAGTCTTAAATTCTTTGTGAATATCACTAAGCCTAAGACAAAAGTCTGAATTTTAAGCCTAAGCCCTGGCTAAGACCTTTCGTGAATACGGGCCCTAAAGACAGTCACCTGAGAATCTAACCAAGTTCATGAACCAACCATTAACTGGTGAATAACCCCTGTGACTGAAATCCCTGTTATGAATTTTCAAACTACCTAGTAATAGTGTAAGAAGCCCTGATAACCAGGAATCCAGGAATAACTACCATGCATGCAAGATGTGTATCATCGGAGTGAAAGCCAACCAGTAGTGAAGTATTTTGCTACATAACAATATATGGCTACTTCAGCAATTGCCTAAAAGATGCTGAGACCTTAGTTGCCAGATCCGTGTCCATTGAGATATACATCCATACGCAGTCCGATGTCCAGGTTCCATGCTGCTGGATGTCTCCTATAGAAACCCTATTCTTATATGTTAACATGGTACCTGAACACAACAAAAGCATGAAAGGTAAATTGGCCCATGGCCTGGTTCAATCTGGTTAAATTATTTCCTGACCTTTGAGCTTGCTCATAACCTGGATTCAAGTGGAAGTCCTATGCACAAAAAGTGGTTCCATGCTTCCTGGTTTATAGAGCTGGGAAATCTCCAGTAAGACTCTATAAGGGCAGAAAATAGAGTGTAACCACTGCAATGTTATCAATTTAATCTGATCGCTGGTTGCATGGTTTTTTCCATTTTACTAACAGAATTTTACCACTAGAATCATGTGAGGGACTAAATTTGATGGCCACCCTTTGTCCTCGATCCCATTTTGATTAAATACTTAAGAGTATTTGTATAAAATACATTTTTTATGTTCCAGTCAGAAGGCATGTTGCTTTAATTTCCTTAATATAGTGTTTAATTTGTGGGTGATCTAATCTAATGTAATCTACTGCTTTGCAGGCGCAATATCTTCCCCGCAAAGGGGAATTCAGTGCACTGAGTTAACAAAAATCATTTTATAAGGAGAGTCGAGGGCCATTCAAGGTCCGAAATTGTGGGTGTGACCAGGAGGGAAGGAAACTAATTTGGGAAACTGGAATTAAAGGGGTGGGTTTTGAGGTGTTTCCTGAAAGATGCTACAGAGGGGCTATTTCTTATTTGGAAGGGGAAAGAGTTCCAAAGAACCGGGGCATAGTGACTAAAAGAATTGGAGAAAAGTTTGACTGATTTATAAACCTTACGGTCGAAAGTGGGGGTGTGAAGGAACTTGACTTTAGGGGTACTTCGCCTTGTATTCCTGGAAGAGGTGTACGGATGAAGTAATTCTCTTAGGTAAACTGGTTGACCCTGGTTGACAATTTTGTATATAATCAGGCCAATTTTGAATTGTATCCTATATTTAACAGGGAGCCAGTCGAGTTTTTTCAGTTGAGGGGTAATGTGAGAGTATTTAGAGGAACGGGTGACAACCCTACAGAGTGGGTTTTGGACTAACTGCAATCTTCTTAACTCAAAATCTGTAAGTGACAAGAATATGGAATTGCAGTAATCCAATCTGCTGCTCACCAAAGCATTTGCTAACAGAACTGATGTATTAAGGTCTAGAAGGGGACAAATTCTATAGAGGTCTCTCACATGAACTCTGGTGGACTTTATGACCTGTGGCATATGGTCTGAGAATGAGAAATTGGAGTCGAACACCACTGTGAGGTTCCTAACAGTTTGTGCTGGTGAGACCTGATTACTGAGAATATTGATCGGAAAGTGAGGAAGGAGTTCTTTACAGTTGTTTTTGGAACCTATGAGAATAAACTCAGTTTTCTCAGGGTTGAGTTTTAATTTGTTTGCGAACATGAAATTTTAAATGTCGTTTAGGCACTTTTTTTAGTTTTTGTATAGAGTGAGAGAAATTTGTTGGTGAGAGTGTTATGTATAACTGAGTGTCATCAGCGTAGAAATGGTGGTTAATACTACTGTGAGAGTGAATGATTGAGCTAATTGGGGAGGTAGCGCACTAGGTGCTACCTTAATCAGTGGCTAGCATTGTTTCTACAGTACCTTAATATGTGTGGTCAGTCCTTGACCTTTGGTTATGTAAGGCTCCCGCCTTTTTGCTACAATTTCCCTCCTTCCTCACTTTAAATCCAGCTTTCAATGAGGCAAGTCGCCATTTTAACTTGAAAAAACTTTCATTATAGCTGGTATGTCAGTCATCTACAGTGATATGTCAAGTGTTTTTAGTGATTTTAACAAAGATTTTAACTGTTTTATTATATAGACTTGATTGTAAATAAGTACCTGTGGACATTTTGGCTTAGGGCGAATGCTGTGGAAGTGGATTTTTATGACTCTGCTTTGAGTCGTGCTTGACTTTGCTCTGTTTTGTGGAGCGCTCATTGAGAGCTGTATTTATTTTATATAAAATTATTGAGCCATTTGCTCTATTTTGTCATCAAAAATTCTGAACAAACTCAAGCACGATCCAAAGCAGCATTCTGTCTTATATTTCTAGTATGGGAAAGACATTTGACTGTATCAAATGTGGGGGTCACCAGGTAAGACCCATAAATAGAAACTGCAAAATTGAAAAGGACAAGGACAATTCAATGGACACAAATTCACAGATCTTAATGGAACTGAAACACCTCAGTGGTCGAATGACACAGATGGAAGACAAGATGCAAGCCTTAGGTTCCACCTCGTCGTCTCCTGTCAGAAGTCAAGCATCCAGCATGTCTCCACAGAGGTCGCCAGCTGGAAGCCAGAAGTCAACAAGCATCGTATCTCCAGAACAAGACCTGGTGCTCCCCTCCCTGACAACTCTGCGACAGTCAAGAGTGATACAGCAGCAAGTGGACACAAGGATTCGAGAACTACAAGGACTTGATAAAGGCAAGTTTAAGTCTCAAAGGGGAGGGTCCGAAACAATATGGGTTAAAAAGGAGGTCCCTTGGCCCCAGAATCACGTCTTAGGGGGCAGTTCTAAAAATAGAATGAACTATGACAATTTAACCATGAGTCAATGGGTTTCCGGATTCGCAACTATTATCCGAGATGAAAGTGACCTAAGTGTAAAAAACAAAATGCTCAAGTACCTCTCTGATATCATGGAAGACTCGCATGATTTTGGGTGGGCATCAGCGAAAGGTTCACACGCAGTACTATTATGTAAGATGGAGGAAGGGAGGATTACGTGGGAGGAAACCAACAAAATCGACAGGGTTCGAAAAGCTTATGCTCATAGGTCCACCTCTCAACCCCAGGGTGCCCATAGTAAAAAAGTAGCCACCAAAGATAACTCAGCCCCATGTAGATACTATCAAAAGAACTCTTGTTCTCATAAAGGCGATCATGAAACTGGAGGTAGATTGTATCTTCATATTTGTAGCCACTGCTACTCTCAAGGCAAAAAATTGGCACATTCACACAAAGATTGCAAAACAAAAAACGATTAGGGCACTGCAGTAATGTAATGCCAGTTGTTAAAAGATGTATAGCAAAAAGCTTTGGCCCAAGAGTTATCACCAATGCCCATAAAGAACAGATAGGTAGTATTAATTGGAGGTCGGATTGGGCTAAAGCTAACAATAGGTCATACGCTTGGGTAGTTAGACACAGCAGGGACACCCCAGCTGATAACAAATCTAAATTTCTCAGAAATGTGGACAATAAAAGACAAAAATTGTTACCAAATGTTAAACTTGAAAACAACGGCACCAAAAATTGTGAATGTGTGACACAGCACTTAAAGAAACTCCACACTTCAATGCATGTGCCAAAACACTGTCCAAAAGTGTCAAAAGCCCGTGTCATATCAACACAAAATAGGTTTGAAATATTAAACAGTGTTGAAAATATTGAAAGTGCGTTTGAATGTATTGACAATGTAGCAGGTAACAAGTTGGCAAATACTTTTGTGGATTGTAAACAACGTAATACTTGTGTGTCAAATGGTACTGTTGTAAATAAAACTGCAGTAAAGTCACAAAAATGTAAGGTTACAAATGTTGTGTCAATAAACGATAGTAGCAGTGACAAAACAAGTCAAGAAGTGTCAATGTTGGATAAGTGTCAAAATAACTGCACAGGTGAGTTAAATACATCAAACAAATCTTGTGAGTTAAATGATACTACTCTACATAGAGCTGCAGCTAAATCACAAAAAGGTATTGCTGAAAACGTTGTGTCATTTAATAACAGTAATAATGACAAAACAAGTCATGAAGTGTCAGAGGTAAACAAGTGTCAAAATAATGGCACAGGTGAGATAAATACGTCTGAGAAATCACTATATGGCCAAAATAGTCAGGATAACAACCATGTAAACCTGCAAACAGATAAATATGACCTTGAGTTGAGATTTCGGCCTTGCCATAGACAACAAATTGCTGCTGCTGCAAATAACAGCACGTTTATCAGTTGGAATGACCAAACTCAAGATAAATTCGGATTTATTCCTCTAGGTGATTTGACCTTGCCCACCATTGACCTTCAAAAACAAAGTACAGAAAATATCTTTGATATTCATCGTCGCATAAAGGTTTCAGGCAATCATAATTATATGGAAACCCAAATTCAGATACAATCCCAGTTAAAACCTGATACCTGGCAGAGATATTTGCTATTGGGACTCCCAATTAGTATTACTTCTTAGATATGGCTATTGGGACTCCCAATTAGTATTACTTCTTAGATATGGCTTTCCGTTAGATTTTGATTATGCCTCACCACTTAAAAGTGTCCAACAAAATCATAGCTCAGCAACTGACCATACTGAAGATGTCAAAGCTTATTTAACTGAAGAAAAGGGTTTTGGGGCCATGTTGGGCCCTTTCCAGGACTCACCAATTGAAAATCTTCATATCTCACCTTTCTTAACCAGAGATAAAAATGGAGGTGCTCATAGACGGGTAATTGTGGATCTCAGTTTTCCTCATGGGCATTCTGTGAATGCAGGTGTACAATCTGACACCTATTTAGGCACCCCTTTCCTTCTCACATTGCCCACTATTGATAACATAACAAATAAAGTCAAGCAGTTAGGAAAAGGTTGTCACTTATACAAAATTGATCTTAGCAGAGCCTTTAGACATGTAAAACTGGATCCTAAAGACTATAATCTGTTAGGCTTAAGACTTAATGACCTGTATATTGACAGTTGTTTGCCTTTTGGGTTTCGGCATGGTTCGGCCCTGTTCCAGCGCCTAAGTGACGCTGTGCGCTTTATTATGGCCCAGAAGGGCTTCTCAGTCACCAATTATATAGATGATATAATTAGCCACTCAGTAGTCAGTAAATCTCAGGATTCATACCAAAATCTCAGAACCCTCTTGACTGAGTTAGGATTTGATATCAGCGAAAAGAAGGTAGTCAAACCTGCCACTAAAGTTACTTGTTTAGGTGTCGATATTGACACTGAAGAGTTCACAGTGTCCATACCCCCTGACAAAGTTACAGAAATTCTACTAGAATGTAAAGCATGGGCTCATAGGCAACATTGCACTAAAAGACAGTTACAATCCCTGTTAGGAAAATTGTTATACATTACAAAATGTGTACGTCTGTCTAGGCCCTTCCTGAACCATATGCTGGATCTCTTAAGAAGTTCGGATAAACTCGAAAAGATTATGCTAACAATTGAATTCAAGAGGGATCTATACTGGTTTCTAGAATTTATTCCCAAATTCAATGGTAAGGCTTTTATATCACACAATCCTGTCATGGAGAAAATTGAATTAGATGCCTCTTTGCAAGGACTAGGTGCCAGGTGGGGTAGCCAGGTGTACAGCATCCAAATCCCCCTTGGATATGAAAACATGACCATTGTGCATCTAGAGATGCTCAATATCTTAGTGGTTATTCGAACCTGGGGTCCCCAGTGGACTGGCAAGGCAGTGCGTATTGATTGTGACAATCAAGCTGTAGTCATGGTTCTAAATTCAGGTAAAACTTGTGATCTCACCATGGCTGCAATTGCTCGAAATATCTTCATGGAAGCTGCCCAATTTGACATTTTTCTCAAAACTGTTCATATAATGGGAGTTCACAATGATATAGCCGATAGTTTATCAAGATGGAATATGGCAGAGCAATTTAGAACAAAATTCTATCGATTGTTGCCCAACCATGTATGGGTTCGTGTTCCCAAAAATGCCCTTGTAATTAATTGGTGTATTTAAATCTTCAGATTCAGCACCTATGACCTCGTCACTAGCAATCACAGCTACCAGGAGATTGAAACTAGCCTTTGCAGATTCAACATCAAAGAGCTATGAGTCAAAATTTCGTAATTTCCTTTCCTTTTGTGCTTTTGTTTCCATTGATATTTATAACATATCCCCTTTGGATATCCTTTCATTCCTAGAATTCCTTAATTTTAATAGTATTTCTCATTCAGGACTGCTAAATTATTTATCAGCCATCAAATCCTCTCTGGCCATGTATGGCTTGAATCCTGGCAGTTTTTCAGATCCTAGAATAAAGCTGTACAACAAAGCAATAATGAGGCACCGACCTCTTAATCCCTGTTTAAAACCCATAATTGACACTGAGACACTCCAAGCAATGGCGTTGCAATGTGATAGAATGCATATGGGGCATATCTGTAAAGCAGCTATTCTACTGGCTTTCTTCAGCTTCCTACGTATATCCAACCTTGTTCCTCACACTATATCAGGCTATGACCCCTTAAAACACTTGGCCCGAGGGGACATAATTTTTGGGCCCCCAGGGATTAACCTATTAGTAAAGTGGTCAAAAACCCTGCAAAACAAAGATAAGGTAAAAGTCTTGAAAATTCCATCCCTGGCTAAATCCTCCTTATGCCCAGTGGCTGCTGTGAAAAAGCTGCTCTCAAGTACCTCCGGTTCTAACAATTCGCCATTGTTTAAAGTTCAGTGCTTTGAAAGATGGGTCCCACTGAATCATACTAGGCTTAGAAAATTTCTGGCAAAACTGTTGAAAGCACTTAACCTTACCCCCTGGGGCTACACTTTTCACTCCCTCCGTCGTTCAGGTGCCACCCTGGCGTTCAACCTAAATGTCCCCATGCAGGACATCCAAAGTCATGGCACCTGGACGTCGGAGGCAGTTTGGGCATATGTCACCCAAGACCATAATGCTGCTGATACTGTAGCCCATACCTTTCACTCCCTCCTACATGTCTAAACTACAAACTACTGGGGTTTGGGGCATATTATACTCTTTATCTCAGTTCAACAACATACATACTTTCAAATCAGGAAATTGTACTTTTAAACTTACACTAGTACATAGTGAAATAGTTAGGTGGTTAGGCCACCTTATCTGTAATCAGTAAACAAAGTATAATTCAATTAGCAAATTTTAGTCTAACTTTAAGTTTTCACTTAATCTCATGTCAGCAGTAACTTGTGATTTTTCAGTTACTATACTTATTTTAAGGCCACCTTTTAGTCATCTTAACCTAACTAGGGTGACCTTAGGGTCATCTTAAAGTTTATGTGTGTAATTCTCATATTAAGGTGGCCTTATACACTGTTATGTAATAAATTTGTTATATCTTCAGTATCTTCAAATCCAGCTTTCAGTGAGGCAAGTCGCCATTTTAACTTGAAAAAACTTTCACCCTCTCCCCACCCTGGAACCTACTAATTATGAGTTCTAGTTTCAGATAAAAGATGTCTAATGGTCAGTCCTGGAAACAGAAACAGGACCTGTCTCAGAGCTATACACACATCCAGACCTATGTCGGCTTGGCCAAGCCTCTATATTGCCAAGTCATCTGTGCTGGGTTCAAGCGCGAGTCCTCAGGAGTATCCCTGCAGGAAGTGTAGTGTTTCTTAAAGCAGAGTAAATTATAATATAAAGTTATTCAAAGTTCAAAGCCAGGAGCAAGGTGTCATCACAAGTTCAAGTCAACACACCAAGCTTCAAGTTCTCACATTCTTCACCTCCCCCAGTTCGTCAGATCTGCATTGGTGCATTGGTTTCCTGTTGACAAGGGGGATCCATAGGAGCCGGCTCCCTTGTGCTCTTCTGACTCCGAGGACACAATAACTTGTACAGTAATCCTTATATTTTTCCGTTAATTACATTAGTGAGAATCTTGTATGCTTATTTTACAGTAAACATGATAAATGTTGTTTCAACATTGTAACTATACGCGCATATTTTAACAGAAAGTATCTTAGTTGATTAAAAGATATTTCTTATATAGGTCTGGTATATCATGATAACAACTTGCATCAGCTGTCATGACTCAATTAACTCAGTAACTTTATGAGTTAATGTAATAAAATATGAACCATAATGTTCTCAGGTAGAGCTTAGTATATATATGCAGTTCAGAAGTCATCAACCATATCACATGATACAATGAGTAGCCACAATTACAACTGGTTAACCTTTGTAACTGTATCTCATACAAAGCCATGTTGAACATATATCAATAATCTAAAGTACATACTTGATTTGTACAGTCTGTACAGAAAGTAATAATACTAACTTAAATAAAATTGGGGCGCCAACCAGAGTCCCCTAAGGTTATTCTTGTATGAGCGGATTAGGGGGGTCGTAATGCTCGACCCAGTAAGGTGTTTTTATCTATTTAGCTAGACACTCTGGTCCTGATTTTATTATTGTATCTTAGTATTTTTAGTTATTCTTTTACATTTTACCTCTGTTATCGTCTTAGTAGCCTGTTATGGGGCATATTATACTCTTTATCTCAGTTCAACAACATACATACTTTCAAATCAGTAAATTGTACATTTAAACTTACACTAGTACATGGTGAAATAGTTAGGTGGTTAGGCCACCTTATCTGTAATCAGTAAACAAAGTGTAATTCAATTAGCAACTTTTAGTCTAACTTTAAGTTTTCACTTAATCTCATGTCAGCAGTAACTTGTGATTTTTCAGTTACTATACTTATTTTAAGGCCACCTTTTAGTCATCTTAACCTAACTAGGGTGACCTTAGGGTCATCTTAAAGTTTATGTGTGTAATTCTCATATTAAGGTGGCCTTATACACTGTTATGTAATAAATTTGTTATATCTTCAGTATGTAAATATGATATAGAATTATTAATAATAAAAGTATTACCCCACTTGTCTTGTTTACATGCCAATTTTAAGGCCAGGACACTGTGAGTTAGTGTAGAGAAAAAATAGAATTGTACCAAGGATAGAGCCCTGGGGGACCCCATACTGGAGCACAGCAGCATGAGAAAGTGTGCTACCTACTTTTACCGAGTGTGTCCTTCCTGACAGGTATGATTTGGACCAGCCAAGTGCTAGTTCACTGATATGATAGTAAACATTAAGTCTGTCCAGGAGGATGGTGTGGTCAATGGTATCAAATGTGGCAGATAGATCCAAAAGGGTAAGGGCTGTAACAGACCCTTTGGCCATATTGAGGAGAATGTCGTTGTGAATATTAGTTGAATGGTGTTTTCTATATGCCGATTGGAAGGCAGCCATAAGGCCAGCTTCATCAAGGTGTGTTTGTAGCTGGACTGCCACTACCCTTTCAAGTATCTTTGAAATGAAGTTAAGATTGGAGACAGGCGTATAGTTTTTGAAAACTGATGATTTTTGAGGATTGGGGTAACATGGGCCTGCTTGAAGAAATTAGGACACTAGTTTCAGTTGTATGGTGTTTTCTATACGCCGATTGGAAGGCAGCCATAAGGCCAGCTTCATCAAGGTGTGTTTGTAGCTGGACTGCCACTACCCTTTCAAGTATCTTTGAAATGAAGTTAAGATTGGAGACAGGCCTATAGTTTTTGAAAACTGATGATTTTTGAGGATTGGGGTAACATGGGCCTGCTTGAAGAAATTAGGACACTTCCCTTGTTCAAGGGAAGCATTAATTATTGAAGTGATGGGAATAATGAGAATATCCAGATAATCAAGAACAAGAACAGTGGGCCTAGAGTCAAGGGAACATGATTTATTTGGAGACTTTATAATAATTTTAGTGATCAAACATCCCAAAGGCCAAATTGTGAACTACAGCCATGGCTCTCAGTGCAGATACATAATTGACCAACATGTGTACAGAAAGAACCACTGACAATTGAATTTCTCTTAAATCTACATTCACAAACACATAAACTGTAATGAAAGTCCTGAACATTCTGTTGTAACATTGCCTTGGCTTGGGTCTAAAGGCAGAGGCCAGCCTATCACTAGGCCTAGACCTCATATAGTTTTTGCAACACAAAGCACAATATCTGAGAGCCTTAAATGTGATTATTAATTTCCAACTGGTTCAGATTTGTGCAAACCAATACTGGTGCACTGACTAACTAATTTAATTCAACTAAATTATGAGCAGAACCAGTCAATCTAGAAAGCAAATCTGCTGTCCAATTATTTTTCCCAGAACATTTATTTACTGAAGGTCTATGTCTTCCAGTGCAGCTATATATCATATGTTACATGCACAAACAGCCAGAAAGGCGTTGCATGCTCAAGCTCACTGAAGCACTGGCAATATTGCTTGCTTGTCACATTTAACTAGTAAACATTTGCCCTAGAAAACTTTGCAAAAAACCCTAATAGCTAGCAGAATGTTCACCATTTCAAAATGCACTAGTTTCATGCCCCTACAATCCATGGGATTGGCGAGGTGGTAAACAAACCTTCCCCAAGTTGCTTCGAGTCTGGTCAGACATGCATCCAGCTATTACGTGATATCCATGTTATTTTCTGAGTGACCCACATGTGATGCTGGGCATACCAGATCTTAGAAAATCTTCTCTATAGTTTATGAATTCATACCTTCATTGAGGCATGATGTAACACATCATATCATTGAAAGGACTTGCCGCCTTGAGCCAAACATACCCTTGCACTGTAAACCCAAGAGATCATAGTCATAGGGGTTCATCGTCAGTCATGGAGAAAGCACAAGCAACAGTAGATTTGTAGATACGAATGTACGAGGGCCGAACTTAAAATACTGTTTAATAGTATAATAGTAACCGTTTTGGCATTTTTTGTAAGTATATCAGACGAAATATAGAAAATTTTAAAATATTCATGCTATAGCTTAATCCAATTTGATTGTACTTGAAGTATTTTTAAAATAACCTGGATTTTTAAAATTTTTAAAATATATAACTTTAAGTTTTAAAAATCTACAGAGAAGCATGTGTGCCAGTAATTTATAGTGACTGTTGTTTGACCTTTTACTCTGATATCAGGCAATGATATTTTCCCAAGTATTGTAATGCCCCTGTTCTACCAAAGGACTAAGGGCCGATCCTGTCGGCGACCCTTAATCGTGGGCAGTCGGTGAAGAAAATGGTAAAATGGGCGGGAATACTGAATTGGTATCAAAGCCTCGGATTAAGTACTGATCGGCCCCAAGAAGCCTGAGGAGGCCCCAGGCGGCCCCACACAGTCCCCGACTGTTCTGGGACTAAGAACCGATTAAGGCAGTTTTCTGGTAGGTTTCAACCACGATCCTGTCGTACACATACCGACTGGGTCCCAGGGCGCCTCAGGCCTCCTGGGACTAAGCCCTGACTAACCCCTGATTAAGTCCCGGCATTCTCAGGCGTCCTCAGGCCTCCTCAGTCTTCCCCAGACCACGATGGCCGATTCTTGATTTTTTGGGTATATATATATATAAATTCTGCGATCTAATCATCATTACTTTGCTGGGAACACAGCAGGATGCCACCTTTTAATGTAAGACAGCTTCAGCAACAACTTAGGGCTTTTTAAGTTTTTATTCAGTTACAAATAATGATGTATTTGCTATTTCTACGTCGACCACAGCAACCACCACCGGCACCTCCACCACCACAACCAGCCAGACAAAGACCTAGAAGAAGGCACAACATGTGGGTCAGGCCATGGCTACTACAGAGAGAGGAGAGGGAGGCTACCACAACATTATGACTGAACTGTATGCCACAGACATTCCAGGATTCACGAACTACATGAGGATGACCCCAGAATTCTTTGAAATGATAAAGACCAGACTGGAACCACGTGTAGCCAGGCAGGCCACAAACTACAGAGCTCCTATCACTGTTGGGGAGAAGTTAGCCCTCACCATCAGATATCTGGCCACTGGAGAGTCCTATACATCATTATCCTGTCAGTTCAGGGTTGGCAGATCCACCATTTCCAAATTTCTACCAGAGGTCTGCAGAGCCATCCAGGATGAGTTCACCAGAGAGTACCTTAGATGTCCTACTACTCCAGATGGGTGGAAAGAACTGGAAAGGGAATTCAGGATCAGGTGGAATGTTCCACATGCCCTGGGAGCCCTTGATAGAAAGCATGTGGCCCTGAATAAGCCCAAGAACTCTGGAGCCCTGTACCACAACTACAAGGGGTTCTTTTCCATAGTAATGTTGGCCTTGGTAGATGGGCAGTACAAATTCAGATGGGTGGATGCTGGTACAGCTGGATCTTGCTCAGATGCCCAGATATTTAATGCCTGTCAGCTGAAGAGGAGGATTAAGGATGGCAGGATAGGCTTCCCTGACCAAGCTCCTATAACCCAGGGTGGTAGAGATGTCCCCTACTTCATTCTGGCAGATGATGCCTTTGCCCTGAAGACCTGGCTCATGAAACCCTATGGCAGAATGATGTTAACCAGAGAGGAAAGGATTGTCAACTACCGAATATCAAGGGGCAGGAGAGTTGTTGAGAACGCTTTTGGCATCCTGATCTCAAGATTCAGAGTGATGTTGACCACTATTGAACTACCCCCAGAAACAGTCAGGGATGTGGTCATGACCTGTGTGGTTCTGCACAACATACTGAGAAGCCAGTATCAAGGTCAACATGGTGGTCAAGAACAAGGAGATGATGATGATGATGTGCCTGGTGATTGTCGACTGATTGGTGGTGCTGCTGGTGGTGGTCCAGACAGAAACCCTGCTAGAGAAGCCAAAAGACAGAGGGATTACCTCAAGGACTACTTTAATAATGAGGGAGCAGTGGCCTGGCAAGATGGCAGAATATAACTCCTGCTGCAGTAACCAGTCCTTTTCAGGACTAATAACCAGTCCTTTTCAGGACTACCAAATTATCCAAAAACAATTAATCAGCTGTGCTTGTTCCAACTATCACAACTATTTCCCACCATAATCCACCCACCCAACAAACAGACAAACCCAATGTCCACCATAATTCACCCACCCAACAACCAGACAAACCCAATGCCCAACATAAGTCACCCACCCAACAAACAGACAGAAATAAATGCCTTAGAGAAGTCACCAAACTAACAAACAGACAAACCCAGTGCTTAACATAATTTTAAAAAACAACACACAAAGCCAAACATAACTTTGTAAATGGAATAAATATTGCATATATTTTGAAAGCTACATCCTAATTTTACTTACATTTGTTTTTTTGGGGGGAAAAATATTTGAAACAGAAATGTTTTCCTGGAAATCTTAAAATTAAAATATTTTACTCCATTTCACAATTCTTTAGGAAATATAACCACCAAAATGGTTTTCTTTACAATGATGGGGGGTTATGTTTGCAAAATAGTTTGTCAGTTCTTTGGTTTGGGTTCTGTTTCCTATTGGGTTTGTCTGTTTCTTGGTTGGTGCTTATGTTTGGTGTTTGATTTGTGTGTTTGTTAGTTGGGGGTTAGGTTTGGTATTGGGTTTGTGTATTTGTGGGTTGGTAAGTATGTGACAATGCCTTTTAACTCTAGGGATAGTGTAAGTGTTGGACTTTTTTATTAAAGATTTTAACCAATCCCATGGATTTTAAGCTAAAAATGGGCTGATTATGGGCTGATTTTTTTTCTATGTGGCCTTTTTTATGTATGGAACCATGGGTTATTTGTTTCATGTTTGGGGTGGTGTAGGTGTTGGACTTTTTTTGTGATAAGTATTTGTACTGAACTGTTATGTTTTGGGAGGGGAATTGGAATAGCTTGCAGCTGAATAATTGTTTTTGGAGTATTTGGGTGGCCCTAAAAAGGGCCTGGCAGGTCAAAGACCATCCCTGACTTGATGGCTACTGAGGAGGCTGCTGCTGTTCAGGTGGTGCTTTAGTGGTGATAGCGAAGAGTTGGGGCTGATGCTGCTGCTGAGGCTGCTCAATGATCTGTGTAGATGTCAGACCTGGTAGCTGGCTTAGTATTCCACTTAAGTTGTGTCTACTGCCCTCGTCCTGTACTGTTAGAACTGATGGAGGGTTGCCAAAGCCAAGTGGGCTGGGTGTGTAGTAGACGTAACTGCTGCTAGCTGCTGCTTGGGTGGAAGTAGACGCTGCTTGAGTGGTTGTTGGCAGTATCTCGACCCTCTGGAACTGCATGGTAATAGTGGCTGATCTTCTTGGTAGTGCTTGACATCTACGGTTGCTTTTAATGCTTTAAATATTTCAAAAATTCTGCCCTTGAGGTCCTCTTGGGTCATCTTTTCAGCCTCTGATGCCACATAGTCAAAGAAGGGTTGCCTGTATGACTTCTGCTGCAGGAAACCTGAGATTATTGTCCTCATCTGGTCAAAGTGCTCGAGTATCTTGGAGTCTGTTGAAACTGGTGTAGATGTGAACATAGGTTGACTCCTACTCTCCCTGAGGACACTGGACTCGAGGTGTTCTGTATCAGTAGTAGACCCACGGAATTTGTCCTGCTTGCTGGTATTTGGACTGGCCCTGAACTTCTGCTGGCCCCCTTTCATCTGATATGGGTCTTAAGGAAACCCATCTGCTGGTAGACCCAGGACTGTCTCTTGGTCATCTCCCTTGGGGCTTGGCCCGATTGTAGTTTTGACAGCTTGCCATAACACGTTCGCTGAGATTCGAACCATCTTCTGACATCAAAGGGCTGGAGCTTCAGTTCTGCAGATATTTCTGTCCAGAGAGCCTTCTTCTTCTGTCTGTCGTGGAAACGTGCATGCTCCTTGTCGTAGAGCTCTGGACTCACAAACTCCACAATTGCAGTTTCTTGACTGTCAGTGAAAGTTGCACAGACCCTGGCTCTCTTGGCTGCCGAGTGACTCTCTGAATCCTCCTCACACCTCTCTTCTTCCTTGCAAGCTTCCTCAGTAAATTCCAATTGTTCCTCAATCTCTTGTGTACCCTCCTCTGTACCCTCGTCCGTCCTTTCCTCAAACCTTTCCTCCACCTCTCTACTTTCCTTCTCCCTCTCCTCTTGCCTCTCATCTATCTTCTTCTTTCCTCTCTTTCCTCATTTCTCTTTCCTCATAACTCCAGTCAATAGCAAAAAAAAAGTAAAAAACTAAAATGTGTCTCCTAACTGTAAAATTTGCCTTAAGCTCAAGTATTATATGATATTTAAAAAATGAAAACCCCTACAAAACAGAGACACATGTCTCTCAGTAGCCAACCAGTCAGTAACAACGAGAATGTGTGCGCAGTCACTTATATAGTCCCAGACCCCCTCATTGCCTCGTTTTAATTTCTGATGCGCGGAAAACAGTCGGCTCTTAATTGGTTCTTAGTCCCAGGCCTCCTGGGGCATCCTCAGACTGTCGCAGACTAAATCTGTGTTATCCCAGGTGGCCTTAGGATGCCAGCTTGGATCGGTTAGTGTCGGCTTCTCTTAGTTGGAGCTTAGTCCCAGACCCAGATTTCTTAGCCCCACGACACCTGAGACAGTCTGAGGCTTCCAGGGACTAATGAAACCGAATCACTTTCACACGCATGAAACTTCAAAGATCTGTTATGAGTCAGGGACTGCCAAACAGGCTTCCTGGGACTGAGCTACGGAGGCCTGGGACTAAGGGTCGCAGGAGGCCTGGGACAACATAGGACTGTGTAAATTTGGGTCTGAGGAGGCCTGAGGAAGCCTGAGACTGGACATTTTGTTGTCTGTGGGAAATGAGAATTGGTTTGATTCGTGAAAAACATGTTTGATTTCTCTCACGGCCACAACCGACAACTACCAGGATGTCTGGGACTAAGCAAATATTTTAAACCGACTCCCAAAAACCCTTAATCAGGGTGCTGAGTCGTGTGGTGGAACACCCACATAAGATTAAAAAAATGGTTTCGAGTTATTTCTACATTTTAAAAGACATTTTTCATAGCATGGAAATATTATTAGTTAATTTTCCAAAATTATCACATTACTATTAGTTGTAAATATGCAAAATTATAATTATAAACATTTTAGCCTAAATAAAATCTTAAATACTTACAGTGTAGAAATTAGAATGCCATATAGATCTGGGCTTTGATTGAGTATACATATTACACATTGTACACTTGCAAAACGTAAATCCTTTAAATATTAGTATATTTAATATTTCCCAATTTAAAGATTTTCACAACAAAAAATCAATGTAAGTAAATTTTAAAATATTTTACATAGTTCTTGTATTACATTAAAATTATGAATATCACACACAAAACAGTGTATTTTGAATGCTTTTTAAAGAATGTAAAATACTGTTTAAAATGTAGTGATATTCGAAGGCTAAACTGTAAATAGTCAGGCTTTGTACTTTGGCTCCCTTTAGAAAAATAGTTGATTTGTGCATTTTATAGGCAGTCCTCTAGTATACTTGATAAAGTGTCCTCACTACTGACAGCAAGGATAAAAATTGGAAAAGAATTATTCATTAAGTGATTTAGAAAATGAAAAAAAAAACTTTTATATATGACAATTATAATCTGGATATATCTGAAAATGACAATTTTTTTCATGCAGCACAGGGTTTGCAAACCATTGGCAATATCAACACACAAACTGTAGATTCGTGCATCAGAATGTACTGAAAACAGTACATTCTGTTGAATGAATCTACTGTTTTAACAATAGAGTGACGTGACAACTGTATTTTAAAATGACAGAACACCCCGCTGACGTCGACTTTGAAAATAGGGGAGCCTCATTGCCCGAGGACCTCAAGAATTATTGGCCGGTTTCTGGGCTAAGTTTCTTGTCGAAGTTGGTGGAGTGTGTAGTTGCTGATCAAATGAGGTCTCACATTGACTTAATTAATCTTGGTAACACATTTCAGTCTGCCTACAAAGATGGACACTAGACGGAAACTACCCTATTGTGCATTCAGAATGAGATACACTTGTCATTGTCCAAGGGTATGCCTATGGCCCTGAACCTCCTTAACCTGTCGGCCGCCTTCAACACAATCGACCATGACACACTCCTCACCTGTCTGTCAACAAGGTTTGGCTCCATGGAACTGTCCTTAGGTGGTTTACAACATATTTCCTGGATCGTTTTCAACATGTCAAAATTGGCTCAGTGATTTCAGAATGTTTCAAATTAAATTTCAGGGTGCCTCAGGGCTCTGTTCTTGATCCTTTACTGTTCTCCCTATACACTTCCCCCCTTAGTGAGGTAATTGCAAAATTTAAGGACGTCAAATACCAGTTTTATGCAGACGACTCCCAGTTGTTCATCCCCCTATCTCTGGAAATTGTGCCAACTGATTTCATCAGCTAAAGGCCTGCTTGGATGATAGATTCCTTCCCTGTGAATATTTTGGGAAACTGCCTCTCCCCAAAGAATGTTGCTTGAAATCTGAGTGTTCTGTTTGATTCTAAATTCAGTTTCGCCAATCATGCAGATTCTGTCATTAAATCTTGCTTTGCCAACGTTTGAGATTTGCATCATATCCGATGCTTTCTCTCATATGAAGTGTCAGTTATGGTAGCAAACGCATGGGTTAGTAGTCGTCTGGATTATTGCAATTCTCTGTTTTGCAGTGTGTCCTCCAAGAATATCACAAGGCTTCAAAATATCCAAAATTTTTGGCACGCTTTGTCTCTGGTGCATCTAGATTTTCTCATGTCTCTCCAATTTTAAAGTCTCTTCACTGGCTTCCTGTTAAACAACGAATCATTTTCAAAACCCTGTTACTCATATACAAGTTTTTTTTTGTATTTCTTTATTTTTCACTAGATTACAAGATTATTACAAGGATAAGAAAAGTGAACATCAAAAACACATTACATATTGTACAAGTAAATCTAAATTGAAAAAGAAAACAAAACTATATTAAAGCATATTTTTAGATAAATATCTGACTGGTAAAAACAAAAAGGGTGCACTTCCATTGTTCATTCATTATATACTTATTGGTTAAATATTCAAAAACATATACAAGTTCCTTACCACTGGAAAGCCAAAACTTTGCCCCATATTTGTCTTTATATACATCTGTTGTGAGGACAAGTAATGCAGTAATCCAGAAAAGATGTTCCTTAAAGTCCTCTTCTATAGTTTCTCAGTTCATAAATCTAAATTTAATTTCAATAAGTCCTTCTCATGATTTGATGCTCCAAAACGTTGGAATGATTTGCCACTGGAAAAAACCTATCTGTTTTAGAAATCTTTTCCTCAGTTTTTCTGGCTACCGAAAACCAATGACGACTTCTGATTTATGCATTATCATTTTGATGGTGTGCCTTAAAATCAGCGAGTTCGGAGATTAAGCACATGGATACCCGATACCTGATATTCAATCTTTGTAAGCTCAGCTGTTAAATGATCTTTGGTGGGAAATCTGACAGCACTCTGGATCAAAATAGTCATGTTTATCCATTGATAGATGCATCTTTTGGCCAACTGTGCTCCATTATGATGCACCGAGCGTAGATATGAGAGGAGACATATGGGCAGCAGGAATAGGGTAAGATTCAAAGGGTCCTTTCAAAGCACCTAGTTCTATTTCTTCATCAGTATATGCCTGGACTTTGTCAGGATATTTAATTGCCGACTTCTGGTTTTTCTCCATCCTGCCACAGTTTGCAATGTCTGTTAGATTCACTGGGGAAGCCAAATTTTAAGCATTGTACAAGTTGTTGGTCCCAAAACCCTTGCGAAACTTCTTCCCAATTGGGGATGTTTATCTGTGAACATAAGGGGATGCATGCTCTAATAACGTTTGGGATACCATAAGCTTAAATTATTTTATACAGTTGAGTAATTGAAAGTTTGTCCTGGTTGTAAACTGTAATAAACAGGAAGCAACTGGTCAAAAAGTGGTATGAAACTAAAATCAAAACTAGACTGGCTGTGGTACTAATCAAAAGCTATGCAAGCTGCATCAGGAGTGTAACACCCAGCATAGTTTATGATAACGATGAATAGAAAAATTTCATGATCAATGTCATTTACATCAAACTACAGTCCTACTCCGAATGATTCAAGGTCTGACCCTGTTGGAGGCAATAAGCACAGATGTACCTGTGTAATCTGTTTACACTGCATGTCTCTGCTGGTCAAGATCCGATAACACAAAGAAGACCTACATTTTTGGTCACTAGATTTAGAGTTAGAATGACCCCATATGGGTTCACCAAAGTATGAAGTGTTGTCCCATTCTTTCCCAATTACCCCCCTTCTACATCTACTTTATTATGACAACTCAGCTTAACATACTGTCCAGGAGGTAGACCTAAATCCTACTTGTCATTGTTCTTGTCCTGTCATTTACTTTTAAGAAAGCGCTTACTTTTTGGATGAGTATGGTTTCATCCCTGCTTACTACAGAATGTACAGATTTGCCTTAAATGACCCTTGGGTCTCCCCATGAGTGCAATTACTTTTGTTATAATATTTACACACTTTCTTCTGAGAGGTTGTTTGTACATTAGCCATAGCAATAGCCTGTTTACAGACCACTGATCGGCCCATGTCAGACAACCGTCTACTACATATTGTATTGACTGGGCCCATGTATTTCTAACCGACTTCTAGGAAAGCAAGGCAGCATCTCTGAGGGTGAAAATCACCTCCAGCTGTGTCTACTTTACTAACACCAGGTCCTGAATTTGAGGAATATTGCTGACTTGGCCCTTAGCCGACTGAGGTGGAGTCAGGTCATCATAGGCTACACACTTTTTATCAGAAGACCCATGATAACCCTTGTTGGGCCATCTATACTGAGGTAGAGCATTGCTGGTGTCAGTGAGGTTGTAGCACCCTGAACAAAGAGAAGCAGTTAAGAGGGACGATGAATGCTTACCTTGAAGAGCGTGAGGCTGAGTTTCATATGATCCCAAAACATTTGCTACTGCCTCAGATAATGTAGGGTTCCTTCTCAGTGTGTCAACAGCATGTATTTTGGTGTCTTTATGCTGATCTTGTATACATGGAGGCTGTATGAGGGCTGTATCATCTGATAAGTTGGAAATTACTTGTGAGAAGAACTGTGAATTCCAGTTCCTTGATTGGGCTGCACTGAGTGGGAAGCTGGAGGAGAAGATTTTTGGAAAATCAGAGCTTGGCGATTGTGACATGAGGTTGATGCTATTTGTGATTGAAATGGGTTAACTACATCCACATCATGTGAGTGTGACCCCTGCCAACTGGTGTCACATCAGAAACTTTTTTCTATAAATTTGGGTGACACATCGATGCCAATAGTTGACTTAATTCTATTCAGAAAGGGTAGTATGGCATTGTTCACTGTATATTGTTGAAGGGGCCAGGACTAGTGGTTCTGACAGAAGAAAACTGCTTACTTACAATTTTCTTTGTTGCTTCACATATATATGAAACACTGATATCAACAGTCCTTGCCTACGTTTGGGTAAGTTATGACAAAATGAATTTGCTGACCTTTAGCTCTTTCCAAACCTGAGCAATAGCTACTTTGATGTTCTCACTGTTGAGTAAATGGCATGTAACTTTAAAACTATTGTATTTAGAGTATTTTGTTGAGATATGTTATTCGCCTAAATTTTGAATAGCTATAACATCATAAAATTGTGGACCTGTTAATCATTCTGCTGTTAAGCAATAGCTATTTTTATGTTCTCACTGTTCAGTAAATTGCTTGTAACTTGAAAACTATGGCATTTAGAGTATTTTGTTGAAATATATATAATTCACCTACTGTTGGACCAGCTGTAACATAGAAAAATTTTAGACCTGTAGCTCATTCCATAGCTGAGCAATAGCTCATAGTTGGCCAAATTTGGACCCAATGAAATAAGGCTTATAGTGGAAATCTAAGCAAGTGCTAGTTATTTTAGATTATACAACGGTAGATTGCAGAAAGATTTCGAAGTTACCACTCAGCACGGCTGAGTGCTCGTGTTTTTGGTTTCTAAGTATGTTTTGATATTATAATTTCATATTATATTCGGTATAAACATTGCTATTATTAAATTATATTATAAGCTTGGGGTTCATAAATTTATTTTGGTTATTAGGTTATTATTTTTCACAGTTGGCCGATTTCCCTAGGTCATTTCACTAGTGAATTAAATGCATAATTTAGAAAGGTACGATATTTTTAAAGGGTTACTAATAAGTCAATGGGAAAATAGGTAGTGATCTAGATCAGTCTCAAAATTTCATGGGATCTAAGTTGACAAAGGCCCCGTCTTCTGAATTTTATCAGGAAGACAAAAGCAGTAGGATTTGCGTTGTTGTGCTAACAAAGAGAGAACCTGCACTGTCGGCAAGAAAATGCAAGAAAATGTTTTAGATGGTTTCCATCCATTAATCCATCACATCAGTGCCAGGACATTTATCATTTTTCATATTTTTAAAGATTGGCAAATACTTGAAGATGATTATATTCATTTTCACTTAGTTTATATAGTCTAGAGTCATAATTCCAGTTTACACTTCTTCTTTTTTGTTATTAAGACATGCTTTTTACAGTTAAGCCATTGGCCTAAGATAAATAATGTGCATCTTATAATGGGCCGGTTCATGAGTGGCGTCTTGGCATCACGTTTGTCAGTCATTCCCCTAGCAGGTGGGGGTTCAGGGAAGTGTGATCTCACCTTTATTCTCTCATTTATATAAGTACTACCTTATTTGGTGCTTGACCTTTGGTTGCCAAAGAAATGACCTGATTACACAACTTGGCTAGTGGGTCACAAATTACCACGAATTGGTTCCATGCATCATAAATTCAAATGCTGTTTGAAATGAACAGACATCTTGAACTTATTTGTCCAAGTCTTGGACTTTGCTTCTGGAAATAAATTTTTGTTTAGTGTTTTAACAAAGACATTTTAGTTTATACATTTATACATACAGAACTTAGATTGCGTATGACTGTTTCTGAACTTTAATAACATCAACTGTTCTGCAAACTTGATTTGGCTACTCTGACAACATTATGCTTGTTTGAATGGTGTACAAAGGGATGGTCTAACCTATTTATTTTTATCCCTTGTGCATCTTTCTGTCAAACCTTAGATTACCAGAGTAGAAGGGATACCCAGCGTTGGGTTCTTTGTGTATTTTCAGATACTGGTTATAAGCTGTGACAAAAAATAAAAATAAAAATTATTGCGCGTAGTGCAAAACCAAACATGAAGCTCCCACTAGGAAGAAGTGTAAGAATATATAAAAAAGTTTAACTAGCAGGGCACAGGGAGGTGCCTGCTGTATCAGTTGCCACGTACCTTAATTATTGGGTATCTTTTACTTGATTTTCTATTGACCTTTGACCTACCAATCAGAATTTGGGGCACCTTCACTGATTTCAACATGTGAACCCCATTTCCATTTGAATTTGTAAAGTCGAAGAGAAAAGGTCAAAAGTACAAAAATCTTGAATTTATGTCAAAGTTTACTTTAGATGTTAATCTTAGTTATTTTAGTGATTTAACGTTTTATCATGCCTAAAGGAAAGGAAACGCCAAGCAACAGGAGAAATAGAGTGACGGCGTCAGCCAGAGCAAGAATTTCCACCAGAAAAGTTAGGAAATCAGTGAATACTGACAACCATGGGTCGTTTTTACAGGACCAACAGCCTCTTATGGACATGGGTAAGCAATCTATTTCTGCTGGCCACAAACCCCCGGGGGAGGAACCATCTAACAGGGACATTATGGCAATATTGACTGACATGATCGAATCACGACCAAGGCCAAACATCAACAAGCACATCACGCCAAGCTCTTCAGGCAGCCCATCAATCCGGATCCAATGATCAGTTATTGCTCACCCATGCTCCACGTGGTACTCAACACGACATTACCAGATCCAATCTTCCAACATTCAACCCGGATCCCACATCCATCAGATCAGCCAACAGTATCAACAACCAGGGTGCTCTTAACAGGGATGAGCACAGGGATGTGATTATGTCGGATCTGAATGTGTTAAGAAAGATGCCTTACGTTGCAGATTCGGTGTCAGAAATCATGGCCACATATGAAGCCCAAGCCAGGACTTTGGCAGCCCAAGGTAAGCCAGCTACATCTCGTCGCTCGGGACGCTACAATGCTGTTGATCTCATTACTAGTGAACCAGAGCTTCATTATATGACCTTCCAATCTGACCTTGACTTAAAACCCGCATTGTAAGGCTGGCCTGTAGCCAGCTTTGAATCTCTACTTTACTTGCATCTGGCTCTGGGTTAACTAGCAACTGTAATTACCTAGGCCCAATGACCTGGTCAGCAGGACACGGCTTTATAATATGACCTTCCAATCTGACCTTGAGCTAGAACTTATGGTTGCAAGCCTGGCCTGAAGCCAGCATTAAACTTTACCTTACTGGCATCTTACTCTGGGTCACGGGCAACTGGAAACTATTCAAAAACACAGTCCCAAGGAAGTCTCTGTGTCATGTGTGCTCAGTAGTTCAGATAGTGACAGTTAGGACATTCAGGTGAGCATTTTAACTCAAAAATCTGCCATGAAGTTGAAACCTGCTAAAAATTCTCATGGACAGAGTCATAACCCAGTAAACATTTGAAATGTTTTAAAATGGTTTAAACGTGTGCAAAACGTTTTTAAAACCAATTTAAACTCTATCTTATGGTTTTTAAAACGTTTCCAAGTAAACATTTACACTGTCATGTTTAAAAAAAAACGTTTTATAAACATTCTATACACAAACGTGTTTACTGAAAACATTTATTAAACATTTATAAAATAACTAGGTTTCTTATAAAAGAAGCTAGGTTTGACTGGAATCATTTTTTAAACATTTATAAATAGCTAAAGAAAGGAAAGTTATGCTAGAAATGTTTGTCAAACTTTCATCATGAAATGGTTTATAAACAGTACACATAAAATGTTTAAAAAACATTGTTGATCAAATCTTTTAAAAAACATTCTATCAAAAACGATCATATTTTCAGACTGCTAATTTAACCTTTACCTTTAAACATGTCCAAACAAAGATGGCGATGAGCAATAATAGGGGATTTTAGAGGGGATCTTAGAGCAAAAATTGTCCCACATGCAATCACTAAGTCAGAATTCAATGGGAGCACAATTGTTAAGCCACTATCTTACTATTTTAGACATAAAAATAATATTTTCACTTGTGAGCAACCTTAAAAATATATTGAATTTGACCTCTGATCCCATTATTATTCAGACATTAATATGTTCATTTGTAATATTTTTCTAGCATTTACCATTAAAAGTTGAATATACAGTACAGTGAATATACAGTATACATAAAATTTTTTTAAAACATTCTATAATAAATGGTTTCCGTACCCATCATTTTTTAACCTTTGCCTTAACCTTTGCCTTAACCTTTACTATCAAAGGTAAAGGCAAAAAAAATCGTTGCCTTAACCTTTGTCTTAACCTTAACCCAAAAATGTTTACTGGGAAAGTGTTAACCAAAAGTTTATCACAACAGACAGATTCTGATGCGGAATTTGGAACAGTGATAATTTGCAGTAAGGTGTATGAAGCACAACAGCTCATCTTGCAACAGCTACAGAAGGTGAATTCCAGATTGGATGATGTTGAAAACAGGGTGCAGAAACAGGGACACAGTAAAGGAAGATAAGATTCTCAAATGTAACTAGTCCTGTTTCAAAACAGTGTAATAATTCTGGTGTAAAACATTGTTGTAAAAAGAGTAAAAGATGATATGTTCTCAGTAATGATAGTAGTGAGTCTTCATCAGATGATGACAAGCTCCCATCTCTGTCAGTGTTAAGATCAATAAATGAAGTTCAAAAAAGATTTGACCGACGTTTGGCAGAAATAGATGGTACATCAAAATTAGAAGGTAATAATGTAGCGAAGATAAAATTTAAAAGGGGTGGGGGAGTCGATATTGTAGTTTCCAAGCGTGTGGCATAGCCACAAGATTCTATTTTAGTGGGTGGTTGTAGATAAACATATAATAATATACCATATTATAACAATATATTATTGAATAATATGTTATTATTATTGTAGATAATATTATTCAGCTAACATTGGTTCAATTTGTTCAAGGTTTTTCACGAAACATTCTGGATGAGGGAGCGTATGCTTTGGTATTTGAACGAGCTCATGGAAGATGCATCTGACTTCACCTGGAGAGCTAAATTTACTCTCTGATCGATCTCATTGTTGATATACACATGCATGGTTGTTCATTCTGTTATGAGGAAGTAAAAATTTAGTTTTAAACTGAAAGGGGAGAAAAGCCTAATCAATGTTTGAGATTTTTAATCAATGTAGGATCAATGTCTGGGTGAGGAGAGAAGATTACATCAATTTTTGGAACATTGTTTGACAGTTCTGTCAATGCAGAATCAATGTTTGAATTGAGTGGAACTTGTCAATATATAACTTCATTACTTTGACATTTCTAAAGTTTCTTGTGTTTTGCAAGATAGGTTTAGAAAAACTGAGGATATTTAACTTTGGTCTATGCTAAAGCATTTGGGTTGTTCATTGCTTATTAATACTTGCTTACTATTATATCTGAAAAGGATAATAATCTATTGTGGTATATTTCTAAAACATGTTAACTTCATACCATTAACTGTAAATTGTAGTTTTACACACAAAACCAAATGGATACTTATCATACACATTACTTTTTAGCGTAACCCTCAACACATTTATAATCTCAGCCTGGCCTCATGTCAGCAGTTTACAATATAGAACTATGATCGACTGTTTTACCCTTGCAACTACCCGTCACAATATAATTGATAAGGTACTAGGCCTGACATAAACACTTAATATAAATACACAAATTGAGATTAATAACAAAAAATAAAGTTAAATTATAAGAGTTTATTTATTTATTTATTTTAGAGTTTTGGGCTTAATATCTAACTGAAATACAATTTGTCTGCAATTTGTTCTTGCATAAAATAGTGACAGGCTGATGTTTTTAATTTTAGGTGAAAGTATCTTGATTCGCTGTTCTGACCTACTGACTAATGTCTTTTTTGACTGTGAAGTCACAGTCATTACCTTATATGAATAAGCGGAATGAGTCAGAAATGTGGATAATATAACCCAGATAAAGATATGCTAAGAAAGACAACCTCTAAGTAGACAGATAGTGCAGATATTAATTTGACAACTTTTTACCTGATGACAGATCCAGGTCTCTCAACTTTTAACCTGAACTACTTCCGGTAAAGCCAGCTTGAAAGATTCCATGAAGGTAATGATTTAAGTGAGCTTGTTCAGAAGAAAGATTTATTTGGGTCTAATGTTACTTTCAACATATGGTACTTAACATATCATGAGAGGAAGTTTTAAGGGTAGAGGAACATGGTAAGTATTAGTTGGTCCAACTTCTGCACTGTAAACTGCTGGGCATCAGTAACTGGCTAACAATATGTTCACAAGGAGTCTGGACATTGAACCACAGACCTCAGAGGTAGAAGGTGAGTGTGTTAGCCCCAACACCATCAACCCCTTAATTTAGAAGACGTCAATTCAGTGATAGCATCAAACTGTTAATCAAATTACTGTATAACATAAATACTGGTGATCTATTTCTAAAACTAATGATAGATCTATTTCCTAATGATATGGAAATGCCAAAAAAAAATACTTTAGGACAACCATGTAAAAACATATAAATATAACCTTCTTGGACCTCCTTTGTAGTAGGTCCTTGATACTACAAAGCCTAACTTATGCATTGTCTGGATACCCATGAGTTTTTCCACCATTTACACATCCATCACAGGCTATTATATTTTTTTTCCAAAGAGAAGACATTGGTTTGGAAAAAATTATTTGATGATATCCACCCGATGCCATTTTTGACCTATGGATCACACAGACTGAGACACATTTCTTTTATATTTTGTTTCTATTCTAATTTTATATCTCTAATTTTATTAGGAAATAATATTTGCAATAATACTGAATTCATTTTTAGTTGTATATGTTACAGTAAATATTTGAAATCAGTAAACACGCTTATTTACTGAAATTTTCAGTAAATACGCATATTTACTGATTTGGTCAATAAATACACGTATTCCCTAAAATTTTCAGTAAATACACGTATTGACTGATTTATGATCCATGTTATTCACAAGTTTACTGGTTTGGCCTTCACTAAATATGTGAAATGAAACTTTGATGTTTACTGGTTGTAAAATATAATATTGAACTGTAAACCAAAACATACATTATATTGGAACATTTTACTCTGTTATGTTGACTATTACAATATACTTAGCAAAACATTACATGCAATATTTTATGTCAAATAAATAGCACCAGACTTTTAACTATTTATGTTTACAAAGTTTGGATATGTGCTTTCAGTAAATATTTCATTTAAGCTTGTATTATTTTCAATCTCACAGTTACAAAGGACCTATGACATCCATAAAAATGATTAAAGATCATTTAACTTTTCACCATGTGATGTGTCTGATACATAAAAATTGTTTTTAATGGCAATAAATAAAAGTTTTAGAAATTATTTGAAATTTGAGTTTCAAAATTTTAACACATTTTAACTATACTTTCATTTAACAGAAATTTTGCCTTATCATTTAAGACAAAATTAGTTACACCCAAACAAATCCACATGTATTATTTAAGAATCTATTGTTAACCAGAGACCATCAGTAAGTGTTTTTTATTTTATTTCAATCAAGGCTCAATATTTTGAAATTTTCTGGTAGGTATATAACTTTAATGTAGGTACTGGCTACTTGATCAAAGCATTGTTGTTACAAACATTGAAAGTGCCAGCCAGCCCTAGCAATGATTAAAGCAATGTCTTTCAGAGGGACTTAATCTCTTTTAAGACATCTATTGTAATCGTATTACCCTGCTTGTTCTTCCCTATACATAAATTATCATAATTTGACAAATATTTGGATATTTAAATTTATAAACTTGTTGATTTACATTACAATTTATTTTAAATGCAAAAAATTTACAAGTTTGTATCATACATCACATACAACTGCTTTTGAAATTATAAATTGATGTAAAATAGTTATCCCAGTGCTGGATTGTAAACAGGTATCAAACTTTGAATATGACAAAGCCATTTAAAGTTTTACATAACTGTTAATATGAATACATAGCAGATAGCACCCAACTATTTAAGATATGAAGTCTTCATTATGATTTTAGTAAATATGCGTATTTACTGGACCAAAAACCAGTAAATTTGAGTATTTACTGAAATTTTCAGGGAATACACATATTTACTGACCAAATCAGCAAATAAGCGTATTTACTGAAAATTTACTGCACGTATTTACTGATTTTGCATATTTATTGTAACATATATATATTTTGCAACTACCCCTTAAGCACGTAGGGGTTGTAATTAAATTTAAGGGAATAAAGTGATGCCTCCTTATTGTGTTATTACAAATTTAAAAAGAGCAATAAAAAAGAAATTGTAAATCTCCAGTTAGTGAATAAGAACTAGTTTTATTATATCAGACAATGTTGTATGTGCCCTTACCGACAAATTATATCAGATAACTCATGGTTGAAGTAAAAGTACTGTAACTTTTAGTGTTTGAGGAGAATGTTTTATTGTTGTGAATTAAGAAGCATAATTGTATATATAAGCTTAAATAACTGCAATAACAAGTACATAAACAGGTGAATGCCAATCAACATGTGTCCTTTTCAGTAGTTTTGTGCTGATATCTGAAGATTCTATAATGCATTTATTCAAAATTTGATATTGTGTTGCTATTTCTTTGTACAATTTAATACCATGAGCGTTTTTACACACTGTATAGTCATGCATTCTTTTGATTAAGCCTAGATGTCAGGTTTGCGAGTTGCTCAAAATACTTGTAAAATTTTAAACTATAGAAATTGCATAACTCCAGTCCATGACATTAATGATAAAAATAATGAGGTTCAAAGACAACTAACAATAGTTATTTAATTATGAAGGATCATAAATATGTGATTACATCTCAGTATATTTTTACAAAGGAATATTTATTAAAACATAACAAAGTGCTTGGTATTGTGATTTGGTAGAAACCTCAAACTAGCACAAATCTAAAAATTGACTATTAATATTTAATCCAAATTCAATCAGACACATTAGTAGAACTTCTGATTTGTAAGGAGTATGTTGATTGCATTCTCCATTTTTGGAGGACTGATTTCAATAGTAAAATTGGCTTTGCAGGAGCACTCTTAAATGTTTAATAGCATATTTAACATTGGTAAAGTAAATTTATATTTACTGTAAAAACATGTCGATGTTGATAATTATATAAAAATTGTATTTAAACACAATGTATTTAGGAGAAATAAGTAACAATATTCAGGCCATAACGTTTCTAGTTGAAGCCAACAATTCAACAAAATTTTATAATACTATAATGTTTTGATTCACGTTCAACACAGCCACAAAAAGACCTTCGCCAAATTCAATGAAATGCAAGTAAGCATCTTTACTAATATGTAGTATCAACAATGACTTCATTGTTAACCAACACTTTATTATTAGATGTTAATTTTAAACATACAAAATCAATGATAAAGTTATATGTTATATGTATTATGTAATAAAAAGTCTAAGATATAAAAGCTAAACCAGGCGACTATGTATAGCAGTTGCTACCTTAAAAATTTAGGTATTATGCACACAATCGACCTGACACATATTCCACCAATAGCTAATAGTCATGTGACCAAACATTTAACTCCTCATTAATTTTGGAGGGAACCTTCATATTTGAATGTGCTACCTACTTGTTCATATCAATATACAAATAAGGAATTTTTAAATCTTTGGTTTTAACTTGTTTTACATTGTGTGGAGTGCGGTCGTACGTTCATTATGCCACGGAAAACAAAGAAAACCCCAGCACCCAAGAAAGGAACTAGGAAGAGCAGCAAGACACCTACAGACTTGGACGGATCCATTACACAAGTACTGGGCGATTCTGTGAGTAATGTTCTCCATGACGGGCAGATACTGCCTATATCTGTAACAAACAGTGACAGTTCTGAGGGTTCAGCGCATTTATCACTCAGACCTCCCACCTCGGCAGCCCCTGTAGATAAATCTGATGCTATACCGCCATATCTCCAACGTCTGGACCAGTCGAACCAAGCCCTTACCAAGCGTGTTACGGAGCTGGAAACGAACAGATCCGCTGCTTCAATGCCTCATAACGCCAGAACTCATTCCACAGTCCCTGCTATGACATTCAATCCTCCTCCACTGGCAATGCAGACACAGTACCAGGCGGAGGGAGGCATCCCACCAAGTTCTGTCAACAATAGACCTTTCTTCAATGACCTCTCAACTAAACCTTCTGATGCTCTAATTTTGGCTACTTCGGCAGGTCCTCAGCCACTTCATTAAAGCCTTTCAAGATCAGAGGTCACGCCTACACAGGCTCAGTTCAATATGGACGGTGTTCCACCCAGTTTGAGCGTTCTCAGGCAGAATCAGGAGATCTCTCACTCTGTCAATCACGTCCTGGCATCATACGAGAATCAGGCAAAGATGGAAGCCACCCAAGGTAAGGGAACTCAAAGAAAGTCAGGCAGGTTCAATAACACAGACACAGTCACGCTTCTTCCCCAGTTCAGATGGCCCAATGAGGGCCTATATAGCGTTACTGGCAGGAAGAAGGTCCTGTATGACGATTTAACGGTTTCAGAGTGGGCTGCAGGGCAACTGTCAAATATCTACTTAATACAGGACCCAGTTTTAGTGAAACAGGCAATGTTACAGACAATTCAAGTCCTTAAAGATGCCACATCCCTGCCATGGCAAGCAGTCAGGACTGCTTATGCCCAATCCATGCACCAGGTAGAGCAGGGCACTTTGCAATGGCAAGATACCACATATAGAATTTCCTCATCCCAGATTTCCATGGCTAACGCTGCAACCCTGAGTTTTCAACAGTCAAACAAGAAAGTGTGCAAATTTTACAATGAGGGGATGTGTTCGAATGAGGGAAGTCATGGGATTTATAAACATATATGTAGTTTTTGTGTCAAATCAGGAAGAAGTCTAGGTCATCCAGAATCTAAATGTGTGAATAAACAGAGGGGCAACCAAGGACACAATAATGCTAGCTAGGAAAATTTGCTATCACATATGCATGGGTCATTCACGCATGCAGGGGGGGGGGGGCTATTTACAGATAGACACTAATGCCTGTGATGTAAATAATATCAACAAGTTTAATAGTAAAGTTGACATTCAAGATAGGGTTCACTCTAAAGGACATAAACATTCTGATTTCATAGTAAAGTCTAAATTTTCTCACATTTTAGTGATCAATCACTATAGACAGTTAAATAATAAGCCATTAATTAATGGGGGTGCAATACACTCTGACCCCTTTGTAAATAGTAACACATGCTTTAACGGTGCTTATCACACTAGTGTGTCAAAGGTTTGTTCATCAATTGACAACATTGTTGTGTTGACATATTGAACATTATTGCAAGACAAATTAATACATAAACATTGCTGTGCATATTCTCAAGGTGTTTTACACCACATAGACGTTGTTATAGTATCTAAAGCTTTTGATAGAATATTTGTTTGTGTACCCAGCATTGGGGGATGATATCAGTGGATTTTATAGCTACACAGCAATGCCAGTAATTTGACTCATATTTCTAACGTTCCTGCAGGTATGTTGGAAGTCAAAGCTACTTTTACAGTTAACATATGTATTTGTGATGAGTTGTTGAGTTTTCAGGAACCGAATTCTGTAAAATTAAACTTTGATAATGAAGTTAAAGCTCGAACTCAGTTTGGTGTTTCTTATACTGAATATATGCAAAGTATAATTGACAGTATAGTTCATCATGATTCAAATGTCACTCAGTCAGACAACTGGGTTCCTGGCTCTCAGGTCAAAATTGCAACTGCAGTGTGTAATGTTGAAGAACAGGAAAGTATAGATGGACAGATTGACATATTCCCTAATGGGTTGACTGCTCACATTCCTGACACCAATGCACAGGGACTTAACAAGAGATCTTCTGATGTTCATTTACCTCACAAAACCGTAGGCTTTCTGAACCATACAGTAGATGAATTTCAGTTTTCTGGCCCTGACAGGCTTCCTGTACACATCACAAACATTGACCAATGTCTTAATATTGCAAGTATCATTGCCAGCACTGACCTCCCTAACTATGCACATGCCAGAATTCCACTTACTTCCGGTTTGAACCTACAAGAATGGGAGAAAGAGCTCGCTCATTACCCAGATAGAATGCTATTAGAATACTTGAAGTTCGGATTCCCCCTTTCTTTGTCTGAGCCGGAACTCTTAAACAATACTTCCATAACCAATCACCATTCAGCTCTTCAGTACCCTGCGGCAGTTGACGATTACTTACAGAAAGAAATCTCGTTGGGAGCCATCATTGGCCTGGTTGATCAGGTTAACTCGAATATGTACCATTGCTCCCCACTTCTCAGTCGTCCCAAGGATGAAAAGAAAAGAAGGATCATCCTTAATCTCATTCCCCAGGGGACCCAAGCCCAACAAAAGAAAGCAGTTGCAAAAGAAAGCAGTTGGGAATATATATATTTATTATCTACTAAACTTTTAATATGGTGTTATTACACACATGAGTAACTCTGAACAACATTATGAAGAAATTATTATAATTAGTAAAACAATACTTTAAATCAGAATATAAATTCAAATTACCCATTGACAGCATATACTAATAAGGCAGAAAATACTGTCAGAGTTAAAAGCATAAAGATTTACAACATAAGATATAAAGCATTAATTTAGCATTACACCACCCTGGTAAAATTTATTATAACAAATGACAGAAATGATACTGACCTTGAATAACAAGGTAAGGTCACTGACAGGTCATACCCGATTTCTGAGAAGAGGAATTAGAATCAGAATTTTGAAGAGTTGTGGTAGATGTAAGAATACCAATACAGAACACTGTATGATACAGTTAAAAGAAATGACCTTGAATGACAGAGTAAAGGTCAAAGTAAGATATAGTGACCTTGAATGACAAGGTAAAGGTCACAGGACAGGTCATAGCTGACCTGTGAGAAGATAAATTAGAATTAGAATTTGGAAGAGTTGTACTAGATGGAAAGAATACCAGTACAGGAGACTGTATAATACAGTGGGAAAGAATGACCTTGAATGACAAGGTAGAGGTCAAAGTAAGGTCGCATCCGACCTAAAATATAAGTGAGGTTGTAAATGAGAATATAGAGAAGGTAGTTGTTCCAGAAATGAGTTATGTGTAAAATACTACAGAAATGTGATAGAAAGGAGAACAGCCACCAAACCACCCAGTAGTAAAGTAGGGAAAACTAGAGGGAAAGGTGATGTTGGAAAGTTGCACTAACTGGAGATTGGACAACAGGGATGGACTGAATATATGCCCAGACGGCATCTGACTTCCATGTGCCATGTAGCATAATATCTTTCATAGGGACCCCATGAATAAAGGCCCAAGTTGCCCCAGCCCTCCTGAAGTCATGAAACTTAAGGGAAGTGTGAAGATGCAAGATGTTAGATACAGCTTTTAGGTGACGCCTAGCCACAGAATCTGTTAGTGGTACCAAGCCATGAGATCTAGGGATCCGAAACAGTGGTACATTGGAATCACCTGGCATAAGCGATAGCATATGCTGTAGGGCCTGGATAGGACATAAAGGAGAATCTACCAGAAATGGAAGAGGGATAGTGTGAATTTTTTATTTATCTTGCAAGGTTTTAGACCATTTGATGATAATGGTGGCAGCATTATGAGAAAATATAATATCGCCCACAGCCAGTTGGCGAGTAGGGTCAAAAGAAGTGATAGCATGTGGCAAGATGTTAGAGATTCTGAGGAAGGAAAAGAAAGCAAGTAGGTAAAGTGGTTTAAAAATGACAGGAAATTGCAATTCATCACAAGCAATGATGATTTTAAGTAAAAGGTTTTCATCCAGATGAAGCTTAGGTTTGGGAAAATTGAGAGTTTGAAGCTTGGCAGCTTTGTGAAAGTATTGGAGTCGTTGATGTTGGAAGGGAACCGTATTCAAGTCGTATAAGACAAAGGAGGCCCTAAGGCCAGCCATATAGTTGGCAATGTTGGATAGAGTAAAAGCATTTTGCAGCAAGAACTCCATGAAAGCCAATAAGGTAAGGTGAGTTACCTGAGAAGCCAGCAAACCAGTGGCCACCAGGAAGCCACAGAAGTCCCTAAACATTCATGTATAAGTTTTCTGGGTGGCAGGACGAAAAGCCTGGCGCAACCTGTGGACAGCACTGGTGGCCAACTGGGCTGCAGACAATGGTAGATCTGAAAATAAAAGAAGAAAGCTAAATGAAGTAGTTCAGCTTGGTTAAATCAATGTGAGTGTCTATCCATTGAAATTGAGGTAACATTTGCATAAGCTTACTTTGTGGGTTGGACGTAATAGTCCACCTGAAAAACAAGTCAGCAACCTGGTTGCTGACCCCAGGGACATGAATTATTATAATATCAATATTAAACATGGCAGTGATGAGCCAAATATTTCTGGCACAAGTGGCCAAGAAAGCATCCCTGGTTTTGCCAGATTTCAAGATTTCTACCACCGCCAAGTTATCACAGCTAATTTTATTCTCTTGTTGGCCCATATATTGGCCCAGACTTTGAGTGCTACAACAACATTCAGCATTTCGAGTTGGGTGATATGGAGGTTCAGGAAACCGACAGGCAAAGGGAGAGCATAAACCTCATTGCCAAAACAAGCGCCTAGGCCATTTAAAGAGGCGTCTAAGTTAACTTCATGATGTATTAACTTATTGTCGTAAAAAATAACTCCATTGAAATGGTGTAAGATCACTCTAAACCATTCAAGGTCTTGAAAAAATTGATGAGATAAAACAATGAAATTGGTATGTACATTATCCCTAAGAATTTGTAACATTCTATTAAGGAAATTTCTGGCGGGCCGTACACATCTAGTGATATAGAGTAAGGACCCTAAGAGGGACTGTAGTTGATTTTTGGTGCAATTTTTCTTATGAACCCACTGTTCACATAATTGCTTAATTTCAATTAATTTTTCGTCGGGAATGGAAAGCATACGTGCAACTGTATTGACTTGGATTCCTAGGCAAACCACAGAAGGGGAGGGAGATACAAGCTTTGATTGACTTATCTCCAAACCTAGCTCTTCGAGCAAAGATAATAGCTGATAATAAGAATGGTAAATTTTTGATGGTAGGCCGATATATATGAGGTCATCAATGTAGTTTATGAGGGCGTTATGACCAAAATTTTTCATAATATATCTGATGGCATCGGAACACCTCTCAAAAATTCCGGATCCAAGTCTGAATCCGAACGGCAAAGATCCGTCCAGGAATAAGCTTTTGTGACGAATTCCTAGCAGATCAATGTCGCCTGGATCAATACGGATATGTCTAAAGGCCCTACTAATGTCGACCTTATATATAAGAGCTCCTGGACCTAATTTCCTCAATTCTCTGGTTATATCATCAAGGGATGGATATTTAACTATGAAATGGGATCCGAGATAAACATTTTTCTGAACTGCAGCATTAACTGAAGCATTTTTTGGCCAACTAAGGTCGACAATGGTACGCCTCTTATCAGAATTTTGTTTAGCCCTGGTCATTAATGGAGAAATATGCACAGGGATAGGAGTATCATCAAAAGGGCCATACAAAGTACCATATTTAAGTTCTTCAGCAATATATTGATCAATATGTTGCTCGTGTTCAATTGCTGAGGTATGGTTGACGTATGTGGAAACAAGATTACAATTTCTATTGAAGTCCATCGGAAAACCATACTGTATGAGATCAGGAAGTTGCTGATCCCAATACTGAGTTAAATACGAACGCCATTTATCAGAATTCAACTGTGTCTTTACAGGGCTACGACAATTTAAGAAATTTGGCACCTTGCTTTCAAGAATTAGCTTTTTTGCTTGCCATATGTCAGGAAGTGACTTCCATTGAATTTCGGGGCTTTTGTATATGTGGAGATCATTTAATGGAATGTAGCCAAAGTTATCACCATTCTGATAAACACATGCCTTATAATCTTTAGAATGTAAGTGATTTTGCCAAACGTCTTCAGGGACATTTTTTGTTTGGCCAAAAGCCATATGAGAATCGAGCTGACCATGGAGCATATGGTCTGCAGAAATGTCATCTGTAACATTTGTCATACCTAGAGTTGGATCACCTTTTGTAAACTTTATCTGAGCAATCTCTGGCGTGGCTGGTTTGCTAATCACCATAGAAGTTGGAGCAGGAAGAACATTTTTGTGAGAAATAGCTTTGTCGAGAGAAATGTTATTCCACTGAGCCAGTTGAGGTGCCTTGGGATAGTTTTGAGGTGACTTAATGTCAAGAGTATGAACATTGAAATGCTCAAGATTTGGTTCTTCTACAGGCAATGCCTGAAATCTGTTGGTCAAAGTAAGGGATTTGACATTAGGTTTATATTTGGTGAAAGACTTGTGATGCGCATGTGTTTGTTTCTCCCCTGCACAGGCAGGACCAGTAACACGTGGAGTTGTAGATCGTACCTGTGCAGAAAAGCCATTTTTAAGGCAGATACCTTAGGCCTTTGAGGAAAGTTGTGCACTTTCTTCATGGCATTTGCATTCCTGTCAGGGGTTTTACGAATGCAGGCAGCCGAAACCGGAAGTAGCTTTTTCTGAGCAGTGACCTGAGCGTAAGATCTGCCATTCCGAATATTTGCAAAAGCATTACCTTTGGTAAACCATGTGAAAAGTGTGGTTGTATCTACTGAAAATTCTTGAGATCTGGTTTTCCTATCAATGTTACTTGACCAAATATACCTAGAAGCAAACTGTTTAGTGGAATGGCAATCCCCGCCCAGCTTTAGTCGTTTTTTTGCATGCTTGTTTTTACTTCTACATTCATTTTCTGCATGTGCAAAATTTTTTCCCCCTTTTGAAAAGCACCCCTTTCGTTTCATGAGTCGTTGAAAAATTACAAGATCCTTGATTGTAGAAATTGCAAGGCATGGACTTGGTTGTTTTTGATTTTTTGAAATTTTGAGTAGCATTGGAAGAGGTGTGGGTGATATGCCTTTGTGCATGAGCTCTTCTGACCCTATCCACCAAATCAGTTTGTGTATAATCGACAATTTCACCTTGCTCCATTCTACATAGGAGTACTGCATGGCTGGCCTTTGCCGCAGCCCAGGAAAAGTCATTACTGTCATCCAAAAGTGCTATCAAAAAGTCCAACATTGCTTGTTTATTTTTTTTATTTTTTTCCTCTCTCATGGTGCGGCAAAAGCCAGCCATCCACTGACCCATGGTTAACTGGTCATAAGAAACACGCTCTTTGATATTTCCAGCCAAAACATGCTCATGGGGCCATTTAACTCGATTTTTAACGAATATGTCAACTGAACCGCCTCTGAGGGATTTAATTTTTGAATCAGTATCTGTGTTTGACAATTGCTGAAGTTCTTTAATTCTTTGATCAACTTTCTCCTGTATATATTCTGTCGAATGTCAGCTAGGGAAGGGACAGTAATTGAATTAAAGGGCAAACTTTCTGTAACAGGGACTGCAGAGTTAACGGTTGACTGCCCAGTACTGTCAGTACTTTTTGTGTGCATATTTGGTGTGGGTTTAGAACAAGTACGGGTACTTCTGTTCTTATGCTTTGTGACATCATTTGATTTCTTACAATCAGTCTTTTCCAAATTTGTCAACCGCTGACCAATGTCAGTTAATTGTGCCAAAATTTGCTGATTGATAATAGTTTGTGTGTCAACAGCATGAGAATCCGAAGTGCCCGACTTTTCTTGAGAAAATTTGTTAAAAGACCGGTTCCGGCTGCCCGTATCATCCGAATCAGATGCATTAATTACATCACTGCAATTTAACTCACTGTCTGACGACTGGCTATCACACCCCTGCTGGCTGGAAGTGCCAGGACCTACCCCCAGCAGTTGTGTGACAAACTCCATGTCGCCATCCAGCTGAGTCTGCATCTGTGTATCACTGCTTGCAGATCGCAAGTTGTACTTCTTTGTCTTTTCCATGAGTCAGTAACTAAAACTGATGTATAATTTTTAAAAAAACTTTGATAAAATAACCTAACACGTGACAAATAGAAAAAACAAATTTTAAAAATTTTTCAGTGTTGCCCCTTCCAGATCTAGAATGCAAATGGAAGAAGGGTCAGCAGGCTTTAACACAGGGAGCTGCCACAGCCAATGAGGAAACAGATTACAAACAGCATGGTGGTAACAACTAAAGAAGAAGTTTAAGGTCCCCCCATGAATGACCTAGCTGGCACCAAGGTGCCAGCCCGAACTCCCACCCATATGGGTACAGGGTACCTAGGGACAAATTTGATGGTAAAGATTTTACTTTGAGATTTCCCTCTGTGGACACCATTGTAGACAAAATTGCGTTCGGCTGGGCCCACGGAAGCGCAACGTTTCAACGCCTCTCAGACGCAATTGTTTACATAATGAAACAGAACAGCTATGACTTAGTCGCCTATATTGATGACTACATAGGTATTGCTCCAGCAAATGATGCTCACTCTCAGTTTCACTTCTTATCTGACCTCCTTACAAGATTAGGATTGTCCATGAATCCGGATAAACGGGTCCCCCCCTGCAAAGCTCTTACATGCCTGGGTATCAGAGTCAACATTAGTTCCTCTTCCCTCAGTATAGACTATTCCAAACTTAAAACCATTCACAACGAATGCTTCCAGGTTTCTGGCAAGAAATACCTTTCTAGGAAGAAATACCAATCACTTCTGGGCAAGCTAATCTACTTACACAAGTGTGTAGTACCTGACAGGATATTTGTTAACAGAATACTAGACCTATTCAGAAAGAATTTCAGTAAGCAAAAGATATACCTTACCAATGACTTTTTTAAGGACTTGGCATGGTTTCAGGCCTTCCTGCCCCACTTTAATGGTACAACTAAATTCAACAAACCCAGGGTGGGTGGGGGTGTTCCTCTGTCCCTTGATGCCTCTCTCACTGGTATAGGAGCCATCTGGGATAATAGGGTGTATGCTGCCCCTGTCCCTTCCATCCCTGGCTTTGCCTTGAAGATAGTCCACCTAGAGATGTGGAACATTGTTATTGCATTATGACTCTGGGGAAACCTTTGGAAACATGGTTCAGTAGTGGTTCACTGTGATAATGAGGCCTGTGTTTATGTGATAGCCACCAGTAGGACCAAAGACCCTTTTCTGGCTTTATGCATAAGGAACCTTTGGCTTATTACTGCCTTTTATGATATTTCCTTACAAGTACAGCACATTAGAGGCAAGAATAATGCTCAAGCAGACACACTTTCCAGGTTACATTCCAATAAGCCCATCAACCGGAAACTATTTCCTGGACAACTATGTATGGGATAAGGTCTTGCCCCATCATATTCGTTTGGATGTATGTGTTTGATTTCAGATGCAGTACCCCAGTCCACTTGCCTGTTGGACTCAGCCTTGGCCAGGACTGCTTCAGCTTTATGACCTTCAACTTCAGCAGCACATCACCATCATCTCAGGACCTATGTGGCACTCCTGGTCTTCCTCAAGATTCCATTTGTATTTTCAATTCACAATCTGTTGATTTTGGGGGAGTACTTGTACAATAATAACATTTCTCACAAAGTAATTAAACAATACTTCTCTTCTCTGAACAAATCTGGTTCATTTTATGGTTTGAACGTGCAAGCTTTCTCCCATCCCTTGCTTGCCAGATTCATTCGTAGCATATCTATTAATTCACAGTTTTCCCCTTCTCCCAAGGGTTTGTTTGACATCCGAACCCTATATCTGATATCTCTCTCATGTGACATACTCTCTGACCCAATCTTATTTAGAGCAATTTTCTTGGTTTCATTTTATGGTTTCCTGAGAATGTCCAATATTGCTCCACATAACTTCTCTAAATTTGATCCTTCTAAACATTTCTTAAGGAAAGACCTCATCTTTGGCCCTCCAGGGGCTCATTTGATAATGAAATGGTCTAAAACTTTGCAATCACCTAACTCCCACCACATTATACAGCTGCCCTCCATCTCAAATATCTTTCTGTGCCCCATTAGGGCCCTTCGTGCCCTTATCAGATCCAGACCACTCTCAGATGATGGTCCTCTATTTGCTTGCGTCCAATTTCCCCATAAACAAGTGATTGATACTGTTGTTCGAGATGCTTTGAGAACAGTTCTCCTCCATAGAGGTCTCCCTACTAAGGGTTATTCCTTCCACACTTTTCGGAGGTTGGGTTCTTCATTTGCTTTCGACCACAATGTTCAGATTCAAAACATAATGTATCATGTACCTGGCGCAGCTCTGCTGTTTGGTCATATATACAACAATCCTCTCATTCTTCCTCCATAGTCCCTCTTACCTTTGCTTGCCACATTCCTCCTTTTTGATTGGGTTTGGTGTTTTTTTAAATTTTAATTTTTGTAAATTTTAAAACTTTTTGGTCTTATCTAGTCAAACCCCTTGTATTACTAACATGTAAATAAAATTTCCTCAACTGTGTTTCATTGTCTTGTTATCATCTACCTTAGTATACTTTGGTTTAGCATCAGTTTTCATGCAGCCTAATCAGGAGCAACTGTGTATAGCACGGCTATGTAGGAGCCTGGTGGGGCAGTTGCTACCTTAAAAATTTAGGTATTATGCACACAATCGACCTGACACATATTCCACCAATAGCTAATATTCATGTGACCAAACATTTAACTCCTCATTACTTTTGGAGGGAACCTTCATATTTGAATGTGCTACCTACTTGTTCACATCAATATACAAATAAGGAATTTTTCCCACCTCCACCCCTCATACCACCTAGATTTGGTTCTACGTTTTCTTACTGGCAGTGTTTCACACTGGCCAGTTGGAACTAATGACCTGTTAGCGTTAACCTGTAATTTGACAGGCAGTAGAGAATCTAAAATTTTTGATCTCAAAAAGTTTCACTTGTCGGACTCAGGCTGACCCTGCAGTCTCCCTCTCATCATGACAACAAATTTTTGCTGATACCAGCATGTCCTCAGATGTGGATTGTCCTTTCTTGAGTTTGGTACCTCTGGGTAGTGGATTGCATTCGATTATTTTACCTTCTGTAGCCTGGATCCCTTAATTGTCCCAACTAAGGGAGTTCTCCTTATTGGGATTGATATAGGTTTCAGAATATCCAGGGACAGGCTGGACTAGTTTCCCCCCTCTTACCACCTCCTTTCGAACCCAAGACTTCCTTTCGCACAGGACTGGACTTTTATGTTTAGTGTATACTTTATTGTTAATCTCAACTGGACTTGTTATATTCTGTGTACATTGTGTCTGTCAGTAATGTTATATTGGTGTTTTTTAAAATTTTAATTTTTGTAAATTTTAAAAAATTTTGGTCTTATCTAGTCAAACCCCTTGTATTACTAACATGTAAATAAAATTTCCTCAACTGTGTTTCATTGTCTTGTTATCATCTACCTTAGTATACTTTGGTTTAGCATCAGTTTTCATGCAGCCTAATCAGGAGCAACTGCAATTTCTGCACAAAAGCTTCTATATTGTTGCTTACTAGAAATATGTGACCCAACAAGGCATAACATCACATTTTAAAATAAAGATAGTTGAGTGATAAAAATAATATGTAACCTTTGTAATGAGAAAACCAATAAAGAAAGCAACAACATATTCTACAAGGGTATCAGTACTACATTAACAATATGTTAGTCATAAGCATACAGACTATTATTTTGGAAGGAATCATAAATGATAGAACTAATTGTATACTACTGTCAATTCATCACAAACTTTGACATAAATACTGTATCCCGGCATAAATTGGCATACGCATCAATGAAATTTAATAAGAATCTTATATCACTTTATCTCTATCATTTGATAGACTGCAAATATACCTAAACATATAAAAAAGAGTTGGTCTATTAACCCAGCCATAGTCTTTTCCTAACATGTATGTTTTGATGAACGCCATAGACATTAAATTGTTGATTTTGTTGGGAAAGTCAGTTCAAAGAGCATCAAAGTCAAAACTATTACCAAAATATTTGACTGACTTTTGAAGTAATGTGAGGGTTGTTGCAAGAGCACCTGCTTAAGAAATTCCAAATAAGAAAGTACAAAGTAAGTACTAATTGCCTAATTTTAGAATGACGATCGGTAATACAGAAATAAAACTTTATAAGACTTCACACAGATTTTTCTACTAGGTTTGATATGCAGATTTAAGGGCTTATAGGATAAAGTATTAAAGCTATTCATAAGGTTTAACTCTTGGTAATCAAGCTTAGTTTATGGCTCAGTTACTTTTTATTTACACTATGCACAACGTCTTCATAAATTTGTTCATGAAATATGATTTCTTCTTTTCATATATTACAGATGCAGAATAGCAGCAGTGTGATAGGTCATCAACAACCAGTGGAGGACATAATTGTTTAAACTAAAGAAAATTCAAAAAGTATTTGTAATCTTCAACATCCTTCATATGAATGGTTGCATTATTTATATGATCTAGTTAACAATAAAATAGTATTTATCTGTATGTATAGATCATGCACAATTTACTAACTAGCTTGAAAAAAGTTCAGAAATACTGAGACATAATTATGGGAAGGCATTATAAATATGTTGTGATCTTGGTATCAATAATATTTGCATTATGTGTACATATTGTTCTTAAAAGCTATGGCAAAAGAGTAGATTTATCGATGCAAATTATACAGGATTCAACAAATGATGTAAGTGAACAAAGATCAAATATCCCTGAGAAAAAGTCTTTAGAAAAAGAAAGGTGGAAAAGCGAAGAATTCCGTGACACGATAGGGCAAGTGACGAGAGACCATGTTCTGAGAAATGAGCTAAAGACATTTGATCCATATACATTAAAAACTCCAATACCATTCTTACCAGAATATAAAAATCCTTGTTTTAAAGATGAATATGGTAAACTGTACTGCCTTCCTTGTTTCTTTTTACTTGCTGCACAGAAAAGTGGAACAACTGATCTGTATATTAAACTGATAACACATCAACTGATAACTACTTACAGAAAGGAATATCACTGGTGGTATCGTGCACGCTTTAGGCCCTATCCACGACATCCAAGAAGAAACTTCACACAGTATATGGACTGGTATCGTTCCGCTACTGAAAAAATACAAAATTTTGCAGTAGAATGTGAAAACAATCAATATCATCCATTAATATTTGGAGATTTCAGTGCATCCAGTATTTATGATCAGCTGGAGTGGAGACAGATGCCTCAAAATAATGGTTTACCCCAGCCAGCACTTATTTCAGCAGATGTTATTAAACATGTCTTGCCCAAAGCAAAGTTTATAGTACTACTTCGTAATCCCACAGACCGACTCTATTCTGATTATACTTTTTTCCACAGGGAACATCTAGATTCAAGCTCCAAAGACTTTGACCAAAAAGTGAAAGAAGGTATTTCTTGGTTTCAAGATTGCTTGTCAAGGAATCGACAAAACAATAAGTCATGCTTGTACGACATACCTGAATATGTGGACACAAGTGACAAGATGTGGCATCCAGAAACAAGCTGGGATCCAGTTATTAGAATCAGAGCAGGATTATACAGTGAATTTTTGAGTGATTGGTTCAATGTTTTTCCCAGAAATCAGTTTTATGTAGTCACGCTTGATCAGTTTTCTAAACACACACTTACTGAGCTACAAAACATGTATACCTTCCTAGAGCTTCCAAAGCTGAACAATGATTTGAAGATGGATACAGAAAAAGTCAACTTAAAGTCAGGGGAAAGAATTAAAGTAGCTTTTTGGAATGGCACCAAACAACTTGTGAACGAATTTTATCGGCCATATAATATCAAACTTTCAAAGTTACTTGGTGCTGACAAAATGCTTTGGGAAAAAGTGTAGTTTTTCTTCGACATTTTATTGTTGATAAACTTAACTCCCATTTTTTCCAGAATCTATAATTAGACGTGGTTTCAGAATATTTTCACTTTTCACATTTAAACAGGCAATGTGTAATTGAGTTCCAATTTATTTAGATTATAATTACACTTCAAGATCCTATTAACTACTTTGCATTGGAAGCTTTGTAGGTAGGAATGTTTGACACCTATATTTGGCAAGATAAAAGTATACTTCCAATCATTATATTCTAAAAGGATATTAACTTTTAATAGCTGTTGGTAGTTTGGTAAATCTCAGAATCAACTAACCCTTATAATATTATAATTAAGTCGAATATTATCTGATGATCTATCTGATTTTTGTGTATCACCAAACACATTATTGATTTTGGAATTATATGAAAATCTATCTATGCTTGAGCTAGCTTAATGTATTTGTTATAATAAAATATTTTCAATTTTAATAGTTTCTTACTGATTGGCTATTAAGTGTGTATTTCAGTTCATCTCTCCAAAACTTGCTTGTGAAATGCAGTCAAACATGTCTAAAAAATAGTCAAGCCTTTCATTAGCAAAAAATCTTTAACTGACTTTATATTTACAAATAATGTTTTCCAATGAAACTGGTCTTCACACACCCCCAGGCCATCTTATACATGTAGCTTTTGCAACTGTATGTGTAAGGTTTATGTCAGTCATTTTCAATCTTCCAGAACTTAGGGGCCCAATGATTGTGCATCTTTTAATTTTGAGGGGTTTCCCATTCCAGCAAAAGTTAAAAATAGATCTTTGATTTGGTCAACCGTATTTTAGGTACATAGATTAAATTACAGGGAAATAAAGCTTTCAGTAATATTAAGGATTTCAATTTGGCTGTTTAACCCTTTAGTCATAGACTTCTTGACTGCTAAATGTAGTTCCTTTTTCATCTTATTAATTCTTTCATTGAAATTTAAGTCTGTTTCATGGGCAAACTAAATTCCTAATGTTAAAAGGTTCTGGTCTTAATGTGACTCCAAGAAATGTTGGTTGGTTTTTGTATATGTTTGAACATGTAGGGATGACTTCTGTATTTTTAAAATAGAATCCAGACAACTGTGAAAAACTTTTATATCTGTTAATTGCTAGTTCAACAGAAGTTATCTTACAATAGTATAGTGGAGTCATCAGTCAACATTTTAATTATGTGTTCACCACTACCTTCTGCAATACCCTGCATTATTTCAGATTTGTATTGCAATTATGTCTGCTAATAATAAGAATAAAAGGGCTAATATAGGCAACTTTGTTTAATCCTCATGATAACTTAAAGTAATGGAAGTAAAATCCATTATAACTAAGTTGTGAGAATATACCTGTGTGTAATATTTTGATCCAAAAAATGAAAAAAAAACATTAATTATGTAAACATCAAGTCCCACTCATTTGACTCAAAGGCCTTTGGAAACTCATTTAAGGCAATACATCCTGGAATTTTATGATGATCAAATTGGCCTCAACTTATAATTTTTGGTAGAATCTTTTGTAATCTTCGACATTTTGATTTGAATTTTATAAACATTTTGCAGAAGACTGACTGGGTACCAATTTGGTATATAATGAAAGTATCTTAAGGTTTTTTTAATAAGATTTAGCACTCCTAATTTTTGTTCATTACTTAATGTTTCCTGTTTAAAATATTTGAACCTGTTGAAAAGTAAGGCTTTTTTGTCTATCCAGAATAATTATAGGAATTTGTGACAAACCCATCAGATCCTAAGTGATTTATTCTTTGGTAGTACTTTTTAAATTAATATCATATCCCATCGTGTCAAAATTACATACAAATTATTTAGTTTGGGTTTTATAATTGTGGTATGGTGTTTGTATAAAAACAGATGTTTCGTGGTTCATTTTCATCACTTGATTATAAGGAATACATATGTTTTAATGTAGTTACTTGGATATCATTTTAATTAATTATTTTTTCAATTTTTTCTAATTATTAAAATTCACTTTTTTCAGAATTTAAAAAGCACTTGACATTTTTTACCATAACTATACAAAACTAACCCAAGTAAATTATCATTGTGTAAATTTTGTGCATTACATTTGACTTTAAATATATCCTTCATAAAACTTTCAATCTCTTACCTTATAAGTGAACTGTTTTCCTGTTGTTTCACCTGTTATATTAAAGTGAGCATCAAGTATCACTAGACTGATCAACTATAATTTTTAAATCTGAAAAAATAACTATTGTAGATGCTCATCTTTAGTTGATGAATAAACAATTATTTCTTCATCAACCAACTGTTCAACAATAAGCCTTTAAGCTCATGCTTACGTGTTGACCTTTTCACCTCTAACTGTAACTCTTGTGCTACTTGCATTAACAGATCTTTTTAAAAAGTTTCTAGAACTTCCATAGATGGTGACTGTACAAACTCTTTAGCACTAGCCATTTTGAGCACTGTTGACTGTAACAAATTGTCAAACCAAATAAATTTTCAAAATGTTAACTGAATGGTTGGATTAAATGGTTGGAATCCCGGACCCCAATTTTCCTGTTACGGTTACAGGCAAGCGTGGTAGCAGTTACCTGTTGTCTTTAAGTTGCAACAGCAAAAGACAAAAAGTTTAACTTAACAAATTTATTTAACAATTAAAAATAATGATTACAGTCAACTGGTATGCTCTCAATACTGCATACAGTGATACAATAATGAAACCAATCTGACCTGGCCATTGTAACTGACAGTAAAGTTTGTCCACTGTATATAGTAATCTGTCCTGTGATCTGTCCTGTGATCAGTCTGATGTCCACTAACACAGATATCCTTATCCTGTGATCCGTTCAGTATCTGATACCACAAAATATTCTTATCCTGTGATGATTTTGATATCAAATCACACCAAATGTCTGTGTAGAAATATTCAGAGAGTGTGCACAACTGTACTGTCCGCATCAAGAAATGGACAATGTCCAAAATGCAATAAATCCACTCTCTGGTAGAACCACACACTGTGAGCAGACGAAAAAGTATCCGAAGCTAAGCAAATCTATCCAGACACTTTTTCCAGTTTGCTCCAGTAATAGTTCAATCACAAAATATGAAGGACACAAAAAGTATATATCCAGTTGATAGTACAATGTAGCTATAAGACACAGTTTGCCTTCTGTATAGCGAGTGAATACTATGTTCATCTGTGGCCAGGTGTTCAGTGCTTATGTACAAGTATGGAAACTTCCAGAGAGTTACAGAACTAACTTGAATTTAAGACCTGTTACCAGATACACCAAGGAAGTTCTAGAGACTACTGGTAATTGGGTTTCCCTAAATTTACTAATATAATCACTGAGGTTATCAAAAGAATTTCCCCAGTCTATAAATAGATTAGTACTGCATAACACATAAAAAGAATCAATAACACAATCACCTTACATGACAATATATAGACATAAAGCTTAGATTAAACAATGCACTTCTATAGTGCACATATATGCATCGATAAATGCTGAAAATGTCAGACAAAGTTATTATAAACTGGCATAGGGAAAGAAGAAGCACAACTTCTAGATCAAGAAGCATGCATTTAGATATCTATCATCACTGGCTGCAGTGTTTATCAAAGAACGAGTAATAACAAATTAAACTAGCAATTACACTATCAAACTAATTGAGTTGTATATTAGCCCTCTTTGTTAATATGAAACACCACAGATGTGCAGTGGTAACACACTCATCTCCCACCTCTAAGATTAGTGTTTCAAACCTGACCTGACCTCATATGGGAAAGCTTGTAGTTGTTTGCCAATGATCGGCAGAATCTTAACCAACTGTATACTGGTTTCCTCTTCCCTTCTAACTACCTGTCATAATATAAACCATGAGGTTATAATGTAATGATTCTTTATGATGTATTTTCACCACAACATTGAACCTATCTAAAAAGGTATAAAACAAAACAATATCTCTGAAGAAGACAGGTCTCAGGAAAATATGTCACAAATATCACAAAAATATGAGCCGGATGTATGCATCTTATACATACAGAAGTTTACCAGACAATTCTTGCAATTGATTCCTAATGGCAGTAGTACAAGATGACTAGACAAAACATAGATTTATTTGTTGTTTTATGTCCCGTTTAACAGCCTGGGTCATATTGCGATGGGTAGTTTTACAGGTGGAGGAAACCACCGGGCATCAGCAAGTAACTACCAACTTTCCAACATGGAGCGCCCAGCCCGAGATTGGAACCGGCGGCCTCAGAGGTTGGAGGCGAGAACTCTAACCACTACACCACAGAGCCCCCTTTTAGCCGAAACTTTCATATTTTTAAATGTAAAATACATTTTTATGAAATATGAAATTTTATTTCATAAAAATGTAATATACTCTACCATATGAAAACATTTGGGTTGAATGCCCACATGGAAGGATGGTGGGAAAAAGACAGACTGAGGATAACCACCCTAATGTTAAAATTGCATAAAGAGGATAGTTCCTGGTGCAATTGAACCCAAAACCTCTGTGCTGAAGAAATAACTCTACTGAGTTAAATGAGTAGAATTAACCACTGCAGGAACCCCAGCACTGCTGTCTACACCCTATTAGGTCAGCTCAAAGGAGAGGGCATAAGTATGCCACTGTGCTCAGAATAGGAACTCCCAAAGGGAGACTGTCTAAAATGTGAAAAACTTGGCTCAGCAAATGAAAAGGGTTCAAGAGGAGCCTTGGTAAGAGCCTGCAGAACCAAAGATTAAGTTCCAAACAGGTAGGTGACGACTACCCTAATTCTGGACTTAAGGAAGCTCTAAATGAGACTTTCTAGCTCCCTATAAGAACCCAACTCCAAGGAGTACATGGCTGACCTGTATCCCTATTGTCTGAAAAATATTTCCTTAAAAGGAACAAACAGCAATAAATGGGACAGTTGAAGCATGGCAGAGTGGCCATGTTTCTCACAAGTTTTTGAAGCAGTTCCACATTGCTTCATAGACAGTTGTGGAGGATTAAAAATCCTCCGGGACCCCTCCTGTGAACATTCTTCTGTAAGGAGACTCCAGCCACAAGGCTTGAAGAAAGAAACTCCATAAAAATAAATAACAAACCTCTAGATTCTTATAGAAGAATAAGAGGAAGAACAAATGGTTTTCTTACAGGAGATCTTGAGGCAATTACCAAGGAAGGCTACAAGAAGCATGAAACAACTATGAAAGTTGATTAACTTCCTGGCCATAGAGAACCAAGAGCTGCAGGAGGGAAGGAGTAAAACAAGTGCTCCAGACCAAAACAGTCCAGGGCATCTGTTGCCAGAGCCTAAGGACCTAGCACAGGAGGCACATAAAAGAGCAGCTTGTGATTGCATCACATGGCAAAAGAGATCTAAATAAGATGACAAGTCTGAGACTACCACATTATATGAAAGGTGAGAAGACCTCCAGAGATGGTCTGCCAAGGATTCATGCCCCTGGAACATGAGTAGGTGGAAGAACAGACTTGTTCTTGTGAAAATAATGGCAAAAGATGCCAAAATAAATACACATGTCCCAAGAGTGGAAGCTATCTTGATATAAAAGAAAGCCCAGACAACAATGTTACCTGAGAAGTATCCCTTAAAGAATGGACAAGTGAGGAACAAATGTCTTGAGAGCAAGACATCTGAGTTGTTTGAGGCTGAAAGGATGATCCTTTGATGAAAGGGTAATACAGGAACAAATGTCTGAGCAAAAAGGACAGCTATGAGCTCTAGAACTGATGAACAGACTGGACTGCTACATTAAAGATGGACCTAGGTGGTCCACAGAGCACAAAGAACTCCCAAACCCTGAAGTGAAACATCCGTGAAAGTAGATGTAAAAACTAGGGAATTAAAGGGAGGTATGCAAATACATAGTTCCCAGGATAGTACCATCTTGAATGAACCTTCAAAGAAGGATCAAGGAATGGAAAATCCAGAGAACCTTTGAGAAGGAAAATCAAAGTGTCCTGAGATGACACTGAAGAAGTGTCATGTGCAGGGACCTTAAAGAAGTGGCTTCCAAGTGGAAGCCAAGAGAAATAAAGGTGCCCAGATGGAGAGGTAATTAAAAGGTGTTCTAAGGCAGAGAAAGGAAGAGCTGCTGAATAGACAGAACCTTGTCCCTGTCAAGAACACCTTAAGACAGGTTAAGAACCTGACCCAGGAAGGAGACCTGTTAAAGAAACAGATCTAAATACTTCCTGCTAAGAACCACTTGAATGTCAACTCTAAGAGAGTTGCCAAATGAGCCTCTGACAACTATTGGCTCTAATGAGCCAATTTATAATCACATGTGCACTGAGATGCCCAACCTCAAAGTCAACTTTCCTTACTTCCTTGACTAAGGAAGTAAATCTTGAAAGGCTAGTGGCTATTCCCTAAGGTACACCCTGCCCAAAAGCAAACGTCTGAGCAAGAGTGAGCCAAAGGAGAGAAAGAAGGCAAATTGAAGGAGAGAAGTGGTCCACTGGCCAATTGAGAAAATGATCAACTGATAAGTTGCATCCTGGTAGTCTGGAAAACCAGAAAAAGATATAAATCTAATGGTGGTTTCCAGAATTTCTTTGTCAAACTAAGATACTTAAACAGCTCATGTGCACAGTCAGTATGAGACTGAATGACAAAGAACAGCATTCTTCTGTAGAGAAGAGCTGAAGAAGAAATCAGGAAAGTGGAATCTGACAGACTACTGGGAGGTGAACCAAGTTCCAGATTACTGGAAAAAGAAAAGCTACACCCAAACATTCCAAATAGAAATGGAAGAAATCAGTTGACCTCCCACTGGCCAGCGGAGGGATCTGAGAGCAAAAGTGTAAAGTTGCATAATACAAATCCACTCTTATCTCCTGAAGGACATCAAAAAGAGGTGGAAGCTGAGCCCCTGCCTCTGGAAGGTATTCCACCATCAGAATGTTGGAACCTGGAAAGGAACCACATCCTTTAAGCACTAAGTTAGAGAGAAAACTCCCTGGATGGGAGGAGAAAGGTCTTTATTGGTGTGCCTCAAGAGGCTAAAGTTGAAAGCTTAAAAGAGGCACCTTGAGTAAGGGCCACATGAAAAGCTTCTGCTTATACTGTTATATGTGAGAAAAGGTGGTCTCTCAGGAGATACACCACAAAAAACAGCATAAGACCAACATTGGACCAATTTACCCTACCAAGTGAGCTTACCTCAACCAGCTAAAATGGAGCTGGAAGACCCATTGAAGAGATGTCCAAAGCATGGTGGATGAAAAAGACCATTGAGAAGGTATTGCCTTGTCAATCAACTTGAATAAGTGATCAAAAAAACAGGACTGAAAGAAAACATCCCACAGTACTAAGGACCCTAAGGTCCATCTCAAATCTCCCCTAATAGCATAGGAACTCTGCCTAGGGAACAGAAGGTCTTATGCCAGGTCCGGAAACCTGAGCAAGTCAACCCAAAAAACCCTCTGAAGAGGGTTTGTACCTGGAAAAACTAAGTTTTAGAAGGTAAACTTGGGTAATTACCCAACCTATAAAACTTAGAATGAGAAGATCCCAAAATGAATGAGTGACAGAAAGTAAGTATCTGGCCTCATGAAGGAACTTCTAAGCGTGGGAAAAGTGGTTGACTTAGAGAAAAATAAGACTGATCAAAAGGAAAGAGCAGTCAAATTTATTCCCTAATTCTGTTGGACAGGAAGCTTGAAAATCTTCTGTGGAGAAGATTAAAGGACGAAGTCCTAAGCATCCATAAAGTCCAACAGCTGGCACCAAAAATGTTGGAATAGGGTCCCTGAAATCTGCCTAAAGATTAACTATAGACAGAGGGACCCCAACATACCCAAAAGTTAGAAGTGCCCATTGGTAGTCAGATCTAAGATATGGTGAAAATGCAATAAAAAGCTGTTGAGTAAAAAGATTTTCACCAAGCCACAAACAAAATTTTTCTAGATTTAGAAAATGAATGGAGCTGTTTAGGAAGTAGCAAAATCAGTTGGATTCAACTGATAAACTCTTCTTAAGGGACTCTTAGCAAAAATGGTCAATCCCAGCACCAAAAAGACAGCCTGATTAGGCTGAGCCTTAGGCACAAAAGAGGCCAAAGGACTAAAAATGGACTGAGAAACCAAATGACCAAAATGACATAAAATTGGAATGTATGAAACCAGTAACAGTGAGATGGATCTCCAAAGGTGGAAGACAAAGTCCTCCCCAAGAACCATAAACCACCATCCTCCAAAATTGAAGGTGGGGAAATGCTAAAAGGAGACCCTATAGGTTCAGAATTGAACCCAAAACACTAAAACCACGATCCGTATCCCAGATAAACCTGGAAATGCTGTAATCACTATGAAAATGAACATTTTCTTACAACCAATTGGTTGACCTCCATTTTGGATGTGACGTCATCATCACGTGACCTGGTGAATGATGCGTAAAAAGCTCAAAAAATAGGGTCAATATACGTGGTGAAACGAAAAAATTCATGAAAAGAATGGAGGAAAACCGTAAATAGGGAATTATAATGCCTATAGAAGTGCATAAAGGAATTAATTCACCGCGGAAATGAATATTTCCAAAGGAAATCCAACATTCTGACACCACTTGACCCAATGAGCGATAATACCAAATTGATAACTACGTGAAAAACAATGCACAGTCAAGGTGACAATACGGTCAAAATACATGGAAAAATGAAAAATTTCGTTGAAAGAATGAAGAAAAACCGTAAATTAAAATTATAATGCCTGTAAAAGTGCATAAAATGAATTAATTTACCAAGGAAATGAGTATCTCCAAAGGCAATCCGACATTCTAACACCACGTGACCAGATGAGTGATTATAGAAATTTTGATGAAATGCATAAAAATATTGCCCAAAGTACACAATAAATTCACCAGAAACCGAAGTAAAAGGTAAATAAAAATGGAGGAAAAGTGAATAAAACAGCAAAGAACTACTCACAGAGCTTCAAAAAAAACATGTAAATGCAGGTCTTTTGAGATGTAGCAAAATGCCTGTTGGTAGTTCAACCGCCACAAAAAGAATGAACTATTTCTGTATTACTGCGCATGGCAGAGTGAATTAGGTCACCAGGGGTCAAAGGTAGCAAGTATATAGGTTTAACGAGGGTCTCCCCTCATATTTTAAATGCTATGTGTGGTGTACGTGGTGGTCACCGAACGCCAAGCCACACCTTACCCAAGTGTTTTCATATGGTAGAGTATATTACATTTTTATGAAACAAAAATAATTCTTTAATCTTTAATTATTTTTTTCCTCAGGTATAGATAGAATGCCAGTTCGAGCATTAACATTGGTGCCAAGACAAGTTAATGTATCTCAGAAAGGAAAATTTTTAAGAGATAGAAATTTGGATCTGGTGTTAACATACCTCAATTGTACCTGAAACTGAACAGTCATGAGGATCCGTTTTTATGCTACCACATCCACACTCCAAATCAATTTTATATAAAAGAGCTGTAGAACCAGTCTCAGCAATCGTTTGTACTAATAAATCAATACTATGATATTTTAACTTAAAGGATACATCATCAAATATGTTAGGTTGAGTACAAGTATTAACAGTTTGGCCTGTATGCTAAGATAAATCCAGTATGACTCTAACATTGCCATCATGCTTATGATGAGCCATAATAAAACAGACCATCAAAGTGTCCTAGGATGACATTCTTTGAAGTTTTTAAAGTATTTATCTACTCATTTCTGTCTACATAAAGTAAAATAATGATGTGAAACTTTAGAATTATATATAAATATTGTGTAATCAAGATTTAGATGAAAGCTAAATTTAATATATACAGCTAGCAGCTTATAATATTGATAATTCTTAATCTAAAACCACCGGTATTCTCTTTCCTTTTTAATTGGCAACACCATGAGATCTGACCTTAGTTGTAATATTATTTTACCATGACTTTGTAGGTTCAAACTTGACAGTTTCTTCAGTCATGTAACTGTTCAATACTAGAATATGATACGGTATAAACCCATATTGGCATGGAATTATTGCCCTACAAATATGGTCTTGTTGATAACTTTGGGTAATATTAATAAAATCGTGCATACAACACATTTTTATTTAGCCTACACCCAGTTTGATTCATTCACCAAAGTAGAAGCAAATATTTTATGATATTTTCACTATCATAGTTAGATGTAACCAAAAACTGCTTAAAATAATCTTGAGGCTTTGAGCGTTGAGACTGACGTGTGCCTGTATCCTTATTCAAGGAAATTGATAAATTACCATTAATATTTGCTAGGGGGATCCGTGGTGTTGCAGTTAGAGCGCTCACCTTCAACCTCTGAGGTCACTGGTTTGAATCATGGCATGGATACTACATGTTGGAAAGTTGGTAGTTGCTTACCAATGCCCGGAGGTTTACAGTGCGGGAGCTTGATCAACATTTCACTGGTTCCTCCACCCATAAATTATGTGTGAATTTTATTATATTACAACTTCTTTCATAAAATTCCTGTATTGTAGAATTTTTTTTTATTTTTAAATTTTTCTTTTTGTCCAAAGTTATATATTTCAACATACAAAGGAAGTAACAGAAAAAAGAAAAAAAAAACAAAAAAAAACACAAAAAGCACGAAAATGAAATTTCATACATTGACACCGGCTACAACATTACAGAAGTTTACATAACAGTATAATCTTTGCAAATATAGAAATAAACTTTTAGTTGACTAGTATCAGTGTAACATGATGAAAGGCAGAATTATTGCTTAGGATACAAAGTATTAATCAGTTAGAATGTTTTGATGCAAAAAAAAAAAAAATTGACCATGAACTTTTGAATTTAGAATTTTGCCTACATAAAATAAAGGATTGATTGATTCTTCAAAAGTGAAATGGTAAAAAGATGTTAACAATCGTATAAATATCTTTTACAGATTAAACTGTTGTTCAACAATTAATCAAATAAGTTTTGCATGTTTCCCCACTTTCTGTTGAATATATTTTCTGTATTGCTGAATTTACTTAATAAATTTTCGCTCATAAAGACTTCCCCTAGATGATATTTTAGTATTTGAAGATTTAGATCTCGATTAGACAGAACTGAATCGTAAATATATTTTTTTGCAACCAAAATTAACGCATTTAAAGGGGTGTTATTTTGATCTTTGTTTAAATAACCAAAAATAATATCAAAAGATGTGAAGTTTATACGAATACCTGTCTCTCGTGATATTAATTGTTCAATGTTTTTCCAAAAATGTGTTACCTTTTTACATTCAAAGAACATATGTAGTATTGTCTCTTCTTTTCTGCATCGTTCACACTCATTATCTGGTTTTATTCTCAATTTAAAGAGATAGCTTTTTGTAGCTAGTATCTTGTACAGTATTTTCATTTGAAACCAACTTAAATGGTTGTTTGTTATGTTTTTGAAACAGATAGAAAATATGTTGCTCCAAGTTTCTCTATCGATTGATACACCGAGTTCCTTTTCCCATTTTTTTTTCATTGTGTGATTATTACAGTCCGCTTGTTTCAAGAGTGTATAATAACCTCTTGCCCCTTTGTTACATCTATTTATAATCTGCATACTTGTTGGTATTACTGGCCCAATAATATTTGATATATCATTCACTTTAGTTTCTTTTAAATATATTTAGTCAAACCTTTGACGCGTATATAATCAAGTGGATTAATGTTACTGAATGAGTATTTTTTTCTTTGTATTGTATTGTAGAATTAGGTGAAAGTGTGGTGTTGAGCAGTGATTCCTAATCCTATTCAGGTCGGTTCTGTATTCAGGTGTTGTCTTTCCTCTTTATTTCTGTATATGTTTATTACCTATTTATTTAATTAGTTATTAATTTCCTTTCTCCTATTAGAAAAAGTTTTTTGTTTCACTCACCAAATGAAGAACATGTACATGCGTATTAATTTCACTAGAAATTGCACAACTGTATATTTAATTTTTGTAATGTTGTATTATTATATTGTTTCCTTTTTGTTCAGTAATTTGTAAAGGCTCTATGAGATGATTGAAACCTCTCGTATCTCTATAGGGTTTTAATAGAGAGAATAAAACCTGTATAAAATAAACTACAAGTCTCAATATGATGCTGGCTGTTGAAGGCAACGTTAAACAAAAAAATAAATCCAAATTGACACTTGCCACACACAGCTTGTACACTGTTCCCTGCCACATAATACCATCGAAAGGATGCATTTTAGTAAGTTATCTACGGTTACTATGAAGACTAGACGATGTGACGCCATGTATATCAAGTGTACAACTACTCACAGTGCCAATTAATGCAATATATTCATGTAGACATATAGAATTGATAATGTTCTTTTCTATGGGGATGCATGTTCTGCCATTTATTTTGCAATTCTATTTAAAACATGTTTGTCTCTGTGATAGGCTCTGGTATGGCTCCATACAAGATCATTTTTATACCTAGGGGCAGGTTTCCAGAGTGAACTCAAGTATAACACATTTCAGAACACCACAATTTATCAACAAACCATTTAACCCAAAAGTAGATGAATAACATATTTAAACAAAATTCTCTAAATGCAATAGTTTTTGAGTTACAATTGATTTACTCAAAAGCAAGAACCTCAAAGTGGCTATTGCTCCGCTTTTCAATGAGCTACAGGTCTGCAATTTTACTATGTTATAGCTAACCCAAAAGTAGGTGAAAACATATTCAAAAATATTCTGTAAAAGCAATAGTTTTCAGATTGCAAACTATTTACTCAACAGTAATAGCCTCAAAGTCAGGTGACATAGATTGATGACATTGATGAAACACTATAATTCATTCCAAAAGACATTTTTACTATTAAGGGGTAGGGATATAATTGAATACTGTAGTGATGTGAGTATAGACTTAATGGAATGTATAATTAAGCGTCCCTGAAAGTGCCCCCACCACATTATGGTCTCCCTTGAATTTCACCCTTATTATTGGAAGCTTTCTAACCACATTTGGCAGTAATATACTTTAAGCATGGGTAAATTTTCAACATGCTTAAATTTGACCTTTGGTCTTTATGAAGCCCATTCAGCAAAATCTACTTACTGCAGAGGCTTGTCATTTCATACACATGTTTATACTTTCAAAACCTAATTAGATTTTGGAAGTGGTCCAATGAAAATTAACTTCTTAATGAGTGATTTTCTCACAGGCACCTACCAGAAAGCTTAGAAAATCATGCTAACCTATTGTATTCTTAAGTATGGTATTAAGAGCCATAATATATATTGAGAGGTAGTAAGACACCATATGTGCAGAGTCTAGAAAATAAGTTAACCCCCACCACATCTAGGGGGTCAAACTGGGGTCATAAAACAGCGGATGACATTTTGCTTTATATCTACTTTATTATTGCTTTTACAGCTTTAGAATGTATAAAGAGGTATTGGGAAACCATATAGGGAGAGTCTAGATAACCAGTCAAATCTACCCCCTGGCAATCACTTATGGGTCAAACTGGTGTAATAAAATAGCATATTTCGTGTTTTTGCCTTATATCTCCTTTATTATTGCTTTTAAAACTTTAGAATGTATGAAGAGATTTACCCCCGAGTCAAACTGGGGTGATAAAATAGCAGATTTTGGCTTTTTGTCTTATATCTCCTTTAGTATTGCTTTTACAGCTGTAGAATGTAATAATAGGTATTAAGAAACCATATATGTGGACAGTCTATATAGCCGGTCACATCTATCCCCTGACCCCACATATGGGTCAAACTGGGGTCATAAAATAGATGACTTTGTGTTTTACCTTATATCTCCTTTATCATTGCTTTTACAGCTTTAGAATGTATGGAGAGGTATAGGAAACCATATTCATAGAGTCTAGAAAGTCTGCTAGATTTACCCCTGACCCCCTCCTATGGGTCAAACTCGGGTCATAAAATAGTAGATTTTGTCTTTTGCCCTTATATCTCCTTCAGTATTGCTTTTACAGCTTTAGAATGTATTGACAGGTTATAGGAAACCATAGACAGGGATTTTAGATATCCGGTCATATTTACCCCCAACTCCCCCTTATGGGTCAAAATGGGGACATAAAAATAGCTGATTTGGTCCTTTTGCCTTATATTTCTTTTACTATTGCTTTTACAGCTTTGGAATGTATTGTGAGGTTATAGGAAAGCATATACAGAAGCATATACATAGCCACTCAGATTTACCTCCTTACCCCCTACCCCAAATTATGGGTCAAACTGGGCTTATAAAATAGCAGATTTTTTTGTCTTATATCTCCTTTATTATTGCTTTTACAGCTTTAGAATGGATTCCATATATTCCTATATAGCTGGTCACATTAACCCGCTGACTCCCTCTTATTGGTCAAACTGGGGTCATATTAAATAAAGAAGCAGATTTTGTGTTTTTACCTTGTATATCCTTTACAATTGCTTTTATAGCTTTAGAATGTATGGAGAGGTATAGGAAACCATACTCATAGAGTCTAGATAGTCTGTTAGATTTACCCCTGACCCCCTCCTATGGGTCAAACTAGGGTCATAAAATAGCAGATTTTGTCTTTTGGCCTTATATCTCCTTCGGTATTGCTTTTACAGCTTTAGAATGTATTGACAGGTTATAGGAAATCATAGACAGTGATTTTAGATATCCGGTCATATTTACCCCCAATTCCCCCTTATGGGTCAAAATGGGGACATAAAAATAGCTGATTTGGTCCTTTTGCCTTATATTTCTTTTACTATTGCTTTTACAGCTTTAGAATGTATTGTGAGGTGATAGGAAAGCATATACAGAAGCATATACATAGCCACTCAGATTTACCTCCTTACCCCCTACCCCAAATTATGGGTCAAACTGGGCTTATAAAATAGCAGATTTTTTTGTTTTTGTCTTATATCTCCTTTATTATTGCTTTTACAGCTTTAGAATGGATTCCATATATTCCTATATAGCTGGTCACATTAACCCGCTGACTCCCTCTTATTGGTCAAACTGGGGTCATATTAAATAAAGAAGCAGATTTTGTGTTTTTACCTTGTATATCCTTTACTATTGCTTTTACAGCTTTAGAATGTATTAATGACCATAGAAAACAAAATAAAGCTTTACGGTTTTTTGTTTCCTGTAAATGCATAAACCCCCACAGTGTCTGCTTAACTTTCACTTCTTCTCACAGCGCTGCTGTTTTTTTTTCCAAAACTTTTTTCTACTTTTATACTATTTGCATCTAACCTTCGGGGACGCTTTGTTTTTGTGAGCACAAATATTCTTCTAGTTAGATATTTGAATTGTTAAATAAATTCTGAACAAATCCAATGTAGTTTCAGGTATCATAGGGTTGTCTAAGCATTTTCTAAAGTAAACCAATATTTTTATCAAAAGTGAAAGAATTTGCTTCTACTCAAAATTACGCATGTACTTGGATTACCACCAATAACAGTGTTTTCAATGTAAAATGTAAAACACTATGGCATGAATAGGCCTTAAACTTTATTGTTATTTTAACAAATTATAATGTGGAGGTGTCAATTAACCAAATTCACAAAAATCATTATATATTCATTATACTTCATATTACCATACTTTACGAAATATTCACTATAGGGGGTGTTATGAAAAGCATGATAGCATACATAAACCTACCACTGATACACTGCTATCATATATTTTCTAACTCTACAGATGTGTACCTGCCCAAAAATTACCATGAGCAATATTCCCTAATTTGGTACCGACCAACCATGCTGGCTCATGGACTAATTCTAGCTCTGATACTTGTGATTGCATGGTATTACTGACCCAATTATGTTGATCATTGGTTTCTTGCTAGTTAGTTTGTGAACCTTACTCCATATTGACCTAACATATGTAGTGTGGGCCTACCTGTGAATTCAGTGCATGAAGCATGTCGGTACTCTTGTAGTCCTCTTTCAATTTCTACCTGTCAAAAATTATGGCATATCTACCTGATCATCACCTTGAAACTGGAAAACATACAATCAAAAGTAATAGTTTTAAAGTAATAAAATATGTGTTATATGTGTTATATATTATGTATAAACTGTCTCTACAGGCTCCAATAAAAGGAATACTAATGGTAAAAATTACTACTGATAATGAAAATGGTCATTTTTGACACTGATAACACACTCTATGTGTCTATGGAAGCCTTTTCCTGTAAAAACGAAATATATGCATATGATACATATACAGGGAAGGGAAATTTATACTTCATTAACAATATCAAAAACACAAATAAAAGCATCTGTATATGCATCTAGCAATGCAACCACAAAAAGTGCTTGGATTTAAGTCATGGGACTCATGTCAGTATTTCGGTGCACATTATGTCAGGGTGCAATGGAATCAATCTTAAGACAGTAACTCGATTTCCAAACTTACACACTTACACATACATGAAACTTAACAGCACTCTCCCCAGACTAACTGCCCAGGTTAATATTTACTCTTTTATTTGAAAGGAAGTTATACAAACAAGTCAACATGTTAATACTAAAATCAGTAATTGAAGGTGTACTAAAATCAGAAAGTACATATTCTTACCAGTTGTATTCTTAACTTTAGCTTGATCGTTTTCTTTACAAGCAACAAATACTTCATTTTCTAATACATTTACTGCATGTTTTTCTTGTCATAATTGTAATGTCTGGGTCATGTTGAAGTAAGACTTCTGCTATGTCTGTAAGGCTTTCATAAGCTGCAATATGTGGCTGTATCTCCATTTAGTTTTTTATGAGTTATTTCTGGGTCATTCGTAAGTATCTACTGCACAACAACTGACTTGCCCAGCAATGGCAATTAAACGAGAAAATTCTTAAACGAGAATAATATTGTTACAGAAAAACTAAAAAAAAATATGAAAATAACTTATTAATAAGGAAATAACAATATATTTAAAATATACAGAATTATACTGCTTAAACTATATTCAGTGTGTCAAAAATTGTAACTTATGTTTATTGATTTAAGCCAATTCTCATCACACTGTTAATACTTCACAGAATGGTAGATTATTTCCTTTGCTGCAGCACCAGTGGAAACTTGTGATTTGCTCTCATTAAGTTTGCTTCCCTTTTGCAACAAATATTCAGCAATTCTGACATGATCGAAAGTAAATTATATAAATGGTGCAGTTTACTTGAAAACAAAAACTTTAGTTATTACTTTTTCAGTACAGGAAATAATATAGTAATAAAAGTATTCTAATTGATGAATGAAAGAACAAACATTCCAATAATGTAATAAGAAAATGGATCATTGCAGTGATGTATGTATGGATGAAGACAATAAACAGAACTTTTGCATCAACACTGACACTACCTAGTATTGCGGGGGTTCATATATACTCTAGGTTGATTTGAACACTAAGCAATGTTCACCAGCCAAAGAATGCAGTTTTTTAAGAGTTGGAGTTATTCTGACACATCTACTTGTGTCAATTTCATTCTGGCAGAATGGGAATACATTTCAGTTGCAGAGACCGTCAAACTCATTAAAAGTGAATTGCATCAGTCATGGAAAGTAATAAAATAACAGTTAATAACCATTTGTGGCAATTGTTTTTGCTCAAAGCATGCACTCTTTATATTGCCCATATATGATTACCCGTATATACAGTAACATGGCAGTTTTCAACTAGATATTTCACCTGGTCCAAATATCCTTTTTGTGCATCACTCACTAATGGCGTGGAATTCTTATTATCACAGGCTTTCAGATCAGTACCTTGCTTGACCAGTGCTTTAACTCTGTTCAAAGACCCATTAGAAGCTACTGCACTCAAGGCCATATGTCCACATGTTTTGTTGTGTTTTTTTTACTTTTTCATTGATCTTGTAAATATTTATTGTGTTCTAGTAGTGCCACTACTTGTTCTGAATGCTTTTTCTACAAAGGAGGAGAACTTGCTTTGCAAAAACAAAACTAAAAACAAAAAAAAGAAAGAAAATCTGTCATCCATTTAGCTAAAATCATTGGTCAGTTGCAGATATATTTTATCTTGTCGTGACATTATAAAATAGTATTCACTCTGCCACATTCACCTCAACATAACATCAGTGTGGAAGGGGTTTATGATTAGTGTAACTATGCACGAGGAATTTTTATGTGTGATCTTTGTCACCTTACCCTGTTTGTTATGATAGTATTTTGCTATGAATTTGGATTAAAACAAGAAACTTTTGCAGTTGCCTCCAAAACTGGTGTATCAATGGTTGTGTTCTAAATGGTTCACATCCAACCTAACAGACCATTACCAATCAATAAAAATTGGATCTACTTTGTCAGATGTTTTAAACTCCTATTTGGTGTTCCCCAAGGTTCTGTCCTGGGCCCTCTGCTGTTCTCATTGTACACCACCCCCCTCAGTTTTATTATCAGTAGACATAAGAGAATAAAGTTTCATTTCTACCGAGATGATAGCCAAGTTTATATACATTTATCCCAGAAGAATGCATCTGCTGCCTTTAAAAAGCTGAATAGGTGCCTAGACAATGTTAAAGAGTGGATGCCAACTAGTAAGCTCAAATTGAATCCTGACAAGACCGAGTTTATCATGTTAGGATAAATGAGACAGAGGGACAAGTTGAAAGCATGTTTTCCAATTGATATCTTGGGCAACTCACTCTGCCCTGCTGATTCAGTCAAAATCTGGATGTGTGGTTTGATTCAGACTTTTCTTTGTCCAAGCATGTTCAGAATGTCTGCAAAAGTTGTTTTGTTAAACTCTGTGATTTCAGACATGTCAGGCTGTTTCTCACTCATGATGTTTCTGTGCTTGTGGCTAATGCTCTTATTAGTAGTCGACTGGATTATTGCAACTCACTTTTCAGGAGCCTCTCCAAGTTCAATCTACGCAAATTACAGTGCATCCAAAATAGTGCAGCTATTGTATCAAACACCAGTCGATACACCAGTATAACTGCTGTGTTAAAGAAACTGCATTGGCTTCCTGTTGAACAGCGCACAGTGTTCAAGACAGCCACATTTGTTATAAGTATCTTCACACAGATTTTCCAAGGTATTTTGCTCCGTATCTTTCCTCCTACAACAGTTCTTATAGTACCAGGTGCAGTCAAAGTGGCAGTAATTTCCTTGTCATTCCAAAGTTCTACCCCTCTGTTCACAAATCTGTCAAACAGTTTGGTAATAGTTTTGCGTTTGATGCTCCCACTGTGTGGAATGCTCTTCCTGATGAGATTCGTGCCTCTCCCTTGCTGGCCTCCTTCAGAAAGCAGCTCAAAACCTACCTGTACACCAAAGCATACCCACCTTAGCCTGGATCATTCCCCTGGCATTTTCTGTGGTGCTTGATCCCTGCTATGCCCCTGGATACAGAAATTTTGATGTCTGCTTTTTGTTTTGTTGCGCATTAGAGTACTCTTGTTTGGGGAGATTAAGTGCTATAAAAGTTCAATTATAATTAGAATGCTGTATCATCACTGGGATTTCAAGAATATGCATTCTCTCAATTTTGGCTTAGACGATAAGCATTATTCATGTAAAACAATTATATTTTTGGTCAAAAGTTTTTGAATACATTATATATGTTGTTATAAAGTTGCTTAACAGTACTTATGGTCATTTTTGTTGCATGTAAATCCATTCAGAAATATATCAGAACTAAAATTCAAAAGTTATTTTCGGGGTGTTTTCTACACTGTGGTTTCATTCAAAAGTAATGATTTTTTGCATGAATTATCTATCAAAATTAACAAAGAATTTACAAAATTTGGCCAGTCACACTTATAACTCATAAAAAGTACTTAGTTTAGTTCTTAAATTGTTGATCATTCAGTAAAAAATCTTTTGTTTGGGTTCTCAAATAGTTTGGCAAGAATGTTGGATGTGGCTTATCAAAACTCATAAAACAGAATATGTTTAATAATAACAGCGTGACTTTTGCTTGGGGTGTCCAGGCATCCCAGGTGTCAGTCCTACTCCAAGGCAGTAGTATTGTTTGTGTGTACTTCAACAAAACTTGGGGGGTACCAGTCTTAGAAAGTAACCTTACATAATTCTGGGGTTCCTAGAACCCATGCTGGGTCGTCCCAGCAACCTAGAAACAATTCAAATTTCATTGGCTATTGCCTTTTCCCAAGTTATTTACTTGTGACCCTAAGTCACTTTGAACTGAAAGCTTGAAGGGCAAACATGAGATTTTTTACTGATGGATTTTTACTGTTTTTGTTTTTAGGATTTTAACTTGTTTTAAAGTTTTAACTTGTACATATATTCAATCAGGACGGTAATTTATCCTGTAACAAGTTTTTTATTCTAATGATATTATGACTGGAATGTGAATAGTGAACATTGATTTTGGGATTGCTGCTGGACTTAACATTTGTGTTCATCGAGTCAACCCCAGGCTTAATGTGTCTACCTTAGAGGGATGGTGTAACCTATATTTTTGTTTTACATGGCATGCCATGTGTAAGCCAAATTAGTCGTCATATTGAGCCTGAATTTGACTGTGGACACCAATCTTAGCATCTTGTGCGCCTCTTGTATTAGTGTTTCAGAAACTGAGACATTTACATAAATATAATCAAATAGAATTCAAAAATGCCAGATAAGAAGCAACTCTGTAAACTGTGTACGGTCAGACACCTGCCACCCACTGGAAAGAAGTGCAGAAGGAAGATGCAGGAACAAAATGATGAACTTTTATGAGATGCTACCGTCGCAGGCCTAGTACCTGCCTCCCAGGCTGCACAGGCAGGAAGACTGACAGCGGTAGCAGTCAGAAATACTACAGCATCTGAAGAATATGACAGAAAGACTGGACCAGGTGGAGCGGCAAGTGGCGACCTCAGTGAGGAGTTCAACACCTTCCATCTCAGAGTTAAGTACAGACAGTTTTCTAGAGAGTATTAAATCTAGTAAGCTTAAAAAGTACCAATCAGTAGCAAGTAGTTCGTCCTCTGATGAGAGTGATGACCCAAGTTTCAAAGTGTTAAAATCCCATCACCTGCAAGAAAAAGTAGACAAAAGAATTAAAGAACTAGTTCCGAGTTCCCACTGTCAAGGTAAACTGAAATATATAAATATATCTCACTTTCTGTAAGTTCTTCTATGACAAAATCCTCAAGATAAGATCCACACTGCAGTCATCAATACCATCTTCAGTTACTAGACCCAAACCCACTAAAAATACTCTGTCCTCTTTCACACCTGTGTCCGAGGAAGAACTACTCAAAATTATAAAGTCCTCACCATCCAAATCATGTGACCTTGACCCGATTCCGATGTCACTGGTCAAGGAGTGTGCTGATATTCTCATTACTCTCATCACTAAAATTGTAAATTATTCAATCACAGAAGGTAGTTTCCCCAACTGTTTTAAGATGGCATATGTCACCCCCCCTTCAAAAGAAGCCGAGTCGTGATGGAAATATCCTCAAAAACTACAGGCCAGTGTCAAATCTCAGCTTTATATCTAAACTTATTGAGAAGGTGGTGGAAAAGCAGCTAAATGAATTTATTTCGCACGAGGGGCTCTTAAATGTCAACCAGTCTGCTTATAAGAGTTCCCACTCCACTGGAACCGCATTGTTGAAGATTCAAAATGATATAGCTCTCTCAGTGGACTCAGGAAAGGCAGTGGCCCTAACATTGTTAGACCTATCGGCGGCGTTTGATACAATTGATCATTCTCTTTTATATGACTGCTTGCATGACTGGTTTGGTCTAGATGGTACTGTTTTGTCATGGATCAAATCGTATCTTTCAAACCGTAAACAAAAAATTTAAATAGGTGATACTTTCTCTGAGGCAGTAATTCTCCCTTTCGGAGTCCCCCAAGGCTCTGTACTGGGTCCTCTCCTTTTCACCCTCTACACTAGTCCCCTCAGTCAAGTTATTTCAAACTTCAATGTTACTCATCACCTGTATGCCGATGACACCCAGATCTACCTAGCAGTTGACTCCAGAAATTTGACTCTAGCATGGAAGAGCTGAGTGTCTCAAGTCTGTAAAGGAGTGGATGGAAGGTGTCAAACTAAAACCAAACCAAGAAAAAAACGAATTTATCATTATAGATTATAGATCAAACAGCCATCAGAGAATCGCTTGCACCAAATTTCCCTGTTCCACTCCTTCAAAACAATATCTCTCCATCGGTGGAAGTAAAAAATCTGGGGTTATTTTCGACACAGACAACTCCTTTGACACTCATGTTGCCAAGGTTTGCAGAGCATGTTACTATCATCTTCGTAATTTGCGACGAATTCGCAAATTCCTTGGAGTTGAGACAGCAATCTGGCAAATGCTATGGTCAGTAGTCGTCTAGACTACTGTAACTCTTTACTCTATGGGGTAAGCAAGTCCAACATAGCCAAACTACAGAGAGTCCAGAATGCTCTTTGCCACATCATCTTCAGACTTGACAAAATGAGTCATGTTACACCCTTTTTGGAAAAACTCCCAATTCAACATCGCATCAACTTTAAATATAATCTTTTGGTATTCAAGGCTATTAATCTTTCACAGCCCCTGTATCTTTCAGCTTTAATAAGATCGAGCAGTCTCACTCGTGGCAACAGGCTATCTATCTCCTCAACCCACCCTAAGAAGCACATAGGCAGGCGTGGCTTTGCATTAGCTGCACCAGCTGAATGGAACAAGCTGCCACAGACTGTCAGATCTCAGCAAACATTAGATGGTTTCAGAAGCCAGTTAAAGACCTACTTGTTTAGGCTGGCATACCCGTCTCTTTAGTTATACCCTGGCTCGCGCTTTTTAGATGTCGACCCATGCCTGTCCTGGGACTCTCCCTTCTTGGACTCAAGCGCATTAGAGTATTTGTATCAATTTTGCGCTATATTAATCCTACTATTATTATTATTAGCTTAACTTTAGGTAGGCAGTCTAACCATTCTGAGAAGAACTGTTTAAGCAAAAATGGTCAGACAAAAAACAAGACCCCAGCTGCCCACCATTAGGGTGGAGCAGCTGTGACAGGGCCAAAAGTGTTTTTGTTGAAGACAAAAGCCAATGTGTACCTGAAGTTATGAAAAAAGTAGGAATAGTGTTAAAAGTAATACAGCTACTAAGTGGACGCACTTTTGGCAAAAAATTTCACAAAAAATTCATATCTTGAATCAAACAAACCTATTCAAGTTAAAGCTAGGACAGTTAGGTGTAGTGTCAATTTAAATCAGAATGGTAGTATTGAAGTACACAACAGAAAATGTACGAGTACTGCAAAGACTGAAGTCAAAAGTGTTGCCCTGGGCTCGAACCAGGACCCAGGTGTTTGGGTATTGTAACTGATGACATTGGAAGTATCAATCTAGGTACTCCAAATGACGCAGCTAAGGTCATATCTTCTCCTGGGGTAAGTACAGACACAGTGTGCACTGGTCAGATATTGCAGTTGAAAGCAGTGAAGCTGGTGTGGTCACAGCTGAAGTCATATCTGCCCCAGGGGTCTGTGAAGAGTGTCCCCCTAGTAGGGCCACAAATACCAATATTTGGAGCAAGGTGAACTCTGATAAAGTAGTTACACATGATTCTGCACTTGTTACCCCTCAGCTATTGTATGATGCCCATTATACTGGGGTTCAAGACAAGTTTGTTAATTCCATATTGCATGTTGGTCAATTCAATGGAATTACACCCAATGTTGACACTGAAATATATCAGAAATGGCGTAATCAGTCGGACTTGACGCTTGGTTTTGTACCTTTAGCTGAACAAATTATGCCAAAAGACACGTCAATTAATGACCCAAAAACACTGTCCCCATTGAAATGCAGAATGTTGTCAGAGCCACAGGAAAACCAAAATTCATGGAAGCCAGGTTGCCAGTTAAGTCACAACTGAATGTGAAGGCCTGGAAAATGAATTTGACCAAATACTGGGACCAGCAACTGCTACAACTTTTGGAATTTGGCTTTCCTTTTGACTTTAATAGAAATTGTCCTTTGTGTCATGAACAAGGAAATCACAAATCTGCTACTGAATTTCCCACTGATATTGACACCTATCTTGAAGGAGAGTTGCAATATGATGCTATTATAGGCCCATTTCAAAGCTTTCCAATACCCTCAGATCATTGTTCACCATTTATGTCAATAAGGGCAAAGCCAAATTCTGACAGGCGTCGTGTCATTATTGACTTGAGTTGGCCCCTGGGTGCATCTGTCAACGCTGGTATAGACAAGATGTCATACTTGACCAGTGCTTTTGCTCTCACCTTCCCAACAGGGGATGACATTACCACTGAGTTGACACATCTGGGGCATGGGGCGTTGCTTTACAAGGTTGACATAAGCAGGGCATTTCTCCATGTGAAAGTAGATCCTGGGGATTACGACCTCTTAGGGCTCCAATGGCAGGGCTTCTACGTCGACACGTGCATCCCATTTGGGATGCAACATGGGAGTAAAATTTTTCAACGCTTAAGCGATGGTGTCAGATACATGATGCATGATTCCCCATTATCGATTACATTGACGATTACGTCGGCGTCCCCAGTGTTGCGTGGGCATCATATAAGGCATTATTGCAGCTTATGGCCCAGATGGGCCTCACTGTTAGTGAGAAAAAGTTGGTAGCACCCTCTACGTGCATGATGTGTCTGGGCGTCATGATTGACACGGTTGCAGGAACCATTTCCAAACCACCAGAAAAACTTGAAGCTATTAATGACTCGGTTTGCCTATGGGTTGATAAGGACGTTGTGTCAAAACATCAACTGCAATCCATCTTAGGTCTCTTGCTTTACGTCCACAAGTGCGTCAAGCCTGCGCGAGTTTTCTTGAATAGGATGCTGGAATTGCTCAGATCTGCCCATGGGCATCAAAAATTTGTTGACGCCTGACTTTAAGATGAACCTAAGATGGTTTGCAAAGTTTTTGCCAAAGTACAATGGCGTTTCACTGTACAACAACAACCTGGTAGATTTGACCTTAGAGCTTGATGTGTGTCTCACAGGTTTTGGTGGGCGTTGTGGGTGTTACGTGTATCATATGCCCATAGAAAGGGGCTTCAGGAACTGGACAATAGTACACCTGGAAATGGTTAACATTTTGATTGCTATCAGGTTGTTCACATCCCTATGGGCCTCCAAAAAGATACTCATCAGATGTGACAATGAGGCTGTGGTGACAGTCCACAAGTCTGGTAAGACTCGTGATCTGCACCTAGCCACCTGTGCCTGTAACGTATGGTATGCTTCCGTCATGTCAGATATTGAAATACCTTATGCTCATATTAGGGGTTCTGAGAAGGGAGTAGCTGATATCCTGTCTAGATGGCAGGGTACCCCAGATCAAGTGAATTACTTACATTCCAATGTCAAGCAGCCCATTTGGTTGTCAGTGTCTTATGAAATGCTGGACTTAGATCCAGAAATGTAGATGTTTTATTATATTATGTACATGTAGTTATGCAGAAGTATAGTAGTCATGTCTCATATGTTTTAGTTGTGTTTGCAGGGGTTTATGCTATCATTAATGAATATTCAAAGATACTACACTTTGTTTTGTAGACAATGAGGACTTTTCGTCCCAAGACACACAGAACTTATGAATCAATGTTTAGAACTTTTGTCGCATTCTGTGTATTCACAAAGGCTTCACTAATTCATGTAAATGTCAAGGTTATATTGTCTTTCTTAGAATGTCTAGTTACCAATGAATGTTCTGTTAGTATGATAGCCAATTATATGTCGGCCATAAAGACCTCATTTATTATGTACGACTTACCATTTGAAACTTTGGACCACCCCAAAGTCAAGTATTTCTTGAAAGAGTTGAGAATTAACAGGCCAGTTACAATCGCTTCTCACAATGTTATCACAATTTCCCACTTGTTTGACCTTTCAATGGCATGTGACCTTCTTACCTCACCTCAGGTTTACAGAGCTACTTTCCTCCTAGGTTTCTTTGCTTTCTTAAGGCTTTCGAACCTAGTATCTCATGCTAGAGTAGACTTTGACCATACCAGACACCTTACAGGCAATGATGTATTTTTCACTGATAGATATTTGAAGGTCTTGATTAAGTGGTCCAAGACGATGCAGACCAGGGACAAAGTCCAGTGTATGCCTTCCCAAGTTAAAAATCAAACCACTTTGTCCCTTAAGAGCAGTGAAGGCATTATTCAAGCTCTACACTATGTCAGGTTCTGCACCTCTGCTTCAAATCCAAAATCACCCTGGTTCAAATCCTCTCACTGACTCCCAGGTTAGGAAAAGTTTAAAAACCATCAATGCTCACCTCTACCCCCAGTTTTTTTACCATTTCATGATTTTAGGTGGTCAGGCGCCACCCATGCATTTAACTCCCATGTACCAATTCAACAGATTAAAAGACATGGCACCTGGTCTTCAGATTGTGTTTGGGGTTATATCCAGTCTGATCACACTTCCAGTGAAAGTCTTGCTGATGCTTTAGCTGAGTCCATAAATGTATAATAATGCTTTACCAGATGCCTTACCCCTACTCTTGGGATTGAGGGTTTCTTCTAGCTATGATATAATGTTTTTTTGTCAGAATGTCATTTAATCTTATTTTAGTTGTCCATTGTAAGCCTTGGGGGTCCCTTCTTCCTTGGACAGTTTAGGGGGGCTTTGGCTTGACCTTTGTCGAAATTTACCTTGATTTCAGTTGGTAACTGTTTCCTCCTTTGCTGACTAGCCAACTTTCAGCCTCCCCTTCTGTTGGGGTCGAAGGTCACCTCAAGGTCAAGTAGTGACCTTTATCAATGTAAATATAACTAACCATTTGAACTGTGAACTTAGGTGTCATGACCTTTGAACTGCATGAACAATGAACTCTAGTCTGATAACTCGAAGTTCACAGTATAGCATAACTTTCACTGCTGGCAGCTTTATATACAGTAATTTTATACTTTGCAGCCTTATTCATAATAGCTTTTGAATTTTGTTAATTTAAGTAAAGTACTTTTATACTCCTTTTATATCACAAGTGATTTTATGTATTGCCTTATATGACCTGTAAATATTACTTGGTATTAGTTATGTATACACTTAACTGTTACTCTATTAATAAATGGTACCCGCACCTGTGTCTTTCTGTCTAGGGGTTGGGGACTGAAAGATTGAAGTTTAAAAAAAGTAATAAGTAATTAACAGTACTCAAAACACTTTAAATGTAATCAGCTGTTTTGATGTGGCTTACTGTATCATCAGGGATACTGTGATACACACCACAAGGCACTAACCACGTTATTTTGTACTAATAGTTAATAATAATAATAGTCATTTGTTTTTATGTAGCACAATTCTAGTCACTGACTGGTTAATCCCTGTGCTACTCCAGTAAAAACACTCTTAAATGGGGAGGTTTTAAGTCTTTTCTTGAATGCATTTAAATCCAGTTCAATGTTGTGGACATCATCAGGTAGGCTATCCCGATAGCGAGGTGCTGCAACATGGAAAATCAATATCCCTTGCTTTTCAGTTTCCATTGATGGTCTTTTAGTTTATACATTTTTTCACCAGAATATAGTTTCTTGGTAGTTGGTTTATGGACAGCAAGGATTGAATGTAACCAGGGGCATAACCCTCAATGCCTTGAACACAGTGAGGTTCAGTTTGTAGATAAGTAAGTAAGTAGGTAATAAGCATTTATAAAGCACCAAAACATCTTTTAAGGCTCTGATGTCCAAAAAGGGATAGTCCATTTCTGAAACAGAGTGGTGGAGGATAGGCTAATCTAAATAGTAACATTTTCAATTGTTTTCTGAATCCAGAGATACTTTCCCTGGTTGTAATGGGTTGAGGAAGCTTGTTCCTCTCTGTGGGAGCAGCTACTGTGAAGCTGTGCAACCCTGAGCAGTTACTGGGATTAGATGAGGAAATTGAAAATTGCCCTGTGTGAGGACACTCCACTTAATTAGAGAGGACAGATATGGTAGTTGGATAAAATTTGTTGTTTTATAAGTAAGAAGGTTGTATTAGAACAATATATGGTAAAGAATAGGAAGCCAGTGTAGTATGTGCAGGAAGGGTGTGACATGACAAAATTTACATAGTTTGCACACAGTATGACCAAAGGCATTTTGAACGCTTTCTAGTCTGACAGTTTTTGCCTTTTTGTGTGATACAGCAGTGTAACACATTAATCCAGCCGACTGCTTACCAGGCATTTGCCACCTTTACAGTTGTTTTATGATTTAACTACCTGCAGACCCTTTGTAGTTCCTGGAGATGGTAGTAACAAATGCGACATAGATTAGCCATGTGTCTTTGCATTGAATTGTCAGCATTCAGGATGACACCAAGGTTTTTGACCGATTTAGCTGGTTCCATCATATTGCCAAGAAAATATTCTGGGAATGATAACTTGATGGAGCTTCTGATTTGATCAGCACCAATCACCGACTTGTCAGGATTTAAGTTAAGTTTGTTATTTCCCATCCACGCCTGGACATCTTTGCACAATTTGCCAGTTCAGTGATAATAGAATTGAAGTTCCCAGGGCCATGTTCCAAGTAAATTTGTGTATCATGTGCACATAAGTAATGGGTTACATTGAATTTAGATATAACTGAACCAAGAGAGGTTGTGTTTAGGGTAAATAGGAGTGGGCCTAGGACTGAAACCTGTGGAACTGAAAGATCAAGTAGTTTTACAAAGTTAAAGAATAAAATTTATTTCCCATGTCCCTCTTTCAACTTGCTGGGAACTGTTCGTGCCCACATGTGGGTGTGGGCGAGGTCAGTTCTGGGAAAGTTAGTGTTACCTTAAATATTTTAGTTACTGATCATCAGTTGCATATGTGGCCTTTTCTGATTGGCCACTCTCTGGTCAGTGGCTGTAATCCCCTTTTCACTCTGCCATTTTGAAGTTGGAGGCACATGGGAACACAACTGAAAAAATTATTTTTGACCCTCTCTGTATGTTACCACTCCCTTGCTTGTATCTCATTGTTTAAATGTCATTATTGTGTTGTACTGTGAACAGATTACTGTGTGAGCTCTTTTTCAGATCACCAAGAGTAACAATGGTGGGATGTGCTTCAATTTTCCTTTTACATCAGGAGCTTCTATAACACAGGATTACTCCTTTGGCGCTCCTTCATTATGGACATAATATATGAGTTATGTTTCAAGCCTGCACATGTAGTCTAAGAAGTTTATTGCTTGGGCTGTTGGTTAGTGTCATCTGCTTGTTACTATTAATGTGGCTACTGAGGAGTGCTGCTTCTTCCAGCGCTTCCTGCTTCAAAATGTCATGTCATCTATAAAAGTACAATTTTACATTAGTTGGGAAGGGTGATCTTCAAGTCATAGTTGAGGTTTTGAGCTGATATGTTGTTAAGCAGAGGCTGCATTGGGCAGTCACTAGGGTTATACATGTTTACTAGTGAGGGGACCTCAACGATCACTTTCCCAACCCACAGTATAGCATCCCCCCAAAAAAACGTTTTTAAAACCTAATTAAACCCTATCTTATGGTTTCTAAATGTTTCCAAGTACACGTTTATGCTGTAATGTTTAAAAAACATTTTATAAACATTCTCTTTACAAACGTTTTTACTGAAAACATTTATTAAACGTTTGTAAAATAACTCAAGAGGCTAAGTTTGACTGGAAACATTTTTAAAACATTTATAAAATAGCTGAAGTAATTAAGGTTTTGCTGGAAATGTTTTTCAAACATTCGTCATGAAGTGTTTGATAAACAGTAAACATAAAATCTTTAAACAGCATTGCTTGTCAAATGTTTTAAAAACATTCTATCAAAACATTTTTTAAACCTATCGTTTTAAACCTTCACATTCTAAAATGTTCAAACTAAGATGGCGGTGAGCAATAATAGGGAATTTTAGGAAACATGCAATCCCTAAAAGCAAAAATTGAATGGGGGCACAATTTCTAAGCCACTATCTTACAACTTAAGACATAAAAATGATATTTTCAAGAGTGAGCAACCACACAAAGATATTGAATTTGACCTCTGGTTTCATGTTTTCAGGACACTCAGATTTTTAACTTGTTTCATTTTTGGCCATAATTCCTGTCTCATTTTGCCCTTTCTGCTAGCAAATCTTCTTAAAGGATGAAATTGTCCACAATGAATTAACACTTGACACAACTTGAAGCTTAACATGCCTGGTCTAGGACTATTCAAGGGTATTCATTCAGTATGATACGGATTATTAATATCACTTTAAGGAATTGATATTGAGCATTTTAAGAGTATCTCCTGCAAAATTTCTTAAAATATATTCTCAAGTGTTTTTAGTATGTCAAATTTTTTCTTTCCTAACTGGTCTCCAATCTGTAAATTTCTTTCTGTTTCCAAGTTTAGCACAGGCTTGATTTCTATATTTCATTGATATGAGCCTTTAATGAGTCATCAGATTAGTCTTTAATTAACAAAGCTTGTTCTTACAGCATTAGCCTCTTGTAGCTGTTTTTAGGTTTTTTAGTAATGTTCAATAACTTTTCCCAAGGGGTTGAAGATTCCCAAAGGTCACCAAAGGGTCACAAACCCAAACAGCGAATTACCAATCAATAACAGTTTTTAACCCAGTTACACCGATAATAAATAGACAAGTTGAGTTTTAAATTTTTTATTTTATTTACAATTTGACAAGTAATAATGAACTAACACTTTTTGTAGATAAATGACTAATGGCCAGAACCAGCCATAATGCACTAGTACATGTATAAATATAAAGCTGGTTAACCAGTGCCATGAAAAATAATTGGCATAACAAATAGTTCTTGTGTATAAGTGCCTCACTACTGGCCAGCCACAACTCTCCTTGTACAAATCTGCCGTGAACACAAAATGTTTAAACCCTCAAAATATGTTCCTCCAGGTTCCTCATTATTGTTCTTCCATCCATAAATCAAAGGTCCACTTCAACAACAGTCTGTCATATGATGCCCCAAAGTTATGGAATGATCTTCCACATGATATACACGGTGCTCCAGAGGTCCTCAGTGGCCTAGTGGTTAGCAAGTTTGGCATCTAATCATAGGCTGTCACCTCTGTGGGTTCGAGTCCCACAAGTGGCAATTCTGAGGACCTGTCCCAATATGACCCTGGCTGTTGAACGGGACGTAAAACCCCAACTTTGACCTTTACACGGTGCTCCAAATCTCCCATGTTTCAAAAGTCAACTAAAAACCTACTTATTTCAGAAATCATTTCCATTTTAGTTTACAACTACCAAACACCAGATTACCTCCCTGTGTGCAACTTGGAATATGTCTAACATCTTGATGATTTATGTGTAACAAACTGGATGGTATGCCTTAGAATCCATAGATACGACAATTAAGCACTGGGACAACTGAGTTGATCAATTAATAATGCCCTACAACAGTGTGGCAAAATTTTAATAATTTCTATTATTTTTATTTCATTATTTTTAACCAGCCTGTAATACAGGCAAAATATTAAATGTTTAACCATAACAAGATTAGCAAATTTACCCAATTTAAATACAATGCCAAACCATTTAAATGAAGTATATTTGATAAGTTGTAATAAGGTGTAGGTAAAAAGCCTGTAGCAGGGGAGAGGAAGAATGAAAGTGAGTGTTTATGTAACACCGCACACAATCTGAAGCCCGGGTACCCTGTTGTTTAATGGCTTCAATTCAGATCTCCTGAAGGAGTGAAAAGTAAATTTAAAATGGTGCCAACCCAGAATGTTAATCAGTCTTTTAAATGATTCATAACCATACTATAACTCAGACGGACAAATTAGCCTTGCTTTAAGGATCGAAAACAGTGGATCATCCTGAGAACCCGGGACAGCTTGGATGAGGGCCTCAAGGGCAGCAACAGGACATAATAAGGATCCTGATAATGTAGGAATTGATATCCTAACCACTTTGTGTCTAAATTGGTTGGTTTTAGACAATTTAACCAAGATAATGGCTAGGTCATGAGATAAGATAACCTCTCCACTATCCAAATGCCTAGAAGCATCAAATTTGGATGATGCATGATGAACCATGTTGGGTAAGCTAAAAATGAGAAAAGGGCTTTGAAGGCCCAAGGAAGGCCCAAGGATGGTCTCATCTCATCATCAGATCTGAGAAGATAGGACAATCTCGGTCAACATGGTCTCATCAAATAGAGAATTTGACTTCAAGGTCAAGGGTCGATTCATCTTAAGAAAATGAATGAACGGTTGCAATTGAAGCTTTCAAATGCAAGGTCATATATTGTAGACAGAACTAGGTGGCAACCCAGAGACCAAAAGAAAGGCCAAGTAGTTGCCAAACATTCAATGAATAGGTCCTCAGGGTAAGATCTGTAGGACTTGAACAATCCATCAAACGCTTGGGTGGTCAGCTCGGCTGCCCCTGGTGGGAGACCTGAAAAACTAAATGTTCTGATTTAGGCACAATAAATCAACATGGGTAGGAATCCAGATTGGATCCGACATATAAAACCAAATTTACATCTAGATAGCAAATCTGCAATGACGTTCTGTTTACCAGGTATGTTGTTCTACATGTATAGATATTAAATAAAGCAGATAGCATCCAAATATTTCTGGCACATGTGCTCAATACTGCATCTTTTGTTCTTCCAGGGAGAAATATCTCAACTACTACCGTGTTATCACACTTGATACATATTATCTTATCTCTCCACTGATATGTCCATATTTTTAGGGCTACTATGATGTTTAACATCTCAAGATGGACAACAGAGTAGTTATTAATACCTTTAGGAATCTGAAGTATATAACATTGTTCAGTTAAAATGCCCCAATCCAGTAAGATAGGCATCTAGATAAAGTTCTGCCTGAATGGTCCTGGTATCAATAAACTACAGCATTAAACTGGCTTAAAATTAATAAACCAAGCAAGGTGTTTTAAAACTTCTTGAGTGTGCTTTATAGACCTTCTTTCCCCCATATCCCTTAAAAATTGAAGTATTTGATTAAGAAAAGCCCTAGTTGGCTTAACACACTTCGAGATATAGAAGAGGGAGCCCAACAATGACTGTAGTTGTTGTTTCATACATTGAACTCTATTTTCCCACTGATAGCACAAATGTAAGATATTCTTTAATTTAATTTTTCAGGAGGTACAGACATGGTTCTACTTTCAGTATCAATAAGAATACTGTCCAAATGTCAGTTTGGGGGGAAGTTTTAGGTGGACTCCAGCAGTGCCTTGGGGCAGCTGTGGATTACCAGATCCCCACTCTGTCCACTTCTGTCTATACTCGCTTGGTAGCAACTATTCAGAAGTCTAAGATCGCCACAAAGACAGAAGCGAAACACTTGGTAATTCTTTCACAATTTATTGTAGTTCAATAAACACAAGTTCCAATTACAATTCAACACATTCAATTCAAACACTATGGTTTTAGCATTCGCCAGGGGAGACGTGGTTTTAAAATCTTGATTAAAAATTTTTATTTCTGCAAAAGACTCTGGTCGGTATTTACAATATTTTACTGTTACTGTTTGCATTGGATGAAAAATTCACAAACCAACCGATTAGAGGTTGTCAGTGTGTCAAGATATTAGCTTAGAGTATTGTTTATCATTGAGCGGGTATTATCGCCCACCCGATAATTCCCGCGGTAACACTTTAAATGGTTCACACACATAGTACACCAAGTATATTATATGTAAAATAGATATATATCATAAAAAATATTGGTTATTAGTACCAATCCACATTCCCTGTCCATTGTTTGTTAAATTTTACTGATATACATCTATCTAACACATGCACCAATCTACTCCTTCCTAACCTAGTATCTTTTGATTTTGGTACTATGATGCTGTAATAGAAAGGTTTGTACGTAGGAAAGGTAGGTGCACTATTTTTAAATTTTAAATTTTGGCTTTCATTGGTCATGCATTGCACTTTTTGGTTCTGTTTTTCCATCCTTTTGACTGTTCGGTCAACAGCCCCCACCAGCGAAAGTGGATTGCCATCACCAAAAATTCATCACCCAAGTTTACTATCTTCTCTGGACAGTTGCAACATTGCTTTTGTCGCCCTGCAGGCCCACTATCGTCATGTGATGCACTGTTTTAGAAATGTCAGCCCTTGGTGGTCCATCATCCTGATTCTTTCTGGTGACATTAGCTTGAACCCAGGTCTATCGGTCAGAAATATTAAAGCCTGTCTGCTGAACGCCCGGTCATTGCGTAACAAAACGTCGGCTTTTAGCGATTTTGTTTCGTGAAATGACCTCGACATGATCGGTGTGACTGAGACTTGGCTAAGGCCGTCTGACACACAGGGCCTAATAGATGAGATAACCCCTGTAGGTTTCCAGATTCACCATGTCCCACGCAGGAACAAGAGAGGAGGAGTTGCTGTCTTTGTCAGGAATGACATTGATGGCGTGCTTTATCAAACTGATCAACGGGACACGTTAGAACACATTACCTTCAACCTGTCAGAGCGACAGTCAAGCCAGCTCCTGGTACACATCATCTACCGACCTCCGAACACCAGCAAAAGCAAATTCATTGAGGAATTTACCTGTTTTATGGAAGCAGCTGCTTTGTCACCACATGAAAACATTGTCCTGGACGATTTATTTATTTATTTGTTATTTTATGTCGCGTTCAACAGCCAGGGTCATATTGCGATGGGTAGTTTATGGGTGGAGGAAACCAGTGCATACTGCACTGTAAACCACCGAGCATCGGCAAGTAACTACCAACTTTCCAACATGAAGCGCCTCAGAGGTTGGAGGCGAAAACTCTAACTGCTACACCACCAAGCCCCCTTTGTCCTGGGAGATGTCAATATCCAGCTAGGCAGTCAAAACTGCTGGACAGATAATTGCAACACAGTTCTGTCGGATTTTGATTTTATTCAACATGTGTCAACACCTACACACATACAAGGACATATCCTTGATGTACTCTGCACTAGTAAATCCCTAACTTCCTCAAATCACCATTATGTAAAGGACGGCATATCTGACCACCTTGCTGTCTTTTTCACCTCAACTTTTCCGGTCAAAAATTCCTGCAGAGTAAAACGCTTAAAAATCAGAAAAATTGGCAAGATAAAGAAAACCGATTTTATGTCTGATATTGAAATTCTGAGCTTATCCAGGCTCCTTACAAAACAGCCAGCTTACTATCACACCAGTATTTTCATACCCTTAGAAATTTACTGGACAAACATGCACCTGAACATGAACGCAAAACTCCACAACATGTCAGGAAAGGGTTCATAGACAGCAAGATTTTGGGAGCAAAGAGACGCAAGTGCAAACTCGAAAGGGAGTGGCGAAGGGACAACTCTGCCATTAATTGCAGTAGGTATAGAGCCACAGTGAACCATTTCAACCGCCTCTTGGAATGTGCGAAAACCAAATACTATAGTAATATTTTTTTTCCCCCTCAGAAGGCCACTACTCATATATATTTTTCACATATATAAACAGGATGGCAGGTGTGTTTTCTAGCAATGCAGAAACAATACAAAACAAATCAATTCACAGTGTACAGAGTTTGTAGAATGCAACAATACAAAACAAATCAATCATATCACACTGTACAGAGTATGTAGAATGAAGTGTAAAACCAGACGTTAATTTGACTTAAAATAACAGGTGAAAAGGTACACTACTACAGTTACTACATTACTATAAATACTCTTTATAATGGTAATAGCATTTATTATACACGAAAATCGCAGGTCTTGTTCAGTTCTGTGCAAGGAACCTGCAGCTTTGTTTAAAACCAAAGGCATGCAGGGAAAGTGGCAGTTCATCATAGGGTAGTTCACATCTTTGTTCATTTAACAAAAAAAGTTATTGCATAAATATCAAAGGAATTAAGCACTTTCATTTTATGGAATAAACACTTTGTAAGCAGAGTTTAAGACGCATCAATCTTGCTAGTAATCTGTTCAATATAGTGACAGATATTTTGCCAATTATCACCAATTTTTCTATAGATTTTTAATTTCAACTTCAATTCCCAGATTAGGAATGCAATTATGTTATGGGTTCTCCATGTTTCATTTACACTAAACAACAGCCATTCTTTATAAATAAGAAAAGATACCAGTGAAAAGAGAAAACTCATGTCATTATCTGAATCTGTTAATACTACATGTTTCAAGGACATTTGTACATTGAATATTTGTCCTATTAAATTCCATATTTGTCTTGCTTTTTCACAATAAAACAACATATGCACAATGTCATGAGTTACTCCACAGATCTCACAAATGTCATAATTTTTCTGTCCCCATCGCCTCAGATTTAGACCACAGGGCAAGATTAGATGTAAAACTTTAAAATTAAACTCACTCAGTTTTCTATCAGGAATATATTTGATTTTGCATAGGTATACCTTTTGAAAGTCAATGTCATGCTGATTGAAAACTGTTTCCCAGATTTCTTCTTGATAAGGTCTAACTATTTTCTGCTTTTTAATTTTTTCATATATCGGTCTACTTTTACGCGCAGAGTCTATTTGCATGTTTAGCACCTCTAAGCCTGAATCTAACCCTGAAAATAAGTTTTCATCTGTTGCATTGTTCTTTATCTTTCTTATAATATCTTCGAATGGTTTTAGTGCTTTTTTAACGCATAAAATTTCACAGTATATATTTTTCTTATTTTTAACCTTACAAAATAGAAAGTTTTCATCAAGAGTACCATTAGTAAATTTAAATTCTCGTAGATATATTAAGCCTGACTCTATCCATCGTTTAAAGAATAAAGTTTGTTTCTGATTTGGCACCGATGTCTCATGCAAAAAATGCATATTTCCCCATAACACCTGGTCAAGCAGACTTTGCTCATCACATATTGTAGTAGACTGTTTTGACCTATTATATGAAAGAATAATACTTTGATAAAACAACGGGATAGATTTTATGTCTGGTAGATATTTTGAATTGCAAAAGTTGGTTTTGAGAATGAGTTGATTTTGACCAAATTGTTCTATATAGTGTTTGCCCAAGAAAGCCCAGTCACCAGGATTGTTTATTATTTTATGTATCCATGTGGCTCTACATGCACTCATTTGTGAATCAATGTCCATCATATTCAGACCCCCCTCACTTATATTTGCTATAAGAGTCTTTCTTTTAACTAAATCTTGTTTTCCCCAAATAAATTTAAAGAAGATACTATTACATTTTTTATATACCCATTCGGTGGATCAAGGAAATTGAGGGGATAGAAAATCTTTGGAATTATTAATGACTTTATTATGGTTATTTTACCCAGTAAAGTTAAGTGCCTCCTCTTCCAAGAATTTAAAATCTTCTCCACGTTTTTAAATTTTGTCCACCAGTTTAGATCATTACACTCTTCTAGATCTCCTCCAATATATATACCGAGACAGCGGATAGGCTTCATTGGCCACTTTATGTTTTGTATTGAACATCCAAACTGGCGAACCTTATCTTTACCCAGCCAGAGACCTTCTGTCTTTGATTTGTTCAGTTTTGGACCAGCTAAGTCAGAAAAATTCTTTATCACTTGAATAACACTTGCAATTTGTTTTTCATCTTTTAAGAAAAGACATGTGTCGTCAGCATACTGACTTAGTTTGAGCTCTTTTGATTTGCAATAAGATTCAACTATAATGCCCCTATATTTGCTTTCCTTCAGCCTGATTGCTAGCACTTCCACCACCAAAATAAAGAGTAATGCAGAAGCCGGACATCCTTGTTTAATACCTCGTTTAAGATTTATTTTGTCAGAAAGCCAGCCATTATTTTTCAGAACGGCGCATGGTTATTTGTATAAAAGCTTAATCCACTTTATGAACTCCTTTCCAAAATTTAATTTACCTAGAACTTTAAATAAGAAGGGCCATTCAACTGTATCAAAAGCTTTCTCAAAATCTAGAAATAAGAAAATACCTGAACTATCATTTTTGGTTAAGTATTCAGCTGTATCTAGTATTTTTCTAATGTTTGTACCAATGTATCGTGTTTTGATATAGCCTGTTTGATCAGTCGATATAATTTTATGCAAAACCTGATGCAGTCTATTCGCAAGAATATGTGCCAGTATTTTGTAGTCAGTATTTGTAAGACTTATCGGTCTGTAATTTTTTATGTCAGTCCTGTCACCCTTTTTGTATATTAATGACATGATTGATGTGTTTCTCGATTCTGATAATATATTTTGTGTAAATGCCTCGTTGAAAGAGTCAACCAATATATTCCCAATTTCACACCAAAAGGATTTGTAAAATTCAACACTGAGACTGTCTGTGCCTGGGGATTTATTCCCATTCATTTTCATCAGTGTTTTTTCACATTCGTCTTTAGTTATTAGGCCTTCACAGCTAAGGGAATCATTTGGAGATAGTGTGTTTTTAAAATTATAGAAGGAAAGATAGGGGTGGATTACTGAGTGCCAGTGTAATCCGGATAATAGCCATCCATAATCACACAAATTGGTTGATGCCAATGGGTGCCAGAGAGTGCAATCTGAATATCCAAGACAACTCAGTACGTCTTCGTCTGGAAGTGTTGGCTGCTTCAGATTTTGGTGTGCACCACTCTAGCACTGAGAACTGCATATGTTTGTGGCTGTGTCCATCACTTTTAAAGTGACGTGAGACTGGTGTGGGTTGTCCATCCTTTTGTGCAGAAGCCTTGTGTTCATACATCCTTTTTCTAAGTGCCCTTGAAGTTTCGCCAACATAATGTTTGGAGCACTTAGTGCATGTTATCAAATAGATTACATTTGATATTTCACATGTGACATGTTTTGGTAAGTCTATAGTTTTGTGTGACTTTTTTGTGAAGTTACATTCAACTGTATCCTTATTTTTTAAGGTACATTTGCCTAGCCTGGTACAAATGGTGGGTTTGGGTTGGGTTTTTTCCAAAATGCTGGGTGGGTATTGGGTGCTTGCGTTAGTGAGTAAATTCCTTAGATTAGGTAATTTCCTAAAGCCAATTATGGGCTTGTCTTTGAAGATAGGGCCACAGTCTGGGCTATTTTCTATAATATTCCAGTTTCTGTGAATTATTTCTTTGATGTTTGGATTACATGGATTGTAATCTGTTACCATGACAGGTGTGGTTAAGGGTTTTTTCTGGACCACATCTAAGAGGTCATTTTGACTATATTTGGCGGCCCTTTTGTAATGTTTGAGTAGGGCTTTCCTTGGGTATCCTCTTTTGAGGTAATATGATGTGAGTTTTTCAGCATTGTAGTTAAAATCATCATCATAGGTACAGATCCTTCTTAGTCTTAGGAATTGTCCGTATGGTCCCTTGGTTTTGCTGGGTGTATGGTGAGAAGAGGTATAGTGCAGATATAAATGTGTATCTGTAGGTTTTTCGTATAGGGTAGTGTATAGTTCCCTATTTTCATTAAGTTTGACTGTTGTGTCTAAGAAGTTAATAGAGGTTGAGCTGACCTCATGGGTGAATTTTATGGTGGGGTGTATGCCATTCAGATATTCTATAAATTCTGTCAGAGCATCTTCTCCATGTGTCCAGATCATAAAAATGTCATCGATGAACCTTAGCCATATTAAGGGTTTAAGAGGCCAATTTTCTAAGGCCTTGGTTTCGAACCTGTCCATAAATAGGTTGGCATAATTGGGGGCCACTGCTGTTCCCATGGCTGTCCCTCCTATTTGGAGGTAATGGTCTCCATTGAAACTAAAACTCATTGAGTGTAGTACTAGTTGTAGTAGTTTGAGTAAATGTGGACCTATTTTTTGTTTTTCAGGGTCTGTTCTCAAGTGGTCTGCTACAGCCAGGAGCCCTTCATGATTGGGGATGTTGGTGTATAGAGAGCTCACATCTAAGGTGACTATTAGCGCTCCAGTAGGGATTTGGCCTAACTGTTTGAGTCTGCTAATAAAGTGCTGAGTGTCCCTGACATATGAATTGGTTTTTGGTACATATTTCTTGATGTGTTCATCCACAAATTTGCTTATATGAGCAGTTGGGTGTTGGATTGAGCTACATATTGGTCTACCAGGAATATCCTTTTTGTGGATTTTGGGTAGTAGATAAAATCTGGCTTCTTTGGGGTTAGGGATGTTTAAATAATCAAAGTTTTTCTCTGTGATTAGATTAAGTGATCTCATATTTACTAAGGTGTCAGCAATTTTATCCGATATTTCCCCAGTCATGTCATGTGGAATTTTCTGATAAAATTGTTCATCTTGTAACTGTCTATATCCTTCTCGAAGGTAATCAGTTGTATTCATGACTACAACTGCTGAACCTTTGTCAGCTTTCTTGATGATTATGTGTGGGTTCTGTGTAAGTGTTTTTAGACCCTTCCTCTCATTTTTTGTGAGGTTGTCATGTTTTTTATGTTTTGGTTTGCACTTAAGTATTTCTTGTTTGACTGATCTTTGGAATATGTCAAGTGTTCTGTTTGGAGGGTATGGCCTCCATCCCGATTTTGGTTTGAATTTTTTATGAATCTCTTTGTTGAGGTCATCTTCAATATCAGTACTGTCTGATGTTTCTTCAGCATTTTGGTTCATAAAGTCAATGATACTTTTGGTTATGTTAAGGTCATTATCTTTTCCTTCTCTACCGAAGAATTCCATCAGTTCCAATCTTCTGTGGAATTCTTTGAAATCCAACCATATTTGTGATTTGTCAGGGGGGCCTGGTGTTGGGCAGAAGGTCAGACCCTTTTCAAGTGCTTTGATTTGGTGTTCAGTGAGGTCTGTGTTGGATAGATTTATAACAGTATGACCTATGTAACTTTCAAACCTGGTATTTTTAGGTAGTATACCGGGTTGTGCAGATTTGGCCTCAGATTTGAGGGTTTCCAAAAAGTGTGTATCTTCAATGCTAGACATTGTAGAGGTGTACCAGTGGTATGCTGGTTTAAGAGATAAGAGGTCTTGAAGTGCTTTAGAGGTATGGTGCTGTACCAGTTTTTATACCGGTGGTTTGCCGGTTCACTTTGGAGGTATAGGGGTTGCTAATATACCGTTTACATGTTACATTATTTATTCAGAAAAATAAACATTTAATATATAATGTTTAAAAATATATTGCTTGTACACATTATTTCAAAAGAGCTTTTAGAGTGTTCAAGAGTCTGTCCACTTTTGGGTCATCTCTTTGTTTGCCCTGTTTTCTTCCTCTTTGGGCTGGGTTGAACTTTGTTTTGGTTTGTCCTTTGGGACCCCTGAACTGGTTTTGTTTTCTTTCCATTAGGAGGGGTGCCATCTGCTTAAATTTGGTGCTGAGGGAATCTTTTATTTCTTTGAGTTGACCAGGGCTAAGAAGTGTCTCTAGTTCTGACAGTTCTTTAGCTATGGCTGCTTTGGTTCTGTTATATGTCTTTTGAAGGTCATCTATCAGGGCTAGAGTGAGATCAGTTTTGCATTTTTTGATTGCTCTGGCCCACACATCTTTGAGCACTGGATTTCTAGTGCTGTTTATATTGAATTTAAAATCAACACTAGTAGGAAACTGGTTCTTGGCTAGTTTCCCCTCCATTACCTTAATATTGGAGGCAAGGGAGAGCTTTTTCTTATGGAGACCTTTTAGCTTGAGATAAATTGGCTTAGATTCGGCTGGGTATTCATCTCTGGCATCAGTGTACCGGTCTTTGTTGCTGGGTTCTTCCTGGTTTGGGGGGTCATTGGCTCTCTTCCTCTTTCGGGGGTTGGTGGCCCTGGAGGTGCTGGCTTCGAGTTTGGAGCTGACAGCATTGAGGGTGTTCAAAGTCTCATCTGAGATTTTGGCCATGGGGATGGGTGTGTCACAGCCACTAGTTGGTTCTGAGGTGACATTGATTCGTGACATGGCATCCAGGAAATCAGTTTGGCTAACAGTGATTGAAGGGGCACTCATAGTAAGAATACCAGAAAAAGTTCACTTCCTGTTATAAACCAAGCTGGGCAGATAAAGTAATGTGCCTTATATAATTGGCTGTATGTCAATTGTATTTCGACTGTATTATATTCATGCAGCAGTCTCATCAGAGGTTATGATTTATTCCAGTCAGCTCTCCCTGAAGTACATTAGGGGTTTTGGCTTGTACCACCGGTTTGTACCGGTATAGAACCGCTTTAGAACCGGTTCTGTACCTGTAAACCAACAACTGTACCGGTTTGGTGGTTTGCCAAAAACTGACTTAAGTGATCTCCTGTAAAATATTGGTTTAATATTTGAGAGGGAATTAGAGAGTTTAGAGGCTGTAATTATATGTTTTAGAGCGCTCTAGAATTTATTCATACTGTATATGTGCCTATGAGGGTGGTGGTGAATAAATGTTATTCATTGCCTGACTCTTCATTGAGTTCACTTTATAAGGGGATTCCACCAGGTGTAGGTCCAGTATTTATTATTTATTATAATTGTATTTTTATGCTTCATTATTGTGTTTATTTAATGTGATTTGCAAACAAACACCATAAATCAAAGACATAAGACTCTTTTTCGGTCCATGGTAAGTATTTTATTATAATAAATTTTATTTATTGTAAATAATGTATATAGTGAGATAATAGGTACATAGATAAATGTAATAACAAAGTCTATTTATTGCAGATTGTTCAAATTTATTTGGTATTAAAATTTGGTTGTCCTGTAGCTCCATGCTCCATTTGGCGGTGGGGGAGGTAGGATAATCTTTCTAGGTGATGTCACAAGGGTGGGTCTAGTGGGTACCCTTGAACATATGGCCTCATAGGCTGTATTGTCTATGGTTAGGGCCGATGGTTTCTTTAGGTGAGGGTTGAGGTTCTGCTGTGGTTTGCTGGTAACCTTTATTTCAGTTTTGGTGAATGCTGGGCTGTTTTTGTGCCTTGGAAATTCCTTGGGACTTTTTGGTTTAGTTTCCCCTTGTAATCTAGACTTCCATTTTTTATAGGCCGAAGTGTTTGGGAGGGGCATTTTGTGTCTGTCCTCCCTGGAGGTGATGGGTTCTTCATGTTCTGGCAAGGTGCTTATTTCAGCATCCTTGATGATGTAGGCCTGTCTTTCTAAAATTAAATGTTCTTGATAGGTACATTTTCGGCATGTGATGTCTTCAGTTTGGGTACCCCCATTTTTATGTAGTGTGAGTGGTACACATCCTATCTGGCTAGTTGGCTTGGGGTTAATTTTTAGATAGGTTCTGGCTTCATCAGATAGCCCATGTGTAGTGAGTAGTTCCTTGTGGTATGGACCCATGTTCAGTAGACCCAATGGGGAGGTGTTCACCGCACTATCTGTGTCAGGGTTGACTTGTATGTCTGTAGTGGTTGCAATGGAGACTTTTGTGGTAGGTTGTTCATCATCACTAAGGTTCAGGTCCTCTTTAATGAGTGAGAGCCAGTCAGTGGTGCCATTGCACACAGAAGTGGTTTGCTCAATGTTGTGTGAGGTATTGATTCTAGTGCTAGTGGTGTCATTGGTGATAGAAGTGGTATGCTCAATGTGGCGCGAGGTATTGGGTACACAGACTGGTGTGGGGTGTAGGTTAATATTCTCTTCTGATTGCTTTAATATCAATGGCTGGTGATATTTTGTAGTATGTTTGATAAAATCAGATCTTCTAACATAGGATTTATTACAACTACTGCAGATGTATCTGCGGTTGTTGTGGCAGCTGTTGATATGCCTTTGTAAGCTAGATCTGTTCTTATAGGCATTATTACATTCACCACACTTGTATTTAAGATTATCCATGATTATATGTGATTTTTGTTTTTCAAATATTCACTATTCCAACTTTCTCTATCTTAGTGATGAATTAGTGATGTCATCAAGTTGTTATAGTGAAAAGTGATTGTGACGTAATTATGGTGCTTACGTAATCGTAAGAATGGTGATTATGTCATAATTCATTGTAAATATTGAATTATTTATGATTTTATTCAATATTATGAGAATTAAAAATATATTTAATAATTTGAATAAATCTTTCTCTGATTAAATGAAAAAACTTTATTCTGAAGAATAAATTATCTCGGTATGCGATAATTATCGTGAATATTATAAATATCTCATTTTAATACTTAATATGTATTAAATAATTTATTCAACTCAGTGTGTTTTCAGGTTTATTTCCTGGTGATATGTAATGGCTATACAAGACATAGAAGGAAAGATAGGGGTGGATTACTGAGTGCCAGTGTAATCCGGATAATAGCCATCCATAATCACACAAATTGGTTGATGCCAATGGGTGCCAGAGAGTGCAATCTGAATATCCAAGACAACTCAGTACGTCTTCGTCTGGAAGTGTTGGCTGCTTCAGATTTTGGTGTGCACCACTCTAGCACTGAGAACTGCATATGTTTGTGGCTGTGTCCATCACTTTTAAAGTGACGTGAGACTGGTGTGGGTTGTCCATCCTTTTGTGCAGAAGCCTTGTGTTCATACATCCTTTTTCTAAGTGCCCTTGAAGTTTCGCCAACATAATGTTTGGAGCACTTAGTGCATGTTATCAAATAGATTACATTTGATATTTCACATGTGACATGTTTTGGTAAGTCTATAGTTTTGTGTGACTTTTTTGTGAAGTTACATTCAACTGTATCCTTATTTTTTAATAATGGGCAGTAGGTACATTTGCCTAGCCTGGTACAAATGGTGGGTTTGGGTTGGGTTTTTTCCAAAATGCTGGGTGGGTATTGGGTGCTTGCGTTAGTGAGTAAATTCCTTAGATTAGGTAATTTCCTAAAGCCAATTATGGGCTTGTCTTTGAAGATAGGGCCACAGTCTGGGCTATTTTCTATAATATTCCAGTTTCTGTGAATTATTTCTTTGATGTTTGGATTACATGGATTGTAATCTGTTACCATGACAGGTGTGGTTAAGGGTTTTTTCTGGACCACATCTAAGAGGTCATTTTGACTATATTTGGCGGCCCTTTTGTAATGTTTGAGTAGGGCTTTCCTTGGGTATCCTCTTTTGAGGTAATATGATGTGAGTTTTTCAGCATTGTAGTTAAAATCATCATCATAGGTACAGATCCTTCTTAGTCTTAGGAATTGTCCGTATGGTCCCTTGGTTTTGCTGGGTGTATGGTGAGAAGAGGTATAGTGCAGATATAAATGTGTATCTGTAGGTTTTTCGTATAGGGTAGTGTATAGTTCCCTATTTTCATTAAGTTTGACTGTTGTGTCTAAGAAGTTAATAGAGGTTGAGCTGACCTCATGGGTGAATTTTATGGTGGGGTGTATGCCATTCAGATATTCTATAAATTCTGTCAGAGCATCTTCTCCATGTGTCCAGATCATAAAAATGTCATCGATGAACCTTAGCCATATTAAGGGTTTAAGAGGCCAATTTTCTAAGGCCTTGGTTTCGAACCTGTCCATAAATAGGTTGGCATAATTGGGGGCCACTGCTGTTCCCATGGCTGTCCCTCCTATTTGGAGGTAATGGTCTCCATTGAAACTAAAACTCATTGAGTGTAGTACTAGTTGTAGTAGTTTGAGTAAATGTGGACCTATTTTTTGTTTTTCAGGGTCTGTTCTCAAGTGGTCTGCTACAGCCAGGAGCCCTTCATGATTGGGGATGTTGGTGTATAGAGAGCTCACATCTAAGGTGACTATTAGCGCTCCAGTAGGGATTTGGCCTAACTGTTTGAGTCTGCTAATAAAGTGCTGAGTGTCCCTGACATCACATGCCGAAAATGTACCTATCAAGAACATTTAATTTTAGAAAGACAGGCCTACATCATCAAGGATGCTGAAATAAGCACCTTGCCAGAACATGAAGAACCCATCACCTCCAGGGAGGACAGACACAAAATGCCCCTCCCAAACACTTCGGCCTATAAAAAATGGAAGTCTAGATTACAAGGGGAAACTAAACCAAAAAGTCCCAAGGAATTTCCAAGGCACAAAAACAGCCCAGCATTCACCAAAACTGAAATAAAGGTTACCAGCAAACCACAGCAGAACCTCAACCCTCACCTAAAGAAACCATCGGCCCTAACCATAGACAATACAGCCTATGAGGCCATATGTTCAAGGGTACCCACTAGACCCACCCTTGTGACATCACCTAGAAAGATTATCCTACCTCCCCCACCGCCAAATGGAGCATGGAGCTACAGGACAACCAAATTTTAATACCAAATAAATTTGAACAATCTGCAATAAATAGACTTTGTTATTACATTTATCTATGTACCTATTATCTCACTATATACATTATTTACAATAAATAAAATTTATTATAATAAAATACTTACCATGGACCGAAAAAGAGTCTTATGTCTTTGATTTATGGTGTTTGTTTGCAAATCACATTAAATAAACACAATAATGAAGCATAAAAATACAATTATAATAAATAATAAATACTGGACCTACACCTGGTGGAATCCCCTTATAAAGTGAACTCAATGAAGAGTCAGGCAATGAATAACATTTATTCACCACCACCCTCATAGGCACATATACAGTATGAATAAATTCTAGAGCGCTCTAAAACATATAATTACAGCCTCTAAACTCTCTAATTCCCTCTCAAATATTAAACCAATATTTTACAGGAGATCACTTAAGTCAGTTTTTGGCAAACCACCAAACCGGTACAGTTGCTGGTTTACAGGTACAGAACCGGTTCTAAAGCGGTTCTATACCGGTACAAACCGGTGGTACAAGCCAAAACCCCTAATGTACTTCAGGGAGAGCTGACTGGAATAAATCATAACCTCTGATGAGACTGCTGCATGAATATAATACAGTCGAAATACAATTGACATACAGCCAATTATATAAGGCACATTACTTTATCTGCCCAGCTTGGTTTATAACAGGAAGTGAACTTTTTCTGGTATTCTTACTATGAGTGCCCCTTCAATCACTGTTAGCCAAACTGATTTCCTGGATGCCATGTCACGAATCAATGTCACCTCAGAACCAACTAGTGGCTGTGACACACCCATCCCCATGGCCAAAATCTCAGATGAGACTTTGAACACCCTCAATGCTGTCAGCTCCAAACTCGAAGCCAGCACCTCCAGGGCCACCAACCCCCGAAAGAGGAAGAGAGCCAATGACCCCCCAAACCAGGAAGAACCCAGCAACAAAGACCGGTACACTGATGCCAGAGATGAATACCCAGCCGAATCTAAGCCAATTTATCTCAAGCTAAAAGGTCTCCATAAGAAAAAGCTCTCCCTTGCCTCCAATATTAAGGTAATGGAGGGGAAACTAGCCAAGAACCAGTTTCCTACTAGTGTTGATTTTAAATTCAATATAAACAGCACTAGAAATCCAGTGCTCAAAGATGTGTGGGCCAGAGCAATCAAAAAATGCAAAACTGATCTCACTCTAGCCCTGATAGATGACCTTCAAAAGACATATAACAGAACCAAAGCAGCCATAGCTAAAGAACTGTCAGAACTAGAGACACTTCTTAGCCCTGGTCAACTCAAAGAAATAAAAGATTCCCTCAGCACCAAATTTAAGCAGATGGCACCCCTCCTAATGGAAAGAAAACAAAACCAGTTCAGGGGTCCCAAAGGACAAACCAAAAGAAAGTTCAACCCAGCCCAAAGAGGAAGAAAACAGGGCAAACAAAGAGATGACCCAAAAGTGGACAGACTCTTGAACACTCTAAAAGCTCTTTTGAAATAATGTGTACAAGCAATATATTTTTAAACATTATATATTAAATGTTTATTTTTCTGAATAAATAATGTAACATGTAAACGGTATATTAGCAACCCCTATACCTCCAAAGTGAACCGGCAAACCACCGGTATAAAAACTGGTACAGCACCATACCTCTAAAGCACTTCAAGACCTCTTATCTCTTAAACCAGCATACCACTGGTACACCTCTACAATGTCTAGCATTGAAGATACACACTTTTTGGAAACCCTCAAATCTGAGGCCAAATCTGCACAACCCGGTATACTACCTAAAAATACCAGGTTTGAAAGTTACATAGGTCATACTGTTATAAATCTATCCAACACAGACCTCACTGAACACCAAATCAAAGCACTTGAAAAGGGTCTGACCTTCTGCCCAACACCAGGCCCCCCTGACAAATCACAAATATGGTTGGATTTCAAAGAATTCCACAGAAGATTGGAACTGATGGAATTCTTCGGTAGAGAAGGAAAAGATAATGACCTTAACATAACCAAAAGTATCATTGACTTTATGAACCAAAATGCTGAAGAAACATCAGACAGTACTGACATTGAAGATGACCTCAACAAAGAGATTCATAAAAAATTCAAACCAAAATCGGGATGGAGGCCATACCCTCCAAACAGAACACTTGACATATTCCAAAGATCAGTCAAACAAGAAATACTTAAGTGCAAACCAAAACATAAAAAACATGACAACCTCACAAAAAATGAAAGGAAGGGTCTAAAAACACTTACACAGAACCCACACATAATCATCAAGAAAGCTGACAAAGGTTCAGCAGTTGTAGTCATGAATACAACTGATTACCTTCGAGAAGGATATAGACAGTTACAAGATGAACAATTTTATCAGAAAATTCCACATGACATGACTGGGGAAATATCGGATAAAATTGCTGACACCTTAGTAAATATGAGATCACTTAATCTAATCACAGAGAAAAACTTTGATTATTTAAACATCCCTAACCCCAAAGAAGCCAGATTTTATCTACTACCCAAAATCCACAAAAAGGATATTCCTGGTAGACCAATATGTAGCTCAATCCAACACCCAACTGCTCATATAAGCAAATTTGTGGATGAACACATCAAGAAATATGTACCAAAAACCAATTCATATGTCAGGGACACTCAGCACTTTATTAGCAGACTCAAACAGTTAGGCCAAATCCCTACTGGAGCGCTAATAGTCACCTTAGATGTGAGCTCTCTATACACCAACATCCCCAATCATGAAGGGCTCCTGGCTGTAGCAGACCACTTGAGAACAGACCCTGAAAAACAAAAAATAGGTCCACATTTACTCAAACTACTACAACTAGTACTACACTCAATGAGTTTTAGTTTCAATGGAGACCATTACCTCCAAATAGGAGGGACAGCCATGGGAACAGCAGTGGCCCCCAATTATGCCAACCTATTTATGGACAGGTTCGAAACCAAGGCCTTAGAAAATTGGCCTCTTAAACCCTTAATATGGCTAAGGTTCATCGATGACATTTTTATGATCTGGACACATGGAGAAGATGCTCTGACAGAATTTATAGAATATCTGAATGGCATACACCCCACCATAAAATTCACCCATGAGGTCAGCTCAACCTCTATTAACTTCTTAGACACAACAGTCAAACTTAATGAAAATAGGGAACTATACACTACCCTATACGAAAAACCTACAGATACACATTTATATCTGCACTATACCTCTTCTCACCATACACCCAGCAAAACCAAGGGACCATACGGACAATTCCTAAGACTAAGAAGGATCTGTACCTATGATGATGATTTTAACTACAATGCTGAAAAACTCACATCATATTACCTCAAAAGAGGATACCCAAGGAAAGCCCTACTCAAACATTACAAAAAGGCCGCCAAATATAGTCAAAATGACCTCTTAGATGTGGTCCAGAAAAAACCCTTAACCACACCTGTCATGGTAACAGATTACAATCCATGTAATCCAAACATCAAAGAAATAATTCACAGAAACTGGAATATTATAGAAAATAGCCCAGACTGTGGCCCTATCTTCAAAGACAAGCCCATAATTGGCTTTAGGAAATTACCTAATCTAAGGAATTTACTCACTAACGCAAGCACCCAATACCCACCCAGCATTTTGGAAAAAACCCAACCCAAACCCACCATTTGTACCAGGCTAGGCAAATGTACCTACTGCCCATTATTAAAAAATAAGGATACAGTTGAATGTAACTTCACAAAAAAGTCACACAAAACTATAGACTTACCAAAACATGTCACATGTGAAATATCAAATGTAATCTATTTGATAACATGCACTAAGTGCTCCAAACATTATGTTGGCGAAACTTCAAGGGCACTTAGAAAAAGGATGTATGAACACAAGGCTTCTGCACAAAAGGATGGACAACCCACACCAGTCTCACGTCACTTTAAAAGTGATGGACACAGCCACAAACATATGCAGTTCTCAGTGCTAGAGTGGTGCACACCAAAATCTGAAGCAGCCAACACTTCCAGACGAAGACGTACTGAGTTGTCTTGGATATTCAGATTGCACTCTCTGGCACCCATTGGCATCAACCAATTTGTGTGATTATGGATGGCTATTATCCGGATTACACTGGCACTCAGTAATCCACCCCTATCTTTCCTTCTATGTCTTGTATAGCCATTACATATCACCAGGAAATAAACCTGAAAACACACTGAGTTGAATAAATTATTTAATACATATTAAGTATTAAAATGAGATATTTATAATATTCACGATAATTATCGCATACCGAGATAATTTATTCTTCAGAATAAAGTTTTTTCATTTAATCAGAGAAAGATTTATTCAAATTATTAAATATATTTTTAATTCTCATAATATTGAATAAAATCATAAATAATTCAATATTTACAATGAATTATGACATAATCACCATTCTTACGATTACGTAAGCACCATAATTACGTCACAATCACTTTTCACTATAACAACTTGATGACATCACTAATTCATCACTAAGATAGAGAAAGTTGGAATAGTGAATATTTGAAAAACAAAAATCACATATAATCATGGATAATCTTAAATACAAGTGTGGTGAATGTAATAATGCCTATAAGAACAGATCTAGCTTACAAAGGCATATCAACAGCTGCCACAACAACCGCAGATACATCTGCAGTAGTTGTAATAAATCCTATGTTAGAAGATCTGATTTTATCAAACATACTACAAAATATCACCAGCCATTGATATTAAAGCAATCAGAAGAGAATATTAACCTACACCCCACACCAGTCTGTGTACCCAATACCTCGCGCCACATTGAGCATACCACTTCTATCACCAATGACACCACTAGCACTAGAATCAATACCTCACACAACATTGAGCAAACCACTTCTGTGTGCAATGGCACCACTGACTGGCTCTCACTCATTAAAGAGGACCTGAACCTTAGTGATGATGAACAACCTACCACAAAAGTCTCCATTGCAACCACTACAGACATACAAGTCAACCCTGACACAGATAGTGCGGTGAACACCTCCCCATTGGGTCTACTGAACATGGGTCCATACCACAAGGAACTACTCACTACACATGGGCTATCTGATGAAGCCAGAACCCATCTAAAAATTAACCCCAAGCCAACTAGCCAGATAGGATGTGTACCACTCACACTACATAAAAATGGGGGTACCCAAACTGAAGACATCACATGCCGAAAATGTACCTATCAAGAACATTTAATTTTAGAAAGACAGGCCTACATCATCAAGGATGCTGAAATAAGCACCTTGCCAGAACATGAAGAACCCATCACCTCCAGGGAGGACAGACACAAAATGCCCCTCCCAAACACTTCGGCCTATAAAAAATGGAAGTCTAGATTACAAGGGGAAACTAAACCAAAAAGTCCCAAGGAATTTCCAAGGCACAAAAACAGCCCAGCATTCACCAAAACTGAAATAAAGGTTACCAGCAAACCACAGCAGAACCTCAACCCTCACCTAAAGAAACCATCGGCCCTAACCATAGACAATACAGCCTATGAGGCCATATGTTCAAGGGTACCCACTAGACCCACCCTTGTGACATCACCTAGAAAGATTATCCTACCTCCCCCACCGCCAAATGGAGCATGGAGCTACAGGACAACCAAATTTTAATACCAAATAAATTTGAACAATCTGCAATAAATAGACTTTGTTATTACATTTATCTATGTACCTATTATCTCACTATATACATTATTTACAATAAATAAAATTTATTATAATAAAATACTTACCATGGACCGAAAAAGAGTCTTATGTCTTTGATTTATGGTGTTTGTTTGCAAATCACATTAAATAAACACAATAATGAAGCATAAAAATACAATTATAATAAATAATAAATACTGGACCTACACCTGGTGGAATCCCCTTATAAAGTGAACTCAATGAAGAGTCAGGCAATGAATAACATTTATTCACCACCACCCTCATAGGCACATATACAGTATGAATAAATTCTAGAGCGCTCTAAAACATATAATTACAGCCTCTAAACTCTCTAATTTCCTCTCAAATATTAAACCAATATTTTACAGGAGATCACTTAAGTCAGTTTTTGGCAAACCACCAAACCGGTACAGTTGCTGGTTTACAGGTACAGAACCGGTTCTAAAGCGGTTCTATACCGGTACAAACCGGTGGTACAAGCCAAAACCCCTAATGTACTTCAGGGAGAGCTGACTGGAATAAATCATAACCTCTGATGAGACAGCTGCATGAATATAATACAGTCGAAATACAATTGACATACAGCCAATTATATAAGGCACATTACTTTATCTGCCCAGCTTGGTTTATAACAGGAAGTGAACTTTTTCTGGTATTCTTACTATGAGTGCCCCTTCAATCACTGTTAGCCAAACTGATTTCCTGGATGCCATGTCACGAATCAATGTCACCTCAGAACCAACTAGTGGCTGTGACACACCCATCCCCATGGCCAAAATCTCAGATGAGACTTTGAACACCCTCAATGCTGTCAGCTCCAAACTCGAAGCCAGCACCTCCAGGGCCACCAACCCCCGAAAGAGGAAGAGAGCCAATGACCCCCCAAACCAGGAAGAACCCAGCAACAAAGACCGGTACACTGATGCCAGAGATGAATACCCAGCCGAATCTAAGCCAATTTATCTCAAGCTAAAAGGTCTCCATAAGAAAAAGCTCTCCCTTGCCTCCAATATTAAGGTAATGGAGGGGAAACTAGCCAAGAACCAGTTTCCTACTAGTGTTGATTTTAAATTCAATATAAACAGCACTAGAAATCCAGTGCTCAAAGATGTGTGGGCCAGAGCAATCAAAAAATGCAAAACTGATCTCACTCTAGCCCTGATAGATGACCTTCAAAAGACATATAACAGAACCAAAGCAGCCATAGCTAAAGAACTGTCAGAACTAGAGACACTTCTTAGCCCTGGTCAACTCAAAGAAATAAAAGATTCCCTCAGCACCAAATTTAAGCAGATGGCACCCCTCCTAATGGAAAGAAAACAAAACCAGTTCAGGGGTCCCAAAGGACAAACCAAAAGAAAGTTCAACCCAGCCCAAAGAGGAAGAAAACAGGGCAAACAAAGAGATGACCCAAAAGTGGACAGACTCTTGAACACTCTAAAAGCTCTTTTGAAATAATGTGTACAAGCAATATATTTTTAAACATTATATATTAAATGTTTATTTTTCTGAATAAATAATGTAACATGTAAACGGTATATTAGCAACCCCTATACCTCCAAAGTGAACCGGCAAACCACCGGTATAAAAACTGGTACAGCACCATACCTCTAAAGCACTTCAAGACCTCTTATCTCTTAAACCAGCATACCACTGGTACACCTCTACAATGTCTAGCATTGAAGATACACACTTTTTGGAAACCCTCAAATCTGAGGCCAAATCTGCACAACCCGGTATACTACCTAAAAATACCAGGTTTGAAAGTTACATAGGTCATACTGTTATAAATCTATCCAACACAGACCTCACTGAACACCAAATCAAAGCACTTGAAAAGGGTCTGACCTTCTGCCCAACACCAGGCCCCCCTGACAAATCACAAATATGGTTGGATTTCAAAGAATTCCACAGAAGATTGGAACTGATGGAATTCTTCGGTAGAGAAGGAAAAGATAATGACCTTAACATAACCAAAAGTATCATTGACTTTATGAACCAAAATGCTGAAGAAACATCAGACAGTACTGACATTGAAGATGACCTCAACAAAGAGATTCATAAAAAATTCAAACCAAAATCGGGATGGAGGCCATACCCTCCAAACAGAACACTTGACATATTCCAAAGATCAGTCAAACAAGAAATACTTAAGTGCAAACCAAAACATAAAAAACATGACAACCTCACAAAAAATGAGAGGAAGGGTCTAAAAACACTTACACAGAACCCACACATAATCATCAAGAAAGCTGACAAAGGTTCAGCAGTTGTAGTCATGAATACAACTGATTACCTTCGAGAAGGATATAGACAGTTACAAGATGAACAATTTTATCAGAAAATTCCACATGACATGACTGGGGAAATATCGGATAAAATTGCTGACACCTTAGTAAATATGAGATCACTTAATCTAATCACAGAGAAAAACTTTGATTATTTAAACATCCCTAACCCCAAAGAAGCCAGATTTTATCTACTACCCAAAATCCACAAAAAGGATATTCCTGGTAGACCAATATGTAGCTCAATCCAACACCCAACTGCTCATATAAGCAAATTTGTGGATGAACACATCAAGAAATATGTACCAAAAACCAATTCATATGTCAGGGACACTCAGCACTTTATTAGCAGACTCAAACAGTTAGGCCAAATCCCTACTGGAGCGCTAATAGTCACCTTAGATGTGAGCTCTCTATACACCAACATCCCCAATCATGAAGGGCTCCTGGCTGTAGCAGACCACTTGAGAACAGACCCTGAAAAACAAAAAATAGGTCCACATTTACTCAAACTACTACAACTAGTACTACACTCAATGAGTTTTAGTTTCAATGGAGACCATTACCTCCAAATAGGAGGGACAGCCATGGGAACAGCAGTGGCCCCCAATTATGCCAACCTATTTATGGACAGGTTCGAAACCAAGGCCTTAGAAAATTGGCCTCTTAAACCCTTAATATGGCTAAGGTTCATCGATGACATTTTTATGATCTGGACACATGGAGAAGATGCTCTGACAGAATTTATAGAATATCTGAATGGCATACACCCCACCATAAAATTCACCCATGAGGTCAGCTCAACCTCTATTAACTTCTTAGACACAACAGTCAAACTTAATGAAAATAGGGAACTATACACTACCCTATACGAAAAACCTACAGATACACATTTATATCTGCACTATACCTCTTCTCACCATACACCCAGCAAAACCAAGGGACCATACGGACAATTCCTAAGACTAAGAAGGATCTGTACCTATGATGATGATTTTAACTACAATGCTGAAAAACTCACATCATATTACCTCAAAAGAGGATACCCAAGGAAAGCCCTACTCAAACATTACAAAAGGGCCGCCAAATATAGTCAAAATGACCTCTTAGATGTGGTCCAGAAAAAACCCTTAACCACACCTGTCATGGTAACAGATTACAATCCATGTAATCCAAACATCAAAGAAATAATTCACAGAAACTGGAATATTATAGAAAATAGCCCAGACTGTGGCCCTATCTTCAAAGACAAGCCCATAATTGGCTTTAGGAAATTACCTAATCTAAGGAATTTACTCACTAACGCAAGCACCCAATACCCACCCAGCATTTTGGAAAAAACCCAACCCAAACCCACCATTTGTACCAGGCTAGGCAAATGTACCTACTGCCCATTATTAAAAAATAAGGATACAGTTGAATGTAACTTCACAAAAAAGTCACACAAAACTATAGACTTACCAAAACATGTCACATGTGAAATATCAAATGTAATCTATTTGATAACATGCACTAAGTGCTCCAAACATTATGTTGGCGAAACTTCAAGGGCACTTAGAAAAAGGATGTATGAACACAAGGCTTCTGCACAAAAGGATGGACAACCCACACCAGTCTCACGTCACTTTAAAAGTGATGGACACAGCCACAAACATATGCAGTTCTCAGTGCTAGAGTGGTGCACACCAAAATCTGAAGCAGCCAACACTTCCAGACGAAGACGTACTGAGTTGTCTTGGATATTCAGATTGCACTCTCTGGCACCCATTGGCATCAACCAATTTGTGTGATTATGGATGGCTATTATCCGGATTACACTGGCACTCAGTAATCCACCCCTATCTTTCCTTCTATGTCTTGTATAGCCATTACATATCACCAGGAAATAAACCTGAAAACACACTGAGTTGAATAAATTATTTAATACATATTAAGTATTAAAATGAGATATTTATAATATTCACGATAATTATCGCATACCGAGATAATTTATTCTTCAGAATAAAGTTTTTTCATTTAATCAGAGAAAGATTTATTCAAATTATTAAATATATTTTTAATTCTCATAATATTGAATAAAATCATAAATAATTCAATATTTACAATGAATTATGACATAATCACCATTCTTACGATTACGTAAGCACCATAATTACGTCACAATCACTTTTCACTATAACAACTTGATGACATCACTAATTCATCACTAAGATAGAGAAAGTTGGAATAGTGAATATTTGAAAAACAAAAATCACATATAATCATGGATAATCTTAAATACAAGTGTGGTGAATGTAATAATGCCTATAAGAACAGATCTAGCTTACAAAGGCATATCAACAGCTGCCACAACAACCGCAGATACATCTGCAGTAGTTGTAATAAATCCTATGTTAGAAGATCTGATTTTATCAAACATACTACAAAATATCACCAGCCATTGATATTAAAGCAATCAGAAGAGAATATTAACCTACACCCCACACCAGTCTGTGTACCCAATACCTCGCGCCACATTGAGCATACCACTTCTATCACCAATGACACCACTAGCACTAGAATCAATACCTCACACAACATTGAGCAAACCACTTCTGTGTGCAATGGCACCACTGACTGGCTCTCACTCATTAAAGAGGACCTGAACCTTAGTGATGATGAACAACCTACCACAAAAGTCTCCATTGCAACCACTACAGACATACAAGTCAACCCTGACACAGATAGTGCGGTGAACACCTCCCCATTGGGTCTACTGAACATGGGTCCATACCACAAGGAACTACTCACTACACATGGGCTATCTGATGAAGCCAGAACCTATCTAAAAATTAACCCCAAGCCAACTAGCCAGATAGGATGTGTACCACTCACACTACATAAAAATGGGGGTACCCAAACTGAAGACATCACATGCCGAAAATGTACCTATCAAGAACATTTAATTTTAGAAAGACAGGCCTACATCATCAAGGATGCTGAAATAAGCACCTTGCCAGAACATGAAGAACCCATCACCTCCAGGGAGGACAGACACAAAATGCCCCTCCCAAACACTTCGGCCTATAAAAAATGGAAGTCTAGATTACAAGGGGAAACTAAACCAAAAAGTCCCAAGGAATTTCCAAGGCACAAAAACAGCCCAGCATTCACCAAAACTGAAATAAAGGTTACCAGCAAACCACAGCAGAACCTCAACCCTCACCTAAAGAAACCATCGGCCCTAACCATAGACAATACAGCCTATGAGGCCATATGTTCAAGGGTACCCACTAGACCCACCCTTGTGACATCACCTAGAAAGATTATCCTACCTCCCCCACCGCCAAATGGAGCATGGAGCTACAGGACAACCAAATTTTAATACCAAATAAATTTGAACAATCTGCAATAAATAGACTTTGTTATTACATTTATCTATGTACCTATTATCTCACTATATACATTATTTACAATAAATAAAATTTATTATAATAAAATACTTACCATGGACCGAAAAAGAGTCTTATGTCTTTGATTTATGGTGTTTGTTTGCAAATCACATTAAATAAACACAATAATGAAGCATAAAAATACAATTATAATAAATAATAAATACTGGACCTACACCTGGTGGAATCCCCTTATAAAGTGAACTCAATGAAGAGTCAGGCAATGAATAACATTTATTCACCACCACCCTCATAGGCACATATACAGTATGAATAAATTCTAGAGCGCTCTAAAACATATAATTACAGCCTCTAAACTCTCTAATTCCCTCTCAAATATTAAACCAATATTTTACAGGAGATCACTTAAGTCAGTTTTTGGCAAACCACCAAACCGGTACAGTTGCTGGTTTACAGGTACAGAACCGGTTCTAAAGCGGTTCTATACCGGTACAAACCGGTGGTACAAGCCAAAACCCCTAATGTACTTCAGGGAGAGCTGACTGGAATAAATCATAACCTCTGATGAGACTGCTGCATGAATATAATACAGTCGAAATACAATTGACATACAGCCAATTATATAAGGCACATTACTTTATCTGCCCAGCTTGGTTTATAACAGGAAGTGAACTTTTTCTGGTGTTTTTAAAATTAGTGTCATTAAGGTAGTTGGCAATATCAGACTGTTTAGGTCCTGTACTTGTATATAATTTTGTGTAAAAAGTTTCAATTTGGCTTAAAATTGATTTATCATCTTGAGCTATATGTCCATTTTCATCTTTAAGTTTTGTTATACAGTTATTATTTTGATGTTGTTTTTCAAGGTTAAGGAAGAATGCTGTATTCTTTTCCCCTTGTTCGATCCATTTTGCTCGAGACCTTATATAAGCTGCTTCAGTTTTTTCTTTGTAAAGTTCATTGAGCTCAGTTTGTAATTTTTTTCGTCTATCAATCAAGTTTTGATCATTTGTATAGACTAATTTCTTATCTATATTTTCTATATCTTGCTCAATTTGAGAAATTTTGCTTTTTTGAAACTGGTTTCTGAGAGATGAATGTCGAATGCTAGTCTCTTTGACCTTGACTTTGATTAATTCCAGTAGGTCTTGCTTAGAAAGCACTTGACCATATTCTAAAACTGTATTCCTAATTTCTTGTATTACCGTATTTTTGTACAGTTCATCTTTTAGTAGAGAGTTATTAAGCTTCCAATTACCTTTGCCTCGTTTGTTAGGGTTCAAGTATATTTCTGTTGTGACAGCCTTATGATCTGGGGCTGGACAACATATAATCGATGCAGCCTTTACTGACTGTTTTAAGTCATTTGAGGCTAGGATGTAGTCAATGCGACTATTTTTTGCATTGTTAGATGAGTTAATGTAGGAGAACTGTATCTCTTTGGGATTTAAGTACACAAATGTATCAAAAAGTGACAAGTAATTCATCATGTTAGTAAATTCAACACTGACATTATCAATCTTTTGAGATGCCCGATCTATTTCCCTATAAGTAGTATTGAAATCCCCAGCTACTATACATTGACTTCTGTTTGTACAGAAGTTATCAATCCAATCACTTAAATTTTTGAATAAATTCAAATCTGTCTTTAATCTTATTTGGAGCATACGCTGACACAAAACAGAATGCAGTATTACTGCATGGTAATTTTACATTTACCATAACTTTACGACCATCACTACTTTTGTGGATACCTGTTATATTTATGTCTGCCAATCTCTGAGAAATTAGAATACTCACACCTCTGCTATGAGAGCTGTCTGAACAGCTTGAGAAAAGTTTACCCAATATTTTGAAATCTTTTTCGGTTTGATCTTTTATGTCTTCGGTAAGGAAAGTTTCTTGTAGACATATTACATCAAAAGTTTTGTTTTTAAGCCAGTTAATAATACACATTCGTTTCTTTTTCTCTCTTATACCTCTAACATTTATTGATATTATTTTCAGTTTCTCCATGATTTAGATAGATAGCTCTGATCCTTCTTAGTTTCCTTTCTTAGTTTTCTGTATTTTCTTATCCTTGTTCTTCTCAGGTGTTTTGGAAGGTTTTCTTTTTGTACTCCCTTTCTGTTTTTGGAGAAAATCTTTTATATTACTATAGCAATATGGTTAGGAAAAATGAGGATAACCCCAAGGCCTTGTGGAATTCCATAAAGAAAGTCCTCCATAGATCACCAAAAATTGTGCTTCCAGATCATACTACCACCAATAGTCTGATTGACACTTTTGGCAGGTATTTCACTGACAAAATTGCTAAACTAAGATCTGGACTATTATCTACTGATGTCGACCCCCCTGTCTCACGTTCCTACAAAAATAAGTTTGCTTCTTTCCGGAACATGTCAGCAGAAGAAGTCCTTAAAATCATTAAGTCCACACCAAATAAATCATGCGACTTGGATCCAATCCCAACATCATTGGTCCTTGATTGTATCAGTGTGCTCTTAACTCCTATTATAAATATTGTGAGGGCAGTTTCCCATCCTGTTTTAAAACTGCACATGTTACACCCTTGTTGAAAACAGCTGGTCTTGACAGAAACATTCTAAAGAATTACCGACCAGTGTCAAACCTCAGCTACATCTCCAACCTCATAGAGAAAGCTGTGGCTAGGCAGATAAATGAGCACATTGCTCAAGAGGGTATATCCAATGAAAATCAGTCAGCACATAGAGTCTTTCACTCAACTGAAACAGCATTGTTAAAAATACAAAATGACGTTGCCATCTCAATGGACAAGGGTGCAGCTGTTGGATTAGTCCTTTTGGACTTATCTGCAGCCTTCGATACAATAGATCTCGCCTCCCACCTCTGCGGCCGGGGTTCGATCCCCGTCATGGCCGTAAGTGGGAAAGCTGGTAGTTGCTTGCCGTTGGTCGGCAGTTTACAGTACAGAACCCTAGCGAACTATATGTTCTGGTTTCCTCTGCCCTTCCAACTACCCGTCGTGATATGACCTGTACAGTGTTGAAAGCGACGTAAAACCCCAAATAAACAATCGATACAATAGACCACACAATCCTATTCAACTGCCTTCAGCACTGGTATGGCATTGATGGCGTAGTGCTTAAGTGGGTTCAGTCATACTTCAATTCAAGGAAACAGCGGATTAAAATAGATGGACATCTTTCAGATGCTTTTCAACAGCCTTATGGGGTTCCCCAGGGCTCAGCTTACATCAATTCGGCGCTTTATAAGTGTTTCTTACTTACTTACTTACATTCTCACGAGTGAGAGAGCAGCCTAAGCTCTCTCTCTCTCTGCATACTATTTCATGTTCAATGTTCATTCACTTGTTATTGTCCTGATCTCCCTCTCAGCTCAAGGCTGAAGTTCTTTTACTAGTCACTGTTAACTAACACATATTATCTGTCCGCAATTACTGGGTTTATTTCTAAGAGGTCTATCTCACAGAAGTGGGGATTGCCTGAGGCTATTATGAGAGGAGGTGTGCTATGTGACTTATAGAATTTAAAGATTATTAATAATTAAACAGCTTCATTTAGATTCTTCACCATTACTCACCGGGGTTAAGAGATGGCACGTCCACGCTGCCACAAAAGGATTTTAAATTTGCTACATATAACGATGGTATAAACTCTAAACACTTAAGTTCCTCAATTTTTAACTTGGAAACCTTGTTACATATTAATCCTAAGTTACATCATTGTGTATGAACGTTTGCTGTGCTTATCTTAAAGCAATTACTTAGTAAACAAACAATATGATGTACAAGTAAATTTAGAATAACTTGAAACAAATACTTTAACTTACTGTACTAGTAGAGAATCTCATGAAATTAGACATTTTATACATGTTTTCCTTATAATTGTTTATAATGTGATGCTATGGTTTTGTTTGGACAAATGACAAACGTTGAAAGTATTGTTAACACAAACCTGTTACAAATAAATTTAATAATCTCGGGACGTATGAACTATTATATTTCGGAAACCAAATAATCTTGTTTTAGATTTAATTCTACTGATTTTGACTTAACTTTATTCACCATTACACATTGGGGTAAGTAATTCATAGTGCTCTTTATTGAACATACACTATACTGTTACAACTGTTACCCTTTGTCACTTGGAATGTAAATATTGAACTAGTATAGATAACAAAGACACAAGTATAGTGAACTAGTCACACCTGAAAACAACAGGTAAGGAAAAATGTATAGGTAAAGGTAAGGTACACATGACTATCACATGAACAATAAGATGACATCTGTCAGAGAACCAACCAATTAAGGTAGGGACTCTTAAAATGAGAGAACCAACCAATTAAGGTAAGAACTCTTGAAATGACACATATAGGCAAACATACTGAACTGCAGCCAATAAAGGCAACATTTTGTTAATATGCTTAGAGGATTTAAAGTTAACACATAAAATGGTACTAACAAGAGATACAGACACGCGATTAAATGTCATACAACACAAGTAAAACTTAATATGAAATACACAAATTGTCACACCTACATAAACAACTCAAATGTGAAGTGGTTTGGTTTTGAAATTTTAGAGCATTAGTTGTAAAGCCAAAGAAGAACACTATTTGTGAAATGGTGGTATTAGCATTGGAAGGAATGGCCAATTTCAATCCAGTGCTAACCAAAGTCACAGTTAAGTGGAAAGACACATAAGTCAGCTGTGAGAGGAGTGATCAGGTCCTCCCCCAGCCAATCAGTATCCTGGTGTAACTGAACAATTAACATGTTAGCAATGCCAAACTGGCTATGGGATATGTACTGAAAATGGTTTTTACCAAATTAAAAGGACAACATAAGTAAAGCACATCAAGACATAAAGAAAGTAATAATTTGATACTGAAAGTGATATCACTCTTGATGATCCAGTGCTAAGAGGGAACTTTGTCCCTGACATAAAAAGGGAGGATCATACAAAGCCGAGGCTCCTGTAGTTCCGGTATAGGTATTACTATTATTATTCTCTTCTTCTTTTTAATTTGATAGTCATTATTGGATACTACATTATTGTTATAATTGTTCTTTATTTATTTTACAGCTTATTAAATTGCTAGTCATTATTATTTCTTCAGTATTGTTATAATTATTATTCATTTATTCAGCCTGTACATGTAGTAATTATCTTGAGGAAAATGTTATGCACATAATTTAACGTATCAATATCTACCAACAGAAGAAGAATGTAGAAATTGTAACTAGCTAATGGGCTTTTATCATCAAGTTGTTTGATTGTAAATTACAAAGGTAAGTAATATTTATTTAACGCATTTAAAGTAGAAAAGTTGCTTAACTGTAAATTAGAAAGGTAAGTAAATGAAATCACTATGTAGTAAGTAACAGTGGTACTACACAGCAGGTGCATTAGGTGTTTCTGGTAAGTAATATTTAGTTGACAAGAGGAGAGCCAATGACTTCTGAACTCATGATGAAAATCTTACAGACATGTTGGTCATGCTGATAAGAAGCATGTACAACTGGAAAATAAGAAGACGAAGAGAAGAATGTTATCTTTGCTCTGGTAATAGAGTTAAGGATTTTGGAATGGAATACTGATGGTAAGAAGGTAAGTAATTTGTATACACCGTTATTTTATAAATGCCTTTGCCATAAAATAGGGTCTACTTTTGAAAGATAGCAAGAGTCGTCCTACGATCAATTAAATGGAAAAGCAACATAAGGAATGTTGATACTAAAGAAGCAATATGGTGTGTACAATAATGTTAATAATAAGGTATCAATTATAAGAATGCTATCCAGCATATGGACACTGTTAAGGCAAAGAGACCCCAAAAGGTGTGAATAATCAATAAATGAGCAATAGCTGAGTCAATATCCTAAGTGCAGAGCAAAAGACATGTCATTAAGAAGCGTCTGTTAAAGGCATGCGTTATAACCCTTTGTTGAAATCAATTTAGTAGTACTAACTGTTTAAGAAGATAGTGCCTATGGCAATTATAGCTTGAAATAAAGCAGTGGATTATATAAGAATCAATGGCAAATAGAATGATAAAATAAGACCTTAGATCACATCATAAACATACATAGGAATATCTACAACACCATAGAAATAAGAAGATGTAAGACGACATAAAGCACTCATTCAATGTGTAATAAAATGCATTAGTAGTGGCAACAAACAACATATTTTGCAATAAATAAGAAAGCAATGACGGAAGATTGAAACATACAAGGTGACATCATGATTTTTATAGAATATAAGAAATGTGAAAAATTATTTTACAACATCATGATTGAGTAAAGAATGTCAGCCTTCAAAGTTCATCAGAACATAATTATTTGGAAAGCACAACTGAAGCTAGGCACCATAACTCCAATTGTGAAGCCAAACTGATCTAAGGTATATATAACACAGATGAAATGTAACAACTGAGGCATCTATTGTAATTTGTCTATCACTAAAATCCATCTATCAAGCAAGTACACCCTATGCTGACTATGTTATTGAAAATCAGTCTGTAACATACTCTGGAGGTATGCAGAAACATAGTATAATATTATATTAATGAGACAGAAAACAGCCTTCATCTGTATATATTTTAAGAAATTAGTGGACTTGAAAAAATAGGCCTTCTGTATGAAGACTGAAAGTAGAACATGCTATTATGTGGCTACTATTCTATACAAGTTGTAAAACATGATTCATGCTTCAATGAAGTAGAAGGGTACATTGTTTCTTTGGAAAATAAGACAGTCTGGAGTCTGTTTCAGAAGGTGACTTTACCCAGACAATGCTGCAAGTGAGCAAGTGTGAAGGATAAGTAAGAATTGTTTATTTATTTATTTATTTGTAGTTTAGGTCGCGTTCAACAGGCAGGGTCATATTGCGATGGGTAGTTTACAGTGGAGGAAACCAGTGCATAGTACACTGTAAACCACCGGGGATCGGCAAGTAACTACCAAGTTTCCAACATGAAGAGCCCGGCCCAAGATTCGAACCGGCGGCCTCAGAGGTTGGAGGCGACAACTCTAACCGCTACACCACCGAGCCCCCTGTAAGTAAGAATTGACATATGATTAATGTAATAACATTGATTTTTATTCAGGTCATTGTGGTCTGTATTACTGTATTATTTTATTTTAATCATTTATTTATTTTTGGTTTGAAAAAATTATATGTAGTCTTGCTTTTTCTTATATTGTGAGGTGAGTTAATATACTCAGTGGAAAGCAAAAGACATGTCACTAAGAAGCGTCTGTTAAAGGCATGTGTTATGACCCTTTGTTGAAATGCATTTAGTAGTACTAACTGTTTAAGAAGATAGTGCCTATGGCAATTATAATATGAAATAAAGCAGTGGATTATATAAGAATCAATGTCAAATAGAATGAGAAAATAAGACCTTAGATGACATCACAAACAGACATAGGGATATCTGCAACAACAGCACGAAAATAACAAAATTAGTACAAAATGTAAGGTGACTTAAAGCATCCATTTAGTATATAATAAAATGCATTAGTATTGGCAACGAACAACATATTTGGCAATGAACAAGAAAGCAATAACTGAAGATTAAAACATACAAGGTGACGTCATGATTGTCATAGAATATAAGAAATGTGAAAATTATTTTACAACATCATGAGTTAATAAAAATGTCAGCTTTCAAGTTCATCAGAACATAATTATTTGGAAAGCACAACTGAAGCTAGACGCCATAACTCCAATTGTCAAGCCAAAATGATCTGATGTATATATAATACAGATGAAACATAACAACTGAGGCATCTCTTGTAACTATTTTATCATCTGTAAGGATGTAATTTCAATAACTTGCTATAGAGCATTGATAGAAAATTTGTCTATCACTAAAATCCATCTATGAAACAAGTACACCCAAAGCTAACTATGTTGTACAAATCAGTCTGTAACATACTCTGAAAGTATACAGGAACATAGTATAATATTATATTAATGAGACAGAAAACAGCTTTCATCTGTATATTTTTAGGAAATTAGTGGACTTGAAAAATAGGCCTTCAGTATGAAGACTGAAAGTAGAACATGCTATTATGTGGCCACTATTCTATAAAAGGTGTAAAACATTATTCATGCCTCTATAAAGTAGAAGATTACATTTTGTTTTGTTTGGAAAATAAGACAATGTGGAGTCCGTTTCAAAAGTGTAGACTTTACCCAGACAAGGTTCCAAGTGAACAAGGTAAGTAAGAATAGGACATATGATTAATGTAATAACACTGATTTTTATTTTGTTATTGATTTATGGTTTGAAAAAAGTATAAGTAGTCGTGCTTTTTCTTATATGGTTAATAGACCCTTTGATATATGTATACTTGTATTTATATTTGTAATCAACCGTATTAAAAATATATATTCATTTAATTATTGCTGATGCCTCAATGAAATAAATTTGAAGTAAGTAGTTATTTTTTATTATTATTTAATTATTTAATTATTGATTCATTTGGATGTACCCACACGGTGGTACAGCAGAGTGTGCCAACATGGAAAGGTAAGTATAATTGGTTTTGCTGTAACGGATAATTGTTTAACACAGCAGTATGTGTAAAGAAACAACGGGCCAAGAGCTAATGGATGGCCTGAAAGGATAGAGGTAAGTATAATTGGAGTTGCTGCAATGAATAATTGGCTGTTACAGCAGAGTGCATAAACAAACAGACCAAGAGGTAATGGATGGCCTGGAAGCACAAAGGTAAGTATGATGAGTGTTGCAACAACGAACAATTGGTTAATGCGTATTATGAATGTCACACTTAAATTTTCTGTCAATACTTCAACAATGCTGTACTATACGCATACATTGTAAATGTACATATTGGCTAGAGTACTTTTAAAAATGATAAGATATTCATTTCATATATCATACACTTTGAAATACAGAACAATATTATCTGCCCAAATATATCACTGTACTCCTTGTTGTAGTTATAATGCTTGGTGAACCAAAAAACTGATAAATTCATTTGATACACAGATAGTTCAATGTACAGATAAGTATTACATGTCATATATGTATTTGACAATAATATACATTTCATGTGAATTAGTGATTGACAAGATCTGAAGATAGTAACTGAGTATATACATGTTTTACTTAAATCTAGATGAACATGGAATAACTGTAAATATTATAAATTTCTGACTGCAACAAAACAGGACTGATAATAACTGGAAACAATATAAATCCTGAATGTCTTTACTTAACTGTATTTGAATATTACCATTGCTAAAAACTGAATCATCCTTGACACTTATTACTCTGTAGTGTTTTTGAATATAATAAACACTGACATAATAATACACTTTTACATTTATAACATGTTAGTCATTATGCAGAATATGTAAAGTCTGACAGCACAATGTTAATTAACTAGTGGAAATGTGACTGGTTTTACCCTCCACTATTCTGGTAATTACAATACAAAAAGTTACTTAAGTCAAAGTATCTGTTCTGTCCAACTGAATAAGAACAACTGAATATGTAGTGGTTTATTATACCATTATTCAATAGGGTTGTAGAAGTTGGTTCAAATCAGCTCATTTCCGTAAGTATCACCAAAGTTAAACTGTATTATATAAACATCTTGTATGGGGCTATTTGGTGGGGAGTGTATCTTGAGTTCATCATCAGTCACTATTATTTCATAAAGTATGTGTTCCCGATTCATATACTGATGAATATGTCAAAGTCCATACGGTGAGGGTGTAAAATATTGGCAGAATTTTGTAATTACTTACAAGTGTAGAATTCTTTAGGTAAACTGTTGTAAGTCACAAGTAAGTTAAAATTCTGAAGTAGGCAAATTGTTGGCCATATATGCTAACACCAAAGCTTGGTTTAAATGGTGCTTAAGTAACCCTATATGTTAATCAGCCCAGTGCAGTGTGCAGGGCTTGGCAAGGCCAAGCCTGTCTAGTGTCATGCGTAGACTGTGGCTGGGGTCTACGTGCAGCTTTTGGTGCGCAGGATGTATGATTCATAGTCTGGGACAGATCTTCATTTCCTGGGGCAGATCTTCATTTTATGACCGGGGATTGTCATTATGGTGACTTTGGGATTCTTTTTATCAGCGTTTTGATGGGCTATAAATGGAAATTGCCAGTCATAAACAGCTGCCTTAATCGCATTTTAGAGGCACTTTTACGAGACTGGATTCTATTTTGAGAAGTCAATTGTCATAAACGGGGTGATTATGTTCTCATCTTATGGCTATGATGGTGGGGGAAAATGGTGAGTCACTACTAATGTGTTTCACCAGGGACAGAAATCTATGTTTTTAATTATCCCTTTTTGATTGGAAATAAAAATAGAAATAGAAATAGTTTGGTGGGCCATACTGAGCTTGAAAAATAGAGAAAATCAGGAAAATTTAATAAATAATGGGTCATATTTTTGTCCTGAATTATGTTGTTAAAAGCATGCTGCATACATGTTCTTGTAAATTGACTGCAAGCATTTATGGTTGTGACTTGTCATGGACAATTTTGTGGCACTTTTTTGAGAAATACTGCACAATGTCAGTGAAAACTCAGTCGAAATGAATTCTGTAACGTCACCAACTAGACTTGTTTTTCTAGCATTTTGCATGAGGTTTATATCTGGGGTTGGAGTTACTTGAGTGTAATGACACCTAAATGAGATTTTGGTGATGCATTTAGAAAATGTGGGCTGTCAAAATATAAGGAACCTTACATTTGGGCAATTTGACTTAAATAGAGGATAAGAGAAAAAAGTACTGGTTGTCTTAAAAGTGGATTTGGAATATGAAATCAAATTTAAATATTCTCACTGTAAAAAGGCTGAATTTGAATTGGAGATATATATATATATGTAGTCAGCAAGAATGTAAATATTTGTGACACTGTAAGTTTTGTTCATTTTGAAGTTAGACAGATTAAATTTCTATAGTGACAATTACCAGTCATGGCAAATTACTAGGAATTACAGACGGAAAATCACCCAGCATTATTATTATTATTATTATTACTGATGAGTGAAAGCTAAACCAGGGAGACTACTTTAACCAAATTTCACTAAAAGTCTTTTTGACTTATAATTAGCCGTATGTTGGAACATTGTGTTTGGAGAGAGTTTGTCTTGCTGATAAAGATGCAATATTATATGTGATGTATCAAAATAATAACTATATGCTGAAAAATTGGAAAATCAAGCATTGGATAGGGAAATAGATATACTAAGCTTAGCTTTGTGATACCTCAAAGTGGATGGTAAATGGTTGAATCAGGTTCACATTTCATAGCAGGCGTTGTTTTGTTGTGCTGTAAGATCTTGTAATGAATGGCATAGCTTCTAAATTAACTACATGGATATGATCTTTGGGAAGATCAGATACTCTCAACCATTTAATTCTGGCACTTTGGGGGTCTGTCTTATATTGGAAATAGAGGTCTTTACCAAAATATTTCTTACCTAAAAGGGTGGGAAGGTCTGAGGTTTGATCTACACTAGTCTTTGTCTCCTTAGGTACAGTATTCTTGGCATTGGCATTTGACCTTTGATTTCGAGTGGCTTGTATAGTGGGGTCTGGAGAACCTGCTGTGTTCTCAGATAGAAAAGGTGTAGCATCACATGCACATCTGTCTGTCTGTTCTTCAGTTAACTGGCCGTTTGAAATGTCAGTTGTTTTACCCGTAGGGGTTTTTAATTGAAAACCAGGGGGTTTCACTGGTGGTGGGTTTGTGGTTTGAGCATTTCTGTGAGGGATATTTTTATTGTCAAAATAAAAATCTATATGGTCTAAATCTAGTGCTAACCAATCCTTGGAATTAATATTTGTAGGTTGGAGAATAGGTGTGTCCTGTTGTTGAACCAGGCGCTTAATAAACAGTTTCACAAAATCTCTGTGAAAAACTGTGGCTAAAGGTGGCTGACCTATTTCTTTGGAGAGATAAACACCACTGTTGCCTTTGAAGCTTTCTATATAAAAAGGGCCATTCCAACGTGGTTGTGGCTTTGCAGATCTGTCTGTACTTGGATGGAATATTTTTAAATATGCTGGTTGATTGATTGCGTGTGGTATGACCTTTCTAGCTTTATTTTTTTAATCTTCTTGGGTCTTACAATAGTCATCATGAATTTGTTGGTAAATGTCAATGCATAATCGCTTGTCCTCCATAACAAGTTTGACCACATTTGAATAATAATGGGCATCATTTGACGGAACACCATCGGGGGAATCGGCAAAAGCAATGATATAAGGGTACTTGCAGAAATGCTGGACAAAAAATAGACTGAACTGTGTATGGGCCTGTGGGCTCAAATTTATACTCAAAGCTATAACCTTCAACAGATGGACCCATTCTTTTGTATCTTGTCCAAATTTTCTAAAGGCGGCCCCTATAACAGCCATTGTCTTCTCAATTTTGCCGTTAGTAGCAGCTTGGTAGTCATAAGATTTCCGGGTCTTAATAGACAGAAGGTGGCAAATTTCTAGGGTGGTCAAAATGGCGGCGTTATCCAAGCATAGATTTTTAAAATTTCCGAACGGCAATATGATGTCAGAATAGATCGCCTGCGCGATTCCCTCTGTAGTCGTGTGGCATAACGGAATAAAAGTGACATTTCCCGATCATAATTCTTTGACAACTAATATATATGAAAAAGGTGATCCGGAGTTATCTGTTTTATCGGTTAAAGGTCCATACAAATCCATGCTGTAAGTGCTATACGGTTCTGGTAGATGGCCATTTTGATTGGTTTTGATCACTTAGGGGTAAGGGTTTCACTGGTTGACATTTTGGGCAAATCTGAACTATGTCTTTCACCATCTGCCTTGATTTGGGTGAATAATACTGTTGTCGGAGCTGTAAATACAGCTTAGTAATGCCCATATGCCCGACTTTATGCATTTCAATTATTGCCTGGAGCATATGGGTTTTTGGTATAAATAAGATGACTTTATGTCGAGACTGGTTTTTACAAAAGTGAGTTAAGCTAGTATGGTATAAAATGAAATTATTCAAGTGAAACCATTCTGATTCAATTATAATTCTTCTGTCAAGTCGGTCTTGACCGGTGAGTTCCCCACGTTCTAAGAAATTTATGATTGGAGCAAAATATGGATCTGATCTCTGACCATTAATTAAATCATTCCTCTCCGAGATGCTGTCTGTACAGAGACACAACTTTGAGATAGCTGGTTTGCTGTGCAAGTTGTTTTGGGTTATATATACTGGTCTGTCTGAGTACTACTGCTTTTTGTCCTACTAGTTGTAACTGTTTTTGTAAGGGGTGGACAAAACTGATCAAATTTGTCTTCTAACCAATTTTCTGTGATTGTGGAGAATAGAATGGCATTATTTTCACATTTCAACTCAAAACATCTGCTACTGTATTATTGCTGGCTCTTTCATAATTATCTGAATATCAAAGTTTATGAGGGTCTGTAACCATCTTGCCACTTTGGTGTCTGTGAGATGTTGTTAGGCAATATATGTTAATGCAGTGTGATCAGTGTGTAGAATTATTTTTTGCCTTTGATATAGAATTGGAAATGGTGTACACCTGTGACAAGGGCAAATTCTTCTAAGCAAGTTATACTCCAATTCTGTTGGTGTTTGTCTAGGATTTTACTGCTATTGGCTATTGTGTGTAATCTACCATTTTTCTTACTGATTTCTTGGGAGCATCTAAAAAAATGTGGAATGGAAGATTGGGGCCTGTAGAAATTAAAACAGGTGCTGTGCAAAGTTTGTCTTTCAATGTTTGGAAGGCTATCTCACAATTGTCACTCCAGTGAAGTGGTACACTCAGTTTTGTCAATTCATAGAGGCTATGAGCTATTTGTGAGAAACCCGGAATAAAACGTCTATGATAAGAGGCTAAACCAAAAAAGCTTTTAACCTGTTTGGCAATCTTTGGTTGTGGGAAATTCTTGACAGCCCTTAATGTATCGACTGATGGAGAAATGCCTGAATGAGATAAAGTGTGTCCCAAAAACTCTGTCATTGGAGTTGCAGTGAATATTTTTATGTCCCAACATAAGCTTAGCCTTCCTTAAATGTTCAAACATTTTTCTCAAAGTTACTAGATGTTGTTCAAAAGTAGGTAAACTAATGAGGTCATCGTCAAGATAATAGTGAATCTCAGTGTGTATCATGTCATGAAATAACTTATTTATATCAGTAACTAATGTACCTGAGCTGACTTTGCAACCCATTACTGCTCTACAGTATTCCATCTTACCTCACCCTGAATCAAAGGCAGTATATTTTCTGTCTTCCTCTGCTAAAGACAGTTGGAAGTAAGCAGAGGTAAGGTCAAAGGTCAAAAAATACTTTGATCCAGGTGGTATAGATGCTAGTATATCATTAACTGGTCTCGGGTTCACTGCTACTGGAGGAATTTTTTCATTAAGAGTTCTACAATCTAAACATGGGCGAATACTCCCATTCTTTTTGGTAACTAACACAATAGGATTTGAATAAGGACTATCACTGTGTTGTATTATACCTTGATGTAAAAGATCTTTAACACATTCTTCCAGTATTGCCATTGTTGTGTTGTTTAATCTGAGAGAACGACAAGACCAAACTGGGGTATCTTTTGAAATCCCCAAGTGATGTTCTACTATATTTGTGCAAGATAACTTCTGGCCAGGGTGTAAGAAAACATCATCAAATTCTTTCAAAAGTTGTAATAATTTTTGGTTTTCGTGGGGAGTTAAAGTTGAGGCAGAACAGAGGCTATGCTCAAGTATTGGAAAAGTGGCCTGAGGGCATGTATCTGATTCATGTGTTGTGGCGTTCAGCATACAGACTGACTTAATTAAGTCTGTTGGAGGTGAGTGAGTGTAAGGCCTTTTTGAAACGTTTTCTCTGTCATTATCTGTTGGTGAATTTGTGTCCTGAGATCCAAGGAAAATAATAAATCCTATTTTTAAGTTCACTGGTAAAATAATATGCTTTCCCGTCTTATTTGTAATGGGGATTTTGAAGACTGGTTTATTCAAGGTGTCTATTTCTGTATAAATGTCTAGGACAAACAATTTAGACTGGAATTTATTTCTCACACGGGAGCTAATTAAAACAGGTCCCTTATTGATTTGGGAAGTCCTAGAAGAGCACAAAACTTTTACTATGGAGTGCGGTGGGATTTCTGTAGTGACTGCATTATTCAAAGTCAATGTGGACCTTTCTGTGGTGACTGCATTATTCAAAGTCAATGTACAGACTTGAGAACCAAAATCTAAATGAGCTCTTGTTTGTCTGAGGAATGGGATTCCTAATATGATATCATGAATTTTGGGCTACCTAAAATTTATGAGTGACTGTGTAGTTTCCTATGGTTAATCTTGGAAACACTGTATATTTAAAATATACTGAATTGTTTTCTGCAGCTGTTGTGGTTTCTATGATATTACTTTTAAATCTTGGTAATCTCCTCAAGTTGTCATTTTGCAATAAAATTTTCTCAGGGATTTTACAAATATCTGAGCTCATATCAATCAAAGCAATATAATTCTCATCAACCAATTTAATTGGTATTCGGTTATTGGTGGTATGGGTTTGAACTGGAGGGTTGTGGTTAAACTGTTTTGTCTCCAACTGATGCATTTTCCTGAGGCCTCTTCGGGCGTATTGATTGGAGATACTTTGTTCTCTGTGCCTATACAAACTGTCTGTAAAAGCCATCTTTTGAGTGGAGGATTTGGCCTTGAAGTATGAAACCTTGCAGGTTTTGTAGTGGAGTGTGCAGATGTGCATAAGGCGTTACATTTGTTATGGTGTTTGGATGGCTGAACAAATGTGTTCAAACAGTTTGTGTTTTGAAAATCACTCAGTGGTGAATGTCTATTATAGCATGGGGTTTGATATCATGATTCATGGAGCTCTTGGCTACTATCCTTGAATGACTTTTTACAAACAGAACCCTTCTTTGTAGGAACAAAACAGATACCTGACCTTTTCTGAATACAATCACAAGTCTCTGTACTGTACATTTTGACAAGAATGAAGGTTGACTATTCATGTAGTTTGGCCTGCATCTGTCACTGTGTTTATTGGGAAGGTCCCGTTTTTGGAAAGTTGATTGTCTATAGCCCTGATAAACATTCTCCCTAGTTTGTTGATTTTGATGGGGTTTATAATACTTATCTTGTCGGAAAGGATGGCCCTGTTTTTTGAAATTGGGTCTATGATAATTAGTGCCCTGCAAATTTGCTTTTTGTATTTGTCCCCTACGACAATCACGGGCAATTTGACCTGTGCCATTACAATTGAAACACAAAATATCATAATACACAGACCTGAGTTTGTTAGTTCGTCTGTTAGTGGGTCCTTTCTGTGGTGGGCTGTGCTGTGTTCTGTTTCACCATGTACTGTAGGGGTGTTTTCTCCTGTGGTTGCTGGACTGCCTGTGGTGACACTCAGAAATGTGGTGGCTGTTTTTCTTGCAGTAAGCACACTGAATTCTAGAGTCTACAATGTTAAAGTTCTGTTCTTTCACACTTGTCCCTTGTTGGTGTAGAGTAACTGCACTGTCATCCTGACCAAATTTCTGTGCGGTTTCAAACAAAGTGGCAATTGTGGAGGTGCCGTTGAAGGTGTCAGTGTCTTGTGCGATGGTGTGAATTCTATTGGGTATGGGCAAGCCCCTAATAAACTGGGTCAAAAGATCTCTGTCCGATTTTCCTAATTTTGTGCCCTGTTCTAATACACTGTTGGCAAATTGTTGAGAGTTTTCCTGGGGCATTTGTCTAAGAGATAAAAAACAAGCTTCTCTGCACCAATCTAGGCCTAAAGGTTTTAATTTTAAAAGAAAAGCAGAAAATATTTTTTCAATATTTGAGCTGGTAGGAGAGTCAAGTTGTTGGAACCATATCTTAGCTGTACCTTGTAAACACGTGTGAAAAATGCCTGGCTGTTTGTCAAAATTCCAGCCCAAAACGTTAGCTGCAAGTTTGAAATTGTTAAGAAATTCTTTTGCATCTTGATCCGGGTTGCCACTGAATGAATCTAATTTAAAAGGCTAGGTGTTGATTTCAACATTTTGTTGTGTGGCCGGTGCAAACTTGGTAGGCAATGGTGGAAAATCTGTCTGATTGAATAGATTATAGTCAGATCTTTGAGGAAATGTATTGTCTTGTGAATTTTGTGCCCTAAAATTTATTTTAGGATTTACATGGTTGTGAAGGTTTTTGGGTGGGAGGGTGTGAGTTCTCAGTGGATTTTGGATAGAGTTGCACTGAACATCTACCGCCGGTGACTGTGATTGTTGAACCTGCCTGTCCGGAGCTGGTCTGTGTTGAAAGTTCTGTGGTGGGATGTGTTGCTGAGGTAGGAAGTCAGCTGAAGTACTGCCCATAGCATTACTACTGTCAAGAGCAGCAGTACTGGTCACAATTTCACCATTGTTGATCATGTCCTGATTGGTTGTCCTGGGGCAGTGGTCGTGTTTCCGTTCTGTTAAGCGATCAGTTAGAACCAGTTTATTTATAAATAATCTCCAATTTCATTATCTAGCACTTTGACATCTCACCATGTCCAAATGTCAGTTTGGGGGGAAGTTTGGGGAGGACTCCAGCAGTGCCTTGGGGCAGCTGTGGATTACCAGATCTCCACTATGTCCACTTCTGTCTCTACTGGGTTGCTGGCAACTATTGAGAGGTCTAGGATCATCACAAAGACAGAAGTGAAACACTTGGTAACTCTTTCAAAATTTATTCTAATTCAATAAACACAAGTCCCAATTACAATTCAACACATTCTCACGAGTGAGAGAGCAACCTAAGCTCTCTCCCTAAGCATACTATTTCATGTTCTTTCACTTGTTATTGTCCTGATCTGCCTTTCCTCAGCTCAAGGCTGAAGTTCTTATACTAGTCACTGTACACTAACACATATTATCTGTCAGCAATTACTGGGTTTATTTCTAAGAGGTCTATCTCACAGAAGCGGGGAGTGGCTGAGGCTATTATTAGAGGCGGTGTGCTATGTGACTATTGATTTCTACTGTTAAGGCCAATGAGAATTAATTTACTGAGGCACCTTGCCTGTGTTTTATGGAATTTAAAGATCATTAATAATTAAACAGTTTCATTTAAATTCTTCACCATTACAAATACCTAAATAAATGAACGAAGTGGATGGAGGAACCAGTTTCTTAGGACAAATTGGACGAGCAAAGATGATAGTTTTTCATGAGCTGCAAAAATACCCAATTGTAAAGGTCCAGAAAATCACGATTTTTCATCAATAAATCTGATTCTATCAGTCAGTTTTTCATAGAAAATTGAGTCATCTCTGTACCCAAATGGGACCGACGTATGAAGTCCTGTCGCATGCCTAAAAGATCTATATCTTCAGAATTGACCTTCAACTGGTGAAAAGCCTGTCTTTTATCTATTTTAAACTACATAGATCCAGGTCCCAACTGTATAAGGCTTTTTACAATATCAACAGAACTGTAGTTCAAAATAAATTTGGAACCAAGATAAACATCTTTTGAAACACTATTATTAACAGAATGACTTTTCGGCCAACTAAGGTTAACTATGGTTTGCCTAAGTTCAAAATACTGCTTTTCCCTATTTATAAAGTGAGAAATGTGTAACTGTACAGGCTTGTGATCAAAAGGGCCCAACGTGGCACCATGTGATAATTCTTCATTAATGCATGTAGAAACATGTTCACTACATTGAACAGCTGAAGAGTGATTTTCTTCAGTAGAAACCAGATCCGAGTCCCTGTCAAAATCTAGAGAGAATTCGAATTCGAGTAAGTCTACTAACTGTTCATCCCAATACTGCTGATCCCTCCAAGAGGGTGTATTAAGATTCGAGCTAACAGGAATTCATAAACCCAAGAAATTATGACAGCCAGTCGTGCAAACTAGCTGATGCACAAGTAAGGGGTCAGTGAAGCGATTATTATTTGTGGGTGCACCAAAATAAGTTGCAAGAGGAGACAAAAGAACCACACCAATGGGCTTCTCCATTTGCGACTACATTTGCGACACTCAGTATCTAAATAAGTGTCTAAAATTGGATCCTGTTCATCAAGTACATGTAATAAGCAATTCTGTTATAAAAAGATAAAGGGGGGCAGTGACTTGATCTTTGTTATAATTTTTATTTTTATAAGACCTGACATGAGTGGTTTGAACCTGAGGACTAACAGCGATACTAGATTTGCCTCCTTGACTGATCCAGGTAGTTTGCTAACAGCCTGCATCGCCTCCAGAGGTCCTGATTTGTTGACACTGTTATTGTGAGAGTAAGCATTTTACTTAACTGCATCAGCAAAAGTCCTACCAGGTACCACTAGCTTCCACATATCACTATCAGTAAGCCAATGTTTTTATATTGAATGAGGAGCCCTATAAGCTGTCTATATATCAGAAACATTCATAACAGTATTATACACAAATCTGCCCGGAAAATTTTTATCTACATACTTTTTTCCACAATATCCCGGGAACAAGCAGGTTGTAAAGAAACCCAATTTACCATGCCCAGGGTTACTTGTTTTTTTGATAATTTTTGTCAACAATCAAGAACACTGTGGGCACCTCGGATCAGACATTAATTTCCACTTTCAACACAACACTTTCCTAGATTTTTTGAAGTCATGTTTATGTTTTACCACAGGGAAAGTATCTTCCGAATCAGTACTTTCACAAGAAACCAAATTGCCAATAATAGATTCAGAATCAGTATCTAAACTAGAATTTGAACCCAAACTCCCAGGTTGTACATAAAATTCACTCAAAAAAGCATTGTCAATCTCAAGCTAAAGTTCAATCGGAATCTAAACTTTTTTCACAAATTGTACGGGTTAGCTACCTGTCTGTGGTTTTTTTCCATACTGCCATACTAATGGATGTGTGTAGGTAGAGACAAGACTTCAAAAATTACAACACATGGAAAGGAGAGAGATGATGTGGAGGATGATGTGGAGCAGAGGAACTTGCCCGAGGATGGGATTGCCTGAGATCAAGAATAAGGAAAGGGTACCTGATCCGGTTGGGAAAGATCAGCACCCACTTAGACTATTGGTACCAAAGTGGGAGAAAATGAGCCCACAGCAAGTGAGATAATGGGTTATTTAGTCAGAATTTTATTCAAAAGGTTTAATGAATCACCTAGGGGTCGGACTGGCAAAAATTAACATATATTGGCTACACATGTGGTTATGCAGACTTCCAGAACTACCAACCAGACTTTTTAACCTGTCATATTTTAGTTGTTTTAACAAGGGGAGCAATTAAAGAATTCATAGAATGGTCTGCGATAAATACCCTCAGTGTAGATTACAAATATTTTTATTGATAGTTAATACAAATAACTTATATGATTATTTGGGATACAGTGGAAATCTTAAACATAAAATGCTTACGGGTAACACACAGTGGAGCCAATGTTAAATTTGACTGCTGGTGGAAAAAGCACAAACATAATTATACATTGGAATGTAAAATCTGTAAGCTATAGAAACACAACTAAAATTAATGCATGTGCCCATATTTTACATGATAGAGTAACTAATACAAGACAGTAGTTGTAAGGTAATAACACAAACACAAAAATACAAACTCAAACATTAATTTAAAAGTTGCTTATTTCAAAAAGGAGCTGAAAAAATAATAATGTAGGAGAACATTTTTAGATGTTTGATATTAGTAACAAATATTTATTCTCTTAAATTTACTCCATTATGTGTGCACTTTGGAATGTTTTAGTTCCTCTTTATGGATATTGTGTTGGAAAAGCATCTTTGCTCAGCTTAAGTTTGGTAACAAATGTAAACATTAACTGCATAAAATTTGTGAAAGACATTTTCAAGAACATGCTGCACAATCATTCTAGACTGCACAATTTTTTCTCATTTTTGTAGCTTTTTGTCATTTTGGAAATTATTATTGTCTTGAGCTGTATTATTTATTACATGATCACAGCTTTGAATTGTATTGTAATATTTTTACAAATGTTGTATAAATTTTAGAGAACAGAATTTAGCAAAGTACTAAGATGAATAAAAAAAATTAAGGATTGATTTAAATTTCTATTTTTAAAAATCCGAGCAATATACAAAGGACCTAAATTATTTGCTTCACAAACAAGTTCCAAAGGTGTCTCGCACTTTCATCTAAGGTCCTGTTAAATGGCTCTCAGATCCTTATCTGCTGGCAAAGGCTATCGGGCACCAGTTCAAACACATATGGTGCAAAGATGAATCACCACAATATTGAGCTAGACCGCATAAGCAGATTATCTGTTGCAATTCACTAGTAAACAAGGATAAATGCAATTACCACAGAAATCTTTCTAGTGAAAATGTTCAGGATTCAAAGAAGTTGTTGGCAGGTCTTACATTCTGCGTTACATTCCGATTCCTAGTGGTGTAACCCGTTCTCATGAGTCCCAGGAATGTTTAACTAATCATTTTGTGACTCTTTTTCTCAGACAAAACTCTTTCAGACTACCTGCTCCTTCGGACCTACCTAATTTTTATTTCTGTAAAACAGTTTCTGATTAAGAAAATCATAAGGCTTATAAGTCACTCGAAATTATGCTGCTGTCAATTAAAAATTATGTGCTGCTTGAACAATCGGCAGCGTTTGATACAATTGACCATGGCACAATCCTAGATAGTTTCAGTTCTTGGTTTGGCGTTGGTGGTGTAGTTTGGAATAGTTCAAGTCCTACCTCTCTTATTGTTCGCACTGTGTTAAGATTGGCTCTATCCTGTCTGATGCAAAGAAGCTCTTGGTTGCAGTACCCCTACCGTTGCAAACTTGTATAACACAATGTATAACAGAGCAAATGGGATTAATATTTTTATTATTATTTATTATTAATTATTATCATTAAGCTACTTTTATATGCAATAATAAAAGGCATTTATATTTAAGGTCACCTTAATGATTTGAAAAGCTAAGTTTAAGGCCTCCTCAAATGAGTTTAAGGTTATATCAAGTTAAGATTCATCTAAATTACTGACTTTACTGTCCATTAAGAGTCCATGGTAACATAAGCTTAGGGTGGCCTTAAGTAAAGAATGAAATCAAACTTACTTTGTGCCAATGTAAGGTGACCTTTAGTATTACATCATAAAAATAATTAAAAATAGCATATTTAAGGCAAATGCTAACCTCCACAATTAAAATCCAAAGCAATAAGACATGTTCCTGACTAAAAGAAACCCTATACTCATAGTCCCGTAATGCCACGTCCAGTTCAGCCTGTCTCATTCCTAATTGGCCAAATAATACAGCCTCCCAGTACTAACATCATACTGTTTGAACGTGCCTGTTTTAAATAGCCCTTACTATATATGAGCCATATAAATCGAAATATCGAATGTTAACAGATATATATATATTAACTTCTTTGGATGAGTAGTTGGTATGGCAACCATCTTGTGATTCGGTTGCTTTATTATACCACGCAGCATCTATAACTACAAACACTTTATCAGCAAACTGTGACAAATAATACAAGTTACAAGAACATTACAAAATTACTAACCACTGCATACACAAATGCATACAAAAACACTTTGGCAAGTAAAATTAACAAATAATCACAACATGTAACATTTAACAGATTGCTTTTGTTTATTTATAATTATTAGTTATATAATTAGGATTAGCACCCTGAATAATGAAGGATGATCTAAAAAGGGGACCCCAAAGGGGTTTACTGAAGGAGACAAGGAGGAAGGCCCCTATATTAGCTAATAAATGCCAGTGCTGTGAACCCCATTGTTAACAGCCAGAAGCACATACATGGAACTCACCCCCCCCCCCCTGCGCCAAAGGTGGTGTTAAGTTAGATTCGCAGAGGGCCAGCCTCCTGACACTTGCTCCTGTATGAAATGAAATGAAGCAGGGTGGTAAATTTTTGTCACTAAAAATGGCATCTTGCCCCTTTGACTTCCCAAAGTTGAATGAAGCTTTTGTCATAATTGGCGCCAGAATCAATAACCAATAACCACAAACCCAATCGAGAGTATTGTATCACAAAAAAAAATCTTTACTGGGGTGCACCGAATAAGGTGGGGTCTATCTCTCCATCCCCCAGTGTGCCTCAGGGCTCTGTCTTAGGTCCAATAACCTTTTCCTTATTTACTACTCTCCTCAGCAAAGTCATTCTTAATCATCCAATTCTAATTCTAATTATATATAGAGCTTAATCTTCCCATACAAGAGGACTGTAAGGCGCAGGGTCATGCACCATGGAGAACACCAGGGGATGATCCAGGCTAAAGTGGGTATGGTTTGGTGTACAGGTAGGTTTTAAGCTGCTTTCTGAAAGTGGCCAGGGAGGAAGAGGCACGAATCTTATCTGGAAGAGTATTCCAATGAGTGGGAGCATCAAAAGTAAAACTTTTACCAAATTGTTTGACAGATTTATGAACAGAAAGGTAAAACTTTGGAATGACAAGGATATAGCCACTACTTTGACTGTGCCAGGTACTATAAGAACTGGTGTAGGAAGAAAGGTATAGAGCAAATTATTTCGGAAAAAACCTATGTGAAGAAACCTACAAACAAGTGTGGCTGTCTTAAACACTGTGTGTGTGTTCAACAGGAAGTCAATGCAATTTCTTAAGCACAGGACTTATACTGGTGTATCGGGTGGTGTTTGATACAATTTTGGCTGCGCTGTTTTGGATGCACTGTAATTTGCATGATTGAAGTTGGAGAGGCTCCTGAAAAGTGAGTCACAGTAATCCAATTAACTACTAACAGGAGCATTAGCCACAAGTACAGAAACATCGTGAGCAAGAAACCATCTGACATGTCTGAAATCACGGAGGTTAACAAAACAACTTTTGCAAACATTCTGAATATGCTTTGACAAGGAAAAATCTGAATCGAACCACACACCCAAATTCATTACTGAGTCAACAGGGCAGAGTGTACTGTCCAAGATATCAATTCGAAAATATGCTTTCAACTTGTCCCTCTTCAAACCAAAGATGATACAGCTGACAGCTTACTAGTTGACATCCACTCTTTAACATCGTCTAGGCACCTGTTCAACTGTTCAAGGCAGCAGATACATTCTTCTGGGATAAATGCACATAAACTTGGCTCTCATCTGCATAGAATGCATAGAATCTGCATAGAACAATGAGAACAATAAAGGTCGCAGGACAGAACCTTTGGAAATGCCAAATAGGAGTTTATTGACATCTGACACAGTAGAACCAATTTTTATTGACTGATAACGGTCTGTTAGGTAGGAAGTGAACCATTTCAGAACAACATGCACTCAGAGAGAGCAAAACGCTCGACTCCATGTGACCAGTCTCTCAAGTGATATAAAGTATTTTAAGGAAGACAATAAAATAAAAACAAACATGTAAATTAATCTTCATAGAAATATCAAGTAGAAAGCTAAAGTCATTAAAATACATTCAAATGGGACCTCTGAAAAATCATGATATTTTGTATCCAAAATAAGATCCAGATCTTTCTTTTAGTAACTTCTTCCTTCAGTCAGGTCCTACCCACAAATTTTAAAATAAAGATCTGTTATTAGTTCTGGAGTAATCTAAACACACACACAAAAAAACCCAGACAAATAGACAAATAAACAATTAGCACACAAAACATGAACTGCTGGTGGAGGTAAAAATATTGCTTAAAGGTTACTTCTTGGTGAAAATCATGAATGGTAATTTTTTGTGATGGACTGTCAAGGAATTGAAACAAAAAAGAAAGAAAACAGAAATAATAATTAATAAACATGATAAATATACCACCTCCCTCTTTATTATGTTTATGTCAATTTCAAGACATAAAATGGGAAGAAATATTTTTACTTAAGACAGCAAGTATCACAAGCTAGGTTTGTGACCTCACAATGACAGTTACATTGTGACATCACTGAGTAATGACATCATCAGAAAGCAAAATATTGATTTTTTACGTATGTGATAAAGAGAAGCAGTTTCACTGTGTATTTCCAATTAAAAATAAGAAAAACTCTCTCCTGGCTTTAATTTTCAAACAAATTAGACCAAATTTGGATGAATCCGTCTGTACCCCATGAAATACCTTTCCACCATATTTGAGATTGATTGATGTTATAGTTTTTGAGTTATAAGGGGAAAAAGGTGCACAGACAGAAGCAGATTTCACTGTGAAAGCCCAATTAAAAATAAGAAAAACTCTCTCCTGGCTTTAATTTTCACACAAATTATACCAAATTTGGAAGAATCCCCTGTACCCCATAAAAAACCTGCCCACTAAATTTGAGCTTGATTGGTGTTATAGTTTTTGAGTTATAAGGGCAAAACGGTGCACAGACAGACAGACAGACAGACAGACAGAAACAAACTGATCACAATAACCCTCTCCTATCGTCGAGCGTTAGCCACCAAAGCCAAACTAAATACGGAGGCAACAGAGAAGAGTGGACTGATCTATGGTATTGAAAGCCACAGACAAGTCGAGCAATACTAAGGCATTGGGTTTACCGCTTGACAATGAACTTCATTTTTCATGCAGAGAAGAGCTGTTTCAGTTGAGTGATCAGCTTTATATGAAGACTGGTATGAGTTGTCTAAGTTTATGGACATTGATATATTCTAAGCCACACATTCTACCAGTTTTCATATGAAACAGGGCAATAATTCTTCAGGTTGCCATTTTAATAAGAATAGTGACCACAGCAGTTTTTAAAGCATCAGGGACACATCCCCCTATGAATGAGCAGTTGACTAGCTTTGTAAGCGATGATAGCAGTATATCAATGCATTCCTTGATAAGGATTGTTGGCCAAGGATCTAACAGGCATGATTTTGTCGGTGATAAATTATTTTATCAACAGCATCTTAAGAAAGTTGCCTAAAGACAGTAGTTTTTGGAGGATCTGAAGGAGGGTGAACCTCATTTTCAGTGTCAGAGGGTGCAAAAGCATCTCTAATTTTCTTAATTTTGTTCAAAAAAGGAGGCAAACTGGTCAGCCAATGGCTTTTCAGACTTTGTGGGATTAAATTGCCGCATCAGAAACCATATTCAGGGCTTTATGCAGCTCACGCCATAGTTTTTGAGAGTCATGACTATTGCTGTAATAGCCTGACTTATCCTTGTTTACAAGTGCATTGCACTGAGCAATCTGACAATGAAACCAACTTAGGTTCAGTGACTTTTTTGCCCTACACCAAGTTCTCTCAAATTGGTGCCTAAGGGACTTTGCACATTGAAAAACATCAGACATCCAATCCGCAGGATCTTTCTTTGTCTAGATATGAGAGGTGCATGCCTGTAATGAACATTACCCAAATCATGTACATATTGTTCATGAAGATCAACTACAGCATCAGCTCGAGACTAGACAAAGGAAGTATTTTTGAGATCTGAGCAGAAGTCTGACATGTTGATACAGTGGTACCTTCTATATTTAACCTGGGGGGCCACGGTGGCAGAGTGGTAACACTGTCGCCTCCCACCTCTGAGGCCGGGGTTTGATCCCGGTGACGGCCTTAAGTGGAAAACCTGGTAGTTGCTTGCCGTTGGTCGGCATTTTACAGTACACAACCCTAGCGAACTGTATGTATTGATTTCCTCTGCCCTTCCAACTACCCATCATGATATGACCTGTACTCCTTTGAAAGCGATGTAAAACTCCCCAAAATAAATTTCAAACTTAAATACCATCCTAGGTCACTTTGACAGTTTTTTATTTTGGCTCATGATAAGGCTGATGACAATGTTAGAGTCATATTAGATTTATCCTAGTAGAATTGATTTATTAGTACAAACAATTGCTGAGGTTGGTTTTACAGCTCTTTTATATAAAATTGTTTGGAGAGTGCATTTGGTAACATAAAAATTGATCTTCATGACTGCCAGTTCCAGATACATTTGAGATAACACATGCATTGACACCAGATCCAAATTTCTATCGCTTTAATTAAATAGAATTTTTGGGGCTCCCTTGAACCTGAAGAAATATGAGGAACCAGCAGAACAAATTATTTGTCTTGGCACCAATGTTAACACTCGAACTGACATTCTATCCATACCTGAGGAAAAAGTTATTCAGATTAAAGTATTATGTCTCAGCTGTTACTCTCATACTACTGCCAGTAGGAATCAAATGCAAAAATTGTCTCATAAACTACTTAAAATATAAGATGCATACATCCAGCTCATATGTATGCCCCTATTCAAGGTCGTATTTCCGTGCCACCTGTCTTCTTTAGTGATATTATTTGATTTAATAGCTTGTTAGATGGGTTCAATGGTGTGGTAAAAATAGATAATAAAAAATCATTACATTATAACATTATGCTTTATATTATGATAGATAGTTAGAAGACCAGAGGAAATCAGTATATAGAGTTGGCCAATGTTCTTTATTGTACACTGCTGATCAATGGCAAACAGCCACCAGTTTTCTCACGTGAGGTCAGGTAAGATTAAAACGCTGATCACAGGGGAATGAGGCGAGTGTGTGACTACTGCACATCTGTGGCATCTGACATTAACATAGAGGGCTCATGTACAATTAAATTTTTTTGATAGTTTAATTGCTAGTTTAAGACAACTTTAAGTTTTCTGCTACTCTTCCTTTGAAAAACACTGCAGTGAGTAATGCTAGATATCTTAATGCATGCTTATTGCTCTACAAGCTGACATTTCTGGGACATTTGTAGCATTTCTCCATTGTACTAAAATTTAGCACTTGTTAATATAAACCTTTGGAGAGCAAAAATTAATTAGATGATTTTATAGAAGTGGTTCAAACTTTTGACACTATTTAGACTTGCATTCTGAATGAATATCAAACACAAGGACAAGCAACACCCTGTCAAGTTTCACACCTTCAGTCGAAGGGGTTTCAGTAATAGCCAAATAAGAAACAGTTTTCTCTGGTTAAAGTGGTATCATTATAGCATTTTTTTCAGGAAACACATTCTGATGTCAATGTTAAGCAAATCTGGACAAAAGAGTGGAATGGTCAAATTATTTTCTCACATGTGTTCCTGAACTGTATTACTTATAATAAAGTCATAAAAATGGACTATGAAACACCCACTTTTCTTGATAAAAACATCATACCACAATTATCAAACCCAAACAAAACAATTTCTTAATTTTGACACTGGAGGAGATCATATAGAATTAAAAAGTACTACCAAGCAATAAATCATCTGGAGCTGAAGGGTTTGTCACAAATTTCTATAATAATTTTGGATGGACATAAAAGGCTTTACTTTTCACCAGTTTTAAATATTTTAAATGTAAAATATCAAGTAATGAACAAAAACTAAGAGTGCTAATCTTTTTCACGAAACCTAAACATACCTCCATTATATATCAAATTGGTACCCAGTCAGTGTTTCGTAAACTGTTTGTAAAGTTAAAACCAAGATTACAAAAGGTTTTACCAAAAATTGTAAGTCCGGACGAAGTTGATCATCATAAAATTCCATGATGTATTGCCTTAAATGACTTTCCAAAGTCCTTTGAGCCAATTAAGTGGGACTACATGTGTAAATGCTTTTCAATTTTGGATTAAAATATAACATGCAGATACATCCTCGTGTCTATATAAGGCCATGTATTTTTATCATTAGCAGAAATAACTGCAATACAAATTTGAAACAATGCAGATGCTGAAGGTATTGAAGTAGGTATCAGAAAATAGGTATCACAAAATTAAAATGTTGAATGATGACACCACTATACTATTACAAGGTAACTTTGGTTGAACTAGCAATTAACAGATATAAAAAGTTTTCACATTTGCATTTAAAACAGACAGAAATCATCCCTATTATGTTCACACATATAGAAAAACCAGCCTCCAGTTCCTGGTGTCATATTAAAACCAGGACTTTTTAAAACATTAGGAATTTAGTTTGCTCATGAGACAGACAGATATATTTCCCTTTAATTTAATCTATGTACTAAAATGTGCTTGTCCAAATCAAAGAAATATTTTTTTACTTTCTATGGAATGGCAAACACCTCAAAATTAAAGATGCACAATCATTAAAACCCTAAGTTCTGAAAAAAACTGATACAGTTGCAAAAGCTACATGAATAAGATGCCCTTGTGGTGTGTGAAGACCAGTATTATTGGAAAATATTATCGCAAAAATGATGTCAGTTAAAGATTATTTGCTGATAACAGTCATGACTTTTTTGGAAAGATGAACTAAAATACAGTCATAATAGCCAAATGATAATAAAATATTGTAATTCAATATATTTTATATAACAAAAACATTAAGCTACCTCAATTATAGATAAATTCTTATATAATTGCAAAATCAATCCTGGATGATACACAAAAATCAGATAGACCATCAGATAATATTAGACAAAATTGTAATATTATATTGATGAATTGTTACAAAGATCCACTAAACTACCAACATCTATTTAAGGGTAGCCTAACTTTCATATCCTTTCAGAATGTCACAATTTGAAATATACTTTTATCTTGACAAATCTAGTTGCCAAAGATTAATACCTGTAAACTGTAATTATTATCTAAACAAATGTGTGCTTAATTATGCATTGCCTGTTTGAATATAGTGAAGTGAAAATATTCTGAAACCACGTCTAATAACAGTTAAGCTTATGAACAATAAAATATTTAAGAAAAACTACACTTCTTCCCAAAGCATTTTGTCAGCGCCAAGTAACTTTGAAAGTTTTATATTATATGGTTGATAAAATTCATTCACAATTTGTTTGGTTCCATTCCAAAAAGGTACTTTAATTCTATCTCCTGACTTCAGGTTGATCTTTTCTGTATCTATCTTCAAATCACTGTTAAGCTTTGGTAGCTCTAGGAAGGTATAAATGTTCTCTAGCTCAGTAACTGTGTGTTTAGAAAACTGATCAAGAATGACTACATAAAACTGATTTCTGGGAAAAACATTAAACCAATCATTCAAGAATTCACTGTATAACCCTGCTCTGATTCTTATAACTGGATCCCAGCTTTTTTCTGGATGCCACATCTTGTCACTTGTGTCCACATATTCAGGAATGTCATACAAACATGATTTAATGTTTTGTAGATGCCTTGACAAGCAATCTTGAAACCAAGAAATACCATCTTTCACTTTTTTATCAAAGGCTTTGGAGCTTGAATTTAGATTTCCTTTGTGAAAATAATTGTAATCAGAATAGAGCCGGTCTGTGGGATTACGAAGTAATACTATAAACTTTGCTTTGGGCAAGACATGCTTAATAACATCTGCTGATATAACTATTGGCTGGAGTAAACCATAATTTTGAGGCATATTTCTCCACTCGAGCTGATCATAAATACTAGATGCACTGAAATCTCCAAATATTAATGGATGATATTTGCTGTTTTCACCTTCCACTACAAAATCTTGTATTTCTGTGGTAGTGGAACCATACCAGTCCATATACTCTGTAAAATTTCTTTGTGGATGTCTTGGATATGACCTAAAGCGTGCACGATACCACCAGTGGTATTCCTTTCTATAAGTAGTTATCAGTTGATGTGCTATCAGTTTTTGATACAGATCAGTTGTCCCACTTTTCTGTGAAGCAAGTAAAAAGAAATAAGGAAGGCAGTACAGTTTGCCATATTCATCTTTAAAGCAAGGATTTTTATATTCTGGTAAGAATGGTATAGGAGTGTTTAATGTAAATGGGTCAAATGTCTTTAGCTCATCTCTGAGAACATGGTCTCTCGTCATTTGTCCTTCCTTGTCATGGAATTCTTCACTTTTCCATTTTCCTTTCTCTAAAGACTTTTTTTCAGGGATACTTGATCTTTGTTCATTTTCATCATTGGTTGAATCCTGTATAATTTGCATTGAGAAATCTACTCCTTTGCCATATCTTTTAAGAACAATATGTACACATAATGCAAATATTATTGATGCCAAAATCACAAGCTGTTTAAAATTCCTACCCATATTTATGTCCCAGTATTTTTAGATTTTCTTCGAGCTATTTTAGTAAATTGTACATGATCTATACATACAGACAGAAAGTATTTTAGTGATAAATACATCATATAAGTAATGCAACAATAACATTGATATGAAGAATGTTGAGGATTAAATACTTATGAATTTTCTTTAGTTTCAACAATTATGTGTTCCACTGCCTGTTGATCACTTATCACACTGCTGCTAATCTACATCTGTAACAAATAAAAAGAAGAAATTATATTTTATGAACAATTGATGAAGAAGTTGTGCATAGTGTAAATAAAAAGTAAATGAATTGTAAACAAAGCTATATTACCAAGAGTTAAACCTTATGTATATCTATAATTACCTCTGCCAAAGAGGTTATGTTTTTGGGTGGGTTTGTCTGTCCGTCTATCTGTCCGTTTGTTTGTGAACAAGATGACTCAAAAATTATGGAAAGATTTTGATAAACTTTTCAGGATATGTCCGAAATGGTAAAAAGAAGAAGTAATTAGATTTTGGGAGTGATCCAGATGACTGTCTGGATCTTCTGGATACCTGAATTCTTTAAAGGAAGATAATTCAAAAAGTTATAGACAGATTCCGATAAAATTTTCAGGACATGTCCAAAATGTGACAAGGAAGAAGTGATTAGATTTTGGGTGGATCCGGATCATTGTATGGAGCTTCTGGATCCAGGTATTTTTAAAGGAAGATAACTCAAATTTTCATTAAAATGTCTGAAATGCAACAAGGAACAAAGCATAAAAAATACAATATCAATGCTATTGGTAGGTTTTCAAAGCCCAGGAATTAATTTATAGAGTAGACGCAGCATTGGGGGGCTGAGCTGCCTTGGCGGAGGTCTGCACTCTCTAAGTGCTCTTTTTCTTTATCCTATAAAGTCTTAAATCTGAATATCTAATCTAGTAGGAAAATTTCTTAAGTTTTAAAGTTTTATTTTTGCATTACCTGTCATCACTTGCTTGTTTGGAATTCCTTAAGCAGTTTTTCTTACAACAACCCTGAAATCACTTCAAAAGTCAATCAAAGATTTTGGTCATAGCTTTGCCTTTGGTGCTCTTTGGACTGACTTCCCGGACAAAATTAAGAATACAGCATCTATGATCTACCTCAGAAAATTGCTCAAAATGTTAGCAAAAGACTATCAGCCTTAGCCACCCTTAGTCTCTGTATCCTCTGTATGATCTGGCTGGGTTAATGGACCAACTCCTTTTTGATGTGTTATGTATAGTTGTGCCTTACAGACTGGGAAATGATAAAATGCCATAAGGTTCTTATTAAATTATATTGATGCATGTGCCAATTTTGGTGGAATACAGTATTTATGTCAAAGCTTTGGTGTTGAATTGTCAAGCAGTTTGTATTATTTATTCTATCATTACCAAAACCTTAGTCTGTCTTCTTATGACAAACATATTATTAATCTAGTACAAATACCCTGGTAGAATTTGTCTGTTTTCTGAATTGGCTTTCTCATTACAAAGATAACATACTATTAGTATCACTCCACTATCATAATCTAAATTTTTCATGTCACACTTTATTGGGTTACATACATCCAGCGGGCATTAATATAGAAGCTTTTGTACAGAAATTGTAGATTACCTTTTATGTTAGACTTTTTATTAGATAATATGTATAACGTACAGTTTTCTCAATGATTTTGTATATTTAAAATTTACAAATAATAATGAATTATTGGTTAACAATGACGTTAACAATGAGCACATTGTGAATAATAATAATAACAACATTTCATACAGTAGCTTAATTTAATTTTTAATAAAGTTTCTTTGGATAAAATAATGGTACAATACAGATCTTACATACATAAAATATAAGACAGTCATAAATTTTTTTTCTAGAATTCTAATGAAACAGCACGGTTACCAAATTGATATTTATCAAGCTTCAGACTGTATTCTTTAGGAAAACATTAACATTTTACGTTTTTAAAATATCCTTTGCTCAGAAAACATTCACTACATCTACATGCTCCATTTTTTTCTCATTAAGTTTTTTCAATATTGTATTAGTTTTTATTTCCTTGTTTTATTTCTGTGGTCCGATAACATGTATAAATTATCACTTCATAGATGAAAATTTCAACTGTTTAACAAATATGGGCAACTTCAAAGCTAAATGTGTTGGTTCTTGTATTGTCAGACTGAAAATAAGGAAATTCTACACTGTCAAACATGTCATGTGACAGTATTAAGGTGTTGTCAGTGAATTGTCAAGGTCTAAGAGGTAAGGGTATCTTGGATTATTTAGGACATTTAGCTCAAACTATCTTGAAAAAGCAATGAAACACATACAAAAAAACTCAGCACAGAAGTTATTACTACCAAAAATAAATTCTTACTTCAATGAAATAATTAATTTAAAATTTATTCATGAACAAAGACATTACCTTGTGGGCAGCCAATTTTAAGATGTTCTTTTACAATAATGTAACTCTTTTGTCTGAAAATTAATCCCAGGAACTTGAAGAAATGAAAAATGAAAAATACTCCAAATATTGATTGTTTTCTGGCCGAATTTTTAAAAAGTTTTTTTGGGGAAACTCAAATTCTTCATTCTTAGGGCAATGAACCATGCTTATGCATGTGGAGAAATGTCTCCATCACTCTGTCAGTGTATTATCACCTGTCTTGGAGACAAACCGAGGCAATTAAAAAGAATTAGCATCCAATATCTTTATTTTCGGTCATTATAAAATTGGCTCCAGCGTAATTGCAAACCGTATTAAGAAGTTCCTAGGCAACGTTATATCTCCAGGGCAATCAGGTTTTATCAGTGGATGGTATATCCATGACAGTACTCATTTAATTTATGACCTAATGAGCAATGCAGGACAAAAAACATCCCAGGTCTTTTAATGCTCATAGACTTTGAGAAAGCCTTCGATTCCATTTCTTGGAATTTTCTATATTCAGTTTTGAAGCTCCATGGCTTTGGACCAAATATCATAAATTGATCCATACCTTTAACAAAAATATCATAGCAATTATTAAGCAATGTGGGTGATGTCTTGCTTTATAAATATTGAAAAAGGTTGTCGCTAAAGTGATCAATCGCACCATATGTATTTATTATATGTGTACAAATATTAAATTCAATGTTGAAATGCAATCAATCTGTATGAGGCATAAAGGTGGGCAATACTGAATTTAGATTGACTGGTGGCAGCATTAAACATGTTGGAAGTTTATGGGTCCATGTCTGGACTCAAAGTAAAACACTAAAAAAACAAAGTTGATACGGATTGGGAAAAAATATGCAAAATTATGTTGAATATTGTAAAAGGGGGCTAATAAAATATATTTGAGAGTGAAAAAACAGTCACTGTTGAAACTATTGATACTCTATTTAGTAAAGCTGCTTACTTGAAATTCATTGCATTTGGGGAAGGTCTTTATTGTGATTATATTGAACATGGTACAAGAAATTATAGCATTATAAAATTATAAAATTTTGTTGAATTTTTTACTTAGACTAGAAATTTTGTGGCTTGAATACTTTGGCTAATTGTTCCTAAATGTATTGTGTTTTAAAAAGTTAAATATAATTTTTCACACCTACAGGTATTTACAGTAAATTTAAATCTACTTTACTTATGTTAGATATGTTAATAATCATCTAAGAGTGCTCATGCAAAGCTATTTATTCTATTTCTTGAAATCAGCCCTGCAAAAATGGAGAATGTAAAATCAACATACTTTTTACAAATGAAACGTTTTACATCAAGTGTTCCTGATTGAGCCTAGTGTGAGGCTCCTACCAAATCACAAACCACTTTATGTTTTCAATATATATTTCTTTGTAAAAATATAGAGAGATGCATCACATATTTATGATCCTTTATAATAAAATCACTGTTGTTAGTAGCCTTTACACTTCATTATTTTTATCATTAATGTCATAGACTGGAGGTTACACTAAAGAAACACCAGTAAAAAATGTGGCTTAGTCTGTATCATCCATTATATCTGTCAAAAGGTCAAAGACAAAGTTGGGGTTTTACGTCCCGTTCAACAGCCAGGGTCATATTGGGACAGGTCCTCAGAATTGCCACTTGTGGGACTCGAACCAACAGAGGTGACAGCCTATGATTAGATGCCAAACTTTAAAGCCACCAAGCCCAATCAAAAAGAAGAGGAGGTGACCCACAGAGGTGACAGCCTATGATTAGATGCAAATCATTAAAGCCACGAAGCCCAATCATCGATAAGGTATTGGTGGAATTTTGAAGATAAGACCAGACCACTAAACTCTTCCAAAGGCCATTGGCCATGATGTTTTGAATGAGAATTTTATGGTGTAATGCCCCTGATCTACGAAATCCATGGGCAATGGTGGAAATCTCAAGGGTTCTAAGAATTGTTTTAAGGGAATCTCGAATATGAATATCAATAACTTGAGCATGTGGGGGAAATTTGTTTGCAAATAAAGGTGAATGTGGTGGCAATTGACTGGAAGCCAACAATGTTTTCAATGCTGGGACTAGACAAAGTCAGACATTATCTGGACTATATGGTGAGCTTTGTGATCTTGCATGGTTTTAGTCCACTTAAGGATGAGGTGGAGGAGTCTGAGTAACTACTGAAATTATATGTTATGATGTTAAAGACAGAAATGGAAACTTTGTATCATTACAGTTATTCCTTAAGTGTCCTAAAAGTGTAAGATCAACACCTCTATTGGAATATAAATGGGATAGCAGGTCTGCAGTATTATTAATACTACTTTTAATATGTGACATTCTAAGGTCAATATCTAAAGTGGCTGTAAATAGCCAGATATTCTGACTGCAAGCCGCAAGGAAGGGATCTCTTGTTTTGCCAGTAGCAACCACTTGGATGACAGCAAAGCTGTCACAGTGCATCTCAGCAATAGAATGTCTCCAATAATGTCCCCAAGACCTAAGGGCTAATAAGAACTTGAACATTTCCCAATGCACAATGTTTGGAATGTCGTAAACAGGACCGCATATACCTTATCTGCCCATACACCACCCAAGCCTGTATGTGAGTCTTCAGTATGTAGGATAGGAGAATTACTAATGGTATTTTTCTTCAAAATTGTAATACCATTTTAACTCGGCAAGAAGGTTAAAAGCCAATGCATGTCTTGTTTGAATTTCAAAGCAAATGGACTACCATCAAAGAGCTCTTCGTTATCATTCAGAGATGTACCATGAGGATATAACAAGTAAAGGATTACACGTCTTTCATCCAGGTCTTTGGGCCTGGTTAACAATAGAGAACAATGAAATTGTTGAGAGTTAATCTCGCAAACTAACCCTAAAATGGTCCTACATGACTTTGCTTTGTTAATGTATTCCTGAACTGTATTTGAAAAAGCTAAAGATGTAAAGTGATTGGTAATTTCAGTATTGTGAAGCTTGCCTGTATCTGTGAGGGATAGAGGAAACCCAATTTTTAAATATTTGAATATTCTCTTGTCTGGATAATTTTGCAAGTATTTCTACCACGCCAGTAAGTTAAGACCTGATTTAATAGGGAATCTTGCTAATTTGTAGTTAGGAAGCCCCGTAACTTGAATAATGTCTGTTACTTGAAGAACCACATCAAACAACATAGATCCCTATCAGGTCCTAAAGTGAGGAACCCCTTAGTTTTATCTCTTATATTAAAATCTACAACATTTTTTCACCATTTGACAGCTAGCCTTTGCATTATAATGATTGAGATACTACAATTCTGTTTGCATTCATTATCAACAGATTCACAGATTAAGTTGGTATCAGTATTAGTGGCCACAAGTCTCGTATCATGTTCCAGTTCGAGGTCATTCAATGTTCCATTTTTGTAAAATAAGTTTTGCAATTACAATGTCTATATGCTGCTTGTAAGACATTTAATTTTTGGCAAACGTTTCAAGATCTTGCTTAAAATTCTGAGCAGTATTACTTGCATTAATTTTGTCATTTTCTGACAATAACCCAATAGAAGTGTTAAACTAAACACTCATATCTTGTGAGTAAGTAATTTGGAAGGGACCATCAGGCACCACGCCATCAAGAAAATTTGTAGTAACAAAATAGTTAGCAGTTATGGGGATACTGTCATTAGTTACATATACAATATAAACACAACAATTGGTTACATGGTCCTAATGCCACCAATTGGGAAAAATGAATGTTGCAATTTTTAAAAGCATTGCCTTGGTCTTTATCACCAGGTGCACTCTGTTTCTGGTTGACCCAGTGACTGTAATGACAATAAGTCCCATGTTTTGCAAAGCCACTGTTAAAATAAACATCAATATTGCTAAAATGTGGATGGTAATGAGCATTATGTTGATCAAACCTCTGGGTATGCAGTGATTTACCCTGCAATGAATCATTGCTACAAATACTACCAAAGTTAATGTTTTCTCATAATTTCAAAGAATATTCACCAAGGTTATATTTTCGGGTATTGTCACCACTCAGTTCAAAATTTGAATAAGATCTTCTATGAGACCGTTCAACACCAAATTTATCATTTACGTTTTACTGTCAATCCTGTCACACTCTCAATTTCAACAATTTTATATACACTATTTTTACTGTCATTGTCACTTTTGTTACTTTTTGTTCCACTAAAGCATGGAGATACACACTTAGTACTGCGTACACTGAGCCCAAGTGGTTGGGTGTTGCCCTTACTAGAGGTAGTTGGTGTCTTGTGTTGCTTTTTCTTCTTAAAATTGCATTTGTTTTCAGGGTGAATGGATATACACCCCTGCTGAGAGCAGAAGTTGCAGACATGCTTCTACTGACAGATGATTGTCGTGGGAACAGGAGCCCTCATTGAAATAACAACAGGGTTTCTTCTCTGCGGTGGACTGTGAATTAATAAGAGATACTTGTGAGGCAGTTAATCTATTTAAAGCCCATTGAGTCACATCTCCCCAAGTGAGGTCCCCCTCCTCCAGATCATGCATAGAGCTTGTCCATTCATTTATAACAGCAGCGAAAGGCAGGGAAGTTGTATCTTTCATGACACAATAACTTGGAAACGTGTTTGTCTGGCTGTGTTGAGATCTTGGATATGTAAGACACTTGTAAGTTGCCCCTACCCACTGGGGCATTGATAAGTCATCATACAACAACATTTTCTTACCAGAAGAACCGTGGAAGCCCTCGTTTGGCCATCAGAGTTGAGGTGGAGTAGAAACTGTGCTGTAATTGTTGTATCTACCTGAACCGATTCCTGCCTTGCCTGGCTGTCATAGGAAGCCAAAATACCAGTCACTGTGTCACTCACACTGGGAAGCCTTCTGATGGGCTCCAATGAGATTATAATTGCATCGTGTGAAACATCTGGAGAGCCAACTCTGGAGCCACTATTAATCTGAGTTTCAACTGAAATGACATTCACATTTGGATGCAAATTAGAACTTCCGATGGTGTTATTGGACATATTACTTTGCTGCCCAGTTACTTGATGAGATAATGTCAAATAACTTAGACCAGGGTTTGTGAATTAAACTGAAGTTGCAGGTAAAACGTGTTGTTGATCAGTAACATGAGAATGTGAATTAAGCAGTTGCTGTTGCTTCAACTTTGACATTCTATCAGCTACATGTTGGTAAGAAGCCTGGATCTAGGTGAGCATTGCTAACAGCATGTCGTTGTTACCAGGTTGTGATAATATAGATGGAAGAGGTTCAGTAGGTGATGATGCAAAAACGGTACTTGCATGATGTTGTAGAAACGACCCTTCCTTATCCAGATGGCTCTTCTTGGCTTTCTTGGTGGAGACCCGGGCATGAGCCAAAGCTGTCACCTTTTTCCTACTTGCTGCCAGGATTTTCTTTGTGTTTCCTGGCATTGTTGTAATCTGTTGTTATGCACACTTGTAAATATCACCAGTAGATTAAAAGAACTCTAAAACTTGTAAAATATAATTGTAAAACACGCTTGTAAATTCAGTTTTGTAAATAAAATTTTTCATACACGTGGCTTCGATCACTGTCACTTTGAAATGAAGTGTGAAGCCCCAAAGCATGGCTCCTTTCAACCGAAGCCAATCAATGATTGGTGTAACTAATGGATGCTATTTGTCAAACCTAGTGACCAATGCACATGATAATCTGGATTTTAGGGTAGTGGCAAACTACTACAGCAGACTCCTAACATGGCCTTGCTCATCAAAGTGATTTTCTTATTTTATCTAAATATATTTGTCTTCCCACACTTAAGAATGACTGTACCATACAAATTTTGAAAATGTGTGTATATATATATATTCATTACATGCTAATTATTTTAATGATAACCAGTATCCACCAATATTCTACTTCTTATTGCAAATAATTTGTATACATGTTTTATTTTTTCTGGCATACAAATATGATGAGAGTACAAATACGAATACAGTGACAGTACATTGTGACATAAACAATACAATCTAAAATTATTACATTATACTACACAAGGGTAGTTGTCAGTGTAGAATTACAATTTAAAAATGAATTTTAGTTTGATTACCATCCTTTGAGAATAGAACTTTAAATGAAATAAGAAATTTATATGAAATTTTATGGTAATTTCATAACCAAATATATAATACATATAGCGTAGTTAACTTTTTAACTAATACAAAGTCTTCCTTGATGTAAAACTAATATGTTTGGAAAGATCAGACATATATAGGAACTAAGACAAATGGATCAAAATTGTCTAGCTATATCAGAAATTTTTGAAAAGCCCATTACTTAAATGATTAACTTAATTATATCATACATTTTCCCATATTCAACATGTTTTTGTTCTAAAATATGACTACTTTTTCTTGTCTCAAATCGAACTTAGATTTACTGCTGAAAATGTGAAAATCAAAGTTAGGATCAAGTTTCAACATTAACTCACCAAGATTTTTAGTCTAAAGCATAAGTACTTTCTCATGTTGGATATCTAAACAAAATTTAGTACTGATTATTCTTGCAAAACATGACTACTCTTTCTTGTCAGAAATCTTCGAGTTGGTGTTGAAAATGCATCAGGATCAATTAAATCAGTCGAACTTGTCAGAAATACTTAGATTTAGTGTTGAAAAAGTGTACATCAACGTCGGGATTGATTTTCAACACTATTTCAACATGCCTACTGGGTAAACTCTAAATAAAGTTGTGTATAAACGAGCTTGTTGTTGCCTTAGTCGACCTTTATATTCATACCAGTATCCTGAATATTACCATTTATAACAATCTTTAGCATGCTACATGCTAGACGTGTATTATTTTCAATTTTTCGCTAAATCATCAATATTTCACCACAGGCTGTTTTCTCTGAACCTCCTTTATTTTAATATTCGTTTACTACATGAAGGAGAAAAATTTTCTTTAATAAGATAGCCTTAAAAATATGTTTACTAGGCTCCTTTGTAACTTCCCTACTAAATGAAATCTTAAGTGAAGGATCATTTGATAAGTATTATCATTTCTGCAATCCTATTGGTAAGATTACTTCCATATTAATTATTTAGCATAAGACTACTATTATGTTTTTCTTGGTAAATTATGTGTGTGTGACATATGTGTGTGCTCCACTATTTGTAATGTACCAACTATTAGATATTGTACATACAATGTATATATAAGATTTTGTTATGTGAAATCTAGGAGTTCAGAATAAATGCTTGTAGTGTCAAGACCTATCTTGCTGTATGTTCTTAAATGAAGATTAGCATTAATTAAGCACCAAAGAAAACCATCAAATGACACATGGTGTGGTAACTTACATATACTTTAGATATTTTGTGTACAATTGGATACAATTTTTACAATGGATAGGCATGTAACTACACCTGTGATGGACTGGGAAAGTAAAAACTTGCCAGAAGTCTGGAGAAAATTGAGGCAACATACAGAGTTATTGTTTTCTGGTCCACTCCGAAGGCTTGGTAAAGAAGCAAAAGTCAGTTTTTTACTAATATGGGTAGGTGCAAAGGGAAGAGACATTGGGAATACTTGGACTTAGTCAGATGAGGAAGGGAAGAGGTTACAAACCTTCTATAACAAATTCAAAGCTTATGTCACTCCAAAAAGTGATGAAGTTTTTGCCCACTACAAGTTCCAAGCTCGAGTTCAGGCTGAAGGTGAGCTTTTTGAAAACTTTGTCACCGATCTGCAGTTATCAGTAAAAGACTGTTCCCAGTAAACATCGCAAATATTTATGAACGTTTAGTAAACATATAAACATTTTTAAAACAAAATAAAAACCTAAATATTGACAATTATTCAATATTATGGATTTATAAATGTTTCAGTAATATTAGTTTGGTATATAAACATTTAATAAACATTTTTAAATGTTTTACAAACAGTGAAGAATATCTTTATCCTCACTTTCATTTTGGATGATGATGTCAGTACAGCCATTTTGAGAGAAACTGGAGAAACATTTCTGTTAGTTAGTTTGCAGCCATCATTAAATTATAAGTGGAGAAATAAAAGTACATTATCTCATAGAATGCACTGTACAAGGTTAAATTGATGTAAACAGGGAAATTATTCATGTAATGAAGTTTTTTTACCTTCTCCCTTGAATCATGCTGGATACTTGAACCTACAAAGGGTAGTGAATTGTGGTTGATGTAGAAAACCTTCATAAACGTTTTAAAAGTGTACAAACATTTATAAACATTTATGTATTAGCATTTATAGATGTTTATGCTTAAACATTGATAAATGTTTATAGGCGAATGCTTAGGAGCCCATCATTTTAAACCTTAAATAAGGCATTTATAGTTAGGTTTATAAAAGTTTGTAATGTTTACTGGGTTCATATCCAGAGGATGAGAAAATGGTGTGTGATCATATTGTGTTTGGTGTTCACAACCCAAATATACATAAAAAGTCACAAATAAAGGAAATGAACTCACCTTGGATAGTGCTATTGAAATGGCCCAAACCTATGAGGTCTGCAAGCAACAACTGAAAACTATGGCCAGTCCACCTGAAGAAGTACATGTGGTTAGGAAGAAAACTTCTCATGGAAAAAGTAAGAAAAACCACCAACGCACAAGACCTAGAAAGGAATGCCCCAGATGTGGTGGTCAACACAGCCCAGGTGAAACTTGTCCTGCGGTGGGGAAAGAATGCTACAGATGTGGAAAAGCTAATCACTTTTCCAACAAATGTAGGTCAAACCCACCAAAAGTTCATACTGTTAATGAAAGTGCGACTGAAAGTGACCAGGGTGAGCACTTCTATATATAGGTGAAATAAGTGCCAATCGCAAACAGGATGAAGTATTTGTCCCTGTAAAACTGTCTACTGGAGGGGGGAGATCAAAAGCAAAGCTGTCAGTTTCAAGCTGGATACAGGGGCACAAGTAGATGTTTTGCCATTGAAGCTCTACAGAAAATTAGGTCTTCCAGCTACACTCTTAAAGCCAACTTCAATCCGCCTGACAAGTTGCAGTGGCAACCCTTTGAAAACAGAAGGAAAGGTCTCCTTGCAAGGCCAGTACAATGAAACAACAAATACTCTGGATCTCTATGTTGTTCAGACTTCAGCACCGCCATTGCTAGGTCTCGTGGCATGCACAGATATGGGTCTGATAAAAGTCATCCTATCAGTGGACAAGGACAAGCCAACAAATTTCCTGGAAGAGTTTAAAGATGTCTTCAGTGGTCTTGGTTTGTTTAAAGGAGAATACCATATTCATGTGGACTCGAACTACCAACCAGCTGTCCACCCCCCATGACGACTACCTGTTGCAATAAAGAATAAGGTTAAATTGGAGCTAGACCCTATGGAAAACCTTAAATGTGATTGCCAAGGTTACCAAACTGACAGCTTGGGTCAACTCCATGGTTGTTGTCTACAAAGCCAACTCAGACATTAGAATTTGCCTTGACCCAAAGGATCTAAACCAGGCCATAAGGCAACAACATTACAGAGCCCGTACCTTAAATGACATCCTGCCAAACCTCAAGGATGCAAAGTATTTTGCTACTTGTGATTGCAGAAGCGGCTATTGGACAATAAAACTTGACAAAGAAAGTGCAAAACTGACAACCTTCAACACAGCCTTTGGCAGGTGTAAATTTCTCCACCTCGAATTTGGTTTGATTTCTTCCCAAGATATCTTCCAACAGAAAATTGTAGAACCAATTGCTGATGATATTCTGATCTGGGGAAACAGCCTTGAGGAGATTGAGGCCAAACAAAGGAAAATGCTGCAGAGATCCAGGGAAAATGGCATCAAGTTAAACAAGGAAAAGTGCAAATTTGGCTTAACTGAAGTCTCCTTCTTTGGACATGTGCAATTAAAAGATGGCTTGAAGACTGCAAAGATAAAGGTGGAAGCAATCAAGAATATGGCAAGCCCTACAAACAAAGGTGAACTAGAATCAGTCTTGGGAATGCTCAACTACTTGTCAGCATTTGCCCTTATGCTCTCGAACATGACAGTGCCTTTGAGAGAACTAACAAGGAAGAACATAGTATTCAAATGGGACTGTAACTCCGAGTCAATCTTTCAGAAGGTTGAAAGATGTGATCACAGCTTCAACAGTGCTTGCCAGAAAAAGAGACCCGCATTCAAGTGAACGCATCCAAAAATGGATTAGGAGCAACTCTAATGCAAGATGGCAAGCCTGTGGCTTTTGCATCCAAATCCCTAACTCAGACACAAAAGGCCTATGCACAGATTGAAAAAGAACTGCTTGCAATCCTCTTTGGCTGTGAAAAATTTCATGAAAGGTGATAGTTGAATCAGACCACAAGCCACTAGAAGCCATTACAAAAAGCCACTTGCTTCATCTCCCCCTCGATTGCAGCGCATGCTATTGCGATTACAAAAGTATGACATTACTGTAATCCACAAGCCAGGGAAAGAAATACCTGTTGCTGATGCCCTATCACGTAAGCACATAAAATGTACTGACAACCTAGGGGATGAGGATATTGAAGCTCAGGTTCATGCTATTGTGCAAAATCTACCAATAAGTGATAATCGACTTAATCAAGTCAAGTTAGAAACCAAGAAAGACAGACAGCTGCAAGTTTTAGCCAATGTCATAAATACAGGATGGCCAGATCACAAAGCCAACTGTCCTGCAGAAAGCCTTGAATTTTGGTCAATGAGGGAAGAATTGTGCATCATTGATGGAATCATATTCAAGGGAGACAGGATACTGATACCACAAACCCAACGAAAAACAATATTGGATAAACTCCATATTGGTCACAAAGGCATTGAGAAGTGTAAACAGAGAGCCAGGACACTGTTTTATTGGCCCAAATTTAATTTTGATATATATAACATGATCACTAAATGCATCATATGTCAAATCCGCAGGAAATCTAACACCAAGGAACCACTCCAGCAACATGACATATCTTTAAATCCATGGGCAAAGATTGCAACTGATCTGTTCAGTTGGAATAATGACAACTACTTGGTTATAGTGGATTATTTCAGCAGATTCTTTGAAATGGAAAAACCGGGGTCTATCTCAAGCAAAGCTGTCATAACAAAGATGAAAAGAGCATTTGCTACGCATGGGATTCCACAGCAAGTTATCTCAGAAAACGGAACTCAGTACACGTCACAAGAATTCCAAAGCTTTGCAGAGGACTATGGATTTATCCAAACACCAATAAGTGCAAAACATCCTCAGTCAAATAGTCTTGCTGAAAAAACTGTTGGAATAGCTAAGAACCTGCTACAGAAATGTAAAGACAGTTCCCAAGATATAAACTTAGCCCTACTTGAATATCGTAACACACCTGTTGACCAGATAGAGGCACCCAGCGTTCTCCTCATGGGCCGAGAACTACGCTCCATTCTCCCAACTCATAGTAATCACCTATAACCCCACTATGTGTCTCCACAACACATGAAGACACCACTAAGATTAAAACAGCAAAGGCAAAAGCGGTATTATGACCAAAGATCTAAACCCCTGCCTAAGCTTGCTGAGAATAATACATCATGATGCAACAGCCAAACAAATGCTGGAAACAAGTTGTTGTCAAGGCAGTCTACAATGATCATTCATACATTGTCACAACAGAGGACGGGGCAGAATACAGGTGATATAGATACATTTACAGAAACTGCATCACTAAAAATGTGGAATACAGAAATATAAATCAGTTCACAGAAACTTTATCACAAGACACTTTCTGGATAATACTGGAAGTTTTGTGTCTAAGTGGATACCTTATATATATAAAATTCAACCTGATTACTAGATCTGTAGCTATTTGTGCATTTATTAAGCTAGGCAAATTACTATCACACCAATAAAAGGACAGAATAATCCCTTGGGTGATAAAACAGAGAAAGGGCAGTCTACCCTGTTTCTCAGCATTCTAGAATGCATGTTAGTTTCTTGATGAAAATAAAATAGGGGAACATTTTAAATATATTAAATAATGTAGTGACACTTTGATTTGTACTAAGCCATAATGTCCACTGTACAATATTTGGTGCACCAGAATTAATACCAGAGAGGATAAATTTCAAATGCAAATATATCTTTCACTGGGAATGCTACATCTGTGAAAATGATTTTCCAACAAATGTTTATTTCAGTGCATAAATTTAAAGTAATTTTAAAAGCTACTGATGTATTACATTTTATTGTGTACAGTAAGAGCATTTCCTATGATGTCAGGAAAGTTCTTATATCAAGATAAGAATGGCATAATTTATCAGTTTCAAGGAACACTACACAAATCTGACAAACCATTAAATCCAGTCAACCTTTTCTAGCTACTGTAACATCTCCAATAGAACTTATATGCTTACATTTTAAAGAACAATCTCGATAGACATTTATGAAGATAATCTTGTATAAAATAAATTAATTTTAAATAAAAGAGGGGCATGTGATATATGTGTGTGCTCCACTATTTGTAATGTACCAACTATTAGATATTGTACATACAATGTATATATAAGATTTTGTTATGTGAAATCTGGGAGTTTAGAATAATTGTTTGTAGTGTCAAGATCTATCTTGCTGTCTGTTCTTAAATGAAGATTAACATTAATGAAGCTCCAAAGAAATCCACCGAATAATCAATTCAAATTTTAAAGAATGAATATGAAAAAATGAGCACAAAATCAAAATTTTTGTATTTCAAAACTTCTTTTTATTAAGTCATTACAAAAATAAATCCAATACATTTTCGTTGGATTTGATACCTAAAATTCCTTATGATATATCAGTCTGATTTCGTATTAACTTCAATGAAATTAAGAAAGTATTGCAGTTTGTGTATGTTTCTTGTGTATGTGTGAAATGTTTCTCAGTTACACTTATTGGTGTATGTGTGAGCGTGATACTTGTGTACTTTGTGTCTGTCTTTAATATATATCACAAATATCACAAAAATTACTACTTGTTTGTGCCAAGTAAATTAACTACAAAACTGTTTTATAGCTAACACAGTTTAAAAAGTCGTATGTTCATGATATAAATATTGCTTAATGCTATGAATAATGTGCTATTAATTGCTTCAATGTCACAAGTTTGTGTAAACATCCCATTATAAACTGTACTATATTATATGAATGTTAATAAAAAAGTGAAAAGAAACTTCAATGAAAGGTATGAAAAATTATTATTGCGACATAAAGTTTAAGTACTGTTTTTACACAATCCAAAATATTTTCCTGTTCCCTCCTTCAAAATTTAATTGACAAACATGCAAAACTCCCTTCATTGAAAAGGTAGGCACTAATCTAGAAAAAGAAGGGACTATAAAAAGATTCCTTGCCAAACGTGGATAAGTCATTTTTAGTGTCAAAGAATTTCTTGAAAGTTAATGATTCTCCTAAATTGTTAAGGCATCATTTGGATTTATGAAAGAAAGTAAGGTTCCTTTGTTAAAAGTAGCTTATTGAATATCAAAATTAAGGAAGAACCAACAAATCAAAGAAATACTTATTGGTAAAGGGCTCCTTGGAAAAAAGGCGCTTTAGTGAATATGAGGACAGGTTGTCTTAAGTGATATTTCCATATTCATCGACTGTCTAGAGAGATACCCCGTTTTCAAAGTTGAACCAGGGGTGAATCAGTGGTAAGAATATATACTGTAACACGGGAATACATCAAGGAGACCGCAATGATACAGAGATACTGCCAGTGGATTTCAAACCTTAATCTACAACAGCAATGACATTTGTTAAAAATATATATCATGGGTATTTTCCTGACATTAGAATCTTCGCATTACATATAATCAACTAAAACTAGGTGAATTCAAAAGACCAATCTTGATTTCAATCAAATTTAGACTGCACTTGGTACACTTTACTTCCAAATTAGTTCTCGCCAGTGTACACCACAGCCAGTATAAATAAGAATATCTAATAGGAAACCATTTCCTGGGAGTCTACTAAACAGGTCAGATCTATTCTTTGGTCCCTGTGAGTCAAACTAGGATCATAAAATCACAGATTTCATACTATTGGGTTATACTATTGGGTAATCCACTTGGCATTTTACTATTTTTACTTTACAACTGGTTGGTTCATTGCTTTTTGGTTTGCTTATTGCTTGTATTGTTAACCATGTGTGAAAAATTGCCGAAAATGCAATTAAATCCAATTCAACTTAGCCTTGTCATATACATCATCTAATTTTCTGAATGTTTAAAGCTCTTGAATTTTTTACAGGCCATTCACACATATTTCAAAAGGTGTGTGAGATTTAAATATACATATGCCTCTATACAGTTGGCCATTTTATAACATATCTTACCTGCGTGTCCCATATAAGAAACACATGTTTACTTGTCTTCTGTTTAAACCACTTCAACTGTTACATAATGAACAGTATTTGTCTCACATGCTGTGTGTGTACATATATCAATCCACAAACATGTATAGTATGGTTATTCCTGTTATGTGGATTGTGTAATGTATCGGAAAGAAAGATTTTGGCTTCTTTTAGTGAGATGTCATCCAAAATAATCTATTGCTGGTACACATGTTGAAGTTTCTCAAATTTATAACTGTTTGAAAGCTTGAAAGACCAAATGATTTTTGGCTCATTTTGAACTCCGAAATGAATTTACTTGTCAGTAATATTATCAATAAATGTATAGAAAGTCAAACAAAGAAAATCAATTGTGCAAGATAAAAATTTCTTGAAAAAGAAAGAGTAGTATAAGTAAAACCCCAGCTGCTATTGCATTTCAATATATTTAGATGTCAAGAATTATTCTATGTATAGTAATATCGGCAAAACTAAAATGTAATATGCTAGATAGCAAAATCCATCTAACAAGAAGATAGGGTCAGCGAAAACCCCTTTTGTATAAAACTTTTCCAAAATAAACTTCTAACTAAAAATAAATTGAAAGCAGAGTTCTATTTCTCACTTTTCTGTGATATCTAAAACAATTACAGATATTCAAGATAGTATTTATTAAAAATTTACAGCACCCACTACTTACAAAAGCACAAATCAATTTGTTGTAATGTGTCTGACCTAGATAGATACTAGATAATGAATAATTTTTATAGGCTTGGTGTTTTGTGTTTGATTTTTTTTCTCTGGGGCCTTGTTGTAATGTGTTTTAAGGGGAAGTTTATTATAAACTTAAAATGTGTTAGTGTGTCAGTTTTAGGCTCTAAAATGATATTTGTTGGTTAAATATTGTTGTGTCCAGACAGTATGAGTTTTTAGCTAAATTTAGTTCATCCAATTCTTTTACTTTAGAATAGATTCATGACGGAGGTCACTGAGTTAGTTTGACTCTTTGGTATGTAACTTAAGAAAAAATATTGATACTTGTATGTAACCTCTTTACAAAATATGCAGGGTTGGGGCAAGTTTGGAAGTCCCTGCGACCACACCTGTTTTAATAAATACTGATAGAAGACCAATTTTCTTCCTGAATTTCTCCAGGAATACAAAGTTAGTAAATTAAATTGTGTTTTAATGCTATTCTCAGTGATGTTTACTTTTAGTGAATAATTTATGTTTTAATTATGTACTGTTAATTTTGAGACTAATCTGGTAAAAATTCATGTAAACAGAACATATTTCGAGAAATTACTATAATTTATTTCTAGCATTATTATATAGCCAGGGTTACAGGAAGTCTCCAAATCTTCAACCATAGAGTTGGAAAAGCTGGGAACACATCAAGCCAAGCCAAAAACACAAACCTACAAGGTGGTTACAGCAACAGACAAGCCAGGAAGAGTGTAGGCCAAACCATGCCTTATTTTACTGACCCATGGTTTGATGGCTATGACATATTTGACTATGTAAGGGGGAGTCAGTTTGTGCAATGCTTGGAGTCTAACATCTGATGGTGCAAAGACTTTTGTTTGTTTCCAAATTAAAATCTAAACAAAAATCTAAATCTACTGCTTTGCAGGCGCAATATCTTCCCCGAAGGGGAACTCAGTGCGCTAACTAATCATATATAATTTCCAAGTCATAGTGGGGGACGTGTCCAGGTCTGTATTCCGATGGTTGTGGGTGTGAACGTGGGGAAAAAATCTAGGTCGGAAAAGCAGATTTGAAAAGGTGGGTTTTCAGGTGCTTCCTGAAGGATGTGACAGATGGACTGGTTCTTACATGGACAGGAAGTGAGTTCCAGAAAGCAGGTGCATGATGGCTGAAAGATTTGGTAAGATACTTATGAGACTTATGTATTTTAGAGTCAAAAGAAGGAACTTGAAGGAATTTGTATTTTGGACTGCTACGTCTGGTGTTCCTTGATGAGGTATATGGATGAAGTTTATCCTTGAGGTACACAGGTTGACCATACTTAAAGACCTTATATGTGATCAACCCAATTTTGAAAAGAACCCTGTATTTGAGTGGTAGCCAGTGTAGTTTTTCCAGATTTGGAGTTGCATGAGTGTACCTCAAGGATCTAGTGACTACTCGACAGAGGGAGTTCTGAACACCCTGCAGCCTCTTGAGCTCAGAAAGAGTGAGTGAGGCAAAGAGGGAATTACAGTAGTCAATTCGGCTACTGATGAGAGCATTTGCAAGGAGTATTGCTGTGTTAAGGTCAAGGAGATGGCGAACCGAGTAGACTTAATGACTTGGGAAATGTGATCTGTGAAGGTCAGGTTGGGGTCGAACACCACTCCTAGGTTTTTGACATTTGAGGCAGGTGCCACTTTATTCCCAAGAATATCAGTGGAAAAAAGCAAATGAAGTTGTTTACGACTGTATTTTGAACCAATCAGGATGAATTCTGTTTTGTCTGGGTTTAATTTGAGTTTATTTGCAGCCATGAAATTTTGTATATCATTTAGGCAGTCCGTTAGAGCTGTCATTGACTGACTGAAATTTGATGGTGAAAGAGTAATGTATAACTGAGTGTCGTCTGCATAAAAGTGGTGTTTCATACCCCTATGAGATCGAATAATTGAACTGAGTGGATTTGTGTACATGGAAAAAAGGAGTGGCCCCAGGACCGAGCCTTGAGGGATACCAAATTTCAAATCCATGGGATGTGACAGTACAGAGCCTACCTTGACTGATTGAGTCCTGTCTGACAAGTAAGACTTGAACCAACTCAGAGCCAGTCCATTGATGCCATAGCATTCATGTAATCTGTGGAACAGGATCGAGTGGTCAATGGTGTCGAAGGCTGCAGAGAGATCAAGGAGGGTTAGGGCTGTTGTACTACCTTCAGACATATTGAGGAAAAGATCATCCTGTATATTTAGGAGGGCACTTTCCTTAGAATGGAACCTTCTATAGGCAGATTGGAAACCAGTCAAAAGACAGGACTCGTCCAGGTGAGACAGGAGTTGGGACGACACCACTCTCTCTAAGATCTTTGAAACAAAGTTTAAATTAGAGACAGGCCTATAGTTTTTAAGGACTTCTCTATCAAGGGTTGATTTTTTTAGGAGTGGAGTTACATGAGCCTGTTTGAAAAATTTAGGGCAGCTTCCTTCGCGGAGAGATGCATTAATTACTGATGTGATATGGGTGATGAGGATATCTAAAATTTCTATTACAAGAAATGTTGGCCGAGGATCAAGCAAGCAAGATTTGCTAGGGGAGTTTTTGATGATCTTAGCTACCTGATCTTCTGAAACAGAGGAAAAAGCTGAGAAAACAGGAGGTGTGAGATCAGAGTCAGTGTATTTAGGAGGATTAGAGTTGGCGAAGGATTGACGAATGTTTGTGATTTTTTCTGTGAAAAATTCAACAAATTTGTCAGCTAAAAATTGAGGAGAATTTACTGAGGGAAGTACCTTTGCAGCAGATCTGTGAAGTACATCGTTTAAAGTTTGCCAAAGTTTCTGAGGATTGTCTTGGTTGTCATGAATTCTGGATTTGAGGAAGTCAGATTTCGCTTTCATGCAGATTTTATTATACATATGAACCTTTTGATATATTGTGATCTGTTGAAACTGAATTTATTTTTGCGCCAAAGGCGTTCAAAGAGACGTTTTGTTTCTTTTGCCGCAATAACACTGTCATTTACCCACCCAGGGATATATTTGGACCTGACGTGTTTAGTGATGGAAGGAGCATGTTTGTCAATGAGAGTTGTTAGAGTGGAGTGGTACTGTGAGTACAAGGCTTCAGAATTATTTTTCGGATCAACAATAAGTTCAGATGAGAGACGATCCTTTCTCATGACTTCCATATTGATTTTATGGTATTTTCTGAAAGTGACGGTGTCTCCAGAGATTCGTCTTTGGGGGGTGATATTGACCTTGAAAGTTATGGAGAAGTGATCGGAGAAGGCCTCGGTGGCATGGACGTGTGAAATGTTGTCGTTTCTAGATTTGGTGAGAACTAAGTCAATGGTGTGTCCGAGGATATGGGTAGGAAAATTTACCTTTTGAAGGAGGTCAAAGGACCCTAAAAGAGCACGAAATTTTTTTGAGTCGTTGGAATTTGTGTCCATGTGAATGTTAAAGTCACCGATGATTACCAAATTGTCTGTAGTAGGGTAAATATTTTCGAGAAGTGCATTAAACTATTCATAGAAGGTTGCAGGGCTGGTTGATGGGGGTTTGTATATATTGAGAAAAAGGCAGGATTCATTTTGTAAGGAGATTTTAATAAGGAGGTTTTCAAAAGAGGAATAAGTATCTGTAGGTATGCGGCTGGTTTGCAGTTCATTTTTCACCAGGAAAGCTACTCCGCCACCCCGTCGTGACTCCCTTGGTCGGTGAAAAAGGGTATGACCCAGTGAGGAGATATCACTGAGATACGCCTGTGAAGCGTCTGGGTGAATCCAGGTTTCTGACATGGCAAACACATCTGTATTATTGTCCAAGATAAACTTTTGTATGGATGAGTATTTGTTTGAGAGGGATCTAACATTGGCAAAAGAGAAATTTATGCAATCAGAAGGACCAGGGTTTGGATTAATATCACCAGCTAGTAGTAGAAGTGTAAGGAGGCTGAGAGGTGGAAGTTTCAATGGAATATGGACGTTCTTTTTGAACAAAAAATGTAGGCAAGAGGCGGTTGGTGTACGCGGAGGTTGAAAGAAACTGACAACTGGGGGACAAACAATCTGAGTACTGCCATAGTGGCGAAAAACAGATATGGCAGGCAAGAAAAACAACAGAAATTGTAAAAATAACATCATATGTGGGAAGGAGTACTTTATAAGTTGTTTTAAATAGGAAGATAGAATGGGGAAGTGTTTAAAATTTAAAGGAAATGTGTAAGCAGGTAGTATATTATTGGGCCGATAACGGGGAATGCGGGCAAAATTAGGGGATTGTAGTGATATTTAAGTAATATCAATCAATCAATCAATCAATCAGTTGTCCAGGTGCTTAATCTCCGTATCAACGGATTCTAAGGCACACCATCCAATCCATAAGGCATAAATCATGAGACATTAGACATGTTCCGAGTCGTTGCCAGGGAGGCGGTCCGGTGTTCGGTAGTAAGAAGCTATGGTGGGAATGATTTCTGAAATAGGTAGGTTTTGAGTCGACTTTTGAAACTGGAGAGATTTGGAGCACTGCGTATATCATATGGAAGATCATTCCATAACTTAGGGGCATCATATGAGAAACTATTGTTAAAATGGACCTTTGATTTATGGATGGAAGGACAGTAAGAGGGGACCAGAAGGAACAAATTTTTGGGATTGGAACGTCTTGTATTCACGGCAGATTTGTACAAGGGGAGATATGGTGCAAAATACTTAGGCTGGCCAGTGGTGAGGTGCTTATAGACCAAAACTATGTCTGGATAGAAAAGATTTGGTTGAAAATTTAAAATATATGACGAAAAATCAACTGTTTTAGGGAATGATAATAGTTTGGAGAGGCAGATTGTTGTATTTATGGTGAGGTTTACAACGAGAAACGGATTAATTTCAAAAATGCTACTTCCCTCGACGGACACACGCCACAAATTAACTAGGATTTAGTGTTGAGATACAAGTTAAGCTGACATGTGGTTATGATTTTGCTGTTTTTTTTACAAACACTGCTTGTACAAGAAAAATGGATCCAAAAAAGGGCAGTAGAGTGAAGAAGATAGAAGTCCCCACAGACACATATACAGAGATTCATTTGGGGATGCAGAAATACAGAGGAGGGGGGAAGAGAGGGAGAGAAGACAGAGGGAGGCAGAGACACAAAAACAGAGTGAGGAAGCCAGTAGGGAGGAAACTATACACTCAGCTACGGAGGGAGTGGCTGAAAAGCCTGAAAGGACAGAGAGAAGTGATGAGGAGGCTATTGTGGACTTTGTGAAGGAGCACGAGAAGTTGTATGACAAGACCAATGAACACTTGAAGGACAAGGCCGGGAAGGAATGCCCGTTGGGAGATGATCGCCAACAGCTGCAAGCTCTCTGCAAAAGTATTCAAGACTTGCTTCGAATTGCAAAGGACACATTACGGCAAACTATCCCGTGCGAGGATGAAAAGGGACATCACAGTATCGAAATACAACCTACAAATAGCTTTTTATTTTTTAAGTTTTAATTGTTTCCCTTTTTGAATGGATTTTTATGCAAAAAAAATCCTTGTATGTATCCTGTATAAATGTAAATGCATTACAATCTCATAAGTGTGGTTATCAGGAGAATGAAGGTTACTTTTTTGTCCTAATGGGAATTGTAATTAGGTCAATGAAAGAATATAGTACCCAGACCCATCAAGTTTTAAAGCATTTAAACAATAAAGGCATCGCCAATTTTTTTTCTCTGTGTATAAATATGCAATAAGAAGTGAACAACATGTATCAACAACATCCATCTTATCAAGAATAAGAAAGTACAAGATCGACTGATCCAAAGGTTATTTTCTGACGTCAACACAGACAGGTTGCACAGGAATATTGTCTGTCAAAGATTATAGCAATATAGAGTATTTGCAGGCACTTAAAGGTTGAGCCAACATGAGTGGATGGTCAAGGGTCAAAGTTAGAAGATCAGTTTAAAGCGTGAAATATAGAAATTAAGATTGAGAAATTTTTTACATGTTAGTATAAAACTGATTGAGTATATAAAACATCTTAGATATAAAACATGGATTTTTTAAGCCATAATTACTACAAATAAAAGAGAAGCAGTCTATAATAACCACATATACAACACTTCATCATGAATCTGTATTACTATGACTACAAGTATGAAGGGGTTGCTTTTCTGGATTGCTGGGCATGTCTAAACCCAGCCATAAAGATGCCAGAGTGTTAAATTGTCTATCACCAGTAGCCTCAGGCACGATTAAGAGATAAACATCAAAATGGAGAGAAATTGAAAATTAGCTACCTCCCAGCAGGGGAAAAAACTTCCCAATCTAAGCCACCCTACGACTACTTAATTTGAAAAATGACACCCCTTGTCTCTTCTAGTAAAGCCTGTGAAACCTTGAATGAAAATTGTCTCTTCCAAATATGCAAATTTTTGGAAAACCGCAGTAAAACACCGCTTATTGAATAATGTCTAATAAGGGCTGTCCACTGGGGAGGTCCTGAGGGTTTCTAAGATTTTTGAGGGTCGTGAGCAATGTTTATAGAGTCAGTTAGAGTCAGTTGTGATTTCCTGGCTTGTTGTGGTGAGTCAGCAAAATATCAAAAATGTTTGACATTTTACCGACCTTCCCTACTCTTGATCCTGACCTTGTCTCTGCAACAACAGGCTTGTTCTAATCACTTCCATTCTCGTCTTTATCACTTCCAGTCTTTTCCTATCATGAAACCGAACTTGTCTTTGTCACTTAAGTCTTATACTGCTCATTTCTGTTTATGATGTGAGTTTAAAATATAACAATAAATTATGTTAAGATTTAGAAAAAAAAACTATAAGTAATATGAATCCTGAACTTAACAGATAGAAAAGGTCCACATATATGCAAACATATGAAACCTGAAAAAAAAATATTTTATTTGGTCACATAATAATCAAATTCTGAGCCTATTTCAAAAGAACAATTTCTGGGAAAATGGGATCAAGTGCTGACCAATCAAAAAATCAAGAAAATTATGGCTAGGAAGATCTACATATTATTTGGATCCCTTCATATGACCAGAACAGCATGTTTTACCCTTATGTCCAGAACTGGGTCTTTCTCAGAGACTAGGATTTATTTGGTATAATATTCAGGGCAATGTCTCACATGGATCAAAACTTGAAGGTGGCTTTCAAAGTCTGAATTTGGAGTATACAAGCCAGGAACAACAAAGAGGGTTTTCATTGTCACGTGAGATAATGACAAAAGCACATCTCCCACTGCATGTTTGAATTGGATGTAATAATGAAAATTATCTATTTTAAGTGTTTTTTATCATAGCCTGAATCAGAAATACATTGATTTATTTCCTGCATAATATTAAAGTCCAAACCTGAAAATGGTGTAGTAGTTTTCAATTTGTTGACTGGTTGACATTTGATCCTCCTTTTCCTAGAAATTCACAAAAACTGGACTGGCAATACTGACTGCGAGTTTGGTCGTATTGAGTTGGTAAACTTCTTCAGTCTTGTCAATCTGTCACTATGATTTGTCACAATGATCTACCACTTTTCTGTTGTACCTCTATGACTTGTCCTCATGTCTGGTTGTGATGAAATATAGAGTAACCTCAAGTTGGATCAGGATCTAGGTCAATGATGTAATACAGACTCAGATTTTCCTCTTGCTTTTTTAAATTTTTGCCCCTGACCCCGACTGAGCTAACGGACCCAGAAGTCACACAATTAGTTGTAGCATTGGCTCCGGAAGGACACCTACATTAGAATTAAATCACCCATTTTTGTTTTGAGCATAATTGTGCATGTACACATAATAGTTGCATGATTTACCTGAGTGGTCATAGAATTCAAAATTTAATCTGCGAACAATGTGGAATGAAGCATTGTATGAATGAACTGAGGACACCTATTACCAAAATGCTGGACAAAGTTAGGGCTAGCTTCCACATTTGTGGTCAATAAGAAACCTGAGAGAAAGCCATACTGATGAACAGCAGTGGTGCTTATGTCATGAGCCCCACTAGGTTAATATAATAGAATACATTATATTCACATGTGACACAGTGGCCAATGCATGAACACTTTCAAAGTCATTGTGTAATACAACAGTATTATACGAATACTCATCGCCGCAGTGCTTCAAACGTGAATCATTATTAACATAAACTGCAATCATATTATCAAAACAATTATTATTAAATGCATGTTATCAGAAATTGTCTAAAATTGAACACATTCTACACTATTATGTCTGTCAAACACCTTACTGTGGAGGCCAACTCAAGTCTCAGCTCTCTGCTCCAGGGACTCAGAAAACCCCTTATTGTTGCTTTGCAAATTATGACCACCCTGTTGCTACTTACTCTTACATTTACTATTTAAAATGAACGAAATTCCTTCTTTGCTTTACACAAAATGAGCAAAATTGCTAATAATTTCCATGCTATCCTATGTGGGAGGAGGATCCCTCTTTAAAGTTTTGCATGACCTTCTGTTTGACAGTGACGGAACAGGGCTGTCTGCAAGGCACCGAGTCTGTTGATAGCCCATTGAGTACAATTGGCCCAATTTCAAGTTTAATCTATGCTGAAAAGTTCTATCTACTGGGCCTGGTTTGGACTCAAGTAATACCTAGTTTGGAAGTAACTTTTAATGGAATGGAAGTCGATGCTTGACAAAAGGGAACTTGCTAAATTTGACTTGCTATTGTGTCCAATTTGATAAATTCTAGGATTTCAACTGAGCCACTCTTTATTTTGACAATGCAAACAATTCTAAAGTATTGAATTTGAATTGATTTAGAGCCTACTTTAAAGTATATTTAGTGACGAGGAATATCTTGCCAATATTAATTGTAACACAGAAAAATTCCAGGCAAGTTTGTCTGAATTTCACAGATTGAAGAATATTTGAGTATTTGAGTTTTATTATTTATGTGTGACCAATATATGTGCTAGTTATGCAATTCATGTATGCCATGTTGTTTGGAAATATGTTACTTAAAAAAGACATAAAAAATTGGCCTACATGAGGTCACCCTCCTCCACTTGGTGGATGGATGAAGCCCATGCAGCCTGGATAGCGGGCCAAGGAAATGAGACAAAAATTGTGTAAATGTTCATCAGTTGCTGAAGAACCCACTAAGGCAGGAAAAAAATTGTCATATAAAACATGCTTTTGACACATTGAAACCCTCACTGAGCCAACAAATATATGGGACTGTTGTAAGTATGGAAATTATACCTGCCACACCTTCCACTCATATGCCACCTTTCTTGGGAAAGGTCATAATGAACCCGCCTCTCATATGAAGCTATCAAATGTTCACTGCTTCTTATATGCCCAGGTCTTTCCTTAGAGTTTGGTACGACAGTCTGAAGAGTGGCCTGGCTGGGTGAGATTGCTTGAGATCCAGAATAACAAGAGGGTCCCTGATCGGGTTGACTATTCCATTTTGATGGGCCACTGGGCCATGTCATAACCAATCCAGTTAAAGCTCCTTTCCAGTGTACTTTAAATGAAAAAATGGTGAACAGTGGAAATAATGACTGTCCATATCTTACATGATAGAGTAACTGAATACATATCAGTAGTTGTAAGGTAAATAGTATGCACAAAATCAAAGATTAATCTATACATCTATTGGTATGTAAAGTGTGAACAGTGAGTATATTCATCAATAGAAAGTTGCTTACTTTAAGAAGGGGGTGAGGTAATGCTAATAGAGGAGTACATTTTTAGGTAAGAGATTTTGGATATTAATAATAAACAATTACTCTCTTGATTTTACTCTCTTACAGCTGTATTTTGGAATGTGTCCTGAGTTTTAGTTGCTCTTGATGGATAGTGTGCTGGAATATCATCTTGCTCAGACTAAGCTTTGCAGCAAATCTAAACTGGAACTGCATTTTTGTGAAAGACATTTTCCGGAAAAAGGGCCCTAAAAATTTCAAATGCTTCACCAATATTCCATGCTTTCCTTTTTGTGGTTTCTACTTTCCAGATGCACTATCAATTTTAAAGATTTTGGTAGTTTGGTAACTTACTAAGATTAGTATAAAGTAATATGGATTGGTTTAAAATTCTAGTTTGAAATATGAATATATTTGGTTTTTCTTTAAATATTAATTTATTATATATTTATATTAATATTTTTTCTTTAAATATATTTATATTTTTATATTTTGTATAGTTTACACACAATAAAATGTTTAAATAAAAAATACTAAGATGATGGAAAAGCATTGAAACAGAATATAGATTATATTAATACACACAGAGCCAGAGACTGTGTGAAATGTTGAACATCACTCCTTTAGGGGCTGACACAGGGCCATTTAATTTTTATTCCTGCTTCTACATAACTAACCCCAAAACCTCAAAGGGGAGTCTTTTTTATATTTAAATGGAAACTACATCTACAATTTGTGAAACATAGCCCTATTACACCAGATGGGAGCTGGACGAATCGACCCTTTGCCAAATCAGCCCCTAAAAAAGTCAGCCCTCGGCAAATCGGCCATCTAAAAAGTCGGCTACAATTATATATTAGAAAGAAAATACATAAGACATCTATTTCAATTATCTAATATGACTCATTCTAGGTATCTTACTTTGATTTGCAAAGATGTACCCATAAAATTAAATATATACATAAGGTCCAATCAGTTTCTTCACAGTATAGTTAATACTGACAATTCAATTGTTAGACTTTGTGGAAAAATTCTGTTGATTGGTAACAAATCTAATGTTGGTGAAAATATAAAAACCATATCCAATGAGCTAAATTGTTTAAGGGAAGAAGTGTGTATGCCACCCGGTCTCTTTAACGTAAAGATAATGAACACTTCGGAAGCCATGTATAGTGAGGAGGATGTTGTAGTTGTTGATAATATTTTAGATCTTTTATATATTAGAGACAAAAACTGTACCCAATTTAGTAAAGAAGAAATTAATAGTATGCTTACCTTCTTATGTATAACTTAGAAAAAATGTAAATGTGAAATAGAAATTTGTATATTTTTAAATTTGATGTCATTTATTTGTTTATTCATTTGTATGCATGTATTTATATCTGTATGTATATGTAAATATATCTATGTAATTCTTGTGCCAAGAGGACGATTGTTAGAGATAAATAAATAAGTATTCAAACATGGTTTTAACAAAAGTAATGATATCATGCTACTTTGGAATTCCAAAGCTGAATGATAATAGGAGAAATAAGAGGCCCATTTATAGACTAAATGCATCACTTAATTCTAATAAGGCTCTTATTAAAATAATGGGTTGGTTAAATATGCATGACAAAGTTATGACAATAGTGTTGATTGTTTATGTATTGTTTTACTAAGTGTAATTGATACATATGAAAGATGTCATCCCATGTCAAGACACTGTAATCAATCCCTCATAGCCTATGTGCAATAAAACTTGTTTATGTTAGAATTATGAAAGTGCAATTACATTGTCTGCACAGCCTCTGTTAATGGGATTATAACTTTAGTATTTGTTTAGTATAGGTATTACTATCTAAAGTGTTAAACAAACAGTATTAGATATTAAAAAGTGATTGTTCCCTTTCATGTCCCTGCAGATGATTATATCATTTCCCACCCTTGTGGGCATCAAAGAAATTAAGTTCATTTCTCTACAATTTAATACAAATAATTAATATTATTGCTATTATTATTATTAATTTTATAATTTAGCTGACAAGTAACCCCAATGTATATGGGTTGTTGTGAAAAAACATAAATCATATGTACACCTAACCATCTACATTTGGAGCCCGCTTTCACCCTATATTAATTTTAAAAGGGCCGATTTGACCATAAATTATTTTCTAGGGACCCGATTTGATCAGGTAATTTTATTTTGGGTGCCGATTGGACTGGAGCTGATTTGGCACAGGGCCGATTTGTCTGTGAGTCCACCAGATATTTATTAAAAGTATTTACCTTTGACTGGAATGGTGCTTTAAAGATAAACCATAAAGGGTACTTTTTGCACGTACAGAAACTACATAAAATGTGCTCCCTATTATATATAAAACTTGTGACAAACTGGTCGTGCATGTGTCCCCAAAAGAAAATAATGCTAACATCTCAAAATGCTTCTCTGAACATATTGTATTTATTGGCCAGATGACTTGTTCTATACTGTATATGTTATGGTCAATCTTTGAAACCCATCATTACTCGTAATGACTGAAAATAATGTCCAGTCATCACATGTAATGGCTGAATTGTGATAAATAGCTTTAAATAGATACTCATGAGACTCATCCATCATAAAATTTGATAAATAGTTTCACAGTTTGACTATAACATATATACATGGGGTCACATCTTTTGGTACTCACAGTGATCTGTGTACCTTAGTAACATGTTTTCTTTCCATGGTAATATGTGGCACATACAAAGTGATGTTCAATCTTGTGTGGCACCTTTTCAAGTATTAATAGTTATTTATCCATTTCTTTAGATATGAATATACTCACAGGTAAATCTGACAGCTCCAAATCATACACATACATATAATAAGTCTCAAGATTATTTTAAGCAATTTTCCGTTACATCTTTCTATGATGGTGAGAGTTTTCAAGGTTATTTGCAAGACAGTTCTTGTAGTTTGAGTAATTATGGTACTCCTAGTAAACTATTTTATTCTTTTTGGTGAAGGAGTCAAATTGGGTACATGATCAAAAAAGATAACCCAAAGTGTCAACAATGGAATATCAGTAAGGCAAGAATTTCACGCCAATATGGGTTCATATCATATAATATTCCAGTATTTAACTGTGATAAGCCTAATAACAATGTTAGAGTCCTAATAGTATTAACTTAGCATATAGGCAAAAGTGTTAATACTTGTATTGAATCTAACATATGATGTATAAGAATAATACGAGTGGGGATAGGAGTACCACTGGTTGGAGTGTTAAAGGCAATAGTACAATGAACATTGTACAATAAGTCAGCAGATAGAGCTGTCAGTAGCACTGATATTGACCCTGGAAATATAAGAATAATAAGAGTATATGTGCAATGACTAGCAGTTAACCTCAGTAACCTGCTTTATATTATCCAAAAATTTGTTTGGCAATGTTTCAAAAATATTTGATTTTACTCATCAGAGGCTGAAAATTTCATCCCATTTTGGCCTAAGGTACAGAAATCCTATCTGCTCTGAGCCGCTAAATTGAGCCTCTCTCAGGCAGATTGAGCCTCTATATAGAGAACAAGGGATAAATTCAAAAAGGCAATAGTACAATGAACATTGTACAATAAGTCAGCAGATAGAGCTGTCAGTAGCACTGATATTGACCCTGGAAATATAAGAATAATAAGAGTATATGTGCAATGACTAGCAGTTAACCTCAGTAACCTGCTTTATATTATCCAAAAATTTGTTTGGCAATGTTTCAAAAATATTTGATTTTACTCATCAGAGGCTGAAAATTTCATCCCATTTTGGCCTAAGGTACAGAAATCCTATCTGCTCTGAGCCGCTAAATTGAGCCTCTCTCAGGCAGATTGAGCCTCTATATAGAGAACAAGGGATAAATTCAATAAATGTATATTTTAGATTGACATTAATAAATAAAAATAAATGTGATTGTTAATTTTTAAGTATTTGAATCATTCCTCCCAATTGTTTTAGCAATGGTATGAATAAAAAGCCTTCTTAGGAGCCTTAAAAGACCATTGGGGCCATATGAGTGTAATCAGGATGAAAATTAACACTTAATTGTGTGAGTTAATGCAAACTGTTCGATGATAATCAAATGGGTGTAATTGACCAGTGAGAAGTTGATTGCATCAGGGGTTGATTGTTGCAAGTGAGGGCCACTCAAGCGCACAGTTAGTGTCAATGATTATTCTATTAAGTGTGCATGATTGCAACACCCCTTTGTTTGGGATCTCATTGTTCTCTAATGTCTCCAACTTGATGATGGGTCCTATAAATCCAGAAATCTCATGATAAAAATGTAAATCAAGGATTAGAGTTAAAAGTGGTCCTGATTAAACGGATTTGTGTTTCAACTAGTTTTCCAGTGTGGCATATGTGGAAAATAACATGATTCCCAGCAGAAATGCCATATTTGCAAAACTGGATTTTTGGATGTGTTCTGGGTATCTTAGAGTCATATATCCAAGATATCATATTAATCACTCAATTTCCAATAAGAATAGATTAAGATTAGTGGAAATTTGTCCAGAAAACATATCAAAGAAAAAAATGAAAACATAAGAAAGAGTAACATAGTCCTCTTGCTTAACCTATTATTAACACATCTTGTACATTCAAAGCACTAATATAAAGTGATTTGAAATCAGGCCAGATGTATTAGGTAGGATGCACACAGAATAACCCCTCTGTGAGGAATATGGAGTATAATCTTTTTTATTGGATGGGGAATCCACTAGAGGCAAAAGCCGAGAACTATATTATATTTGGGCATTCCCTACACTCCACCCTACAGAAATCAATGTTTGTATGAAGATATGCCCTCTCATGGCACCCAGGTGCCCCAATTATCCCATTTATATTATATGATGTATCCCCAGTATAAAAAATTGCTGAAATTGTTCCTACAGCTACTTTTTATTTAAAATGATTTAGAGCGTGCATTTTTGTAACTTAAAATTTATACTTATGCCTATTCAGTTCTTGGGTTACATTTTAGAAAACACACCTACAGTGATGCCAGGTCAGGGGCAACATTGGCAGAGTGGTAACACTCTTGCCTCCCACCTCTGAGATCGGGATTCGGTTCCCCGCCTGACTTCAAGTGGGAAAGCTGGTAGTGGTTTGCCGTTGGTATGCAGTTTACAGTAAAGAATCTTCACCAACTGTATGTACTGGTTTCCTCTGCCCTCCAACTACCTGTCGTGATATGACCAATACAGTGTTGAAAGTGACGCAAACCCCCAAATAAATAGATAAATTGACGCAGCTCAGGATTTCTGTCAGAACAAATAACTTGCATCAGTGTTAATGCTTGAACTAGCATTCTATGCATACCTGAGGATAAGCCTGTCTCATCTGATCCACTCTTAATACTGCCAGTAGAAATAAATTACGAAAGTTGGGTCAGAAACTATTGAATATACAAGATCCATGCACCGGAATCATATTTTTGTCAATAGAATCCCTACTCAGATCATCCCCCCAATAAAGGTTATTTATTATTAGCTTATTTCCCTCCCACATAGCTTCTTCAGAGATATTGTTTGGTTCAATACATTTTAGATAGCTTCGATGTAGTTGTGAAAATACATAATAAAGAATCAATACATTAAAACCTTATGAGTTACATTGTAATGGGTAGTTAGAAGGGCAGAGGAAACCAGTGCATACATTTGGCCAAGGTTCTGCAATGTACCTTGCTGATCAATGACAAACAAGTACCAGCTTTCCAGTGTTGAGATCATGTCAGGATTCAAACTTTACATTTAGAAGTAGGACGAGAGTGAGTTAAAACTGCACCTCATCTCAAATTAACATAGAGGTCTAATGTACATTTCAGTTATTGAATACAATATACTGTATTTGCTAGTTAAAGTCACCTTTAATTTTTCTACTACTCTTCCTCAGTCAAATACTGCAGTGAGTTATGAATGCTTCTTGATCTACGAATTATGTTTTTTCTTTCCTTATGTCAGTTTGTAATAACTTTGTCCGACATCATTAGCATATGTCGAAAGTCATGCAATTTAGTATTTAAAAATATGAAAGTTTGGAGTTGAAAAAATAAATTAGGTGGTTTATGGAAGTGGCTGAATCTTTTAACACTAATCAAACTTGTAGTCTAAATGAAAATCAAGCACAACAAAGATAAGCATGGCCTTGCAAAGAATCCTGACTTCAGTTGTAGTGATTTACATAATAGCCAAACATAATACACAATCAACGTTGAAGTAAACTTACAGAATGTAATATGGAGGAAATAACATTACAATCATTAGTGTTTATTCATCAACAAAAGATAAGCATCAACAATGAATATAGTTCTTTTAAGATCTAAAAATAAAGTTGACCAGTGCAGCGAGAAAGCTCTAATTAAACTTTTTTGCATTAATGACTTGATAAACCTTTGGATATAAAATGTGAAACAATAGAAAAACAGCCCACCTATATAGTGACATATTGAAAGTTTTACAAGTTTTGTAAAGTGTTTTCATTGGTAGATATATTTAGAGACGGAACAGAGACTTTACATGAAGACAATAGGCTAGGTTTTTACCATAAACACCAACTACTTTTTAATCTCGAAAAAGTGAATCATAAAATTAATTGCATTTAAAAATTACTTAGATAACCAAGATGTAACAACATTCCTCATAACCAAGTGATGAGAATGGACCATGACACACCCGCTTTTCTTGATAGAAAGGCCATACCACAATTATCAAACCCAAACAAAATAATTTCTTATGAAATCTTGAGACTGAAGGAGATCATATGGATTTAAAAAGTGCTACCAAACATAAATCACCTGAATCTGATGGGTTTGTCACCAATTTCTAAAATTATTCTGGAAAAGGCCTTACATTTTGACAGTTTTAGATATATTAAACATGCAACATTTAGTACTGGAGAAAATATAGAGTGCTTAATCTAATTCACAAATCCTAAAAAGCCCTACATTATATATTGTATTGGTACCCAGACAGCCTTTGGAAAACTGTTATAAAATTCAAACCAAAATGCTATCCTAAAGATTGCAAAAGTCTCCATCAAAATTATAAGTCAAGACCAAGTTAATTATATGCCAAACAGATAAATTGGTGAAAACATGACATCCGCAGTGCATCATAAAATTCCAAGATATATTGCCTTAATCAACTTGCAAAAGGCCTTTGCGTCAATTCAATGGAACTTCATGCTTAAATATCTTTTACTCTGGTCACCATAAGCTATCACTAGGATTAAAGATGTCCTAAGTTAGCCCTTTTATTCTGATTAGTAACAGGAATAATTAAAATACAAATTTGAAACAATGCAGAAAAAAACATGTCCTGATAAAACCATATCCAATTATGGATTCTAGAAAAATGGGAATTAAGTAAAGGAAAACACTACACTTCTTCCCAAAGCATTTTGTCAGCACCAAGTAACTTTGAAAGTTTGATATTATATGGTTGATAAAATTTTTTCACAACATGTTTGGTTCCATTCCAAAAAGGTACTTTAATTCTTTCCCCTGACCTCAGGTTTATCTTTTCTGTATCTATCTTCAAATCACTATTTAGCTTTGGTAGCTCTAGGAAGGTATATATGTTTTCCAGCTCAGTAATTGTGTGTTTAGAAAACTGATCAAGAGTGACTACATAAAACTGCTTTCTGGGAAAAACATTGAACCAATCATTCAGGAATTCACTGTATAATCCTGCTCTGATTCTCACAACTGGATCCCAACTTTTTGCTGGATGCCACATCTCGTCACTTGTGTTCACATATTGAGGAATGTCATACAAGCATGATTTATTGTTTTGTAGATGACTTTTCAAGCAAGTTTGAAACCAAGATATACCTTCTTTCACTTTTTGATCAAGGTCTTCGGAACTTGAATCTAACTTTTGCCTGTGGAAAAAATTATAATCAGAATAGAGCCGGTCTGTAGGATTACGAAGTAGTACTATAAACTTTGCTTTGGGCAACACATGCTTAATAACATCTGCTGAAATAACTGCTGGCTGTGGCAAACCATAATTTTGAGGCATCTTTCTCCACTCGAACTGATCATAAATACTGGATGCACTGAAATCTCCAAGTATCAATGGATGAGATTGCCCGTTTTTACCTTCCACTACAAAATCTTGTATTCTTCTGGTAGCCGAACGATACCAGTCCATATACTGTGTAAAATTTATTTTTGAATGTCTTGGATAGGACCTAAAGCGTGCACGATACCACCAGTGATATTCCTTTCTATAGGTAGTTATCAGTTGATGTGTTATCAGTTTACAATACAGATCAGTTGTTCCACTTTTCTGAGCAGAAAGTAAAAAGAAATAGGGAAGGCAGTAGAGCTTGCCATATTCATCTTTAAAGCAAGGATTTTTATATTCTGGTAAGAATGGTAAAGGGGTCTTTAATGTAAATGGGTCAAATGTCTTTAGATCATCTCTTAGAACATGGTCTCTCATCATTTGCCCTTCCATGTCATGGACTTTTTCACTTTCCCATTTTCCTTTTTCTAACAGCTTTTTCTCAGGGATACTTGATCTTTGTTTATTTACATTATTGGTTGAATCCTGTAATATTTGCATTGAGAAATCTATTTTGCCATAGCTTTTAATAACAATATGTACACATAATGCAAATGCTATTGATGCCAAAATCATAAACTGTTTATAATTCCTACTCATATTTATGTCTTAGTATTTTTGAAATATTTTCTGGCTATTTTAGTAAATTGTGCATGGTCTATATGTATGGATAGATATTATTTTATTATTAAATAGTTCATATAAGTAATGCAGTAATTTCATTAATATGAAGAATGTTGAGGAAAAAATTCCTTATGAAGTTTCATTAGTTTCAACAATTATGCTCTTCATTTCCTGTTTTTGACTTATCACACTGCTGTTCTTCATCATCTGTAACATAAGAAAAGAAGAAATCATATTTCACAAACTAGACTAGATAACTAAGAGTTTAAAATTATGTATATTCACAATTTTTTATCCAATAAACTCTTAAATCTTAATACTAACTCTAGAAGGAAAATCTCTGAAATTTTATAAAATTTCATTTTTGCATTAGCAATCATCATTGGTAAGGGTATGAATTCATTGATTACTTTGTAAATGCCTATTTGGGATTCCTTTACCAGTTGCTGTTGCAACAACCCTGACTTGCAGTCCTGGGCAGTTCTACCTTTCCACTTTCACTTCACAAATCAAAGAGTTTGGTCATAGTTTTGCCTTTAGGACTCTTTGAACTGGCTGTCCTAACAAAATAAACAATACCACATCTATGGTCTCCCTCTGAAAATTGCTCAAAACTTACATGTTAGAAAAAGACTATCAGCCTTATCCATCCTGCCTCCTTGTGTCCTCTCTGGTAAGATGTGGCTGGATTAATAGACCAAATCTTTTTCGATATATTTATCTTTTGTTTAGTGCCTTACAGTCTTTCAAATGATGTAGATTTTGCATCAAAAGGTTCTTAAATTACACCGATGCATGTGCCACATTTGGTGGTATCTAAGTCAAAGCTTGTGTCAAATTGCCATTACTTTGTACAATATGTTCCGTCATCTAAGGGTCCTTCCAAACCCTTAGTCGGTATGCTTATGACAAACATGTTGTTAATGTTGTTCTGATAGTTGGAATATGTCTCCAAGGGAAATCATTGTTGATACTACATTGTAGTAAAACTATTTTCTTGCATTTCATTGAGTTTGGCAAAGGTCTTTATTGTGGTTGTATGAAATAGGTTACAAGACATAATGGCATTATAAAACTCTGTTGAATTGCTACTTAAAGAAACAGTGAAGAGTGAAGACTGTTGCTAATTGTCCCTCATTGTGTTTAAATAAAAAGTTTAAATTTTTTTACTCCAACAGGTATTTACAGTCACATATATGTTCTTTTCAGACGATAAATATGCTAATGAACATTTAGGAATGCTCTTGCAAAGCCAATTATAGTATCTTTGAAATCAGTCCCACCTCCTCCCCCCAAAATGTAGAATAAACATGAACATACTGCTTACAAATCCAAACTTTTGCATAAGAGGAAATTTGGTTTGAGTAATTTTAGATTTGTGCTACTTTGAGGCTTCTACCTGAATACAATGCCAAGCACTGTTAATAGACTATTAATAGTTTAGTTTTCATAGATTTTCTTTATAAAATATACAGATAAGTATCGCATATATATATATATGATCCTTTATGATAAAATCACTGTTGAAATTAGCCTTTTCATTTCATTTAATTAATCTTCGTTTGTACACATATGGACATTAATTGGGGTCATTATTCATTAATTGGTAATGGCACCATTATTATGTGAATGCCCTGGACCTGATGAACAATGCCCTAATAAAGCCAAAGAAAAGAGTGTTCAAGTTGGATGGGGAGACTTAAATCTTTGTGCCCATTGTAATCAATTGAGGAGAGAACAGGAACAAAATCAAGCCTGTGCAGGGATAGATCTTTTAAACAAATTAGAATCAACAAGTTCATCAAGTGACAAGGGAAATAGCCTCAATAAACAAATAGATATTTCTCCAGTATTAAGTCAAGTACCAGGTAGTGGAGTTCAATCAGAGAAAGGTGTGAATCTAAGAAAAACTAGTACTAATCAGATTCTTGGAAATAAGAATATAGATCCAGGAATGCTTTATCAACCACTTCTGGGCTACATTCTGTTGTAGTACAGTGGATAGAATAATGACAGCAGTTGTGCGTCACTTTACTGAAAAGCAGATTGTTGATGCAAAAGATGCATTGTGGAAGTACTGTGGTAGTGAACTTATTGGTGAAAAGAAAAGAAAAGCAGAATAACAACAAAATCCAGGACAAAATCCAGGACAGATGTGTCTGCTCACAGGAACACTGGTTAAGTGAAAGTCAACTAATTTTGTTTAAACAAAAGCTGTTCAATGTTAATTCTTATGCAGTTACAGGAATGTACTAGAGAGTTGGTTTGCTCTTCCCCAGGTTTTTTGAAGCAGTTGTTGAACATTTATGAATCTTCCTTGTACAATGATCAGGATAGGCTAATAACTGGAAATATCAAAGATTTAATATATATAAGAGATGCAAAGTGTACTAGATTTACTGAATCAGAAATTAATTTTATGCTAAAGCATTTATGTACAGAGTAATGTTTTTCCTTTTATGTTATGAAGTTTTTTGGGTTTTTTTGTGTGTGTGTTTGTTTGTAATAAAAATTGGTTTGTTTTATTTATGTACACAGTAATGTTTCTACTTTTTTCATGAAGTTTGTGTGTGTGTGTGTGTTTGTTTGACAATGTAATGAAAATTGTTTTTTCACTAACTTTTCTCTGGCTGTTGAACGGGACGCAAAACCCCAACTTTGACCTTTGTCACTAACTTTTCTGTCTGTGCCCTGAGCACAATATATATGAATAAATAAATAAATAAATCATTGATGCTATGAACAAGACTTATTCAATTTTTATAGTTTAAAAACTTACCAATAAATTGACAAAAGTTCAAAGAAGCATTTAACATCCCGTTCAACAGCCTAAGTCATATTAGGACAGATATTTCAGAATTGTCCCTTGTGGGACTCAAGCCACACAGAGGTGACAGAATGGGATTAGATGACAAACTCACTAACCAGCTAGACCACTGAGGATCTCTCAGTAAACTGAACCACTTGCAACTCAACATCAAGGCTTAATCAAATAAATGAACATATATTTGGTAAAAAATACCCAGTGTATTAAATTGGGCAAAGAAATATCCACACAATTTCAAATCTGTAATAATTGTATTTTCATAGTTTTCAGATATCATAAATATATTGTATGCAAAACAAAAAAGACTACTTAAAAGGAGAGATATATTGATTCACATTCACCTGTTTATATTCTTGTTACTGGAAATGTTTAAGCTGATAAATAGAATAAGGCTTCTTTATTTACATATGTAAAACACTGTCCACAAACACTAAACACCATAGTACTTTTACTTCAGCCATGGGTAATCGGATAATGTCCCATATCGTTAAGCCAGAGAAATATTTACCATCCGAATATTGTTTCAAGAAATCCTACAAGATTATTAGTTTCCTTCCTTTATTACTTCATTCCTTGATTTTATATCAAACAAAGAATGGCCCATTATTTTATTCCCATAAAATTAAGGTCAAAAACTACTAAACAGGTTTAACAACAGGAATTTCCCTAACATTTGATAGTGATTTACTTTGCTTTACATAGAATGTATCCACAGACTGGGAAACAAAAATTGAACAAAATCACCAATCTTGGTAACATTCTCAAGCGACAATGATCAATAATGCATATCATGATACAAGACAAGAATTAAGTAGCATCTAATTCCTGTGATGGAAGATTATCAAAAGGATGTGTTACAACAGGATGTTTACACCTGTACTAAAGCTGTTAGCAACTCTACCTCATACAAAGTAAGCCTACAGGGCAATAAGCTACAGCTTGATGGCAAGCTATACTCAGTCGATGAGCTTACTAAACTGCCTTGTCCATAATGCAGGGACACATATCTGATAAGGATTGTCCAATATCATAAAACTAGGACATATTAACTGGACATTGTTTCAAAAATACTGCACGATTATGAATTTCCTTAATTTATTGCTCCTTTCTTTGAATTTGTATTTAGGAAACAAAGGAGCATCACTATATTCCCTTAAACTGAAAGGCACCCACTATGAAACAGATTTAACAATACAAATTTCAACAATATCGGACAAAAATACCATCTTGATGTTTTATATCCTCAAAACTGAGGACAATTCTTTAATTCTTTTTATTCAAATAAGATGATCTATGATTTCTCAGATTCAGTGTGCATAGGGGAAGTAAGAAAGGTTCAAATGTTACACACCTACTCAAATCGCCCCCGTTGGAAATAACACTGTTGGTCAGGCATGGTGGGTGTCTGAACTGTCAGTGGCGATGGCAAAAAATATTCTTGTTTGTGTAACCTTACTGTAAATAATGGGGTCATGACCTCTGAACTTCATATTCCCGCCAAATGCAGCCATTTTCATTTACTTTTAAGTTTTCAACGGGGAAACACCCCTTTTATAAAATCAAAAAGCTTTTATACATGTTTCGATTTTATTCGATTTGATTTTAACTTTTGGAAACTCTGAAGCTTCAGATACACTGAAACTCCAGAGTTTCAGTGTTCTTTCAGAGAAAAGGCTGTTTCTAAGACGTGATGTGCAAGATCTGATGTGACCTGATGTCGGATGTGGCTGTTTAAATCTATCTCAGATTATTGAGACAGGCGATACTGGCTCTGGGGTGACTTGGAGCAGCTGTAAAGGGCTGTATAAAATTCATTATTTATAATAAAAGTCATCACAGACCTAGTACGCGTGAATCAGTGATCTGATCACAGTATTGTTTCTTATAGATCTTCAATATGCCGAAAACTTTCGACTGTAATGCCTGTGGGGACAGGCATCAGAGGCCAATCAATAGTAAATGTACTAGGATTATGGATAGCGAAGCAGAAGATGGAATCAGTGTGACCAGTGCGGGACAATCAGATATTTACTTGCAAATACTAAATGAACTTAAAAGTTTAAGTGGCAGGATGTCAGCTATGGAAGAAAGAGTAGACAAGGTGGAGAAGCCAGGCAGTCAGAAGATGTCAGTGGCCCCAGGAACGACAGCACCAGCGTCAACCATAGCGTCGGGCACAGCGTCAGACACTGTTATTCTGTCTATAGACTTCCTCAAAGCATCGGACACCATCCAAGCCAGAGTGGACGACAGAATCAGGGAACTGCAAGCTGTGCATCCACAAGGCAAGTTCAAATCTCAAAGGGGTGGGTCTGATACGTATTGGTGTAGAAGGGAAATCCCCTGGCCACAGAATCATATTTTGAGTGGCGCTAGTAAATCCAGAGTATCTTATGATAATTTGTCTATGGCCCAGTGGATTGCTGGTTTCTGTACCATTATAAAAGAGGAAAGTAATGTTCAAACCAAAAATAACATGCTAAGTTACGTTAGTGACCTCATGGAGGACTGTCACGATTTTGGGTGGCAGTCAGCCAAGGGTGCCCACGCTGTAGTACTCTGTCATATGGAGGAAAACAAAGTTAACTGGGAGGACACCAACAAGCTTGACCGTCTTAGACGGGTCCATGCCCAGAGAAGTCAAAATCATAGTTTGTCAGTAGGTAAAAAGTTCAAATCTAAAGATAAGGGCGTTCCATGCCGTTTTTATCAGAAGGGCACATGTGGGCAAAAAACTGAGCATGAAAATGGGGGACAGTTATACCTCCACGTGTGTGAGTACTGCTTTGTTAAAGGAAAGTCTCATCCCCACTCAGGCAAGGATTGTAGACAAAAAATACCAAAAAACGAGTAGGGCACTGCAGAAGTGCAGTGCCTCAAAGTACTAGACAAAAATATTTTAAAACTAGGGTTATTGTAAATAGTGGCAAGTATTGTGTTCAAAGTAAAAATTGGAAGCAAGATTGGTGGTTTTCCAATCGTGTGTTGTACTCAGATGTACTTAAGAATAAGGGTAAACTTGTGAATAATGTACAGACTTCACATATTGTTCAACATAGCAAAGACGTGGAAAATCACAATAATGTTAACAACAAAGGTGAGGTAAATGTGCTTAAAAATGCCATAGTTTATTGTGAAAAAAACATCACACCAAAACATGGCCATTATAGTCCAAAAGTGTCAATAGCAAACAAAAACAGCCATATTGCTCGTAGCAATCACTTCTGGGACACCAAAAGTGCATGTTCTGGTGTTAAAATTAGCACAGAACCCCAAAGAACAATGGTTAATTACCCAGACATTAACAATGGTCAAAGGTGCAAATCTGACAACAAAAACCAATTAGTGAACAATGGCTTTGGTCAGAGGTGCGACTCTGGGGACAATAAACAAAGTCGCACCTCCAAGTATGCCAACAAAATCAAATGTCATAACAATTACACAACAAGTGTTACAAACAGGTTTTGGCCCTTATGTACTCAGGACAATGTTAACCCAAGTTCCCATGTGCCCGAACACAGGGTAGGGGTCCGTGACAGTGACACTAAAGCAAAGCAAGAAGTGTCAAAACGTGTCAATGACAACAGTAAGTGTCAATCCACACTACCAAAACATACCAGGGCTAGTTTGGATATCACTAGCAAACATAACAGAATCCCAGTTCCTCAAACCAAAGCGTTAGATAAAGTCAATCAAAGTCATCCGGTTTGTGAAAATGTTTCGGATCCGGACAAATACGCCATGGACTTGAGATTTCGTCCTCGCTTCGGCCATCTTCCAACGCCTCAGTGACGCCGTCAGGTACATCATGAGTACCAGGGGTCACAGTGTGACCAACTACATTGATGATATCATCGGATATGCAGTTAAATCCCAGACTCAAGCCTCTTTTGACAACCTATATAACCTTCTGCAGGACCTTGGTTTCAAAATTAGTAAAAATAAGTTGGTTGAACCTACTACAAAGGCCACCTGCCTAGGCGTCGAATTAGATACTGAGAAGTTAACAATTGCTGTCCCTGAAGACAAACTAAATGACATAAGGCAAGAATGCAAACAATGGCTAAGTAAAAGATCCTGTAACAAGTGCCAACTTCAGTCATTGCTTGGAAAACTACTTTATGTTACCAAATGTGTTAGGGCGTCTAGACCCTTCTTAAATAGAATGTTAGACACTCTGAGAGCAGCTCATAAACAGGACACCATTGTCATAGACTGCGAATTCAGGAGAGACTTGAATTGGTTTACCAATTTCTTACCAAAATTCAATGGTGTCGCCTTTTTTAGCCACACAGCAATACACACTCATGTTGAATTAGACACGTCCCTCCAGGGCCTAGGAGCTATGTGTGGTCGAGAAATTTATGCAATTGCACTCCCTAAGGGCTACCAGAACTACAATATAGTACATCTGGAGATGATAAACATTCTTGTGGCAGTTCGAAATTGGGCCCATCAATGGCAAGGTCGTAAAGTAGTAATCCATTGTGACAACCAGGCAGTTGTATCAGTACTAGGCTCAGGACATACGAGAGATATGACCTTGGCTGCCATAGCTCGCAATATTAACATGATTACTGCATTTAATGACATAGAGCTCATCACAGTTCACATTCAGGGCAAGTTAAACATAATAGCTGACACTTTGTCTAGATTGTCTACAAACCCAGCTCTAATTCACAAAATCCCTCAATTGGTCCCTGGACACATATGGGTCACTCCTGGGGCCAATGCTCTGACACTGGATTGGTCTATCTAATTGCAGGTTCCAATTCCCATTTGACAATATTGTACAGCAAGGCAGCCGGTAGAATGCACCTGGCTTTTGCAGAGTCCACTAGAAGGTCGTATACAGCTATGTTTAAAATCTTCCTGGCTTTCTTAATTTTTATAGATATTCACCCACTGTCCATCTCCTCCAACCATATTCTAGCTTTTCTGGAATTTTTGGTATATAATAGAGTTTCTCATTCACAGATCTCCAACTACTTGTCAGCCACAAAAGCAAATTACTCCATGCTGGCTTTAGATACATCCCCTTTCTATGACCAGAGGATTAAATATTTTACTAGGGCTGTAGCAAGATGCGCCCCTCTTACAGTAAAGCTGAAAACCATTGTCGAACCCCCTCTCCTCATACAAATTATTCAACAGTACGAACACTTGTACATGGGCTATGTTGTCAAAGCTGCCATTCTGTTAGCTTACTTTGCATTTTTGAGAATTTCCAACCTGGTGCCCCACACCATCAACTCCTATGACCCCCTTAAACAGTTAGCCAGGGCGGATATTTTTTTTGCACCCCCTGGGGCTCACGTACTGTTAAAATGGTCTAAGACTATGCAAATGAACAACTCGGTTAGGGTCATCAAAATCCCTGCCCTGGGGGCTTCTCCCCTCTGCCCCGTGGCAGCCTTGCAACACCTACTCCATAATACTCCTCATCAACCAAACAGTCCCCTCTTTCAGATAAAGTGCTATGCAAAGTGGGTTCCTCTCACAGACACTAGATTGAGAAAAAATTTTTCAACAATTTTAAACAACCTTAACCTCAGCCAGTCAAAAATTACTTTTCACTCACTTCGACGTTCTGGTGCCACCCTGGCCTTTAACTCCAGTGTTCCTATTCAAGACATCCAGAGTCATGGCACCTGGACGTCGGAGTGCGTCTGGTCTTATATCACACAAGACCACCAAGCTTCTGACAAAGTGGCCTTAGCCTTCAAACAACTACTACAACCCTAGACTACCTGGGCTTTGGGGTTTTCTTTCTACTCCTCATACTTCAGCTTACCTCTGAACTACAAGTATTTAAATATAAAATCAATTTGTTCAACTTCACTTTAAGTTTTTCCTCATTCACTGAAATATTAAGATCAGTAACATGTCCTCTCAATATCCTACAAAATCAAGTCTTAGGGTCACTTTACGGCCACCCTAACTAATTTCTTAAAATCTCACTTTAGGGTCACCCTAAGTGACCCTCTTATCCTTGGTTTGTCACATTAAGATGACCTTAACTCTTAAAAATTTCATTTGAAAAACCCTAACCTCCACTTTAAGATTTACCCACATCTTAACTTAACTCTAATGTAAATGTCAGTTTATGGTCACCTTAAGTGACTGTCGAAGGTTAAAATGTCAGGGCACGTCGTGTCACGTGCTGTGTTAAGGTAAAATGATTTAGTACATAAGGTCACCTTAAAAGTGACTGTAACATTGACCTTATACATCTAAGTTTATGGTCACCTTAAGTGATGGTAAAAGTCTAAAATGCCAGGGCACGTCGTGCCACGTGCTGTGTTAACGTAAAGTGATTTAGTACAGAAGGTCACCTTAGAGTGACTGTAACATTGACTTTATAAATCTAAATTTAGGGTCACCTTAAGTGACTGTAAAGTCTAAAATATCAGGGCACGTAGTGTCGCGTGCTGTGTTGAGCTAAACTCATTTTAGTATATATAAGGTCACCTTAAAGTGACTTTAATGTTCATATTATTGTTTGTCTGATTGTGTACAAAGGTTGGAATGATAACATAGAAAAGCTAATAAATATATATAAACCCCACCTGCTTGTGTCAATGTATATAGGCCACTGCCTGGTCAAATCAGCCCCTGGAAATTTTTCTTCTGTTCAAATTGACCCCTAGATGTTAAATGCCTATAAATATTAGATGTATATGTATGTACTCAGGAATAACAATGTCATTCCTAGTTTTTTTCTATATCAACCGATAATTTGTTTACATTACCAAATGCTAAGTGTTAAAATTAACAAAAGAGTGAATATATATTCATTATTCTTTTAAGTTATGATTCATAAATGAAATTTATCATAAAATAAAATATAAAACATTGAAGATATTCAACTTAGACGCAAAACTTATACAAATATTACACAGATATTAATTACATAAATTTATATATATAGTACACAGGTATTAATGAATTAGAGCAAATTATTCTCAAAAGATCACAAAAGTTACAAAACAGTTTAATGTCTACGCAGAGGGATTATTAACTAAGCATACTAAACAGTACCATATATGGAACGCCAATTTTTCTTAAAAAGATCACAAAAGTTATTATCCCATCTGCAGACGCTATGCATTTAGCATAATTGTACTTTTAATAATTCTCACATAAACAAGTATAGTATTTAATGAATATAGGTTAAATTGATTACAGCATCCAATTATGTTTGATGTGTCTTAATCACGCTTAGCCAAAGTTCTCACCATTATACTTTATTATACAGAATTACCCCCCTTTAGTCAACATTAACATGGACCAGATTATAATTCATCACAATTTCAATTAAGGTGTGCAGGCTCTGTTGAAAAAGACCCCTTATTTATATGTTTTAATAATCCTGAAGAAATATCTGTATCAACCCAGTCGAATACTTTCTGCAGGTCTAAATAAGTTCTGATCAATAGTGGTGTTCGGGGCATCACGCTTGTCAGTACCCCATCCCTGGGAAGTGTGGAGCTACCTTAAGTAAAATGTTCTACATCTACTGGTAAGAATGACCAGATCAAGTTGCCAGGGTACTTGGACACCACGAATGCTAACATATGATTGGTCAGGGTTTGAATCAGATGCAAGACACCATTTTGTACTGTCAGGATGATTTAGGAGGACTTATGAACTACATGAACAAAAAATTTTGCTCTCTCCAAGTTTTATATGTTTTTATATTTTTTTATTTTAAAGTGGACAGTTTTTAGTTGTAGTTGCAAGGGTGTCCAGTCTCTGTTTTCTAATGTTACTTGGAATATCATACACTAATGATGTTGCGAATTCTACAGTGCTGGACAGAAGTGTCAGCCGCTGAATGAACACTGATTGTGACAACCTTAGGCTTGAACTGATAACCTCTTAGGGACGGTCAACTCTATGTTTTTAAAGTTCTTTGTTGAAGAGATCTAGCCAATTGAAGTATTGTCGGATCAGTGTTCTGGGGTTTGTCACTTTGTTTGTTTCTAGTGAACTGTGACATTAAGTAATAGACTATAAAAATGGGGAAAAATAAAAATAGATGCAGTAAGTGCACAGAAAGGCACTATGCATCGACAGGGAAGAAATGTGACAGAGTCTAAAGTGACAATGACACATCAGTGACAGTTGTTACAATCCAGAAAAAGAAGGCCAAGAACTGTAAGATGAGTAATTTTGTTAATGCAGCTGAGTCTCCACTCAGTCACCCTCTTCAAGCTCACAAGAAGGCCTTGTCACACATTAAGAGAGTTTCGACTCCAGATCATGATGACCAGAGCATCACAGAAGAGGTACGTTACTCATCTGAAGAAGAAGAAGACGAACAGAGCAACATACAGAGGCAGATTTTGGCAGAATTGAACAGAGTAAATGACAGATTAGATGATGTCGAGACACAGGTGGTAGGATGCAGCAAGGACAAGAACATTCCAGTTAGAAAAGGACATAAGTTAAGTAATCAAAAATATTTTAATCTTTATATAAAAGATAGAAGTAGCACACAGGAAAGTGAAATTTCTGAGTCATTGGATTCAGAATCTGTGATCCCAATGTTGTCAAGTATTAGGACCTTAACGTCCATTCAGAGGCAGATAGATCAGACTGTCGCGAATTTAGAGAAGCATCAAACAAAGAAAGCAGATCAAGTTAAACTTAAATCAAAAGGGGGACCAGTTGATGTTAACATTTCAGATAAAGTTCCTTGGCCACATGAATATATTCTCGGGGATGTTTCGAGGCAAAGAATTTCTTATGACCAAATTAACATGTGTCAGTTTGTTCAAGATTTTGTCACAACAATTTGTCAAGTGTAGAGAAAAATGCTTTTGTACTTGTGTGACCTAATAGAGGTTGCAAATGATTTTGCCTGGTTCAGTGCCAAGGCGTCATATGCATTTCTGTTATGTGAGATGGAACATGGCGCCTTGGACTGGAAGGAGACAAATCACATTGGTCGCATATTTTGTGCTCATGCACAGAGGCATACAGGTAATAGCAAACAAAATTGGACTCAAATAGCTAGTGAAAATGTACGTCGACCCTGGTTTTGTAAACCATATCAAAATGACATATGTAGTAGCAACAAGGATCATGAGGTACAAGGTGAATTACACAAACATATATGTGCTCACTGCCTAGTTAATGGGAGGCATATGAATCATGCTGAGAAGAACGGTTATTTTGTAAGAAAAACAGTCACACAAAAAACGAGTAAGTATCTGTCCAAACAGAGCTCTGCTGGGTGTAACAGGTAGTGAAACAAGCAGGTCTGCTAAAAATTCAGTGAATATGAAGATAAGAAATGAGCTGGAAGGCAAAGTGTATGAGACTAAAAAGGCGCATAAATTATGTGAGAATAATGACACAGTTACATTCTTCAGGCCAAGGTATTGCTATAGAACTGGTGTGAATATCAGAGAAATTGAATCGTTATTGGCTAGAGGCAACAAAGGTACAACTTTGGGCCGGAGCAAGACAGGTAAATTAAGGTGTGCAAAATATGGCATTTCAAACAGTACAGGAAAGGTAATGGGAACAGTACTGTTAACATAACAGAGCAAGAAAGGCATGAAACTGTGGATGCGAGTGTAGCAAGAAATGTTACAGGCAACAAAAGTATCACTAACGTGAGTGCCAAAAGTTATGTAGGTGGGAACTCAGGCTTTGGGGTTTTGATCCCTTATGTCACACAGTGTAATGAACCAATTCCAGACAATGATCATGAACAAACAAATAAATTTGCTCTCGTTGGTGGTAGTGGCAAATTGATCAATCAAAATGAAGTTGACAAGTGTCAAAATGTCGACAATCGAGAGGTGACCCCCCCCCCCCCCCCCCCCCCCTCTTGTTCAGTCAGATTTTGATAGAGACATGACCTTGTCGTATGACAGTAGTGAGGTGTTTGATACAAATAAATTTGTAAATGTTATGATGTCTTAACGAGTGCATGATCTTCTGAATAGAAGACAAAATTTTCAATATAACATTTTTGAACAATGGCATCGACAAAGTGACTTCAGCTTTGGGTTTGTTGACTTTTGACTTTATTGACGTTCCATAAAGTGAACAGGGCACATAGATTCGGTGTCTGTTTGAAATGTATCGTTGTATCAAGAACAGTGATGTTCCCAGTTTTCTTCAATGTAAAATACCTGTCAAAACCCAGTTGAATGTAAAACAATGTGAAAAAGTGCTAGATGATTATTGGGACACACAGTTGTTCGACCTCATTAAATATGGCTTTCCGTTAGATTTGAACGAAAATATCGTTCTGCATTGTGAACAAATTAATCAATGTTTGGCTTTGAAATTTCCAGCCATATTTAAGCATACTTGGATGAAGACAGGCGGTAAGGAGCTACATTGGTCCTTTTGACAAATATCTTATTGAAAATTGTCATTCATCACCCCTTATGACCAGAGAAAAAATACAATGCGAGTCTTAATAATAATAATAATAGTAGGATTTATAAAGCGCAAAATTGATACAAATCCTCTAATGCGCTTGAGTCCAAGAAGGGAGAGTCCAGGGACAGGCATGGGTCGACATCTAAAAAGCGCCCGCCATAACCATAGACAGGTTATTATTGACCTTTCTTGGCCAAAGGTGCATCTGTAAACTCTGGCATAGATAAGCATTGATATCTTGTCACAGATTTTATCTTGACGTTCAGCGGCAAGGTGCATCACATGAAACATCAGAACGCGTTCACTGTTCTGAATTACATCGAAGAGTTTATAGGGGTCGCAACGCCCAGCATCATGTGAAGTTCCTATGATTTCTCATTGAATCTCCTCAATGAGTTTGGCCTTGACATTAGTAATAATAAAAGGATACAAACATGTACAAAATTTGTGCACTTAGTAGTGGAGATAGATACTAAAACACGAACTGTCTCGATACCATCTGAGAAGTTAGAGGCCATTTTGCGCAATGCATTTGGTTATAAATAATATTAAATTCTTAGAACTGAATAATGATATTTAACTAATCTTAAAGTATTTATATGTGTCAGGCTGGTACTAAAGGATATTTTATTTTGATTTCAGTGCACTCTGACGTGTTGAGATAAATGGAAGATTCCAAAGCAAGACTTAGAATGGCATTCAGACCCAAGACTAGGAAGTGTTACTATATGGTGTTTGCAAAATATCTCGTGTGACGTTATCATGGCTTATTAAGAGTTCTTAGTTGAAAATGAAGTTTCTGTGAATATTGTAGCTAACAATGTTTCTGTCTTAAAAACAAATTTTGTATTGTTTGGATCACCTCATCTTGGAACACCCTAGGATTCATTATTTCACAAACGCAATGAAAATCAATTGTCCACTGACCTTGGCAAAGCGCAACATCATTACCATAAAGGATTTGGAACTCATCTCATGCCTGTGTGATCAATTCCCATTTGGATGCATTTTAGAGCAGTTTTTCTCATGGCATTTTACGCCTGCTTGAGGATTTCAAATCTGGCACTTCATTCAATTTATCAATTTGACCCAAGTGTACATTTGACCCCACAATACATTACTATTCACAGAAAATTTATGAAGATCACCTTGAAATGGACAAAAACCATACAAACAAGAGATAAAGTTCACGTTGTCGTAGTACTTAAACTCGTTCACACTTGCTATGCCCAGTCAGAGCATTAAAGAGGGCAACTGTGCACTACAATCCTTCTCCTAACAGGCCGTTAATATTTCAATACTTTACAAACTCTCAAAGGAAACCTTTAATTGATTCATGCATTAGAAAAGCCTTGGCATAAATCAGTATTAAAATGGGTCTGGCATCAAATCATTTCATGTTCCACACTTTCCAGCTTTCAGGGGCCACTCTGGCTTACAATGCCCATGTCCCCATTCAGAGCATCAAACACCATGGGGGTCGATTTCACAAAAGGACTTAGCCCAGACTTAGACTTAAATTGAAGACTTTTGTCTTAAAATGAGGCTAAGTCTGTGATCTTAGACTTGGAGGATTTCACAAAGCTGCTAAGTCTAGGCTTTGGCTAAGTCTACCCAAGAGTGGGCTTAACTTTTGTAAACAAAGACTTAAATATGGCCGCCATATATTTTTCTCACTTCAAAATTTGAAATGCTTGAAAATAAAGAATAAATATATAGAACACTGCCCTAAATTATTCTTTGGACAAGTCTGTGTGATTATAAGGTTTCCCATTTAAAAATACAGCATTTTTTCAAAGATAAAATGAGCTAAACAAGGGATATATGTTACCACTAAAATATTTTGAGTAGAAATAAAGGGTCACATGACCTAGAAAACCACCGTGGTTATATGACAAGCTAAGTCACCCTTTGTGAAATCCATTTAAGTCCAGGACTTGGCAAAGACAAAAGACTCAGATTTAAGTCTCTGACTTAGCCTAAGTCTGAGACCCTTTGTGAAACCGGCCCCTGGTCTCCTGGATGTCGGACTGTGTGTAACCACAGGTGGTTAACAGTCGCGTATATGGTCTTGGCACTTAAACTCTTAACCTTACCCAGGTGGGAGTTAGGGTCACCTTAGCTAACATTTCCCATGCGTTAAGAATTGTATTGATGGGATTTCATGTATTGCCGTGTCTGTATTTATATGTCACAGCTTTAATTCTGTATTGTATATTTGTAATATTTAATGAAAACAAATTAAATGTAATATCAATCTGTACAAAATATTGGGAAATCTACTGATCAAGCTGTAAATGGGCTGCGCAACTTTGATATTTTCTGACTAAGCAAAGGTTCAGTGTGAACTTGAATTTCTTTGATGGGCATTTCAGAATCAGTTACAAGAATTAATTTCATTTATATTGAATATATTTGTAATTAGAAAACACTTACTGGGTGGGATTTTTTTAATCCTAACAAGTTCCAGATATTTCAATAATATCTAATTATTTACAAGAGTTTAACAATATACCTACTAGAAAAGGAAAGTACAATATATATCTAAGCATATGTTTCTGAACGAAAGAGTGCATCAATAAATATTATTATAACCTAAAATGTAATCACTTGTCAATAACATTTTGTCTGATCTTCTGTGAAGCACAAATAAAACTTACAGGTTCCTTATCATGTGATTTCACAATAATATTAAGTTTAAATTCATCAGACATTTTTTGAAAATATGGAAAATTTTTCTCGATTCTGTTGTACAAATTAAGCCTTGTGATCTTGTATGCACTGCATTTACATAGAAAATGGTCTCATTTTCAATATCAGCTCTGTTACAAATTAAACAAGTTCTTTCAAAATTTAATTTTCTGAAAAATTCAGATCTTTTTTTAAATTGATACTTCCTGTTTCAATTCTTGGAGGTAAAACACCTGTTCAAAATTGAGAGATCTGCTTGTCATTTAAGATGTCTGTAAAGATATGCTTCAGTTTCAAAAGTTGTTTTAAACATTTTACAAAGTCTCAGCTTTGGTTTCCCTGTTAATGCTAACTTCCATTCTTTTTCTATAATCGTCGTTAATTGCGATTTTACATTTTTAACATTTACGGCAACTTTTGAATCAATCAATCAATCAGTTGTCCAAGTGCTTAATCTAAACATTAATGGACAGAGTTACTTAACAAGGTCATAATTCTAGGGAGCTATGGCAAGAAGTAAACATGTGGGTTATGTAAGTTAAAGACTTAAAAACACTACCTGCTGGGATGGAGAACTGATAAGCGTGATGCCAGGACACCACTAATGATATTGTTTGTATGCACCAATAATAACATTTTGTGTAGTACTCACATATACATACGTTGTTAACTATCTTGTATTTAATCAAAAAAGTATGATCTGCAATGCTTATTTACTGAGTTCCCAGGATAGTAGGGACTGAACACATTTCTTTTTATTATTGTTACTTAAAACTTTGTTTATGTTTCCATAATGTTGTAGCTGAAAGAATTTCATGAATTATCTATCAGTCTTATCATTTTAGATACAAAAATAACAAATGAATGCAGGTAACATACATGCCCATTGCAAAAATAGCACTAATCACTTGCAACTAAATCACGTTGAACTAAGTATTTGTTTGTAGGAACTGTTTGTAACCAGATTTCATGCTAGAAAGCCCTTTTATGGACCTTTTAACACAACACCTGAGATTAGTCAGATAAATTCTTCACCACATTATTGCATTTATTTTTTTATTTAAAGTGATCTTTGCTCGATATTGGTTTATTTTTCATTTTTTCATGAACAGGATGTGAGATAATTTGTACTGTTCATATTTTTAGAACTTTGTAATAATTTGTATACTGGAGATCCTAGAAGGTTCTAGAAAATGTATAATCATTTCAGACAGGAAAATTCTAGAAAGAAAAGTAAATATGTCATCATATTTCCAAGAGAAACAGGGGTGTTTCCCACCATCTATGATTCCAAAAAATTTTGAACAAGAGAGGTCAGCACTAGGTAGACCAGTTCTATAGACGACAGAGTGAATAACTAATTCAATGCCCTTATATGGCAAAAGAGCTCTGCAATCACAACAACTTTGTACCTGTTAAAAGACACTGACAGACACCCTGAAAAAGCCAGTTGTTCTCATGTGACACTTAGAATGACCCCAGCTGTGTAGATCAAAATGATGTGCACACTGCAACAGTTTATAAACCCGTATGTTTCAGAATTGCTTTAGAAACACTTTAAGGTCACCAGTGTTATGTACAAAACACCAATACATATTAACCTCTTGACAGTTACAGATCTGATTGATAAGTATAATTTTTGAACAGCCTACATTGAGAGGTAGCAATACACCAGTGTCTTCAGCATACGATTAGAGCTATTATTATTGTCAGATATACACATGGAATGGAAACTGGCATAATTAATTGAACTAATACTGTCTCAATCTACAAATTCATCTGAAGGTACTATTTATACTGAAATTTCTACTTAAAATGTCATTGTCTGGCATACCCCCACCTTAGTTATACCCTGGCGGGCGCTTTTTAGATGTCGACCCATGCCTGTCCCTGGACTCTCCCTTCTTGGACTCAAGCGCATTAGAGGATTTGTATCAAGTTTGCACTATATAAATCCTACTATTACTATTATATTGTCTGTAGCCCTCGAATTTAAAAAGTATGTAAGAAGTAACTCTTTGGGACTTATGGTTCAATTTTCAACTTAATTTACCCATTTCTTTACATTGGTCTGTATTTTGGTGTCATATAAAACAAAGTTGGTAACAAAGTTCTCCTACTTCCTTATAACCGAATAAACAAGCATAATTGTATATGTGTCCAACAAAATGTGTAATCAGAGGTGAACTTAGCTCTTATCCCCTTTAACTGGGCAAACATTAACTTGATGATTTGGTGTGATGATTCTAGCTGTGTCGGTTACAGTGTCAAGGCACTGCAGATGTCAGTCCTGAGCTCCCCTCTTATAATAGTTTATGGTTTGTCTGTCCTGTCAAGGTACCAGTCTATTTTAAACATGTAAAAGAGGTTGCTAAGTTTTACTGTAACAGGGTCACTCATTGGTCAAGGGTATTTGGAAGGCATTATGAATCCAAAAGAAGCCAGTGTTAATTCAGACTTTGAACTGTTAACATGAATCTATTTTGTCTGACTTTGTATGTATTTAGTTTATGTGTTTTTTTACTGAACGTTTTATATGGTTTTGTATGACATTTTAATTCTGTTAACCAGTGGACTGTGATGAATACTCTGATTTATGCGTGATTACACATCTTATATTTAGAATCAAGAGGCAAATGACAATGCCAAATAATAAACACTAAATATGGAAAATGCAAAAAGAGGCACTTTGATAATGTTGACACTAGTGAATAATTTGTGAACGTGAGTGGTGACAAGGGCAGTAAAAACTGGTCTTTAAACGATAGCCTAGCAGCAGCTGCAGCAGCATCAGCAGAAGAAGAAGACACAGTGCAGATGCAGATTCTCGTAGAGTTACAGAGGGTAAATGCACATCTGCATGCACATGAGGGTGTCATGTGGCTCAGTCGGTAGGGTGTTGGACTTATAATCCAAGGGTCGTGGGTTCGATCCCCAGTGATGCCAACTGTTTCATGTGGGATAACATCCTTGGGCAACATGTTAACCTGGTCTGTGCCTCTCTCCACCCAGGGGAAATATGGGTACCCAGCTTTAAGGGATACTGGCTTCTACGCCTTCCATGGCAGCAATAGGTAAGGTTTCCAAGGCTAGCTATCCTTGCTGGGGTAATACTGTGTAAAGCGCTTTGAGCTAATAATAAAAAAGCTCTATATAACAGCCCAGTATTATTATTATTATTATCTGGATGCAGTTCAAGACCAGGTGGCAGTACCAAGGAATGAACCAAGGAAGACACAGAGAGGAGTATATGAAGGTCAAAATTGAGTAAATCAAATTCCTGTAAATCATTTGTATCAAATTCATGTGACAGTAGATTAAATGATTTGTCAGAAAGTGACAGTGATGTAGAAACAATTGCCAATGTTCCAAGTTTGTGTACATTGAGAGATTTTGTGAAAATTCCAAAGAAAGTTGACACTAGGTTGTGGGAACTTGAGGCAAAAAAAAAATTAAAAAGCGGTAGCCCTGTAGAGGTGATAGTTAAAAACAAAGAAGTGTGGACCCATGAGGCCATACTTGAGGGGGGTAACAAGGTCTTGTCTCACCTATGACTAACTTTCTATGAGTCAAGAGGTTCAAATAGTTTGTCAAAATATTTTAGACAAGAAGGATGAAGGTAGGCGTAAGCAAATGAGAAGTTATATGGCAGAACTCATGGAGGATGCCACTGACTTCAGTCGGCGATGGGCGGGGGGGGGGGGGGGCAAAGGCTTCCCATGCTGTTTTTTGTTGCGAGTTAGAGAGGGGCACAGCAACATGGGATGATTCTGCTCAAATCAACAGAATCAGGAGGGCTCATGCTCAAAAACAGTCAAGTCAGACCACTAGGAAATCTGGTAAGAATGACATGGTCCAGCGCCCTTGGTTTTATAAATTTTGGCAGCTGTGTTCACAACACAGATCATGAGGTTGGTCCTATTTGTTTACAGCATGGTAAAATATTGAATCGTGCTCAGATAGATTGCAGTATGGTGAAAAACAGGTAAAAACCAACAAACAGCTGCTCATTCAGGGTAATAGGCAGCAAATTTTCAGATGCTCCTGGTAACCCAGTAATAAATTCAGATGTCAAAAATCGGGGTGTTGTAAAAAATAAGTCTAATTGGGCTTCAAGTCAACAGATAACACAAAAGTTCAGGTCAGTCACAAACTAAGATTTGTGTATAAGAATAACTTTAAAAGTAGCAACATAGAAGGTCTTTTGGTCCGCCCGTTGGAACAGGCACTGATTGTTTACAGAGCAGCTTCTGTGCAAAAACACAGGTCATATGCCAATGTGGTTAAACAGGTCAGATTAATACCCATGTAAATAGAATACAGCTGGTCCCCAAAATAAGCATAATAAAACATTTGTTTCAATATGTCAAGCAATTCCCTTAATAATATTAGGGGCAAGGAGTCATTTACACAAGCAAATGGAACAACGGGTTTAATCGTCAGTGACATACAAATCAATACTGTTAAAACATGACCTCAAATAGTATTAATGGTATTGGAAAAACAAACAATTTAATAGTTGTCACTGGTCGTAACATGGGAAGCAATAGTATCACAACTTTTGTATCAAATGAATGAGTATTGGTGATACACATGTTGGCATGCCGTTACTGAAAATCCAGTAGAGAATCAGTAGTGTCAAATACTCGAACCAGGATAACAAACAAACATTGTTGTGTGACTAAACTTCTGTATCAAATGGCGTGGACAGTATTGGTGATGAACAAAGTTGCCATGCTGTTGTTGAAAATAAAGTAGAAAATCTCGAAGTCAATAGTGTCAAATACTTAAAAGTAGGATAACAAACAAAAATTGTTGTATGACAGTGAGACTAGCAATGAAGAAAAGTGCTTACATTCTTTGATGTTTGACAGCAGTTGGGATAATAGCAATGTACATCTGGATTGTACTTTTTTTCAATTATGAAACACCAATCAGATATGAAATTTGGTTTCATACCTTCCTTTGCAGGATCTGATCCCTGCTGCTTATTATGAATGTCGGCCCAATATTAAGAACTATGTTGTTTAATTGCATTCAAAAGTCAAGGAGCACAATGCTGCCAATTTTACTGGTGCTCGGATACCAATGTCTTTACATTTAAATAAACCAGTTTCGAAAGATTGGTTATCAGATTATATGTGCCAGCAGCTCTTTTTCCATTTAGGTTTCCCATTAGGTTTCAATTGTAATTGTCCACTAAATCATGATGGTGTCAATCATCAACTACTGACTTCCCCACTGATGTTGATGCTTTTATACAAAAGGAAATAGAACATGGGGCGAATGTGGATCCTTTCGATAAAACCACATGATATGATATCATATTTCTCCCATTATGAGTAGGCCAAAGCCAAATTGTAACACTAGGTGCGTCATTATCGATTTTAGTTGTCCAAAGGGGACATCAGTGAATGACAGTGTTGACAAACTATCTTATATGGGAACTGAATTTAGGCTAACACTCCCCAGTAACGATGATCTTACCACAGAATTAAGAACATTGGGTAGGGGGCCATATTTATAAGATAGATGTAAGCAGGGCCTCCAGGCACTTAAATACAGACCCTTTAGATTTTAATTTATTAGAATTTCAATGGCATCAGATTTATATTGATAGTAGGCTGCCATTTGGGGCTCGTCATGGGAACCAAATGTTTCAGAGGGTCATTGACTCAGTGACACATACAAAAATTAGGGCTCTGCATTAGCATCAAAAGCTGATACATCCTGGTACTTTGTCAACAGAATGCTGGAGGTTCTAAGAAATGCATAATATCCTGCCAAATACTTTTGTCTGATGATTTCTGGCGAGACCTGAATTGGTTTCCAAAATTTTTGGACAAATATAATGGTACATCTCTATTTGATCACAGACCACTTGGTTGTGTCATTGAGTTTGATGCTTACTAGCCTCGGTGGTTGCTGGAGGCATTTTGTATATCACCTTGTAATGGTCCAGGACCTAGTAAATGTAGACATTTAAATGTTGACATGCAAGATCTAGAGATAGATATAATTTTGTTGGAGTTGCTTAGCAGATGCTATACTTTGTTTTGTAGAAGCGGCTTCCTGTCTGGAGGATCTCAGTGTCAGAGCAAAATCCAGGCTCCACTCTGCATTTGGACCAAAAACCAGGCAATGCCACAGTCTTTTGTTCAGAGTTTTTGTGGCCTTTGTATTTGTATTCAGTTGTCTCTAAACTAATTTTCTGTGGTAACTGTATGTTCGTTTTGAAATATTTGTTGCAAAGTAACATGTCAGTGCATATGATTGCGAATTAAGTTTCTGCATTGAAGGCAATGTCAATAATATACAGTCTCCCTCAGACCCTTTTGCCCACCCACAAGTAAAGTATTTCATTAGGTTTATCAAAGCTAATAGGCCTCTGGTGTTTTCAAAGAAAAATGTGATGGATATTCCCTCTTTATTCCAACTTATTGAATGTTGTTCAAGGGTAAGAAGCCATATTTCTCACAGCTTTTTTTTTTGGGGGGGGGAGGCTTCTTTTGCCTTTCAAATTTGGGTCCCCATGCAGTTGAAGAAATTGATCCTGCAAGGTATCACGGTTCACACGGGGGGTGTTTTCTTTGGCAAACAGAGTGTCAGGTTAGTACTGAAGTGGTCAAAACCATTCAGGACAGGGACAGTGTTAAAGTTATCACTCTTTTCAGGTTAAAGTCACTTTCATATGATGAAGTTATATTCCCCTTCCAGTATGGAGCCCTTATTCCTATGCTACACTTATCAGGGTTGGCAGGTTATCACTGATACATGAGTCAGGAAAATGTTGCCACAGGTCAATGTAAAGATGCAATTGCCAACAAATTACAACACCTTCCATGCCACCCTAGCATATAGGATCCATGTTCCTATTCAGGGGATTAAGGACCGTGGCACCTGGACGTCAGAATGTACATGGAGGTATATCCAGACACACCAAAATTCTGGTTCCCAGGAGGCTGCTGCTTTTCAAAGAGTATTGTTTTATAAATGTTTAAATCAGTGTCTATAGGTTGTTTTCTACAGGTTGGGCTTGAGGTGTCCTGTTTGGTTAATATGTCTGGTTCATATGTTTTATGGTAATTTGCATGTTAACTTTATTAATTGTTTTATTGTAGTTTTTATATGTATTTGTGTGGTATGTAATTGTGATAGAAGTTAATGGTAACTCGGTAAATTTTAAGTTGATGGTAACAATATTTATATTGTTATTTCATGATCCAAGTTAAGACTTAACTCTGATATTTAGTATTATAAGATGTTAATTAACTTGTATTTATCATTAATTTAGTCATGAGTATATAAACATCTTGTATTAACTCTGACATTTAGTACTATAGGACATTAACTTACTTGTATTTTAGTAACAAAAGACTATCTTTACATTGTATTTACTAACATTAATTCATTTACATGATCTGTCTAAATAATTAGTATCTAGTGTTGTATATTATTTTATTGTTTTACATATTCATATTCTCTGTATAATAAAAATGTAACCCTCCTGTGTGGTTTAAGGTTGTTTGAGGGGACCTTGGGGACTGTCAGTAGCGGAGTCAAGGCACTGCAGATGTCAGTCCTGGGCTCCCCTCATATAATAGTTTATGGTGTGTCTGTCCTGTCAGGATAGCAGTTCTATTTGACACAGATAAACTTTGTTGACAAAAAGTAATTGTTTAGGGGGACTGAGGACTGCTGTGTATTTTCAGGATTTCAACAGCATCTGGCTTGGCTCATGCACACTTCCTATATATAAGAAGGAAAGGACCAGATGAGCATGCGTTGATATGTCCCAGTTAAAATAATAACATATTTTCCGTGACAGTATTACTGGTCTCATCCTGAATGTAGCCTAAGCAGCCTAACCTGAATTGAAGAGGTGACAACTCCTTGTACTTGGGCAGGTTTCCCCTTGAGCCATGAAAACAGTGGCGATGGGACCCTGCTATTTCCATTTAACTCCATTATCACCTGACGTATTTAATCCTGATTTAAATTATTTACCTTGGATTTACTTTGCAACTATCCTTGGTTGTCGCTGCAAATGTTCCAACGTCTTGTGCATCTTTTTTTATTTGTTTTTGACATGTCACATTACAAATTACAATATTAAAAGAAAAAAGAAGAAAAACACTTTTTCACTCTTGTGCATCTTCCTCTGTGTGCATTCATCCTGCAAATCTTGAAAATGTGAGACGTCACTACCTGAGAAAGGGAACACTTTTCTTCTTTGTGTTATTGAAATCATTTTCTCCTGATCTGATACATCTGCTGTGTTCAGTGACAAGTGCGAGGCATTTTGTAATGTTGAGATTCACACACCTGGTAGCAATCATGTGAATGTTTCAGTGAACTGTGCAAAAAGGCTGCAGTGGACAAATTGCCTGATGCTGCTTGTTGACCCTATTTTCATGTGGTCATTTTTTATATCGATAGCTTCCATTTTCTTTAGAACCATGGTTATAGTTTCAAATCTGTGCTGTACTTGACCTCTCTAAAGTGTCAGATTCTACCAGAACATCTCGTCTGTTTCTTTGCATGTTGAGAGCTTGACTGCCTTTGAAGTTCTTCATCCAACCTCTGTGACTCCCCCATGACAGAGGCACTCAATGTAAGAGAATCTTTTGCGGTGATTCCCACTGGTTTGGCATGTCTGATCTCAATCTGGTGCAGCTGGCTATACTGGTGCTCTGAGATACTTTAGACATTATATTTGTGATTAACACACAAACATTGTATATACTCTGATAGATCTAAGTCTGCTAAGCACTCTTTAGCAGACTTAGCACTCTTCATCTACATTAAACAAATTTTCTGAATGGATAAAGCTCTTGAATTTTGATAGGTCATTCATATATGTTTCATAACGTGTGAGATTTAAGTCTCTCCCTCTACCATTAGCCCATTTTACCACAAATCTTACCTGCACATATCATACAAGAAACAGATGTTTACTTTTCTCCTGTTCTTCTAAACCACTTTGACTGTTACATAATGTAGAGCATTTGTTTTACATCTTGGGTAAGTATATATATTGTATCACAACCATTTTAAATATGACTATTCCAGTTCTAATGCTTTAATGTCTCAGAAACAACGATCTGGATTGTTGGAGGTGTCATCCAAAATTATCTGTTGCTGGCACCCATCTTTAGGTTTCTACCAATTAAGAACTGCTTCAAGGCTTGAAAGAGCAAATGATTTTTTTTTGTTCATTAAGATCTCTGAAGTGAACTTACTTATTGTTATTAATAAAATGCTTTGAAAGTCAAAACAAAGAAAATCAATTGTCTTGATGAACCTTTTATTGACAAAGGAAAAGAGGAATAAGTAAAGCACAAACTGCTATTGTATTTCAATATGTTTCAATGTCAAGAGATATGCTATACGCAGTAATGTCAGTACATGTAATGTAACATATTAGACTATAAAATAAGAGTTTACAGGAAGCTAGTGCAAGTAAAAAACCTTGTCTTTAGATTTATAACCCCAAATAAACAATACATATTTCACACAGTACCAGTGTACATTATGCAGTAGCAACTAATTGTCACTAGCAACTGAGTACTACTGGAGCCAAAAATAAAACTAAAACCAGTTATATTTCTCACTTTTTTGTGATATTCAAAACAATTTCAGAAATTGAAACAGTAATTTTTAAAATAAATTGACAACACCCACTACTCATGAGACCACAAATCAATCTATTGTAGTGGATCTGACCTTTTCTAAGATTATGATTATTTATTTCATTTATGTAATTATTCATCTTGCTTCAGTAGTATCTTTTTGCCTCTGTTATTGATTAAATTTTAGTTTGTCTTATGTAACAGGGCTCTGAATAATAAGTGTGTATTAACTTAAAACAGGTGAAGGCCATATAAACTACCTATATTTGCAAAACAAAACTATAATTTATTTCTAACTTTTATTAATTAACAGTTAAGATAAAAATTTCAATATAAACCGAAATTTTGAAGCTTTTAGCACATAAAACTATGCTATAATTGACACATTTGAAGGCTGATGGTTTTCTCTGGAAACTACGCATATATATAACATGCATCATTTGTCCTTTGATAGAGATTCGTCAGTCACTTCATATAGAAATTAATCAGTTATTGTTCATTAACCTTAGATAGAAAAATCAATCACTTAGATCGACATTTGTCAATCACCTTAGACAGAGATTTGTCAGATATGTTAGAGAGACATTCATCGCTTCCAGCAATGCCAACTAGACAGAGATCCTTACTACCAGTGTTAGGATTATACCAAGAAGACTGCATGTCCATTTCAATATTATCGACTAGTTTATGGAATATCACATTTTATACAAAAATTGTCTCTTTCAAGATGAGGAGCCAAGGAGTGCAGTGATTCACACACTCACCACCCACCTCTTAGGCTGGTTGGTGTTTTGGCAGCAGTCTACAGGCCAGAATCTTGACCAACAAGATGCACTCGGAGAGAACAGAACGCTCCACTGGATGTGACCTGACTCACGACTTTTACAAAGTATTGTCGTCCATCTATTGCCATTTAAATAATGATTTCACTTCTAAAATATGTTGAAACAGAAATTATTTCCTGACATGCAAAATCAATTTTTACATAAAAACCATATTAGAAAAATAGCAATAATTAAAAGGAAATTAATTTTTGTAGTTTTGTTGTGTTCAGTTAGTTTGAACATATGCTGGCATGTCATATGTGATTCCAGGTCCCCTTTAATATCTGTCAAGTGACCATCTCATCTTGGTATAAGTTTTTTTGAGAGCAAAATTTTAAATGCCTTACTTTAATTTCTCCCTTCTTTATGTGAAAAACCTTTAGAACAAAGAGATTGCTTTAAAAAAAGAAATGTAAAATAAACATTGGAACTGAGGCGGAACCCGTACCTTGAGATTGTAAGTCTTGAGCATTACAAAAGAAATGCATAAAAGAATAAAAATAATGTATTAAAAAAGTTAAAAGATTGGAAGTGAGGAGTTAAGAATGTATTAAAAAATAAAAAAATTTAAAAGTGAGGAGACATGAACCCCAACCTTTAAAGTCTTGCACATTACACTCACAGCCAAAAAGACACCTGACCAAAACATCTGTATAGTGAGCATCTATTCCTTCATCAGTCATGCACTCAATTCAAACCCTGTCATCATATTGATTTTTCCAGGTATTTGATGGAGAAGCAGATTTTAATGTATATGTATATATAATTAAACATAAGAAAAACTGTATTCTGACTTTAATTATCAAACAAATTACACCAAATTTGGAAGAATCCGCCCGTACCCCATGAAATACTTGGCCACCAAGTTTGAGCTCAATTGATGTACAAAATCTGAATTTAAATATATTTACATTTTTTGAATTTATATAACAAAAGAAAAAAAAGGAAATAAAAATAAAAACATAAAACAATACAAATTTACTGATCACACTGAAACATTAACACTAAATTCTACAAAAAGAAAAATGCCAATGTAGCATTCAACTGTTGTCTAAATGAGGTTAATTTACCCTTTTCTGAATATACATTTTTTCTATTTCCAGATATTTCTTAAAATTGAGTAAAAGATCATTGAATACTGGTACTTTCTGTTGCAATCTGCACTTATGTATGTAATATTTGCCATACAATATTATGAAATTTAATGAAAAGTTATTTTCATTTTTTCCCAAAAGTATACACTCTAAAGATAAATTGTTACATTTATTTGTAATTCTATGGTGTCAAGCTGATATTTCAGCCCAGAATTTATTCACTGGTGTACAATGACAAAGTGTATAAAATAAATTGTTTTCCACATCACAAATTCAAAATTTGGTCGAGACTGTATTATTACATTTGGAAACAATACTGTCAGTAAAGTATATAAAATGGACAATTTTAAATTGCAAATGTCTAACATTCACATCCTGACAGTGTTTTCTAGCGCTTAGGAAAATTGTTTTCCATACTCCTGGATTGAAATTATAGTTACACAGCTTACACTGCCAGAGTTTCTTTACATGTCGGGCTCCCTTTCTTATTTTGTATTATTATATTGTATGTGTCTTTTGAGCTAATTTCTTTCCAACTTTTATTAAATGGTAAGTTTGAAAATGGATTTTCATATATATTTTTAAGCTCAGCTGTAAAATTTATTTTACCTTTCACCAAGGCTTATTATTTGTTTCCATTCATTTAGTATTGCTTTTATAAGTCCTGCATATGTAACAAAATCAAATTTGACCTCATACTTTTCATTTACAGCTTCTAAACTTAAAAAAATTTCTGACTGATCTATAATATCTCGAATATACACAATTCCTTTCCTGCAAAATTTGTATAAAAAATTGTATTATCAGCAAGAAGCATGTTTTTGTTAAGCCATATTGTTTCAGATAATACTTCTTTCATTGTTGTAGGTTCTTTATACAGCTCAAGCCAAACTGATAGTACTGGTATAATGGTGGACAATGTGCTTGGGATTAAAAGTGCACATTAAGTAGTGATTTATGCTAAGCTCTGGTATGAATTCCTGGAAATAATTGACATTATTGTCATTTACTAAGAACCTTTTAATCCAGTTAACTTTTTGGGCTTTTACATATGATGGGATGCCTTAAGCCACCTTCATTATAATTAGCGATTAGAACATTATGTTTTAGCTTCCTTTTCAAGTTGCTCCATATAAATCTGTATTGAATATCTTCAAGGCCTTTAATTACCCATACGGGGGTGCTTAGACTACCAATCAAGTAATTAATCTTTGAAAGAGCATGAATCTTAAACGCATTAATTTTACGCTGAAGAGTAACATTTAATTTTGACGATTTTGGTAAATTTTGGTCAATATGCTTTAACTTTGATGTATAATTATAAAGAACTGTTTGGCTGTTGTCTTTATAAAACTGTGCTCCCAAACCATAGAATATTTACCTTACTGATGTTAACATTGTATGTGTTTTGGGGTATTGTATGGGGTAAATCGATTTGTAGTACTTTAGTGTTTTGGTAGTTTACTTTTAAGCCAGATGTGAGTGAGAACATGTACATTATATTTAACACAAACTGTACTGAAATTAAATCTGAAGTTATACATATTGTGTCATCAGCTAGAGTGAAATTTTCACTATTTTATTGCCAATTTTGACACCTTAAATGTTGGAGTTTATTTTGACTTTTTTTGAAAATATCTCTATTGCAAGTAGAAACAACAAAGCGGACAATGGACAACCTTGTCTGATGCCACATTTTAACTTAAAATAATCATAAGTAAAACCATTGTTTATTACTGCAGTTTCTGTGTCATTATACATAACATAGATCCATCGCCTAAAGCCTTTGCCAAAACCTAATTGTTTTAGAACATTTTGTAGAAATGACCAATTCAGTTTATCACAGGCTTTTTCAAAGTTGAGATAAGAATCAAAAACATTAATGTTTTTTCTTGTTAGTGTATTCAATTGTATCAATTACAGTCCTTATATTGTTTCCGATAAATCAACCTTTCATAAAGCTATTTTGATCCAAAGAAACAATTGAAGAAAGTACATTCTGTAATCTGATACCTAACACCTGGGCTAAAATAGAAAGTAGATGCTTATTAAATTTCCATAAGCCTGGTCCCGTTTTTTCTTCTTTTGGGTTATTGAAATTTAATTAAATTAAGCTATGATCAGTTTTATGGCACTTTTAATATCACACTCATTTACACCATAAAAAGTCACTAGTAATTAACCAATAATCAATCCTTGATTGTATGATAGGATTGCTTTCTCTCCTAGTATATCTTCTGGTATTTCGTTCCATTGTTCAATATACATCTATAACACTCAGTTAAATTGTTTAAAGTTTCTGTTCCCTTTCTTTTACTTGTTTCATGCCCCCAGCCTTATCTATTTGTGGGTCAATGTATATGTTAAACTCTCCCCCTATAATAACTGGAATATTAGTTTCATTCAAAGTTTTCCTGATATTTTGTAGAAAGTTAACCTGTTCATTTGAAAAATTCCTTGTGGGGCCATATACATTATTTAGTTTTATTACCTGATTATCTTGTTTTACAACTAATTCTAAGATTCTATTTATTTATCAGATTTTTGCTTGAAATTATCTCAAATGAGCAACATAAGGGCAGGAGAATTGCCAAACCAGCTGAATTTGATGCCCCATGGTTAAAGATATTTTTTTCCATTCTTTTTGCCAAGTTATTTTATCTTCAGAAATACTATGGGTTTCTTGTAAAATATCCCACTGTTTAAACCTCCTTTATAGTCTTTCAACCATTGAAATATTTGTCTTCATCTTCATCCATCCCTAAGTCCCCTAACATTCATGGAAAGTAATATTTGCTTAAAGGTTACCTTATCTGACATCTATAATGTTGATGTGACACACCGTTACAAAATACAGGGTATAAAATTTCATCAAAGTTTGAATCATCAATAGGATTATTGGTAGCAAGCATTCATTATAATTCCTGGAATAAATCCCATTAATTTATTTACAATATCCTGGTCTTTTACCTTGATAGTAGCAGTAAATATTTATGCACTTAAATGAAACTACACAACATAATACATGTTCAGTGTGAAGTCTTGAACATTTTAAATAACACATCAACACAAATATTGACAAAAACAATTCCAATAATGTACACAAGGCCACTCCTATGGCCACTCCAAGTGTGCAATTGGATTTCCATTTGATGATTTTAGTTTTCAAACAAGTACACAATGGAAAATAGGGTTTAATAAATTTGACTAAAGTTGACCGAGATATTTTCAATAGCTTATTTTGACAAATATCTAATACATGAAATCTCTCAAGACATATATTTCTAGTCTTATTTTGATAACAGTTCTTTAAAAGCAGCATGCAATGATATGTAGTTGTACAGATACAGAAAAGTTATTATTTAATAAACATAAACCTAAATAAATTTTTTTGTGTACTTTGTGTCCTCGATCTTCTGTTGATGACTTATCACAGTGCTGGTTTTCTACATCTGTAACATACAAAACTAAGAAATCACTTTTATGATCAAATTGATGAACAAGCAATTGTGTAGTGCCCTAGTGCAATTAGACTATATAAGTCAAACGCTAGACTGGATTGTGTTATGTTTATCTATAACTATTTAACTTATAAACTCTTTTAGAAGAATACTAGATCCCTTAGACATATCGGTGAAATCTTATAAAGTTTGATTTTTGTATAGCAAGCTGCAAATGTTAGAGTTTGACTTCACTGTTACATTGGAATACCTTGACTCTGAATAGTTACTGCTACAACACTGCAGTTTCTCTTTTCTACTCTCACTTAACAAGTCAGCAGATGATTTTCGTCATAGTTATCACTTACTTGAAAAAACATAGAAATTAAAAAAACTTCTTTTTTCTCCTTCAAGAAAAGCTCAAAACCTACCTCAGTCAAAACTTACTTTGTCATTGATCATGTATGTTATGATTCCCTTCTAACAATGACATATTGGTTAACAATGAAATAATTGTTCACACCACATTACAGATGTTGGCATATGTGAACAGAAAGTTAGAAAAATATATAATAATAAAGCTATAAACCTGTTATCAATAAACCTACTCCAAAAATCTGCAGATATCAAAAATGTATTTGTAAGCACACTACAAAATATTTCTAATATGTGCATATTTGTTATCACAAATATTTAAGCTTACATATAGAATTATGCTTCCTGATATATAAACATGAAACATTGTCTATAAACACTAATGGTCACAGTATTTTCACTTCAACTACAGATTATAAGATAATATTTATCCATAAAGCAAGGGCACATATGACATTAGGATTGTCCCATATCATAAAACTAGGGACATATTCACAAACTGGAAATTCTTTCAAGAAATCCTGAAACATTAGGGATTTTCTTAATTGATTGCTCTTTGATTTTGTATTAAACAAGGAACATCCCTTTATTCCCTTAAATTTAAGAGTAACCACTACTCAACAGATTTAACCACAGGAATTTCTAATCTAATCTAATCTACTGCTTTGCAAGTGCAATATCTTCCCCACAAAGGGGAACTCAGTGCGCTAATTGAACAAAATCATTATTGTAGGGAAGTCGAGGGGCGTTCAAGGTCGGTAATCCAGGATTGTGGGTGTGACCGGGAGGGAAGAAAAACTAAGTTGGGAAACTAGAGCTGAAGAGGTGAGTTTTAAAGTGCTTCCTAAAAGATGCAACAGAGGGACTATTTATTACATGGGAAGGGTTCCAGAGGCCAGGGGCATAGTGACTGAAGGAGTTAGAAAAGTGTTTTATTGATTTGTGAACTCTGCGATCGAAGGTGGGGGTTTGAAAGAACTTGAGTTTGGTGGTACTTTGGCTTGTGTTTCTGGAAGAGGAGTAGGGGTGGATTAATTCTCTTAGGTAAACTGGTTGACCCTGGTTGAGAATTTTGTATGTAATAAGACCAATTTTGATTTGTAACCTGTATCTGACTGGAAGTTAATGGAGTTTTTTTGGTTGAGGGGTAATATGAGAGAATTTAGAGGAATGGGTGACAACCCTGCAGAGTGAATTTTGAACTAGCTGCAATCTCCTTAACTCAAAATCAGTGAGGGATAAGCAGTGAATCGCAGTAGTCCAGCCTGCTGCTCACCAAAGCATTCACTAATAGGACTGATGTATTCAGGTCTAAAAGAGGACGAATTCTGTAGAGGTCTCTTGCATGTACTCTAGTGGATTTAATGACCTGTGACACATGGTTTGAGAAATTGAAATTAGAGTCAAACACCACTCCAAGGTTCCTGACACTTTTTGCTGGCGAAACCTGATTTCCCAGAATATTGATAGGGAATGGAGGGAGGAGTTGTTTATGATTTTGGGGGGAGCCAATGAGAATGAGCTCGGTTTTGTCTGGGTTAAGTTTTAACTTATTTGCAAACATGAAATTTTGAATGTTGTTTGGGCAGTTCTTTAGTTTTTGCATAGAGTGGAAGAAATTTTCTGGTGAAAGTGTTAAGTATAACTGGGTATCATCGGCGTAAAAGTGGTACTTGATGCTACTGTGGGAATGAATGATTCAGCCGATTGGGTTAGTGTAGAGAGAGAACAGGATTGGTCCAAGGACAGAGCCCTGGGGTACTCAATAATGGAGCACAGCAGGATGGGAGAGTGTACTACCTACCTTGACCGAGTGTGTCCTTCCTGACAGGTATGATTTGAACCAGCCAAGTGCGAGCTCACTGATTCCATAATAAACATTACGTCTGTCCAGGAGAATGGTGTGGTCAATGGTATCAAAAGCGGCGGATAGATCTAGAAGGGTAAGGGCAGTGACAGAACCTTTGGCCATGTTAAGAAAAATGTCATTTTGAATATTAAGGAGAGCGCTTTCAGTAAAGTGGTGTTTTCTATAAGCCAATTGGAAGGCAGTCATAAGACCAGCTTCATCAAGATGAGTTTGTAGCTGGACGGCTACTACCCTTTCAAGTATCTTTGCAATAAAGTTTTAATTTGAGACAGTCCTGTAGTTTTTAAAAACTTCTTTGTCTAAGGATGATTGTTTGAGGATAGGGGTAACATGGGCCTGCTTGAAAAAGTTTGGACACTTACCTTGTTCAAGAGAAGCATTGATTATTGAGGTGATGGGGGTAATGAGAATATCCAGATAATCCAGAACAAGGAAAGTAAGCCAAGGGCCTAGGGAACATGAATTACTTTGTGAATTGGTAATAATTTTAGTGACTTGATCCTCTGTTACAGTAGAAAAAGTGGAGGCTGAGAGTCAGGGGTGATGTGTTGCAAATTGACAGAAGCAGAGAATGTCGAGCGTACTTTTTTTCAATTTTTTTCTCTGAAGAACTCCACAAAACCTGTCAGAAAAAAGTTGAGGGGGCCTTATCAATGGGAGGATCTTGGCTGGAAGTCAGTGTAACACATCGCCCAAGACACACCATAATTTTTGTGGATTGTTGTGATTGTCCTGAATTTTCGCTTTAAGGAATTGAGATTTAGCTTGCATGGAGATTCTATTATCTAATGAAGGTGGATTTATCTCTTCACCAAATGTGTTCAAACAAACGTTTGGTCTCTTTTGCTGCAATTACAGTATCATTAACCCATCCCGGGTTTACTTTGCTTTGGTATGTTTAGTGTGTAGTGGAGCTTGTGTGTCGTTAAGGGTCAACAAGGTGGTGTGATATTGTTTGTAGAGAGTATCTTTTTCTTTGGATGGATTATTGATCAGTTCTGAAGCCAGGAGATCCGCTTTCATTTTCTCTTTGTTTATTTTATGATATTTTCAAAAGGAGACAGTAGCATTGTTCTGAAATCTATGAGTTACAAAATTTAGAGAGAAACTAACTGAAAGATGGTCAGAACAAGCATCAGCAGTATGGACGTTGGAAATATTGTCATTGTTGGATTCAAACAACATTTTTTTTTAATTTCAACAACATTTAACAATAAATTTATATAGATGTTTTTATCAAGAACAGTGAAGAAATAAGGGTCACCTCCTAGGCTTTTTTTATTCAAAGAAGAAGTTGATTCATAATTTCTCAGATTTAGTGTACTGTACATGGCAGAAGTAAGAAAAGAGTAAATGTCTAACGTTTTGTACTTTTTTATTCTGTACTTGATCAATTTTATAGATATATGCAATATTATGTTTTACATCAAACTTATAAATAAATAAACATTTAAAGACTAGTATAGTTAGTTGATAAAAGTGACATGTATCTTTACAACTAAATGATACACTTCAATAAATACCAAAATACAATAAATACATTGGTTTATATGTCACTCTAAATATACAATTATAATAAACAAAGTGGGAAATAGAAAATACATAAAACTATATGTTAATATTAGCATTAAAATTTTTCTGAATTAAATTACCTAAATGTGTGGATGCATGGTAAATGAGTTATGTATACAGTTTGTTCTCCTCTCTTGCCATAAATCAAAAACAAAATTTACAGACCAATTCAAGTTGTCATTAGACATTATTTCAATAAATTTATGAATAAGAGATGGTGATTCTAACCTGTTAAGTACATTTGAATATTTCAGTCTAACGCAGTCTAATTCAGGACAAATGCTAACAAAATGAATTTCATCCTCTATGTCCTGTTTACAAAGTTTGCAAATTCTCTCTGAGACATTGGTTTTGACAGATCTACCTAGTTCAGTCTCAAGGAGTAAAATTCCAATTCTCAGCTGAGAACATTGAGTGTTTGCTTTTTGAATATGTTTTAACATAGCCTTCCTGTTCTTTTTGTTCTTTGAAAAATGCAAAAGTACGTAATTTGGGTTTCAATGACAGTTTGAACTGCCAGTCCTGGTGCATTAGGTTCTCACTTTTTTCTCATGTTTGGTTTATATTTACTTCAAGTCTGTGTTCAAAATTATCTAGCATGTTTAGTTCATTAAAGAGGTCATAAATATCAGATATCCAAGTGCTATTCCTAAACTTATAATGTAACCCAAGGTAGTAACGTAAGGCTTGATTTTTGAACCCTATCAGAATATTTATAGTTTTAAAAGCTCCAAATACTGGAACAATAATCCAATGTAGGCTACACACAAGTATCATACAAATTAGTAAATGATGACAAGATCGATTGACTGCCAACCACAGAGAGGTGCAAATATGAATCCATTTTTTTAACAATGTGTGACAGGTAGAGTTATTAAGGGTGTCTAATTCAGTCTGATTATTAACCCTATATTCAAACAGAGATCACTTATTTCTCACATTGCATTTTCCATGTATTATTGATTCTAAAGTCAGTTGGGACTTTACTGAACTTATACTTTTTATAACTCCGTTCATTTAACCCTGCCCCACAATTTGCCCTCACACAGACTGGTGTACTATTATTACAGCATTAGGTTTTTTTGTTTGAAAGTAGGCCAAGCTTATCTGCATTGAAAAGACAGAAGTCCAACTATAGCAGTGAGCGGTCTGGGGCTTTACAGTTACTGGATAAAAGGTTATAGAGTTCATACTTCTCAAAAACCCCATACATTGTCAACCCTTGGAATTTTTTACACATTGCAACCGTTAATGTTCCAACTTGCTTATCAGATGAAGGGCTGGGTATAATCCAGTAATGAGACTGAGTATTTTGAGAAAATTGTATATTCGCATAATGTTGAGATCCTAAGAGCAAGTCAGGGTCTGCCATCAAAGTTTGATGTATGTGTGGTGGTGGAAAAGTGTGGACACCTGGATGATCCATTTGCTGCTGTCTGATTTGGGTTGGTGTCTGAAGAACTGAAGGAGTGCTGGTCTGCATCATGTTGGGAAGTTGATGGTCATTTAAACTAGGAGGTGCAGGGTTGTGACAGTTGGCAGCCTGCGAAACCTGTGTGTATAATTTGGGTTGTGTGTTGGCTCCTACTGTCTCATGTTTCTGTGATACAGATGTTTCATGCTGAGCTTGCACTATCTTTTGATCCTGACAAACCTTCATACCTTCCCTATATGGGTCTTGCTCTTTGGGTGTAGGAACAAGCCTACCACTACCTCTCATTCTGATCTGCTTTCAACAAGGGACTAGAGTAACTTGGTATTCACCTCACCAACTCTCTCCATATGTGACTTGGAGGATCTGACGTATATTCACTTGAATTTAGTGGAGTCATTTAAACAACTCTTATTTCGCAAGCACTGGATTTGATATTTACATCCTTTAATTCAATTTTAAGAACACCCTGCTTGCCATTCTGTTGTGGTGACTGGAGTACACCTACAATATCATCTTTACGGAAACCAAGGACAGACACTAACCTTTGCGAGAACAGATCTTTGTCAACTCCTTGTCAACTCCTTTTGGTAGGTTTGTCACAACAATAGTTCTTTCAGGATTAAAATTTGGATCAACAAACTGGATCTTCATTTCCTGTATATTTGTCAGTAGTGAGTTTTACATTTTCTAAAGATCTGTGATCTCTTTATCATGTGTTGTAAGCTTCTTCTTAACAGCTTCCAATCTTGACAAAATTGGGCCCTGTTTCTTGTTGATATCCTTAACCTTATTGAAAATAGAGTTGAGTCTGTCACATATCAGTTTCAAGGTATCATCCTTTGCCCTTGTTGCATCATATTTAACGTTTGCGGTTTCAACATGTCACATAGTATCATCAGCCTCCATTGCTCTGGTAAGGGAGCAATTGTAAAAAGATTCAGTAAATAATTTCTTCTTCTCAACTGGACTAGGAGTTTTTATCAATTTTCTTTTATTTTTCCTCTTTTTATAGCCTCTTGTATACCAGTTCACTGCTGGGGCTGGATCGTTAAATGACTTGTAATTCCACAAAATGTTATTTGTATCCAAATTTTATACAAACTCTAGTTCCACAACAAAATAATTTATATCCCAAATGTAATTATATCCAAGGAATTGTTCAAACAAAGAGATAATATATAAAAGTATAATGGGAAGTTTATGCAAAGAAATACATACACACAGAAATGTTACAAGCAAAGAAATGCCCCTTGCAAAATAGAATAATCTGCTTTATCAAACAATAGATTTAGAGGTCATTCTTCCCAAACAATCAGAGCCCAAAAACACGTCCACTCTGTTCAACACTCTGTTCAATAAAAAAGACTGCAGCAAGTGAATATAGACTCAGCCAAAGGACTAACTGGACGAAATTTCTGACTAAAAGTTTACTTAATTTGAGACAAATTTGTGAAAATACTAAGAGCAGGAATTTTGTAATGTGTGTTGAAAATAAATTTAATACTCTGTCAATCCAAAATATATTATAAAAAATTGGGGTAAATGCACAAAATATTGGGAAATTTACAGGGCAAACTGTAAATCTGAAAATTAACTGGAAATTTTCAATGTGAAATTGAAGTCTCCATTGCTTACTTACCTATGGAAATCAATTAGCTGGGGATTCCTTGCGTGTCATTTCAGAACCAGTTACACAAATTTCACTTATTAGTATATTGAATGTATTTGCAACTAGACAGCACACACTGGGTCGAAACTCCAACCAGTGATGGTTAACAATTGAGGATTTTTGGCACCCAGAATATGTTCCAGATCTTTCAGTATTAAATCACTTCTTCCTTATACAGACCCTACACTTAAATAACATATAAATAAATATCTGTACAATTATTTGGAGTAATCAAAACCACAGACGAAAACTAAACAAATAAAATGACACACATGTGCTGACTATTTCTCCTTTGAAGAAAAGTATGTTTGTTGAAGTTTATCTGAAGAAAAACAGAGACATAGTTACTCTGTTTCTTCTTTTGAGACAAATAATTTAGTTCAAGTTTCTCAGAAAAAGTATTTAATCAAAATTGATAAAAACAATGCCCAGCTAGCCTTGTAAAACACAATGGAATTTATTTGGAAGTGTTTTATTTTATTTATCACCTAGCACATATCACATGCATGGAAGACAGAACAATGATACATTTTACTGAGGAAAATGTATTTACCACTTATATATGGTATCTTGATAGAGATTATTAGTAAGTGGTTTCTTTATTTTGTTTCAATCAAGGCTTAATATTTTGCCATTTTCTATGACTTTAATGTAGGTACTGGCTACTTGATCAAAGAATTGTTGTTAGAAACAATAAAAAGGCCAGCTAACCCCTAATTGGAATTTATCATATTCTTTCACAGGGACATATACAACCTGAAATACTAACACATACACAATTACTATCTCATAAAAGAGAAGAACACATAGAACCACACATTCACACATGTACACTGATATTAAATTCAACACATTATAGACATCAAGTCTGACACAATTCTGTTAACTGATACATCTTCACAGTAATGAACAAAACATGTGGAACACAATTATGTGTAACATTTAAGAGGAGCGCCTATTTTTCATTATGAATTTTGTGCATGTTGTTTTTATTCACAATAGATCACTTTGGACTGCAACAATTTTATTGATATAGTAATCAATCATCAATTTTGCTAATTTATAAAAGTTTTAGTCCCATTTATCCATCAATTTACTCAGATTTCCCATTTCACATTTTTCCATTGCATATATTTTAAAGCATTAAAATGCAGCTGTTGGTGCTCAGTATTGAATTACATGTCTTTACTTTAAGATTTACTTGCATACTATTGTAAATTTACAATACAGTTTTCACTGTCTTTATGTTTCCAAAAATTTCATACATTTCAAGGCTTTTGTTTGCATTTCCCGAAATACCAATCATTCTTATCACTTTAAAACAGAAGTTTATAAGTGGAGAGTAGAGTGGAGAATGTATGGAGAATGTTTATACCCTCTGCAATCTCATTCCAAAATCTCATTCTACGTAGCAATATTGTACACTGGAAGGCCCTCAAGGAGCTGTCAACACAACACCTGAAATTAATCAGCTATATTTCGCACCACATAAATGAATTCACATTTTTTTATTTGAAATCCCTACCCATTTTTCCTTACGACTGCTGTTGGATATTATTTTATTTCTCATGTTTCCATGAACAAAACTTCATTACCGCAAGTCCAAATGAATAAATACAGGTTTGGATTATATATTTATTATTTCTACACCAACTCATATATACACTTTACAATTGTACATACAAAACATGTTATGAAATTAAGGCCACCTGAAAGACACCATGAAAATTTAACCATACAAGGTGACAACTATCATTACTTACACATTGGTTAAGGTGGATTCTAAATTGAGTTTAAGTTACATATTAATGAAATAATTTGTATAAGCTACAGTTAAGAGCAATTTACATTTTAGTTGAATGCAGTATTGATAGTGGTTTAGGGCAAGGGTTCAGTGGTCAGTGAACACAAGATATGAGGAGCATGATAATTATTAATCCATTATACAAGTAAATATGTGTATACAATCAATGTATAGATAAATGTATATATTGTGACTAAATCTAATACAATTTACAGTCCTTCACAATGTAAATGTAAGTATGCAAATGTTAAGCATAGAATTACATGAGTTAGTATTAATCTTGGTAATGACTGACATTCACATGACTACAAAGAACTCAGTCATCAATATGATGAATATTGATAGCAAACCGACCCTGGTGAGAGGGGATGATCCTGAATAAGCCACATGACATAGGAAATTACACTAAAATACTATATAATGATTTAAGACAACCCACAAAGCCCAATTAGTGGTAGCTAAGCATCATTAAGTACAGAAGCAAAGAAAGGCCAATGTTTCTACTAAATGTTTGATCCTCTTGTATGTAGGTGTAAACGAAGAAAGTTAAAGATGCTTTAAGGATTGCAAATAAATTTTTTTATCAGTATTTTTCATCCTAGAAAGAGATGCATGCTCAAAATATTCGCTTTATATTATATGTTGAAGGTGGCAGATGTTAAGACTTTGAGAGAGCCTTTTCCTAGTAAATATGTAACCACAATGCAATTAACAAGACCATTAACAATGCAATTAACAATGGCCATTTCTGATTGGTCAATGCCATGACCCCTGTATTGCTCAAGGGGAGACTGGCCGGGTTTGAACTGGCAGCTGACAAGACAATAGCTTAATTTTAGAAATTTAATATTTGCTTCTTTTTCGCTGATTATTTATTATTGCTATTCTTTTATTTACTTTGTTTTATTTTGAAGTCATACATGTTGAATTTTTAGTTTTGTTTTTGATTTCATTGTTGGTGATGGTCGCTAAACAGAAGCACAGATCTGCTGGTACCCTTTACAATTTTATTTGGAAAGGTGAGATTCCCATTGAAGTTCAGTTAGATAGTTATGGTGCCTTTTTAAATTAATTTGCGTCCCAACCAGAACCAGGACAGCCGGGTTCAAAATCTAGGTCTGACACTGATTCTGATACTAGTATTGATTTGGACATTGATTCTTAAGTGACACAGGAAAGCGAGGATGTAGTTTCCAACTTGGATGTTGAAAAATAGAAATTGCATGAGAGATTACTGGGATTGTTGATCTACTGAGCCTTGGTTGTCAAAAATACACCTGTATTTACCGATCTCATGCTTGTTATAATTCTGGCAATTACCTCAAAATTAGAAGATCCGTTAGTTTTCACAGCTCTTTACTTACTAGCATTCTGTTCATTTCTTAGACTTTCAAATATGGTCCCTCACAATTTCAGTACCTTTGATGTATCAAGATACTTAGCCAGACGCGACATCATTTTCTCTGATACCATAGCCAGTATTCTTATAAAATGGTCAAAAAACATTCAGTTTTGGAACAAAATTGCAAGCATTCATATTCAAATGATGCCTGTCCCCAGACTATGTCCTGTTATAGCTTTAAAACAAATGCTTAGTCAAGTGCCTGGATCCAAAGATGACCCATTGTTCTGTATATGCAGGCAAGGTCACTGGTTTCATACGACTGACTGTATAGTCATAAAAAACACCTGAAACGAATAACTAGGATTCCTTGGTGGCACAATAAGCAGGTGACTTTTCATACTTTCAGGAGGTCTGGTGCTTCCTGGGCTTTTTATGATGGTGTCCCGATTGAGGAAATATATAAAAATCAAGGCGCATGGTCTTCTGACTCTGTGTACCGATATATTCATAGAGCCAGTAGCTCCCCTTCTGATCCTCTCCTACAAACTTTCAAACTACAGCTACCACATTGATGGGTGTTTGGGTGCATTCTCTTTGATCAGGATCTTTCATGTCTCATTTTTATTTACTAAAGTAAGAAACTTTGGGGGAACCTTCCTCTTGGAATTTTTGATGGGGTTATTCTAGAGAAGAACATTTCACATTTTCATATCACCTAAAATTTTACTATGACTTGAGGTTAACCTTTTCGGTTCAAAACTGTACAGATTGGGTAAAAAATTCTAATTGTGACCATTTTATGGATTTCTTTATATTAGTATCTTACATTGTATCACAACACCACCATGTGTTTAAATTGTACTTTAGCCTTGCATTAGGGCTTATCTAAAATTTTTACTGTTTAAGTGTACATTATGAATGGCCTGCATGCTGGCAATTGTCCAGTTATAATGTTAAATGTTATAATTTCCAATTTGGTGCCTGGCTTGCCTGTAGCTATGTACATTTTCTGCACCCAACAGCACTGCAGGCTCTGGCACCGTATCTGTCCTCTGTGCAGGCCTAGATATTGCAATTATAGTGTTTAAATGTAAAATGTAATGTTATGAGTAAAAAATCTTTTAGTTGTACAATTATGTGTAACAATGTAAATAAAAAATTAAAAAACCCAATTGGATGTTTTCTGCGTTGGGAAATTAAAAATGCATTTAGGCACTCGGGTTTGTTATTTGACCTCTATTTCTCACCTTTGAGCTGGTTCACTTTGATCTGGGAGATTATAAATTGATATCACGGGCTGTTGTGATGCCCAGTGTATAGGTTGGCCAGAAGGTTTTGACCTTTCTGGCAATATGTGACCTTATGCACATGACCTTGAGATCAGGTTATTTCTCACTTCTGACTATCCTGAGCTTGAGTTTGATAGAACATGATTATTATCACACACTGTGGTGTACAGGTTGGTCAGAGATTTTAAACTTTCTGACAAGCTGTGACCTGGCGTGCATAACCCTGAGGTCAGTGTGATAGATTCATATGGGCACTGGTGAAGTACAGAATTTTAGTTTGGTTGTGCCTGTGCTTCTCTATAGTTTTGCATTCTTCATGGTCTAGTTGGTTTACAGACTTAACCTTTAGGGTCAAGTATTTTGACCTTTAGTTATGAATCTTTTGAGATGGTGGAATGTTCATCATGAATCAATGATTCACTCATACAGTAGTATAGAGAACCATTTTTATGATTTAATAAATTAAACACATAATCTCCAATAATGTACATTTTATTTTTTTATTTGTTGTTTTATGTCGCATTGAACAGCCAGGGTCATATTGCAACGGGTAGTTTAGAGGTGGAGGAAACCCGTGCATACTGCACTGTAAACCACTGGACATTGGCAAGTAACTACCAACTTTCCAACATGAAGCGCCCGGACTGAGATTCGAACCGGCAGCCTCAGAGGTTGGAAGGGAGAACTCTAACCCCTACACCACCGAGCCCCCTGCAAGCCATTATACAAACACATGGAGAGGACATATGGGTATTACTAAACTATATTTACAGCTCAGACAACAGTATTTGTCACCCAGATTAAGGCAGATGGTGAAAGATTTAGTTCTGACTTGCCCGAAATGTCAGCCAGTCAAGCCCTTAAAACCAAATAATCAAAAACCAATCAGTGACTCGTATAAGAGCCTGTGTCTTTGAGCTGAGTAAGAGAGAGAGAACATGACATAGTATGAAGAGGGGGAGAGATTAGTTGGCTCTCTCACTCAAGGGAATGTGTTGGATTGTGACTTGTGTTTATTGAACTAGAATAAACTATGAAGGAGTAATCATGTGTTTCACTTTTGTTGTTGTGGCAACCCTGGACCTCCCATAAAACCAGCCAAGTGAGTTAAGACAGAAGTGGACATAATGGAGATCTGGTTGTCCACAGCTACCAAACGGTACTGCTAGAATCCACTCTCAAACCACCCCAAACCTAACAATTGGACATTGGTTGACACTTGATATTACTTTTTTCTCAGAAATTCATCAAAACTGGACTAGCAATACTGACTGTGAGTTTGGCCGTCCTGAGTTGCTAAACTTTTTCAGTGTTGTTGATTTGTCACTCAACGATCTATCTCTTCTCTGTTGTACGTTTATGGCATAGCTTATGTCTGGTTTTGCAGAAAAACAGACCAACCTCAAGTCAGGCGGGGATCTAGATCCAAACAGCCAGTATGTACTACGTCCTGTCATGGATGTGAAACAGTCTCAGATTTTTCTCTTGCTTTTCTCATGATTTTTCTCCCTGATCTATGACTGATCTAACTAGATTTATAGAGTCAGTTGTAGGGTCTGCTCCAGTGCACCATTAACACTAGAAATAAACCCCCCTGATTGTTTAGCATAATTGTGTATATGTTACAGTGAATATGAAAATCAGTAAATAAGCATATTTTTATTCAATAGTGATTTGGCTAGTAAATACGCGTATTCCCGAAAATTTTCAGTAAATATGCATATTTACTGATTTATGTTCTGTGATATTTCACAAATTTATTGGTTTGACTTTCAGTAAATGTGCGAAATAAAACTTTGATGTTCACTGGCTGTAAATATATAATATTAAATGGTAAACCAAACTGTACATTATATTGTAACATTTTACTCTATATAGTAAGTATTAAATGGTAAACCAAACTGTGAATTATATGGGAATATTTTATTCTTTTATAGTGACTATTAAAACATACTAAGCATACTTCGTTTTACAGTACATTACATGTAAATATGTTGAAAAATAGCACTGGGCTCTTACATATTTATTTTTAAAAACTTTAGATATGTGCTTTCTATAGATATTTATATTTCATTTAAGCTTATATTATTTTCAATCCCACAGCTATATGGACCCATGTCATCCATATAACTGATTAAAGATCATTTATCTTTTCACTATTTTTATGTGACTGAAACATAAAAGCCTTTTTATTGGAAATAAATAAAAGTTAAGAAATTAATTTAAATTATAGTTTCAAAATTTTAACATATTTTAACTATACTTATTCAGCATAAGTGTTACCTCATCATTTAAGATAACATGATTTACACCCAAACAAATCTGTATGCATTCTTTAAGAATCTATTGTTAAACAGGGAGATAATTAGTAAGTGGTTTATTTTATTTCAATCAAGGCTCAATATTTTGCCATTTTCTGCAAGATTTATGACTTTAATGCAAGTACTGGTTACTTGATCAAGTATTGTTGTTAGAAACAATGTAAAAAAGGTCAGCTAGCCCCTACTTGGAATTTATCATAGTCTTTCAGAGGGACTTAATCTATTTTAAGGCATCTTTGGTTATGGTGTGGTTCCTCTATTAAAGGGACAACACTATAGGGAAGTTTTATTCAGTGCTAATTGTAGATCTAAATATTATTGGTGACCTTTGGAAAGGAAATACATTGTTAAAATACATTGTTAAAACTACAGTGAAATTCATTTCTTGAACAAGAAATATATCTTAATCTTATTACCTTGCTTATTATTCCTCATACATAAAGTATCCTAATTTGATAAATATTTGGATATTTAAACCTGCCTATTTACATTACAATTTATTTTAAATGAAAAAAAATATCACAAGTTTTTGTCACATATCACATGTGACTGCTTTTGAAATTATAAAGTGATGTTAAATAGTTATCATAATGCTGGATTTTAAACAAGTGTCAAACTTTGAATATGGCAATGCCATTTAAAGTTTTAAATAACTGTTAATATGAAGACATAGCAGATAACACCCAACTATTTAAGATATAAAGTCTTCATGATCATTTTAGTAAATCTGAGTATTTACTGCACCAAACAACCAGAAAATACGCGTATTTACAGAATTTTTCAGGAAATATGCGTATTTACTGATTTTACATATTTACTGTAACATATATACACATAACTTAACACCTGCTTTCTCCACGGTGCTGACCCCTGCAATGTCTCTGGTTTATGAATATTGAACAATGTTTTTGTGTGATGCGCCTTAGAGTCTGTCTTTTCGACAGAGATTAAGCGCTATAAAAGTGCTATTAGAATTAGAATAACAGTTGCCTGAATTATCTGAATGGTTATAGAATTCAAAATTTAATCTGTCAACAGTTTCACATCATGTTACACTATTATGTCTAAGACTTTGCTGTGGAGGCCTACTTAAGTCTCAGGTTCATGTTCCAGGGACTCAGAAAACCCTAATTGTTGCATTGCAGATTATGACCACCTGTCTTCACTTACTCTTACATTTACTCTTCAGGGTGAATGGGATTTATGCCTGTCTTTGCACAAAAAGAGCAACATAATTTCAATAGTATCCTTTGTTGGAGGAGGATCACTCTTTGAAGTATTTGCATGACCTTCTATTTGCCAATGAGTGAACAAGTGGCTATCTGCAAGACACTGAGTCTGTTCATAGCCCATTGAGTAGAATTGGCCACAGTGAGGTCACCCGGCTCCACCTGATGGATGGATGAAGCCCATGCAGCAATGACAGCTGACCAAGTAAGTGAGACGAAAATTGTGTAAATGTTCATCAGTTGCCCAGCAATCCACTAAGGCAGGAAGAAATTGTCATATAAAACACACTTTTAATACATTTAAAACCCTCATTGGGCCAACAAATATACAAGACTGTGGAAATTATGGAAATTATACTTGCAAGACCTTCTACCCATTTGTCACTTATTTTGAGAAAGGTAAAACTAAACCTACCCCTCATATGGCACTAGCAAGTTGTTCACTGCATTTCATATGCCTGGGATATAACGGGATAGAAGGGCTGTATGTTGATTGGAGCTGGTGGCTTCTTAAACATTGGCCCTGGAGAGAATGACGCGAGGAGAGGAACTCCAATGAGGATGGGATTGCCTGAGATTGAGAATAACAAGAGTGTAACTGATCTGGTTGTTTATGTCCTTCTGATGGGCCACTGGGCTATGTCATAACCAGTCTAGTTAAAACTCCTGTCCAGTGGACTTTTTAAATAACAAATTTTGATAAATTGACAGCCACTTAGACCATTGGTAAAAAATTGGGAGAAAATGAGTGTCCATATTTTACACGAGAGAGTAACTGAATAGTTATCAGTAGTTGTAAGGTAAATAGTATGCAGGAACACAAAATACAAATTCAAAGAATAATATATACCTCTATTGGTATGTAAAGATTGAGTAGAGAGTATATTCATCAATAAAAAAGTTGCTTATTTCAAGAAGGGGATGATGCAATACTAATAGAGGAGTACATTTTTAAGTTTGACATTTTGGATATTAGCAATAAATATTTACTCTCTCATCTTTACATTTCAGTTTTAGGTGCTCTTGATGGATATTGTGTTGGAAAATCATCTTTGCTTAAGCATTGCAGCAAATCTAAACTGGAACTGCATGAAATATGTGAAAAACATTTTTTAAGAATATGGTCACTACAAATTACAGAAGTTTCACCGATACTCCATGCTTTGCTTCGTTGCTGCACAAGATTAGGGTTTTTATCATTTGGAAAATTAACATCACTGACATTGTCTTGAACTGTATTATTACATCCATAAACAACACAACTTTGAACTATATTTTAAGAAATATTTTGCTTATCAAATGCTGTATCAATTTTAGAGTACCAGAGTCTTGTAAAGTCCTTTGATGAGTAAAAAGTAATAAGGATTGAGTTAAAATTCTAGTTTTAAAAATAAATCTATTTGGTTTTCGTGGAATTTCATAAAATATTCATTTATTTATTTATTTATTGTATAGTATATACACAATAAAAAGTTTAAATAAAAGTAGTAAGTTGATGAAAAAACATTTAAACAGAATACAGATTATATTGCTACCCCTACATAGCCACGGGCTGTGTGCAATGTTGAACATCACTCCTCTAGGTGTTGATAAAGGGTCATTTTATGTTTATTCCTACCTGCACATAATTACCTTCAAACCTCTTAGAGGAGTGGTTTTATGTTTAAAAGAAACATATATCTACAATTGTGGATAACAAATCTATTACACCAGATATTTACAAAAACGTTACTTTTGACTGGAAAAGAGCTTTAAATATGAACCATACAGTGTGTTTTTTGCACATTAAAACTACAGGAAATATGATCTTATAGTATAAATAAAACTTATAAAAATACTTGCCTGTTGAATGTTTATTGTAATAGTACAATTACTTCTAAAATAAGACATAGAATATTTCTCAGATTGGTAATCATTGTGGTTTTGGAAATATATTGGGGTGATGCATATGTAATGTAATAGAATAGCACACTATATCAGTTTGGGAAAAGGTAGAATTAAGTAGTCTTGGCCTTTGCAAATGCTGCAGGAATGGTTAAATACATAATACCAAGGTTAAAAGTAATGCGTTTTTACAGCAAATATACTACTTCCAAGGTAAATGTGGTCTGATTTTTCAAGTTCAAAGACTTTTGCCAAAAAAAAAATGGTTTGAAAACAGGGATTATATGAAGAATACTTTGCTGTGAGATTGGCATGTGACCCGAGAGGAACTTTGTCAATAGGGGTTATATGATTTTGTGAAAGTTGCCTCATTTTCTTGACCATTCACAGTTGATCACCCTTGCTAGACATAATGGAGCAAAAGAGAACTAAGAAACAAGATACACTCACAACTGACAAGAATGCAGTTTCAGTGTCAGCAGTGGCTAGTTCTGATGACCAAAAAATGACTATTGCTTTATACATATTTTTAGATATTTTGATAGATGTGGTAGAAAATATGGGGTCTCATATTAACAAACAGGATGAGCGTCTGCATAAGCAAGAAGAAAGAAGCAGTTAAAGTGACTCGACCTCTGTATGTTCTGCTCAGAGCTCACCTAAGGTCTGTCACAGTCACAGTGTCAAAAACTTCCTTCCTTACAGTCACGCAAAGCGCATGCATGGATACAGGCAGAAGTTGAAAGGCGATTGCAAGACTACCAAGATGTTTCATGCATTGAATTCACAAGTAGGCTCACACTACATAACATACGTCATTACAAGAGTAGAAGTCACAAACTAACTAGGAAAGAAACCAATTATTAACATTATTGGGCTAGTGATACCATGCAATAACAAGTTTCACAGCCAGAAAGTTGTGATGATAAATTGTAGTGTTCTGAAGTGTGTACTTTTAATCACAGTAAGCAATATCTTCCTGTTCTTGGACATTTACTCACCATGATAGAGTTATTACAAACCCTTGTCATATCTGCTGGGTTGAGGGTCACTCAGCCATTATAGGGGGAGGGTCAAACTTGCCTCTAGATATAAAAACGCTCTGATATGAAGCCATGTTGGAGTCTATAAAAGAGGTTGAGACAAAATATTTTTTTAAATAGAATTGCAAAAAAGATTTTAGCAGATGTATCCCCACAGAAACACTTCAATATGTTTTAACACATTGCATTAGCCAGATGAGTAGTTCTATACTATCTATACATGGGGTCACATCTTTTGGTACTCAGAGTGACCCCTTACTAACATGCATTATTTTGATGGTAAAATGTGGAATCTAAAAAGTGATGTTCAAGCTAGGTTCAGCAAGTGTCAAAATAATAAGTTATTAATCGATTTCCTTAAATAAGGATACAATCACAAGTCAGTCTCACAGCTCAAATCATGTACATGCATATAATAAGTCTGAAGATAATATTAACCAAATTTTAGTTACATCTGACTATGATAGTTATATTTTTCAAGGTGATTTGCAAGACAATTCTTTAGTTTGAGTATGGTACTCCTAGTGAAGTGTTTGCTTCTACTTTGGTGAATGGATTGGGTGCATGATAAAAAAGAATGTGTTCTGCGCACAAATTCAGGAATATAACCCAAAATTATCAACAAGGCAATATTAGTAGGACAATAATTCCATGCCAATATGGGTTCACACCATAAAATATTCCAGTTCTGGCAATGATACTTGAAAAGCAATAGTTATACAATATTACAACTAAGGTCAGATCTCATGGTGTTGCTAAATATAGGGGGGGGGGGGCGAGAATATCCGTGGTCTCAGATATTATAAGGTTCACGATTGGAGATATTTAATTAAAAATTATGACTGTCGCTTGGGTTGTTAGGGCGACCCAGGTGTCAGTCCTCCCAAGGCAGTGTGTAAAAGTTTCACTACTACCTGAAAATGGGTTTGGGTACTAGTCTGATGACATCACATAGCTCAACCTGGAAATCTGACCCAGTTGGCAATGGCAACCTAGAAAACAAAATCATTTCATTGGTTAGTGACTTAACCCTGTCTTAGAACTCCTGTTGAAAGTCACTTTAAAACTGACATTCAAAGGACACAATGTCCCAGCTAAGGTCATAATACCAGGTGAGAGGGTGCAATACGTGGACAATACTTGTGTTGGATCCGACAATGGGTCCAGTGTGAACTCATTTTGTCAGAAAGTGTCACAAAGGTGTGAAAACACTGATCGTTTGATTTTTTATGTCAATCAATCAGGTGTTGAAGACAAATTCGTTAATTCAATTTTGCATGCTAGGTATGCTATTGACGTAAACAAACTTCCAAATATTGACAGTGACATTTTTCACAAATGGCGTCGTCAGTCTGCTTTCAATTTTGGGTTTGTCCCATTGGGGGTACAATTAATGCCAGAGGTTGACGTCATAAATGACGTGTTAAATTAACTCATCATGCTGTCAGGAGAACCAATAAACCCAACTTTATGTCAGCCAAAATACCAGTTAAAGGTCAACTTAATGTTGAAGCCTGGTGTGAAAACCTTGGGGAATATTGGGACCAACAATTATTACAGCTAATACGCTATGGCTTCCCTCTTGACTTCAATAGGGCCTGCAATATTAGAAACGAGTCAGGTAATCACAGGTCAGCTCTAGACTATCCCAGTGATATTGAAGCATATATTGCTGAGGAACAGAAATATGACGCTATCCTTGGCCCTTATAAAGAAAAACCCATTGTTGGGGGACACAGTTCTCCATTCATGACCAGGGCAAAGCCTAATTCAGATCGACGCAGAGTCATTATAGATCTCAGCTGGCCCCTTGGGGCCTCAGTTAATGCAGGGATAGATAAAAACACCTATCTTGACGCTCCCTTTGCTTTAACTTTTCCTAGTGTGGATGACATCACCAATGAGTTGAAACGCTTAGGTCATGGCACGTTCTTGTATAAGATAGACGTAAGTCGTGCGTTTCGCCATGTGAAAGTAGATCTTAGGGACTACGACCTCCTGGGTTTAGAATGGAATGGCCACTACGTCGATACCTGCGTTCTGTCAGTCAGATTTTTGAGTGTTTAAGCGACGCCGTCAGGTACGTCATGCGTCAGAAAGGTTTTACCATCATAGACTATATTGACGATTACGTTGGAATGGGTGTTCCTAGCGTCACTTGGGCGTCATTTCATGCCCTTCTTGACTTAATGACACAACTTGATCTGACGGTCAGTGATAAGAAACTTGTGCGTCCCGTGACGCAAGTCACATGTATAGGCATCTTGATTGATACAGTGGAAGGCACCATTTCAATTCCTCCAGATAAGTTGTGTGACGTCACTGATCACTGGATGGTCAAAGACTTTGCTACAAAACGTCAGCTTCAATCTATTCTAGGTCAAACGCCAATGGGCTACTAAGAGGGTTCTAATTCAATGTGACAATGAGGCGGTAGTGACAGTCCTGAGGTCAGGATCCGTACCTTGCAGCTTGTGCGAGAAACATCTGGTATGCAGCTGCAGCAGCTGATATTGACCTACAATACATACATATTAGGGGAGTTGATAATAAAGTTGCAGATGTCTTGTCAAGATGGCAGGGCACCACTGATCAGTTCAATCTATTGTACACTCACATTCAAAGGCCAGTGTGGCTGCCTGTATCACAGGATATGCTGGAGTTAGATCCAGAAATGTAAATGTTATTGTATGTTTTAGTATGTAGTATTGTTGTTTGTATTAGGACTTGCCAGGGGCCTATTATAATGCTTAAGTAATTCATAATTGTGAATATTGTGTAATCATACCTTGCAGTAGTGTTGTCTACATTATGGACTGCAGGGGCCTATGTTATTATTTTTGTGATACTAAAAGATTCTACACTTTGTTTTGTAGAGAATGAAGCTCTCACAGGATGGTCAGCCAAGGCTTCCTCAAGGCTGCATCTGGCGTTCAGGCCCAAGACATACAAGGCTTACACCACAATGTTTAAGACATTTGTGTGGGGGCCACGGTGGCAGAGTGGTAACACTCTCGCCTCCCACCTCTGAGGCCGGGGATCGATCCCCGTAGGGGCTCAAGTGGGAAAGCTGGTAGTTGCTTGCCGTTGGTCGGCAGTTTACAGTACACAACCCTAGCGAACTCTATGTACTGGTTTCCTCTGCCCTTCCAACTACCCGTCGTGATATGACCTGTACAGTGTTGAAAGCGACGTTAAACCCCAAATAAACAAATTAAGACATTTGTGGCATTCTGTATATTCACTAAAGCATGCTTGGAGAATGCCAATGTTAAAGTAATTTTGTCATTTTTAGAATGCTTTGTATCAAATGCTGTATCATCTTGTATGTTGGCTAATTATGTGTCGGCCATAAAGGCCAATTTCATATTGTATGATCTGCCATTTCAAGTGCTAGACCACCCAAAAGTCAAATATTTCATTAAAGCTGTTAAAATCAACAGGCCTCCCGCCCTTAAATCTCATAACATTATCTCCATTTCCATGTTGATAGACCTTTCCTTGGCCTGTGATGTGTTCCCTTATGGCCAGGTGTACAAGGCTACAGTGTTATTGGGATTTTTTGCCTTTTTAAGGCTATCGAACTTCACTCTGTGGCTGCATTCGACCACACCAGGCATTTTACAGGCCAGGATGTATTCTTCACTAAGAAACATCTTAAGCTCATCATTAAATGGTCAAAAACAATGCAAACTCGTGACAAAGTTCAATGCATTACTGTCCCTAAGCTGAAAAATAAAATTATCTGTCCTTTCAGAGCTGTTACTCTACCCTTTCACCAGTGAAACCTCTTTATTGCAAATTTCATCACATCAGGGCCTGACACCCTTGACTGATTCAAGAATGCGTAAAATTTTAAAATCTATCAACCTTTCTTTGGGCCTTGAACCCAACTACTTCACCTTTCATGACCTTCGAAGGTCAGGGGCCACATTTGCATATAATGCTCATATCCCAGTGCAAGAAATTAAAAGGCATGGTACATGGTCCTCGGATTGTGTTTGGCAATATATTCAGTCGGATCATGCCTCAGGAGAACACCTAGCTAATGCACTAGCATCTACCATTAATGCTCTATAGATATTGTCCCTAGGGTTGGGCTTGAGGGTTTTCTCATATGCTCAGTATTTATTTCACATAACTTTTATTTATTGTAAACTCTGGGGCCGCCTTCCTCCTTTGGCAGTATAGGGGGGCTGTGGTCTCTCCCTAGTCAAAAAGTATCACATTTATTAAATTTGACCTTGGCCCAAGTAATTGACCTTAACCTTCCCCTTCTGCTGGGGTTGAAGGTCACCCCAGAGGTCATATTCTTAGTGTAAAGTTTAGTTGTAACAAGCATCATGAACTTTAAATTAATCATAAACTCTAAGTTATTGCATCATACATGGCTGCTTTATCAGTAATTCATCTTTCAGCAGCCACACTATAATTTGTTCATATGGCTGCTTCACATTATGCTCAGTAGCTTAGAATCATGTAATATTATACATTATTATATACTAGTTAGACTTTATGTAAATCTTATCCACCTGTAAATATTTTTAGTATTTAGTATTGTATTTTATTATTAATGATGTATATTAATAAACTGGTACCCGCATGTGTTTGTCTGTCTTGGGGGACTTGGGGACTGTAAAGTTCTACCTAAATATATTCAATTTGGCTTTCCTCTAAATCTCGATTACACCAAATTTATATATAACTATAATATTTCATTAATTATTCTACTCTTTGTACGCAGAGAGGAATGGTTAAAACTTTAAAAATTTCAAAATGCCATCCTAGGTCCCATCGACAGTAATCTGGTTTCTGAGATGCTTTGTTTGCGACTTATGGGTCGTGATAAGCCTAATGACAATGTCAGAGTCATAGTAGGTTTATCTTAGCATATAGACCAAAGGATTAATACTTGTACTGAACTTATTATATTAGATGACGTATCCTTTAAGCTAAAACATTATTGATTTATTGGTACAAACAAAATTGATTGGTACAAAAAAAGATTGGTCCTACAGCTTTTATATAAAATTGATTTACAGCGTGCATTTGGTAACTTAACGATTGATCCTTAAGACTATCCAGTTCTTGGGTTACATTGGACAGAACACACCTACGTTGATACCAGATCCGACTTTCTATCTTGTCTTGGCATCAATGTTTATGCTCGAAGTGGCATTTTTTCCATGCCTGAGGAAAAACTAATTCAGCTTAAAAAATATGTCTCAGCTAGTCCTCTCTCATAGGAGGAAGGAGAGTGTGCCTCCATGACATCTCACATTAACATAGAGGTTTCATGTACAATTCAATTATTTTGATAGTGTAATTGTTAGTTTAAGGCAAGTTTAACTTTTCTTCTACTCTTCTTTTTCAGACAAATGCGGCTGTGAGTGATAGTAGATATCTTATTGAATGCTTCTTGACCTACAAGTCGTGCTTCTTTCCTTATGTCAGTTTGCAATAACTTTGTCTGGCATCAGTTGTTGATTGTACTACAATTTAACATTTGAAAATATGAATCTTTGGAGCTGAAAAAAATTTATGGAAGTGAATAGAATTAAAATGCAATTAAACTAGACAAGACAGACCACATCATTGTCTAAACTGCCTTATATTAACAGCAGTATGTGTCAATATCAGGTTTTCTCTGGTTAAAGAGGTATCATTATGGTATAATGCTTGTTAAAGACACAACCTCTGATGTCAGTGATAAGCAAATCTGGGCAAAAGAATGGAATTGTCAAAATTATCATAACGATTTACATTCCCCCTAAATTAAAAGTGAGCCTGGCAATATTGTTTTGATATAAAAACACTCGAAGTTGAGGTCTACTTATAGAATGTAATGTGGAAAAAATAACTTTGCAATCATATTTGTGTATTCATCAGCTAGATAAATGATAAGCAACAACGATAGTTATTGTTCTTTCATATCTAAAAATATAGATGACTATTGTAGCAAGAAAGCTCTCATTAAACTTTTTTTTACTTTAAAACCCATCCTGAAGCTCCTTTGGATATAAAATGTGAAAGTTCCCTCATATGACAAAATAAAAGTTCTGTAAAACGTTTTTACTAGTAGATATATACAGAGTCAAAAATAATGAGCAGAAAGTTTACACAAAATCATTTATTTAGGCTACCTTTGTACAGTCATGGTAAAATAAACACCCAATACCTTTTTTAAATCTGAAAAAGGTGAATTTTAATAATAATTACATTCACAATTTAACTACAAAGATAACCAAGATGTAACAACATTGTATTCCCTATCATCAATTGATGAAAATGAACTATGAAACACCCACTTTTCTTGATGTTAAACATGAAACATTAAGTAATGAACACAAATATGGAGTGCTTAATCTTATTCATAGAACCTAAAAAGACCTCGATTATATATTGAATTGGTACCCAGTCAGTCTTTGGCAAACTGTTATAAAATTCAAACCAAAATATTATCTCAAAGGTTGCAAAAGGGTTCACCAAAAAATTATAAATCCAGACAAAGTTGATTATATACCAAATAGATATATTGCTGAAATCATGACATACCCAGTGCATCATAAAATTCCAAGATATAATGCATTAATTAACTTTCAAAAGTCCTTTGAGTCAGTTGAAAGGTACTTCATGTTTAAATATTGAATGTTTTTCAATTTTTGAATTGAAATGTTATACACAGATATAGCCTCATGTCTTGGTTACAATGAATTTTACTCTAATTACTGTAAGTCATCGCTAGGATTAAAGATGCCCTATATTATCCCTTTTAGTCTTAATAGTAGCAGAAATAACTGCAATACAAATTTGAAACAATGCAGAAAAATAATCACGAAGAAATCATGTTCATTTATGGATTCTAGAAAAAAACAGGAATTAAGTTTATGAAGCAATTAATGAATAACACTACACTGCTTCCCAAAGTATTTTGTCAGCACCAAGTAACTTTGAAAGTTTGATATTATATGGTTGGTAAAATTCATTCACACGTTGTTTGGTCCCATTCCAAAAAGGTACTTTAATTCTTTTTGTCGACTTCAGGTTGATCTTCTCTGTATCTATCTTCAAACTGCTGTTTAGCTTTGGTAGCTCTAGGAAGGTATACATGTTTTCTAGCTCAGTAACTGTGTGTTTAGAAAACTGATCAAGAGTGACTACATAAAAGTGCTTTCTGGGAAAAACATTGAACCAATCATTTAGGAATTCACTGTATAATCCTGCTCTCATTCTTACGACTGGATCCCAACTTTTTGCTGGATGCCACATCTCGTCACTTGCGTTCACATATTCAGGAATGTCATACAAGCATGATTTATTGTTTTGTAGATGACTTGACAAGCAAGATTGAAACCAAGAAATACCTTCTTTCACTCTTTGATCAAAGTCTTTGGAGCTTGAATCTAGATTTTCCCTGTGGAAAAAATTATAATCAGAATAGAGCCTGTCTGTGGGATTACGGAGAAGTACTATAAATTTTGCTTTGGGCAAGACATGCTTAATAACATCTGCTGAAATAACTGTTGGCTGGGGCAAACCATAATTTTGAGGCATCTTTCTCCACTCCAACTGATCATAAATACTGGATGCACTGAAATCTCCAAATATTAATGGATGGTATTGACTGTTTTCACCTTTCACTACAAAATCTTGTATTTCTCTGGTAGTGGAACCATACCAGTCCATATACTCAGTAAAATTTCTTTGTGGATGTTTTGGATAGGACCTAAAGCGTGCACGATACCACCAGTGATATTCCTTTCTGTAAGAAGTTATTAGCTGATGTGTGATCAGTTTACAATACAGATCAGTTGTTCCACTTTTCTGTGCAGAAAGTAAAAAGAAATAGGGAAGGCAGTATAGCTTGTCATATTCATCTTTAAAACAAGGATTTTTATATTCTGGTAGGAACGGTATAGGAGTCTTTAATGTAAATGGGTCAAATGTTTTTAGCTCATCTCTCAGAACATGGTCTCTCGTCATTTGCCCCGCCACGTCATGGAATTCTTCACTTTTCCATTTACCCTTCTCTAACAACTTTTTCTCAGGGACACTTGATCTGTGTTCATTGACATCATTGGTTGAATCCTTTATAATTTGCATGGAGAAATCTACTCTTTTGCCATAGCTTTTAATAACAATATGTACACATAATGCAAATAATATTGATGCCAAGATCATAAGCTGTTTATAATTCCTACCCATATTTATGTCTCAGTATATTTGAATTTTTTTCCTGGCTATTTTAATAAATTGTGCATGATCTATACATAAGGATAGATATTATTTTTATTATTAAATAGTTCATATAAGTAATGTAGAAATTTCACTGCCATGAAGAATGTTGAGGATTAAATTCTTTTTTGATTTTCTTTAGTTTCAACAATTATGCCACCCACTTCCTGTTAATGGCTTATCACACTGCCGTTCTTCTACATCTGTAACATAACAAAATGTGAAATCATATTTCATGAACAAATTGGTGAACAAGAAGTTGTGCATAGTGTAATTAAATTGTAAGTAAGCCACCGACTAGACTATATTACCAGGAATTAAAAATATGTATATCCATAATTCTTTATCCTATAAACTTTCAAATCTGTATACCACATCTAGTAGGAAAATCTGTGAAATCTGTAGTATTTTTATTTTTCCATAAGCGAAGTCATCATTGGTAAAAGAATGAATTTATTGATTTCTTTGTAATTGCCAATTTGGAATTTCTTTACCAGTTGATCTTACAACAACCCTGACTGGCAAGTCAGTCAAAGATTTTGGTCATAGTTTTACCTTTGGTGATCTTTAAACTGACTTTCCTGACAAAATAAACAATACAGCGTCTATGACCTCGCTCCGAAAATTGCTCAAAACATGCATGTTAACCAAAGACTTAGCCTTAACCATCTTACCATCCTTGTATCCTCTCTGGTATGATGTGGCTGGGTTAAAGGACCAACTCTTTTCAAGATGTTTATTTATAGTTCATGTGCCTTACAGTCTGTCAAATGATGTAGATAAAGGATGAAAAGGTTCTTATTAAGTTACATTGATACATGTGTCAAATTTGGTGGGATGGAGTATTTAATTCAAAGCTTGTGTTGAATTGACATTAGTTTGTACAATTGGTTCAATCATTTAAGGTCCTTCCAAAACCTTAGTCAGTATGCAAACATGTTGTTTATACAATCCAGATAATCTTGGAGAATATGTCTTTGTTTCCTTAATTGGTTTTCTCATTACGAAGGTTACATACAAAGTTTATCTCTCCAATAACATTATCTTACATAGTGATATCATGCTTAATTGGGTCATATTTCTCCAGAGAGCAACAATATGGAACGTTTTGTGCAGAAATTGTGGTTGCTTTAAATTTCTTATCATATATTTTAATTACATATACAGTTGTATCATTGATTTTGTATATTTACGTTATACAGCTAATAATGAAACATTATATAACAATGAAATCATGGTTGATCTTACATTGTAGCAAAACTGTATCTTGCATGTAGAATAGAATAGAATGGAATAGAATAGAATTGAATAGAAACATTTATAGAGTGCAAAATTGACACAACATCTTCTAATGCACTTGAGGCAAGAAAAGGGAAAGTCGAGGGACATGCCAGGTCAAAATCCAAATTTAGCGCATATAAGAGGAGATATACTGTGGTGGAGGGTATGCAAGTAGGTTTCTAACTGGCTTTAAATTCCTATTATTGTGTTCTGTGATCTATTGTGGGAGTTTGTTCCATTCAGAGGAAAAAGCCATTGCAAAACCTCGCCTACAAATGGCATTCTTGGAATGAACTGCTGAAAGAGAAAGACAATTTCCACGAGTAAGGCTACTGGTTTTGATTAAGGATGATAAGTATGTGGGTTGGGAGAATTTAATAGTCTTGAATGTAATAAGATTATATTTGAACAGAATACGGTTTGAAATGGGGAGCCAATGTAGTTTTTTGCAGATAGGAAGTAACATGACTTATTTTACCATGTCTGAAAACAATTTATAAAGGGCATTTTGATCCTTTTGTTGTTTAACCAAGTTATATTTGTTCACACAATAAAGTAGGAAATTGCAGTAGTCAATTCGACTACTGATCATTCAGTTTGTCAGCAGGGCTGCAGTCTCCACACTGAGGAGTTTACGAATATTATCTGAAATCTTTGGAGATGATAGAAGCAAGCACGACAAACCTTGGTTACATGACTGACAAAGGTAGTTCCAGAATCAAAAGTAACACCTAAATGCTTAACTTTGTTGGTAGGCTGATTGGTTGAAATTGGAGAGCCCCTCGTTATTAATGCAACTATTTAATTGATTAGCCACAGCTTTGTCAATCAACTTAGCTGAAAAAATTTCATGAATTATCTGTCAGTCTTATCTGCTTTAGATAAAACAATTTTAACCAATGAATACGGGTAACACACATGCACATTGCAAACATAGCACTAATCGCTTGCTTCTAAATCACGTTAATATAATTATTTGTTTGTAGGAACTGTTTGAAACCAGATTCTATGACAGAAACCCCTCATTGAGCTTTTATCACAACACCTGAAATTAGTCAGATAAATTCTTCACTACATTATTTAATTTATATTTTCATTTAAAATCCCCTTGATCTTTGTTGAATATTGTTTTATTTGTCATATTTTAATGAACAGAATGTGGGACATTTTGTACTGTCACTATTTTTAGAACTGTTTTACATTTTTCTATTGATGTCTTATTACTTAAGGTGGGTGAGGTTGTAATGGCCCAGAAACTTGATGTTACAATTATAGAAATCATGAAATACCTGCTAGTCAAGCATTTTCTCTTTTCAGGACTCATCATTTATATGTAGTAATAGTTTATTTATTTATTTTTTAGAAATATTGATTGAATTTTCATTTTCATTTAGGGGGGGTCCAAAAGTTCTTGCATCAATTTCCTATACATACCTTTTCTTTATAGTATTTCCATGATATTAAAACAGCTGCTCAAAATTGATCTGCTGCAGTTATTTCTAGACCTGTCAGGGAGTCAATATCAAATTCCCATGCTAGGGCCTTGTACTGGTAAACCTCCTGAACTTTAAGCATATAGTCCAGCTGATTTTTATTGAATAATTAAACTTTGTAATATTTAATAGCTTTAAACAAGTGTCTGAAAAGTTCATTTCTGTATACAGATGTTCAGGGTGTCTGCACAACTATTCTGTTCACTTCAAAATGTGAACAACATCTGGGCCCGTATATTCACGAAAGGTCTTAGCCAGGGCTTAGGCTTAAAGTTGAGACTTTTGTCTGAATTTTCTGCCCAAAACCTGCTATGACTTTTGTCTTAGGCTTAGTGGTATTCACAAAGAATTTAAGAGTGGTCCAAGGACTCAACTTTAAGACTGGTTAGTAGTGGGCTTAAATTTTGTAAAGAGGAGTTTAATATGGCCGCCATAAACTTTTCTCCACTTCAAAATTTGAAATGGCTGTAAAGAAAGTATAATTATACAGAATGTCTCACTAAAGCAGTCTTAGGAAGTTTATATGTGGTAACAAGGTTTTCCATTTCAAAACAGCACTTTTCCTTAGATAAAATGCATTAAATGAAGGATATATGTCACCAATAGTATAGTTTGAATAGAAAAGAAAGGTCACATGACACAGAAAACCTCTGTGGTTATATGATAATCTTTGACTTAGCTAAGTCACTCTTTGTGAATACGGTTTTAATACAAAACTTAGCTGAGACAAAAGTCTTAACTTTAAGACTGGATTTAAGCCTAAGACCTGGTTAAGTCTAAGACCTTTCGTGAATACAGGCCCTGAAATACAGCAAATTCTCTCTCTGGTAGATCCACACATTATTTCCAGTACTCTCCAGAGCACACTACAAAATCCTCTTTGTACACAAATTAATTAGTACACAGTATAGCTGTTCCAAATACCGCTGTTCATGTAGCACACCAACTTAAACTGGACTGTAGCTAGGTTTTCAACACTATGTATACTGGAGATCCTAAAAGGTTCTAAAAATTATATAAACAATACAGACAGCAAGGTTCTAGAAATAAATGTAAATATGTCATCACATTTACAAGAGAAACAGGGATGTTTCCCACCATCTGTAAATAGTTCATTCCAGTTTTAAACAAGATATGTCAGCACTGACTGGACCAGTTCTGTAAACTACAGAGAAAATAATTAATTTAATGCCCTTATATGGCATATAGCTCTGCACTCACTACAACATTGCACTTGTTAAAAGACACACTGACAGACACACTATAAAAGATCATTGTTCTAAAGTGACACTTTACATGACCCCAGATGGTTAGATTAGAAGTGTGTAAGAAGTAACTCTGTGGGGCTTATAGTTCAATTTTCAAGTTAATTTTCCTGTTTCTTTACCTTGGTCTCTATTATGGTGTCTTATACAATCCTGTAGGTTATGGTAACAAAGTTTTCCTTCTTCCCAGGGGTCACAGTGGTAGAGTTGCAAGAGTTGTAAGACTCTCACCTCCCACCTCTGAGATTGGAGTTTGAATGCCGACCCAACCTCAAGTGAGAAAGCTGGTAGTTGCTTGCCGTTGGTGAGTAGTTTACAGTACAGAACCTTGACCAACTGTTTGTACTGGTTTCCTTTGCTCATAAAACTACCCATCATGATATGACCTATAAAATGTCTTGAAAGTTAAAACCCAAATAAATAGATAAATAAATTTTCCTACTTCCTTGTAACATAATGAACAAGCATAATTGTATTTGTGTCCATCAACTGTGTAATCAGAGGTGAACTTTGTTCTTACCCCCTTTAGCTGGGTGCACATCAACTTTTGGTGTGATGATTCAAGCTGTGTTGTGTATTCTCATGATTTCAGCATCATCTGGCCTCACACATGAAGACTTCCAAAACTCAATGTCTTGCAAAAGGATCAGATGAGCATGCCTATTTGTGGCCCAGTTGGTTTCCAGGGCAGCTTGAAATAATAGAACACATTGCCCATGACAGTATTACTGGTCTCATCCTGAATGCAGCCTAAATAGTCTACCCTGAATTGAAGAGGTGACAACTCCTTGTACTCGGGCAGGTATCCACTTGGGCACGGAAAACAGTGGTGATGGGACCAAGCTTTTTCCATTTAACTGCTTTATCACCTAACCTATGTAATCCCAGTTTAAAAGATTCTTCTTGGATTTACTTTGCAGCTATCCTTGGCTGTCCCTACAAATGTTCCAACCTCTTGTGCGCCTTAGTCTGTATGCATTCATCCTGCATAAGAAAATCTAGCAAAGGTTGAAAAATGTGAGGCGTCAATGCCTGATCTGATTCAGCTGATGAATGCTACTGTGCTCGGTAACAAGCAATTATGTGAATGTTTGGGTGAGTTGTGCTTATTGAGCTTCTTTTCAAGATGACATGTTTTGGTATCAATATCTTGCATTTATTTAGAACCATATGGTTAGCTTCAAGTCTTTCTGTGCTGTACTTGACTTATCTGAAGTATCAGAGTCTACCAGAGCATCTGGTATGTTTCCTTGCACGTTGAGTGCCTGTCAGCCTTTACAATTGTTCATCCAAGCTCTGTGACTCTCCTATGACTGTTACTGAATCTTTTGCAGCGCATCCTCACTGGTTTGGCATGTCTGATCCAAATATGGTGCGGCTAGCTATGCTGATGCTTTGAGATACTTTAAATATGAGTGACACACATTCATTGCACATACTTCAACAGATTCAAGTCTGCTAAAGCACCCTTTATTGGATAACAGTCTGTAAAATCACATAGGTAAATTAAGATCAGTAAAATAGTTCTTATAATAAAAATATCCACTGTAGAAGCTTTTCATTATCCAAGAGTCAAAATTAGCATGAGGAAATTGGGTCCAAGTGAAGCCACAGAGTTTAAAAGGCTGGAAACAGTTCATTACCTGCACATCCCAGGGTGTTTGTACAACTAACAAGTCACAGGATGTTGTTTTTGTGAAAACCTGATTATTCTCACAATACAGGGTTTATACACTGCACATAAGTTACAAAATGTTTACACAAATATAAAAATGTTTTTATATTAAAATTAACTTAATGTAATATACTAAATTCACGCTCAAAACACTCTAAACTGAGTGGAAATGAATCTAAATATCTTTAACCATTTATTAAATTCATTAGCCAATTGAAATATTAAAAACGATAAATGTCCTGATAGTGGAAAGGTGATAAGCCAAGGGTAATTCTTGAAAAACTGATGGCTTGTTTCTTTATTGTCAGTACTGTAGAAAACCACTCTTGCTCTTGCAATAAAAAAGTTTTATGTTAGTTTATGTCAAGCACTCAATCAGGTTTCATGCGTAACCGATTCTTTGGTAAAAATGCTAGGTTCATTTATGACATTATTCATTATACAGCACAATGAAATTCCAAGGCAAAATAATAAATATAAATGCAAAACCAGCTGTTTTCAATATCTGGTACACTGTCGGATTCATTTAATATCCCACTAGGCTATAGACAGGTAAGTGAGACAAGGATATAACAAGGCCAAAAGGGGTTTCAAACTAGTAGCGTGTGTTGCAAAGCCATCAGAGACATGAATAGTGCACTGAGGCTGTCATCCATCCAAGTGTAACCACGGCATTTGCGGCCGATTTGAACGGCTAGAAATATTATATATGGGTGATTCGGCCGGCTGTTATTTAGAATTCTTATTGTGTGATTGGCGTGGTGTTTTGTTTAGAGACCGCGGGAAAGGAGATCACTGTTTGTTTTGTTTGGAGTTGGATGCAGGAATGATGGATGTTTAGGAGAGAGTGATTCTCTTGGTTGTATGTGTGTAGCAGAGTGCAGGTTAGTTAAAGCACATTTAAGCAGTGTGTTTTAGGGATTGGTTCTTGGTGACTGCATTTGTGTCAGGGATGGGTTTTAACTCTGAACTTTGTATTCAAGTAAATTGTTGGTGTTTGGGATCACTCTAATGCGCATGCTACTAGTAGTTATCTTCTATATATTTTACTTGATTTTTATGTAGTTTAACTTTAAAACTAGTCTGATACATATCTAGTCATTTTAGAAGGAACAGTGCTTGTAGTTGTCAGAATAATTGTTTTATTTTGTATATAGTAAATTAAATTATTTAATTTATTAGTATGTCTGTGATAACTTGACACCTAAGTATTTTAGCAGGTGCTGTAATAGTTTGGAATGACAATTTGTATTCTTAAATTAATATGCTAGAGTTAACAGTATTAATATTTACTTCTGCTAATCGTGTGTTCAATGATTTGTCAGTCATTCCATTAAACGGTTCATATATGTTTTGTAGGTGTTTCTTTTGATGTGAGTTTGCACCTTGATTGGCGGAGTCAGCTGTGGTGTCAAGCTTTGTGAGTTGGCAATAAAGCCTTTTAGTTAAGATTGCCTTTTCTTCCCCAACCTCCCCTGGTTTCACCGGAGATACGACTAGTTAAGGGCACGCCACCTATTTTCTCCGGTCACACAAGTACTAATGTAGTCCAATGTTCGTGAACTTTAGTGACGCGATAGAAAGATAAAATGAAAACAAGAGGGTCAAAGATGCCCCAAAAAGCGGGTTGCACAGGCAGCAATAAGGTTAGCGACTGCTGTAATTAAATTTAGAAACAAGGAAAGAAATGTTAGGGGACCAAGTTAAGGTAAATGTGTTAGACATGCTAATTAAGTAAAACTTACTAGGTTACATTGTTCTATCTATGCTATACTAAATATAGGACTGAAACTAAGTAAGTGTAGAGCATTAATTTACCATTAATTTTCACAAGAAATTACAATTCGATTAGACAAAGCGTTTTGGAGTTAGAGTCCAGAAACCAAAATGTTGACAAACAGACAAAAAACAGACAAACGAACAGACAGAATTACACCAACTAAGCTATGACGGTGATTTATCTCCCTGTCAAGTTTGAATTCAATTACACAAACAGAAATGTTGATGGACAGACAAACGGACAAGAAACAGACAAATGAACAGATGAAATTACACCAATTTCGGAAGTAACTTAGCTATGATGGTGATCTATCTCATTGTCAAATTTGAATTTGATTGGATTTGAAGCATTTTCGAGTTAGAGTCCAGAAATGGAAATGTTGACGGACAAACAGACGAAAACAGAAAAATGAACAGACGGAATTACACCAATTTCAGAAGCTACTTAGCTATCATGGTGATCTATCTCCCTGTCAAGTTTGAATTCGATTGCACAAAGTGTTTTCAAGTTACAGTCCGGAAATAAAAATTGATGGACAGACTGACGTTGGACACATTAATGTCATATGTAATCTAAAAAAAACAACAAAAGTGATCTCTAGAAGTACTAGCATCACTAGAGCTCATGCTTAATCATTAATTGAACAAACTCAAGATGACCCGGTTTACCATTGATGCTACTTAATATTGGATGGAACTAAACAATGCCTATCACTGCTTAAATAGTTTTTTCCAATCTATATATAGTTTAACACAGAACCTTTAACCAGAATTGGAAATTTGTTGGACGTATTTATTTGGAATGAAAACCTCACAAAATATAGAAAAAGAAAGTTTTATGTACAGGGCAGACAGAATATGATAATAGAAACACATCTTCTCTCGGCATTGCATATAACATGACTATAAGGTTGAATATTAACTCTTTGGCCCTATTGGAGAAACACTTCCTTGTAACAATTTATGTAAAAAATGTGTTACTTTGGGGTTACGGTGATAAGAGCCTTTTTGCTGATTCAGGGCAAAGTTGGATCAATTCCTTAAAACAAATATTTAAATTAAAAATAACAATGAATAAAGCATAATCTTATATTATCTAAAACAGCTTTTTACTTGCCGCCATGGTCCAAGTATAATTTAAGGTATAATTTTATCTCCGCCAAGGAGGTTTTTTGTGATGACCAATTGTTTGTTTGTCTGTGTGTTTGTTATGGAGATGTTCCACTGGAACAGACCCAGTAAGCGAATTTACGACTCTAAGGTCAGTTGCAAAAGTCGTGAATTCTGGGACAAAAGCCACAAAAAAAAGCACATGGAAATGAAGCGTTGGTTGCATATTCCCAGCATGACGTAGACCATAGTAGATTGTCTGGATCCAGATCCTGACCTGACTTGGGGTTTGGATCATTTACTTCATGACAAGACACAAAACTGCTGCCACAAGCTGTAAACCCCTAATAGATAAGCCGTACTGACAAACAGACGGGACTGGAATATTTTCTAGACTCACCACAGCTTGACTGGTTAAATCTTGGAGTCAGGATTCAGAGTCAGGATTGAACAAAAACTATATAAACCCCCTGTGGCTGGCAAAAACATCATTTGTCACTTCAAAGATGCCAGCTACACATCACAGAAACTTCATACATCAATTTAGGGTACTTTTGGTTTTTTATTGATTTTAAGTTTTTGATTTATATCTTGATGGAAAGACAGAGAAGGACACATTTGAACCCAGCACGATTACTTGCTTGAGCCCCACCCAACCCCAAGAAGAAGAAGAAAGCATCCAAAACGTCATGCCCTGGATCCTTCAAAGACAAGAAAAGGGATGCTACAGGAATGTCCTGGCCAACCTGATACACATCGACATCCCAGGATACCAGAATTTTGTCAGGATGCCTCCCTTTTTGATCTCATCGAGGAATGCATACACCACCTCATCAAGAAGTCAGTCACCAATTTCAGGAAACCATTAGAAATTGGAATGAAACTGGAAATAACCCTGAGACACCTGACCACAGGAGAGATCTACACCTCCTTGCAGTATCACTGGTTGGTTGGCGCACCACCATCTTTAAATTTGTCCCCCAGGTCTGCAGAGCCATCCTTCCTGAATTCCAGGACATGTAATACTTCTACTGCCCTGATGCCCCTGATGAATGGAAAATGGTGGTGGAGAAGTTCAGTGGTGGAGGTCAGAATTTCAGGGCACTTTAGGTGCACTAGACGGGAAGCATATCGCCATGAAGAAGCCAAAGAAAACAGGAAATGATATTTTTAACTACAAGGGCTTCCTTTCCATAGGTCTCCTGGCCCTCGTGGACGCAAAATAAAGATCTCTGTGGATAGACTGTGGGTCAAGTTGTTCCTGCTCTGATCCATAGATTTTCAACAGAAGCAATTTGAGGGGGGAAATTGAGGATGGAAGCTTGAGGCTTCCACCACCTGAACCCCTGGGGGAGGAAGGGCTAGAGTTACACTACTTCTTGCTGGATGAAGATGTCATTGCCTTGATGCCATGGATGGCGAAAGCCTACAGCCAAAGGCAACTGACAAGGGAAGAAAGAATAGCCAACTACAAGATTTCAAGAGGCAGGAGGATGTTGGAAAACGCCTTAGGACACTAGATTGGATGACCTGGCTTAAGGGCATCTGTGTCTATGAGCTGGCTACTGTGGCACAAATGTTGAAACTTGAGGTACGTGAAAGTGTCTGTTGCTGTAGCTGCTGGGGCTGGCCACCACGTTCTTCTGCCTTGCTTTGAAAGTTGCTAAGGAGCGTGACAGCCTTGTTTCTCAATGTCTGAAAGTGTTTCTCCTCTAATCCTTCCAGCTCTGATGCCAGGTAGTTGCAGAAGGCTTTATGTTTTGTTGTCTCCTGCTTTTGCCCAAGGAATGATGATGGCATGCTTCTTTTCTGTGTGAACTGGTCCATGAACTGCTGGTCGCTTGGGGCATCCAGGCGACCCAGGTGTCAGTCCAGCTCAAGGCAGTTATTAGTTGGTGGGTATTTTAGTTTGTGTCATGGATACCAGACCAGAGCTCTTTGATTTATACTATAAAAACCCAATCTGGTGTTTTCTGGGTTTCTGCTCAGTTCCCTTGTCAACAACATAACAAAGTAAAATCATTGGTTAGAAACTTTACCCCTGTCCTGCAATTCAACTGAGGGTCACTTTATATTTGACACTTGAAGGGCAAACATGGAAAAAGTTTCCCTCCCTCCCTCCCTAGTGGTTAACAGGCATGACCTTCTTGTTCAGGGTTTCTTGTGTTTTTCATGAGGGTTTCTTGTCTTCTTGATATTGTTTTATCTTCACTAAATTTTAAAAGGGTTTTTGTGTGTCTTTACTGTCTTGGGGTGGGGACTGTTGGGGCCTGTCCAGACTTTGAATTGGTCAGCTTCCTGTAATGTGTCCTTTGCGACTCAAATCAGATCTTGCACACCTTGATAGATAGCTTGCGACTGTTGGTGAACTGCTCCCAGAGACACTCCTTCCTTGCTTTGTCCTTGAAAAGTTCATTAATTTTGTCATACAACTCCTCATGATCCTTCACAAAGTCCACAATAGCCTCCTCGTCAGAGTCAGTGAGATAGATGTTGGACATGTGCCCCTTTCTGTATTGTGACTGTGATGGTACCGCCTCCCCTCCAACAGCCTCTGTTTCAGTGTCACTTTTCTCTATCCTGTGCCTTTTTTCTGCAACTCCCTTCTCTTGTAAGTGCGATTCCTCCGTCCTTGCCTCCTCTCTCTGTTGCTTTTGTTGTGCCTCCTCCCTCTCTCTGTCCTGCCTCCTCTGCTGGATATCTGCTGCTGTGTCCCAGCTCAAATTCAGGAACACTGTCAGTGGGAACTTCTATCTTCCTCACTCTTCTGCCTTTCTTAGAACCCATTGTCAAATAAATAGCAGCATTGGATTTTGACAAAACAAAACTAAAATATAAAGTCAGCCACCTTCAACTCAAAACTGCCCTAGATAATTTAAAAACCCTCCTATGCTTAAAGTGCTGCCAGATGTAGTCTGTCAGATGTCACATTCTAATTGATGCCCTGTCAAAGCTGACTATATAGACAGAGATTGCATCAGCACACAAGCAGTAGGTCATAACCTACACAGTTTCCAGCATGTCTTTTTCATAAGCCTTGTCGGTTAGGTGGTTATGGCTTGTCCAAGTCCAGGTCGGTTGTGTTTACAACAGGCCAGTTACACTCAGTTAGTGTTCATGGACTGTCTGAAGGTGGATTCCTGGTACTGTAGCAGGACAGGATGGAATTTTTTTCGGGACAAGACTGTAACAATGTAGGACAAGACAGGAAGTGTAACTGACAAGCAAAAAAATCCACTACGGGACAGTTTCTAGGTGGGCGGAGCCACAGTGCAGATGCAGAGTGTCAATGAATGGAGGGTCAATGAATAAAATAACATTTGATATTTTGCGACAAGCCGGGAAACTACAACCAACCCTATAACTGACTCTGTAAACATTGCTTCCGACCCTCAAAAAATATCTGGTTACCCACAGGTTGGCTCCAGTGGAACAGCCGCATTAGCAGGATTACACAAATACAGCAGGATTACACAAATATATAAATTGTACATACTTTATTTTCTTGAAGTGATATTATACTCTTGGATTTGGTTAACGGAAATGTAATAAGCTGCACTTTTTTCATGATGTCATTTGTTAATTCAATATTGAGCTTGTCTTATATTGTAATGCTAAAGTTATATTTTCTTTGAATATATTGTATCAATGCAGGCCCAGTATTGCTAGATGAGCTTTATTTGAATGTAAATAAATCAGTTTGTTGTTACAATAGAAGTCCTTTATATTTATGTCAGCATCCTAGAACATAGCATTTGTAAAACCTACAATATAAATGTATTATTTTTAGCCAAAAACAGAAAATTGTACCAGAGGCTGTATTCACTAAACCTCCTTTATTTTAAGGTCTCTTTACTAAATGAAGGTGAAAAATTCCTTTGGTAATGTTGCCTTAAAAATGAAATTCACTTAGGCTCCTTTGTAAGTTTTCTACCAAAGGAAACCTAAGATAAAGGATCATTTATATTGGAGTATAACCATTTTTGCAATCCCATTTGTTAGATCCCCAAGCTGGTATTGTGTTTTTGGCGTTTTTCTCCTTTGTTATTCGGTCCGGAGCTTTAGAATGTATTGGGAAGTAATGAGAAACCATAAGAGAGGTGTTCAGAAATCCAGTCACATTTACCTTCTGGCACACCCTTACGGGTCAAACTGGGGTCTAAAATTGGGGTTATACAAACTATGTACAGGGATTTTTTGGGGCTGTTTGGTTTTATTTGTTTTTGTCTAATAGATTTATATATGGGCAGCAATGTCCCCCATGCAGCATTATTCCAACCTCATCAACGATGTGAGAACACATCTTACTCCTGTGGTATTGGGCTGTCTTTTCTTTACTTATTTCAACTAAATTTGCATAAATTACTTCTTGCAAGATACTAAACATGACTAATGAGTGATTTACTTAAGGTATTTATAGCTTTTCTAAATATCATTTTGCTGTTGGTACAATGTTATATGTACTGGCTTATGTCCAGTTGGCATATTGCCAATCTACAAAATAGACAGCAATATGTCAACCAGTTGGTCCACTGCTTTTTGGTTGGCTAGTTTTGATAACCACGTGTCATATATCACGTGTGTATTTAAATCCAAGTTAACTGTTAACTTGACAATGTCATCTACATGACCAAATTTTCTGAATGTGTAAAGCTTTTGAATTTTTATAGGTCATTCATCCATGTTTCATAACGTGTATGAGATTTTAATTCCTCTCTATCCATTTGGACATTTTACAACATATCTTACCCTTACATATTATACAAGAAACACATGTTCATTCCCCGAGCCACCAAGTCAATGATAAACAAAGAATGGGATTTAAAACATTTATTATTAAAATATATAACTCCAACAATATGTACATGACTACTAACTGATAATGAAACATGTATGAGTACATTATGACGAAGAAACATTTAAAAGAACCTCAACTATGTGAAATTAGAAAAATAAGCTACATAAAACAGTTATAAACTTTTGCACACAGAAGAGGGGAAGGGACAGAGCCCCGACCCCCAGGAAAAAACCCTACAATAGTATAACCACTAGGACCAACAATCCCTATATGCAGTAAAGTACAGGGGGCCACGGTGGCAGAGTGGTAACACTCTCGCCTCCCACCTCTGAGGCCGGGGTTCGATCCCCGCACGGGCTCAAGTGGGAAAGCTGGTAGTTGCTTGCCGTTGGTCGGCAGTTTACAGTACAGAACCCTAGCGAACTCTATGTACTGGTTTCCTCTGCCCTTCCAACTACCCGTCCTGATATGACCTGTACAGTGTTGAAAGCGACGTAAAACCCCAAATAAACAAAACAGTAAAGTACAACGTGAATTCAGTAATTGTATATTTGTAAGTACTGTGAAGGATCTATCTACTCTAAGTAATAACTAGCCCCTTGGAACATAAAAGGGGATAAACCTCCAGATGAAAATGTACAACAGGGTAACGAAAGCATCCACCAAGGATAAACATAAAACTGGTATAAAATTTAACCATTAAAGTATGAAAGTAAGAATGACATATTTACAAGCATTTAATATCTAGTGTTTCTGGACCTGAGTAGAAAATTAATATACATAACTACCTATGCTACCAAATCACGTGCCCATTACTCCGCCATATGATCTGAATAATCATTAATCTGAAGTAAATGAAAGTATACACCAAAGCAATTGGTAAAATTTATAAATTATTGTAATCTAACATTAATCTAACACTAACATTAACACTAAAGTACACTCCAGGGCAAGTCCAATGGCACTGTTCCCCAGGTCCTAAATGAATCCGCATCAACACCATACAGATATAGTATACACTCAGCTGAACTCACAGGACCACAAATTCTATATGTCCCCAAGCATGTCATGCACCTTTAATCACAATAACAACACACAAGCAGGTATTCCACAGTGACAATATGACCTCGTGCTACCAAGGTCAAACAGATCCAGCGGGTCCAGTAGCATGAGCATGAGGGCAAAGCCCACAATCACTGTTCAAAGTAATGCACTAAGTAACTGATACGCCAAACCACTGAAAGCAAGCGTGTTTGTGGAGTTCCAACGTCCCTCTCACTGGTCCTGACTTCCTTGAAACCATAAACTGCTGACAAAAGCTGAAGCAGACTGTCATATAATAATGCACAAAGTAATATACTGTAAAATATACTGTGGTAACTAACAACCACAGTCTGAGGGCAAAACCCACAGTCACTATTCCCCATTGTCAGCACTAACAACAGCCGTACTAACAGAAGTACTGAAACGCTGGCAGGTGGTCCAATCAACAAATAGATTGTAGTAGTCCAATCATCCAGATGAATCAGTAACACCATCACAGTCCTGGCTTCGGTAAGTACCATAAGTACCGGAGAATAACAAGAACTAATGTAAAAGTACCTAGAAGTACTTACATTACTGAAACCACACCAGACTGCTTTATCTGTTTTGACAACTGAAAATTCTCAATAGAAGTATAGTACGGTCAAACTTCAACAGTACTATCCGAATCTTTTGTCTGTCATCCTGCAGTACCACAAGTTTATTGTACACCGGAAGTACTTGACCCAAGGATACATGTGAAAACTGGCCTTTTATGACAAGACTTCAGTGAGAGTTTCTGATTGACCAACTTAGGGATAGATACTTGACTAATTATGTCAACATAACACATTGTCACCTTATGTGTTTTGAAAGATAATCTGGCCTCTTCATCCGAACCCAGGACGTCCCTAGGGCACAAATCTGAGATATTTCTGTTATCCGAACTACTGATACTATCAGAACCCAAAGTACCAGAAACCACCACTGCATATGACCTATGATTTCTTAGGCTACAGGCAACTAAACCCTGGCAAAAAAAAACGCTTCTTATGCAACTTTGATTGATATTTTTTACTCATATTCTCCATTTCTGTATTATACAATACCTAAGATTTCAGGACATAATGAGTTCTATGGCCCATCATGCCCAAAGTCACTCATTTTTGTGAGCCAGTGTGCCTGCAATCGAGCATAAGAATGGCCATAGGCCTTGCCATCCAATTCCCAACAAGCAGCACAATTGTGTCTGTAAAATGTCATTGTGTTCATGGTTTTTGTGAACAAACGTTTTTGTTGAAATACACACAAGGGATAAATTTTGCCAGTAAATTTTGGGTTTTCTCAGCATTTACAGGATTTACAAGTCTCTGGGCATGAGCCTTTCTAACCTGGTCGATTTGATCAACTTTGGACAAGCTACTTATCTCTCCCTGTTCCATCCTTCAGAGCAGGACCACATGACTGGCCTTAGCAGAGGACTACAAAAATCTTGAGCATCATCTGACAAATTTATAAAATAATCTAACATGAAATCTTTAATACTTTGATTCTCTTCTCCCATTCCTCTGCAAAAGCCACTCATCCATTAAACACGGTACAATTGGTTGCGCGTGATTCTGTCGTTATCTTGTCCAGAAAGTACTCATGTGGCCACCTAACTCTATGAGTTAAATACCCCATCTCTGAGACCTGACCTTGCCATTACCTGAACATTCTTGGCGAGGTCTTGCAATCTTTGTGCTACTTCTTGATGAATGAGTACTTCCTTGCCTCAGCAAAGATGAAGGAGGAACAACAGGATTCAAATCCAAAAGAGAGGCCTGACCCTGGGGAAGATTCATACTCAGCAGAGAAGCCTCACCCTGGGGCGCCGGGGCACCACCCACCTGTGTGAAAGTGCTACTGTTCACACCTTTCTTATGCTTCAAAGTTTTTATTTTCCTAGCATCCATAGTTTTTTTTTTAATTTTGATGTTGTGTTCTGCTCAACATTAGCCAATCTGTCACCCAAAGCATTTAAAAAAATTGCTTATTTATCAGATCTTGTGACAATTCATTACTTTGAGATGTAGCCAGACCAGGATTGCTAGCCGAAACACCAGTTTTGGCTTATGGGATCTGAAAAAGGGATTGAATGAAACTCATGGTCCAAAGTGTTAAGCAAACCATCAACATCAAGATCTGAAGCGCTGGTACTGAATGACTGATCCAATAATACTTGCTCGGGCATGGGGTGGCTGGATCCCACTGTACGCAAGAGGACGTCAGTATCTGCAGTTCCACTGGTATTACTTTCTCTGTCCTTTTGTTCAAACTAAGATTGCATCTGGTATCCATGTCTATCATAAAAGTATCATAAAACAAAGTGAAAAATATAAAAGCCTAGAACACATGAAGGAAAAAAGTTTTATGCAAGCTGTCTGACTACAAACATTCATAGGACAAGTGGGACTGGTATCACCACACATGGAAGCCTGAGCAATTCTGAAAAGCTAGACAAATATGGTTCACATATTTCAATTGAAAATCTGTAGAAGCTAAAAAAAAACCTAGAAATCCAGTTTTAAGGTAGGGGTCCAGGAATGAGAACTCGGCCACAAAAATGGCCAAACCCATACTTTTCTTCTATTCTTGTAAACCACTTTGAAAAAAAGAACACCCACTTACATATTGAAGAGCATTTGTCTCATATCTTATGTCAAAATATATATCACATCGCAAACATTTTACATATGGTTATTCCAGGTCTGTGGCTTTAATGTCTCGGAAACAATGCTTTTGATTTCCTTTAATGAGATATCGTCCAAAATTATCTGTTGCTGGCACACATCTTGAAGTTTTTATAAATTTAAAACTGCTATAAAGCTTGAAAGACCAAATGATTTTTGCCTCATTGTGAACTACGAACTAAACTTACTTGTTATCAGTATTTCTATGAATAAACTGTACTGAAAGTCAAAACATAGAAAATCAATTTGCAAGATAAAAAATTTATTGACAAAGAAAGAGTAGGATAAGTGAAACACAAACAGCTATTGTATTTCAATATCTGTAAATGTAAAGAAATATGCTATATGTTGTAATGTCAGTCCATCTATAATGTAATATATTAGGCAAACAAAATCCAATTTTTACAAGAAGCTAGTGCAAGCAAAAAAACTTGTCTATAGATTTGATAGGCATTTTAAAAAGCTTGTGATTTCCCAGTATTATTTCATATGGGCGATTTTTTTCAGTCGGTGTGGTTTCTCAATATCTTATGTCAAGTTTCAAGTTTAATTATCTACAACTTAGTGTTTTACGCCTAATAATGAGCAATTGTTTTCAAAGTGTTTTTCATTAAAATTACTTAATTATTGAGCATTTGACAGGCATTTTGAAATAACCTTTGATTTCCCGGTATAATTTAATTTATCTTAACTTTAAGATGTCTTATGTTTTGTTTTGTGTCATTAAAATTGTTTAATTATTCATCATTTAACAGGCATTTTAAATAACCCTTTGATGTCCCAGAATTATTTACTTGCGAATTTTTTCTTGGAGTTCATGCTCAATTTCTTGACTTTAAGATGTCTTATGTTAAGTTTCCACTTTAATTGTCTACACACGAGCATTCTGTTTATAATATCGAGCACTTTGGTGTTTGTCTCATTAGAATTGTCTAAGTATTAAGCATTTGACGGGCATTTTAAAATAACCTTTGATTTGCCAGTATTATGTATTTGAATGATTTTTTCCGTGGGTTGTTGCTCAATATTTTCATTTTAAGTTATCTTATGTTAGGTTTCACGTTTAACTATCTACAAACATACGTTTTATACATAATAATAAGCACTTTGGGATTTGTCTCATTAAAATTGCTTATTTATTGAGCATGGGACAGACATTTTTAAAAAGCTTTATATTTCCTCAATTTTTTTTATTTTGGCGATTTTTTCAGTGGGAGTTCTTGCTCAATTTCATAAGATATCTTATGTTACGTTCCAGTTTAATTGTCTACAAACAGCATTCTGTTCATAATAATGAGCACTTTGGTGACAGCCACCAGTGGTTCCCAAGTTAGAAAATAATAAATAAAACACAGATTGGGTTTTCAAAATCTATTTCTACATCTTTTGACATATGCACAAGTTTATTTACAGTAATACTTCTGATCAAAACTAAGGCTGACATTGGAATGACCTTCGTTAGTGAACCAAGGTCATATGTACATCACAAGGTCAAGGTCTAATCGACCTTGAAGCTTGACCTTTGACATGGACAAGGTCTAATCGACCTTGAAGCTTGACCTTTGACATAAGGGTCACAATAGGGCTGAAATAGCCCACAGAGGTCAAAGCTGAGGTGACCTTGGAATGTATAAGACGAACGACAGTGAGGCGAATCACACTACCCAGCCAGAGAGGCATCAGTTAGTTCATAGTGTAAGGCCGTTCCAATGTCAGCAGTAATGTGTTGTGACTAGCCAGTGGAGCAACCATGTCTTACACACTTGTTAACCAGTGATAAATTTTTGGGTTAATTTATTAAAAGGTATGTAAATGTATGAGAAGTTGTTATGAAATAGTATTTCATTTGTTATTAGGTCAGGAGTTCACCCAAGGTTACAGCCAGGTCAAGCCAAGATGTAAGCCATAAAGATGAAGCCAGAAAAACAACAACATTGTAATGATCAGTGAATTGGAGGCTTGCAATCCACCTATCTATATACTGATGAGAACCTTATATGGCTGAACAGTACAGTCCCTTAACCTAACATAAACCGCTCAAGAATTGCATTGGCGTGAGCCACCAATTCAACGTGCATATGTATAATACTAACAGAAGTAATAGATAGTATAATATAAAACCATAAAATAATTATAATCAACGAAGATAAAGGAAATTTGATAAAACATATAAAAAGTTAAATGTATATGGAGGCAAAGAATAAGCAAATATACATATGGTGGCATGCACCTAAGTTACTGAATCTGAAGGTGAGGGAGGACATATTAGTTACTGATAATCTAGAAGCATAGAATTATGAAATAAAACTTTAAAAGTTGTTAAAATCAAGACTACTGTGATATCAATGAAACGTATATGAGTAGTAGCAGTAAGTGCTCATGACACTGAGTGATATGACTAAGCAGTCAACGTAAAAACATTGTAATGACTAAGTTCATACTATCATAGACATGTGATGTAAGTGAAACACCATAACAGAAAGTAATTAGTAGCAATTACTCCAAATAGGAAATAATAATCACCAATTTTTTGTCATAAAGAAATTATGTAAATAAAACACAACAATTTAAAGTTCATATGTTATCACACACAATAACTGGAGCTGGAGAGGTAAGCCACTATATTGTGTCCATAAAGAGCTCCATGAAGCACAAGCCTGAGTTGCAATGGATGAGCCCAATTGCAATTATGAGACAGCATTCTGTTCATAATAATGAGCACTTTGCTGATTTTTTTAACTAAAATTGTCCATAAATGTTGTGTGTTTGTGCACTGAATAAGCAGTATTAGATTGGAGTTAACATAAAAATCCAAACCTATCAGGCTAAAACCTTCTCCATTTTGTTCTTTCCACTATTTTTTTCTTCCAATATAAAAAAAATTATTTGTACGGCAAGTAAAACATTTAAAATTGCAGTGGAGAAGCTGTAAATAATTTTAGTAACAAACTTGCTGGGAGTTTGGACAAATGACTGCAAATATAGAAAATTAGATATTAAGTGCACCACCTTGCTGTAGTTAAAGTATTGATATCTGGGAAGATCAGTAACAGTTTCTTAGCCACTTTTGCCAGAAAAGTGTGCTTAATCTCTGCAAAATTTAATATACAGCTCCAAATTTGGCATATTCCGGGTAAATCCATTCATACAATCCAGAGATTAAGCTTAGTGGGCTGTTACGAAAGTTTATATGGCTCAACACCCCACAGTGATCTAAGCTAACCATGATATTTGATGTGTTTTTTAGATATTGAAAGTGACAACTGTTCAGCTCTCCATCAGTGCCATGTGTAGTTGCGTCAATAATCCATCAATGTTTTTTATATTGATTAAAACTCATGAGGTCATATATTCATAGAGTACTTGCACTGATAAATCCACCCTGAAGAATACCGGTCTATGTTGAAGACCCCCCCCAAAAAAAATCATGAAAAATCAGCAAATTTTATTTATTTTTTTCAATTTGGCTTCACTTAGTTCTTTCGCTGTATTATGACCTTTTAAAACATTAGCTTTCAATTCAGTTTTCTATAATGAGGCTCGTGATCCATTCCTAGGTGCCCAAATCCTCTTTTCAAGCAATATTCCCCCCCCCCCCCCCCAAAAAAAAAATCATGAAAAATCAGCAAATTTTATTTATTTTTTTCAATTTGGCTTCACTTAGTTCTTTCGCTGTATTATGACCTTCTAAAACATTAGCTTTCAATTCAGTTTTCTATAATGAGGCTCGTGATCCATTCCTAGGTGCCCAAATCCTCTTTTCAAGCAATATTCCACACTCTCCATTTAAACAACAGACTTTGCAATTCTAAGAACCTTTCTAAATGAAGTTTCAATTATTAGTGGCTTGGCAAAAGTAATATGGGCCGACAGTGAGCACAAAATATAGGCTGAGAATGGTTAGTTATTCTTATAAAAAATAATTGTTACACATCATGCAACACGACTCTCTGCAAATGAAAAAAACACTGCAATACAGCAAATAATCAGCACAACACACATAAAAACAGAATTAATAAGAATACATAAAGTAATTGAATCAATTGATATCAATCTCCAGTAAAAATGTATGTCGTTTTGTCATACTGTTTTGGTTCTGTTGCGCCTCAAAGTCCCCTTTGAAAGGGGGAGATTAAGTGCTATAAAAGTCCAGTTATATTCAGAATTAAAACAAAGGTTAACCTCACCATATTAAAGTTATTCTTATGGTAATAAAGTGACATTTACGATCATTTTTGTAAAACCACACCAAATTACTGTATGCCTTCTGGTAAGAAAGAAATATGTGAATTTCAGTATGTACAGCACCAAATATACGAGAAACGCCTAATCTAGTTACCATTGTTTGACATTAACCCAGTAATCCTAACTATCTGCCCAATAATTGAAGCCAAATAATTATAAGTGAAAAACGTATTTTCCCCAAATTTCCTGTTTTCTTCTGTTGGAGTAATTTCTTTTTACCCAAATATTTAAACCAACTACTACAAAATTATATGCAATATTACCCCCTTGAGTTCTATTTATGCCGTTCCCCAAACAAGAAGGGTATCTCAGAAGCTTCCCCATACAAAAAGTAAAAGATTTTCTGAAGTTTATCAGTACCTTTATAATTATGGTCCTTAGCAAGGCTCCTAGTATGATTATTTAAATGGTTCCAAACAAGGCTCCTGGTGTAGCTTTAGGTGTCCTATGTTTTTCGTTGTTGGTCTACTAGTGTGGTTACATGTTTGAGTGATGCCCAAGCTCCTCTTAGTACTTTCAAGAATTGACGTTTTTAGTCTGCCTCTAGATTTCAGATTGAATTGATTTATCCCAGTCACCCCCTTATGTTACTTCATTGAATTACATCATGGAATCTGGCACTAACCAACAAGAAATGGCTTTTAGTAGGAGCCCAAATATAAAACATTAAAGTTTGTCACTTACAATTTATAATTCCTCAACTTACTATTACAATATTTGACATGAAAATAATCTCAATTACAACATTAATACTCGCAATGAATTTAATTGCAGAGCCCTGAAATCACCATTTGCATTCAATCAGCTATAAAAATAGATTTCACAGTTTAAAACTTGAAAAAAGCACACACACACAAAACATATTTTCCTGTGATAACCCCAGGACCCCCTCACAAAGACACAACAAAGGCTGCTATACTTTGCCAGTGCTGGACTTGATTAGGAATCATTTGTAGGACACCATTACTTTAAAACCTTAACAAAAATTTGTGTGAATTAATATTAATTCATAGTAACTTGTTAAAACATTTTTAGTTTCATCTAATTCTGGTATGTCAGAGTGATGTGAATTTTCCATATTCCTTAGTGTTTCTTTCAATTGTTTTTTTCTTTGAGAGTTTCTTTCTTCTTGATATGTCAAGCAGATTTTATTATTCCACTTAAAACTCTCGGTGGCAAGGTAGCCAAGAATAAACAATCTGAATGGCAAAGTTAATATTGGCATCAAGAATATTGTTTATCTTGGTTTTATACAGGAAATGTGTATGTTAATCTATGTACATCTGTTTGATTTCTTTGATCAAATTATTAACTTTTTCTATGTTTGTGTCAACAACAAAAATCAGGGTTATCTAAATTCATTTATTTATTTGGGGTTTTACATCGCTTTCAACACTGTACAGGTCATATCACGACGGGTAGTTGGAAGGCCAGAGGAAACCAGTACATACAGTTCATTAGGGTTCTGTACTGTAAACTGCCAAACAATGGCAAGCAACTACCAGCTTTCCCACTTGAGGCTGTGCTGGGAATCGAACCCCGGCTTCAGAGGTGCAGGGTTATCTAAAGAAATAATTTGGAGAGAGTTAATATTGAAAAAAACAATGACAATAAAACCTATCCTAGTCTTTTATCATTTTTGATAACATTCAAATATGTATATTCAATATTTCTGTTCATTGCAACAGTGACTCCTCTTCAGGAAGTCTTTTTGACTTGAAGTACAACAGGAAAACTTCCCAAATGACATACACAGCAGCAATATATCACGAATGAAAATAACAATATTATTTAAGTGTGTGTTGCACAAGTATTGCATTGTTAATCTTCATTGATTGATATATTTTTTCTATATATGTCGAATGAGGGATGTTTTACTTTTATTATCCACCACTTTGAATGATTTGATGATGTTAAAAGTATCCATATTTGAAGAGAGAATGTGACAAAAGCTGTCATAGGTACAGGGCCACCAGTGAATATAAAAAACTTGATACTTAATTCGTGATCACTCAGCCATTTGAAAAAACTGGCACATGTTGATGCTAATTGGCAGTCGTAAGACGATGTCGTTTCATACAAAAAATACATCCAGCACTACATATTGCTTTATATAGTCATCTACTTGTCGTGGTGGATAATAAAATAACACAGTTTAAATGTTGTTTTCAGCTACTCTTCATTTGCTTCTAATTTATTTATTTATTTGGGTTTTAACGTCACTTTCAACACATTGCAGATCATATCATGACGGGTAGTTGGAAGGGCAGAGGAAACCAGTACATACAGTTGGTCATTTATTTATTTGGGGCTTTACGTCGCTTTCAACACTGTACAGGTCATATCACGACAGGTAGTTGGAAGGGCAGAGGAAACCATTACATACAGTTAGTCAAGGTTCTGTACTGTAAACTGCCAAACCCCGGTCTCAGAGGTGGGAGGCGAGAGTGTTACCATATTCTTCTAAAAGATGGGTATCATGCAGACATGAAATACTTGCAATGTCAGCTAACGAGTACGTCACAATACACAAACCTTTGACATTGTTCCTTAGTCTTTGTATATATGCCAAAGATAGCTTAATGGTGTTATGTAACCCCATACCCCAAAGACATGTACAGAGCCCCAGAGCTATCTTCAAACGATACCAATACTACTATACAAAAGCAAATAACATTTATATGCACAAAACAGTTTGCATAAGCATATCTGTAGTAACCTAACACCATTTGTTTAATACAAAACTAAAATTGTGTTGAATATACATAGTTATTAAATAACTCCTTGACTTAACTGATATTGTTAATGTGGCAGTACACTAAAAAGAGAAAACCAATACTGAAATAAGAAATATGTCAGCATAAAAATGATACACTAATCAATATTATGAGAGATATTCAAGATAACCCATTTAATACAAGTACCTTCATGATTACTGATACATATTTTTAAAATCAATAACGGTGTATAGTAGGAATGGGTCAGTACCAAAAATGTATACATTGGGATGTCGCCAATTCAAAATCCACACCATTTCTGGGACTCACCCCAAGTACCCCCCAACCAAACATGGATGTTTCCTCTTTATGACATCACAATAAAAGTCCCCAAATACACACAAAAAAATGATATAAATGAATAAAAATTCTTCCAATTTCTGGTTTGTTCCCAATATTTGAAGTTTTCCTTTCAAATATATGTCTTGACAAGCGGGATTTAGGTTATAAAGTGTCATAATGCAAAAAAAAAACCACAGCAGTTCTGCTCAAAGCAATCGCTTTAAAAGTCTGCAAATGAACGAAAATATGGGATAAAAGCTTATAATTTCTTCACATTTAGGCTATATTTCTAATATTTCAACACTTGCTTCCATTATATGCGTTGACAAGCGAAGTGGTGGTAGAAAAATCTCGTCATGGAAAATCAAAAAAATGTTCCCAATATCGAGACACTGGGCCTAGCCGCCCACACCCTAGTTTATAGTTTTTAAAACCACAATAACAGTATTGAGTGGCCCTATACTGACATAGCTCATACTTAAGTTATTCATTTTAATTCATTTTGACATTTCATTTTTTGGTAAATCAACTTGACATACATTTTATCTCTCTTAGGTGTTATCTGCCTTGCACCTTTGAATAACTTACAATGTAACTTCTACATGTAATGGTACCCAATGTTATTTTTCTGGGCTGTTTAGTTTTATTAACAGTGATTAACAGAAAAATCAAAATGTTGTAATAATATACCCCAAACATGAATATGTGTCTACCTTTGTAATTATACATCAAACACACCAAAGTTTTTATAATTGAAATACTTGAAGACACACCACTACACAAAATACTTGGCCAAAATAGGCTCACAATTTGGTCAATGTCCTTGGGTGACAGTCTACATATGGTAAACTTGAAAAAGCTGGGGGTTCAGTCAAATGTGGCGTTTCTTTATTCAATATAGACCCATAAACTGATTCAAGGGTTTTGATCAATTAGAGACAGAAAAGGTAATATTTTTAATATTTGCATAAATATAAGGCAATTAATTTTTGGCACAGTAATAAACTGATTACATACCTATTATTTGAGGCATTAATATTGAAAATATATGAAATACTCCTTGTGTTATTGAGGTTCAAAGTAAAAAAACACACCAAAATTAGACCCATAAACTGATTAACGCTTCTAGGCCAAAAGCATTGAGAAACATTACCAAATACATTTTTTATATATTATAATCACTTACAAATGTAAATGATGCCAACTCTTTCATTATTATGTTTTTGCCGAAAAGGGACCAAGCAGTTTTAAATGTGTATTGCAATTAATTTCTGTTGTATAGAAAATATGACCAATCTTACGATAAAGTTATCAGAATTTATAGACCACTTATAAAATTTCCCTGACATATTGTAATAGATACTGTGTTTTGCCTAACCACTTTTTTGGATTCGTATTTGTGGGATGTTGAGTGAAAGCCCAGGATTGGCTTCGACCAGCAGGGAGCCATTAACATCCTTCAAGAATTTACAAAGATAAATTTTTACAAAAGGCATAATCTACTGAAACTTATATCTATTTAACACAAAGAGAATATTCTAAAACTTGATGTATTTTATTGTTTCTCGCAGCTATATATTAACATGTTGCCACTAGTTTCTTTTCAGAGATTTTTTGCACATGTTCACGTGTAAAATTTGCCTCCGACTCGGGTGTTAAGGTCTAGATTTCTTGGTTTCAATGACAGCCTTCATTTTTGTGTTTCTCTTTTATGTTTGTTTCAAATTCAAAGCTGGTCATTATTTTAGGAAAGCTTATGTCATTATTTTAGGAAAGAATTGAGGAACTCCACCCCCACATCCCCCCACCCCCCACCCCCCCACCCCCCAAAAAAAAACAAATAATAATAATAATAAAATAAAAAATCATTACCAATTATTTTGTTCACTGGTGACACAAGACATTCATGCTTGAGGTTTGCTAGGAAAAAAAGGCAACACCAAACCCGTCCTTCGCTTGAGTTGGTGATTCCCTAAAATGTTGTAAGTTCCGTCCTTCACAATTCAGGCATTCTTTCTTCGTTTCCTGTTAGAGGTCGGAATTTGGAAGGTGTCAGAGATCGGAATTCTACGGGACAATTCATTTTGTCTTTTGTGGTCTCTAGTATTTTCCCTCATATGTGTTTCACGGTTATTTGTTGTTCTTGTTGATGATTTTCCACATGCTTTTACTTTACGGTCTCCTCCACAATGAAGACCAGCTAACAACATCTTACCATGCGCTGGAGGTGATGCTGCATGGTATTCCATTTCCGTTGCAAAAAGTGATGTAATATTTTGTATTATTTTTGGATCATCTGTCCAATCTTTGGCTCCTAACTTTTGTATTGCATGTAAAACTGGTTTCAAGTGTCCATCATTAGTGAAAAAGACGGTAAGAAGCTGGAAATCTTTGATATTGTCATTTTTGATGTTAGGTGCCAGGAAAACTAATATGTCACGTGCACACTTCACATAACTCCACATAAAGGAAGGGATGGTCACTCTGTTGTTGGATTGCGTATTACTAGGCACAGCACCCACAAGCACATGATTATTATAACGACAAAATTCATGGATGAATTTTCTTCCCTGAATTTCTACAGACTTCCAAACTCCATTGTTAAAATCTCCCACTTGCGGCACAATATTGGTAACGGTATAGGTGGCTCTTTCACCTGCTGGAGTGCCACAACCTCCATGCGGTCTCAAGTGTCCTTGTCGATAAGGCAAAACATAATCAGAATTTATGGCTTGTTTAATTTTAATCCTTCCCCATACTTCATCACCTGGCAAGTTCAGTTGCTCACGTATTATGCTAAAGAGTGCAATATTTCCATCGAATTGTGACTCATCGACTAATTGTGCTTCAAAAAGGAAATTTGAATAATGCTGAAGCTGATTTCTCCCCCCATGCACGATGAACTTGCTAAAGACAGGAATTCTGTTTGTTGTGTCGAACAGAGTGGCAAAGTAAGACTTATTGCCAGATTCACCATGTTGACAAATCTTCACATACCGTTGATTGTTGCTGGCAGGAACAATATCACTCAAGTCTGGACATTCTTCACAACACCCATCAGCATTCCAGTCTCCGTTATTCCTGACAATTTTGCTGGCTATTTGTTGTGTTACATATTGATACAGAAGCAGATGGAGTATTAGTTTTCTCAACCCCATAATGGTATTACTTGTTGACTATCACTAAAACTGATGCATTTAACTATATATCTGTTATAACATTTAACTATTTATCTTACATCCGACTGATGGGTTTCAAGGATTTCTCTTTTCTTTCCTAATATATATATATATGACTCAAAATAATTAACTGTTTAAATCACGAACTGTTGTCACTTTCAGTATAATGCAAGAATGAGTCACACAACATTCCTGTTTTCTTTTCTGCTTTCACATTGGATTCATAAAGATTTTATATATGACAGATTTGGGGGAAGATTCCACAGACTTGCAGCAAATCTACAGATCATTCGATTGAATATGTAATGCATAATGGGAAGTCCAGCATCACATTTCAAAGCAAAAATTTTTGACAATGTTTTCTACTTTTTTTGTAAGCCAATGATTGATCCAAACCGTCCATTCTAAATATATGGTTATGTGCAGCAGTTTTTCAGTGGATATAAATCTCATACATATATGCAAACAAGAAGAGACTTTGATACACTGTTTTATTTTCTAATGGAATACTTCATGCTGTTATAAGTTATCGTTGAAGCCAAACAGTTATATTTAAGGGGCTCACTATGATTGGCAATAAAGTGACACAAATATACATATATTGCACATTACTGTTTCTTGCACACTTGGCTAAACTTATTTACTTAGGCTTATGTAAGTGTCATTTCCTGTATTCCAGTTTTACAATGAAGTAGTACAGAATTTAATGGTAAAACAATGGCAGAGTTATAATGTTCAATTTTTGTGTGAATATTGTGGGGATGAACCCCAAGTTTTATTGGCCCAGGCTCACTTGCTGGGATCATTTGTACTTTTGAACTTGACACCTTTGTGTTCCCCATTTACTTGTCCCCACCTCACCCACCCCCCGTGTAGACTACCTTGATGCACAGTATCAGTGACCAAATTCACTAAAGTCCTGGGACCTGTAGGTCAAATGTTCGAAAAATAGCAAGGTAAACAATCCTTTGCAACAAATACAATGACACCTCAGCAAAGGATTCAGGGAATAAATAGAAAGCATTCTTTGTGTAGTCGTCACACTGAGCTTTTGTTTGGTGACTAGTAATGTATGTTTGGCTTTGTCAGTGGCACAAAAGTCAAAGCATTCGTTCTACCAACAATTTTTTAATATAACTGGACCTTAGCAAACTCAGGTGTAAATTAAAAACTTAGTTTACTGTTGATTAATTTTTTTTTGTTCATAAAAAACCTTTAATTTAAAGATAACTCTGACCCTGTAGTTAAGCATAGGGTTATGTAAAGCTTCATTTATTTACATCCAGCTAACTATGGGGATATGTATAACACAATGTTATCTGGTCTAATACTTTCATAACGTTGAATTCTCCACCAATTGAGAGACTCTGGGACATATCTGAACAAAAGAAACGTGAATAATTGTATATCCAATAACATATCTAGATCAGACCAAAGAAGATACAGGAGTGACTCTTTGCTAGCACTCTCCTGTGTATTGAAGTGTTGTACATTAAGGCGATGTCTAGTGTAATTTACCTAAATGTTACAATGAATTCTTTAGTAAAAATGTTGTTTCATTGTCAATTTATAGGTAATCTAGGCTCATTTTACTAAATGTAACATAACTGACATGTATCTCAAATACAGCTTGCTTGTGCAATATAATATGACTAAATATGATGATCTGTATCTGTTAACAACAGGGTATGTGTTATCTTTAAATTTGAGGATTTTTACAAAAGAAAAAAATCTTGACCAAGGGTAAACTAAGGCTTTGACTTACTTAAGAGCTGACTAAGTAATTTTAACTAAGATCTAATGAATTCGTTAACAGAATGAAGGTTTGATTAGCAGGGCCCTGAACAACCTGAATTCCAACACTATTTGTGCAAAATATCACAAACAGAAGGGTTGCTTTCGAAATAACGAGTGCTGCCCGTAACATTTGCTTCCATCTTGTTTTTTTTTGCAGTAAATTAAATCACAGTGTCCAGATCTAATTAAGATTTTGCAAAAAATCAAAACAAGTTTACCTATGGCCCTGTGAGTCCACCGTACTTTGTTCATACTGTTCTCGTGACTAATGAATCTACAACGTTTTACAACAGGTTTTTTTTTTCAACCATACTTAGACTGATAACTGTCTCAATGACATGTTGACACACCACTTGCATACGGTTTGGAGTTTTGAAGTGCAGAAATATTGGATTACACTGGAGTACTGCAGGTAATACTTACATGTTACTTTACTGGTGTACTGTATTGCGTAAACATTATGAATTATCTCTGCTATTAAGACGTAGTTAAGTACTTCTCTGACATTCTTATGATAACTGGTTTATTAGCGGATATTTCAAACAACAGTGTGAGTGTTTCATCACAGACTAAACAGGAGCGCTCGGAGAGCGCAGATTCCCACATGTAGTAATAAGTAAATGGGGAAAGCAGGATCATTAATAGTTATGTATCCAGACAGAGATCTAGATCAGTCTCAAAATAAAGTGGGTGGAAGTTGGACCAAGACCAACCTTCTCAATTTTTTTCATGAAGATTCAACTAGTGGTATTTGCGTGATCCTGCTTACAAACAAACAGTCAAAGCAGACAAACACTCATGAAATTTAATACCTTCTGGGCGGTGTTAAAGTTCTATTAGGTTTTGCAAATTATGCACAATGTGTGGACTTTGTTGCTTTGCCTTTTTGTACGATGTTGTCTAAATTTATTCCAGAAATGTGTGTCTGTACATTATCCCATATCATCTGTTCCATCTTATTTTTTTATCCAGTGATAACTTGTGTGGCCAAGAAAAAAAAACAAAATATCAACCAATACACCTCTTTGTAACTTAATTTTTGTTGTCAATATCTCCTGAGCCTAGTTCAGATTAGTCCCTGGGGCCACTTGCAAACGGACTTAACCTGGATTTAGACTTAAAGTTCAGACTTTTGTCTTTAATTCACGTAAAGTATGTGGCCTCAGACTTTGCAGATTTGACAAAGTAGATAATTCTAAGCTTTGGTTAAGTCTTGGGCTTAGAGTTAAGCCTACCTGGGAGTGGGTTTGTATTTTGTAAACAAGAACTTAAATGTGTACATGTGTCTTCTATACAGAATTTGAAGTGTCTGGCAATAAAGAATAAGCACACTGAAGCCCCCCCCCCCCCCCCCCCCAAAAAAAAAAAAATTTTCTTTGGACATTTTTTAATTGTTACAGGGTGTTCCATTTAAAAACGGCATTTTTTCCAATACAAAATATGTTAAACAAAGGCTATATGTTATCAGCAAAGTAATATGGCTAGAAATAGAGGGTCAGATGGCATGGAAAACCACTGTAGTTATTTGATAAGCATGTTCTTAGCTAAGTCACCCTCTGTGGAATTGTTTTAGGTAGCATATTTAACTAAGACAAAAGCCTCGGATTTAAGTCCCTGACTTAGCCAAAAAACTTGGTTATGTCAAGGACATTCATGTTTGGGGAAGGATCAAGATCATTTTCATTCATGCACACTGACAACTGCACTGTTTAAAAAATAACGTGTATCCAAGATATCACAGACAATAGCAATATTACATAGATTTAACACTAAAACTGTTCCATAAGATATCTTCAGCAACAGTTAATTTGACATTCTGTAATATCCTCACGTATATCAGTTCCATTAATACCTGGGCTTCTGGGGATTGCCCTTTAGTTCAGCTGGTTATAGAGCTACACTTGTGTTTAGTTCTGTGTGTGATTGGAAGGCCGTGGGATCAACTCCCAGCAGAACCAATCAATAATCTCCCTTCTCCGCACAATTTGAACTAGATATACTATAATATATCTAGGCCACACCTTTCGGTACTGGAGTCACTAGCTGCAAAGGAACAAAGTTCATGGACCATTGTGGTACAGTCTGCCTTCTGTCTTTGGTATGATTCAGTGGAATTCACATTTGGGTAGGATTTGTTGGACGCAACTCAGAATGCAATTTGCATTCCAGATCACTTTTTTTAAATGTTTGAAAAACCTCCTCTGTATTCTCAAGAGCACAAAAACGGGATGAATTTGTCAATTTGTCTAAACTGGCCGGTCATATTTTCATGAGAAAATACAGAAACTGGCACACGACCAAAATTTGCTACTTGTATTCATCTTTGTATAGGGCTATCAATTATTTGAATACATTTGCATAAAAGGGTTTAAGAGCTTTTATATAATTCTAAACCTATCTGTTCCAATTGCTATATAAACACTATTGCAACCTTTCCTGTGACTTGAACAGGAAATAGACAAAAAAGGTATTTTTAATAGAAAGAGAACTGCTTTGCTTCTAATGTGACCCCAAAAATTTCCAATGGCATCTAGTTTTCACAAAATATTTGCTCTGATAAATGACAGATCCTAGTTTCACAGTAGTTTTACACCTACTGTTGTTTATTTGTTGTTTTATGTCGCGTTCAACAGCCAGGGTCATATTGCAACGGGTAGTTTACAGGTGGAGGAAACCAGTGCATAGTGCACTGTAAACCACTGGGCATCGGCAAGTAACTACCAACTTTCCAACATGAAGCACCCGGCCCGAGATTCGAACCGGCGGCCTCAGAGGTTGGATTGGAGAACTCTAACTGCTACACCACCGACCCCCCTTTGTCTTGTTATAGAACAAACATATTCCGTAATGCTCCTCCACCTCGTTTTCCCGTCATTTCCTAGTGTCTCTGGGAAAAATCATATCTGATGGCATAGTGGAATTCAATCTGCGATTATCCCTCTGAACCATAGCATTTAACAATACAGAGATTAAATGCTACAAAATTTTGATTAGATTAGACCACCACAGTTGCAACACAACCAGCCAATAACCAATAACAATAGTGCCCTTTATTATGCTACATTTAATTAGTTAATTACCTTCACTATACGATTATGTTTGCAGGTGCACACACTTGTCTGTCTGTCTGTCTGTCTGAGTTCAGAATAAATGCAAAAAGGATTTAACGGATCTTTCTGAAATTTTCATACCAGAGGGGTTGACTGAATGAAGAACTGACACATCTTTGGGAGGATGTGGATAATATTCAAAAAAGATATATGTCCCATAGTGGAAGTCTGTGATCTATCAGTGCTTTCCAGTTCAATGCTGTATTTTGTTAATGTAGTTTTTAATGACCATGGACGATTTTCTGGTCAATCAGGTGTGTTACAAATGTTTTTATTATTATTACTATTTTAATGGTTGTGTCACCATTATTATTTACTTGCACTTCAGGTCTTATAACTGAGCTACTCTACTTGAACTCAACTAGAACAGATAGCTTGCGTTACAGAAATGAGAAAAAGTTGAGCTGCGATGTCACTGAGAAGTCCATTTAATCCATTACCTGCTCCGGAAGTTGCCCTTCACAGGAAGCTCTTTGAATACTTCAGTCAACATGGTAACAAAATTGCCCTGGTTAGTAGTAGTTCTTTTTAAATGATAAATTTATACTAAGTAGGTTAATAGTTAATTTATCAGTTTACAGTGGACTTAATTATGAGATCCAATCTAATCCAGAGCCCGTAGATTCTTTTCTTTACTTGAAAGTATTTAGCAATCCAAAAGATAGGGTTTTAAAACGTTTTGTATACATATAAACCATTATACTGGGATGTATTATAAAATTATAGCCTCTCATGGCCTCTCCTCAAATGGCATGATATGATCCTAGCTAATTGATAGTTTTCTAATAACATTAAAATGACCTTCTATGGTTCTCAAAATGTAGAGAATAAGTATGTTTACATTTGACAAGACAAAATGAACAATTTATACAAGACCTTACTTAAACCCCGACATTTTCTGCTGTATAATTATAATCAGCACTCTTTGTCATTTACAGGTCTCAAAGCATTATTTCACCCAAACCCATATGTATCTGCCTGTTACCGTGATGAAACCCAATTTCTCTTTGTTCATAGGCTAGTGTGTCAACAATTAGGACAGAGTCGCAGAATGACCTTGGAGATTGATAACTGACATTTTGGTTACTATCACAGTATTCACGGTATATTAAATCTAAAATACACCTACATGTATTTAGGAACATGGTTCAGGGCTAATTTATACATGCGTGTTTTGTTGTACCATTACAGATTGATGATACTTCTGGCGAACAGTATACTTACAAGGAAGTAATTGACTTGGCACAGAGGGTTGCCAGCGGGCTGGTCATTCTGGGGGTACAGAAAGGAGATGTGTTTGCCGTGTATAGTTTGAACAGTGCCAAGTTGGTTATTATGATGTGGGCAGTTATTGCCACTGGAGCTACCCTAACCAGTGCCAACCCTATGTATACATCCTGTTAGTAAAAGCAATGTAACCTATGTAATGTAGTCTATTTTCATCCATGTTATAATTGTTTCTTTAAGTCTTTGTTTTTAATTCCCCTAATTTTCTCACATTTGGCCCAAATGTCATGATATATCTTTAATATTTTTGTATTATTGTATTTAAGATGTGCTAATATTTATGTTATTACCTCCGCCAAGGAGGTCATGTTTTCGCCTGGGTTTGTCTGTCCGTCTGATTTGTTTGTGAACAAGATAACTCAAAAACTTACGGATGGATTTTGATAAAATTTTTAGGATATCTCCGAAATGGTAAAAGGAAGAAGTGATTAGATTTTGGGAGTGATTCGGATCATGTCTTGATCTTCTGGATCCATTAAATTTAATTTTTAAAGAAAGATAGCTCAAAAACTTATGGAGGGATTTTAATGAAATTTTCAGGATATGTGAGAAATTGGTAAAAGGAATAAGTGATTAGACTGTGGGAGTAATCCGGATCACCCTCTGGATCTTCTGGATCCCTGAATTCTTTAAAGGAAGATAATCGAAAAGTTATGGACAGATTCCGATGAAATTTTCAGGGCATGTCCAAAATGGGACAAGGAAGAAGTGATTAGATTTTGGGTGTGATCCGGATCATTGACTGGATCTCCTTGGCGTAGGTCTTGGATAGTGAAATTTAATTCCTATTAAATTTTCAAATCTGTAATCTCTCCAGTAGAAACAAACCAGTTGTGGAAATTGAAGAATATCTTAACAAAAGGAGGATTAGGGATTAGATTTCTAATAGTTCAAATTTCTACATTTACAGTATTTAGTTTATGGAATCTACTCTTCAAAACTTGTATCCCAAAGCATTTTATAGTAACCTTTCTGCTCTAATTTATGAATTTATTTAATAGTGATTACAATGTTATGTTGCTCTGATTGCTATTTTAAAACAATAAGCAAATGGTCAATAGGCTCTTACCTTTGTGGTCATGGCTAGAAATCCAACTCATGCCAACATGTGGAATATACTGAATATACAACTCTTTTTTTTCAGCAAGCTTTAAGCTTGGATTTTCAAATTATAGTCAATAAATATAAAGTCCTATAGGTAGCAAACTAATCCCATCTTAAAATTCAAAAATGCGATTTGAAATAAGGAAGTTCTGTATTGGAATTTATATTAAAAATGTCGCCCTCAAAATCATTCACAACATCAAAATCTAACTCAATTCTACAAAAGTATAAACTAAAACTTATTATTCTTAAATGAGATCCCACATATGTAGGATATGTTCAAAGTCAAAGTAAAATGGTCAGACTTTTTTCAGTAAGTAATACAGCCAACTTTGTGTAAACGTAAACATTAAATGTTTCTTTGTTAGAAACTTGAATGTACTCCCTAAATACTGGGCTTATAAATGCTTTCGAGTTTAAGTGTATACTTACTTGAGAATAGGTATTATATTTGAGTTGTAGTTTAAACTAAAAATTTAAAGTTTAAACCCTAAATGACAGGGATTATATTTGAGATAAAGTTTGAGATTTCTTATGAATACCAAAATACAAAATATAAATTTCCTCATATATGTTCATGTCATATGTGGATGTATACAAGGTGTATAAAATCATTCGCAACTTAACTATCGGATAACATTTGCTTTGATCATGATCAGTGCATACAAACTTTCTTCCTATTTCAACAAGGCTTAGTGAAAAAACATTAACCATATTAAATTTTTGGTGGTTTTCTTTTTTTCCTACAGATGAGTTGAACAACCATTTGGTTGACTCAGGTGCCAAGTATATTTACACATCAAATGAGTTTCTTGAGGCTGCCAAGGCTGCTTCAAAAGACCTTTGTGATATACAGGTAATAAAATGTGACAATTTACTTCAATACTTGCCTCTGCGTGTGTTTGCTTTGTATTTTTACTTTAGAGTGTATACTGTTTGATGATGTATCAGGTAGCAGGTATCCACTTGCTTAATCCCCTAAACTCGCTGATTCTAAGGCACACCATCCAAATCATAATGCATGAAGTGTCAGTATGGTGTAATGTCTCAAATCATATGTTTTTACTATTACACCCGGTAACAGTGGATCCGAACGTTTTATTGATTTTTACGTAACGTCTGTATTAAAGTCAATCTGTTCTCAAACCTTTGTGTTGTAAAATGGAGATACATATTTTACTTTAATATATATAGTAATTTTCTTTTAAGTTTCAAATTTGTTTGTGTACTTAAGTACTGAATTACACAAGTACCTACTCAGTGGTTCACGTCAGTTAATGGGACAGTGAAACTGAACGGCAATCTAAAAACAAATATTATAACTATGGACAGCTTGGGCAGGGTTCCCCTGTGGTTTGATGATCATTCATTATTTCATAAAATAAAATAAGTGGGCAGTTGGAATATTTGTGGTATATATGAGGCAGTAGTAAACCTATACTGTCTCTTGTCGATTGTAATAAAATATGAAGATACCTTTTATTTATAATCAAAATATTTATAATGCTTTCTGTTTAATTTACTCCATCATCAGTGTACTTGAATACTGATTGATACAAGTACTTGAAGTAAATTATGTTCTTGCTTGGTTACTGTATGAATTTCTAATTTCTAATATTACTTTCATAACATTTAATCTCCATCAAAAGACAGACTCTAAGGCACAGCACCCAAGAAACAGGACCAAAGAATTGAATGGAGAGGGGCTGGTTTGGTCTCTTCACTATAATAGTTAGTATATACTTGGTCTTCATATAAATTAATGAGGTCCTAGGTGGCCTAGTGGTTAGCAAGTTTGCCATCTTATAATAGGCTGTCACTTCTGTGGGTTCGAATCCCACAAATGTCAAGGTTGAGGACCTGTCCCAATATGACCCTGGCTACGGAATGGGACATAAAACACCAACTTTGACTTTGACCTTTGGTCATATAAATCAAGTGGGGTTGGTTAGGTATTTTAATTCCATGTAAACTGGGGACCAATGGTGGTAGAAAAACTCAATAATTTCTCTTTATTTACTGTTTGGTATATTTATTTGGAAACCAGTCCATTTGATGCAACTGTCTGCAGAAGTATTTATTTATTTGTGGTTTCATGTCACTTTATACAATGTACAGGTCATATCATGATAAGTAGCTTGGTGGGCAGAGGAAACCAGTTCATACAGTTGGTCAAGGTTCTGTACTGTAAACTGCTGACCAATGGCAAGAAAATACCAACTTTCCCACATATGGTACAGGGTTTGGACTACCGACCTCAGAGGTGGGAGACAAGAGTGTTAGTCTGCAGAGGTAACAAATATTTGATTCTATTTGAGTTATTTGTACCACTAAAGTCAAATTATAATAATTATTTTCTGGCTTTTTCAAATGTTGGCTTATTAATAAGAAAAGCATTATCTGTCAAGCATCCCGTGACAAATGATCAAACAACGACTAAGCATTTACAATTCAAGTCAGTTTATTAAATTGTGACGGATGTCAACATCATTTTGAACATCAAGAATAACAGTGCCAACAGCAGCAATAGAAGCAGTGACATTACAGGTGTATGCAAATCATATGCATTAGAGCTAAGAAACTTCAAAAGAGGCATTGCATATATGACATCTTGTTACAGATGCTACAATTATGATAGTTGCTATTAATCTTTCACACCATTTCATTGCACTTTGTGAAACGTTTTACTTGAACAAAGTTTCTTGGGTATTTGCAAGGATATTGGATAGGGTTAAGAACCCATATGTTCAGTTATCTGTCAATTATATCATCCATGAAATAAGCAAATAAGAAAATGAAGTGAACAGCGAAGAAATAAAAACTAGACCTAGCGCATCGGAGAACCGATGCAAATTGTATCCACCGTAAAGGCAATGCACCAAAACCTCTAAGACCAATAATAAGCGAGTTATAAGCACTTTCAGTTTTGACTATCCTCATTTGACCTTGAAGGAGGGGCCCAAGGTCAAATCCGACCACACCAGAAGATTCCCAGCCCATGATTTTCTATATGCTGGTTTACCATCCCAAACCTCTAGGACCAATAATAAGCGAGTTGTAAGCACTTTTAAGTTTGGCTGTCCTCGTTTGACCTTGAAGAAGGGGTCCAAGGTCAAATCCGACCACGCCAGATGATTCCCAGCCCAAGATTTCCTATATGTTGGGTTACCATCCCAAATCTCTAGGACCAATAATAAGCAAGTTATAAGCACTTTTAAGTTTGGCTATCCTCATTTGACCTTGAAGGAGTGGTCCAAGGTCAAATCGGACCACGCCAGAAGATTCCCAGCCCATGATTTCCTATAAGTTGGTTTACCATCCCAAACCTCTAGGACCAATAATAAGCAAGTTATAAGCACTTTTAAGTTTGGCTGTCCTCATTTGACCTTGAAGGAGGCGCCCAAGGTCAAATCCGGCCACACCAGAAGATTCCAAGCGCATCATTCCCTATATGTTGGTTTACCATCCCAAACCTCTACGACCAATAATAAGCGAGTTATAAGCACTTTTGCCTTTGGCTGTCCTCGTTTGACCTTGAATGAGGGGCCCAAGGTCAAATCCGACCACGCCAGAAGATTCCCAGCCCATGATTTTCTATAGGTTGGTTTACCATCCCCAACCTCTAGGACCAATAATAAGCGAGTTATAGGCACTTTTACCTTTGGCTATCCTCGTTTGACCTTGAAAGAGGGGCCCAAGGTCAAATCCGACCACACCAGAAGATTCCCAGCCCATGATTTTCTATATGCTGGTTTACCATCCCAAACCTCTACGACCAATAATAAGCGAGTTATAGGCACTTTTACCTTTGGCTATCCTCGTTTGACCTTGAAGAAGGGGCCCAAGGTCAAATCCGACCACACCAGAAGATTCCCAGCCCATGATTTTCTATATGCTGGTTTACCATCCCAAACCTCTAGGACCAATAATAAGCGAGTTATAAGCACTTTTAAGTTTGGCTATCCTCATTTGACCTTGAAGGAGGGTCCCAAGGTCAAATCCGTCCACACCAGAAGATTCCCAGCGCATGATTTCCTATATGTTGGTTTACCATCCCAAACCTCTAGGACCAATAATAAGCGAGTTATAAGCACTATCAGTTTTGGCTATCCTCATTTGACCTCGAGGGAGGGGCCCAAGGTCAAATCCGACCACACCAGAAGATTCCCAGCCCATGATTTTCTACATGCTGGTTTACCATCCCAAACCTCTAGGACCAATAATAAGTGAGTTATAAGCACTTTTAAGTTTGGCTGGCCTCGTTTGACCTTGAATGAGGGGCCCAAGGTCAAATCCGACCTCACCACAAGATTCCCAGCCCATGATTTCAAATATGTTGGTTTACCGTCCCAAACCTCTAGGACCAATAATAAGCGAGTTATAGGCACTTTTACCTTTGGCTATCCTCGTTTGACCTTGAAGGAGGGGCCCAAGGTCAAATCCGACCACACCAGAAGATTCCCAGTGCATGATTTCCTATAGGTTGGTTTACCATCCCAAACCTCTAGGACTAATAATAAGCGAGTTATAAGCACTTTTAAGTTTGGCTGTCCTCGTTTGACCTTGAAGGAGGGGCCCAAGATCAAATCCGACCACGGCAGAAGATTCCCAGCCCATGGTTTCCTATATGTTGGTTTACCATCCCAAAACTCTAGGGCCAATAATAAGCGAGTTATAAGCACTTTTAAGTTTGGCTGTCCTCATTTGACCTTGAAAAAGGGGCCCAAGGTCAAATCCGACCACGCCAGAAGATTCCCAGCCCATGATTTCCTATAGGTTGGTTACCATCCCAAACCTCTAGGACCAATAATAAGCGAGTTATAGGCACTTTTACTTTTGGCTATCCTCGTTTGACCTTGAAGGAGGGTCCCAAGGTCAAATCCGACAACACCAGAAGATTCCCAGCCCATGATTTCCTATATGCTGGTTTACCATCCCAAACATCTAGGACCAATAATAAGCGAGTTATAAGCACTTTTAAGTTTGGCTGTCCTCGTTTGACCTTGAATAAGGGGCCCAAGGTCAAATCCGACCACACCAGAAGATTCCCAGCCCATGATTTTCTATATGTTGGTTTACCATCCCAAACCTCTAGGACCAATAATAAGAGAGTTATAGGCACTTTTACCTTTGGCTATCCTCGTTTGACCTTGAAGGAGGGGCCCGAGGTCAAATCCGACCACACTAGAAGATTCCCAGCCAATGATTTCCTATATGCTGGTTTACCATCCCAAACCTCTATGACCAATAATAAGAAGTTATAAGCACTTTTAAGTTTGGCTGTCCTCGTTTGACCTTGAAGGAGGGGCCCAAGGTCAAATCCAACCACGCCAGAAGATTCCCAGCCCATGATTTCCTATATGTTGGTTTACCATCCCAAACCTCTAGGATCGATAATAACGAGTTATAAGCACTTTTAAGTTCTGCTATCCTCGTTTGACCTTGAGGAGGGGTCCAAGGTCAAATCTGACCACATCAGAAGATTCGCAGCACATGATTTCCTATAGCTTGGCTTCACATTGCAAACCTCTAGGACCAATAATAAGGGAGATATAGGCACTTTTAAAGTCCGCTATGTGGGTTACTTTGGCACTCCGTGGATGACCTTGAATTAGGAGCTTCAAGGTCAAATGTGTGCAAGGTTGTAGGGGATATGTATATGTGTCATACATATCACCTATGAAGAGATTCAACCTTCTACCTATGAGGAACAGCCAGTAGAAAAATGTAGATTATTTTCAAAGAAATGCCCGTGGCGGCCATCTTGTTTTTCAGAATGAGGCTATTTTCCTTCCCAGAGAAGCTTACCCCCCAATGAAGATATCCTGCAAATTTGGTGAACCTAGCTGCTGTTGTTTTCCTCTTAGAGCGTTAACGCCGAAAATCTCTCTACGCACGGCGGCGTAGCGGACGCTAAACCAAAGTATCCACCGGATGCTTCCGGTGGATACAATGAAGCTAATAGAGATACATGTTGAGTTTTGAACATGTCAAAATTTGCTTTTTCCTGTGTTGAAGTTCATTATAGATAAATAATTATTAAAATATCATCTGGTAAAACAATCCTCAAGACATTCATCATTGATCCCCCACTCAAGTTCTGTGTGTGTCACTCAACACTCATTCACACTATGTACTAAAACCTCTTGATCCCTTCCCCCAAAGAACTCCATCAGGATCTACTAAAATCACCATATTATTGACCCCTTGCAGTTGACTCTCTCAATCCACACACTAATATTTGAGAATAGTTGATGCCCAACCCCAGCCTGCACTCAATTTACAGTCCCTCATCAAAGTTATTTGTGTGGAACACTGATATTTTTGACACTCTTTGCATAGTGTTTTTTTAGAATCACAATTATTTCCTATTATATGAAGATCTATTTAAAAACTTTATTTATGGTTACTAAAAGTAGTTTCATATACATTATACAATTGTTGAGATGTGTCATAGGCAAATTGAAGATCTTGAAGAAATTTCATTTTTAGATTTTTGTAGCTGCGAGACTTTTCAGCCTTCTCTACAAATGCTAAACATACATCTACCTTGTTGCTTCTAGGAAATTTATGTTCTGTCATGCATTAATGATACTTTTGATATAAATGATAGACACTGGAATCCTTAACTTTACTAATTTCTAAGTATATAACATATTTTGGAATTTAAAGCAATTTTTTTCTGAATGTATTTTGTTTGTATGAATATTTCACATAAAAAACAGTGAATGTATGTTAGTTAAACTGTTAATGATGTACCTTGGCTTCATTTTGTCACTGTGATATGACCTGTCCAGTGTATTGCACTGCTGTCTATCTCCATTGGTATGACCTGTACCCGGTTTTGCAGTGCTTTTCCACAACACCAAACCCAAAATGATATGACCTACGCAATGTTTTGCACTGTTTTCCCTGGAACACCCTACCCAGTTTAATACAAGTGATATGATCTACTTAATGATTCTGACTGACTTCTTGTATTTATAGTGAAATTCTGAAAATAATTTACCTAGAAATTCCAAAGAGCAATAAAAAATTCAAGCAATCCCAAAATACTTGTCACATATTTTTTACAGTAGTCAAAGACAAACTGAGGATCAAAATAAGTAGCAACTGACTACATTAGATAGCTATACAAAATACCTTATTGAAGTTTTATGATCAATTAAAATCACTGTAGAACATAATGCATATATGTGATGAGAGAACATACTTTTGGCTATACTTTTAGAGGTAATGAACTTGCAGAAACTCAATTTTATCAACTATAATGTCCATCAAAAGTTCAACTAAAATAAACTAGGAATGTCTGATGGTCTGGGAAACCATAAAGTAACATGGAAAGAAAACATTGCAATAGATTCAGTTTTTATTGCATATAGGTGCACAAATTGGTAACATAAAGCAGCAAGGTAAATGTTTATACTATTATACTCATATAATTTTTCATGAGAAATAAGTTTCATAATTAATTATAAACCCGTTATAACCTACTCAGAAAATACTTTGGAACATATAGTGGTGGTGGACCAGTTCACGCCCGGGTACCAATTCAGGCCCACCCTCAATTTTCTTTAAGATTTATAATTTTTCATAGAGAAGATGTTTACCACATCATAGATAATTATCAAATGGATCATTTACATTTGTAATTCATTGTTTAACTGTGATTATTTTGGATAAATTTAGGGGTGGGCGTGAATTGGTACCCGGGCGTGAATTGGTCCACCACCACTAGATAGCAAGAGTAGTGCACACTATGTACGTGAATGAGGGGTATAGGCACACTGAATTCCACATTTAGGAGCTATGGATTCCGTTTGCAGGTAATAAAGGCTGAACTGATTCTTTAGAACACATATTGACAATACTGTTCACAGTTTTAATGTAAAATTAGCTTGATGAAAAACTGTATGCTCATTAAAATAGTGCACTACATGGGCCAGGTGTGGACTCTAGCCTCCTCATTCTAGTGCTGAACCCCCTTCTCATGGAGACAACGCAAGCAAGGGAAAACCCCATTTAGGAAAGACTTTTATTGATCGTTAGTGTAGAAATGGAGTAAAATATATAAAACAATTATATAAGCCCCAATAAGTAGGTATAACGTAATTATCTGTGGCTTTCAATGACGTTTGTTTACTATTTATATTTGCGTTCGCTTTTACTGTCCCGTTCGGATGACTGTTACCGGGTGTACATTCAGATATGTACGCTCTTTGGTTTTGACTACTCATATTTATGCAAATTTAAAATGAAAGATAAAGATGCTTTCGAGCTACCTCTAATTACCCTGGCAATCTTCTTGCAGAATGTGATCTGTGCTGAAGGAAAGGATGTGGTATCATTTGAAACATTATCAAAGGGTGACACCTCACAATGGCCTCATCTGGAGAACATGGTATTTGATCCTTATCAGGATATAGTTATACTTTTATACAGCAGCGGCACAACAGGAAGTCCTAAAGGGGTTCCCATGACTCATCATAGTGTCCTTTTCCGAACCACACAGAACAGGTATTTCCATTTCATGCTCAGTTATCACATTTTCGTCTCTCTTTTTGGGAGCCATTAGTTTCAGAATCTCAACCATGCAATTCAGTGGATAGTCTGTCCTGTTAAACCTTATTGTAAGGTGACACATATTGGACTTTTAGAGGCAATAGTATTTGATCCTTATGGGGATATTGTGAATAATTAATGGTATATATTTTGTGAAACCCTCCAGGGAAAGTATCCCTGATTAATTATATGAAATATGTACTTTAGAAAAGGATTTTTACAGATAGGAAATCAATCAGTTTACAATCAATTAGTTTACAATCGATTCGTGTGAAGGTCATGATTTTATATCCTTTTTAGGGCATTGTCAAGTAATTTTCTCATTTTCTGGTATTTATAGCAAAGCCCATAAAACAAACTGTGCATGAAATATCTGTTTGTCCTCAAATATATCAGTGGTCTGTAATTGTAAATAAATATTATAAGCTCACAGCATATTACCTGTGACCAGATACATTAACCTTTGATCTTAAAACATGTCAGCACAAAACAACCACACAGTGAAAAGGATGAGCTATACAAGTGATTTTTAAGAAACTCTCAGAGCAGTTAACAGGAAGAAGTGTAATTTGTTATAATTGATTGCAAATAAATTAATGCACATTAGAACAACTGATAACTGATAAGTGACTGCAGAGTGAAGACTAAAGATTGCTGTCTTTAGACTTTCCAATGTCCCTTATAGTCTCCTCTGGGTGTTTTCACAGTTATGATATTTTGTACATAACATATTACATTTGGTATTGCGCATTTTTACAAGTCTGTTTCAAATGCGCAGTCAGTTTGTTACATGTAAGTTACTTATAGTATTTATTGAACAGATATGTCTTAACATTTTTCCTAAACAGTTTCACATTTGTAGAGCTCTTGATGTAGTCTGGCAGGTGATTCCACAGTGAAGGACCACTCACACTAAATGATCTTGCTCTGTTTGTTTTAGGAATCTGGAGCAAATTTGAGTGTTTGGACGATCTTAGTCCTTCCGGCTTTTTTGTTAGCAGATTCTGTATGTATTCAGGGGCATCACCTTGAAAGCATTTATACACAAGCACTAATATTTTGAATTCAATCCTGGCAGCTATTGGAAGCCAGTGCAGGAGCTTTCTAGATTCAGTCGCACTGTCATACTTTTGTTTGTTCAGAACCAGTATGGCAGCTATGTTCTGAACTCTCTACATTTTATGAACTGATTTTTGAGGAAGACCAAACAGCACACTATTGCAGAAATTGAAGTGTGACATTTCCAGACCTAGTACTAATGTGTGTGCTGCATCTGTGGTAAGGGTAGATCGGATGTTTCTAATTTGGTGAACATTTTGCATAGCGATTCTGCACTTGTGAGTTATATGCTTTATGAAGTTTAGCTGGTTGTCTAAATATACTCCCAGGTACTTGATGTTGAAACTTAAATCTACAGCCACACTGTTTACTTTTATACAGTTTGATGAACACTTCTTTAGTTGTGCTGGATGGCCAAATAATATGAATTCAGTTTTTGAACTGTTCATTTTGAGACAGATCTGGTCTGTAATTACATAGCTCTAAGTCGAGATCTTTTTTCGTCAGGAGTGGTCACTGCATTCTTCCATCTACTTGGAAAGGTACCAGTTTGCAAAGACAGGTTGATGATGTAGGTTATTTGCTTAACTAAGGCTCCAAGGATTCTTTTTAATATGTTGGTTGGCAGAACATCTAATTCACAGCTTTTGCTAGCCATGCCACAAATTATACTTTTTACTTCATCTTCACTCAGGGGGAAAATGATTTAATTGTGTAGAATCCATTTGTTGTGGTTTAAAGGTGGTGTAGTTTTCAAGTTCACATCCAATTCTTTTGATTTTGTCGAGGAAGAAATTAGCAAATTTATTAGCCAGATCCTCGTCATCAATATTGTTTGGTAAAGGATTTTCTTTGGGGCCTCCAGTTAGTTCTGTAACAAGTTTGTATAGCTTTTTTGAGTCTTTTCCACATTCTTCTACTTTTACACTCAAGACTGAAATTTTAGAATTTTTCAACATGAACTTGTACCTATTACTCTCTATTTTTAGAGCCTTAAGGGTGTCTGCAGTTTTGTATCTTTCCATACTCTTTCTGTTCTTCTTAATCTTTGTTTCTGTGCTTTAATGTCAGCATTGTACCAAGGAAATTTTCTTCGAGGTATGATCTTTTTGTCTGTTAAGGGAGCATGCTTGTCTACACATCTTCTAACATCCTCTTCAAAAAGCTCTACTAGAGTATCAAGATTTGTAGACTCGTTGCTTGGCAGTTGAATTTTACTTAAGTTGTTGAAAAACTGATCAAGCTCTATATTCCATTTCCTCACAGATTTTACTCTGCTATGTGGAACCTCCTTATGACACCTCAGTGCACAGATAACAGCACGATGATCAGATAAAAATTTTCCAAGTACACATTTCACGATTAGATCACTGTCGATTTTGGTTATCACTGCATCTAATATGTGACCTGCTACATGGGTGTAAAAGCTGACATGTTGTTTGTATCCTAATGAGGCAAGTGTTTCAGTTAGTGTTTCTGTGTCATAATTTTGCTCTTCATTTAAATGGATGTTGAGGTCACCAAGAATAATTGAATCTGTATTTGATGATTTACATACATTTAAATACATTTTACTTTTAAATTCAATGAATAACAAGATGGATTTCCAGTGAAATTTAGCTCATATGCACATATTACTTCCATGTGCAGCCATGCGGTGGATGTACATTAAATTATCCCTTTTACAATACCAGTACATCAAAGGATGTTGACCTTTGTCACTTCACAATCATAAATATTGTAGATACTATTTAGGCCTTATCTGCCACCAATTTAATCTGCTTTAAGCAACAATAGTAGTATCATTTCATAATTGTAGTTTTTTGTTGTATGATATGTAATATTTGAACCTTTTCACAATCTGTACAATATACTTAGACATCAAGCTGATTGTGTGTTGCTAAAGATCCCACACTTTGTCTCATCAGTAATAAGTCTACTAAGCATTTCAGCCCCAGCTGTGTCTGTGATGCCCGAAATATTTGGAATGATTTGCCTGATGACATACAGTGCCCTAGTCTTGTTCAGAGATATACAGTGAAAAATCCCAAGTGGGAATATATACTATTTTATTCTACAGATATTTACAGATTGCAGAGTATTTTGGGGTCACTTCACATGCAATTACAATAGTCTTAAGGTGACTTTAACCCAAAATAACTTAAGAGATCAGTATATTTCCAGGTGAGAAAACCTGGTTAAAATGGGGGTTCTTTGCCCCATGGTTTGAATTTGGCCTTATAGGATTTATTTGTCAGGCTAAGAATTTGAATATAAGGCCATGAAATTTTGTAGTGAACCTTTATGGCCCAGAATTTGAATCTGGTCATTAAAGTTTATATGTCTTGGCTCAATTTCAGCCTTAGGCCAGTGAGCTGGGTTATGTGGCCTCTATTGGGCATGATATAGAATTCTGGAGTTGGGGAGGCTTGATAATTTTGAATACGTCCTTGGTTTGCATGGTCTTTGACCACTTCAGAATAATATGTAGTCCGGGTGGGCCAAAAATCAAATCTGCTCTTGCCAACTGCTTGAGAGGAGAGTATGAAGCCATATTATGTGGAACCAGGTTAGAAATCCTGAAAAATGTGAAAAAGGCTATCATATAAGTTGCCTTATAGACATGTCCCATATATAGGGTATCACACAGTGAGACAATATTTTTTAAAAGTGGAATATCACTTATGGCATTAATTCTGAGCTTGAGAGGTCTATTCAGAAGTTGACATTGATGCTGATGGTGTAAGTCAAAAAGGCTCTAAACTGCCTATTACAGGCTGACTGTGTGGATGGTTTGAAGACCTGCTGTGTCCTGGCAGCAGCTGTTTCTGCTAATTGCTGGGCAGCTGGAGTGATACCTGGATGTTACATAGATCAATCAATAGTTAGTACTGTCATAAGAGGATTCAATCATTTGGGATTGGGGAGTAGGTTGTAAAGCTTTACCTGAGGGTTTGGGGTTATATACCATCGTGAAAGGAGGTCTGGTAGTTCATTATGTTTGACCAGGATATGATGATACTTAAATTAATTTCAAATCTGGCTGTTTCCATGAATATATTTTTGGCTATGGCACCGAGAGTGGGGTCCTTACTGGCTTATGAGTTCAAGATGGCCACAAGTGCTTGATTGTCACATTTTATAAGTAGTTTCTTGCCTTGCTATGCCAGCCCCAGACTCTGAGAGCTGCTAAAATATTGAGCATTTCTAAATGTGCTATGGAAAATTATTTTAGCCCAAAGGTATTTTAGCACATAAATTTGGTTTGTAAAACAAGCTCCTAACCCTTCTAAACGTGCATCCAGTAGAATTTCACCTGCTACTGACGTGTGGTCAAACAAAGCTTTATCATTGAATGTGGGCAAGAATTTTTGGAACCAATTGACGTCCTGGTGAAAACTGTTAGTTAAGGATATTTGATTGCTGTCATAATTATTCCTTAGAACATCAAGCATGTGATTTAGAAAAGCCATAGTATACCTGTCACATTTGGTGATGTATAACAAAGCTCCTAATAGAGATTGCAACTCCTTTTTAGGGCATTATGCCCTGCCCTGCCATTGACCACAGATGTCCTTAATTTTCTGCATTTTTCCTGGGGTATAGCCACTGAAAAAAATTATTGTATCGACCTCAACAACTAGGTATGAGACTTTAGTTTGAGGTTTAACAATTTACTTCAAACTTAATTGGAAACCTAGATCTTTAAGAAGGGGTGTTAAATATTAGAATGCAGCGTCACTTTTTGATGGTAGAGCAAAATTCCAATGATGTCATCCACATAATTTTACGATGTCATGACCGTGTCACATAGGCACTGAAAAATTGAGTTGCCATGCCTGAATCCAAAAGGCAGGCATGTAGCAATAAAATAGTTCTTGTCCTTTAGACCCAGTAATTCATAGTCCCTAGGGTCAATTTTGATGTGTTGAAAAGCTCTGCTGATATCAATTTTGTACAAATGTGAACCTTTCTCCAATTGTCTAACCTTGCTGGTGATATTATCTATAGAAAGCAGAGTGAGGATAAATGGAGTGCCTAGATAAGGGTCTTTGTCAATATTTGAGTTAACTGCATGTTTTTTTGGAAAGCTGAAGTCAAGTATAACCTATCGTTTAGCTGAACCCTGTTTTTCTCTAGTCATAAATGGTAAAATGTGAAGGGATTCTATTGGTGGACTATGATATGCGCCTAAAATTGCCTGGAATTCAGATTCTTCATCTAAGTAAGCCTCCTGTGGGAATTGAATTGCTGAGTGATGATTGTTACCCTTATAATGTAAATTTGGTTGAAACTTCCTGTCACAATCCAAAGGAAATCCATATCTTATAAGGAAGACAATCTGCCTGTCCCAATAAACTTTAAAGAATCCGTCCCACTTTTCAATATTTAATTGGGATTTAACATTAATCTGATAACCCAGAAAATTTGAAACGTGAGAATTTTTGAGTCTAAGATGAATACTGAGAGGATCATGCAATGTACTGTTGGTCAAATTGACATTGGGAAGGTTAAGATCCCCCAGGTGAATAAACCCAAACTTATCTTGATTTTGAGCATCCCACTTTTTAAAAGTCTCATTATTTTTGGCTTGCAAGAGTAGGGCACACTTTCTGGCTTTATTTGAATGGTCAGACAATATTTTTCATCATAAAACAATGGGATTTTCTTTGGGATGCTATGAGTTTGATCATTATCACCTATTTATGTAGGTGCGACTGGAGTATTAGGGTTATTGCAGGGACTAGTAAAACAGTTTGTGACCTTTTTATTTACCTTTTGATTGCCTGCAGACATGACATCACATCACATAGTTTCAATTGTCTGAACGGGGGTGTTTGTTTTGATGTGCCTATCGACCTTTACATAGTTTTGTGTTAATGCTTGGCCATTCCTGTACAGTAGTTCATTTGTGTGGGTGATAACATGACAAGGTTTATTTTGGAGATGTTACACTTACTGACCCTGTCTGCACTCGGTCTGGGAGTGACACCACTTCTTGATGTGAAGTCATCTTTGTCACTGCTGGTAGTACTTACTTGTTTGTAGTTATGGATTGGGACAGGGACCGTTTGTCTGCCTAATTTTAGTGTTAATGTTTGTCCTCCATCTTTTGGGGACGACAGGATGTGGGGACAAATTCAGGAGCATTAATATCAAGTCTGCTCAGACTCCCTACCTTTTCGTTGCCCACATCCTGTAACACCTGAAATCTATTGTACAATTGAGTGACATGACTGGGTTTTTGCCATCTGCTGACTTGCGCTTGTGTGTGTTTGACAAAATCTTGTTTATTTACCTGATATTTAAAACTGTCAATACTAAGTTCCCCTTTATTGGAGTTCCTATATGACATTTGATTGATTTTGGAGTTGCACAACACTTGACCATTATTACCTGCATTCACGGTGTTTCTGATGCAAAAACTTTTCTTGAGGTGGGACCTTTTTATAATTACCTCTATTAACACCTTGTTTCACCACTTGTGCAAATGACTTTTTACAATACCAGGCCAAATCTGTCCTCCAGTTGATACTACCTTTACATGTTAACAATGAATTATATACAGTTCTGCTGTTATACACACTAAACACCCTTACTTTCGCCAATCCCAAATGACCCTTATTCTGTTTGATATGACATTTAGTTGGTTGCATTGCAGTATTGCAGTGCCTTATTTGTTTTTTGACCACATCAATCGATAGACTTTTGCTGGATGTCTGTGTCCCTTACCCTGAATCATGCACATTGAACAGACATATTTGTAAAAAAAATAAGTCTGACTCATGATCAGCCTTATGTTGACACGACCCTTTCTGATTCTGATTACATGGAAAGGTTTTTACTTCCCCTTTTTCTGAGAATTTTGAGTATGACTTTGCAATGAAAACTGTTGTGCATGGGAATGACAGATCAATTTTATGTGTATCTTTCAAATGGCTTTTCCCCTCTTCCATCTTGCACAGCAAGACAACATGGCTGCCCTTGGCAGATACCCGTGAAAAATCATGGGCATCCTCCATGAGATCAGAGAGGTATTCTAGCATCACATTTTTTTAGTCCAAATCCGACTCTTCTCTCATTATTGAGGCAAATCCTGCCCATTGAGACCATGAAAGATTATCATAAGATAGTCGAGTTTTGGATTGCCATCCCAATACATGGTTCTGAGGCCAGGGAATTAGACACTTTGACCCACACCCCTTTGACTCTTCAATTTACCTTGATCCATGGCCAATTGTGCAAGATGCCGTAGTCTATCATCAACTTCTGTCTGATTCTGTCGTGACGTCAGCAGGATATTCAGTGATGGCACTACCAGGTCATGTGACTGCTCAGATGAATCGGCTGTTGACAAGTGCCTACTTCTGATACTCACAGGCTCACGTTCCAGCTTGTGTTGTACAAGAGAACTATTCATGACATTTGGTGTAACATTTGAAAGTCTTTCAAAATTATCTGACACCTTCTCCTTAACCATGGCAATTCTGCCGTTTAATCTATGCAATTCTGCCAAAATCTGGCTATTAATGTCATTACTTTGCTGCACACTTGATGTACCAGATTCATTAACACTTTGTTCTTCTTCAAGCGATTGACATTGTTCATCAGTGGGTCTTTTGTGTATTTTTACACCCACTTGTATTTTTGGGAGCCATTTGGTTTATTACTTAATTATTACTATAAAATGGCTAAATGTCACAGTTTCTGAAACTAATACACTGACAAAAAGGCCAGGTTTTGTTCAATGCAGGTTCTCAAGAAAGAAATAATTTCACGCATGGAATGAATATAAAAATAAAAACAAAAATACAATGTAAAAGTTAATGTAAAGGTTAAAATACTAACTAAAAATATACTAAAATACTAGATATGAAAATAAAAGTGAACTCATCCTTTTTGTGAACCCTGTATCCAGAGAAGAACTCGCATTAAACAAAACACATCCCTTCCCAGGATCTTGTGTTTTACACGAAGCAGAATGTGACGCCATCACATGCACTAATAGTTTTATACACTTAAAACAGTATAAAACGTCTGTAAAGTCCTGAAAATCCGAGTATTAATTCACAAAATCGAATTTTCAAACTTTGTATTAGCTAAAAGGCATGTTGCCTGCTTGACAACAAAATATTAACGATGGCTGTCAGCATTTGGCTGCAATACAGGGGTCAGCTAAAGGGTGTCAGCCAATAATAACTGCTGACCTAAATGACCAGAATAGTTTTGAATTAGCACTGAATAAGGTGGCACCCGAATGCCACCCCCTACATTCAGCCACTTCTTTCTGCTCATTCAGAAAGAAGTTGAAAACCTGTTTGCAAAAGCTTACACACCCTAATTTCTGACTTTGTCATGTTCTGTCCATCTGGTTATATTCTGATTCTAATTATAATAATACTTTTATAGTGCTTAATCTCAATCTATTGCCAGATTCTAAGGCACATTATAACAGAAATCAGAGATCCCTAATCATTAAGCCAGAAACATTGAAGGGGTCAGCGCGTGGGGAATAACCAGGACAAAGCCAGAAACTATGATTATCAATTTCTGTTTTTCTGTAAAATGGGCCTAGAGTAATCTCTAGATAGAGATTAAGCACTATAAAAGTACTATTGGAATTAGAATTAATATGTAAATAAATCATTTGTTTTAAGTATACCACGGTTGTGAAGTTGTATTTTTTTTTATCTAATCCTTTGGTATTGCATGTTTATGATTGTGGGTTCCAATCTAAATCATACGAACTATCTGTGCTAAACATATATGACTTCTACAATATAACTCAAGAACAAATAAACAAAAAAACATTCTGGATTCACTGACAGCCACATTGATTTAATTTTAGCTTTGCAAGGGGTAAAAACTTATAAAGTGTGACATTACTACTCATTACAACTTTGTTTCAGAAATCCAGATGTGATTGGTCCTCAAACTGATATTTGTTCTATTGTCCTCAGTCCTCTGTACCATGGTCTTGCTTTCACCGCCTTTGTTTGTGGGTATATGGGCCAAGGTGCTAAGCTAATAATTCAGCCAAAATTTGAGGCTGGAAAGCTGCTGAAGGCAGTGGAAGTTCACAATGTAAGTTCTTGACTTGATTTTAATGGAATCCTTGCTATAAAATCTTTACTTATTGAAGCCAGTGATATCATAAATCACCTTAGTGTACCTAATCAATGTAAATTGAACTTATTTAAGTGCCTTCCACACATATGCAGAAACATAAGTATGACATGAAGTTGAACATGACAGAAATAGTATACCTCAACTGCAGTGTTATTTTTCAGCAGTTGTTACTATAAACTTCCCGAATGACAAATGCTAAAGAATGTTTCTTTGTTATAAGGTAAGTATTATTTTGTTAATCTTTGTGATGTAGTTTCCTATATGTTCAATGAGGGATTTTTTCTTTTATTATCCACCAATTTGTATGACAAAAAAGTGCCATATATAGGCACAAATGAAAATAAAAACTTTCTGCAATTTCTATATGAATTCTTATGCAATAAAATAAGCATTAAATTGGTGGAAATAGCTTTCTAATGATAACATATATTTTTTGCCTCCATTGCTTCCAAAATGTTACAGAAAAATCGGCAATCATTGAAAAACTTTGTTATATGAATTGTCCACAGGAAGTTGCTCCGGGCTATATAAAAAGACAGGTCCCGTAGAGTGGATAATAAAAAGAGGATGTGGATCCCTTCCCTTGCATATATAGAATTAGAATTTTATGTCTAATTGGGCATCTATCATTGTATGTGAGAAACAGGTGACTCATCTAACCCTGGTTTCATCTGTGGTTGTTCAGCTGGCAAAGTCGCCACTAACTGAGAAATACAACCTCTCCAGTCTGCAACATGTCTACTGTGGGGGTGCAAAGATAAGTTCTGAGGTGAAGAGGGCTTTCTGTACCAAAGTTGGCCTGGATAATATCACAGAAGGTATGAGTGACACACTTTCAGACCAACCTAACCCATAAAACCTATTGAGAAGCAGAATGGCTGACATATTTCAAAATTTGTGAACAATGCAAGAAAGTGAAAGTGGCAATTAAATTCACAGCAAAATTTTTTAGTGTATATAGTAACACTGTTTTCGGTAAATTGAAAACTAAAGGCAGTTCAATGTATGAAATTATTTCATTTGTACACACATTTATTCACAGGCATTACATGTATTAAATAATTAAATGCACAGTACGGTGAATAAACACACTTTGAAAGAATTGGAATACTATGTTGATCAAGGAAATTTTAAAGGATTTATTATTATTGCAATATAAACCATATAGGGAGGTATTGGACCTTGAAGAAGGTCTTCTCATGCCCAATGTTTTTTTTTTAGTTTTGTAGCAGTAAACACCTTAGATACATGATGGATATACCCATAAGACTACCAAAACAATAGCAAACACCAAAACAACAGGGTCTCCAAACCTGAAAGTCCTGACAGGAGAAACAGTTCTGTTTATTGCAGTGCTGTCAACTGAAGCATAAATTGCACTCATAAAGCACAGTAGAGGCATTAAGCCTTTGGGGATGTTTTACTGGTTGTTGAAGGGGACGTAAAACTCCAACTTTGACCGTTGGAGGAGGTTTTGCATTCTCAGAGTGTTTTTCCAGTACATCATTTTATCACATAAAATATTGAATACAAATGACATTTTAACATTAAAAAGGAGAATCTCAGAGCTGCACATGAGTATATACTGTTCATGCATTAACATCACAATATAACATATTATTTGCTGCCAAAATAGATCATAGACAGTGAGGAACAGAGATTTTGCCATGCTACTAAATTTGGGTATTTTCTGGCATTTAAATATGGCTGTGCCATCCATTATAGAATATATGGAACTTCATTGGTAAAGCCAGGTCATAGTTGGTAACATATGCATCAAAGAAACCTACACAAACTTCTTATGTTGATTTTGCTATCTTGTCTAGTGTACGGAATGACTGAGGCCATGCGTTTAACAGTTCATTTACACAATGAGAAAAGAAGAGAAGGCAGTGTTGGTGTTTTTGTTCCAGGTGTAGAAGGCAAGGTGGGTGATTTTATTTCTTCCTTTATCAAATATTATCCAGTGTTTTTTTAGAAAACATTTTGATTAATTGGGTCTAAACAACTTCTCTGGACTATTTCAATAAATATTTTATGTATTGACATGAAGGCGTTTCTAGACCTTCCTTGTTGCAAAACCTGGACTACTGCCATATTATCACATTTGATGAGAACTCTTGTTTTGACCAACTAGGGCCTAAGATTTTCAAGGCCAGTAGGATATTGACCATCTCGAGCTGTGTAATATGTAGGCTCTGATAATGTCTGGCAATAGGAAGGTGATACACCTTGTTCCCACATCTACCCCCTAGACTGTCTAGACAAGCATCTAGTTCAAGTTGTGATGTTACAGGTTTATGGTAATAAAAGAAGTACCATTACAATGATACAAAAATGACTGGAACCATCTGAGGTCACGTTTGAAGTCATCATTGAGAGTTTAATGTGGTGAAACGAACAGATGATGTTAATTTTATACAGGTGGGTAGCTGTTCCCAGACATTTCAGTTGTTGAGTTATTTGACCCACAGATGGAAAAGTCAAAGGAAACTCAGTGCCTAAATAAGAATTTTTGACAATGCCTACTTTTACAGACTGTCCAGTGTGGCCACGACAAATCAATTATGACACAATGTTTATCTTAGTTTGATTTGAGAAATGGCAATTTTCAACAGGATCAACCCTAAAATGGTCAAGAATAGTGCCATGACGCACCTCTTCCTCCAACTAAGCGTTCACATGTTAAGGAAACTGCCTTTCAGAAACAACTGGAACCCTAGAGGACAGGAAATTTGGTTGTTTTTGTGCTTTTACCATTCTATGGAGGACAAACAGGTCATTAACTTCTTCCTGGTCAACGTCCTCACAACTAGACATGATAATATCTGACAAGGGAACAAAACCAAAATCAAATATAGACTGATCTTGTCATTATTTTTCAGCATTTTTTCAGTTTACTTTTGTGTGCCTCACTGAGAAACAATCTTTGTCCCTTTCTTGGACTTTGTCACGATGATTGTCACATTTGTTCTCCAAACAATAGTTCATTGATGGATCAGAAAACCCCATCTCACTGTGCAAACCGGTGCAACCTGTTTATCAGCTCCCTGTGTACAACTGTTTCTCATCTCAGGCTTTAGTCTCTCCTGGACCCCGGCTCTAACCACAGATTTCTAAGTTAATGAATACTTCAGGTACCATACTTTCCAGTTAGACGGCCCTTTTCATCCTGTTTTGACACATATGAACAGTTGAAACGGGCACCCCTCAACTGGCCCCTCTTGTTACCCCTCATGATGAGGCCTCTGACAGTTTTACACTCACCTTAGAATTGTAGAAAACTCTTGTGTGGACCACAATATCTGGTTGATCACATATGGTTATCACCAAGTTAATTACCTTTCTCGCTCTGGTAAACTTGAGGTGTTACAGCATTGTTACTTTCTTGTTTAACCTCGCCTCTGACCTTGCTGTCCAGCTTTTCTACTACTGAGCTGAGGAACCCTCTGATTGATTTTGGGGCAATATCTTTTTTGCATAGAAACCGTCCTTGTCCGGATGAGATAATATTTTTCCCTGACTCAGGCAATGAGCATATATATGTGTTTATGTGTCTTACCATTTGATTCGTGTTCTCTGGTGTGCTGACATATACCTGTTTGGAAGGACTTACAGAGCCAAGGCTTTTTGAGCCTTCACTACCTTTTACCAACTGGTTGTGTTTTTTTTTGTTTTTGTTTTTTTTTGGTGGAGCATTGTGACGCTGTTTATGAGCACGTCGAATTTGATCAATGCAGGATGTGTTAAAACAAGTTACTGTACCATGCTCTATCTCAGATATTGTACCACGTGGGCTGATTTTGCACTTGACCAACTAAAATTGGTTGCATCTACAATTAAGTCTCTGAGATAATAAAGCATTCTATCCCTACATTCACCGTCTTGTTCATCAATCATATTCTTAACAAAGCCATGAACCGTTGTTATAACCACACCAAACTCTGTGACCTGGTCCTAAGTAAATCCATAAACAGGAAAGTTTTTATTATTTTTCACCCTTAGAATATTTATAGGTGTTGTCTTCAAGAGTAAACAAACCAAGCTGGCTGTTGAGACATTGTATATCCTATGTAAACAGTTATTTTATATTTTTTGTATTTGTATTTATACTCAACGCAATATCTCCATGTACTACAGAACTCAAAGTGCTATATGACCCATCTGAATGTACAAGTACAGTGCAACTCTCAAATTACTGACATTCCCCTAACTGAAAGATAGAGGCTTAAGGATAACCACCTATCAATGTCCCTGATGTTCTTTAACCTGTGTCCAAATGTTGAGTTTTGGGGGAAGTATAAGGTGGACTAAAGCAGTGCCTTGGGGCAGCTGTGGATTACCAGATCTCCACTATGTCCACTTCTGTCTGTACTCGCTTGGCAGCAACTATTGAGAGGTTTAGGATCGCCACAAGGACAGAAGTGAAACACTTGATAACTCTTCCACACTTTATTCTAGTTCAATAAACACGAGTCCCAATAATAATACAACACATTCTCACGAGTGAGAGAGCAATCTAGGCTCTCCCCCTCTGCATACTATTTCATGTTCATTCACTGTTATTGTCCTGATCTCTCTCCATGTCCTCAGCTCAAGGCTGAAGTTACTAGTCACTGTACACTAACACATATTCTCTGTCACCAATTACTGGGTTTATTTCTGAGAGGGCTATCTCACAGAAGTGGGGATTGGCTGAGGCTATTATTAGAGGCGGTGTGCTATGTGACTATTGATTTCTACTGTTAAATCCAAAGAGAGTTAATTTACTGAAGCACTTTGCCTGTGTTTTACGGAATTTAAAGATTGTTAATAATTAAGCATTTTCATCTAAATTCTTCACCATTACACACCGGGGCTAAGAGATGGCACGTCCACGCTGCCACAAAATGAATTTTAATTTGCTACCTATAACAATGGTATAAACTCTAAATGTTTAAATACTTAAATTTTTAACTTGGAAACCTTATTACATATTAATCCTAAAAGACAATAAGTTACATCATTGTATATGAATGTTTGTAGTGTTCATCTTAAAGCAATTACTTAGTAAACAAACAATATGATGTACAAGTAAATTTAGATTAGCTTGAAACAAATACTTTAAGCAACTGTACTGGTAGAGAACATTATGAAATTAAACATTTTACACATGTTTGCTTAATAATTGTTTACAATCTGACACTATGGTTTTGTTTGATCAAATGACAAAGGTTACAAATATAGTTAACACCAACTTGTTACAAATAAATTGAATAATCTTGGGATGTATGAACTATTATATTTTGGAAATCAAATAATCCTATTTTAGATTTAACTTTACCAATTTAACTCAACATTATTCACCATTACACATTGGGGAAGTAATTGATAGACCTCATTACTGAATATACATTGTACTGGTACAACTGTTACCATCTGACACTTGGAATGTAAATACTGTTACAACTGTTACCATCTGACACTTGGAATGTAAATATTGAACTAGTATATATATATAACAAAGACACAAGTATAGTGAACTGGTCACACTTGAAAAGAACAGGTAATGAAAAACGTACAAGTAAAAGTAAGGTACACATGACTATTACATGAACAATAAGATGATAGTTAGCAAAGAACCGACCAATTAAGGTAAGAACGCTTGATTGAGAGAACCAACCAATTAAGGTAAGAACTCTTGTAATGACACATTTAGGCAAACATACTGAACTGCGGCCAATAAAGGCAACATTTTGTTAATATACTCAAGTTTAAAGAATTTAAAGTTAACAGGGAAAATGGTACAAGTAAGAGGTACATATACAGGATTAAATGTGATACAACACAAGGAAAACTTAATATGGAATACAGAAATTGTCACATCTACATAAACAATTTAAATGTGAAGTGGTTTGGTTTCAAAATTTTAGTGCATTAGTGGTATAGCCAAAGAATAACACTATTTGTGAAATGATGGTATTAGCATTAGAAGGAATGGCCAATTTCAATCCAATGCCAACCAAAATCACAGTTAAATGGAAAGATACATAAGTCAGCTGTGAGAGGAGTGATCAGGTCCTCCCCCAGCCAATCAGTATCCTGGTGTATCTGAACAATTAGCATGTTTTTTAATGCCAAACGGGCTATGTGATGTGTACGGGAAAATGGTGTTGACCAAAGCAAAAGGATAACACAAGTAAAGCACATCAAGACATAAAAAAGTAATAATTGGATACTGAAAGTGACATCACTCTTAATGATCCAGTGCTAATAGGGAACTTTGTCCCAGACAGAAAAAGTGTGGATCATACAAAACCTAGGCTCCTGTAGTTCTGATATAAGTATTACTATTATTATTTTCTTCTTTGTTTAATTTGATAGTTAATACTGGATACTCCATTATTGTTATAATTATTCTTTATTTAATGTACAGATTATTAAATTGCTAATTATTATTATTTCTTCAGTACTCGCATAATTATTATTCATTTATTCAGCCCGTGCATGTAGCAATTATCTGAAGCAAAATGTGATGCGCATAACATAAGGTATCAATATCTACCAATGAAAGAAGAATGTAGAAATTGTGAGTAGCTAACATGCCTTCAGCACAAAAAAGTTGTTTGACTGTAAATTAGAAAGGTAAGTAATATTTGTTTGATGCATTTAAAGTATAAAATTTGGTCAACTGTAAATTAGAAAGGTAAGTAAATGACTATGTAGTAAGTAAAAGTAGTAAGTAAATTACTATGTAGTAAGTAAAAGTCGTGCTACATAGCGGCTGTGTTAGGTGTTTCTGGTAAGTAATATTTATTTGACGAGAGGAGAGCAGATGACTCCTGAACTCACGATACAATTCTTACAGACATTGTAATCATGCTGATAAGGAGCATGTACAACTGGAGAATAAGAAGATGAAGAGAGGAATGTTATATTTGCCCTGGCAATGGGATAAGGGTATGAGAACAGAACAGTGCTGGTAAGAAGGTAAGTACTTGTACATATTTTGTATTTGACATATGCCATTGCCATAAAATACGGTCTACTTTTGAAAGATAGCAACAGTCGTGCTACAAGCAATTAAATACAAAAGCGACATAAGTAATGCTGGTACTAAAAAGCAATATAGTATGTATAATTATGTTAATAGTAAGGTATCAATTATAAAATTGCTATCCAGCATATGGACACTGTTAAGGCAAAGAGGTCCAAAAAGATGCAAATAAACAATAAATGCGCAATAGCTGAGTTAATATACTCAGTGGAAAGCAAAAGACATGTCATTAAGAAGCTTCTGTTAAAGGCATGTGTTATGACCCTTTGTTGAAATGCATTTAGGAATACTAACTGTTTAAGAAGATAGTGCCTATGGCAATTATACAGCATCAAATAAAGCAGTGGATTATATAAGAATCAATGTCAAATAGAATGGTAAAATAAGACCTTAGATGACATCACAAACAGATATAGGGATATCTGCAACAACAGTATGAAAATAAGAAAATGTAAGGTGACATAAAGCATCCATTTAGTATATAATAAAATGCATTAGTATTGGCAAAAAACAACATATTTGGCAATGAACAAGAAAGCAATATCTGAAGATTCAAACATACAAGGTGACGTCATGATTGTCATAGAATATAAGAAATGTGAAAATTATTTTACAACATCATGAGTTTATAAAAAATGTCAGCTTTCAAGTTCATCAGAACATTATAATTTGGAAAGCACAACTGAAGCTAGGCGCCATAACTCCAATTGTCAAGCCAAAATGATCTGATGTATATATAATACAGATGAAACATAACAACTGAGGCATCTCTTGTAGCTATTTTATCATCTGTAAGGATGTAATTTCAATAACTTGCTATAGAAAATTGATAGAAAATTTGTCTATCACTAAAATCCATCTATGAAACAAGTACACCCTAAGCTGACTATGTTGTACAAATCAGTCTGTAACATACTCTGAAGGTATACAGAAACATAGCATAATATTATATTAATGAGACAGAAAACAGCTTTCATATATATATTTTTAAGAAATTAGTGGACTTGAAAAATAAGCCTTCAGTATGAAGACTGAAAGTAGAACATGCTATTATTCGGCCACTATTCTATACAAGTTGTAAAACATTATTCATGCCTCTATAAAGTAGAAGATTACATTCTGTTTTGTTTGGAAAATAAGAGAATGTGGAGTCCGTTCCAGAAGTGTAGACTTTACACAGACCATGGTCCACGTGACCAAGCGTGAAGGTAAGTAAGAATTGGACATATGATTAATGTAATAACACTGATTTCTATTCGGGTCATTGTGGTCTGTATTACTTTATTATTTCATTTTATTCATATGGTAATTGATTTATAGTTTCAAAAAGTAGAAGTAGTCTTGCTTTTGCTTATATTGTTAATAGACCCTTTGATATATGTATACTTTTATTTATGGTTATAATAGACCGTCTTAAAAATATATATTCATTTATTTATTGCCAATGCCTCAATGAAGTAAATTTGAAGTAAGTATTTATTTATTTTTTATTATTTAATTATTTATTTATGGGTGTACCCACACAATGGTACAACACAGTCTGCCAGCATGGAAAGGTAAGTATAATTGGATTTGCTGCAATGGATAATTGTCTAACACAGCGGTGTGTGTAAAGAAACAACGGGCCAAGAGCTGACGGATGGCCTAAGAGGATAGAGGTAAGTATAATGAGTGTTGCAACAATGAACAATTGGTTAATGCGCATTATGAATGTCATACCTAAATTTTCTGTCAATACTTCAACAATGCTGTGCTATACGCATACATCGTAAATGTACATATTGGCTAGTTCACACTTCACATAGAGTACTCTTTAAAATTATAAGATATTCATTTCATATACCACACATTTTGAAATACAGAACAATATTATCTGCCCAAATATCATCATACTCCTTGTCGTAGTTATTATGCTTGGTGAACCATAAAACTGATAAATTCATTTGATACACAGATAATGCAAATTAAAGTTAATTATTACATATCAGATATTCATTTGATAACAATACACATATCATGTGGATTAGTGATTGACAAGATCTGAAGATAGTCATGCAGTAAGTGAAATATACTTGATGTACTGAAATCTAGAACATAGAATGGAGAATAACTGTAAAAACCAAAATTACCGACTGCAATACAACAGAACTGATAATAACTGTAAACAATATGAATACTGAATGTGTTTACTTAACTGTATTTGAAGATAACTATTGTTAAAAACTGAAACATCCTTAACACTTATTAGTCTGGAGTGTGTTTGAATATAATAAACACTGACATAATAATACACTGTTACATTTATAACATAATAGTCATCAGAAATTTATAAATCTGACACCACAATTTTTAATTAAGTAGTGGAATATGACTGCTTTTACCCTTCACTATTCTGTTGATTACAATACAAAAAGTTACTTAAGTCAAAGTATCTGCTCTGTCCAACTGAATAAGAACAACTGAATACGTAGTGGTTTATTATACCATTATTCAATAGGGTTGTGGAAGTGGGTTCAAATCTGCTCATTTTCATAATTATCACACTTCAATCACCAAAGTTAAACTGTATTTTATAAGTGTCTTGTATGGGGCTGTTTGGCAGGGAATGTAGGTTGAGTTATGTCAGTCACTATCATTTGCTAAAGTATGTGGTCCCGATTCATGTATACTGCAAAATATGTCAAAGTCCATATAGTGAGGTCGTAAAATAGTTGGAGAATTTTGTAATTATTCACAAGTGTGTGATTGGTAAACTTTCGTATGTCACAAGTAAGCTAAAATTCTTAAGTAGGCAAATTGTTGGTCGTATGTGCTAACATCAGAGCTGGATTTAAAATGGTGCCTAAGAGATCCTATATGTTAATTAGCCCAGTGCAGTGCGCATGGCTTGGCAAGTCCAAGCCTGTCTGGTGTCATGCGCAGACAGTGGCTGCGTCTATATGCAGCTTTTGGTGGGCAGGATGTATGATTCATAGTCTGGGGCAGATCGTTGTTTTTGCCCATTTCCAGATATTTTATGACCGGAGATTGTCATTATGGTGACATTTGGGATTCTTTTTATGAGCGTGTTTATGGACTTTTGACGGAAATTGGCAGTCATAAACAGCTGCCTTAATCACATCTAAGAGACGCTTTTATGAGACCTGGATTCAATTTGGAGAAGTCAATTGTGAGAAACGGGGTGATTATGGTCTCATCTTATGGCTATGATGGTGGGTGAATCACAGCTAATGTATTTCACCAAAAGCTCCTTTAAAAGATGGACCTTTAAATTCAAGAAGGATAAGCTTTCTTATGAATAACTAGGAGTTTACAAAATTGGGTTTTTGAGGTGTTTTTCTGCAAAAGTTTGTGGAAAATTTACTATTTTACTTGGGACGGAAATCTAGGTTTTTAAATTTGCCATTTTGGACGGGAAATAAAAAGTAGAATTAAAAATAGTTTGGTGGGCTGTACTGAGCTTGAAAAAGAAAGAAAATGAAGAAAAGTGAATAAATAATGGGTCATATTTGTGTCCCTAATTATGTTGTTAAAAGCATGTTGCATACATGTGCCTTTAAATTAACTTTAAACATGTATGTTTGTGGCTTGTCATGGACAATATTGTGGCATGTATTTCCAGAAATACTGTACAATGTCAGTGGGAACTCAGTTAAAATGAATTCTGTAACGTCATTAACTAGACTTGTGTCTGTAGCATTTTGCCTGGGGTTTATAACTGGGGTTGAAGTGACTTGAGGGTAATCACACGTAAATGAAATAGTGGTGGTACATTTAGGAAATGGGGTCTGTGAAAAAAAATGTAACCTTTCATTGGGCGATTTGACTTAGATAGGGGATGAAAATGTACTGGTTGTCTTAAAAGTGGGTTTTGAATATGAATCAAATTTAAATATTCTCATTCTAAAAAGACTGAATCTGAATTGTAGATATATATAGGTAGTTAGCAAGAATATAAATACCTGTGACGTAAGTTTTGGTTGTTTTGAAGTTAAACAGGTTAAATTTATGGTGACAATTATCAATCATGGCAAATTACAAGGAATTACAGACGGTCAATCACCCAGCATTATTATTATTATTAATAAGCGAAAGCTGGGCCAGGGGGATTAGTTTAACCAATATTCACTAAAAGTCCTTTTGACTTATAAATAGCCGGATGGGGAACATTGTGTTTGCACAGTGTTTGTCTTGCTGACAAAAGGTACTATATTACATGTTCTGAAAATTGGAAAATCAAGCATTGGGTAGGGAAATTGGTATACTAAGCTTAGGTTTATGGTACTTCAAAGTGGATGGTAAATAGGGTGAATTAGATTCACATTTCATAAGGGGCGTTGTTTTGTGGTGCGGCCAGATCTTGTAATATATGGTATAGCTTCTAAATTAACTACATGGATATGATCTTTGGGAAGATCAGATACTCTCACCCATTTAATTCTGTCACTTTGGGGATCTGTCTTATATTGGAGATATAGGTCTTTACCAAAATATTTCTTACCTAGAAGGGTGGGTAGGTCTGAGTTATTATCTACACTAGATTTTGTTTCCTTTGGTACAGTATTCGCTTCATTGGCATTTGACGTTTGATTTGGTGTGGTTGGTATAGGGGTTTCTGAAGAACCAACTGTGTTCTCAGATAGATCAGGTTTGGCGTCACGTGTGCGTTTGTCTGTTTGTCTGTCAGTTAACTGGCCATTTGAAATTTTAGTTGTTCTGTCTGGAGGGGTTTTTAATTGAAAACAAGGGGGTCTTACTGGTGGTGGATTTTGGGTTTGAGCATTTCTGTGTGAGGTATTTTCTTTGGCAGAATAAAATTCTATATGGTCTAAATCTAGTGCTAACCAGTCTTTGGGATTGATATGTGTGGGCTGAAGAATAGGGGTTGTTTGAGGTTGGACCAAGCATGTGATGAATGGCTTGACAAAATCTCTGTGGAAAACTGTAGCTAAAGGCGGTTGACCTATTTCTTTGGAGAGATAAACACCACTGTTGCCTTTGAAGCTTTCTATATAGAAAGGGCCTTTCCAACGTGGTTGTAGTTTTGCGGATTTGTCTGTACTTGGATGGAAGATTTTTAAATACACTGGCTGATTAATTGCGAGGGGGATGACCTTTCTACCTTTATTTTTTGAGTCTTCTTGCGTCTTACAATAGTCATCATGAATTTGTTGGTAAATGTCAATGCTTATTCGCTTGTCCTCCATAACACGTTTGACTACATTTGAATAATAATGGCCGTCGTTTGTCGGATCGCCCTCGGTCGAATCGGAGAAGGCGAAGATAGAAGGATATTCGCGAAAATGTTGGAGGAAGAATGGACTGAACTGTGTATGGGCCTGTGGGCTGGAATTGATGCTCGAAGCTATAACTTTCAACAGGTGGGGCCAGTCTTTTGGATCTTGTCCAAATTTTCTAAAGCCGTCTCCGATTACGGCCATTGTTCTTTCTATCTTGCCATTACTGTCGGCTTTATAAGCATAAGATTTGCAGGTCTTAATGGACAGAAGGTGACAAATTTCTTTGACGGCTAGAGTGCTCATATTTGCAGCATTATCGGAGCATAATTTTTGGAAATTTCCAAATTTCAATATGATTTCTGAATAAATTGCATCAGCTATTGCCTCTGTCGTCATTTCACACAGTGGAACCAAAGTGACCCAACCTGACCAGAGTTCTTTGATAATCAAGACACACAAAAAAGGCGGTTTGGAGTTATCTGTTTTTACGAATAAAGGTCCAAACAAATCCATGCTATAGCTGCTGTAAGGTGTCGGTAGTCTCGCCATTTTGATTGGTTTTTTATGACTTGAATGTAAAGGTTTAACATTTTCACATATCTGACAAGTCTGAACTACATCTTTTACCATGTGTCTTAATTTGGGTGAATAATACTGTTGTCGAAGCTGTAAATACAGCTTTGTAATGCCCAGATGGCCAACATTATGCGTTTGAATTATTGCCTGGAGCATTAGATTTTCTGGGATACATAAGACGACTTTATGCCTAGACTTATTCTTACAAAAGTGTGTCAGGCTGGTACGGTATAAAATCCCATCTTGTAAGTGAAACCATTCTGATTCAATGATAATTCATCTGTCAAGTCTGTCTTGACCAGTGAGTTCCCCACGTTCTAGGAAATTGACAATTGGGGCAAAATATGGGTCTGATCTCTGAGCATTAATTAAATCATTCCTGTCTGAGATGCTGTCTGTGGAGAGAGACAACTTGGAGATAGCTGGTTTGCTATTCAATTTGTTTTGAGTTATATATACTGGTAATTGGTCTGTCTGGGTGCTACTGCTTTTTGTCCTATTAGTTGTAATTGTTTTTGTAAGGGGTGGACAAAACTGATCAAATTTTTCTTCTAACCAATTTTCTGTGATTGTGGAGAATGGAATGGCATTATTTTCATCCACATTTCTACTCAAAACATCTGCTACTGTATTATTGCTGGCTTTTTCATAAATGATCTGAATATCAAAGTTAATAAGGGTTTGCAACCATCTTATATGTTAATGCACTGTGATCAGTGTGTAGGATTACCTTTTGGCCTTCAGTATAAAAGCGGAAGTGTTGCAGACCTGTAACTAACGCAAATGCTTCTAAGCAAGTTATAGTCCAATTCTGTTGGTGTTTGTCCAGGATTTTACTGCCATATGCTATTGGGTGTAATCTACCATTTTTCTTTTGCATTAAAACAAATCCTACTGATTTCTTTGAAGCATCTGAAAAAATGTGGAATGGAAGGTTTGGGTCTGGAGAAATTAAAACAGGTGCTGTGCAAAGTTTATTTTTGAGGGTTTGAAAAGCTGTGTCACAATCCTTTGTCCAGTCAAAAGGTACGTTTTGTTTTGTCAATTCATATAAGCTATGAGCTATTTGTGAGAAACCCGGAATAAAACGTCTATAATAAGAAGCTAAACCAATAAAGCTTTTAACCTGTTTGGCAGTCTTTGGTTGTGGGAAATTTTTTACAGCCCTGAATTTATCGACTGAAGGGGAAATGCCAGAAGAAGTACTAGGAAACTCGGTAGACGAAGTACCGAAGGAACATTTTTTATGTCCTAACATAAGCTTAGCTTTCCTCAAGCGTTCAAACATTTTCCGCAAAGTTACTAGATGTAGCTCAAAAGTAGGAGACGCTATCAGTCCATCATCCAAATAATAGTGTATCTCAGTGTGTATCATGTCATGAAATAACTTATTTATAGCAGTAACTAATGTACTTGAACTGACTTTGCATCCCATTACTGCTCTACAGTACTCCATCTTACCTCGTCCTGAATCAAAGGCAGTATATTTTCTGTCTTCCTCTGCTAAAGGCAATTGAAAGTAAGCAGAGGTAAGGTCAAAGGTTGAAAAATACTTTGATCCAGGCGGTATAGATGCCAGTATGTCATTAACTGGTCTCGGGTTCACTGCTACTGGAGGAATTTTTTCATTAAGAGTTCTACAATCTAAACATGGACGAATACTCCCATTCTTTTTGGTAACTAGCACAATAGGATTGGAATAAGGACTATCACTGTGTTGTATTATACCTTGATGTAAGAGATCTTTAACACATTCTTCCAATATTGCCATTCTTGTGTTGTTTAATCTGAGGGAACGACAAGGCCAAACTGGGGTATCTTTTGGAATCCCCAAGTGCTGTTCTACTATATTTGTGCAAGATAACTTCTGGCCAGGGTGTAAGAAAACATCATCAAATTCTTTTAAAAGTTCCAATAATTTTTGTTTTTCTTGGGGAGTTAAAGTTGAGTCAGAAGAAAGACTATGTTCAAGTATTGGAAAAGTGGCCTGAGGGCATTTATCTGATTTATGGGTTGTGGGGTTCAGCATACAGACTGACTTAATTAAGTCTGTTGGAGGTGAGTTAGTGCAAGCCCTTTTTGGAATGTTTTCTCTGTCATTATCTCCTGATGAATGTTTTTCTCTGTCAAGGAAAATAATAAAGCCAATGTGCAAGTTTTCAGGTAGAATAATATGTTTTCCCGTCTTATTTAAAATGGGGATTTTGAAAACTGGTTTATTCAGGGTGTCTATTTCTGTATAAATGTCTGGTACAAATAATTTAGACTGAAATTTATTTCTCACACGGGAGCTGATTAAAACTGGTCCCTGATTCATTTGAGAAGTCCTAGGGGAGCACAAAACTTTTACTGTGGAGTGGGGTGGAATTGTTGTGGAGCTTTCTGTCGTGACTGCATTATTCAAAGTCAATGTACAGACTTGTGAACCAAAATCTAAATGAGCTCTTGTTTGTCTGAGGAATGGGATTCCTAATATGATATCATTATCTGAATTTTGGGCTACATAAAATTTATTAGTGACTGTGTAGTTTCCTATGGTTAACTTTGGAAACACTGTATATTTAAAATATACTGAATTGTTTGCTGCAGCTGTTGTGGCTTCTGAGATATTACTTTTAAATCTTGGTAATCTCCTCAAGTTGTCATCTTGCAATAAAATTTTCTCAGGGATTGTACAAATATCTGAGCCTGTATCAATCAAAGCAATATAATTTTCATCATCCAATTTGATTGGTATTCGGTTATTGGTGGTATGGACTTGAACTGGAGGTTTGTGGTTAAACTGTTTTGTCTCCAATCGATGTATTTTCCTGAGGTCTCTGGGGGCGTATTGATTGGAGATACTTTGTTTTCTGTGCCTGTACAAATGGTCTGTAAAAGCCGTCTTTTGAGTGGGGAAATTTGGCCTTGAAGTATGAAACCGTGCTGGTTTTGTAATGGGGTTTGCAGATGTGCATGAGGTGTTACGTTTGTTATGGTGTTTGGATGGCTGGACAAATGTGTTCATACAGTCTGTGTTTTGAAAATCACTCAATGGTGAATATCTATTATAGCAAGGGGTTTGATAGCATGATTCATAAGGCTCTTGGCTACTATCCTTGAACGACTTTTTATGAACAGAACCTTTCTTTGCAGGAACAAAACAGATACCCGACCTTTTCTGAATACAATCACAAGTCTCATTAAAATATCTGTCTCTGTACTGTACATTTTGACAAGAATGAGGTGACTCAGGTTCACTGCCAGTAATTTGTGAATGTTTATGGGGATGAGATGTTTGAGAAAATCGCCCAGAGTACTGTGAAACTGGTTGTTTGCCAAAAGGGGGTTTATGTATTTGTGCTCTGGGCTTTGCTAGTTTAAATGACTATTCTTGTAAGTTTGCCTGCATCTGTCACTGTGGGTATCGGGAAGGTCCCTTTTTTGGAAAGTTGATTGTCTATAGCCCTGATAAACATTCTCCCTATTTTGTTGATATTGACAGGGTTTGTAATAATTTTCTTGTCGGAACGGGTGGCCCTGTTTCTTGAAATTGGGTCTATGATAATTAGTGCCCTGCAAATTAGGTTTTTGTATTTTTCCCATATGACAATCACGGGCAATGTGACCTGTGCCATTACAATTGAAACACAAAATATCATAGTACACAGACCTGAGTTTGTTAGTTCGTCTGTTAGTGGGTCCTTTCTGTGGTGGGCTGTGCTGTGTTCTGTTCCACTGTGTACTGTAGGGGTGTTGTCTCCTGTGGTTGTTGTACTGTCTGTGGTGACACTCAGAAATGTGGTGGCCGTCCTTCCTGCAGTAAGCACACTGAATTCTAGAGTCTATAATGTTAAAGTTCTGTTCCTTCACACTTGTCCCTTGTTGTTGTAGAGTAACTGTACTGTCATCCTGACCAAATGTCTGTGCGGTTTCAAACAAAGTGGCAATTCTGGTGGCCTCGTGGAAGGTGTCTGTGTCTTGTGCGATGGTGTGAATTCTATTGGGTGTGGGCAGTCCCCTAATAAACTGGGTCAAAAGATCTCTGTCCGATTTACCTAATTTTGTGCCTTGTTCTAATACTCTGTTGGCAAATTGTTGGGTGTTTTCCTGGGGCAGCTGTCTAAGAGATAAAAAACAAGCTTCTCTGCGCCAATCTGGACCTAAAGGTTTAAATTTGAAAAGAAAAGCAGAAAATATTTTTTCAATATCTGTGCTAGTAGGTGTGTCAAGTTGTTGGAACCATATTTTAGCTGTACCTTGTAAACACAAGTGAAAAATACCTGGCTGTTTGTCCAAATTCCAGTCCAGGACTGCAGCTGTGAGTTTGAAATTGTTAAGAAATTCTTCTGCATCTTGATCTGGGTTGCCACTGAATGAGTCTAATTTAAAAGGCAAGTTGTTTAGCTCAAGATTTTGTTGTGTGACCGGTTGAAACCTATAAGGCAATGGTGGAAAATCTGCCTGAGTGAATAGATTATAGTCAGATCTTTGAGGAAATTCCTTGTCTTGTGAAGTTTGTGCCCTAAAATTTATTTTGGGATCTACATGGTTGTGAAGGTTTTTGGGTGGGAGGGTGGGAGTTCTCAGGGGATTGTGGATAGGGTTCCGCTGAACATCTGCCGCCTGTGGCTGTGATGGTTGAAGTCCCCTGTCCGGAACTGGTCTGTCGTGCCGGTGCTGTGTTGGGATGTATTGTTGAGGTAGGAAGTTGGCTGCTGTATTGTCCATAACATTACTATTGTTTATAACATCACTGTCAAGAGTAGCAGTACTGGTCACAATTTCACCACTGTTGATAATGTCCAGATTGACTAAATTAACTTCATCATCCTCAAGATCTTCAGTCTGTGGTACTGGTTGTCCTCGGGTAGTGGTCGTGCTTCCATCTTGTTGAGCCATTGGTTAGAAAAACACTTCAAAAACACTTCTATAGTTCATTTGTGTAACTGTTTATTTATAACTAATATCCAGTTGTATTGTCTAGCACTTTGGCATCTCACCATGTCCAAATGTTGAGTTTTGGGGGAAGTATAAGGTGGACTCCAGCAGTGCCTTGGGGCAGCTGTGGATTACCAGATCTCCACTATGTCCACTTCTGTCTGTACTCGCTTGGCAGCAACTATTGAGAGGTTTAGGATCGCCACAAGGACAGACGTGAAACACTTGATAACTCTTCCACACTTTATTCTAGTTCAATAAACACGAGTCCCAATAATAATACAACACATTCTCACGAGTGAGAGAGCAATCTAGGCTCTCCCCCTCTGCATACTATTTCATGTTCATTCACTGTTATTGTCCTGATCTCTCTCCATGTCCTCAGCTCAAGGCTGAAGTTCTTATACTAGTCACTGTACACTAACACATATTCTCTGTCACCAATTACTGGGTTTATTTCTGAGAGGGCTATCTCACAGAAGTGGGGATTGGCTGAGGCTATTATTAGAGGCGGTGTGCTATGTGACTATTGATTTCTACTGTTAAATCCAAAGAGAGTTAATTTACTGAAGCACTTTGCCTGTGTTTTACGGAATTTAAAGATTGTTAATAATTAAGCATTTTCATCTAAATTCTTCACCATTACAACCTGCCACTGGGGATAGGACCCAATGACTAAGGACCGCCATTTTAAGTGGTCATCCGAGCCACGATGTATCTGCCTGTACCTGGGATTTAACCCACATCCTCTATGTTCCTAGGCGAGTGTGTTTTCCGCTAGGCCACAGTGGCAGATAAGGTAAGCATAAGGTTTTGTTGACAGTGGTATTGCAGCTTGGATATAGTTGTCAGTTATGCGCCACTTACCATGTATATGTTGAAGAAAACTTACTTTAACATCAGATTTGACTGAAAAATGGCCGATACTGAATGCTCATTGGCCTATCAACTTTGGACTTTAAATATCAGCATAAAATATCCAACAAAAGTGACTATATATGTTAATTTCTGATCATTTGCAATCTTTACATTATTACAGCAATAAGTGATCTCTGTTGGCTAGAGCTTAAGGTATTAATCTTAAGAGCAGAAATCCTGGAATGTTCATGATTCCTTAATCATAGAAATCATCGTCGTGGAACATTGGCATATATGAGTGGTTCATATTCATATGAGTGGTTGCTACATTGTAATGTGGGAGGAGTATAATAATTAGGGAGTAGTTAAGTGTAGCAATATTTATCCTTGTGGGGTTGTTCCCACAAGTGACATTGCCTAGATCCTGTCCCAATATGACCCTGGCCATTGAACAGGGTCTAAACACCAATGTTTGAGCTTTTAACTTTGGCCATCAAAGCACTCGGACAAATTACCAGTGATATGGCTTGTAAAAATCATGAACCTTGTCAGACCAAACTGTTTGGATTTGCTCTGATACTGTTTTGCCCACTTTCAAAAGACACATTTACAGACTGTGTTCCATTAACCCCTCCCTGACAAGGAGGTATGTGTAACTGTGTTGTTTATTTGCAAAATAATTCAACTTTCAATGATATTTACAGGAAATGTCACAAAAATGGCACAAGGAAGAGGTGATTACATTTTGGGGATGATTTGGATCACCAACCCCATTAAAGAATTATTTAAAGATCTTTTTCATCACTGCACTCACTAGCAAAATTGGAGGTATTGTGGCCTTGAAAGAGGTCCACTCTCTCTTGATGTTTCTTTTCTTAGTTTAGAGATGCATTCTATATTTTAATGTAGACTATTACTATGCCGGAATTGACTGCAGTTTATACTTACAGGTTGTAGATGTCAGTACTGGTAAAACTCTGGGTCCGATGCAGAATGGAGAACTCTGTATAAAAGGTCCACAAATCATGAAAGGCTATTTAAACAGACCAGAGGCCACAGAGAAAGCCATAGATGCTGAAGGCTGGTTCCATACAGGTAACTAATTGTTGGGTAATTAAATCTACCAGATGTTGTATCAACTTGCATTATACTGTTGAAATAAAATTGTACATAATATTTATTGCTATTACATCTTGCCCACAAATAAGTATAACATCAGTTTGGATAAAAAATTGTAACAAAAGTCTTTGTATCAACGGTTTCCTTTTAAATTTCACTTCTTGCACAATCTCTTTGTCTTTGTAATGTTACTGAAGTATAATATATTCATAAGCAGTCAGTTCAGCTGTAATTTAGAATTGGTAAGATGTGTTTTAGTCGTAGCTTAGAAGAAGTCAGTTTTATTTTTGGAGTTACAAGTTGTGAGGCTGATAAATGATTTGTGTTTTATTGTGAATTATCTCGTGTGAAGCTACTTGTCACAGCAATAGTACAAGTTGTGGATTCAGCTGGTGGAAATGATACAGAAATGCTGTGGATTCAGCACAAAGAAGTATTAGTGAAGGCTTTAGATTCAAGTATTGGTTTGAGGATTTCAGCTGTTCAAAGTGCTGTGTTGCATATTTACAGAAAAGAAGTGACAATTGAATATTTAAGAAATAAATCATAGTTTTTCCTGGTCGATAGACAAAGAATCTGGCCTGTCACATCACATCAAGAAAATATGCTTATGGTGGTCACTATATTTTACATATTGGATATATAAATATACTACTTGATACTGCTTTTGGTCCATTTTGAAAAGCAATATCACAAAAAATATTTTCTGCTCATGTATATAAAATTCATGCAAATAGCAGGACCAAATTTTACAATACTTCTTGTTTACAAACGTGCTAGACACCTATCTTAAAAGTAGTTTGTGCTATCTCAAATGGAACCTGTCGCAGATACCATCACATTTATCTTTGTCAATCAACTTCTCAGGTTGGACGTTTGAGTTGAGCCAGTGCTTTGAAAAGTGAAAGTTTTCTTTTAACAGGTCTATCCAGTACCACCTCTCTTATTTTCAGTTATTTATATCTTCACTCCATTACTACTGTGAATGAAATGCATTCCCTGACTGTTGAAAGGGAAGTAAATTCCCCAACATTGACCTTTAAATATGCGTGCTACTTTCTAATGTTCACAATTTAATAGAGCTATTATGCTGAAGTACTTCGTTACCATGAGTTTGTATCGAGATATCTGAGCCTTGACCTTTTGGATGATCCTGATCATCAATCTACAGACTAAAAGCACATTTATGTAACACACAGAACTTTTTTCAGGTGACATTGTGTATTATGATGAAGATAACTACATCTACATTGTGGACAGGATGGCAGATATATTTAAAGTTTATAACCAACAGGTATGTCTTCAATGGAAAAGTATCCATTAAATTTGCAAGAAAACCCTACAGGCTTTATTTTCATTGTAAGTTTTAGCTATGCATTGTGTCTGACCTACAGAGTAGAGGTACTTGGAGCCAAATGTTTGACCAGTTTGGTATTTCTATTCATTTAGCAGCCTTGTTTATGGTTTATATGTATATGTTACAATAAATATGTGAAATCAGTAAATATGCGTGTTTACTGAAATTTATTTACTTGGTTTTGGGGGGTCCAGTAAATATGCGTATTTACTGAAGTCATTGTGAAGACTTTATTGGTTTAATAATTGAGTGTTATCTGCTATGTCTTCATATAAACAGTTATTGAAATCTTTAAATGGCTTTGTCATGTTCAAAGTTTGATATTGTTTACAATCCAGCACTGGGATAACTGTAGCTTTAACAATGCATTTCTTTTCCAAAGGTCACCAGTAAAATTTAGATCTCTGATTAGGGTTGAATAAAACTTCCCTTTAACGTTGTCCCTTTAATAGAGGAAGCCACACCATAATCACAGATGCCTTAAAAGAGATTAAGTCCCTCTGAAAGGACTATGATGAAATCCAATTAGGGGCTAGTTGGCCTTTTCATTCTTTCTAGCAACAATTCTTTGATCAAGTAGCCAGTATCTACATTAAAGTCATATATCCAATGGAAAATGGCAAAACATTAAGCCTTGATTAAAATAAAATAAAGAACCCACTTCTCGAAATCTGGTTAACAATAGAATCTTATAGAATACACACAGATTTGTTAGGTGTAAATCATTTTGTATAAAATTACAAGGTAAAATTTCGGTTGAATGAAAGTATAGTAAAATATGTTAAAATTTGAAAGTCATATTTAAATTAATTTCTAATACTTTTATCTATTTTTAATAAAAATACTTTTTATGCATCAGTCATATAAAAACAATGAAAAGTTAAATGATCTTTCATCATTTGTAATGGTGTCATAGGTCCTTTAACATAATATTTGCGTGTAATGTACTGTAAAATGAATTAAGCTTAGTGTGTTCTAATAGTCATCATAATAGAGTAAAATGTTCCAACATAATCGAAACTTGGGTTTATCATTTAATATTATATATTTACAACAAGTGAACATCAAAGTTTCATTTCACAAATTTACTGAAAGTCAAACCATGAATCAGTAAATACGAGTATTTATTTATATTACAATGTGCACAATTTACTCCACATATGTTTTCATAGTTTACAGAAAAAGAAAAGATCTACACTACATATTTCACATCCAAAATAGCATAAAACAATTTACACTTGATGGCGTGAGCTTCTTCTTACCAGTTTTTACTTTGGTGTAACAGAGCAAGCTATAGGATTATCATGTACCTATAAAATGATTAATAAACAACAAAAAATTAATAAACAACAAACAAATAGGTGGTCAGGCCAATATGTCTAAGATAGGGTGTTGTTTCTTCATACCCGGAACCGAACCCCGGCCTCAGAGGTGGGAGGCAAGAGTGTTACCACTCTGTCACCATGGCCCCAATATCCTTCTCAAATGCTTATTATGAAATAATAATTATTTTTCCAAATTTAAGGTATCCCCCTCCCAGTTAGAAGGTCTGCTCTTTAAACACCCCAGTGTACTGGATGTGGGTGTTGTTGGTTTGCCAGATGAAGATGCCATACACAGGCCAAAAGCCTTTGTGGTGAAGAAACCAGGTTCTGATGTCACTGAGAAGGAACTATGTGATTATGTAGCAGGTAAATAAAAACAAGATAGTATAGCAAAGTTCATAAAATCTGTGCTTTTGGATCTATTATGGATCTTATGACAACTCCATGCTGATTTAGTATGCAAACTCATTTTTGAACCATTACATCAGATATAACTGGAATGTCCGCTAATTCAGCTTTTGTTGGTTTGTCTTTTTGAGTAACAAAATTTTATAATGTCCACCAAAGCGGCCGTTTTTCTAAATTACTCAGTGGTATAATGTATTTATAATAGAATGTAAGGGATACCTTTAAAACATCATAAAAGCAGGTTTGTACACATGATATAAAAGTCAATGCAAAAGTGACTTCACTCTCTGTAATTCTCTAGCTCATTTTGATGCCATATACACAAACACAACAGTAAACACATATTGATTTCAAAACATATTTGTAGATTCTCTAGTTTATAAGTTTTTTTAGATAAATCAATTATTTGTTGTACAAAAAATGAAAAAAATGGAAAAAGATATCAATAATAATGGACTCTTAATAATGGACAATTTAGCTTTTACAGGTCATGGAAGAAAAAATAAAGGCCATATCTTGATCTGCAGTTCTCAGATATGTTTTTACATGTAATGTGAAACATCTCTCCTTTAATCATAGCTGTGGGTTCTAAGCTCCACGCTTTAGAAGGGGAAACTTGAAGGATTTTATTGTTAATCAGTTACACATAAAGTCATTTTCCTTTTTGGTATCTTAAGAAAATAAAAATATTACTTATTTTAATGGTTTCAGGAGTTTCAGCAAAATTCAAGTGGCTAACGGGTGGTGTGGAGTTTGTTGGTGAACTTCCAAAATCTCCTACTGGAAAGCTTCTAAGGAAAGCCTTGAAAGATATGGCATTAAAGTCAGTTGGATAATTTTGCCAAATAAAAACACCTGAAAGACCATGTATTGGCTAATCTAGTCTTGTCTTATTTAAAACTGAAAAGATGCTCTGAAAAGGAAGATGCATAGAAATTCCATAGATTATTTGTGTGGTGTTGGTTCAAAGCCACCAAATAATTTGACTGTACAGAACACTTATGCATTTGTTAATGAACTGGGAATTGAAGTACTTAAGAAAAATATTTGAAAAAAGAGTTATCTGTTCTTGTTTACTGATTTCAAGCATGTCATTTTAATGGAAATTTCTCTAAAACAGAAGGTAAAATATTGCTATTGTAGCACTAAATCAGTACATGCATGTAGTTGTTGGAGATTAAAACAATGGAAAAATACAACAATTAATACTTTTTCCAGTCCTTTTGAGATCCACCTGTTTATTAAACACTCTTTTATGATTACAACATAACATAAAATATGAATTGTTAGTTTGTTGGTTTTACTGTTGTTCTCATATATACATTTATTGCCTTAACAAACTGACATGAAAGCTTAAATAAGATTTTCCCTTATTATAAACTCACTAACTCAAAAGGTTAAGATAGTTAAAAAAGAGAGTAATTTCTATTTTCACGTTAGGCAAATCAGCCCTTACAAAATATTTTCTTAGTAAGGTCAGCCCCCAAAGAAAGATAACCAAGTCAAGTTAGCCCGCAGACAATTTTAAATTTGGAGTATCATTACATATCAAGCCCTCAGATGCTTTGCCTGGGCCACATAATAAGTGCAATCTGTTCTCCATCCATGTGGCCTATTTACTGAAAAAAGTTTTGTCAGCCTTTTAAGAAAATCTTATTCAATCAATTATGAAAAATATTTTTAAACCCTGTATACACTATCACATGCATAATGCAATGAGTTCATTTGTGAAGGTTCTTGGTTTCCCAGCTTGTGAATTAGAACAGTCCATCGGTATAAGTTTTAATGATGTCTTAACTTCATATAGACCAACTAGTCTTGTCAGCTAAACACACTGTCATTTCAGTAGCATCTAATTCAGTGGATTATGATTAATTCTTTGAATTTCTCAGAATGAATGACTATTAAGGAAGAAATGTCAGGTGAAGCAAAAAAGGCGTGTCTTCTACTTATTTCATGTTGTTGCACCACCCTAGATGTGAGAAAATATGTTGACTGAGAAGTACACAAAAAAAATGTTTTTAATCGTGCGACCTTTTTTAAATATAGAACATTAAATTCATATGTATCTAAACCAAATCCCATGCCTATAGATGATAACTGCCAATGTCATTTTAATAGTTTTTATACAAAGGAGGATATTCAACTTAGAAAATACTCTGGCAGTGACAGCAGTGAAGGCTGTTTGAAAAAAGTTGGCAAAACCAATAAGCATCCCCTTTTGGAGAGCTGCTTAAAGGGCCACTGCAACCAAAAAACTATTTCCTCAGTATACATTCATATATTCACATAAGCACTTGGAAAGCCACAAAAAGTGCTTTTGTTTAGCTTCGACACAGAAATCTGCCTCACTGAATATTTGACCCCTGGATTTGGTTTATTTGGGGTTTTACGTCGTTTTCAACACTGCACAGGTCATATCATGACGGGTAGTTGGAACGGCAGAGGAAACCAGTACATACAGTTCGTTAGGGATCTGTACTGTAAACTGCGGACCAACGGCAAGCAACTACCAGCTTTCCCACTTGAGGCTGTGACGGGGATCAAACCCCGGCCTCAGAGGTGGGAGGCGAGAGTGTTACCACTCTGCCACCGTGGCCCCTATTTGACCCCTGGATCACATGTACACACATCATCACATGAACAAAAAAAATCTCTGGGACACACACATCAGTACAAAAGCAGTGCATGTGTAGTATTTTGAAGTCTAAAAATTGTTTGTTATCTTAATTATAAAGCATTTATAGCATCATTTTTGGTATTATCTTTATATTTAGCCTCTGCAATATACAGACCAGTCTTTCAATTGGATTTCTGTGGTTTTGTTACTGAATCAAGTAATTACTACTTCAACTTTTAAAAATGTTAAAAAATGACTGAATCTCCATAATAAAATTATCTCGTTCTTAATAAAAAATAATTATTGAATTAAAATGAATTCTAAAATACATGTATAGTAAGTACTTGGTGTATGTTTGTAGAAATAAAATAGGTCTTTATTTGTGTAAAAAAACTTAACAACAATGTTAATCTTCTATGTAGTTATGTTTAACCAATTCCTGTTGATCCCTTATTTGCATGCAACAGAAATTTTTTACTCTTATTGTTTATTTGTAATACATTTCAATATGATGCATAATTACAACAAGGAAATTACTGCTTCTACATATCTAAGAGCACAGTTGTGCATTGAAGCATTTGTTTGTAATTTTAGACAAAGAGAAGAATGTCTGAAACGTGTTTAGCTGATTACTGTGGGAATACACAAACTAATGTTTCATTGTATTCAAATGCTTATACAAAAAGATCATATTGTACAAGTATATGACTGAATATCTAACCTTTGGGTTCCCATTATCTTTGGTAAATCGTTATTCACTCACTAACTAAGACACTGACAGCCTTTTAATTCAAGTCAGCAGTTTCTGAATACTTGACCAAAGAAAAATCCTTACGGGCCATCTTTGGTCCATTTGATAGCATAGATTACCCTCATCTACACTGTTCCCCCTGCTCATGAGGCCAAAAGAGGGTAATAAGAGGAGGTTACTTTCCAACCTATTCACTAAGGACTTATTTGATGGAAGGATTTTTACAGCATCATAAGATTAGACAGACTGAAGGCACTGTGATGCTTGCTAAGACTGACACGGCCAAAGCATTAGAGACTTTCTGGTAGACCCAGTCAATACCTTGAATTATGGTATGCAATAGGATGGTGGCGATTTGCCATATCATTGGCTATTGGTTGGGTCCATAGCATTATGTCATTTTAGATGACGTAATATGCAATCTTGTACATGACGAGGCAGGAAAATTGCAACATTGTTGTCTGTGTTGATGTTTTTATTATTGTATCATGAGAAATAAACGCTATGCATCATTTTTGCAAGCTTTCTGAGTTGTTCACAAAATTAGCCCTACTCATGAGTGCAGATAAATTTTATCCCCCATAAGGACCTTGATTTGCTGTGGAATAAATATTGACCTGGATAATATATTCATGGAGAAGATTAAGCTGGAAGAGACACAATGTCTCCAGCTCAGATCCAAATCCACCTTCACCAAGAGGAAATTTCAATCCCTTCTTGGTAAGCTAATCTACTTACACAAGTGCATCAAAACTGCTTTATTAACAGAATACTCTGTCTTGAGTGTAAGCCTACATACTAAAAAATATAGCTCACCATGGAATTTTTCATGAACATTGACTGTTTTGTTGTTACTTTTCTACCCCTGTTTTCAGGATCTGCAAAAATAGTCAAACCAGATAGAGAGAAGATTAAATCATTGCATATTGATGCTTGTCATACTAGAATTTGAGCCATTTAGAATAAGAGGGTACATGCTGCCTCTGTCTCTACTTTTGTGAACTTCAACCCATACATCAGTTATCTTGAAGTAATTAATGTTGTAATAGCTCTGCGACTGTAGGCTAAATTTTGGGCCTTTTAATCGGTTATTTTTCATGGTGACAACATGGTGGTGGCTCAGTTGGTTGACAAGATAGATTTCTCAATGCATGCATCAGGAATATTTGGCTCATCATTCCCTAACTCAAGCCATAGAAAGCCAGCAAGGGGTTATATATATATATTTCTTGTATTTCTTTTTTCCCTTCCTCATATTTTTATTTTCTTTTTGATATGTTTATATATGTACAGAGATAGAAAAAAACTTGTAATGGTACAAAAGGAACTTTTGACAACATTGTGATACATGTTATCAATAGATTTTAAAGGCTGCTGAAGTTAATACAACTATTTGAGTTAAACTGATATATGAAACAACACACAATACTATGGCATACTAACACTGGTATATTCTTATATTTGTCCAAGATCGGAATGATTGCAAGTATATTTTTTGATCAAACATTTACTGTTAATAGAATTGCTTTGTGGATTGGTTGCTCAGGATTAGAAGTTAGCTAGCTGTGATAAAATTTCAAATTTGGTGATCTTAACATCTAATCATCTATTCCATTGAACAAGATACTCCAGAAGGACCAGTTTCTGTTAAATCTTTCCTCATGCAAACCAAGGGTGAAAAGTGATTTCTGTTCTTTGTATTTTTGCTTGATATGTTTTTGAAGTTCATAGAAATTTAAAATATGACCGTTTTTGGAACATTTATATCACTATGTCGACGTTCCGGTGGGTTCGACAATTCTTACTAAAAGTCAGAAAACTGCAGTGTTTTATTACAAAATTCACGGAATTATGTCATAGAGGTAAGATATATTGTGTGATACAATTTTAACAATATTTTCACATTTATTTTATGTTTTTAAAGGAATGAAAAATATCAGAAACTTGATCTGTTTAATTATGTTTCCAATAATATAAATTATTGGATCCCAGGACAAATTATTTTTTAACATATTTGAGGAAGATGAAAACATGGATATCTTCCACCTTGCTTGAAGTTCAGTCTTTGAAATGAAATTGCACACTTTAAATGGTCATATCTAAAACAAATATGGAAGCTACAAATGTGATTTTTCCCATATGAAATTATTTTATTGCACTTTATTACATATTTAATGAGATATCTGAAAACTGGTATGTACACCATTGTTAAGAAATTAGTTGTAAAACGCAAGTCAGGTTTCAATAATTCCCTTCTTTCTGGATTTTAATGCAATAAACTCAAACAGAAGAACTGTTACATTGCCTTTGAAATGATATATTGTATGCATGTGTAGGTAAGGAAGTTTCTAAAATATTTCAAAAAGATATGCATCAGGTGAGATCCTCCATCTTGCCCAAATTTAGTAAAAATCAGCTTACATTTTTGTAGCATCTCAATTACAAATAAAATATTCATATCACATTAAGTTAATTTGCTGTTTGCTTTTACTTTAATTTGAGAAAAGTAGGTTGTTTATTTGGCATTACTGCTAAGATATATGAAGATGTGAGCGCAACAGAAATGATATTTTTCAGAAAAAGAAATTTTTCCTTATTTGTTTTTGTGTGCATTAAAATATATTGAAAACAAACAAAAGCACTGCTAAATTACTTTTCCAAGGATCTACATATTAAATATATATGGGTAAAGTAGTTTGTAAATTATTCAGAGAAGATGAACACCTCTTGAAGTCCTCCATCTTGTTTTTTCATAATTTAAATGCTGGCAAAGTGAGTGTTATTTACAAATGCATAATGTTGAATATTATTTACTATCATTTATTGTCTACACTGTTTTAGAATTGTTTGCTAATATTTTTGTACCTTTAAAGTTTCTTTTCCGTATCTTAGCTTACCCCATTAATCACCATAGCAACAGTAAATGTGATTGGTCGAACCCACCGGACATTTTCTTCTAGATGTAAACAAAGCCACATTGAGATTTAATCAATAAAATATCAATAAATGCCCTGAAATTTTATAGTTTCTTTGTTAAATTGATTGAAAATGTATTTTTTCTGAATAATTATGTGATTTTTAGCGCAAATTATATGCGGTATATAACATATTTCTTAATTTAAATCTTAGATCGTCGAATCCACCGTATGCGAGGATATATATATGTATTGTCTTGTCATAGTCAATATGAATTGTGGGGCCAAAATTTGTTATCTGTACTTAAGTAACCAATGATCAGTGTAGATTAATAAAAGTCAAAGGTGATGCTTAATTTTCTCAAGGTCCATTGTTTGACATTTTCCCATATTTCAAGAGACTTTGTGCACCTACAAAACAAACCCAGCAGGCACACGCCTTGAAATGTTGTTCATTTAGATGTGAAAACAGGTCCTGACGTTGAAATGCACATTACCAACTACTAAATCTAAGTTAGTTTTCTGACATGAAAAAGTAGTGATATTTTGACCAGAAATCATGGTGATTTTTGGTTCAAAAACTGACACTGACACAATTTCAACACTATTTCAAAGCTGGATTTCTGACTGGAAAAAGTAGTGATACTTCATAAAAAATCACCACTAAATCAAGTTAGGTTTTTCGACATGAAATCTTAGTCATGTTATTGAACAGAAAACAGGTTGAATATTGGGAAATGAATGACTGGTTGATTGAAAAATTCATTTTCTAGAGGGTGATATAGTGATTAAGTCTAACTTTTTGAAAGAACTATTATTACAATTGTTTTTGAATTTGTAAAGCAAAGACTAATTTTTAAAGATTATAAAGATGATAAAGATTATGTGTACATGTACTTGTAGATTTTTATCCATTCTCCTTATTAATTAACTGATGCATCCAAATATAATTTTTGTAATTTATAATTATATTTTGATTAATACAATTCCCGATAATTAAAAAAAAACATTTTGAAGTCAAACTTATTCATCAAAACTTAGTAATTAGAATTTGTTTCTCAAAATTCTCCCATACACAAAGAACTAGTTTTCAGTTTGCAAGTTTACCTGAAAACTTCTCTGTACAGAGAACCTAAGCTATATCATTTTATCACACAACAGTGAGGTTGGGGGGTTCCTGGTTTTTCTTATCTGTACTCTGCTACACAGAACACTGGACCTGTGACTAAAGTAATTAGATAACACAGAAGGGGTGGAGGTGGGGGTTTACTCTTGCTCAATTGCATGCATTGTGTTACTTCTTTAACCCTTTCGCTACCATGTCTGTCGGCTAGCAGTCGACATCAATGTGTATTACAAGGGACCATGTCTGTCGACCAAGGGTCGACGGCAATAATATATATTTCTTCTTTCCCTTCAGTGTACTGTTATATGTTTTCTTTGGTGTCTCAGTATTAAACAGATTTTTAAAGTATTTTATATGAAAGTTAAGCCATATTTTTTTTTAAAAATTCACCATTTCACCTATTTTAACTGGTTTCTGTATATATTGCCGTATTTACCGCATATAGCTGCATATTGTTGCATATTGTTTACTCGTGGTTATTTTTATTTGGGGAATTCCCACAAATTTTCCCATTCGACTTTCATCAATTCCTAATAAAATATGCCGAAAAATACCGCAAATAAAGTGTATAAGGTAGTGAGATATTACTTTACTTCATTGGCGTTTCTGACGTGATATGACGTCATATGGCTACAGTCCCTTGGAATAATGTTCCTTCAGTAGCGAAAGGGTTAAGTCTGTTTTTAGTGGTCAGCACTGACAACTAATTAAGGTGGGGAGTAATGGGTGGAGTTCTAATAATGTGGCTATTTTTGTGTTTTTTTCTCAGTTTATATGCCAAAGTTGTATGAGACACAAGCATCTGAACTGAGCATTGTGGCTTTGCTACATGATTATAGCTTCTTTATAATTACAATATAATTATAGCCAACTTAATAAAACATTTAACAGAAACTGATTAGATAAAATGCTGAAGATATAAATAATATCACAATTGTTTGTTTTTTACAAAGAAAAAAAAATATTTTAAAATTTCACAAAAAGAATTTCAATTGAAGACATGCAATAATACTGGTCCTATTAAAACATAAAAATGGATATCTAGTTGGATAATATGGATTTACATATCTTGAGCAATTATAATTATATTTGATGCAAAATTATGTATCATTACAATGTCATCAGAAATAGAATATTGAATATACAATGATTCATGAATACCTGCCATCTTGGAAAGAATTAATTACTTGGAGTTGTATCCAAAGTGTAAAATATGCATATGGATAGTTATTGTATAATATTATTAAGAAGCTATAAACATGACACACAAGCTACAATGATTCAAATAAAGACGACAATGTAAATAACCTGATTTTACCCATTGAATTCAACCCTATTTCATACATTGGATCCAACCAAAACCTGTTTGCAAAATCTACATGTATTTCAACCAGATTTTACACATAAATACAACCAGATTTCAACAGTTGGTTTCAACATGATTTCACTAGTTGATCCAACCAAAAACGGTTTGCAAATTCTACACGTATTTCAACCTGATTTCACCCATTGAATTCAACCAGATTTCAACAGTTAGTTTCAAAATGATTTCACCGGTTGGATCCAACCAAAAACGGTTTGCAAAACCTACAGGTATTTCAACCTGATTTCACCCATTGAATTCAACCAGATTTCATCAGTTGGTTTCAACATGATTTCACCGGTTGGATCCAACTAAAAACAGTTTGCAAAATCTACACATATTACAACCAGATTTCACCGTTGGATTCAACCTGATTTCAAAGTTGCGTGCCTCCTGGGAATGCTCTATAGTTTCATTAGTTTGTGAACACAAACCACAAATGCTATCAGTTTATTTATTTGGGGTTTTACATCACTTTCAACACTGTACAGGTCATATCACGATGGGTAGTCGGAAGGACAGAGGAAACCAGTACATAGAGTTCGTTAGGGTCCTGTACTGTAAACTGCCGACCAACGGCAAGCAACTACCAGCTTTCCCACTTGAGGCCGTGCGGGAATCGAACCCCGGCCTCAGAGGTGGGAGGCGAGAGTGTTACCACTCTGCCACCGTGGCCCCTCTCTATACACTTGAAACAATTTTTATAAATTACTGGCTACATGGCTTCAATGTAAAGGTTTTCAAAATTAGTTTTTAAAATAGGGTCCCAAATCTTTTCACATTGCGGTTTGTCATTTGTGTTAATTTTGAAGATCTTGTAGTAACTCTTACACCTTTGATGAGCATGAAGAAAGATTTGAAGATAATATGGAGTAACTGCCGTTTCAAAATAAAATATATTTTCAACTTGGTATTTCTTAATAAAAGACATAACTTTTGCTTTGATGGTGTAATATTTAAAAATATTAAAATTACAACTGAAGGTATTTTTAAAGTCTCAAAGTTTATCGAGTTAATTATGTCTCCCTTTATTATACCAATCAGGAAAGTAAGTTTGTCGGTTACATATATTTGAATTGTACCAAATTGGACTCTTAAGTATTTCAGAATTTGTTTTTGGTAGTTGTGTTTAATGAGGCTATGCCAATCTTGCAAAATATTTTCCAAAATTTGCTTGTCAAAGTTTCAAACAACAGTAGACACCATTCATTTCCAAATTTAAAGAGTTTATCTGTATTGTCACAAATTAACTGGAAGATATTGTGCCATTGTGAGTCTGGATTCTTCAAACATCTTTGAATCCAATTGAGCTTAAGTGCTTTTTCAAATGCAAAAATATTAACCATTTTCAGTCGTCCTTTCAAGTCATTACAAATGGTCTTGATTTTGCTTGTTTATTGTTCAACAGAAACCTATATATGTTTTTCCATTTGTTTATTTCAGACCTAATATTCTGTAGTGGATTATTATAATTTAGAGAAGGGATATCATGTAAATTTGTTGCAAATTTCAGACCTAATGCTATAAATTACCCCATTCCAATTTGACTGTGACATTTAATTTTTTTTACAATGCTTTCTACTACCTATCCATATCACATTAGTCTTTTGTTTGTTCATTTTAAACCACTCAAGTTACAGATATTTCTAGTGTATTGAGTGCAGATTGTATAGAGTGGTGGGTTCCATTTAGCATTAAAATTGTGTCATCTGCAAACTGTGTTATTTTTAACTCTTTTTCTTCGATTTTTATCCCAATGATATCAGGATTTAGAAGAATTAATCTTGCCAAAATTTCTGTACCTAGTAGGAAAAGATATGATGAAATTGGGTCTCCTTGATGACACCTTCTTTCAGTGTTAATTTCTTCTGATAAAAAGCATTGTAAGACATAAGCCTTTATATCTGCATTGAAAAGCTTGGCCCATTTAATGAAGTTTTGGCTGTAACCCAAAAATGACAGCACTTTATATATGAATTTCTATGATAAAGAGTCAAATACTTTTTCAAAGTCGATACACATTAAGTGGCCAGGAATTTTATGTGTTGCCACTATTTCAAGTGCATCATAAATAAGTCTTGTTGAATCACTGATGTATCTGCCTTTGATAAACCCACTTTGACAGTTGGATATTAGCTTGTTTAAACTTTCTTTTGGTCTGTCTGCAATTACTCCAGATGCTAGTTTATAGACAACAGATAAGAGAGATATTGGACCTCAATTCTTTATAAGTGATCTGTCTTTGTTACCTTTAGATAAGAATATAAGATGAACTGACGGAGAGTTACTGAGAGTTGCCCTTTTTCAAAACATCTGTTCATTTCATGTACAAGGTTGTATTTTAATTTTGCCCAAAACATTTTCAAAAATTCAGAAGTTATACCATCAATACTTGGTGTCTTGTTCGATTTCATTCATTTTAAAACTAACCCAAGCTTGTTTATAGTTACTGGTGAGCCTAAATCATTGTTTTTGTCTTGTTTTACAGCTTCAAGGCCTAGATCTTCAAGATTTGTGTCAGAAAGTTGGTCAACTTTATTTTGTAGCAAATTTGCATAAAAGTCTCTGATGTGCTGTAACACTTCTTTTGGATCTGTTATTCTAAAATGGTAGGCTGCGCAGTGACCTTGGAGACATCTTTTGCGCAGTTCAGAAATCGTGAATATAGAACGGTAAATAAAGTAACGCTGTTGAATTATACGTACATCATCCCTTTGCGTATAAATGTAAACAAACGACTCGTGGTAAAATATTCATAATATTATTTCTTGCTTGATTTTGATAAATCACATATGGTTTTAAAGCTTACAACAAACTGAAAGCATCTACAGTGACAATCTCTCAATATTTCATAACAAATTCTATGAAAATAGAGTGACAGAGATACTTACTTTTTTACCCTAGATGTCGCTATGTAAGTTTCACTGATAGAACAGCCAACATGGCGTTGGGTTTGTTTTGATTTTTGTGTAAGATTTAATGCTTAGTTTTACCAAAATATTAATGTAACCATTTTAGAATAGGAATAAAAGACAAATTCTTGTTCTTTATGATGCTTTTAAACTATCGATCTGCTGCATTAAAGCACTCAGCCTTTCGGGCTTCGTGACTTTATTATTTAGCCAATTGATAGTTTAAAGCCATCATAAAGCACTTGAATATGTCTTTTATTCCTATACTATAGATCCGTTCCTCAGTTGTACCTTTTTTTGGTCTTTTCATTGAAGTTTTTGTTTTCTAAGTTACAAAAATATTTACAAGATTTTTCACCCTTGTGAAGCAATTATAGCCTTGACCTGACCATATTTCCTTTTTGTTTATTGCTTCTAATTTCTCCCATTTCTGTCTTCTTGCCTTTGAGTAGATCAGTATTTGATTGAGATTCACTAGCCTCTATAGTTTTGATATCATTCAATAATCTTTTCTCTAACTGTATTCTAAGTTTCTGTCTGGTTCTAGAAATTTTAATGGTTTCTCCATGTATACAGAGAAATAGTGCCTCCAAAATGGCATCATCTTCAATAGTCATTTAAATTTTATTGCTTGTATTTGCAATATGGTTAAGGTCGTACACTGGGACTGCGTATTTTAATTTCTCTTCATTGATAATTTTGATAACAAGTCTCACACAGTTTGGGATGAAAAGGAGACTATTGTCAAATTTCCAGATTCCTTTCCATGATATAAAATGGTTTAAGATTAGTTCTAACTAAGCCATAACATGGTCAGACCCGTAACTTAATTTTACATTGCAGCTTTTTACTATATCTAGGATATTGGATGATGCCAGAAAGATGTCGAGACTTGATTGTTTGACTGGATTCTTGTGCTCCATATGTAACGCCTTGTGTTTGGGTGGAGTTGCCTGTAAATATCACAAAGATTTCAGTTATTGATCATATCCAAGACCCCATGTCTTAAATTGGGCTTGTTTATGTGTTTATAATTAAAAGTGTCCATGTGAGGGTTTAAAACTAGATTAAAGTCTCCACAAATTATATCGTAGTCACCACTTTCACTGGCCACTAAGTTTGCATCTGTCTAAACAAAGTTAGGGTTGTCATTATTGATGCCATACAATGTGGTTACATTAATTGTCATTGAGCTTAGTTTTAGCAGTACACACACAAAATTTCCAGCAGTATCCTTTTAAAGGATATAACTTTGTATTCAAAATTGCTGTTCAATAGAATTGCTACACCTCTATAATTACTTTTATGACCACTTACATAAATATCGCCTTTCCTGAATCTTTTAAGTGAGGAAATATCACTTTCAAGTAAATGTGTGTCCTGTAAACGTGCAATATTTATTTTATTTTCCTTGAAATAAGTCAAAATATCACCCTGTTTTTGTGTATTCCTTAAATCTTGACAGTTTACACATAACGCTTTAATGTTATTTATTATTTGAGATAAGGGGGCTCGGTGGTGTAACGGTTAGAGTTCTCGCCTCCAACCTCTGAGGGAGCCGGTTCGAATCTCAGGCCAGGCGCTTCATGTTGGAAAGTTGGTAGTTACTTGCCGATGCTCGGTTTACAGTGATGCACTGGTTTCCTCCACCTGTAAACTACCCGTCGCAATATGACCCTGGCTGTTGAACGCGACATAAAACAACAAATAAATCTAAATCTATATGATTTGAGATATATTTCATGTAAAAAGTACTCTCTACATATGAAGGTACATGATTATGAAAATTGTTCTTTCAACATTGGTTTACTGACTGAACATTTAATACATTGAATATACAGAAAAACATACAGATTACCAAAAATAATCTACAGTACACTTTGCTGATTGAACTTTTAATACATTGAATATACAGAAAACATACAGATTACCATTAAAATAATTTCTATAGCATTACAATTTCTAGGTAGGCTTGTCAGATGTTCCAAGTATACATGTAAGTGTAAAATATTTAAAGTTTTCTTAAATAATAATAATGAAGAAAGAAAATCATAGACACCTGTGGAAATTGAAAATTTTTGCTTCTGGACTTGATCATTTTTCAGATAAGCCTCAATATTTTGTAAACTTCACGACATTGTTCAACACATTTTACCAAGACAAATGTTACAAAAATATACCTTTATATAATTGAAACATGTCAATTTATTTTTAATAATCAGTCCTGGATATAGTTTACACAAAATCCACTGTGTAAGAGTCATGGACAATACATTGTTAAGTCCAAACCTTATACGAGTTGTTTGTAAAATTGGGGTCTTACAGCCCATTATACAGCCATGGTCACATTGGAACAAAATCCTCAGACTTAGAAATTGCTGTAGTCAAACTCAGGCGGAGGTGATACCCTTGGATTAAATGTGACACTTGCTATCCAAATAGGAAGTATACATTGTTAAGGTCCATACTAGACATAATGTATTCCAATATGCAATTTGATAGTTGTAGTATTAGACAATCAGGATTCATAAGAGATAATGAGAAGAGACAAGTGGATACACTCATGCTTGAAATATAACATTGTAAAACACTTTTACAGTCACTTAGAGTCACATTGAACTAACTTGAAACATATCATTTCATTTTAAAACAAAGATGCAATTCTTAGCCCCACAGCGTAGAAACTTGAAAACAATATTTCTCAAATATTAGTATAAATTAAATACATATTGCAGTATGCGTTCAAATATGTTGATTAGCTTCGTTAGCATAACGCAATAGTTTATAAAATAGAGATATAATTAGTTAAATTCAATTGAAGATAGAAAGAAAACTTTTAAAAAACTGGCATAGTAGCACTTAAAACAATTCACAATTCTCATTCTGAGATCCACATTATGTTAGTGGGTACTAGAAGATTAGTCCAGATAACATGGAGCTTGGAAATTATTAGAGAAAAGAGCCAGGATTAATATTAAGAAAATTGAAAGAAATATATGACATAAAGTTATACATCATGAGAAACATATGAAGAAACCTCTTATCCAGAATTACACAAAGATAATGTACAATGATAGGATATACAGTATTGATATTACAAAGAGTTTTAAGTGGCTCTTCAAAATTGAAGCTAAATAATTATGTTTGAACTGGAATATAATACATTAATGCATTAATATGACTTATTAAATTCAGTACTCATTCTGGAAACTTAGTGGCTTTAATTGTATACCAGATGTTGTTCATAAGATGATTTCTATGTAAAGGGACATAGAATATATAGAGATATTTCAGTGGGTTTTTCAGCATGAGTTACATAATAAGATAGTAGTAATCCTACAAAGAAAGAGTTATGCACATCTCAAGTTAAAGAAATTCTGTAATAGTCAAACTTTGAGTTACAGCTTGAAAAGCTGGTGAGTAGTACTTTATGTAAAAATTAATGTATCAGAGTATTCAATCAATTTTGAAATATAGGTACCATTTAATAGTAGAATGCAGTCTAACTTTTGTACAGAAAGGGTTAATACATAACTCATAATCTAATCAAGAAAGATTATTTATAGAGATTTCAACTTGGATTTTACTGTTTAAATGTTGAAAGTTAAATCAAGTCTATCAGACAATACATGATTGATGTAAAAACCAGTATGGTGTACTATCTATACAATTATAACATAAAAGTCAAGTTATAAAATAAATGCCTTGATCTTGCATCTCTCTGAGTTTGTCCCTTACCCACATCAGTGCTTAACCCATCTCATTTTCACCATGCCATTTGGTAGTATCTCGCACATTCTTGTCAAAAGGCTCAATCCTACAGAGCACAAAGAGTCATATTGGTTTGCTTCAAGAATTATGTCTGTCCCCTATCCAATAGAAATCTTGCCAACTTTTCATTTTGCTCAAACTTTGCCCAGAGGCCTTCATCCAAAATGGCCATTATATTTGCTTCCTGCTCCAATACCTTGAATCCTGATACCATTTTAGCGATGGTCTTTATAGCAGTTAGATCCGTTTGCTTCTTTATATCCTCCACAGCTTTAACATTTAAAAGCTCGGCTTTTTTTATTGATACTATTTCTTTGCATAAGCACATTATGACAAAATACAGGAAATATTCTTTAGGAATAAAGCAGAGTATTTATATGTAGTGAACTAGGCTTACCCATTTTTAAATTTTGAGGACCAATTAAATGGTGCAAGTGCATAAGCTAAGGCCCAAAATTGCAAAAAGGGGTAAGCTAGTTACTGAAACCTTGATAGATAGACAATTTTAATGGAACTCATTATGTGTGGTGAACCAAGATTACCCATTTTTTTGAAATTTTGAAGAGCAATTACACTTGGTAAGACATAAGTTAAGCCAAAACGTGAAAGGGGGTAAGCTAGGGGGTAAGCTAGGGGGTAAAGTTAAGCCAAAACGTAAAAGGGGGTAAGCTAGGGGCTAACCAATTATCAAATTCAGATAAGCCATAGACATAAAATGTGCTACAAAGATATAAAGATAAAAAATAATTCAAGTGGTGTCCAGCAACATCAAGGACACAAGGTTGTTAAAACGGTGAATAATGCAGGTCAAAAGGAAATTTGGAAATGGAAGTTAAAATATATAACAAAGGTCAGTAATGACTCTAGTCCATTAAAATGGAGAACAGGAAACAAGAAAATGAGTTCAGATGATAATGAAGTAAGACAATACAGAATATATGCATATGTATACTCTAACTTCATCCACGGACTGATTGCCAGTAACCCATCTAGCTAAATGCGTTTAACTCTCTATGTGGCTGAGTAATAGAGCCTCCTTACTATTATTAAAAAAAAACAAATAATCAACACAAAAAGGTTACTTTGACTCGCCAGAAAGCCCACACTCTCGTCATATACAGTAGAACCTCAATTATCCGAACCCCATGGGAGACATACAATCCGGTCGGATAATCGAGGGGTTCGGATAGATGATGGAAGCCGAAATTCACCATCTATGGGTTACCGAGTGGGCGATAATTGAAGAATTGTCGTTTTTATGCAATAAACAAAGACGTTGGTGGTCATTGATAAAATAATTTAATATATTTGTGTTATATAATATAAGTGACCCTTTAATTGTCGCTTATTTGCTCCATATCCACGGATATTATTATTCTTTTTATTTAAAATGTTACGCGGACTTGAGCTGGCTGTATTCGGTTGGTACTTACATTGTTGACTTTTTAATTTCAGATTAACATCGTCCCGCATTTTGTCAACTGAAAAACTCATTTTATACATGTTTTCAGATCTACTCCGGGAGATTATAAATTTCTAAAGCCAATCGAACACACTTTCATTGATTGGCGCATTATGAAGTTGTGTAGTGGGGTCGTGTAATTGAATTAATCCCTCCCCTATTGAAACTATGTTATTAAAGATCAAAGAAGTTAGGCGTTTCTGTGGACAGTGCATTTTATACAGTACTAGAATTAATGGTTTCCGAGAATGTGTAAAATGCTGTATTATCGCTCATAGTAGACCGTGCTTTTAAACTGAATGTAGGGAGACAAGGTTTCGGATCGGTTAATCCGGAGATTCGGATCATAGAGGGCCGGATAAGTGAGGTTCTACTGTACATGTAAATAAATTTAATATAAATTAAGCTACATTATCAACAGAACTGGATAACGTCTTTGGCAAGAGCTAATCACAGCACCAAACCAGTGACCAAACAGCAAGGGAATACTCCATCACTGACGAAGCTTGGTATGGCCACTCAGATAAACACAATAGGTAATCAACATAGACACAGCCTCCTAGTCACTATAAAAGAGGTGAAGATAATGCAGGTGTTCCAACCTTAGGGTTGGTTGCAAAAGTTGTAGAGTCGTGAGTAAAAGCGAGGGAAAATGCTGGGTCGGTTATGAAATCCCCAACAGGACGGTACACTTACAGACAGGATGTGAACCCCATCCTGACAAGATGTAGGGTCGGGGACGTTCTTTGTATAGTCTGTCATAGAGGTTACACGACAAGCCCTAGACCCCAAACAGACAAGCCGGGAGCATGTTCCCGACCCTTCATGACAGGACTGATTGTTTTTGTGGGTCGGGATCTAATAGTCAGGATCCAGAATCGGGATCCATATTACACTATATAAACCCCCATCACATGTGATTTCCCACTCATTTCACAGTTCAAAGATGACAGGAATACAGCAAGAGCAACTGATAGATCAAATGAGGCTTTTTATTGAGTTTAATTTTTTACTGTGCTTGATCTTTACAAGACACCAAAGATAGCAGAAACCAGCACCTGCCCAGCCAGCATCACCATCACCCCCACCCCCCAGAAAAAGGAAGCCACAGAATCCATGGATCCTGCCCTGGATACGGCTCAGGGAAGAGAGAGGTTGCTACAAAACACTATTGGATGAACTGATCACTACTGATATACCAGGCTACAGAAACTTCACCAGGCTAGAACCAGCATTTTTTGACTTGATTGAAGAAAGAATCACCCCCCACCTCAGGAAGAGAATCACCAACTTCAGGAAGCCAGTGGAAGTTGGCTTGAAATTTGCATTTGCAAATTTGTCCCCCTGGTCTGCGAAGCCATTTTGAAAGAATTTCAACAAGAGTATCTGGTGTGTCCCACTGATCCTGAAGACTGGAAGAAAATTGAAGAAAGATTTAGAAACAGATGGTATGTCCCCCATGCAGTTGGTGCACTAGTTGGAAAACACATCAAGAAACCCAAAAAGTTAGGCAGTGAATATTTCAACTGCAAGGGCTACTTCTACCTGGTACTTTTGGCTTTAGTTGATGCAGATTACAAGTTCCTGTGTGTCAACATGGGGTCCAGTGGCTCATCATCTGATGCTCAGATATTCAACTGCAGCAAACTGAAAAGAAGAATAGAAAACGGAACCCTAGGAATACCACCACCTGAGCCACTAGGACCTGGGGGCCAGATCTGCACTACTCCCTGCTGCTGGACGATGCCTTTGCCCTGATGCCTTGGCTTATGAAACCTTACAGTAGACGTCAACTGGTCAGGGAGGAGAGAATAGCTAACTACAGGATATCCAGGGGGAGACGGGTGGTCGAGAACTCATTTGGTATACTTGTCAAGAGATTCAGGGTGCTGTTGAGAAACAAAAGTAGTTAGAAACATTGTGTTAACATGTGTGGTACTACATAACATGTTGAGAAGACATCAGGAGGGAGGAGACAGATCACCCACTCCAGCCAATGACATAGTAGCACCACAGGCAGACCAGGGTGAACAGGGACAACATGAAAACTTCAGAAACCCATCCAGAGAGGCCAAACATCAAAGAGAGCTACTGAAAGACTATTTTAACCACATGGGGGCGCTGGCTAGGCAGGAGGACAGAGTGTAGAAGACCAAAGGTGAGAAGATGCTGTCATTTTAATCAGTGCTTTTCAGGACTACCCAAATAATCCAAGAACTTTTATTAAGCAAAGTGCTACTTCCCAAAAAGTAACCTCAAATTTCAAACAATTTAATTCCAATTCTATGTCACCAAAAATATTCCCCATCACAAACACAATTCCATCCCACATTCAGTTGAACAAAAACAAAGTATATCACAGATTCAAACCCAGGTCCCCACTTAACAAAGGAGACATGCCACCACAACTTGACCTGGCTTTATTCTCCTAAAAATAATTTGCAAATTGGAATTAAAAAAGTGTCCCAATAAATACCTGTAATAATAATTTCCTGCGAAGAATTTAGAAGAATTAAAAAAAATTAAAGTAAAATGGCCAGAAAAAAATTCTTGCTTTGCAATCCAAGATAAATAACTTTTTTTCTCAATTTATCAAGCTCTTGCCACACATATCTTTGAATATTTTGTTATGGCTCACGTTTCTGCGTCTGTCAGTGTGGATGTGGCTCTTTATTTAATGTTGGGTTTTGGAACACAGGGACATGGGTTTGAGTCCACATCTTTGTTTTGGGGGGACGTGGGTATGGTTCTATAATTTTGTTTTTGGGGAGTTCTGGGTTTGAGTCTACATCTTTGTTTTGGGTGGATGTGGGTTTGAGTCTACAACTTTGTTTTTTGGGGGTTGTGGGTTTGACTCCACATCTTTGTTTTGGGGGATGTGGGTTTGAGTCTACAAATTTTTGGGGGGTGGGTTGTGGGTTTGAGTCATTTTTGTTTGTGGGTGGTGGAATTTTTTTTAAATTTTGTTTGGTTTGGGTGTTGGTGGTTTCACTTTGATTTCTTAGGTTTTTAAAAAAAATTTTGTGGTGGTTGGTGTTGGAATTTTATTAATATTTGTTAACATTCACTCATTCATTCACACAATTTTATGTGTACTGTGGGGAAGTGTAAGTGTTGGACGGTGTGCTTTCTTTGTATTTGGGCTAACAAACATGCAGCTTGTTAATTGTTTGTGGAAGATTCGGGTGGCCCTTAAAAGGGTCAGGTTTGGTGCGACTTGTGTGGGTTAATCCGCTGATTTGGGCTGACTATACTGGCTGGGAGGTCTTGACTGTTCCTGATGAGTGGTAGATGGCACTGGTGATGGTGCTGGTAGAAGTTGAGAGGGTGAAAATGGCTGTGGTGTGTCTATCTGCTGATACTGTAGAACACTTGGAATAGCCGCAAAGAGACTGGATAATTCTGAAAAGTTGTGCTGACTCTCCTCCTGTTGTGAAGGTGCAACTGAAGGGGGGTTGTCTGGAAGTCCCAGGATGTTGGTCATCCACAACTACGTAAGAAGCAGCAGGCTGTGTAGATGGTGATGAAGATGAAGGCCTTTGTGGTTGCTGTTGCTGAATTTTTGCAATCACTGTAACAGGTTCTTCAGTAGAAGTCTGTGTTGGCTGCACAACTAGAATGGAAACTGTCTGAGTTTTTGGAATGGTGAGTATGTATTCCTGTCCTGCTGTGGACTGTGATGCTTCTGGAAGTTGATATCTGGTGACCGTCTTACTTTTCATGACCTCTCTCTTGCGTTCTTCGGCCTTGTACTGTATTTCACTGAGAAGCTTCACTGTCTCATTCCTGAAGGTTAAAAAGTCTCTTTCTTCAAGATGTTCAATCTCAGAGTGGAGATAGTTGCAGAATGATTGTCGAGGACATGGAATGGGGTCCTGACGTGCACCCAGAAATGTGGAAATCATCAACCTCATCTGCTGGAACTGATCTAAGACTGGATCTGCAGATGATGTGGTGGCAGTCACGACTGGAGGCTGTCATAACTTAGGACTGGTGCTTGAAGGCTGATGAGTAACATCTGATGCAATGTTGATTTCCATCTCTGATTCTGTGTCTCTGGATGTATCCTGAACTGAAGCTGCAGGTGCAGAAGGCCTCTGGGGTGACTTGAATGCACAAGGCTTGGAAACTCCCTTCCTTCTGATGTGACCTTGTAGAAAACTAAAACTGTTCTTCAACCAGGTCTGTCTTTCTGTACTCATCACAGCTGCTTGTCCTGACTTTGTCTGAGTGAGCTTGCCATATCTGGTACGTTGAGTCTCGAACCACTTCTTCACAGTCTTTATAGGCAAGTTTCTGGCAGCTGTTAGCTGTTCCCAAAGTCTTTCTTTCTTCTGCTTGTTTTTGAAACTGTCGTTGGTCTTGTCATAAAGTTCCTCATGATGTTTAACAAACTCAACAATGGCCTCTTCATCTGAATCACTCAAGAAAATGGACCTCATCTGGCCCTTCTTCTGTCTGGATTAAGTTGATTCTGTTTCTGTATCTGTTCACACTCTCTTCTCTCCCCTTTCCTCCTCTTCCCTCCTCTCTCTCTCCATCCTCTCTCTGTCCCTCTCTTCCTTCTCTCTCCTCTCTCTCTCCTCCCTCTCCTCTCTCTCCCTCCTCCTTCTCACTATATCCTCAGTTGTATCTCCTAACTCAAACTGTGGTTGAGTATCTCCAGTTGGTACTTCAATCTTTCTCCTTCTGCCCTTTCGTATGATCAATCAATCAATTAATTGTACAGCTTGTTTTAAAAAACAAAACTTAAAATAAAATTAAAGTGAAACCTCACAGAACAGATTTCACTCCCAAACAGTCCAGCCTAGCTCAAAGCTTAAATATGCACAGATTGTCTACTGACTCGCCTGTTTATACCCACAGGCCGTAAGAAGCAAAAATATTGCTGGCCTGTCTGTTTCAGTTTCCGGCTTGTCTGTTAGTGCTACAGGCCTGTTGGTTATTGTTTACGGCTTGCTGTTTGAGTTTAAGGCCTGTCAGTCACAAATCTTCCCCAGTCTAGGACCCAGTCTGTAAAAGTTACCAACTGGCCTGTAAACTTTGCCGGCCTGTCGGGAACATTTACGGGCAGGCCAACTAAAGTTACCGATTGTACTGTAACACTTCCTGTACAGTCGTAGAGTCATCACATACAGTGGGGAAGTCCATATTTGGGACAAGTCGGATACTTGTTACAGACAGGCCTGTCTGATTAACCGACAAGCCGGGAAGTGTTACTGACAGGCCGTTAAGTTAACCGAAAGGCCGGTTGCTAGGGGGCTGAAATTAGGGTCGGATACAAGAGTCGGCAATGGTCGTAAAAATATCAAACATGTATGATATTTCACAAACTCTCCCTGACAGACCGGTAACTTGCAACCGACCCTAACCGACCATGTAAACATTGTCCCCGACTCTCGAAAAATACCTAGTTACTAGCCTGTCGGTTCCAGTGGAACACCTGCATAAATTCAAATCACAAAACACTACCATCTCACAATACATCACATCTTCATCTATAATGTTAATGCTATGATCAATATCACCATACAACCAGGTGAAAACCAACCTGATGTGGCAGGCTTGGCAGCTTTAGGGGCATGACTAAGCAGTTTGGGTCTACCTTAAAACTGTTGGTACATTAAGCATTGGTTTCCAATGCAATTTTCAACTGGACCAATCATATTTTTCTACTATTTCTCCCTTGCTAGAAACGTCTTGAGGGGCCACTTTAAATTTTGAGACCAACAAGGAAACATCAAGGAGTTTTAACGGAAAATATGTTTTATCGTCTACACATGGCTATATATTTTATGAATGAACTTATACTTTATTTTATGCCAGTGTGTAGGAACTAGATATATTGTGTTTTATATTGTTCATAAGCGTGGGATTACATAATGACAAGGAATAGGAAAAAACTCCCGCTGTGAAACAACAGAAACAAGCCAAGACACAGAAGCAAGTACCTAAAGAGACTGATATGGGAGAGTCATATACCCAGCCAACCACAGGGATCACCTCCACGTCAGTAAGTGCTGTCCCTTCAACATCATCCCAGCCAGACCTACCTCCTGATAAATCTCATGCTATCCTGTCATATTTACAATGCATAGTCGAATCCAATAAAGCATAGCTGAAGAGAGTTGATGAATTTGAGACACAGAGATCTTTTACCTCAACTCCCAGACACCCTCGGTCACACAGTCATGCACCAGCACCAGTGGAGGGCAACTCACAACAGAATCCTGAGATTACTCGACCCACCATCCACCAGAATGAAGCACTGAAAATTTGGGGGTTGTTCCTCCCAGTATTGAGGCCATTCTTGGTTCACATGATTCTGAAAATTTTGTAGTTACTCAAGACTTTTAATATTAATGACAAGCATAGGGGCTTTCCTAACCATGGTCCATCACAATTTTCATAGGCTCAGATAGAGAACCTGTCTGAGTCAAATCAGTGGAACAGCAGGTTATCGTAGCAAACAAAATAAGATCCACAGGTAAACCCAATTTGGCGGAGGCCAGAATATCAATTGCCTCATATCTTAATATCTCAGCCTGGGAGAAGGCCCTTGAGGGTTATCCTGATCAAATGTTAATACAGTATTTAAAATTTGGGTTCCCCCTTTTTCTTGTCAACCCTAATGCTCTGTGTGTTACTGATATCTAAAACCGTCATTCTGCAATGCAGTTTCCCATAGACGTTCAGGAATACTTATACACTGAAGGTTCACTTGGGGCCATGTTGGTCCCAGTAAGTAAGGTAGATTGCCAACATTTTCACTGCTCTCCTTTGTTGACTAGGCCCAAGGACACAAACAGGCATCATGTAATCTTGAACCTCTCTCACCCCTATGGTGCTTCGGTTAATGATCAACTATCCAAAAATAAATTTGACGGGTGTCATTTCACCCTAAAATTCCCAAGCATTGAAGATATAGTGGAAGCAGTCTTAGCTGAAAATGATACACCATTGTTCAAGACTGACATCTCTAGAGCTTTCCGTAATCTTAGAACAGATCCAGTTGACTCTTTAAAATTTGGACTAAAGTGGGGTGATGCGCATTACCTAGATCCTAGCATCGTGTTTGGGAGGACTCACTGGAGTGCTGTGTTTTAAATGCTCAGTGATGCCACCACATATGTGACGCAGAAAATGACACAGGAGTGTCTATTCACATACATTGACAATTACATTGGGGTAGCGTCATCGACTGATGTAGGGCGTCAATTTTACCAATTATATGCACTATTTGTGGATCTACCTATGACCAAAAACAAGACAAACCCCCCCATGAGTCCTCACATGTTTGGGCATACAAATTGATATAGATAATTCTACCCTTAGTGTTGAACCTACCAAACTCACAGCTATACACCAAGAGTGCATCCACATAGCTTCAAAGAAGTTTATTAGCAAGAAAAACTTCCAATACCTACTTGGTAAGCTCATATACATACACAAATGTGTGGTTCCTGCGAGAATTTTCATTAACTGAATCCTTGATCTATTCAGGAAGAACACTCACAAGAAAAAAATAAAGTTAACCAGCGAATTCTTTCAGGACCTAGCCTAGGATTTCCTTCCTGCTTTTAATGGCGTCACTCTGTATAACAAGCCCATTTCATACAGGTGCAATATACCTGGATGCTTGCCTTTCTGGCATGGGGGGTATGGAATAATACAGTATTTTCTGCACCTGCTCCCACAGTCCCTGGGTTTGAGCTCACTATTGTTCACCTTGAGATGATCGCTCTTGTTGTAGTAACCAGAATCCATGCCTCCATGGCTCCTTCCATCATCCCTCAAATATTTGTTACACGTACCCCCTCCTTCTTCTAGCCTCCTTTTCTTCTTTGAGTTTGGTGGCATTTTGAAAATATTTATCTCTAAACCATTTTAAAAATTTGATACTAGCATGTATAATAGAAATCACAACCTTGTGTTTTACTGTGTTGAATGCTTTACCAATATCTTTAAACTTCAAATCCTGGCACTCAGCTTAATATTTTGACCTTCATCCGACCTCTTTGCTTAACAGCTGACCTCACTTGATTTGACCTGAACTGCACGCAACTGCTGCCAGCCTTCATAGTAGTCATTTTCATCTCCTGATAATATAAATATCATTATTAACATCATCATGCAACCAGTTGAAAAAACTGGTGCACACACTAGCCATGATATATATAGAAGACTGATCTCTTCAATAGGAGCCAGTCTGAAACTAGAAAACAATGTTAACATATGTCAAAATATGGTGAAACATAATATCAATATTTATAAATTCAAGGGAGGGTGGGAGGGTGAAAACTATATTACCCTTCTGACCACCAGATTTGAAATGGAAGAGGCACTGGTCAGTTTCAGTGGTCAGCCCACACTAACAAATGAGAGAACAGGTAACATAATTAAAGTATAGTTACCATTAAAAACCAGAAAATTAAGGCAGCCAGCAAAGTCCAGGAATGAGCCCGGTTGTACTTAAATGCAACCAAGCACACTGACGCTTTTGAAATTCACCTCCAGATTAAACACATAGAAGGTGCCAAAAATACCATAGAAGACTGTCTTTCTAGAATTTAAATTGAAAAAGGCATCCCTTCTGTTACCCTGGATCTTCTAAATGTTGCTTATATTTGAGACGTTGTTCCAATGCAATTTTGGTATAGATCTTTACATGCTGAGTGATATAAAATCTTGAAATAACATGACTGTGGAGGCTAATGAAAAGGAGTGAGCCCCAGACAGAACTCGGGGGACACTGAAAGGGGAAAGGAAAGCCTCAGAATAAATGTCCCCTAATTCAATGTTTTTTTTTATGTAGATGTGTCATATTGGATCTTCAGAGCCACAGTATTCATAGTGTGATACTTTTTATATTCGGATTGATTAACATTATAGTGATTCACTCATGGTCATTTAAAAGTTTAGCCACAACGTTTTCAATTAGTTTGGGTATGATTTTATCACACACTTATAGCAACTAATTAAATACAGTCTATACAATAAAATATTCATGATCATGTAAAGAATTCAAATCACCAGTACAAGATTATCCCTTTGTTTACTGAAGTAATTTTGAGACCATTAAGATTATTTATATGAAACATTATTATATAGATAATGGCCAAGTGGTGCCTCATTGTGTAAACTTAATGGCCTGAGGCCAAACGGACCGAATGGTCATTAAGTTTACATAATGGAAGCACCGCAAGGCAATTATCTGTTATGAAACCCTGTACATTAAAATCAACTTATTAATTCAATAATTTAGCATGTACCAAATGATCAACCTAGAAAAACTTTGCAATGTTTCCTTTGGTGTGCATACCTCATGTGGCTTTCACTAAATTAGTTATATGTTTTTTTCTTATTTCAATGTACTATCAACATTGTTTTCGCTATGTGTACCACTTGTTTTCTTTTATGGGAAAATGTAATTTTGGATAAAGTTTGTAAAGTTTTAATATAATCTGACCACCACAAAGTTTAACCATGGATAATGATAACTGATAAAATATGGATCTGTGACTTACAGGAAGCACTTTCCAGAAACAAATTAGATTGGTCATTTGATAATGCTGTGGATAATTGTTGTGGTGAGTGTTTCATGCTACTTTATTGATCTGTGCTTATTTTAAGACAGTAAGCCATTATTTTTATGTTTCAGGCAAGTTTTTGGGTTTCTCAAGATTTTTATTGTGTGTGCTTGTTTGTCTCTTAACTTTGAATCAAGGAAAAATGCCTCCTGAAAAGATTGTCTCCTAGAAATAAACCCTCATAGAAAAAATGCCTACTCCACACTTTGTATTTCAGAAATACCTCCTGTCAAAATTAATCCACAATATTAGGAACAAAAATTCATTTCAACCACAGTGTATCCTTTTAGAAGTATATAACAAACTGTAATAAGGTAAATTAAAATCTTTGATTTCAACTTAAAACACACTGAAAACTTAAATTAAATTTAAACCCAGCAGTACTGCATTTCAGTACTGCATTATAGCACTATGCTTTTTCTCATTCTACTTGAGTAAATTTTGAGCCAATAGAAACACTCCTTTTAATACAGCATGCTGGGTTAGAGTTTAACAGTGAGTTTATTTGAAAGGTATCTGCTCCTTTGATTAAGTTCACAGAAGATTATTGTAAAAGTCAGAAATTGTAAACTTATAAATTAAATTGCTTGTTTTGTATTTGTCAGGAGGTATTTTTTCAAGGTAGCATTTTTCCATGAGGTATTTTTCTATGAACTCTGAATGTCATTCACAATTAAAAAGACTTTGTAAATGTGCCTACTGAACTAATTAATATGAAAGTAGTTGTGAAAACATTTCAATAGTGAATGCACTGTGCTGAGGATGACTGGCAAATACCCTTTTGTTCTTGACAGACTGGCCATTGAACTAAACCACATTCCACTGGTAGAAAATAATGTAGTGTTAACTCTCCATTACGCAAAATAATGGAAAGTTGAAACAATGGAAGGGTCACCTGTCTGGGCTTTATTAGATATTAAACACACATTTCTTTTTTCTTAAAAAATATTCATGCAGTATCTGTAGTGTTAATGTTCAAGTCAATTTCAAGTCAATGTTCATTGTCTGGTATTTATCCACCTTGTCATGTGTCAGAATTTTATTTAGCCTTACCACACTATTGACCATTCAGGTACATTGCCTGGTATATATCCACATTGTCATGTGTCAGAACTTTATTTAGCCTTACCACACTCTTGACTACTAAAGTGACCTATCTTCTAAATGGCATGACAGTACTGCCATAATATAGACATAGAAAGTTTACAAATATGATCAAACTCCAGCTTTACCTTTGTAGACATAATGTTGTAATTATATTTCAGGACCTAGTTTTCATAGGGGATAATGATTAATTTAATACATTGTCCTGTAATAAAATGAGTGCTAATCTTACAAGACTATCCCAGTTTACATTTCTTCTGTTCTATAATAAATTAGTACATGGTAGTAATGCTTTGAGTAGAGACAAATGAATGTACAATTGAAAATGAGCTCTTTTACTTTATATATTTTCTAACATTTTAAAGTTGTAACCTGACAACAGTTAAGTTTTGAAAAATAGATATTTTAATAATGGCATCATTAAAACCCATAAGAACTCATGCAAAAATGGCAGTGACATCTTCAGTTTGAAAATCCTTCTGTAAATATGGATTTATATACATATGAGAAAATACCACACAAGAAGATTAGCATTAAAATGCTCCTGCCACACACTCATATAATATAATCATTCTATTCTGTTAAATTCTATATGGAATTTTGTAACACTTAATCTTGATATTCAAACAGACTCCAAGTGCATTATCCCTAAGCAGCATTCTTAAATTCATTGGCCAATGGACATAATCCCTCCTTGATGTATGCAAAAAAATTACTGACGCTTATTTCTATAGAATAAACGTAAAATTAGTTGCAGTTTTCCTGAATCAAAGTGGGACACAAGTGATTTTAAATAATTCAGTGACTGGAAATGTTAGCTGACAGGATGCCCAAGGTTGAATCTCAAATCTAAAAGTATTCAAAAAACTTAAGCCTTTTTACTAAGCCATCAATACTTATGATGCATACTTGGTACTTAATACATTTAAATTTATGATGAATAGACTGCAGACTGTTAAAAAAAGTGTAACACTTTTGCTCTGAATTGCATATTGAGGATGAAATCTGACATCTGTTATGTTTTAGTGGCATCTTGAGGTAATTTTGCTTAATTTTTTATCTTTACAAAAGATTAGCAATCACAGAAAAGTGTATTCAAGTGAATTTTAGTGTGCAAATTTGCTTATGTTTGGTAAAATATATTTACAGGCATTAAAATCATCATATTAAAATCAACTAGCTTTGAGAATGGAGTGAAAATCTGTGCATCATGTCATTAAGAAGTCCATTTAATCCCCGGGCTGTACCAGAAGTTGCCCTGCACAGGAAGTTTTTTGAATACTTCCAAGACCACAGGAATAAACTTGCCTTGGTGAGTTGAAGTTTGTAGCATGTCATAAATACAGATCCTTTTTTCAGAAATGTTGACTGGTGCTAATGAATAGATCTATGGCAAACAGTCTGTCACAAATATTTTGTGTCGTTGGCTTGAAGAATCTGATACGATACAGATCCAATTTTCAGAAATGTTGTCTGTAATAATCAAGTATATGGCAAAAGGTCTGGACCATTTATGTAATTTGTCTGGTACATCTATTTGCAAAGAGAGTATCCACAAAGTCTTCCAAATGGTTCTGATCAAATCTTTGATTTCCTTCTTTGTGACAACTTAATCCAAAATAAACAGAATTGATCACTTTGGGTCAAATATTAAAGAAAACTTTGCCCCAGTAAACATACTTTTAAATTCCCTACACCCTTCCAAAACCTCTGATGAGTGAAATATTTTTGCAGGTTTATGAGACCAGCAGGGGACAGTATGATCTTATATTATGATACATTAGAAAAGTAGCACAGAACTTCAGTTCTGGGAGGGGCAAGTATTTTGGTTGGTAGTGTACATGTGTGATTACTAGCTCTGCATTGAAACGTTAATATATTATTGAGGAATGGAGGAGGCCGTGTGCTTGATTTTAGTTCTTGAGCAATTTAACCTCATGAACATGCATGAGGTCTGAGAACAGAGTCATCACCTGATGTCTGCAAAAGTCTTTAAATATGGGCTATTGCGGTTAAAATACTTTGTATTTTGATCTGGGCTGGGATGCAGACAGTGTGCGTTAAACATTTTATTTTTTTTTTAGTTTTTATTAAAACTTTACTGGTTTTATTTGATAACGTGCACTGCCAGCATGGGTAGAAAAAAAGGTGAAACAGAGTAAGATAGCTTACCTACACAGGACACTGAATGTAACTGAACAAATTATGTGTGGTGGAAAATTATCTGGAATATTATTACAAACTGTTTCTGCCATGGAGGGACGCATGAAGAAGCACCAGTGTCGGGCCCAAGAGATTTCACCAGTTCCCTCTACCCACAGTTCCTTGCGTGAGCCCAGGGGTGCAAGTGAACATCATTTGCCTACATTTGAGCTCAGATCCAATGATTGGATCCAGATAGAGGTGAAGCAAAGAGCTTCAAAAAGATTATTATGTGGCCACAGGATCAGTGTACAGAAGTAGGGGGTAGTTGCTAGCCTACTTATGATGATCTTTTTGTCTGTCAATGGGCTCAAGGATACATACAAGATGCTTTGAGGAAAGTAGTGAAAAGTTGAGGAAAAATTTGCTAAAACATTTCATCAGTATTTTGCAAGATTCAATTGAAATATCATTTACAACAACTAAATGCGCCCATGGTCTTGTTCTTCAGCAAATGGAAAGGTGAATGTTGATTGGTCCCAGGTAGAAAAAATGAGAAAATAAGAGGCAGAAATACTCAAATAATTTTGCAAAATGTAGGTAATATTTCACCTGTTGATACGGAGAAAGCCATGCTATGCAATCTTTATAATAAAGGAACTTGTAGGCATGACCGGCAGTCTGAGCACGTTGAGAAAGGTATAACCTACCAGCATTTGCTGGTTGATTATGCTATATGTTGTTATGTTGATACAGCAGGAAGGTTTCATGGGTTTAAAAATCTGAAGGAATGTCTATGGCAATAAACAGTAAAAGTGGAAAGGGTTTACAAAGTTTGGGTTACAACTGTCAAACTGAAAGAGATGTATTGCATAATATTGCTTATAATAATTCTCAGATGATGCTGATTAATAATCAGTTATGTGATGATATTTCTTTCAAAAGTGGGGGCTGAAGGTTCAGCTTTTGGTTTGCAATATTTTCTGTCATTGGAAAAACACATGCTTATATCGGGTTTAGGTGGTGACTCCTTCATTGAAGGGCACAATCATTGTACAATCGGCTGGAAACAGTTTGAGTACCAGGCTGCAAGCCATCAAATGTCTTCCAGTAAAAGTACTTCTGACAACTTTGAATGTATTGCTGAAACTTTGGTCCTACAGGTTCTAGTTCTAACAGTATTCGTTCTGGGTTTCCTTGGGTAAACTATGTGAAAATAGTAATAGTATATGGTGTGACACTTAATTTTTCATGCCAGATTAGTGGCTCTGAGGGTAGAAAATGTATGAATAATACCAGCCAATCCAATTTTCTGTACATGAACTGTCATGCTGTAGGTACTTCAGCTCCTGTGTTCAATGAAAAGTTTGGCTTAATGAATACGTCTCAGATATTAGAATGTTCAATGTCAAAGCCTCTATGTGTATCAAGTATGATGGTGAGCTGTGGCTGTCTTGGCCCAGATCAAAATATTTCATCATATAAATATATTGGTCTATATTTTAGTCTAAATTCTGGTAAAGTTTCTAGTTTAAATGCTGGGACATTTTGCAATTGTCACCCTTGCGATACTTTTATTAATAAAACTATAAATAATGACATTAGTAGATTTTCTTTAGAAAAGGCTACTAGACATTTCAGTGCACAGCATTCATATTGTCAAAGTTTTATCATCATGCCTTTGAATTCTTGTCAATTCACACAATATGCTGGTTATCATTCTTTAAATACTTCTGATATGAAAACTTGGGTTCAGGAAGCCCACTTATTGGTTAAGAATAGTCAACTTCCCAATTATAAGCAAGCTAGGGTGGTTGTTCCCTTAGGTTTAAATATTGAGAATTGGCGTAGGTACTTGCAACCCTACCATATTAAGGTCCTTTTTAAATATTTAAAATTTGGATGTCCTCTCAAGATTGACAGGGAAATTTTCCGGTTTAATACATATATAAAGAACTATTACTGATGGGGTAGATAAGTACTTTAATGATAAAGTAAATTTTGGTGACATAGTTGGTCCTTTTTATATGCAACCTTTTTGAAAAAAATTATTTCTCCCCACTTATGGCTCGTTCAAAACCTGATGGTGGTATTAGAGTCATTGTTTACCTTTCATGGCCAGTAGAATGTAATGTTAATAGTTGTGTTATTTTAAATAATTTTGATGGTATTAAAATTCAGTTGAAATGTCCCACTATTGATAATTTGGGTGAAAACATTAGAGCTTATGCTGCTGATACAATGTTATTTAAAGTTGACTTGTAAAGAGCATTTAGGAATCTTAGGATTGATCCAGGTGATTATCATCTTTTTGGCTTGGTTTAGCGTCAGTAGACATACGTTGATGTAGTATTGCCATTCGGGTTTCATCAAGGTATGCCCAGCTGTCAGTTTTGTATCAATGTGATAATCTACCTTATGACATCACAACGTCACTGTATCATGGTCTACTTAGATGACCTTATTGGGGCTGCTCCACCTTTTCATGCACATTATGCCTTTACTACAGTAAGAAGTAGCTGTTTTTACCTTCTTGGAGTACTTAGTTAGATCTTCAGTATTTGCTGCTTCCTTACAGAATTACTTGTCAGTGTTATATCACTACTTTGCTCTGCACAACTAGAACCTTGCAGCGTTACAGGGAAGAAGAACAATGTTATTAGTTAAGGCTGTAAAAGTTCACAAACCTTTAAAGCCAAAATTTAAAGGTATTTTGTCAGTTGACAGATTGAAGGGTCTGATGTCTGCACTTCATAATAGGTCTGATGCTATTGTTTATCCAGGTATCTGTTAACTTGCCTCCTTTGGGTTCTTTTGATTGGCCTCATTAGTGCCGCTGCCGTCCATGTATTTGATAGAACCAGGTATCCATTGGTGAGATATCTAATCTAATCTAATCTACTGCTTTGCAGGCGCAATATCTTTCCCATGAAGGGGAAGTCAGTGCACTGACTTAACAAAATCATTATCATAAGGAAACTTACCATTGTTTATGGTAAGGCCTAGTGAGGAAAAAGTCCCTTTAGCAACGTTTAAAGTTAGGGCTACGCTATCATCAGCATTAGTACATGTGGGACTGAGCTCAAGGACTATGGTATTCGCTGCTTTGGACATAGTGGTGCATGTTTGGCATTAGAACTAAAAGTCCCTTTGAAAAATCTAAAAATTCATGGGCATTGGCGTTCAGATGCAGTGTGGAGCTATTTGAAGAAGACTCCTAAGGCAGATGCGGTTGTTACTGATACTTCAAAAAACAATCTGCATTAAAAAGCCTCACTACTACACTACCACTTTGGTTTGGCGATTCATGTTATGCCTTTCTGTTTTCAAATACTTTACATTTATATGGTAAATATGCCACTAATAGGTTTACTAGGCTGATATTAATCTTAGCCAACATTTAATTATTGCAATTTCTTCATAAGGTCGTTGTAGAACACATTGAAGCATAGGTAGTACTGGCTTGTCATAGCTAAGCTACTTTCAGTAAAAAAAACTTGGAATATGGCTTATAATATTGTAGTCTAAATGTATGACAGTAACTGTGACAAGGTATTTTGATTGGCAGTAATGGTAATTCAATGCAACAGACTTTTAAAATAACTTCTTAAAGCATTGTCATCCCCATAAAGTGATACTTTCATAAAAACATAACTTAAATGGGGATTGTGTACATTATCATATTGATAGTAGTCAGTAACTTGTAGAATTCTTGGGTATTAATAAATAATAACAGTCAACCTTGGTGTACTGATAACCATTCTTGTGATAATAACGTTTAACATTAAATTTTAACATGAATAAAGCCAAAGATTTGTTTTCAATAATGAGTACTTTTACTGAGTTCCCCTCCCTTGGACTGAAGTATAACGGATATTTTTGACTTACTACTTTCACCAAGGCAATTTTCTTGATTTATAGCCAGATAGTCAAAAATGTGAAAACACTTTTTTTTGAAAACCCTTCTAATCTTTCATTTTTTGTGTTATGTCTGGACACACTCAGGAGTTGTCGTAGGTATGCCAATGTGTTGGTAACACTAATATACACCTATTTGTAAAATGCATAGGAAAGACATGTATATAATTTACAATAAACACATTCTAGAGACATATGGTTGCACATAGCACAAAAGAGTGAACATAATTTTCATATGTCTATACAATTCTAACAGTTATGATTTGGATGGTATAAATATGATGTAATCCTTAATTCCAAAAACGATAAAGTGTTGTCCTTGTAAGACCAGAAAATAAAACATCATTCTGGAGCTTTTGCACTAATCAAAACAATTTTAAATTATGACCTCACCTGTATTGTTACGTAAGTTTGGGGAATGTTCATAGATGGATTAACACTCATTTACAGACTTATATTAATGATTTGGCCTTCGAACATTTTTTATATTTGAATAGGATATGTTTTTTTAATATATCAGATTGATGACACTTCTGGTCGGCAGTTTACCTACAGTGAAGTTTTAGACTTGGTAAAGAGGATTGCATGTGGGCTAGTCAAGCTAGGGGTGAAAAAAGAGGATATCTTTGCTGTTTACAGTTTGAACACTGCTCCATTAGTAATTATGATGTGGGCAGTTATGGCCACAGGAGCAACACTCAGCAGTGTCAACCCTATGTATACATCCTGTAAGTAAATGTCAGTCACTGCTTATTATACTATAATATTTTCAGAAATTTTATTTCCGTTACTTCTATGTATGACAGGTATGACTCCCCAAACTTGATTTATTTTACATCACGCATGGTACTTTATTGGTTATATTGTGACGGATAGTTGAAATGGTAGAGGAAACCAGTACATACGGGTTGGTCAGGGTTCTGTACTATAAAGCCCCAATTAACAACAAGCAACTACCAACTTTCCCACATGAGGTAAGGCTGGGATTCGAACTCTGATCTCAGAGGTGGGATATCATGATAGGTGACAATATTCTATATGGCAAGTGCATGGCAAAAGTATTATATTGTATATCTTCATGAGTGATATATTATTGTGTATGCCAAATAAGGGATGTTATACTTTTAGCATCCAGCATTCTTTATGAATAACAAATCCGTATTTTCAGAAAGAATGCCGTGTTATTTATTGGGGAAACAGAGAAAAAAACCTTCAAATTTGAAATTGAAGTTTCTGTGTCCATTCAGCATGCATTTGATGGAACCTAAACTAGTAAATACTTAGTGAAAGAACCTACATAGTTTTCATAAATATATCGATATATAATTGTTCACATATTCTAACATTACTTGTGCATGAGAAGTGGATCCAGGAATACAAAATAATATTACTGGGTACAACATGAGATAAATACTCCCCAAGATTTATGACTCCTCTCCTTTGATATTTTGGTAAAATCAGCATTTTTACCAGTTTTTAAAAAAATATTTTTGTTCAAAAACAAAATGAATATAATACAAAAAAACAAACACACTTTAAACACATTATACAATTCATCTTTGGTTCTTTTTGACATGTGTTAGAGATTTGATCTTACTACTTCATTACTTTTAAGAGCAACTGCTTTGTAGCTGTCCATGCCACCAGGTGGACAGCTACTTGCTTATCTTGACATATGTTTTTCACCATAATGCAATCTTTTTCTGTGTGATTAAGAAACTTACCTTGATGCAGACAAGCTGAGCAGTTATGCTTGTGGAGTCTGCCACCGACTTAATGATCCTAGCTGTATATGCATATACCAGTTTTACATACTTACAGAAACGGGGCTTTGGAGAAGAATGCTTCCGAGTGTCAGCCCTCTTGATTCTACAATCCTACAAGTATCACCCCATGTCACAGTATCCTTATCTAATTTACAGCACAGACTGCATGTGCAGCATTTGCCCTTCTCCCAGCTTAAGTCCGTGGCATCCTCCATAAGATCCTCCAGATAAGACAACATTTGCTCATGCTCAAGATTATCTTTCACCTTGAGTATATTTTGAGAGAATCCCATAAACCACTGTGACATTGAAAAAAGTTCACATTGGTGAGGCATGATTTATTACCCCCTCTAAAATTGCTTTATTGGGCCATGCTACTTTATGTTTCACTAGTACTTCAACTGGACCTCTGCCTTTTCGAATTAAACTTATCCCCAGTTTCCATATATGTTAATTCTTGTGTGGCTTCCTACTTCTTTCTCCTAACATCAACTTTTTAAATAGATTTTGAAACCTAAATAATAGACTGCCTAAATGTCAGGCAAATTTTGACTTCTGTAGGCATTTTCTGTTAATGCTCAACTTTTGTGTTTTTAATGTTCTTCAAAGTATTTGGAATCAATCTAGGTATGATGTCATAGTGTCAAGGTCATTTCAAGGTCACGTGAAGGTCAAAGGTCAAATGAGTGCACTTGCCAATATTTGCAATGAAAATTGCAATTTTAATTGCAATTTTTAGCATACATCTTTGCTAAAATTCTGTTCAATCGATAGTACGGATGTTACATTGTTGAATTAAACTGAATAAGCATAGATAGTTTGCACTTGGGTATCTACAGGGTATCAGAAAAGACCAAATTCATCCCATTTGAGTGTAATTATTATCGAAAATTCAATTTTAAAGTTCAATAGAAGAGAAAAAACATTTCTAAATGTTGTTTCATGTGACAGATTATTAGTAAAATATAGTAAAAACAGTTTAAACCCCTAATACACTTGTCACAATGTTTCATAACAAAACATGGTTCAAATGTTAAACGTCAGTAAAACGTTTCATACATACAGTGTAATTGACACGGTGCTTTACATTCATACAGAGCAAAGTTGTTGTAGTTTAAACTTCAGTACAGTTTTGATCAACAGCCATCATGAACAAAAAGCAATGTTCATAATATAACTACACTGATATTCACAGTCACTTGTGTTGATTAACCCTGGCTGATACATCCAATGCAAAATAGTGTATTGCCTTATCTAATCTAAGTTAATGTGACACATGTAACAATGCACAGTTTACAATGTAATTCTAACTCTGACATAGTGAAAAGCAATTATTATTCGTATATGCACTGAAATAGAATGATATTTAGATCATAGCACTCTGGAAGACATCTTCTAATCCAGTGGGATTAGCAGAGTCTCTGGCTTAAAAACCACTTGGCCTGAACGGAAGCATTTGTAATGCGATATACTGCACTTTGTTTTACATCCGCACTAAATCAGTTGTGTACACACAGAGGGAACCGCTTCCACACATAATTCAGGCCATCACCATTGTTTTCTATCCAGCAGACCTTAGGAGATCATGTGCAGTGAATGTTGGATCATCAACGAATATCCATTCCTTTGCCTGTTCATTACAGTGTGCTAATTGCAGCTGTAATGAATCCCTTGGCAGTGGTAAAAGGTCCAGTGCCTTCCTAGCTTTCATGAAGAGCCTATACCTGCAAACATCAATGTCCGGATCATGAACCTCTTTGGAACAAGTTGTAGAACAGTATCTATGCAGATTGTATGGTTGTTCCGAACAACCATACAATCGGCATACTGTTCTATGCCCTCAGAATTCCCATCTCGACCAACAGGAGTTCTAGGAGTTCTGGACATTCAACATACTTTTTCCAACACGAATTTTTACTGATACCACAAAATGATGAAGTTGTATCACAACCTGTAAACGAATGGAATCCAAGCAGGTTGTAGATAGCATCAGCTCCTAGTACAGTGAAGCATTTCTTAGCTTTTGATGTTCCAGATTTCATCCATGTTTCCACATCCATTGAACCCACATGATAGAGAAGGATTAATAAAACATCTGTGTCCCTACATTTCAAGACAACCCGACCAAACTGTAAATTTATAGCATGTTTTGCATGCAGCATGAGTCATGTGTCTGGCTCTTCATGGTCAACACACCGATCTTCAGCATCACAACTGTTTGCTTGGGCACTGTCGGGGTCTGGTAAGCCACCACCAACCACCAAATGACAGTGTGGACTGTGTGAAAGCCTTGATTGATTTCTTCCTCAAGTATCGATCAAAAACAACATCTACTCTTGTTGTCTGGTTGCTAAAGTTGTTGAACACAACATTGGGGCAAAAAAGTCTTTGTTCTCCTTTTCTAGTCTTTCCTTTGTAACTGATTTTACAATGTCTCCTAGCTTCACAAGACAGAAATCAGACACAATGTCATTATCACATACATCTTTAGTTGTGATGGATAAAAGCTTCAGTTCTTCATCTTGACTGTCGCTGTTCCTTTTGGATTCAATTCCAAACACACCCAAAACAGACTCTGATGAGTTTGACAAGACTGTGCACAAGCCATTTTGCATCTATAATGTAGTACATTCATTGTGTATTCATAACCTATGTGAAAAACACTCCAGTCCTTTACACAGAGATGCTACAAACTGTGATGTCATAAATCACTACTATGTGTCATCACAGATAATTACATCACCAATGCCTCTACATGCACTGTGATGTAATAATAGAGAAGCAAGATGTTGTTGCCTATCAACAAATTATATTTAAAACATTTGAGCACAGTCAGGCATACAGTGCAGATGTCACAATGTGCAAGAGGAACAAGAAATGGGTTCTTACCTCATTTACATAATAATGTAATATGCATTATGGTTTTACCTCATTTCTCAAATACACAAACATACTTCTGGATGAAATACTTATTGTAGTATAATAAAATAGCCAGCCTCAGCAGGGAAGAACCCCCATCCCACAGGTACAACTAAATGGGCAACAACATTGATATCTGGGAAAATCTTAGGAACAACTTCAGTTGTAAGAAGTATACAGAATCCACAAGATGTTGTCAGATGTAAGATTCACAGGCCATAATGTTTTACAAGTTGCTTTCATATTTAAACCCTAGAAGTAATTATAAGGAAGATATGAGGCCCTTTTACCATGATGACCCCGCATGACCTTGAAGAAGGGATTAAAGGTCAAATTTAACACTTACAAAAGATTTGCAGACCACAATTTCTAATAAGTTGTTTTCTCATTCCAAACCCCTGGAACCAATAATAAGGGAGCTATTAGGGCTTTTTGATACCCCCCCCCCCTATTTAAGATTAAAGGTGTTTAACAGGACAGCCATTTTGTTTTCAAAACAAGGCCAAAATTACTCTCAGGCAAGCTTTTCTAGCCATTTACATTTTGTGGGAATCTAACACAGCTAGTTGCAATATTTTTCAATTTTAGAACATATCAATGATTTTTGAACAATCGGCTATGATGGCCATGTTTTTTGGGTTTTTTTCTAAATGAGTACAAAATTTTTTACAGATATGTTTTCACAGCCATAAGCATTCTCTGCAAATTTCATGAAGAGATATTTGAAGTTGATGAAAAGTTGTGACATATGCATACATGCCCACACATGCATGCACGGAAGGAGTTTTATAATCTCCCAATCCACGACCTTGGCAGGCAGGAGATAAAAACGCAACTGTAGTAAAATCAGCTTTATAGCACCCCTATTTCAATTTAAGTTTAAGACCCAAAAATCTTAAAAGTGTTGCCATGGCAACAGGTGTTGTCACATACCCCAAAAACCTAATAAGCTGTAGATCCTCTTGGGGTAAACGTGTCCTGAAAATTTGTTGAAAATGTGTGCATGGGTTTAGGCTGTGGAACATCCACGAACTTTATGATAAAAAAATTTTAATAGTGTTGCCATGGCAATAGTTGTTGCCAGATATCCCCCAAAACCTAGACAGCTCTAGATCCTCTTGGGGTAAACATATCCTGAAAATTTGGTGAAAATCCGTGCATGGGTTTAGGCTGTGGAACACCCACAAGCTTTATGCCTGCAGCGGCTGATGCTCGAACGGCACAGGGAACGACAAAAACTATAGCCTTTATATGCTGGGGTTAAAATTTGCATACTAACATTCATTTGGTATATGTTAGAAACACAATTGAGTTAAAAGAAACACTATTTTACAACTTTTTAGTGCCTTAAAATAATGTTACATATGTATAACTATGCATATTTCAGGTTTTTTGCACCTATTTGACCTTTGACCCGGTAGTGACCTTAAAATGACCTCTATCAAGTGACATCCTACCTAACATTGTTCCATATACATAGAACCTTAACTTAGGCATGGATGTCACGCATTAACAAAAAATGCCTACAGACTTGCTTTCCAGAGCCCTATTCCTATAATTTTAGCAGACTATAAGATATACTTTTCGAAATATCACTGTAACTGTCATTTGTTGACTAAAATCCTACCTATTTCAGAAATCATTCCCACCATAAATTCTAACTACCGAACACCGGATTGACTCCCTGGGTACCGCTTGGAACATGTTTAATGTCTTGATGATTTATGCCTTACGAACTGGATCTTGTGCCTTAGAATCTGTAGATACGGAGATTAAGCACTTGTACAACTGATTGATTGATTGATTAATTTGTTACATATTTACTCATAACTCCTTTTTATGGATTTGAAGAATTCAAACTGCTTAACATCAACTGTTTATGTTTACTGATTTGCTCCTCCTGTGTCGTGTGTCGTCCCAGCAACTGTCCCACATCAAGCCGCTTGTTGATATGTTGAAGCGCTTTCAAAATCTGTAATTGAAGCCCTTTCTCTGATCTAATCTAATCTAATTTAATCTAATCTACTGCTTTGCAAGCGCAATATCTTCCCCACGAAGGGGAACTCAGTGTGCTAATTAAACAAAATCATAATCGTAAGGAAGTCGAGGGGCATTCAAGGTCGGTAATCCAGGATTGTGGGTGTGACCGGGAGGGAAGAAAGACTAAGTTGGGAAGCTAGAGCTACAGAGGTGAGTTTTAAGGTGTTTCCTAAAAGATGCAACAGAGGGACTATTTCTTACATGGAGAGGGAAGGAGTTCCAAAGGGAAGGGGCATAGTGACTGAAGGAGTTAGAAAAGTGTTTCATAGATTTGTGAACCCTGCGATCGAAGGTGGGGGCTGGAAGGAACTTGAGTTTAGGGGTACTTCGCCTTGTGTTTCTGGAGGAAGAGTAGGGGTGGATTAATTCTCTTAATTCCAGGTAAACTGGTTGGCCCTGGTTGAGAATTTGGTATGTAATAAGACCAATTTTGAATTGTACCCTGTATCTGACTGGAAGCCAGAGGTCCTCAGTGGCCTAGTGGTTAGCAAGTTTGGCATCTAATCATAGGCTGTCACCTCTGTGGGTTCGAGTCTCACAAGTGGCAATTCTGAGGACCTGTCCCAATATGACCCTGGCTGTTGAACGGGACGTAAAACCCCAACTTTGACCTTTGACCTGACTGGAAGCCAGTGGAGTTTTTTTAGTTGGTGAGTAATGTGAGAGAATTTAGAGGAACTGGTGACAATCCTGCACAGTGAATTTTGGACTAGCTGCAATCTCCTTAACTCAGAATCAGTAAGGGATAAGAACAGTGAATTGCAGTAGTCCAGCCTGCTGCTCACCAGAGCATTCGCTAACAGGACTGATGTATTCACGTCTAAAAGGGGACGAATTCTGTAGAGGTCTCTTGCCTGTACTCTAGTGGACTTAATGACCTGTGACACGTGGTTTGAGAAATTGAAATTAGAGTCAAACACCACTCTGAGGTTCCTGACACTTTGTGCTGGCGAGACCTGATTTCCCAGAATATTGATGGGAAAGTGAGGGAGGAGTTAGTTACGATTTTTTTGGGAGCCAATGAGAATGAACTCAGTTTTGTCTGGGTTGAGTTTTAACTTATTTGCTAACATGAAATTTTGAATGTTGTTTAGGCAGTTCTTTAGTTTTTGTATAGAATGGGAGAAATTTTCTGGTGAAAGTGTTATGTATAACTGGATATCATCGGCGTAAAAGTGGTAGTTGATACTACTGTGGGAGTGAATGATTGAGCTGATTGGGTTGGTGTAGAGAGAGAACAGGATTGGTCCAAGGACAGAGCCCTGGAGTACTCCATAATGGAGCTCGGCAGGATGGGAGAGTGTATTGCCTATGAATGGTATGATTTGAACCAGTCAAGTGCTAGTTCACTGATTCCATAATACACATTGAGTCTGTCCAGGAGAATGGTGTGGTCAATGGTATCAAAAGCGGCGGATAGATCCAGAAGGGTGAGGGCAGTGACAGAACCTTTGGCCATGTTAAGAAGAATGTCATTTTGAATATTGAGGAGGGTGCTTTCAGTAGAGTGGTGTTTTCTGTAAGCCGATTGGAAGCCAGTCATAAGACCGGCTTCATCAAGATGAGTTTGTAGCTGGACGGCTACAACCCTTTCAAGTATCTTTGAGATAAAGTTTAAATTTGAGACAGGCCGGTAGTTTTTAAAGACTTCTTTGTCTAAGGATGTTTTTTTCAGGATAGGGGTAACATGGGCCTGCTTAAAAAAGTTTGGACACTTACCTCGCTCAAGAGAAGCATTGATTATTGAGGTGATGGGGGTAATGAGAATATCCAGATAATCAAGCACAAGAAAGGTAGGCCAAGGGTCTAGGGAACATGATTTACTTGGAGAATTGTTAATAATTTTAATAACTTGATCCTCTGTTACATTAGAAAAAGTGGAGAACATAGGGGGGGAGACTCAGGGGTGATGTGTTGCAAATTGACAGAAGCAGAGAATGTTGAGCGTATTTTTTCGATTTTTTCTATGAAAAACTCCACAAACCTGTCGGCCAAAAGCTGAGGGGGCTTTATGGATGGGAGGATCTTAGCTGGAAGTCTGTGCAAGACATCACCCAGGACACGCCATAATTTTTGTGGATTGTTGTGATTGTCCTGAATTTTCGCTTTAAGGAATTGAGATTTGGCTTGCATGCAGATTCTATTATATTGATGAACTTTCTGCATGTACCTGGATCTATTGAAGGTGGATTTATTTCTTCGCCAAATGCGTTCAAACAAACGTTTGGTCTCTTTTGCCGCAATTACAGTGTCATTAACCCATCCTGGGATGTACTTTGCCTTGGTATGTTTAGTGTGTAGTGGGGCATGTTTGTCGATAAGGGTCGACAAGGTGGTGTGATATTGTTTGTAGAGAGTATCTGGTTCTTTGGATGGATTATTGATTAGTTCTGAAACCAGGAGATCCGCTTTCATTTTCTCTTTGTTGATTTTGTGGTATTTTCGGAAGGAGACAGTAGCATTGTTCTGGGAACTATGGGTTAAAAAATTTAGAGAAATGGTCAGAAAAAGCATCAGTGGTACAGACGTTGGAAATGTTGTCATTGGTGGATTTGGTTAAAACCTGATCAAGAGTATGTTCATGAATATGAGTAGGGAAATTAGTTTTCTGAATTAGGTCAAATGAATTGATCAGTGAGTGAAAAGTTTTTGAATTTGAACATGTTGTTTCAAGGTGAAGATTGAAATCGCCGATGATAGCCAGATTTTCTGTGGTGAGGTGAATGTCCTCCAAAAATGACTGAAAATGTTCAAAAAAGGTAGGAGTACTTGAGGAAGGTGGTCTGTATATATTCAGAAAGTAAAAGGATTCTTTGTTCATGGATATCTTGATGAGGAAGTTTTCGAAGGTGGTGTAGGTCTTTGTAGAAACCACAGATGCATCCAGTCCATCTTTAATGAAGAACCCCAGTCCTCCACCACGGCGGGCCACTAGTGGCTGTTGATATAGACTGTAGCCTGGTGGAGTGATTTCCGACAAATTGGCTCTTGTGATGTCAGGTCTTACCCAGGTCTCCGACATGGCAAAGAGATCAGTATCATTGTTGGAAATAAATTTTGTAATGGCTGGATATTTATTGTTTATTGATCTGATGTTTGCGTAGGTGATATTCAGACACTTGGGTGGTCCTGGGTTTGGGTTAATATCGCCGGCAAGGAGGAGTAGAATGAAGAGACGGGAGGGTGACAAAGCTGGTGGAATAGATATTGAGGACCTGATGGTGAAATGTAAACAGAAAGTAGTGGTGGGGGGTTTGAAGGGACAGAAACTGACAACATCATGACATTGAATGCTGGAGTTAATGTGGTGCTGATATGCAGCAATGACTGGTTGGATTGCCAGTAGGATATGGAGAAAAATCATTTTTGAGAATTTTGGAGGCTTTATGTATAAAAATTAACCATAAAGTTTGGGCAGTTTTGTGGTTTGTGGCTGTAAATTGTGAGAGTGATGGTCCCCGATAACGGGGAATGTGAGCGATAAAAGGGGATCACACGATAAAATAGGCAATTAACATGTGTACTTATCTAATAATATTGTCAAAAGGGTGTGCAATACATATAAAAGTTGTTTGTGGGTGAAAACTATAAAGAGGGAGACGTAAAAGACGTTTAATTAATGATATTGTGTTGAAAACCGTAATAATTTAGAAAAACAGTACTTCCCCAACGGACACACGCCACCAGAAGTTAAGTGGATTCTCTGATGTCCCTCCATCCCAAATGTCATCTGCCTCTTTCTCTGTGGCCCAGATTTGATGGTGGTGACCTAACATTAGGCTTATTGCCATTATTTGGTGACAGTTCATGTAACATTAGACTTATTGCCATTATTTGGTGAGAGTTCACTGTTTTTATTTTTGGATTGACTAAATTTGAATTTTTACCGGTAAGTGCTTCATGTCTCTGTCCACATTTGGCACATATATTCAGTTTGTAGGCATTGTTCACGCCCCTAAACAATTTAACATACATAAAACACTTTCACAAATTCTAATGCTTGATTGACAAAATCCGGCGGTTTGCTTCTCAACCTTTAATTTCCCCCACATGATATAGGTTAGACTGCCCCTGTTAGACAGCCAATCAAGCATGAAATATGTTTATTCGAATTGCTGTCTGCGATTGCAGACACAAACAAGTGCAGAGTCAAGTTGTAAATCTGTGTAACACAACGATTCGAATGTCACTTTTAAAATAATTCTCATAACATTATTAAAATATAAAACAGTTTCATTACAAAATACTAAAAACCATAAAACAAAATATATCGTCCAAGTCTGTCCCAGTCCATCTTAAGATTGGCCAGATAATTTGTAGCCAAACTTAGGATCCTAAGTTGGGCTGGTAACAATCTTAAGTTTGGCGAGATCTCAATTTGGCTCCAACAATTCTACAACTAAACAGAACCTGTTGCAGATTTCAAATTACCTTAAGAGACATGATACTGCATTAAATCTGACATAAATATAACCTTATAGTGATGTTCAAAACACAAAGCAAATGTTTAAAATGACATGAAAGATACACGTTTCTAACAAAACTCTGAATAGTGTTACTCTACAAATGCAATCACTGTACATTAGTTCATTTAATTTACATTTGACTAATGTCATAATTTTTATTCATTAAAAAATTTAAATGCCTGCAAATGAAATAAGTAAATAAATTGAATACCTCCCTCATTGGCCTTTGAACATTCTTGTGTAGTTACAAGGTTCTCCATTAAAACCAACTTATTTCCAGAGATAAGTGTGTTAACCAAAGGTTATATATCACTAGTAAAATATTTTGACAGGAAATAAAGGGTCACATGACATGGAAAACAAGTATTTGATAAGCTTAGACATTGACAAATTACCCTTTTGCAGTCAATTTCAGTCCCATTCTTACCAAAAAGATCAGATTTAAGTCAACACTTAACCAAAGTCTGAGCTTAGTCCACGACCCTTTGAGTAACCAGACCATTGCCTTGCAAATGCTCATGTTATATTTAAAAAATACTACCAAACACGGATATATTTAATATAATTATCATCTTGTGTCAAGTGAAGGGTTTTTGCTAATTTGTAGATGAGCTACGCAGCCAGCTTATTGACTCAGGAGCAAAGTATATTTACACAGCAAATGAGTTTTTAGAAACTGCTAAGACTGCTTCACATGATGTGTTTCCCACCCAGGTAAGGCAATATCACCATGCTACCATATATTATTCAATACTAATTTCCATCTCAGGTTTAGGTGGGTTTTTTTATTAATGTTCTATCAGTGGTTTACCTCAGGGAGAAACCAACTCAAGTATAAGGTTAAAAGTCCTTCAAATACAGGTGGACACAGCTATCTAGAACAATAGTCACAGGAAGTACCAGTGCTTTTTTTTAACTATACAAGTACTTGCACACCTATCAAATTGACCACATGACACATGGAGCCTATCAGATGCTCACATTGGTACTTCCTGTATTTTTTGGAAGCCATCATCTGAAGTTGGCTTTTGTGTAGCCCTCACGTTAGTGAATCATTACAGCTTTCTAACTGTGGGTATATAGTTCTGTTTTATATTACAGTGTTACATTAGAGTGTAGAGATCCTTTTGGTAAGGTTGGTGAAGATACCTCCTAACCAGACCAGGGATAAGTGTGGATATTTTATGCCCACTTTGACCCTCATAATTCCTACGTTGGCTGTAGCTCTAAGTGTAATGATCAAGGCCCCTTTATTCAAGGAGCAGATGTACCTCAGTATGCCTCTTGTGCAAAATTATCTCGAGGCCAGTGGAACCCACATCACGTAAAGCTTTTTGAAGAGAGGCACATAGGGAAACTGCACTTGCTTTCAGAGTGACTTGTTCAAACATCCAGAGGTTAGCGATGAACCAGTACTCACTGGCAAATATCTTTCCAGGGAAGATGATACTATGCTTAACCCAGAAGTGGCATATACTCCAGATCTAATACACTAGTGACCAACATTAACATCCCAACTTCTCTCGACCTGAGGTAGGTATATCAACATCATTTTTGAGGTACTGTGTCTCTTTGACATCACTCAAAAATAAAGGACTCAGATGGTCAAGAGTCAACTGGAGAAACTGACATTCAAATTAATATGAAGCTGCAGGGGTAAACCTAGAAGAAACTGACAGACATTTCTGCTTAACTACAGACTGGTCTACAGGTTTTTCCTACAACATTCTATAGATGTTTAATGGCATGGTTCCTGCAGAAGCAGGAACTCGTTCACCTGTACCAACCTCACCACACATTGTGTTAATCACATTAGTGCCCGGGTTGCTGCTTGCTGACATGACAGAGGAACTCATGGACTCATCTTCATCACAGCTACCCTCTCAGATTTATAAGGGTCTTGCTAAAGTGAAAGTTTCCTTTATGATTGCAGTGCAGTACCTCCAGGCAGTGGCCTCTTAAGTGAAACAGCATAGTTCCACTGCTTCCTCACAGTCAATCTCTTCAATGCAACCTGTAGTCTCTGTAGTCTCTCTTCAATGCAACCTGTAGTTGCCTAGGCTCCAAGGCTTCAATCTCCTCTTTTAGGCTCTGGAACAAGATGAATATGGAAGTGACGCATCAGATTTTTACTTTATGAGGAAAAAGCCAGCAGAGAATGAAAGCTCCACCTTACATTCCCTTCAAGGAGTTGATCCGGTTGGTGAAGCAATTCCTGTCCATCCACAACCCAGTAGTTGAAGAGGACTCCAAGCTGGAATCAGCCCTAGCACATGACTCCCTTGTCCTTTAGTAGTGGAAAGCAGACAGGCCCCCACCATCATGTGATTGATGACCTCTCACGTCTACCATGTGCCCATTTACTTTCATTTGACAGTATTAAATGTTGTATTATTTAATTGTATTGTATTGTGCATAATTTGTACACTTAACTTGGCAACATTGGGTTGTTTGAAAATTTGATGTTTACAAAGGTGTTTAGTGTGTTGAAGAAACAACTATAATTTATCTACTTACAGAAAGTTGATAAATCCTGATACTTTATAGCCCATTTATTGATAATAAGTGTTTGTAGATGTGAGATCTATATTGTATTCAAACATTTACACATCTTTCCACATTAACCATAAATATTATCTATTCAAATGTGAAACACCTTGATTATGACTAACCTTTAATTATACTTACTGGCATTATTATTTTAGAATATAATCTGTGCGGAAGGAAAAGATATGTTGTCATTTGAAACATTATCACAAGGTGATATCTTGGGATGGACTTATCTGGAGAACATGGTATTTGATCCTTTTACTGACACAGCCATACTTTTCTACAGCAGTGGCACAACTGGTAATCCTAAAGGTGTACCATTAACTCACCATAATGTGCTGTTTTATGCCACACAAAGCAGGTACTTGTATTACACTCCTACCTTATTGTTGATTTTATAGTCCACTTTGTGCAGAGACAAAGGGGGCTCTAATTACACAGAATGTGATATTGGTCCAGAATATGATATTGGTGGAATATAACAGATAAAATAGCATTCAGAATCAGAGTGTTTCGTTGCACAGTCTAATGTGAATTTAGTTTCTCAGAGTTTAAAAGTTAAAATATGCACAGATTATATAAGTATGATTAAATTTGTAATCACAAATACTAATCTGTGAGCAATAATAATGATGCACGAGTCCTTATGAGAATTATTAACACGGATTAAAAGTACATAGTACACATGAATAGAACATAATGTACAAGTTTAGTGGTGAGGACACAGTGCAATGGGATGCCTGTCGTGGCAGTTTGAGTCAGTCTTTATAGGATTTTAGGTGTACTGTATTCATTTATTTTTGTTTATTTATGGCCAATCCAGAATGGACACGAGTTATTGGAAACCACTTTGACTTTTTGTGGTCAATTTGAAATCTGTGGTTCAAATGGGAATTTTTATTATCCACCAGGCCAATACTACTGCAAACTATACACCATTCCATTCCGCAGTTGGAACCCTGGTGTGGGCAGAAAGACCAGGCAGGGAGTAAGCAAACTATTGACCTAAGGTCATCTTTAGCTGCTGCAGCATATTGGTGATCTTGGTAGTAGGTTTATAATGAGTGAAGAATTATAGTGGACCAGTTCTTTCCATTTGATCTGATTACATTTTGTCATAATTAGCCTTTGAATGTCGTAATAAGATGATTAATTTTATACAAGTTCATGTGTCCTGATTATTTTATCTTAATTCAATTGTGTAAAACTTAATTGGTAAAATTTAAGCTGCTAAGAAGTTTTATTCTTGCATAGTATTTTGTGGCATATCTTATAAAACTATATTTTATTTCTGTTTTGGATTTTATAAACCTATTTCTTGGCTAAAATGATTGACTCTAATGTTTATAATCTTGTTCAACCCTAAAATATTTGATTTCACACAGTTACCGAATGCACTAATTATGTTTTTCTTATTATTTGCTTTGATTCTATATATACACAATATAACATAGTGTCTGGGCATCCCCCTGGTCAGACCTATGATGGGGACTCCCTGAGTAAGCATGACTTGTCCATAAGGCATGTGATCAAGCTCACACAGAGGGACTTCGCCATAAGGCACTTCTATCAGATCATAAGTTTGGTTACTGCCGATATCTACTGTTTGCCTGGGGCAATTTGCACAACACCATTGGCTCATTCATAATTACACTACCTAGAAGCTTGGCTAGTTTCACTTTGTGATTAGAATTGAAGTGGGTAGATGGACTCAAGATTTCCATTTGAAACTTTCTGGATTGAATTGTTACACCAAGTTTTATTGTGTTTTAGATTATACATATTACATCAATCACCAGAAAATTGTAGTTCTTACAGTGCTTTTGTTTAACTAGCACCCTATTTTATCATCCTCAAAATGTGCACATATGTACAAATGTGTTCACCTCTGAATATTGTATGCATACAACAGTCCCCACCCCAAGACAGTAAAACATGAAGTTGAGGGCTCTTTATTTTAATACAATTAACAAAGTAAATGTATATATATATATAGTTACTACTAAAAGTTATATACAGGTCAATTGATATACACAATCTCGTTAAAATATGTAAATAAAATATCAGAAGTTAGTACTGCATAAATAACTTGGTAAATTCATGATCAATCAATCTAGAGTCATTGTCCATATAGATCATGATAAAGTGTTACATTTAAAATTACTTGGTTTAACAACAAACATAAAATCCTAAAAGTCTGAAGCACCCCAGCAGAAGGTTTGACCTTGTTGAAGGTCACATTCGAACTTGACCTGTAAAAGGTCAAACTTTAACATTGCAAATGACCTCTGAAAGTGAGGTTGTGGTTTGAAGATACGTAATTTGACATGAATTTAAGGTCACCCTAACAGCTGGAGGTGATGAGACCTAAAGGTGTACAATGACATTTTATATAAGGTAGTGACATATGAAGGCCCTCAACCCCAACAGTAGGGACATTACACATTTATAGCAGCAGCCAGTGAGAGAGCTAACTTTTCACCTGCAGAGTGGTCAGCTTGAATGTAGCGCCACACGCAATCCGAAGACCAGGTGCCATGGAGCTTAATTTGTTGGATGGGCACGTGGGAGTTGTATGCAAAAGTGGCACCTGACCTTCTAAAGGAGTGGAAGGTGAAGAAGTGGGGATTCAAACCCAAGGACACATTGATTGCCTTCAGGCACTTTCTGACCTTAGTGTCAGTGAGAGGTTGCCAACTTGCTTTGGCCTGCACTTGAAAGACTGAAGTACTTGCAGACATGGGGTACAATTTACACAGGGCCTTAAGGGCCCTAAAGGGACATATTACTGAATTTGTCAATTTAGGCAGGCAGATAACCTTTACAGTATCTCTGTTTTGCATGGTTTTGGTCCACTTGACCATTAACTTTACTAATTTATCATTGAAAAACAAATCCTGCCCAGTGAGGTGACGTGTGTGGTCAAAGGTAGCCAGGGAGTGAGGAGCCAAATTGGACAACCTCAAGAAGCCAAAGAATCCTGTCAGGAAGATAGCTTTAAAAACTTTTGGAAATTCCATATTCTCACAGGCCAGAGAAATCTTTTCAAGCATGTCAAGGTCAATGATGTTGTGAGGGACCAAGGTCAAAGGCCTGTTGATTCTGACAGATTTAAGAAACAATTTCAATCTTGGGTGATCCAAAAGGTCATGTGGGAGGTCATATAAAACAAAGGAGGCCTTTATGGCCGACATATAATTACACAGCATACTGTAAGTACAATCATTAATAACAAGGCATTCTAAAAAAGACAACAATATTCTGACATCAACACTATGGACCAGCACATGCATATGAATACAAAAGGTGCATTCTCTTGTGGGCCTGCCTGGTCTTGGGTCTGTAAGCTGCCTCAGTTCTATGGGCTGGAGTTGGAGCTTCCAATTGCACATTTCCTACAACAAAGCATAGTATACTGTTAGTTATCAAATATAATTTTCAGACCCCTGCAAGGGTATGAAATACAAGGAAGCAGCAGGCTCCAGAAAGGATGACACCTATGACCCCTGACAAGAGTAACACTGCATTACTTTATAACTCTGGATCTATGTCCAGAAGACTTATATCAACAGGGATCCATATTGGATCTTGTACATACATTTCGAGTTCAAGGCTATCTTTGCCACTACCTGTCCAACGGGACAACAGGTCAGCCACCCTGTTGTCCAACCCCCTAACATGCACATACTGTATATCAATATCAGCCAATGCACAGACATACCAGATATTTCTGGCACACGCCCCTAGATAGGGGTCTCTGGTCTTGCCAGACCTCAGCACTGAGACCACTGTCTCGTTATCACATTTGACCAGCACTTTCTTACCAGCCCAATGTGCCTGAAACAACCTCACTGCTAGCAATATGTTGACCATTTCCAGCTGGACTATGGACCAATTCATAAATTCCATGGGTATGGGGAGGTGATAAACAAAATTGCACCAACGCCCCCCAAGGCCTGTGAGACAGGCATCAAGCTCCAGTGTGTGGTCAATGGTTCTATGATCATACAATGACACCCCATTATAGAGTGGTAAAAATTTCGCAAACCACCTAAGGTCACGCCTAAACTCAGGGGTCAGATGGATTTTTTGACTAGCATGGATCAAAAATGCCCTGGCTGGCTTCACACATTTGTGCACATACAGTAAAAGTCCCAGGAGTGATTGTAGCTGGCGTTTTGTGCATGTGATTTTTTGCATCCATTGACGCACAGTGTCGTTTATCTGACTCAGTTTATCTGGAGGGATAGAGACAGTGCCATTTTCTGTATTAATCAGAACCCCCAGGCACACAACTTGGGTACTGGGGGGTACCAGCTTGCTATCACTGATGGTAAGGCCAAGGTCATTCATGAGTTTGAACAGTGACGCAAATGACGCACGCGCGACGTCCGGAACGCCCACCCCGACATAATCGTCAATATAGTCAATGACACAGAAGCCTGTCTGATGCATGATATGACGCACAGCGTCGCTTAAACTTTGAAAAATTTGGCTCCTGTGCCGTGTCCCGAATGGCAGGCAGGTGTCCACGTACGCGTCACGCCAGTGTAACCCAAGAAGGTCATAGTCGCCAGGGTCTATGCGAACATGCCTGAAGGCCCTACTCACATCTATCTTATATAGAAGGGCCCCCCTTCCTAGGCGTTTTAACTCCCCAGTAATGATGTCAACAGTGGGAAATGTCAAGGCAAAAGGACTGCCCAAGTATGTATCTTTGTCAATACCTGCATTTACTGAGGCCCCTAAGGGCCAGCTCAAGTCAATTATGACCCTACGCCTATCAGAGTTGGGCTTATTTCTGGTCATAAACGGTGAAGTGTGGGAGTTTTTGATCGGATTTTCTTTGAAAGGGCCCAATATGCAACCATAACTACTTTCTTCCTGTATATAAGCATCAACATCTTTTGGGTACTGTGTAGCTGAGGAGTGATTACCCCCTTCACAGTGTAACTGCCCATTTCTGTTAAAGTCTAAAGGAAAGCCAAATCTAAGCAACTGCAACAGTTGCTGATCCCAATAATCTTTAATCAACTCCTGCCAAACTTCAACATTCAACTGTGACATCACAGGAATATGTGCCTGCATAAAGTTGGGCTTTTTTGTTTTTCTGACAATTTCATGAATTTCAATCAAGTTATTTGTGTCAATGACACTTGTGTGAGAAGTATTGGGCATTTGTTGCTCCCCTAATGGTATAAAACCAAAGTCAAAGTCAGATTGTTCACGCCATAATTGAAAAATGTGGGATTGGGGGTTAGCAATGTCAATATGTTCACTAAACTGATTAAAGTGCATAATACCATTGACAAACTTCTCTTCCACACCCGCATAATTGACATCATATATTGGCATGCATTGATCTGTCATTTGTGGGTCGTTTACACATGCTGTGTTCACACGAACTAGATATTCTGGATCTGACTCAGAAGCAATTTGCTGATCAACAGTGTTTTTGGTATATTGCTTTGAAGGATTCAAACCACGACCTGAGGGATCATTATGCTCACTATTTTTGGTCATTTTGGGATTCAAACCCAAACCTGAAACAGTACCTTGTTTTACATCAGCATGAGCTTCCTCCACCCCCGAGATTTGTTTATCTCTCACGCTATCATTGCCATTCAAACTCGACGCCATGGGATGGACAACAGGGGAACTGAGATTGCACTGAGTACCATTTTTTGCCACACTGAACATCTATGTTACTGCAATTCTGAGTTTTACATCTCTTAGGAATAGAAGCTAACTTCAAATTCCTGGTTTTGACAACATTTTTGACATGAGTTATGCTATTACTACTTTTCCAAGCCAAAGAAGCTTCCATGACCTTTGGATTGACACTAGAATTATAGAAGAACCTAGTTCTGTAGTGTTTAACATTACTCTTTTGACACTCATACTTTCTTGGCTTCTCAAATATATGACTAGTATCACCTTTGACACTACTTTTACAAGCATTTACTTGCACTTTATACTGAGAACCACTACTGCAGCTGTCCCTTCCTAGTGATGGGCAACTGCTTGGTCGTTTTTGGGGTTTTGTTTCTTGAAATTGCAGTCTTTTTCTGCATGACCCAATTGTTTCCCACCCATTAGACAGAAAGCACATATGTGTTTTTGTAGTCTCCCATTAAACTCATGATCCCGAGTGTGGGTGCAGTTACCAGATTGGAAGTTTTTACAGAACCATGGTTTCCTACCTGGATCTGATGGCTTAGCCCAACCCCCCTTCCCTGGAGCATGTTTTGGGCATGGGCCCTTCGGATCCTGTCTATTTGATCCGTATCTTCCCACTGAAGGGAGCCCCGCTCCATTTCGCACATCAAGACAGCATGTGCTGCCTTTGCCCCTTGCCAAGTGAAGTCTGTGGCATCTTCCATCAGATCCCCAAGGTAGGAAACCATGGTGTTTCTTCTCTGACTAGATTTTTCATCCAAAATATTTTTACAAAATCCTTGAACCCACTGGGTGAGAGACAGATGGTCATAGGTGACCCTCTGTCTGTTAATTCCACCCAAAATTGCCTCATGTGGCCATAATACTTTATTTTTCACTGGGATATCAACGTTTCCCCCTCTTTTTGATTTGTATTTGCCTGAACATTCTGTACCTGATAAATGTGAACAACCATTTAACTCCCTGATTCGCTTGTCAACTTTTCTTTGCATAGATTGAGATTTCAAGAATGACAGAGGGACTGACACTTTCATCAGATGATGATTCACTAGAATCTGATGAGGGTACGAACTTACTTTACTTTACTTTTCTTACTCTTTTTACTTGGAGTACTTTTGCTATGATCTAAAAAGTCACTATTTCTACTTAACTTTCCTGATCCGGAACTTGAGGTAGAAGCTTGCACTGGGTCCTGCACTGTGGAAGAAATCTGCTGCTCCACCGCCTCCAATCTGTGGGACATCTTCTGTAACTGTACCAGTATCTCCTCCTGGATCCGCTGTCCACCCGGATCCGCCTGATCCGTAGCAAGCGACACACTTGCAGCGGCAGCATCTCTAAGTCCATTTGGCTCAGCATCAGATTCAATATTGTCCACATAACGAACTTCTTCCCAGTGGGCGGCAAGTGTCTGTTCTTGCAATTTCTACACTTTTGTTTGTTATCTGGCATTTTAAAATTTATTTCACAGTTTAACATTTACTGCAAATACACAAGAAAGAGACTCAGACTCTCTCTTGGCAACCTCAGGCTTAATAAATGGGACAAATATCAAAAAGCGACCAATTGGCATAAATGCACAAGAATGAAATATAGGTTAGACCGTCCCTTTGTGCCTTAGCACATAAAACCTGTTGTTGTCAAGATGACTGAAATCTCAAGGTGTCAGAAATCTGACGTGTCACAGCATTCATAGAATATCACAGTGTCAATATGTTCAGTTTATCCAGTACACAGCACAATCATGTCCAATGTTAAGATCTGTTACAGAATAAATGACCGTTCATTTATATATACACTATCTTACACCTTTAAAAATAAAATAGTCAATAAAAAACTAAGACAACCAACTAAAAAGTTCAAATAAAAAAAAATAAAAATTCTTATGATTATGTCCTTCCCTCAAAGTCAAATCACAAAGTGACTTTGTATCCTGGAGATATCACCTGTAAATCAGGGAGGAAATTTGGGGTTCACCACTGTAAAGCAGAGGGAACCAATGAGGGGCAGTTGCTTACTAGGTTGCCCAGTAATAAGGGGTGACTTCAAGGTTGTGTTACATAAACTAGACTGGTACCCCAAGTTAGACTTAGTCTGGTATCCAAATGTGTTGGTACATTGCTGCTAGGACAAAAAACTGCCTTGAGGCAGGACTGACATCCGGGGTGCCCAAACACCCCAAGAGAATTGTGGGTCACCCTAGCTGTCCTAGAGTCACTGGAGATGGCATGCAATGTTGGTACAATATCATTTGGAGAACATTCACTTACACTGTGGCCTTGAAAAGTACTACCACCATACTGCTTGAGTGATACACGCTCTCTTTCTCTACCCTGAACGTCACATCTTTGACTATCATGAAACTACTTTTGGTTTTGTCATTCAGCTTCTATAAATTTAGGCATAGATCTCTTTCTTCACTCTTGTGGTTCTCTTTTCAGTGTACAGGCACTGCTAATGTCATTCCTGGGTGGTTCCTTCTCCTGTACTGCCATCTTGAGATTGAAATTTGCCAGACATGTCTTCATTGAAAAGTTCTGTTAAAATACAATGTCAAGTCGACAATAGGCTGAGAGAGCTAGATATGCTGCAGGATAATGTAGGTTATGATAATAAGGGCAGGATAAAGTAAAAAAGAGGGGACCTGATAGAGGTAATTCCTAAACACAAGGTGGCAGGTCTACACAAGGTGATACTTCAGGAATTAATAGAAGTCGAGGACCATATGTCTGACTTAATGGAAGATGCAACAGACTTAAGCTGGCAGGGGGCCAAAGTGGCTCATGCTGTCCTGTGTTGCCAGTTGGAAAGTGTTGCAGTCTCTTGGCAACAAGACATGAACAAGACATGGGATAAATCAAAGAATAACAAGAAACCATGGTTCTGCAAATTCTACAAAAATTCATCTCAGTATGTTAGTGACCATGATGTAGGCTGTGCAGAGACACATATGTTTTTCGATTGCAACATGGGTGCTTGTTAAGTTAACCATGGTCAAATTACACTTTGTTACCTTACCTTGTTCATTGCTCACATGGACCATTGTGTAAGCTAAATATGTACTATAAAATATTTATTTTTATGACTTGTAAAAGGAACATTTTCAGTTAACCTGTCATGGGATTTGTAAAATTTTGTGAAACTTTTCACATATGCAGAACAAAATCATACATATAGTAATTTTCTACATTTAATTTACTGTGTTGCGAATTATTTAGAAGTTAGATGTGTAGTTTATCATTTACACCGAGTAATGGTTTAGCACAGTAATTTGTCAGCTGCTAAGATTTTTCCCAGAAAACTCTTCTTTCTTTACTGTGTGTTTATCAGACCTAGCCAGTCCACTGATTATACATCCCCCTCAATCTGGGGATTAATCTTGCTAAAAATAGATCTTGTATTAGCTTGGCACTTGAAGGAAAGGTCACAGGTTCTGGAAACATGAAATCAAGATATTAGAAATGCCTTTCAAATGCAGAGGTGACAAAATGTATTTATACACCCGGATAAGGACAGGGAAATATAGGACTGATGTCAGTCATACTGTCGTCATACAGATTTCCTTTGGTAAAGGAACTTAGAAATATTTTCATTGGACCATTTGAATTTGTATATTACCTACATGCAATACAATCTCTAAAATTAACCAAAATTGTTGGTGTCCAGTCGAGTCGGTGCAATGTAGTTCCTCACCCCCCAACCCAAAATTGCTTCCTACGCCCCTGTTGCAGTATGGTAAAGCAAAGGTTACGGTCAAAAACGAGAGTACAGCTGTCTATTGTCATCAATTGGCAGTCTACTGGTCTTGATAAAAATCAGAGCATATATAGGGATAAGAGGAGGAAAAATGGAAAAACCAGCTTGCCTGTACAGACTTAGAGTAAATAAATGCCTCCAGATATGTATACAATGCCAAATGTACCTAAAGGTATTGATTGTCAAATGGTTCATCTTTTGCAGTATTCATTTATGTTGTGTAGACCAGTACTTGGTAATGTCACAAAACAATCTTATGCAATTGAGGTTAAATCAAGGGAATAAAAAAGGATCAGGAAAGTGCGAGTATGGTCAGAGGTCAGTTGGGCCAGACCAGGAAATAAAGCTGTATGACGTCAGTGCGTTGGATCAATACAAATTACTGTATTTAATATTGGAGAGGCAATCACATGGGCGTTTCCTTGATGCCAGGTGCATTGTGTTTGATCCTTTCAAACAACAATCAAAGTATGACTTTGGATATAAACCATTATTGTATCAGGTTTTACCGGATGATTATAGTGTCAAAAGCAATGACAATATTTCTATTGTTGAAATGCATCAGAAGGTTAAGGCCTTTAGGGCTCCAAATTTCTTAGGTGGGGGTGCTCCTGTTCACTCACAACTGAATGTACAAGTGGCAAGAATACTTGCAGGACTACTGCGATCAGCAGCTGACACAGCTACTTAAGTTTTGATTATGTAATAAACTAATTGCTCCACACTTTCTATTTGACTTCCTGGGGTGGTGGGGATTGAAAAAATAAACCCCAAATGTCTCATGTGCTTTGTAATCTAGGGGATACAGTGCTGCAGTGGTAACATTCTAACCTTCAGCAATTTATTAACTGGTTTCGTCTGCCCATATGTGTCGAAACAATGTTAAAACCCAAATAAACAAAACTTTATGGTAATCTTTAGTTCGGATATTGAACCAATGTATTCATCATTTGATGTAAGTTAATACCCCATAATTTTCTGTGTTTGCTTTAGATATTTGGACTTGAAGAGATTGACAGAAGTACAGCTTGCTGTATTTAAGTAATAGTATGCCATTTCTCTGGACACCAAAACCCTTTATTTATAATACCAAGTTGCATTATAAACAATGGTATTGATCACACTTCTCTAATCTACACCATGCAATAAGACAGGGATGTTATCTGAGTGCCCTACTTCTTTAAAAATAATTGAATATCTTTCCAAATACTTACAATGCAATGAATGTATTAACAGTATCACAATAATGAGGATTGTCTGGCTTTTGCTTTTGTTTGAATCTAGCTTTTATGATATTACTTAGATCTGACATTAATTAAATAAAATACTTCCTATGATGAGTAAAATAACACAAACAGAACTTTAAGCGAAAGTTAAATGCCATACAATGGATTATTAATTTTTCGTCTCGCAAAGTATCAAGTAAAACCTAAAGAAGCAATAAATTTTGTTAACTATGTTGCATTAAACATACATAAAAACAAAAATCCATTCCTTGTTAGTCTTGACTAGAAGCAAATACCCAAACTGCCAGGAATGGCTTGTAATGAGTATGAATTGCAAAGTTTTCAATACTCTATTTTGCGTAGTGTACTAATAAACATATTTCACTCAAAACAAAACACAAGTGTGAAATTGCATAAAAAGCAATTATTTCTACCTTTACGGTAACACATCACAAGGCAGAGTTAATAAAACAGATCTCTTTCTCTTTCTATTGACCTCACACAGCAAGTCTTTCCAGACCTCACATCGATAATTTGACCCAAAATGCACAATGCAAAGTAATTGTCTGGCAATTGTATTTGTTTGCACGGGGCAAATCAGGATTAACAACAAGAGAGATAACATCTAAATTGTGTTTAACTTTATCAAAATTCACTTCTTAATTTCTTATTTTAAAGGTATCAAACATTTATATTTGAATATTAATTCTACCTCCATAATTTAAATCTTTATTTATCATTGGATTTTTTATATTTATTAACTTGATATTATATTTGATACTGTAGTGGAAAGGGAGAAATTATTGATTGGTTCTGCTGTGTTTTGAACTCACAGCCTTCTGATTATACACAGATATAAACACAAGTCTAGCTCTTTAACCAGCTGAGCTAAAGGGGAATCCCCAAAATTCCCAGGTATTAATAGAACTGGTATATGTGAGGATATTACATACCACCCCTGCAAGGAAAGACCTGTCCACAGGTCTTACATGACTACATTATTATACTTTACTTGCTTGGCTTTGAGAGGGAAGAATCTTTAGGCATCTCACCATGTAGTGGGAAGGGAGATTATTGATTGGTTCTGCTGTGTCTCGAACTCACAGCCTTCTGATTATACATAGATATAAACACAAGTCTAGCTCTTTAACCAGCTGAGCTAAAGGGGAATCCCCAAAAACCCAGGTATTTATAGAACTGATTTTCGTGAGGATATTACAATACATTCGGCACTAAATTTGGTGTTTATTTTATAACATTTTATAACTGTATTTGTATTTGGATATTTATAAGTATTTCAGAATTAGAGGAGAATATATAATAAAAGTGTAACAGAATGAATTATAAAGAAAACATTCATTTTGTGTCAACTGTAATTGTATAACTGAAACTTCAGACTCAACAGGTTATGATGAATAAAAGATGTCCAGAACTATATGCAGTTTCTTTATTGACATTCCATGGACTAGTTGATGCCCGTGCCTTATGTCCATGCCTCAGATAGACAGATAGATAGAGATATTATTTCAACAGCATTTTTATACGAGATAATAATATACATAATATTGTAAGATAATAATAATAAATTAGTTGCTTTAGTACAGTATGAAAAAAGAAAATAGAAAGAAATAACAACTGAAGAGAAGGAAGTAGAAGAAGTGTAACACTTTTCTAGTTTAATCCCCTTTACATAACAAATTTACTTAGCTATTTAAACATTTCCGGTGTAAGCCCCCAGATTATACCCCCTTCATTTTATACCCTGGTAGATTCTGGGAGGGCCTAGAATCTAACCCGGGGTAGATTCCAAAGTATACCCCGGGGGAAGATTATAAACACCACCAGAATCTACCCCTCCTCCCAGAATCTATCCCCCTTGTTATTAGTAACATAGTGTTTTAGAATATCAATAAAAGGAATGTTAAAGCTATTTTAGCTGTAAAATTAACCTTCAAACAGCTTTGTGCACTGTATATGGTGACATGGTTTTATTAACACTCGATGATAGGAGAGGGTTATTGTGATCAGTTTGTTTCTCTCTGTCTGTCCATCTGTCTGTCTGTGCACTGTTTCGCCCTTATAACTCAAAAACTGTAACACCAATCGAGCTCAAATTTGGTGGGCAGGTATTTCATGGGGTACAGACGGATTTTTCCAAATTTGGTGTAATTTGTTTGAAAATTAAAGCCACTAGACAGTTTTTCTTATTTTTAATTGGACTTTTACAGTGAAATCTGCTTCTCTTCCTCACAAATGTAAATCAATAATCCACACACAATCGGCTTTGCTTCCCCCAATGCTTTTTTAATGTGTGTATGTGTGTGTTGCTATGCTCGGTCACACATGTGAAAAATCAATATCATGACAGGATTTCTTCCTCATGAAATTTTGTGCAAAAAGAATTCCTCTGTGGCTATGAGTGTAATGTGAAGAACTTGTAATCCCATGTTTGGGGTTCAATACCACTCACTTTTTTTTAGTTTTTCTTTTTAAGTATTTTTTTAGGCTTTTTAAAGAATCTCTTTAAGGTTCTGCTTGAAAGAAAAGAGAAAATTAAAACACAACATTTAAATTTTTGCTGTCCAAAAAAAAACTTAACCAAGATGAGATGTCTACTCTTTATCACATACGTTAAAAATGTATATTTTGTTTCTGATGATGTCATTACTTAATGATGTCACAATGCAATTGTCATTGTGATGTCACAAACCTAACTTGTGATACTTGCTGTCTTTAAATAAAAATATTTCTTCTCATTAAATTTATGTCTTAAAATTGACATAAAGATAATAAAGAGGGAGGTGGTGTATTCATCATTTTTATTCATTTCTGTTTTTTCTTTTTTGTTTGTTTCAGTTCCTTGACAGTCCATCACAAAAAAATACCCTGAGTGATTTTCACCAAGAAGTGGCTTTTAACCAATATTTTTACCTCCACCAGGAGTTTTTTTTAGGTGTTTAGATTACCCCAGAACTAATGGACAGATCTTTATAAAAAATTTTGTGGGTAGGACCTGGCCAAAGGAAGAAATTATTAATTTTAGGAAAAGATCTGGATCATATTTTAGATACAAAAAATCATGAATTTTCAAAGATCCCATTTTTAATGTATTTTTAATGACTTTGGCTTTCTACTTGATATTTCTTCAAAAGTAATGAACAGATTTTGATGTTAAATTTTTAGTAACAATGGTCTAGAAATGGGAAGAAGTGATTACATTTTAGGAAAGATCCAGTTAATATTGTGGATACCAATAAACGCCACCATGGTGGGCGTGTGCTCATTGATTTCTGGTACACTTTGTGCCCATTTTATCAATTAACATTTATAATAATATCAGCTAGAGAGTGAGCCATACTATTGTGAACTCACAAAATACACACAAAATATTTATTCAGTGTCTGGATGTGTGTAGTATGTTCAGGTATGTATGTGTTCCTCAGTGCAGAGAAATCCACTGAAAATTAATTTACATGTTTGGTTTTATTTTATTGTCTTCCTTACAATACTTTATAACACTTATGAGGCTGGTCACATCGAGTCGAGCACTTTGCTCTCTCTGAGTGCATGTTGTTTTTTTTGGTTTGCACATAACGTGATGCTCACAATTTTATACACATTATTTTAAATTTAATTATAACCTTTTTAGGCTGTGTGGTACATTTTGTGTAATGTATTTGTGTAATACCCTCTGTATAATAAAAATTTGTCTGTCTTATCACACTAGTTATAGAGCTGACATATTTCAAAAGATCTGCGTACAATTGTCATCCAGTTTTCTATTCTGACAAGTGATAGTACTGGGGTTAAATGATGTGCTTATATACACATCTAAACAAACCCCTCACACCAATAACAGTTTATTGTATTACCATTTAAGAATATTTATGCCACTCACTGACATAACTGATCTATTTGTGAAAGCAATCAACTATTCTAGTTATTCCTTTGAATTTACCAATTAAAATTTGTGGATGAAGTTCCTCATTTTACACATAACAAGTGTAGTTTTGATATGAGTGATTGGGATTAGGTGAAGCTGGGTCCTAATGTACATCAAAAGTCTGTTTGTTCTTTTGATGTCATAAATTGGGATTAGTTGAAGTTGGGCCTTAGTGTACATCAAAAGCCTAGTTATTATTTGTTTTCAAAATTGGGATTAGTTGGAGTTGGGCCTTAGTGTACATCAAAAGCCTAGTTATTATTTATTTTCAAAATTGGGATTAGTTGAAACAGGGCCTCAGTGTATATCAAAAGTGCTGTTATTCCTTAATAATTTGGGATAAACTGAAGTTGGGCCTCAGTGTACATAAAAATAGGTTCTATCAATTTAACAGCCTAACAGGATCTCTATTGAAAATTCAGAATTACGAATGCTAATACCCAATCACTTTATTATTAACTAATTTGCACGTAATAACTTGGCTCAACTATTACCCATGCATTTTGTGATATACAAATTACACACTTTCAATGACAAATCATTTGCATAAACAATTGTGCAAATCATGAAAATTTTGCATAATTCATTTCTGAGTGACCAATTTTAAAAAGCTTAAATACTTAGTCACATTAATTATCAGTTATCTGTATTAACTTATTAAAAGTAAAGGGGGGTAGATTCTGGGAGGCCTCCCAAAATCTACACCAGGGGGTAATGTGGGAGGGTGGGGTAGATTCTGGAGGTCCCCCAGAATCTACCCGGGTATAAAATGAAGGGGGGTATACTGTCAGAGTTTACACCGACACATACAGTAATAGTAGGAATAAGGTAAGAAATGTAACGCATAGTAAAATAGTCTAACATATTTAAAAATTCTTAAGCATGTTCATGCACTGTACTCACAGTTTCAAGTCACAGATTCACTTGGGAATTATAACCACTGAAGATATAACTCTTATACATTTTTAAACATTTTTTGTAATGATTCAGCATTTACAATGTTATTATCAATTGCATTCCAAACCTTTACTCCAACCACTGACACACAAAACATACAGAAATCTGTATGCACTAAATCTTTATTTATAATTTTCTTACTTCTTGCTATTACAGAAATGGTTTACTTCACTCCCCAGCCCCAAGTAAATGGCCATGATATAAGAATCTCAGGGCAGAGAGCTTTGAGAAGATTCAAACCACAACTACCAAGTTAGATATGACCACGTTCATGCAGAGCTCAAGGTCAAATCCCAACTTCAACCCATGTGGGATGCAATTCAAAGCAGTTGATCACCAAAGGTTTTACACAATTTAGTGGAAAATAAAACAAGTTAAAAGGCATTACAAATGCAAAATTACAGCCTGGGATTTAAGCAGATGAGCTGGTGAGATAAAAGCAAGGTCAAGTGAGATCAAATCATAGACCCGAGTACCGAAAGCTATGGTAAGAACAGACATGTTTTTTTACGCAACAAAATAACACAGCTCACAGAATCAGCTTTAACTAATCACCAGGTGTGTTCAAACAAGCTTCAGCCATAGGTGAAAACAAGGTCAAGTAAAGGTCAAACAGGTAACCTGACAACCAAGGGGATGTTTCATGCAATAAGAACCGAAAGATGTGCCAGAGGATGATTGCTAGCCATTTTCTCCAAGTAGCTCTAGTAGCCGACATTTCTTGCTTCAAAATATTCAAATCAGAAACAGAGTGATTATACACAAACCTACAAGAGTATTGGTTATTTACAACATTTGCAGGAGTACTATATACAACTGTAGGGCCATTTTTAGAAAAATTCAGAAAATTTTCCTGGACATGATCAGGCTGTAACTGAGCCCTGTCAACCATGCCCAGGGTTAATCATTTTTTACAGATTTTTTACAGTCATTAGCACTATGAATTCTGACATTGCCATCCTGTGCAAAACAATAACTGCAAATATGCCTGTAAAACACCCCTTTTGTTTCATGGTGTTTGGTAAAGGTACTAGAGTTATCATTAAAATATACGCATGGCATTGATTTGGCACTTTTCTGATAAGTCTGACCTTGCTTTTTGAACTTTTGGCCACCATTATTCGGCAAGGGTCCGGATGTATGTCTCTGTGCATTTGCTCTTCGGATCTTATCGATTTTTTCTGTCTCTGCCCAGCTAGCAATTTCACCTTGCTCCATTCGACATAACAGTACTGCATGACTAGCTTTTGCTGCCTGCCACGAAAAATCGTTGGAATCGTCCAACAAAGCAATAAGGTAATTGAGCATATGGCCCCTAGTTTGTAAATTTTCCTCATCCGTCATGATCCGACAAAATCTGGCCATCCACTGTGTGATGTTTAACTGATTATAGTTCAGTCTATCTTTGGAAGTTTCGGCTAGTACGAATTCAGGTGGCCATTTAACTCTTTGCTTTACATAAACATCCACCGCCCCTCCCCTCTGGGACTTAATTTTTTAATCAATACCAAGGCCAGACAATTCTTTGAGGCGATTCTCAACTTCCTCTTGAATAAATCTATCATGCCGCATAGATTGTAAATTTGGCAATTTTTCTTGCAAGTTAGCCTCCCCCTGGGGGACAGTGAGATTTGAACTCGCAGCTACAGGTTTGCACACAGATTTCTTAACCTTAGAGTGAGATTTAGGCACAGATTTACTCTCAATGACATTCAAATGCTTACCAATTGCGTCAAGCTGAGATAAAATTTTTGCATTGATCAAAGCTTGATCCAAACTTGTCGGATCCGACATCTGTTCAACATGTGGTGCTCTTTCAGATTTCCTAACATCCAGTCTGTATTTTGAAGTGACAGAGCCATGATCTGAATCACTACTGCTATTAACCAGCATGTCAATATCACTATCAATATCACTCTCAATATCAGTATCAGACTTTGAACCAGACTGACCCAGGGTTGGCTGTGAAGAAAATTCATTTTAAAATGCGCCATCATCTTGAACCTCTAATTCAACAGGACTCTCAACTTTTCTACACAAATTGTAAGGTTTACCTGCCATTCTGTGCTTCTGACGAGTTGCCATCTGCCAAAAAGTGTGTAACCAAAGACAAGACTGTATTATTGTTAACTAAAAACTAATACAAAACTAATAAAAAGCTAAATGAATAATAAAATAAATTTTGTAAAATATTTAGTCTTGTCACGTCGACTGCCAGTTCAGATCTGACCATTATCCCCTTGGTCAACCAAAGGGTCAAACCACTGACCAATCACTGACCAATCGAACAATCAGTAACTTTACAAAAATATATGAATAAATCGATTAAAATGGGGTGCAGGTTTGATTAAGGTTGACACCTAAATGTCAACCCCCAAAATTTGCTCCTAACCATGTTGTTTCCAATTTAACTTTTCGTCCATGGATACACCAAGAAACTTAGCAACATCTACGTTTTCAATACTGTGATTTTTAATGCTAATAATATATGCTAATAATTTTCTGGTATTTTACTATTACTGAACAACATGCAATTTGTTTTGCTAACATTCAATGATAATTTAATACTATCAAACCATACTTTAAGCTTATTCAGTTCACTACTTATTATTTTAGCCACATCTAAAACATTATCTCTTGAACAAAAAGCATTGGTATCATCTGCAAATATAATCAATTTCAGTATAGCTGACACTTGAACAGTATCATTTATATATAAAATAAATTGCTTATATTATAATCATTTATATCATTTTCCTTAAGCTATTATGTCAAACTTTATACCACAGCTTTTCAATTAACAAACAATACTGTGAATTTTTTTTTAAACTTCTGGCGTTAAAGTGAATAATAGAGAGACTTATATTTGTGGTTTTCAAAACATCCACCTCATCTTCACACACATATTTGTGGTTTTCAAAACATCCACCTCATCTTCACACACATATTTAGTATACATATTCTTAAACAGATAATGTCTTTAAATATGTCACCATAATTTTTTTCCACATCATGGTTGTAATAATACAGTGAAAAACATTTTTTAAATTTTCTGTATATGTTACTAATATTAATTCTTATAAGATGTACACAGCTATTTTCAACTTTCAACTCATCATCATCTAGTTGATTAAATGGGAGTATTACTGTGCAATTTTTACTACCACATTTGGTTAACTTCACTCAGATGCCTAAGTTGTACTTTGGTCAACTTGGAACATTTTCTGTGTACCCCTTAATTGCATATGGAGCACTCTATTGCATCCACTAGGACATTTTATTACATAAACTACAAGGATACAGTTGATTGTCTATCATCACTGGTAAGTTGTTGTTTACAGTTATTTACTAAATTAGGATCTGTATAACAGCTTGCAGCACAGTCGTTTTCCAGTAGTACTTAATGAAAACAGCACATTTTAGCTAACAGCTAACAGTTGTTACTTAATTGTAAGTATGTTGAAAGTTTGTTTGCAATTAAAAAAGTCTTAACTTCCTCAAGTTCTCCATATCTCTGATTGCATGAATTTTTGAAACCTCTGGAGAGCCATTTGTTTTGATAAAGATTTTTCCTTCTCATGTCCAGGTGCTAGCTATCTTCTTTTGCCTCCCTATGTCCCTTAGCAAGATGCTCATTCACAAGGACCTTTGTTCCCTTCAGCCTCTTCGCATTTTTAAAGATATCTAATTTGGTCTTTCTGTTCACCACCTGAAGGATAGTTGAATTTAAGTAACTGATCACTTTTGTCTCTAGGCGTTCAAGCTCTGCCTCAGTTGTGTTGTTATAGTTCTGCATAGTGCCAGAGAAAGCCCCTGCATAGAACCTGTGTTGTCTGTAATCACTATATTGTCATTTTGCTTTATTGCTCTAGTTCATCCACTCAATTTTTCAAGGTCATAATTCATGCATCTTTTTGTTTGTTTTCCTGCTGTAGTTTAGCAGTTACCTGTGTAGCCGTCTTAAGATCTTTCTGCAGCCAAGTTATAACATCCAGCTTAGCACTAACAAAATCCAGTGTTGTCCTCATTTCAGTAATTTTTGTACTTAAGTTAATGTCTTGGGAGGGGCCACGGTGGCAGAGTGGTAACACTCTGGCCTCCCACCTCTGAGGCCGGGGTTCGATCCCCGTCAAGGTCTTATGTGGGAAAGCTGGTAGTTGCTTGCCGTTGGTCGGCAGTTTACAGTACAGAACCCTAGCGAACTCTATGTACTGGTTTCCTCTGCCCTTCCAACTACCCGTCGTGATATGACCTATACAGTGTTGAAAGCGACGTAAAACCCCAAATAAATAAATAATGTCTTGGGTGCCAGAAGTAATTTGTCTTATTTTGGGTCTGTTCTTCATCTTTGTGCATTGGGGTGCGAGATCAGACATACAGAACACAGTACTTGACTAAACTTAACTAATCTTGTTAGCTACAGTCCTTATACCTCTTGATTCATGTCTTCTAACTGCTCTCTGACTATCAATGGATGATTGGTGTGGATGATAAGGGATTTCTAAGAGATGGCCTTCTTTCATCTACGAACTTCATGTTATTTAATCATAGCAAAGCAGAATAATTATGATTTGTTTTTGTTGTTCAAATTTTCACTACCATATTTTTAGCCGCCAGAAATATCGCCTTTGTGGGATAAGGCAATTCATATGCCACTCCTCTCACAAGAACTGCTTATTAGCCGAGCAAACATAAAGACTATACCATAAGAGAAACAATGCCAAGCGAACTTTATATCATTAAAGGAAACTTTAATTTTGACTTCATTTGACATTTATTATGCTCTTAATAGTTAACATTTGTGAAAGGGTGTGAGAATAACCTAATTTTGATCAATTGACATCCTATAAAGTGTGTAGAAAAGTTTTTTATTTTATTGTAAAACAGTAAACAATATATGAGTGTACATCAAAGAGTTTATACTGTTCTTTAAGTATTTCTTGGAATTCCATGGAGAAAAGATCTGTGTACACACCTGTCTTAAGTTACTTTTGTAAAATGTGGTAATACTCGGAAGTGTCAGAATATGGTCATCTTAAAAGTTTTTATCATTGACAAATTTAAATCTTGTTTTTAAAGGTCACATATCATATATCAATATGCAACAAAGAATATTTTATATAATGTACTAGTTAAAAATTAAATAATTTGGTATATTTATTGCGGGAAATTCATTTTACAACCCCCAGAAAAAGTGTTTTTAAAAAGAATACTTTTCTATCAATTTTGTATCGGCTCAAATTCCTGTTGTTACGAACAGAAACACATATGACATCATGGGGGACTACACATTATTCATTGTGTATATTTACTTTTCCCAAACTGGTATTTCACTGTATTTTTGTTGGCAAAAGCCTCTCTGTGCAGCTTTGCATGTAGCTTTGCCAAAGGCCCAAGTTTCTTTGTGATTGGGGACAATGTGCCTAGCCTGATACCATGGGGTGAAAACAATACTTGTACAAGCTTTAAAGGCTGTGGGGTGAAAATGATTGTATTAAATAAACAAAATCTTCTGCTGTACATCTGTGGCAATAAGGTTGGTTAATCAATTCATTTAACCATTTAGGTGTAATTTTCTTATGTCATATGAAAATGCTAGGGTATTAACAATTACCACATAAAATCATATTCAGTATAATATTTTTTAAATAAAAAATGGGTAGCTTGAATGACTGTTGCTGTAAAGTAGTTTAACAGCATAAAAACTACTTGGTTTCAGTCATCCTGATATTGCTGGCCCTGTGACTGATGTTAGTTCCATAGTACTCAGTCCTTTGTACCATTCTTATGCATTCATCAACTTAATTTGTGGGTACATGGGCCAGGGTGCTAAACTGATAATTCAGCCAAAGTTTGAGGCTAAACAATTCCTGGAAACAGTAGAAATACACAAGGTAAGTCTGTTTTTTTTTTATTTTTCCCAACAATAATTTAATGGTAGTGGAACCTTATGCTGCATTTTCACTCTTAAGTTCAAGGTGCTACAGAAAATGGCTAGTTTTTTAGTTTTCTAATGAAATTCTCAAAAGAAAATTAAGCTCATTTATGTGGTCTTTTTCATAAATAGATAGAAATAGATATAGATCTGCCTCTTTAAAATATTTACTTATATGTGAACCCTGCAAAGTTTAACACCAAGCCAATTTTTTTTAAATTACACCTGTGCTGAAATATTCCCACTGATTGCCTGTAGAACACTTTGCATGAATCCAAAAGTACTTTAGGCATATCTTTGTGGCTATACTTTAATTTCAAGATAAGTTATCGGGGAGGGTCTATGGGCTCTTCCTTGGATCTAAACAGCCTACTATACCTTAGCAGACAATGCCAGTCTCTTTGATTTACACAGATATACAAATAAGTATCACTGGCCCCATACATATCCAATCAAAAGGTCAAACTTGGTGTTTTATCTCCTTTTCAATAGCCATAGTCATATTTGGACAGTTCCTCAGTATTGTCACTTTTGTGTGTCAAACCCACCTAGAGATGACAGTGTGTGATAAGATGACAAACCTACTAAACCCACTAGGTCACTACAGATTTCTACAGGGGCCACAATGGCAGAATAGATACACTCTCGCCTCCCACCTCTGAGGCCGGGGTTCGATTCCCAGCATGGCCTCAAGTGGGAAAACTGGTAGTTGCTTGCCGTTGGTCGGCAGTTTACAGTACAGAACCCTGACAAACTGTATGTACTGGTTTCCTCTGCCCTTCCAACTACCCGTCGAGACCTGTACAGTGTTAAAAGCAACATAAAACCCCAAATAAATAAATAAAATACAGACTTCTGCATGTTCAGTTATTAGAAGAGTTGGCATATATGAAAACATTTCCACAATATAAAACAATTTTTGGCTAGTAGTTTTATTCTTGCAATTTTACTGACACTAATCTGTTTCAAGAATTAAGAAGGGATTAATTTATTTGCCATTTAGCATCATATTATTTAAAATAAACATTAGGATTCCACATTGTTTTAAAACAGGTGGACAACAGTCTTTCCAACAACTGAATAACATACTAAGACATAAATTATTAAATATTGGGAAAGTGTTAATTTAAGTATTTTATTAAAACTGAGTTAATTTTGTATATCCCAGGTGACACACCTGTACCTGCTTTCATCTGTGGTGGTTCAGCTTGCCAAGTCTCAACTGACTGAGAAATACAACCTATCCAGCCTGCAAAATGTCTACAGTGGAGGTGCAAAGATAAGTACTGAGGTGGAAAGCGCTTTCTGTGCCAAATTTGGTCTGGATAAAATCAAGCAAGGTATGACTGACAGATAGTTTTACATTACAGCAAGTGCTAATCCAAGATTCTTTACAGACGTCTAACTACTCACAGATGTAGACAATTTTATTTTAAATTACACTGTATTTTGTACTGCAGTTTATCAATGCAATATTTTTTTTATATTTTATCTTAGTAATGCACTGTTTCACAACAATGGGTATGTACTGTAATTATCTAATTTAAGTTTTTAAGTTTAAAGTTATTTTACAAATGTACACTAGATGAGAATGAATTTATTTATTAGTTATTTTTGGGGGGGTTTTTGCAGAATAAATATGCAATTTGTAAACATATTTCTATGTGATTTTTATAATCATTCAAAATAATTATAAATATTTTTGAATCAGATTGTTTAGGGATGATAAACATTATATCAGGTGATTTAGAAAGCTATATAAGGATTTAGAGCCCTATTTCATATATTTAAATAGGTTGAAATGTCTTAGGCCATATGTAGGTCTGCGCATGGGCTATACAACCTGAAATGGTTATCCAATAATATATTGTGTTGAATACAGTCTTGCATTCTTGATATATGGTGCTCCAATCAAATATAGATCTGTCATAGTGCTATAAATCCTACTAATATTATACATTGAATGTGAATGATTTATATGAAAAAATATGGAAAAAAGCAGAAATGATTTAAGTTTTCAGTGGTCTCATTTTCAATGTAATTTTAATGACTTTGGCTTTCTCATTGATAATACTCCAAAAGTAATGGTTCTAATTCTAATTGAAATAGCGCTTAATCTCTACCAAAAAGAGAAATTATAAGGCCCATGAAAAGATATAAATACAATACTTTATAGTCCATTGACATCAAAAGGGGACCAGGGGCCGATTTCACAAAGGGACTTAAGTCCAGATTTAGGCTTAAATCTAAGACTTTGGTCTTAAATTATGTCAAAAAACTGCTAAGTCTGTGGTCTTAGACTTAGCGGATTTCACAAAGCAGCTAAGTCCATGAAATTGCTAAGTCAGTGGACCTAACTTTTAAGTCTGGGAGGTAGTGGGCTTAAATTTTGTAAAGAGGACTTAAATATGGCCGCCATAAACTTTTCTCCACTTCAAAATTTGAAATGGCTGTAAATAAATTATAATTATGCAGAACACCTCACCAAAGTAGTGTTTGGGAAGTTTATATGTGCTAACAAGGTTTTCAATTTCAAAACAGCACTTATCCTTAGATAAAATACATTAAAAGAAGAATATGTGGCATCACAATCTTGGTATCATCAGTTTGAATAGATACAAAAGGTCACATGACCTTTTGTGGCTAAGTCTTGGACTTAGTTTAAGTCCTTTAGTGAAATCGGCCCCAGTACCAAAGAGACAATCAGAAGAATACAATGCAAATATAGTGGGTAGGCTTTTCAAAAAGTTAGCCCTTCAATTTCTTTTTGAATGTTAAAAGGAGATGTAGCAGAGCATGTGTCATCATGCAACTGATTTCTTATCTTGGGAGCATCACAGGCAAAATTAAAGCCAATTTTCTTTGTAGACTTCATGCATAGATGAAAAAACTAGGAATCAAAAATGTATTAATATATTTAAGATAGCCAATTTGGGGAACACTTGCGAACTATTGTAGCTGTTTTGAAGACTGAACATTCTTCAACTGGCAATCAGTGCAAACTCTTAAGTACATAAGTAATGTGTAACTACCTGGTTGAGTTAGTGACATTCCTAGTTAGGCTGTTTTGAATCTTTTTAACAATAAAACCAGAAAGTCTTACAAACAAAGAAATATAACGGTCAAGCCAACTGATCACAAGAGCATTTGCAGCAATTACAGTCTAATCCTGTCTAAGATACTGTCTAAGCTTCCAGAGATCCCTTAATTGGACTAAATACGTATCAGAGACAATCTAAATATGCCTAGAAATCCAATCTATCTAATCTAATGTGAACTTTTATAGTGTTTAATATCCATCAATTAACAGACTTAGGGTATCTAAACAGAAACAATGTGAATAACTGTTAGTCCAATAACATAGCCAGGCCATACTAAAGAAGACACAGTGGTGACAGGGAGGCTATGGCAGATAGGCTTTCGCAAACAGGAAAGGTTTGAGCTTTTTTTCTGAATGAGGAAATAGATGTTGCACTGTGTACACTATCAGGAAGATCATTTAAAATCTTGGTATCATCAAAAGCAACACTATGGTCAAACTAACTAGTGTTTGAGTTATAAAGTGGGGAGTAGAGGATAAATTGTCTTTCCAATTATATTGACTAACAAGCACCTATTCAGCTATCAACTCTACATCTTTAAAACAAAGAGATGAACTCTGTTTTGTCCAGATTCATTTTCAACTAAAAAGCTGATGGGCATTTTTTGACATGATACAGGCACCTGTTTAACACTAAGTAACATTCTTATGAGTGAAATGTTTTTAGAGCTATGTGCTGTCAGCACAAAAGTGAAATCTAAAAACAATGTATTTATTTATATTTAATTATTTATTTATTCGCAAATCACAATGTTCAAACATATATATATATACATATCTTCCTACTCAATAGCCAGATGTAACGCCTTAACCAATATAGATATTATGTGTGCAAATTATATTTCGACATATTAATTGTGGTCTCAGTCCCCCCAATGACCCCCCCCCAAAGACAGTCAGACAACAGACAGAGGGTAATAATATTTAATATACAATAACAAGTAATATGGTATACAATTACTAAAACTACAGTCTTTTTACATGCCCATGAAGATACACAAGTGTTAAACATTCACGTTAGATTAAGGTTTACTATACGAAGTATGATTTTATACATGATATCTTTCCACAAAAATATGAATACAAAAGATCAACACAGAACTGATCCAAAAAAACATGATAATTTGGAATTACATATGTGAAAATATCTAACCATAAATATAAATACGTCAGACAAATACATAATCCACATTTGATAAATACATGATCCAAAATGAATACATGATCATTTCTGGAATTACATATGTTAAAATAAATTACCAAATGTAATCTGAATCAATAGAATCACTAAAGTTTTATGTTACATACCCGAGAGAGATGAATTTACACCTAAGAGGAACCCAAATCACCCAAGTAGACTGAACTCCAAAAGTACCCCAAAACACTAACCACTCAGGGTGACCCAGGTAGATTCATGATAAATAATATGAATGTATAGACAATTTTTTGAAGAGGAGTACATTATACGACAGAAAAATTATTTAAGGGGACATTATAAAAGTACCTCAAACCCAAACAAGCGGGAAATGCGGGAAAAAGTAGTTGCTACTTGAGAAGCATTGTCGGGATTCTAATGTATGTAAGACCAGACACAGTCTGAAGACCAGGTTCCTTGAAACTTGATTTGTTGAAGAGGGACATGGCTGGAAAAAGCTAATGAAGCTCCAGATTTTCGAAAAGAGTGAAAAGTAAAATAATGAGGTGGGTAGCCTAACTTAGTATTCAGATAGGTCAGAATCTTCCTGACCTTAGAATCGATCAGAACTTTCCAGCCTGAAGGGTATTTATATTGGAATAATGGTTGATTTTTCACAGGGAAGTACATGGTTAATAGGTTTTTCATTGCTTTAATGGGACAGATTTTAGCTTTACCTAAGCCAGGCAATGAAATAATTTTTACTTTGTCACGAGACTGAATGGTTTTTGACCATTTTAACAGGACTTTTAGGATATTACCCTGGAAAAAAATGTCACTTGCAGATAAATGCCTGGTAAAGTCATAGGAATCAAAGGAGTGAGGGCAGAGGTTTGAGAGGCGAAAAAACGCAAAGAAGGCCATGAGGAATAATGCTTTGAAGACTTGGCCCATGTATAATTCACCACAGTGAGCCACCAGGAAATATAGGTCTTCAATACTGATGATATTGCACCTAGAGATTTTAAGGGGTCTATTTATTCTGAGGGACTTAACATAGTAATAGATTCTTCTACTTTCTAGACATTTAGTAGGAAGACCATAAATTACGAATTTGGCTTTAATAGCAGACACATAGTTCCTCAACATGTTAGGAGAAACACCATTTTCATTTAAACATTCTAAAAATGCAAGCAAAACTTTTACATTGACACTTGACATCAAAATACCCATGTGACAACAGAAGGCCAGGAAAACCCTGAACATTGAGGCGTAGGCAGCCTGTGTACTTGGCCTGAAGGCAAAATTCAATCTTGACAACGCTTTCTCTGTCAGACCTTCTATTCTGGAGCGACCTAGAACAAAGTATAGCATCAGTTAAATATCATTATTAAGGTCAAGGTGACCTAATGACACATGTTGCCATTGGGCATTGGGAACCAGACTATGCAATTTTTTTATCACTATCTACACACTGAGTCCATCTGGACAATAAATCAGCTGTTACATTAGTTTTACCAGCAATATGTACAAACTGAAAGTCTATATCATAACTTGCAGACCACAACCATATGTTTCTGGCACAGGCAGCCATATAAGGGTCTTTGGTCCTGCCTGATTGCAACACACATACAACAGCCATGTTGTCCCCAAAAATCTTTACTCTTTTCCTCTTCCAGTATACCTCAAACAGTTTAACAGCAACCAGTATGTTGATCATTTCCAAATGAACAATGTCTAGGTTTTGGTACCCTAGGGGGATGGGGAGATGGTACATCAAGTTGTTGAAGACCCCTCCTAACCCTTGTAAACATGCATCAAGATGCACTTGAAAATCAACTGGTTTATGGTCATAAAGGGAGACGCCATTAAACTTTGGTAGAAAATGTTGAAACCATCTGAGGTCTCTGTGAAAATTATGGTCAAGAGTAATATGAGTATGACCATGAGCATTTCTGAGGACTTGCAACATATGGTTTAGGAATATCCTAGCAGGTTTTACACACTTGTGAATGTACAAGAGATTTCCTAGCAGGGACTGAAGTTGTCTTTTTGTACATTGTTTTTCCCAGTCCATTCATGAACCATTTCACTAATTTTTTGTAATTTTTCCTCAGGGATGGAGACAGATCCTGCCACAGTGTCAATTTCAATGCCCAGGCAAGTGACCTTAGTACTAGGAGGTACTAGTTTTTACTGCTGATAGTGAGACCCAGACGACCCAGTAGTTGGTACAGAAAGTCATAGGAAGCCCTAGCTTCAGATGGGACGCCAAACCCCACATAATCATCAATGTACCCCACTATTTTGTGGCCATTCTGACGCATGATATAACGCACAGCGTCACTGCAACGCTAAAAAATCTGGGAACCATGTTTTGTCCCAAAAGGTACGCAAGTATCGACGTAAACGTGACCCCAGGAAAGCCCTAGAAGGTCATAATCCAATGGATCCACTTTTATGTGTCTAAACTCTCTTGAGATGTCTATTTTGTATAAGTGACAACCTTTTCGTAAGATTTTTAACTGATCAGTGATGTGGTCAATTGTGGGGAGGGTGAGAAGAAAATCAGTGCCTAAGTATGAGGTTTTGTCGATACCTGCATTGACAGATTGACCTAAAGGCCAACTGAGGTCAACAATAACCCTGCGATTGTCAGAATTAGGTTTTTCTCTGGTTAAAAATGGTGAAATGTGACCTCCAGGGCAAGGGTGATGATCAAAAGGGCCAACAATAGCTTTAAACTGTAATTCTTCAGTCAGATAAGCCTCAATGTCCCCAGGATACTCAATGGCTGACTTGTGATTCGAACCATCCCACTGTAGGGGTGAACCCCTATTAAAATCCAATGGAAACCCAAAATATAACAGGTCAATGAGTTGGGAGTCCCAATAACCGACCAATTTTTTTTTTCTATTCATCTAGATTCAGTTGAGTGTCGACTTTCAGTCTTGCACCCAAATAGTTGGGTTTGTTGTACTGTTTAACAATTTTATGAGCAGTGATGGGACAATAATTCTCCATGTTATTGATTTCAGTACTGCCTGACAAACGAAAATCACTCAGTGGAATAAAACCAAAGTTGAAAGCAGTTTGACTTTTCCAGAGCTCATGTGTTATTACATTACAAGGCGGAACTGATTTACCTTCATAACAAGATTTTATCAGTATAGAACTAAAATACTTATCATCAAGTCCGTTGATGTCAAACACCTTCATGTTATCATTATCCCTAGCAGTAGCACACGTTTCTTCATGCACAGCATTTTTACTATGATCATATGCAGTGTTTACAATGCGTGGTTCAGTATTGGGTTCACTATGCTTGTCAATATTACTGCCACACCGAGGCCGTGAATGTGTGTTAAACAAGTAAGCCTTTCCATAGGCGCAGCCCTTGACTGCATCAGCATAAGATTTACCATCATCGAGAGCAATACTTGCATGACTGATTGAGGAGACGCCGCCATCTTGGGCAAAACTGCTAATTACAGTGGCCTTATGCTTGTTATGACTGTGCTTGTTGTAGTCAATGTCCTAAGAATCTGGAAATATAAAGAGGAACCGTGCGCTGTATAAACTAACTTATGCCTGCTTTAACTCGAGGTAAAATGTGAATAAATATCAAATCTCAGCCAACATGGCATGCAAGAATAACAAGGTTAGACCGTCCCTCATGTGGCAGAAAAACAGGCTTAAGGTTGTCTATACAGCGCTCAGATAGTCAAGAATCCACTGGGTTCAAGACTAGAAACAGCAGATCCAGTTCAAACACAAGTCCACTATCATATTAGTAAGTCCATATTTCAATCATATCATGACATAGCACAGTCATTAAAATGTTCCTGATTAAGAACAAGTTATTTTAAAATGACTAAAAACACATAAATATGTAGATAAAAGTTTTCAATCAGATATAACAACATTGGGAGCCAACAAAATTTTCTAGACTTGACAGTTCTGGCTCCAGAAATTTTATTACCACAACTGAGCACAAGCACCCTAGCATCATTAGCCCAGCCAATCAGGGGCCAGGACACAACTTCCTAGAATTGACTTTTACTTGACCTTATGAATATTCATGAGAGAATTCCCGCCTTTGGCACTTGTCCAAAGACCCCCAATAATTTCAAACCAAATCAGATCATCACCAGGGATATGGTAATTACTAAGACATGACCCTCTAGTCTGGTACCCGACCTATACCAAGAGGAGGGCCAGAGGGACTGACCCCCCGTGTGCCTAGACACTCAGGAAGACATCAGAGGTAATTTTAATATATATGGGTAAATTATGTAGTACTCTCTATTTCGACATATTAATTGTGGTCTCATCAGAGGTAATTTTAATATATATGGGTAAATTATGTAGTACTCTCTAGCACCATTAGGCATCAATCAACATGTCTGAATCTATGGGTAAATTTAGTTGAGCTATGCATTCTGCCAAGAAACTTTGTGTAGTTAAGATTAATGAAAAGATTTACCTGTGATATATTTTACACAGGAACCTCTGTTCTTAATACTGAGTGTGATTCCTAGATGATTAACACTATTGGCTGAATTGATAAATAATCCATTCAGTAACTGAAATCTATGTGTTGATAAGAAGCTGATATTGATGAGGGTTAACTTAGTTACTAAATTCTGAAGTAAATTTGTCACATATTTGTAACTGTAACCACTTAGCTGTTTGACTTGGGATAATAATAACACTCTTATCAGCATAACTAAAGCTTCTCATATACCTTGTATCAATATAACACCCGCACCCAGAATTCTTTAATTCCATTAGCAGTTTATCAATGTACGCTGTAAACATATTGGAGAGAGCACCCCTCCCTGCTTTACACCATAATTATAGAACATAAATTTGAAAAACTTTTAGCCCATCCTATACAAGTTGTTGGTGAGCATACATATTTGCTAGATAGATACAAGATAGAGAACATATACCTTTTTCTAATAATGTGCAAAATAGTTTACAATAATGAACATTATGAAAGGGCTTATTAGCTTCTAAAAATTACAAATGCATCAGAGTGGTTATTCTTGTGATGTAGTGTTACTTTTAGAACAACAAAGGAACAACCTGTAGTTGGGCGGTTACTTTTAATCTCAAATTGATAGTCTGAAATTGATAAAACACTTTTGTTATACTGCAGCGGAAAACAAATTAAAGTAATTTCCCAAGCACACAAAAGGTGCAATTGCTCTGTAATGGTCTGAAGAATTCATTAACTTATGCTTGCATTTTGTTATGGGTATTGTTGCAGAGCGCTTGGCATAAATCTATAATTTACCATGGAACTAAACAGCATTGAAAGATATATGCTTCATTTAGGTGTGGCATGGATAAAATTGTCAGACTCACAAGCAGATAGGGCATCTTTTTACTTTTCTTTAAATGTTTCAAAGTTTGTTGTACAACAAACACATTTACAGTATGTGAATGAGAACATTTTGAATGAGAATATTTTACCTGAATGTGTTTATTGCATTTCCTTTTCAGGAAATTATATTAATTTATACACGGATCTGTATTTCTGGAGAAATAAATTACTTATTGGGGACCTCACACAAAAGCTTCCTTAGTTCTGAAAAGATAGGACTTAAACCATCTTAATAAATCATGCTTGTAAACATCTCCAAAGTGTATAATGGTTAAAGGAGTCAAACACCACAAACTAATCAAGTAGTGCCAAAGTAGAAGCTTCCTATTCTGGAGAGTTATCTCAAAACTGAATGACAGATTTAATTTGAATTTGGTATATTGATGTATCTAGCCTTGAAGGTGTTCCCTATTTTAGGGTGACGTTAAACTCCCATATGTAAAATAATTTTTCTGAGCTCAAGTTTTTCTAAGTTTCCAAAAAGGATACCAAAAATGGTATGCATATTTGATCTATATGTTGCAGGTACATGTAATTAATGTTACTGAAACACCCTACGACTCCATTCAGGTGACCTTAAGCTCTCAGTAATGGCATAATTATAATTAGTTTTCTTTTAAAATTTTGAAGAATAATCTTAAATTATGTGCAATTGATTTTAAACATATTTAAATTATGGATATAACTAACCTTGAACAGAGTCTACATGGCTAACATGACCTTCAACTTTTAACGTCTGCATTGAGTTACATTCAGTTTAAGGTTAGGACAAACTTTTAGGATATTTGGACAATATTAAAGTGCTATTTCAAAGTTTTCATTTAAATAAAGCATGTACACATATCTAGATCAAAACAAGATCTTTATTGTAATATTACCAAAAATACCTGATAGTTTAAGAAATGAGTTTAAGGTTACAACTTATTTTAATTATTACATCCATTCTGTTGAGCATGGATATTATTTTGCCTTTCCTCTGAATCACCCTTCATTGCTGCTCGTTTACAGGTATAGTTTTTTTACATGTCTAATCTAAATTTGGTGTGGAGGTTTAATGCCATGATAGTTTGTATGTGATTGCTTTCTTGGCAATATCGGGCAACAAGTATGGCCATGGTAACTCTTTTCCTGTTTCTTGGTCTTATTACTTTGTAGCCATTTCATATTTTCCAAAGTTTCAGAATTCACTGTATTCAATATTTATGCAGAGTGGAAATCCACATTTCAAAATAAGGCTGTATATTGATAAGATATAAGGTCCCAGATGTTTATCAGCTGTAGCTGCTTCATTCTATACAAGCTCTATCTAGATTACAGTAAAAGTGAGAATAATGGTCAGTAATCAATTAGAAAATAAACAACACAGATAACATTGTTGTGTTCCTTGATGTACATTTGAAGGCCAAAAAATTAAGGAGTTCATTTTCATCATATTACACTAGCAAAGGAAAAAAGTATGGCAGCAAAAATAAGACGAGATGAGGGTGAAATGTTTAAGGTATGTTGGTCTGTTTTAGTCATTTAACAAAGATAGCAGTAATTCTTACACTACTTCCAAGAAAGTAAGTTTCAGAAATTATTTTCTTGAAAACACCTGAGCAATTATATATGTCTTAGCTACTATGTTATTATAATGTTAATTCCTGGTTTTCTTTTGCATTGGTGTAACGTTTAATAAGTCGTAAGTCATGTAAACTTTGTTTTGAATATTGGAATATATTCAAGAAGAAATGACACTATTTTGTTATGGTGGTGTAGTTTTTGTTCTCAATACCATCCAAGGTCCTTCAGCAAAAACATGAAGATAATCTTGTGTTTCTAAGAGACAATAATGTGAAGTATTTTTCAGAAGATAACTACCAATAGATGACAATAGTTACACATATAATAAGATGTAAATGGAAATTGATATATATTATTAGCAAATTTATAAGAATAGAGAAGCAAAACATTCAAAAATAAATAAAGAAATTAAAGTGAACATTACTTAAAGTTTAACTGTCTTTTTCACTTCAGCTTCACATAAAAAGCTTGAATCAACTGTACTGATTAAAGTTGGGGAGGTCACTATATATCAGTCTCTTTCTTATTATTATTTTCTAACTGTAAGCATGTCTGACAATTGAAAGCATAATTATTTATGTACAAGTACATGACATTTTATTTGTAGGGAACTAAAGCAACTGTGGTATGCTCAAAGCATTTCAAGCCAGAAGATTATAGCCATTCCTTAACTGGCATGTCATTACTTAAAAAGGATGCTGTACCATTAGTTTTTAAAGGGTCAAAATCTCCAAAACCACGGACAGGGAAAGCCACCAAAAGATGCTATGCTAAAGCTTTATCATAAAGTGATGATGAAGAGCCCAAGAAAGCACAACTGACTGAAACTATTGATAGTATTGCAGAACTGACCATGTTAGTGGACTCCCCTTTGAAAAATATTAAAAGCTTAGAAGAAGAACTGAAAGTTAAAGATGATTTACTGAGGGTTAAAGATCAGAAAATAGCTGCCTTAATAGCACAGCTTTCCTTATCTAAATTTGGTGTGGATCAATTTGGAACTGATGACAGCCTCATAAATTATACACTGGCTTTACCAATTACACATCATTAAAAGCATTTTATGATTACCTGGCCCCTTCTGCATCCACCATGTTAGTGCCTACTATACACCACGTGAAAATGTCAGTTATGCTGGCAGACCTAGAGCCATGCCCCTGATGGATGAATTGTTCATGTTTCTTTGTAGACTTAGACGAAATTTTGGAGAGCAAGACTTAGCTATTCATTTTAATATTTCCAGAGCTAGGAAATTTATCACATGGGTTAATTTCCTATATTTTATGCTTATGCAGCTATCAATTTGGCTACCATGAAAAGAGATTGATCAGCTAATGAGAGCATATTTTAAACAGAAATATTCTTCAACACGAGTTATTATTGACTGTACAGAAATATGGACACAGTCTGCTTCATGTCTCTTGGTAAATTCTTAGCTATACTCAAGTTATAAAAGCTGAATAACATGCAAGGCATGAGTTGGTATAGCCCCTCATGGAGCTGTAACATTCATTTCTAACTTGTATATGAGCAATATGTCAGATGTTGAAATAACCAGGCTGTCTAGTTTGTTAGACCTCAATGAGAATGGGGGCAGTGTCAGGGCAGATAGTGGCAAAGCTTTTACAAGAAAAGGGAGCATCATTGAATATTCCAGCCTTCCTACATGAAAGAGGTTAATTTACTGCAAATGAAATTGCTGAAAATGAACAGATTGTCTCACTAAGAATCCACTTTGAGAGATATACATGTCATGTTAAAGAAAGCTATATATTTGACTGTGAAATTCCACTTAGTCTCACTGGATCAGTCAATCAACTGTGGACAGTAGCATGCATGTTGGCCAACTTTAAAGGTCCACTGATCAAGTAGTGCTTATCATGTATATTTACTTCATCATTTGTTCTCATATACTATGTACACTATATTTAACAATTCATGTATGTAGTTATTTTATTATTCATTGTTATGTTAGGTAATGATCAAAGAAAAAATTATCAAGATTGTCTTTAATGAGCTGCCAATACTGTGGATCAAAATGGACGGTTTCCAACATAAAAATCATTTTCACACCACACAAAAAGTCACACCATTGCAATCCTGTAACAGCTAACTGACCCTGCACATGAGTGTACTAGCTATGGTGTCTTTTCATTTTCAAACTCTGTCCATCTTTCATCAGGTAATCCCTTTCCAAAACAGAACTTACTCATGGACATTTTGTTTCTAAAAGTCCAAATTGAGGTACTCTGTTTGGACAGTATACTTTTCTATAAGGGCTTGCAGCAAGACATGGACAGGTGACACCAAACACTATGCCACATGGAAGAATATTACATTCCGTTCCTATAACCTCTGAGCATTTATGGGCAACCCTTGGTTCATCTGCTATACCTTCTTTCATTGCTTTAGTTTGTATTGTATTGGGGTTTTTCATTCTTTTCACAAGAGGTTCAGGGTCTTTCCTTCTTATGAGAATGTCATGCATTTTTGAGGCAGTTATCCTGTGCTACTGAACTGACTCCATAGTGGGGTTTCTGACTGCAAACGAGTTAGTTCTTCAAATTTGTGAATCTCTTCTTCATAAAGAATGAAAAAATATTGATTTATTGTAGTTTAGAACTTTTGCATAATCATTTTTCATGACATCAGTAAGTGGCACCTTTGGAAAAGTGCTCCCATCATAGACATTTATAAGGTAATCACTGTGCAGCTTCTGCTGTACACCTATTGGTGATCCTTTTGAAAACATCCCAAATTTTGTTTGGCTAAGTGGCATTGGTGAAGACAGATACTGATCTAATGTAGGTAATATCAGCATTCTATCGTACACACTAGAAAAGCTCTTCATGAGATCTGCTAAGCTACCTAATTCATTTCTTAAAGGGTTGTACAATTAGACTTTAGGCCCTTCCTTTCTCCACTGAAATAGCTCTCACTTCCACCACTGATTTTTTGTAGCAATGATATCTTTGCTATATCCACTGGGATCACTTTGTGTCCCTGTCCTTTACAATGTACAACTTGGTACAATAAACCAATCAAATGACCACAAACCCCACCTAATCCTTTTTGACAAGTGCATGATGCATTTTCTACAGTAAGTTCACTTTGTAAAACCAAAGAAACTTTTATGATGTAAGGTGTTTCACTTTTCGTCATTGATCTATAACATTTTCCTTTTATTTGACAACCATTTTCTATCAGATGCACTGAAAATTTAAAAAAAATGAATTGTTATATGGAGTGATCTCCCTGGAGCATAGGAGTGAAATGTGGACTGTGTGTTTGTAAAGCCAGGATACTTACAAAGTGATTATATATAATGCTTGTACAGAATGTAAAATAACAAGTTGAGTTAAGACTGATGCATGAAAAAGTTCTCAATCAAACTCCACAGTATTTGACTGTAAAATCAGTGTTGAATTGTAGCCTATACATTTTTAACTTTAATATATATAAAATAAATTTATAATAATGATTATTAAGGTTGTACAACTTGTTGTTTAACAGATATATCAACAATTTGACACAGCAGCAAAAAAGTTACACTTAAACTTACAAGATATGCCTTGGATATTACCATCTGAAAAGTATTTTGTCCCTTACTCATGTGTTCCTGGCATAATGATTTGTTGTGGCTTTTAGCATAATTATCTATAATTCTAAATGACAGTTCTGCTGGAATCAGAGATAAATCTCCTGAGCTGTATGAAAATATTTTTTCAGTGCTTTGTGTAGTTTTTGTTTCAGTAATAAAATAATGCTCTGATTTTTCTTCAGTTCTGTCAGCCAGGTTGTTTACATTTACCTAGCACACTTCCATACTCAGCCTCATTCTGGATTTTGCCTCACAAATATTCACAGAATATTAAGTAAGGTCTATATGTTTCTTGTTGCGTGCTTGTTGTGATTTGCCTTAGGCAACATTTGCCAACAGCTGTTGCCATGACAACATTTTTCTGTTGTTTTTACTTTTATTTGGTGGGTTCTTTATAAACAAAAACCATTCAAAGATTTTAATCGATACTTTCAAGATATATTGCCATGCTCACTAAAAGAGTAGTGATTAAGTCTTTTGGCAACGTTTTGGTAACAACTGTTGCTATGGCAACTTTTTTTCTGTATTGTTTTTGAACTTTTGATTTTGTTAGTACTTTATGTCCAAAACCTATGCACTGACATTAACGATGTTGTCAGGATAGGTTTGTTGTGGAGGAAACTGAAGCTGATTAGCTTTTTTGGCAATAACCGGTAACAAGTATTGCCATGGCAACACTTTTTTATGTTTGTGGGGCTTGAAAATTCTTTTTTGGCTTTTTCGTTTCCAAACCCCTGCACGGACTGGAGCTGATTAGTTTTTTGGTAATACCTGGAAACAAGTTTCCACACCTTTTTCTGTTTCTTGGGCTAAAAAAATCTTTTTGGGGTTCTTTGTATTTCTAATCCCACGTGGATTGAAGATAATTAGCTTTTCAATGATACCTGGCAACAAGTTTAGCACAGCCAACATTTTTTTTTGTTTTGGGACATCTAAATATTATTATGGATTCTTTGCATTCCATACCACTGCATGAACTTGAGCTGATTAGCTTTTAGGCCATGGCAATATTTTTTTCTGAAGACATGTTGTGTAATGTTACCATACTCTGCAAGATTAGACAATGATCTCACTCTTTTGCTGTCCTACAAACTGGTAGGCGAAAAAAAAAATTCCTTCATTCCTCCATGAAGAGAGGAGGTGGACACAACCGGACCCACAATACATTAACTTTTATATGCATATGTCTAGCAGTGAAGCAATAGTTTACGGAAATGATACTTTATTGAGTTTCCTGCTAACATCTAATGAAAATTGGTAAGTGATAACTTCATGTGTTTGCCTCTCTGTCTGCCTTTGTGCATTTGTCATTTTTGGTCTGTATCTGCAAAGTACTGCCAGTTTGCCAACTATTTTTGTCTTTCCAGCATAATTTTGGTCCTGTCGAATTTCATCACCTTCAGTCTTTAACCAAAGCTGGCGACACAGTACAATTCTACTGAATTCTTGTTTGATTAGGGAAGGTCACCATAACCTCTCTAAACCATCTAAACATAGCAATCAGACAGGGCACATTTGACAAACTTTGTTACTGATAGAAGAATATCTAAAAATTCTTTCACAAGAAATGCAGGACAGGCATTAGACAAGCAATATAATGTATTTTATACTCAGGGGCATGTTTTAATAGGGCTTGACCAAAGGAAGAAGTGATTACTTTTAGGGAAATATGTGGATGATAGTCTGGATACAACAAAAAAAATCCTGATTTTTTTGGAAACTCCCTTTAATTTGAGGGCAAAAAATATACTATTTTTTCAATTATTGACTTAATAAATCAAGATAAATGTTTTAATTTATGAACCTCTTATCTCGGCAAATCAAGTTTTTGAAATATTCGAACTACCTTTTTATAAATAAAATGTTAATCCTTGAACCATTCTACTACGTTTTCATATTCTATCTGCCTATTCTAGCATATGGGTCGACGGAGGGTATGCGCTTAACAGTCAACATTTATAGCCGAAGCAAAGAAGGTAGTGTTGGTGTCTTGGTTCCAGGTCTGGAAGGCAAGGTACATGATTTAAACTTACTGTACATAAAATATATGCCAGTGTATTTCATTTGGGAAGATATTTTATTTTGGCATTTAGATCTGTACACCCAGTTTGTGTAGTACTGAATGAATAAATTGTGTGGCACCAAATTGATGGGGGCATACTTCAATGTGCTTATTGTCCAGTTACAAGAAGCACACTTCAGGGGTGGATCCAGATTTACATTGAGGATCATATGTAGATGTACAAAAGCGAGGGGGTCAGACAGCATGTCCTCCTCTCCAGTTAATGTGACACTAGCCGTAACATATTTTTATATCGTGTCATTTGTACTTTTAAATTTTTAAACATATATATTCAGCTTTAAAAATATTTTTTAAATATATCATAGTTGTTTAAGATAACATAACCATTTAACTGCTTCAAAGGTAGTTAAAATAAAAACAAAAATAATATAGCTAAAACTTTTAGTAGGTTCTTGAGACTGATTTGGGATATGCAATATTAGAATATAATAGAAGGTTGTGGAATAATATAGGTTGTAGTATATTTTGGATAAATCTGAATCCAGTGCAGGTTGCTCAACTTTAAATCTGTGTCGTTTACTGTGGATTCACTGTCAATGCTGGAAGGCATGGAAGGTGAGGGGGGAATCTTGCATATGTAACTTTTTGAGCAGAAGTTTAAAATGGGCTCTGACTTTGGGATCAGTCATTGGATTCCAGGAACCTAATTTCTTGTATTAAAATAGTGGGGTATTTTGTGAACCCGGGTAATAGATTTCTTACAGCCTGAACTGGACAAATGGGGAATCTTTAGGATTTTTACAGCAAAACTACGTGGTTTTGGACCACTTAATAACTAAGTAAATTTCAGGGGCAATATGGCTAGCTGATGTAAAGGGGAAAATTTTGAGGGAGTGTGAGGGAACAGATTAGATAAACGAAGGAAAGAGAAGAAAGCTACTTTGAAAACCTGGCCCATGTATGTAAAGTCACAGGATGGAGATGGAGAGTATCTATATCTATGATTTTTTTAAAGATTGCCTAAAATATTCAAAAACATGGCACCAGGACGTCGGACTGTGTGTGGAGGTATATCACCGATACTGTCAATGCAGGTGAGCAGGTAGCTGACATGTTCAGAGAGAAATTAAACTCTACATAATCTACACCTACCCTTTGGGGTTTGGGTGAACAAGTAGTTTTTATAACCTTTTATAAGTAAATATGTTCTCATCTATTCTTATAGTAGCCTTGAAGGTTCATAGGTTCACCTTTCCATAAGGCACTCCTATATCATTTTCTTCTGAAGTGTCATCTTTTTATGTAGAATCTGTTCCTCCTCACTTTTGTGTTAAGGTTACCTTAAATTGTGCCTAAGGTAGGGTGACCCTATGTCAATACAGTTAGTGTAGAACCATTATTAATGTATTAATAAAATATATATTAACCGCAATGCTGTGTTGACCTTTTTCCCTATATAACTCAAAGTCATTGGCCAAACTCATTGGTACGCGAGGAACTGTACGAAAATATCTTGGTTGACTGTAATTATTATTTTAATTGTTACATAAATTTATTAATTAAAAAAACAGATTCAGCACTATTTAGCAGGGACATCACAATGACAAATATTTCATGTTGGCTATTTGCCAAGTACTATTTGTGTTGACTCCGAATAACCGTCAAAATTTATAAAGCTGCCACAAATATTAAGGTTCATATTGTAAAAGGCAATAAAAATGTGAAATAAAATAAAAATATATTTATATAATCCGTAAAATTTAACAAATTTGCTGTTTTCCTACGACTTATGATGCATTTTTTGTCATACAGGAAGTGGGCGATATAAGAAGTATACGGAAAGTGTGGCCAATGTTGGATTTTAACATATTTCATGTAATAATTTGACGGATTCAGAGCTTCTGCCATCTTTACTACATAGAGAGAACATTCATACTTAAAAACTTGAACCAGTAAATAACACTATTCTAATCGTTGTCGATGAGTCAGCTAGTTGTGCTGCCCCTACTATTGAGTACCTTCAAAAAGCACAAAATTACTTCAGCACAATGTGCTTGACCCTCATCATTGGTTAGGTTGGGTAATTGTAGAGAAATCACCAGATATTTTCACCAGCTAGTAGGGTATTCTCAATATGATCTTGCTTTGCTTCCTTGCACTGTGGCAACTTGCCATATAAGGTAGTATGTTCCAATATTAAAGCCTTGCTGTAGGACAGTTACAAACAAGTCATACTTCCTTGTTCTCTGTAAATTTGCAGGATATTCTTCTTTGTTCCTGACCCATTCTTTATGGTAGAAGATTCTTCACAGATCTCATTGATGTTACCTACCCATTGGTAATATTTTGGGTAATTATGGAGAAATCACCAGATATTTTCACCAGCTAGTAGGATATTCCTAATATAATCTTGCTTTGTTGCTTTTTTCATCATGTGACCACACTTTCCCACCTTTCTGACTTCCGGCAAGTTTGAATATATTCACTGGGATGACTGTAGCACCCTCTCCCTGTGTGACCTGGGCATTATGTTTTCCAATGGGGCCTACTCTATATTTACAAGAAGATTAAGACAAGGGTTTATACTTGTAGGTTATAGATCTCACCACTGGTGAAGAACAGGGTCCAATGCAAAATGGGGAACTGTGTGTAAAAGGTCATCAAATCATAAAAGGATATTTAAACAGACCTGAGGCCACACAGAAAGCTATAGATGCTGAAGGCTGGTTTCATACTGGTAATTGCTTTTCATCTACGATGTTATGCTTTTGATTGTGTTTGTCTTTCTGTTTATGTGTGTTTGTCATAGCGTGAAAAGCAATGAACAGATCTTTCTGAATTTTATGTGAGAGATCTTGACCAAAGAATTAATTTATTAAATTTTGAGAAAGATTAAGATTATGCACTGGATGCCAAAAAATCTGAATTTTCATGCATTATTCTTGCATATGGGTAATTCCTAAAACTTTCAATTATTGAGATCCAGTCTTTACAAATCTCACAGCACTGTTTTGAATATATTGTGTTGATTTAATATTATTAAATATTCTGCTATGGTCTTTCTATTCAGTATTTATCTTCCTCTAGGAGACATTGCTTATTATGATGAGGACAACTACGTCTACATCTTGGATAGGATGTCAGATATTTTTAAAGTCTTTGATCAACAGGTAGGTCTCTAAAACTTTTGTATGAAATAAAATACTTCTAAAAGTATAAATGGGTTTAAAAGTTTCCTTCAACTATCACATATTATGAAATATTTTTGAAACATTTTTCCAGAGTGATCCAAAATGTAATTGTGATCAATTTGTTGTTCTTGTAAGCAAATGGTTTTTAACAGCCCAAAGAGATCTACGGTGACCTAGTGATTAGCATGTTTAGCATCTAATCACCAGATTTCACTGCTGACCAGATTATTTATTTAATCTGGTCACGGAGAAAATTATGATTTTCCTTAATAATGCGAACAGGTCGCAATGCATTTGTCCATTAGACCAGTCTTAAAAGCTGCCAGGTTTAAAACATTTGAAAAGTGGTGCATTTTGATTGAAACGTTTGTACTTGTTCATAACATTTACAACTCATCTGAAAAATCCATCCATGGCTTACTAGCCATATGCCTAAAGCAGGAAATAAATGAGCCCCATAAATGATAATATTGCCCTGTAAAATAGTATTCTTTACATTAACTTATTATCAGGTATCCCCTTCCCAGTTAGAAGGTCTGCTCTTTAATCACCCCAGTGTACTAGATGTGGGTGTTATTGGTTTGCCAGATGAAGAAGCCATAAACAGGCCAAAAGCTTTTGTGGTTAAGAAACCAGATTCTGATGTCACTGAGAAGCAACTATGTGATTATGTTGCAGGTAAATAACAGAGAACGACAATAGATAAATATATCACACCAATAGTCTGTCCATGTTTAATTCAGCAGGATAAACTGTACGAGTACCAATTTTTTTATGGTTGGGATAGTAATTCAATGCAACTGGAACACAAAGTCCCGATTTATGTAACAAGAACAAGTTTCTTTACCATTTAAAGTTACAGATCAATAATATTCAAGTATACATGTATTCAAACAATAATATATGTACACAGAAGATTACTGAAATGTTGAAGTATTACTTAAAAGATTGATGAAAGGAATGATTCTTTATTTTTGAACCTTTGACACAATCAATTGATATTAAAGGATAAATCCCTTACATCTTAAGGCAAAGACACATCTTCGGAACAGATTTTAAAACTGATAGTCACTTTCGGCTAAGAGTCATATTGAATAATGCTGGTCAGGAGTAGGTTATACAACTTGCTCTCCCAGTATGCAATGTAGCTCACCGATTTATCTACCTTTATTCCCTAAGAATTAGTTGCAACAGAGCTACCAAAATATCATGAAGACTTTTTGAACAAGTACAGAAATGTTAATGGCGATGGAAACATGTGTTTATGTGTTAATCTGCCTATGTGGTGTAGCTTGACCTGTTCCTATCTGATCAATGAAGTTAAGCATCCATGGGCAAGGTATGGCCATGGATAAAGTAACCTCTGATGATCACTTAAATGGTGGTTCCATCGCAATATACATATTAGGAACAATGTTGAATCAATCTATCATGGTCTATGTCACACTGAAATAGAATGATATTAAGCTGCAAATATGGTCAGGTTCAATGTGACTTGGATGATCTCCTACATGTCAGTCCCATCGCAATATAACCAAAACAAGGTACTGGTCATGATGTTAAATAAATAAAATTAATCAATTCAAGCCTATTTTAAATTGAAATATTTTGCCCTAATGTTGAATGAAATATTGGTAAAACTTTTTCAAGATGTAGGGAAATATAAAAATACGACAGCAACTGGACTTAATTCATATGAAATTCAAAAGAAAATTATCATGAATTAATATTTTGTCACTTACACAATGATAATGTTTATAATTAAATGTGATACTTTGCATTATTTAATTCATTGGGCACACACAGATAAGGTCTTTTTAACTGATTAAGATGTAATGCCCCTGTTCCGCCACATGACTAAGGCTCCCAATTAAGGTTTTTTGGGAAACAGTTTCCTAAAATGTAGAGTCTGAGAAAGTCGGCCTGAAACAGTTTGGGTTGGTTGAGGTATAAATATCAAACATGTTTAATATTTTCCACAATCGTAATCGATCCATTTTTCATGCCTACCCACAAGTTTCCCAGTCTCAGACTTCTGAGGCCTCCCCAGACCCAAATTTACACAATCCCATGTTGTCTGAGACGTCCTACGACTCTTAATCCCAGGACACCTTAGCTTAATCCAAGGAGGCCTGGACTTAGTCCCAGACTGATCCCCGACCCACCATAAGAAATAGTTGTCCCGGACTAAGGTCTGATTTATGTGGGTGTTCCACCACATGACTAAGGCTCCCAATTAAGGGTTTTTGAGGGTCGGTTTCAAAAATTTGCTTAGTCCCAGGCTTCCTGTAAGGATCGGTTGTGGTCGGTTGGGGCCGTGAGAAATATCAAACATGTTTGATATTTCTCCCGACCCCAACCGATTATTTTTTCCCGCCATAAACAAAATGTCCAGTCCCAGGCTTCCTCAGGCCTCCTCAGACCAAATTTACACAGTCCTATGCTGTCCCAGGCCGCCTGCGACCCTTAGTCGCCGACCCTTAGTCCCAGACCCTCTATTCTTAGTCCCAGGCTTCCTGCGACCCTTAGTCCCATTGCAAAACAAAAATCGGCTATCTCGGTCTGGGGACGCCTGGGGACGCCTCAGGACACCTTGTGGGGTCGGGACTTAATCCTGGGTTAGTCGGGGCTTAGTCCCAGGAGGCCTGAGGCGTCCTGGGACCCAGTCGGTTTGTGTATGACAGGATCGTGGTTCAAACCGACCAGAAAAATGGCTTAGTCTGTTCTTAGTCCCAGACCAGTTAGGGACTGTCTGGGGCCGCCTGAGGCGTCCTGAGGCTTCCTGAGGACGATCTGTACTTAATCCCAGACTTTGAAACCGATCCAGTTTTGCAGTCCATTGGTCAATTTTTTTCCATTTTTTTCCAAGACTGTCCACGATTAAGGGTCCCAGACCCAATCGGGGCTTAATCCTTTGGTGGAACAGGGGCATTAGAGAAGCCATCCAAACCGACTGAGGCTCCCACACCAACACAATTTTAGTCCCCAGAAGTCCCAGGTCGCATGAGGAAGTCTGGGATTGAAAACCAATTAAGGACCATTTCTTTTCCGCAGTACCACCCGCGCAGAAACTGCGTAGTTAGTTGAAACCCAGGGAAGGGGGGAGTGGGTTTGGGACTATAAAAGGGACTGTGCACATGTATTCAGTGACAGAATGACTGGCTTTACTGAGAGACGTGTGTGTTTTGCTAGGGGTTTCAGTATTTTTATATATTCTTGAGTTTTGGGCAAATTTCACAGTTAGGATACACAGAATTTTCTCTTTTACACTTTTTTATCGATAATATGAGAAAGAGAGGAAAGAAGTGGAGTGTGGAAAGGACGGAGATGGAGATGGAGGCTGAGAAGGATGTACAGAGTGAGGAGGAAGGAGAGGCGGTTTAAAGAAGTAAAGAATGGTTGAAGGTGAAAGGACTACTGAAGAAGCTTGCCAAGAAGAAGAGAGGTGTGAGGAGGAAGATTTGAACTCTCATTCTAAGAGAGCTATTATTTCAGAAGTCCTCACAGACAGTCAGGACACAGCCATTGTTGAATTTGTGAAGGATCACCCTGAGCTTTATGGTGAAGAATTGAGTCCCAGAGAACAAGATATGGCAAACTTTCCAAGCAACAGTTTGGAAGGCTCCCAGAGAGCTTACCCGAAGACAGTCATTAGTCAAGTTCAGCACAAATACCTTCACACAAAACCAAAAACAATTTAAAAGCCTTACACCATCCCTACAGTTAATCAAATAACCCATAGTTAAACACATTACAATCGAAGGCAACATATTTGAAATGAAACAAGTCACATATGGCCAATATAAAGACATTCAGAAATTGTAATCCATGGGATTGTTTAAAGGAAAAATGCTTAATTTTTAACATAAATACTGTATCAATTGTTTTTATAGCACATAATCTCTGTCATCAACAGATTCTATGTTGTGCCTTAGTATCTTTCTTGATAAAGATTAAGTGCTGTAAAATTTTAAGTGCATTGACTTTTTATGATCCATAGCACAGGCCAACAAACTACTAGCCAAAAAACCAACAAACCCACTGAGTGTTAAATTCTTGTCAGACTTTTTTTCTGTACAAAAATTACACTCGCTTTGGTATTTGTTCATTCTTTCAGAAAAATAAAAATGTTTCAATGGGTACAGCTTGGGGATAATGTTTCTAAGTGTGTTTAGAGATGGTTTGTTGCTTTGTGGGTTGGTTAGTTTGTGGGTTTATTGGTTTTACGGTATTTTGGAAAACATAGTTGTTAATTGTTTTTTGGAATAATTGGTAGCCCTGAAAAGGACTGATATAATTAGGGCAGTTCTGAAAAGAACTATTTATATTCTGTCAACTGACCAGGCCACTGCTCTCTCATTGTTAAAGTAGTCCCTCAGGTAGTGCCCCTGACGTTTGCCTTCTCTGGCAGGGTTTTTGTCATGACCACCATCACCACAACCAACTGACCATCATCAAGCACCTCAACATTTTCTGGATGTTGACCACCATACTGACCATTGTACTGACTTCTGAGTATGTTGTGAACCACCACACAGGTCAATACTACATCTCTCACCATTTCTGGGGGCTGCTCCATGGTTGTCAAAAGTACCCTGAATCTGGATGCTATAATACCAAATGCATAATCTACCACTCTTCTGCCTCTAGATATTCTGAAATTGGCACTTCTTTCTTCTCTGGTCAGCATCCTCCTTCAATATGGTTTCATAAGCCAGGTCTTCAGGGCAAATGTATCATCTGCCAAGATAAAGTAGTGGACATCTAGACCACCCTGTGTAACAGTAGGACATGGGTTTTGAAACCACATGGATCCATCTTCCTCTTTTCCTCAGGCATATGCTGTTGCAAATCTGAACATCTGAATAGGAACCAGTAGTGCCCATGTCCACCAATCTGAATTTGTACTCTCCATCTACCGGGGCCAACATGAAAATGGAAAAGAATCCATTGTAGTTGTGGTACAGGGCACCAGAGTTCTTTGGCTTCTTCTAGGGCTCCCACAGCATGAGGTACATTCCATCTCTCCCAGAATTCTTGTTCCAAGTCCTTTCAATCATCTGGAAGATTCGGACATCATAAATATTCCCTGGCGAACTCTTTCTGGATTGCGCTACAGACTTTTGGTAGGCATTTTAAATATGGAATCTTCTAACCACAATCTTGTAGGACAGTGATGTGTAAGACTCTCCAGTGGCCAGATATCTAAGAATGAAAGCTAATGATTGCTTGCTTGGAAAGACGTGGTTGTACCCTGGCCTTTATCATTTTAAAGAATTCAAGGGTCATCCTCATAAATTTGGTGAATCCAGGGATGTCAGTGTTGTATAATTCTGCCAAAAGGCTATGGCAAGCTGCTTTATCTTCCCTCTGCATTATCCATGGCCTAACATGTTGTGTCTCCTTCTGGGTGGTTGTCTGGCTGATGGTGGTGGTATTTGAGGTGGTGGCCGTGTGGTCAACGTTGAAATAGGCCATACATCAATATATGATGCCTCTAAAAATCTCAATCATTGAAACGTGGCATCTTGCTGTCTGTGTAGGAAAGTAATTAAATAATTAGATCCATGTCCATGTATACCACCTGAATCCAGGGACTGACTACAACAAAAATCTGGCTTTAGGATTTGGCATTTGAGCACCTGCGATTAAGATTTGAGAAAAAACATCATAAGAATTATCACTATCTTTTCTTTAATGACTACTACTATCTTTTCAGGAGTTTCAGCAAAATTCAAGTGGCTAACTGGTGGTGTGGAGTTTGTTAGTCAAATTCCCAAGAATCCCACTGGGAAGATTCTGAGGAAGGCCCTCAAAGAGATGGCCCAAAAGTCCACTGGATAGTGTTGTGCTTCTTTATGTCTCACTGGAAAGAGACTGAGGAGAGCCTTAGAAAAGATGATGTGAAAGTTAATTTTATCTGAACTTACCTACAACTGGAAAGATTCTGAAGAAAGATTCAAATGACATGTCCTTGAAGTCAATTGGATAATTTGATCTTATGTTGCAATGGAAAGATAATCAGAAAACATTTGAAAAAGTATATATTAAATTTTATCTACAGCTGGATAGATTTGATTAATTTTTTATCATATTTACTAGAAGAATTGATAATTCTGGCTATTCTTATTCTAAAACAGAAAGCCTTATGGATCGAAGCAATTGAACATAAGTATTCAATATAGAGCAAAGTGTATTGGTACTCTTTCTGTGCTTGACCCGACATGTCCCTTAACTTTCCTTTTTCTTGCCTCTTCTATTCCATTCTATTATTCTAAAACATTCCTCATAATAGGTCAAGGTAATTGTAAATAAGTTCTCAATATAGAGCTATGTTATTGTAAAAGAGTACTCATAATAGGGCAAGGTTATTCTAAAATTATTAGCATATTCCTAATATTCCTATTACTGTCCACAGTGTGATGATAACAAGATAAGTTAAAATGTAAATAACGTTGCTATACAGTGATTTTACTTCTGGGTTTTCAGCATGTTTTTACTGTGACAATGCAATAAACGACTAATACCTAGTAAAACAGCTGACATCAGAGATGTAACTATTATAATTAATGTAATTCAACTACAGACTATTGACTATTACTATGTTCTATTCCCCTCCACCCTTGCAATTTTCTATCTAGATCTGAGAAATATTAATTCACAGTAATAGATTAATTATGTGCACTTTAATGAAGTTTTTTGCAACAGAAGTACTGTCCACCAGTTCAATCCAAAACAAGTGTATCTAGATGTTTCAATAAATGATCTAACATATAATCTAGCTTCTGTGAAACTATGTGACGAGAACAAAGAAAATGATCAGTCACAATAGTATGTATATAGTTGGTTAAAATTTAGTTGTTACTAAAGGGGCATAACTTTTTATTTGAGAATTCAAAAGCACTTCTAAAATCATATAAAAATATTAACTTGACTCTTATTGGATATATTAACTTTATCTTTAAAAATTTGCTTAAATCTGGTTTCATTATTTTCTATAAACTTTCAGTCTTTCATCTTTGTGGTTTTGGGTTTAAATATATGATATAATTGAATAAATGCTGATCCCCCTTTGTTGTAATGGGACCTTGTAATTACCATACAAGTGATATAAACACCTAACTTGGAGTCAACTTTTTGAACATTTACATCTCTCCTTTGAGCTATTGATTTGCCTTGAGCAAGATTGTAAACTTGGTTTAGTATTTTTGAACAGCATCATTATCTTCACTAGCTTCAATATCTAGATACTTAAATTTGGCTGAAATCATGTACAGATGACCTTTGTGTCTGAGATAATTGTGGATAAATTGAAGAGAAGAGAATAGTATGAGAGAAAAGGTTACGTTTTGATCATTTTGAAAAAATCTTTTCTAGTTTCCTTTTGCTGCTAATATCATTCTTAATTTTACCCACCAATAATTATGTACACGTTACCATTTTAAACTTACAAGTGCAACAATAAATTAAGGAGACAATAAAGTGAGTACAGATATACTGTACACATAGCACTGTTTTTATCCCTGCTTACACAGCCCATCAACACATATGATGCAAACACACCACGTGACTGGTGAAAAAAGCCGAAGGAGGCAGTTGTAAATTTGAAATTTATCTCCTGTTATAAAAGCTTGTTTATGAAGTAAACAGACTACTTTGGGTACTAAAAGTATCAGATATATGTTTTAAATATGCAGGAGTATTATATCCTGCATTTAACTCAGAAGCGAAAAAAACAATGAAGTCATCCTTTAATACTACTGTTAAATGATTATGGTGATTGGGTTAGTGTAGAAAGAGAAAAGAATTGGACCAAGGACGGAGCCCTGGGGACCCCATACTTGAGTGCAGCAGGATGTGAGAAGGTGCTACCTACCTTGACTGAGTGTGTCCTACACCACAGGTATCATTTGCACCAGCTAAGTGCTATTTCATTGATTCCATAGTAAACTTTAAGTCTGTCCAGGAGAATGGTGTGGTCAATGGTATCGAATGCGACGGAGAGGTCCAGAAAGGTAACTACGGTTTTGTTAACCCATCCCGGGATGTACTTTGCCTGTGTGTGCTTGGTGTGTAGTGGTGGATGTTTGTTGATAAAGGCGGACAAGGTAGTGTGATATTGTTTGTAGAGAGTATCGGGTTCCTTGGACGGATCATTAATCAGTTCAGAAGCAATGAGATCTGTTTTTATTTTCTCCTTATTAGTTTTATTGTATTTATGAAAGGTAACAGTATCATTAGTCTAGGATCTGGGGTGAAACTAACTGAAAAATGGTCGGAAAAAGCATCAGTGGCTTGGAAATATTGTCAGTGTTGGATTTGGTGAAAACTAGGTCAAGAGTATATCCATGAATATGGTTCGGGAAGTTAACTTTCTGAGTTAAATCAAATGAATCAATCAGTGAATCCGAATTTGAACATGTTGTATCAAGGTGAGAATTGAAGTCGCCGATGATCAACAGATTTTCAGTGGTGTGATGAATATCCTCCAAACGAGAGTGAAACTGTTCAAAGAAAGTTGGAGTAGTGGAGGTCTTTAATGAAAATCCCCAGTCCTCCACCAGAGAAGACCTCTCGTGGCTGATGATAAAGAATGTAATCTGTTGGGGTGATTTCGGACAAGTTACCACTCATGGTGTCAGGTGTCAGCAACATTAAAACCATATCTAATTGTTTTCTGAGAGAAGATGTATATAATGAGCACTATGCCACCAGTAACAAACTATGATGATAAAAAGGGATGGATTAGGGGATGGTCAATTGTCACAAAGCCAAAGATTTGTCAATTCAATCAGACCCCTATGTAGTATTTCATGGAATACTGTTCTTTCTAATAAGTTGCACCATATAGTACGTTTAAACAGACTAGATGGTTCTATGGAAAACATAATTACAACAATCAGCTTAAAAGATAATATTAGCTATAGCTACTGTATCACATGTAAAATATTTTGTAAGGTGCCTTAGATTCCATTACATATTACATGATCAATCAATTGAAAGGCCACTATCTACTCAACAAGTTTACAAATAAAGTCCAAGTCAAACACAGGCTGATTACTCTTACATCTCTCCTGTAGGAAAGGAAAATATCTCAATACAATGACAAAAGCCTAAAGCAACCTGAAACAAACTATTTACACAGAACAATCTAGATACTTTGCTGCTGATGGTTCATACATTCCTTCACAAGAAATGTAGGATCTTACAGGCAAGTTTGTTTCTGTTTGTTACTTAAAGTGAATTATCACATTTATTCTTCAGAATTTACCACAAAATTCTCACATTTAGGTAATCAATATGGACAGAAAGAAGAACAAAATAATCACAAGGTGGTAAGTCAAAATATATTTTAGTGTTCAACCTTGTGGAGTACTTTGTAGGAGACTGTCCATAGTTTCTTAAAATCATGCCCATTGTAACAAATGAGATTTGTGTAGAGCTGATGGTCTTCTTGGTAATAATAAATCGATTGCACCAAACAACTTTTAATAGTCAGCATTGTTTGATAGAGATCTGTTTGTTACTACGAAACAACTTCTTCAACAGTTTCCTGTCTCCCATAGAAAGAACCAAGAGGTCAATTGTAAAGTCAAGGTGAGATTAGAACTATAACAGCCATGACTGCAGATGGTACTGGGTTCGAGCCCCAGAGTGAAATGTAACCAGTTAAGCTAAAGTAAGCACACAGAAGACAGTAAAAGACAAGTTTGAGGTTTTTATTTACATGTTACTAAAACAATTTTAAAATTTTCAAAATAAATGGAGAACATTATAAAGCACCATACACTAAGAGAGGCAAGAGCACCAGCCAAAAGGCATAAATACCATATGGTTACACAAGTACAACAATAAACAAAAGATACAGTAATTTAAATCATAAAAATGAATTATTAAATTATGAATTATATTTTATATGACACAGCACTTAGTCACAGTCAGTCAATACTTAGTCATAATCAGTCAATAATAGAAATAATGACTCAAAAATCGAAATTTGAAGACAAGTACATTGGGGGACACCAGGGATAGCCTGGGCCAGCCTATCCCTGAAATTACCAAGACCCATATCAATCCCAGTGGAGAACTCCCTACCCCCGGGACAAAGGTAGGGGTCAAGGAAGGTGAATACAAGGTAGGGATATGTTAACCTGAAGGTACCAATCTCAGGGGAACTCGACTACCAGGGATCGAGAATCCACTCAGTTCTTGATCAGAGAAAAGAGCTCGAAACCGAAATCAAATCAGTGGGGGGACACCAGGGTCAGCCAGGGCCAGCCTATCCCTAAAAAGTCCAAGACCCACATCAATCCTGAAGGAGAACTCCCTACCCCTGGGACAGAGGAGTAGGGGTCAAGGTCAAGGAGGGTAAAATAAAAGGTAGAGATATGTCGACCTGAGGATACCAAGGTCAGTGGAACTCAACTACCAGTGATCCAGATATTGTTGGGGGTGGATCAAAATCCCAACACGTCAAGCTGAGAGAGGGTACCAAACCTGTGTTTGGCCCGCCTGTAATCCCCGAATCACTACACTACAGTGGGAATAAGCTGTAGGAGGTATTATAGCTGTGTACTAGAGATGGGTTGCTTCTTGAAAATCTAGATCCAAAGTGACAATAATGGATAATGGCGCCAACTTCAAGGTCAAACATTGATTGGGGCAGAGGTATTAGCAATTGGGTTCAATGGTATTTAAGGTAGTGGTCAAATGTTAGACTTAAGGTAGGAGACAAAACTGCCACAGCAGGCCCCTATCAGGCCATGCTCTCCGCAGTTTCCTGTCTCCCATAGAAAGAACCAAGAGGTCAATTGTAAAGTCAAGGTGAGATTAGAACTATAACAGTCATGACTGCAGATGGTACTGGGTTCGAGCCCCAGAGTGAAATGTAACCAGTTAAGCTAAAGCAAGCACACAGAAGACAGTAAAAGACAAGTTTGAGGTTTTTATTTACATGTTAGTAAAACAATTTTAGAATTTTCGAAATAAATGGAGAAAATTTTAAAGCACCAAACCCAATCAAAAGGCGGGGGAATAGTGCAAGAGAAGGTAAGAGGAATGATGGACGCAGCCTGGGAAGCATACTGTAAGTAAGTCCAAATGGAAGAACTCCTCCATAGGCCATGATATTCTGAATGGCCACATTATGATCAAAAGCATATGTGGCCCCTGACCGACGAAACATATTAAACCCATGACCTCTAGGGGATATGTTCCTAAGGGTTAAGTCCTGTTTCAAAGCATATCTGACATGCGAATCAATGACTTGGTTGTAAGGGGGATACCTGTTAGCAAATAATGGGTCAGATCCAGATAAGGGTCTTGAAGAAAGAAGGGCCTTCAAAGCTTTAACTGGACATAAATATATGTTATCTAATTCTGGTAGTTGTATCACGTGATGAGATTTGTAATCCTGGAGTGTCTTAGTCCATTTGATTAATAGATGGGCACCAGGTGGGGAAAATTTGAGATATCTGCGCAGGAAATGTTTGTCTGGGTGAAATTTTGATAAGGAATGAGTTGCAAAATTGGACATGCGCAGGAAACCAAAATATGCAGTTAAAAATATGGCTCTGAAGAGAACAGGTTTAGAAAGAATATCACAAGATATGGAGATATAGTACAAAGTTTTAATGTCGAAAAGACGTCTAGGAGTAGGGGCAAATCTTGAATTAATTGAAATACTTCTTAAATATATTTGTACCATATGATGATGAAAATTGGATGTTTCCAGATTCAGCTGTCTAGCCATGGAAGCAATGGAGGACAGATAGTTCTCGTTTACTTTAGGTGACAATGAGTTAATGTATAAATACTCCAGAAAAATGAGAATATTGTGTACAGACATTGCCACTGGAAGGTTCATGAAAGCCAGGAAACTTAAGAAGGTTCTAAAGTGAAGTAAATGTGACGCTTTAGTTGACGGTTTGTAGGCTTGGTCCAACCTCCCTAGTGCAGCTTACAGCAGAGGTCTGGAAGTGTCTGTAGCACCTAAAATCATACATTAAAATCGAGTTGAAACATCTCAGGAGAGACCTTATCCCAGGTACAGGTGTCAGTAAGGCGTTTCAGCAGTACAGGATCGACTGGAGTCTCTGAATACAATCTGGAAAGAAGATCTGCTTCTGCATTGTCCTTGCCCCTGACATGGTGAACCTGCAATAGAGCAGCCAAAAGCCAGATATTCCTGAAACAAATGGATAAACATAGATTTTTTGTTGTGTGGGTATTCATCACCTGGACAACAGCAAGGTTATCACAGAATATTTGTATGCTGGAATGACACCATAAATGACACCACATTCGCAGGGCAATCACAATGTTCCACATTTCTAAATGAACAATGCCAAGGGTAAACTTAGGTATATGAATGATAGGAGTTGAATATACTCTGTGGTTCCAAATAGCTCCCAGTCCAGAAAGGCAAGCGTCAAGGTGTAAGGAGTCCAATCTTGGGATAGGTGACTTCCTGAAAAAGGTGACAACATTAAAAGCAGGAAGGAACTTCAGAAACCTTTGTATGTCCCTGAAAAAGTCTTGAGTCAGCTGTATCCTAGATTTGTGGGAGCTACTCCTAAAAAGAGAAAGAATCCTGTTAACAAAGGTCCTGGCAGGAGTGACACATTTGTGGATGTAGATAAGCTTGCTGATCGAGGACTGGTAGGATTTCTTAGATAAAGATTTCTTACTTGGTTGCATGTTTGATAAATACTTTGTAATTTATCTGGTGCTATGCTTAAGGTACCATCAACAATATTCACCACTATACCTAAACAAGTGAGAGTCTCACAAGGATGTGTTTTTGGAAGGGTTCATTTGTAAACCCAGAGTGTCCAATAAGTTGGATAGCCGGTCATATTGCTCTCTTGCCCGAGCCCTGGGGGCCACTACAATGAAATCATCAATGTAGGTGTTTATGACGCATCCAGATGATGCCATGATGTGGGATATGGCATCAGCCACCATCTGGAACGCTGCAGAGACATGCGTCCAGCCGAACGTGATGCCTGCATCAACGTACAGGGCGTCACGCAAAGATAAACCAAATGTGAGGGCATCAACAGGGTCAATCCTAAGGTTCCTGAATGCTCTGGCCACATCTGTTTTGAAGATTAGTGGATCATCAGTTTGCAAAATGCATTCTACTATGTCATCCACAGAAGGAAATTTCAGTGCAAAAGGCCTACCGTCAAAGTTGAGCTTATCAACAACATCATTTAAAGACTGACCCTTGGGGTAAGATAAATTTAAAATAACCCTGCTGTCATTGGTTTCTTTTGGCCTGGTAAGAAGGGGAGAACAATGATTGGTACAGGGGCCCAGAATAGTACCGAAACTCTGTTCTTTAGCAATGTATTTAGCAATAGCGTCAGGATATTGGAGGGCAGAGTGGGGATTAACGACCTTGGTGTTTATCAAAAGGTTAGGGTGGCCTATGGAAACAGGAAACCCAAATTTGATGTATTGTAAAGGATGTTTATCTGGATAAGCACTAAGTTCTCTTTCCCACGCTTCAGTATTCAAATTTGATATAATAGGAATACAAGCCATCCTGTAATTAGGAACCCCTGTAGTTCTAATTATATTAGCTATTTCAATACACTTTTCAACAGAATCAATGCACACTGGCAGTCTATCAGGACCTATGAATTCAAATGAAGTATCTTCATGGCTAAGGAACCCCACTGTTTTTGAGGGAATATACACGTCATGATCAACCTATTAGTATCAGTATCCAGTATCCATTCAAGACAACAGCCGAGGTTTGATTACAAAACATAACTTTGACTAAACTACTGCCAACTACTTGAAAGGGACCTAAGTCCTTGTCACGATATGTATGAAGAAAAACACTACTATCATTATCCTGGTATATGTAATAAAACCCAGAACTATGACCCCTAGGGTCGTGAACAAATACTACCTGACAGGTGTTAACAACATCCAGAGATTCAATAAAATCCAGGATACAAAACACTGAAGTATTATCTACCAGTGAAACATCGACACTACAATTATTAAACCGTAACTGACATTTACAAGTCAAAAATACAGTAAAACCCGCATCTGGGTGATCAGTAACACTTGTATTCAACTGATTATGGGTGTTAGTATCAATACAAAAGCCATAATGATTTGTATTATGAACATTCACACGTGGGCTAACTAGTGAATACTGACCAGCATAATGACCCCAATAATTATCACACTTCGGTGCAGCCAAAGTATTAATTCCGTGTAAAGTGTCTTATGACTTAGTATTGAATACATCAGTGTTATTAGAGGTATTGTTGTATGCAAACAGCTGATTTAGTGCAAAAAAGGTACTGATCACTGGAAGAGGGGTCATTATGGGGGTCGTTTTCACACCAGAGAGACCTTGAATTTCGTATTTTTCGCATAAAACAGTGGTGGTGTAATTTACATTACTATCTACATTGTTAATGTTCCGTCCCCCTCCCCTGTATGCCAAAGACTGTCCCCACCTCTGTGTTTTACTTGACATTTGGTTTCTGGATGAGCATAATTTTCCCCTGCCTGGCACTAAATGCACACACATGCTTAAACTGGCCATGATTGCCTTCATGTGAACACACTCCTTCGTTCTAGTACCTAGATACTTTCTTCTGAGTAGTGGTTTGGGAAGAAATATGTGATGCATTGGTCATGGCGATTTGGGAGGTAGAAATCCTGTTTATTGCCCATTGTGTTGCATTGGCTTACCTTGTGTGGCCTCACCCCTCGAACTGACGTCCAATGATGAAAGAATGTGAGACACTGACTGTGAAATTGTAGGGTTAGCCCGAATAGCGTTGAGATCCGGTATGACATGGTCATGTAGGTGACTTTTGTGAGATGAGTGAGCTGTAGGGCCAGATAGACCAGTACTGTTAGCAACAGCTTGAGAGGGCCCAGCCTAAGAAGAACTGGTTGCAGATGGGTGCTGAGGCCCTTGGCACTGTAGGCATGGTGAGTAGTCCCTGTCCTAAAGTAGCATTGGTAGCTTGCAAAGTAGTGGGATTAATGCACTAGTTCTCTAGATCATCCACTCTTTTCAATAACGCTTGATTTGTGGCATCAATTTTCTGAAGATAGGCTAATACTTTATCATTTCCTGTTACTGTATCACTACTGGATGGGGGTGGTTGAGAAGAAGAGACAGTACTTACAATAGTACCCCCTGATGGCGTCAGGAAAGATCCATTAAGATCCATGTCTGTGGATTTGGTAGCTGTAGTGCTGTTCTTCGCTTTAGCAAAAGTTGTTTTCTTGTGTCCTGTATCAACAGCTTTCTTACTCCTCTTAGGCATGATAGATTGATGTATACACAAATAAGTAAAATATAAAATATAAAACTCTTAAAAAGTCAAATGCAGTTGTTGCTTCTTGAATTTTGCTGAAACTCCAAAGTAACAACAATGGGTAATGGTGCCAAATGGAAGGTCAGACATCGATTGGGGTAGAGGTATTAGCAATTGGGTTCAATGTATTGGTATTTAAGGTAGTGGTAGAATGTTAGACTTAAGGTAGGAGACGAAATTGCCACAGCAGGCCCCTATCAGGCCATGCTCTCCCCACTGTAAGAATCCAGATCATATCACATACCTCTAGCAATTGATTTAATACAGTCTATGATATGAAATATTCATGAAGACGTCAAATCACCAGGGCAAGTTTATCGACTTGTTCACTGAAATAATCAAAGATCTTGTAAAGGGCACCTTATGCAACAAGGCGACATTGTCTTCACAATGACATGATTTTCATTTAATTATCCATGCTAGTTCATTTTAATATCTTTTCGTGCATTTTAAGACTATTCAGTACAAGTACAATCCTTGAAAATGTCAAAATTAATAAATTGTACTACCTTTGAATAAACAAAATACTTTTAGATGATTTTATTTATGTTAAACAATCTTCTCATGATAAATTTACATGTATCAAAATACAAAGTATTCATCATAAATAATGATGACTTAGTAAAAAAAGTTATTTTGGATATATACTTACTAAAAAAGAAACAAAAGTTTTATAAAGATAAATTATCATAGATGTTGTTTTTCTTTTTGGGCCAAGTATATTTGTCAACACAAAGAGAGTTGCTAAACTATATGGCCTAGAAATATTAAAAATATGTTATGCCCCATTGGTGAAATTGCCCATGTTGTGAACTAGGTAAGAATTATGCCCATTAAATGAAACAGGTAACTGATTTGAATATTTTATAAAACAGGCAATTCATACAATGTTCACTTGCCCTTTCATGAAATAGGCTATAAATTTAGTTGCCCCATTTTCATTAAATGGGCATTAACATGTGTGAAAAATAAAGTTCCATCGATAAAAGTATTTTATTTCTTAAACACTGACACATACTTTATTTTAATTTTCATTTCATAAAAGCAACATTTTTCCCTGTAAAAAGTGCTAATTATATTGCAAAACCTGTAATAACTGTCCAAATGTTGTGTTTGGGGAAAGTTTAAGGTGGACTCCAGCAGTGGCTTGGGGCAGCTGTGGATTACCAGATCTCCACTATGTCCACTTCTGCCTGTCATGTCGGTGCTGTGGTGGGATGTATTGTTGAGGTAAGAAGTCGGCTGCTGTATTGTCCATAATATTGCTACTGTTTATAACATCCCTGGCAAGAGCAGCATTTCTAGTCACAATTTCACCATGGTGGATCGTGTCCTGATTGACTAAAATAACTTCATCGTCTTCAAGATCTTCAGTCTGTGGTACTGGTTGTCCTCGGGTTGTGGTCGTGCTAACATCCTGTTGAGCCATCGGTTAGAAAAACACTTCAAAAACACTTCTATAGTTCGTTTATGTAACTGTTTATTTATAACTAATATCCAGTTGTATTGTCTAGCACTTTGGCATCTCACCATGTCCAAATGTTGTGTTTGGGGGAAGTTTAAGGTGGACTCCAGCAGTGCCTTGGGGCAGCTGTGGATTACCAGATCTCCACTATGTCCACTTCTGCCTGTACTCGCTTGGCAGCAATTATTGAGAGGTTTAGGATCGCCATAAAGACAGAAGCGAAAAACTTGATAACTCTTTCACCATTTATTCTAGTTCAATAAACACAAGTCCCAAATATTATACAACACATTCTCACGAGTGAGAGAGCAAACTAAGCTCTCCCCCTCCACATACTATTTCATGTTCATTCACTTGTTATCCTCCTGATCTCTCTTGCTGTCCTGATCTCAACTCAAGGCAGAAGTTCTTATACTAGATACTGTACACTAACACATATTATCTGTCACCAATTACTGGGTTTATTTCTGAGAGGACTATCTCACAGAAGCGGGGATTGGCTGAGGCTATTATTAGAGGCGGTGTGCTATGTGACTATTGATTTCTACTGTTAAGTCCAAAGAGAGTTAATTTACTGAGGCACTTTGCCTGTGTTTTATGGAATTTAAAGATTATTAATAATTCAACAGTTTCATCTAAATTCTTCACCATTACAATAACACAGAACATATTTTACACAAGTAATAATTACTTAATTCAAATTAAAACATCACCTTTATTTATCTCAAACATCATTAGACATTAAAGATACAATTGTTGTTTCTAACCAATATTCAAACAGTATCTGAAGTATTAATGATTTACAAGTCCAGGTTCATTGTCTTACCATTCCCTTTACTATTCAGGTGACGTATCTTTTAAAAGTCATGAAAGGGACTGCTATATTATAGAGATAGATGACATATGGAACGACATATGGTAAACTGGCCATAATGTTGCAATCATACTTTAGGACCCTGCTTTGCAGAGGGCATAATGATTAATTGTAACTTATACCTTGACAATTATAATACAATTAATTAAAATTAACATTCCAGTTTACAATTCTTCTATTTTATAATTAGGGCATGAAATGTACAGGTAGTCATTTGATCTAGAAAATGAATGTACTTTAAATAATTGGCTTTTTTATTTCATATATTTTCTGACATTTTAACATTTTTCTCTGACAATAGTTCACATTTGAAAAGTAGATATTTTTAAAATGCTATCATTCATTATGTAATGCAATCATACAAGTATCAACAAAGATATAACATATTAGATTTCAAACAACTGAGACATAAAGACATCACTTATTTACCTTTCTTTATTATACTTATGTTTATCTATTGAAAAACACAGTTTCAATATTTCTTACATATTTCTGGACCTCCTGTTAACTATCAACAACAAGTTATTAAGAATTTCGGTAGTTGTTCTTTCATTTATAAATTCCATGCACAACATTGGCCATTTTATGAAATGGACAAGTCAGTTTCCTATTTCACGAAATGGGGTAAAAGTGCATATTTCATGAAATGGACGATTTCATGGATTGGCCATTAAATTTTCATCTTAAGTATTTTTTGTTGTGCTTATTCTTGTTGCATTAAAATCCACACAGAAACGACTGTGAAATCTTTAGTTAGAAATTCTTTCACAACATATATGTAGTCAGAATTTTTTGAGCCTCTGCTCCTTTATGTTGCACTAATATGGACTTATTTTACTTAGTATTCAAATAAAAAGATCGATTATGAAAGATAAACATCACCTCATTAGATGCATATGAGAAAATATCACTCATGAAGATATGCAATATAATAGTTTTGCTACACATTAAGATAATGTTATCATTCTATTCTGTTATATTCTATATTGGAATTTTGCAGCACTTAATTTTTACATTCAAACAGACTTCAAGTGCAACAACCATACGCAGCATTACAGATGGGCAAAGCAATCTCTTGTTAATTTATGCAAATATAATGACAGGATGGCCAAGGTGGACTCTTATCTTCAAAGTATATCCAAAAATAATTTAGCCTTTTTTACTAAGACATCATTAGTAATGAATGCATACTTAGTACTTTATACATTTAAATTTATGATAAAAAGACTGCACACTGTTTTGAAATATCCAACACTATTGCTCTGAATAACATATTGAGGATAAAATCTTATATGTCTTATGTTTTTGTAGCTGTCTTGAGGTAATTTTCCTGAACTTTATATTTTAATGTAACATATATGAGATTTTATACGTGTGGTATAACTACAAGCTGAAAAAGTCAAGGATTATATTGCAAATGTTTTTGACAAAAAATACATAATTTCTCGACTGAACATATCACCAACCTGAATCCAAACTAGAAGAAAAATATTTATTACATAACTAGGAAGCTATCTAATATGTATAACCATTTAAGTTATTCTGAAAATGTATAAAACTTGACTGATTAATTTGCTTAAGTTCAGCATTATTGTAGCTCATTATACAATTTATAAAAGAAATCAATATATCCTTCGCTGTTTTGCGTCGCTTTTTGTGGCACATGTTAAAATTTCTGGCATTGTTTTATCAAGTTTTCATAGTTGTTATGGCTATCTATTTGCTATCTATTAATGGCATGTATTTACTGGAAATATTTACAGAACATTAGCAAACACTGAAAAGTGTATCCAAGTGTCTTTTAGGGTGCAAATTTTCTTATATGTATTAAAATATATGTACAGGCATGATTGAGATTAAAATACAATTGTGTTTCATTCCTGGGTGTTAAGGATGTTAATATCTAGGTCATGGTACTTTCTACTGAAAATGATTCTGTCGTTGAAAATAACTTTATGCAATAAATAGAGTCAGACTATCTCTTTGACAAGTTCTGCCTTTGATATCAGGAATCTGCAGATTAAGACATGGTAGATATTTTTCAGTTTGAATCAAATTATTTTATTTTGTGGCCCTTTTCAACAGATTTTACTGTTACCAGTTTGTCTTCAAATAGGACTAAAGGATATTGAAACCAACTAGAATTGAGAAATGAATGAAAATCTGCCTATCATGTCATTAAGAAGTCCATTTAGTCCCTGTGCTGTACCAGAAGTAGCCCTGCACAGGAAGTTCTTTGAATATTTCCGTGACCATGGGGATAAACTCGCTCTGGTGAGTTACATTTTTAGCATGTTATAAATGCTTCATACCATCGACTTGAGGAATCTGATATGATCTTTAGTTATAATAAATAGGTCTTCACAAAACAGTCTAAACTGTTTAAACAAATTATATGGTGCAACTTATCTCTTAGCAAGAACAGTGTTCCATGAAATACTACATAGGGGTCTGATAAAATTGAGAAATCTTTGGCTTTGTGACAATTGACACTCCCCTAATCCATGCCTATTTATAATCATGGTTTGGTGTTGGTGACGCAGTGCTTTCTATATACCTGTCCTCTCAAAACAGTAGACATGACTTTCATGATGCTGGCCCACAAAACCATATAGATCTAATTCATCAATGCAAGTCATGCATTTGAAAGGTTATATGATTGCATACATCATATGAGTGGGTAACTTATAACAAATTAAATGCAATTTAAAATAAACAGTTAATCACTTTGTCTCAAACATACAAGAGAATTTAAGTATTTTATTCCAATGTAAATAGTTTGAAGTACCTACATACTCCTGAAACAGTCAAAAATGTGGTTTTATGATTTGAGTCAGACATATTCTTTCCTGGGAAGTGTCAGGTGCCTGCTTGTTGTGTTCAAATCTCAGATCCGATGCACATTAGAAACTATTTTAAATGTGATGCAGCTCTTATGGGTACAATTATCTTGTAAGTTGTAAATTCCTTATTTAGGAATCTACCTTCTTTTAACTTCTAGAGTTTGCCATGCCCACATAACACAAGGGTTATTTTTGACTTACAATCTTCATCAATGAAGCCAACTTTCTTGGATTATATAAATAGTGACAAATGAGGAACAAAACATTTCAATCTTTCGTATTTTTATTTTATTTCTTGACAATTTCAGGTTTTATGTATGTGATACTGGGCTGGTATTCACGAAGGGTCTTAGACTTAGCCAGCTCTTAGGCTTAAATGTGGTCTTAAAGTTGAGACATTTGTCTCAGCTAAGTTTTGTCTTAAAACTGTATTCACAAAGGGTAATTTAGCTAAGTCCAAGATTATCAAATAACCACAGTGGTTTTCTGTGTCATGTGACCTTTCTTTTCTATTCAAGTATACTATTGGTGACATATATCCTTCATTTGATGCATTTTATCTAAGGAAAAGTACTGTTTTGAAATCTAAATCCTTGTTACCACATATAAACTAACCAAAGACTGCTTTAGTGAGGTGTTCTGTATAATTATACTTTATTTACAGCCATTTCAAATTTTGAAGTGGAGAAAAGTTTATGGCGGCCATATTTAAGTCCTCTTTTCAAAATTTAAGCCCACTACCAACCAGTTTTAAAGTTAAGCCATTGGCTTAGCCTAAGTCTGGTCTTAAATTCTTTGTGAATACCGCTAAGCCTAAGACAACTGTCTTAGCAGTTTTGGGACAGAAACTTAAGACAAAAGTCTCAACTTTAAGCCTAAGCCCTGGCTAAGACCTTTTGTGAATACGGCCCCTGGGCCCGGGATTCATGAAAGGTCTTAGACTTAGCCAGGTCTTAGGCTTAAATGTGGTCTTAAAGTTAAGACTTTTGTGTCAGCTAAGTTTTGTCTGGAAACCGTATTCACAAAGGGTGACTTAGCTAAGTCCAAGATTATCAAATAACCACAGTGGTTTTCTGTGTCATGTGACCTTTCTTTTCTATTCAAACTATAATATTGGTGACATATATCCTTCATTTAATGTATTTTATCTAAGGAAAAGTACTGTTTTGGAATAGAAAACCTTGTTACCACATATAAAATTCCAAAGACTGCTTTAGTGAGGTGTTTTGTATAATTATACTTTATTTACAGCCCCTTGAAATTTTGAAGTGGAGAAAAGTTTATGGCAGCCATATTTAAGTACTCTTTACAAAATTTAAGCCCACTACCAACCAGTCTTAAAGTTGAGCCCTTGGCTAAGCCTAAGACTGGTCTTAAATTCTTTGTGAATACCACTAAGCCTAAGGCAAGGGTTTTAGCAGTTTTTGGGCAGAAACCTGAGACAAAAGTCTCAACTTTAAGCCTAAGCCCTGGCTAAGACCTTTCGTGAATACGGGCCCAGATTTGTGGGAAACGCACATATATACCATGCAATAAATGGGGACAGACTGTGTAGTTTAACATGGCATAAAAAGAGTGCAAATAAATTTAGATATATCTACAAAGCTCTAACATAAGGGAAATGCTAGTCATGAGTAGGATGGCATAAATATGGTGGAGACCTTAATAACAAAAAGATGGAATGCTGTCCATGTTAGATTCCAAAAATCCTTCTGTGACTTTTGCTACCATAATTGTGTTTGCATCTTACAATAATCAAAGACACTATAAAAAGATATTGAGGTCCTAGGTGGCTTCGCGGTTAGCAACTTTTGCATCTAATGACAGACTGTCACATCTGTGTGGTTCGAGTCCCACAAATGGCAATGCTGCGAACCTGCCCCAGTATGATTCTTGCTGTTGAACGGGACATAAAACCCCAACTTTGGCTGTATAAAAATATGTTATAATCTGTAGTCTGTGCTATATTTATAGATGTATTAACATTAATACAAGAATGTGATTTATAAAATATTTTGTTCTAATACAACATTATTTTACTAATTCAGATTGATGACACTTCTGGTCAACAGTTTACTTACAGTGAAGTATTAGACTTGGTAAAGAGGGTTGCATGTGGGCTGGTTAAACTAGGGGTGCGAAAACAAGATGTGTTTGCTGTTTACAGTTTGAATACTGCTCAGTTAGTAATTATGATGTGGGCAGTCATTGCCACAGGAGCAACCCTCAGCAGTGTCAATCCTATGTATACATCCTGTGAGTAAATCAGTATTTACTATACTGTAATATCTTTACAAATTTTATTTCCATTACTCCTTTGTTTGATAGGAAAACTTCCTATATATCACGAATGAAGATGACAATATTATACAAGCTTGCAGAAAGTGTATTATATTATACATTTTCATGAGTGAAATATTGTATGTGTCTAATAATGTATGTGTTCAACATTTTGTATGGATAACAAGTCCATATTTAAAAAGGGAGAATGCTGTGATGTATGTGTATATAGAGGCAACAGAGAATATAAATACTGTGTGGACTGCCATTTCTGTCAAGTGTCAACATTGGTTTTAAAGCAATAACAGTTGGAGTAATAAGCATATCATCTCCTAAATCTCTCCAAAACCTAATGCATCCATAAACATATCATTAATAAAACAACCTAACCCACCGCTCTGAGTGATTAACCGTGAAATTGTGAAGAGCATAGGTGACAAAATACCTCAGTGTTTCACTCTATTACAGACTCTTACACAATCTGATTCAAAGAGTCCCCATCTAAGTTTAACACATTGGTTTGTATATATAAAAGTTAAAGTACGCCATATAGGAGAATATAATTCTTTTTTATCTAAATGTAAATAGTTTGATATTCAATGTAATCAACGTAATGTCTTTTAGCATTTTGTTCATTTGTCGATTATCATAACTGACACAATTGTACAACTTTAACTATTGTTGAGAACAGTGATTTGCAATATTTTCATTACCTATTGCCTTATCTATAGTATTTGCATGACAAGATTGTAGCGCTTTCACTTTTTTAAAAAAGTCTTTACCTGTATTGAGTATTACATTTTTGGGTAACTTGTTTACAATAATGCTATCTATTCTTTGTAACACAACTTAAAGAGTAATGGTAACTAGCTCTGCTTTTGTTACATTGTTACATAAAGAAGTAAAAAAATCTGTCCTGAGACAATCATTTTCCTTCTACAACACATGCCAAAACATACTAGACTGTCTCTATGGTTCAACATAGGCAGACCATCCAGCAGTGACTTTCTTTACTGGCTTTTGAGACTTTAAAGGTAAAGATAAAACACAATAATATTATAAAGATCCTTAATAGCTATAATGTGACATAAGAGTATCTCTATGGGGTTCCGGTATATTAAAGCCATAAGAAATTGACACATTCAGTTGTATCATAATGGGTGAATGGTCAGAAAAATAGTCATTGTCATATACCAATTCCAAGTATAAAACATTATTATGAGGGTTTACTTAAGATAAAATGGTCTATGATAGACCTGGAACCATTAGATTAACCCCCAAAAGTAAAATCCACAGAACATATTTTATTGCATACTTCATTACTTCTATTCTTTTTGATAGGCCCTGAAGCAATTATTGCTGTCTAAACACTCTTAATTGAATCTTAGCTGGGTGATTTAAGCCCTATAGGCTAACCCCAGTGATGCCATCACTTTGCTCCGTATATACAAAACCTCTCAGTAAGGTCCATGAAAGACACCAATTTATAATGTTTCATTTTTATGCCGATGACATTCTGCTCTTCATACGCCTCACACATAAAAAACCAACTCAGTAAATTGAAAGATTGTTATCAGCAAATAAGATAAAAATTGTTTATCACTTTTGGTTCAAAGCTGCATCATGAAAAACTTAAATCCTAGTTGTTGGTAAATATTCTCGGTAATCCATTGTCTCCTGCAAAAGTGGCACATAGTCTGAGTGTATGGTTCAACTCCCATTTCTCTTTTCCTAGGCATATTCAGAGTATGTGTTAGTCCTGACACAGTCCTCCAGACAACATCTCACACAGGAAGTTGTTGTTTTTGAAGGCTATACATGCTCTATGGAGCAGTTGACTTGATTATTGCAATTCTTTGTTTTCATGGGTCTTTCAGGATTTAATATTAGGAAGCTCCAAAGTTTACAGGAGAGCTTAGTTAAGATTTTCACTAGCACAAGCAAATATTCACATAAAATTCCAGTACTTAAGTTTTTGCATTGGTTGCCTGTTCAACAATGGTCAGTGTTCAAAACAGCTACAGTAGTCTGTACATCCTTCGCAGTGGTTATCCTAACTATTGCAAAGCTATTTTTAGAATCCCAGGAAAAGGCTAGCCTAATGGAAGGTGAAATTGTTCAAGTGAAACAGTTTATTACATCTGTCACATAAGCCATCATAGCAATATGGTTTTAGTTTGCTTATGATCTTACCAAGGTATTGACTCAGATGCTGGATGTCATCTGCTCCTCGACATCTCTTCTATCTAATCAGACGAAACTAAAAACTTATCTCTTCACAAAAGTATAAAAGTATAGTTTTTATTATATTCTTTAATTGTCTCTGTTGGGCTGACCCCCTTGCTGCGTCTCAATACTATGAATTCTTTGGTGATGTTTCTTTTGGTTGTTGAGCCTTAAAGTCTGCCTTTTGATGGAGAATAAGTACTATAAAAGACATAGTAGCATTAGAACATAATATACTTAAATATTTATTATGTTAAAAGTACAGCTAAAGTGAACAGAATTATACATCATGCAGTACCCAAATTACCAATATAGACATATCAGTGACACTTGGTAAAATGTCCTCTCAATATAATGTACATATGCAAATAACATAAATACAAAGAATGTTATATCAAAGTGCAACTGGGTTTACATGTCGTTTAATCCACTTTATTTACATAATTACCATAACTGTGATGCATAAACATTTCAGTAATTTGTCAATTAAAAACATATTGTTTCACTGTTAGAATTGGCAATGTAAGTATATTTTTCTGCTTTTTGTCCCATGCTTCTATGTATGACATCAACTCGTCACAGATGGTAGTTATGTTAAATTTTATCTAAATTCATATGTAATTTATTTACTATAAACATAATGAAAAGCTAAAGATTTCAAGTGGTGCTTGACTCAAATGCTTATTTAATACCCATCCCAATCAGTTATTCAGATCTACCCACAGTTGTTTTGCTACTTCACATGTTCTGAATAAATAGGTTATAGTTTCAGTGTCTGTGTTGCATATCCGGCAAGCATTTTCTTTAAACCTGCCAATCTGCTATAGCAGTTTATTTGTTCCCAATATCCAATATAGTAATTTGTGCTGGAATCAAATTAGTTTATTATCCAATATAGTATTAAAACATAAAAAGAATATTCCCTTGCATTGTCTATTATTATGCTTACATCATGGTTCCATTGGCTTCTATATTTGTTATCACCATTCCTATTGTTTAACATATTATATATGTTTTTACACCCCTTTTTTTACTTTACTAAGAAAGATAAATGATTGGATATACATGGTCTTTCAAGCCATTTATTTTCATGAGCCCATTCTCCTAAAATTTTTTAACGGCATCTCTTACTTCAAAATAATCAAGAAAATTTTTTATTTTGAAGTTATACATGTTTTTAATCTTATTCTTACATAATACTTTTCTAGTGTTATTGCTAATCAAATCCCCAACTAAGGTAATTCCATTTTTATACCATGTATCTTTATAAAGCCCTTTGAAGTTTTTCACTCTGAAGTGTCACCACAGAGGAGATAACAAAGTGCCCTGTGGTGTTATTGGTGGGGTATTGTAGATTAAGTCCCATGTTTCACAAACTTCATTCCAAAAATGTTTTTTTTTGCTTTGGATACTAATGTATATACCCCTTGGGGCCCATAGTCAAGCAGTCATTTAATTGAACAACATTGATTTTAAAATAATGTAGCCCATTGTGTATTTTTTGACAGCACTAGCCTTCTAATCCAAGTGGAATTCATGCTTTTACAAAAAAATCCAAGTTAATCATCTTAAGTCCTCCTTTTTTATAGCTCTGGGTTATGTAATTATGTACCCCTGTTAGGTTTATCACCCCACAGAAAGGCATAAAATTTACTCTCAAGTTGCTTTTTGTATTCCGCCCTCCACACAGGACAAGCTGTTATTATATAGTTAAATTTTCAGATTGCTTGAATCATAATATCAGTTACCTTACAAATGGGGGTCAAGCATCTCTTGTTCCACCCAGTCAATAGTTTGTCAATCTTACTTGCCACATTTGAATAATTCATTTCTGGAATTTTGGTTATTTCAACACTGAATTCTACCCCTAAAAAGGAGAAAACAGAAGCACCCCATTCATATTTGCAGTTTGTATTGATCTTTTCTTTTGAATATTTTTCCTTGCTATCCAGATTAGTTTAGTTTTACTAGTGTTCATTTTTAAGCCAGACATTGTTTCAAATATTTCAAAGTTGTCAAGAGCTGACAAAAAAATCTCTCTGAGCCATCTAGAATTATGGTTGTGTCATCGGCAAATTGTGTGATTTTATATTCTTCTGACTTTACTTTCACAACCTTGATGTTGTTATTGCTATGTATTAAAATAAATAGAACCTGTGCATATATTATAAACAGGTATGGTGCAATCAGATCTCCTCGTGTGCATCCTCTCTCGATATTTATGAATTCTGACAGGAAACATGCTTGGAGTACTGTTGCCTTTATAGCACTATTACAAAGTTTAATCCACTTGATTAAATCTGGAACAAAACCTAGACGGCTGAGTACTTCATATAGGAATTTCTAAGAGATTGAGTGAAAGGCCTTTTCGAAATCTATAAGCATTAATAACCCTTCAATGTCCCTTTGTTCCATGTAATTCATTAAATCATAAATTAGTCATTTACCTTGTTTATTACCTTTAGGGACACAACTAATAATTGTTTGTCTTAAACTTAATGGTTGGGTCTCTTTTAAGAAGGAAAAATTGAATGCTCTTAAAACAAAATATTTTAGTTTTGCCCAAAACATCTTGTAGAATTCAGCCGGAAAACTGTCAATACCTGGTGTTTCATTGTGCTTTATTCCCTTTAAAGCAGCCCCAATTTCTGCAATAGTTAGGGGGCAATCTATATTTAATGCATCATCTGGAGTTAACTTATTTTGTTGGCAATTTAAGGTATTCCAATCGCAGTGCTGTAAATCGTTTCCTTTATTTTCATACAGTTGAGCATAGAAAGTTCCTATCTGATCTAGTATTTCTTTTTGATTTGTTAAAACTGTATTATCATTAAGCATAATCTTTTTAACAGTTTTTTTCAATAAATTTAATTTTTTCTAAATTACAGAATTCTCTTGTTGGTTTTTCATAAAGGGAAAGATTTTGGACTCTTGATCTTATCATTTGACCATGCATTTGTGATTCAAGTAAATGCTTGAGTTCTTCTTGCTTCAGTCTTGTAGTTTCTGTATTACAGGTAGATTCATTTTTTCTAGTTGTTCTATTTCTACCATTAAGTTCAGCTCTTTAGTCTGTCATTCTTTTTTAAGTTTACTAGCATACTTAATAGTGTCTCCTCTCATTTTTAGCAACAGAGTTTCTAGTAAACCATAAACTGGGACTGCATATTGTTTTTTGACTGTCATTATTGCATCATTGATTAGTTTTACATAGTCTGGATGTGTCAACAGACTACAGTTAAACTTCCAAACACCTTTGCCTAGTTTAAAGGTGTCTAGTATTATATCTATGTCTACTCTCGAGTGATCACTTCTATACCCTGGCTTTATATGACGGTTCTGCAGCATATGGGTGAGGGTTTCAGAAATCAAAAAGTAGTCCAGTCTTGCCTGTTTTATAGGGTTACACCTTTTCCATGTGTATCTTTTAGTTGGATTTAATAGCCTAAATGGATCACTAAGTTTGAGATTTTCAACTATTTCCAACACTTTTGATCGTGATTGAGGGTTATTAACAGACATGTAATTATTGCTGTCCAGTTTTGGGTCAAGAACAAGATTTAAGTCCCCACATACAATTGTATAGGTTTCTATTTTATTCTATCCTGTACTTTTATAGCGCTTAATTTCTGCTAGGCAGACTCTAAGGTGCAACACCAAAATCAAATTCAAAAAATCATCTGTCCATAGCCGTTGCCAGGTCCAGTACCACAGAGACGCCGGATAGAGTGTATGCTAAATTGGGAATGCCCTTTTGAAGAGATACGATTTTAACCGCAGGCAAATGATTCCAAACTGTGGGGGCATCAAAAGCAAAGCTGTGGCCAAAGTGATTTTTTTTATTTATGTACAGATGGACAGAATTGAGGAACCTCCAAGAACCTTTTATCGGGATGGTTGTATCTTGTACTATATCTTCCACAACGAATAGACAAAAGAGGACCAAAGCAACAGGGATGACCATTGTGAAGAAACTTGCAAACTAGAGTGGCATTTTTGAAGATACGGTGAAATTTAACTGGGTGTCAATGGAGTTGTTGAGAATAGGAGATGCCCGTGTGTATTTGTGACAGTTTGTGACAATCCGAGCAAGTGTGTTTTGCATACACTGTAGTTTGCGCATGTTGAGACTGGACAAACTCCTGAAGAAAGAGTTGCAGTAATCAAGGCAACTGGTCACCAAGACATTGGCTGCCAGGATAGCAGACTCATCAGTCAAGTGCTCCCCAACCCGCTCGAAACCACGAACCCGAACGAAGCATGCCCCACAAATACTGCGGACACGACCAGCAAAGGAGAACCTAGCACCAAACCAGACACCAAGGCTCCCCACAACAACTGCTGGATGCACGAAATCACCAAACACCCCAACTGGGAGATAGGGATCCAACTCCCTGAGCTGAGCATGGGATCCGAAGGCAACAAACTCCATCCTGTCAGGATTTCTGAACATCTAGAAGACATGAATTTAGTTTGTCAAAAGCCAGGGCTGCATTTTTGTGAGACATATGAATAAACAACTGCACGTCGTCTGTATAAAAGTGGTATTTGATGTCGTGATGCGTTCCAATAAAATCATAGGATCACCTACATATTTCTTAACTTTATCAAAGAACTGCGGGTTATCGTTATTTGGGGCATATATGTTTATGATACTCAATAAAAAACCTGAAAGCTGTAGATCAACCAATAGGAGATTGCCCACACTGTCTTTTGTAACATTCTTAATAGAGTATTCAAAGTTATACTTGATAATTATTCCTCGCTACTCCTCGGGAGTTAGTTTTAGACCTATGAATAATGCACTTGTAAGTTGGGAGTACAGTAAGTAAATCATTTTGGTCAGATTCGATCAAGTGAGTATCTTGCAAGCAGAGTACATTTATCCTATTTTGATCATTTAATAAAAAATTACAGACATCATGCTGCTTTTTCTTCTCTCTAATATCCTGAACATTTGCCGATGACAATTTTATTGTGTTATCTATAATTTTTATTACTGGCCTAGAGAGACAGACAAAAAAATTTCAGTTGGTTAAGCATTGAGCAAAATACAACAATTTTACATGTATCAATATTTTTATTAACTTTTATTTTTCCAAACGTTTAATATGTTAAACAAAGGATATATTTGACTAGTAAACTATTTCAAATGAGATATATAGGGTCACATTACTGAGAAAACAACTATAGTTATTTGATAAGTTTGGACTTAGGTAAGTCATCTTTGTGAAATCCATTTAAGTCTAAGACTCTCAGGTTGTGTCAATGTCTGAGCTATGTCTAAGACACGAAACAGATGTACTTAATATAATTCTCAATTTGTGCTAGAGGGCTATTACTGATTTGTAGATGAGATACACAGCCAGCTGATTGACTCAGGAACAAAGTATATTTACTCATCAAATGAGTTTTTAGAAACTGCTAAGACTGCTTCACATGATGTGTTTCCGACCCAGGTAAGAAAATATTATCATGCTGCTGTTTATTATTCAATACTGATATTCATCTAAGGTTTAGGCGTTTATGGATCAAATGGAGTTTATTTTCAATATAATTCTTAAGAGTTGTTGCGGAAGAGTAAGAGGGACATTTTATTGCCCTACAATAGTATCAGAGATTAGCGATGAACCAGTACTCACTGGCAAAGATCTTTCGAGGGTGGATTTTACTGTGTTTCAACCAGAAATGGAATACTGGAGATCTTGTACACCAGTGACTGGAATAAGTCCTCTGACAAGCCACATGGCTCCATTTTCTTCTGCTCAGAACATCCCAGTGACTTCTGGCAACCCCGGGCAGATCAACCTCATGATGATCATTTAGCCAATATAGAGCTGAATCTATATTATATTCAAACATTTCCACATCTTTCCACATTAACCATCCATATATAGTGCATTCAAATCTCAAAATCCATGTTTATGACTAACCTTATTCTTGTTGGCAATATTCTTTCAGAATATAATCTGTAGTGAAGGAAAAGATATGGTATCATTCGAAACATTATCACAGGGTGATATCTCAGAATGGACCTATTTAGAGAACATGGAATTTGATCCTTTTGAGGACACAGTTGTACTTTTCTACAGCAGTGGCACAACTGGTAACCCTAAAGGTGTACCAGTGACCCACCACAATGTGCTGTTTAATGCAACACAAAACAGGTACTTATATTAAACCTTCAACGTATTCATGATTTTTCGCCCACTTTGAGCAGTCTTCTTAATCTAGAATATTATTTGGGTCTAGTATAATGTGAGGTGTAATAGCACTCATAATTAGAATTTTCATTGCACATTCTGAAGCTAAATGCTGACATATGAACTTTTAGGTTTTTCCGATGCAGGCTGTATGAAAAGAGTGTAAATAACACTAGGACCAAAACACTTCCTTTCTGGAATACCTCAGGACCACTTGTAACCGGAAGTGACCATATTCCTAATAAAAGTATTAAATAAAAACAAAATATTATATCAATTTAAATAACGAATGGATTAAAATAAATTAGAAATTATCCCCATCACATTTAAACCTAAAATAGTTCTCTGTGCACGCAAATACACGTTTTCTGTAAACCACACCAAAAAGTGCAAAAGGTGGTGAGTTCACCACTGCAGAATATCGGCACAACTGGACATCTTAAAAAGTACTTCAAGAGGATGGTTACACTCACACTCCAGTCTCTAATGAGATAGATCATTTATGTTGTCGAAATACAGTTTGGACTACAATTCACATACAGTATAATGCAAATACACACTTTTGAGTTATTCAAAAAACTGAACTCCAGCTGTGACTTAAAATACACTTCTGTATTTTTCTTCTTTGAATTGGTAAAATGTAAGATACTAATTAGTTCTATTGGCGGAGAGTAATTTTGTGGAGTATCTTGTTCAACTCTCATAGCTATATTTTTAATAGCTTTTTTATTTAAATTTTTACATATTTTTATATAATTTTTTCCAAACAATGCACTTTATTATTATTACGTTGGGTTCTAAATATAACAATATAAAACACATGAAATAAATATGCATGACTACTGCTTTTGTTCATACGCCACCACAAATAGGTATCCATATTTTAATGGATGGAATTGAGAGATAGTTAATTGATTTAAAAATAAACCACAAATGTTTAGTGTTCTTGTCAGCAATCTTAGTTCCGACCCTGAACCAATCTACTCATCATTTGATCTAAGTAAATACCCTATAATGCACTGTGCTGGATTCATATTCTGACTTGAATAGATATATAGAAGTATAGCTTTCTCTCTCTTTCTCTAATGTATCCTATTTCTCTAGACTCACACACCCTTTGCTGTATTATAAACAATGGTATTGATCAGAGTTCTCTGATCTCAACCATGGTATTAGACAGGGATATTGTCTTAGTGCCCTACTTCTTTGAAAAAATGAGTATCTTTGCACTTACATTCAATGTTTTGAATTGTTTGATTGAATATAGCTTCCTTGACATTGTTTAAGTCTGACAAAAAATAAGTCAAACATACTTCTTGTAATCAGTGAAATGCGACAAAAAATAATTAAACTGAATATTAACCCTTAATTAAATGACATGCAAAGGACTATTATTTTTCGTCCTACTAAGGCTTAAGTATTAAAGACAAAATTACTGTTATTAAAATTCTAATTAGAAGCCAGGTTGTCAAATACATGCAGTGCAATTTATGTACCTAAAATATTATGTTGTAGATATAATTCAACTACTTCGTATAATACCATTGTATCTAGTAAAAGCTAATAAGAACAATAAATATTGTTAACTATGATGTGTTATATATACATAACATATAATTGTCCATCCTTGTTAGTCATGACTAGAAGCAAATATCAAACTGGTAGGTATATCTTGCAATCAGTATGAATTGCAAAGTTTTCAATGCTTCTTTCTGTACAGATATTTCCATTGTAACTACAATTTACATTTGTGGCAGTTGTCAAAATCTCTTGATTGTGACCATTTTCATACTATGGAGAGTATAGAGAACATTTATTCTTCACTGTAAAACTGTAAAGAATATATGGGAGAAGTTCAAAGTGTTTATACTACAACGTTTTAAAATAACCAAAGTTACTGTTCTTGAGGTATTGCTTGACCATCCATATGATAAATCAACAATGCATGTGATCAAATTATTATTTATGTAAATGGTATACATATCAGTTAAAGACGGAAAAAAGAAAACTAAAACGGAAAAGAAATGCAAGTTTTAAAAAAGTTGAATATATTGCCTTTTGTACTAAGTATATAATAATATTAGTGGAACTGAACTGGGTTCCTTAAATGTTCCAAGGTACTTTCAGCAGTGGGGATTTATGTGCACACCTCCCTTAACCAATTTATAGTAATATAGTAATCCTCAAATGGCCATTTAACATATTGAACGTTCTTATCAATGAGGTGTTTTAATCTGTTTGTTTTTTTTTAATTTTGCTCTTTTTAAATTAAAAATGTGTTACTCAAATGTTACTCAAACAATAAGATCTCTCGATTATAATAGTTTATCTTGGTTAGTTTATTTTAAAAGTTTCAATAATAGTTTGGTCAAATATAAATTACATACCATGTGTAGTAAGCTAAAAGTTATGAAGCTGTAAAATTTATTAGTTAGTCTTTTTTTATTTGAGGTGTAGCTATCAATGGAAAACCATATGTTACATATGGAAGACATAGATTAATCAGTTGGAGCAACTTATATAGCTTTGTGATAGGATGTATATGCTTCTAATTATTGACAGAAAACATTCTGGCACAGCCAAGTTAAAGGGGACACATCCTACATCCTGCAATCAAAATACCCACCAAATAACAACTCCATTTTGTCTCAATCAAGATATTAAAGTTCACTATAGCAAGGTAAAATTATTCAGCTACTTACAAAAGTTCAAATATAGGTCACACATTACATTATACACCAATCAATACCCCGGTCAAATTTTAACTTCCTACACCTTACAGTTGCCCAGTTATTGCCCGGACAAGATTTTAACGGTCACCGTCACTACAGCAAGGTCAAATCAATATCATACTGTGATGTGGCACATCTACTTCTCAAAAAATAAAAATGTCTCTACCAAGTATAAGCTCCCAATGCCTCACAGTTTTTGTGACGCAGCTTGGGCAAATTGTTCAAGTCATCCGACTGCCCATCCACCTGCATTCCAAGCTGGATGCCATGGGGTGAACACTGTACATGTACAAGCTTTAAAGGCAGTAGGACGAAAATGAAATATACAGAAGTTGTACCACTGTGGCAATAAGTTTGAATTATCAATCCAGTTACCTCTGTTGCTGGAATTACCACATAAACAATTACCACACAAAATGACATTCAGTATAATACATATTTAGAGAAATGGGCAGCTTGCATAGATGTTGCTGTAAAGCAGTATAACAGTGTATATTGAGATATTTGAACCCCATGTTTGTTGTGCATGTTTTTTTTAGTCATCCTGATGTCACTGGCCCTGTGACTGATGTTTGTTCCATAGTACTCAGTCCCCTGTACCATTCTTATGCGTTCATTATCTTCCTTTGTGGGTACTTGGGCCAGGGTGCTAAACTGATTATTCAGCCCAAATTTGAGGCTGAACGATTCCTAAAAGCAATAGAAGTACACAAGGTAAGTTGTTTTTTTTTATAAAGTTTTGCTAAGAAGAAAAGACTTGCCTTAATTGCAGTTAAAACCTTATACTGCATTTTCACTTTTCAAGGTGCCACTGATTGCCTATTGAACAACTTTGCATTATCTGCCGGTTTTACAGGAAGTATCTGTAAAGATTCCAGTCTTTTTAGTGGACAAATTAAATCAACTACCTTAACAACAGATGTACAATGATACTTCAATTTTAGCAGAAGAGCTTGTTGATGATATCTGAACTATGGTTATTCTGGTTATTCAGGTTAATATTTAAGGTATTTGCCTTTTTTACAAAGCTTACCCTCCATAGCCCTCCCATCTCACTAGCCATCTCTAAGGCCATTGTGTCTCTTGTATGATGGAGATCAAGCACTATATGTGTACTCATTACATCACATACCCCTTCCAAATCAAGACCTGTCTTAAGATCTTATGTGACAGTGTGATGATGCCTCCATTTTCAAGATAAGCTACCAGGGGGTCTATGGACTCCTCATTAGATCTAAATAGACAACTATGCCTTAGCTGGGACACAGCTCCAGTTAAAGGTCAAAGTTGAGGTTTAACCTCCCATCCAACCGCAAGGGTTGTATTGAAACAGATACGGAGTATTGTCACTTTAGTGAGTTGAACCTACACAGAGGTGACAATCTGTGATAAAGATGACAAACCTGCTAAACCTACTAGGTAACCACAGACCTCTACATCTTCAGTTAAAGGCAATCCCCAAAAGTTTAAATATTAGAACAGTTGACATATGAAAAAATATTATAATTTCATTAATATAAAACAGTTTTTAAGCACAAGCTCTAGCAAGGCTCGCACTTCTATAGATCACTCTCTTTTGTTTGTTTTTTGTTTTTGTTTGTTTGTTTGCTTTTTGTTGTTTTTTTGTCTCCGGACTTTCATGAATTGTGATGTAGTGTGATGAGTATCTGTCTCTTCACTGAAGTTAAGCAGCAATGGGCTACATTAGTATTGGGATTGATGACCACTTCAGTGCTCTACTTATATATCTAATGGCTTTGCGGAAAACCCTTTTTGGCCTTGTTGGACTAGTAGTTTCATTCTTGCAATTTTGATGATACTTAATGATATGTATCATCAGGATTAAGAAGGTTTTGATTTATTAGCCATTCAGCTTCATATTGTCTAAAATCAATGTTGGGATTTCATATTCTTTTAAAACAGTTGGACAGCAGTATTTCCCATAACTGAATAACATTAACAGCTGAAATACTAAAGGCTAACAAATTTGCTAACCATAAAACCTACTGAGATATATTAAACATTGGGAAACTGTTAAAAGTATTTCATTGAAACTGAGTTAATTTGCTATATCCCAGGTAACACACCTATATCTGCTTACATCTGTGATGGTTCAGCTTGCTAAGTCTCAACTGACTGAGAAATACAACCTATCCAGCCTGGAACATGCCTACAGTGGAGGTACAAAGATAAGTCCTGAGGTGGAAAGCACTTTCTGTGCCAAATTTGGTTTGGATAAAACCAAGCTAGGTATGACTAACAGAATAAATAGCTTTGAAGCAAATGGAAATCCAACATTTTACACACTAAAATAACAAGAGGTCTTACTACTCACAGAAAGTATATGGAAAGTATTTAAATTTTATCTTAACCAGGCACTGCTTCACAATAATGGGTATATAATTTTTAATCTAATTTAAATTTATTATTTAAATTTATAATTTATTTTACTTATTCCACACATGTGCAATATATAAGAATGAATTTATTTATTAACGCTCGATGATAGGAGAGGGTTATTGTGATCAGTTTGTTTCTGTGTCTCTGTCTGTCTGTCTGTCTGTGTCTCTGTCTGTCTGTGCACCGTTTCACCCTTATAACTCAAAAACTATAACACCAATCGAGCTCAAATTTGGTGGGCAGGTATTTTATGGGGTACAGACGAATTTATCCAAATTTGGTATAATTTATGTGAACATTAAAGCCAGGAGAGAGCTTTTCTTATTTTTAATTGGGCTTTTACAGTGAAATCTGCTTCTCTGTCTGTGCACCGTTTTGCCCTTATAACTCACAAACTATAATATCAATCAATCTCCAATTTGGTGGGAAGGTATTTCATGGGGTACAGACGGATTCTGTCAAATTTGGTGTAATTTGTTTGAAAATTAAAGCCAGAAGAGAGTTTTTCTTATTTTTAATTGGGAATACACAGTGAAACTGCTTCTCTTCATCACATACGTAAAAAATCAATATTTTGCTTTCTGATGATGTCATTACCCAGTGATCTCAGAATACAACTGTCATTGTGAGGTCACAAACCTAGCTTGTGATACTTGCTGTCCTTAAGTAAAAATATTTCTTCTCATTTTATGTCTTGAAATTGACATAAACATAATAAAGATGGAGGTGGTATATTCATCATTTTTATTAATTATTATTTCTGTTTTGTTTTCTTTTTTCTTTCAATTCCTTGACAGTCCATCACAAAAATTAACATGCATGATTTTCACCAAGAAGTGACCTTTAAGCAATATTTTTCCTCCACCAGCAGTTTATGTTTTTGTGTGCTAATTGTTAAAATTGTCTATTTGTCTGTTTTTTTTAGTTGTTGTTTTTTTGTGTGTGTGTGTTTAGATTACTCCAGAACTAATGAACAGATCTTTATTTAAAAATTTGTGGGTAGGACATGACTGAAGGAAGAAGTTACTAAAAGAAAGATCTGGATCTTATTTTGGAGACCAAAAAATCGTGATTTTTCAGAGGTCCCATTTCAATGTATTTTGAATGACTTTGTCAGTCTACTTGATATTTCTATTAAGATTAATTTACATGTTTGGTTTTATTTTATTGTCTTCCTTACAATAATTTATATCACTTGAGAGACTGGTCACATGGAGTCGAGCGTTTTGCTCTCTCTGAGTGCATCTTGTTAATTATTATTTGGGGGGTTTGCAGAATAAATATGTCATATGTTAACATTTTTCTGTGTGATATAAATGTATTTTTATGATCATTCAAAATAATTATATCTTTGAATTAGATTGTTTGGGAGTGATAAACGTTATATTAGGTGTTTGAAAGGGCTATATTAGGATTTATTGACTTTATATAGCTTGAATGTTGTAGGCCATATATAGGTCTGCTCGTGAGCTATAAAACCTGATAGGACTCTCCAATAATATATTTTGTCAATTACAGTCTTGTATTCTTGAAATATGGTTTTCCAATCAAATATAGATATGTGCTGTAAATTCTGCTTATATATTATATTTTGTAACTAAAAGACATGCTTCATGTTTCCATGCATAATTAATATGAAAAAATGTGGGGGAAAGCAGAAATTATTTAAGTTTTGGAGAAATCTAGATCAGATTCTGGATACAAAAAATTTTCAAAGGTCCCACTTTCAATGTAATATCCAAGACTTTGACTTTCTCATTGACATTACTCCAAAAGTCTTGATTCTAATTCTAATTAGAACTTTAATATTACGTAATCTCCATCCAAAGACAGGTTATAAATTGCATAAAAGATGGAAAATACAAAACACTACAGTCCATGGACGTCAAAAGGGGGTTCAGCACCACAGACACAATGAGAAGAATACAATTACCATAAAGTGGGTAGGCTTATGCAAATAGATAGGCCTTCGGTTTCTAGTTGAATGTTGAAAAGAGATGTGGCAGAGCAAATGCTATCATCCAGCTCATTCCTTATCATCATTGGCATCATAGGCAAATCTGAATCCAAATTCATTTGAAGGCTTACGTATTAACGGAACAAACAATGACACTCGGGAATTTTACCATCCCTCTGACTACTGCTAGCAGTTGGACGTTACCAGCAAAGTCAAATGGAAGGTCAAGTCAAGGCTCAGTAACACCAATAACAGAATCAGTTTCTAGGCTTTTATTTACATGTTAGTATTTAAGATAAATGACTAGACACAGGGTAGTTAAAACTTTTAATATGTGAAACATAGAAAATATTTAAAACTACCAAGCCAAACTACAGACAGGACAGAATGATGGACGCAAAAGTGGCGGGAATGATGGATGGAGCTTGAGAGGAGTTATAGGCCATGATGTTTTAAGAGGAATGTAATTTTCAAATGTGAAAGTGGCTCCAGAATACCTGAAAGTATGGAAGCCATGTCCTGCAGATGAAATGTTTAACAGAGAAAGTACTGACCTCAAGGCATCCCTGACCTGAGAGTAAGGAGGGACAAATGCTGAAATATTTCAGAGGAAATGCTTTTCTGTGAGTAGAGTCCAGAAAAGGAATCCGTTATGATATTCTTCTGACCTTGAATATGCTCTACTTCTAGCCAGTAGAAAATTCATAATAAATTTCATGCAACTTACCCTCTATGTTCAGTGTGTTTTCATCAAGGTTGATAGTTATTCCAAGGCAAGTGAGGGGGACTCTTGTCCTCATTCATAGTGAGTCCCAACTGAGAGAAAAGGCTAGATAATTTTGAAAATGATGCTCTGTATTGTTTTCTCGAGACACAAGGATGTAATCATCAATATAGGCACAAATGCCACAATTGTCAATCCTCATGATGTCAGATATCTATTAAAATGATGTACCACCATGAACCCAGATGACCGTGGCTGCAACATCCAGATAAAATTGTCCAGCCACTCTATACCAAATTTGAAGGCATCAGCAGGGTCTACACACAAGTTCATAAATGCTCTAGCCACATCGATTTCGATAAATGGACCCTACCCTCAAACAATGTCATCCCCAGTTGGGAATCTAAGTGAAAGTTATCAAAGATATCCCTAATTACAGCATCATTTACAGAGGCCCCATTGGGGTAAGATAGATGAATGATCGTTCTTCTCTTGCCATTTTCCCTGGGCCAGATAAGGAAGGAAGAACAGTGAAAACCTGTATAATAACCTCTTTAAATGGGCCCAAATTTGCACCCGATTCAATTTCTTTTGTATAAATGTTGTACCGCAGTAGGAAATTGGGTGGGTGAGTGATGATTAATAATACAGGTGTTGTTAAGCTCTCTGCCATCCCCTAATGACAATGGGAACCCTTAGGTAAGATATTCAATCAACTTCTAGTTATTGAAATTGCAGAGATAGTGGCCCCCAAGCATCAAAGCTTAGACGTGAGTGAACAGGATATCTCATAACCCTGTATAGTTAGTGAGGTTAGTAATCCTGGTTGGTTTAGCCATCCTAATATTATCCTCAATAGTATAAGAACTAGGGGTTGCCTATCAAGACCAATAAACTTTAAGCCAGCAAACTCCCAACTTCATCTGAGTCATTAAAATCCAGAACGGCGTCAGAATGTGGATGGCTGATTTGATAAATATACTAATGAAAAACATCCCTTCAATAACTGAACAAGGTGTGCAATAAAGAAGCTGGTATTTATCAGGGTTAAATAATGTACTAAATTCAGCAGTAAATTTATCACATATTTTTTAACTGTAACCACATAGCCGTTTGACTTGGTGTAATAATAATATCATCAGCATAACTAAAGCAGTATAACACCCACACCTTGAATTCTTTAATTCTATTAGCAGTTTTTCAATGTACACTGTAAACATATTGCTAGAGTGAGCATTCTTCCCAGCTTTACACCGTGTTTATAGAACATAAACTTGAAAACACTGTTATCCCATTTTACACAAAGCTGTTGGTGAGTATACATCTTTGCTACATCATACAAGTTAGAGGTTAGACCTTTGTCTAGTGATATGAAAAATAGTTTACAATGAAATATTTCACCAACTTTTTTACTTTTTGTTGAATGTTTCAAAGTTTTTTCCACGTCAAACACAGTTACAGTAAGTGAATAATAACATTTGGAATTTGAACATTTTATTTCAGTATGTTTATCAACATCATGCATCAAATTTTGCATTTCCTTTTCATGAAATGATACTGAATTATATAAGGGTCTAGGGTATTTCTAAAGAAGTAAATTACTTGTTTCTTTTCCCCAGTTATATTATCTATACATGTAGGTTTATAGTGACAGTAATATTGCACACAAGAATGAAATTTTGGGGGGCACTATACAAAAGCTTCCTTAGTTCTGAAAGGTTCAACCAAATCTTAATAGGCTCAAAATGATAACTGTGGTAGGATGTAAACTGTCTTTATACAGCAGAGTGGTAACACTCTCGCCTTCCACCTCTGAGGCCGGGGTTTGGTTCCCGGCACGGCCTCAAGTGGGAAAGCTGGTGGTTGCTTGCCGTTGGTCGGCAGTTTACAGTACAGATCCCTGATGAACTGTATGTACTGGTTTCCTCTGCCCTTCCCACTACCCGTCGTGATTTGACCTGTACAGTGGTGAAAGCGACGTAAAACCCCAAATAAATAAAACAAATAAATAAATACATTATACAGCACCATCGGCATTATGATTGTAAACAACTCAAAAGTGTAGAATGGTCAATATTGGCGAATGCCACAAAGTAATTGAGCAGTACTACCGAAGAAGTTTTCTTTTTTGACCAAAAAGGAAATCATTTTTATATAGTACAGCAGCACTTTTTTTTTCAAGTGGCCAGCCTTATAGACAAATTAATTCTTATCCAGTTAATTTTTAATTATCTAATCATTCAGCTGAGAGGCAGCAACCTTCTCCACAAGTATAGATATAAAACCTAAGCTTGAGACGGGAGAGTAACTCTTACAATCATTACATGGCAAAGAAGCTTTTTTATGAGAGAGGGTTGCAATCACCTTTTTAAACCATCTGAAACATAGCCCTCAGGCAAGGAGCAATTGACGAACTTTATTAGTGATGAAAGAATATCCAAACATTCTCTCACAAGTTAGCCAGGGATCCAGCGAGCAGATTTAGTGGGAAATTTAGTCATAATATTTTGTATTTCCTACTGAGAGACATGCTTAAAACAGACAATCCAGGATGTCGGGTGGAGAGGATCGTCATACAAAAAAAAATCTTGATTTTTTTTTTGGAAATCCCTTCTAGTAGATTGCCGATAAATTGACAAAACTGTTCCCAGTAATTGATGTATAAAAATTGAGATAAATGTTTTAAATGATAAACCTATTATCTTGGTAAATCAACCTAAATTTTTTAAATAATCCAGCTATCAAATCAAATCAAATGTTAATCCTTGAACAGTATAAAAAAAGTCCTCTACATTTTTATATTCTACCTATTCTAGTATATGGGATGACTGAGGGCCTGCTCTTAACAGTCAACGTTTATAATAGAATCAAAGAAGGCAGTGTTGGTGTCTTGGTTCCAGGTCTGGAGGGCAAGGTACATGATTTAAACTTGTAGGAAAAAAAGTCCAGGTTATTTGATTTATTTTATTCAGTTTGGTTATTCAGGCTGCTATGGAAGCCCATTAGTAACATGAATTGTGAGGAAAAAATTTATCTCATTATTTTGAGATAGCATATTTGTTTCCCATTTCTAAATTTTTGCTATCTCGTTATTTTGAGATAGTATATTTGTTTCCTGTTTCTATTTTTTGCTATCTCGTAATTATGAGATCATAAGTTTGTTTCCTGTTTCTAAATTTTTGCTATCTCATTATTATGAGATCACAAGTTTGTTTCCCGTTTCTAAATTTTTGCTATCTCGTAATTATGAGATAGCATATATGTTTCCCATTTCTAAATTTTTGCTATCTCGTAATTATGAGATAGCATATTTGTTTCCCATTTCTAAATTTTTGCTATTTCATTATTTTGAGATAGAAATTTCGTCGAGGGGCATCCTCAGCCCCCAGTGGGGGATGGGGGAGGAGTGGAGGATCTCTGGCATGTATGCAGTGGGGGATGTTCAGTAACACATGTCCCCAGTGGGGGATGGGAGAGGAGAGGAGGATCTGTGCCCTGTATGCAGTGGGGGACACTCACTGACATATGTTCCCAGTAGGGGATGGTGGAGGAGAGGAGGATCTCTGGCATGTACGCAGTGGGGGACGCTCAGTAACACATGTCCCCAGTGGGGGATTGGAGAGGAGAGGGGGACCAAACTTGTTACTATCTTTCCTGAATGATTAGTTTGTGTTCCATAATGTTATACTCGTATTGTGTGATAAATAAAAGTTAACATTTCAGTGATCTATTTTTTCTCTTCCAATAATTATTTTTCTTTCAGGCATCTAACATTATGGACATAACATGGTGGGGGACGTCCCCTACTACCTACGTACCATCCCCTATCACGCGCACTCACTTCAGCGCTGAGGATGCCCCTCAATAAAATTGATATCTCAAAATAACAAGATAGCAAAACATAGAAAACGGAAACAAACTTCTTATTTCATAATTACGAGATAGCAAAAAATTAGAAACAGGAAACGAAATTGCCAACTCAAAATAACGAGACAGTGAAAATTTAGAAACGGGAAACAAAATTGCTATCTCATAATAATGAGAGAGCAAAAAAATAGAAACGGAAAACAAATACGCTATTTCAAATTAACGAGATAGCAAAAAAAATAGAAACGGAAAACAAATATGCTATCTCAAAATAACGAGATAGCAAAAATTTAGAAATGAGAAACAAATATACTATCTCAAAATAACGAGATAGCAAAAACATAGAAAGGGGAAACAAACTTGTGATCTCATAATAACGTGATAACAAACTTCTAAATTTTTTCTCAGAATTTATGTTGCTAATGGGCTTCCATAGACTGGTACTCCCAGTTTAAGTTTGAATGGACATTTTGTGCAGCAAAACGACATGCAGAGCAAACCCTAAAAAAGGGGTAATCGAGTTTGCTTTGTACATGGAGTATGTCGGCGCATACAAGAATAATGCCAAACAGCTCAGAATTTCCAAGAAACAAATTTCCAAGTTACTCCCACCACTGGTGGGTGCACTCAGAATTTCAATATGGTAATGTGCAGACTACAGAAAATTAACTTTATTTTCACCTATTACCATATTGCTCTCTTTTTTCACATAATGTATAAACCACAACATTACAACTCCAAAGGTACGCAAACAAACATATATTCTTCAATGCTCTTGATTTAATTTGTTTCTGCAAGAAGTAAAAGTTGATTATTATTTATCTTGCGATAACAATAGTGTCCATTTGAATGGCAATGCATGTGCTTTATTACTTCACAAATTTTGGCAAAGTATATTGCTTGTTTGTAAGTTTGTTTGTTTGTTTGTTCAAAGCAGAAGTACTGCACGGATGGTTATGAATTTTTTTTTCAGAACTGTTACTCGAAAGAACTGATTCAAATTTAGGCATGATCAGGTGATGTGCTAAATCTTACAAAGTCTATTCCAATTGTTAATTTGTGAAAATGAACACCAGAAACAATCTGCTGTAATTACCTGGGCGTAACAATAAATACAAGTGGAGAGACTAAACCTCAGACTCTTCAATATTAGGTTGCTGTAGTAAAAAGTAGAAAATGTATGTAGAATGAAAAGCACTCCAAGCGTGCAGACCTTTGCCAAGCCAGGCAAGTATTATCTTGTCATCATTTCTGCCTTTTTTATTTTAGCCCTCATAATCGGATAGAATGTCCCATTTTAGTCAATAAAAATGGGTCTGTTGAAAATGCAGAAATATTTTTGTATATCCAGATTTTGAGTTTCCAAAATTTTATCATCTTTTGTCTTTGGTCTTTTATTTTGGTGATAAAACATGTCATAACGATGTGGTCCTTAGTTTTTGAATGATTATGGATACAAACAGGTAAATGATCATACCTAAAACATAACCTCCTTGTCAGAGGTAACTCTGAATCCATTCTGACATCTCATATTAAATACATTTTCTCAGCCATCTTATAAGTGTTTGAAAAAAGTTTCGAGTCTAACCCAGTTTTTGAGTCATTTTTTAGACATTTAATAAAAGTTTTCCAAAAAAACGTTTGTATAGAGAATGTTTATAAAAGGTTTTAACTATGCATTTTAAAACATTTTCAATGTTAAGCGGGCACTCATGAGACATGGGGTCAAATGCAAATGCATTTAAATGCATTTTAAATACTTTTTGAAAGTATTTGCATTTGCATTTGAGATTTTCAAATGAAAAGCATTTGCATTTGCATTTGAAAAAAAAAATCAAATATTTCAAATACATTTTGCAAATACAATATATTCTGCAGGTAAATGAAGTTGGTGTTTTTCTTTCTTTTTGCAAAGCATCTAATTAGATTATTCTTTTGTTGCTATTAATGTTGTGTATTGGTGAGCTCAATTTAGGCGTTTATTAAGTACTTTTAAAAAAGTAATAGGTTAAAAATATTTGAGCTCGTTTACTTACTAGATATTACTAATATTAATATGCTTATTTGAAGATATTTAGCTGATGAAGAAACATTCTGCCAAAGACTGATTGATCTCTCAAAGTGGTATTACAATTAACATCAACAACTCCAAAAACAATCTATTGTCCTGCTAATATAAAGCAGCTTACAAGTGACAGGCCCATCCTTGTGAATATGTGTTTAGATACATAAGCTCAAAAGTAAACATTCAGTAATAGATTATTGGGAAGATTCAAGATGTCAGAAAAGATTCAGCCTAATGTTAGACGACACTTTTCTGTTATGAATGCCCCTGATGAAAAAGAAAGTATTGTGTGAGGTGCATTTAGTATTGTTCTAGTGAACTCAGTGGCTCAAAAAAGCAGCCACTAATCCCCTCACTTGAAGGTTACAATTTTAAGCATTTCCAACCACTAATCCCCTCACTTGAAGGCTACAATTTTAAGCATTTCCAATTAATGTTACTTTAAGATAAAAGTTCAGTCCTTCATGAAGAATGTAATATGTAATTAGAAAATATTAATGTGTCAGAAGTTCATGAAATAATCTTTAAATACAACCTTTTTGAACATTGTAAATTAATTCATTTTTTCTACAGATACTTTTTAATATATGATACCTACTGTACTTACTATTTACTTGTAGCTCATTCCCACTTTATTAATTGGCGTTACAATTTTCAAATTTAATATATTCATGTATGCTAGTATATAAAATTTTAAGTATTTGAAAAAGTATTTGAAATACTTTTGAAAGGTATTTGCATTTGAAGAAAATAAAAGTATTTGCATTTGAAAAATTGAAAAGTATTTCCATTTGCATTTAAATACTTTTAAAAGTATTTGACCCCAAGTCTGCACTCATGCTACCTTGTACACAGGATATTCTTCCTTTTTTTCTCAACTCTTTCTTTCATCGAGGTGGAAGATTCTTCACAGATTTCATTGATCTTGCCTACCAGTAGGTAATATATTAGATGATTGTAGAAAAATCTCCAAATATCTTCACCAGATAGTGCATCATTCAACATCCTAGAAGTGTGAATAGTTTTTTATGATGTGACCAGACTTTTCAACCTTTTTTTTCGATGAATTCTGGTGAATTTGTAATTAGCTGTATTCTTTTATATTCACTGAGATGACTGTAGCACACATAGCAGGTTTAATTATTTGCAATATCTCTGATTAAAAGTAGGCAGATCTAAAAATAAGAGTCTTCTTTAAAAGTTTTCTATTCAAGAGAGAAGAACCACTCTTTTGAAAAGGTCAGTACCCAGCTTTGTTGAATGTCTTACGGTTTATACTTATAGTTGTAGTAGGGGCTCAGTTATGTAGTGGCTAGAGTGCTCGCCTTCAAACTCTGAGGTTCAAATCTTGGCTCGGGCACTTCTTGAAAAGTTGAAAAGTTGGTAGTTACTCAGTGATGTCTGGTGGTTTACAATGCATGTGACCATATAGTAAACACTGGTTCCTCCACCCGTAAACTACCCATTTCAATATGACCCTGCCTGATGAATGCAACATAAAACAAAAAATAAATCTAAATCCTCTAGGTTGTAGATGTCACCACTGGTGAAGAACTGGGTCCAATGCAAAATGGAGAACTGTGTGTAAAAGGTCCTCAAATTACAAAAGGATATTTAAACATACCTGAGGCCACACAGAAAGCTATAGATACTGAAGGCTGGTTTCATACAGGTAATTCCTTATTACATGCACAAGAACATTATTGTTTTGATTGTGTTTGTTTATCTGTTTATTTGTGCTTGGGATAGCACCGAAAGTAATGAACAGATCTTTCTGGAATTTGATGGGAGTTTGGCTTGACCATGGCAATATTAGTTGGAAATACTAGTTACTAGTTAGATATCGTTTACCAAATTTTGGACAAGATCAGAGTTATGCTCTAGATATAACAAAATAAAAACTTTCATGCCAGTTTCAGCATATGGACAATTGCTAAAACTTGTAACTGTTGAAATCTGGTCTTTACAATTCTTTACTATTCAGAATATATCGCAGCTTGTGCAGTTTTAATATTTTTTAACATCCTGTTCTGGCCTTTTATTCATTATTTGCTTTTATTTTTTTTTCTAGGAGACATTGCTAATTATGATGAGGACAACTACATCTACATTTTGGATAGGATGGCAGATATATTTAAAGTCTTTGATCAACAGGTAGGCCTCCAAAACTCTTGTTTAAATAAAAGTCGTCTTCAAACGTAAAGATAAGATTTAAAAGTTTTGTTCAACTACCATATTTTACGAATAATTGATTACAACATTTTTGCATGATGATGCAAACCCAGTTGTGATTAATTTGTTGTTCTTGTAGCTAAATGACTTTTAACCCGGTCCAAAGAGATCTTCTGTGACATTAAGGTTAACATATTTAGTATTTAATCACCAGCTTTTACTTCTGATAAGATTATTTATTTGATTTAGTCACAAAGAAGATTGGTCAAATGATTTTTTCCTGATAGTTGCCGAGACTGATCAGAGGGTTAAACGAGACCTCTGTGAATTGTAAAGGAATCAACTAGAACCAGATCGCAAGGCATTATTTCTGTGGGTTTTTTTTCAATTCGACTAGTCTTAGCAGCCTCCAGGTTAAAAAAAGGTAAAGTGGTGCATTTCCATTGGAAAAATTTTGCTTGGATTTAACATTTACTACTCATTTGGAAAATCCATCCATGGCTTACTAATGATATGCCTCAAGCAGTATACATTAGTTCCAGGACCATACATAAAAACATATAAAAAGTATTATTAAAATTATCTTCATTATCAGGTATCCCCTTCCCAGTTAGAATGTCTGCTCTTTAATCACCCCAGTGTACTGGATGTGGGTGTTGTTGGTTTGCCAGATGAAGATGCCATACACAGACCAAAAGCCTTTGTGGTGAAGAAACCAGGTTCTGATGTCACGGAGAAGGAACTGTATGATTATGTAGCAGGTGAATAACAGGAAAAGACAATATTTTTTAAAAAATCACACATCTTGTGCATCCCTGTTTGAGAAGTATAAACTATACATTTCACAAAATATTTTTTGCTTGAGTTAATAATTCAATTCAAATATGAACAGAAAATCCTTATTTATGGCTGCTTTTATTTATGAAAAACAAGTTTGCATTTTTGAAGGCCCATAATGCACTCGCTTACATTATTAAAACTAGGCAAAAAACGTTTAGTCTACTTCTGCAAGCCACAAAGCCATCAGAGACAAGCATAGAGCATTTGAATTTATGAAAGTCTGTTGGCAAACAAATTCAGTGTTAGATACATCCCTACATGGCCTAGAGCTCGGTAACCCATCTAAGGACTAACATAGTCCATTGCTGCTTAACTTCACTGATGAGTTGGGTACTCATCATGGTACAAAACAATTTATGAAAATCTGACAAAAATGAAAAGCATAAAAAGTGATCACTGTTCCCTTCCAGGTGCAGTATGAAAGCACCCAGAGTTTTAAAAAGTTTAAATTTACATTATGTTCCATTTTTTGTGAGTGTATAAAACAGCTTTATGTGCACAACAATAATATCAGCTTTGGCATTTGGCCTTTTGGCACTAGCAATCACAATTTGAGAAATACAGCCGAAGAACAGTCACTATCTTTTCCTAATGACTACTACTATCTTTTCAGGAGTTTCAGCAAAATTCAAGTGGCTAACTGGTGGTGTGGAGTTTGTACGTCAAATTCCCAAGACTACCACTGGGAAGATTCTTAGGAAGGTCCTCAAGGAAATGGCATAAAAATCCATTGGATTCAGTGTACCAATACATCTAGCCTTGCCTATGGGCTTTACCTGAGCCCCTGGCTCAATACTTTATTTTTATTTATTTGGAGTCTTACGTCAACGCTGTACAGGTCATATCACGACGGGTAGTTGGAAATGGCAGAGGAAACTAGTACTTTCAGATCATCAGGGTTCTGTACTGTAAACTACCGACCAACGGCAAGCAACTACCAGTTTTCCCACTTGAGGCCATGCCAGAAACCGAATCCCGGCCTCTGAGGGGGGAGGCGAGAATGCTACCACTCTGCCACTGTGCCCCCCCCCCCCCCCCCGGCTTAACGCATAAAATAATGTAAGTCTGTACAAACATTATGTTGGTTTTTAAATGGAACATAAAAACTTGCTATTTGATCTTGGACCTTAGCTAATCGACTTTGGTTTGAACTAAGTAGAATATAATGTAAATGTCATGCTGATTCCTTTTGAAAATTAATTATGTTTTGTACAGTTCAGATTGTTGTTTTTTCAGTTAAATACAGAAGTATATAAAAAATATTAAACATAAAAAATATCTCAGAGCCTAGAAGAAGACTACCCAAAATCAAAAGGTGCATAATATTGTACATACATGTTCCTTGGTGTTAATCATTTGCATAGGGATGAAAAGTCATATTTGCCCTTGTTGTTTGGGAAATGTGTACCAAGTCCTTCATCCCTCCAACATAATGGATTCATGTTAAAATTTTCTTTTTTAATGAGCTTAAACACCCCTTGTACACCACCAACCACCCAAACTACCCTTGATGGTTACTTCAAGCTCCACCCACATGACTGTTAAATGATTTCATTGGTAATTCACAAATAGGTCAGTGTACTACCCTGGGTAGGAATGGTTACAATGCAAAAACTCTAATGGGACAGAAACGATTCAGCCCTCCAATAAGCATATTTGTCCCGGGTACTCAAGACTAACCTTTTTGGTTGTAATTCAGATATGACTTTTTATATGAGATTATTTTTATGATGATGCCACTAATATTCTGTAAAATGAGTCAAGTAATCTCTGCTTCCCAATATTGATTGAGTCTTGGTGGTCTAATTAACTTTATTAATCGTTGAAGATGGAAACAGGTAATATAAGACAGATTTTATGAGTTACACCACAAGTGACTTTGTCAGTGACAGGTTCAGTCATAACAGCCTCCCAAGTATATAAAGTGGTGATAAGTTTACGATAAGTTTCAGAAGTAGAACATCATTATATGGTGGGAGTGGGGTTAACATATCAATTTATGTATGTTGTTTTATACTACTTATGTATACAGTACTTAATTATCAGGTTCTGTATGAATTTAGACTGTGGTGGTTGAGTTGTATGCCATGATACATTATGGATTAACTTGTGTTGGGCATTGTGTATTCAAGTTTCACTGGTTGTAACATTTATTATTTGATTTGCATTGTAATGGTTTAACTTCTTACCATCTCGAATTATTATTTAGTATGTTATTAAATAATTTGTATGTAGCAGTATTATGTAAAACAAACGTTAAATAATATACATATAAATTGTAGCATTGCAGTGGCCCCTGAGGTCACAGTTTCTTGTAACAAACCTTCATAACCGAGTATGTAGAAATTCGACTTAGACATGTAAAATTTTTATAAAACTCATAGTATTTGCTGCGAAATCTTATCTTAACTTGATACACATCATATTCATGTATTGCCAGTGTACCTATTCACTACTTTGACCTGCGACATGTGGGACTGTTATGTATAACTGGGTGTGATCAGAGTAGAAGTGGTAATTAATACTACTGTGAGAGTGGATGGTTGAGTTGATTGGGTTTGTATAGAGAGGAAAAAGAATTGGACCAAGAATGGAACCCTGGCACAAACCAAACTGGAGGCTCAGGAGTATGTAAGAGTGCTACCTACCTTGACCAAGTGTGCCCTTCCCATTCAAAACTAAATACCTCCTTGTTGAGAAAAATGCCATTTCGTGTTTTGTTGTTTTTTGGTCTTTAAACAAGTACTTTTGCTCGTTGTGAACTTATCTGGTTGAATAGTTAAAACACCACTTTTGATGGATTGCTATTGTTGGGAAAAATGCCATTCCTTGTTTGTTTGTTTGTTTGTTTGTTTGTTTTTTGTCTGGTCTTTAAACGAGTACTTTTTGCTGGTTGCTAGCTTATCTGGTTGAATAGTTAAAACACCACTTTTGACGGATTGCTAATGTTATGGCATGTCTATCAGGAAATATTTGAAATAAATGGAAAATTAATAAACTAATTTTGGAAGAATATAAACTACCAAGATTTTTTAACTGGTGTCTAGATTTTTAGCCTGAATATGTATGCCAGTACCTAAGAATGGTGACAAATGGATTGTTATATTGGGAAGTCACAAAAAAATAAATTATTGTAAATTAAAAATGAGATATCCAATAAGTTTTGATAGAATAAACTTTTTGGCATTAGAGTAATTACACTTCATGAAGCAGTAAAAAACTTTTAAAAATAAAATTTTTGAAATAAGATTAACAATTTAAATCAAATAAAACAATGTAAGGTAACAAAAGTGTGTCCTTCCCGGCAGGTATGATTTGAACCAGCCAAGTGCCAGTTCACTGGTTCAATAGTAGGTCTTGAGCTTGTCAAGGAGAATGGTGTGGTCAATGATGTCAAAATGGAGGAGAGATCCAAGAGGATTGGGCTGTGACCACCATGTTGAAAAGAAGATTGTTCTGAATATTAAGTAGTGCACTTTTATTGGAATGATGTTTTCTATAAGCTGATTGAAATCAAGGTGAACTTGGAGCTGAACGTTACCACCCTTTCAAGTATCTTTGAAATGAAATTGACATTAAGAAACAGGCCTGTAGTTTTTGAAAACTTTTTTGTCTAAGGAAATTTTTGAGGATTGTGGGTAGGATGGACCTGCTTGAAAACGTTAGAACACTTACCTTGTTCGAATGAGGCATTGATTATTGAAGTAATGGGGTGTTGAGGATGTCCAGATAATCAGGGACAAGAAAAGTGGGCCAAGGGTCAAGGGAACATGATTTACTAGGAGAGTAAACATGTCTCAATATGTCTGACTTCCCCTCTGATCTCAAAAACACTTTATCAAGTTCCCAGCTAATGCGACCTTTATGAGCAATATGTACATGATTTAGCAAATGTTCAGGACAGGTACATGCAACTGGTATCTGGACTGACAAAATGATTCTGTGGATCAGTTGTCTGATTCTTATTGACGTGCAAAATCCCTTCGGCGCCAGTTTGAAAGAACTTGGCATAGGGCCAACAATCCACAAAACAGAGGTCGCCTTCATCACCAAATTGCCCAGTGCAATACACTTGTTAACAAGGATAAGTCAGACTATTATAGTAAATTGATGTCAGACAATAGTCACAACTCTAGAAAGCTATGGCATGTGCTGTGCAAAACCCTGAATAGGGTTCGTGTAATGACATTCCATCTCACGAGTCTGACAACTCACTGGCTGAACAGTTTGCCTCCTTTTTCTTGAATAAAATCAAGACAATTAGAGATACCTTTGTCTCCTGTGGTACTGAAGATGATGTTCATCCTCCTTCTGACCCTTAAAAATTACTACCTTTTCCCAAGTTTCTGAAGATACGGTTGATAAAATAATTAGTAACTCACCCACAAAATCCTGCCTGTTGGCATAATTTCCTGCTTTTGTAGTATCCATAATGTTGAATCAGTGTTGTACTCAGGATCTCAGAATGACCAATCAGAAAGTAGTTCACATTGCTGTTTCTTTTTGCTGTGCGTCACCCTGTACTTTTTACTGGGGTGTTTGTCCTGTTGCATTTGAGGGAAATGAGATGTAGATGCTTGGCATTGCGAAAGGTTTCACAGAAAAGTTTTGGATTTCCACTGTGCAGTTTTTGTAAACACTTTTCATACACCCTGTATTGGGTTGTTTATTTAATAACGATATATTCTATCTCATACACACACTATGCAACAAAGTAATTACATGAGATGCAACTTTCTTTTACAAAGAATGGTTCACTAACAGAGGCAATGACCAGTGGTCAAATAAAATGAAATGTCAAACAGATACGAAATCTATAATATATAAACAATAAGTCAAAAATGGTAAAACATACATATGATATTAAAAAAATGAGTGTTATTTGTCAGTGAATGAAGCTTGATTTACCAGCTTAAATAATAACATTGATATTGGGATTGTCAGGCAGAAATGTGCACACTTTTGTCCGATTCATGTTATATTAATTATTTTATTACACGGTTATATGCTTTATTTTGTACTAGTATATAAATATAAAAATGAAAAGGAACAATGTTGGAAACTTAATGGTCATACTCTCTTTTTCATAATTTTTTTTCTATTTTGGTTTTGTATAACTGCCTCTATTACATATGTCAAATATATGAAATAGCTTCATCAAATTCTAAATAATGATGTAAAATGTGAATTAGTGTAATTTATGTGAATGAGAGTTTTATTCATACTGCATATGAAATTTATGTAAGTTACCGATTGGGCGTTTCCCATTCTGGCCCTCCCAGTAACCACTCTTTTTCTTATTGAGAAAAAAGAGTGAATAAAAACATTCAAAAAAAAAATAATAATACAAAGATATGGCAAAAAATGAATCTTCAGCCAGCTGACAGACTAAGACTGCATGGTGTTATGCTGTATCTCCAAAATGACAGACTTATGCAAAATGTTACAGTTCACCTTCATTTCGGCCATCCTCAAGGACAGAGGCATCCCAGACAGTATTGGGCTAGAAAATGGATCCTGGAGAGGCCTCTGTTTGGTCAGTATGAAGTTCTGATGGACCAGCTGGTTACAGAATTTTGTGAGATTGTCCTCAGACCTTTTCACACCACTCCCTTCAACAAAGTTATTCAACCTGGCATATGTTTTCACTTCTATGCAGATGACATGCATTTATACGTTCATCTTACAGATCAGCATGACATTCAGACTGAATAACTGATTAGATTATGTCAAAAAGTGGCTTCCTCAAACAAGCTCAAGCTAAATTTGGATTAGACAGAATTAATTCTGTCTTATCCATACAAAACTTTCCCAGTTAATACACTTGGTAATCTCCTCCCACCTACTGAGGCTATTAGCAATCTTTCTTTATATACATATCGTTATTCCCCCATTTAAAAATTATTTTAGGAACCTGGTGCAGAGTAGATGGGGTTTAGAAACCTCTCACCAAGACCTCTACAAAGAAGCAGCACCACGCAGGATGCAGGATGCATAATATATATATTACACCCCATTTTAAAGTCTTTCAAATAACAGAAAACTTATTTTATCTATTGTTGAATGCACATTAATATGTATATATATTTTTTTACAAAGAAAAAATAAAATTATTTTTTTACAAAGAAAAAAAATTAAAATAAAATAAATAAATAAATAAATGGTTACTCACTACTATTTTGTCTCCTTTCTATTAGGAACCTTGGTGTCTGGTTTATTCTGATTTTTCCTTCTCTTGCCATGTCGGGAATATCTGTAAGGCTTATTTTGTTCATATCAAGGATCTAAAGCAACTCAGAGGGTATCTAACCCATGAAGCTGCTCTTTTGGCCGCAAATGCCTTGGTTTTGTTGACTTGACTACTGTAATTCCTTGTTTAGAAGTCTCTATGCTCTTGACCTTTGCAGGCTCCAATGTGTTCAAAACAGCCTTGCTAGATTTGTGGCTAATACCACCAAGTACTCACTCTTTTAAGAAAGAGTTCATTGGTTGCTTGTCATACATCACCCTGTCTTCAAGACGGCCCTATTGGTGTTTCTTCATAGTGGTTATACAAAATTTTTTAAACCTTTCCTTAAACCTACATACAGTGTATACAGAAACCGTAACAGTCAATCTGATGGTGTACTGCTCGAGGTCCCGCATTTTGCATCAATATACAAGTCTAAAAGGCATTTTGGTCTAAGCTTTGCATATAGATAGATAGATCTTTATTCAGCATTACACTACAATGAAATAATACAACAATTTAAAATAAATGCTGAAAGGAAATGTCAGAAGTTCAAATGAACATATAAGTAGACATCCCTAAATTTGGAGAGAACTGACAACAGAAAGTTAAGAACATACAATAAATTCTGAACAGAAATGCCTGAAGTTCGAATGAACTTATTAGTAAATATTATTTAACTTGGTCATAACTGACAACAGAAAGTTAAGAATAAAGTACAACAGATAAAACATATTTCGACTTATGACACAAAGAAGCTATTTATAAATGAACATGCTAATTTGAACTGTTCATCTGTTAATTAAATTTTAACATACTTGACAAAATACTTAATGGAAAAATATAGATTGAGACACACACACACAAAAAAAAATAAATAAATAAAAAAGTTGTAATTTTGTACACAGATCTGTAACTTCCATTTGACATACCATAATTTGTTTGATAGGCAATGGTTTTTTATATTTAGTGAGGAATTCTTCTTTTAATCTCTTTTTGAAGCTTATTATAGATGGTAACAATCTTATATGTGATGGAATTTGATTGTACAGTTTAACCCCTATAATACTAGGACATCTACTTTTCTGAAAGTTTTGGGGATACTAGTATTTTGATAAATTTTTCCACAGTTCCTTGTATTATAGTTATGAACGTGCTTGACATATCTATATTGTTCCATTAGTTTAGGTGGTAGCAAATTCCTATCAGCTTTGAAAATATGAGTACATGTTTTGAATTTTATTATATCTCATAACTTTAAACATATGAATGCATTGTATGTGTTGCTTGTTGAATCTCTGTATTTTAAGGAGCCAATCAGTCTCATTGCCTGATTCTGTAATTTTATCAATTTATCTATTCTGCAGTCATAAGTGTTTCCCCATATTTCAGCACAGTAGTGTAAGTATGGTAGAATAACTGCCGAGTATAACATTAGTAATGATTTACTATCTAATCGACCTTTGCTCCTATACATGAGTCCAATCCCTCTACTTACTTTATTTTCAATATGCAAGATCTGGTCTTTCCAATTTAATTTTTCATCAATATTAATACCCAGGAACTTAGTGTTTTCAACTCTGTCTACTTCTGTTGAATCTATTTTTATTTGTCCTTTGAATTTCTTGACATTCTTATTAGAAAATAGGATGTAATTTGTCTTTTTGACATTAAGTGAAAGTCTATTCATACTGAACCATGTAGTAAGTGTTTGTAATTCCTTATTCATAACTTCAAATAGGACATTTAAATTTTCATTGGAATAGAAAATGTTTGTATCATCTGCCAACATTATAAATTTCAATACACTGGATATGTTACATAGGTCATTTATATATAAAATAAACAGTAAGGGTCCAAGTATGGAACCCTGGGGTACTCCACATATGATAAGTAATTGGTTTGATTTTTGTCCATTAAGTTCCACATACTGCTTATGGTTAGATGAGAAGCTTTTAACCCAGTTTAGTGCTACCCTCCTGATCCCACATAAGTATAGTTTGTCCTGTAAAAAGTAATGGTCAATAGTGTCAAAGGCTTTCTTTAAGTCTATAAAGAGTCCAGTACTGTATTCTTTTTTGTCAATTGCATCAGATATTAACTCTACCATATTCCCTACTGCATATTCAGTTGAACATTATTTCTGAAACCATATTGGTGACAGGAAAATAATTTTTGCTTTTCTATAAAACTAACTAGTCTATTATAGAATAACTTTTTAAGAATTTTTGAAAATTGTTGCAAGATAGACACTGGCCGATAATTGCTAAATTCTTTCCTATTTCCACTTTTGAAAATTGGAATTACTTAGGCCAGTTTCAGTCTTTCTGGGAATATTTCAGTGCTGATTGATCTGTTAAAAATATGTGTTAGAGGGACAACAATACTGCGAATAATGCTTTTAACAGTTTTCATTTTTACTTCATCATAACTCGTTGACATTTTTCCCTTAAACTTTTTCACAATAGTTAATACCTCATTTTTTATTACTAGCTTTAAAACACTGTATCTGTACTGTTGATATTCATAAATTGTCTATGACTTATACTAGTCTTCTTTTTTATTTTGGCTCCTAAGAGCTCCAAAGATTTGGAATGATCTGTCTGATGATGTATGCTCAGCTAAATCTCTCTCTTCATTTAGGAAGAAGTTGAAAACTTATCTCCTTGCAAAAGCTTACCCACCCTAGTATCTTTCTCCGTGGTGCCAACCCCTGCAATGTCTCTGATTTAATTATTACAATCTCTGATTTCTAGCATTATACATGTTAGAGTCTGTCAATAGATAGAGATGAAGCGCCACAAAAGTACTATTAGAATTAGAATTCAGAGAGCATGTGGAAAGAGTGGGTCCATTGATTCAGAAGGAGAAGACAAGATTTTACAAGCCTGGGTTGAAGGTAGCCATCACCCTCAGATACCTAGCCACAGGGGACTCCTACAAGACCCTGATGTATGGCTTCAGGGTGGCTTTCAACAGCATATTCAATTGTGCCAGAGGTGTGTGAGGCCATCTACTAGATTTACAAGGATGAGTAGCTGAAGTGTCCAAGTACCCAACAAGAATGGCATGAGAAGGCTGTGCACTTTGGCCAGTGTTGGAACTTTCACCATGCTGTGGAAGCCCTAGATGGGAAACGTGTTTCATAGATGTCCCAGGTGGTCAAGGTCCAAATATTACAACTACAAGGGTTTCTATTCAGTGGTGCTGTTAGCTCTTGTGGATGATGAATACAGGTTTCTGAGCAGATGTGGGGAGTAATGGTTTTCCAGATGGTGATCTGTTGCCAGGTGATGACAGGGACATGCCTTATTTTATAGTGGCAGATGATGCCTTTGCCTTGAGGACTTGGCTAATGACGCCTTTCTCTGGTAGAAACCTTAATGATCAACAACGCATCTTCAATTACAGACTGTCCAGGGCTATGCAGGTGGTGGAGAATGTGTTCAGAATACTAGCCAATCACTTTAGATGCCTATTGACCGCAATGGTCCAGGAGCCACACAATGTCACATTGGTGGTTTTGGTTTCCATGACCCTGCACAAAATTATCAGGACACGTTATCAGGGAGACCATCAAGGACTACCAGATGAGGAGGATAACAACCACAGGCAGGTGCCAGGTACCTAGAGGCAAGGTCAAGTTTTGCCTGACCTTGGGGAACTATAGTGGGGGAACTACAACAACACTGTTGGGGCAGTTCCATGGCAGAATATGATATAGTTCAAGGACATTGATGAATTGATGAGTAAGTTAACAAAAAAAATACAAACAAAGTATGATAAAAACCCTAACATTTACAATTTTGAAAGGAAGTTTAACAAAATTCTAAATTTACAACAATGACACTTAGTACAGCAATAAACAAAAAATGAAACACATAATTGAAGGCCTTTTGGGTAGCCAAAACCTATAGGGAACGTCGGAGCAGGAACTGCAGAAGAAAAAAATAAAACCTTCAGCTTAACATGATCCAGTACCTCAAAATGACACTGTGAAAGGAAATTTCTAAACTGTACACTTTGAAAATGTACAAAGTAATTACAAAGTAGGGCTGCGATGGATATGAATGATAACTGTTAGCCATAATATTACAGTAGCTATACACGTGTAAGCATTACACCCTGAGTAAAAATTTTAAATCAGAAAATAAGTATACCTAAGGGGTGTTAAAAGTATCCCTAAAACACATAGCAAGCCAACAACTACATAGCCAACTCATAACTTAAACTGTAAAAGTAACTCCAGGATTGACCATCAGTCATACTGTAGATTGTGAAAAACCACTAATGTTACAAGTCAAAAAATAGACCACACAGAGGCCAACAGCACTACTGACAGCTGATCATACAAAAGGTAATAAAACTGAAAACAAATTAAAATAAGCCAACAGTTAAAACCAATAGCAAGAAATGACCATATTGCGAAACTTGAAAAGGCATACACCCAAGGCCAACAGTAACACTGCCAGCTGTAACCATATTGCTCCAAATATTTACACTTACAATAACACCAAGAGTAGTACCTACAGTTGATAAACATCAAATGTTACAAACCACATGCAAACAAGGCCATAAAGTACTACTGCCAGTAGGCAATAACTGACATAAAATAAGAAATAAGTTACTAAAATAAGTTAATACAATCATAAGACCTTACAATCATAAGAAAATGTCAGTAAAGAACCAATTAAAAGATACACAGGCCCAAACAAAATAGTTACATTCAGAACAGTAATAAAAGTAAAAATGATGTTGAGTAAGAGATATTAAAGCCCCATAACAGTGTTATGATAACACTGTGCATTGCCATTACAGGTTTAGAGTTATAGGCAATTCAGACCAATTAAAAATCTGCACCCAATACAATGGAAGCAAAGTAAACCCAAGAGGCATTTGAAAAAAAAATAAATGTAATTTGAAGTCTTAAGGCCTAAATCCTACACCAGAATAAAAATGCCAATGTTCAGTTACACTTTCATTCTGATGCAGGTGCTAGGCTTAATAGATCTCAGATCGATTAATTGATTTAATGACCTTGACAGTTCACTTTGTTTCCATTACATTGGGTGAAAGACAATTGGTTGAAATGATGCCAATGAAGTGTTGTAAACCATACCAACAAGCAAAGTACATGTAAAAGGTCCCACAATCTAGAATCAAAAGAGTACATTATGTTAATGTCATCACCTATAATTCTAAACTTGGTCCCACAATCAACAGTGTTCTGGGCCTTTAATGACAAAAGGCGAAAAAAAACAACTGAAACAATTACTCATTGCCCTCTAGTAGGGCAACTGGGGTACCAGACAAGGTAGGGGCACCCCCCTGAAAGGTTCAGAGAAACATTGCTCAGGTCTGTTAAAGAATACTCAGACAAACTCGTGGGGGCCTCAATTGTGATGATCCGGATCTGAGACCCAGAAGCAGCAGATGGTGCAAAGGTTTACCCCCTGGGAACAGTGAGCCCTTGTGAGGCCTTACAGGTGTTCCCACTTGTACTGTCAAGCTGCTCCAGGGTGTTCTGGGTCTGTTTTTACCCATCTTCAAGAACTTAAAAATCTCTTCAGTGTTCCGAGACTCCTGACTAAACCTTTTGGTGGACAAAGAGGTGACCTGACCACCCAACCCCGAGAACACCTCTTCCTCACCATCCCCGTTACCACCAGAGCCAAGAGAACTGCTAGAGCATTGAAGTACCAGTAAAGGGGGTAGTGGGTCAGTGACAACAGAGGACGCCAAACCCGCGGCAGTAGCCAGCACAGTTGTTGTAGACAGAGGTTTTTTTGCCACTTTATTGATTCATCAATATCAGATTTACATCAATATTTTCATTATACATTACAAAATCGATACATACAATTATATATTACATATACATTATATATATATACCAAAAATATACTTCAGATATAGTAGAGCCTTTGCATATTCTTTTTTATCAGACACCTTTTTATTGAAAGAGTTGTTCCCATTTACTATTGATATGTACTTTTCTTCATAGTTTAATAGTATTTTCAGATGGTCCAATTTCGGCAAGAATTTTTTTGCACACCAAAATATATATTCTCTTGTTAAAAGTAATATAAAATTCATTGGCAAAAAATTCTGGTCCTGGACTGGGTATCCAAAGAGTTTATTTATTTCGCTTAAAACATAGTTTTGACTATTTTTTTCTTTTATCCATTCAAGAACACTAGACCATAGTGTTTGAACAATACTGCATTGTGTGAACAAATGTTGAATCGTTTCCACATCACTACCACATATGCCACATGTACTTGAATCTGTAATCTTAAGATTAAACAGGTAGCTCTGGGTAGCTAATATATTATATATCAATTTGTATTGATTGATTGATTTATTTGGGGTTTTACATCGCTTTCAACACTGTACAGGTCATATCATGACGGGTAGTTGGAAGGGCAGAGGAAACCAGTACATAAAGTTCGTCAGGGCTCTGTACTGTAAACTGCCGACCAACGGCAAACAACAACCAGCTTTCCCACTTGAGGCCGTGCCGGGAACCGAACCCCGGCCTCAGAGGTGGGAGGCGAGAGTGTTACGACTCTGCCACCGTGGCCCCCTCAATTTGTATTGAAACCACATGGTTGAATTATCTGTTGTCACGGTAAAACAAATTTTGTATATTTGAGACCATATCTAAGACTTCCCAATCTTACATTCCATCTAGTCTCGCACTTTTGTGGTAGCTCTGATTTACGTTTGACAAAAATACTATAGTAGGTTTTACTACTTGAATTTGGTTTCAAAAATATCTGAATGTGAAATGGAATATATGGTCTTGCTAGCAGAAATTCACCTGGTTTTGAATATTTTTCTATAAGAGTACCTACTATTTTTAACACTAATATATTTACACTAAAACCATAGTCCTAACCAAGTTGTTCTATAGATAAAACCACACCACACAGTCAACCAGATCACCAATGATTCTCATGCCTTGTTTTTTCCCAATGAGGTGGGACATGTCTTTCTGTATCCTTTCATTGAGCCATATGTTCAAATGCAAAATGTCACTGATTTTATCTCCTGTTGATCACAGAGGACCATGTAATAATTAAATACTTACATTATTCCAAAAGGGATTACATTTCTTCAATATTTTTGACACCACACCGGATCTAATGATCTAATTCTTGAAAGATTACCCAATGTATCCAGTATTAGGGTCAGCCAGGGTGCATTTGTATTCGAAAGTATTTTCCTTATCCATGTCAATTTTAGCTTTTCAGTACATAGGTCTTGCCTATTTATTTTTTTCTGGTTTATTACTCCAAAGAAAATTAAATAATTCTTTATTTAATATTTTCAAGAAGTTTTCTGGAGTAGGGATAGTTAAAAAATAAGTGTCTGAATTTAGAAACTATAAGGGTTTTTATTACTGTTATCTTTCCTAAAGGGGTTAAGTGGCGTGTATTCCATTTTTTTGGTAATTTTTCTTGCTTTAATGATGGCTCTGTCATAATTTAAATTTGGTATCTTATTTAGATCTGTTGTAAAGGAGACTCCCAAAAGATCAAACTCTGTGGTGTCCCAGTCTAATTTTACATTTACATTTTATTTTTTCTTTACATTTTCTCTTGTGCCCTATCCATATTAGCTTTGTTTTGTCAGATTTCATTTTTAATCCAGAAATGGAGACATATATTTCAAGGACGTTAAGGGTTGCTTGAAGGGAGCCCAAGCTGCCATCCAGAATTATAATTGTGTCATCTGCAAACTGTGCAATCTTATGTTCTGTTTTATCTATTATTTTCCCTTTTAAATCAGGGTTTGATACTATCATTATCTTTAATATTTCAGCTGCAATTAGGAATAGAAATGGTATAATTGGATTTCCTTGTCTACAACTCTTCTCTATCAGTATCGGGTCTGAAAGGAAGCCACATTGTTGTACCTTTGCTTGTATGTCATTATTAAACAATTTAATCCATTTAATAATAGAGTTATCAAAGCCAAAGAACATCATTGATTTATATAAGAATTCCCATGATGTTGAATCAAATGCTTTCTCGAAGTCTATATTAACCAAAAGACCACAGATATGTGTTTTTATGTTTCAAATAACAGATCATAAATTAGTCTAGTACAGTCACTTATTGGTCGTTCTTTTAGAAAACCTGTTTGGTTTTTCGAAAATATTATATCTAATTGCGATTTAATACATGTTGCTATTGATAATATGTAGAGCACAGCAATGAAATTGGTCTCCAGTTTTTTAGAAATTTTTCATCTTTGTTTCCCTTTGGTAGACAGGTTATTATACTATCCTTTAAGGTAGTCGACAATATGCCTTTCTTAAAACAACTATTTAGTGCATTCCTCACAAAATCTTTTAAGCATTTCCAGAAAATCTTTCGAAAACCTGCTGCGAGACCGTCCAGACCAGGTGTTTTGTTATTTTTCATTTGTTTCAATGATATTCCTAGCTCTACAACTGTTAACAGTTCATTATGTTTAGTTTTAGGTACCTTTGGTATTGAATTTTTTAATACAGTGTTCCAAGGTCTTTTGTTGAATTTTTTCTGAACAATTTTGTATAGAATTCTCTAACAGATATTAGTATTTTCTTTTGATCAGTTACAAGGGTATCATCGTTAAATTCTACCTTTTTTATTGTTTTTTCCACAAAATTTTTGTTTTCTAATTTACAGAAGTACTTTGAGGGGCATTCTCCTTCATTTATCCACTGTATGCTTGCCCTTATCATTTCTCCCCTAATCTTTTTTCTCTTAATTTTTCTAGTTCTTGCTTTTTTTAATTAATTTTCGGTTTATTTCCTCCAGATTGTCTTGTTCGTCTAGCGATTGGATATCTTTTTTTAATATAATTTCTAGATTCTCGTTTTGCTTTTTTAATTTTGAAGAAATCTTTATGAACTCTCTCTATATTGGAAGATACAAACATTCTAAAACGGCATCGTCATCCACAGTAAAAGTCAACTCCTCATCTGTTTTTATTATATAGTCATGATTGTAAATGGGGATGGCATATTTAAGCTTTTCTTCATCTATTATAGTGTTAATCATGTTTAAATAATCCGTATTTTTTAATAATCCAGTATTTAGTTTCCAGATCCCTTTTCCAATTTAAAATTTATGAAGAGTTAGGTCAAGTTCCACAATCGAATGGTCGGATCTGTAGCTAGGAAGAATATTACAACCTTCTATTATATCCGTGGTACAACTTGACACCAAGAAATAATCGAGTTGTGCCCCTTGGTTTTTCTTTTATATGTACAAATGCCCTCACATCCCTTTTATGTTTCAGTGTTTCAATTTTGAAGATTGGCCTACTGCCTTTGTAATACTTTTTCACCTTCAAATTAACCCCTGTACAGTTACAAAATATAAATATACAGTAAACATCCCTGAACATCTTTTGTTTTCACATTTACTTTTTTTTACTTTTATTATAGAAGCACAAGCTATAATTTGCAGAGCCCACTTTTTGATGCTTTCACATAAATTGTATTTTTGGCTTTTTTACCCCTTCTTTGTCTTCCTATTAACCCCATTACTATGTATTTTAGTACTATCTTTCTGTTTCAATTTTGACTTTGACCTCCTGCATTGTAGCAACTTTCTTTTTTTTTTGCCCCTTCACAGCTTGTACCACTCTTCCCGCTTATAACAGTTTTTACACTTTCATATAAACCCATCTACAGATGTAACATTACTTTTAATATTTAAAATAGACTCTTACATATATGAAAGGAGAGACAATCTAACAATCTATTCTAATAACATTTAGACATATTAACCAATGAGTCTCTGTTTCAATTCTCACTGTGGCATACCTGTACCACTCACTCCCACCAAAGGAGGGATCAGTCCATGGTGTGAAAAAAACAGGGCAACTGATGTGTGTCCTGTAGTATTTGGCATGTAGCCATTCTAGCAACATTGTCATTTTCATATTAACAGGTTACAATTATGATATAATTAGGTACGCTACACATAAATGCCCTTCATATGCACTATAATTTTAATGGTTAATATTCAATCAACATGATTAGTTTTGTATTAACATTGAAGTGCATCAGTATTTGAAATATTGCTTTATTGTGAACTTTGCCTGCTGTATTTATGGCCTTTGCAACACTTACATATTAACCCCTTAACATCTGAATTACTGTTTCAATCATGAATTTGACAATCAGCATTTATAACATACTCATATAAGTATTTTTACGTATCCATGACTTGTTCAAATTTGAACTAGCCTATAGAAGTAGCCTTATGGACAATTTCATTTATACATTGCACATCTGCTAATATAATGGCAGGTCTGATGGTGTATCAATTTGATACTTTCAGAACAAGTTTGCAGACTAGGCACTCAGGCTATGTGCCTCTCCAGAAACTGTAACTTCTCAAGGATATACTTGTTATGATCTGTCAGTTCATGCACGCCATCCCCTAAACAATACCCTGTCAACTTCATAAACCTTGTACACAGGCTTTTTCACCAAACCTGGAGGTCTACAACTGCAATAGGAAAAAAACAGAAACCTACTTAATACTGTTAAACTTTCAATAACCTTATTGATACATTATACAACCCATAAATTACACATTGCCAGACACATTGCTGAATAACAATATAATTAATTAAATCATACATGAAGCATGGTCCATACTGGAATGGTAAGTCACCATTTAATACTACATCATGCAGTATCTACACTATCACTTAATTATTTTTGTTGAGGGTAATCAGTGCTTAATGGCAGTTACTTAGTGGTTCACGTCCTATCTCAGCCACCGTTTCCAGGCAATTAAAATTGGGTCAACCCTCTCTGATTTGCATGAGCTGTTGTTTGGAGTACCACAAGGCTCCGTCCTTGGTCCTCTACTGTTCTCCTTATACACCACTCCTTTGAGTAAGGTTATTGGAACGCATCCTGACATCAAATACCACTTTTATGCAGACGACACGCAGTTGTTTATTCATATCTCTCACAAAAATGCAGCCCTGGCTTTTAACAAACTGAATTCTTGTCTTCTGGATGTTCAAAAATGGATGTCGTCAAGTATGCTCAAACTAAATCCTGACAAAACAGAGTTTATCATCTTTGGATCCCATGCACAACTCAAGAAATTAGATCCCTATCTCCCAGTTAAGATATTTGGTAATTTCATGCATCCTGCAGTTGTTGTTAAGAACCTTGGTGTCTGGTTTGATGCTAATTTTTCCTTTGCTAACCATGTCCGCAATATTTGTAAGACATGCTTCATTCAAATTTGTGATCTCATGCGGGTTAGAAAGCACTTGACTGATGAGGCTGCTATCCTGGCAGCTAATGCCTTGGTGAGCAGTCGCCTTGATTACTGCAACTCTCTCTTCAGGAGTCTGTCCAGTCTCAATATGCGTAAACTACAGTGTATTCAAAATACACTTGCCAGGATTGTCACAAACTGTAACAAATACACGCGGGCATCTCCTATTCTCAAACGACTCCATTGGCTCCCAGTTGAATCTCGCTGTATCTTCAAAACTGCCACTCTAGTTTATAAGTTTCTTCACAGTGGTCATCCCAGTTACTTTGGTCCTCTTCTGCCCACTCGTTGCGGAAGATATAGTACAAGATACAACCATCCAGATAAAAGATTCCTGGAGGTTCCTCAATTCTGTCCATCTGTACATAAATCCAAAAATCACTTTGGCCACAGTTTTGCTTTTGATGCCCCCACAGTCTGGAATCATTTGCCTGATGAGGTACGTTCTGCCCCAACTCTCACCTGTTTCAGGAAAAGGTTAAAATCATATCTCTTCCACAAGGCATTCCCACCTTAGCATACACTCTATCCGGTGTCTCCGTGGTACTGGACTTGGCAACGGCTATGGACAGATGATTTCTTAAACTTGATTTTTGGTGTTGCGCCTTAGAGTCTGCCTTGCAGAGATTAAGCGCTATAAAAGTACAGAATAGAATAGAATAGTACTTACACACGTCTTTTTATCAGCAGATATGACATTCTTAGCATGAGTCTTTTCATTTCAACAGTTTTTTGCAATAACATCTCAGACTCTGGCTGTTTAGCAGGGGCCAGGTTATCTACTGTATCACTATCACTATTGTCCTTATTGGTAAATACAAGCATAGGTTTGCGAATCCTAACAGGTTTCTTCTTGGTCCTTGGCATTTTACATAATACTTACAAAGGTTAAATCTCACAATAAAAGTTCAAACAAATAAGAACTCCAAACTTCCTTTCACAGCTTTCAAAATGGCCACCCAAATGAAGATGCATCTATCAGGGAGCATACCCTATTTCCAAATAAGATTGTCGCATTGTTCAGAATTTCACCTCCGAGAACCTTCGACAACCTAATCGTGACAGATGCAGAGCCTTCAGTCACCCTCACATACCTTATGTAGACCTTGTGTAACAGTACCAAATTAGAAGTTTTACAGTAGTTGACCGTTTCCCCACTATCGATACATGTACCAATTGAAATGGTCCATCTTCTGTCCCTGTGTCCCATCAGTGGGGCACCAAATGGTACTTTATTTCACCTTGTGTCACTGCGAGAAAAATAGTGACCACAGTTTGCACTGTCGCTTGGGGCGTTTGGGCGACCCAGGTGTCAGTCCTCCTCCAAGGCAGGGTGTTGATCATACTAACAGATGATTCTGGAATGATGATATCGGGTCACAGTGATGACGGTGAATGGTCGGCCTCAAAACTTATTCTCAATCTGATAAAGGAAAAAGGGAAATCGGACGTATTTGTTGCAGTGTCCAGACGCCATGATGGCCCAAATTTAGGACCACAAAGATTTGTGACAATTTCGGCAGTTGCATCCAAGGCCTTAGATACAATTTGAATCAAGCAAATAGTAACTGTACATTTAAGTTAATACATAAAAATGTAAAAAAGGGGTCTTATTCATTAACCTTTGCGTAGGTCGTATTGCTATAGTTTTACAAGTGTATAAACATAAATATGTAGTCTTGGTAGTAATTTACATAGCATGAAGTTTTTGGGATAAAGTTTCCATGATATGGTAAAATTAAATTCTAACCAACTATACCCTATATTCTTGAGGGAACTGTGGATCTATAATACCTGATTCGATAACAAGAATCTTCCTCCCATTGTGTCTTTACAAGACCTACAAAAACTTAAATACTAATCAATTTATACTCTATATTTTTCAGGGAACCAAGCAGTTATAATATCTGACTCTTTGACAAGAAGTCTTACTCCCATAGCACACATCGATGTCATTACAAGGCCTGGAGCTAGTCCACAAAAAATTCTTGACTTCCTTAAACAGAGACCGGGTATATTACCGAAATATCAAATTGTCGTTGTACATACAGGTACTACTTGGCTTAGTGCAAAGAACGAATGGGCCTTGTACCTCAAGCTTGTGAACGGTCAAATAAAAAAGCAAGAATATAATGAGATTTTAGTTTCAATGAACCCCCCTCCGGCTGTTGGTCCTGCAGTGGTATTTAGAGATAATTATACAAATTTAATTGGGTTCATAAAGGGTGTTAATCCCAAAGCCACAATTTTAGTTTCTGCTATTATTTCCAGACCCCGGGATCATGAGAGACGACATCTTGTGCGGGTATGTTACAACAACTTGCTCAAAAAATTTAACTCCCCCTCAGATAATGTGTATTTTTTACCAACGTATAACCCTTTTTTTGACAAGTCAAAAAACCTGAAGCAAGATTTGTACAATGTTGATGGAATACATCTATCAGTTTTAGGCTCAATTGTTTTACGATCCTTCTTTTGTGAAAAAATTGACAAAGCTAAAAAAGGTTACTTAAAGTAACTGAGAAAAAGTTTAGGAAACCTTGTATTGTATTGTATAACCCTGGTGCTTTTTAATCTGGTATGATCTTGGTATCTATTAGTAAACGAGAAAAATTTTGATAACTATCAGGATAAGTTAAAACTTAATTGTTTATTAGAATAATAGTGTACTAGTGTCTTGTTACAACAATTATTATAAATGTGTTCCCCTTGTGGTGTTAATTGTTTTCTACCAGTAAAATTACTGAGTCTTACTACTTATAATCCCTGTATCTAAGACTTAGATTTATACAAATACAATTACTGTATCATTGTTGCTTTGACATCTACTGTTCTTATATTGAGATACATTAGCATATTGGTGATGTAAATTGTTTTGTACAAACAATATTACTGGGTCATTGTTGCAGCTAGGAGTGTACTTACTATTTAATGGTGTTCTATTGAGTTACATTAGTATAATTTGGTGGTGTAATTTGATTACATATGTATCAAGGCCGTCCATAATCCCTTCCTTTGTATTTCGATCTGTGCTAGTAAATTACAAAATATGTGAAATGAGACAGATTATAGGAACTGGCCATAAATTCGAGACATGGTTGTAGTAAGGATTGTGACTGCCATGGTTTACTGATGGTTTTGATCTGTATTAACTTAACTACATATGTATCAAGGCCGTCCATAATCCCTTCCTTTGTATTTCGATCTGTACTAATAAATTACAAATATAACAAGGCTGTTCATAATCCCTGTATCTAAGAGTTTTCTCCAGTGAATGGGGAATTAGATTAACAATGTTGGTAATATATGATATAGTTGCAACTAAAGGTGTACTTGTTTTATACCTGTTTACTTGCAACATAGTATTCATCACAATGAGTACAAGTCATTTGATCTGTACTAAGTAAACTACATATATAACAGGTTGTTTATAATCCCTTCATCTAAGAGTTTTCTCCAGTGATGGGGGAAGTAGATTAACAATGCTGGTAATATATGATATAGTTGCAACTAAACGTTTAGTTGCCTTATACTTGTTTGTTGGTAATATATGATATTGTTTCAACTAAAGGTGTAGTTGCCTTATACCTGTTTACTTGCGACATAATATTCATCGCATTGATTACAAGTCTTTTGATCTGTATTAAGTGAACTACATATATAAAAGGCTGTTCATAATCCCTGTATCTAAGAGTCTCTCCAGTGATGGCAAAATTATATTAACAAAGTTGGCAAGATATAATATAGTTGCAACTAACGGTGTAGTTGCTTTATACTTGTGACATAGTATTCATCACAATGACCACAAGTAACTTGTATTGTCGGTGTACTTTGACTTGTATTAAGTAAATTATATAAATAACAAAACTGCCCAGAACTCCTGCATTTAAAGGTTCTTCTAGTGGAAATCATATGTGACAAAGTATTAACTACAACCACTAGCTATTGAAGTAACTGCCCCCTTAATCCCTGCATCTAAGAGCCTTTTCTAGTGATGAGGGACAACACTTTTGGGGAATATGTATAAGAGTGTGACTTGTTGTACTTAGACAGTATCTAACAGTCTCTCCAGGGATGGCAAAATTATATTAACAAAGTTGGTAAGATATAATATAGTTGCAACTAACGGTGTAGTTGCTTTATACTTGTGACATAGTATTCATCACAATGACCACGAGTAACTTGTATTGTCTGTGTACTTTGATTTGTATTAAGTAAATTATATAAATAACAAAACTGCCCAGAACTCCTACATTTAAAGGTTCTTCTAGTAGAAATCATATGTATCAAAGTATTAATGTGACAAAGTATTAATTACAACCACTAGCTGTTGAAGTAACTGCCCCCTTAATCCCTGCATCTAAGAGCCTTTTCTAGTGATGAGGGACAACAATTTTGGGGACTGTGTATAAGAGTGTGACTTGTTGTACTTAGACGGTGAAATGGTCACTTTTCAAATGATTGTTTTTTTCTCTTGCCTATTGATGTTTGTCTAATGCTAGCTATTGCTTACCTTGTATATAGTATTTTGTTATGTTCCTGTTTTTTAAAATTTATTGATGTTCTTGTCAAACAAAAATGTCCAACTAATATAATTTGTTCAATGGCTATAACTGGTACATGCAAAGTTACTGTTAACTGCCCAATGCTTAACCAATTGAAAGTGTCACGTCTATCTCTCTGGGCCAGTGATATAAATTATGGATAATAAAATAAGACTGTCATCGGCAAATGTTCAGGGTATTAGGGACAAAAAAAAGCGGCATGATGTCTGCAATTTTTTATTAAATGATCAAAATAGGATCAATGTACTCTGCTTACAAGATACCCACTTGATCGAATCTGACCAAAATGAGCTACTTACTCTACTCCCAACTTGCAAATGCATTATCCATGGGTCTAAAACCAACTCCCGAGGGGTAGCGGTAATTATAAAGAATAATTTTGAATACTCTATTAAGAATGTAACAAGAGACAATGTGGGCAATCTTCTATTGGTCGACCTACAGCTTTCAGGCTTTTCACTGAGGATTATAAACATATATGCTCCAAATATTGACAACCCGCAGTTCTTTGATAAAGTTAGAAAATATATAGAGGATTCCATTGAAACCTATACAATTGTATGTGGGGACTTAAATCTTGTTCTGGACCCGAAATTAGACAGTAATAATTACATATCAGTTAATAACCCACGATCTCGATTAAAAGCTCTGGAAATAGTTGAAAATCTCAAACTAAGGGACGCCTTTAGACTACTAAATCCAACAACTAAGAGATATACATGGAGAAGACGTAACCCTATAAAACAGGCAAGACTGGACTACTTTTTGGTTTCCGAAACCCTTACTGATTTACTGCAGGACTGTCATATAAAGCCAGGATATAGAAGTGATCACTCAAGAGTAGACATAGACAAAATACTAGATACCTTTAAACAAGGCAAAGGTGTATGGAAGTTTAACTGTAGTCTGTTGACACACTCAGATTATGTAAAACTAATCAATGATGCCATTATGATGGTCAAGAAACAATATGCAGTCCCAGTGTATGATTTAGAAAACCTTGCTTCAGTGCCGGATACAGATATAAATTTTGTAATAACGGATGATGCTTTTCTAGAAACATTGTTATTAAAAATGAGAGGAGATACTATTAAATATGCCAGTAAACTTAAAAAAGAGCGACAAGCTAAAGAGCGGTACTTAATGGCAGAAATAGACCAACTAGAAAAAAATGAATCTACCTGTAACGCAGAAGCTATAACACTAAAGAAAGAAGAACTCCAACATTTACGTGAATCCCAAATGCATGGTCAAATGATAAGATCTCGGGTCCAAAATCTTTCCCTTTATGAAAAGCCTACAAGAGAATTCTGTAATCTAGAAAAACTTAAATTTATTGAGAAGACAGTCAAAAAGATTACGCTTAACAACAACACAGTACTTACAAATCAAAAAGAAATACTAGATCAGATAAGAACGTTCTATGCACGACTGTATGAAAATAAAGGAAATGATTTAAAGGACTGCGACTGGGACACCTTGAATTACCAACAAAACAAGTTAAAATTAGACGACTCATTAAGTCTAGAGGGTCCATTAACTATTACAGAAATTGGTACAGCTTTAAAGGGAATGAAGCATAATAAAACACCAGGTATTGATGGTTTTCCGGCTGAATTCTATAAGATGTTTTGGGGTAAACTAAAGTATTTTGTTTTGAGAGCATTAAATTATTCCTTCCTAAAAGGGAACCTCCCATTAAGTCTAAGACAAACAATTATTAGTTGTCTCCCTAAAGGTAACAAACAACGTGATTTGTTAAAAAATTGGAGACCCATATCGCTATTAAGTGTTCTCTATAAAATAGCATCCTCAAGCATAGCAGCAAGACTTAAACCTCTACTTCCGAAACTGATTCATAAAGCACAAACAGGCTTTATCCAGGGACGTTTTATAGGGGAGGGAACACGACTAATTTATGATCTAATGAATTACACAGAACAAAGAGACATTGATGGGCTATTAATGCTTATAGACTTCGAAAAGGCTTTTGACTCAATTTCTTGGAAATTTCTATATGAAGTACTCAATTGTCTTGGTTTTGGTCCAGACTTTATCAAGTGGATTAAACTATTCAATAGCAACATAAAGGCAGCAGTCCTCCAATCAGGCTTCCTGTCAGAATTTATAAATATCCAGAGAGGTTGTAAACAAGGCGATCCGGTTGCACCATACTTGTTCATAATTTGTGCACAGATTCTTTTTGTTTTAATACATAATAATAGCAACATTAAAGGTGTGAAAGTAGGGTCCGAAGAATATAAAATCACACAATTTGCCGATGACACAACTATAATTTTGGATGGCTCAGAGAGATCCTTGCTGTCAGCTCTTAATACCATTGAAATATTTGGAACAATTTCTGGCCTAAAAATGAATACTAGCAAAACAAAATTAATTTGGATAGGAAGGAAAAAATATTCAAAAGATAAGATCAATACAAATTATAAATTAGAATGGGGTGCTACTGACTTTTCCTTTTTAGGAATAGAATTCAGTGTAGAAATAACCAAAATTCCAGAAATGAATTATTCAAAGGTCATAAGCAAAATTGAGAAACTATTGACTGGGTGGACAAAGAGATGCTTGACTCCCATTGGGAAGGTAACTGTTATCAAGAATCTAGCAATCTCAAAGTTGAACCATATAATAATGGCTTGTCCCTTGGGGAAGACAGAGTACATAAAGCAACTCGAGAGCAAATTTTATGCCTTTCTGTGGGGTGATAAACCTGACAGGGTAAAACGTAAAAATATAACACAGAGCTATCAAAAAGGAGGTCTAAAGATGATTAATGTGGATTTTTTTGTAAAGGCCATGAAGTCTACTTGGATTAGAAGGTTAGCGATGTCTCAAAATTCACAATGGGCTACATTATTTCAAAACCAGTGTTGTTCGGTCAAAAGATTGCTTGACTATAGTCCCCAAGGGGCATACACAATAGTATCTAAAGCAAAAAACCAATTTTGGAACGAAGTTTTTGAAACATGGGACTTTATTTATAATGCCCTACCAATAACATCTGATAACACTTTGTTATCCCCGCTGTGGCATAACTCCAGAGTGAAAAAAAGGCTTTATAAAGAGGCATGGTACAAAAATGGAATTACTCTAGTTGGTGACTTGATCAGTAATAACAATGGAAAAGTAATGTCCATGATTGAGATTGAAAACATGTACAACTTCAAAATAAAAAATTTTCTTGATTACTTTGAAGTAAGAGATACCGTTAAAAAAATCATAGGAGAACTAGATCATGAAAGTAAACGGCTAGAAAGGCCGTGCATTCCCAATCATTTATCTTTCATAGTAAAGGAAAAAAAGGGCTGTAAAAACATATATAATATTATAAATAATGGGAACTGTGAAAACAAATACAGAAGCCAATGGAATCAAGACTTAAGTATAATAATTGATAATGCAACTTGGAGGAGAATTTTCTACTTATGTTTTAATACTATATTGGACAATAGATTAATTTGGTTCCAGTACAAATTGTTATACCGGATACTGGGAACAAATAAACTGCTGCACCAGATTGGCAGGTCAAAAAAAAATGCCTGTCGGGTATGTAACACAGATACTGAAACTATAATTCATTTATTCACAACATGTGAAGTAGCAAAGCAATTATGGGCAGATCTGAACAATTGGTTGGAAAGGGAAATAAATAAGCATTTGAGTCAAGCACCACTTGAAATCCTCCTAGGCCATTTAAAAAATGACAATCAATCCCTTCCTATCAACTCTCTAATTATGGCCACAAAATACTACATTTTTGTATGTGCTGTTAAATTGAAAACCCCAAGTCTTAACGAATTAATACTGAAATTAAAGACATGTTATCAAGAACAACTCTTACTGAGCATAAATGCGGGCAAAGAGGACGAGTTTAGAAAGAATTGGTTAGGTTTCAGCAAACCTTTTGAATCGGGTTCATGTTAACAGAAATATTAATCTAAGCCTTTTCTCATATACCTTAGCCACATAGTACTTGTGTTTTCTTCCTTGGACAAACAAAGTAATTCGTACCAAGAAAAATCAATGGACAGTTATTGTTGTTATTTTGTATTGTATTTATCAATTAATATTGTTTACTATTGTACTTGTATTACTATAGAATAATAAAAAAAAAAAAAAAAAAAAAAAAAAAAAAAAAGGCAGGGTGTTGTGTTGGCTATGGTCAGGACTGGGCTGGGTACCAGACTATCTCCATGTTTTAACACAGAAAACCCTGAAGTGGGGTTTTCTGTGGTTGGCATTAGAAACACTATAACAAATGTATTTCATTGGTTGGGCAGTTGGAAACCCACATTGTGGCTTCAGCCATTGTAACATTGAAAGTATTGCTTGAAGGGCGAACATGAATTTTTTTGAAACACTTGGAAGATTGTTTTATGCGTTTTTATGCTTTTAGAATTTTAAAGTGTTAATATGTACAAACAGGACGGTCATTTATGAAGCAACAAGTTCTTTTATTTATGTTTTAAAGGACTAGTGGAGTGTGACTGAACGTTAATATGCCAGGACTTCATGCTGGGTGATTCTAAGATTTTGTAGTCTACTTGTCAGCGTCAGGCTTTATGTGATCAACCATTGAGGGACGGTCTACCCTATATTATTATTTTATATTATATGGCATGTCATGTCATTGCCAATTGGTCGGATTTAAAGCCTGATTCTGATAATTGGAACACCTAATCTTAGCGCCTAGGGCGTCTGTGTATTTCATTTCAGTAACGTTGACAATAAATATCAATATCAATCAATCAATCATGCCTGATCACAAACAATTGTGTAAAAGTTGCAAAACTAGGCATCTGCCTCCTACTGGGAAAAAGTGCCAGAAGAAAAGAGAAGATGAACATAATACAGAACTTTTACGAGATGCTGCCGTTGCAGGTAGTATACCTGCTTCCCAGAGCAATGAGGGAGACGGACAGCTGCTGCAGCAGGAGATTTTACAACAACTGCAGAAGGTATCACAGAGGCTGGAACAGGTGGAGGAGCGGATGTCGACGGCTGAGAGAACTTCTACTCCCCAGAGGCGAAAGTTAAGTACAGACAGTTGTTGTGAAAGTGTTAGACAAAGTAAAAGTAAAAGTTGTATTGAAAGTGTTAAACAAAGTAAAAGCAAGAGGTCAGAGTATATATCTAGTAGTTCGTCCTCGGACGAAAGTGATGAGCCCTCTTTGTCATTGTTGAAATCAGAGTATGTACAAAGAAAAGTGGACAAAAGAATCAGGGAATTAAACCAGAATTCACGTAGCTCAGGTAAATTGAAGTACAAATCACTCAGGGGTGGGGACGTTGAGGTACAAGTGAAACATAAGGTGCATTGGCCCCATGAGGCGATACTTAGTGGTGTAACACGCCAAAGAGTTCCATATGATCAGTTGTCCCTAACCCAGTGGGTTAATGGTTTCTGTAGGAATATCCTAGAAGAAAAGTCCGAATCTCGAAAAGATATAATGATTTCATACTTAGGGGACCTCATGGAGGACGCAACAGACTTCTCCTGGCAGGGGGCGAAGGCGGCTCACGCTGTCCTATCATGCGAAATGGAGAGGGGGTCCTTAAAGTGGGAGGATACAGACAGAGTAGATAGGGTCAGGCGGGCACATGCCCAAAAACACATACCTTCAGGAAAACAAAATTGGGTTAGGGCTGATAAAAAGCCCTGGTTTTGCAAGAATTACCAAACAAACTCCTGTCATTATCAAAAAGATCATGAGGTCAATGGTAGGTTGAACAGGCACATTTGTGCCTTTTGTCTAACTCTGGGCAAACAGCTTGGTCATTCGGAAAAAAAATTGTAATAACAAGACCAATAACCCAAAAAACGACCAGCCAGCTGCTCATCGATAGGATGGAGCAGCTGGGGCAATGGTGCTTCCGGCTGTGAAGCAGTCATTCCAGAAAAGGTCACTAGTGGTTCACACAATACTGACAATTATGTCACTGCCATCTCAGATAGAGACAAAATTAGCATTATTGACAATAATGTTAGGAGAACTAGGTTTATATATCACTCAAATGTCAATCACAAATGTGTTGAATCTCTCATGGCCAGACAGCCCACCAGGGGCTGGGCCAGGGGTAATGATAAAAAATTCATTCACAGTCGCATAGTTGTACCTAGTGGTAATGCTTTGTGCATCAGTAGACTGAGTAGGGGCTATGTGAAGCAAAATGTGAAACCAGTTAATGTAACTAGTACTGATGTGAAGCGCGAATCTGTCACTGGCAGAGTTGCAAATACTGGTAGTTTAAATGAGGGTTATGTGAGGCCTAATGTGAATCCACCTGTGCTCAATGCTTCACGTACTAATGTGAAGACATTGCTTGCTGGATAGGTTATGTGAAGCAGGATTTGCCTGCAAATGTGACACACAATGAAGAAAACAATACTGGTGCAGGTATTAGATTGCAGGACTGTGCTGGGGGTATTGTCGTTGCATCGGATGGGAGGGCTGTTGCCAATTATAATCCGGATAAAAACCGGGTCAGGTCTGCCCCTGATGTGTCGGATCCGACAGCTGAGGTCATATCACCAGTTCGGTCAAGTGTTGACATAACAAAAGCATATGGCAGGCAGAACCAAGCAGCTAAGGTCATATCTGCGGCTGAACTTGACAGTAAAGGTTCGAACCAAAATAGTTCTGAATGTGACCTTGTCCCATTATTTGACATCAATCATATGGGGGTGGAAGACAAGTTTGCAAATTCCATATTGCATGTCCATCGGCTTTTACATAATGAACAGCTTGAAGGTGCCAATAGTGAGACTTACAATGCATGGCGTCGTCAGTCAGATTTTGATTTTGGCTTTGTGCCTTTGAGTGATCAAATGGTATCAAATGTGTCAACCATCAATCATGCTGGGGATAAGTCACCTCTGCAAATACATGACCTAGTTAGAGCAACCAATAAACCTAACTTCATGCAGGCTAGAATCCCGGTTCAATCCCAGCTCAATGTTAGGGCATGGAAAAAGTATCTTGCCAACTATTGGGACAGACAACTTACTGAACTGATAGAATTCGGTTTTCCTCTGGATTTTAACAGATCTAGCCCTCTTATTCATGAGCAAGGTAATCATAAGTCGGCAGTAGAATTCCCTACAGATATAGAAGCTTACATTGAGGAAGAAAAAGAGTATGGTGCCCTATTGGGCCCCTTTGACAATCACCCAATACCTTCAGGTCATTGTTCGCCCTTTATGACCAGGGCCAAACCAAACTCAGATAGACGTCGCGTCATAATTGACTTGAGTTGGCCCATTGGGGCTTCAGTAAACGCTGGCATTGACAAGACTTCTTATCTAGGTGGCGTTTTTTCTTTGACGTTTCCCACTGTGGATGATATTACCAGCCAACTAAAGCGTTTAGGTCGTGGGGCCCTTCTATACAAGATTGACGTCAGCAGGGCGTTCCGTCATGTCAAGGTCGACCCTGGAGATTATGATCTGCTTGGTCTCGACTGGCAGGGCACGTACGTGGACATGTGCGTGCCGTTCGGGACACGGCACGGCAGCCAGATCTTCCAACGCTTAAGTGACGCCGTCAGGTATATCATGCGTCAAAAAGGTTACACAATGATCGATTACATTGACGATTACGTTGGCATGGGCGTTCCTAGCATCGCCTGGTCATCTTATGACGCCTTGACGCATCTCATGCGAGAACTTGGTCTAACCATCAGCACTAAAAAGCTGGTTCCTCCCGCGACGCAAGTGACGTGCTTAGGGGTCCTAATAGACACTGTTAGGGGTACTATCGCCATTCCTCCAGAAAAACTTGCAGATATAAGTCAGGCAGTACACCAATGGCTCAGTAAAGATGTGGCGTCGAAGCGTCAACTGCAATCCATCTTAGGTCTCTTGCTTTACGTCCACAAATGCGTCAAACCTGCTAGGGTTTTCCTGAACAGGATGTTGGAGCTTTTAAGATTTGCCCAGGACCGTCAGAAAATTTTGTTGACGCCTGAATTCAAGAGGGACCTAAGATGGTTTGCAAAGTTTCTTCCCACATATAATGGAGTGTCGTTGTATGATCACAGAAAGGTTGACGCCACCTTGGAGCTGGACGCTCCATTTTTTACGTTTACCATTTGCCCATACAAAGAGGCTTTATGAACTGGACAATTGTCCATTTGGAAATGGTTAACATCTTGATAGCAGTGAGGCTTTTTAAGCTCCAGTGGGCGTCACATAAAGTACTCATACGTTGTGACAATCAGCCAGTGGTCTCAGTATTAAGATCTGGTAAAACCAGGGACCCATACCTGGCAGCATGCGCACGCAACATATGGTATGCGTCGGCGACATACGACATTGACCTGCAATATGCACGCATCAGGGGCACTGACAATAAGATAGCTGATGTGCTATCCAGGTGGCAGGGGTCCCCGCAGGAAGTTCAGTGGTTACACTCTCATGTCATGAATCCTATATGGCTTCATGTGTCTTATGATTTGCTGGAGTTGGATCCAGATTTGTAATGTATTATTATTTTTAGTATTTGTATAGTGCATTTCTAGCTTGTTGTGTTGTGTTACATTACTTGCTATTATGTAATGTGTTTAAGTTAACCCACCCCTGTACAAGGGGCTAATGTTATTATATATGGTACCTAAGGTGCTACACTTTGTATTTTAGACAATGAAGCTCTGACGTCACTATCAACCAAGGCTTCTGACAGATTACAGTTGGCCTTTCGACCCAAGACTCGCAGAGCCTATGTCACAATGTTTAGAACTTTCATTGCATTCTGTATTGTCACTAAGTCATGTATTGCAAATGTAAATGTAAAAATGGTGTTGTCTTTTCTTGAGTGTTTGGTGTCCAATGCATGTTCTTATTGTATGATAGCCAACTATGTCTCGGCTCTGAAGGCTAACTTTGTACTGTATGACCTTCCATTTGACCTATTAGATCATCCCAAGGTGAAATATTTTGTCAAGGCTTTGAGAATTAATAGGCCTTTGTCTATTACTTCTCATAATGTCATCACTATCCCTGCCTTAATTCAAATATCTCAGTCCTGTGAGGCGCTGGAATCTGGCTTTGTATATAGGACAGCCATCTTATTGGGATTCTTTGCCTTTATGAGGCTTTCAAACCTGGCTCCTCATGCCATTGGATCCTTTGATGCCACCAGACATTTGACTGGCGAGGATATTGTTTTCACCAGCAAGCATGCTAAGGTCATCATAAAATGGAGCAAAACCATGCAATCCAGGGATAAGATCCAGTGTATCACTGTTCCTAAACTGCAAAACAGGGTAATCTGCCCCTACAGGGCTTTAAAAAATTTGTTCAAAAACTATCCAATGTCACCTCAAGCTTCTTTGTTTCAAATTCCTACTAAGCTGGGTTTGAGTTCCCTCAGCAGATTCCAAAGTTAGAAAAGCATTTAAACGTATAAACATTTCACTGGGCTATGGCCCTAGCCACTTTACATTTCATGACCTTAGAAGGTCAGGGGCGACATATGCCTTCAAAGCCCATGTGCCCATTCAAGACATCAAGAGGCATGGTACATGGTCCTCTGACTGTGTATGGCAGTACATCCAATCGGATCATTCCTCTGGTGAAAACTTGGCAAATGCTCTAGCCCAATCTATAAATACTATGTAATGCATATACCCCTACGTTGGGGTTTGAGGGTTGTTTTTGCCTTGCTTTTATGTTATATCAAAGTTCTTATCTATTATTTTACTGTAACTTTGTAAACTCTGGGGGTTCACTTTTTCCCTTGGCAGTTTAGGGGGGCTTTGTCTTTCCATCCTTCTTCTAAAAACAATTTGGTCTTGTTTTAACAATTCCTTCCCAAGTAATGATCTTAAAGCCTCCCCTTCTGCTAGGGGTCAAAGGTCACCTCAGAGGATTGTGACCTTAACCTTTTATAATTTTTACATGTAAACTTATGAACTGTGAACTAGAATCTAACTTGTAAACTATGAACTCTATCATGAACTATGAACTATGAACTCTAACTTAAAACTATATGATTCACAGTTCTTTACTTATGGCTGCTTTGTAAATGATATTAATTCTTGCAGCCTCTTTTCATTTATGCTAACTTTTATACAAACTCAGATTTTATGTAACTTTATGGATTTGTATATATACATTAGCTCTAGTCTGTGTTATTGTATACATAATAAACAGTACCCGCAGTCTTGTCTCTCTCTGTCTTGGGGTTGGGGACTGTCGCTTGGGGCGTTTGGGCGACCCAGGTGTCAGTCCTCCTCCAAGGCAGGGTGTTGTGTTGGCTATGGTCAGGACTGGGCTGGGTACCAGACTATCTCCATGTTTTAACACAGAAAACCCTGAAGTGGGGTTTTCTGTGGTTGGCATTAGAAACGCTATAACAAATGTATTTCATTGGTTGGGCAGTTGGAAACCCACATTGTGGCTTCAGCCATTGTCACATTGAAAGTATTGCTTGAAGGGCGAACATGAATTTCCCACCCTCCCTCCCTAGGCCTAGTGGTTAACTTGACCTAATATGACCTTTATTCAAGGTCGGGGTTGTTTTCACGTGAGGGTTGTTTTTGCCTTGCTTTTATGTTATATCAAAGTTCTTATCTATTATTTTACTGTAACTTTGTAAACTCTGGGGGTTCACTTTTTCCCTTGGCAGTTTAGGGGGGCTTTGTCTTTCCCTCCTTCTTCTAAAAACAATTTGGTCTTGTTTTAACAATTCCTTCCAAGTAATGATCTCAAAGCCTCCCCTTCTGCTAGGGGTCAAAGGTCACCTCAGAGGATTGTGACCTTAACCTTTTATAATTTTTACATGTAAACTTATGAACTGTGAACTAGAATCTAATTTGTAAACTATGAACTCTATCATGAACTATGAACTATGAACTCTAACTTAAAGCTATATGATTCACAGTTCTTTACTTATGGCTGCTTTGTAAATGATATTAATTCTTGCAGCCTCTTTTCATTTATGCTAACTTTTATACAAACTCAGATTTTATGTAACTTTATGGATTTGTATATATACATTAGCTCTAGTCTGTGTTATTGTATACATAATAAACAGTACCCGCAGTCTTGTCTCTCTCTGTCTTGGGGTTGGGGACTGACAAGGACGATGTGTATGGTGGTGATACATAGAATGCCGGGGACTGAGAGGGAACTTTCCAGAGGCGGTAAATTAAAATATTTTGAAACATCTGAGGAACGCATAAGTATTGGGACGGTGAGCCACTGACTCACCAGGTCACAAACAGACCATAGACAGTGATCCAAAGACAGGGATTTTCACCAATTTTACATAACTTTGTAAAATGCCTTCCTGCAGTCTAGCAATATGACATACATATTTGAACAGTTGTTCAAGATACAGGTTGAGCTAAAGATAATTCCCAAAAGTTCAAACATTTTAAGAGATGACATCCCTGGAAATATGACAGTTTCAATTGTATTTCATCTATAATCACTAAAACATATTATTAGCCTGTGGTTTCATTGTTTAAATTGTATCAACATAGAAACGCTTGAAAAATTTGTCAGAAAGATTCCAGAAACAGCAAGCAGCATCAACTACTGTAGCTCAATGCTGGGCTTTTAAATCATTTTGGGACATACCACTAAGATTTTTCAAACCCAATTCCAAATGACAACCACTACAGTGTGGGCTAACTTCTCACTAACCTTAGAGAAATCTGGCATTAAATAGTTACAAAGTCTAAGTTGAACATTTTATTAGAATGACTTTATTTGATCAGTGAGGGGCCACGGTGGCAGAGTGGTAACACTCTCGCCTCCCACCTCTGAGGCCGGAGTTCGGTTCCCGGCAAGGCCTCAAGTGGAAAAGCTGGTAGGCTTGCTATTGATCGGCAGTTTACAGTACAGAACCCTAACGAACTGTATGTACTGGTTTCCTCTGCCCTTCGAACTACCCGTCGTGACATGACCTGTACAGTGTTGAAAACGACGTAAAACCCCAAATAAATAAATAAATAATTTGTTCTGTAGTTTCAAGATGGTTTCATCTGTGGTCGTGCAGCTGGCCAAGTCTCACTTAACTGAGAAATACAACCTATCCAGTCTGCAACAAGCCTACAGTGGGGGAGCGAAGATAAGTGCGGGGGTAGAAAGAGCTTTTTGTACCAAATTTGGTCTGGATGAAACCAAGCAAGGTATGATTGATGCATGAAAACTTTTGCATTCATCAAAAGTTATGCACAGTTTAACTACAAGGCATGTCGCTGCATGCAGTAGTATATCATGTTATTTTATCTTATTTTAATTTTGTTGCTGTTTTAATTGCAGCTAATTATATATTTTCTGAACACATGCACAACAGATTAAAGAAACTTTTTTACTTAGAGAAAAATTTCCAGTTTGTAAACTCTTATTTCTGTATGATAGTTAATGACTCTTTAATCTATACAGTTTGTTCTATTTATCACTGCATCCTGATTCCAAAAAAAATAAAATAAATATCTTATTAATGATGTAAAACCTACAGCCTTATTAGATAACAAAGCATAGTCATTTACAGAAATTGTGAATTTCTTTACTTTTGCTAATAATATGGCTATAGTATACCTCGTATGTTACACAACTCTTGTGCAGAGATTTCAAACTGTAAGAGATTTTGTACTAATGTTTGATCACCATACTTACTGTGCATTGTCAAAATGGAAATATAGGTGCTTATTCCATAAAAGTGATTTGTCAGAGGGTCATATAAGGATTTATCACCCTCAACCCAAATATAACTTTGCACCGGTGCTGTAAACTTTTTAGAAACTCCGATGAAATGTCATATACTGATATCAGACAAATAGTTTGTGAAGGATTAAAAAGAATGTAAAAAATTAGTTAAATTTGAAACTTTTAAGTCCCAAACTTATGGTAATTCAGTAAAACATTGGCCTCAAGTCTTTCTTGGCTCTTGTTGGATACAAATTAGCATGAATGTATCTTGATAAAAACAAGTGTCAACACAAGCAAAACTCATATGTGTAACTTCCAATGAAAAAAGTGTTTTTCCAAAAAATATTTTAATTGCATAATTCGACATAAATATGTTAGAATGCTTTAACCCCACACTTCCTATGCTGTTTGACGTCTCCACAAATACTTGCCAATGTACTGGTCCATATAGAATCATAAATCGACTTATTTCACCAAACTATCAGACATAGTAGAAATTTGGTTATATTTTGTGACAACACAGTTTGAATACCCCACATCACAGTCTGTATCTGGCCCATTTGTAATTCTGACATGAACTGCCTGCATGGGTAAACTAACCAGCCTTATGTGACTGTCTCATTTACACTGGCCCTGCTTTTTAACAATGTTGGTACAATACTTCCTGGCCAGTAATGCTTTGACCCTGACCTTGTCAGAACCTGAATTATAAAAACATCTAGTACTAAACATTTCCCTGGGATTCTCAACAGCGTGACTCCTGTCCCCATCAATGGTTGCTACATCATGTCATTTTGTAACATTACACATTTGTTCATCACGTTTTACACAACTAACACTCACATTGTTGCTGAATATATTTTTTCTAAGAACATTTTCTGCCCTACAGTTGCTGCCAAAATTTTTATCAGCTAATTCTGAGCAGCTACCTGCCCGTTTTTTAATGAGTTTTCTTCCACAGACAGCAATATCTAGCTGTATGACTTAGTATTTTCCCTAAGAACAAACAATGGGAACATATGTGTTTAGGCATCTTTCCAAAAGCTTCATGTTCTTTATCAAAAGGACAAGAACCTGACTGAAACTACTAACAGAACAACGGTTTTTGTGTTCTTGACTTGATCTGCCCCAATTGCGCCTTAACCCTGAGTGCTTTTGAGCATAAGTTCTACGTATGCGATCAATTCTGTCAGTGTGATCCCAGTGAAGAGCCCCTCACTCCATTTCACATTTAAAGGATGGGATGTGCTGCTTTGGCATTACACCACGTAAAATCTGTAGCGTCCTCCATGAGGTCACTGAGGTAACTTAACATGGATTCCCGGATCTGATCATTCTGCTCTTCCAAAATGTTACGAGTAAAGATCTGTACAAAAAGCCTTTGCTTGTTAGTACCCCTCAACATTGCTTCTTGGGACCATGCAAGCTTCTGTTTAATGACCACGTCAACAGCACCTCCCCATTTTGATTTTAACTGCGTTTCATTACCTTTTGGATGTACTGGCTCTTCTAGCTTAGCTATTCTTTTATCTACTGCCTTTTGCAAATGTTTGAAACTTCTAAGTTGTGCAACTGTTGGACAATTATCTTCATCTGAAGAAGATTCAGTGCTAGTTTCAACTTTTTTCAATTTTATGTTTTTGATTTCTAACCATACTAGAAGTACTTAACTTTTGAAAAGGTCCGGCCTGTTCCTTCTTGATCCTATTTGATTTCATTCTGGCCTCTACCTCGTCTAGCCTCCAGTGGACCTTCACTGTTCCAAGATGAGTGTCTGCATATCTGTGTCATGACCTTGACCATGTGTGTCAGCATCACTCTCATCAGATGACGTACGTAGCAACTGATGACATGAGGACCTCAACTGTTGATGCCTGTGCATTCTGGGCCTGCATCTTCATGGATGTTAATGATAAGTCTTCCAGTCCAGATTTTTTCTGTTGCTTAAACACACTAGTGGCCACTTTCTTCCTAGATGGTAATGACAAGTCTTTGCTAGCAACTAACGCCTGAGCTCTATGCACCGGACTGTCACTGTCCATAGATTGGAAACTTGCATCAAGTCCATTGAATTGTTCACTTAAATCTCTGACGCAGTTCTTACCCGTGGATGGGCTGTGCATCACTGGGAACTTGTTACATAGGTTTTTAACTTTCTTATAATTCTTACCCATTTTAATCTTACAGTTACTGGAATAAATGAGCAAAACTCCTCAATACCAAAGTGACAACGACACGATTGAATTGGTCTTTAAAGCCAAAGCAAGGTGACAAAATAACTAGGGTTGACTTCCCTTTAAACCAGCCAAAAGGCCAAATCAAGCATGAGGTTGTCTATTTGGTGTTGATCAGTGCAGGAGCGTAGCATTAATTTGAAAACAGTTCAGATCATCCCAGATTAAAACAAAAATAACTAAATAACCCTCTGTTTTAAATATTTGACTAAAATCTTTCATATGTACAACACAACAAAACAATAAGTTGAAAATGTAAATTTTCGTCCATCCTGCTCAATATACAATTTCAAACAGGCTTGTTATTAACTGATCATGAAAAAACCCTTAGCACCCTGTTAACCGTTTGGTTGGCCCCAGGTTTCTAAGCCCATGACCCATCAACTGGGTCAAGTCTTAATATAACTGACCACCAGGGCTTAAGGTACAGCCTAATCCTCTTGGGGTGGAGGCCTGACACCCGTGATGCCCAGACATCACTTATGAGTGTCCACAGGGTAGAGATATGTATGGCAGTCTGAAAACTAGTCTGGCGAGGTATCTTTCAGACTATTTCTGCAAGTAGCTACAGTTTATTGAAATCTGACAGCAGGTGCAGTCATTTCCTCTGGTGGTTTTGGTGAATCTAACACCTCTTGTATGTCAAACTTTAAAAGGGATTTACATGAAGATGCAAAAGGTGGTCCTATGACCGAAGAGTTACAGAATAGCTTATACTTGTAGGTTGTAGATCATACCACAGGAGAAGCAATTGGTCCGATACAAAATGGAGAACTGTGTCTAAAAGGTCCTCAAATTATGAAAGGATATTTAAATAGACCAGGGGTCACACAGAAAGCTATAGATCCTGAAGGCTGGTTCCATACAGGTCACTTACTCCTGCATAATTATATCTAGCAGATATCACATCAACTGGATACATACAGTGGATACATTGAATCATGCTTAGTTCTGCAGTGTGGCAATACTGGAATTGTCTTCATTGACACACTCATATTGAGAAGTTATTCTAGTTAGCATCAGTAAAGTTTCACCAAATATTTACTGAAAACATTGTGGCTGCAACAGCCTTTTTTATGAACTGTCTTTGTTTATATAAAGCTACCTATTACACATATCATCACCAATTAAATGTGTTGGTTCTACCAATACACTCTTTGGTGGTAATTCTTGGTGGGTCACATCCGGAAATATGACAAAATGGTTTCTGCTCATTTAAAGCAACATTAAAACAAGGTATAATAACCAAATTTTATAATGTATCTATAAAGCAAAAAGCCTAGTGGCATTATTTTTATATCTATTCCGAAAAAGAAAGATGACTGCCATGGCCATCATCTTAAATCACTCTGAGCTCATTCAAAGAGTAAATATTGCAAACATCATTATATTTGTGTTGAGAGTAATGTTCCTACAACTACTTTTTGGGCTTGAGGGTGTCTTATATGCTACTGTGATTCAGCCAATATTAAAAATATACCAGTCCTGCTTAGGGTCACTTCAGCTTTGTCCCAGGCTTCAAAATGTTATACCAATCACGACCTATGGGTCAATTTTTGGCAACTACAACCTTCCTTCCACATCTCAGCCTACAAAGGCTGAGGTGACCCTAAACTCATTGGAAACTTAAGTTGCCCCTTAAACAAAGTATATAAATTCCATGGTGCCTTGATAACAGTTTTCTTATGGTGACCTTAAAGTCTTAAGTATTGTTTATCTGCAAGTTCACCACCATTGTAAAGTCTTGGTGAACTTTAATATAGTCACGGTCACTAGTGTAATTCATCTAATTGTATACATAGATCTTTAACATATACAGTAGTAGTCTCATTTATCCATATATATACTCAAGTTTATGTAAATTGTTATTGTATAATAAACTCACTTGCTCCGCATTATTGCCTTCTTCTTTCTGCCAGGGTAGGGGCGGACTGCATTATATTTATGTTTATAAATCAGTGTCTGGCATTGGCGTCAGAAGTGATAGTGTTTTCACCAACAGGTTGATCAAATCCCAACTATTTTCCCAATCTCTTTCTCCAATTCATTAATATAGTGAATATGCAGGGCATGTATACATATGCATATAAATTATTAATATCACGATCAAGTATATAGGGTTTAACAGCCTGCATCTAAATATCTATGTTTCTTTGGTTGATCCATATCAATAACCTGACAGTCAGAAAATGCTAATAACAGTAACACACTGTATTTCTCTTTTCAAGGGGACATCGTGTATTACGATGAAAATAACTATATCCACATTGTGGACAAGATAGCAGACATATTTAAAGTTTTTAACCAACAGGTAGGATTTCAATACAAATATAGAAGAAAACTTACAGGTTACATTCACATACTCCAAAACATAAGATTTCACTATGCATTGTGTTTGATCCATGTAGTAGAGGTATGTTGGCAAATAATAAGGCCAAGTGGTTAACCATCATTTGACTGTCATCCCTGTTGTCATGGTTTTGCATTCGAGTGTGGGATGTATGGAGGGTCGGGACTCATAACCTAAATTATTGAAAAGAATGTGAAACCCAAACTTTGAAAATTTACACAAATGGTGTAATTCTTTTATATATTTGCCAGCATTGTTTTCCTGCTTTGCATAAAAAGAAAATATGTCAACTACATCTACATACATAATACAATTTAGACTTGATGAAATAAACTTCATGTTACAGGATTTTACTTGTATAATACTAATTACTTGTTATATACTAATGTACTTTTAACATGGTAAATGAACAACACATGAACACTCTATGTGCAGGAAGAACTGATTGAAACAATTTATCTTAAACATTGGTCTTGTTTGTTCTAGAAATTTAGCACATCTATTTTAGCTGATCTATTTTAAGAATTTTACATCTACATTTACCAAGAAATTTTATGCAATTTTGCATTTACAACTATTATTGTTATTGTCTTTCTATATTTTTCATGAAAATAAGAGTGTTAAATTTATTTAAATGTCACATATATCTGTTTATTCAGGAGTTTCAGCAAAATTCAAGTTTCTTTCAGGTGGTGTGGAGTTTGTCAGAGAAATTGCAAAGTCTCCCACTTGGAAGATTCTGAGGAAAGCCTTGAAAGAGATGGCCTTAAAGTCTCTTTGATGATTCTGCTTATGTTATTTCCCAATAAAAACATATCAAGAAAGACTCTGAAAGACAGAGTTTTGGATCATTCTTGTGTGTTATCTAAAAGTTGAAAGATACTTATATGCCCTATATAAACTCTACTTTTGCAAATATCAACTACATTAGCATTATATAGTTCAATATTTAATTACTGAAATATACAAGATCACATTTATTATAATTCAATGCTGGCAGAGAATGATTGTTTCCAATGAATTAGTTAGACCCTATCTCCAGGCTTTAATTGAGTTAAAGCCATCCTGAAGTTTGATTTAAAAGTTATGAAGATGTGTTTATGCTGATAATAAAGTGGCTTCAAATTTGATGTAGTATTTTGATTAATTTTAATATACAGTGAAATCTTCAAAAGCTTAAGATGATAATTAAACTGCCATGTAAATAAATCTAAAAGCTACAAATAAGATGTTATTAGAAGGGTAAGTCGGTTGCTTGCAATAAGAGCTCCCTTTGCAGAACACTATCACTTTCTTTGGATTAGAATCCAAGATAAGGCAACCCACCATCTTGCTCAATGATGAGGATAGTCATTATTGTAAGCCCGCGAGAAGTGAACACCAACGAGACTGATGGTCTCGTGAAATTTCGTACTGCAAGACCATGACAATATAACATATAAAATAAAATGTATGTGCTTGGGCAATCTATTTTATTAATTCTAACACATTAGAGTTACAAATAAAATTTGTTACATAAAAAGTCGGTTGCTCGCAATAAGAGCTCCCTTTGCAGAACACTATCAGGTCCTCGGTGGCCTAGTGGTTAGCAAGTTTGGCATCTAATCATAGGCTGTCACCTCTGTGGGTTCGAGTCCCACAAGTGGCAATGCTGAGGACCTGTCCCAATATGACCCTGGCTGTTGAACGGGACGTTAAACCCCAACTTTGACTTTGACTTTGACTTTGCAGAACACTATCACTTTCTTTGGATTAGAATGCAAGATAAGGCAACCCACCATCTTGCTCAATGATGAGGATAGTCATTATTTTAAGCCCGCGAGAAGTGAACACCAACGAGACTGATGGTCTCATGAGATTTCGTACTGCAAGACCATGACAATATAACATATAAAATAAAATGTATGTGCTTGGGCAATCTATTTTATTAATTCTAACACATTAGAGTTACAAATAAAATTTGTTACATAAAACGACTAAAACCCCAAAGGCCCAACAGCATTATTGTAGAGAGTTGACGAGAGTTTGTAAAGCAAGGGGAACTTGAAGAGACTGGGTGGTATTATCAGAAATGTATGACCAAACTGAATTACTACGCCATGCTCCATGCATTTGAATGCTAGTCAAAGAGATGTCTGCATCGAAAGCAATGGTCACACCCGACCTTCTAAAGGTGTAGAACTCGTACCCCAGTAGGGGCAAATCCATCATTCTAAGAAACGTGGCCAAGCGTTTACGAAGCATGGGCTGGGTAAGGAGTGAGAAATCATCAAGGACAAACAGGGGTTGGTCAGGGGATAACACTAATTTATTCATGAGAGCCTGGAGGGTGGCTACTGGGCATTGAACCGGATCCTGGACAACGGGTAGTTTAACAATATGTGTTTTCTCTGGTGCCTGAATGTTCTTAGCCCACTTCAAATGCAGGTGAATACCTGGATGCTTGAATTGAATATCCCTGCGCGATGTTTCTTAGGGTCGAAAGCCTTTGAAAAGGGAGGGGCAATATTTGAAATGCGCAGCATACCATAAAAGGCAACCAAGAACGCAGCTCTGTGGGTCAACGTGTTCTCGAAGATCTCACATAACCGGGCAATCTCACGAATCTGTGGCAGCGAGAATAAGGCCTTTGGAGTTGGTTGTCGATGACACGAATACTTAATGCCCCTTAACAAACGCCTAACCCAAGCACAATCAAATACGTTCTGATCCCATCCATACGTTGCAAAAGCAAACTTAAGTGCAGACACATAATTATTCACAACTCTAAATGTCATACCATTACTAGCCAAGAATTCCAGAAACAACATAATACACCCATAACTGTCACAAATCCTAAGATCTCGTGAGATCACAAAAGCAAGATATAGCTTGAACTGTCTTAAGTATTGAGTCTCGGTATGGGGTCGAATGGCTGTTCCCGCAAGAGTTAAAGCTGACTCCAATGAGTTGGACCACTGGTGGCCTATTCCTACAATGACAAACATAACATCTCATTGGACACGTTCTACCATTGAACTTCACCTAAGTCTCGGAACTTTCCATGAGATAAAGCAACAGCTTGTTGGCACAATTGTTAGCACATTGTTGGCACAATTGTTGGCACAATTGCTTGTTGGCACAATTGTTGGCACATTGTTAGCACCCTTAATATGTGACACACGCAATTCAATATTATATTTTGCTGTAATCAACCATAGATTATACAAACATACATTTAAGAATTTGTTCTTTGTTCTACCTGTGTTACATACCGCTACTGCACTTTCATTATCACGTTTCACATTTACAACCTTATCCCTCCATTCATGGCCCCACAATTTAAGTGCCACTACAGTATTATACATCTCACACTGAGTGATGGGTAGGTCAATAAATGGGATTTCGGTTGCATAAACGCGAGATCCCCATGTGCCCCCTATATGAGAAAGGGTAGCATCTACCTCAATTACATAGGCTACAGGGTCCTTACAAAAGAGTATTACCCCATTGGATGACTGCAGAAATTTCAAAAACCACAGCAAATCCCTATAGAACCCTTCAAGCGGGTATATGAAGTCGACATCGTGGTGATCTCTGAGAGTTTGTAGCATTCTGTTCTAGAACGCACGCGAGTTCTTGACACAATGAGATATGTAAAGCAGTTTGCCTAATAGTGATTGGAGATCTCGTTTTGATAATCTAGTGTATATAAAAGCTGCAGCACATTGACGCAAGATTTCATTCAACTTGGTTTCCTCAACACTAAAAGTATGAGAGGTCACATCCACTATAATGCCCATAATGGATAGCTTCTTACATGGTGGGAAAACTTTTGAGGGATTAACAGGAAGGCCTAGGTTTTGTAAAATATTTAGTAAAGCATGAAAGGCTCTGTCTGTCTCATCTACATGACAACATGCATATAGGTCGTCAATATAATTGTGGATTTGAAACCCAGCCTTAGCCATGAGAATTCTGACAAAATCAGTTATTCTCTCAAATATGGCTGTACCGTGCACAGCCCCAAACACGAGACTTTGGTCAATATAGTACTTGTTATCCCACTTAATTCCTAAATGAATTGCATCAGCTGGATCAATTCTGACATTTCTAAAAGCGCGAGATATGTCTACCTTAAAGAGTCTCGCGTTATCTCCTAAAATATTAAGTGTATCCACCAATGCATCGAGATTTGGCAATTTCAAATGAAAGGGGGTATGATCATATTGGGTAAGTTCAGTGGCTTTATTCACAGAATGGTCACCAAAAGAAAGGTCTAAGATGTCACGTCTCCCCGAACCCTTAGGGCGAGTCAATAATGGTGACCAAGTGAAGCAAGGATGTGGTGGGTGATCAAAAGGGCCAAGTAACGCGCCCAATGAAAGCTCTGTCCTAATATAATTTTCTACTGCCTCTGGATACTGTAAAGCAGAGGAGTGGTTGGTATCAGCATTACTCTTAATGGTCACATTATTAGCCAGTCCAAGAGGGAAACCAAAAGTCAAATAATCTAATAATCGCTTATCATGGTAATCATGTATTTCAGATCTAAGGAAATCCAAATTAAAGGACAAAGCGAGAGGACCGCGCCTGCCCTTATAATTTGGACAACCCAACTCCAGGACCTGTGAAACCACATATACATAATCAGCTGGACAACACATATCAACAGTATCACAAGTAAGCACAGTATTACATTCAGTATCTTCACACACAAAAGCTACAGATCTGTTAAAATAACTTTATTAGCTGCCAACTTGGGAGACCCACTCTCCTGGTGGGTCCTTATCAATGTATAGTTAACAACATGAGAATGTGTATCAATACCCTGGTCCTCACCACACAGTAAAAGACTTGTATGCAAATTAAACAATGGTAACCCATTAAAGTCAGATACATGAATGTCTTTTAAATTGCCATAAGGGCCACATTTATGCAAATGAGAAAGTGAATTTAATGTCAAGTATAACTGCTGACTCTCCTTGTGAGGAAACGAAAGGGGGGAGCCCCTCTGTGAACACCCATCACCAAGAAATTACTCAGACATTAAATAAACTACAAAAACTAAACATGGAGCACAATCTTGAAAACTTAATTTGCTCATTATAAGTCTTTTGAAAAAAATTTTGAAATTCTATATTATTTAGCTGTCTTTTCTCTTTGGCACATTTGAACTTTGCTATTATAAGTATAAAATTTTTATTAAAAGACAGCTTATTCTTTTCTGGGTATCCAAACAGAATTCTTTCTTTGTCTAAACATAAATTAATTGGAGATATCTTTTGTAGCCATGATGTTAAGTTATTCCAAAATGATTGAACTAAATGACATTCACAAAATAAATGAATAATATCTTCAATACAGTAGTTACAAAAATTACAATATGGATCTTCTGTAATCTTCAGTTTTGTTAGGTAACCTCTTGTACCTAAAATTCTATTTAACAACTTGTATTGAAACCAAATAAATTTGTGATCCTTAATGATATTATAGCACTGCCAATTACTGATGCTTATTTCTGGTATCTCCAATTTGATACTTCATTTAGACCTAAGTGTGTTGTTATCATAGTTCTGGTTTATTATTCTATAGAATTTGTTTGATTTAACATTACCACAAACAAACTTCAAATAATAGGGGAGAAAGGGCTTTTTAATGTGGAAGTTTTCAATATTTGTATGTTTCATAAATTTCTCTAAATTTAATCTCACCCTATAATAATCCAGGAAATTAATCGATAAATCAAAGTATGTTTGAATATCTGTTAAAGTCATCAAATTACTGTCTTCTTGTATAATATCCGCTGGAAATAATACACCTTTGGCTGCCCAATTTGCAAAATACATATTTTCTTGACTAATGTCTTTATTTTACCAAAAAGGTACTGACAATTTGTCAAGGTCATTCATTGGTGTAACAGTTCTAAGAAAAATAACCCAAGAAGAAAATACATCTTTCCAAAATGGATTTTGTAAGGACAAAGCGGTTATTTTTGACCATTGAGATCCTAGTAAGAATACACCTTTATAATCCATGATTTCTGATATAAGGACCTTCCAAGGGGGATTTACTTGTTTGAATAGTTTTTGCAACCAGGACAATTTCAATGAAATCATGAAATGGTGAATATCTACCATTCTTAAACCTCCATACTTGTAATCACTTTTTACAGTCTTATGACTAATCTTTTCGGGTTTATTATCCCACAGGAATGAAAAGAAAATAGTGTTTAAATTCCTTAAGAGAGTATCTGGAGGAGAAGGTAAAGTAGTAAATAAATGAATGAAGTTGCTCAAGATAAGAGTTTTTAAAACAGTAATTTTGCCTAGTGGTGTTAAAGAACGCCTTCTCCACTGGTTTAAAATTTTGTTTATTTTTTGTATAAGCGGAACAAAATTCAACTTTGACATATTATTGAGGTCAACTGAGAATGTTACCCCAAGCAAGCAAAACTCTGTTACATTCCACTCTAAACTATAATTTGTTTCAATTTTATCTTGTGAATGCCTTTTTTTCCCTAGCCACACTAGTTTAGTTTTCTCAGTATTAAGTTTTAAACCTGAAATATTTCCAAATATTTCCAGTGTGTTCATGGCTGCCAACAGGGACTCTTTGCTACCATCTAAGAATAAAGTTTTGTCGTCTGCAAATTGACTTATCTTGAAGGAGTGTTCATTAACTGTTATACCTCTGACTTTATTATTATTGACTATCATTAGAAATAGTACTTGTGCTCAGAGGAGAAATAAGTAGGGTGATATAGGGTCACCTTGTTTGCACCCTCTTTCGATAATAAAACTGTCAGATAGAAAGCCCATTTGGAGGATATAAGCATGAATATTAAAGTTAAAAGTTTTGATCCATGTTTTAAAGCTTGGGCCAAACTCAAAAAAATCGAGGACTGAATAGAGGAAAGACCAAGAAACAGACTCAAAGGCCTTTTCAAAATCTATGAGCATAAGTAGCTCTTGAATATTGTTTGACTCGAGATAGTGCATTATATCATAAATGAGCCTTGTGCTATCACCTATAAATCTCCCGCTGATAAAGCATGATTGTGACCTTGAAATTAGTGTATCTAACACAGTCTTTAGTCGGTTGGCAATAGCTAAAGAGGCTATTTTATATGGTACTGAAAGAAGAGAAATAGGCCTCCAATTTTTCAAGTATTCTCTTGGTTTGTCGCCCTTTGGTATGCAACTTATAATACAAGTTCTTAAAGATGGTGAAAATTCCCCTTTTTTATATGCATAATTTAGTGAACGCAGCATTATCGCTTTAAGTTCGGACCAAAATACTTTAAAAAATTCAGAAGGAAAACCATCAATACCTGGACATTTGTTATTTTGCATTTGCTTTAAAGCCTGTCCTATTTCTTCCATTGTCAAATTACCTTCTAAAGTGCCTGACTCCTGTTTGGTTAATTTTTTAGTATTTAAGTTTTTTAAGAACTCATTATGTTGTATATCTTGGCTACCCTGTTTTTGTGAAAATAAATTGAGGTAAAATTTTCTAACACGGGTCAATATTTTTTTCTGATCTGTAATGCATTCCCCATCTTTAAGCTTGATACATTTAATAGTCTTTTCAATAAAATTACGTTTTTCTAATGAGCAAAAAAAACTAGAGGGCTTTTCACCTTCTTTAAGCCATTGAATTCTGGCTCGTGTGGCAACACCTTCCATTCTTTCTTGCCGTATCTCCTCAAGTTCTTTCTTTTTATCTTCTAATAGGTCAGATATAACAATGTTAAGTCCAGATTTTTCAATATATTCTATGTCAGACATAAGTTTTTTTTCTGTAGCATCTCTATTTTTTTCCGTACTGAGGAAAATTTAATAGTCTCACCTCTCAGTCTCAAAAGAAGGGTTTCAAGAAATAAATCATCTGCAATAGTTAATTGTAAATCGCCAAAGGAGGCAAAGTTCAAGTACCCATATGTATAAACAGGAACAACATATTTAACAATTTCATCTTTAATAACTGACTTAATGTTTTTTAAATATTCTTGTTCAAAGAGTAATTTGCAATTAAATTTCCAAATCCCCTTTCCTTTGCTGAATTTGTAAATTCGTAAATTAATTTCAATTACAGAGTGATCGCTTCTATAACTTGGATTAATTGATACATTCGATATAAGATCTGTTAAACTTTGGGATATCAAGAAATAATCTAGTCGAGCAAACTGTAAGGGATTTTTACGCTTCCAAGTATATTGTTTTGTTTCAGGATTTAAATGGCGAAATGCATCTTTCAAATTATAAGTGCTCATCATGTCCAATACAACATGCCTTGAATGGGGATTGTTAACATGTTTATAATTGTATCTATCTTTCTTTGGATCAAGGGCCAAATTGAAATTGCCACATATGACAACATAATCTTGTTCATTAGACTCTAAAATGGCTGAAATTTCATTGTACCAGTGTGGACAGTCTCTATTTGGCGTGTATATGGAGATTAACCTCATAGAGAAGTTACTAACTTTTAAATCAACAAAGGCAATCCTTCCATTGGTATCTTTGAATTCTGAAACTATTTGATATTCAAAATTGTTATTTAAAAGAACGCAAACACATCTCAAATTAGAAGCATAGCTACTCAGGACACAATCACCATTCCAGATTTGTCTAATTTTACTTTCATCTGACTTTTTCCAGTGAGTGTCTTGGAGGCAAATAATACCTGCATTTGATTCCTTAAAATAATTTAGAACATCAAAACATTTTTTTGAGTCTTGGAGACCCTGGCAATTTGCCGACAACACCTTTACTTCAATACCTTCAACCATGTAGCTGTAAGAACCCGTTGGCACCATGTAAGAAAAAGTGAATTCTAATAATAATATTCATAATATTTCTTTGTCCTCGCACAGGCAATCTAGATAGTGATCCACAATACAGTATTCTACTAAGTTTGATAGAAATAAGAAAGTTAAAATAGAACAGAACAAAAATAACATTTAATTGTCTTGAAATTATCATTATGTTGGAAATTTTTTTTTATGATAGAAAATATGTACAACATATACAATGGAAAATAAAATTATGCAATCCATATGTTGTGAAAAAGCCGAGACTGGGTATAGCAGAAAATTGGTGCCTTTAAAAGTACCACCTAGAAAACAAGGGAACAGTGGTTGGCAGAGCCAACGACACAAATGAATCATTGTGATGAGATTTTAAAGTCCATGGACGGAAGAGCTAAGTGTCCTCTGTGAGCAATAATACAAGTTTTATACATCTTATAACAACCAACTCTCATCCTTTAAATTTCAATTTATCAGTATTTCGAGGATATGGCTGAGTAGTTACTTTTATTTGTAAATTAAAAGATTCTGAACCCCAAATATACTTGCACAGTGAAACTTGTTGCAAACATACTCTATATATTTATATATTTCAGAACTGCACACAAGGCTTTATTTAGGTTACATTCATATTAGTAAATAATCGACTAGTCGGTACATGTGCACTCTGAACTGTAAATCGGCTTTCAATTTGTATACAAAATATCTTCCAAAATTCTGACCTGTTGCAAAGTGAGTGCTAAAGACATTAAATTGGGTAAATAAGATTTACCAGATTTACAAATTAACTGGGTCTGAAATCAGTATTGAACCTACTTATCATTAATTGCAATAGTTATAACTGTAAATAATAAATAAATCAGGATAACCTTATAAATAATACAAAGGTCAGATAGGAAATTTGGAGTTGCAGGTTACGTTCAGCAGCCAGTCAGGGGTTTTGCACATAAATAATCACTGAATAGTTATACATTGGAATATAAAATTAATATTTGTTATATGACAAATATCTGGAATCAATCAAGTTTTGCTCACAATTCATAAGGCATTTATCACTCAAAAATAAAAGAGCAAACAAGATCAGCACATAGAGAACAGAACATGAGAGCACTAGTTTAAATGGTGCACCTCGTCTTTTTGTTCAACCAACTAATAACTAAAACTTTAGCATTATTTAAGTGTTGTATTAGATGGCATCTAAGTGATCATACATAATCTCTAACAAGCAATTTTACAAACAGTTTAAAATGGGCCATATTTCTGCTGTATATAAATGCTACATGACTGATCACACGATAACTATTCAGATAAATAACAGGTAAAAAAAAGCAGCAGCCCACTAAAAATTTTTTTAGATCAGTACCTTAAAGGCTATTGCTATTATAATAGTTGCACACTTAATTTCACCGAAAAAGGAACTAAAAGCCTATAGTTAGGTATGTTAGGCAAAACAAAAAAGATATATGACTATACAAATATATGTATGTATGTCACTTGATGATTTTACAGCAAATTTCACAGAAGATACTAACAATTAACGGTTTCTTTCAGGGTATTTGAGTACTACGACAAAAAGGTCTTTCAATTGATAGTTCATTTTGATAAGTAGTCTTTCAATAGATAGTTCATTCATTTAGACGGGTAGTCACACACTTCTCTTGCAGCAGCCTCAATATATTCAAATTTTTAGGTCCCAAATTTTGTCCACCAAACCATCTTGATACAACAACTAATTTGTTCACAAGGTTTTTGTTTTGTAGGATCTTCAAAATTCTCCTCCCTGCATCCCACTCCCCATCATCCTCATAATGCTCTGTGATTTTACCATCTGACAAAACCCATCACCAAGAACTTGACTAATGTTATTATGAACAGTGCGGCCGGCACGCCCCTAGCCCGTAGCTTTCCTCTTGTTGTTGCATTCTATTTCAGTGTGCATGTTATTCCACTTAAGTTGTCTAAAACAGTACATACATATGTGCCTGAAGGTCGTCAGTCCCATAGTGTCAGTGTGATCCTGCTGGTGGGGGCAAGAGCCCTTGTTGTACCATTTACAAACTACACGCTTTCCCATGGGTGGGGTCTGTTGAGTGGGTTTGGGAGATAAGGTAACCGAACCACTAAAAACAGCTGATTGCGAATATGTTAACCTGTTATCCGCCAGTGTTCTTTGTCACTCCAAGCAAGTGTTTCATCCTCCAGCTTCTGCATGGACACAGCAAACGCGCCTCTAGCTATCGGCCAAGATAAATTCTCAGCTAACTTGAGTTTCCATGAGTTCATGAATCATATTCCTGCAAGTATCTTGGTGGGGGGTGCCCAGAACATTGGCCAAAAAACCCACAACAAATTGACCCAATGTTAAATCGTCATAAATTGCTCTTTTTCTATTAATTCCAACTGGGCTGGACTCGTTCGGCCATCTTAAGTGAGAAGCCCCACAAGGGGTGTCAGCAATGCTATATCTGCCACTCTTTTTCCTTTGAGTACTACCTTGTTGTAGCTCTGACTTCATGCAAGATTCGAGAACAGCAACACGTTCCTCCACCAACTGTTGAATGAAGGGATTCGCCTTAAGTGCTTCCAATGTAGCAGTGGAGGCCATTGTCGTCCCTGCAGCCGCTGGCAAAGTCTCGTGGCTAGGTACGTAAACAGCCTGATCTGTTGTAGTCACAGATGCTTCGTTTGCAGGTACATACACGTTCTGTAGTTGAACGCCCCCAGTCTCTGACAACGACTGGACCTGTTCAGAGTTTTCCATACTGGTCAGAATAAGCAGGTAAGTTGAAGTTCACATCTCATACTAACGGCTTCTCCGTAACTTCACATAGGCAGGTGCGTCCCATGACACAAAAGCAGAAGGTTGAGGCCGACTCACAGTAGACGTGACACGAGGCAAATATTTAATCCCTGGTAAGTTCACTTGATCTGCCTTCAATAATGGTGCTACACCCAGATCTGGGTCTGCCTTCAGTTTCTTTGGTCTCGCGGGAGTTGGTTTAATAGCAACGGCCACATCAGGAAAAGTTTGAGAATATATAGTCCCGTCCTCAGATACTGTGGCCAATTCCGTAGTAACAGGTGTCTTCTCATCATCGTCCGAGATTTCAATCCTTTTAACTTTTTCGCGTGAACGAGATTTCCTAGAAGCAGATTTATGAGCTGTAGCAGGTGTATCCAAACGTGAAGTAAGACCCGACAGCCTTTCCTCCATAGAGTTCAATTTCTCTGTGAACAGTCTCCAGTATCTTCTCTTGAGAAGACATGTCAGTACCCTTCCCACGTGGTGTTTTCCGTACTGTGGTTTCTTTACTAGTGTCTCTCTTCTCGTCTTTTATAGATTTTCCTCTCTCACATTTCGAGCCCACAGGGCGTTCGTGTTCCAAACCACACTTTTTACACATTAAAACGTTCTTATCCGTGGACATATTTGTAGCCATGATCACAAGTGTACATAACTCAACACGGCAAAACAAAAGTCCGTGTCCCAAATAAATATCCTGAATTAAAATACTTCTTTGACATACAACTTTAAAATGCACAGAGATTAACCCAAAAGGCCGTTTATATAGGCCCCATGACATAAAAGGTGAAATATAATTGGTCAACACTAAGTTGTTATTTGATTGGCTTACATACAAACAGATGAGTTTAATTGCCGCCGACCAGTCCAAAATGGCTGAATGCCAATCACCAAGGAATGATTGCTTCTATACCCCAGGTATATGATTATGGATGGGTGCCCTGTAAAAGATTTTTGGAACTAGGCATGACATAAAACACTAAATAAATAAACAAAAGAAAGGTGGAGTTATTTGGCCTTGACAGAGAGATGTGTTGTAAGAGTGCTCTTGTTATACAAGTATTGAAGTCCTACCTGATGATGTACGTTCCGCTATTTTTGTCTTCTCATTCAGAAAGAATTTGGAAAATTTTTCAAAAGTATACCCACCCTAGTTTCTGGCTTTTCTCTATGGCGCTGACCCCCGCTATGTCCCACTATAAAAGTACTGTCAGAATTAGAATGGTCTACAGCTGCATTCAAGAAAATCCTGTTTTGGATTTGCCTTTTCATTTAATTTTAAGGAATATATTATAAGTTTATAGATAGAATTGTTTGTTCGGACAACATTTTTAAATGGGGGATAAATGTGGTTTAAGCAGGGAACAATTGAAACAGGAGTTTACTCTGTAAAATAAATTCAATGGAATTAAGTTTTGAAAAAAATATACCTTACATTAGGCTTGCTTATTTAAACAATGACACCAGTATAATAATCAAATGAAGCTATAATTTCTACTGATTATATAGATATTCGCCGAAAATGACTAGTAATAATAACCGCCCTTATATGATCAGTAATGAAGCCTCATCTTTTTGTTTTGCACTCATAGATCAATGATGCCCTGATATGCGTAAAATAATATTTATCACTCTCTAAAACGCCTGTTCCACTATTGTTGTGACTAATCATGAGACCAAGTTGATGTCAACTTAGGAGACCCTATATTTATCAGATCTATACACATTGTTCCGTAAATCTGTACCTTCAGGGATTGATTTAAAAAACCACAAAGCCTAGGAATATCCTCCATTCATAGAAACAACAGTTGAGTTTGTATTCTTCAGAAGTCTGAAGCGTAGAAATGACTTGTCTACATACATATTATTTACCAGAAATACAGAAGACTGCATAAGAATAGTTATAAGTTACGGGTTTTTTATGGGTTTGCCAAAAACAGTGGGTCTTTTCATGTTGGTTTTTATGGTGGGTACTTTTAAGGTTCACCCAAGAGTCTGCACAAATTTTTAACCATCAGCACTTTTTAGTGCAAAAGACCCTGGAAAGCAAGGGTACAAACCCTCCATCGGGTGTATTACAAGTGTTGTCATGTCATAACATTATCCCATACCTTCCTTAAACATACAATGTACACATGCTAAATCACCCATCAAATACGACATCATATGTAACTGTTTTATAATACTGTATAGTGTAACAATTTGGTACTTCACTCGATATTAAGATTGAAGGAAGAACCAATGGTAGTACAATTTCTACTACACCTCAATGATCTTTTTCACAAATTTATTAAACTGTGAATTTGTTTCATCAAGAAAATAAGAAAAGTAATGCACTATAGTACTCAAGATTTCTTTGTATATTAAAAAAAATGATGATTACTTTTTTATAAATTTCGTATGTGCAAATTTTCTGGGCTTTTTGTTGATTACTTAAGTGCTGGTTTTAGGACAACCGTTTTTGCTTTATGAGCCTTGAAATTTGCCACTGTAGTAAGTAGGCCCACAAATGGCTGATTGGATTACATTTATAGCTTATGCTGCGGTCACACCTTTCCGTACAGTTGTAAGTGTATACATTTGATTTCCACATCATAACCTTTTCTTTATGACCCAAATAAAGGAATTTCTTACTGAACACATCCTACCCAACTGGGAATCTGCCAAATGCATTCTACCAAGACACGAAGCAGACCGTACCATAATGATCCACAACTGAAAAGTCACAAGCCTGTATGTCTTTAGCTTCTACTCCCAGCACAGATGTAATTCTGAAATAGATTTAATAAATCTGGAATGAATAGTTACTGCAGCTGATAGATTTGGTTGACACAGTGCAAGTTATTGTATTGGTCATATTACAGAGTGAGGGAGACGGATGCAAGCAATGTACATCAGTAAGTCAAGATTTACACTAAAAATCCAACAGGTGCTGGGTACTGGCAGCCAACTACCAAAAGGCCCACTTTGTGACTTAGAGTATCTTAAAGATGAATTGCATTTTGATGCATCTGTCTAGTTCACTCTGATTTTCTAAAATAGTTCTATTTAAGATTTTCACAGTTACTGAAACACTTTTAACAGTTTAACAGAGGGAGTTGTATTATTTTAAAGACCCCGACCAGACAGCTTGTTATAGTATCACTTTAAGTAAAATGTTAATAGTTTCACTTACCAAAAGTCTTAACTGAAATGTTCTGTTACTCTGTTATTTTTTCCAAGCTAGTTATTGATTTAAAAGAGACATACAGGCCTGTGTGGGTTGGATAACATATATTGCATTTTTTAACTTACTGATTTTTATGTTACACATCACAATAATAGTGTATCATATAATAAATACCTTATCTGGCTTTACCAGAAGATATTATTAATAACTTACCGTTAGAGCAAATGTATAGTCATATGTATTCTCACAAACACACCATACTGCATTGCTTGATAAATACAGTACATGCCATAATTTAGCACAAACAGGAAATGCATAATAAAAACAAACTTTTTAAAAGTCAAAAGCACACATACATAGCACATTTACCTTATAAGCTGTAAGTTGATTGGCTTTCGTCAAATTAAAGGCACTGGCCCAAATATATAAAATAAATGATTCAGACTAATGTTTACAAGAGACAGGTTAAAACTTACATTTATTACCATCAATAGAGTTTAAAAATAGCTGATAAATTTTACAAAACAAGAGGGGATAAAGGATTTGTGTTCAAGCAGTGTAAAATTATTGCCAGGTTAAGTACCAGAAAGATGAAATTAATTCTTTACAAATCAACTCATATTTTGATCATTCCATACACTTATATCATCCACAAATTGAAGCATAATTTCCTGCTGTTAGTAGTTTGATTGCAACCAGCACATATAGTACAGTAAAGTGGGAAAATGTCCAACTAGCATTTAAATTAACTATTTCAGCCATTGACTTATTACTATTAAAAACTAAAAATATTTCTCAGTGGCAATTTTAACCATTATATTTACATTTAAGTAAAACTGAAATATTAATGAAAGCAATGTACAGTTAATTTTGCAAAAAAAAAAAATACAAAAATGAGAGAAATTTTCGTGTAGCTAAAATTTCAATTACAGTATTTTGTCAATACCAATCTCAAATCAACCCACGTAAAATTCTCCAAAATTATTATGAAATTTTGTGATTTTCCTACCCATATAATGTCAAATTATCCCAATTTGTTGAAATAAGGCTCTCTATATAAATGGGCCTCTCTGCCATCATTGGGCCCTCTTTCAAATTTGCCCGTCTGCCTGAGATATACCAGAAATCACCCGGGCAGACATGGATCACATTCAAACATTTTTGGTTTTTGCCACCGTTTTATTTGCAGGGAGTTTAGTGCAGGTAAGTATTAATTTATTGATTTTTAATCTATATTTATCCAGTTTAGTGTTAACGGGTGTTTATAATGCCTGATCTCTGTAACAATATATGATTATACCACAGTGTTATACACAAACAACTTGCTGTAAGTGCTAGCCGATTTATATATAACTCAGGAGGCAGATACAACTAGATCTGTTAAAAAAGAATGGAAAAGAACAGGCCAGACGAGTGATTTGTTAAGAGTCATCAAGTTCAGTTTTTAATACCAAGCAATAATAACTCTAAGGGCATAAACTGGCTTGCCCAAATGACTATTTTTTTATTATTATTATTACTATTATATAGTTCTTAATAATAATAATAATCTCATCATCAGACAAAATTACACGACTGTGATGTTACAGAGATAAGTCGGAGCATTGTAAATATATCATTAAGATAAATCTTAAGCGACTTATGAATAAAAATATTGTATGTGGCTACTTGAAACAGAAATCTACACTCACGAAACATTTTAAGCGTTAAAAATATGGGGCAAGTGTTTACAACTGTTGTGATTGTGCTCCTCGTCTTTATGGCTAAAAAAGACAAATTGTATGATCAATAAGATAACATCTTGATTGGGACTATATTATTGGGGTGGTCCAGAGTCACACTCCCTGGAGTGGAAAAAGTATAGAAGAGAACCACAATGCAGAAATCTTAAAGCCATATTAACCATATGACAAGCTTTGTTGGTAACCATGATAATTTTTGCCATTGTACTAATGGGTCCACTTCAAGACCACTGCTGACTTAAAGGTCCCTCTCAGGACCAACAAAATATTCCAAAAACAATTATTCAGCAGAATGTTTCAAAAACCCAAGCAAAAAAAAACAAACACTGTCCAACAGCAACATCTTCTCTGAACACAAAAACAAATAGGAGGAAAGGGGAGAGGGGAGGGGAGATGAGTAAGTGAGTGAGTTAGCTACTTGTGTTCCCACAATACATGTAAATGCTATGTCTCCAACAACATTTGGCTTTTGCTCCATTGTGCTGAGTAGGACCCTCAATCTGCTCACTAATATCCCAAACACACTCTCCACTACCCTCCTGCCTCTGGAGTTTGCTATTCACTCTTCCCTATTCGTCACCCGGCAAGAAATAGTTCAGAGGAAGCTGTACTCAGCATTAACCAGAGCTATCACAACAACAGGGAAGAAACCCTTGTAAAATTCACTCCCAGATCTGGTCGGTTTCTTTACGATTATAATTACAATCTATGGAGCCAACAGCATGTGAACATTCCATCTGTTTCTGAACGTCTCCTAAATTTCTTTCCATTCCTCAGGAGTGGTAGGGCATGCCAAACACTCTTCCTAAAATTTCTCAGGAATGGCCCTGCAGACTTTAGGGACGAATTTGCATATGGTGGTACGTCCAACCATTCAGTGCAACCCCATTGATGTGTAAGATTCTCCATTAGCCAAGTGACTGAGTGCTATGGCCAGCTTTATATCTGCTTCTAAATGCTACCCAATATTGATGGCTTCCTTCTTCAGGCTGAGATGTATGCACTCTTCAATGAAGTCGAAAACTAGAGTGGGCACAACTGGTAACCTAGGACATCAGTTTACATTAATTTGGCTAAAAGTTTGTCGTAGAATATTTTCTCATGGCAAACCGCAGGGGTTTTGTGGCTTTCTTCTTTGCCTGGGAGGTGGTGGGGCGTGATGAAGGTGCTGGTCATAGGGCCGGTGCTTGTGCTAGGTTCACGTGTGTCTCAAAATCAGTATGAAAATTAAAATATTCAACTCAATAAAAAACAGAAGGGCCCTAAGCTCCTGTAGAAGTTTTGTTGATGTAACGTTGGTATTGAGAAATGATTCACAGCAGCAACTAGGGGTTTATGTAGTGTTTATGTAGTGTTACCTGGATCCAGTTCTATCAGGGATGGTCGGGGCACTTCTCCAGCCTTTTTCTGTTTGCCACTACAGCTTATTGTGATTAGGTACAAATTGTAAGTTTGGTCCCTACCGCTTGTCCTGATAGTTCTACATTCCATCGTGCAGAAAAATAACCCACCCACAAGTCATGCCAGAGGGTTAATCCAGACGAGCAGGGATGTACTACATCTTGTCATGAAGAGTATACCAACTCCTCCTTTGCCCACTCAAAAATGGCCACGATGTCCGACTTGCATAATCAATTCTAGAGTCAGTTAGGGTCAGGAATAGTCAGCTTAAATGGAACACCCGCATGTTTGATTTTCCAATTAAAGTCAATGCAGGTAAATATATATATACTTTTTGGCTAAAATAACCAGACTCTTCGACCAATCAGGATCATTCATACAGCCATTATGCTTTGCAAGCTGCTAAGTGATTAAGTGTAGTGGGAAGGGAGAAATTTTTGATTGGTTCTGCTGTGTCTCGAACTCACAGCCTTCTGATTACACACAGAAATAAACACAAGTCTAGCTCTTTGACCAGCTGAGCTAAAGGGGAATCCCAGGAAGCCCAGGTATTAATAGAACTGATATACATGAGGATATTACACTTGTCTTGTCAATTTTGGTGTCAAATTCATGCACACATCCAATTATCCTCATTGAAAAGCATTCTAACATTTTAATTAGTTTCATTTTAAAAGTACAAACTGCTTGTGTCTATACATATTTTTACTTCCTCCAAGGTGGTTATATAAATTGGCAGTGTGAGCAATAGAAGTGGAATGGCACAAGGAACAGTTGATTTTCGTGGTGATCTGGATCACCGCCTGCATCTAGGAATTTTTAATGTAGAAATAAAGTCCTCAGTTTTGTGATTTATAACCCCAGACAATTCACAAATTAGTGAATTATCGGGGGTTATAAATCACAAAACTGAGGACTTTATTTCTATTATAAAGACCGGTTTCATTGATTAATCCATAAATATTATTGTAAATATGTTTCTAAACACACCTAGTTGTCGCACTATATTTTCTCTGTATCGTTTACTCTCTATTATCGGCGATCGTCCAGTTATTGCCTCAGATAATTGTACGCAAAAATATGCGCACTGCATTGTTTTGTGTAGTCTGCGCACTTCCGGTCTTTATAATGTTTTTTATCATGGCACAAATAAGCAATATTGGAGATCATGTGCCTTGGCAGAGGTATGCTCTGTCTGAGTGATCTTGTTGTCAAAAGAAGTTCAAGGTCACCTTCCTAACTATCTAACATATGTTCTAAAATAAACAGGATGATACATATTGCCCTTAAACTCTGCAAATCTAAGTAGGTACTAGACAAGAAATAATACACTCTGTTTATACATAAATATTGCTTTTACATAATGAAACTTTTTTTTCATACATCCAGGGTAAGAAAGCATCTCTCAGTGACTTGCTGTCATTCGCCCGCCACATGCGTGACATCGATGACCCTCTGCATGACGAATGCAGTGCCGAGCCAGAAGATCGCCAGCCATGTGGCCGAAGATATAATACAATTGGAAAGTGGGAGTGTAAAGCTCGGGGTTGCTGCTATGATGACAGGGACCGGGTAGAAGAAGGCACCATACACTGCTTCTTGGCTCATCGTAAGTTTTCGTACAGCTTTCACACTTCTTTGGATAAGCTGACATTGTGTCAAAATGTCTGCAGCTAAATGAGCTGGGTCAAGCCAGTGTCCATATTTTTATTATAAATTTCTAAGTTGTGAGGTTACAATTTGAAATATATTATCAATAATAAAATTAATAATGAAATATTAAACAAATATGCTCTATGTAGTTAACAAGTAGATGATAAATTTTGATATGGTAAGTAAGACAATGTAAAAACATATTAGATAAAAATATATTTTATGTAATCTAGCCAGGCTTTGAAGATACTAATTGATGCCTGTCTTATCAGGTTCTAGGACAGTTTAACTAAAACAATGGACTTTTCTTTTTAAAAAGCACATATGGGACAACACTGATCATTTATGTTATTCAATAGTGATTTAATAGTGTTTTATACTATTGCAGTTTGGTGTATGTCACTCATACTGATAATGCTGTTAAAATGCTCAAAATAATACAAATCCAGACATTAACAAAACTTCATCTCTTACCATTAAAACTGATATTCAAAAGGACACGCCAGTCTAGCTCAATGCATGCATTGTGCTACCTTCAGGCACAAGTTAAATGGTAACAAAATGTTCAGAATCGGCCTAGAAATATATTAATTTGGCTCCATGTGGAGTGGGGGGGTGTTGACATTAGCTGAAAACTAAAATAACTGGTAATTATGATAAATATTTGGCAATTCTTCTGGATGGAAATTGTTTCATATTGTTTCTTTATTGGTGTGTATATCAGAAGGATGTTCCAATTACTTTATAAAATAGAAAAGAGATATTTGTATAGCGTAAGATTGATAAAGATTCTCTAATAAGCTGGAATCCAAAAAGGGACAGTCCAAAACCATGCAGAGGTCATAACCCGTCAACATCTGGTGAGAGAGGGATGTCTATGGTGAAGGATATGCCAGCGTGAATAGGCATGTCTTGAATTGGCTGCTGGAACTGGAGACAATCTATTGTGATCCAACAATTAGTGGAAGCCTGTTCCATTCAACTGATGGCCAAACCATCCTGGCCCGTCACCTATTTGGGATGGATTAAGGAAACTGAGAGCCTATTTCTGTTAGTGAGACTGCTAGACTTGATTAAAGATAATGAACCCGTATGGTAGAAATTTATGGCCTTAAATGTAAGGGGATTATAGTTTAAAAGGATACAATATACGATTTTTCTGAATATATGTATTTTATCGGGAAGTATCAGTATATATCTTATTATGTCATATCATTTTTGTAAAATTCATATTTGTTTGCTATGGCTATTCTATCATATTTTCCGACTAAGCCATGTCTCTGTAGTAACAACCATTGGTATCCCCACCACTGATGAATTTGAATTTGCACCTTATACATACGCGAGACCTTTCATGCTGGTGTCAAAAGCTACTTAGAACAAGTACATCAACCTTTAGTTCTGCTTCTCTGTGCCTCATATTTGGGTAGGAAACAATCAGTGAGGTTCGGTAACATCTGCATTCGGTACGATGCTGGAAACCGTTTTGTCATTCAACAAACTGTTTTTCAATTGATTATCAACCGCCAGCCGTAAATGATGTGTTCAGGGGAACATACAGAGCAGGATATTTTTAAGCACAAACTCTGGTGAGGCTCGCACCTCTAGAGATTACGTTTTCTTTGTTCTGGACTTTCATGAATCGTGGGCGTAGAGTGATGAGTACCAGTTCCATCACTGAAGTTAAGGGGCAACTGGCCATGTTAATACTGGGATGGGGAACCACTTCAGTGCACTATTCTCTTCTCTGATGGCTCTGTGGCTCACACTAGTAGACCGAAACCCCCTTTATTGTATACAATGGTGCCTAAGTACCATGGATAATAAGTGTCAGTATCATCCGCTTTTTCACTAACATCTCAGAAACTATATAACCTACAAATTGTATAATAAATCATTAGAAAGGTCTTTTACAGTGCTTCTGCTCGTTTGTGAAAATCCATGTAAATCTACACGGAAATAACTGAGATATTGCAAGTTAAAGATTGAAGTTTTAATATTCACTGTTGCCCACGGTTTTTGACAGCCTTTTGGTCACATTCTCGCATTAAATATTCATTTTATTTAATTCATAAATCATACAAAATTATCGATATTGAAAGATCATCCCTCATTAGACATATACCGAAAAAAAAATTTATCACTCATCAAGATACTCGTGCTACACACTCGTATAACATTGTTAATTATCCTTCGTGATATATTTTCAAGAAGAAGTTGAAAACCTATCTCATTGCAAATGCATACCCACGCTAGTTTTTAAGCGCAAGCCTCGGTAGAGCTCAAGCTTCTAAGGATCACTTTTTTTTGTCTATGGACTTTCACGAAATGTAGCGCAGTGTGATGACTATTTGACTGCTCACTGAAGTTAAGCGGCAATGGGCTACGGTAGTACTTGGATGGGTGACCGTGTGAGTTCTAGACCAGCTGTGGGATGTGTCTGAGTTGGAATTTCTGTCACCAGACATTTGTAAATTCTAGTGCACTACCCACATCTCTGATGGTTTGCACTCGTTTTAGGGGACCGAAAAACCTTTCGGCCTTGTTTCTGTACATGTTGCTCGGGAAGTTTTCCGATTATAACAGACTGGAGGGGTGAAAGGGGCTTGGGACTGATGTATGGGGGCAGCTCATTCTTAAACAATTACTAACCGGGGGCCTGTAAATCAAAGCCTTCCTTCTGCTAACTAATTTGTTAGCTCTTAGTTAACCCTAAGTAAGCCAACTCTTGTGTAAAGCAAAACCTTAGTTTACTGTCGGTTAATATTTTGTAAAAAAAACTCAAATTTAAACATAACTCAGACCCTGTGATTAAGCATTAGTTATATAAAATAAACCTTCAGTTCTCTACACCAAACTAAATATATAATTATCACTATTGTATAAAAGTTATTGATCTGTTGTAGAGTGAGGTTATTTGTAATTTACCTAAATTTTACAATAATTGACACATTTTAATTACATTTCAAATACATACAGATGGACACGTGTGACCTTAACATGATAGTCTGCCTGAATACAGATATGAAGTGTTATTAATGTTCTGAATAAACTGAACAGAATTGTGCATCATTGCTGGTGTGTATGAGCTTTCAAAGTTTGCCCATCACATGAATATTGTCTGCTGTTGGGTTTTTTCAAGGGATGCTGGCTGATGAACAATGTGATGTAAAACACGAGGACAAGGATGACTGTGGTTACTATGAAATGGATGAAGCTGTGTGTCTCAAAAAGGGCTGCTGTTGGCGACCCTCAGAAAGAGTCAACGCCCCAGAATGTTACAAGAAGAAAGTGGGTAAGTAAATGCACATTCCAGTTCACTTGTAAAATTCTAAAATAAGTTTCCATTTTTTTTTTTTTTTTTTTTTTTTTTTTTGGGGGGGGGGGGTCTCTCTAGGGCATTTCAACTTGAATTTCTTTAATTAAAATATGCATTCACACAAATACAAAATATAAATATAGATTTATGGCCTCGGCACACTACAAAGTCTTATAATTTTGGCTCAATGTGTCCACAAGCGGTATTGCCTAAGTTTGTTGTTTTTTTCATAATGTGTCACAAGTCCTTTGTTCTTTAATGGAAACAGTTGTGTGGAATAACTTATATACTATATCTCTGTCCCGGGATTAATATAAATTGTTTAACTAAATAAAACCAAATTGAATTATGTCAAATTTTATTAATACAGGGGGGTGGGGTCCAACAAACGTAGGTAATGCCATATGTTGTGTGATCAGGGGCCAGTTCAGTTTTAGCCTGAACTTAAATGGATTTCACAAAAGGTGACTTAGCTAAGTCTAATTCTAATAAAATAACCACAGTGGTTTTCTAAGTCATCTGACCATTCATTTCTGGTCAAAATATTTTTACTGGTGACATATATTCTTGGTTCACCCCTTTATTCAAATGTATACATGTAAAGTAAATGTATTATATAAAGTTCTGTTTTTCAATGGAAAACCTTATAACCACATAATATTGTCCAAAGACAAATTTCAAAAGGTGTAATTGAATTTTCCTCTCCAAGCTCCCCTGTGAATGGAACTTGTATCGTGGTAGTTGCACATTTAAAATCGAACCGTCCTGTATAGCCGTTTTGCCCGCCCCATTTTTTTTCTATTCTATTCTATCACGTTTATAACGCTTAATCTCTGCCAAGACAAACTCTAAGGCACAACACTAGGTCTAATTCAGTAATCATAGTTCCAAAGACAGAGCCAGGTTGATACCATGGATGGTTTATACGAAAAGGTGGAAAAGCCTTATTGAAGAGGAAAGATTTTAGATTTTTACTGAAACAGGCAAGAGTTGGACAGAACGGGCATCATCAGGTGAATCATTCCAAACTGTGGGAGCACCAAAAGCGAAACTGTGACCGAAGTGTTTTCTGGATTTGTATGTAGATGGGTAGTATTAAGGAACTTCCAGGAACCTTTTATCTGGATGGTTATATCTTATGCCATATCTTCCACAATGAATAGACCAAAGAGGACCAAAACAGTTTGGATGATTGCTGTGAAGAAACTTATAAACTAAACCTTATAAAATGGCAGTCTTGAAAGTACTGCGAAGTTCAACTGGCAACCAACTGGGAGATGTTTGTAAATAGTTGCTGCCCGTGGGTGTCTATTGCAATTTGTGACAATCCTACGGAGTGTGTTTTGAATACACTACAGTTTGCGCATGTTGTAACTGGATAGATTCCTGAAGAGATAGTTGTAGTAGTCAAGACGACTACTCACCTACTCCCCCGTCCCCCCTCCTTCCGCCAGTCAAGTTCAAAACAGCATGTGGGAGAGCATAGGAGTTTTTTTTTTCAAACATTCCTTTAAAACTTATATAAATATATAACTCGTGAAAATTAACAGTACAATACCCGTTCTATGCACTAGATCTTTAGTTTTGATATTTGTATACGTGTCATTCAGGAAGTTTTTTTATGACACAGATTGACAAAAGATTGCCTATATTGGTCATTTCAATTTGTAAGGATCTGAGATGTATGCCAAATTGTGTTCTAAATAAATGAGATGCAATTGGTATTTAGAGTATGACTGATGGTAAAGTTTTAATCAATATAGCAGGATTTAAAACCCTGCCACAAGCTAGCACATGCTAAATTGAAATTTACAGCATGGAGGAGTGGAGTGGAAAGCCTATACTGGTTGGCTTATTTTTAAATTATAATTCCAATTCAACTTCTATAGTGCTTACTCGGTGCAAGCTGCGGATTCTAAGGCATAACATATGCATAAGCTAGAGTTGTAAATCAGATATCAAGGGGCATGAAGAGGTTCATAGCCAGAGAGATGCTAGGGAAATAAGAAACTAAAGAAAAACTAATACCCCATTCACAATACAGGCAGTAAATCCTGCAGTTAGAGGTTTTACTCAACAATAGAACTGCTTCCAAGGACACTGCATATCTTCTGAGATTTGGTGTATTATTCACACTACAGGCGGTATAGTCCAAGCTTACAGGGGTTGGGTAAAACCTCCCTTGTCCTTCAACTACCGTCCGGGGTTCGTATGTGACCTTGTGACACAGTGATGATATATCCATATGGGTTTTACCCGCCTGTAGTGTGAATGGGGTATTAGGAGGGTTATATGTGTATCATTACCCCCAATCAATGTCAAATGCAAAAAACCCAAATGGGGAAAAATTTTATAATTTATTTACAATATAATCAGCTAGATTTATATGTACAATTACATTAACACTGAACATGCAAGTTTAAGATACTAAATTTATTCTATCAGTTTAAGGCCACCTTAGCCCAAAATTGAAAAGCAATTCAAAGAGTTTAAGGTGATGCCAGACTCCAATTTCTGATGTCTGAGGTGACCTTAATTAAAGATTAATTTACTAGAGTATTACTCACGTTATTAGGTCCATTTACAAAACTATATTCACAAGGTTATGGAACTGTGTAACTAGACCTTTAACATGTATCTGCTCTACTGGATGAAGATGACTAATTAGATTACATCAGAGCCATAACCATGCCTGAAACAAATTAACATACAGCTTACAAAAGCGTATCATCTTGAATCAGAGATCAGAGCTTACAAAAGCGTATCATCTTGAATCAGAGATTTGCACACGCTTGCGTGTCAATACTGCAATTTTTTGGCTGAAATGGGCCAGGAAGCACTAACATTTTTGAGTATTTTTATCTACAGCGGTACCTACTACAACAGCATCACCACAACCAGGTGCATCAAATTTGAAACTGATGGATTTTGACACAGAATCTGACAAGTATGGACGGGTGGAGGTATTCTTTGATGGGGAATGGGGTACAGTCTGTGATGACGGCTTTGGAAAGGAGGAAGCAGATGTAATTTGCAGACAGCGTGGATACGCGTACGTTAATAAATCTTCTGATATATCTCAATTCTATTTTTTTAAATGGCTAATCAAAAGTGGAAAGTATAAAAACCCAATACCTTCAATCAGGAATAATTGTGGTTAGTTGCATCAGGGAATAATTGCAACCCAGCTGGCATTTTAGAAGCATGGTTGCATGATCACCACACAAATTTCCTTTTCATTGCACACAAACTCCTGACAGAAACCGTAAGTAATTCAGAGAATTTTACCAAGTCCCAAGGTTTATGGTTATTTTGTTAACATATATATATAGAGGATGCAATCAGGGGCAGATTGAGGTGGCTGGGTGCCAACCCCCCCCCCCCCCCACCCCCCCCCACCCCCTCTTTTCAGAAGATGAAATTTTTGCCATGTGTATCAAAGACTTTAACAACAGAGAAACAGGACAAGTGGCTTATAAAAATTTGCCATTATGAACTTATGTTTTATTTCAGATCTGGGGTTCCTAAATATTACGCTGAATATGGGATAGGTGTCGGTCCAATCTGGCTGGATGAGATGGCTTGTACTGGAAGTGAGAGTTCTTTCTTTGACTGTGATCACATGCAGTGGGGACAGCACGACTGTTCTCATTCCGAAGACGCTGCAGTGGAGTGCTGTAAGTACTCAATGACCTGTAAGCCAACTAATTGATTGATTGACTGATTAGTTTATGCTTAATTTAACTTTCTTGTATAAAATCTTCCATTTTGCAAAATGGCACGGATCACTAAGGCTTTTTTGGACACGGGTAAAATAAAATGCTGTTGTTAGATTTGCCATTTGACCACACTGGCTGTCTCCCCCACCACCCCCCACCCCCCCACCCCCACCCCGTGGGTGCTAGTTTTTCTGTTATTGACTTCCTTTTAGCTATTTGGTTATCCATTCTTTGATAGTTGGTACTTGAACTTCCTTGAACATGATTGATTGATTGATTGATTGATTGATTGATTGATTGATTGATTGATTGATTGATTGATTGATTGATTGATTGATTGATTGATTGATTGGGGGTTGGATGGATGGATGGATGGATGGATGGATGGATGGAGGGATGGATGGATGGATGTTTTGTCTGGCAATGTGCTTCCTTGAAAACTTGAGCACAATGGCATCCTCTGAAAATCAATGTCATCGCAATTAAACATAAAGCTTTTACAATATTAAAGTTTGACACCTATTATCATAGAAGAAAAACAAATTATGAATATGAAATCCAACCTGCATCCAGTTGCATAATTTGTGGCACAAATACTTCCCACCTCTCTGCTCTTACGCTCAATTGCTGGCTGTATTTGTATTTTGTATTTGTATTGTACATTTATGCTCAGTGCAATACTTCCTTTATGGTATTGTGTTATTTGACCCATCCGACTACACAAGTACAGCCCAATTCTAGACTGACATTCCCCTAACTGAAAGACATAGGGTCAAGGATGACCATTTATCCACGTTGTAGTGGGAGGAGAGAAATTATTGACTAGTTCTGCTGGGAGTCGATCCCACAGACTTTGGATTACACAAAAATAAACACAAGTCTAGCTCTTTAACCAGCTGAGCTAAAGGGCAATTCCCGGAAGCCCAGTATTAATAGAACCTATATACTGAGGATATTAGCCTACCACTGTGTATAGGAGCCAATGAGAGAGGACTGCCATTTAAGTGGTCGTCTGGGCCACTATGTATTTGCCTGTACCTGGGTTTGAACTCATATCCTCTGTATTCTTAGGCGAGTATGTTACCCGCTAATCCACAGTGGGTACACAGATAGACTGGACATGAAGCTGGAAAGTTTCAAGTTGTTTGTCAGTGTCAGATGGTTTCGAGTACAGAATGTTGACCCACTAGATTGCAATGCCTTCCTCCGCCCTTTCACCTACCCTATGGTGGTATGACCTATACAACCGATAAGGCATCTTGATATTCACCTTTTTGAAACAAACCTTGCAATTCACACTATTTTCTCAAGTGAATGCTCTGTTTATTATTAAATATGTCAGAAAAATCGCCCTAGGTAATTTTTAAAAATTAAAAATAAGTTATCTGGTTCTTTGATGACAGTTCTGTAAACGTAGTCCACACTAATAATCTAAGATGGCAATTCTTTTTCAAAACTCTTGCCACCCAGTTTTGTGAGCCCAATTAAACTGGAGGACTCATTTAAGGCAATAAATCCCAGAAGCATTACAACAAAGTACAACCTGATATAATTCTTTTAATATTTGGCTTTATAACTGGAAAATATCTGATCACTGCATTTTAACTAACTCTCCATTACAATTATATAGCTATTGAACACTGGACTGGATAATAATCAGCAAACTTTTATATATCAGATATAGGCTCAATAAATCTTCTTTTCAACGAATTATCATTTATTACAAAGACTGGAAGTGCGCAGACTACACAAAAACAATCCAGTGCGTATATTTTACGTACATTTATCTGAGGCAATAAATGGACGATCGCCGATAATAGAGAACCAAACGATACAGACAAAATATAGTGTGACAAGTAGGTGTGTATAGAAACATATTTACAATAATATTTATGGATTAATAAATGAAACCAGTCTTTAATATAGAAATAAAGTCCTCAGGTTCGTACTTTATGACCTCTATAAAAAGACGGAGCTTCCCGCATCATGAACTTGCGCTCCGCGCTCGTGCATTATCTGCCGGAAGTACCGTCCTTTTATAGAGGTCATAAAGTACTCACCCTTGGATTGACAGACAATTATAATTCTACTAGTACTTTTATAGTGCTCAATCTCTATCGCTGTAGGTGCAAAAAAGATATCTACAGTCATTTAATCAGACATATAGCCGGGGTCAGCGCTGCAGACAAATCCTGGAGAAAAAAAACAAGGCCGAAAGGTGTTTTGGTCCCCTAGCGCAAGCGCAAAACCATCAGAGACACGAGTAGTTCACTAGAATTTAAGAAAGTCTGGTGACACAAAGAAATTCCAACTCAGACACATCCCACAGCTGGTCTAGAACTCAGAAGGTCACCTATCCATGTACTCATGTAGCCCATTGCTACAGTTTAGTACGAACCACGGAGACGTCGTTTTTCTCGAAAACAAAATTATAAACTCCAATTGTAACACCAATTCAGCATATCAGTACACATTTCTCAGTCCTATTATTTCAATTATTGTTTTACTACACCATGTTTTCATTTTTCTACCACTTACACCCGGTAACAGTCATCGGAACGGGACAGTGAAACGGAACGCAAATATAAATTGTAAACAATAGACGTTGAAAGCACATTCATACCTACCTATTGATATTTGTATCATTATTTTATATATTTTAACTCATTTCTACACTGACGGACAATAAAAGCCTTTCCTAATATGGGGGGGGGGGGGGGGGGGTCTGTTGCTTGCGGGGTTTCCATGAGAAAGGGGTTCAGCACTGGAATGAGGATGAAAGAGTCGGCACCTGGCCCATGTACTGCACTGTTTTAATGAGCATTATTCTCAATATGTGTTCTACAGAATCTGTTCAACACCTTTATAACCTGTAAATGGAATCCTGAGCTCCTCAATGTTTTATTCAGTGGGCCTGTACCCCTCATTCACTTAGGCCTGTGCACAGAAATAGTGTGCACTACTCTTGTTATTTATGTTCCAAAGTACTTTCTGAGCAGGTTGTAACTGGGCTTTGTAATAAATTTTGACACTTATTTCTCATGAAAAATTATATGTTATTATAAAGTATAATAGTATAAACATTTACCTTGTTGCTTTATCTCACCCATTTGTGCACCTATATGCAATCAAAACTGAATCTATTGCAATGTTTTTTTTTCTTTCCATATGTTGCTTTATGGTTTCCCCAGACCTTCAGACTTTCGCAGTTTCTTTACTCCCAACTTTTGACGGAAATTATAGTCAGTAGTTAAATCAATGATTCCAATTGGGCCCAAATGGCCCACCATCTAGTGAGACATCAAAGGGTACTTGGGATTATAAGATTTTGAGTGTCAGAACCAACAATATTCTTCATTAAAATGGTGAAAGTACCATATTGTACCCTTCCCAGATAGCAAGACGCTGTAGGGCCACCACTGGCCCACCAGGTCGGTCCGATATTGGCTGTAGCTGGTGGCTAGCCATTGGCGCGACCAGCTGTTAGACAGTAGTCCACCATTGTCAGCCGACAATAAGGTTTACTGGTGGTTCATCAGTGGCCCACTGTTGGCAGCCAATAATAAGCTTTTCTATTAGTCCACCAGGGATCATCTTCATCTTTAACCTTTACTAAAAATAAAATATTTGCCACCAGTGGCCCACTGGGTGCCCATCATGGGTCCTTTACTACTTATGTAGTGGGTGGACCATTGATGGACCACCTGGGGCAAATATATAAGCAAGTAATATATGAAGTAATAAAGTGGAGGAAAGTCTGACTGAGCAAAATGAAGGACAACCAAATAAGTTTGTTTATATACATGACATTAACCAAGTCTTATGTTAAGTGAAAGAAAATGCACATTTTACCTAATTTTCTCCAGAATTTTACACCAGTGGGTGTAGGCTGGTCCCTGAGATGCAGCCACTGACCTTGGTAGTTGGTGGGCCAACAGTGGCCCACACAAAATATTTAGATTTTGAAATATGAATATTGAATATTGTTAAATAGTATGTCAGAAAACAATAGTTGAGGTTGCTTATGAAGTTGTTTATAATGCTTTAAAAATTTTGAAAAAAAAATGCAGTCAGTGGTCCAGCAGTGGCTCAGTGGTGGCCCACTAGCTATATTTTGCCACCCATAGCCAATGGTGGCCCACTAGGGTCTTGCTATCTGGGTTATTAATAGCCTCAAAACTTTGTTAAGATTGAGTTTCTGCAAATTCATTTCCCCTAAAAGTATAGTCAAAGTATGTTCTCTCATCAAATATATGAATGATTTTACAATGATTTTAATTGATAATAAAACTTCAATAAGGTATTCTATATAGCTATCTTCTGTTGTCAGTTGCTACTTATTTTAATCCTCAATTTGTCTTTGACTCCTATAAAAAGAATGCAACATGTATCTTGGAATTGCTTTAATTTTTTATTGCTCTGAGGAATTTCTAGGTAAATTATTTTCAGAATTTCACTATAAATACAAGAAGTCAGTCAGAATCATAAAGTAGATCATATCACTTGTATCAAACTGGGTACGGTGTTGTGGGGAAAACAGTGCAAAACATTTGGTAGGTCATATCAGTTGCAGTATTTTGGGTTGGGAGTTGTGGGGAAAACACTGCAAAACAGTGTACAGGTCATATCAAAGGAGGTAGATGGCAGTGGAATACATTGAACAGGTCATATCACAATTACAATATGAAGGCAAGGTACATCATGAACAGTTTAACCAGCATACATTCACAGTTTTTTATGTGAAATAGTAATACAAACAAAATGCATGGAGAAAAAAATTGTTCTAATTGCATTCAGAAGCTTTGGAAATATGTTATATACTTAGAAATGAGTAAAGTTAAAGATTCCAGTGTCTATCATATATATTGAAAGTGTCATTAATGCATGACAGAACATAAATTTTCTAGAAGCAACAAGTTAGATATATTGTTAGCCTTTGTAGAGAAGGCTGAAAAGTCTCAAAGCTACATAAATCTACAAATGAAATTTCTTCCAAGATCTTCAATTTGCTTGTGACTTCTTAATAATTGTATAATGTATATGAGACTACATTTAGTAATCATAAAGTTTTTAAATAGATGTTCATATAATAGGAAATAATTCTAAAAATCACTATGCAAATGGTGTCAAAATTATCAGACTTGCACACAAACAACTTTGATGAGGGACTGTGAATTGAGTGAAGGCTGAGGTTGGGGATCAACTATTCTCAAATATTAGTGTGCAGATTGAGAGAGTCCACTGTAAGGTATCAATAATATGGTGATTTTAGTAGATCCTGATCGAGTTCTTTGGGGGAAGGGATCAAGAAGTTTTAGTACATAGTGTGAATGAGTGTTGAGAGACACACACAGAGGCTGAGTGGGGGATCAATGATGAATGTCTTGAGGATTGTTTTACCAGATGATATTTTGATAATTATTTGTCTGTAATGAATTTTAACACAAGATAAAAGCAAATTTTGACATGTTCAAAGGTCAACATGTATCTCTATTTGCTTCATTTTTATTTATTGCTGTTCACTTTATTATTTTCTCATTTGCTTATTTCATGGATGATATAATTGAAACATAACTGATTTATGGGTTCTTAACCTTATAAATATCTTTGGCAATGCCCAAGAAACTTTGATGAAGTAAAAAGTTTCATAAACTACAATGAAATGGTGTAAAACATTAATAGCAAATATCATAATTGTAACATCTGTAACAATATGTGACCTATGCAATGTCTCTATCAAAGTTACTTAGTTCTAATGCAAATGATTTGTATGATGTTCTTGATGTTGATTCCATTGAAAATTAGTCGAATAAAATGACTTGAATTGTAAATGCTTAGTCAATGTTTGTCACCAGACGCTTGAATGATAATGATTTCCATCCCAAATTAGCCAACATTTGAAAAAGCTAGAAAAATAATTTTAGTTTTTGCTTTAGAGGTAAAAATAACTCAAATAATATGCACATATTTCCCACCTATGAAGACAGTTGCTTCAATTGGACTGGTTTCCAAGTAAATATACCAATCACTTTAGTAAATAGAAATCACTGGGAGGGCACGGTGACACAGTGGGTAACACTTCCCCTCCCACCTCCGAGGTCTGGGGTTCAAACCCTGAACTGAATGTGGGAAAGTTGGTAGTTACTTTCTGATGGTCAGCAGTTTACAGTACAGAACCTTGACCGACTGTATGTACTGGTTTGCCCTGTTCATAAAACTACCCATCCTGATATGAAACAGTATTAAAAGTGACGATTAAATCCAAATAATTAAATAAATATATCATTGAATTTCATCTACTACCACTGGTCCCAAAGTGGAATTAAATCCATTCAATTATTTGGATTTGTTTCTTGGTTGAGCCTTAGAGTTTGTCTTTTTATGGAGATTAAGCTCTATAACAGTCATACAAGAAATTAGAAATTCATGCAAAGATCCAACAAGCACATACTTAATTTCTGGTACTTTTGTCAATCAGTATTCCAAAAAACTAATGACAGAGTAAATATTAAGCAGGAACCATTATAAATATTTTGATTTTAAATAAAATGTATCTCCATATTATATTACAATGGACAAACAATGGTATGGGTTTATTACTGCCTCATACATACCACAAGTGTCCCAATGACCCACTCAATTTTATTTATGAAATAATAAATGATCATCCAACCACTGGAGAACCCTGCCCAAGCTGTCTATTGTCTCATTATTGTTGTTAAATTACGTTCTGTTTCACTGTCCATATTACTGATGTGAACCACGGAGTAGGTACCTGTTTTAATCAGTACTTAAGTACACAAATCGTATAGCCTACCAATCTGAAGTACTATATATATTTAATTAAAATATGTATCTCCATTTTACAACACAAAGGTTTGATAACAGATTGAGTTTAATACAGACGTTACGTAAAAATCAATAAAGCGTTCCGATCCACTGTTACCGGGTGTATGTAGTTTATAGCTGTCTGCTCTTTTATTACCCCATAATCGGGTATTATCGCCCATTTACCGGGAATTACCGTGTAACTGTCCAAACTGTTGGTGTATCATCCCTATCATTTATCTTTCACAGAGTTATTCCAGTAACCTTTTTTGCTGCTTTGTTGTATGGTTCTTGTGTTATATAAGTTATTGTGGCTATCTTGAGGGCAGTTTTAAGGTTCTGAGGCTTATTGGGGTGAATAGGGTGCCCGTGAGTCGCCCACGGGACGAAGATCGGAACGTGAGCTTACTAGGGACATTTATCATGAGTCACCCCAACCACTTAGTTTGCTAGGTGTCTATTACTCTGTCTTGCCTGCTCCTTAGCCATGATGTTGTTGGGTTTTCTGTGCTTCAGTCTCCTCTTTTGGCTGAAAGTGGCTGACCAAAGTCAGTTCTTAGTCTCTCCCTGTGCCCTTCGTGTTCCTGCCCCAATCAGGGATTACTCCTGTAAAATTTTCTCAAATAAGTTTCCTGCATATGCCAGGGTCAAATGTCTTTTGATTCTGTTGTTGTTATCTGGAGACATCGCCCTTAATCCAGGTCCTATAAACTTTGGCTTTGTGAATTGCCGTTCCATCAGGAATAAGGGTCCCTTGATCTGTGACACAATTGTCTCGAATAATCTTGATATTTTGGCACTTGCAGAAACTCACATTCACATTTCTGATACCGACAGCCTACTGAAGTCAGTAACTCCGCCTGGATTTCAACTCACTCATAGGCCCCGGACGATTGGTCGCGGTGGCGGAGTGGGCTTCCTTTCCAAGAAAAACTTACCTGCTAAGACTGTTGACGCACCAACACATTCCACTTTCGAAAACATCGTCATATCAATTGTCACTAACTCAAAATCATTTGTTATGGCTTGTGTCTATCGCACCCCAGGTTCATGTTCCTCTGCCTTTCTTGATGATTTCCTGCATTTCTGTGGTTTTCTGTCATCTCTCACTTCCTCCTTCATCATCTGTGGAGACTTCAATGTCCATGTGGACACAGATTGTATTGACCAAAGAAAATTTCTCAATCTATTAGATACCTCTAATCTTGCCCAAAATGTTAATAAAGCTACCCACTTGCATGGTCATACACTGGATCTGATACTTAGCCCAAGCGATTCCTCCTTTGTCAGTAATGTGACAGTTGGCGAAATGGTCTCAGATCATGCACTGGTGAAATGTCATTTGGATTTTGCATGCCCTGCAGTACCGAAGGTTGACAGTATTTCTTACCGCAGGTACCATAAAATCAATATGAAGAGCTTTTGTGAGGATCTTGCAAACACATCCTTTGTCACATCTCCTGCTATAGTGGCTGCAGACCTGTATGACCAGTATATTCGTGACCTTGGTGGTGTGTTGGACAGGCATGCACCATTGATTTGTCGAAGAGCTAAGAAAACACCAGCTGGATGGCTGTCAGATTCTTACCGTAGGGCCAAATCTCTTAGGCGTCAATTTGAGCGCATGTGGCGTAGGGATAGGTCACAGTTGAGCAGAAGTAGATTGCACAGACAGATTGCCCGGTGCAATGCAATCATAAATAGAGACAAGGCTGAATACTATAGCACCATCATTAGTGATAACAGCCGTGACCCAAAGAAGTTATGGCATACACTTCGTCAAGTCCTCAATAGTGGTCAAGAGAGTACTCTCCCTCCTCATCAGTCTGAGAAATCCTTAGCAAACAAATTTGCTTCCTTCTTTCATAAAAAAATCAAAAGGATTCGTGATATGTTCACAGCCTCTTCGGCAACTGTCATATCACCCATGTGTACACCTCCCAACCTACCTTCCTTCAATGAGGTCTCGGAGGACGAGGTACTAAAAATCATCAAAAATTCCCCTACAAAATCATGTCTTTTAGATCCAGTCCCTACTTTTCTTTTGAAAGATTGTGTGGAAATTTTACTCCCGTCAATTACAAAACTTGTCAATCTGTCATTGGCTGAGGGTGTATTTCCTCAAAAATTCAAGAAGGCAGTTGTCACTCCTCTCATTAAGAAAGCATCACTTCCAAATGAGGATTTGCAAAATTATCGACCGGTATCAGGACTATGTTTCATGTCAAAATTGGTGGAGCGCGTAGTTGTTAAACAGCTCATGCAACATATCAACAGTGACAATCTTGATAATCCTAGGCAATCTGCATACAAAAGTGGTCACTCCACAGAAACCGCCCTGCTGCTTATCAAAAATGAGATCCATCTCTCACTATCACGGGGCGAGCCTACTGCATTGGTCTTACTGGATCTGTCAGCTGTGTTCGACACAATTGACCACCCGACTCTTCTTAATTGTCTTAAATCATGGTTTGGTGTGTCTGGCACAGCCTTGAAGTGGTTCACGTCCTATCTCAGCCACCGTTTCCAGGCAATTAAAATTGGGTCAACCCTCTCTGATTTGCATGAGCTGTTGTTTGGAGTACCACAAGGCTCCGTCCTTGGTCCTCTGCTGTTCTCCTTATACACCACTCCTTTGAGTAAGGTTATTGGAACGCATCCTGACATCAAATACCACTTTTATGCAGACGACACGCAGTTGTTTATTCATATCTCTCACAAAAATGCAGCCCTGGCTTTTAACAAACTGAATTCTTGTCTTCTGGATGTTCAAAAATGGATGTCGTCAAGTATGCTCAAACTAAATCCTGACAAAACAGAGTTTATCATCTTTGGATCCCATGCACAACTCAAGAAATTAGATCCCTATCTCCCAGTTAAGATATTTGGTAATTTCATGCATCCTGCAGTTGTTGTTAAGAACCTTGGTGTCTGGTTTGATGCTAATTTTTCCTTTGCTAACCATGTCCGCAATATTTGTAAGACATGCTTCATTCAAATTCGTGATCTCAGGTGGGTTAGAAAGCACTTGACTGATGAGGCTGCTATCCTGGCAGCTAATGCCTTGGTGAGCAGTCGCCTTGATTACTGCAACTCTCTCTTCAGGAGTCTGTCCAGTCTCAATATGCGTAAACTACAGTGTATTCAAAATACACTTGCCAGGATTGTCACAAACTGTAACAAATACACGCGGGCATCTCCTATTCTCAAACGACTCCATTGGCTCCCAGTTGAATCTCGCTGTATCTTCAAAACTGCCACTCTAGTTTATAAGTTTCTTCACAGTGGTCATCCCAGTTACTTTGGTCCTCTTCTGCCCACTCGTTGCGGATGATATAGTACAAGATACAACCATCCAGATAAAAGGTTCCTGGAGGTTCCTCAATTCTGTCCATCTGTACATAAATCAAAAATCACTTTGGCCACAACTTTGCTTTTGATGCCCCCACAATCTGGAATCATTTGCCTAATGAGGTACGTTCTGCCCCAACTCTCACCTGTTTCAGGAAAAGGTTAAAATCATATCTCTTCCACAAGGCATTCCCTCCTTAGCATACACTCTATCCGGCGTCTCCGTGGTACTGGACTTGGCAACGGCTATGGACAGATGATTTCTTAAACTTGATTTTTGGTGTTGCGCCTTAGAGTCTGCCTTGCAGAGATTAAGCGCTATAAAAGTACAGAATAGAATAGAATAGAATTGCTGCTTAACTTCAGTGAGCAGACAAATACTCATCACACTGTGCCACAGCTGATGAAAGTCCGGAGACAAAAAAATGTGATTCCTAGAAGCAATGAGATAGGTTTTCAACTTCTTTTTGAGCAGAGAACTGGCTGAACACACAGCATCAGGCAGATCATTTCAAATCATTGAAGCATCATATATAAGGCTATAAGGTCGAAGTACTAAGTAGACTTTTTCTGAAGAAGCAAAGTGTGGGACCTCAAACACTTCACGCTTTACTTGTGGAAGTATTGCACACATTGAGTCTAGTTTTAATAAAAGGTTCAAAACAGTTAGGATAACCACTTTGAAGGAACGTGTACACCATTAAGGCATCTACAGTTTTCTATATGGCTTTATTTAAAAAATCAATCCAACGGTATTATTTTGATTCTCATCTAACTTTATATCCCTGTTCCACCACAAGACTAAGGCTCCTGAGGTCCTAAGGTATTTTGATAATCGGTTTCCTGAAAGTGTAGAGTCCCAGACAGTCTGCTTCAGTCTGTTTGAATCTGTTAAGGTCGGTATAAAAATCAAACATGTTTCAGACTGGATCTGAAAAACCAGTAAAAGGAAATGCTTGTACCAAAAAAAATTAGGGTCCAATCTATAATCTAAGGCCAGTTTCACAAAGGGACTTAGCCTGGACTTAACCTTAGTCAAAAAAATTTTCCTGTGGTCTTTGACTTCCAGATTTCACAAAAGAAGCCAGGTTTAAGCTTTGGCTAGGTCTTGTCTATAAAATTATGTCCAAATAATAGTAGCTTAACTTTTATAAAGAAAGACCTCAAATATGGCCGCCATAAAATTTTCTCCTCTTCAAAATTTGGAAATGGCTGAAAATAAAGTATAATACATGTATACTGAACACCTCCTTAAAGTTTTATCCCACCCTCTACAGATCTGAATTAAATCCCTACCTGTTCTCCAAAGCTTATCCACCTTTGTTTTAAGCACTAGCCCTAGCGAGGCTCTTATTTCTAGAGATAACTGAATTGTGGCATAGAGTGATAACTACCTGTCACTGAAGTTAAGCCGCAATGGACTACGTTAGTACTTGGATGCGTGTCAGCCTTAGTGCACTACTCGTATCTCTGATGACTTTGCAGCTCACACTAGTAGACCGAAACCAATTTCATTCTTGGGGGTTTTTTTCACAATCATTTACACAATACCCAACGACATTCAAATAGATAACAGTTGACAATGTAGCTCTTAATAGTTTTATAATTAAATAATAGACAACCAAATAATGCCAGTAGTAATTAATTCAAATAGAGCACAGATAAATATATATACTTGTGTAAATATACACAGGGACACTTGTGGGTACTGACATATACCATACACAAACTATGCTTTAGCCAGAAACTTTCAGTTGACACATGTATGAGCCCTGTACATTTTGTGAAATCTTTAGGCCAAACACGTAACAACACATACGTTTGGATGTGATTCTTTATGACCCTGTGTGAAACTGACCTCTGATGTACACTAATGTCACTTGACAAACGCAGGCTAACCCAGTTATGTTGGATTTTCAGATAATGCAGGCGAGGAGCCAGAACCCACAGAACCACCCTCCCACAGCGGGGACTATTATTATTACAATGATGACCAAGACGAGGACTACTGGGAAGGTGTCGAGTATCAGTATGTATTTGACAGTGTGATATATAATATTCATGAATTCGATTCCACAGAAATGAGTTACTCAGTTATCAAATAAATATAATGTAAAATCATAAATATTCCTGAACTGAAACGATAGGCTATGGAATATCGCTGTGTATCCACTACTGTGAAGGGGCCACAGTGGTAAGACACTCCCCTCCCACCTTTGAGATCAGGGTTCGAATCTGGACCTTCAAGTGGAAAAGCTGAGAGCTGCTTGCTGTAGGTTGGAAGTTTGCAGTACAGAACCTTGACAAACTGTATGAACTGGTTTCCTCTGTCCTTCTATCTACCAATAACTGATAAGGTACTATGTGTGACTTAAAACACTAAATAAATAAATCAGTGCTGTGATATAATATTAATGAATTATGCTGCTGTTTAACAAATATACTGCAAAATCATTAATATTCAGGGCTTAAATTCAAAAGTTGGCAGATATGAAGTGCTGGACTGTTAAGCAAAATACGTTGAGATACATAGTCATTAATATTCCTGATCTGAATTTTGTATATATATTTCACTGTCATGAGACATTAAACTCAAAACAATAAATAAAATTGAGGCTTGGTGTTGTAATCATTATCAACTGTAGCAGTCATGAGGAGGCTGTATGGCCTGTCTTCTCTCTCATACAGCTTATCTTTTCACTCAAACCATATATCACATGGTTTGTTGGTTTATCTCTACAAGTCTCGCACTGATAATGACAAAAGCGAGCTTTTTATGACACAAAACACATGTAACAATCTGGTCACAATGTTCCATGTAGTCATAGCAACACATATTTGAATTTTGGATCATGACCATGTCTGTATTGTTATGCAATATGACCTTGTATGTCTGTGATGCACTTTTAAAAATGAACCACCCTCTAAAGCGATACTGTCCCCCTATTCACCCCACAGGCATGAACATTTACTTCCGCATGCAAGAGCTTGCGAGACTTTTTAAAGTCATCTTGAAAAAGTTCTGATGTCCTCAAAAGGCTACGTGTTCTTCGTTGAATGCATCATAGCCAAATACCAATCCCAACTAATTGTGCCAAACAGGTACAATCAAGCCATATACATTTTATATATTTGGGGTTTAATGTCACTTTGAACACTGTACAGGTCATCTAACAACGGGTAGTTTTATGGGCAGAGGAAACCAGTATATACAGTTGATCAAGGTTCTCTACTATAAACTGCCTACCATTGGTAAGAAACTACCATCCTTCCCACATAGGGTTCGGGGGGTATGAACCTCCTACCTCATAGGTGGGAGGTGAGTGTGTTACCACTGTGGCCCCCAAACCTAAAAAAAGAATGATTTACATATTTTGTGCATGTATTTAGCTTGTGAGATCAGCATTGAACAATGTGACCCAGGTATTAGTAAGATGTCATTTCTTCGAGTATATAATTCTAATGGAGCTTTAAACTTGCCTGAAAATATCGGAGATACTGCCTTTGCAGAACAAGTTAAATGAAAACCTGATGAAATGTAGCACAAGGGAAGAATATAAGGAAATTACCAGAATGGCAAATATCTTTAAATTTAATGAAAAGATAATTATATTTCATCAGTCACATAGGAATGAGGATTGTGTAGTTTGTCCTCTCAAAAAGGGGAAAAAGGGTCGGTATAAAATAGAACATGAAAAATATTCTGAGAATAATAATTTGTCAACATTTACATGAAAAGGTGTATTTGCACTAGTTTATATTTTTTACAAATAATATTTTTGTGTTCATTAAAACTGAGGTAATAGTGCTGATGAGATCTTGAACATTTTTTTTCGTTTTCTGAGATTTTGTTTAAATTTATTTATTTTTTTATTTATTTATTTATTTTTTTTTTTTTTTGGAGGGGGCAGAGGGGAATGGTTAATTTCTTAGAAAATTCTATGATTATGAATAATTGTTGGACATATGGGACCAGCTGCCAAAATGGCCTTTCCAATGATGCTTATTGTATTGAGATCCTTTCTTTAGTCTACTGAGACTGAATTAACCAGGGTTTAAAGAGGATTCTTTTACACTGAAAATATACATAAATGTGTACGTGTTAATATGTTTTCTTAAATCAAAATAAATTTACATTTAATAACACATGAAGGCATAAATAAAAAGTCTGTGTCTAAAAATTATGATGAATATTGATTACGTATAACAATGTTTTCTTTTTTTCTCTATTTTAAGGTCAAGACTGAAGCCCGGCAGGAAGCTAGCCAAGAAAATGCATTAAAAAGATACCTCATGAAAACCCAGATGTCGGACAAAGGAATCGGACCAAGATTATACCCCACAACTTGTCTTGAGCAAGTCATCTACATAATTAGGCAAATAATAAAATAACTAATTAGGGTAAAGTATTATCCATGTCAATATATTTTAAATTATAACTGTAAAATATTCTTGATAATTAGTCATTTGAAAAAAAAATATGTTGAATATGTAAGACTTGTTCTCGACATATTGTGAAAAGATACTATGATTAAGTGTGAATGTTATGAATGAGTGCTTTGTGAAGAAGACTTGTCTTAGTGCATTGTGATGTCCTCACTATTTCTAGTTGTAAAATGTCTTATATTTTTGTTTTGTTTATCAGTGCGACATTTAGTTCAATATTAATATAATTATATTTCAGTATATTATTGATTAGTAGTATATAGTGGTGTAGTTTGCTCCTGTTGTACTGACAAAGGTGATTATTGAAAGATCGGCCAAGTATTAGCTTAAGTTGGGTATAAAAAGGTGTACACTCTAGCTGATTTTATACTAATTCCTTTTGCCAATACCTGCTCAGTAGTAGAGGTTTTCTGTATTTACTAGTTTATATTAGTTTTGTATTAATCAACAAGATATCATATGTATTGTTCAATTGTGTCATAACAGTATAAATTGCAAATATATGATTAATCAGGTCATTTTTGTAAGACTGACTAATATACAGGAAGCAACCAATCATTCCTAACTGCTCCAATAACCCTGGTGCCATATTTATTGATTTATTTTGTTTTTGTATTATAACGCTTTGCTTTTCCTATGAAATATATGCAAATAGTCAGGTCAAACAATGACATGCAAAAGTATCCTTTTGTTTTATTGACTTTTTAACCCTTACTATAAGTACAGTTGGATTCCAAGACGACTACTGATTAAGTACCCTTTGATATTTTTTCCTTTTAACCCCTTCTATATGAAAAGTTGTGGTTCGTTTGTTGGTTTCCATGACAACTAATGATTAAGTTCCTTTAAGTTTTATTAATTTTTAACCCCTATTATATTAAATTTGTTGTTGGTGCTTAATCTCCATGACAACTAATGATGAAGTACCCTTTGGCTTTATTGATTTTAATCCCTAACAAAGTTAAAGTTGTAGTTGGTTTTATTGGTTTCCATGGCAAATAATAACCAGTTACAAAATATTTCTAAAACAGACAGAAATGTCTTCAAAACCTACAAGTCACTTTGAACACTACTTTTGTTAACTTAGTTTCGAATTGTGCAGAAGATGTTGCCCCTAAAAGCAGTAGATTGGATAGTCACATCAACTTGGTGAAATTTGTATAATTTTGGCTAAAACAACTATAGTCAAGGTAAAGAATCTAAAATATATTAAAGAACCTTTAACAATATTTCGTTGAAATCTTGAAGAAACCTTGCATAAAATGTGTATTTGGAATACTGATCCTGGTTTTACAAATTTAGAAATTACCTCCGCCAAGCTTAGAAGAATTATTTTCATGAATATTTGTCTGTTTGTTAGTTAGAACTACTGATTGGAACTTCATAAAAATCAGAAGATGAATCTTGGTCCAACTTACAACCCATTAAATTTTAATAGTGATTTGAATCTCCATCTATTATCAAAAAATTCCAAGTTTCCAATTATTTTTTAATAAGAGCCTTGGCAGAAGACTGCACTCTCAGAGTGCTCTTGTTGGTGATTGGTTTGTATGACACAGCCACTTAATAACCAGATAAATTCCATTTACAACTAAAACTAGAAGTGTTCATACCAAGTCATTGAATAAACAGGACACTGTCCAGCTACACACAGATATATCCAAGGCCATATATAAGTTTTTGCATTTTTTTTGTCAAATTTAATGGTGGCTGACAGCACGAGGGGTTAAAATCAAAACATGCACTATATGTTTCCAATGGTGTGATATACATTGTCCAGTTCAGTTATATTGTGACTCTGCATAATGTTTAAGCATCACTTTAGACTAGACATCAATCACCAAACACTGTCATGTTACAGCTGTCATTTACACCAGTTTCACATTACAATCCGGGTTGACAAAGATTGAGGGTTGAAGCAGATTGAGCCACATTCACCTTGGCCCAGGTGTACACAGTACAGAGTTTAATCTGGATTGAAAAGTGTTGAAAACTGAAAACAGTAACACCTCCAAAATTAGGTTAATGTAATAGATATAAATCTTATTGGAATGAACATTATGTCTCACACATTGATAAAAAATTAAAAATTACGAAGATGCCAACTTTAAGTCATCTGTCATAGAGTTGAAAAGCTTATTAAGTTATGTGATAAATCAAACAGATTTTGTTATATTATTCATATTTTGTCACTTTTTCAGTGATAGGCCAATTGGAATCAATTGAAATTGTTTTACTTACAAAATTATCCTATGCCTATTACAAATATTTATATATTTTATCCCAAATTGCAATCGTGCATAAATCACAATACAGCTCGGATTGAGAGGGTTCACACTACAAAGAGGGCTTAGCCAATCTGCTTCAACCTGGATTGTGAGCATTCACAATTACTTCCCAGGTCAACCAAATTAATTCACTAGTCTGAATGACAGAATAGCTGACAATTCCACAAACTCCTTTGACAAAAAAAAAATCACGGTTAATTTCAAAGTTTTTGCACTATAGACTCATACTGGTCATATTAACAAATTGTAAGTGGGGAATATCCCATTTTAACTTAATATTCAACAGATATTGAGAAATGCCAAGAATTCTGTAGGTTACTATCTGGATAGATAATCAGGTATACACGATAAAGCAGTGCAAACAAAAGGTAAGCAATAAACAAGAGGAGAGTGCCCGTGAACGGGCACTGTGTCAGCTGACTGAATGTTTTTGATTTGTGATGGTGATAATGAGAGGAAAGCATAATTATCAGGAAAAGGGCTGTACAGAAATACAGTAAATGGTAACTGAACAGCATGTTCGAAAGATATTCTGAAGCTGACAGAAGAAAAGGACAAAAAAGTTGTGCCCTGCAAATGGTATTATGAAATAAAGTAACAAGGTAATTGTTTAAGTGTAAAAAGTAGGTTAAAAATATTTAAAGAAATACTATAAATGCAATATCCTCGTTCGACCATGAAGAAGGGATCCAAAGGTCAAATCTGACCATACCAAAAGATTCCCAGCCAAAGAATTTAGGATGGTTTACCATCCCAAACCTGTCGGACCAATAATAAGTGAGTCATAGGCACTTTTTAAGTTTGGCTATCCTTGTTTGACCTTGACGGAGGGGTTTAAGGTTAAATCCAACCACACAAAAAAATTCCCAGCCCATGATTTCCTGTAGCTTGTTTACCATCCCAAACCTGTAGGACCAATAATAAGCGAGTTATAAGCAATTGTAAGTTTGGCTATCCTCAATTGACCTTGAAGGAGGGGTTCCAGGTCAAATCTGACCACACCAAAAGAATCCCAGCCCATGATTTCCTATATGTTGGTTTACCATCCCAAACCTCCAAGACCAATAATACGCGAGTTATAAGCACTTTAAGTTTGGCTATCTTCGTTTGACCTAAGGTGAAATCCGACCACACCAAAAGATTCCCAGCCCATGATTTTCTATAGGTTGGTTTTCCATTCCAAACCTCTAGGACCAATAATAAGCGAGTTATAAGCACTTTTAAGTTTGGCTATCCTCATTTGACCTTGAAGGAGGGGTCCAAGGTGAAATCCGACAACACCAAAAAATTCCCAGCTCATGATTTTCTATAGGTTGGTTTTCATTCCAAACCTCTAGGACCAATAATAAGCGAGTTATAAGCACTTTTATGTTTGGCTATCCTCATTTGACCTTGAAGGAGGGTTCCAAGGTCAAATCGGACCATATTAACAGATTCCCAGCCCATGATTTCCTACAGGTTGGATACAATGATTTACTCAACAGTGAGAACCTGAAAGAAGCTTTGCTCAGCTATGCCATGACATAGAGGTCTGCAATTTCACTATGTTATAGCTGACCAAAACGTCTGTGAATAACATATTTAACAAAATACTCTAAATGTAATAGTTTTCAAGTTACAACTGATTTACTCAAGAGTGAGAACCTCAAAGTAACTATTACTCAGCTATGCAATGAGCTACATGTCTGAATTTTTGCTCTGTTATAGCTGACCTAAAAGTAGGTGAACAACATATTTAAGCAAAATACTGTAAATGCAATAGTTTTCAAGTTACAACTGATTTACTCAATAGTGAGAACCTGAAAATAGCTATTGCTCCGCTATGCCACGAGCTATAGGTCTGTAATTTCACTATGTTATAGCTAACCCAAAAGTAGGTGAACAATATATTTTAACAAAATACTCCAAATGCAATATTTTTCAAGTTATAGCCGATTTACTCAACAGTCAGTGCCTGAGAATAGCTATTGCTCAGTTGTGCCATGAGCTACAGGTCTTTAATTTTACTATGTTATAGCTGACCCAAAAGTAGCTGAATAACATATTTGCACAAATTTCTGTAAAGGCAATAGTTTTCCAATTACAACTGATTTACTCAACAGTGAGAACTTCAAAGTAGCTATTACTCAGCTATGCAATGAGCCACAGGTCTGGAACTTCACTATGCTATAGCTGACCCCAAAATAGGTGAATAACATATTGCAACAAAATACTCTAAATGCAATAGTTTGCAAGTTATAAGTGATTTACTCAACAGTGATAACCTAAAAGTAGCTATTACTCAGCTATGCCATGAGCTACAGGTCTGAAATTTTACTATGTTATAGCTGACCCAAAAGTAGCTGAATAACATATTTATACTAAATTCTCTAAATGCAATAGTTTTCAAATTATAAGTGATTTACTCAACATTGAGAACTTCAAAGTAGCTATTACTCAGCTATGCAATGAGTCACAGGTCTGGAACTTCACTATGTTATAGCTGACCCCAAAATAGGTGAATAACATATTGAAACAAAATACTCTAAATGCAATAATTTCCAAGTTATAAGCGATTTACTCAACAGTGATAACCTCAAAGTAGCTATTACTCAGCTATGCCATGAGCTACAGGTCTGAAATTTTACTATGTTATAGCTGACCCAAAAGTAGGTGAACAACATATTTAAGCAAAATACTGTACATGCAATAGTTTTCAAGTTACAACTGATTTACTCAACAGTGATGACCTAAAAGTAGCTATTACTCAGCTATGCCATGAGCTACAGGTCTGAAATTTTACTATGTTATAGCTGACCCAAAAGTAGCTGAATAACATATTTATACTAAATTCTCTAAATGCAATAGTTTTCAAATTATAAGTGATTTACTCAACATTGAGAACTTCAAAGTAGCTATTACTCAGCTATGCAATGAGTCACAGGTCTGGAACTTCACTATGTTATAGCTGACCCCAAAATAGGTGAATAACATATTGAAACAAAATACTCTAAATGCAATAATTTCCAAGTTATAAGCAATTTACTCAACAGTGATAACCTCAAAGTAGCTATTACTCAGCTATGCCATGAGCTACAGGTCTGAAATTTTACTATGTTATAGCTGACCCAAAAGTAGGTGAACAACATATTTAAGCAAAATACTGTACATGCAATAGTTTTCAAGTTACAACTGATTTACTCAATAGTGATGACCTAAAAGTAGCTATTACTCAGCTATGCCATGAGCTACAGGTCTGAAATTTTACTATGTTATAGCTGACCCAAAAGTAGCTGAATAACATATTTATACTAAATTCTCTAAATGCAATAGTTTTGCAATTACAACTGATTTACTCAATAGTGAGAACCTCAAAGTAGTTATTACTCAGCTATGCAATGAGCTACAGGTCTGAAATTTCACTATGTTATAGCTGGCCCAAAAGTAGCTGAATAACATATTTATACTAAATTCTCTAAATGCAATAGGTTTTAAGTTACAAGTGATTTACTCAATCGTGAGAACTTCAAAGTAGCTATTACTCAGCTATGCAATGAGCCACAGATCTGAAACTTCACTATGTTATAGCTGATCCCAAAATAGGTGAATAATATATTGCAACAAAATACTGTAAATGCAATAGTTTCCAAGTTATAAGCGATTTACTCAACAGTGATAACCTAAAAGTAGCTATTACTCAGCTATGCCATGAGCTACAGGTCTGAAATTTTACTATGTTATAGCTGACCCAAAAGTAGCTGAATAACATATTTATACAAAATTCTCTAAATGCAATAGTTTCCAAGTTATAAGCAATTTACTCAACAGTGATAACCTAAAAGTAGCTTTTACTCAGCTATGCCATGAGCTACAGGTCTAAAATTTTACTATGTTATAGCTGACCCAAAAGTAGCTGAATAACATATTTATACGAAATTCTCTAAATGCAATAGTTTTTAAGTTACAAGTGATTTTACTCATGATGGAAGTTACTGAAAAGCCCAAAAGTAGCTATTACTCACTTAGCTATTGAGACAGGCACCCAACTTACTCACCATATTGTAGCTATGAAAAAAGTAGCTGAATAACATATTTTAACAAAATGCTCTAAATGCAACACTTTTCAAGTTATAAATGATTTTGTGCATGATTTCATGCATTTTAATGCATTAAAAATTATTAAAAAAATTTATTTAAAAAAAAGTAAGACAGATCCAGGTCTCATACTCACACAAGAGAATCTACCTGTGGCCTAGTACATATATGCAAGATATGAGAGAAATCCCTGCAATAGTCACTGAGAAAATTGTGATTAAGTGTTGAAATTTTCACACTTTTGGTGGGGGTACCCCCCTTGTAATGTCTCTAGCAAACAGACGAACAGACAGATTTGCATGCCTTGAACAATTTTTCATCCTCGATAGATAAGGTATCTTTTAAAAGAAACAGCACGTCTCTAGGCCTTGTAGTTTTGGAGGAGAAGTTGTTCACGCGGACGCGTACGCGGACGCGTACGCCCACGCCGCAGAGTGACGACATAATGTCAGCTGACTGACAAGTCAGCTGACATAAAAAATCAACCTGTAAACAATCAGGATCTTTGACTAAAAGATAGTCCATTTATTATCCACCACGCGACGTATTTGCCCTAAATACCGGGAAATACAGACCGGGATGTATTTTTTTTGTATACACCTGCGCCCCGGTACTATGGATATTGAGTGTGATTAACTTCCGGTTTTTCAACAATATCTCGGAAAGTATGTAACTTAAAAATATGTATAATATATCATTAGAAAGGTGTTATTCTAGCGCTTCTGCTCATGTATGTTGCATAAATATCCATGCAGAAATGACTGAGATATTGCAAGGTAAAGATTGAAGTTTTATATTCAGTGTTGCTCATTCTTTTTGACAGTCTGTTTCACGTTTTCTCATTAAATATTCATATTATTTGACCCATAAATCGCACAAAATGGTGGATAATAAAAGTAAAACATCCCTCATCAGACATATACAGAAAAAATGAATACATGGAAAATTGATCTGGGTGAACTTTTCAAGGGCTATTTACCAAATTATGTGTGTATATAGTTTGTGTAAAATAAAAAAACAGCTTTTACTAGTTATTACAGATGAAGGAGAGACTAATTAGTGATAGTCAATTTTTTAATCCAAAATGTTTGTTATATGTACTTGTGTACATTTTGTTAAATAATCATTGTAAACCATTGTAAACCAATTAACTTGATTCCACATGTATAGTAAGCATTACCACTATTCTCTTATTTGCTTCGTTGTGATTTATCTCTAGCATGTTACATGTTATAATGATTGTGAATTGCAATGCCGAATATAGTAGCTCCTCAGTGGCCTAGTGAATAGCAAGTTTGGCATCTAATCATAGGCTGTCACCTTTGTGGGTTCAAATCCAATGAGTGGCAACATGGAGGACCCGTCCCAATATGACCCTGACTTTTGAATGGGACGTAAAACCCCAACTTTGACTTTGCAATACTGAAAGAAAAGAAATGAATTCATACAATGGTTTTACATTATTATTATTATTATGCATTTATACTCAGCGCAATATCTCCATATACTACAGGACTCAAAGCGCTATTTGACCAATCCGACTGTACAGGTACAGCCCCAACTCACAAGTGACTGACATTCCCCTAACTGGAAGACAGAGGCTCAAGGATGACCATTTATGAACGTCCTTGAGGTTCTTTAACCTGCCACTGGGGATAGGACCCAATGACAGAGGACCGCCATTTTAAGTTGTCATCCGAGCCACTATGTATCTGCCTGTACCTGGGATTGAACCCACGTCCTCTGAGTTCCTAGACAAGTGGGTTACCCGCTAGGCCACTGTGGCAGTATTCTAGGCATATTTTGTAGAAAAGCAGAGATCCATACTCATAAAACTAGCAAGGGGTGAGGGCCATGGAGAAAGACTGGGAAAAAAACAGAAGCTAAGGTGGATATGCTTTTGTGAAGAAATAGGATTTTGAAATAGCTCAAATGACCACTTAAAATGGTGGTCCACTATTAATGGGTCCTGTCCCCAGTGGCAGGCTAAAGAACCACAATGAAGTTGACACATGGTCATCCTTAGGCCTCTGTCTTTCAGCTAATGGAATGTCTATCACTAGAGAACTTGGGTGTTACTTGGTCAGTAGAATTGGGTCAAAGACAAACAGCTCTTTGAACCTGCAGTAAAGGAGATACTTTGGGTAAAAATATACAATACAATGCATATAAACTGTATTCAAAGGAATAACTAGAAAAACAACAGAGTAACAAAGCATTTTATTATGCAAACATTACAAATACAAAAAAATAGAATTTCACAATTCCAAAAACATTGTAAAATTTTTAAAATAATAACAAAAATGACTTGTAAAGTGAATAGTTTTAACATATAAAGAACGGTACAGGGAAATTAAATGATTATTAATAATATCTTCAGAAGGCAGTGTATATATAAAAGATTGAACAATGGAAATAAAGGCAAGTTCATAGGATTCTGGAGGGTAGTGTAGGCACTCAGAGTGTACAACCAGCCAACCCCGCTGCAGGTTGAGGTAAGGGTGCAATATTATGGAGCCAAGTGTAGGTTCTGGTGTCAAAGCACTCGACGGAATCCAAACATGTACTCCTGTGTGTCTGCATGCCTCCCATGATGTACAGACGCGTGCCTTTAAATATACAAAGATTATATTTTTCATTTTAGTCAATGATGAGTCTTGTATCTTATACCATTAAACCAATTTAAGGCAAACTTAAAGGGACCAGATATTGACAATGTATTTGGTCTATATTTGTAAAATATCAACCATTTACTTCTACATATGTCTAGGGGTCACGGTGGTGCAGTGGTAACATACTCGACTCCAAACCCTGAGGTCTGTGGTTCAAACCCATGACCCTAAGTGGGAAAGTTGGTAGTTGCTTATCAGCAGTTGACAGTACAGAGCCTTGACAAACTGTATGTACTGGTTTTCTCTGCCCTTAAATCTACCTGTTGTGATATGACCTATACAGTGCTGAAAGCAACGTTAAAACCCAAATAAATAAATAAATCTATGTATGGCTACTTCTAGTAATACTGACTATGAAAAAATATAAAAGATTGAAGACATCATGCAATTTAACACCTTGCAATACTTCATAGTTATGTGAAGACTCTAATGGGTAATCTAGACATTTGGTGTTCAGTCCTAATGACGGAACAGTGTTTAATGGAAAATGAGCAATCAGGCAGAGTCACAGAGTGGTGATATTCTGTCACCTCAAGGATTCTGACATTTTTCTACACACATGAATTTCAGGTTCTACTTAAACTTTGTTATTACTGTTGAAAGCAAGCACTTTATGCATTAAATGAGATTCTAGTTATGTCTACCTTCTGCAAGTCAAACTTCTAGGTATCCTTGTTTTTTGGAACTAACAATTGTTGCAATTCCAATATTAATCCTGAAAATGTCCATTTCAATAGCATTTGTGACAAATGTCCAAGCTGTATATTCAGAATACCATTCTATTTTTATGACTATAAATATTAATATAAATATGATATGTTTTAGATAATCATGCAAGGTATTTTACTGCAAGCTCTTGTGTACAGCTACATAATCTCTAAACAGGCTTCTCAGTACTGAGTGTTGTTTGATTTATCTTCTGAATCATGCTACCTAATAATTGTTGTTAAAGTTGTAGGAGGCCATAATTAGAGAAGAGTGTTTATGATAGAAAATACAGTATTTATTAATGTTGGGAGATCACCACGATTTTACCTGTTGATATTCGAAAAAATGTGAACAACATTGATTATTGCCTATCATAGAGTCAAAAGTTTGTACCAGACAAAAACAAATCAAATTTTTCAATTAAAACAAGCAAAATAGACACAAATCACTACAAATATAATCAAAATATAACCCAAAAGTTTTCCCCAATTGTCTCTCTCACTACATACCATGTCTGACCTATGCTCACTTGTGATTGGCTGTTTTTGTGATTACCCTGACAACCGTGGGAAAACCCCAAGGTGTTTTCTATTTACTGTATATTTTTTACATTTATGGCTAGTTTTATGATTTTAACTGGTAAATGTATAAATTTTTCACAAAACATATTTCTAGTAAACATTTTATTGTGACAAAAAGACTACAAAGAAATGAGTTTAGCAACTATCAGTTGTACTTGAATTTCATCCAGCGAATGATCCAGCGAGCAATAAATATCAAAGTTTGCAAACATCATCCCAACACATGTATTTATTGTACTCTACATAAAGTATTTACTGCACCCACCAACTACACATGTAGCACTGTCATGTCTTGCTATTGACATATCAGAGGCGTGTCGCCAGGAATCCGTCAGGTCATCGTATTCGTACACCGATGTAAGGCTGGTTAAAGCACGGTCCTCTGGCTTCTGGGTCCGCCCTCCTACCAGGTACATCTTACCCATACAGACAGCTAAGTTAGCATGGCAGATTGGTAAGTGGAGGGCATTCTTAGGCATCCACCTGGAAACATAAGCATTACATTTTTATTTACCTTGTAATATCTTTGTATATACTGGCAACCAAAAACACATGGAATCTCCAGGAATTACATGGCTCAAAAATGAAAGGAATACAGGAGTACAGAATAATGCCATTTGACAACATTTTACCATAACACTTATCTGTTAGGGTTATTTGTCTGATATGCTATACTTCCTTGAGCTTTGGCGTCACTTTGTTACCTATGTCAAGGAGGTTATGTGTTTGCCTGGGTTTGTTTGTGGGTTTCTGAGTTTTTTGTAGACAAGATAACTCAAAAACTTATTGACAGATTTTGATGAAATTTTCAGGATATGTCTGAAAAGGTAAAAGGAAGAAATGATTCAATTTTGGGAGTGATCCGGATCACTATCTGGATCTTCTGGATCCATGAAATGTAATTTTTAAAGACAGGTAACTCAAAAAGTTATGGACGGATTTTGATGTAATTTTCAGGATATGCACTCCCTTGTTGGAGGTCTGCGCTCTCTGAGTGCTCTTGTTATTAATTCAACAGACGTTTATGGCACTGAAGTTTGTCAATTAAAATTGCTTTCTACACCCTCAATGACCATTTATTTCAATATATTATTTCACACATAAAAATCATAAAACATTATTTGTTATTAACAAAATATTGGAGGATTCCCAGAGCTTATATTAGCTGCTCCATGACAGAGCTTCAGCAGAGCTTTCAAATGTGTCAAGTAAATAATGTTTAATGCCAGTCTATTTCCACAGCACATCGTCCTATATAAAGTTTGTTATTTTGTGCTATTTTCATTAAATGGTGAGTCTCACCTTTGTAGACAAAAATCGTAACACTCCACATCTCTGAGCAAAGGCCCATCGGGTCGATCTGGGTTGTATCCACCCACAACCCACATGCAGTTCCTGTACACGCACACAGCAATACCGATCTTAGCTCCCCCTCGTAATGCCTGCAGAAACTTCCACGAATCATACGTAGCACAGTACACCTCTACACTGGCCAGTTTACTGAAAATGACAGATTACAAATAACAATCAACACAAGATATCTGTCGTCTTTTAAGAGTTCAAAATGTGAAAATATTATCAGCATGAGGTTAAACCCTTATTGTGTCCATGAGATATATTGTGTTTACATATATATATGAAGTCCTTTTCACCTCATTCAAACACTGTCATAATTATCAGAGATTGTGTTATTTGGTGGCTTTCTTTGGTGCTTAATTAATGTTAATGTTCATTTAAGAAGTGACAAGATAGGTCTTGGCACTACAAGTATTTATTCTAAACTCACAGATTTCACATAACATAATCTTATATATATATATTGTATGTACAATACCTAATAGCTGGTACATTATAAATAGTGGAGCAAACATTTTTATATTACATACTCCTTTTTAAAGAATTTAATACAAAATATCTTTCGAAAAAATCTATTAAGACTGCTCCCTTAAATATAGGCGTATAGTTTCTATTGGATATGTTATGGTAGCTAGAAGAGGTTTACTGGATTTAATGGCTTGTCGGATCTGTGTTTTATTCCTTTAAGCTAATAATATTATGCCTTGAACCCTGTTTCAAACCCACAGGCAATCTAACACCAAGGAACCACTCTAATAACATGACAGTATATTTATACCCAGCACAATATCTCCGTAACTACAGCACTCAAAGTGCTATCTGACTCATCCTCACTGCACAAGAACAGTCCAAGCTCCAGTGACTGACAATAATCCTAACTGAAAGCAGAAGCTTAGTGATGAATATTCATGAATGTCCCTGAATTTATTTAACCTGCAACTACGAATAAGACCCAATGGCAAAGGATATTAAGTGGTCATCCAAGTCGCTACATATCTACCTACACCTAGTATTAATGCCAGGTCATCTCTGTTCCCTACTAGCCTTCATTGGTTCCTCAAATCTCTGTGTCTGTGTATAGTTCAAACCTTATTGGATTATGTCAGTCAATTTTTATCAGATAATACTTATATATATTTGAAATTATTATGCAATAATCTCCCTGTAATGTTCAGTAATGACATTTACAAAAATTTTTTTGCAATATTATTTCATAATTGTCAGTTATTTATAATATAAATCTATTCATGAGGGATATAGCAGACTGAAAGATTTTATTCATCTCGTAGAAACAAGTTATAACTGAATGAAGAATGACTTGCATGATATTATGAAATATATTATTACTACTGAAGCCCTTTTCATATGTTATATAGTGTATACAATAACAAATATCAAATGGTGTACTTTTGAGCCTATGAACAAATAGTTTTAAAGACTACTTTTCATAATATAAAACAAACTTACGTCTTTGAATCATCCTCTCCACCTATAGCATAGATCTTGCTTCCATGTGCCACTGCGCCCAGATATGCTCTCTTATGCTGCATGGGTGTGGCCTCTGACCATTGATTGACAGCTCTGTCATACACTGCCACCCCACCAGTGGCAGTACCCAACTTGTCTGGCTGCCTCTTATTGTAAACAGCTCCACCTGTAGTCAGTGAAGTAAACTAGAAACTAGTTTAATCATAGATTTATGGCTACGGTCACTATGGCAAGGTCAAAGTTCAAATCAAGGTCACATCATGACATTGTTGATCAACACCCTCAACTGATTTTCCCATGAACTATGAATTAGCTGTACCTCCTGGTCACCTTACGATTTGTGAGATATAGCCAGTATAAGATTTTAAAAGTCAGGTTCACTATTGCAGGGTAAAAATTCAAATCAAGGTCACATTATGATATTGCAGACCTACACCCCCAGCAATGTCCACACCAAGTGTGAACTTCCTATACCTCATGGTTTCTGAGATACAAACTTTAAAGCAGTATTCAGTTTTCCATTTGGTTGTGGTACAAACAACAAAATCCGCAAAGAACAACTGGGAACCAGTTGTTGAAAACACCATTATTTTAGGCTCTATAATACCTGATACTACTAAAAATGTATATATTTGGTGAAATATGGCACAGTTTTTACTTTATACTCGGTAAAAATGACAATTCCTCATTTAATAATATCCTGCGAAAGCCATTTCCAGTTGTAGATTATTGTTCATGTGTGTAATTTTCACCATACCAGTGACTCGTCACTCTTGCCTCCCATCTCTGAGATCAGAGTTTGAATCCTGGCCTGACCTTAAGTGGGAAAGTAGGTAGCTGCTTGCCGTCGGTCTGCAGCTTACAATACAGAACCTTGATCAACTGTATGTACTAGTTTCCTCTGCCCACAAAACTACCCATCATGATATGACTTATACAATGTGTTGAAAGTGATGTTAAAACCCAAATAAAAAAATAAATAAATCAGTGACTTATAGATCTACAGCTCCATCCAATTTTCCCATGAAGTATGAAATTGCTATACCTCCTGGTCACCTTATGATTTATGAGATAGAGTCCAGGAAATACAGCATTTCCTTCTTTTCTAAGCCCTGGTAATAAAGTTTGATTTTTGTAAACAATCCCATCACTACTTTAAAAGCGGGGTGTAAAAAGTACAATTACCCAGAATGCAAAGCTTCCCGGCTACCACCACTGCCGCATGATGGTGTCTAAACATTGGCATCCTTGTCAAAAGACTCCAGGAATTCTCCTCTGCATTGTACTGATACACGCATCTTCCCGGCTTTTCAGCATCCACACTGTGAACATCCAAACCACCCACACAGACTGGACTGATGGTACTCAGTGAGTGATCATGTGGCTTCAGCATAGACTCAACAGAAGTGGATAGACCAGAGTTGTCAGGATGGTTCTGGGTTTTGCGACTGTTCACAGGGGAGATTGGATACCTCTTAGGAGTGTGAAGCTCTATATTTGGTGACAGGCTAACATAATGGTCCTGGAACAGGTGCAAGAGTAAAATCAATCGAGTGACATATTTATCTGAAATTTTGTCTTTCTAAGTGATTAAAGTTCATATATGCATCACAAGGGTTATTATATATTTATAATGAACCATTGTGTTTGAATAATAAGTAAAATATGTTTTTATTTGCCTGAGTGACCACTGAATATGAAGATCTCGGTTTTTAAACTGAGATTTCACTGCCATTTCTGTATGAACTTTAATAGAATAGAAGCATTAGAATAGAATAATTTTTAAGGCCCAAATATGAATCCTTTAATGTGCTTAAGTCCAAAAAGGGAGAGTCCTAAACCAAGCAAAGGTGATTACCCAACATACACCTGCCTGGAAGTGATGTCCATGGAGGTGGGTATGCCAGTTTAAACAAGTAGGCCTTTAGCTGTCTCCTCAAACAACAAAAAATGAGCAGAAAATCTGTGAACATACCTTTCCAATTGTGTGTAGAACATATTCTCAGAAATATTTGTAGAAAATTGAAACTTGTTTGCGCAAATTTGGTTTTAAAAATCCAGAGTAAAGGATACTGGGGAATATTAAAGTAATTTTTCTCCAGTCTTCATCACTCCCAGCTTTTATAAAAAAAACTTCTCATGGTGGACAGAAATATAGACGATGTAACACTATAATCCTTGATATAAATTTGCTATGACTAATTTACATGGAGACAAGTCGATACAAAAACATCCTCAGAGGAGGCCAATAACATGAGAAAGCTATAACCTAGAGGACAAACAGTTATGATTATTGAATGACAAATCTGAAAAGATGAGCCTGTACTTTGTATCTGAAAAAAACTGACAGTTGTTTGTGACCTGATTTCAGATTGGCAGTCGATGAAACTGCCCAACTCTAACCACCAACTGTTTTGTGGATACAGACACCAGAAACAGATAGTCTGCTGAGCTGCTTCAAAGGACTCAGTAAGGCTGTTGCTCACACATTGTTAGACCTCTCAGCAGCATTTGATACTATTGACCACACCATTCTTTTTAACTGCCTCAGTGATTGGTTGGGCGTGGATGGCACTGTGCTGATGTGGATCAAATCTTATTTCACAAACCGCAGACAGAAGCTTAAATTGTGTAGTAGCTTCTCGGATGCCTTCTCACTCCCTTATGGGGTCCCCAAAGGTTCTGGACTGGGAGCCCTCCTTTTAAATTACTCTTTACACTAACCCCCTCAGCCATATAATTTCCACTTTCAATGTTACCCATCATCTTTATGCCAATGACACCCAAATATACTTGGCACTTGACTCCAGGAACTTTGATTCCAGTATTGCTGAGCTCACTGAGTGTCTTGCTTACGTTCAAAACTGGATGGATGGTTTCAGACTGAAACTTAATCCAGAGAAAATAGCATCAGATAATGCCCATACCTCACAGCCTGGGGAAATAGTTTTCAACACCATGAGATACAGAAGTAATGAAACAATACAAAGATTGTGATACTTTCAGAGCAGTGTCAGTTATATAAATCTCCAAATAATGTTTAAATAGAGAAAATAACATCTAAGAGAAAGAAAATGTATGTAAAGATGAAGTATTAAAACAAGACATATCAATATCAAGATTAGAGCATTGATCAGTAAACTAAAATTATGAAGCTGTAAAATTTATTAATTGGAGAATAGCTCTCAATAGAAATAGCACAACTATGTAAAAGTACATATAACAATCAGTTGCAGCAATCCATATATCTTTGTCATAAGAGAAACATGTCTCAAATATTGCAGGTGAACACACTTTGGCAGAGCAAAAGGTCACACCATGATGCACATCTACACCCCCTAACTAATGTCCTACCAAGTGTCAACCTTCTACACCTTATGGAATCCAATAAATAGTCCAGAGAAGATTTTAAAACTCATGGTCACTATGACAAGGTCAAATGTCAAATCAAGGTCACATGATTTTGCACACCAACAACCCCTAACCAATATCTCTACCACGTATGAACTTCCTATGTCTTATGGTTTCCAAGATATAGCTCAAATAATATTTTATAGGTCAAAGTCACTACGGCAAAGTCACTACTGACATTGCACACCTACACCATCTAACCAATGTCGCTACCAAGTATCAACTTCCTACATCTTACAGTTTGCAAGATATAGCCCGGACAAGATTTTATAGGTCAAGGTCACTACAACAAGGTCAAAGGTCAACTCAAGGTCACACCATGACGTTGCACACCTACACCCCCTAACCAATGTCCCTACCAAGTAACAACTGCCTACACCTAATGTTTTCCAAGATATAAGCTGGACAAGATTCTAGAGGTCAAGGTCACTAGGGCAAGGTCAAAGGTTAAATCAAGGTCACACCATGATGTTGCATACCTACACCCCTCAACCAATGTACCTACCAAGTAACCACTTCCTTCACCTTATAGTTTCTGAGATATAGACTGGACAAATTTTCAAACTCAATGTCACTGCGGCAAGGTCAAAGTCCAAATCAAGATCACACCATGATACCATGGGTAAAAACAATATTCCGATAGCCCTTAATGTGGTACAACAGAATTCACCGTCATTGGCGACAGACAGGCCAAAGAGTCCCTTATGCAAAAATTTCCCACCCAGTTCCTTGGAAATTTCCCCCTACCAATAAAGATAAGAATTTAGATGTTACCTTTGATTCTGGAAATATTTTTACCAGTCATATAACCAAGGTTTGTCATGCCTGATACCATTATCTCAGAGATTTTAGACGCATCCGTAAATTCCTCAGTGTGGAGACTGCAGCCATGCTGGCAAACTCAATGATCAGTAGTCGAATTAACTTCTGCAGTTCCCTACTCTATGGTGTGAATAAATATAACATGGCTAAACTAAAGATTCAAAATGGCCTTTGTAAAATTGTCTTTCGACTTTATAAAACAAGCCATTTTACTTTTCATCAGGAAAAAATACATTGGCTCCCCATTTCATACTGTATCCTGTTCAAATACAATCTTATTACATTCAAGACTATTAAATTCTCCCGAGCCACATACTTATCATCCTTAATCAAAACCAGTAGCCTTACTCGTGAAAATTGGCTTTCTCTTTCTTCAGTTTGTCCCAGAAAGGCCATTTGTAGGTGAGGTTTTGCAATGGCTTCTCCCACTGAATAGAACAGCCTCCCACAATCAGTCCGATCATAGAACACAATCATAGGGTTTTGAAGCCAGCTAAAGACCTACTTGTTTAGCCTGGCATACCCTCCACCATAGTGCATCTCCCCTAGCAGGCAGTAATTTTGGATTTTGCTCCTCAACTTTCCCCTTTTCTGCCTCAAGCACATTAGAGGATGTTACGTCACTTTTGTGCATGTAATATATGTTGCTATTCTACAGTACACAGCAATAACTTTAGTTTTTGGATCTAACTAATGAAAAGCAATAAATAAACATCAAACTTACCTCTCCATCCCCATCAACATAAATATTCTTCTGAACCGTATAGCGGCCATCTTGTTTTTCTTCCTCACCTTCAGAAGCACTGGTTCCAGTCACTGTGGTGTATCCTGTGATTTGATTGGATAAATTTGGGGTTGATGCATTTGTTAGTAGAACACAGCGAAATGGCAATAAAGTGTTTATTCTTAAAAACTCCATGTTTTAAGTTGGAAATAAATATGCACCCTTGAACACACTGTTTTTTATGAATTAATATTTCAAGATTAAATCAATGCCTATATTTGTCTTAAATAGAAAATATGCACCAGTTTAAAGGTTTAAATTCTTCACTCTTCCTCATAAAATAAGTTTTTACTTCAAATAAATTTTCAAATCAAACATTATTTCATTTCATTATGAATATTTGATGTTATAATTTGGACTACTCATTATAAAACTAATTTAACATTTATAAATAAACAGATATAATTAATTTATTTTTACAATTACTGAAGTTCTTGATTAACAACCATAATTCATAGTAGTTCAGAGGGACTAAGTGAAGGTCACTACCGGTTAAACCAATTGTTGTTTCTTTTTTTGTTAAAGTGGACTGGTGCCTGGCCTAACAATAATAAACATACCTGTGCGACATAACTTACAAAGTGAAAAAAAAATTATATCAGCAAAATTAAAGATTTTTAAATTAAATTATAAACCAATATAACACATTTCACTTTAAATATTGTAGGCACCTTTATATTTTTTATAATTCTGATACACTTAATTTGAAAAGTCGCAGTAATATTGTTATCAGAATTTATCTTGCAGTTTATTAAATTCAAATAAGTGTGATCGGTTATTCATCCATTTCAGTCTGTTTGAAGAACTTTTTGCACACATAACAAATACATTTTGTTCATTCTAATGATTGTATTTCAATAATTACTACTGTTTTTAGGTGGGCAGGACCTAAGAAATTCAGTACCATCACCAGCACAAAGCTAATGTCTCCCAATTTTCGGTATCTCATTGGATTAGATTGTTGGTGTCCACCACTCTAGCACAGAGGACCTCATGTCCAATTTGTGTGACGATCAGTGGAAATATCTCTGGTTATGGAGTCTATCTGGGATTATTTTATATGAGTCATACTCTGTGCTCATGCATTGTTTTTATAAATTCATGATACAATTGTCTTTCGTATATTTTTTTCACATTTTGAGTATTCTATCGCATAATTGAAACTGAGACTCATTGCCAAATAATCCTATTTGGGACTGGCATATCAACCAATTATCCGCAGGGAGGAAGAGGGTAACAGAACTGAAATTAGTCCTTTCATTGATGCTACTGAAAATTCAGAAAACTATATTGATATGAGCAAAGTGAACCCAGAGACTTTACACAGATTAAGTGCAATCTTAATTTTAGATAAGTTACCTGTGGAACTGCCAGCCAGCCTTTGATTTACTTCTCTAACAGTATCCTTGCCACCAAACCAATGGGACTGGTTTAACCCAGTTCCCATTTTGGGTGATTTTGGAGTCCGCTCTCCAGAGATACCCTTGGAAACCACCTTTCTTTCAGTAGTGTTCCTGTACACTTGTTTTTCTTCCGTATGAGAGCTTTTCATCACCCCTGACCTTTGAACTTGGGTTTTAATTGTGTCAGCATACCTGGTAGGTATGTTTGCACTGAGGTCGAGTGCATGCCACCTGTTGGGATAAGATAAAAACATAGATAAGATTGAGATAAGGAAAACATAGATATGGATATTATTAAGTGTGATATGTCACACTGTATGGAATGCTCTTCCTGATGAGATTATTGTGCCCCCCCCCCCCCCCCCCCCCCCTTTCATAAATCTTACCTCTACACCAAGGCATACCCACCTTAGTCTTAATTTGTCTCTGGCTTTCTCTCCGGTGCTTTAACCCTTTTCCATCCCTGGATACTGAAACTGCTTGACCATATTTGGTGCTGTTTTGCCTTAGAGTCCCTTAACAAAGGGGAGATTAAGCACTGTAAAAGTAATATTAGAATTACAATATGAATTGGGACTGAGTCTGAGAATAATTCAATGAGACAAAAAAAAATATACAAAAAAAATATAAAAAAAGATATAATGGATCAAATTTATTATTAATTTTGTACTGAGGTATTTATGTGAAACCAAATTTTTCATACATCCTCTGAGGCAATGGGTGTCTATGCAAATTAATCAAGACAGAAAATGAGTCCTTGTTTGAGCAAAGTCAGCGAGAAAATGCACCAAAGGTAGTGGAGATGAGAGTCTGCACAGATTAGATCGATCTTGAGTTTAATGTTAAAGTATCTAATCTTGGCTAGAAACAATTCCAACAGCATGGTGCAGCAATTCGAAACTGTCCCTGGCTGTTAATCTTTTTTTTTTTTTTTTTTTTTTTTTTTCCCAGCAGAATTCATTTTTATTCACCCTTTTTGCACAGATTTGAGCCTTACCCTTTGAGCTGTTAATCTTTTTGCACAGATTTGAGCCTTACCCTTTGAGCTGTTAATCTTTATCGCAGAAGATTTGAATGAAGACTAAGTAAAGCAATTCACAGTTAAAGAAGCTAAGTAAAGCTAATAGCTGTCATAAAACTAGACTAAGGACGCATCTGTGGCCAGATGCTGGATGTATCCACCGACAAAGGCCAACTAACATAGTTTAGAAGATAAAAAGCATTTTTCATTAATAAGCAAGCTGAAAGCACTTTTAAGTTTGGCTACCCTTATTTGACCCTGTAGCAGGGGCCCAAGGTGAAGTCTGACCACATCAAAAGATTCGAAGCCCATGATTTCCTATAAGTCGTTTTCACATTGCAAACCTCTAGGACCAATAATAAGCAGGAGGGCCCAAGGTCAAATCTGACCACATGAAAAGATTTGCAGCCCATGACTTGCTATAAGTTGTTTTCATATTAATGAGTTATTTGAGAAATACTGGCTATCTGCAATACTTCTAGAGATAATTCGCATTTACTCATTTTGAGTAGGTGAATAATTTGCTACGGTCTGAATGAGTTATTTGAGAACAATTGGCTATCTACAATACTTTTAGAGATAATTCGAATTTACTCATTTTCAGTAGGTGAGTAATTACCTACGGGTCTGGAACTTCACCATGTGAAAGCTCTCCCAAAAGTAGATGAATGAGTTATTTGATAAAAATTGGATATCTGCAATACTTTTATAGATAATTAGCATTTACTCATTTTGAGTAGGTGAATAATTAGCTACAGGTCTGAAACTTCACCAAGTGAAAGGTCTCCCAAAAGTAGGTGAAGGAGTTATTTGACAAAAAATGGCTATCTGCAATACTTTTAGAGATAATTAGCATTTACTCATTTTGAGTAGGTGAATAATTAGCTACAGGTCTGAAACTTCACCAAGTGAAAGCTCTCCCAAAAGTAGGTGAATGAGTTATTTGACAAAAATTGGCTATCTGGAATACTTTTAGAGATAATTTGCATTTACTCATTTTGAGTAGGTGAGTAATTACCTACGGGTCTGAAACTTCAACAAGTGAAAGCTCTCCCAAAAGTAGGTGAAGGAGTTATTTGACAAAAATTGGTTATCTGCAATACTTTTAGAGATAATTTGCATTTACTCATTTTGAGTAGGTGAGTAATTACCTACGGGTCTGAAACTTCACCAAGTGAAAGCTCTCCCAAAAGTAGGTGAAGGAGTTATTTGAGAAAAATTGGCTATCTGCAATACTTTTAGAGATAATTCGCATTTACTAATTTTGAGTAGGTGAGTAATTACCTACAGGTCTGGAACTTCAGCATGTGAAAGCTCTCCCAAAAGTAGGTGAATGAGTTATTTAAGAAAAATTTGCTATCTGCAATACTTTTAGAGAAAATGCAGAATTACTCATGTTTAGTAGGCAAGTAATTTAGCCACAGGCCTAATTTAGACATAAAGCCTACCAATAGAATACTGTGGTGCACCCTCTAATATTCCTTGCAAACTTGAAAAGGCTAGCTATAATTTTTTTTTCGTTAGAGCGGTAATGGTGAAATCTCTCTACACACTGCGGCTATCCAGTGGATACAATGATTTACTCAACAGTGTGAACTTCAAAGTAGCTATTACTCAGCTATGCAATGAGCCACATGTCTGGAACTTCACTATGTTATAGCTGACTCCGAAATAGGTGAATAATATATTGAAACAAAATACTCTAAATGTAATACTTTTGAAGTTATAAGTAATTTACTCAACAGTGATAAGCTAAACGTAGCTATTACTCAGCTATGCCATAAGCTACAGGTCTGAAATTTTACTATGTTATAGCTGACATAAAAGTAGCTCAATAACATATTTATACAAAATTGTGTAAATGCAATAGTTTTCAAATTACAAGTGATTTTACTCATGATGGAAGTTACTGAAAAGCCCAAAAGTAGCTATTACTCACTTAGCTATTGAGACAGACACCCAAGTTACTCACCATGTTGTAGCTATGAAAAAAGTATGTGAATAACATATTTTAACAAAATGCTCTAAATGCAACACTTTTCAAGTTATAAGTGATTTAGTGCATGATTTCATGAATTTTAATGCATTTTAGACATTTTTGTCTACCACAGGCCTAATTTAGACATAAAGCCTACCAAAAAGATAGGGTGGCGAGTCCTCTAGCATACCAAGCCACCTGCCAAATATGAAAGAAATCTGGAAAGAAATGTGGACTGTAGGTCGCTAACAAGCAATATTCCACATTTTAGACATTTTTGTCTACCACAGGCCTAATTTAGACATAAAGCCTACCAAAAAGATAGGGTGGCGAGTCCTCTACCATATCAAGCCACCTGCCAAATATGAAAGAAATCCGGAAAGAAATGTGGACTGTAGGTCGCTAACAAGAAATCTCTGCGGACGAGGGCGCGGACGACAACGATGATGAATCCATAGTATCCCCGCTTCGCGTCGGGGATACAATTATACCTATGACAAATCCCTATAGTTTTAAAAACTGTATCTTCCAAAGAGAATAGTATTATTGCAATTTCTTCAAATATTTTATGATTCTAAAATTTTTATAAAGCTGTGTCAAGGATTTTTCTTTCTACCTTAAATCTAAAAGATTATTTCATTGGTGTCCTGACCTGGTTAATGTAAGTATGAAGAGGCCTACAGGATACTATACTTACAAAGTGATGACAAACAAGGAGCTGGTTGAATTATTCTATTGTCCAACATTATATTATCCATGTATGTCATATTAGGAACATGGATCTGCATTTTGCATTTTAAGCCTGAGCTCTAGCAAGGCTTGTGCTTCTACAGATCATTGTTTATTTATTTTTTTTTGTCTCCAAACTTTCATGAATTGTGGCATAGCATGATGAGTATGTGTCTCATCACTCAAGTTAAGCAGCAATGGGCTATGTTAGTACTTAGATCGGTGACCCTCTCACTGCAATACTCGTGTCTCTGATGTGTTTGTGGCTTGCGCCAGTGGACCAAAATCCCTTTCATTCTGGTTTTTTTTTGCACTCTATTTTAAGAACCCTGTGCAACATAAACATACTGCCTGTTCACTATTAATTACAACAATAGAGGATCTACTTTATCTGCCATTAACAACTCTAGGTGGAACTCTTTACAATTTAACATAGCTGGACAGGTTTGGGACTACTTTCTATTTTCTATAAGTCAATCAAATTAACTTCAGCGACAGTTAAACCCTGCTGGCATTTAAATTTACTTCAGATTCAGTTACACCTGGTCAGCTGAAATTCAAATTAACTTCAGAGTCAGTTAAACCTTGTTCAATTGCCATTTAAAATAAATTTCAGATACAGCTAAACCCTGTTCAGCTGACAACCCACCATTCAACTAAACTTCAGATACAGCTGAAAGGTATTCAGTTGCCATTTCAAATTAACTTCAGATTCAGTTAGACTGTGTCCAGTTGCCATCTTGTCATTCAAATTGACTTCAAAAGTTTAGATACACCTGAACCCTGTGTATTTTGCCTTCAAATGAACTTCAAATACAGTTAAGGCCTAGTTAGTTGACCTGCACAAGACAAGATAAATTGCTTTAGGTAATTTAACGGAAAATGTCATCTCGGAACTTTGTAGTTAGATAATTTACTTAGCAGTGTTCTATTAAAGGGATTACACTTAAGTTCATGTACTCACTTCATTGCCTCATACAACATGTAATGACACTCCATCATCTCAAATATGTGAGTCTCCACTTCAACTTCCGAAACCAAAACTTCAGGGCTGATTTTATGAAAACGTACTGACTGTAACAACACCGGGGCTGTACATAACCTTTCTGCCCTGTTGAAATCAATCCAGCGAACTATAGCCAAAAAGAGGTCCAATTCGGAATCAACTCGGATACTGCTATCATTGACAAAGTAATACAGCTGTTCATAGGTGATTTCCAGAAATTCATCCGTGTTCACAATATCAACAAAATGCTCACACATGAAATGATATATGTTGCTTCTTAAATCAGGGACATCAATATCTTGCAGAATTGAATAGTAGAAAAGAGCATTCTCCACATTATAATTGGAGAGATCACTCATGCAAATTTCCAGCAAAACGGTGACTTCTAATTCAATAGCAATGGTCAGTAGCTCCCTGATATTATGGCTTCCCACAATGACCTTTGTGGTGTAAACAAAGTACAAGAAATCTCTTACTGCAGCCTTAGAAAATTCACTGAGATCCACTGAGATCACCTCATTCTTAGGATACCTGTCAAACTCTTCTGCTAATGTGTCACTGTAGGCCCCTAGTGCCACTTTATGGGCGGACAACTGTTCACCGTTTTGCACATGCAATATGACGTCACAGAGTTTCTCTCTTTCCCAAGATTCGTACATAAACTTCATAAATCTTTTAGCTCCTTCAACGGTGCTTGGTTCATCCAGATAGAGTGTAGGTTCTGATCCATTCCTTTGATTTCCAAGGAGAGTCATACTGGATCTCTTGAACAACCCTTTCGGGTCAATGTCATCTTCATTTGGATACCGGAAGTCATCTCGACCTGCATTCCTGGTCGCCATCCGGTTTAATTGTGTCCAAGATGTAACCCGCCTTTTAAACGACATATTTCCCCACTTATTTCCGTCACATAACCTGTGTATTTATTGTAATGTTATTTGCAAAAGTTTCTGGAATTTACAATGCAGTTTTCCATCGTAGTTAAGTTACCTAAACTCTGTTACGTCATTGAATGGCGAAGATGACGTCATGTGACTTGTGACGTTGCGTTAAACGTCATAATAGTTTATCGCAGTGTTAGAAACAAATGCAAATACGTTTTGAAAAGCCGCAGTTACAAATATTTAATGGATAATGGCAGTGTTTTGCATAAACATATGACTGAAAACATTTCAGTTGGCTCACTAATATTAATGTTGTCAATAATATTCTGTCAATGAATGGGAATAACTTTACAGATACCAGTGACACTGGAAGGTTGTACACTTGGGTGTCCACACTTCCCGTTTCAGATAGTTTGAGTTCCACAGTAGAGAATGACCCCAACCATTGGGCCTCCATGCTCAAGTGTAGCGTGTGTTTTGACTACTTTACAGACCCTAGATGTTTACCATGTGGACACTCATTTTGCAAAAAGTAAGTAATTTGAGATCATTACATGTTGACCTGCTCTTTTTGAATACATGTGCTACATATTTTCCTTCTAGTTTGTCCGGGTTGTATCTCAGAAACCGTAAGGTGTAGGAAATTGACACTTGGTAGGGACATTGGGTGGGTGGCGTATGTGTCTAACGTCGTGGTATTATCTTTATCTGACCTTTGACCTTGCCATAGTAACCTTTTGTTTGAAAATCTTGTCTGGGCTATATCTCGGGAACCATAAAGGATATTTAGAAGGTTGATACTTCGTGGGGACATTGGCTGGGGGCAGTAGGTGTGCATTGTCATGGTGTGACCTTGATTTGACATTTGACCTTGCTGTAGGGACTTTGACCTTTAAAATCTTGTCCGGGCTATATCTCAGGAAACGTAAGTTGTAGGAAGTTGACCTTGAGCTGACCTTTTACCTTTCTGTCGTGACCTTGAACTTTAAAATCTTGTCTTGGCTATATCTTGGCATCCGTACGATGTAGGGAGTTGATACATGGTAGGGACATTGGTTATAGGGGGTGTTGGTGGGCAGCGTCATAGTGTGACCTTCATATGACCTTTAAACTTGCTGTAGTGACCTCGACCTTTAAAATCTTGTCCGGGTTATATCGTTGGAACTGTAAGGTATAGAAGGTAAGAACATTAGTTAGGGAGTGTAGGTGTGCACTGTCATGGTGTGACCTTGATTTGACCTTTGACCTTGTTTTAGTGATCTATAAAATCTTGTCCGAGCTATATCTCAGGAACCATAAGGTATAGGAAGATGAGACTTGGTAGGGACATTGGCTGGGGGTTGTAGGTGTACAACATCATGGTGTTCTTGATTTGACATTTGACCTTGCTGTAGTGACCTCGACCCTTAAAATCTTAGCTGGGCTATATCTCTGACACTGTAAAGCATAGGAAGTTAATACCAGGGACTTGGTAGAAACATTGGTTAGAGGGTGTAGGTGTGCAATATCATTATGAGTGTGACCTTTAACCTAATTGGCTCTTCCAAAGTGTGTTGACCTGCCAATTAGGACATATTTCTCTTATCACAAAGATATGTGGATTGCTGCAGCTGATTATTAAATGTACTTTTACTTAATTGTGCTATATCCAATGACAGCTGTACTTCAATTTATAAATTTTATAGATTTATAATTTTTAGTGTAGTGATTAATGCCATCTTCTTACTACAGAATTGTCATTTAGATTTTTTATCTTTACATAAATTTTGTCTCTCTTAATTTCTTAAACATTATTTTCTCTACTTAAACATTATTTGGACCTTTACAAAGCTGATACTGTTTACTCTGAAAGTCTCCTGATCTTTGAAGCAGTTTCAGTTCTTCTGTATCTCATCGTGTTGAAAACTATTTCCCCGGGCTGTGGGGTATGGGCATCTTCGATGCTGATTTAACATTTACATTAAAGTAAGGTTTTGTCCGTTTATGTTTTTTACAAGTTTGTGAAATAATCATATTATATTATTATATTGATGGTTATTAAAAATATCAGTGACATCACACTTTACAGGTGTATAGAGGAGATTATAGAACACACCAAGAACTGGCGAATGAGACGTAAGTTTGTGCAGTTTCCTTGTCCCCACTGTAGGTACATGGTATTGGAGAAAAACTATCACAGGTAATTGTTTATAATGAATTAAACCCACTTCACACTTAACTTCTCTTGCAGAGTCTACAGTGTGAGTTACTTGCAATGTTAAAAACTGTTGCCCATTTCAAAATGTAGGAAAGGTTTGGTTTGGTTTGACCATTTGAAAACGGCCAAATTAACAGCCATTTCAAACCACCTCACTCATTTTTAGCTTTTAAGTACCAGTAGACGTATTTTAAATGAAACATTTATTGGAGCTTTTGGCCGTTGAATTGAGAATTATAACTTTGTGTGTAATAATTATTGATGTATTCAGAACAAGAATTTAAATATAACTGATACACCTTAATAAATATATTTAAATTATAATGAGGATATTTATATACAATAAGTGAGATAGTTATACTTTTTCAAACAACTAAAAAAAATAAAATCATAAAATCATAAAATGTAAATTTTAAGTGATAGAGTTTCATAAATTGTAAATTTAAAAAGTTCCAAGTTTGTAATCACATGACTACTAGATTCATCTTTTGTAGAATTCTTTTGAAACTGTTTTGTTTCAGAAATTGTCAAACCCAATGGCAAACAAATTAAAGAATACAAATTTATTTTCTCTGTTCAGTTTGGTTTTGTTATGCCAGGCCATTTCAACCAAGGATGTGAAACTGCTAGATAGGTTATTTATGAGGCCATTTTGAAATGGTCTGTGGCTGTTTTGAAATGCTCAAAGTTGCGAAATGGTTGGGAACATGTATACTCTAAAATAAAGAATTGTTGCTCAAAATACATTTTCCCCACTACCGGGTATTAACACTGTCCAACATGATATATGAATGACAAAGGTACTGGTCATACTTTCCTGGATAACATTGCCCTAACAGAAGTAACTAAAAAATGAGATAAAATGAGATCCCAAGCTGACCAAAAACTGCCAGTATTATAAGATTATACATTTAAAATCATTATCTCTGCTTCCAGTAGGTTTATTTCTACAGACTGCATCATGATCATTACAGATTCAAATGGAATGTATGGATGGAAATTTTACAGTGGTACTGGGTTTGAATCCCAGTTGTAACAACCTGTATGATGTACTGATCACCAGTCCTAAGATGAACTTAATCATTCAAAGACCCCCACCCCTACTTGGACCTTTGAATAACAATGTTAAAGTTTAATTTGGTTTTGCATATTGAATGAAGTCAAAATATTTTTTTCTCACTGTAAAATACACCATTTGACAGATGCCTCATTTGCATATTTAAAACATTCTTAAAATTAATACTTTTACATTGATATTGAAATCCAGAAAAGGTATATTGACTGATATTGGAATATGATTTTTTTCTTTTTTGATCTTTTTTGATCCCTCACCCACTTGTTATGACCCAGCCTTTTTTGAATAAAACTAAGAATTCTTTATTGCCTTCTATTCTGGTAGAAAACAAAGTACACAATGAACCTTGTCAAATATATTGTAATTGAACTCTTAGTTACCCATGCAATAACCAGGCCTGGGCAAAATGTATTCATATTCATAAGTATTCAAATACATTTTAAAAAGTATTTTTATTCGAATACTTTTGTGAAAAATGCAAAGTATTCGTATTCTTATTCGAATACATTTCAAAAGTATTCATATTCATGAATACTTTTATGAATACATTTAATATTTTTCACTTTTTGTTGATTTTTTTTCACCCTGTACTAATAAGTTTTAGATATAAATATGAAATTTGGCTGTCTATCATTATGTGCCTAGGAAAACTAACAAGACATATTTAATAAATACTTTTAGTCAGTAAATGTTGTGTAACATAATAATGACAGTGTCCTGTTGGAACAAAATAGTTAGGATTATAACTTCTCTTACATCTCATAAATGCAATTAGTTTGTGTGTTTAACTTTTATATTGATAAATGATTTCATGTGTGTTTTAATCCACATTGATTTTCATAATGTAGTGTTATGTTATTATAAAATTCATGAAATTATAAACACGAAGCCACCTACCTTAAAATGACAACTGTGTTTGCCTTTGCTACAATAGAGCATTAACTTAGATGTGTTTCAGTATCAGTGCCATTTGTCATATATGAGTAATTCTTAGGCAAACTTATGGGACACCTATTGTGACAGTCTTATAGCAGTAGTAATCCCATCATAAAGATTTCCAAAACAATGGCTATCTCAGTTAAATACAAGATGTTTAGGGCACTAAGATGTCCTTTTCAAAAAAAAAAAACTCTTTTGAGTAGCTCATGTTTATCAGATTGAATGGTCAGATCTTGGAGCAAAAATGAATTGTTGTCAAATTTGATGTAAATCTGAACCATCATTTACTGAATTGTGCTTTAATGTTTGTATATTTTATTCAGAAAGGTAAAATTATTAAGATTTATTTAAAATGATTGTATGAATTGGGGTTTAGTTAAATGTATTCATAAATGTATTCATAAATGTATTCGAATACTTTTCAAAAAGTATTTGTATACTTTTGAAACTGATGTATTTGTATTCATATTCGTATTCATGGAAATGAAAAGTATTTGTATTCGAAAACTTTTGAAAGTGTTCCCCCCCAGGCCTGGTAATAACCTGCTAGGACATCTCTGGATAGGTCAGAGGTTACATATATTCCCACAGCCTTAGGTAAGTTGTCCTTCAAAGCCTGGAACAAGTGTTCTTGTATAACTTATCACACCACTCAAACCTAAATTCATGTTGCAGGTTTTCTCCTAGAAACGTTTTACTGGAGAGTATATTGGAGGGCTGGCTTCAAAGTAAAGAGAGACAGCGAGCCAAGGTCAAAATGGTATGTTATTGGTTAATCTATCTAATTCAGAGCTCCAGAGATACAGTATAAGGTGTCGCTTCCATGCTTACACAAGTATCAATAAGACCATTGACTTTGAACAGTGAATATTTCCATTTAGCCCACTGGATAAACATGGGTTAGCATAAAGTGGGTTAATTTTTCATTACCAATAGTTCTAAAATCACAGCTGATTTAGCTGTGTTATCACAGACATGCTATGGGATCTCTGACCAGAGACTGAAAAGATTTTGTCAGAGATTCATTTGACACTTGATACAATTGGCGCGGCTGTAAAAACGTTTTTATATTTTTGTTGTTACTTCAACAGACTCTTTATTAACACTACTAGATCATCAAAAGGGATGGAAAAATATGCCTGCAATAGAGGGGTCAATGTCACTTTTTGTGTCACCACTTACCAGTTAAGCTGGGGATCACATTGGGATTCTGTATGTTACCCTAAAGAACCATTTCTCTTAGGATGAGCTTAATTATAGAGAACCTCCTTTGCCTTATAGTTATGAAATATTGTTAAACAACTATAGTCTTTATGCAGTAATATTTGTGAAAATTAATTTCATGCAGGCTTCAGAATCCACACAAACCACAATAGCATCTACTGAAGTTGCCACACAGACTGAACAATTTGAAAACTGTAGTAAAGCTTCATGTCATCACGTGAAGTTAGATCAGAGTCACCTGAGACCTTGTCCTCAGTGTATAGAAACATTCAGCAGTTCTACTGATGCCCAAAACCAATCCAACATTGACCTTTGTAATGATTCTGGGGATAACCAACCAACTCGGTTGCTTCGAGATGCTTTGCAGAATGCATTGACACCATCACAATGCAAGAAAAACATGCTTGGGGAAAAGGTGGACATTAAAGGGCTAATAGGATTAACACAAAGCTTCAAGAGGAAACTGACATTGTCAGACAAACAAACATCGACAGAAATCAATAAAAGTGATGGGAGTACCACCTTAAGGGCAGAAGAACCATTGCCAAGAGTAAATGAGGGTAACGGTACTAACGGCGTGAATGAGAATATGGTCATATTCAAGGAACATAAAACACTAGATGAGGGTGTTATGTCAAACTCCAATGCACATTGCAACAAGCATGAGCATGTTTTGACTAAGAAAATGCCAGCCAATGGGAATTCACAAAAGGAAATTCCTTCTTTACCAGGCAAGAATATCATGTCTTCTCTGATTGGTTTAAAACCTGTCTTGGATAGCCATTTCAATATGGCTGCAAACAGTGCAATAGATATGAAAAAGGATTCACAGGGTACTATGAATACACTGGAAGATGTCCTGTTTAGTTTAAACGATCACCTTTTGCCTGGGGAAAGAATACAAATGGGTGAAATAGAGATGATGGGTCTGCCATCTAGAAACCCAGTAGAGAGCGACATTTCTGAAATCTTACATCAGCTGTTCTACTGACAATATGGCCTCTAGTTTTGCAAAATTATCGAGAACTCGGGGCTGTAAGATTGTTTGTCTATTCTTAGCAGTAGAATAAAGAATATTTAAAGGATTTCAGTTACATACTTTTCTTGTACCTGTGATGAAATTCTTTTGTTTAAAGCATTTATTATTTATTTACCTATTTATTTTATCAACATTTGAGCAAAAATACATTTAATAGGGAAACTACCTGAATGACAGATATTTAAAAATTTTATCTTGGGACAAGACAAATCAATACACTCTCAAGGACAAGGATTGCATTTTTTGTCTTCTCAAATGATAAAATATGCTCAAACAAGGTGGTTTTACCTTTATTATCAACCTCTTTATTCAATAATAAGTGAAATAAGTCCATATTTACCATAAAAATGCAAAAGATTAGCTGTGAAATGAATCCATAGTTACAGACACCAGAGAATATGAAAACTTCAGTTTTTGAGAGTATTCCCCCATTTCCTCATAAATTTTAATGCAACAAAAGAGTCACAGTAAGGCTTTTATGAAATAGATGTCCCATTGATCAGCTCTGTAAAAGTACTTTTCCAATAATGCATACGTCATATTTCTAGGTTACATAGTTTAAGAAATATTAACGAATAATCGTCAATTCTTGACAAATTGTAACATTATTTATCCATAGTAACTAGGGTTGGGGAATAAAAACTTTTTAATACAAGTGCCTGAAGTGAAAGTTAAATAGCTTATTGCTTAAAAGTACCATTCCATAGCTACAATTATTTATAATAATAAAAAAAGAATTTTATAAAATTTAGAATACTTGTTTCTTTTTTTGAAGCTGAGAATAGACAAGGAACCTTTATGATTACAGCTGTGGGTAGTTTGTTGATGAAATGAGGACCATTTTGATAAATCAGGATTATGTGTTTCTCAGTGATGTAGTGTGGTGTGTTATCAAATGCATGTTTATTTTTTATTAGAAAACAAATTTTATGGCTCTGGGTGAAATGGGAAGGAATTTTTATTTTGAGAATCAGCTTACATATTTTTAAAACTTACAAATTAGTTAAGTGTTGGAAAATGTACTGAGGTAAACTGTACATGTGTATGTAAAGGACAGTGACAAGTGACACTATGAGGTTTTTCTGTTTGGTCAATGTGTCCCATTAGTAAGACAGTCCCCTTATTTATTACTTTTCAAGTGTTGAACACAAGTTGGTTTATTTGATAAAATAATGTCAATTACTGCTACAGGCTTACTGGGAAGAATCCTTGATTACATCTTAAAAAGATTATTTTCAATACATTTTTTTTTTTCAAAGTATGTTATATTGTCTATTTATTTAAAAATGTTGTAAGAAAATGCTGGAAAAATGACACAAAACAAATGCAGTTTGTGCTCTCTTTTGCTTATTTATTTATTTAGGCTTTCACATTGCTTGCGCTCTTTTGCAGCCTTGTTTTGTCCCACTCCATAGATTTTTTTGTTATATTGCCAACATGTATAATCAAAACCTTTAGTAGCTTGTCATATTTACTGTATTTGCAAATACTATCTTGTTTCAAGTATTTCATTACAGAAGTAAAAATAGTTCAACTTTGTAGGCTTAAATGTCTGCATGACACGAAGTCTGTGTAAACTTCAATTATAACTTGAGCTTTATTTTGGCAGTTTGGACATTTTGTTTTCCATAGTTTTTGACAGAATATTAATGGTTTTGTTTTAGTGGAGTTATACATGTGTCCAGAATTTGAGATTTCTGGTGTCACAGAGGTGGATTTGGTTCAATTGTAGTAAAATGGTTAAATCAAAAAAAAAAGGAAGGAAATCCTCCACAAATTGCAATATATTGCTTGGATTGATATTGGTGTTCCATGTGATGAACATATATAGAACTGTATTGAGTACTGTAAACATCAGAATTTAAAAAAAAATTTTTTTTTTTTCCATTCTTTTTTTTATTGTCTTCAAAATCATATACATATCAGTACAAAAAATTCACAAATGAACATGTTTAAAAAACCGTCAACAGAATTACATTTATACAAGTGAATTTTTATATTTTCTATAGTTTTATATATCCTCAGAAATATCTTCAAGAATACCCTTCCACTGTGTCCATCTCATATTAAAGGTTTCGCAATTGTTATTTGTCTGGTACAGCAATTTTTGCTCAGTAAAGTTTGTTTTTATGTTTTAACGTTTTTCCTGAAGATGGTGCGGACTGCTGAATGTTATGTGTTGAAAATGACTAACTCACGGGGTTCATACTTGGCTATGTCTTTATTATCTCCCACCAGCAGCTGAAGGCCTTGGTCGGGAGATTATAAAACGCCTTCCGTACGTGAGTCCATCTGTCCATTCGTCACGTTTTTACATAAACCTTAGTATCTCATTAATTTATAAAGATAGCTTCACCAAACATGTCTGTGCAAAAACAAAATGGCCGCCATAGCCAATTGTTTGAAAATCATAAAGATGCTCTAAATCTTGAAATATTGCAGCTAGCTTTCTCAAATTTGCACAAAAGATATGTGACTAGGAAAGCTAGTCTGATAGTAATTTTGGTCTAGTTTCCAAAACAAAATGGCCGCCATATCACGTTTAATGTCAAATGGGGTTATCCTAATAAAAGGCCTTATATCTCCCTTACAATTGCTCCTAGAGGTTTGGGATGTGAAAACAATTTGTAGGAAGTCAAGGCCTGGGAATCTCTCCGAGGTGTTAAATTTGACCTTTGACCCCTGCTTCAAGGTCATCATACTCAATCTTCCTTATATCTCCCTTATTTTTGGTGCTAGGGCTTCAGAATGTAAAAATAGCCAATGGGAAGTCCTGGTCTGCAACTGTTTTGCCTGTGAACAATTTTGGCTTCATTTTGAAAAAACAAAATGGTCGCAATAGCCAATTATTTGAAAATCATTAAGATGCTGTAAAACTTCAAATATTGCAGCTAGGTTCATCAAATTTGCACAAAAGGTACATAGCTGGGAAAGTTAGACTGATAGTGATTTGGTTCCGAAAACAAAATGGCCGCCATATCACATTTAAGGTCAAATGGGATTATCCTGTTAAAAAGGCCTTGTATCTCCCTTATCATTGCTACTAGGGGTTTGGAATGTGAAAACAACTTATAGGAAGTCATGGCCTGGGAATCTTTTGCAATTGCTGACTTTGACCCCTTCTTCTGTGTCAAGTGGAGTCATCTTACTACAAAGGCCTTATATCTCTCTTATTTCTCATATATAATATTACTGATCCTAAGGTGAGAGATAACCGCTGCAGTAGTGGCCTTGTTATTTATCCATTAATGCATATTACTAATACTGAAACATTAATTTTACAAAAACAAATGTCATGTATTTTATACAGTTAATCTTTCTTTTTAACTTGTGCATATCATAGTGTTGAGAAGAATGTGACTTGTACCAGTGATTTCAAGATAATGGAAAATTATTTTTTATCTATTTTACTT